>OY728127.1:1889190565-1894190565 GCA_963277665.1 Viscum album
ATAAACAAAAGTAATAATAACAAATTACAAAATTTATAATAAAATTAAAAGTAATAACAATAATTATAATAATCAATAAAAATTTTAAAGACAATAATAACAATTACATTATAAAAGTTATATATAAAATAAATAAATAATAATAATAATAATGATAATATAGTATTAGTAATAATGATAATACAATATATATATATTATCAATAATAATAACATTATCAAAACAATTATAAAGTTAATAATAATATTATTATATTAATCATAATAAAATAATGATACTAATATTATAATAGTAATGATAATAACTTAATAATATATCATCAATAATACTATCATAATAATAACAATGATAATAATATAACATTGACAATAATAAAATAACCATGTTATAATAATAAGCAAAACCATGCAAGTTCCGTCCAGTATTCATCGTCCGAGCATCGGCACTACGTGTCGAGCGACGTGAAGTAAACGCGCGTTCATCAGTGCCTCTGCAATTATTCCCTAACGACCACGCTTAATAAAGCAATAAAATCAAACTGACAAAATAAACTCATGAAATAAAAATTTAAAATTTAAACGCATACCTCAAAAGTCCGGGCGTGACAGTGATCGTAGACCGACTCACCAAATCGGTCCACTTTCTAGCTACTCGAGAGCAGAGTTCTGTAGAGAGCTTGAGACGCATCTACGCGTAAGAGATAATTCGACTGCATGGAGTTTCATTGACGATCGTTTCTAACCGTGATGTCCGCTTCACGTTCTGGTTGTAAAAGGGATTGCAGGAGGCGTTTAAGACTTAGTTACGTTCGAGCACAGCGTTTCACCCCCAAACTGACGACCATACTAAGCGGACCATTCACGTTCTGGAGGACATGCTGCGAGCTTGCATGTTGGACTTTGATCGTAGTTGGGAGGATCACTTACCATTGGTGGAGTTTGCGTACAACAACTATCATTCCATCATCGGTATAACACCATTTGAGGCCTTGTACAGACGACCCTGCAGGTCACCACTTTGCTGGACTGACCTAGGAGAGTCGACACTCCTGGGCCCAGAGTTAGTGCGAGGTGCAACCGAGAAGGTTCTGGTCATCCAGGAGCGGATGAAGATCGCACAGAGTCGTCAGAAGTTTTATGCTGACAGACGACAGAGGTCTTTGGAGTTTGAGGAATAAAACCATGTGTTCCTATGAGTTTCACCTCGACCTGGATTACGAAGATTTGGCTGGGGCGACAAGCCCTCGACTCTTTCCAGATACTGCGTAGAGTTGCGAGGTGACGTACCACTTAGCTCTACCTTCGCAGTTAGACCGGGTACACGACGTCTTTCACGTGTCGCAGCTGAATAGATATGTGCATAACCTACCGCACGTTATCGACTGGGGCAAACTCGACATCGAGGATGAAGCTAGCTTTGCTGAGTTCCCGATAACGATCGAGGATCAGCAAGAGAGGATCCTCTGTGGATGAGCGATTCTTTTAATGCGTGTCCGGTGGCAGCATGAGAATCCTCAGGAGAGCACATTAGAGTGGGAGGTTTAGATTCATGCTTAGTACCCACATCTTTTTGAGTAGTCATTCTTTTGATTTTTTGGGGACGTAAAACCCCAAGGTGAAGAGAATGTAATGTTTTGGATTTTCCATGTATTATTTTTGGATACTGTATGGATTATTTTCGAGACCAAGTGCTGAGACGACGTGCGATTCTGAGACCCGTTGTGTCCTGAATAAATGTTTGAAATATATTAAATATATTAAATATCACTCGTGCATATTTTTCCTGAAAAAGTGGAATAACTTCCAAACGGGTGCCCAGATCAGAAATTCGAGGGTATCGTTGAGTTCAAAATGCGAGTTTTACCCTAGGCGCGACTTAACCTTAGTCGGCGCTTGACCCCTACTACACATTGCGTACTCTTTTATTCATGGCTTAGAGCCATTGTCCTCTGTATTTTGGACATATTTCGTTAGGCTGCGTTCCTCTTATCATCATTTCCCTCAGGTGTAACTTCCCCCATAAGATCAGCGGCCAAATCGACTGTTTCAAATTCTGAAACAACCATCACCATGGCCTGGTGTTTCCTACCACGAAGCGGCGACATTGATCACACCTAGCCCAGGAAACCTGGCACGATGACCTTCTGTGACGTGGTGTAAAAACCATAGCTATTTTGGACCCACCGTACCCTCCACTATGGTGTGGTGGTGGCCATTTTGGCCGTGGTCCACAAGAAGACCCCCAACGTTCCACACCCGAGACCATGCCCCACAATGGGCGTGTTGGTCCTGCTTCCAAGCATAAAATGACCTATACAATCACTACCACAAAAGCGGGTTTTCACAGCATTATCCTTTAACAGCGCTAAAAAAAAGCGCTGATAAAGGGTAGTTTTAACTGCGTTAAAAAAAGCGCGCTTAAAAGTAACTCTTTATCAGTGCTTTTTTTTTGCGATGTTAAAGGGGTCCTCTTTATCAGCGTTTTTTTATTAGCGCTGATAAATGAGATTCTTTATCAGCGCTTTTTTTTACTAGCATTATTAAATGGTATATTTCAAAAAAAATCATTAAAAATAATATATAAATATATAAATATATAAATATATTTATATATTTGAAATATGTTTTAGATAAGTTTAAATAGATATTTACATTTAATATATAAAAAATTTAGTGAAAATGACTTAAAAATATTTTTAAAAATATTATTAATTAATATTTTGTTAATCATCATCGACTAATAATCATTTAATAACAATTTGAAGACACAAAAAATCAAAAAATCAATAAAAGTTTTAAAATAAGTTGAAAACGCAACTCAAACTTCAAACGACCACAACTTTTGATCCGGACGTTCATTTGAGCTCTACCACATATTAAACCGAAGCCTTCGGCGAGTTCTACGTGCTGACGACATAAGAGAACCTTTGGCCGCATTTTTCGAGGCAAAAAAAGGCACAAAAGGCCTCCTAAACTGAGTTTTTAGTCGGGATACCCAAATTTTTTAACATTCGTTGGAATTTCAGTCTTGTTTCAGGAGGTCTTTTTGCCCTTTTTCAGTGGGGATTGAATTTATTCCGAGGGATTACATTCATATTGATATTATGGCTTTGAAATTTTATCATTTTTCACAATGTAATGTTATTTATAATCAAATATATAGCAATATATACATATTTTTTATATATTCACACATAAAAATTTAATTTTATAAATAAATAATTAAACATATTTACATATAAAGTATATTTCTCAATATATAAGCCTTATAATATCCATTTTATTTAAAATAAAAATATATGTATATTTATATACCTTTATCATGTGTGTGTGTATATATATATATTAGTGTATGTTTGTATTAACTAACTGATATATATTATCTATATATTAATATATGAATACACATATGAATATATAATATATATAAATATGTTTAATTATACTTACGTATACACACACACATATATAAGTGTATGTATGTTGTATATATGCATGTATGTATTTATTTATAAAAAAAAAAAAATATTTTATAAATGTATTTAACTAATCTTATAAATATATATTAATAAACGAATAAATATATGGATAAAAAATATAACTAAATATATATAAAAATAAATAGATATAAATATATATTAATATACAAATAAATCTATATATATTAATATAACTATATATATATATACATATATATATATATATACATATATATACATATATCATTAAATGAAGAACAAAACAACATTGGGGAGTGGTAAATGGTCCATGCGCGCAGGGGAGAGGTCTAAAGTTTGAATCCTAGGGGAGGCAGAGGCGCGCGGGCGGGTGCGAGGTGGGGGGCTAGCGCTGTTAAAGGGGGGTGGTGGGGGCGGGGGCGCGGGTGGGTGCAAGTGGGGGCTAGCGCTCTTAAAGGGGGGGTCAAACGTTGTTAAAAAGGGGCTCCAATTTAAAGATTTTTTTTAATTTTTTTTTTTGACTTTTATCAGCGTTTTTTTTAGCGTGGATAAATGATCCTTTTATCAGCATTTAGCGTTGATAAAAAACTCCTTTTATCAGCATTTTTTTGAGCGTTGATAAAAGGAACTCCCTTTATCTTCGTTGAGATTAACAGTTTTCTAGCGCTGTTAAAAGCGGTTTCTAGCGCTTTTAAAAACGCTATCTGTAGTAGTGAATGACGTGGTCCTACCCGTAGTGCACCTAAAAAATGCCCAAAACCCTATTTAAGCCACCATACACCTCCCACACTTACCGAACCCAAATTTAACCATCATAAGGCTCAAATTAGAACATACCTGTGACCCGGAGGGTGTCACAATGATGAACTTAATCCAGCCGATATACTTGATGATATATATATGAAACTTGGGAATAAAAAGGGGAAAAAACCTCTTGTGGGATCATCTCTTGTTCATTTGAAGAAGCAGGAGGGCTTAGCTAGGGGTTCTAAAATGGCTTCATCTATTCTGTATTTGGATCAGGCTTTTTCAATGGTCCTGTGAAGACGGCGGAGAATCAAATGACACATTCGAGCGAGGTTCTTTAGAGGAATCCGGGTGCTGGAAACATAAGAGTCTCTTTGGATGATTCTATGACTGCTGCCACTCCTAGAAACTCGAAAAGATAGTGGACTCTTTCATCTCTATTAAACTGATTACTAAGGAACTGAACAAGCCCGAGTTCCCTCTCCGGAGTGAGATGCCAGAAAAAAATCCTTGTTGGGGAAGACAAAATCTGATAAAAAGTGAGGTCTTCCCTAGGGAAGATCTCTGTTAGTGGCAGTGAGGCTGTCAGGAAGTTAAAGGACGGTGAGTTGATTGTAGATGCTGCAAAAAATGATTCATGTTCTGGGCAGAAATCTTCTCCTCCTGAAAAGCAAATTGCTATAGTGAAGGATAGAAGTGAAGCCGCGGTGGAGGTAGGCTCATCTTCAAACCTTGCGCTCCATGCAGGTTCAATTCTGGAAACAGGCAAGATGAAGGTCTCGGTTTGGGGTATTGAGCAGGTCACGCCTGCTCTTCCTTTGGATCATGCTATTATTTTGGGCTCTACTATGAAGGGGAACATGAATACTCCTTCCTCTCTCTAGGATGCAATTTTTAATCAGGGTGATGGCATTACTGGAGTTTCAGCTGAAGTTGTAACCTCACCTCAGTTTGGTATAGCTGATTGCAATGAGTCTGTGATCTAGTAACTGCCCCAGATAAGGTTGGGGACGCAAATGGGTCGACCTATGAGACATCAGAGAACATGGTGACAAGCAAGAAAGATTTTTTCTCCATGCTTGACTCACTTAATGTCTTTGACTATGGTGTTATGTATCTTGAGATTTTCAAAATGGCTAGGGATAGAGCTAGTGGAGCTATCAAGTTGAACACTAGGATGACTGCAACTTCTTTAGAGGTTGATCCGGCCGTAAAAGAAGCTCAGGCATCGGTCTGTAAGGATGTAGAGCTGGTTGAGGCGACTAATCCAGAAAGTGCACCCTCTTGCCAGGAGGTGGCAGTTAAGAATGCAAGCAGATTTTACAAAGGGGGTTTCCATCGATGCCAATAAAATAGAAAATCCATGGCAGACTAAGACTTTGTGAAGGGGACGTTATCCAATGGGAAGAGGTGTACCCAAAAAATAAAAGCAGACTTCATTCATGCTTGATGGCATAGCTACCAACTGCGGTGGCGCACACCATGAAAATGGATGGAGCTTTCTTGATTTCTTTTATGAGCTGTTTTGGAATACTAATATTTTAATTATATTATTAATTATTTATTATTAATTATATTATTAATTATTATTTATATGAATTAATTATTTTGTATTGTTATATGGTTGGTTATTGATATAATTAATTATATTAATTATATTATTACCCATTAATTATGTTATTTATTTAATTAGTTAATACTAATTATATTATTAATTGCAAATACTATTAATTATATTGTTAATTACTTATAATATTATTAATCATTTATAATTATGTATTATTATTAATAAAATATTAATATTCAAATACCTTCAAATGTGAAACCATAATCCCGCATTGAAAACCCTTGTAGGGGTGCAAGCCTCACTACATTATAAATGGAAGGTTTGTGTGAGGTTTTCAGTTATATTTTGCATCACCGCAGATCACGTGATATTCAACCCTATCTTTTATCAGCGTTGAAATAACATAAAGGGTAAAATTTTATCAGCGCTAAAAAAATCATTGATAAGGTAATCTTTTTTCATGTTAAAAAAAGCATTAATGTAAGACCATGTGTCTCCACCTGATGAATTCTCCTTACATGCTCACCTCCGCCTCCCGATATCTTTGCATCTTCCTCTTCGTTCTCATTAGAAATCAGTTTTGCCTCCGCGTTGAAGGCGCCCTCCAATCCCATGTCTCCACCTGATGAATTCTCCTCACGTGCCCACCTCTCCACCTCTCTCGATACCCTCACATCTTCCTCTTTGCCCTCCTCAGAAACCTTTTCGCCTTTGCATTGAACGCGTCCTCCAATCCCGTCTCCCTCTGTAAATCTTTGATTCCCGTTCCTTTGCAAATTCTGAATGGATTGCATAGGACTCGCATCCTCCCATTCATTTTCCTTAAAAAATACCGTTTATCGTCTATCGAAGCTCTTCTCCAAGGCATTGTCGGAAGACCGTTGAATTTCCAAGGTATTACCGACACAAATTTTTGAAACCCTACAACATCTTTTGTTTTGTTGAAATCTCTGAGCAGTTGGTGACATTTACTTTCTTGATGACTCACTCTAAGTTGATTTCTATAGATGCAATCATTATGTGATATCGCCTATGTCAATATTTCATTTTCTTCTCTTTTGACATGATATTCATTGTGATGAAGGAGACTGGTCTTGCCCAAAGCCCTACTTTTACGATGAAACTACCCATGTTATCTTTTTTTAGCACACAAGCACCCTCCAATTTGTGAATTGGTAATTAAAACATTTGAGATACTTTTCTTGTCAATTATATTGTTGTGCAATTAAGATAATTAAATAAGAAACATGGTTTGACCTTGTCAATTTTCCTATTGCACTGACTCCTAAAAAAACATACTTACATCTCTCTTAACATTTTGGTGCTAATTTATTTTAATTTTCTATGTCTCTTTGAATTTAAAGTTCAATGTTTGTAATTTTTTTTAATGTTATTTGTATTCTTATTTGTTTAATTGACTCTTTATGTGGTGCATTCTTCTTCTTTAAGTAGTCTCTAAATGTCCAATGTATAAAATTTATTATATGTATTTGTTTGTTATAATATTGACTCTCTGTGTTGACTTTTTTGTTTTTTTGTTTAAATATTTACTCATGTTTGTTCCTTGTATGTATTTTTTTTATATGCATTTCCCTGTATTTTATTTTATTTTCCCACTGCATATCATTTTTTTCACTGCACTTCCCTATATATCAAACATGTTCATATTATCATTCATATCATTACATTCCTTAGTCCATCAATTGTAGTTATTGATTTGATACCATGCTTGTCTTTTGAATGTGATTCCTTGGTCTTGAACATAAAATGAGTGATTTGTACAAATGCTTTTGTGTGCGTTTTGTGTTGCCATGGTGTGTTTAAAGTTTTGATATTAAAACATTAAACACCAATATTATGGCTCTCTTATTGTGTTATGATCATTGTATGACCTCATAAAATTTTAATTTAGATAGTTATTAACAAAGCTTGATTATCTATAAACTAGGTGAGGTTACTTCATTTTTAGTCATTAGTTAACATCTATTTTTTTATTTGTATGATAACATTATGCATTTATTTAGTATACTATTTCACTATACATTTACAGTTCACTTTCAGTTTATTAATATCGTAAAAAAATATTTAGATTTCTCTTTGTTTAAAAATCATTTTTTTATGTTAACAGAGGTTTGATTAATGAAAATAATTTTGGTTATTGAGTAATGTAATAATATAATAAACATTTTCTACAATTTCAGTTTTCTAGTATTATTTTATCAGTGCAATTGTTTCATTAAAGAACATTTTTTCTTTTTATTCAGTATCATTTATTCATTAGTAAAAAAGAATATGTTTTCCTTTCATTGAGATTTTCCTATTCATTGGGATCTCCTATTTTGTACTCCCCTTCCATTTCTCCAACAATATTCATTGCTATCACTGTGGAGTTGCGAAAATGATCTTCTACTCAAAGGCCTTTGACCTCACAATAGGGCTTCTCATATATCTACTTTGGATGGTGTCATATGAGAATGGGTACATTCGAACCATCTCACTTTTCTCCTTTATATTTTTATTTTGGTTTCTTATTATCTTTTACTCGGTGTGCTAATTTTCACCACTTATCCTTAATTGTTCAGCACATGAATCGATTGAAATTGTGAATTGTATACCTTTTAATTGTGTTATCTTTATTTTTTTCATGCAAATTGTTTAATCAATTAAATTTCAAAAGGAATCGACCCCGTATGCTTTTCGATACATACTAGGAGGCCCTTCACAAGGTATGTTACCACCCTTATGAATATGCCTCTTTATTTTATGCTCACAACATTCACACAAGACCCGAATAACAAGATTAAAATATGAGAAGTTGGACTCTTGAGAGAATATCACTATAGTTCTATAGTGGAAACACCAACCATAACTCATAGAAATTGCTAATAGATCATCACAATTTTGGTTCAGTGCATTAAGGACATTTTGAATGTAGTCGCGAAATTTTGTAGTGCTCTCTATTTTCTTTCCTTGGCCTATTAGGGTCTTGGATCACCAACCCCACACTTTTTTTCTTCCAGAAAAATGTTCAGTCTCATCTCACCATTACTCATAGAGAGGACTCTTAGGAATTATGATAAGAGACTGTAACATATGATGGTTGTAAAGACCCAGATTTTTCTATATATATATTTTTTAAATTATTTGGGATTATTATGAGTCTGTGAAAATTGACGCCACATGATTCCTAGGCCTGGAGATTTCAGAACGGAATTTTGAACTTTTTTAAGGTACGTTCAGTAAACGTCCGGACGACAATTTCTCTTTTGAACTGATACTCAGATTAAAAATCCGAGGGCACTGTTGAATTCACAGCGTCGAGATTTGCTTAGGCGAAGCTTAACTTTGACCGACAAGGGACAGACAAAAAAGTTAATTTTTGGACTTTACAAAATAATAATAAAATAACTCAACGAGTTATTTTATTTCTTTCTTTGTAACCGATGACCGATGGTGGCGGGACCGCTGGGTTGTCAGACTATTTAATGGCCAGTTACACTTTCTTGTGTAACTGCACCGTCGGAAGATTAATGAGTTCATTAATTGAATTCATTAATGAACCTCATTAATTGTGCAGTGAGTTGAACTCCTCTCTTCATCTATTTAAACAAAGCTTGGGCATGAGTCTTGTTCACCCATGAGAGGAACTTCTGACGAAGTGCCGACGATGACTTCCTCCAACGTAGAACGGAGCTTCGATGCCTTAGAGGATTCAATCCGGAGTTCGACGGACGCCAACAAACACGCTACGAACGCAGACCCGCCTTCCTCATCTACACTGTCTACCAACGTGTTCGAGGTAGGGGTTTCATTCAAAGAGTTATAATTCTTCTACTCTTGTTGATGATTGAATTGCTTCCATGTTATAATGCTAACGCGGAGGGCGCGAGCCGAATAAACAAGGCCCATACCCTCTGCTAATTTCGGTATTAGTTGCGTTCTTCGTGGGCGACCGGAAAATATGGCGGTAAGGTGAAGCCAAGGGCCGTGCAGTGTAGGCGCCGTCCCGGGAGGCCCGTAGGTGCAGACGAGAAAGAAATCGGACCACCGGAGCTTCACCGGTGGCTCGCGGAAGCATCGTCGGCACGACAGCGCCGACGACCGGAGGAGGCGGCGACCGACAACCGCTGACCGCGAGAAGGGGGCGGTGGACGAAGGCGCCGCGACGGACGAAGGGGGTGGCCAGACAACGCCGACCGCGATGGAGCTGGGCGCCGCGCCGCAAAGGAGGGTCGCGACTTCGAGTTGCACCGGAGGGCGGACTCGCAATCCACGGGTTCCGCAGGTGACCGGTCTAACGGACCAGCCAGGTGGAGCGACGCCAACTAGCGCTGCTGCTTTGAAGACCCAAACGGCCGAGCCGTTCGGGAGGGGAGCGGACCCCCGCACCCGGCCAGCGGGCCGGGCGGTTCCGCGGCCCGTCGGACCGTGCCCAGCCGGGTGGGTCGGGCTGAACCCGCGGCCCTAGCCCGCGACCCAACGGGTTGGACCAGGCCTAGCCAAATCGGGCTGCGCCCAGCCCCTTCGGGCTGGGTCGGGTGGGTCCGACCAGGTCAGACCAGACCCGAACCCTTTTCGGCCCAATTACACTTAAATGAGAATATCTCCTAAACCGGACGTACGTTTGACGAACCGTCTGCAGCGCTAGAACCCTTAGGGCGATACAGTCCTTTTGAGATACTCCACTTGAGTTTTAGAGAAAGTTGAAGTACGACCGGGTTGGATCGAACCCGAATCCAACCATACCCTCGACACTAAAATGCCTATAACTTACAGACCGTGCGTCTGATTGACGCGTCGTCTGTTGCGTCGGGACCCTTAAGACATGAAGATTCATTGGGATACTTTTTCGTGAGACTTCGTGCCAGCTGAAATACGATCGATGACTTGAGGAGCGGATCCTCCCGGAATCAAGCGTGCTAAGTGCGGGAATCCAGTGGCTGACTGTGATGTAGAGAATGAAGGGTGATCTTGTGGGGGTTAGTACCCATCGATCCCGTGTGGGTCAATTCTCAGCGATCCTATGTGGGTTAGCGCATACCGATCCTGTGTGGGTCAGATCCTGTGTGGGTCAGCGCATACCGATCCTGTGTGGGTTAGATCCTGCGTGGGTCAGCGCTCAACGATCCTGTGTGGGTCAGCGCATACCGATTCTGTGTGGGTTAGCATCAGAGCCTCTTGAAAAAATAAGATGATCTAGCTTTACGACCAATCATCTGTACTTCTGTACTTAAGTTATACCTGGTGTGAGCTGTCTTTTGCTTTATGCTTTGTGATTGAGATAATGCTTGTGTTTTTTCCCTTGTGGAATTCTGAGACCTTCGGAGGTCTCAGGGTCCCTACTGAGTATTGTTATACTCACCTCTGCACGGGTTTTGCCTGCACCTTGTTATGTCTTGTGCAAATGATAGACAGCTTTGACTGAGACTCAGGGAGTCAGGACTTGACGATGTACGAAGGTGACCGGTTGACGTGGAGAGCCGTAATGACGAGCTGTACATACCCTTCAGGTAGGATTCTTGGCGGGCAACCTCAGGAGATGTTTCTTTCTTTTACCTGTACTTCTATTTCAGTTGAGCTTGTATTCTGACCCCTTACTTTCAGTACTTTTATAATCAATTGTGGTTTTTAGTTGTGGGTGTACCTTTCTTCTTCCGTTGTGTTATACTTGTGCGCAGTGTGCCCTGTTTGTGTGTGTACAGGTTTTGAGGCAATGCCTTCTCATTTTTAGGGATATGCCTTTCGGTGCTAGTCGCCAACCCTTGTCCTATGGAAGACGGGCTTGAGGTAGTCACGACATGGGCCCTAGGGGACGAGTCGTGACAAAGTGGTATTAGAGACGGTCGGTTCTACCAGAAGAACTAAGAGTGTATGTTTTCAATGGAGCAATAGTGTTAACTGTCTTGAGTTTGAGTTTCAGTTTGGGGAGTCCAGTGTTGGTGCGGCGACCGACGTATTCATACACCAGGACCTTGAATTCTGATTTCCGACTCGGTACACGAAAACACTGTTTGCATGTGTTTTGAAAATGCTGTTTTTCTTTTTATCTCTTTGAGTCAGCTCACCAGGTATAACTTATTGATCGTGACACACTTGTTTCTTTCAGGATGCCACCGCGTAGACAGCTAGTCAGGATTCTAGTGAGAGATAACGTTTACGGCCCACCGAGCGATGAAGTGTCGGTACATGGCCCTCTTACGGCGATAGCACTTTCGGGTGGTGTACCAGCAACACCACCACCCGTAGGGCAGCAGTTTCCACTAGCCCCACCAACAGACCATGCACGCCGACTGAGCGCGTTGCATGAGTTCCAAAGACAGAGGCCTCTGAGGTTTCGAGGTGAGACAGATCCCCAGACAGCTGAGGACTGGTTGGAGGCTGTGACACGAGTTTTTCGCTTGGTTGAGACACCAGCAGACCAGATGGTGATCCTAACTGTTAGCCTCTTTCAGGGCACAATAGAGAGATGATGGATCCTGACGCTCCTGACACACGAGGAGGTGACACTCTCCTGGTTGGACTTCGAGACCCTCTTCAGAGCGGAGTTCGTACCAGCGACTTTACGCACAATGCGTATCCAGGAGCTGCTGCACTTACAACAGGGAATCTTGACAGTGGCCCAATACTCGGCGAGATTCACTGACCTCTCTCGCTACTCCACCGACATGGTACGAGACCCTTTCTTGAGGGTTTGGACCTTTGAGCAGGGTCTCCAGCGGGAGATCAGAGCGTCGCTGATATCACTCAATATCCCGACGCAGGCTAGAGTGCTCGAGCGAGCATTATTGGTGGAGAGCTTCTTAGCTGAGCAGACACTGGCGGTGAGAGCCACCATCAGACGACAGGTAGCTGAGTCATATGCAGCAGGCAGTAGGCAGATGATGCAGAGGTCCAAGCGGGACATTCTGGAGGACGACCCCAGGATGTAGGGTAGGTGGTGCGGAGCTCACGAGATGGAGGGGGTTAGCAGAGGAGCAGACTATGTTTCACATGCGGTGGGTAGGGTCGCATGGCTCGCGACTTCCCGACCCGTCGCACTCATAATCCGTAGACGGTCGAGAGACCGCCGATGCAGAGACAGAGATTCGAGCGAGGAGGTCCGCAGGGCGGCGGACGTGGCAGAGGAGCGGGTCACACAACAGGAGGTGGACGACAGTTTGAGGTTCTACCGCCACCACCCCCAGGTGGTCCACTCCGACCACAGGGAGCAGGTGGGTAGGGGCGAGCTCAGCTTCAGGCGGCAGAGGTCTACGACCACGATGCTCCAGAGATGATTAGAGGTACGATCTGTGTCTACTTGACGTGGTGCCGTGACACGTCAAATTGATTATGATTTTAAGGTTGATTTATAGTCTAGGGTAGACCCTAGGCCGTCTCTCAAGGAGCGTTGATAGGTTTAGAACGTGTGTTTTTAATAAAAAGTACTTAAATTGGGGGTGGCTTTGAAAACAATTTAAAGAAAATGAATTGATTTAAAGAGTTTAATAGTTGATAAAAAGTGGTGTTTTAGAATTGTGAGATAAAAGGGTTAATTGTGAGTTCACTACACACTTTCAAGTTCATCATTCTTGGAGATTAATTTAAGGTTGAAGTAATTCTTTGGTTGAAATTAATTGGAATCCCGATTAATTCCTAAGCCATTATTTCATTGCTTAAAGAACCAAACCTTGACATAACAATCGTATTGTCAAGGTCTAGAACTTATGCATGGAATAAGAGCTTCCAAAGCATATTGAAATCTCAAGAAAGTGGGTAAGAAAATGATTCTTGTGTTACCCAATCGGAACAACACAAGTCACTCACTCAAAACCTCACACCGATCGGTTAGAAATTAAGAGCATCTCATCCGCATGCATCAAAATAAGCATTCAAATATGAAAGTATGTAAGATACATGGAAAGAAATGTTTTAACACCCAAATTACTCCAAACCAAAAGCTAATATATGCATTGGAACTCCCTTGACATGTGTGTAGCTCCCTCACAATGAACGCCCACCGTTTAGCTCGACATCGGGTGGAGGAGGAAGCTCGGGTGGAACTCCTTCATTGTTGATCCCCCTATGAGGATAGGGCCCTCCAGAACCTCCAAGGTGATTAGGAGACTCCTCTAGGACTCCAAATTGGCAGCACTTCACTCCTTGGCCGAACTTGCAAATGGGGAGCCCAATGTGTCATTTTATAGGAAAATTGGAAGGATTTCATCAATCCACTTGTACCACGCGTTTCAGCCTTCAGACAACCTTATCTCACTTTGGAGAAAATAGAAACGTTGTAGCCCTACCTCTCCACCTAAAGTTTTTCACCATTTGGACAACTAAAGCTCAAGATATTGATAAAATACAGAACACCGCATTTGACTTGGTCCATATTCAGTGACTTGGACAGATCAGTTAGGATGTCCCCCTTAGAAGCCGAATCAGGATTGGGTTCCTTAATATGAAATGTAGCCTATTAAATTTTGGACATACCCACAAAATTTCAGCCCATTTGGATGCACGAATTTCGTGTACTATGCAAAACAGTGGACATATGTTCATGGATCCATGCAATTTTGGCCCATTTTTCTTCCACTTAATCAAGTGCCCTCCAAATCACCTCCACCTACATTGAAATAATAAAAACAAGTAACATTTCCCATTATAATGCTGATTCAAATTAATTAAATGATTCAAACATAAAGTTCAATTTATTATTATATTTGGAATATTCATTACAAAACTAGTTTAAAACAACGATGTAAGGGTGGAATAAAATAGTGAATCGTGGTACGATCACACCCCCACACCTAAACATTTACACTCCTGGGCAAAGTCACATATCCCAATAAAATATTTCATATATAAATATTTATAACATCATGAAGATTTAACATTTGAGGAAATTTTAATTCACCAAAGAAATGTGATCAATGCACGAACCGCACTAAAGAGTTCTTCCTAGTGAAAATGGAAAAAGATGTCTCATAAATCATATCACAATAAAATTCAAAGAGATTTATGACACCAACATGAGCAAGGAATTCAAAAGTCAACTATTATACTAACTCTCCATGTGTGTGTGTGAAAACCATTCCATGCTATTCTTTCCACTTTCTATCAAATAAATATAGGTTATTTTAACATTATTCAGCTTTAAATGATTTTTCACCGAACCTGTCCTACATCCTTTGCAATCATATTTCAAGACCCACTCATTTAAGCATTCCCAGAAGTCAAACCACAAGCTCTCGACCTAGATATCCCCATATGTTGCACATTTCATCACTCCCCTCATTTATTATATATATATATATTTTTTGATGTTGCACTTGGAACAAATCTCACACTCATCTCTCAACCCTTGTTTGATCTCCTCACGAAACTAATTGCAATAGTTATAACAAGATCAAAGGTTGAGGAGGAGTGGTTTTTGACCTGCCCAAGACACAACCAATTTTTTTGTTTTTGTTTTTTTTGAGGGCGTACAACAATCAGACATTAGGTACACACACATAGGTCAATCTGGTACAGTAATGAAACAGATCAGATAAGGAACGAACGTATGGAAATATCATTTAAAGATGAAAAATATTAACCTAACATATATTTACCTTATATTAAGTAAGAAATATTCACACTTTGTGGTTTGGTGCAAAAATTTGTGGAGATATTAGTGACACAGTTTTCCCAAAAACTACTCACATAAGGAGCATCAATCATCTCAAAGGATTCACATAGATACGACCATTTATATCATTGACAGAAAACCAATTCACTAAAAATCACTCTCTGATGTTAAATTCATACAGATACTCTTTTTCACCATTCTTTATGGTATTTTTATTTCCCCACTTTATGGTCACCGAATCATAGAACTTTGAAATTTTTGATGGGGAAAAAAATGAAAATACCATAAAGAAGGCGAAAAAGAGAAGAAAGAAGAAAGACAATGAAAAACCTAATGAACTCAACAAGATAGGAAAAAGTGAAAATACCATAAAGAAGGCGAAAAAGAAAAAAAAAGAAAATGATGAAAATTCCTATCTAACCCAGGAATGTACCCACCCCCCACACCTGGAATGTGCAGTGTCCTCACTGTAAGAAAAGAGGGTGTGGAAAGGAAGGATAAAACCTTGTGGTTTTCATTCATAGATTGCTTCTTGAATATGGAGTTCCTCCCTCGGGGACTCCAGAATGGATTCATGGAAGTGCTTCAGCCGCTGCCCATTGATAGTGAATGTTTGCTTGGTTTCTTCATTTTGAACCTGGACAACACCAAATGGAGAGACGTTAGTAACAGTGTATGGTCCAAACCAGCGGGAACGAAGCTTACCAGGATGCAACTTCAGCATTGCATTATAAAGGAGGACCTTCTGCCCAATATGGAACTGATGATGAAGGATAAGACGGTCATGGGCAGCCTTGATTCTATCCTTATAAATCCTGGAGTTTTCATATGCATCTCTTCTCATTTCCTCTAGCTCATGAATCTGCAACTTACTTTGAGCACCTGCACCAGAATGATTAGAATTGCATTGTTTGATGGCCCAGTAGGCCCGGTGCTCAATCTCAATAGGGAGGTGACAACTCTTTCCAAACACAAGACGATAGGGTGACATTCCAATGAGAGTTTTGAAAGCAGTACGGTAGGCCCATAATGAATCATCAAGTTGAAGACTCCAATCTTTTCTATTGGGTTGGACCGTTTTTTCAAGAATTTTTTTGACCTCTCTATTTAACACCTCGGCTTGACCATTAGTCTGTGGGTGATACGCAGTAGATACTCGATGACCCGCCCCATACCGGCGCAAAATTGATTGCATTGTTCGGTTGCAGAAATGAGAACCCTGGTCACTGATGATGAACCTAGGTAATCCAAACCTACAAAAGATCTGAGTTCTCAAAAATTCTACAACTATTTTGGAATCATCTATCCTTGTGGCCCGTGCCTCTACCCATTTTGATACGTAATCAACAACCAAAAGAATGTACAAGTTGCCAAAAGAATTGGGAAATGGCCCCATAAAGTCAATGCCCCAAACATAAAAAATGTCATGAAAGAGCAAGGGTTGTTGTGACATTTCATTCCTTTTAGAGACATTCTCCATTCTTTGACAACGAGGACAAGATTTACAAAATTCATGGGCATCCCGAAAAAGTGTTGGCCAAAAGAGACCAGAATCAAGAACTTTGCGAGTAGTTCGTTGGGGACCAAAGTTGCCCCCACAAGCAAGAGTGTGACAGAATCTAAGGACATACTGAAACTCACTATCGGGAACACAATGCCTAAGGACCTGATCGCTACATGTGCGTTAAAGGTAGGGGTCATCCCAAATGTACCAACGAGACTCATGTTTTAGACGACTGACTTGGTTTTTGTTGAAATCAGTAGGAATACAAGATTCTACCAAATAATTTACAATTTCAGCATACCAGAGAATAAAATCTTGCACTTTGTACAATTGCTCATCAAGAAACATGTCATTAATGGGAATACAGGGGGATGAGACAATGTCTGAGGATGGGAGGTGTAACGGCCCAAAATTTTGAATAAATCATGTTTCCTAATTTCATGTGTTAATTTATTTTATTTTATTTTTATACTCAAAAAAATGTGTTATTTGATAAACATGATTATAATTAAAATGAGACCATTGGGTTTTGACTGTTATATGACCATCGGTCAATATGACCACTGTGAACAAAATGTTTTGATTATTGTCTCTAAATACAAGTAATCTTGGTTAATTAATATAGAAAGAAGATTCGATGGCCTCACCCAGTAGTCTTGGACCGATCGAAGCCCATCTCACAGAACTTGGGAAGGAGGTAGCACAACTGAGCTTTGCTCTAGACCAAACCCAAGCTGAACTTCATCGTGTGAAGCTAGAACGGGATCGCCTTCGCGAGAAGTTCAAACTGATAGAAATTACTACTCGTGCAATGTTGGCCGAGCCTCCCTCGGATTCTCTCACCTTAGCACACCTTACACTTAGGTCCTATGCTGGTGTGATAAGGGGCTATGTAAGGAGACCGTAACTGCCTTGTGCAATCCTTTGTTTTAAATAAAAATTGGGATTTCTTCTTATGATGAAGTTTATGAATTTTCAAATGACCGGATAAATATAGTATGTATATTTTTGATGAATTTTAGAAAAATTATATTTTGTTTTTGTAAACCTTAAATAATTAAAAATGTGTAATGATTTGCAAAAAATGGTCTTCTACAATTATGTTCAGTACGAAATTTAGAGTCTAATAAGATCAACTTGATTTTTGATGAATAGTAAAATATGAATAGTGATTTTATGATTAGGATTAGTAATGAGTCCAAATGGATTAGTAATCTCACTTAAATAAAGTATTAGTATAATCTAGGCACCTTGATTTAAGTAATGTGATTCAATAAAATGGTTAAATAATGGTTTCATAAATTATTAGTCAAGTATTAGTTTTTTCGGGTGAATAGTGTTTTTTAATTAAAAATTTAATTAAAAATAATTAGAAAATTATTTTTATAAAATGAACTTTATTTTTGAACTCAGAGTATCGATATTATGTTATGGTAATTTTTGGGGATTTTTCTAAAAAAATGAATTTTCGGTGAATAGTGTATTTATTTAAAAATAAAATTAAAAATATTTAAAAAATTATTTTTATAAAATGGAGTTCATTTTTGAAATCAGAGCATTGATATTTGGTTAGTGTGAAATTTTGGGATTTTTCTGAGAAAGTTGAATTTTCAGTGAATAGTAAAAACGCAGTCTTAGGGTTTCGGTATGTTTAGTGACATCATAGCGGTGTCATGATGATGTCATGAGATTTTTTGAGGGTTGGCCGGCCAAGGGTGATGAATTATTGTTTTGGGGGCCCCATGTGGCCTAACTCCATGGTAAATGACAAGGGAGAGCACATGGTTTTGAGAAAAGCACTTTTGAGGTGTCCCTTGACCATTAATGCCTTGTCCCCTCACTTTCCCTATAAATACCAAGCCCTCCTCTCATCCATTCGACTCCCCACTCTTCCCCAACGAAGTTCTGGTCTCATTACCTCCCAAGGAGTCATCCCAAGGTGCCCCCAAGCCCTTAAGGTCCCAACCTTTGAGGTTTAAGAGTTACATTTTAAGGTAAGGGATCTGATCTTTCTCTTTCTTTTCAAGTGATCTCTTTTATGTCATTTCTTTTATGCTCCATGTTCTTATGTTAGAGGATGTTCTTTTATACTCATCTTACTACCCTTTTCATGTTCATATAATGAGAGTCCCCTTTTTACTCTCATTATTTCGTTTTATGATGTTTTAAGTGGCGCCGTTAGGCTGCCGAAATTTTTGTAACAGATTCTTTCTCCCTTCTCATTTTTCAAGATCTATTTTCATGTAAAGTATTTCAAGTTCCTTTGTATTATGTTGGGGTATGATCTCTAAATTTATCATACTGATCTTTTATGATCATATTATGAGAGACCCCATTTGATCTCTTCAATTCAGTACTTTGATGTTTAAGTGGCGCCGTTAGGCTGCCAAATTTTTAAGTGGTTCTTCACCCTTCTGGTTTTGAAGTTCTACTTTCATGTCAATTCTTTCAAGTTCCTTTTTGTTATGTTGGGGTATGATCTCTATATCTATTATACTGGACTCTTATGTTCATATGATGAGAGACCCCATTTGATCTCTTCAATTCAGTATTTTGAAGTTTTAAGTGGCGCCGTTAGGCTGCCGAATTTTTTTAGACGATTCTTTCACCCTTCTCATTCTTTTCAAAGTTCTACTTTCATGTCAATTCTTTCAAGTTCCTTTTTGTTATGTTGGGGTATGATCTCTATATCTATTATACTGGACTCTTATGTTCATATGATGAGAGACCCCATTTGATCTCTTCAATTCAGTATTTTAAAGTTTTAAGTGGCGCCATTAGGCTGCCGAATTTTTTTAGAGGATTCTTTCACCCTTCTCATTCTTTTCAAAGTTCTACTTTCATGTCATGTCTTTCAAGTTTCTTTTTAATTATGTTGGGGCATTATCTCTATATCTATCATACTGAACTCTTATGTTCACATGATGAGAGATCCTATTTGATCTTTTCAAATCATTTTTGTTGAAGTTTAAGTAACGCCGTTAGGCTGCCGAACTTTCATAAGAGAAATCTAATTTTTGTCTTCCTTCCATGTTTTTCATTTCAAATGGTATGCCCTTGAAATTTCATTACCATGATCATGTATCATTCTTATTCTGTCCATCTACTGTTTTATGGGTCATTTATGAATGTTTGACCCATTTTCCCTCTCTTTTTAATGTCTTCTAAACGTCGTAACATAGCCGTTATGCTGCAGAATTTCCGTCTCAAAATGTCTCTCTATTTTTATAAAGTTCTTTTATATTATTAAGTGAATACTCAAAGATCTTTCTTCTAATGGGGTATTCACATATATACCAAAATGTCTATTTTAAATTCTGGGATTTACATACATGAGACCCACCTTCCTTTTCTGTGGGTTTTAAAGTGACGTAAAGATCATGTCTTTAAAGATGTTTTTAAAACGTTATGATTATGAAATGAAACCCATTTATTTTATGCTATATGGGTTATTTATGAAATGTTTGATGATGATATATGTGGCTCACATGATAATAAAGGAAAATTTAAGGGTGCGCCCTGATAGCGCTCCAATGCATTGGGTAATGATGTAACCACTAGAGATTACAATTTTCACGATACCTTGGTGAATAACCTTGGTAATTTTCAAATGACACATTGGGGATGGACCTTGGTGATATGTTCATGATTGTCTATGTTAAATGATGTAGCCACATCTTCAAGTTATGAAAAATGTTATATTTATTATGATATGCTTCATGGTCTCATTTTCATGCCTTAAAGTTCTTTTCATGTCCTTATTGAAGTATCTCAAGTTCACATGTAAAATGTTTCTCTTGTTTCCCTTACTGGGCCTTCTGCTCACCCTTTCTTTTGATGTATGTCCCCAGGTTATGAGATGCAGTAATGAACCTAGGATGAACATAAGGAGAAGCCTTTCAAGTGTTTAAGAAGAATGTTTTATGTAAGTTTTCATGTTTTAAGTTCCTGGTTTCCAAGACACTAAACCTTAAAGATCCTCGGTTTTGTAAAATGTAATGAAAGATTATGTGATAAAAAGGCGGGATGCTATAGTTGGTATCAAAGGATGATTTAGTTATTTGTGGAAATTAGGATATGAAAACTTTAGGAAGAAGCCTATATAAAAGTTAAAATATAGGAAATATTCATGGTATTTTGGTGAGTATTGAGTAAGGGGTTGCCAAGCAAATACATCCCTGTCTGGATACAAGCAGGTAGAGGTGGCTCTGGCACAGATGTACATAGGGGTAAAACCCGAAAACACCGCTTTGAGCTAGACTCGAACGGGAACTGGTACACGACAACGGGTCTTGCTGCACTCTTGGTTACGACACTCCCGGGGGATATGCTTTGGTAAATTCATAAGCTTAGTATGAACCATTGTTAAAGGAACAAAGATAAAATAAAATAAAGGTTCACATAAGAATATATGATCATGGATAACCTAGATGGGAACCTAGGGGATCACAAGTTAGGGTATAATTTTCTTCTACAAGTTGTCCTTATATGCTTTAAGTTACTTTTCATGATTATTGGCTAAGTATTTAAGCCCCTAATTATAGCTTCTTTTATTAGTTAATGACGAGAAATGGAAGAACATGTCCCAATAACCAATGTGATAGGAAATGCTATGATTTCCGTATTAATACGACAGAGATGATTAGGGGATTAAAAGATGATTATTATTTTGGAATACGTTCACTATTTTGAGGACACTATATGATCAAGGTAAATAGATTACTATGGTATTTTCATTGAGGAGTAAGGTTCACTTATATTTTGAAGAATCAATGAATTTAAGGTGGACTTATAGTAATTTAGGTTACTTATGGGAATGATTAACCTATCTTGGGTAAAATATGTTTAGGTTAACTACTTTTGTTATAAGATGTTAGGAGTGGTTGATGTTGTTTGGAGATGAACAATGAAGTTTATTTTGGAAGACTATGTTATCAAATCTTTCTTGTATTTGGGTCTCAATCTTAGTTTGGTTTAATTTGAGTAATTTTAAGGACTGTTATTTATGGAATGGTCTATGATGAACTTTGGGTAGTACCATGGAAATTTGAAGATTTAAAAGTAGTTTCCACTCCTATGGGATTCTTTTTGAAGAGTTGTTTTACCTTACCCTTTCTAATTTTGGGATAATGTTTAATGATAGAAGAAATAGATAGTTGATCTTTTGTGGATTATGTGATTCTCTAGAAGATGATTCTTGTGTTTTGATGAGACCAAGTAGTTTTGAATGCTCATCATTTGGAGAAAAGATTAGTTTTGGTAGAAACTTATTAAAGTATCAAACTCTACATAAAGGTATGTATATTTTATTATGTTTTTGTTCTATGTAGTAAATGAATTCCTCAAAATTATAAAAAGAAAGTAAAACAAAAACGTTGTTGGTTTATATTTCCTACTAGGTAATCAATGACCGTTTACACACATCATAAGTTTGGGATTTTCTGGTGGTTAACTTCCTCCTAATCATGTTTTCTATCACTCTCCTTTAAAACGTGACCCTTTGTTTTCTCCTCCATGTCCATGTTTCCTACATGGAATCCTAGTATGAGTAAACTCGGGTGGCCTTTGTACTTCCTCTTCTTTCTTTTAAAGTAATGGTGTTACTGACTCTTTTTCCGATGTGGGACTTTCAACGAAATTTCAAAACCCAATTTTAAAAATTGCGAGGGCGCAATTTCTTAAGGGGGGAAGATTGTAACGGCCCGAAATTTTGAATAAATCTTGTTTCCTAATTTCATGTGTTAATTTATTTTATTTTATTTTTATACTCAAAAAAATGTGTTATTTGATAAACATGATTATAATTAAAATGAGACCATTGGGTTTTGACTGTTATATGACCATCGGTCAATATGACCACTGTGAACAAAATGTTTTGATTATTGTCTCTAAATACAAGTAATCTTGGTTAATTAATATAGAAAGAAGATTCGATGGCCTCACCCAGTAGTCTTGGACCGATCGAAGCCCATCTCACAGAACTTGGGAAGGAGGTAGCACCACTGGGCTTTGCTCTATACCAAACCCAAGCTGAACTTCATCGTGTGAAGCTAGAACGGGATCGCCTTCGCGAGAAGTTCAAACTGATAGAAATTACTACTCGTGCAATGTTGGCCGAGCCTCCCTCGGATTCTCTCACCTTAGCACACCTTACACTTAGGTCCTATGCTGGTGTGATAAGGGGCTATGTAAGGAGACCGTAACTGCATTGTGTAATCCTTTGTTTTAAATAAAAATTGGGATTTCTTCTTATGATGAAGTTTATGAATTTTCAAATGACCGAATAAATATAGTATGTATATTTTTGATGAATTTTAGAAAAATTATATTTTGTTTTTGTAAACCTTAAATAATTAAAAATGTGTAATGATTTGCAAAAAATGGTCTTCTACAATTATGTTCAGTACGAAATTTAGAGTCTAATAAGATCAACTTGATTTTTGATGAATAGTAAAATATGAATAGTGATTTTATGATTAGGATTAGTAATGAGTACAAATGGATTAGTAATCTCACTTAAATAAAGTATTAGTATAATCTAGGCACCTTGATTTAAGTAATGTGATTCAATAAAATGGTTAAATAATGGTTTCATAAATTATTAGTCAAATATTAGTTTTTTCGGGTGAATAGTGTTTTTTAATTAAAAATTTAATTAAAAATAATTAGAAAATTATTTTTATAAAATGGAATTTATTTTTGAACTCAGAGCATCGATATTATGTTATGGTAATTTTTGGGGATTTTTCTAAAAAAATGAATTTTCGGTGAATAGTGTATTTATTTAAAAATAAAATTAAAAATATTTAAAAAATTATTTTTATAAAATGGAGTTCATTTTTGAAATCAGAGCATTGATATTTGGTTAGTGTGAAATTTTGGGATTTTTCTGAGAAAGTTGAATTTTCAGAGAATAGTAAAAATGCAGTCTTAGGGTTTCGGTATGTTTAGTGACATCATAGCGGTGTCATGATGATGTCATGAGATTTTTTGAGGGTTGGCCGGCCAAGGGTGATGAATTATTGTTTTGGGGGCCCCATGTGGCCTAACTCCATGGTAAATGACAAGGGAGAGCACATGGTTTTGAGAAAAGCACTTTTGAGGTGTCCCTTGGCCATTAATGCCTTGTCCCCTCACTTTCCCTATAAATACCAAGCCCTCCTCTCATCCATTCGACTCCCCACTCTTCCCCAACGAAGTTCTGGTCTCATTACCTCCCAAGGAGTCATCCCAAGGTGCCCCCAAGCCCTCAAGGTCCCAACCTTTGAGTTTTAAGAGTTACATTTTAAGGTAAGAGATCTGATCTTTCTCTTTCTTTTCAAGTGATCTCTTTTATGTCATTTCTTTTATGATCCATGTTCTTATGTTAGAGGATGTTCTTTTATACTCCTCTTACTTCCCTTTTCATGTTCATATAATTAGAGTCCCCCTTTTACTCTCATTATTTCGTTTTATGATGTTTTAAGTGGCGCCGTTAGGCTGCCGAAATTTTTGTAACAGATTCTTTCTCCCTTCTCATTTTTCAAGATCTATTTTCATGTAAAGTATTTCAAGTTCCTTTGTATTATGTTGGGGTATGATCTCTAAATTTATCATACTGATCTTTTATGATCATATTATGGGAGACCCCATTTGATCTCTTCAATTCAGTACTTTGATGTTTAAGTGGCGCCGTTAGGCTGCCGAATTTTTAAGTGGTTCTTCACCCTTCTCGTTTTGAAGTTCTACTTTCATGTCAATTCTTTCAAGTTCCTTTTTGTTATGTTGGGGTATGATCTCTATATCTATTATACTGGACTCTTATGTTCATATGATGAGAGACCCCATTTGATCTCTTCAATTCAGTATTTTGAAGTTTTAAGTGGCGCCGTTAGGCTGCCGAATTTTTTTAGAGGATTCTTTCACCCTTCTCATTCTTTTCAAAGTTCTACTTTCATGTCAATTCTTTCAAGTTCCTTTTTGTTATGTTGGGGTATGATCTCTATATCTATTATACTGTACTCTTATGTTCATATGATGAGAGACCCCATTTGATCTCTTCAATTCAGTATTTTGAAGTTTTAAGTGGCGCCGTTAGGCTGCCGAATTTTTTTTAGAGGATTCTTTCACCCTTCTCATTCTTTTCAAAGTTCTACTTTCATGTCATGTATTTCAAGTTTCTTTTTAATTATGTTGGGGCATTATCTCTATATCTATCATATTGAACTCTTATGTTCACATGATGAGAGATCCTATTTGATCTTTTCAAATCATTTTTGTTGAAGTTTAAGTAACGCCGTTAGGCTGCCGAACTTTCATAAGAGAAATCTAATTTTTGTCTTCCTTCCATGTTTTTCATTTCAAATGGTATGCCCTTGAAATTTCATTACCATGATCATGTATCATTCTTATTCTGTCCATCTACTGTTTTATGGGTCATTTATGAATGTTTGACCCATTTTCCCTCTCTTTTTAATGTCTTCTAAACGTCGTAACATAGCCGTTATGCTGCAGAATTTCCGTCTCAAAATGTCTCTCTATTTTTCTAAAGTTATTTTATATTATTAAGTGAATACTCAAATCTCTTTCTTCTAATGGGGTATTCACATATATACCAAAATGTCTATTTTAAATTCTGGGATTTACATACATGAGACCCACCTTCCTTTTCTGTGGGTTTTAAAGTGACGTAAAGATCATGTCTTTAAAGATGTTTTTAAAACGTTATGATTATGAAATGAAACCCATTTATTTTATGCTATATGGGTTATTTATGAAATGTTTGATGATGATATATGTGGCTCACATGATAATAAAGGCAAATTTAAGGGTGCGCCCTGATAGCGCTCCAATGCATTGGGTAATGATGTAACCACTAGAGATTACAATTTTCACGATACCTTGGTGAATAACCTTGGTAATTTTCAAATGACACCTTGGGGATGGACCTTGGTGATATGTTCATGATTGTCTATGTTAAATGATGTAGCCACATCTTCAAGTTATGAAAAATGTTATCTTTATTATGATATGCTTCATGGTCTCATTTTCACGCCTTAAAGTTCTTTTCATGTCCTTATTGAAGTATTTCAAGTTCACATGTAAAATGTTTCTATTGTTTCCCTTACTGGGCCTTCTGCTCACCCTTTCTTTTGATGTATGTCCCCAGGTTATGAGATGCAGTAATGAACCTAGGATGAACATAAGGAGAAGCCTTTCAAGTGTTTAAGAAGAATGTTTTATGTATGTTTTCATGTTTTAAGTTCCTGGTTTCCAAGACACTAAACCTTAAAGATCCTAGGTTTTGTAAAATGTAATGAAATATTATGTGATAAAAAGGCGGGATGCTATAGTTGGTATCAAAGGATGATTTAGTTATTTGTGGAAATTAGGATATGAAAACTTTAGGAAGAAGCCTATAGAAAAGTTAAAATATAGGAAATATTAATGGTATTTTGGTGAGTATTGAGTAAGGGGTTGCCAAGCAAATACATCCCTGTCTGGATACAAGCAGGTAGAGGTGGCTCTGGCACAGATGTACATAGGGGTAAAACCCGAAAACAACGCTTTGAGCTAGACTCGAACGGGAACTGGTACACGACAACGGGCCTTGCTGCACTCTTGGTTACGACACTCCCGGGGGATATGCTTTGGTAAATTCATAAGCTTAGTATGAACCATTGTTAAAGGAACAAAGATAAAATAAAATAAAGGTTCACATAAGAATATATGATCATGGATAACCTAGATAGGAACCTAGGGGATCACAAGTTAGGGTATAATTTTCTTCTACAAGTTATCCTTATATGCTTTAAGTTTCTTTTCATGATTATTGGCTAAGTATTTAAGCCCCTAATTATAGCTTCTTTTATTAGTTAATGACGAGAAATGGAAGAACATGTCCCAATAACCAATGTGATAGGAAATGCTATGATTTCCATATTAATACGTCAGAGATGATTAGGGGATTAAAAGATGATTATTATTTTGGAATACGTTCACTATTTTGAGGACACTATATGATCAAGGTAAATAGATTACTATGATATTTTCATTGAGGAGTAAGGTTCACTTATATTTTGAAGAATCAATGAATTTAAGGTGGACTTATAGTAATTTAGGTTACTTATGGGAATGATTAACCTATCTTGGGTAAAATATGTTTAGGTTAGCTACTTTTGTTATAAGATGTTAGGAGTGGTTGATGTTGTTTGGAGATGAACAATGAAGTTTATTTTGGAAGACTATGTTATCAAATCTTTCTTGTATTTGGGTCTCAATCTTAGTTTGGTTTAATTTGAGGAATTTTAAGGACTGTTATTTATGGAATGGTCTATGATGAACTTTGGGTAGTACCATGGAAATTTGAAGATTTAAAAGTAGTTTCCACTCCTATGGGATTCTTTTTGAAGAGTTGTTTTACCCTACCCTTTCTAATTTTGGGATAATGTTTAATGATAGAAGAAATAGATAGTTGATCTTTTGTGGATTATGTGATTCTCTAGAAGATGATTCTTGTGTTTTGATGAGACCAAGTAGTTTTGAATGCTCATCATTTGGAGAAAAGATTAGTTTTGGTAGAAACTTATTAAAGTATCAAACTCTACATAAAGGTATGTATATTTTATTATGTTTTTGTTCTATGTAGTAAATGAATTCCTCAAAATTATAAAAAGAAAGTAAAACAAAAACGTTGTTGGTTTATATTTCCTACTAGGTAATCAATGACCGTTTACACACATCATAAGTTTGGGATTTTCTGGTGGTTAACTTGCTCCTAATCATGTTTTCTATCACTCTCCTTTAAAACGTGACCCTTTGTTTTCTCCTCCATGTCCATGTTTCCTACATGGAATCCTAGTATGAGTAAACTCGGGTGGCCTTTGTACTTCCTCTTCTTTCTTTTAAAGTAATGGTGTTACTGACTCTTTTTCCGATGTGGGACTTTCAACGAAATTTCAAAACCCAATTTTAAAAATTGCGAGGGCGCAATTTCTTAAGGGGGGAAGATTGTAACGGCCCGAAATTTTGAATAAATCTTGTTTCCTAATTTCATGTGTTAATTTATTTTATTTTATTTTTATACTCAAAAAAATGTGTTATTTGATAAACATGATTATAATTAAAATGAGACCATTGGGTTTTGACTATTATATGACCATCGGTCAATATGACCACTGTGAACAAAATGTTTTGATTATTGTCTCTAAATACAAGTAATCTTGGTTAATTAATATAGAAAGAAGATTCGATGGCCTCACCCAGTAGTCTTGGACCGATCGAAGCCCATCTCACAGAACTTGGGAAGGAGGTAGCACCACTGGGCTTTGCTCTAGACCAAACCCAAGCTGAACTTCATCGTGTGAAGCTAGAACGGGATCTCCTTCGCGAGAAGTTCAAACTGATAGAAATTACTACTCGTGCAATGTTGGCCGAACCTCCCTCGGATTCTCTCACCTTAGCACACCTTACACTTAGGTCCTATGCTGGTGTGATAAGGGGTTATGTAAGGAGACCGTAACTGCCTTGTGTAATCCTTTGTTTTAAATAAAAATTGGGATTTCTTCTTATGATGAAGTTTATGAATTTTCAAATGACCGGATAAATATAGTATGTATATTTTTGATGAATTTTAGAAAAATTATATTTTGTTTTTGTAAACCTTAAATAATTAAAAATGTGTAATGATTTGCAAAAAATGGTCTTCTACAATTATGTTCAGTACGAAATTTAGAGTCTAATAAGATCAACTTGATTTTTGATGAATAGTAAAATATGAATAGTGATTTTATGATTAGGATTAGTAATGAGTCCAAATGGATTAGTAATCTCACTTAAATAAAGTATTAGTATAATCTAGGCACCTTGATTTAAGTAATGTGATTCAATAAAATGGTTAAATAATAGTTTCATAAATTATTAGTCAAGTATTAGTTTTTTCGGGTGAATAGTGTTTTTTAATTAAAAATTTAATTAAAAATAATTAGAAAATTATTTTTATAAAATGGATTTTATTTTTGAACTCAGAGCATCGATATTATGTTATGGTAATTTTTGGGGATTTTTCTAAAAAAATGAATTTTCGGTGAATAGTGTATTTATTTAAAAATAAAATTAAAAATATTTAAAAAATTATTTTTATAAAATGGAGTTCATTTTTGAAATCAGAGCATTGATATTTGATTAGTGTGAAATTTTGGGATTTTTCTGGAAAGTTGAATTTTCAGTGAATAGTAAAAATGCAGTCTTAGGGTTTCGGTATGTTTAGTGACATCATAGCGGTGTCATGATGATGTCATGAGATTTTTTGAGGGTTGGTCGGCCAAGGGTGATGAATTATTGTTTTGGGGGCCCCATGTGGCCTAACTCCATGGTAAATGACAAGGGAGAGCACATGGTTTTGAGAAAAGCACTTTTGAGGTGTCCCTTGGCCATTAATGCCTTGTCCCCTCACTTTCCCTATAAATACCAAGCCCTCCTCTCATCCATTCGACTCCCCACTCTTCCCCAACGAAGTTCTGGTCTCATTACCTCCCAAGGAGTCATCCCAGGGTGCCCCCAAGCCCTCAAGGTCCCAACCTTTGAGGTTTAAGAGTTACATTTTAAGGTAAGGGATCTGATCTTTCTCTTTCTTTTCAAGTGATCTCTTTTATGTCATTTCTTTTATGCTCCATGTTCTTATGTTAGAGGATGTTCTTTTATACTCCTCTTACTGCCCTTTTCATGTTCATATAATGAGAGTCCCCCTTTTACTCTCATTATTTCGTTTTATGATGTTTTAAGTGGCGCCGTTAGGCTGCCGAAATTTTTGTAACAGATTCTTTCTCCCTTCTCATTTTTCAAGATCTATTTTCATGTAAAGTATTTCAAGTTCCTTTGTATTATGTTGGGGTATGATCTCTAAATTTATCATACTGATCTTTTATGATCATATTATGAGAGACCCCATTTGATCTCTTCAATTCAGTACTTTGATGTTTAAGTGGCGCCGTTAGGCTGCCGAATTTTTAAGTGGTTCTTCACCATTCTCGTTTTGAAGTTCTACTTTCATGTCAATTCTTTCAAGTTCCTTTTTGTTATGTTGGGGTATGATCTCTATATCTATTATACTGGACTCTTATGTTCATATGATGAGAGACCCCATTTGATCTCTTCAATTCAGTATTTTGAAGTTTTAAGTGGCGCCGTTAGGCTGCCGAATTTTTTTAGAGGATTCTTTCACCCTTCTCATTCTTTTCAAAGTTCTACTTTCATGTCAATTCTTTCAAGTTCCTTTTTGTTATGTTGGGGTATGATCTCTATATCTATTATACTGGACTCTTATGTTCATATTATGAGAGACCCCATTTGATCTCTTCAATTCAGTATTTTGAAGTTTTAAGTGGCGCCGTTAGGCTGCCGAATTTTTTTAGAGGATTCTTTCACCCTTCTCATTCTTTTCAAAGTTCCACTTTCATGTCATGTCTTTCAAGTTCCTTTTTAATTATGTTGGGGAATTATCTCTATATCTATCATACTGAACTCTTATGTTCACATGATGAGAGATCCTATTTGATCTTTTCAAATCATTTTTGTTGAAGTTTAATTAACGCCGTTAGGCTGCCGAACTTTCATAAGAGAAATCTAATTTTTGTCTTCCTTCCATGTTTTTCATTTCAAATGGTATGCCCTTGAAATTTTGTTACCATGATCATGTATCATTCTTATTCTGTCCATCTACTGTTTTATGAGTCATTTATGAATGTTTGACCCATTTTCCCTCTCTTTTTAATGTCTTCTAAACGTCGTAACATAGCCGTTATGCTGCAGAATTTCCGTCTCAAAATGTCTCTCTATTTTTCTAAAGTTCTTTTATATTATTAAGTGAATACTCAAATCTCTTTCTTCTAATGGGGTATTCACATATATACCAAAATGTCTATTTTAAATTCTGGGATTTACATACATGAGACCCACCTTCATTTTTTGTGGGTTTTAAAGTGACGTAAAGATCATGTCTTTAAAGATGTTTTTAAAATGTTATGATTATGAAATGAAAACCATTTATTTTATGCTATATGGGTTATTTATGAAATGTTTGATGATGATATATGTGGCTCACATAATAATAAAGGCAAATTTAAGGGTGCGCCCTGATAGCGCTCCAATGCATTGGGTAATGATGTAACCACTAGAGATTATAATTTTCACGATACCTTGGTGAATAACCTTGGTAATTTTCAAATGACACCTTGGGGATGGGCCTTGGTGATATGTTCATGATTGTCTATGTTAAATTATGTAGCCACATCTTCAAGTTATGAAAAATGTTATCTTTATTATGATATGCTTCATGGTCTCATTTTCATGCCTTAAAGTTCTTTTCATGTCCTTATTGAAGTATCTCAAGTTCACATGTAAAATGTTTCTCTTGTTTCCCTTACTGGGCCTTCTGATCACCCTTTCTTTTGATGTATGCCCCCAGGTTATGAGATGCAGTAATGAACCTAGGATGAACATAAGGAGAAGCCTTTCAAGTGTTTAAGAAGAATGTTTTATGTATGTTTTCATGTTTTAAGTTCCTGGTTTCCAAGACACTAAACCTTAAAGATCCTCGGTTTTGTAAAATGTAATGAAAGATTATGTGATAAAAAGGCGGGATGCTATAGTTGGTATCAAAGGATGATTTAGTTATTTGTGGAAATTAGGATATGAAAACTTTAGGAAGAAGCCTATAGAAAAGTTAAAATATAGGAAATATTCATGGTATTTTGGTGAGTATTGAGTAAGGGGTTGCCAAGAAAATACATCCCTGTCTGGATACAAGCAGGTAGAGGTGGCTCTGGCACAGATGTACATAGGGGTAAAACCCGAAAACACCGCTTTGAGCTAGATCGAATGGGAACTGGTACACGACAACGGGTCTTGCTGCACTCTTGGTTACGACACCACCGGGGGATATGCTTTGGTAAATTCATAAGCTTAGTATGAACCATTGTTAAAGGAACAAAGATAAAATAAAATAAAGGTTCACATAAGAATATATGATCATGGATAACCTAGATGAGAACCTAGGGGATCACAAGTTAGGGTATAATTTTCTTCTACAAGTTATCCTTATATGCTTTAAGTTTCTTTTCATGATTATTGGCTAAGTATTTAAGCCCCTAATTATAGCTTCTTTTATTAGTTAATGACGAGAAATGGAAGAACATGTCCCAATAACCAATGTGATAGGAAATTCTATGATTTCCGTATTAATACGGCAGAGATGATTAGGGGATTAAAAGATGATTATTATTTTGGAATACGTTCACTATTTTGAGGACACTATATGATCAAGGTAAATATATTACTATGGTATTTTCATTGAGGAGTAAGGTTCACTTATATTTTGAAGAATCAATGAATTTAAGGTGGAGTAATAGTAATTTAGGTTACTTATGGGAATGATTAACCTATATTGGGTAAAATATGTTTAGGTTAGCTAATTTTGTTATAAGATGTTAGGAGTGGTTGATGTTGTTTGGAGATGAACAATGAATTTTATTTTGGAAGACTATGTTATCAAATCTTTCTTGTATTTTGGGTCTCAATCTTAGTTTGGTTTAATTTGAGGAATTTTAAGGACTTTTATTTATGGAATGGTCTATGATGAACTTTGGGTAGTACCATGGAAATTTGAAGATTTAAAAGTAGTTTCCACTCCTATGGGATTCTTTTTGAAGAGTTGTTTTACCTTACCATTTCTAATTTTGGGATAATGTTTAATGATAGAAGAAATAGATAGTTGATCTTTTGTGGATTATGTGATTCTCTAGAAGATGATTCTTGTGTTTTGATGAGACCAAGTAGTTTTGAATGCTCATCATTTGGAGAAAAGTTTAGTTTTGGTAGAAACTTATTAAAGTTTGAAACTCTACATAAAGGTATGTATATTTTATTATGTTTTTGTTCTATGTAGTAAATGAATTTCTCAAAATTATAAAAAGAAAGTAAAACAAAAACGTTGTTGGTTTATATTTCCTACTAGGTAATCAATGACCGTTTACACACATCATAAGTTTGGGATTTTCTGGTGGTTAACTTCCTCCTAATCATGTTTTCTATCACTCTCCTTTAGAATGTGACCCTTTGTTTTCTCCTCCATGTCCATGTTTCCTACATGGAATCCTAGTATGAGTAAACTCGGGTGGCCTCTGTACTTCCTCTTCTTTATTTTAAAGTAATGGTGTTACTGACTCTTTTTCCGATGTGGGACTTTCAACGAAATTTCAAAACCCAATTTTAAAAATTGCGAGGGCGCAATTTCTTAATGGGGGAAGATTGTAACGGCTCGAAATTTTGAATAAATCATGTTTCCTAATTTCATGTGTTAATTTATTTTATTTTATTTTTATACTCAAAAAAATGTGTTATTTGATAAACATGATTATAATCAAAATGAGACCATTGAGTTTTGACTGTTATATGACCATCGGTCAATATGACCACTGTGAACAAAATGTTTTGATTATTGTCTCTAAATACAAGTAATCTTGGTTAATTAATATAGAAAGAAGATTCGATGGCCTCACCCAGTAGTCTTGGACCGATCGAAGCCCATCTCACAGAACTTGGGAAGGAGGTAGCACCACTGGGCTTTGCTCTAGACCAAACCCAAGCTGAACTTCATCGTGTGAAGCTAGAACGGGATCGCCTTTGCGAGAAGTTCAAACTGATAGAAATTACTACTCGTGCAATGTTGGCCGAGCCTCCCTCGGATTCTCTCACCTTAGCACACCTTACACTTAGGTCCTATGCTGGTGTGATAAGGGGCTATGTAAGGAGACCGTAACTGCCTTGTGTAATCCTTTGTTTTAAATAAAAATTGGGATTTCTTCTTATGATGAAGTTTATGAATTTTCAAATGACCGGATAAATATAGTATGTATATTTTTGATGAATTTTAGAAAAATTATATTTTGTTTTTCTAAACCTTAAATAATTAAAAATGTGTAATGATTTGCAAAAAATGGTCTTCTACAATTATGTTCAGTACGAAATTTAGAGTCTAATAAGATCAACTTGATTTTTGATGAATAGTAAAATATGAATAGTGATTTTATGATTAGGATTAGTAATGAGTCCAAATGGATTAGTAATCTCACTTAAATAAAGTATTAGTATAATCTAGGCACCTTGATTTAAGTAATGTGATTCAATAAAATGGTTAAATAATGGTTTCATAAATTATTAGTCAAGTATTAGTTTTTTCGGGTGAATAGTGTTTTTTAATTAAAAATTTAATTAAAAATAATTAGAAAATTATTTTTATAAAATGGACTTTATTTTTGAACTCAGAGCATCGATATTATGTTATGATAATTTTTGGGGATTTTTCTAAAAAAATGAATTTTCGGTGAAGTGTATTTATTTAAAAATAAAATTAAAAATATTTAAAAAATTATTTTTATAAAATGGAGTTCATTTTTGAAATCAGAGCATTGATATTTGGTTAGTGTGAAATTTTGGGATTTTTCTGAGAAAGTTGAATTTTCAGTGAATAGTAAAAATGCAGTCTTAGGGTTTCGGTATGTTTAGTGACATCATAGCGGTGTCATGATGATGTCATGAGATTTTTTGAGGGTTGGCCGGACAAGGGTGATGAATTATTGTTTTGGGGGCCCCATGTGGCCTAACTCCATGGTAAATGACAAGGGAGAGCACATGGTTTTGAGAAAAGCACTTTTGAGGTGTCCCTTGGCCATTAATGCCTTGTCCCCTCACTTTCCCTATAAATACCAAGCCCTCCTCTCATCCATTCGACTCCCCACTCTTCCCCAACGAAGTTCTGGTCTCATTACCTCCCAAGGAGTCATCCCAAGGTGCCCCCAAGCCCTCAAGGTCCCTAACTTTGAGGTTTAAGAGTTACATTTTAAGGTAAGGGATCTGATCTTTCTCTTTCTTTTCAAGTGATCTCTTTTATGTCATTTCTTTTATGCTCCATGTTCTTATGTTAGAGGATGTTCTTTTATACTCCTCTTACTTCCCTTTTCATGTTCATATAATGAGAGTCCCCTTTTTACTCTCATTATTTCGTTTTATGATGTTTTAAGTGGCGCCGTTAGGCTGCCGAAATTTTTGTAACAGATTCTTTCTCCCTTCTCATTTTTCAAGATCTATTTTCTTGTAAAGTATTTCAAGTTCCTTTGTATTATGTTGGGGTATGATCTCTAAATTTATCATACTGATATTTTATGATCATATTATGAGAGACCCCATTTGATCTCTTCAATTCAGTACTTTGATGTTTAAGTGGCGCCGTTAGGCTGCCGAATTTTTAAGTGGTTCTTCACCATTCTCGTTTTGAAGTTCTACTTTCATGTCAATTCTTTCAAGTTCCTTTTTGTTATGTTGGGGTATGATCTGTATATCTATTATACTGGGCTCTTATGTTCATATTATGAGAGACCCCATTTGATCTCTTCAATTCAGTATTTTGAAGTTTTAAGTGGCGCCGTTAGGCTGCCGAATTTTTTTAGAGGATTCTTTCACCCTTCTCATTCTTTTCAAAGTTCTACTTTCATATCAATTCTTTCAAGTTACTTTTTGTTATGTTGGGGTATGATCTCTATATCTATTATACTGGACTCTTATGCTCATATGATGAGAGACCCCATTTGATCTCTTCAATTCAGTATTTTGAAGTTTTAAGTGGCGCCGTTAGGCTGCCGAATTTTTTTTAGAGGATTCTTTCACCCTTCTCATTCTTTTCAAAGTTCTACTTTCATGTCATGTCTTTCAAGTTCCTTTTTAATTATGTTGGGGCATTATCTCTATATCTATCATACTGAACTCTTATGTTCACATGATGAGAGATCCTATTTTATCTTTTCAAATCATTTTTGTTGAAGTTTAAGTAACGCCGTTAGGCTGCCGAACTTTCATAAGAGAAATCTAATTTTTGTCTTCCTTCCATGTTTTTCATTTCAAATGGTATGCCCTTGAAATTTCATTACCATGATCATGTATCATTCTTATTCTGTCCATCTACTGTTTTATGGGTCATTTATGAATGTTTGACCCATTTTCCCTCTCTTTTTAATGTCTTCTAAACGTCGTAACATAGCCGTTATGCTGCAGAATTTCCGTCTCAAAATGTCTCTCTATTTTTCTAAAGTTCTTTTATATTATTAAGTGAATACTAAAATCTCTTTCTTCTAATGGGGTATTCACATATATTTCAAAATGTCTATTTTAAATTCTGGGATTTACATACATGAGACCCACCTTCCTTTTCTGTGGGTTTTAAAGTGACGTAAAGATCATGTCTTTAAAGATGTTTTTAAAACGTTATGATTATGAAATGAAACCCATTTATTTTATGCTATATGGGTTATTTATGAAATGTTTGATGATGATATATGTGGCTCACATGATAATAAAGGCAAATTTAAGGGTGCGCCCTGATAGCGCTCCAATGCATTGGGTAATGATGTAACCACTAGAGATTTTAATTTTCACGATACCTTGGTGAATAACCTTGGTAATTTTAAAATGACACCTTGGGGATGGACCTTGGTGATATGTTCATGATTGTCTATGTTAAATGATGTAGCCACATCTTCAAGTTATGAAAAATGTTATCTTTATTATGATATGCTTCATGGTCTCATTTTCATGCCTTAAAGTTCTTTTCATGTCCTTATTGAAGTATCTCAAGTTCACATGTAAAATGTTTCTCTTGTTTCCCTTACTGGGCCTTCTGCTCACCCTTTCTTTTGATGTATGTCCCCAGGTTATGAGATGCAGTAATGAACCTAGGATGAACATAAGGAGAAACCTTTCAAGTGTTTAAGAAGAATGTTTTATGTATGTTTTCATGTTTTAAGTTCCTGGTTTCCAAGACACTAAACCTTAAAGATCCTCGGTTTTGTAAAATGTAATGAAAGATTATGTGATAAAAAGGCGGGATTCTATAGTTGGTATCAAAGGATGATTTAGTTATTTGTGGAAATTAGGATATGAAAACTTTAAGAAGAAGCCTATAGAAAAGTTAAAATATAGGAAATATTCATGGTATTTTGGTGAGTATTGAGTAAGGGGTTGCCAAGCAAATACATCCCTGTCTAGATACAAGCAGGTAGAGGTGGATCTGGCACATATGTACATAGGGGTAAAACCCGAAAACACCGCTTTGAGCTAGACTCGAACGAGAACTGGTACACGACAACGGGCCTTGCTGCACTCTTGGTTACGACACTCCCGGGGGATATGCTTTGGTAAATTCATAAGCTTAGTATGAACCATTGTTAAAGGAACAAAGATAAAATAAAATAAAGGTTCACATAAGAATATATGATCATGGATAACCTAGATGGGAACCTAGGGGATCACAAGTTAGGGTATAATTTTATTCTACAAGTTATCCTTATATGCTTTAAGTTTCTTTTCATGATTATTGGCTAAGTATTTAAGCCCCTAATTATAGCTTCTTTTATTAGTTAATGACGAGAAATGGAAGAACATGTCCCAATAACCAATGTGATAGGAAATGCTATGATTTCCGTATTAATACGACAGAGATGATTAGGGGATTAAAAGATGATTATTATTTTGGAATACGTTCACTATTTTGAGGACACTATATGATAAAGGTAAATAGATTACTATGGTATTTTCATTGAGGAGTAAGGTTCACTTATATTTTGAAGAATCAATGAATTTAAGGTGGACTTATAGTAATTTAGGTTACTTATGGGAATGATTAACCTATCTTGGGTAAAATATGTTTAGGTTAGCTACTTTTGTTATAAGATGTTAGGAGTGGTTGATGTTGTTTGGAGATGAACAATGAAGTTTATTTTGGAAGACTATGTTATCAAATCTTTCTTGTATTTGTGTCTCAATCTTAGTTTGGTTTAATTTGATGAATTTTAAGGACTGTTATTTATGGAATGGTCTATGATGAACTTTGGGTAGTACCATGAAAATTTGAAGATTTAAAAGTAGTTTCCACTCCTATGGGATTCTTTTTGAAGAGTTGTTTTACCTTACCCTTTCTAATTTTGGGATAATGTTTAATGATAGAAGAAATAGATAGTTGATCTTTTGTGGATTATGTGATTCTCTAGAAGATGATTCTTGTGTTTTGATGAGACCAAGTAGTTTTGAATGCTCATCATTTGGAGAAAAGATTAGTTTTGGTAGAAACTTATTAAAGTATGAAACTCTACATAAAGGTATGTATATTTTATTATGTTTTTGTTCTATGTAGTAAATGAATTCCTCAAAATTATAAAAAGAAAGTAAAACAAAAACGTTGTTGGTTTATATTTCCTACTAGGTAATCAATGACCGTTTACACACATCATAAGTTTGGGATTTTCTGGTGGTTGACTTCCTCCTAATCATGTTTTCTATCACTCTCCTTTAGAACGTGACCCTTTGTTTTCTCCTCCATGTCCATGTTTCCTACATGGAATCCTAGTATGAGTAAACTCGGGTGGCCTTTGTACTTCCTCTTCTTTCTTTTAAAGTAATGGTGTTACTGACTCTTTTTCCGATGTGGGACTTTCAACGAAATTTCAAAACCCAATTTTAAAAATTGTGAGGGCGCAATTTCTTAAGGGGTGAAGATTGTAACGGCCCAAAATTTTGAATAAATCTTGTTTCCTAATTTCATGTGTTAATTTATTTTATTTTATTTTTATACTCAAAAAAATGTGTTATTTGATAAACATGATTATAATTAAAATGAGACCATTGGGTTTTGACTGTTATATGACCATCGGTCAATATGACCACTGTGAACAAAATGTTTTGATCATTGTCTCTAAATACAAGTAATCTTGGTTAATTAATATAGAAAGAAGATTCGATGGCCTCACCCAGTAGTCTTGGACCGATCGAAGCCCATCTCACAGAACTTGGGAAGGAGGTAGCACCACTGGGCTTTGCTCTAGACCAAACCCAAGCTGAACTTTATCGTGTGAAGCTAGAACGGGACCGCCTTCGCGAGAAGTTCAAACTGATAGAAATTACTACTCGTGCAACGTTGGCCGAGCCTCCCTCGGATTCTCTCACCTTAGCACACCTTACACTTAGGTCCTATGCTGGTGTGATAAGGGGCTATGTAAGGAGACCGTAACTGCCTTGTGTAATCCTTTGTTTTAAATAAAAATTGGGATTTCTTCTTATGATGAAGTTTATGAATTTTCAAATGACCGGATAAATATAGTATGTATATTTTTGATGAATTTTAGAAAAATTATATTTTTTTTTTGTAAATCTTAAATAATTAAAAATGTGTAATGATTTGAAAAAAATGGTCTTCTACAATTATGTTCAGTACGAAATTTAGAGTCTAATAAGATCAACTTGATTTTTGATGAATAGTAAAATATGAATAGTGATTTTATGATTAGGATTAGTAATGAGTCCAAATGGATTAGTAATCTCACTTAAATAAAGTATTAGTATAATCTAGGCACCTTGATTTAAGTAATGTGATTCAATAAAATGGTTAAATAATGGTTTCATAAATTATTAGTCAAGTATTAGTTTTTTCGGGTGAATAGTGTTTTTTAATTAAAAATTTAATTAAAAATAATTAGAAAATTATTTTTATAAAATGGACTTTATTTTTGAATTCAGAGCATCGATATTATGTTATGGTAATTTTTGGGGATTTTTCTAAAAAAATGAATTTTCGGTGAATAGTGTATTTATTTAAAAATAAAATTAAAAATATTTAAAAAATTATTTTTATAAAATGGAGTTCATTTTTGAAATCAGAGCATTGATATTTGGTTAGTGTGAAATTTTGGGATTTTTCTGAGAAAGTTGAATTTTCAGTGAATAGTAAAAATGCAGTCTTAGGGTTTCGGTATGTTTAGTGACATCATAGCGGTGTCATGATGATGTCATGAGATTTTTTGAGGGTTGTCCGGCCAAGGGTGATGAATTATTGTTTTGGGGGCCCCATGTGGCCTAACTCCATGGTAAATGACAAGGGAGAGCACATGGTTTTGAGAAAAGCACTTTTGAGGTGTCCCTTGGCCATTAATGCCTTGTCCCCTCACTTTCCCTATAAATACCAAGCCATCCTCTCATCCATTCGACTCCCCACTCTTCCCCAACGAAGTTCTGGTCTCATTACCTCCCAAGGAGTCATCCCAAGGTGCCCCCAAGCCCTCAAGGTCCCAACCTTTGAGGTTTAAGAGTTACATTTTAAGGTAAGGGATCTGATCTTTCTCTTTCTTTTCAAGTGATCTCTTTTATGTCAATTCTTTTATGCTCCATGTTCTTATGTTATAGGATGTTCTTTTATACTCCTCTTACTGCCCTTTTCATGTTCATATAATGAGAGTCCCCTTTTTACTCTCATTATTTCGTTTTATGATGTTTTAAGTGGCGCCGTTAGGCTGCCGAAATTTTTGTAACAGATTCTTTCTCCCTTCTCATTTTTCAAGATCTATTTTCATGTAAAGTATTTCAAGTTCCTTTGTATTATGTTGGGGTATGATCTCTAAATTTATCATACTGATCTTTTATGATCATATTATGAGAGACCCCATTTGATCTCTTCAATTCAGTACTTTGATGTTTAAGTGGCGCCGTTAGGCTGCCGAATTTTTAAGTGGTTCTTCACCCTTCTCGTTTTGAAGTTCTACTTTCATGTCAATTCTTTCAAGTTCCTTTTTTTATGTTGGGGTATGATATATATATCTATTATACTGGACTCTTATGTTCATATGATGAGAGACCCCATTTGATCTCTTCAATTCAGTGTTTTGAAGTTTTAAGTGGCGCCGTTAGGCTGCCGAATTTTTTTAGAGGATTCTTTCACCCTTCTCATTCTTTTCAAAGTTCTACTTTCATGTCAATTCTTTCAAGTTACTTTTTGTTATGTTGGGGTATGATCTCTATATCTATTATACTGGACTCTTATGTTCATATGATGAGAGACCCCATTTGATCTCTTCAATTCAGTATTTTGAAGTTTTAAGTGGTGCCGTTAGGCTGCCGAATTTTTTTTAGAGGATTCTTTCACCCTTCTCATTCTTTTCAAAGTTCCACTTTCATGTCATGTCTTTCAAGTTCCTTTTTAATTATGTTGGGGTATTATCTCTATATTTATCATACTGAACTCTTATGTTCACATGATGAGAGATCCTATTTGATCTTTTCAAATCATTTTTGTTGAAGTTTAAGTAACGCCGTTAGGCTGCCGAACTTTCATAAGAGAAATCTAATTTTTGTCTTCCTTCCATGTTTTTCATTTCAAATGGTATTCCCTTGAAATTTCATTACCATGATCATGTATAATTCTTATTCTGTCCATCTACTGTTTTATGAGTCATTTATGAATGTTTGACCCATTTTCCCTCTCTTTTTAATGTCTTCTAAACGTCGTAACATAGCCGTTATGCTGCAGAATTTCCGTCTCAAAATGTCTCTCTATTTTTCTAAAGTTCTTTTATATTATTAAGTGAATACTCAAAGATCTTTCTTCTAATGGGGTATTCACATATATACCAAAATGTCTATTTTAAATTCTGGGATTTACATACATGAGACCCACCTTCCTTTTCTGTGGGTTTTAAAGTGACGTAAAGATCATGTCTTTAAAGATGTTTTTAAAACGTTATGATTATGAAATGAAACCCATTTATTTTATGCTATATGGGTTATTTATGAAATGTTTGATGATGATATATGTGGCTCACATGATAATAAAGGAAAATTTAAGGGTGCGCCCTGATAGCGCTCCAATGCATTGGGTAATGATGTAACCACTAGAGATTACAATTTTCACGATACCTTGGTGAATAACCTTGGTAATTTTCAAATGACACCTTGGGGATGGACCTTGGTGATATGTTCATGATTGTCTATGTTAAATGATGTAGCCACATCTTCAAGTTATGAAAAATGTTATCTTTATTATGATATGCTTCATGGTCTCATTTTCATGCCTTAAAGTTATTTTCATGTCCTTATTGAAGTATCTCAAGTTCACATGTAAAATGTTTCTCTTGTTTCCCTTACTGGGCCTTCTGCTCACCCTTTCTTTTGATGTATGTCCCCAGGTTATGAGATGCAGTAATGAACCTAGGATGAACATAAGGAGAAGCCTTTCAAGTGTTTAAGAAGAATGTTTTATGTATGTTTTCATGTTTTAAGTTCCTGGTTTCCAAGACACTAAACCTTAAAGATCCTCGGTTTTGTAAAATGTAATGAAAGATTATGTGATAAAAAGGCGGGATGCTATAGGAGGATCCTACTGATATGGTCTTCCACCACATTCTCTGCTCCTTTTTTTTATCTCTAATTTTTAGATTGAATTCCTGAAGGAGGAGCATCTAATGAATGATACGTGGTTTGACTTTCGGTTTCTTTAGGAGATACCAGAGGGCTGCATGGTCTGAGAAAACGATTACTTTGGACCCTAGAAGATACGACCTGAATTTATCCAAGGCAAACACAATGGAAATAAATTCTTTTTCAGTGGTGGTGTAGTTTGCTTGGGCAGGGTCCAGTGTACGTGAGACATAGGCTATGACATGTGGAGCTTGGTCGACCCTTTGTAACAAGACTACCCCAACTGCATAGTTAGAGGCATCACACATGAGCTCAAATGGTAAATCCCACTAAGGTGGTTGGATTACCGGGGGTGATGTGAGACTCCATTTTAATTTATTAAAAGCTTATTCACATTCCTTATCAAAAACAAATTCCTTTTCTTTTTGGAGTAAGCGGGAGAGGAAGAGTGCAATTTTACTAAAGTCACGAATGAAACGTCGGTAAAATCCAGCATGACCTAGGAAAGACTGCACATCACATACATTTTTAGGGAATGGTAGGGAAGAAATGACATCCACTTTCGATTCATCTACTTGGATACCAGCCCCAGAAATGACATGCCCCAAAACTATACCTTGTCGCACCATGAAATGACACATCTCATAATTTAATACAAGATTCTTTTCAATATAGTGACGTAGGACGAAACCAAGAATACTTAAACATTCATCAAAAGAGGATCCATAAACAGTAAAATCATCCATGAAAACTTCTATGCAATTCTCCAGGTAATCCGAAAAAATACTAACCATACATCGCTGGAAAGTACCCGGAGCATTGCACAGGCCAAATGACATCCTTCTATAGGAAAATGTGCCAAAGGGGCAAGTGAAAGTTGTCTTTTCCTGATCCTCGGGGGCAATATGGATCTGAAAGTATCCAGAATACCCATCAAGAAAACAGTAATGGGACTTCCCCGCTAGCCTCTCTAGCATTTGGTCAATGAATGTCAATGGGAAATGATCCTTCCTAGTGTGTTGGTTTAGTCGGCGATAATCTATACAGACACGCTAACTATTCTGCACACGAGTTGGAACCAATTCATTGTTTTCATTTTTAATTACCATTAGACCAGCTTTTTTAGGAACTACTTGAACGAGACTGACCCATTGGCTGTCAGAGATGGGGTAAATGATTCCAGCAGCCAATAATTTTGTTACTTCCTTTTTAACTACTTCTAAGAGGTTTGGGTTCAGTCGATGTTGTGCCTGCCTCACTGGTTTAGCCTCATCAGTTAATAAAATATGATGTGTACAAATTGATGGGCTAATACTAGGAATGCCTGCAAGTGTCCATCCCAATGCTTGTTTATACTCCCTCAAAAGTTCAAGCAGTCGCAATTCATGCTCAGGAGGGAGTGAACTAGCAATGATGACAGACAACTTGTTTCCATTCTCAAGATATGAATATTTTAAATCTTTAGGCAGTTGCTTTAGTTCCAATTCAGGTGGATTTTGGATTGATGAGAGTGTGTGTGAAAGTGAGAGGTCACTAATCTCATCTAACTTCTCAATGGTATCATCCTCAGATGAGGAATTAACTTTTACAAGTGTAGCAGTATCATCGATGGTCATGTGATCCTTTGTGTTCAAGAAATTATCAATTAATAAACATGCATGACACTTTTCTAGACCACTACAACAATAACACATGATTCATTACCAAGAATTTCAATCAAAGAGGAAAATTCAGAAAGGGGATCAGGGGAAACAAATGAAGTGATTTTAGGGGAAGGGAGTACATCAATTGAATTTACCGAGAGAGAGGAATGTTCTTTTGAGGGGTGCTTCATGGCATCAAGGATGTTGAAATGGACTATGTCACCACCAAATTCCATAGATAATGTACCATTATGGACATTAATTATGGATTTGGAGGTTTTCAAGAAAGGTATCCCCAATATAATTGGGGCGTGTCCATTCATCCTATCATCTTCCATTTTAGCACATAAAAATCAGCAGGAAATATTAAATTTTGAACCCTCACAAGAACATCCTCTAACACACCAGAAGGGTGTGCCGTACTCCGATTTGCTAGCTGAACAACTATTCCTGTGGACTTTAGTTCGCCGACCTGCAAATAAGAGTAAATAGAGTGAGACATCACATTAATAGAGGCACCCAAATCAAGCATAGCATTAGAAAAAGAATACTCCCCTATGGTACATGGAATTGAGAATGTTCCAGGATCATTGCACTTGGTGGGAAGCGATGATTTTATCAATGTTGAGACATTCCTCCCCAAACTTACCTTCTCATCACCATGAAGTCCTCTTCGATGTGTACACATCTCCTTTATAAACTTAGCATAACGTGGAATTTGCTTCACGACATCAATTAATGGAATGTTAACCTGCACTTTTTTGAAAGTCTCCAAGATTTATTTATCAAGTTCAGTTTCCTTTTGTTTCCTTGGTTGGGTGGCTCTTTGGGGAAATGGAAGAGGAATGCTTGGGCTTGGTAACTCATCAATAGACACACTCTTTCCTTTGATAGGACTTCTCTCAAGACAAGGTTCCACCTCATTTGAACCTTTTTCAGTGGTTGGGATAGTGGTTTCCTTAGGAGAGGATGACTCTAATGGAAGGTTCATTTGACTTTTAAGTTTAGTTCCACTCCTAAGGATGATGACACTAACATTTCCCTTATCCCTAGGGTTGACAAGTGGTTGAGATGGTATTTTACCAGACCCATGGCTTTGGATTTCACCCACTGAGTTAGCTAGTTGGACTAATTGGGTTTTGAGGTCTTGTATGGATGCCTGAGTGGTTTGTTGGAATTGGAGATTATTGGAAGTCATTTGTTTCATCATATCTTCTAAGCTAGGCTCAGTTTTTGGAGGGGGTTGTTGGAAAGGCCTTTGGGGTGGTTGAGAATTTCTGGGTGGTGGTGGATGACTACTCTGACCTTGTTGGTTCCATTGTTGTTGTGGTTGGTTTGAATACCCCCCTTGCCTATAGGCTTGGTTGTCTTTCCACCCAGGGTTGGATGAATAGTAAGGTTCTTTCCTAAATGGTTGGTTATAAGGGCGTCCAGGAAATATTACCTCACAACTCTCAGAAGTTTCTCTCAATTGGGGGCATTGGTCAGATTAGTGGGTATTAGAAGAGCATATACCACACTGTATGGGAGGAGGATATTGGAATTTCCCTTGGGCGTCCAAGAAATATTGCCTCACAACTCTCAGAAGTTTCTCTCAATTGGGGGCATTGGTCAGATTAGTGGGTATCAGAAGAGCATATACCACAATGTATGGGAGGAGGATATTGGAATTTCCCTTGGGAAAGAGCAAGTTGTCGTAGAAGGGTACTTACCTCTTCAAACTTTGTGTCCACCTTCTTCTCAAATTCAGTACTTTGCACCTCATGGACACCTCGAATGGGTACACTGGACCTTGAACTAAATTGTTGAGTGTTCTGTTCCATGGTCTCAATTAGGGTCCTTGCAGTGATTGTGGTTTTATCCCCTAGTGCACCACCTGCAGCAGCATCAATCATGTTACGATCTATTGGAATTAAACCTTCATAAAAATATTGTATTAAAAGTTGATCGTTTATTTGGTGGTTTGGACAACTTGAACATAATCTTTTAAAGCGTTCCCAATATTCATGAAGGGTTTCTCCTTGAGATTGTCTTATCCCACATATTTATTTCCTTATTGTTGCAGTTCGAGAGGCTGAGAAATATTTTTCAAGAAAAAGGCGTTTCATGTCCGCCCAACCTCTAATAGGCGAATTAACATAATACAACCAATCTTTAGTCGTGTCTTCTAATGAAAATGGAAATGACCTAAGTTTTACTTGTTCTTCATCCACATTAGCAGGTTTTAATGTTGAACACATAGTATGAAATTCTTTTAAATTCTTATGTGGATCTTCTCCAGGCAGTCCATGAAATCTTGGTAATAAATGAATTAAACCATATTTTAGTTCAAAATTGGGCGCCTCTCCTTGTAATTGAATGTAAGTGGCTCAGATATCAATATCAAGTGAGGTTAGTTCTTTTAGTGTTCTATTATTTTCATCCATGTTATACAAGTTATGTTCAGTTTTAACTTTGGTTTCAGAAGAAGAAGAAGGATCAAGAAGAATTTTAAGATGTGATGTCTCCTTCTTCAAAGTGTTGTCTTGTGTGTCTCGGTTTCGTTGATGTAGAATCCTCTCCGGTTCGGGTTCGAAAGTTTGTAGGTCTCCCGGAGTAGAACACGTCATACACAGAACCTACACAATAAATAAATTAGAACACAAAAATAAATGCAAATGTAGAAGATAAAACAAACAAATATTCACAAAAATGACAAAATTTTTATAAAAAACATGCACAAAAAACCAAAGTGATTCCCGACAAAGGCGCCAAAATTTGACCGTGGTGTCGTGACACGTCAAATTGATTATGATTTTAAGGTTGATTTATAGTCTAGGGTAGACCCTAGGTCGTCTCTAAAGGAGCATTGATAGGTTTAGAGCGTGTGTTTTTAATAAAAAGTACTTAAATTGGGGGTGGCTTTGAAAACAGTTTAAAGAAAATGAATTGATTTAAAGAGTTTAATAGTTGATAAAAAGTGGTTTTTTAGAATTATGAGATAAAAGGGTTAATTGTGAGTTCACTTCACACTTTCAAGTTCATCATTCTTGGAGATTCATTTAAGGTTGGAGTAATTCTTTGGTTGAAATTAATTGGAATCCCGATTAATTCCTAAGCCATTATTTCATTTCTTAAAGAACCAAACCTTGACATAACAATTGTATTGTCAAGGTCTAGAACTTATGCATGGAATAAGAGCTTTCAAAGCAGATTGAAATCTCAAGAAAGTGGGTAAGAAAAGGATTCTTGTGTTACCCAATCGGAACAACACAAGCCACACACTCAAAACCTCACACCGATCGGTTAGAAATTAAGAGCATCTCATCCGCACGCATCAAAACAAGCATTCAAATATGAAAGTATGTAAGATAAATGGAAAGAAATGTTTTAACACCAAAATTACTCCAAACCAGTAGCTAATATATGCATTGTAACTCCCTTGACATGTGTGTAGCTCCCTCACAATGAACGCCCACCGTTTAGCTCGACATCGGGTGGAGGAGGAAGCTCGAGTGGAACTCCTTCTTCATTGTTGATCCCCTTATGAGGATAGGGGCCTCCAGAACCTCCAAGGTGATTAGGAGACTCCCCTAGGACTCCAAATTGGCAGCACTTCACTCCTTGGCCGAACTTGCAAATGGGGAGCCCAATGTGTCATTTTATAGGAAAATTGGAAGGTGGTTTTAGGCACATAGATTTCATCAATCCACTTGTACCACACGTTTCAGCCTTCAGACAGCCTTATCTCACTTTGGAGAAAATAGAAAAGTTGTATCCCTACCTCTTGAATGTCTCCACCGAAAGTTTAGCACCATTTGGACAACTACAACTCAAGATATTAATAAAATACAGAACACCGCATTTGACTTGGTCCATATTCGGTGGCTTGGACAGATCAGTTCGGATGTGCCCCTTAGAAGCCGAATCAGGATTGGTTTCCTTAATATGAAATGTATCCTATTAAATTTTGGACAGACCCACAAAATTTCAGCCCATTTGGATGCACGGATTTCGTGTACTATGCAAAAAAGTGGACAAATGTCCATGGATCCATGCAATTTTGGCCCATTTTTCTTCCACTTATTCAAGGGCCCTCCAAATCACCTCCACTTACATTGAAATAATAAAAAAAAGTAACATTGGCCATTATAATGTTGATTAAAATTAATTAAATGATTCAAACATAAAGTTCAATTTATTATTATATTTGGAATATTCATTACAAAACTAGTTTAAAACAGCAATGTAAGGGTGGAATAAAACAGTGAATCGTGGTACGATCACTACTCTACCCTAGCTGTAGTACTTATAGACACAGGTTCTAGTCACTCTTTCATTGCCACGACACTCATTCGGAGCTTGGAGATTCCTATGGAGCCGTTGGATCGATCTTTACGATTAGAGGCTCCTATGTGAGAGGATTCGACGATTACACACTGGTGAAGGCAATGTGAACTCACTCTAGGAGGCGAGGGCTTCAGCTGAGATCTCTTAGTAGCGGCGTCGAGGCCTTACGATGTCATCTTAGGCATGAAATGACTATCCACAGTCCATGTTCAGATCGACTGTTTTAGGCACAAAGTGCGGTGTGTCCGCGAGAATGAGAACATGTTTTCCTTCACTGGTAAGAAGGAAACCTTTACAACACAGGATGAGCTTTCTCGAAGGAGGGTGCAACCAATCACTCATTAGTTGGCTAGCCTCACCCTCGGTGTGGTGAACGAGAGGAGTCCGAGCTATCCTGTTGTGGTGGACCAGTATGTTGATGTCTTTGCTGATGATGTTCCAGAACTACCACCTCGTAGAGAGGTAGACTTTTACATCGTCCTGTACCCCTGGACGACACCGATATCTATGCCAGCATGTCGGATGGCTCCCGTGGAGGTTCGTGAGTTGAGAGTACAACTGGAAGACTTACATGGTAAGAGTTTCATAAGGCCTAATGTTTCTCCATGGGCAGCTCTGATTTTGTTCAAAAAGAAGGCAGACGAGAGTTTGAGGCTTTGCGTCGACTATCGACACCTGAACTAGATGACCATGAAGAACAAGTATCCACTTCCGAGGATTGATGATCTCTTTGTTCAGCTGAAGGGAGCTCATTGGTTTTTAAGGATAGACCTCAGATCAGGCTATCATCAGCTCAGGGTATAGGATGAGGACGTACCGAATATGGCCTTCAGATGCCGGTATGGCCACTATGAGTTCTTGGTGATTCCATTCAGCGTGACCAATTCCTCCGGCAGTGTTCATGGGGCTCATGAACAAGATCTTCTAGCCTTAGTTCGATCGCTTTGTGGTGGTTTTAATTGATGAAATCTTGATATACTCAGTGTTGGAGGAGGAGCACACCACTCATCTGCAGATAATTATGGATACACTCTGAGATCACTAACTTTATGGAAAGCTCTCGAAGTGCCAGTTCTGGATACGGAAATTCCACTTTCTAGGACACATTATTTTGGAAGTTGAAGCTGCAATAGATCTAGAAAAGATAGAGACAATGCTTGCTTGGGAGCCACCCAGGAGTGTGACCGAGGTGCAGAGTTTCTTGGGGTTGGCTAGGTACTACCGGAGATTCATACTTGACTTTTCCAGAGTAGAAACACCCTTGTTAGCTTTGACAAAGAAGGGGCATCCTTTCTTATGGACAGAGAGATGTCATCATAGTTTCCAGGAGTTGAGGCAGAGACTGACGAGTGCCCTCATCTTGAGGCTACCAGAAGAGGGCGTTGGGTATGTAGTCTACTGCGACGCATCGGGGACCATAATGAGATGTGTCCTGATGCAGGAGCAAGCGGTGATCGCCTATGGCTCACAACAACTGAGGCAACATGAGCAGAACTACACTACTCATGACTTGAAGTTAGCAACAATGGTCTTTGCCTTGAAGATGTGGCGACACTACTTGATGGGTGAATGATTTACTGTCTACTATGATCACAAGAGTCTCAAGTATATCTTCTCACAGAAGGACCTGAACCTGAGATAGCAGCGATGGATGAAATTCCTCCAAGATTATGACTTTGAGATGGTCTACACTCATGGGAAGGAAAACATGGTGGCCGACGCACTCAGCAAGAGGTCTGGTTTACAGTTGCTGAGTGAGGCTACATAGCAGCTAGCCGCGTTGTAGTTATCCTTCGTAGATAGTGATGGAAAAACTTACCTCTAGTCCATGACTGTCACTCCCCCACTCCTTCAGCGAGTATGGGAGGCACAACTTGGGGACGTTGACTGCGAGACCCGACGTGCTCAGATATCCTTAGGGCGGGCTCCTGAAGGATTTTCTGAACATGGGGAGCACGTCATGCTTTTTAGAGGACGTACCATGGTACCAGTGACGCTTCGAGAGGAGGTGTTGAGGGAGTTTCACACATCTCCTTTTGCGGTACATCCTGGTGTGGTGAAGATGTACCAGGACCTCCGACATCAGTACTTGTGGCCAAGGATGAAGAAATCAGTGGCATAGTTCATTTCATGATGCCTCACTTGTCATCAAGTGAAGTCCGAACACTAGTTTCCAGCAGGCTTGACTCAGCCACTTGAGGCGCCAAAGTGGAAGTGGGATGAAATCTCCATGGACTTCGTGACAGGGCTACCACGTACGTTCAGGGGCCATGATTCCATCTGGGTGATCGTTGAATGACTCACCAAGTCATCCAACTTCTTACCCATATGAGGGTAGAGATCAGTAGAGGGATTGAGACGTCTCTACCTACATGAGATTGTACGGCTTCACGATGTGCCATTGATTATCATCTCAGATCGTGACACATGTTTTACTTCCCTCTTGTGGAAAGGATTATAGGAGGCGTTCAGGACTCAGCTACGCTTGAGCTCCGCCATTCATCCTCAGACAGATGGTCAGATGGAGTGGACCATACAGACACTTAAGGACATGATTCGTGCTTGCATCCTTGATTTTGGTCGGAGTTGGGAGGACCACCTGCCACTGGTGGAGTTCACATACAACAACAGTTATCACTCCACCATCGACATGGCTCCATTTGAGGCCTTGTACGAGCGACCATGCAGATCACCACTATGCTGGACAGATCCCGGGGAGTCAGCACTTCTGAGTCCAGAGTTGGTACGAGCTACCACTAAGAAGGTGCAAATCATCTTGGAGCGGATGAAGACTGCACAGAGCTAATAGAAGTCTTATGCCGATAGGAGATGAAGACCCTTGGAGTTCGAGGACGAAGACCATGTCTTCCTACGGGTCTCACCTCAACAAGGATTGCAAAGATTTGGCCGGGGTGACAAGTTATCTTCGAGGTTCATCGGACCTTTCCAGATTCTTAGTAGAGTGGGAGAGGTGGCGTACCGTCTAGCTCTTCCCCCTTAGATGCACCGGTGCATAATGTTTTCCATGTGTCACAACTGAGGAGGTACGTGCATGATCCATCACACGTTATCGTCTGGAGTGAGTTGGACATTGACGATGGGACAACGTTCGCGGAGTTCTAGGTGGAGATAGAGGATTGATATGAGTGAGTCCTTTGTGGATGGTCAATTCCTCTGGTGCGCGTTCGGTGGCATCACGATAATCTCCAAGAAAGCACATGGGAGCGGGAGTCTCAGATTCGTGCTCAGTACCCCCATTTGTTTACTTAGCATTTGTTGTGGATTTTAGGGACGAAAAACCCTAAGGTGGGGAGAATGTAAAGACCCAGATTTTTCTATATAATTTTTTAAAATTATTTTGGGATTATTACGAGTCTGTGAAAATTGACGACACGTGATTCCGAGGCCCGGAGAGCCCGAAACAGAATTTTGAACTTTTTTTAAGGTACGTTCAACGAATGTGTGGGCGTCGATTTCTATCTTTTGAACCGGTGCTCGGATTAAAAATCCGAGGGCACCGTTGAATTCGTAGCGCCGATATTTTCTTAGGCGAAGCTTAACTTCGACTGACAAGGGTCAGATGAAAAAGTTAATTTTTGGACTTTACAAAAACATTAATAAAATAACTCAACGAGTTATTTTATTTCTTTCTTTGTAATCGATGAGCGAGGGTGGCGGGACCGTTGGGTTGTCAGACCATTTAATGACCGGTTACACTTGCTTGTGTAACCGCACCGTTGGGAGATTAATTGAATTCATTAAAGAACCTCATTAATTGTACGGTGAGTTAAACTAATCTCTTCATTTATTTAAACAAAGCTTGGGCATGAGTCTTGTGCACTCACGAGAGGAACCTCTCACGAGAGGAACCTCTCACGAAGTGCCGCTGACGAATTCCTCCAACGTAGAACGGAGCTTCGACGCCTTAGAAGATTCAATCCGGAGTTCGACGGACGCCAACAAACACACTATGAACGCGGACCTATCTTCCTCATCCGCAACGTCTACCAACGTGTTCGAGGTATGGGTTTTATTCAAAGAGTTTTATAATTCTTCTACTCTTGTTGATGATTGAATTACTTCCATGTTATAATGCTAACGCGGAGGGCGCGATCCGAACGAACAAGGCCTAGACCCTCCACTGATCTCGATATTGGTTGCGTTCTTCATGGGAAATCGAAAAATATGGTGGCAAGGTGAAACCAAGGGCCGCGCAGTGTAGGCGCTGTCCTGGGGGGCATGTAGGCGTAGATGGGAAAGAAATCGGACCACCGGTGGCCCGCAGAAGCATCGTCGGCATGACAGTGCCGACGACCAGAGGAGGCGGCGACACCCGAAGGCGCCGCGATGGACGAAGGGGGTAGGGACCGAAGGCGCCGCGACGGATGAAGGGGGCAGTGCCCGGAGGCGCCGTGAAAGACAAAGGGGGCGGCCGGCCAGCGCCGCGACAGACAAAGGGGGCGACCGACCAGCGTCGACCGCTTTGGTGCTGGGAGGCACGCCGCGGAGGAGGGCGGTGGCTTCGAGCCGCGGCGGAGGGCGGACCTGCGGTCTGCGGGTTTCGTGGGTTCTGCAGGTGATCGGTCCAACGGACCGGCCAGGTGGAGCGGCGCCAACTGGCGCCGTTGCTTTGAAGACCCGAACGGCCGAGCCGTTCGGGAGGGGAGCAAACCCCCGCACCCGGCCAGCGGGCCGGGCCGAACGCACAGCCAGCGGGTCGGACCAGGCCAGCCGAATCGGGTCGACCCCAGTCCCTTCGGGCCGGGTCGGACCGGACATGGACCCTTTTCTGCCCAGTTATTCTTAAATGAGAATATCTCCTAAACCGGATGTCCGTTTGACGAACTGTCTACAACTCTAGAATCCTTAGGACGAGGCGGTCCTTTTGAGATACTCCACTTGAGTTTTGGAGAAAGTTAGAGTACAGTCGGGTTGGATCGAACCCGAATCCAACCGGGCCCTCAACACTAAAATGGATATAACTTACAGACCGGACGTTCGATTGACACACCGTATGTTAAGTTGGGACCCTTAAGACATGGCTGTTCATTGGGTTACTTATTCGTGGGACTTCGTGCTGGTTGAATTACACTCAATGGCTTGAGGAGCGGATCCTCCCGGAATCATGTGTGCTAAGTGTGGGAATCTAGTGGCTGGTTGTGACGTGGAGAATGAAGGGTGATCCTGTGGGGGTTAGTACATATCAATTCTGTGTGGGTCAGTGCTCAACAATACTATGTGGGTCATCGCATACCGATCCTGTGTGGGTCAGATCCTGTGTGGGTCAGCGCTCAGTGATCCTGTATGGGTCAGCACATACCGATCCTATGTGGGTCAGATCCTGTGTGGGTCAGTGCTCAGAGATCCTGTGTGGGTCAGCGCCTATCAATCCTGTGTGGTTCAGATCCTGTGTGGGTCAGCGCTTGGCGATCCTATGTGGGTCAGCGCATACCGATCCTGTGTGGGTCAGCAGTAGAGCCTCTTGACAGAATAAGATGATCTAGCTTTATGACTAATCATTTGTACTTCTATACTTAAGTTATACCTTGTTTGAGCTGTCTTTTGATTTGTGATTTGTGATTGAGATCATGCTTGTGGTTTTTCCCTTGTGGAATTCTGAGAGTCCTTCGGGGGTCTCAGAGTCCCTACTAAGTATTGTTATACTCTCCCCTGCACGGGTTTCGCCCACACCTTGTTGTGCCTTGTGCAGATGACATACAACTTTGACTGAGACTCGGGGAGCCAGGACTAGATGGTGTATGGAGGTGACCGGTTGACGTTGAGAGCCGCAATGATGAGCTGTACCTACCCTTCAGGTAGGATTCTTGGCAGGTGACCTTTGGAGCTGTTTCTTTCTTTTACTTGTACTTATATTTCAGTTGGGCTTGTATTCTAGCCCCTTACTTTCAGTACTTACTTTTATACTTAGTTGTGGTTTTTAGTTGTGGGTGTACCTTTCTTCTTTCTTCGTGTTATGCTTGTGCGTAGTGTGTCTTGTTTGTGTGTGTATAGGTTTTGAGGCAATGCCTTCCCATTTTTAGGGATATGCCTTTCGGTGCTAGTCGCCAACCCCTGCCCTATGGAAGGCGGGCTTGGAGTAGTCACGGCACGGGCCCTAGGGGACAGGTCGTGACAATGCTTTTATGGAATTTACTAGGTGTTAAATCGATGAGTAAATTCAATTACAAAATTGTATCCTTTGTCTATTAAATGGACATCCTTCCACAATTTCCATTATTTTCCACTTTATTCTCCAGAATTTCAATGATTAATTTTTGTTATGACCCACTAATTATTCTTTGTGTCCAGTGTAACGTCCAACCCCTCCCCATTGACTTGATGCGTGTGCTACTAGGCCTTAGGTGACATCCTCAATAAACCAAAGTCTTACAATAAATGCAAAGAGCTTGAAATTGGGGGATGATTTTCCCTTTGAAAATAAAACATCCAAAACAAAAAAACCTTAACCAAATAAACAACTAGATGATGCATGAGTACAATATAATGCAACTCAAAAGTAACCAAACCAACAACAATATTAGAGTACAAAGCAGAAACCGAGAACAACAAAACTCAAAGACCTGGGAGATAGTAACTCAGCAACTTCCAACCTGCTCCAAGCTCCAACTCCACGTCATTCTCATGGTATCATGATGCATTACTAAAGAAATGTGATACCTTGTCTTTACCCGTGTCTTGATATACAACATATGAAAACACACCAATGTTCCAAAACATGGGGTGAGTATAAAACTTAGAATTTTTTCTCCAATGACTTTCCAACTCACACCATTAGGATATAACATGCTAGCACATTTATATAAAATAGTTTAAAACAATTTAAAGTAGTTTATATCAAAGCCAAATCAATTTTCCAAACCAACCAGTTTTCCAAACCAAACAGTTTTCCAAACCAAATTGTTTTCCAAGGAAAACAAACAACCAAACAAGTCTTCGAAACATTTCACATTTCCATTTGATATACCCATTCCACATCCACACATCCACACATCCACACACCCAAACATCAACACATGCATGTCTAGGTGACAGTTCCATACTCATGAGCGGTCTCTCGTCGATCTACCAATTCGTCACAAGATAACTAATACCAAGTGCCTCAATGACACACGCCTCTTCCACATGGTCACGTTAATGTAAATGAACACACGCCAACCATGTATGCTAAATATCATGCCAAACCAATCATGTTAATACATTTGAATAAAACATTTCTTTTATTGAAAACCTTTTTACAAACATTTTTTCATGATCAAAACCAAACTATAATTTTAAAATTATGAACCAAAAACACTCTCCACAAAACAACCACTTTCCACAATTTCACAAACCATCACTAAAGATGTTTTTTTTATCAAAATCACATAATAATTTCACAATTTAATTCAATAAATTTAATTAATTTGAAATTAAGACTTCAAGTTATAATCAAGAGGATTTGAGAGTGAATCCACCCACCTCTCAACTTATAGGCGAAAACAAAGAACAACACAAAACTTCAAAAACCCAACTTGAAACTCCTAAAAGCGTCCTTATATCTTGTTCCCTACCATCAAAATAATCACATCTCATCATGATTCACATTGCACAGTGTGTATTTATCCCTAACAGACTAAATCCATGATTCCAAGAGAGGGAAGAAGAAAAAAACTAAGGAAAACAACGAATAACGATCACTTACCAACAAATCTGACCTCCAACGCTCTTAGATTCGCCTATGAATCACTCATGGATAAAAATAATGGTCTCCATAGCCTTGGGAGGAAGAGGAATTCAGACTATGACCTATTTAGGGGAAAAATGTGAGGCTTAGGGGGTAAATCAGATTAGATCCATAAATTTCGGATCTAAATCTTAACGGTGCACGGTTAGGAAAATCATGTTCTAACCGTGCACGAGCCACTGCCTCCAAACCCAGATCACACGGTTGGCTCACACGGTTTGACAAATCGTGCACCAACCGTGTTAAAACTGTAACGAATCAAAATTTTATCAATGAAAATTCTCTTCTTATAATTATGTCATATAATATAAACCACATAAAATCACTTTGAGAACACAATACAAACTTTATAAATAAAGAATGAATAAAATAAGAGGTATTTTTAGAAGTTAAGGAGCCAATACTGATGAAATAGTAACTAGGCCCTTAGAATAGTAATATGACCCTTAGAAATAGTAATTCAGCCAATAGAATAGTAACCTAATCTATAAAAGTATAAATAAAATTTAGACATCTTATAAATGATAATATGATATAATTATATCATTGTATAAGTAAAAAATGTCTTAAAAATTATTAATTAAGATTTAGACATATTATAAATGATAATATGATATAATTATATCATTGTATAAGTAAATAAATGTTTTAAAAATTATTAATTAAGTGTTGTTTTTTCTATAAAACACAAATGTTTATTTTTAATTTTATAATTAATATAATGATATAAAATAAAAGTTATTTTCACAAAATAGATTCATAAATTAATATTTTGTTTTCTTATGATTATAATATAGTTTTATGAGATCTTAATTAATTTTTCAAAGTTTTATAAAATCAGTTATAGTTTTAAAATTGGTATTTTCGAAGGAAATGATCATTTTAATTAAAAATTAAATTTATCATATTTAGAAAATTATTTTCATAAAATGGAATTCATTTTTGAATTCTACCCATCAAAAAATGGTTAAGGTGAATTTTTGTGATTTTTCTAAAATACTTGAATTTTTGAGATTTTTCTAAAATATTTGATTTTTTGGTGAATAGTAAAAATATGATAATTTACAATAAAAACTAATTACATGAATTATTGAGTCCTAGATGACGTATAACTGATGTAAGTTCAAAATCTCGAACTCTTCATTATTTTAATATATTTTGTGATAATGTTCAAACTATTCATAGTCCTGAACCAAAATAATAAACTAATGAATAAAATAATGAGAAAACACCTCTCTCCTCCCCTATAAATATCACCCCTCACCACCTCTTCTCCTTATACCTTTCAAGTTTTGATCCTTGTTCAAATTATATCCAATCCTCTTCCCAAACCCCCCACATCCAGGAGCCATTGGTCTCATCAAAAGACCAAACCCTTTGCCCTAAGGAGGTTCTCAAGGTGGAGAAATTCAATTGGTAAAATCTTATTTCCTTTTCTTTTAATTTCTTTTCAATTTCATTTCTTTTCTTATCATCTACTCACCCCAATTTATCCAAGTGATATGATAACTCTAGTATCTTTTATATATTGAAATGTTTTTATGTTAATGAAATAATTCATATTCAAGTATCTTCTCTTTTTTTCTAATCATGAAAATATCATTCGTAGCGTGTCAATTTACTACCATCGTGGACGATGCGTTTTCATTTTTCACCATCGCCTTAAAGACCGGTCATAAAACCATAATTATGGTTAAATAAGATTGTATTATACATATTATAAGTTATATAATGTTCTGGAAGAAATATATAAACATGATGTTAAATAAAATTATATAATTTCATAATGGTCGTAAAACCTCCGAAACTAATTAAATCATTTTCATTAATGTTCAATCTAATAAATAATCATCATACCATATAACCAAATAATATATAAGATCATTTAATCTTCTGAAAGTTCATTAATAACATATAATTTCAATTCTAGATAACTATTCTAATTTCACATGAATTTCCATACTCATATACAAACAAACTGATCATGAAAACTAAGAAAACGAACACTCCCGAATGATGAAATTAAACTTTATAACTCATCGAAAAGACCATAAATGAACCTAATAAAACTATAATAAATAAAATAAATGTATAAAAGGTTCTGGATTTGTTAATTAATGAATTTAATTTGATTATCTAGGATATTAAAGTGAAGAAAACATTCAGACATAAGGTAAGGGGATTCTCAAACCCAACTATTTCTTTGGGTTTTCCCTCTTTCACTCAATTTTCAGTATGAATGTTCCTTAAATATCATTTCTTTTTTATTCCCTTTTCTTTTATTGGATATACATGTTTCCAATTTGGTTTTATGACAAATGAAAATATTTTCCAAAAAACCATTCTTTCCAAAAATACATCTTTTACTTCTCGTGAGATTGTTTCTTCTTCACTCAAAATTGATGATTCTTATACCAAGTATGTTATTCCTTCTTTAATTTGAGAACCTCAAAGTTTATTCATGAATGTATGCTTTGTGAAATGAAACCCATTTTTTTTCCATGAGTTATTTTATGTCCAAGATTGATATACGTTCTATGTGGCATGCATGATAATGTAAATGTTATGATGTGACGAGTGCGCCAAAAATTATACAATGCATGAAAATGTTATGACATGACGGGTGTTCCCAGAATTAAATAGAGATCCAATGCATTGAGTAATGTGATTTATCTAATGAGATAAAGTGAAATATGTTTGAATATGATGTTAGCTTTGTTCACAACTATGTGTGGTATTTGATCACCAAGACATGATGTTTCATTTTTATGAATTGCCACATTCCATGCCTTTATCTAATGTTTACTCTCATGATTATGATGATGATCCTTTACTTATGTTATGATAATGATGATTATGTTCACCCATGTTTCATGTCTCTTATTCATCCTCTTACTGAGTTTTTGGATCACCCCTTCTTTTGATGTATATCCTCAGGTGAATACTTGTACTAAAGAGAACACGAGGGCTAATAAGAAGATAGAGAAGAAGAAATTAAATAAATATTATTGTTTTATTATGTAAAAGTTATGGTCATAATTTTTCCAGGACACTAAAACTTTGGATCTTGGATTTGTAGCACTATTATATTGTTTATCTTTAAAATGATGTAATAGTAATGTAAGAAAAAGTAGGGTAGCTATAGTTGGTATCAGAACACAGTCTAGTTAATTTGAGAATTAGGATTAGATAATCGTAGTGAAAACCCTTAGTATGAGACTAATTATATGTAAGCACCTAAGATGCTTTGTTTTAGAAAAATTCTAAACATAGGTATCCCATAAGATATGACTTTAGAGTTAATTGCATAAAGGAATAAATTAATTATTTATGACCTGTTGACTTATGTTTTATTCTAATATTTTCTATTTTAGAAAATGGTGGGAGCCAGGAGAAATGAGGCCAACAACCCATGCAAGAGACAATGTAGCGATTGTCCAAACAACATCATCCCCAATGCCTTGAGATGTGGAGTTCAAAATTTCATGGTGATGCTTACCCAGCTGTCTCAGGCTATGAACAATAACTTGAACAACGTGGAATGTCTGTCTTCACCTAAGAGGGAGTAACTGACTATCGAGTCTTTTATGCGGCAATGACCACCGATGTTTAGTGGATTTTTCTGATCCACTCTTCATAGAACAGTGGGTCAACTCGATGGAAAAGATATTTTCTGTGCTCCACTGTTATGAGAAGGAGAAGGTGAATCTGGTCCTTTAACATCTAAGATGGAGAGTCCGATCAAAGGTGATACTTAATTAAAAACAAAAAACTGAAGGATGAAATTGAAGAGATGGAGTGAGAAGACTTTACAATAATGTTTCTTAACAAGTATTTCCCTTAGACTCTTCGTACAAAGATGAAGAGAGAATTCATAGATCTAAAGAAAAAGGAAGGTGAATCTGTCATGGCCTACGAAGCAAATTTCACAAGGCTTGTGAGGTACGTTTTGAGTTTTGTTATCAACAATGATAACAAAATTGATAGATTCTTTAGTGGTTTAAAACCACACCTTCTAAAGGCTCTAGCAATCCAAGAGTTTGAGATTTATAAAGAAGTTGTTTGATGTGCTCTCAAAGTGGAGATGAAGTTTGAAGAATGGTCCCATGACTATGGTGATAAGAAACAAAATATGAAGTTTTCAGCTAGGGGGTCTAATGAGAAAGGTGGAAATAAATCTCAACCACTCACATGTCAAAAATGTGGGAAGAAGCATCATGAGAATGACCTCAAAGGGACAGAGAAATGATATAAGTTCGGGAGAGAAGAACACCAATCTCATGAATGTCGAAGAGACATAAAGAAACCGTCCGATATGATAGAGGAAAGGAGAACACCAACCATGGTTCAATGCTTCAACTGTAGGGACTAAGGATACTATGCAAGCCAGTGCACTAAACCTCGAGTCCTTGAGGGTAATCAGCGCCATCAACCACCGAAGCTAAAGGAGTAAGGGGAGGCTTATGTCATCACTACTACTGAGTTGGATCCCAATAATGATGTGGTGACATATGAACTAGTTATTCATTCAAGAATAGCGAGCATACTATTTGATTCTGGTTCAACACATTATTTCATATCTTCTAAGTTTAGTAGAACTATTTAAACACTACATAAAAATATGGAGGTTGAGTTATCTGTGAGAACAACAAATGGTGAAATTATTGCATCCACAACATATAACTCCTCCTCGGTTAATGTTTGTGCACTGAACCTCCCAACAAATCTTGTCCTACTTCCTTTGGTGGAGTTTGATGCTATTTTGGGTATGAATTGACTATCTTTATACAAAGTCAACATCAACTATTGGGAAAGGGAGATCACTCTTCATATCCCGCGACATCCTCCAATTCTGTACCTTCAGAATTATCATCTCAATTGTGGATATTATTGCCTTATGAGCAACCATATCTAGAACAAATGATTGAGACAAATGAGAGAATCATGCTCTAGGACATGACCATTGTGAGTGACTACACTGATATGTTCCCTAAAGAACTACCTGGTCTTCCTCATGACCGAGAAGTTGAGTTCTCAATTGAACTTATTTCTGGATCTCTGCCTATATCAAAGAAACCTTATAGAATAATCACCATTGAGTTGGAGGAACTGATGAAATAGTTACAATAGAATTTAGACAAGGGTTTTATACGACCGAGTGCTTCACCATGGGGTGCACCAATCCTCTTTGTCAAAAATATGGATGGATCAATGCGTCTCTGTATTGATTATCATGAGCTCAATAAAATCATGATAAATAAACAATATACTTTGCCACAGATAAATGACTTGTTCAATCAACTACGTGGGGCCAAATATTTCTCTAAGGTGGACCTTCAGTCAGGATATCACCACCTAAAGGTGAGGAAGGAAGATATTCCCAAGACTGCCTTTAGAACAAGGTATGAACACTATGAATTCATAGTGATTCCTTACAGACTCACTAGTTGTAACAACCTGATATTTTTATGAGATATATATTTTTAATTTCTTTGATGTCTTGTGTTGTACGCTACACCAAGATATGTTTTCACTATACGCAACACTGACTTAGCTTACAGTATACACAAAACTATGTTTGGTTTGTGTTACACATAATTTAAAGTACTTTTGATATAATTAATTTCATGAAAAACCAAGTTTAAGTGAACAACTAAATATTATTATGATACCTTATAACCTAATCATTATAATGGCGGATATGAACAATATTAATTTTCTTCTGAAAAATTATTTAAAAGAAAATAAGTGAGGTTATAAAATAATAAAATCACTTTTGATGGATTTTATTAATTTAATATATATAATATATTCAATCTAATATTTAAAATTCATATTATATGTTTCCTAGACATGATATAAAAACAAAATCATTTTTTCGGATAAAAGAAGTAATTTTAAAAAAATATAGTTTTGTTGTCTTTTAATGGGGAACCCATTTTAAATCTAGTTTTGACACTTTTATAAGTTCCATTTGGAAAAATAAACTTCTTATTTTGAAGTGGGACATCAAAATTTAGTTTGGATAAATTTTTGGTGTTTTTCTGATAACATTCATATTTTAATGAATAGTGAAAAATACTGCATTTTAATTCAAAACTGTTTTTTCATCTAATTTATTTATATTTTTATATTATCCTTTTAATTGATTTAAAAGTATAATTAGATTAATTTTTTATCATATAATCCAATTTTGGTCATTGGAAGTAATTCCACATTGATTTTTTATATACACACATGTTAATATTTTGATGGTTTTTACTTTTTAAAAACCCGTTTTCTCATTCCCTCAGTGAGATTTATTTTAATTTAATTACTGAAACTTTCATGTTTCAAATCTTGAAAAATGGATTCCATATTTGGAATCAGTGGGTCCAAATTATGTTAATATGTTACATTTATTTTTTTGGATATTATGAATAGTAACTACAATAATTTTTATTTAATGTGGTTAAAGGTAAATTGGGTAATTTAGGTAACAAATTAATATGATAAGGATAATACAATTACCTTAACATACGTCAAAATTCTATTGGATGAGTAACCATTGACCATTACTATTTAAGTATTAGAATTGACTCATTTAATGGACTTTTGTTAATGAAAATGATATAAATATTATTAAAATAAAAGAAAGTGACAAAAATACCACCCTCTTATTTATTGTAAGTATAATAATTTTAATATAGTGATAAACATGATAAAACATCGATAATAAATAGTCTCCATAAAGCAAATGAAATTATCTACATCATGGTAATTTATTTAGAATTTTTAGAGATTAAATAATTACCCTAAATGCTTATACAATGATAACGCAAAAATTATTTAATTGGTGAAAAATCAATAAAATAATATTAATTAAAATGATAATAACCATTAAAATACCTAAACACTTGACAAAATCTTATTGGTAGAGTATATCTCGACCGTAATCATCTAAGGGTCAAGTTATTGTCCATTTGGAGTCATATCAAAATTATTATGACACTTATAATATTTTATTTAAAGTGATGGTAAAGTTTTCACATTCAAGTTTTAATACATATAACATTTTTAAAGTAGTATTCTATAGAAGATATATTCGACTATAAGTATTCCTCTTAAATCTAGAAAATTTATCTTCATCATAGTATTTTATTTTTAATTTTTACCCAAAAATAAGTATATTAAATAATTACGCAAAAATAAGTATATTAAATATTTGGTTTGAGGTTAACATCTTATCTCGATATTTTTAAAAATCTATTAAATGAATTGTGTCAAAATTGGAACCATTGATATTTTTTCAAAATAATGTTTTATTAAATTATTTAAAAATATTGAAATATTTTCAAAAATATAAAATAATTATGGTTTACTTTAAAATGTTATATATTTTTCATTTATGCTCTAATTGACATCAAATAATTAAAAACTACACTATTTTAATACTGAACAATTTGTTATCTTAGTTAAAATTAAAAGAGAATAAATAAGGGTAAAACGAAATAATAAGGTTTAAAATGAAATCAAAACATGTCTAAAAATTATTGGTTTATGAGATTACAACCTTATCTCATCTAATCTTTGAAAATATGAAATTTTTAAGGATTTTGGTTGAGTTTTGATTTTATTATAAATTAATATTTTTTGAAATTTCAAAGGTGCCTCCAACCTCAATTATAAAAGGGTACCTCCTCCCTCACTTCTTCACATCAATTTGAGCCTTCAAGCTCAACTATTCCTTGCCCATTTCCCTTCTCAACTTCCTTAGTATCATTTTAGAGGTGATGGTCTTCTCAAAAGACTAACTCTAGTGTCCTTTAATAGGAGATCTATAGGGAGCTCATCGAAGACGAGGATATAAAGAAAGGTTTTAGGTAGGAAAACTAAAGGGGAAGATCTTTACGCGATATGTTGAAGATATTTCATCATGTTAGAAGAATGTGTTCCAAGTTTCCAAAGACACTAAACTAATATGGTCTTTGGGAATCTATTTGTGTAATTTATTAAGTATTTCGTAAAAGAAATGCAATGTCCATGTACATCAAGCTTGGTTCGTTAGACTAATATCCCAACAATATTCATGGAATTAATGAATAGAGTCTTTAGAGATTACCTCGAAAAAATTGTGCTAGTCTTTATTGATGATATTATGATATAATCCAAGAGAAAGGAGGAAGATGAGGAACATTGGAATACAGTGCTAAAAACTTTATGAAGGGAGAAAATTTATGAAAAGTATAGTAAATGTGAGTTCTGGATGGAGGAAGTATCATTCTTGGGGCATGTTATCACTGAAAAAGGAATATCTGTGGACCCTTATAAGATAAAGAGACTCAAAGAGTGGCTCGTGCCTACATCAGTAATGGAGATTTGTAGTTTTCTTGGTCTAGCTGGGTATTACAGATGATTTGTGAAGAACTTCTCAAGATTTTCAAACCCACTAACCAAGCTGATTTGGAAGGGAGAAAAGTTTTCCTAGACCAGTGATTGTGAAGAATGCTTTAAAGAGTTGAAAAAGAGGCTTATCACCACGCTAGCACTCACACTCCTGACAAGTGGATAACTCTTTATGGTACACAATGATGCTTCAAAGAAGGGATTAAGCTGTGTACTGATGCAAAATGATAAAGTGATAGACTACACCTCAAGGTAGTTGAAAATTCATGAGCAAACATATCCCACAAAAGATTAGGAGTGGGAAGCTGTGATCATTGCGTTGAAAATATGGAGATATTATCTTTATGGGGAGAAGTATGAAATATATACTGATCATAAGAGCCTCAAATATATATTCACACAGAAGAATATTAATATACACCAACGAAGATGGTTAGAGCTCATCAAGAATTATGACTACTCAATCCACTACCATCCTGGTAAAGCGAATAAAGTGGAAGATACTCTAAGTAGAATGGATCCTGCATCTCTATCAATAATGAGAATTGAAAAGGACCCAATCTTCTTAGATTTTCAAAGGATGGATATGAGAATCATTAAGGAATGGACATCACCAATCCTTTCTCAAATTATTTCTCAACCATCCCCCATAGAGAAAATAAATGATGCTCAAAGAAATTATGTGTAAATTCAAAAGATGGTGGAAACTATAAGAAAAGGGAAATTCTCACAGTTTAAAATTGATGAGGAAGAAATTGTAAGATTTGGGTCATGACTATGTGTATCATCCAATCCAGAGATAAAGAAAGAGCTTACGAGTGACACACATAGCTCAACCTAATCTAGTCACATAGAGAGCACAAAGATGTATCAAGATCTCAAATAGAACTATTGGTGGGACAATATGAAGAAGATCACTGAATATACATCAAAGTTCCTGGTATGTCATCAATTGACGGCTGAAAGACAAAAGTCTAAGGGGACGATTCAACCATTACCCATACCATCATAGAAATGAGAAAACATCACTATGAACTTTGTCACCAGACTTCCGAAGACATCCTAGAGGAAATAATTCTATATGGGATATTGTGGATCGTCTTACAAAGACAAGTCATTTTATCACAATTCAAGAGAACTTCTCACTAGATCAACTTGCATGGATATACACTAGAGGTGTGATAAGGCTGCATGGAGTACCACTATCGATTGTATCTGATTGAGATCCGAGATTCACCTTTAAGTTCTGGAAAAGTCTCCAACATGCTCTAAACATTGAGCTAAACTTAAATGCAAGTTGTCATCCTCAAACTAATGGACAATCATAGTGTACTATTTAGACATTGGAAGAATGTTGAGTGCATGTTCTATGGACTTAAAAGGAGGATGATACCAATAACTATCTCTGGTTGAGTTCTCTTAAAATAACCGTTTCCACTCGAGCATCCAAATTACTCCATTCGAATCCCTTTATGGGAAAATATGCTGAACACCAACGTGCTAAGATGAAGTCTATGAACGTAACCTGCTAGGACCTGAAATGGTTGAAGAAATGGTGGAAAATGTGAAAACCATTCAGCAACACATAAATGAAGCCCAAAGTCGATAGAAGAGCTATGTGGACAATTGTTGACGATACCTAGAGTTTAAGGCTAGATACATGTCATTCCTCCTCATATTTCTATGGAAGAGGATCATGATATTTGGAAAAAAAGAAAGCCGAGTCTCAGGTACATCGACCACTTCGAGATTCTAGATCGAGTTGGAGCTGTAGCCTATCGACTGACACTTCCACCTACCATGTCTCAAGTACACGATGTATTCCATGTATCCCTATTGAGGAAGTACATACCAGATCCCTCACATGTACTGAATCCAGAGGTGGTACAATTGGAAAATGATCTCTCTTATGAGGAGCAACCAATGAAGATCTTGGACCGCAGAGATAAATTTTTATGCAACAAGAATACTCATCTGGTCAAAGTACTATGGAGGAACCATAAGTGAGAAGATGCAACATGGAAACTAGAGGAAGTGATGAAGGTGAAGTACTCTCACCTATTTTCAACTTATAATGTAAAATAAAATTTCAAGGGTGAAATTTCATAAGGGAGAATAATGTAACAAACCAAAATTTTATCGATGAAAATTCTATTCTTATAATTATTTCATATAGTATAAACCACATAAAATCACTTTGATAAGACAATACAAACTTTATAAATGAAGAATGAATGAAATAAGAGGTATTTCTAGAAGTTAAGGAATCAATATAGCTGAAATAGTATTATAACCCTTAGAATAGTAATATGACCCTAAGGAATAGTAATTCGAACAATAGAATAACAAACACATCTATGAAAGTATAAATAAAATTTAAGCATCTTATAAATGATAATATGATATAATTATATCATAGTATAAGTAAATAAATGTTTTTGAAAATTATTAATTAAGTGTTTGTTTTTTATAAAACATAAATGTTTATTTTCAATTTTATAATTAATATAATGATTTAAAATAAAATTTATTTTCACAAAATAGATTCATAAATTAATATTTTGTTATTTTATGATTATAATATAATTTTATGAGACCTTAATTAATTTTTCAAAGTGTTATAAAATCAGTTATAGTTTTAAAATCAGTATTTTCAAAATAACTGATGATTTTAATTAAAAATTAAATTTCTTATATTTAGAAAATTATTTTTATAAAATTAAGTTCATTTTCTAATTTTAAACGTCAAAAAATGGTTAGGGAGAATTTTTGAGATTTTTCTAAAATATTTGAATTTTTAGTGAATAGTAAAATACGATAATTTATGATAAAAACTAAATACATGAATTATTGAGTCATAGATGATGTATGATTGATGTAATCCCAAAATACCAAAATCTCCTTCATTATTTTAATATATTTTATGATAATTCTCAAACTATTCATAGTCCTGATTCAAAATAATAAACTAATGAATAAAATAATGAGAAAACACTCTCTCCTCCCCTATAAATATCACCTCTCACCACCTCTTCTCCTTACACCTTCCAAGATTTTAGCCTTGTTAAAATTCTTCCCAATACTCTTCCCAAACTGCCCCACATCTAGGATTCATTGGTCTCATCAAAAGACCAAACCCTTTTCCCTAAAAAGGTTCTCAAGGAGGAGAAATTCAAGAGGTAAAATCCTCTTCATTTTTCTTTTAATTTCTTCTCAATTTCATTTCATTTATTATCCTCTCCTCACCTCCATTTATTTAAGTGGCATGATAAATCCAGTATCTTTTATATATTGAAATATTATTATGTTAATGAAATAATTCATCTTCAAGTCTCTCCCTTTTTTATAAACATGAAAATATCATCTGTAGTGTGTCGATTTATCGCCACCGTGGACGATGCGTTTTCATTTTTCACTACCGCCTTAAAGACTGGTCATAAAAACATCATTATGGTTAAATAAGATTTTATTATACATATTATAAGTTATATAATGTTCTGAAAGCAATATATAAACATGATGTTAAATAAAATGATATAAGCTCATAATGGTCGTAAAACCACCAAAACTAATTAAATCATTTTCATTAATGTTCAATATAATAAATCATCATCATACCATATAACCAAATGACATATAAGATCATTTAATCTTCTTAAAGTTCATTAATAACATATAATTTCAATTCTGGATTACTATTCCAATTTTACATGAACTTCCATACTCATATACAAGCAAACCGATCATGAAAACCAAGAAAATGAACACTAATGAATGATAAAATTAAACTCTATAACTCATCAAAAAGACCATAAATAAACTTAATAAAACTATAATGAATAAAATAAATGTATAAAAGGTTCTAGATTTTTTAATGAATTTAATTTTATTATGCAGGATATTAAAGTGAAGAAAACATTCAGACATAAGGTAAGAGGATTCTTGAACCCAACTCTCTTTCTTTGGGGTTTACATCTTTCACTTCGTTTTCAGTATGAATGTTCCTTAAATATAATTTCTTTTTCCTTCCATTTTCTTTTCTGGGATATATATGTTTCCAATCTTGTTTTATAAAAAATGCAGATATTTTTCCAAAATAAATCTTCTTTCCAAAAATACATCTTTTACCTCTCGTGATATTGTTTCTTCTTCACTCAAGATTGATGATTCTTATAAAAAGTATGTTATTTACTATTTAATTTGGGAACCCCAAAGTTTTTCTATGAATGTGTGCTTTGTGAAATGAAACCCATTTTTTTCCATGAGTTATTTTATGTCCAAGATTGATATATGTTCTATGTGGCATGCATGATAATGAAAATGTTATGATGTGACAGGTGTGCCCAGAATTATATAGCGCATGAAAATGCTATGACGTGATGGGTGTGTCCAGAATTATATAGCGCTCCAATGCATTGGATAATGTGATGTATCTCATGAGATAAAGTGAAATATGCGTGAACACGATGCTATATTTGTTCACAACTATGTGTGGTATTTGACCACTAAGACATGATGTTTTATTTTTATACATTGCTACATTCCACGTCTTTATCTAATGTTTCCTATCATGATTATGATGATTCTCGTTTTCTTATGTTATGACAACAATGATTATGTTCACTCATGTTTCATGTCTCTTATTCATCATCTTACTGAGTTTTTAGCTCACCCCTTCTTTTAGTGTATATCCTCAGGTGAATACTTGTACTAAGGAGAACACGAGGGCCGATAAGAAGCTAGAGAAGAAGAAATTAAATAAATGTTATTGTTTTATTATGTAAAAGTTATGGTCACAATTTTACCAAGACACTAAACATTTGGATCCTGGATTTGTAGCACTATTATGTTGTTTATCTTTAAAATGATGTAATAGTAATGTAAGAAAAAATAGGGTCTCTATAGCTGGTATCTAAGAACAATTTAGTTTATTTGAGACTTATGATTAAAGAAACTTAGTGAAAAACCTTAGTATGAGACTAAGTATATGTAAACACCCAAGATGTTTTGTTTTAGAAAAATGCTAAACATATGTATCCCACAAGATATGGATTTAGAGTTAATTGCGCAAAGGAATAAATTATTTATTCACAACTTGTTGACTTATGTTTTGTTCTAACCTTCTCTATTTTAGAAAATGATGGGAATTAGGAGAAATTGGGCCAACAACTCATGCAGGGGACAATGCAGTGATTTCCCAAACGACATCTCCAATACCTTGGAAGGTGGAGTTCAAAATTTCCTGGCGATGCTTACCCAACTATCTTAGGCTTTGAACAATAACCTGAAAAATGTGGAATGCCTGCCTTTCCCTAAGAGGGAGAAACTTGCTATCGAGTCTTTTATGCGGCAACAACCACCGATGTTTAGTGGATCTTCTGACCCACTTGTCACGGAATAGCGAGTCAACTCGATGAAAAAGATCTTTTCTATGCTCCACTGTTCTAAGAAGGAGAAGGTGAATATGGTCATTTATCGTCTAGATAGAGAGGTCGATCAATGGTGAGCATTAATTAAAAACACCAAGCCAAAGGACAAAATTGAATATATGGAGTGTGAATACTTTAAGATAATGTTTCTTAACAAGTATTTACCTCACACTCTTCGTATAGAGATAAATAGAATTCATAGAACTGAAGAAAAAGGAAGGTAAATATTTCATGGCCTACGAAGAAAATTTCACAAGTCTTGCGAGGTACGCTTTGAGTTTTGTTATCAACAATGATAAAAAAATTGATATATTCTTTAGTGGTTTAAAAGAAAACCTTCTAAATGATCCATCAATCCGATACTTTTGGAGTTGTGAAGAAATTATTCAATTTTCTCTCAAAGTGGATATGGAGTTTGGAGAATGGTCCCATGATTATGGTGATAAGAAACGAAAGGTACAGTTTCAAGCTGGGGGGGGGGTCTAATGAGAAAGGTGGAAATAAAGATCAACCACTCACATGTCAAAAATGTGGGAAGAATCATCTTGGGAACGACCTTAAAGGGATGAGAAAATACTATGAGTGTGAGAGAGAAGGCCACCAAGATCATGAATGTCGAAGAGACATAAAGAAACCAGCCGATATGATGGAGGAAAGGAGAGCACAACCTATGGTTTAATGCTTTAATTGTAGGGAGAAAAGGCACTATACAAGATAGTGCACTAAACCTTGAGTCCTTGAGGGTAATCAGCGTCATCAACCACTAAAGCTAAAGGAGTAAGGGAAGGCTTATGTCATCACTACTGTTGAGGTGGGTCCCAAAAATGATGTAGTGATAAGTATACTGATTATTAATTCTAGAATAGCGAACATACTATTTGATTCTGGTTCTATTCATTCTTTCATATCTTGCAAGTTTAGTAGAACTATTTAAACACCACCTCAAAATATGGAGGTTGAGTTATCTGTGAGAACAACAAATGGTGTAATTATTACATCCAAAGTATATAAATCCTCCCCAATTAAAGTTTCTAGACTGAACCTCCCAACAAATCATGTCTTACTTCCTTTCACAACTAAAAAAATGGTCTATTGCCATAGTTCAAAACCATGGAAATAGGTCCCAAAACCGTGGTCGTAGGCTATGGCCACAGTTTTGACCAACCGTGAGTGCTATCAGCGTGGCAGTAGGGTCTGACCTATGAACACCGTTTTAACCATGGAAATAGGTGGCCTAGTGCCATGGTTTTGAAAACTATGGCAATATGTGTCTCTGTTGTCAACTGTGGCAGTTGACTTATGGCCATAGTTTTAACCATGGAAATAGGTGGCCTATTTCCACGGTTTTAACCATTGCTATAGCCCTAGAAAACCATGGCAATAACCTAAAAATAATGTGTGCCTAGCCATATTTGATTCCATCACCTTTCCTTCACATTTCAGAACCCTAACCACTACACCACCAAGGCTTTTGTGTGTATATATATATATTATTAAAAACTGTGGCAATATCCTGAAAACCATGGAAATGGTTCTTCTCACCATTTTTTGGCGGGAAATTTTTTCTCCCACGCAAGGGCGGGAGACCTATAGCCACGATTTTCAAAACCCTGGGTATATGAGACATAACCTTGGATATAGGTGTGGGCTATAGCCACAGTTTTGAAAACCGTGGCTATAGCCCATGAAAAAAGACCTATAGCCACGGTTTTAAAACTGTGGCTATAGGCCACAAAATCGTGGCCGTAGCCACATATAGCCATGATTTTTAAATCATGTCTATAGGTCTATGGCCGTAGCCTATTTTTCTATTAGTTTTTGGTGGAGTTTGATGCTATTTTTTCATGGATTGACTATCTTTATACAACATCAATTGTCGAGAAAGGGAGATCGCTCTTCATATCTGGAGGCATCCTCTAATTCTGTACAAAGTGTAAGGAGGAGGATGAATCTCCTTCAGAATTATTGTCTCAATTGTGGATATTATTGCCTTATGAGAAATCATATCTAGCTCAAATTATTGAGACAAATGAGAGAATCATGCTCAAGGACATGCCCATTGTGAGGGACTACACTGATGTGTTCCCTGAAGAACTACTTGGTCTTCCTCCTGGATGAGAATTTGAGCTCTCAATTGAACTTATTCCTGGATCTCTACCTATATTAAATACACCTTATAGAATGACCACCATTGAGTTGGAATAACTGAAGAAGCAGTTACAAGAGAATATAGATAAGGGTTTTATATGCCCGAGTTGTTCACCATGGGGCGCACCAATCCTCTTTCATCAAGAAGAAGAATGGATCAATCTGCCTCAGTATTGATTATCGTGATCTCAATAAAATAATTATAAAAAACAAGTATCCCCTTTCATAGATAAATGAATTTTTTGATCGACTATGTGGGGCCAATTATTTATCTAAGATGGAAATTCGGTCGAGATATCACCAACTAAAGGTGATGAAGGAAGATATTCCCAAGGCTGCCTTTCGAACGAGGTATGAAAACTAAGAGTTCATATAGATTCCTTTAAGACTCACTAATTCTCTAACAATATTCATGGACTTAATGAATATATTTGTTAGAGATTACCTTTACAAATTTGTGGTAGTATTTATTGATGATATTCTGATATACTCAAAGCGTAAGGAGGAACATGAGGAGAATTTGAATACCTTGCTAAAAACTATGTGAAGGGAGAAACTTTATGCAAAGTACAGTAAATGTGAGTTCTGGATAGAGGAAGTATCATTCTCGAGGCATGTTATCACCAAAAAAGGAATATTTGTAGACCTTTCTAAGACAAAGAAAATCAAAGAGTGGCCCATGCCAACATCTGTAACAAAGATTCGTACTTTATTTGGTCTAAATGGGTATTACCGATGATTTGTGAAGAACTTATCATTATTTTCAAACCCACTAACCAAGATGAATCAGAAGTGGGAAAAGTTTTCCTAGACCAGTGAATGTGAATACTACTTTAAAGAGTTGAAAAAGATGCTTATCACTGCGCCAATACTCACAATTCCGACAAGTGGGGAAATCTTTGTAGTATACAGTGATGCTTCAAATAAGGGATTAGGATGTGTACTGATGAAAAATGATAAATTGATAGCCTACACCTCAAGGTAGTTGAAAATGTATGAGAAAAACTATCCCACACATGATCTGAAGTTGGAAGCTGTGATCTTTGCATTGAAAATATGGCTGCATTATCTCTATGGAGAGAAGTGTGAAATATATACCGATCATAAGATCCTCAAAAATATATTCACACAGAAGGAGCTTAATATGCGCCAGGAAATATGGTTAGATATCATTAAGGATTATGACTGCTCAATCCACTATCATCCTGGTAAAGTGAATAAAGCGGCATATGCTCTAAGTAGAAAGGATCCTGCATCTTTACCAATAATGAGAATTTATAAGGACTCAATCTTCTTAGATTTGAAAATTATGGACATGATAATTATTAAGGAAGGAACATGACCGATCCTTTCTCAAATGATTGTTCAACTATCCCCCATGGGGAAAATAAATAATTCTCAAAGAAATAATGTGGAAATTCAGAAGAAGGTGGATATTATGAGAAAAATGAAATACTCACAGTTTAAAATTTATGAAAAAGTAATTGTAATATTTGGGTCATGGCTATGTCACTACTACAAAAATGGGCAAGGGAAGCGCCACCTTTTATCAGCGTTAAGAAAAAATCACTGATAAAGGAACCCTTTATAAGCGCTAAAATTTTAGCACTGATAAAGAATCCCTTTATCATTACTAAAGTTTTAGTGCTTATAAAGAGTACGCTTTATAAGCACTAAAAAAGTGATGATAAAGAATTTCTTTATCAGCGCTAAAATTTTAGCGCTGATAAAACTATAGTCCCATATTTTATAAAATTGGGTGCACATTATCCTTTGTTTATCGCTCCCTCAAGCCCTCATGGTACTGTACCCCTGCGACAACTCCCCTCCCCCCGATCTTCTCCCCCTGATCTTCTCTTTTCAGGACCTCCACCGCTAGCCCTACTCCTTATCCTCTCCATGGAACCCCTTCTGCGGATCCTCCTCCCCAAAAACCCTACTTCGCCTCCTCTCCGCTAGACCATACTCCCCGTGAACCCTACTCCTCCATTTCTCAACGGTGGCGGCTCCTCCCATGCACCTCTCCCTCTAGTAGTCATGCCTTCCCCTCCCGACATAGCGCAGAAGGCTCCCTGACCACTCGACGCTTCTTCTCTCCCTCCATCGCGGGTGAGATCTACTCTAGGTAAGTCTCCCACTTCTCCTTTTAGGTTTATTTTTGGTGGATAGGTTTTGTGAGAGTAGTTTTCCTTAGGGTGATGTTTGGATTCTTCCCCATGATCACCACCCTTGGATTAGATTCTAACTAACATAGAGTTCTAACAATCTATGTCACGAAATAACACACGTAGTGGATTCTTATACTTGGTTAGTAGATGATTTGAACTAAAGTGTGACTTTTTTATGATTCCCCATGGGTCCTTATGATGTTTGGAACTAGAATTTATTTTTCACAAAGTTTCATATGTATGAGGGTTTGATATTATCATGAAACCTCAAGATAGACCTTATTATACATGAATATTCTATTAATATTGAGTGTTTTTTCCTCATCCTTCTGGTGGAGTGGGTTTATCTATACTGGGGAAAGTGGTCTTTTTGTAAACCCCTTCATGAAAAAAAGAGTTTTGATAGTACCCGCCTCATTATTAATTGGTTACACTTTGTGGGTGTCATGATGTGTTGGTGATTGTGTTTATGGGGAAGGTTCTATTTATGATAGTGATTAGGACCCCTCAAATATAGAAAGTGTATCCAACCCTGTGGATGTTAAGTTATATTTCCCTTAGTTGGTGAGCATGGTTTTATGTGATGTGTGCAATAAGAATACTTTTCTTCCCTATGAATGTCGAGGAATTATAGAATTCTTCATAAGGGAGACTTATGGTTAACTATTTGTAAGGATATGGTGTATTCATCAACCCATATACCAGAGATGATGAGTGTATTTGTGAAGTTATAGTGTTCTAAATTGAATCTCTCCTTAAGACAGTTCATAGTGGAGCCTATATGCCATTTAGGTTCATTTATTATTAAACCAAGATTCATGGAGTGGCCTCTAGTCTTTATGTACTAGGGCCACATAAGATGAGGAGATCAGAGTAGAGAATCCATGGAAAGGTGAATGGTATTTGTTGGAAAAGGACTTTGGGTTTAGATAGTGGTATGAACATGTGAGCAGTTATATTTGGGTGGTTAATTTTTTAGGACTGTGGGATGTTTCTTGACTTCGATCAATGGTAAATTACACACATCTTTCTTTTATGTCAAGGATAATTTAAGGGTGGTGTCAACTTAGTGAACCTCTATGACCTGTTGTTCCTAGGTGCTAGTCGAGAATATTTTTTCTTGAAAATGGGGAAACACCATGAAATTCATTGGGTAGATATTGATTCTTCCCTGATACCTATTATGAGTATCAAGATTGTTATTTTGAATGAAGACTGCTCCAGTAAAGAAATACCATTGGTGTGTTAGGCCAAGTGATTTTGGTTAAGTACACCTACACTATGGAGAACCCGATTACGTGATGGGGGATGAATTTATTCTCAGGAGATTGTAAATGCCTTTTACTTGGTTGGATTTTATTTCAGCTCTTTTTATTAAATCCATTAATTTATGTTGATTAATTTATATACCAACCTCTAGTGGTTTGGGGGAATTCAACATGTAATACTAAGCTTTGGATGGCTATATTAGTGTTCTATGATTATGCATATGGTTTGAGTTGATATCATAATCTTTTAAGGTAGTGATCTTCTGGGATGTAGGGTTAGCAGCACGTACCCACAATAGGTGTGTGATGCAAGTCTCATCTCAGGAGGCACTGTCATTCATAGGTACCTCAAGGATAGACCATTACTCCAAGTAATTTGATATTATTTTTATGGGTATAGACATATCAAATTGCATTTTCTTAACATTCATGCTACAGTTAGAGAGGCAGTCAACGAATAGCCTAGGCAGAAGAAGGAACTGGAGAAAGGAGGTCTGTACAACACTAAAGTGATGGAGGAGATCAGGGAGCAGCATGAGGTGGATATAACTTTGGTTTGATTCTACTAATACTAACCCTAAGTATACCACTCCTATATTGGGAAGTTAGTGGTTAGAATCTCGGATAGTTGTAGTCACTAGAGTCTTTTTACCAGGAGGCTCCATGAGTGTTTGGAGGTACGATCTATGTTCGTTATAATTTTCTTGTAGTACTATTAGAAATAGGCACAAGAAAATATTTTTCCTAATTTTTTCAATTATTTTCTAGGTATATGGTCGGCGTTGGTAGATCCCCATGTTAGTGAGGGAGAGTTATTGCATATTCTTTCGATGTTCATGATAGAATTTATGTTCACTAACCTTAATTTTCTATTTCTTATGTTAATTTGGGTAACAAAACCTATGATATTCCATAGTAATTTTGGATAAACCTAGGTTATTTTTCCCTTGTAAACCCCTTTGTGTTTGGAAATTTATCCACTATATTAGTTTTTTCATCAAAATTGTATCCTTATTTTCATTTTATTTGAGTTTGGTCACTAGTTTTGGGTTATTTAATGTGATTATTTTATTATGAATGAGGTGGCTGGTAGGGTTCATTAAAAGGATGTTTAATGTTTTTCTGAAAGGGTGGTGGGTGCTAGAACTATTAGTAAGGGGGTTGGAAAGTGTGTTGATTTTTATGGGGGGTCTATCCTGGTTCTGTTGATTTCCAAATCTTTATCAGAAATGGTTAGGCTCTATTAATCTCTATTTTTATAAGTGGTTCTATTATAATATATTTGAAAGTATTTTTTTTGTATTTGAATCATAAATACTAATATTTGAGATTAAAATAGGACGGAGATGAATAAATATTGGATGGATTCTAATCGTTTGATAATAGAGTATGAGAACAGAGTGAAAGAGTTCATCAAGTTTGTGAAGGATCACGCAAAGGATTCTTCTCAAATCCTTTGTCCATGTTTATGTTGTTTTTATTATAGACTAATTACTCCAGAGGAGTTGGAAGAACATTTGATATGTCATGGAATAGATTGAAGTTATAAATGTTAGAATAAACACAGAGAAAAAGTGAATGTAGCTACTGGATGGGATAAAACTGCGTTTTATGGATCATTATATATGATTAGAAATATGGATAATGAAGAAGACCATATGGTGGATATGATTACAGATGTCAATGATGATAAAGATTGTATTGAGGAGATGACACGGACAGTTGAAGATGAACTTCATGATTGCCCAAATTTTTTTGAGAAGTTAAAGAGTTGTAAAAAGACGCCATTGTATGCTGGCTGCACTAAATATATAGCATTGTCAGCTGTACTAAAGTTATATAAATTGAAAGAAGAAAACGGATGGAGTGATGTTAGTTTTATGGAACTACTTTCTCTCTTGAATGACATGCTCCTGGAAGATAATGATCTCCCAAACCGGACATATGAAGCTAAAAGAATACTACGCTTGATGGGTATGATTTCTGAAAGAATACATGCCTACCCGAAAGACTGTATACTGTTTCTCAAGGAGAAAAAATCACTTATTTAATGCCCAAAGTGTGGTGATTTTCGATATAAGAAATATGAATCCAATCATACAAAATTTGTATGGTACTTTCCAATCATTCCAAGGTTTAAGCATCTATATGTAAGTGAAGAAACTACAAGACAATTGTCGTGACATGCAGATAAAAGAAATAAAGATGGGAAATTACGTCACCTGACCGACTCTCCTCAATGGAAGATAATTGATCATGAGTATCCATAATTTGGAAAAGAGCTGAGAAACCTTTTTCTTGCGTTATCTACAGATGGAGTGAATCATTTTGGTTTTCAAACCAGCACTCACAGTACATGGCCTGTTATGTTGGTAAATTATAACTTGCCACCCTGTCTATGCATGAAGCAGAAATTCATCCTGTTATCTATGCTTATATTAGGACCAAAACAACCAGGTAACGATATTGATGTTTATTTGTCTCCTTTGATCGAGGATTTGAAGTTATGGTGGGATTCATGTGTTATGTTGTATGATGCTTATAAAAGTGAATACTTCACGTTGAGAGCGATATTGTATGGGATGATAAATCATTTCCCTGCTTATGGAAATTTGTCAGGCTATATCATTAAAGGAACTCAAGGGTGTCCCATGTGTGAAGAAGATACAAAATCAATTAGGTTGAAACATTCATCGAAATATGTGTTTCTAGGACATTGTAGATTTCTACCTCATCGGCATAAGTACCGATCTTGGACAACATCATTCAATGGAAGTTCAGAACAAACCATAACACCGTCTCCACTAATAGGTGATCAGCTATTTGAGAAAGTAAAAAATGTGAACAATGTTTTTGGTAAAATATTTTCAAAAAACCTTACGAAAATCGGTTGGAAAAAGAGATCAGTTTTTTTGAATTACCATACTAGAAATTTTTGTACATCAGACATTTTCTTGATGTGATACATGTGGAAAAAAATGTATCTGACAGTGTTATCGGAACATTTATAAATGCCCATGGAAAAACAAAGGATGGAATTAAGGCAAGGTTGTACATGGTTGACATGGGAATACGAGAAGAGTTGGCTCCCGTGAAGGGTGAAAATCGAATGTTTCTTCCTACAGCTGCTTACACTTTTTCCAGGGAGGAGAGATATCAGTTTTTTAACTTCTTCAATGATGTAAAGGTTCCAGAGGGGTATTCATAAAATATCAAGAACATTGTGTCAATGAATGATTTGAAGTTAGAAGGTTTGAAATCACATGAATGCCATGTTTTGATGCAATATTTAATTCCTATAGCTTTACATTTCATTTTTCCCAAGAATTTTCATCATATGTTAACCAAACTTTGTTTTTTTTCAAAGATATATGTAGCAAAGTTTTAGACCCAGTGAAATTTCCAGCTATGGAAAGAGAAATTTTCATCATATTATGTGAATTAGAAATGTTCTTCTCGCCAACATTCTTTGATATGATTGTTCATTTGATACTTCACTTGGTGAGAGAGATTAGACTTTATGGTCCTATGCACTATAGATGGATGTACCCTGTTGAACGGTATATGAATATTTTGAAAGGGTATGTCAAAAATCGAAGTCAGCCAGAGGGTTGCATAGTGGAGTGATATATTGTTGAGGAAGCCATTGAATTCTGTACCGAATACCTATCTGATGTGAAAAGCATTGGTCTCCTGAAATATCATCACACTAGACGCATTGAGGGTGAGAGAATTTATGGAAGAGTTATTGTGACAATCAATATTACAGATCAGGAGAAGGCCCACCTTTATGTTTTTCATAACAGTTGGGAGGTTTCTCCATATATTGAAACCCACAAAGAAATTATTAGGCAGTTGAATCCATCAAGGGATGAAAAATGGATATCAAATACACATAATAACTAGTTTATAGGATGGTTTCAGAACCATATTTTTAAGGAGTTAGATGAAAATCCGAATTCAATTTCAGAACGACTTCGATGGCTAGCCTCCAGACCAAGTGTGTATGTATTATCTTACAATGGTTATGTAATTAATGGTTATACATTCTATACAAATGAACATGATGAAGATAGTACCATGGAAAATAGTGGAGTTACACTTGTGGCTGAAGCGATGCATGTTTCTGGTAGTAAGGACAGAAATCCAATTTATGAAAATATTTCATACTTTGGCATTATCAAACAAATATGGGAGTTGGATTATACGACATTCCAATTGCTGATTTTTCAATGAAAATGGGTTGATAACAATAGTGGTGTTAAAATAGATGAATTGGGATTTGTGAAAGTTGATTTTAGTAAAGAAGGGTACAAAGACGAACAATTTATAATGAAATCATAAGCGGTACAAGTATTTTATGTTCTAGATCCCGCAAACCGAAAGTGGTCAATTTTTTTGTTATTGTCCAAAACTACTAAAGGGTCCGATGAAAATTCAGTTGAGGACAATCCTTTCAGTGGTACGTCACAATCATTTCACAGTGGTCCCAATGTATATTATGTTTTATATGTTATAGGAGACCACAATAAAGGGATTTGGATAATCGATAGAGGTGTCAAATCCCTTCAGCCTTTGAAAAAAATAAAGAGAGTTCAATAAACATGTTATATTTTGTCTGTAATATAGATCTTGTTATCTCATGTTATTATCTTATCATTACTGAATTTATGTAATCTAAATTAACTGTTCAACCACTTTTGCAGATAATGACTTATGCACGTTCTGGTGATCCTAACCTCGAGGCTGAACAGGTCTCTCAAGTTGTTGTTGTTGTTGTTGCTGCTGCGGCTGCTCATAGTGCAGAGAAACAACAAGTTTCTAAACCTATTGCTGCTCCTAGTGTTGAGGTCCAACAACCATCAACACATGTCATTGATATCATTTCAAATGAACATATAGATGATGTTGATATCAATGAAATGGTCGAATATGAAGGACCAACGTCGCAGAAAACACAGGTACGTCGTAGTTTGACGGTTTTAGCCAAAGTTCTTAAGGTGAAAAGAAAAGGCATCAAATTTGATGTCGGATGGAATGCACGAGGCCAACATGTGAATCCCAACAAGGCTATGTTTAGTAGTTACATTGGACTTTTCACTCGGCAATGAGTGCCGATTGACATAGATTCATGGCACCATGTTGTGTCCAGGCTGAAGGTTGTGATCTATGAAGAAATTACGGTAACATTATGATATTATTTCTTTAATTTACTAGAAAATAAAATAATGAAACAATGTATTACTCTTCTCAATATCTTATAGAATAAATTTATATTAGATTATTCACACAAGAATTATGTACTAAGGCTTGCAAGAAGGATTCATCGAGGTTTTCACACTATTTTAACAAAAATGTCACCTGAAAGATTCCAAAGGTAAAATAAACCCGAACCCACCCCTTGTTTACGCTCACTTGATATCCCAAGAAGCATGGGATGCATTTATTAGACGCTGTGGGGATGAGAAGTTTCAGGTACATTGTGACTGATAATACATTGTTTGAGGATACGTGTATTCATCACTTTGATTGTCAATATTTCATTTATGAAACAACAACTCAGTATTGAAAATAAGGAATGTGCATCAAAACCAATATACCCCTATCATAAAGCAAGGATGAGGTATGCTTCACTAGAAAAGAAAATGGTACGTATTTTAAATTTATAGTAATATTGTTAGGTTCCAAGAAATAACATCATAATTATATTTCTATATTTATATGTAGATTGATGAGTCTAAAACCAAAGAAACTTCCATCCCACGTCATGTGATATGGAAGGAGGCATGTGTGAATAAGGAAGGGAAGCTAGTAGATGAAAACACACAAAAAGTGTGGGAAATATGTGTAAGTATGACATGATAAAAATATTTGTTTTAAATTTCAATAACATAAAAATAATTAGTTATTTTACTATATCTAATAGTCACAGGAATCAGATACTCCTATAGCGGATGCAGACCTATTATCGATGGCTTTGAAGTGGCCAGAACAATACGGTCATGTCAGAGGTGTGGGGTTTGGGGTGACACCCCGAGTATATTATGAGAAAAAAAAACAAATGGATGATAAAGATGAAAAAATGAAACAAATGAGCGAAAGACTAGAAAATCTTGAAGAACGATTTCAATGGCAGGGAGAGTTGCTAGAAACTTTTATGAGTGGGAAGAAAGAAGAAGACACAAATCAGGAACAACTAGTGTGTGAAGATCCCACCCCACCCCCACCAGCTTTGAGGTGAGCCATTCCCCTCAAAGAACTGTCTTAGCCGTGGTAATCAATATTCTAATAATTGTTCCCATGAAGTGTGAATCAGAAAAACACTGATACTTTTCCTGTACTGATCTTCTACAGGGTGATAATGACTTTGATTTATATCTGTCAACACCCACCTATCACCTTGTAGTGAGGGCTACAATGTTCAAAATCCCAGAGGACAAGCTACATAATAGACCACTTCCTAAAGATCATCTAAAAGTGATGATTACTATAGATCATGAGCCAAATGTAGAGCTACCTATTCCACTTGATGATGATGATATTCATATGGTCGAAAAGGATATTGGGACATTCATTTCATGGCCGTCACAACTTGTAAGAGTACATGTGGACAAAGAGATATTTATTTCTATTTTTTTTCAAGAGAAACCTTTAATAATTAATGAAAAAAGGGTCTGAACCAATGAATGTTATTATAGACAGAGAAAGGGAAGGGGGTGACAAGAAACGTCGGCTCAAAATCATCTAAAGGATCGACCAACCGATCCCAAAGAGCTATTTAAAACACAATAACACCACTTGTTCTCTATAAACATTTAATAGAATTTAAGACTCATGTGGATACGAAGCTAAGAGGTGTTAGTAGTCATATAGTGGTTTTTGAAAAGAATATATACGGAGAAGAAATTCAAGATTTTTTTGCTGCTGAAAATGTAAATGAGATCCTTGAATATGGTTGGCTAGGCATCACAATTGTAAATTTATATATGAGGTATGTTTTCATGAATTTATTTTCTAAAAGCTGATATAATGTGAAAATTATGACTAAATTCATTTTATATTATTGAAAGACGTATATATGAAAAAAAGTTGAAGGAATTTTCCCATGATCCAAAATTCGGACTTGTTAGTCCTCATACCGCATCAACACAACTAACGAAATTAGAGCCATCAAAAAAGGATGAAATAGTGAATGACTTGCTGAAAACATTTGAAAGCAAGATTACGAATGACAGACTCTTCTTAATACCAACTATGCAAGGGTAAAACTCTATGATTAAAGCATATAAATTATATTTTCACTTCTTTTATTACTTATTCCATTTTTTGTTTTTAGGAAACATTGGCTGCTAATTGCAGTGAACTTTGATGCTCCAAATATTTATTTTCTGGATTCAATTCAAGGATATATAACAAACCAACCACACATGATGGAGTTTGTGAATATGTAAGACACTAAATACTACATTTTAGGACTAAACATCAAGTAATATAATTTATATTATATTTTAATGAGGATTCTGTTAAGATAGGGCAGTGTATCATTATCATCTAAAAAAAGGAATGATGATAGGGTCTAAGCCTAAGGAGGCGAGCAAGTACTACATCTGGACAAATATCAGGGTATATATAATAAAATTTCACTATACAAACACATATCAACACAAGTTACTTATTATCCTAATGATAAATTTTTTATAGTGTCCAAAACCAACAAACGATAATGATTGCAGTTATTATGTTTGTAAATTTATGAAAGATATCATTTTTCATCAACAAACTAGCATCCCTAAAGAGGTATTTTCAAAAACAACTACTATTTCGTTTAAATTATTTATTAATTCTGTATTTATATATTTTTCAGTACTACTATGACTATAAAAAATCCTCATACTTACAAGACGATATAGATTTTTTTCAGAAATGAGTGGTCTGCATACCTAATGGAAGATTGTACAGAAATATCATGAAGATCTGACTTGGGGATGTATACAATTGGCGGTCAATTTTGAGAGGAGTTAAGGGGATCAAAAGATGAAACATTGTTGTATGTAAATGTTCGTAGGAAAATTGTAATTGTTATTAAATAAATCATCCTTTATCCAATGATTCATTTGCCCATTTTAATAGATGAAATGCGCCAAAAACATGCAAGAACGATGAACCACTTTTCTTTGGGATTTGGATAAGAAAAACTAGTAAAATCTCCAAAATACCTTCATATCCGACCAAACACATTTGTATTGTGTTGATACTTTAGGATAAATATCCATGGGTCATTTGTGACATGTACGAGTCAACCCCACCTTAATCCGAGTCATGGTGTGGCCGGTATCACTCAAAGTGTCTCTCTTTTGTTTAAAATGGACAGAATTTTAAGTGAAAACAAAAACTGACATATGGAAATCCAACCAGAAGTAATCGTATTGTGTTGATAATTTAGGGAAACGATCCATGGGTCATTTGTGATGAGTACAAGTCAACCCTGCCTCAATCCAAGGCACGGTGTGGCCGGTATCACTCAATGTGTCTCTCTTTTGTTTAAAATGGACAGAATTTTAAGTGAAAAAAACAAATCATGTACGGAAATCTGAACAAACGCATTTTAATTATGTTGATACTTTAGGGGAACAATCCATGTGTCATTTGTGACATGTACGAGTCAACCCCGCCTCAATCTGAGGCACAGTGTGGCATCTATCACTCAAAGTGTCTCTCTTTTGTTTAAAATGGACAGAATTTTAAGTGAAAACAACAACTAACATACAAAAATCTGACCAAATGCATTCAGATTGTCTTGATACTTTAGGGGAACGATCCATGGGTCATTTTTGACATGTAAGAGTCAACCCCATCTCAATCTGAGGCACTGTGTGACCGGTATCACTCAAAGTCTCTTTTTTGTTTAAAATGGACAGAATTTTAAGTGAAAACAACAACTGACATATGAAAATCTGACCAAACACATTAATATTGTGTTAATAATTTAGGGAAAATATCCATGGGTCATTTTTAACGTGTACGAGTCAACCCTGCCTCAATCCGAGGCACAGTGTGGCTGGTATCACTCAAAGTGTCTCTCTTTTGTTTAAAATGGACATAATTTTAAGTGAAAACAACAACTGATGTATGAAACTCCAACCAAACGCATTCAGATTGTGTTGATAATTTAGGGGAACAATCCATGGGTCATTTGTGACATTTAGGAGTCAACCCCGCCTCAATACAAGGCACGGTGTGACCATTATCACTCAAAGTCTCTCTTTTGTTTAAAATGGACAGAATTTTAAGTGAAAACAACAACTGACATATGGAAATCTGACCAAACACATTCAGATTGTGTTGATACTTTAGGGGAATGATACATGAGTCATTTTTGATGTGTACGAGTCAAACCCGCCTCAATCCAAGGCATGGTGTGGTCGGTATCACTCAAAGTGTTTCTCTTTTGTTTAAAATGGACAAAATTTTAAGTGAAAACAACAACTGACATATGAAAATCCAACCAAACACATTTGTATTGTGTTGATACTTTAGGGGAACGATACATGGGTCATTTTTGAATTTTACGAGTCAACCCTGTCTCAATCCGAGGCACGGTGTGTCCGACATCACTCAAAGTGTCTCTCTTTTGTTTAAAATGGACACAATTTTAAGTGAAAACAACAACTGACGTACGGAAATCTGACCAAAAACATTATAATTGTGTTTATACTTTAGGGGAACGATACATGGATCATTTGTGACCTGTACGAGTCAACCCCTTCTCAATCTGAGGATGGTGTGGCATCTATCACTCAAAGTGTCTCTCTTTTGTTTAAAATGGACAAAATTTTAAGTGAAAACAACAACTGACGTATGGAAATCTGACCAAACGCATTCATATTGTGTTGATACTTTAGTAGAACGATCCATGGGTCATTTTTGATGTGTAAAAGTCAACCCCGCCTCAATCCGAGGCACGGTGTGGTCGGTATCACTCAAAGTGTTTCTCTTTTGTTTAAAATGGACAGAATTTTAAGTGAAAACAAAAACTGACGTACGAAAATCTGACCAAATGCATTCGTATTGTGTTGATACTTTAGGAGAACGATAAATGGGTCATTTTTGACGTGTAAGAGTCAACCCTGCCTCAATATGAGGCACGGTGTGGCCGGTATCACTCAAAGTATCTCTCTTTTGTTTAAAATGGACAGAATTTTAAGTGAAAACAACAACTAACGTATGGAACTCCAACCAAACGCATTCGGATTGTGTTGATACTTTAGGTGAAATATCCATGGGTAATTTTTGATGTGTAAGAGTCAACCCTGCCTCAATACAAGGCACAATGTGACCGGTATCACTCAAAGTGTCACTCTTTTGTTTAAAATGGAAAGAATTTTATGTGAAAACAACAACTGACGTAAGTAAATCGGACCAAACGCATTCGGATTGTGTTGATACTTTAGGAGAACTATCAATGAGTCATTTTTTATGTGTAAGAGTCAACCCCACCTCAATCCGAGGCATGGTGTATCCGGTATGACTCAAAGTGTCTCTCTTTTGTTTAAAATGGACAAAATTTTAAGTGAAAACAACAACTGACATGCAGAAATCCGATCAAATGAATTCGGATTATGTTGATACTTTAGGGGAACGATACATGGGTCATTTGTGACGTGTATGAGTCAACCCCGCCTCAATCCTAGGCACGGTGTGGCCGGTATCACTCACAGTGTCTCTTTTTGTTTAAAATGGACAAAATTTTAAGTGAAAACAACAACTGACGTACGGAAGTCCGACCAAACACATTCATATTGTGTTGATACTTTAGGAGAATGATCCATGAGTAATTTTTGACATGTACGAGCCAACATCGCCTCAATCTGAGGCACAGTGTGGCCGGTATCACTCAAAGTGTCTCTCTTTTGTTTAAAATGAAGAGAATTTTAAGTGAAAACAACAACTGACATAGGGATTTCCGACCAAACACATTCATATTATGTTGATACTTTAGGAGAATTATCCATGGGTCATTTTTGATGTGTATAAGTCAACCCCACCTCAATATAAGGCATGATGTGGCCGGTATCACTCAAAGTGTCTCTCTTTTGTTAAAAATGGACAAAATTTTAAGTGAAAACAACAACTAACGTACGGAAATCCCACAAAACATATTCGTATTGTGTTGATACTTTAGGGGAAAGATACATGGGTCATTTTTGACATTTATGAGTAAACCCCGCCTCAATATGAGGCATGGTGTGGCCGGTATCACTCAAAATGTCTCTCTTTTGTTTAAAATGGACGGAATTTTAAGTGAAAACAACAACTGACGTATGTAAATCTGACCAAACGCATTAGGATTGTGTTGATAATTTAGGAGAATGATACATGGGTCATTTGTGATGTTTAAAAGTCAACCCCCCCTAAACACCACCCCACCCACCCTGGACACCCCCATGGACAGCCCCCCCCACCCTAGACAACCCCCGCCCCCCCTGGACACCCACCAACCCCTTGGATGGAACCCCCACCCCTCCTAGACACCACCCTACCACTTGGACACCCCAACCCCTGGACACCCCCTCCCCCATAGACAACCACCCCCCTTGGACAACCCCACCCCCCTGGACACCACCCCACCCACTTGGACAACCCCACCAACCCCTGGACCACCCCCACCCCCTGGACACCACCCCACCCCTTGAACACCCCCACCCCTCTGGACACCCCCGCCCCCTGGACACCCCCACCCCCTAGAAAGCCCCCCCAAACCCCTCAACACCACCCCACCCCCTGGACACCCCCATGGACATCCCCCCACCACCCTGGACAACCCCCACCCCTGAAAACCCCCCAACCCCCTAGATGCCCCCCACCCCTGGATGCCCCCATCCCTCCTAGACACCACCCCACCACTTGGAAACCCCCACCCCCTGGACACCCCCACCCCCATGGACAGCCACCCCCACCCCCTGGACACCACCCCACCCCCCATTGGACAGCCCCACCGACCCCTTGGACCGCCCCTACCCCTTGGACACCACCACCCCTCTGGAGACCCCACCCCTGGAAAGCCCCCCCAACCCCCTGGACACCACCCCACCCCCCTGGACACCCCCATGGACATCCCCCCACCCTGGACAGCCCCCCTGGACACCCATCAACCCCCTGGACGACACCCCCACCCCTCCTAGACACCACCCCACCACCTGGACACCCCCACCCCCTAGACACCCCACCCCCTTGGATCACCCCACCCCCCGGACACCACCCCACCCCCTGGACACCCCCACCCCCTAGAAAACCCCCCCAACACCCTGGACACCACCCCACCCCCTGGACACCCCCATGGACAGCCCCCCACCACCCTGGACAGCCCCCACCCCCTGGACACCCCACCATCCCACTGGATGGCCCCCACCCCCTGGATACCCCATCATCCCACTGGATGGCCCCCACCCCCTGGATGACCCCCCACCCCTCCTCGACACCACCCCACCACCTGGACACCCCCACCCCTGGACAACCCCACTCCCATGGACAACTCCCACCACCCCCTTGGACACCCCTATCCCCCAGCCACCCCCATCCCCCCAGACACCCCCACCCCCTTGGACACCCCCTACCCCCCTTGGACAGCCACCCAAACCCCTGAACAGCCCCCAACCCCTTGAATTCTGAATTGAATTCTTTATGTATTTAATTAACTTATGAATTACGTGTTAATGGTGTATGGGTATACTTACTGTAATTAACTTATGAATTATGTGTTAATTTTGTATGGGTATACTTGTTGATATGCTGATTTTTTAGCAGGTCTTGTTTGGGTGTGCTGCTGTAGAATTTATGTTATAGTAGACAGGGTATTTATCAGCGCTTTTTTAGTGCTGATAAAGGGAACCTTTATTCACGCTCTTTTAGCACTGATAAAGGATACCTTTATCAGTGATTTTTTAGCACTGATAAATTCTACCTTTATCAGTGCTTTTTTAGCACTGATAAAGTCTACCTTTATCAGCGCTGAGCTTTACAACGCTTTTTTAGAAATGTTAAAGCCTGGTTTGAGCACCGATAAAGCCTGTTTTTGTAGTAGTATGTGTACCATCCAATCTATAGATAAAGAAAGAGTATCTGAGTGACACACATTGCTCAACATTCTATATTCACATAGAGAGCACAAAGATGTATCAAGATCTCCAAGAGAACTATTGGTGAACCAATATGAAGAAGGAGATCACTAAATATACATCAAAGTGCCTGGTATGTTAGAAAGTCAAGTCTAAAAGACAAAAGTCTAAGGGGATGATACAACCATTACCCATACTAACATGGAAATGAGAAAATATTACCATGGACTTTGTCACTAGAAATATGAAGGAATCCAGAGGAAACAATGCTATATGGGTTTTTGTGGACCATCTTACAAATACAACTCACTTTATCGCAATTCGAGAGGACTTCTCACTAGATTAACTTGCACAAATATACATTAGAGAAGTGGTATGGATGTATGGAGTACCACTATCAATTGTATTAGATCGAGATACAATATTCACCTCTAAGTTATGGAAAAGTCTCCAACATGCTCTAAACACTGAGCTGAACTTCAGTACAACTTATCATCCTCAAATTGATGGCCAATCAGAGCAGATTATTCAAACACTGGAAGAATGTTGAGAACATGTTCTATGGACTTCAAAGGAGGATGGGACCAACATCTACCTCTGGTTAACTTCTCTTACAATAACAGTTTCCACTTGATAATAAAAATTTCTCTATATGAATCCCTTTATGGGAAAAGATGCAGAAAATTGCATGTTCTTGGATGAATTTTGTGAATGTAAGCAGCTAGGATCTGAAATGGTTGAAGAAATGGTGGAAAAAGTGAAAACCATTTAGCAACACATCAAGGCAGCCCAAAGTCGATAGAAGAGTTATGTTGATAATCATTGATGGGACCTAGAGGTTAAGGCTGAAGACATGGTATTCCTATACATATTTCCATGGAAGAATATCATTAGATTTGGGAAAAAGGAAAGTTGAGTCCTAGGTACATCGTCCCCTTCGAGATTCTTGATCAAGTTGGAGCTATAGCCTATCAACTGACACTTACACCTACCATGTATCAAGTAAATGTTTTATTCAATGTATCCCTCTTGAGGAATTACATACCATATCCCTCACATGTACCGAATATAGAGGTGGTACAGTTGGAAAATGATCTCTCTTATGTGGAGAAACTAGTGAAGATCTTGGACCGTAGAGATAAAGTTTTACACAACAAGACTACTCACCTGGTCAAAGTACTATAGAGGAACCATAAGTACGAAGAGGAAAAATGAGAATTGGAGGAAGCAATGAAGGATAAGTACCCTCACCTGTTTTCAACTTAGAATGTAGAATGAAATTTCAAGGGTGAAATTTCATAAGGGGGAAGAATGTAACGACCCAAAATTTTATCAATAGAAATTCCATTTTTGTAATTATTTTATATAGTATAAACCACATAAAATCATTTTTATAACATAATAAAAACTTTATAAATGAAGAATAAATGAAATAAGATCTATTTCTAGAAGTTAAGGAACCAATACATATGAAATAGTAACTTGACTCTTAGAATAGTAATATGACCCTAAGGAATAATAATTCAACCAATAGAATAGTAAAATAATAGATGAAAGTATAAATAAAATTTAGGCATCTTATAAATGATAATATGATATAATTATATCATAGTATAAGTAAATAAACGTTTTAAAAATTATTAATTAAGTGTTTGTGTTTTTTATAAAACATAAATGTTTCTTTTCAATTTTATAATTAATATAATGATTTAAAATAAAATCTATTTTCAAAAAATAGATTTATAAATTAATATTTTGTTATATTATTATTATAAGACAATTTTATGATACCTTAATTAATTTTTCAAAGTGTTATAAAATCAGTTATAGTTTTAAAATCGATATTTTCAAAGTAAATGATGATTTTAATTAAAAATTAAATATATCATATTTTGAAAATTATTTTCATAAAATTGATTTAATTTTTTAATTATACATGTCGAAAAATGGTTAGGGTGAATTTTTAATTTTTTTCTAAAATACTTGATTTTTTGATTAATAGTAAAATATGATAATTTACGATAAAAACTAAATACATGAATTATTGAGTCATAGATGATGTATGACTGAAGTAAGGCCAAAATATAAAACTATCCTTAATTATTTTAATATATTTTGTGATAATTTTCAAACTATTGATAGTCCTGATCCAAAATAATAAACTAATGAATAAAATAATGAGAAAACACGTACTCCTCCCCTATAAATACCACCCTCACCACCTCTTCTTTTTACCACCTTCCAAGCTTTGAGTATTTTCTAAATTCTTCCCAATGATCTTCCAAAGCCCCCCACATCTAGGATCCATTGGTCTCATCAAAATACTAAACTCTTTTCCCAAAATAGGTTTTTAAGAAGGGGAAATTGAAGAGGTAAAATCCATTTTTTTTAAATTTATTTTCAATTTCATTTATTTTTTATCCTCTCCTCACCTCCATTTATCCATGTGGTATGATAACTCTAGTATCTTTTATATACTGAGATGTTATTATGTTAATGGAATAATTCATTTTCAAGTCTCTTCTCTTTTTTTTTCTAAACATGAAAATATTTTCCGTGGTGTGTCGATTTACCACCACCGTGGATGATGCGTTTTCATTTTTCACTATCACCTTAAAGGTTGGTCATAAAACCATCATTATGAATAAATAAGATTTTATTTATATATTATAAGTTATATAATGTTTTTTAAGAAATATATTAACATGATATTAAATAAAATGATATAATCTCATAATGGTCGTAAAACCGCCAAAACTAATTAAATCATTTTCATTAATGTTCAATCTAATAAATCATCCACATACCATATAACCAAATGATATATAATATCATTTAATATTATGAAATATTATTAATAACATATAATTTCAATTTTGGATAACTATTCCAATTTGACATGGACTTCCATACTCATATACAAGAAAACCAATCATGAAAACCAAGAAAATCAACACTCCCGAACAAAGAAATTAAACTCTATAAATCATTGAAAATCCCAAAAATGAACTTAGTAAAAGTGTAATTAATCAAATTAATGTATAAAAGGTTCTTTATTTGTTAATTAATTAATTTAATTTTATTATCTATGATATTAAAGTGAAGAAAACATTCAGACATAAGGTGAGGGGATTACCGAACCCAACTCTCTTTCTTTGGGTTTTCCCTATCACTAAATTTTCAATATGGATGTTCCTTAAATACCATTTATTTTTTCCTTCCCTTTTCTTTTCTAGGATATACATGTTTCCAATCTGGTTTTATGAAAAATGATTTTTTTTGAAAATAACTCTTCTTTCCAAAGATACATCTTTTACTTTTTGTGAGATTGTTTCTTCTTCACTCAAGATTGATGATTATTATACCAACTATGTTATTCCCTATTTAATTTGGAAATCATAAATTTTATTCATGAATGTATTATTTTTGAAATGAAACACATTTATTTCCATGTTTTATTTTATTTCCAAGTTTTATATACGTTCTATGCGGTTTGCATGATAATGTAAATGTTATGATATGGTGGGTGAATCCATAATTATATTGCGCATGAAAATGTTATGATGTGATGACTATACTAAAAATTATATAGTGATCCAATGCATTGGGTAATGTGATGTATCTCATGAGATAAAGTGAAATATGCGTGAACATAATGCTACCTTTGTTCACAACTATGTGTGGTTTTTGACCACTTAGACTTGATGTTTCATTTTTATGTATTTCCACATTTTATGTCTTTATCTAATGTTTCTTCTTATGATTATGATGATGGTCCTTTACTTATGTTATGATAACGATGATTATGCTCACTCATGTTTCATGTCTCTTATTCATCCTCTTACTAGACTTTTAGCTAACTCCTATTCTGATGTATATCCTCAGGTGAATACTTGTACTAAGGAGAACACTAGGACCAATAATAATCTAGAGAAGAAGTAATTAAATAAATGTTATTGTTTTATTATGTAAAAGTTATGTATGGTCCTAATTTTACCAAGACACAGAACCTTTGGATCCTGTATTTGTAGCACTATTATGCTGTTTATCTTTAAAATGATGTAATAATAATGTAAGAAAAAGAAGGGTCACAATAAAAACCCTCTTTCTAGAATTGCACGGTTTCTCCTAGGAAGCCGCATAGTATGAACAAACTATGTGCCTACCCAGTGCCCACTGTTTCAGTTTCACGGTTTCCTGGGAGGTGTTTCACAGTTTTTACTAACTATGCTCAAACTGTGCACCTCTAGAAAAGCCTAAAAAACATTCCAAAACTCTTCCAAACCTCTCAAAATTTAACCCGATCACTTCATATACTTAAAATACATAAATAAAAGGTTAAGTACTTGAAATTGAAGTTTCTAAATTCTCCCCACCATTTATATTTTCATCCCTAAAAAAGTAGAAAACTACCATTGCATTGAAAGAGTTCCGGCCATTACTCCACCATTTCCTTCTCACACTCTCATGTTTCTTCCTAAATCCGAAAATGATTCCATAAAACCCACACTAGACTGATTATTTTCCCATGAAAGACTTTATCTTACCTATATACAATCTGTACTGGCACATGCACCAATGTAGCATCTAACTTTAGGTCAATGTGATCCCATAAAATTACATGGTTAGAATCAAGTTGATACTTATTCAATTGAGATACATGAAACACATTATGCACTGAACTGAACTTTTGTGGCAAATCCAATTGATATTTCACCTTACCAACCCATTAAAGTATCTCAAAGGACCTATGTATTGAGGATATAACTTTCCCTAATTCCCAAAATGATGATGCCCAAACCTTGGAGAGATTACAAAGAACACATGATCACTCACCTTGAATGAAAATGACTGTCAATGATGATCTACATACAATTTCTGATGACTCTGAGTTGTATCCATTCTCTTCCTGATCAATTGAATCTTCTCTGTTGTCTCCTTTAGAAGACTTGGTCCAAATAGTGAAGTCTCACCTATTTCCACCCAACAAAGTAGAGAATGAAAAGAACACCCATACGATGCTTTAAAAGGATCCATATGTATCGATGCCTGATAACTATTGTTATATGATAAATCCAATGACAGTATGTGATCCTCCCATGAGCCACCAAAATCCATTACACAAGCCCTAAGCATGTATAAAAACATTTTTATCATTATTTCGGATTTTCCATCCATTTGAGGATGATATGCCATGCTCATAGTCAATAGAGTCCCAAGGTATTTCTATAAGGAGTTCAAAAAATGGGATGTAAACTTGAGATCTATGTCTGATACTATTGAGACTGGAACACCATGCCTCTTTACAACTTCTTGGATATAGATTTTGGACAATTCCTCCACCGTATGAGATCCAAGAATAGGGATAAAATGGGATGATTTTGTGAGTCAATCCACTATTTCCCATATGAAATCGTGTTTGTGAACCTTACATGGTAGATATGTTACAAAATCGACATCTATTTGTTCCCATTTCCACATGAGAATCGGTAAAGACTGCAACATACCCATTGGTTGCTGGTGTTCTACCTTAACCTACTGACATGTGAGACATCTCAAAACAAACTCAACCACTTTTATTTTCATACCAATCCTACAAAATTGTTTTTTCAATGCCTTATACATCTTTTGTATTCCAGGATGATCAACCCATCTTGAATAGTGATAATCATGTAGGATTTGTTCCTGACAAGCCATAGGTACGACCATTCGATCTCAGAAATACAAAACTGATCTTCTGTCAAACTTCCATCCCTCAATGGTATCCCACCATTGAGTTTTGACTTCATAGTAACACATTCTGAATCAGATGTTTGTTCCTCTTTAACCTTCTCAACCAAATCAAGAACATAAGAAACTGGAAAGAAAACCACCACACTACCTCGATCTTTACAATCCAAGTGCATGTCATCTATCATCGAAATCAACTGCTATTTATTTGAAGACTCTTTCACCAAATTATTATATGACTTTCTACTTAATGCATCCACCAACGAATTTCCTTTACCCAATGTATACATCAAGTCAAATTCAAACATTTAGAGAAACTCTATCCATATTCTTTTTCTCAGATTCAAATATCTTTGTGAGAAAATGTGTTTTAAACTCTTATGATCCATAAACACTGTGAATTTCTCACCAAAGAGGTAACAATGTTAAGTCTTCAAATAATTTCTTACAACAACTAATTCCATGTAGTGTGTTGGGTAGTTATTCTTATGAAACTGTAAATTCCTTGATCCATAGGCAACAACATCATCTCCCTACATGTGAACACACCCCAAACCAGACCCTGAAGCATCACAATACACCACATAATCTTGTCCTAATTCGAAAAATATCAAGATCAATGCTGATGTAAGGTGAACTTTAAGATCTTGAAAAGACTTATGACATTCATTGTTCCATTGGAATGAAACATTTTTTCTTGTCAAAGTTTTCATTGGTGAATCTAGTCGTGAAAATCCAAGAATAAAACACCAATAATAACCAGCTAGTCCAAGGAAACTACGCAACTCAGACATTATTTGATAAATTCCAAGTGATCATATCATCTATATTTTCTAGATCCAAAAAACACATTTTTTAGAGATAACATGGAAAAGGAAACTTTCCTCTTATATCTAAAAATCAAACTTGGAAATTTTGATATACATATGATGATCCCACAAGATATCCAACACTATTGCCAAGTGTTGCTCATGCTCAACCTTTGTCCTAGAATACACCAGTATGTCATCCACAAACACCACTGCAAAAGAATCTAGATGCCTTTGAAATATCCAATTCATCAATGACATAAAGACAGCTAGTGCATTCATAATACCAAAATTCATAACCATATACTCATAATGACCATATATACTCTTGAAAGTTGTCTTCAGAATATCCTATTTCCAAACTCGCAGTTGGTGATATCCTGAATGAAAATTGATTTTAGAGAACCAATGGACTCCACTCAATCGATAAAACATATCATCAATGCATGAAAAAAGATACCTATTATTTATCATAACTTCAGTAAGCTTACGATAATATACACAAAGCTGAAGAGTTCCATCCACATTTTTCACAAAAAAACCGGTGTTTCTCATGGAGGCATGCTTGAACTACTAAAAAATAGGCCTTTAATAGCATTAAAAATTACCTTTATCAATGCTAGAGAAGTGATGATAAATGGGTACTTTAGTAGTGTTGATAAAGGATCACTTTATCATCACTTTTATTTAGTGCTAATAAAGGGTACCTTTATCAGCATTTTTAAAAGCGCTGATAAAGGAAAAATTTATCTGTGCTTTCAAAAGAACTGATAAAGGATCCATTTATCAGTGCTTTTAAAAGAATTAATAAAGGACTCATTTATCAGCACTTTCAAAAGCACTTATAAAGGTGCATACTGCAGTGTTCTATAATGGCACACTACAACACTAGTGTAATGTGTTGTAACGTCACACCACAACACCAGAAACACTACAAGATATCAAAAAAATCAAGTACCCATATAAAAATTAAATGAAATGAAATTTACAATGCACATACAAGAAAAAAAACTATATTATAGACATTTCAAACATTAGTTTATACAATTATATAAGTACAAATTATTACATACATTCAAAAACATCAATGTTCCTTTGTATTTTGATCCCGACCTTGACTCATGCTATTGCCGAACAAACCACCTCTACTTAAGAAAAATAATGCACCTGTATAAGAAAATAATTCTTATATTAGTAATAATATAAAGAAATAAATTAATAGAGAGTGTTAATTTTAAAATAATCTTTGAGTAATACCAGGAACACTGTGTATCATATTGAGTTGTGGTTGATTCTTACACATCACACCATTTCTTGTTCATATTCAAACATTATCTCTGTGAAAATTGATTAAATATGTATAAGATAAATTCCCATGGTCATATCCTAGTGGTTGTGTTATGTGGTGGTGTTTGGCGATGTGATGTGCATTTTAGACTAAAATGACACTTATATAGTGAGAAGATGCAATTGGAGTCATATCGGCCATACTGTGCATTGGATTGAGGTGCGGCTGATTCCTACACATCTCAAATGACTTATGGATCATTTTCTTAAGGCATCAAAAAAATAAAAATGTGTTTGCTTAGTTTTGAGTATGTCACTTGTCTTTTTTACTAAAATGTCATTTTAAACTAGAAAAACGCAATTTGACTCATATCGATCACATCGTGCATCATTTTTATATGAGATCAATTTGTACATGTCACAAATGACTTATGCATCATTGTCCTAAATTATCAAGAAAATCTGAGTGCGTTTGATCAGTTTTTAGTGAGTGACACCTTTTGAACTAAAATGTCAATTTTAAACTGATAACAGACACTTTGAGTCATACCGATCATGTATTGTATCAGATTGAGGTGCAGATGATTTCTACATGTCAAAAAATGGCTTATTGATAATGCATCATGTAACGAATGAATTTTATTGGTTTTGACTAGGCAAGTTGTCCATTTTACTAAAATCGATGTCAATTTTAAATAAAAAGACACACTTAGAGACATACTAGTCACACCATGCATTGGATTGAGATGAACCTAATTCCTAAATGTCTTAAATGATTTATGGACTATTTTACTAAAGTATCAAAACAATCTGAATACGTTTGATCGATTTTGAGTACGTCATTTGTCCTTTTTACTAAAACATCAATTTAAACTGGAAACACGTACTTTGACTCATACCGATTACATTGTGTATCAGTTTTATGTGAGACCAATTCTTACACGTGAAAAATGACTTATTAACCATTTTACTAAATTATCAAGAAATTTGAGTGCGTTTGATCATTTTTCAATGAGTGACACTTTTAAAACTAAAATATCGATTTTAAACTGATAACAAACACTTTTGAGTCATACCGGGCACATCGTGTATCAGATTGAGGTGAGACTAATTCCTACACATAAAAAATAACTTATGGATTGTTTAAAAAATGTATAAAAACAATTCGAATGTGTTTTCTTGGTTTTGAGTAGGCCAGTTGCCCATTTTACTAAAATTGATGTCAAATTTAAATAAAAAGATGCATTTGGAGTCATACCAGTCACACCGTATGTTAGATTGAGCTGTGGCTGATTCCTACACATCTAAAATGATATATGTATTTTTTTCCTAATGTATCAAAACAATCCAAATGCTTTTGCTCAGTTTTGAGTATGTTACTTGTCTTTTTTACTAAAATGTCATTTTAAACTGGAAATATGCACTTTGGGTCATACTGATCATATTGTGTATCAGTTTGATGTGAGACTGATTTTTACATATCACAAATTATTTTTGAATTTTTTTCCTAAATTATCAATAAAATCCAAGCGTGTTTGATTAGTTTTCAGTGAGTGACACTTTTTGAACTAAAATGTCAATTTTAAACTGATAACGGACACTTTGAGTCATATCAGGAACATAGTGTATAATATTAAGGTGAAAATGATTACTACATGCAAAAAATGACTTATGAATCGTTTCTGTAAAGTATCATAACAATAAAAATGCATTTTCTTGGTTTTGAGTAGGTCAGTTGTCCATTTTATTAAAATTGATGCCAATTTTAAATAAAAAGATGCACTTGGAGTCATACCAGTCACACCATACGTCAGATTGATATGTGACTAATTCCTACACATCTAAAATTATTTATGAATTGTTTTCCTAAAGTATCAAAACAATCTTAATGCTTTTTCTTAGTTTTGAGTACTTCACTTGTCTTTTTTTACTAAAATGTCATTTTAAACAGAAAACACACACTTTGAATCATACCAATCACATCTTATATTAGTTTTATGAGATATCAATTCTTATAAGTCACAAATGACTCATGAATAGTTGTTTTAAATTATCAAGAAAATCTGATCACGTTTGATTGGTTTTCATTGAATGACATTTTTTGAGATAAAATGTCGACTTTAAACTGATAACAGACACTTGGAGTCATACTAGTCACACCATATGTAGGATCGAGGTGTGTATGATTCATAAACATCCCAAAATCTTAAAAAAATCATAATTTCCAATATTATAATTATTTCCATTGCATTTATTTATTGAACTACCAACACTGTATATTGACTCAATATTATTAACCAAAAAAACTTTCTCATTATTGAAATCCATAAGAGTATAGGAAGGTCATTCCCCCATTATATCACAAGAAGCCACCATAATGACCACATGATATTACTTTACTCTTATGTCCTTCAATGAGAAAGGTTTTTCAGCTAGGAACATCGAATCAATATGGCTTCCCAAAAGATCTGTGAAAAAAACTAAATAAGTATTAGATAAAATTGATAAGAAAATTAACTTACAAATAGTAGATAAAATGATGACAAAATTAATTAAATAATTTGTAGGGATTCACCATTTCACGATGGTTGTATTAATTATTATCGTAGTTCCTTGTTGTCATTGTCTCAGTTGCAGGCTCGAAGTCTAGTCTCTCGTGAGTATGAGAAGCTTCGAAAAAACCACCCCAACTCGAAAAAAATAATCCACCTATATAAGAAAAAAATTATTATATGAGTAATACTAAAAAGAAATAAATAGAAAAAAAGTATGAAACAATACATTAATTTTACGGAAAATGATTTCACTGTGAAAACATCAATATTACCTTTGTTATTGAGTAGAGATAGATTCATTGTTCTTCCTATAAAGGAATGAAAGATGGAAGGAAATATTCTAAAATAAAAAAAATCTATAAGGAATAATGAAAATTAAATCAATGTTCCATTATATAAATTTTCTCTAAAATAGAGAAAGTATACCGTAACATTACCTTTAAATATTCCCAAAGGGTTTCCTTCATTATAGTTTTTTCTTCTGAGGTATTGGTAACATCATTATATGCAGAAGATATTCTTTTCATAGTAGTCAAACATTTAATTTAGATTATTTTAATGCAGTAGAGAACATACAATATTATGAGGAAAAACCTAGTATATTAAAAAAAATTACCTTCTCATTGAACTCTATTTTTTAAAGGTTTTAGGGATTTGGTTCCTCTTTTGAGAATCCAAATCCCCTCTTTGTGGTCCCCTTTAACGTACAATACATTATCTACATTGGGACTTCCATGAACTGATTGTGATCTCCCAATGAAAGGGTCATCCTCGATTGAATTTTCATCTTACCCGACAGTTTTTTAGTCTCTAGCAAGACAATTGACCAATTCTTGTTTGATGGATCTGAGACATAAAATACTCACACTGCTTGTGATTCCATTATGATCAGCTCATCTTTTCCCCTTCGACACTGAAATTCACCTTCACAGAGTCTATTTCATCAACTTTAACTACACTCATATTGTCCACCCATTTGAAACATAAAATCATAACTTGAAATGTTGTATAATACAACTCATATGTATATATTCTATAATTCCAAAATATGACATATTTTCATAAATTGTATTTCTATCATTGGAACCAGGTATGTGCATTTCTTCATCCACAAGTGTAACACCAATATTTTGTATCGTACTGCAGTCATCATTTTATTTTGTATAGAACATATAACCATTGATTACAAAACCAGTATAAGATATAACATTTGCATTCGGTACCTTAGCTATCCATTGAAGTCATTTGACAATTGAATTTGTATTTTTAGATAACTCCTTATAAATTTGATCTCGGAACCATTCTATAAATTGTTTATTATGTGAATTTGATATTCATCCTTCATCCCTTGATGGATTCAAATCTCTAAGAATTTATTTATGGGATTAAATTTATGGATCAACATCTTAACTATTATGTAAAATGTAAAGGTGCACTTTCTCCCACTCTGTCAAGGTAATTGTAACAACATCTATTCCGAAAATCCCTTCACCCATAAGGCATTTGCTGTTATGAGACTTTGGGAGAATGATTCTGTCAACATCTAATAGGTATTCAATACAGAATTAAAGAGATTCTTTAACAATATATTGTTCTACAATACAAACTTATGAACAACTTCAATTCTTGACACACCCTTTCAAAATATTCATATACCGTTCAATGGGTTACATCCATTTGTAATTAACAGGACCACATAGTTGAACATATCTAATCAACTGAACCATCAGGTGAACCATTATATCAAATAATGATGGTGGGAAGAACATCTCTAATTCACATAATATGGCTACAACCTACTTATGATTGGAAACTTTGTCGGGTCTATAATTTTACTACATATGGCTCTGAAAAAGAAGTAGAGTCTAGTTAATATATTCCATACATTTTGAGGTAGACTGCAATGGAAAACAACATGCATCAAATATTACATCAAAAAATGGCAATCAAGTGATTTTAGTCCTTATAACTTCAAATTATTCATTGAAACGACATTCTTGATATTTGATACATACCCCTATAGAACTTTTACAGTATTAAAGAAAAGAAAAAATTGTAAATTTTCCTATTTGGATAGAGTGTAAGCTGCCAGAGGAAGAAAAGTTCACCTTTTACCCTTCACCGGTGCCAAATCTTACCTTATCCCCATTTTAATCAAGTCCAACCTAGCTTTGATTCCATCTTTCATTTTTCCAAGAACATTTAGTAATGTTCCAATAATACTATCAAATACATTTTTTCCACATGCATGACATCAAGAAAATGTCTGTCATACAAACAATTCCAATACGATAATTCAAAGAAAACTGATCTCTTCTTCTAGCCTAATTTTGTATGGTTTTTCGAAAATGGTTTATCAAAAATAGTGTCAATATATTTTAATTTATTATATAGTTGATCACCTATTACTATTTATGGTGTTGTACCTTGTTCGATATTCCCATTGAATGTTGTCGTCAAGGATCAGTATTTATTTCATTGAGGTAAAAATTTATGATGTCCTAAAAATAAATTATTTGAGGAATGTTTCAACCAAAATGAGTATGTGTGTGTTTTAGAAATGGGACACCCAAACATTCCTTATCATGACCCATCCTGGTGGGGCCCGTGCTGCGACTCCCCAAGCCCGCCTCCAATAGGCCAGGGGCTAGTGACTATCACCGAGTAGGCATAATACTAACATGAGAGACATTGACTATGTACCTGTACACACACACACATCTCCAAACCCACAAAGGTGATTAAATATAAAAACCACTAAGAAACCAATGCATGTATATATCTATAACCCACAACCAAAGTATGAAAAGAAGTAAAGTAAAGAAAATATGGCCAAATACAAGCCCAACCCAAAGAGTCTGTAGCACAAATCCAACCTTTAAATAAAAGGTACTGGGACTACTGTCTGAAAGACACATGAGCACACCTCAGCCTATCCGGTCTCACAAAGCACCATCTTCTCCTGGTCCACCTAGGACTTCGTCAAAATGTTGATCGTCTGCATAATACATGACACGCACGGGCAGAGCCCATGTAAGGGTGAGTATAACAATACTCAGTAGGACACCCCAAAACCACAAATCATTACAAAAAGGAAAGTACAATCATATCTACATATGTATATGTCTATAGCACATATAAAAGAATATCTAGATATTCTAAATCCAAGACACATAGTCTAGAGGTAATCCAAAACCATAGAATACTAGACATATGAATTCAGTTCGAAGATTCCACGAAGCACTCATCTGGGAGAACACACTCCTAAGTCTGATAGCACTGATGATGTCCATTTGATAGGTACTACTCATTGGGTATCGACATGAGAAATATATGATGATAGATCCAAGGAGAATACGATATATAGATACATAGATGAGGATAATAGCTAAGGCCATGGGATGTTTCCAACAACTCAATATGGATTAACCCTCTAAGTAAAGTATTGGCACCTACGTAGTGTTGGTCACGTCAATACCAAGAAATCCACCCAGGGCATGAAGATGAATAGAGGATCTTGCTCTGGGCCTCTCAGGGGATTCCAAAAATTCTACCTAGGAAGTCCTGTTTAAAGGATCATAGTCCTAGTATTAGGAAATGATTCATACCAAACTTTATGGAAATAATAAAGGGAACGAACCCTAATGAAACTTGTCCAAAAAATGGAGGACAAGAAGCTCAAGCCATGTAGAAAGGGGGACATGACATGTAGTAGGGTCATACGTCATGTCCCTTGACCTCGGGTACTACCTGTGTACAATGAACCATGTCTTACAAAACTATGTCATGTAAAAGAGATATACACAACATGTAGAAGGGGTCACATGCCATGTCCCTACATTTGGGGTCTTCTCGTGTACTCTGACCGTGTGCTAGTACACAGTGTCAACCCGTGTGTCCCTACCTGTGTACCAGTACACAGGGTAGCCCGTGTACTTGGTCCAATACATGTATTGTGGGGGAGTACATGCCATGTAGGCAACCCGTGTACTCCACCCCATGTCCGCGTACCATCCAAGGTACACGCCGAGTTCATCTAAGGGTGACCACACACCATGTAGTCAGGGACTACAAGCCGTGTGTATTGGTTTTTTTTCCAGAACCTTTCTTCTTACTCCCACTCATTCCGTCAATCTTTCAGATCTCATTTAGGTGTTCGGTTCGCCTCAAAACTCCAGATCCAAGGTCAATTTTCCACCCTAACAACGAATTGACGAGATTAGGGCCTTCAATTGGCTCAGAAAATGAAACCGTATCCGTTCTTCATTACCATCGAAGAACATGAATTTTGCACCCTCCGTCGTTTGATCTGCTGCCGTACCCACTGTCGCACCTCCATCGAGTCATCCTGATGCCAGATCTATAGTTTTGGATCATTACTCCAAGAATCATGGGCACAACGATCAATTGTTCAAAAAGGGTTTCAAAGCACGAGGAATAATGAAGAACACATGAAGAACACATGAACTAAGGGAGAAAATTTCAAATGAATCGAGAGGTACAAAACTCAATCGATGTTCATGTTGATCTTGGTTCATCACCATTAGAATGATAAATGAATGTAAATAATTTCAAGATCAAACTCCCGATAAATATTGAAAAATACCCCATCCCACATAATGATCAATCTGCATTACAACCTATTCATGGATTCATATTCATTTGTCACAGGAATCAATAACATGAATAGAAAACCAAAATAACACATCCTAACTCAAGTTGGATCTGTCTTTGATGAATAACGATCGCTGCATCGTTATCGTTGGTGAGATCTGTCAAGATTGGTGTGTATTGATCGCTGATCTAAGGTTTCATCATCATCCGTTGGAGGGATCCTTCAGAGGTTCTCTCTCCAATGTCTCCAAATAATTCTAGGCTTATGAGGCAAACCCTGGATCTCTGAAAAAATGGATTATTTAAAGATAAACCACCTCTCTACTTCAATAATTGAAATAAAATAATTTTATTAAATAATTTTATTCATTTAAATGTCTGTGATGAATTTTCCACAAATGACCAACACCAACCAATGTTAGGTCATGCCTAAGGTAAAACCACTTTTTTGAACTCAAAGATGCCATTAGATTTATGATCTGGGAATCCATTTAGAAATTATTCCAATTTTTTAGGAAAAATGCGCATGTGTGCTATTTAATATATTTTAAATATTTATTATAGGCACATCGGGTCTTGGAATCACACACTGTCTCAGCACCTGGTCTCAAAATTAATCCATATAATATTTAAAAATAATACATGGAAAATATGAGTCATTAAATTATCCCCACATTGGGGCTTTACGTCCTCAGAAATCCAAAATAGGGGATACTAAAAAATATGAGGGCATTGAGCATGAATCTTAACCTCCCACTCCCAAGTGCTCTCCCAGAGATTACTGTACTACCACCAGACACACAAAAAGGGAATCGATTTACCATGAAGGATCATCTCATGCCAATCCTTGATATACACTAGGTACTCAGCAAAAGTCACTCCATCCTTGATGTCCAGCTCTCACCAGTCGATGACATGCGATGGGTCATGCACGTACCTCCTGAACTGTGACACATAAAAGAAATCATGTACTCAGTATGACTATGGAGGTAGATCTAAGTGGTAAACCCCCTCACCAACTATACTCAGTATCTGAAAAGAGCCAATGAACCTCAGATATAGCTTACCACCCAGTCCAAATCTCTATAATCCACATTGAGGTGAAACCCATAGGAACACATGGTCTCCTTACTCAAACTCCAAAGGCCTCTTCCACCTATCAACATAAGACTTATGATGGCTCTATGAAGTCTTAATCCACTCCTATATGATCTTCTCCTTCTCTGTAGTAGTTCACAACAACTCCAGAACCATGAGTGATGAATCTCTTGGGTTAGTCCAACAAAGTGGTGACCTAAAAGGTTGATCATACAATGCATCAAATGGTATCATACCAATGGTGAAATGATAACTGTTGTTGTACGAAAACTCTACCAGTGGTAGGTGATCCTCCCAACTAAAGCCAAAGTCTAACATGCAAGATCACAACATGTACTCCAGATCCTGAATGATATGCTTAGTCTGGCTGTTAGTTTATGGGTGAAACACTGTTCTCAAGAATAACTAGGTCCCAAACGCCTCCTGTAATCCCTTCCACAACTGAGATGTAAAGCGAGCATCATGATCAGAAATAATCATCGATGTAACTCTATGGAGTCGAACTATCTCATGAACGTAGAGGCACCCAAGCTCTCTACTAAAATATTCTCTTGGATAGTTAGGAATTGGACCTAATTGGTGAGTCAGTCAATGATCACCTAGATGACATCATGTCACCTGAACATACGTGGTAAGCCCTCCACAAAGTCTATAAATATCCCATCCCACTTACACTCAGACAACTCAAGGGGTTGATACAAACCCACTAGAACTTGGTTCTTAACCTTCATTTTCTAACAAGGTATCGAAAAACAAACTCTACAACTCCTCTCTTCATCCCTGACCACCAAAACTTACATCAGAGGTCATGGTACATCTTTGTCACACCTGAATGTACTGCAAAATGGGACGTATGAAAATAACTCAAAACCTCCTCCTGTAACGTCACTGGTACCACTGTATGTACTATGAAAAGAATGATGTTCTCCTGAATTTTTTAATATTCATCAGGATCGTGCCCTGTGGGAATATGAGCACATAGGGTCTCATAGTCGATATCCCCAAGCTATGCCTCCTTGAATTGCTGTAAGAGTGGAGGGGTGAAAACCATCAACTGAAGGTAAGATTATCCATCTCTATCCACAAAGGATAACTACAATGAGGCTAATTTCTCTGATGCCTCGTTCAGGAACTACGAACTAGATCTTCTACTGAGAGCATCTGATACCACTTTCCCCTTTCCAGTAGTATAGAAAATTTCAAATTCATAATCCTGGAGAAACTCTATCCATCACATATTTCTCAAGTTAAGGTCCTTATGAGAGAAGATATACTTGAAACTCTTGTGATCTAAGTAGATGTTAAACTGCTCGCCCATCAGGCAGTATTGTCACATCTTCAAGGAAAAGACTACCACTGCTAACTCAAGATCGTGGGTTGTGTAATTCTACTCATGTGGTCTCAACTGACGGGAACCATAAGCAATCACCACTTTCCTCTACATCATGAAAAAACCAAAACGAATTCCTAATGCATCGCAAAACACTACGTACTTGACACCCTCCTCCAGTAGTCTCAAGATCAGAGTGCTCATCAAACTCTACCTCAACTACTAAAAAACATGATGGCACTTCTCTATATACATGAAAGGCTTCCCCTTTTGAGTCAAACCTATCATAGGTGTTGATATCCTAGAGAAATTAGGTATGAATATCTTATAATATCCTGCCAACCCAAGGAAGTTTCACACCTCCATCACGCTCTTAGGTGTCTCTCATGCTAACACCGCCTCAACCTTGGCCGAGTCTAGTGCCACTCCATCTTCTAAGATAAAGTGTCTCAAAAAGAAGTCTGCCTGAATCTAGAATTGGAAATTAGATAGTTTTCTGTAAATATGGTGCTCTCGGAGTACATCCAGAACTATCCTAAGTGTCTCGTGTGTTCCTCCCCGTACGCTGAGTACATAAGTATATCGTCGATGAAGACCACCATGAACCTGTCTAATTAAGACTAAAATATCTGGTTCATGAGTCCCATGAACAATTTTAGAGAATTAGTCATGCAAAAGGGCATTACCAAGTACTCATAATGACCATAGTGACATCAGAATGCCGTCTTTGGTATATACTCATTTTGTACTTGCAGTTGGTGATAGCCTGATCTGAGGGCCAATTTCAAGAATCACTATTCCCCTCTCAACTGATCAAAGAGGTCATATATACTCAGTAGTGGATACCTATTCTTAACAATCACATGGTTCAAGCACTAGTAGTCGATACACAACCTCAATCTCCTATCTGCCTTTTTTCCAAACAAAACTGGGGATGCCCAGGCTGAAACACTGGGTCTCATGAAGCCCTTCTTCTACAAGTCCTCCAACTTCACCCTTATCCCACGAAGATATATGGGGGCCATATGGTATGATGTCATGGATATCAATTTCTTCCCAGGGTGTAACTCATTGCAGATGTATATCTACCGGTGGATAGGTAAACCTGGAATTTTTTTAGGAAAGTCATCCTCATACTCCTCCACCACTGTAGGAAACTGGAAACTCATAACATCCATTGCACCAAGGGTCAGAATATCCAACTGATGAGTAATCAGCTACACCCTCCTATGAAAGAGTCCATCCCATGCTGTTTGGGTTTCCTTTTCACCAATAAAGGAAAATACCATTCTGTCACTATAAAAACACAACACTCTTCACCTAAAACAGTCAATATGGGCATGGACTGCAGATAACCAATCCATACCATAAATGATGTTATAAGACCTCGATGCTACTACAAATAGGTTTCAACCGAAACTATCACCTCCAAGGTTTAGGTCACATTGTCAGCATAGGTGTGTGATCATTGAGTCTCCACCAGTAGGTGTATCCAAGCATAAAGGTCGAGTCAACAGTTCCACAAGAATCTGTAAGTCTCATACAAGATATGTGGTGAGAAATTAATGACTAGAACCCATGTCTATTAGTATGGAAGATAAAGTAGAAAAGATGAATATCGTACCTTGAATCATTATTGGATCCCTTGGGTCATAAGCCTTGACCGCATGCCCTACCCTTGTCCTCTTTCTCTCTGAGCCTAACATGGACCTCCTGGGGGTAGTGGTGGTAACAAGTTGAAACGTTAACCACCTCTAACTGCTCTCCCATATCCTCTTCCTCATCTTCTTCCCTATAGATCTTCCTTCTCTTGTCATTGTCTCTGCCTCAGTGGTCCATCAACAGTCTCCCTATCAGTAGTATGATAGGTTAGACAATCTTGAGCAAGATGTCCCCTACCATCACATAAGTAGCACCACCTCTCTCTAGAATGACTAGACCCACCCTGTGAGCCCTAAACTACAAATCATCTATCCTAGGAACTCCTCCTAAAAAATATCCCATGTCCAGGTCCCTAAGACTGACGTCGGATCCCTGTTACCAAGGTCTCTACTTCTTCCTGTACATCGTTGAATATCACTGGCTGTATCTGCTCAGCCAAGAAGCTTTCAACCACGAAAGCCCGCTCCAACACTCCAACATAAGTAGGAATGCATAGATGGATAAAAATGGATCATATGTCTCTATATAGAACTCACTCGAAGGTCCGGTCCCTAAAGAATTAATCTCTAACCATATCCATCGAGTACCCGAAAAGGTTGGTGAACCTCGATGAATAATTATCCACTGACATGTTTCCCTCATGGAGCTAAAAAAGCTCCTATATATGCACAAAACTCAACGTATTTGGTGAGAAATCCTCTATGAAGAGGCACACGAACTCTTTCCACGAAAGATTTGCCTTGTCATGAGTCTGGGTAACCAAACTTCCCCATCATTCTACTGAACTATGTGGAAGGCTCACTGCTAGGACCACCATTTGATCTGATGGTGTCCTGAATAGATGAAAAACGCGGGTCATCACCTCAAGCCAGTCCTCAGCTTCCTATGGGTCGAGTTCGTCTCGGAACCTGAGGGGTATCTATTGTTGAAAATCGTGAAGTGCGCTCATCCCATGCTCCTCATCCTCTGGTACTACGGGTACCACGTTATGCTCTATAGGTGGTGGTATGGATGGTATACCACCTAGAGGTAACATCTGGGGAATTGGTCCCTGTATCAAATCCTATTCACTAAGGGGGTCATCATCATGATCAAGATACTGAATCCTAGCTGGTATGTGTCATGTAGGCGTCTTTTAAGTAAACAAGATGTACCATAGTCAACAAGTATATCTATAGAGATAACTCAAGAAGGACATGGAAACCATAACCCATTCCTATATGATACATGTACCATTATTTTCCCTGAAATCAATTTCCTCATGTAATGAGTTGAAAAGAAGGTTATGAGAGTCATAGTGTATGGATACGTTGGACGCGACACCAAAATTGGAGTCCCTAGCCTAAAGTCAAACTAAAAAAACTTAACACTGTTTCCCCAAACCAATCTCACAGACTCCCTATCCTAAATTAGAACCTAAATTCCTCTGATACCACTCTGTCATGACCCATCCCAGTGGGTCCGTGCCGTGACTCCCCAAGATCATCTCCAATAGGACAGGGACTGATGAATAGCACCAAGTAGGCATATTACTAACATGAGAGACATTTCCTATGTACATGGACATAGTAACACATCTCCAATCCTATAAAGATAAAAAAAATGTAAAAAACACTAAGAAAAAAAATGCATTCATACATTTATAACCCAAAACCAGTGTACGACATGAAGTAAAGTAAACATGGCCAAATACAAGCCCGCCATAAAGAGTCTGTAGCAGAATTCCAACCTATAAGTAAAAGGTACTGGGACTACTATATGAAAGCTGTAGGAACACACCTCAGCCTGTACAGTCTCACAAAGCACAGTCTAGTCCCGATCCGCATAGGACTCTGTCAAAAGGCCGATCATCTGCACAAGATACGACACATGTGGACAGAGCCTGTGTAGAGATGAGTATAAAAATACCCATTAGGACACCAATAAACCACAAAGAAATACAAAAAAGGAAAGTACAATCATATCTACAATGGTATATATCTACAACAAAAATAAAAAGAATATCCTGATATACTCAATCCAAGGCACACTATCTAGAGGTAATCCACAACCATAGAATACTATCCTTAGGAATTTAGTTAAAATATTCCACGAAGCACTCATCTGGGAGAACAAACTCGTGAGTTCGATAACACTGATGATGTCCATCTGAGAGGTACTTCTCATCGGGTACTATCATGAGAAAGATATGCTGATAGATCTGAGAAGAATACGATACACAGATGAGGATCACATCCAAGACTATATGGTGATACCAATAAATCAATATATATTAACCTGATAAGTAGAGGACCGGTGCCCACGTAGTGCTGGTCATGTTGATACTAAGAACTCCACCTAATCCATGAATATGAAAAGTGGATACTACTTTGAGTCTCTTGAGGAATTCAAAAAACTCTATCCAGGAAGTATTGTTGAAAGGATCATAGTCCTAGAGGTAGGAAACGATTCGTACCAACTTTCAGGGAAAAAATAAAGGGAACAAAACCTAACGAAAATTGTCAAAAATATAGAGGATAAGAAGCTCAATCCATGTAGAAAGGGGTACACAACGTGTAGTAGGGTCCTACGCCGTGTCCCTTGACCCCGGTTATTTCTCATGTAAAACTAATTGTGTCTTCTAAAACCGTGTTGTGTAAAAGAGGGATAAATGACATGTAGAAGGGGTTACACGTCGTGTCCCTGTGTCCAAGGTCCGCCCATGTACTTCGGCCTTGTGCCAGTACACGATGTCAACCCGTGTGTCCCTTACCATATAACAGTACACAAGGTACCCCATGTATCTGGTTCAAGCCAAGACATGTGGGGTAGTACATACCATGTAGGCAACTTGTGTACTCCACCCCGTGTCCATGTACCTCCCAAGGTACATGCTAATTTCTTCCAAGGGGTATCACACACTGTATAGTTAGGGACTACACACCGTGTGTATCAAGTTTTTCCAAAACTTGTCTCCTTCCTCCCTCTCACACTTTTGATATCCCAAATATCGTTCAGGTGTTCAGTTCACCTCGAAACTCCAGATCCAAGTTCATTTTTCCACCCTAACACCGAATCAATGGGATTTAACCCTTCAACAGGCTCAGAAAACACGATCGTTTTCTCTCTTTATTACCACTGAAGAACGAGAATTCAGCACCCACCATCATTCGATCCGTAGTCGCACCCACCATAGCACCTCCATCGAGTCATCCCAATACTGGATCTACGGTTTTGGATCATTGCGCTAAGAATCAAGGGCGTAATGATCGATTGATCATAAAGGGTTTCAAATCATGAGGAAGAATGAAGAACGTATGAAGAACACATGAACCATGGGAGAAAAGAATAAAAAAATATAGAGGGATGAACCGCAATAGATGTTTGTGTCAGTCTTGGTTCTTCACCATTAGAATGATAAACAAATCTAAATAATTTAAAGATCAAACTCCTGATAGATACCAAAAAATATCCCACCCCAAATAATGATTGATCCGTGGGCCAATCTATTTGTGGATTGGTCTGCGTTCATCATAGGAAACAAGAACGAGAATAAAAAACCAAAATAAAACATCCTACCTTGAGTTGAATCAATCACTAATGAAGAGCGATCACTATGTTGTTATTGTTAGTGAGATCTGTCAAGATCAGTGTGTACCGATCGTCAATCTGAGGTTTCTTCATCATCCATCAGAAGGATCCTCCACTGGTTCTCTCTCCAACATCTCCAGATAATTCTAGGGTTATGAGGATAACCTTGGATCTCTGAAAAAAGAGATTATTTAAAGATAAACCACCTCACTGCATCAACAACTGAAATAAAATAATTTTATTAAATAATTTTATTCATTTAAATGTCTGTGATGACTTTTTCACAAACAAACCTCACCGACAAATGTTAGGTTGCGCCTAGGGTAAAACCTCTATTCTTAACTCAATAGTGCCCTCTGATTTCCAATCTGGGCACCCATTTAGAAGTTATTTCACTTTTTCAAAAAAAACTGCACGTGCATGCTAGTTAATATATTTAAAAAATTTATTCCCGGAACACCGGGTCTCAGAATCGAATGATGTCTTAATGAATGGTCTCAAAATTAATCCATATAATATTTAAAAATAATACATGAAAAATAAAAGTCATTATATTCCTTTAATTCTATAGCCTGATAAATTCTCATAAGCGGAGAAGTTATTTATTATCCCGTACAACATGGACTTAAATGTGGATTCTTCCCTTATATGATAATTATACATTGTAACACATGTATCCTACATGAATTTCAAATCTTCGATCAATTGAGCCAAATAGACATTAATATCATTACTAGGTTTCTTTAATATAGATATAAGAAAAGACAACATAATGTATTTGTGTTTCATGCATAACCATGACGAAAAGTTATAATTTACCAACATGATGGGACATGTATTATGAGTACTACTCTATACACCAAAAGGATTTACTCCATCTATAGACAATGAAAGAAGACAATTTATTGGTTCATTTCCAAATTTATGATACTCATAATCAATTTTATTCCACTGAGGAGAATCTTCTAGATGACGTAGGTTCCCATATTTAATTCTTGTATCTACATTCCTTTTCAATTATATCACAGTTTCATTACAACCATATAGTCTTCTAAACTATATAATTATAAGAAAGTACCATAAATATTTCAAAGGACTTGATTCATTTTTCTTGTATCGATCTATACCACACTTAGGGCATTTTATGAGTGATTCATGGTCCTTTTGAAAAAATATGCAATAATTTGGATAATCATGTATTTTTTAGAGATCATGCCCATTGAATGTAGCATTTTTTTAGCATCATATTTTCAAAATGGTAGTTCATTTTCTTCTGGTATCATATCATTCGGGAGACCAAGTAGTTTTATAAAGCTGGCGTCACTCCATACGCTACCAGATTTCAAATTATATAACTTCAATACAACTGAAAATGTTGTGTATTTAGTATAAATGGTATATAATGGTCTCCTATCAGAACTATTTAACTTCTAAAAAAACTTTATACAATCATGAATGTCATATTTAATTTCCATTTTTATTTCTTCCATGCGATCTCCATCATCATTTATACTAGTATTCTTATCAAATGATACATAAATCATAGTATCATCTCAATTGGTGTGCATGTTTAATTTTTTCCCGTGTTTAGTCCAACATGTATAGCTCTAATTTATTCCATGACAAATAAAATATTCTTCCAACTATTACAGACGAATTTGTCTTGAATAACAACAACATAAATACGAACAAAGGATTTGAGAAGGGTCGTATGCATGCTCTCTTGCAAACTTAATGAAATATTTAACTCATTCTTCATACTCTTTTGTCAAATGATTGGCATGCATCCATTTTCAAATAATATCCATCATAATGGGTTCATAAAATATTAATTTTTTACAATAAATAAATAAATAAACATAAGATGTTCATTATCAAAGGTGAGAGTTATATACAATTATAATAAGGGAAACCCAACATTTGATTGTTTCAAAGAACTACTATATTATTTAAAGAAAATGGTTAATTGAATTTAAGAAAAATAATTACTCCACTATGGTAGGTTATATCCTATGAATTCATTAAAAGGTGAAAGTTAGACAAATGTCATGATCATTAGCTCATCTCCTGAACATTTATCATTGCATTTTTTTGTTTGACACACATCCTCCATCTCTTGTGGACATGCACCTATGTTTCTTGAAATACTATAAACGGTAGTCATAAATGGGATGAATACTTCTTAGAGTAGTATAAGAAACATAAAATAGATGGGGGATGGGTCTCAAGAAACAAAATACAATAACTATTTGGGAGATGAAACTGATGAGAATGACAATTGTCTATAAAAGAGATGGAGGATGAGTCTCAAGCAACAAATTGCAATAATAACTGTTGTTTGACACCAAGTCTTTCTTAAATCCTTTAAAGAAATGAAAATATAATATAGGAAATTAAAAAGTAATAAGAAACCAAAATATGATAAACAAGAACAATAAAATCTCATTCAATCAACTAGAAGATATAAAAATGTATTGATAAAACATTTTAATAAATAAAGAGTTATTTCATATACATGGATGGTAATAAGATATTACTAGGGGTGGAACCAATACATGTAGACCTAAAAAGATGAATACCTAAATATAATTTGTAATATATAGAATTTGATAAACTTCATTCTATTTTTTTTGGAACAAGTGATGCAACAAACTAAGGAATTATTACATTTAATATTAATGGTATATCAAATATTTGAAAACATATCAAGACTCCTAGAATGTCATATCACCACACTGACCCATCCCAAGGATTATAGGGAGATAATCACATCAGAAATACCGATATGAAGGATTATAGGGAGGAAATATAATACACACTGACCCATCCTTGATATTCTATGAGGTCTATAAAGAAGTTGGCATAAATAAATAATACAAATCAATAGGATATATCACAAATAAGGGAGAAAGACACACAAAACCTTGCAACATATATACCATACACACTAGCCTCTACTGAGATGGAACAACTCCCATGAGGTCACATTTTCTAAGTGGACTACCCTTAATTCACTCAGAAATCCAAGTCGAATTACAAATTCAACAGATCTATAAAACATCACTCCCCATATAAAGTCTATACTACATAGATATGAAAATAAATAGTTATTTTACTACACTAGGAAGCAGTCTTAAGGGATACCCAACCACCATCATGGAAATTTATACATACAAAATTATATAGATGATGTAAAATGGAATGAGACTTCTACCATATGGTTAATTACACTATTTATCAAATGAAAATAAAACATGATTCATCCTCAATTTCACATAAATAAAAGAGTAGATCAAAAATCCCCTACATTAATTCATAGTTGCAATTGAGAAGGAAAGAGATGCTCGTATAGTATGGGAACGAAGCTGGGAAGGCTCATAGTATAGGTGTTTCACACTCTAAAAATTACAAGCATCAAAATGGATGATCTCCATGGGCAAATCTCCAAAATGGATTACTCACCACACTCACAGTTACAAAAACACCTCGACAGTGGTTAGAACCATTGATGTTTTACACCCTAAGTTACCCAATAGAAAGTAGATAAAGACTTACATTCGAGAGAAAGTAGAGAAAGACTTATATTTGAGCCTTAGATTCGTTTGACCCTTGAATCGTTCAAGCCTTGAATTTGAGTCTTGGATTTGTTCAACTCTTGATTTGAGCTTCGATTCGCCAAGGAGGAGCGCCGAAAGAGGGTGGATTTTGTAGAAAGTTTTAGATATCGCGAAGGGTTTACAATTGGTTAGGGTTTTTTAAATAGATCGGGTCACTTTTATCAGTGATTTCAAAAAAGCGCTGATAAAGACACCTTTTATCAGTGTTTATTACTTAAGCGATGATAATGGATTTATAATTATAATTATAAATATTTTTTTGTAAATATATGTATATATATAATTATCTATATATATTTAATAAATATATATACATATAAATATATTAAATATATTCTTCATTTAAATATATTTATTATAATTTTATAATTATTTAAATATATAATTATTTATTTTTAATTATATAAATATTTTTAAAAAATAATATTTATATATTTATATAATTATATATATATTTAATAAATATATATAAATATAAATATAGTAAATATATTCATTATTTAAATAAATTTATTATAAATTTAATAATTATTTAAATATATATAATTATTTATTTATAATTATATAAAAACTTTTTTAAAAAATAATATCTATTTATTTATAATTATAAATATATAAATGTATAAATATATAAATGTATAAATATAATAAATGTACATTTATAAATATATTTATTTATAAATATTTTTTTACAAATATATTTTGAACATTATCAATGAATATTTAATCTTAAGTGCATGCATGTTAAAAATGAGTGAATTTGAATAAATTCAAATTAAGTACAGTGACAATATTGAAAAAATGGATAAGTTTTGTGTGTGCACGTTGTATATAAAAATGCATTAATTATATATGTGTGAAATCAATGTAACACACATTTGATCTTTGTTAAATTGAAAAATCAAATGACATTCAATTATGTCCATTATTCTATGTAATTAGTCAATATTTTTAATTCATATAAATTTTTAACTATAAACCATTATTCACTAAATATTTTACTATTTAATGTAAAACATAAATATTTTGTATTATATAAATCATATTTATATACATTCATATATATATATATACAATATACTATTTATTAACATTATCAATAATTAACTAATTAATAAAATGTTTAATATTTTTATCAATTTACTTATTTTTAATTTTTATTTATTTAATTTTCATTTTTCATATATCTATATATTTAATATATAATATTTATTAGTATTTATAATTTATATATAGTATAATCAATTTATTCATTTTTATCAATAATTATTTAATTAATAAAATTTTTAATATTTTTTAATAAACTCATTTATTATTTATTTATTTATTTAATTTTATTCAAACCTTTATCAGCACTAAAAAAGTGCTGATAAAGGATCCCTTTATGAGCGTGCTAAAAATAAATCACTGATAAAGTGTACCCTTTATCGGTGTTAAAAATAAAGCACTGATAAATGATACTATTTATTAGCACTAAAAATAAAGCACTGATAAAGGGTACCCTTTATCAGTGGTAAAAAAATAGCTAACAAAGTGTACCTATTATCAGTGCTAAAACAAAAGCACTGATAAAAGGTATAATTTATCAGGGCCTTTTTCTAGCACTGATAATGGCCAGCGCTGTTAAAGGCTTGTTCTGTAGTAGTGTCATCTGAATAAACCCTTTGCTTTTGAATTCTTTCAACTATACCTTAAATTCCCTTAATTATGTTGGTGCCATACGATAAGATGGAAATGAGATAGGACTGGTCCCTGGTAGAAGATCAATTGTAAACTTCAATTCTCTTGTGGGTGGAAACCGTAGGAAAATATTGAGAAAAACATTAGGAAACTAATAAGAAATTATTGGAAAAATGCTATTCTTGATCTCATCTATATATTTCAAGGTAAAAGCTACCAACTGTTATGAGATATTTCCAACCAATGGTGCCAAAAATCTTATTGCACTTTCTTTCACATCCTGATCTACTCTAAAGAGATGCTTGATGCCATCATTAGTTGTAAAACTAACCCTTCAGGTATAATAGTCGATGTGAGATTTGAACATTGTCAACCAATCCATACTCAGGATTAATTCATAGACATCCATATTTATCATAGAGAAATCCCAAATCAATTTAGTCCCATTAAAAGTTATAGAACATGCTTTTCATATAAAGGATCAACATTATCTTTGTTCGAGAGGAGTTTGAAGTTTCAAAATTGAAGACATCATATCAACATGAAAACCCAGAATATCAACAACATAAGAAACAACAAACTAATGAGATGCAACCATATCAAACAAATATTTCATAAGAGTAGGATTCAAAATAATCCTACCTTTGATCATTGAAGGTTCTGTTTGACCATCCATGATCATTTTATATACTCCATACAAATTCTTACTTGGTGTATTTTTCTATTCAATACCCTGTTGAGATTACACTAGTTGGGGAGTCGTGATATTCCTAGAATCACCATGATTAGATCAATTATATTGATGAGAGCTATTCTGCTCCACCCATCTCATCAAAGCATACGATGCCTGAGAAGCATGAGATGTGTCCCTAGCACCCGACCTTGGAGCATTGTAACAATAGCGCTGAATATGCCCCATCAGGTTGCAATTGTGGCATGCTCTAGGTGGTGCTGTACAATCTCGCTTCATGTTCTCAAAAGAACCACATTGAAAACATCCCGAATTACTCTTTGGTTCAAGAGGAATATTTACCAATCTTTCTATCTAATTTTGAGTCATACTACCACCTTGGAAATAAGTGTCCCTCTTCACTTATTCCTATAATTAGAGTTCCCACCATTTTCCATAGGTATCAACATGCTTCCTCCAACCATATTACATGAGATGTCTCTTTCTTCCACTATCACTATATTAACCATCTTCGTATAATCTGTTATACAAAGAATGATAATCTTTGAGAGAATCTCTAACCTCAACCATGATTAAAAAATTCATATCTTCAAGGATGAACTCACAACAACTTTTGATGAAAAGTGAACTAAATTCAAAAATTTATCCACATAATCTGTTACTGAGAGATTCCCTTACCTTAAACTAAAGGATTATGTTGTTTTAGCAATTCTGAATGTGTGAGGATAGAATTGTTTGTTGAACAATTCTTAAAAATCATTCCATGTAATGCCTTGGTCTAATTTAGCCTGAATTGCTAAATCCCATCACTGATGTGCTAGATACTCCAGCATATACGTTTCTAACTTCAATTTCAACTCATCTGGTGGGCCAAGGAAATCGAAGATTTGATTCACCCTATTTAGCCACATCTCTTCATTTTCCAGTTCCGAATCACTCAGACTGATGGGTGATTTATGCTTTTGGAACTAAAAGGAATGATCCACTTTCCTTGTTTCATCACTCCTATTCCCTTTATTCATGACCTAAAAAGCCTAAAAAATACTCTGAACCAACTATTGGTTCACCTTTGGTTCATGTGCAACCACATTCTTAGTAGCCTATTTTAGTTGGTTTCTATGGAACCTAACCAGTTCCATTATTTATAACTAAAGATAACTCCACTTAGTCTCACTCCCTAGCAACTGAAGTCTTAAAAATTTAAAATTTACTAAATCACACATATCATAATAAGGATTTCTGAAATTCAACAATTTTTCATTTTTTAAACCATTTTTGAAAATTCCACCATGATTTTTGAAAATCAAACCATTTTCAACTATTTTAAAAAATCAAAACTTTTTCACCAAATCATAAATCATTACTCAAACTGAATTTCAAACTCCTCATGGAAGTCATTTCTATCAATTCATGTCATGCTCTTCTCATTGGCTAAACCCATGATGAAGAGAAGAGGTTACAACTCCTAGAAGTATCTCAAAACACTCATATACCCAAACTCCCTGGTAACTTGAAGTTCAACATAAATAGGTTAGCTAAGCATTTTTATGATATACATTTCAAGTTCCAATGATCCTACTCCTTTCTACCAATCCAACTCAAGGACTAAACAATAATGATTTTCCAAAACTAGGATAAAAAAATGACACCATTTGTAACGTTGTACCCCTAATTGGCTTGATAAGTGATAGGTGTGCTACTAGGCCTTAAGTGACATCCTCAAGACATAAAATTCTGAAAAAAATATCAAGGGATTCATAAGAAACTGAGGGATGATTTACCGTTTGAAAATAAAACATCCAAACCAAAATAACCATAACAAAAAAACTACCATATGATGAAAGAGTACAATGTAAAACAACTCAAAAGTAACCAAACCAAAAATAATATTAGAGTATAAATATGAAACCAAGACCAATAAAACTCAAAGACCTGGGAGAAAACTCAGAAACTCTTAAATTTATCTAAGCTCCAGCTCCATATTTCATGCTCTTGGTATCATGATGCATCACTAAATAAATGAGACACCTTTCCGTTACCTATGTCTCTATATATAACATCTACAAATAGATAAAAGTTACCAAGAAGGGGGTGAGCATAAAACTGAGTAGGATTTCCCCAATGACTTACCAACTCACTCCACTAGGATAGAACATATTATAACATTTATATAAAATAGTTTAAAACAATTTTAAGTAGTTTATATCAAAGCCAAACCAATTTTCCAAACCAACCAGTTTTCCAAACCAAATAGTTTTCTAAGGAAATAAAACAACCAAACAAGTCTTTAAAAAATTTAACATTTCCATTTGGAATACCCATTACTCATCCACACATCCATACATGATTGTCCAAGTGACAGTTCCATACTCATGAGTGGTCTCTCATCGATTTACCGAGTCATCACAAGGCAACCAATACCAAGTGCTCCAATGACACACAACCCTTGTACAAAGTCACGTCAATAAAAATAAACACATGCCAACCATATATTTGAAATATCATTCCAAACCAAACATGACAAACCATTTTAATAAAACATTTATTTTATTAATTTTTTTACAATCATTTTTTATGCATAAAAATCAAACTATAATTTTACAATCATCATTTTAAAATTTTGAACCAAAAGCACTATCCAAAAAAAAACTAATTTCCCCAATTCACTAAGGTTTTATATCTAAATCACACATCAATTTCACAATTCAATTCAAGAAATTAAAATAATTTGAAATCAGTACTTCAAGTTCTAATCAAGAGGAGTTGAGAGTGAAACCGTATACCTATCAAGTTAAGAGAAATCTAAGAACGACATAAAACTTCAAAAACCCGACTTGAAACTCCCAAAACTCTCCTTAGATCTTGTTACCTACCATAAAAATAATCAAATATCACCATGATTGACATTATAAAACGTGGATTTATCCCCAATGGACTAAATTCATGATTACAAGAGAGGGAAGAAGAATAAAAATAAAGAAAATGATGAATACCGATCACTTACCAACAAATCTGACCTCCAATACACCTATATTCGCCTAGGAATCACTCCCAGATCGAAAATAATGGTCTCCAAAACCTTGGGAGGAATAAGAATTAAGGTTATGACCTATTTAGGGAAAAAATGAGAGACTTTAGGGGTAAATAATATTAGATCCATAAATTTCGAATTTAAATTTTAATGGTACACGATTAGGGTGTGCAGTTAGGAAAACCGTGCGCTAACCATGCACGAACCATTGCCTCCAAAACCACCTTTCACGATTGGATTACATGTTTGATAAAACATATACCAACCATTCTAAACCTCTCTATCCATAATTTCACAACTTCTTCTAGGAAACCATATGTTTTGGCCAATCCATGTGCCGACCCAGTGCTCACTGTTTCAGTTGAACGGTTTCCTGGGTGGCGTTTCACAGTTTTTACTAACTGCGCTCAAACCATGAACCTTTATAAAATTCTAAAAAACATGAAAAAAATCTTATGAGCCTCCTAAAACTTAAACCAATCACTTTATATACATAAAATACATAAATAAAGGGTCAAATACTTGAAATAAGGGGTGCTAATTCCAGTGTGAACTATTTTTGAACTTTCACTATTTTTTATTTCAAGATCCAAATTGTTCAAAATATCCATGAAGGTTTTTTGATAAATGCATTTCACTATTTTATAAGAACTTATATTGTTTTTAATTACTTTTTGAGACATATATGATTTTTTCACCATGGCCATATGGCATCATTGAAGATCTTTCAATAATAATAATTTCCAAGATTTTCTTGATTGGTGTTATTTTGATAGATGTGATTTCATCTTAAATTCATTTTTATATTAGATAGTAATTAAAATTATATTAATTCAATTTGTTATTGTATTGGATAAAATATAATGACATATTCTAAAATAGTACCAAGAATTTTATTGAGTCAATTAATTTAAGGGAACATGTACAATTTTTTCAGTATTTAGGACAAAATCAGGGCAACCTAAAGAAGGTTAGACCCAATTTCAAAAACATGTGAAATAATTATTCCATGCTTTTGAATTTTTATAAATTCACATGTAATGATTTTTTCTAAATTCGTTTACTTTAGGGTATAATTTTAATTGGTGTACATGATATGTGAACATGTCTTCACTAGGCATGATGTTGATGACCTCTATGGATCACTGCATGCTTTAGATATAAGTGATTCATATATCACACATGAAATTATATTCATATAAGGACGTATCATTTAAGTAGTGGTTTTCAAGTTCCTATAGAGAGGTAAAAGTTTATTATACAGGATCACCTTCTGTATGAATATGTTGTATAATCATATTTTATATACAATTTTTAGTATATTATTTTTTTGTATGTGCATAGTGTATATTCTGCTGTATCATACTATATTTTCATATTAAAATTTGTATAATATTATTTTTATATTACCTTTTAATCCTATATAAATTTCATATTGTACATACTATCTAAATAGATTACTGTATATAACATTATACTCATATTGGGATGGTCTTGCACCTCAAGTAGTTTTGTGAAACCAATTTAAATACATGAAATGTTGACTTTAGTATTAACAATCCATATTACAAATATTTTTTTGGTTTTTTTTATTTCATAATGTGTTATATATTCACATTGATGAATATCATAACTTTGTTATAATCCTTATCAAATCATTAAAAAAATGCCACACATGAATTTCAATTTCCAATCCACTTCTATGGAAGAGATATTTCATGGACGATCATATAAGTTTTTGACTATGTATATCAGGAACATTATACTATTACAAGATTTTGGTTTTCTGATTCTTAATTAAATTCTTATTATTTATGACCTCTTATGTGTTACAATTAAATATACTATTTTTATAAAATGTTTATTTCTCTACTATTTATCATATATATCATTTACATAAAAAATTCATTAACTAATTTAGTGAAATGTACTCGAATGATTATGAACTATATACTTTAGTTAAAATAAATTATTTGTTTATTTTCATCACCTCTCACATTTTGGATACTAATTGTTTTATTTGTAAAGAGATTTATCTCATGATTTTGATAAATAAATATTTATTAAAATAGAATTAGTTTTAATTGATTTCAATCATGGCACTTTAACATCTAAAAAGATTTGAAAACAGTTGACTACATTGATTTAGTCTTTATATTGAATAGACTGATCTATAGTTAATTGACATGTTCAAATGTTTTCTTGAAATGTAAAAAATAAAAATTTAAAGATTTGATTCCGTTTCATTCTATGAATTAAATATTATTTACTCTTCTATTTATTTCTCTTCCTATATTACATCTCTCTATAGGTATTGTTAATTAAATTTATATTTACAATGATTTACTCACTATCTTATCCCGTGAAACAACATAGGTTGGGGTACTATTTTTATTAAAAACAACCACACACAAGTAAAAGGTTGAGGATTACATGAAAAAAATCCCAATAAGAATAAAAAACAAAATATATTCAAAAACACAACTTCATATACCATCATTTCCCATATTTCCAAATCATTTGATAGTTTGAATTGGCAAGACATGTTGCCACTGTAAGATAATGAATGATTCCAGTCTTTGTAGCAATAGAACACAAACTGACATCACTCAAGGATAGGAAATCATGAAAATCATTCACAATTCCTATTCTAAGTAGAAAGAAATATAATATTATATTTTTTTTAAATAATCTACTTTAGAGATGGGGAACAAAACATTATGAAGTCCGCTGTGAGCATGTGTGTGTTTTGATATTGCATGAAGTCCACATAATCAAGGTTAATGAAGGATTTTTTCATTTATGGGAGTTAATTGTAAGATGAATCAAGTTGAATTAATGTAAATAAAAAATGAAATAGGATGACTAGATTTACTAAAACTCATTAGAGTAGCTTTCATGAAGTCTAAGAACATCCAAAGGAAAAAGAGGAGAAAAGACCTCTCAATTGAAGGACTCAATTAGATCGATCGAGCCAACACAAAATAGTGAATTTTCCCTATAAAACTATTAAAAAATGTTCAAAATAATCATAGGCTATTATCATCATTTTATTAAGTGATAATTAAAAGTCACTTTTATTGTCACTCAAACTAACTAGTGATAAAAGTTAACATTTATCAACACTTGTTTTAGCACTGTATTATAAAAGATTCATATTTATTGAGTGGTGCCTTAGTTCTTTGATCTATTTATGAGAACTAATTTAGTGTTAAGAAATACTATATTTTCTCAACACTAAATAAGAATTGAGAAACAACAATATTTCTCAGTGCTAAATTATCATTTATGAAGATCCCATATCTTAATGATTTTTTTATAGTGCCGAGAAAGTGTTCCTCTATTTAACCTAAAATCATCCATTATTCCTCCATTCTTCTTCCTAATCACGAAGCATTGATTCAAACTACCACTCCTCCACTTCCTTCTTCAATTTTCATCAACAAAACAACACAATAGTGTTGGTATGTGATTCACATTTCACTTCTAATGATATTAATGTTTTTTTTGAAAATTATTATTGTTTTCAGGTTTGAGTAGTTCTTCATCCGTCATGGGTATTGATTTTATTTTCATTTTATTATATGTATATATATATATATATATATATTTTCAGATTTATATTTAAAGATACACATATAGAATAATGGACTTCCAGCCATCGGGCACTATTTCACAAAGGACTTACTATGCGGTTGATGACATAGTGATTCGTCTTCATTATTTCCTCATTTGAGCTAGGGTTTTTCTCTATCTCTCTATATGTGTGTGTGTGAAACTTTGATCTATCTATAATTGTGATCCTAATATTAGTGAAGTGATTTTTCTGCTCCATGGGCGTAGGTATTATTCTCGAACCATGTAAATCACTGTGTCTATGTGCATTATCATATTCTTCTTCTTTTGTTCCTGTCTTTTCTTCATTTGCAAACCTCTGTTGATTTATATACATGTTATTTTTTTATTTTTTTAATTATATAATATTTATTTTGTTTTTAATATATATATTTATATATATGTTAACAATGTTATATGTAATATTATATAATAGTATTTTCATTTATGGTGTGTGTCTGTGTATATATAATTTTATATTGTATTTATAATATATGTTTATGGATAATACTTAAATACTAATATTTATATATATGTTTTGTTTTGTATATTATTATATATATGTTTCACTATATATATATATGTTTACAATTTTAATGTGTGTATATTATTTATATAATTTTTTATCTATGTTATATAGATGTACACACACTAAGTAAATCAAGATCAAGTGTCAATTCATTGGGTGGAAATTCTTGGGAAGTCATAAGAATTCCATTCTTGAAATTATCGAGATGATTTCTTGTATGTTAGAGACGATCATAGAAATCAAATTTGGATAGTTAATAAAAATTTTACATATTCACTTTAATTTTTTAAATTATGATGCAAACAATTTCTTCTCTACATTGTTATATGCCAACTTCATATCCTAGGAATCTCAGAATTCTTTTATTTTAAAATATGAGGATGAGATTTGTAAGGTAAATTATAATTGATTTTAATTTATATATAATGGAATGTATGATAAATTCATTTTCATAAATGTTACTCTAAAAATAGAAAATCTATACAGAGAGTAATCAATACGCAACAAAGCTGCAATACCTATTTAATAAATCCGAAATATATATGTGATTTTAATATAAAAATGATCATCATATTTATATTGATATGTATATCTATAAATAATTTCCCCCACTTCCTCAATCCCACATCACGCGATGTGTATGGAGGCTCGTGTTAATAAGAATGTCTAAATAGTAGATTAAAGTACTCATAAAGCATGGGATGATTGTGTAATAATGAAAGAACTAAAATTTATTTTTACTTTATATTTTAAGGAATAATAAAATATATTAATTTTCCATTTATATGGACTTGAAACAAGATGAGTCATCTCATAGAGATGAAAAATAGTTACTTCTAGTGGTTTTACACCATCTGGAGCAGTATGCATGGGATAATTGGTGGGTTTGGGAGACTTTCCAAGATAATACTTAAAAAAGTAAAATTAAGGAATTTTATTAGAAAGTATTATAAAGAGTTAAAAATAATGTTTTTGAAAAAAATGAAGTAATATTTTAATAAATCAAAGTATTCCTGAGGTTGATGGAATAGAGGAACTCATTGAACCAAACACCACAACCACCACAACCACCACAACCATCCCAATCGGACCCACAAACACCAAGTTTTGTGTATTTTTATTTCCCATATAAGTGAAACATACCTAAGGTACTTATTATTTTAAATTTTTTTCTAATATTTGTACAGTGAATTAGTATTGATTACTTAGTTGTTTGAAATTTTTTTAGGTTGAAACTATTTGTGACCTATATCTATCAGAAACTACACATTGAATTGTTGCTGGATGTTTGGTGTAAAATATTCAAGATGAAACCATTAATTGTTATAGTGATCCATACTTTTCATACCATCTTCCCATAGAGTAATCTTACTATACATATCCTACTTAAAACCTTTCTTTATAAACTAGTAAAAGGAAACATAAGAAAGGGTGGGATTATATGTTTAGTAAGTTTAAACAAGGGAGATATCAATGATCATTTAAGAATAACATGAGCATGAAATTAACATTTTAAAACCATACCCAACATATCATAGATCATAATCATGATTCATAACATAAATTTTGATAGTTCATCAGACATGAATCATAAATTAATTAAAGAACCCGATCTATAAGAGCTTAACATTGACATAGGATATAAGTTTGTGGCATATGAATAATCATAAAAAATCATTTCCTTAGTCAAGGTTCACTCCAAATACTGTCATAGTGGATTGAATTCACTCCCCATTCCATCATATCCTTATTAAAGGTTCAATTTTAATATTATCATGGTGGATTGGTTTACTCCTAATTCCATCACATCCTTAGTAAAAATTTATTCCTAAGACAATCATAGTGGACATAATCCCTTACTGAACTGATCTCACTCCCCATTTCAATCCTTATTATATCATGAAATATCAATCATCACCCAATTAATTGGAGAAATATATAATTCTAGGCCCACCCATCACATAACAATAATCCATTCATATGTGTGCCACAAGATCATAAAAAATCCATCATATATAATAATTCGTGAAAAATTAATGGGTTTCATAAACATTTCAAAAATTCATTGTACTATAACCCGTGAAAAATAAACAAGATTCAAAAAAATCTCATAATAATAATCATAAACCATCTAGATAAAGAATAATTATGGTATCCTTGGATCATATCCCTAGTAAAACATAAGTAACATCAAAGTATGTTATCATAAATGAAAATGTTTTATAATATCACTTGAAATATTTCTTGAGGAAAATATCCTTTTATTTTTGGAATCAATTCTTTAAAATATAAAAATTTCCAAAATATTATTGAAAAAATTTTCATTGAAAAGAACCATGAAAATTTTTGAAGTAATATTCAAATCATTTATCGGTCATAATAGCGGGAAATTCTATTGATACTGTGTATGTTGAATCAAATATTCTTTTCACATTTTTGGTAACAAGTAAAAAATGACTCATTCAAAAATGATAAGAAGATTCATTTGAAACATTTTTTTAGAAATTAAAATATATGTAAAAATTACTTTAAGAAATAATAGGATAATATGAAAAACATTATTTTTTTTTAAAGAAAACATGGGAATACATGAAAAATATTCCCGACCAAAGAGAAAATAAAGTCTATTTTTCTTGAAAACATTTTCTTAATCATTTTAAGTACCAAAGAGATGAAAATTGTACAATTACTTAAAAATTTCATTAATAAACATAATAGAATAAAATTAATGAGATTATTGAGTGGTATATCATGAAAGTTTATCATAAAAAACTTAATTATAAACAATCCTGTTAAACAATGTGATTGTAACATAAAACCCTTGCCGATTTGGAAATATATGAATCAAAACCCCATGAAAGATATAAAATTAGATGAATATGTATATCCTAATATTTTTCATGAGAAAAATCATAGAATATATTCATGTATAGTATATACAACACATAAAATAAATAAGTACTAAATATGACATGTGTCTCACAAAAATAAAGGTGAAATGAAAATCCCTTACCTCAAGTTCAACTTGCTTCAAAAGTGATCTAACCTTATGTATAATAAATTTAAATTTAATATAATTCTATAAAAAAATAATTTACATACTTATAATGTCATATATGATCCAATTATAACATTTCAATACCCATTTATTTATAATTCCTTAATAAAATCATCGTTTTTGAGTGTTAACTGTTTTATTTTTCATGCAAGTTTCGGTTCGGTAGTTCCAATCTTCGTACTTTGATCATGGTTCCATCATCTACAGAATGTTAATCATGATATAAATATCATACATATTAATTATATATATATATATAGATTCATCCATAAAAGGTAGATATAGAAAAATGAATTACACCATTCATGGAGATAGTAGGCCGTACATACGCATGAACGCTATTTACATTTTTTGACTGATGGGAAGAAATAAAGGTAAATAATAATATACCTTTCCAAAATCATATTAATATCATAAATTACATATATATTTATTAAATCCATCATTATAACCATCCAAGTAAATTTTTGATAAAAAATGAATTACATGCTATGTGGAGATGGTAAGTCGTATATACGCACGAGCGATGTTTACACTTTCTATAGGATGGAAAGAAGGTGGATAATGTTTTTTACATCATCATGATAAAAATTTATCATATTTAAGATACTGAATTAATTTTTTTAGAATTAATACCATGGATTTAGAGGAGGAAAAAGAAGAAATAAAATTGAAAATGCTCGGTTAGGAGTTATACCTCTTCATTGAGAAACCTCTTTTGGATTGTACCTTAAGCCTTGAAAGGATAACATTTTGGAAAGAATATAAGCTATATGACGTGATTAATGAAGCTAAGAATGTATTATGGTGGGAATTTTTTGAGCTATAAGTCTAAAAAGGTGTGAGGAAGAGAGCATAAGACGTTCCTTTGTATAAGTGAGGGGAGGGACACTTTTGGAATCACTTATATCATTAAATTAATATAAAATAATTTTTATAATAAAGTGACTCTAAATTGAAATATTTAAAAGATATGATAAGTTTAAGTATAAATCCTTTCATCCAATAAAATTTGGACATGTTTAGGTGATGCTTTCACCATTCTCTTTGTTTTAACACCTCGTCAACCCTTTTGATAATTACCACAATATCAAAGTTTTTTACTCTTTAAGGGTCAAGAATGTTACCATAAAAATATAGTTGATAAATAAATGGATTATGTTTTATATTTTAAATAAAATACCATAAACTTGGTATAATAAAGAGTTTTTATGAATTTTAAATAATTTAATAAAATATTGTTTATTATAAAATATAATTAATGTCATTTTTAGAACTATTTATATACTTTGGTTTTAAACTCATCAAGATAGTAATGGAATTAAAATATAAAACTTTCACACATCATTTATATATTATATTTATCTAAAAAATTTATAAAACATAATAATTCATCCAAATTGTATTACTTTTAATATTTTTTAAATCATTTATTTTATTTTTCTATTAATTGAATAAATACTGCATCGACATTGCATAAAAATTTAAGGTAATTATTCAATAATTAAAAAATTAGAATTAAATTAATATTATAAAAACTAATTTATATTTCAAATAAATATTTATAAACAAAAATAACCTATTTTTATCATTATGTAAACATTTTAGAGATATTAACGTCAAGAGAGTGGCATTTTTTATTTATTCTTTTCATAAAATAATATAAAGGTCATAATTAAAGGAAAATGGAACCAAGTGGACATATTTTAGAAACTTGGACTAGAATGGTCTAACTTAACTCATACAATAGGATAAAGTCAAGTGTTAGGGAAATTTTAAAGCTTTATTTCAATTTTTAACCTAGTTTTACCCGTTTTATGCTTACCGAGATGACAAATATTTACCAAGGTTACAATTCATAATGAAAAAAAATAAGAGACCTATTTATCAAATTTTATCCTCATGGTTACAATTATGGAATTAATTTTTCAAGATTCAATAAATATAAGTGATATAATTTAATTTAAAATTAAATCCACAAAATGCGATGAAAAATAGTTTTCTAGAAAAGAATATTTTATGAAGTATAAACTTTTTTATAGAAAAATATAACATAAAATTAATTCTGATGACCTTAATTAGATTATTAGTAATATAATTGAACTAATATTACTTTTAAAACCATTTAAAAAAATGGAACTTTGTAAATTCTTGAAATGAAAAGTTAGTTTTTAATAAAAATCAATTTATTTCACCATTCATAAAAAAATTAATCATTTAAAAAATTTCTCAAAAATTCACTGTTATATAATTTTCAAATTATAATTTAAAAAATGATGTTAATTTTATAAAATATAATTTCTAAAAGTGTTATAAATTAATTATAATTTATACACACAAAATGCAATAAAATCATTTTTGAAGAAAATACATTTTTAAAGCATAAAATGACTTCACTAAAAATTAATTTCTAATTTACTAAAAATTAATCAATAAATTTTTATTGATTAGGACCATTATACATATATTTCATAATGTGTTTACTCATATTCATACCCAACAATTCAATGGCCATGTCACATTTAAATAATAATATTTTTTCAATATATATCAATTCTATTATAGCTTAGTGTTGCGTGTTAAGAAAGCCATCGAGTATATTATTATTTTAAACTAAATTTTATGTGGTGTTACATTGTACTCCCTTAAATAAATTACGTCTTCAAAATTTTATCTCGGTCCTCAAAGTATAATAATTTAAAATATCTTTATTGAAAACCCACATCATATAGAGGGATAATAAAACTTCCTTTAAAAAAGGGAAGTGAGAAACATAAAGGTTACTTAAAATGACACATAATTGAGTTCTCAGATTTGGAGAACATTGGTGGGAATTTAAAATATAGTCATGGAGGATAAAAATAATTTATAATTACTAATAATGAGTGATAAAGAATAGTATCATGAGAAATTTAATGATAATAAATCTATAAATTAGTGAGGTGAAAAGACCATCATTTCATTAGAAATAAAGTTAAAAGGATACCATTTTTATTTCAAAATAATTTTCCTAAAGTTGAGGTATTATTTTACTATTAAGATAGTGAACAAGGAAAATATACATTACTTATTTCTTTCCATATCATAAGAATAATTTCATCCTTTTGTTACGCTTCGATCATTTTCCCCTTTATCTATTACTCTAAGAAATGAATATTCAGGATGAATTTTTCATGCCTGAAGTACTAAAATTAAATTTTAATGGATCATAAGATCCATAAAATAATGAAAATTCATTATTTTTTATATATAAATATTTATCAAAACCAAAATGGTTAGCATAAGTTATCCAATATAGATACATATAAAACATTAATCTCTAAAACCTCAACAATAACACCCAAAGTTCAACTTAATCCATTTTATAAATAGTAAACCTTAAGACTCCACCAATATATATATAAAACCAAAATCAAAACCCAAAAATATTAAATATTTAATGACATAATTTTTTCTGAGACTGACTTTAACATTTATCCCTAAAACGTGAAATAGATCATAATGTCGCATACTAAACATGTGAATTACTTGATCATATATTCTCTTAATACTTTCCAATCCTTCCCAAAATAACTTTAATCACTATAAAACATCAATTAAGACATAAATTTTTCCAAAAATTAACTTTATCCATATTCCTTACATAAAATCATTTATTATCAAATAAATTCCATCAATTCAAAAATGCAGTAAACATCACCAAAGATAACATAAATAAATTTGTCATCAAATCACTAATCAATTTCAAGGTTATAAATACTATCCAATCTAATTTATCAATATCAATCATATATTTATCCCAACTAACCATTATTATATCATCATCAAGTATAACATCACCAAACCTACACTCTTGGATGCGGTACTAACATCATAAGCTTTACATTTCTAGCTTTGATACCGATGAAGGTGGCCCAATTTTTTCCATCCCAAACATAAAACATCAAAAGGAAATATTGGATCACTTACATACCTAAGGACCTTTAAGGTTTAGAGTTTCATATAATTAGGATAAACTCTTACATAAATAATATCCATGAATTCAAGAGAGTATTTTTCACAATATACCAAGCTTTTCATATTCCATATTTTCTCATCAATATCATGCATATGAAACCCTTATAGGAATAATTAATTTAACATATTTCTTGATAACTTGGGGAATATGAAACATAATAAGGGTGAGATAAAATGCCCAGTAATGATAAATATAAGCATTATCAAATGATTATCATCAGTAAGAATAAGATGAAAATAAGTGTAATGACCTGAAATTTTATAAATAAAATTCACTTTTCAATTTAATTAATTGTCTTATTATATATTTTGGATATAGGAAACACATGTAATTATTTGGTTTTATTATATACAATAATATTTAAAATAAAATTAAGTATCATTACCATTCATAATATATCCATTAAACAGTGATCATATGATTATTATAAATATAGGATTTTAACAAATCCAATTGACACAGACAAAGGAAGTGATGACCTCAACCAGTAGGATCATACCCTATGAAGCTCATTTATCAGAGCTTCTAAGAGAGATAAAATTACTAGGATTTTCCCTTTACCAATCCCAACCTAAGATCCAACAACTTAAGCATGAAAAAAACCATTTACAAGATAAGTTCAAGCTCATTAAGATCATGACCCAAACCATGTACGCCGAACCACCTCATGGAAGTCTCACAGTCGCACGCCTTACCCTTAGGGTGCTTGCTGGTGTATTAAAGGTATATGTATCAATAATATAATAATATGAATATTTATATTTTATTTTCAATAGAATAATGGTTATATTTACTTTTTATAATTACTTTATAAATGATTTGGATTTTGATACAATAAAACAAAAATTATGTTTTTGGGTAACATTAAAATTCAATTAAAGAATTTATTTTGTTGAATTTATGTATTTTTAAAATAAATAATATTTTAATAAAATATTACTATTAAATAATTTTTATCAAATATAAATTATCATATATTTTTTATGAATTCAAATGTAATTTTTATAAGGGTTCGAAAACCGTTATTGTCAAAAAACCCATCATTTCTCAATAAATGTCGATTCTTATTTTAAATGAAAATTCAAATATTTAGAAAATTATTTTTATAAAATAAATATTATTTTTGGAATCAAAATCTTAAAATTATCCAATAGTAAATTTTTCATAATTTTCCGAGACAATAGAATTTTTGGGTAAAAATTAAATATGGTATAAATATACGGTGTGTATTATGCAATCATAATGAACCAAAAGTGATGTAATAAATTATATAAAGGGTATCCACGACCAATTATATGTTTTATATTTAAAATAATGAGATTTTATTTTTATTTTATTAATTTTATATAACCTCTATAAATCCTCCAAAACCTATAATATATTTTAAGGTTTTAAACTCATTTCTTTAAGAGTATGAATCACCTCCACATCAAAAAGGGTAATAATTTAATAAGTTATAACCTTGGACTAATAAAATAATGAGAACCACCCCTCTTTTAAGAAAAAATGATAAAAATACATGGGAAGGTTTGTGTTTTTGTTTATTTTATTATATAGACTCCAAAACTTAAGTTTGAGAAATAATAAATAACTCCCATCTCTATTACTATATAAATCCATCCAAGATCCCATATATCTTCACTAAAAATACTTGGATCACATCCTTACTTTTCCATCCCATCTCTAGAGTCCTCCCAATTTGTCCCCAATCTCTCAATAACCTCCTCCCAAGTATTTAGAATCACACTCTCACGGTAAGGGTTCTTTTCTTCCTCCTCTTTATTCAAGAATCATAATTATCTTATGACCTTTTTATCTAATTACTAATGTTGGGATATGTTATTCCATATCCATATTACTACCTCTATGATTATTAAATTATCATATACCCCTTTAACTCTCATTAATCCCTTTCATGAACATTTATACGCCCCCCGTTATGCTGTTGAAATTTCACCAAAATTTTCCATGCCAAACGATTGTGTAGTGAATACCCATACCCAATTCCTATAAAGGATGTTTAAATTTATTCACTTATAATTATTTTATTTAGTACTTACATGTATTTATTCTACACTCTAGAAAAAGTGATGAAAAATGATTCCATGTTTTAAGATCTATGTGGCACACTTAAGCATGAGAATGAAATGAAAGTGATGGGTGCAACCAGAATTATATAGCACTCCAATGCATTGGGTAATATTTCAGTCTCATGAGACACCATGAAAGGGATTAAGGAGTGAACATAATCCATAACAGGACTTTTTCCATCATTATTTCTTGGCATTTATCCTTGACATATGTTTATGATGTAGTGTTTTAAGTTGTTGCCACATTTTCCATGTTGCCATTATGTTCTCATGCTGTATCACACCTCATTGTTCATGTTTATGATTCTCACTCCTTTTATGCCCCATTTATATTCCTATTGTCTAAAATTTAGTACATTATTCATGTTATGCCATGTTTAATTCCCTTACTGATCTTTATAGCTCACCCATTTCTTATTTATGTCCCCAGGTTATCCCATACAATGTTGAGTACAAAGGAATATTATGATCATGTTAAGGAAGTTTTTATTAAAGATGATGTATTTTACTATTTTAAGTTGTAATGTAATTTACCTAATTCTCAAAGACACTATAATTATTGATCTTCCAGGTTTTATTATGTGTAAACTTATGTAATAAATCATGAATTACTATATAATAAAGTGCAAGGTTGTCGTAATAAGAGTATGATGAAATAATCAAAGTGCATGAGCATAACATAAGATAAATCTTACCCATAAATACCTAGATAATTAATCATGAAACCTGGAATAAAATTTAATAAAGTAAAGATTTATGATAATCAATAATCATGAACCGTGTGATGTCAATTTTGATCAAAGGAAACATTTATAAATCCATAGAAATCATAAATAAAACAAGTTGGTATCTTGGGACATCATCATCATAAAACTCTTAAAAAACCCTTACAATTGGAAGAACCATATGGTAAACTTAAAATATAATTTTCTAGAGAAAATAATCATTACCCAAGGCATAAAAGAGGTATAATGGGGCTCAACCCTTCATATAAGTTATATTGGTATCATATGTGAGCTATAATGGGGCTCAAACCTTCGTATAAGATATACATGGATAACCCGTGAGCTATAATGGGGATAAAAACTTCATATAAGCTATATTTTCAATCATAATCTATAATAGGGATCAACCTGTAACATCTTGAGTTTTTTAACAAGACATTTTCCCGAGTAAACTTGAATTTTTTTATTTTAGTGGACAAGATAACTTAAATTATAAGCTTCAGAACCTAATACCGAAGGCTTGAATGCATTTTTATGTCATTTTTAGAAGGAGTTTTAAGGTTCAGTGATTTCCTTGATAGTTTTAATGGGTTTCATAAGTGTCATGCTTCAAAATCACATTTTCGGGAAAGAAAGACAATAGAGCATGGTTTATCTAACCATGCAGCCTAAACCGTGTGGCCTAAATCGTGCAACCTGTTTTGTTAAGGGGCATAGTTTTCTAAAAATGTGTAGAACCTTCTAGGAAAGAGTGAATTAGTGTAAAGGTGTTCAAAGTCACCTACATAGTAGGATCACATTTTTTCAAACCATGTGGCTAGACCATGCGAGGTGTCTTTCCTTTGGTTGGTGAGAACTACACAGTTGATGCACAATTTTTAAAACCGTGTGGCCAAACCGTGTGAGGTGTATCCTTTGGATAGTGAGAACCTTACGATTTTCAAAACTGTGCGGTAATCATAAATTTTTTTAAAGGGGATAAAATGACCATTTCCCCTTCCATATTTAAGAGGCTTCTCCTAATTTTCTTTCTCCCACACACAGCGCCTCCCTCCAGCCATGGATCTCTCCCTCTCCCTCTTCTAGGTTCCTTTAGAACTCATTCATTTGGATTCCAAATCAAGATCTATTAGTGGGTATGGATTCCTCTAGATAATTCCTTAAATAATCTTGATTTTATTCCTCATTTATCTTTCCATATAGAATGCTAAATCCATGTGGGGATTTTTCCCTAATTTTAGGGTGTTTGTCCAAAACACTATTTTCTTCTAACACGGCTAGAATTAGAGGCCAATATTTGACAAGTGAGTGCCTATAGGTATCAGGTAGGGTTTTCCTAGATTTCTACTTAAATATATATGTGTTATGGGGTGAATTATTAAATACACACACACACACGGGTTGTCTAGGTAAGCCCTTAAATTAATTAATGTTTGTCATTAAATCGCTTAATTTATGTTATGGGATGCCATTGGGAATGCCCTAGTATATTTAAATATTCTAAGCTGGGTATGAGGATTTTGAAAAATTGGGAAGGTTAGTCTGGTTGTTCAATTTAATTAATTAAATATGATGTGACCAAATTTGTTCCATGGTAACATGATAGGCGTGACTTGAGGTATTGAGGTGATGTTGATCACCAAGATTGAGATGACATGGTTTGTCAATATTAGGGCATGGATTGAGATATATATGGTGATGTTGATCACTAGGTCAAGGCAACATGGTTCATTAGGATTGAGGTGATGATGTCATTCGGTTAAGGGCATGGACCATGGGACTTGGGATGATGTTGACCATTAGGACTTGGGAAATGTGGTCACATGTGGCAATGAGGTTGCTGGATAGTGTGGCTTAGGAAATGTTGGTGATTTTGACTCACTGTTGTTGGATGAAATTTCCATTGGATTCATGTTCACATAAATAAGAATAAATTGAGCTATTTTTAACCACTCATCATGGGTTGAGTCCTATGTAGTTACAATGACTCAGGGGATGGTGTTGACCCTTAGTTATAGAGGAGGTTCTCACTAAATAAAGCCACGAGAGATGGTGTTTGAGAACCTCAGTTGGGAGCTGAGGCTCTCCATTATATTGAGGTTGATGGGATAAGATTATTGGAGGATAGATATCACCATGCTTTGGGGCATTGGGATTTTGAGCCAATGAATATTTATTATATATTAAATTATGGATATATCCGTGCCTCAGGACATCAGGCTGTTGAGCCAACAATGAATTTTGAATGGAGGCCTAAGGGACATGAAATGTTTTGAGGGGCATACTGATGAGATTCCGGTTACTTGATTGGTGGAACTTGAGGTTTCAGATGGAATGAGGTTCCATGTGACATGTATAAGGTTGAAATACTGAGGTAATTATGGTACAACTGAATATGAATATATCGTTCCACTCTGAAGATAGATGAGGTAGGTAAAACGCTCACTTATGGTTGTTGAGAACAAATGGAACGATTTGATTATTATTATGTGTGAGTTAATGCTATTTATTTATGTATTCACACATTTTATAATTGTGTATGTAAGATATGCACACATTGGTGGCGGAATACTGAGTTCATACTCACACCCTACATGACCCCCTTAGGATGCATGTAGACTTTATGGTTTTGAGATCAGTTAAGGAATCAGGGTCGGGGTATGGATCTTAGGGATCAAGGATGTACTAATTTTTCTTAGGATGGATGATAGTGGATTGGGTGGTTCCTCTACATTGATCCAGACCTTCCTTTGAGTTTGTATATATGTACTTATGTGGTTGGCCATGAGAGACCTTCCATGGCTATTTTGCATGACCTGTCTTGACATGTGGATTTATCTACAAATTGTTCAATGCCTTTTGGATTATTATTACTAATATTTTTTGTATATTATTATGCTATTTTTATTCCATTTCTTTCACTGTTATGGTCATTACTCTACTGTTTCATATATATATATATATATATATACATACTATTATTATTATTATTATCACCAGAGGGTATAGTCTCCCCCACTATCACATAATCAGATCCTCACTTCTAGTTAATAGCCTTTGGTGTATGGGGAGGCACGCCTAATTCATAGTGGCCCTCGACACAGAGCACAAATAAAGTGAAAAACTGTGTTATGGAACTAAAAATGGTATTAGAGGAGTTTCTTTTCCTTTTCGGTCTTACTATTTGGGCTATGGTAGAATAAAGATCATGTTATAGTCAGAACTGGGTAAAGAAATTGGGTTTGGGTGCCTTTAGCCCCATGTATAAAGGTCATAAAAAGTTTCCAAGGGTTAGAAATTGATTTTATGCTTTGTGATTTTACATTTGATTTATTTCCACCTTGAGTGGCGCACTTGGGTGTGATTTCATTGGATTATGAGTTTCCGACCCTTGGACTAGTATGATAAGGGAGGAGTATTTATGCATCATGGTATGAACTTGGGCTCATATTATGTGTTTTTATGCTTGTTATTTTCATTGGGAACCTAAAATGAACTAAGAGGGGTTGGGATATTTAAAGTGTCAAAAAAACCTAAACAGTGTTTTCCTGCTCAACCTTTTTGGTGGAATTCTACCCAGTTGGCCTAGGTATGTGGTTCTTGATGAGATCAGTATGTGATTCTATTCATATATGGTATATATGGTCCTGAATCTATTAAGGGTAGACATGAGTAAGGAAAGGGGTTTATCTTTTTAAAATTTCAACAAAAATATAAATAGTGTTTTCCTCTATAGACTTTTGGTGGCATTCTACTCAAACACCCCATATTGATGATATCTGATATGCCTTATATATGATACCTGACTCTATTATGGGAAGTAAAGGGGATATAAGGGCGAATTATATATGATTCATGATTATATTATGAGTAGGAAAGGGAATATGAGGCTAGATGATATGTGATACCTTACTCTGATATGGGTAGGTAAGGGGACATGAGGCCGGATGCATGTGAGATGGGTGCGGTAAGGGAGTGTAAGGGTGGTGTGATGTTCCGCCTATTACCAATTTCCCTATCTATGATATATATATATATATATATATATATTACTTTTTTGAGCATGTTGTTTGGTCTTTAGTGTGATTCCACTTAGATGTCTTTCGTTGAAGCGTCGGGAGGGTAGAGATGTGGTGCCTCTAGAGCATGCTAAAGGACCCTGGAACACCCTGAGAGGGGAGGGGTGAATCAGGGTGTCAAATTTTTCTTTTAAATTGATAGATCTTGTTCCCACGTTGGTAGGAACCTATTAAACCTATATGAAGAAGAAGTGTAGAAAATAAAAAATCACATGCAAAACAATGACACAACAATTTTACTTGGTTCACCACTAAGGGATACGTCTAAGGAGCATACACCGACAATGTGTCGGTCATACAAAAAACTACCAATATTTAAAATTTGTGGATTAAAAGAGTTTATAACAGTCACTCTATGCCAGGTGCACTACCTTTACAAGGTTTTAGGGATATCACACTACATCCCTCAGATCACTTCTACTAACTCCCCCTTACTCACTGCATTGGAAGAATATTTACTTAGTTTATTAACTTGAAGGTCGCCAATAGTTTAGCATTAGATCATGCATCCTTAACTGTAAATGGATGATTTATTGAACTCCCGTAATCACCCATAGATGTAATTTATTTTCCCGTACACTGATATATTATGGAAATTAATTTCAAAAACTGATTTGGTCAACTTTTAGGCTTCCTTGGGTGTTCCGCGTACTGCTGCTGTTTCTACATACTGTTGCTGTTTCCATGTACCGTGCAACTCCTCTAAGAACTACCCTTATCTACATACTTCCCTAATCCATGTTCTGTTCCACTCCTCCACATACTATCTTACTCCGCGTACTGCCTTGCTCCACCACATACTGCGAGAGATTCCTGCATGAACCACACTCTCTTCCGCGGACCATTTTTATTATGCGGATGATCCTCTTCGCATACCGTCTTCTCCTCGGTGAACCACTTTGGACTTCACCAGATTTCTTCATGAAATTTTAATCTCCAACCTCTTCACTTAAAAAAGGAAATTACTACTCCTTAAATAGGCACATAACTCCGCAAATTTTGCTAGTCAAATTTACCCAAATTTTTAATGTGGGGAAATATTCACTGTAAACTGAACTCCATCTATGTACTATTAGCCTCCACCATGTAACACTCTTGTTTCAAGAACTGTTGCAATCCCGCAAACTATCTACATTTCGCATACGACATGCCTTCACTGCGTACTGTTGTTGTGAACTGTTTTTGACAGTATTTCGTGTACCACATGCCTTCACCATGTATCGTCACTGCGAACCATTTTCGACCGAATTCTGCAGACCACACGCATTCATCGTGTAACGTCATTATGAACCGTTTTCGGTTCTGCGCACTTCTATGCATACCGTTCCATATGCGACTAAAAAATATCACCAAACTTCTAATTTTGAGGCCCAAAAAATTGGAAAAGACTGGGAAAATGCACCACATTCAATACTGCTTTCATCCTCAAATGTATGACCCCCATTATTTGCAAACTCCATTGTCATCCATGTGCAGATTGAAAACAAACACAAACCAAACTACAATATTATCAACGGACAGCCTTGGTTCCAACAATATCCCCCTTTGGGTTTGTTGGAAATATCTAGATAAATTCACTGATGTTCCATCCATGATCAAAACCCGAACCTTCAAGAAACAACTCAGATATCACTCTAAGTCTATGAAAGCAGTGATTGGTGTAGAAAACAAGAGAGAGGACATTAATTGAGTTCTCATCCTTTTCTTTTCTCCCCCATAATTTCATTTCTGGATTTTTCTATTATCTATCTTTCCTGTATCCATAAATAAACATATCACTTTCCATTGAATTTATTCATTCTCCCCCATTGTCAATAAACCCAATGAACTGAATCTTGAATTGTAGAGAAAAAAACATGCTCCCCTTGGATTGTATCTCCCCCATAAACTACCATCGTTTCCACAAACAGATTAAAAACAGTTAAAAAAATTGGGGAGAGGGGAATCTCATAACCTCCTTATGCACTGGGAGGTGGCCGAACACCAGGTTCAACTGATTTTTCTCAAACACAGCTGCCAATAGTGGCTTGGTCATAATGTCAACCACTTGATCATCAGTTCCCACACGGTCCATTTTGATCACTCCTTGTTCAAATTTTTCCTTAATGAAGTGATATATGATCTCAATATGTTTCTTACGAGAATGATAAATAAGAGTCTTTGTAGGATCAATTGTGCTCTTTTTATCACAGTAAATCACCATTGGTTGTTTTACCTTATTAAATATGTCAATCAGTTGCTGCTTCATCAAAAGTAACTGAGTGCATGCCTTGGTAGCAGATATATATTCAGCTTCAGTAGTACTAAGTGAATTAATTTCTTGTTTCTTTCTTAAACATCCCACACATTTCTTCCCAATATAGAATGATCCAATACTGGTAGACTTTCTATACACTACATTTACAACCCAGTCAGAATTAGAAAATGGTGATAGTTCACTATCTATTCCTATAGCAAAGTGTAGCCCATAATTATGTGTACCTTGAATGTATCTCATGATTATTTTCACTGCTGCCATATGTTCTTCCTTCAGATTACTCTGAAAGTGGGCCGCAAGGCAAGTTTCAAAGACAATATCTGGCCATGTCACCGTTAGGTACAATAGGATTCCAATTATTCTTATGTACATGGTGGGATCCGCAGAAGTTCTGTCCTCATGCTTCTTGAGCTTCATTCCAACCACAATCAGAGTCGAAATTGGTTTGGAATCATGCATATTGAATTTCTTCAGCAGATCTATTGCATACTTTTCCTGAGAAATGAAATTGTAATACTTCTTCTGAATCATCTGCAACCCTAAAAAGTATGTGAGTTAACCAATCATGGACATTTCAAATTCTGATTTCCTATGATTAGAAAATTCATCCATTGATCCATGCCTACTTCCACCGAAAATAATATCATCCACATATACCAATACCATGAACTGATACTTTTGAGAATTATTCACATAGATATTGTGATCCACTCCTCCTCTTTTAAATTCAATATTTCTTAGATAAGATTTAAATCAAGAGTACCATGCCCATGGTGCCTGTTTTAGGCCATAGAGAGCTTTCTTTAATTTTCAAACCTTTACTTCATCAATACCAATCATGAACACCATGGGTTGTTCAATGTAGAATTCTTCTTCCAATACTCCATTCAAGAATGCTATCTTGATGTCCATTTGATACACTTTATATCCTATTTGGATTGACATGGCAAGAAATAGTCTGATTGACTCCAGTCATGCTACTGGAGAAAATGTCTCTTCAACATCAACACCTTCAATTTGTGAATATCCCTTACAGACTAAGCACACCTTATTTTTTATCACATTTCCATGCTATTCAAATTTTTTCTTGAAAATTCACTTCATACCAATCACATTGTGACCTTTGGGTCTTTTGACAAGATTCCATGTCTGATTTTTGTCAATATGATATAACTCTTCATTCATTTCTTTTACCCATGACTCATCCTTTACATCCTCTTCAAATGAGGATGGTTCCAAAATTAATAGAAATACAAATTTTTCATTATTCCTAATTCTCCTTTTCTGTGTAGGTGCATTTCGATCTTCGATAATATTGGACTAATCAATCTATGATCTTCGATTTCTCCTTTGGGGTTCAACTGAATTCTCTCCAACTATGGCTTTCTCTTTTGATTCTTATTCAGAGTCAACATCATGATGTGACCCCTGAGAGTTTTTCACACCTTTCTCTACCTCTTTATGAGCATTTTTTCCATGTTCACATTCTTCCTCATCTTCTATCACATCAGCATAAGAATTATTTGAAGCATTCACGTTTTTCTCTTCAATGATCTTTACATCACTACTTTCAACAATTATTCCCAAGCACTTATTGAAACACTTATAGGATTTTCTGTTCATTGAGTATCCAATAAATATTCCTCCATATACATTGTCTCCATACTTCCCTTGATTTTCTTCTTTGTTTCGGATAAAACATTTGCTTCTGAAAACATGATAATATTTCAAAGAGGGCTTCCTTCCATGACACAATTCATATGGTTTATTTGAATCACCAATATATATCCTTGTTAGATTTTGAATATACACTACATCTTGTACTTCCTCTTTCCAGTAATGTCGAGGAATACGACTCTCAATCAGCATAGTTTTGGACATATTTTTTACCTATCAATTCTTGAACTCAACAACTCTATTTTTCTGTAGAGTTCTCACAACTGCCACCTCATGTTATATCCCATTATTCTCTACGTAATTTTTAAATTCAATGGATGTGTATTCCCCTCCATTGTCATATTGAAGGACTTTTATCTTCCATCCAGTATCATTCTTGGTGATTTGATGATATATTTTCATGCAATCAAGAACTTTTTGCTTTCTATGTATAACAATCACACATTCCATTGTACTATAATCATATATGAAAAGAAAAAAGTACCTTTATCCATGTGTTCCAACAACATTTATCGGGGAACATACATCTGTATGGATGAGGTCAAGGATATTTGATGCTCTTTTCTTCTTTGGATGGTAGGAACTACAGACCAGTTTACCTCGCATGCAAGCATCACATGACTTTTCTCGTTCATGCTTCAGATTAGGGATATCCATGACTATATTTAGCTTATATATCTTTTCCATGTCTTGATGATTGATGTTCCCCAATCTCCGATGCCATAAGTTGTTTTCTTTTTCAACTATTAGGTAGCAAATGTTCTCTTTACTTTCAACCTGATATAAGTTTCCATCTATTCTACAACCTTTCATGAGAGAATTCACAAAATTTCCACTTATAGTATAACCATTCTGATTGAATTTCACAATAAGACCTGAGTCATAGAGTTGACTCACACTGAAAATATTTTGACGCAGACCATCCACATAAAAGAATTCAGTTTTCTTCAGTCTCCATTATCTACCTCAGTACTTCCAATGACTTTTATTTTCAAAGAACCATCATTACCAAACCTCATTGTTCCATCGACCTTTTTCTTGACATTCGTTAATAGGTTTTCATTACCCATCATATGGGATGAACATCCACTATAAATAATCCAAGTGTTTTTGTTCTTTGTAGCTTTGAGGGCTACTTCTGCAAAATTATATTTTTCAATTTCCCTCTTTTCTTTCCATGAGATATTGGGTTGAGTGTAGGACACTGATGGTATTTCAATTCTCTCTTTCGTGTACATGGGTTATTCATATTCAAATTCTTATTCAGTAGGAGAATTTTTTTTTGAAATAACAACACCATCTAGTTGAAGAGTATTGACTCATCCCTAAGCTTTGAAATAATTTCTCCTATCATACCTATTCATGTAATACATAGCTTTATGTCCAAAGATAGAACAGTGAAAATAATATCCATAGAAATTATTTCTTCTAAAAGAAGAAGGATATGAACATGTTCTCCTTTTTTGAACTCCTAACTCTTCCCCATTCATATAGCTCCTTGCCTATTTGCAGTATGACATGGTATGGACTAGATAGCCACAAAACCGACACTTCATGAAAGGAAATGTCTTCTCACTTATATTTCTCCTCATTCCTTCATCCTTGGGAAAATAGTTTGACTACCTATCATTTTTAGAAACTCGAGGATACTCTTCAGTTCTCCTTTTAGTTTGATTTAATGGGTTTTTTCATAACTTCTAGTGTCTTTTCAACATTATCAACTTTCAACTTACCTTTATTCTAGTTCGCTTTATTTATAGAATTTTACATTTCAGTATCACAACCAATTCCACTATTTCCCATGCATGGGGGTCTTTGATCACTCAAGATCTTTTCAACTCCATAAGAACCACATTTTCCCTCTATAGTAGCTTTGCATCGGAGAACCTTCCAAATTGTATTTTCTTCTTTTCTTATTTTGAAATTGATTCACTTTCGAGTTTACTTCTCAGAGTAACAAATTATTCTTTGAGTCCCTCAACGATCTTGAGAATCTCCTCCAGTCTCGAGGTAAGGTCATTGATGACCTTTTATTGTTCTTAAATTATGAGTTTTAGTTCCACAACATCATTAGTCCTTTAAAGGATTTATGATTTTACTTTTACCAGTTCTTCTAGTCACTCAATTTTCACTTCCTGCTAATCAATATATTCTAAATATTCCTCCACCATTTATTTCCACTTATTTCATCTCTTAAATTTATTCTCAATCTTACCAAAAGAATCCTTAAGTTGAAACTTGGGATTGAAATTAGTAGTCAATTGATTATATCTATCTTTATTTATCAATGGTTCTGAGTTTTCAATGGTAGCCATCATGGAAGCATGGTTCCCATATTTGAATTCTGCTTCCTCTTCCTCAAAGAGTTTATTGTCATCATCTTCTTGTTCACAAAAATAACTCTTTCATTGAAATTTATTTCTATATTTGAAGTCTATCTTTTTGAAAAACCTTTTATGAGGCTTTTGAATGTCTCCATCTTCTCTTTATTCATCATTGAAATTTCTTGGACAATGAGAGGAAATGTGCCCAACTCTTCCACAACAAAAAAATCCATAGGTAGATTTCCTTTAAATTTCCCTGCTCCCTTTTTGAGTTTCTTGGAAATGAGAGAAAGAAATTATTTTTCCTCATCATCTTCATCAACACAATATCCTGAAATTTCTATTTTTTCTATGTCTTTGAGTTCCATTTCCTTGATTACATGAGTCGTTGCATATTCTGGATTGACTCTCATCTCATATTACACCAGGCTTCTTAGCATATTATCAAGAGAAAGTTTAGAAATATCTCTTTATTTAAGAGTTGAAACCTTTTCATTATAAATGGACAGAAGTCTTCTCAAGATTTTATTTACAATATCAATTTCTTTGATCTCTTCTTGAAGCCCTCGAATTGCTACGAAAACTTCAGTAATTTTATTGAAGAAAGAATATGCATTTTCATCAGGGTGCATCTTCAGATCATAAAACCTGTTGTGTAAAACTTATAGATTTTCCTCCTTCACATTGCTATCACCTTCATAAATATTCTCTAGTTTCTCCTACATAGACTTCACTAACGTATATTTCATCACCTTCAGATATATTTGATCAGAAAGAGATGCAGTTAGGGAATTATATGCTTCAGTATCAGCATCCAACATTTTCCTGTTTTTATCTGTCATAGATAGACTGGTTGGATCAGTGACCTGAATTCCTTGTCACTACTGGAAAATGATCCTATACCCTCAGTTCAAAACCGTGGGTATAGACCCCAAAACCGTGGGTATAGTCTATACCCACGGTTTGGGGAACCATGGTCATTGGTGGGGTCGGTATAGGTCCATGACCTATACCAACTATTTGAAAAAACCATGGGTATAGGTTTTTCCACCGTGTCATAACTCTATACCCACAGTTTGGAAACTGTGGGTATAACATATTTTACAAAATAGTGGCCCGTGGGATTCGATCTCGCGACCACTTCTCCATTCACGAGTGGCCTTACTACTACCCCATCACCACATATATGTATTTATATATATATTTTATTAAATATATTTATTTAAACCATCGGTATAGAGGAATAAAACATGACTATAGAACTCCCACCATTTTTTTGTTCCCGTAGAAAAAATAAATTTCCCGCGCACACGCGGGAAACCTATACCCACGGTTTGTCAAAAACCTGGGTATATGTTTTTTTATCCGATGACTATACCCATGATTTTGGGGAAAACTGTGGGTATAGGTCACCCTATCCCCATGGTTTTGGGAAAACCATGGGTATAGGCATTTTTTGTTACCCTATACCCACTTTTTGAAGAAAACCATGGGTATAGGGCAGCCTATTCCCACAGCTTAGGGAAACCATGGGCATAGGCTATCAAAAAATGACTATACCCACGGTTTGACCAAAACCGTGGGGATAGGGTGACCTATACCCATATTTTCCCCCAAAACCGTGGGTATAGGTACATTTTCCAGTAGTGTGTGTAGTGGAAAAAAGTAAATTAATTCCAAGAGATATTAGATGATATCTCATCCTATTATTACATATTTGAAAGTTACTTCCATAAAACAAAGGAACTCCCTTGAAATTAACTATATTCTCCGTGTCAGAAAAATAGGAAAGATTTAACATTAGTAACCTTTACCCTCTAATACCAATTGAAGGACCCTAGAACACCCTGAGAGGGGAGGGGTGAATCAGGGTGTCAAATTTTTATATTAAACTGATAGATCTTGTTCCCAAGTTGGTAGGAACCTGTTAAACCTATCTGAAGAGGAATTGAAAAAAATAAACAATCACATGAAAAACAATGACACAACAATTTTACTTAGTTCAACACTAAGGGCTATATCCAAGGAGCATATGCCGACAATGTGTCGATTATACCAAAAACCACTAATATTCACAAGTTGTGGATTACAAGAGTTTATCACAGTCACTCTATACCAGGAACACTGAATTTACAAGGTTTTAGGGATAACACACTACGTCCCTCAGATCACTTCTACTGACTCCCCATTGCTTACTGCATTGGAAAAATCTTCACTCAGTTTATCAACTTGAAGGCTGTTTCAATGGTTTAGCATTAGATCATGCATCATTAACTATAAATGGATGTTCTGTTGAAGTCACATAATCACCCAAATATGTAATTTATTTTCCCGAACACTGATATGTTATGGAAATTAATTTCGAAAACTAATTTGGTCAATTTTTAGGCTTCCTTGGTGTTCCTCATACTGCTTCTATTTTCACATACTGCTGCTATTTCCGTATATCGTGTAGCTCCTCTGCAAACTACCCTACTCCACATACTTCTCTAATCCATGTACTTCTCCACTCCTCCACATACCGTCCTTCTCTGCGTACTACCTTGCTCCACCACGTACTACGAGAGCTTCCTTCATGAATCTCACTCTCTTTCATGGACTGTTTTCCTTACGTGAATGATCATCTTCGCATTCTATCTTCTCCTCCATGAACAAATTTGTACTTCAACATAATTCTTTCTGAAATTTTAATCTCTAACCTCTTCTCTTAAAAAAGGGGATTACTTCTCCTTAAATAGGCACATAACTCTGCAAATTTTTCTAATCAGATTTACCAAAATTTTCAATATGGGATAATCTTCACTATAAACTGAACTCCATCTATGCACTGTTAGTCTCCACTGCATACCGATCCTATTTTGTGAACCGATGGAATCCTGCAAACCTTCTGCATTTCTCATAAAACACTCCTTCACAATGTATCGTCACTTCGAACCATTTTAGACAGAATTCCGCGTACCACACACCTTCACCACATACTTTTGCTGCAAACCTTTTTCAGTTATGTGAACTACTCCACGTACCATTCCATATGAAGCTATGAACCATCAACAAATTCCCGATTTTAAGCCCCAAAAAATTGGAAAACACTAGGAAACTACGTCACCTTCAATACTATTTTCAACCTCAAATGTATGATCCCCATTCTTTGAAAACTCCCTTGTCATCCATGTGTAGATTGACAACAAACACAAACCAAAATACAATATTATCAATTAACAACCTTGGTTCCAATACATGCATGATATGAGACCCTTAAGGGTTGGGATGAGGCCCATAAGGGTCAAGATGATCATGATCCATAGGTACAAGCTCTGATGAATGAGGGTAATCTATAACAAATGACAGAGTTTTGGCCATGGTTAGACAATCATCTCAGGGTGAGCTTGGTGTGAGTCATATTAAGTATTGATAGGGAAGATGAGGGAGTTGATCCATCCATGGATTATTTTTATCATGAGTTCCAATATTATCACCCACCATTATTTTAGGTTGAGGGTGGAATTTAGGTATTTGAGAACTAGATCGAGTCTGTGTGGATTATTTTTTATTAGTTTGAGACACCCCCAGGTTAGAGGGTGAAGTTGTCTATCAATATTCTTAGAATACCAGAAATAATTGGTGGGACGTACATGTATAGGATGGTAGACATGAGGGAATTTATTGGAAGGATTTCGAGGCCAGGTTCTTTGAGAATTTCTTCCCAAATATGTTGATGGATGATAGATCCCATGTGTTCATGAACATATATCAGGGAGATACATCCATTATAGATTATGCGTAAAATTTCATAGAACAATCCCAATTTTCACCTTTTATGGTAGGAGATGACATCTCTAGGGTGAGTCATTTCAAGGATAACTTGTGACACACCATCAGGGTTCAATTGGATATCTTCATATTGATCTTGTTCTCAGAGGTGATGAATCAAACACTAATAGCTGAGGGAAACTTGACAGATCAATCATTTTCGAGTTGGGTGATGGTGTGAGGTGAGATTAACAGTGATGCTATAGGTATATGGAAGTGATACTATGAGTATTATCAATAGAGAAGTCAGTCTAGATACTTGGTAGAGACATTGAGAAGTGATTATTCGATAGTGTACTTCCAGTGTGGGAAGCCAGGGCATGTTCAGAATCTATGTGAGTGGGCTCCAAAGGAGTTACAAACATGTGGCCAGATGGGGCATCTGGAGAGGTTCTATAGGATTCTTTCTTGGATAGCTAGGATTCAGGGACTGGGTAAGACTTAAGGATATAAGGTGTGATCGAAATAATCAAAAAGAGCTGGTAGCTTGGATTATTCTGCACACGTAGGTCATAGCAGGAAGAGAGGGACCCAGTAGTGGGGTCAGGGGCTAATAACAGGTGCAGATCCATAGGTGGGTTAGGCCTCAGTTAGTTGGGATTCCTTTTAGGTGCATTTTGTTGATCTGGTAGGTTCATAGTAGGATGGGGAGCCAATTGTGGTTAGAGGTACACCTTGATCGTGTCCTAACCTTTGTTTTTGGGCACGATGGATATGGATGCATGAGGTGCACATGTTGTAATTGGACTAATCAGGCACTGGTTAGTATGTGGGTATTGGGTGCGATGCGTGTTTTTTATGAGGTGTGTTGACATCAAGACTATTATGGGAAATAATATATATATATATATATATATTGTGCATGAATAATTTTGAACACCATATCTGATATAGGATATTTGGGAATTTGATGAGATGTAAGACTCATGGGTGCCATGTATGACATGATTAAAAATGAGCATATGATGAGATGTAGGATTTGATGGGTTCCAGGTATGAAATAGGTTTAAATGATCACCTGATGAGGTTTATTAATGAATGTATGTCATGGGAGTAATTTTATGTCCCAGGATGGTTGGTGGAACCATTAGAATGTTTGGTTTTTGGGTTGGGAAGCAACCAGGTAGGTAATTCCTAAGGCGAGGAGCACCATAAGGGGAATTGACCATGACTAATAACTAGGGCATATTGGGTTAATGTAAATGACATGGATATGTTCATTACCATCTCCAGATAGATCTACAAATCTTGGGGATGATCTATCTTAATATGAGGAGGTTGTAACATCCTTCGTTTTTGAACGATTTGTTTTCCTGGATAAACTTGAATTTTTGAGTTTAGTTGATGGACTAACTTAAATTATATATTTGGAACCTAATATCAAGAGATTGAATTAATTTTATGTCATTTTTATATGGGGTTTTAAGGATCAGTGAGTTCATCCGGAGTTTGAATGAGTTTCCGAAGCATTGGGCTCCAAAAGATCAATTTTGGGAAAGACATATAAAGGCACACAGTTGGTGCACAATTTGTCTAACCATGTAGATTAAACCATGTGGCCTAAAAAATTAATCATGTTTTATTAAGGGGCATGGTTTTTTGAAACCATGAATCCCATTACAGGAAAGCATGCGTTGGTGTGAAGGTGTTCATAGTCACCGATATGGTTGGCGCATGGTTTTTCAAACTGTGTGTCCGGATCGTGTGAGGTATATATCCTTTATACAGTGAGCACTACATGGTTGGTACACAATTTATCAAATAGTCTGGCCAGACCATGCGAGGTGTATCCTTTGGATGTGATCACCACACGGTTGGCATATGGTTTTCCAAATCGTGTGGTAAATGTGTGGATTTTGAAAGGGGCCAAAATGAGAATTTTTCTCCTTATTTAAGAGGCTTCTCCCTCTTTTCTTACTCCCAATAAAAATTCCTCCCTCCATCCATGGAGCTCTCCTTCCCCCTCTTTTAGGTTCCTTTAGAACTCCTTCATTTTGAATTTGAATCAAGATCTATCAATGGTAATGGATTTCTCTTGGTAAGTCCTTCAATCCTCTTTATTCCATTCCTTGTTTATCTTGACATACAGAATTCTAAATTCGTGCGATCTATTTTTCCCTATTTTTAGGGTTTTTATCTAAAACTACATTTTCTTCCGGCATGGTTCAAATTAGAGGCTGATACTCAACAAGCGAGAACCTACGAGTATAATGTGTGTGGTGGATAGATTTATCCTTAAATATACAAGTGTTATGGGGTGCATTATTAAATAAACACATGTGGGTTGTTTGGGGAAACCCTTAATTAATTAATGTTTGTCTTTAAATCTCTTAATTGATGTTATGGGATGCCTTTGGGTATGCCCTTTTCTATTTAAATATGCTAATACGGTTATGGTGATTTTGACCAATTGGGAAGGTTAGGCCAGTTGTTCAATTTAATTAATTAAATGTGATGTGAATAAATTTATTCTATGGGAACATGATAGGTGTGGTCCAAGGTATTGAGGTGATGTTGATCACCAGTACTAAGACGAAATGGTTTGTTAGGATGAAGGAGTGGACTGAGATACATGGGGTGATGTTTTTCACCAGGTTGAGGTGACATGGTTCATTGAGATTGAGGTAAATAGGTTTTTAGGATGAGGGAAGGGACCGAGGGACTTGGGATGGTGTTGAAAATCTGGACTTGGTTGATGTGGTCACATGTGGAAATGAGGATTCCAGACAGTGTGTCTTAGGAAATGATGGTGATTTATGCACACTGTTGTTGACCAATGTTGTTGTTGGAGTCTTGTGCTCAAAGATAAGAATCAGTTGAGGTTGTGTTGACCATTAATTTTGGGTGTAGGCCTTCGATGTTATAACAACTTAGGGGATGTTGTTGAACATAAATTTTAGAGTAGGTGATCACCGTAGAAATCCTTGGTAGACGGTGCTTGATACCATCAATTTGGAGATTAGGCTCACCATTATGTTGAGGCCGATGGGATGAGATTATTAGAGGATGGATATTGACGTACCTCGTGACGTTGAGATATTGATCCAATGAATATTTATTTTATATTAGAGGATATATATTTCCATGAATCAGGATGAAGGGATATCGAGTTTTCATTGAATTTTGAATGGTGGTTTGAGGGACTTGGGATGTTTTGATGGGCATACTAATGAGGTGTTTGTTATTTTATTGGTGTAACATGATGTGTAAAATGACACAAGGTACCAGGTGACATGTATTAGGTGATATACTAAGGTATTTTTGGTATTATTGACCATGTATATATCATCCCACTCTGGCGTTTACCTAGGTAGGTAAAACACTCACTTATGGCTGTTGAGAACAAGTAAAGAGAGTTTATTATTATTATGTGTGAGTTGATGATATTTATTTATGTATTAATAAACTGTATAATTATGGATGTAAGACATACCAAACATTAGTGGCGGCCTACTGAGTTCATAATCGCACCATACACAGCCCCCTCAGGATACGTGTAGACTTTATGGTTTTGAGATCAGGTAAGACATTATGCTTGGGGGTTGGACCTTAGTGATTAGGGATGTACTAATTTTTCATGGGATGAATGACAGTGTACTAGGTGGTTCTTTTTCATTAATCTAGACCTTACTTTAAGATTTTATATATGTACTTATGTGGTCATACACAAGCGACCTTCCATGACTGCTTTGCATGACCTGTTATGACATGTGCATTTATTTTAAAATGATGTAATGATTTTGGGATTATTAATACTGATTCCGTTTTTATATGATTATCCTATGTTTATTATACTACTTTCACTATTATGGTCCTTATTAACATGTTTCATATATATGTATATAGGCCATTATTATTATTATTATCACCAGAGGGTATATTCTCCCCACTATCACCTTATTAGACCATCACTGTTAGTCGACAGCCTTTTGCATATGGGGAGGCATGCCTAAGGGCTAGTGAAAACTTGACCAAATCACATATAAAGTGGTAAACTAGGTTAGGGAGCTACACAACCCTTCATATCTTGAGGTATAATGGGGATCAACCCTTCATATAAGCTGTATTCGGATCACCTGTGAGCTACTCACCTGTGAGCTATAATGGGGCTCAACCCTTTATAAAAAATTTCCAAGAACAATAACATAAATAAAACTATTAGAAAAACTTATTATTGCTTTTATAACTTCATTTAACCATGGAAAATAAATGGGTTTGATAAAAATATCTTGAAATAATCATTATCCATCCAGAGAAAGAATAAGGATGATATCATTTCAACATATCCCAATGGAGCATAAGTAATCTTCATGAGTTGTTGATGTTGACAAATGAAAATACCATTAAAAGATCATTAAAAACATTCTTGAGGAAAATAAAATTTTTAATTTAAGTAACGTCAAAGTATGTCATCTTAGATAAAAAATGATTTTGAAAGATATCTTGGAACATTATTAAAAATCATTAAAAACATTCTTTAGGAAAATAAAATTTTCAATTTATGTAATGTCAAATGGTTTCATCTTATATGGAAAATTATTTTGAAATATCACTCGAAACATTTCTTGAAGAAAATAACCTTTGTTTAAAAATCACTTTTTAAGAATAAATATTTATAAAATATATGAGAAATCATTTTCTTTGAAAATAAAATTTTAAAACTTATAAAGGAAGATTCAAATAAATTAATGGTCATGAATGCAGGAAATTATTTTCATGTTGTACATGTTAAAAAATATATTCCTTTCACATTTTCAATAAAATCCAAATGAGACTTATTTGGAATACAACATGAAGGTTCCATTTAAAACGTTTTGTAAAAATTCAAACATGAGTAAAAATTAATATAAAAAATGTTTAGATAATAGTAAAACTTTATTTAAATCATTTTTATAAAATATGGATATGGAAGAAAAAAGGTTTTTCACCAAAGAGAAGTCAATTTTCTTTAAAACATTATTTTGGAATATTGATTGTATAAAGAGAGGAAAATGAATCAAAACATGTATTCTCAATAAATAACAATAGTATAATAAAATTAATTAAGTTATTGAGAAATATATCATAATATTTCATTATCAAAAGCACAATAATAAACAATTCTGAAAGAAAGAAGATTATAACATAAAGTCTTTACCACATTGGTAACTTTAAAATCATAAGCCCCATGAAAGAATACATTTAAATGAAACTTTAAATATCATGAAAATAATTAGATAAATTATAAAACATGTCAAAAGGGTTGTATATACACCTCAAAAATTAATATACATGCATATCATAAATGTATGTCTCAAAGAAAGATAATTTGAGAAGAATAACCCTTAAAATAATCATACCATTGAATTTTAGAATTAATCAATGAATAAATTATGTGTATCAAATATAAATCCACATAAAAAATTGGAAATAAAACATAATATAATAAAAATTCATTACACACATAATATTATAATATCAAATATAATGAAGAAGTATTATAACCCAATGAAAAGAAATTGACTTATGAAATTATTTACTACTTGGTAACTTTAAATTCAAATACCCTTGGATGAAACAATTAAAATTAAAATTTAAAATAACATTATGTATGAAGTATTTATGATATTTCATGTAAAATTGGAAGTATATACACCATGAAAAATGAATTTTGTGTATAACATTAAAATATTCCTCAATGAAGAAAAATTGAGATGAAATCCCATATTGATTTTGTAATCCTTAGATCAAAACCTCATGAATGGGATAAAGTCATATGGATGTGTAAATCACAATAATTTTCATGAAAATAATCATAAGATAAATTCATGTACAGTATATACACAACTCAATAAAAATAAGTGGTGAATATGGAATATATATCACAGAAGTAAAAGTGAGATAAAAAACCCTTACCTCAAGTCCAGACTTTCCATGCATGTCCTTTAAATCCTGTATAATAAAAGTATTTCAATTACTTGATTTATTAATTTTTTTCTAGGTTTAATACCTTATACTTAAATAATTTACTTTATTTATTTTAATTACATATTTAAATACTTAATTAGTTAAGTATGTATAGTGTATTTTGAGGACGTTCAGTTCATTGTTTCAAAACGAATTTAGTGTGTTGAATGAGGTAAAAGAGGTCATTATGTCAAAATATTAATACTAACAATCATTCCATATTTATCATATTTATTCATCAATTATAATTTTAAAACCAATTACTAAATATTATTATGAAATATGAACCACATTACAATCATGGAGATAGTATGCTGTATGTACGCATGAGTAAAGTTTTCATTTTTCAACGATCATTATGGAAAGTTGGTAAGTAATATTTTTATCTTTTTATAATGATAATAATATAATAAATACCATATTATTTTTTTAAATATAATTTTATATATCATCCTTTTGATTTGGTGATGAAAAAAAACCACATCGCTTCGTGGAGGCTGTAGTCCACACGTACGCACTAACAATGTTATCATTTTTCAGTGAGTGGAAAGGTAAGAAATAAAATAATATATTATCTTTTAATAATGATAAATATTACATTAATATTAAATTATTTCTTATATTAATTAATATTATCCTCATTACCTTCCATAAAAAGTGTTTGTGAAAAGAAAATCACATTGCTTCGTGAGGTGATAGTTTGTCGTACACGTGAGCGACATTATCATATTCATCATGGAATATAAATTAAGAATTTATATGTGATATAATTATTAAATAAGTATAATTATGTTACAAATATCATATATATACTTTATATACATCATTATAAAATTTTGTGAGAGGTGACGATGAAAAACCAATGACATTGGTTTATGAGACGGTAGCCTGTTGTACACATGAATGATGATTTTTCTTCCCATTTGATAGAAGAGGAGATGAATTTAGGTATTTACATTAAAATAATAAAATATCAGTATATGATAGATATTTGTGTTATTATATCATAATAATTGAATAAAATTTAAAGGACATAGAGAAATAAATAAAATAAAAATGCTCGGTTAAGCACAATACCTCTTCTTTGGACAACCTCCTTAGGTTAACGCCAAAATACTTCATAGGATGGTTTTATGATCAAATAAAGTATTCTAGGATGTGGTTAGGTAATTAATTAATAAATTTGGGTGTGAATTTTATAAGAAAAATGTCTTTAAATGTGTGAATAGGAGAGGAGAGGGAGTGACCTTTTATAAGTGAGGTGAGAGGCACACTTGTAATTTTTAAAAAGAAAAAGATGGACCCACATTTTTTAGATGTCACAAGGATCCAAAATGGATAATTGTCATTCCTTATAAATTATAAAGTCTAAATATAGCTATAAAATTTATTTTATATAAGTTTTTAGGTCATTTTAACCCATATATTTTTAGTTTTACCCACAATAAATTTGTTTTTACCTTAACCGTGGTAAAATATTTGTATTGTTTTCACTATTCATTAGGAAAAAAAATTAAGTTGGAATTATTAGATAATATAAATTAATATTATTAAAAATATGGAATCCATTTTACTAAATTAAATTCATAAAAGTGAAAAAAATTAATTTAAAATAAAACCCGTAGATATGATGAAAAAGTAATTTTTCAAGAAATGTATTTTTCAAGAAAAAGATGATTTTATATTAACTATATGGCTCATTATAATCATTATTTTAATTTAAATTCACAAACACACACATATATATAATATAAATTTAATTTAAATAATTCTTCATTAGGGGTTTTTAATTAATTAAAATGGGGAAATATTATTCTCTTTAAAACAATTTTCAGAAAAATCCCATTTTTAAACTAAAATATAAACTTATACTAAAATCCAATATAAAGTTTATTCAAAAGTAATTAAATTAATTAACTATAAATAAATAATAATTATGTTAATTTAAATCATATTAAAAACATAATGGTATTTTAAATTACTTAATTTATTGAAAATAAATTTCAATTTTACAAAAAATCTGTATTTTTCACTATTCATTGAAAAATCAATAATTTATGAAAAATACCAAAATTTCACCCAAATTTAATTTTCATATGATTATTTCAAAAATAAATTTTATTTTATAAATTTTATTTTTTTAAAATTTCTAAAAATTAATTATAATATATTCTCTTAAAAAGAAATAAAAATCATTTTTAAGGAAAACATATTTTTAATGAATAAAACAACTTTACTAAAAATTCATTGATTATTTACTATAAATTTATAAATAAATTTATATTGATTATGAAATTTATATATGAAGTATTTAATACTATCCATACCCTCTAATTTAATGATTAGGTTATAATGACCATTTTTATAATAATATTATTTCATGGTTTGTTTAAGCCCGGTGTTGCATGTCTTGTACGCTATTATGCATAAATTATTTTTTTAAAATATTGAGGTGTTAAATTCTCCCAACTTTAATAAATTTTATCCTTAAAATATGAAATTTATCTCGATAAATAAAGGCTGTATATTTGAAAATACATTTGTTGGAAACCCACTTCGTAAAGAGGGTTAATAAAACATTCTCTTAAAAAAGGGAAAGGGAAATAAAAAATTCATCACATAACAAGGTTTTGACATAGGTGAACATTGGTGGAAAGTGAATATATGGACATAGAAGAAAAAAATAAATAATTATGGAGAGTGATATAAACCATTGATCAAAATAAATTAAATAACCAATAGAAAGTTAAGGACTTCAAAACCATAAATTTGTGATGAGTGAAATGACAATTGATTCATCATATATGAAGGTAATACAATAACATTTTTGTTTCAAGATAATTTTCATAGAGTTGAGGAATTAATTTATAATATATTCTAAAAACATAATTAAATATACTTACTTGATAATTTTAATTCCATCCTTTAATCAATTTCCACTAAAATCTCAACTTTTTCTCTAAATGGCGAGTATTTAAGATGTTTTTTATGCCTCTAGCACAAAAAATAAACTTTTAAAGGATCAAGTATCCATAAAATGGATAAAAATATATTCCAACTATATTTATACATTAAAAAAAACCAAAATGGTTAGAATACAGAAATATAATTCTGAAAATGAATAAACCTTCATATGATAAAATAATACATTAATGTCTAAAATTCAATAGTAATACCCAATGTTCAAAATTAATCATTCCTAAATAACCTAAAAATTAAAGAGTGTTTTAACCTAAAATAATATCCCATACCTTTCATATTTCAAGTCAAAAAATATGAAAATATTATTTTTAAATAACATTTATAAATTAGTCACTAAATCACTTTTCAATCTTATGATTATCTATACGATAAAACTTATGTTCCCATAATTACATTAATATCAAAGATCATATAAACCCAAAAGGTTATCAATTCATTTTTTTTGTTTTCTAAAAAATTTAAATTCATACTTCATGTTAAACCAATTCTTTACATATTCTTCAAACTAATAAAACATCTCCTAAAATTTCATTAATCACTTTAATATCTCATCACTTAAAACATTAAAAGGGTTTCTAAGACTTTGAAATTATGAAAATTCTTAATCATATAGACCTATGATGGTATCCATAACTCTTAAGATAAACTCACATGAAAACATCATGATCTATAAAGTTATATAAACCTTTATCTGATACCAACAATAATAGTCTTGAAACCACACTCTCAGATCCGGTGTTAAAATCATAAAATTTATATTTTTGTATTTGATACTGATTAAGGTGACACAGTTTTCACCATCCAAAACTTACAACTTCAAAAGGAAATATTGGATCACTTACATACCCAAGGACCATTTAGGTTTATAGTTTTAGAGAATTAGGAAAAACTCTTACATAAACAATACCCATGAATTCAAGGGAGTATTTTTCCCAATATACCCAACTTCTCATATTCCATATTAGGTCATAAAAATCATCCATTTGAAACCATTACATGAATAATTAATTTAAAATATTTCTTGATAACCTGGGAAAATAAAATAAAAGAATGGTGAGATCAAATTCATAGTAAGGGTAAACCTAGTCATTAAAAAATGATTGTCTTCAATGAGAATAAGATGATCAAAAGGGTATGATTACATAATTAAAATTAATGAGCATAACATAAGAGAAATCATACCCATCAATACCTATATCATTAATCATGAAACATGAATAAGATTTAAAAATGGTAAGATTCATGAGATTCAATAATCATGATCTATATGATGTAAATCTTGATAAAAGGAAACATTTAAAAACCCATAGAAAGTATAAAGAAAATGTGTTGGTATATTGATACATCATCATCATAAAATCCTTACAAAACCCTTACAATTGAAATAAACATATGAACGACTTCTAAAATAATTATATGTAGATCATAATCATTACCCAATGAATTCAAGAGAAATAATGGGGGTTCAACCCTTAGTATAAGCTATATTAGGCTCACCCGTGAGCTATATTGGGGATTAACCCTTCATATAAGCTATATTGGGTTCACTCATGAGATATAATGGGGATAAAACATTCATATAAGCTATATCGGACTCACCTGTGAGCTATAATGGAGTTAAAACCTTCATATAATGAGCTATAATGTGGATCAATCCATCATATAAGATGTACCAGGCTCACCAGTAATCTATAATGGGGATAAACCCTTCATAAGTAATGGTTTCCATAAAAATATCTTGAAACAATCATTATCTATCTAGAGAAAGAATAAAGATGATATCATTTCAACATATCCTAGTGGAGCATAAGTAATCATCAAGGGTTTTTGACACTAATGAATGGAAATACCATTAAAATATCATTAAAAACATTCTTGAGGAAAATAACCTTTTCACTTTAAGTAACATCAAAAGATATCATTTTATATGGAAAATGATTTTGAAATATCACTTGGAAATTTATTAAAAGATCATTAAAAACATTCTTGTAAAATAACCTTTTCAATTTATGTAACTTCAAAGGATGTCATCTTAGATGGAAAATTATTTTGAAAGATCACTTGGAACATTTCTTGAGGAAGATAACATTTCTTTAAAAATCACTTTTTAAAACTAAAAATTCATATAATATTTTGGAAGTCCTTTTATTTGAAAATAAACTTTGAAAAATTATAAAATAATCTTTAAATAATGTAATATTCAAGATGGTGGGAAATTATGTTTATTCCATACAAGTTAAAACAAATATTCCTTTCACATTTTTGGTAAAATCCAAACATGCCTTATTTGGAAAATGGCATGAAGATTCCTTTTATTTTTTTAAAAAAAATTAAAACATGGGTAAAAATTACTTTAAAAAATATCTGGAGAATATTAAAACTTTCTTCAAATCATTTTAAAAAAATACTGATATAGAATAAGAATTTGTTTTCAACCGAAGAGAGAAATAAATCTATTTTTCTTTAAAAAAAATCTTTCAGAATCTTGAGTGTATAAATAGAGTAAAATAATGGGAAAACATGTGTTATCAATAAATAAATATAGGTGAATAAAGGTCATGAAGTTTTTGATAAATAGATTATAATATTTCATCATCTAAATCATAATCATAAAAAATACTGAAAGAAATAACATTGTAACATAAAGCCTTTTCCACATTGGTAATGTTACAATCATAAGCCCCATGAAATAATAACTTCAAATGAAACTTTAAATAGCATGAAAATAAGGATATAAATGATATAACATGTCAAAATGACAATATATACACCTCAAAAATGAATATAGCTGCATATCATAAATGTATGTCTCAAAGAATGAAAATTTGAGAAAAATAACCCTTAAAAAAATCATACCATTGAATTTGAGAATAAATTAATGAATTGATTATGTGTATCAAATGTAAATCCATATAAAACAAGTTTAAATACAACATAATATAATAAAAATTCATTACCCACATAATATTAGAATATCAAATACAATGATCATCATTATATAATAAATAAACCACATATAACTTCAAATACACACAATCTCAGACCCACCTAAACTGTTAGTGAAGAATACAAAATACAATGAAGAATAAATATAACCTAATAAAAATAAATTGAGAATGAAATTATTTACCACTTTTAAACTTTCAATTCAATTCCTCTTAGATAAAATAATTCAAATTGAAACTTAAAATACCAATATGTATGAAGGATTCACGATGATTCAAATTAAACTTGAACAATTCATACATTTCAAATCCCAAGAAGCAAAAATAAAAATAAATTAACCAACCACCTACAACCACAATAAGAGTGAACAAGTTCATAGGAAAAACTGCCTATCGATACTCCTTAGGCAAGTAGTACCCAGCCATGACTAACTTGTCAGTAAACATATTCCCAATTTTGGGCATCAGATGCCAGTGTAATGTCAAGTATGGATTTTTAAATTCTGATAATTTCCACGAAAATAATCATAAAATAAATTCATGGTTAGAATAGACACAAAATAATAAAAATAATTAGTGAATATGACATATGTTTCATAGAAGTAAAACAGAGATGAGAAACCCTTACCTCAAGTACAAAATTTCCATGTGTGTCCTTTAACTCCTACATAATAAGAATATATAAATTATTTCATTTCTTAATAAAAATTTATAGGTTTAATAACTTATACATAAATAATTTATTTTATTTATTTTAATGACATATTTAAATACCTAATCAGTTAAGTCCATGTCATGTGTTTTGAGGACGTTCGGTTCATTATTTCAAAACAGATTCGGCGTGTTAACTGAGGTAAAAAAGGCCATTGTTTAAAAATATAAAGAATAATAATCAGGGAATTTTTATCATATTTATTCATTAATTATACTTATAATACCAATCATGAAATATGGTTTAGAAAAATGAACTACGTTACAATCATGGAAATGGTAGGTCATACGTGCACATGAGCAATGCTTCCATTTTTCATTGATCATTATGGAAATATGGTAAGTAATATTTTATCTTTATAGAATAATAATAATATTATAAATACCATATTATTTATTTAAATATACTTATATATATCATCCTTGTGATGTGGTGATGAAAAAAATAATCACATCGCTCTGTGAAGGTGGTAGTCCAAACGTACGCACAAACGACATTATCATTTTTCAGTGAGTGAAAAGGTAAGAAAGGAAATGATATATTATATTTTAATAATGATAAATATTTCGTGAATATAATATTTATTTTGCATATATTCATTAACATAATTCTTATTATCTTCCATGAAAAGCGTTAGTGAAAAATGAATCACATCACTTTACGAGGCGATATTCATCTGTATACAAGAGCGATGTTATCATATTCTCCATGGAATGGAAATTAAGAAGGTATATTTGATAGCATAATTCCATAATTATAATTATGTTAAAAATATCATATATATACTTTAACACCCCAGTGAATTCATTTTTACCTTAACCGTGGTAAAATATTTTTACAATTTTCGATATTCATTACAACAAAAAATTAATCTCAAATAATTAGATAATATAAATTATTTTGATTAAAAATATGGAATATGTTTTACCAAATTAAATTCACATAAGTGTTCTAATTTAATTTAAAATAAAACCCGCATACGTGACAAAAAAATGGGTTTTCAAGAAGTGTGTTTTTTAAGAAAAGATGATTTTATATTAACTATATGACAAGTCACAATCATTATCTGAATTTAAATTATTATTTATAGATATATAATATATAAATTTTATTTAAATCATTCTTAATTATGGGTTTTATAATTAATTAAATTAGAGAAAAATTATGCACTTTAGAATAGTTTTTAGAAAAATCTCGTTTTTAAACCAAAAAATAAACTTATATTAAAATATATAATAAATTTGATTCAAAAGTAATTAAGTGGATTAAATATAACTAAATAATAATTATGTTACTTTAAATAAAATTAAAAAAATACTGATAATTTTAAATTACTTAATTTATTGAAAATAAATGACATTTTTAAAAAATTAGTATTTTTCACTATTTATTAAAAAATAAATATTTTCCAAAAAATCCCAAATATTCACTGAAATTTAATTTTGATATTCAGATTTAAAAAATGGAGTTCAAATTAATTTTATAAATTTTATAAAAATTAATTATAATATTTTCTCACAAAAATAAATAAAATTCATTTTTGAAGAAAATAGATTTTTAATGAAAAAAATGACTTTACTAAAAATTGATTGATTATTTAATATATATTTATCAATAAATTTATATTGAGTATGAAATATATATATAAATTTCATAAATTAGTTAATAATATTCATACCCACTAATTTAATGGCTAGTTTATAATGACCATATCTAAAATATTATTATTTAATGGTTCATTTAATATAGGTGTTGCGTGTTTTGTATGCCATCGAGCATAGTTTCCTTTTCTAAAATCTCCGGGTGTTACATCAAGAATATATTAAGGGTTATCTATCCATAAATCATTTTTTTCTAAAAATATTCCCTTACCAATAATTCATTTTCCTAGGTTATTGGTAACATTCAATATATGCTTGCAAATCCTTAACGTAAAACTACTGTAGAACAATCCTTATATGCTTCATGATTCTTATAATGAGAATATCATTGATAAAAAAACTTATATACAATAATTATTGAATCCAAATAAATAAATAATTTAATCATTCCACTTCAATGATCAATATAATATATGCCCTTCCTTGGTCTTGGAGTTATTTCTTAGATTACAACATTTGACTCGGATAATGCCCATATTCACCACACAAAATAAATTGAACTATAAATGGTTCTTTAAGATAAAATTCATATCCATCCATCAAAATATTTATTCTACCTCATTTATTACTCACTTTATTTCCTTCTTTTCCACACCCAAAACATATTCCCGTTCATTTGAGACATTTCCCTAGGCGCTTCTTCCCACATTATCGATATGTTGGAAGATGAATCTTCTTCTCTCCATGATCTTTATGAAACTTTATTTTTATATTATTTGGTGTGTCCAAAAACTCACCCAAGTTGATATTTTTAGTTATATAACAACATAACTGATTATCAATAATCACAAGGTTTCCCATTCCATATCCCATTTTATTTGGCTACTCATAAGGAAAATCATTCCATTATCTATCACATTCAACAATAACATGGATCCTTCTTGTTCCATCCATTGATTGAAACCAAAATGCATAGTATAAACAACAATAATCATAGTAGGAAACCACAAAATCATGAAAATAATTTATAGTATGTCTAAATCATGAACCATTTTTTTTAATCTAAGGAACCTTATGCTTAACCTAGGTCATTAATGGTCATCATCTATTCAAATATTTCAAAATGGTTTATAAATAAAATGTTATTTAATCTAAGAATATCCCCAGGAGTGTCAAACCAGGTGTGAAATTAAGCCACACTCACCGTTCAATAGAATGATGGTCAAGATATACTCGACCAACTATTTTTAGGATTATTATCTCTAGATGCATATGTTCCAAAACCACATCCACTTGTAGTATCTAGAAAAGGTTGTATTTCTACAAAAAATGCATAATATCTTCCCTACCAAAACTTTAGGATGTTATCCTACACTCAGAGCTATCCCTAGAGTTTTTAACAAATTTATTTAATTCTAATCTCTAAATATCAACTAAACCCTTCTTTAATACACTATAGTGACCCATAACTTTCCTACTTAGATATTACACCTTAATGGATGAATATTTATTACATAACATTAATATCCATGCTAGAACCATAAAGGGTTAGTGTTTTTGGAGATCAGACACACAATATTCTTATTTCATGAAAGATCTTGAACATTTCACATAATGATCTTCCCAAATAGTACTCATATTAAACATACCCAACTTAAAAACTTTCTCTATAACCTGGGGAAAGGAAACATAATAAAGGGTGAGCTTTGATACTTAGTAAGGGAAAATAAGGGATATATCAATGATCACTTAAGAATAACATGAGCATGAGTTTAACATTTTAAAACCATACCCAACATATCATAGATAATCCCGAGTCATAACATAAATCTTGATATTTAATAAAACATGAATCATAAAGGGATCAAATAAAACGAGACATGTGAACTTAACATTGAAATAAGACATAAGTTTTTTCCATACACATAAGCATAAAAAATAATTTCCTTATTCAAGACTCACTGTCAAGATTATCATAGTAGATTGAGTTCACTCCCCATTCCATCATATCCTTAGTAAAGGGTAACTCCCAATACTATCATAGTGGATTGGGTTCAATCCCTATTCCATTATATCCTTAGTTAAGTTTGACTCCCAAAACCATCATGGCAGAAAAAGTCCCTTATTGAACTGGGTTCATTCCTCATTCTAGTCCTTATTATCTCATGATATATCAATCATTATCCAATAAATTGGAGGGATATATAATTTTAGGGCCACCCATCACATAATAATAATCCATTCATATGTGTGACACATGATCATAAAACATTCATCATATATCATAACCTATGAAAAAGAAATGGGTTTCATAAACATTTCAACAATTAATCATAGGATGACCTGTGGAAAATAAACTAGTTTCATAAACATCTCATAATCATAATAATAAAGCATATATATAAATAATAAGTATGGTATCCTTAGATCATATCCTGAGTAAAGTATAAGTAACATCAAAAGATGTTATTGTAAATGAAAGCATCTTTAAAAGAATACTTGGACTATTTTATTAGAAAAATACCCTTTTTTATTCTAGAATCAATTATTTAAAATCAAATAAATTCCAAAATATTATAGAAAAAATTTTCATTGAAAAGAACCATGAAATGTTGTAAAGGAATCTTTAAAGCATTGAGTGTTCATAACCACATGGAATTCCATTTATTCCTTATACATTAAAATAAATATTCTTTTCACATTTTTAGAAAAAAATTCAAAAGTGACTCATTCAGAAATCAACAATAAGATTCATTTGAATTTTTTTATTGAAATTAAAATATTATTAAAAATGACTTTAAACAATCATATGATAATAGTAAAAACATTATATAGAACATTTTAAAAAAACATGGACATAGAAGAAAATTATTCCCAATTAAATAGAAAATAAAGTATATTTCTCTTGAAAACATATTCTCAATTATTTTAAGTAAAAAAGAGAGTAAAAATATACTATTTATTTAAAATTCTATAAACAACCAAAGGCTAATAAAATTAACGAGATTATTGAGAGGAAGATCATGAAATTTCATCATCAAAACTTAATCATAAACAAACCTTATAAATAATGAAATTATAACATAAAACTTGACTCATGACTATTGTAGGGCATGGAAAAAGCATATTTATTTTTCTAATATAGAATGGAGACTAACCAGGATTGTGACACTTGAGGAGCTTCTCATTCGATTCACTTACTTAATCTAATTCACTTAAAAACTAATTTGTTTTTTTTATTTTATGAAAACAATGATAATTTTTGTTTTTGATTAATTTATAAAATATTGAAATGACTATTATAATGAAAATTTAAACTTAAACTAACTTGAAATACTAAAATAATTTCACTAGAAAAATGAACTTGGTTCTATGTTTGGTTTTGGGTTTAATTATTATTCTCCTTTATTTTTTTAAATTTAATTTGATAATCAAATCATGAAATCTCATGATGAATTAATATACATATATTTCATATTTTTAAAATATTAAATTCCTTAAGAAATCTAAATTCCACCTCCTCCCATAATCAATGTTTATGGGACACCTTAGTTGAAGGTGTTTCATCTTCCAGGACCTGGCTCCATTGGATGCTGTTTCATCTATTGATTGGCTCAACTCCGTCGTGTGAAGATCTAACCAATAGAACAGAGGTAAAAATAATGAAATAAAATAATATACATATATTTAAGTTGCATGTCATGGGTGAAAATAATCACACCCTTGAATGCCACTCACATATACCATAAACATAAAACAACTTTAAGAAAAATTAAAGAACACCTTAACCCACCTCGGACCAAGATTCATGTTAGCCCCTCATTGTCAAGGGAAAGAGATAACTTGGTGGAAAGATAGAAGAGAATAGAATATAATACAAAGAATAAAATAAAAAGAATAAAATTAAATAAAAATAGAATAAGAAGAAGAAAAGTGAATAAAAATAAAAAGAATGGGGATGTGAAAAGAGGAAGAATACAAAAACATGAAATCACAAAAATAAAAATAGAATAAGAAGAGATATCAGGAAGAATAAAAATAAAATGAAATGAAATGAGAAAATAAAATAAATTAATTTGGAGAATAAGAAAATTAATAGAATAAACAAGATGAAACAAAATAAAAAGAAGAATAAGTATAAGAATTTGAATGGATGTCACTTTTATAGAATAATAAATTTAAATTAATGAATTTATTTAATAAAATAAAATTAAAATTATATATTAATTAAAAATAAAAATGAATTGAAAATAAAATAAAAAGAAAACAGAAGAATGAAATGGGAGTAGAAACATGGTCTCCTCCTATGGATAATCATCCTTGGGTGGTCAAACTCTTTGGAACTAGAATGAACTCATCAATTTATAGAGGATAATTTCATTCGATGGATGGAAATTGTATCATAAAAATATTTTCTTTTAAATTCACCCCAAGACCTGTGGGTGTGAATATTGAAACACCTGAAGATCTTGGATTCTAAAAAAAAGTCTGTGGACAGATCTTGTGGGGCGACCTTCTTCTTTATTCCTTGGGTCTATGTGGGATTTTCATGGGATACAAGGAACATGGAAGTGGTTTTAAATCATGGAAGTGGTGGCAGTGTAGCTTCCCCTTTATCTATCCTTTGAAGTGTTCAGATGAAGCTCAAAATGGCTTCATATTGATCCTATGGGGACCAGGAGGTGATCATAGGTGTTCCCAGTTGGTGGAAATGATCAGTGGATCAAACTTGAGCTCAGGGTTGTTGGACATGGTGGTCCTAAGGTTAAATAGTGGAAATAATGGTTGATAACAAAGGTGTAAAGTGGTGGAAGTGGCAGAGGATGGTGATGACTTTGAGTGTACGAGAATGGGGTGCACGTTTTTAAATGAGATGAAAAATAACTTATAAAATCCATCCCAAATTGGTACTTTAGGCGGAGGGGGTATTTTAATATAATCTAAAGAATAGATAATGATCGATAGAAGCCCACACCTTGGTGGGCTCCCAGATACATGCACACACACACATGGACCGATCCACACTACTCAGCCCATGCGGGCCTTTGGACCACCTATGCTCCCACATCTCATCACATGATCACATGCCCATACCGGCCCATGTGGGATCTCCCTATGCTTTGATTGGCTAGACGGAACTATTTAGTCCTAGATATGAGGATTTCTTTCTATCTTGAGGGCTCTATTGGCTTGGAACCTATTTTTTATAAAACACCTGAAAAATAAGATATAAAATTTAAATTAAATTCACAAAAATACCAATAAAAAATAATTAAATCAACACCAAATTCAAATTCAAAATTCTTTCATTCAAATAAACCAATTTTTATTATTTATATATTAATTAAATAATTTGAATAAAAAGTTGAAATATATCAAATTATTCATTAAAAACCATTTATAAATCCCTATAAAAATGTTTAAAAATATGCATGAAAATTGAGTGTGTAAAATATCCCCACACTTAAACTATGTTTTTCCTCAACTATAAAATATCAACATTGAAAATTAGAGGGAACCAAATTTTCTAATATTTAACTTTCAAAGTGATAAAACAAAATTATTATCAATGTTAAATAAAACTTTCAAATTTCACATAAAATATCAATTCAAATTTTCAATTTTCAAAGAAAAAATCAACTCAAGTATTTTACTTTAACCCTTTTTAAAATTATATAACTTTTTATTTCATCTATTCAATATCCTTAATTCATATTATTAAACATTAAAAATCATGATTTACCTCTCTTGGAATATTTTCTCTCATCACTGATTATAAAATTCAAATAGATTTATGCTCATATCATGAGAACATTATTCTTATCATTAGGCTTATAAAGGAACTAATTTCTCCAATTTTTCAAGAAAAAAAGTCAATAAAATCATGAGGTGTCACACCCATACCCTTTTAGTTATTTTATTTCATTTTTTTCTTGGCCTTGAATAATTTTTTGGGGTTTGGGTGAGTCCCAGATTAATTTTTTTTGAGTTTATTTTTAAAAAATGTGTGTTTTAGGTTTCAAATCACTTGGCACATGGGCAGAGCTCTGTTTGGAAACCATGCAATGCCCAGAAAACTGCGCGACCTTCCAATCTTCAAAAAAATAAAATAAAATAGGAATTAAAATCATTTATAATATTATTAGTGAGAATATTTTTATTTTTATTATTATTGTTCTTAATATTAATAATAATATCATTAAAAATTATTATTATCATTATATTATTATTTTTATCATTATATTATCATCATCATTATCATCATCATCATCATCATCATCACCATAGTAATGATGATGATGATGATGATGATGATGATTATTATTATTAAGAGTTTTTGTGGGCTTTAGGTTGGTGTGTGGGCACTGCACAAATAGTGGGAACCATGTGGTCATCCTAGGTACCTCTATGGCTGCTTCTAGAGTGGTTAGAAGCTATCTCATAGTTCACGCACATTCGCTTGATCCATGCACAAACCGCGTGGTTGTCCAGTGTTTAAATTAAATAAAAGTTTAATGAGAAATAAATTAAGATAAAAAGAAATATTTAATAACAATTATAATATCCATATTATAGTTATTGTGAGTAATTATTTTTATAATTACTATGGATAATTATTATAATTATTATGAATGTTAATTATTATTATTATCAAGAATATTATTATTATTGTATTGATAATAATAATAATAATAATAATAATAATAATAATAATAATTATTATTATAATTATTATTATTAATAAGATAGGTTGGTTTTTATTTTTCTTTTTAGGGTTTTCCTTTCCATTATTTTCCCCCCCTCCTCCACATAGCTCTCTTTTCCCCCCTCCTAGGGTAGTGCGTGACCCTCCCCTTCCTCCCTGTGTAGTGTGTCGTCCTCCCCCCCGCTCACCCACCAGCTCCTGTAGCCTCCTCACCCTACCGGCACACCTCACCTTGCTGGCACCGCCCTTACCGACGCGCCTCCCCATTATGAATCACTTTCCCTGGCAAACCCCCTATTCTAGTGAGTATTATAGGTGTCTCCCCCTTTTTTGGTGAGTCTAGCTGGTGCTGTGACCTCCCAGCTCTGGCGCCTGTACCCTACCAGCGTCACCCCGACCAGCCCGCACCCTACCAGTACGACATCCTACTGGCATGCTGCCTCCTTATGATGTTTCCCCCACTCTGGTATAATCCTATTCATTATTATTCATTTTACCTTTGGTTAGTTTGGGTTTTTTAATTTTTGATGGTTTATTTTGGACTGTTTATGGTTTTGAAACCCTCGTGGAGAAATATCTAGTTTGTGTTTTCCATTCCACCATGAATCCAAGGTAGGTTCCCCATTTCAATTACCTTTATAATTAATGATTCATATATTTCATGATATTTAAAATTTCTATGCATACTGAATATTGTTTTTTGATCCTTATGATAATTAATTATGGTGAAAAATCATAGTTTATACCCAGTTTTGTGTTAAATTGTGTTATTTTGCTAAAAATGTGCACATCACTTTTTTATAACATGTTCCGTGACTTTTTGCACAAGGTTTGTGATAGGTAAAATATATTTTAGCATCTTAAATGGATTTATGTCATGAAAATTGGCATTTATCCCTTGTTGAGTGTTAAGTGATTTTTTGTTAAATATTTCATGCCTTGTGTTTTTATAAAATGTCTGGTTGGATTTTAGGGGTTAAATGTGATATAAAATGGTTGATTTGGATTTATAAATGTGTAAATAGTGTTAGAAATGTTATTTTGGGGTTCCTTATATGGTTTCCAAAATGGTTTTGGATTTATAAATACACGAGTATCGATTTTAAAGGTGTTTTGGTGTGTTTACACCCCTTTATAAAAAGTTCATGTGTATGTTGATAAATATTGGTTTTGTGAATAATATTTAAAGGCATGTTTGGAATATTTGTGTAAATGTTGAAATTATTTATTATGAAAACCTCCTTGGATATTTATCATAACTTGTAAGTGTATATAATGGATGGTATGTCCTCACTGTGGAATCCTTGTGATCCATTAGGAGAGTACCTCGAGTTTGGCTCTTTGTGTTCAGTTTGTTCTATGGCATGAGATCATCCCTTAGAGTGGCTCAGGGTGATGCCTGTTTTTTATTACTTATTATATATATATTTTTGATTTGATTATTGGATGTAATCGGTTGGATCACCCCTATTATACATGATACATGGGAACCTAGCATATTGAGAGATTATTCTAAGAATGATTGCTTCACTTCTAGTTGATGTACTGACTAGTGGCCCATAGTAGGTAGATATATGTTTGGGATTATTACTATAGGATTTTCCCTTGGTTTATCCTGAGTTAGGGTGGCTGAGCATATTGAGCATTTTGATTTCATCATGTGTGGCATGATACCGGGGGGTGGGGTCTCATGTATTAGTGTCTTATGGATTATTCTTAATCTCTTAGGTTCACCTATGTCTGTTTGCTTTAGTCACTTGTAGTGATGTTGAGATACTTGTATTATTACTTATGTTTTCCTATTGTTTCATTAATTTGGTACCTTCTTATGTAATGTCTTTCTTGGAAAGTGGCGTGTTGATTTGAATAAGGTTTTTTGGGAAAATTATTTTCAAGGAAAAGTGTTTTATCATGATCTGTGAAGATTGAAAATATAGACACCACTTTCCCCTTGAAGATGATAGTGTATCACTAATGGTATGATTTTGGTTTTATAAAATTAAAAAGGGGCAATGTGACATACTTTGTTTTAATTAAAATGTATATAAAAGATTACTTTTATTAATTATAGTTCAAAATTGAAATTGATGTTTCTTTAATTTTAAAGGAAGTGCATTGGGAATAGATTATCGGGATACCATACTAAGTTTTATACTCACACCTATAATTATTTTCTATTTTTAGATCTTATACAAGTTTCAGCTTGGGTTTCATTCACCTTGAGTGACAGGTGATTTTTATGTTGGAGAGTGACCCGTGAGGTCACATGGAGCTAGTGTGGTCATCTGGTTATTTTTTTATTTTTGTATAGATTTTTTATCTTCTTGTATCTTGTGTATAAAATATGTTTAGTTCAGTTTTATATATATATTGAACTGCATGTTCAACTTACTTCTATTTATTTTTTGTTTTAACTATTGGGAAAAATCATTCCCTATTTGTCCTTTGTTGATTCCCTTAGTGCTTGTCTCCATCCCGGGAGGATTGGGAATGCCTATCGGTCCTTGTTGAGGATTAGATCGTGTGAACGGTTCAGGGTCAACTCGGGTTGGTTTGTGACAAAATGGCATCAGAGCAGCTCGGATCTTAGCATACCATTCTTTTCAAAGCACCCTTTGTTATTTAGGGATGTCAAAGTAGATGGAGTAGGATTTTTAGGACTCGTGGGGTAGGTGCAGGAAGAGATTCATGAACTCTTGCTCATTTTTATCCTTGGGTTTCCATGGGAAGTCCAGTTTTGTTAGTCTTCTATGTCTTTAAGAAATGTTTTATGGTTGGGATTTGATAAGGGGAGTTGGGATAATAGTCCCAGTGAGATCGCATGGCCTAGAAATCTATGTGGAGCTAGGGGTATGTTTCTAGAAGTCTCTCCGTGTCGGTGGCTTGTTTGGAATATGGTCGCCAACCATATGGTCACATCACCCACCAACACTAGTTCTCTTTTTGAGTTGTTTTGTGTCTCCTTTGAATTCTGAAAAGTGTTTGAATCGGATAAATTGGTTTTATAAAATGGTTGTTTGAAATGGAATGTTTTATTTGGGTATTTTTTTTAAATGAAATGGGATGAGTTTTAAACCAAATGATTTTTTGACTTGGTGGTTAGTGTGCCTTTGGAAGGTACATGATTTTTGAAATGGGATGAATGATTTGTTTTTAGAAAATAAAGTTTCATTGTTTTGGACTTTGATGTGTTCATGGGTGCTCGCATACATGGTGGTATGTGGATGTGTAGATGGGTGCTTGGTATGGAATAAGGGATGGATGCCCAAGGGGCATGAAAATATACATTTGAGTGAGGATCGATGAAACACCATTGGTGAGGGTGAAAATCCACGATGTTTGTTCTTGAAATCAAAAATGTTTTCACAAAGGGGATGTTTGTTGTTTATAATTCTTTGTTTCCTTATGTTTAAAGCTGTTCGGTTATATGGTATTTGATCTTGAGGATTGTTATTATTGAGTTGAACTTGATTTGGTTCTAGACTCTTTATTTTCCAACAATTGTCCCCATGGAGCTTCGATGGGTGATCGTAGTGCGGTTGATCAACCTAAGGATTTTGTGCTTGAGTTCTAGAATATGGATCCACCTCTCTTTTATGGACAACTAAACCCATCCACAGTGGAAGAGTGGATGAGAATGATCTAAAAGAAATTTATCCTCATTGAGATTCCCGAGTCTTTGAAGGTTAAGTTTTCAACTCTTATGCTTAAAGGATAATCGTGGATGTAGTGGAAGTCAGTGTCTCAAAACAAGCCCTGTAAAGATATTACTTGGGAGTTTTCAAGTATTTGTTTGTTAATAAATATTTCTCAAAGAAATAAAGGGTGAGAAAGGGGATAAAGATGGGTTTTATATAGTAGGGTGATGGATCAGTGCTGTAGTAATTCTATCACTTTATAGATCTAGTCCCTTATGATCCAGGGTATGCTACGAATGATTCTACGAAGGCTCAACATTTTGAGGTTGGGATTTGTCCCGACCTACATTCGAAGATGTCAGAACTTAATCTAACTTAATTTTATGATGTTTCAAGGAAATATTTTCACATTGAATCCATGATGGAAGGAGTCCGCAAGGTATTCCTCCCTTTTTTAATCCCTAGGAGTAGTGGGGAAAATTCTGGTAAGGAGATGAGGAAGTGGTTGAAAGTTGATGAAGCAGGTCATGGAATCAAGAGGCCTCAGGATATTTCATCAACCTATTAGGATCTATATATCCTCATGTGTTATCAGTGTGGAAAGCTAGTTCACAAGAAACCATCATGTCCGAATTCTCCTAGGTCCTGCCATGCTTACAAACGCTTGGGTCACTTGCAAAGATTCTGTCAGGGCGTTTCTAGAAAGTGTCATGGTGGAAATTCTTAGGAGTGAGATACTATTGGGTATTAGTTTAAAGTTTTTTTTGTAAGTTTCCTTCTAGTTTAAGGTATATTTTTTTGTGGAGGTTGTACTAATGGTGTTTTGGGATTTTGAAATGTAAGGGAATGTCATGGGTCTTTTGATGAACTTTTCAATTCCAGTGTGGTTTTAATTTCAAGATTAAATCCTCTCTTTTGTTGAATCAAAATATGTATGTTTCTTATTGGTATTATCAAAACCTAACTATAAGGTAGGATATGCTTTATCCATAAGATCTCTAGACAAAGTACTCAGAGTGAAGTTGGCATGTAGTCCGGAACCCTAGGGGTTTAAGAAGTTTTGTTAAGGTTGTGCCACTACAATTGCGGTGAGGAAGTTCTAGTGTTTTAGTTGTGGTTTCTATATCATTGTGAATTTACTCTTGTCTCAAAGATCATGGTGGACTTACCCTGCATGCAGTGTTAGTGGTTATGATTTCTTGGATGTGTGTTTCTGGTCAATGTCCTCATGTGGACCACCCATACAAGTTAGGTGCAGTCTTGGTTTCTATTTGTTTATAAGGGTTGAGCATTGGGTAGTTGTTGTTTTTGGTATATTGGTCCATTAATTGGAATCGCTTTCCTCTGAGTCCATTTGGTAAGGGTTTTTGGACCATGTGAGAGAGGCATAACTCCGGTTTTTGTTTCATTTCCATTTGGTCGCTCTTAATTGGTTCTTATGGTGGGGATACCCACTACAGGCCTCATTGAGATTTATTTTAAGATGTTATTGGTTTATAGTTGAATTCTAATGGTGGGGAGTTCATTCGGGCCTCCCCTATGCTAGTGATCTATTTCTGACAATGAGGTTAAGTTATGTTGGTGGTTGGTGAAAGGTCCTCAGATTGAGAGGTTGGATTTTATTGATGTAGAATCCTTAGGTGTTGATCAATCAGCTGGAAAGTGTTGTGGATTTACAGGGGCATAAATCATTATGGTTGGGATAATTGTCACATCCCGACCCATGTAGTTATTTTATTTTGTTATTTTCTTGTCCTTGAATAAGTTTTTTGGGGTTAGGGTGAGTCCCAAATTAATTTTTTTGATTTTCTGTTAAAAAAATGCATGTTTTAGGTTTCACATCACCTGGAGCACAGGAAAAGAAAAGTTTAGAAATCGTGCAGTGCCGAGGAAACTACGCGGTGTGCCCATATTCAAAAAAATAAAATAAATATTAAAATCATTTATAATATTATTAATGAAAATATTATTATTGTTATTGTTATTGTTCTTAATATTAAGAATAATATCATTAAAAATTATTATTATCATTATGTAATTATTTTTACCATTATATTATTATCATCATCATGATTATGATAATGATAATGATTATTATTATTATTATTATTATTAAGAGTTTTGGTGGGATTTAGTCTGGTGCATTGGCACTGCGCGAATAGCGGGAACCGTGCGGTCAGCCCAGGTACCTCTGCATCTACTTTTAGAGCGGTCATAAGCTACCACACGGTTCGATCATGGTTGCTTGATCTGTTCATGGGCCGCATGGTTTCCCAGTATTTAAATTAATTAAAATTTTAATGAGAAATAAATTAAGATAAAAATAAATATTTAATAATAATTATAATATTCATATTATAATTATTGTGAGTAATTAATTTTATAATTACTATGGATAATTATTACAATTATTATGAATGTTAATTATTATTATTATCAATAATATTATTATTATTATTTTGATAATATATTATTATTATTATTATTAGAATTATTATTATTATTAAGATAGGTTAGTTTTTCTTTTTCTTTTTAGGGTTTTCCTTTCCCTTCTTTTCTCCCCCTCCTCCATGTAGCTCTATTTCCCCCCCTATTGGTGTGGTGTGTGAACCTCCCCTTCCTCCCCATCCAGCATGTTGTCCTCACCCCTACTCACACACTAGATCCAACTGCCTTCGCACCCTACCGACATGACTCAAATTGACGGAGCCACCCTTACCGGCGCGCCAACCCCTTACATAGCCCTTTCTTTGGCGAACTTCCTCTTCCATCGAGTCTAGCTATCACCATCCCCTCTTCTAGTGATTCTAGCCAGTGCCGCGACCTCCTTGCTCTGGTGGTCGCACCCAGTCAGCGTCACCCAGACCAGCCCGCACCCTGCCGGTGCGACCTCCTGCCGGCGCACTGCCTCCTTCTAGCGCGTTCCCCACTCTAGTATAATCCTCTTCATTATTATTCATTATTACTTCAGTTATTTTGGGAATTTTAATTGTTGAGGGTTTTTTTTGGATTGGTTAGGGTTTTGAAACCCCCGTGGAGCAATCTCGAGCACGTTTTTTCCATTCCACCACAAATATGAGGTAGGTTACCCATTGAACTTGCATTTAAAATTAATGTTTCATCCTTTTCATGATATTTGAACTTTATATGCATACTGAATATTTTTGTTTGATCTTTATGATAATTAATTTGGGTGTAACATGGTAGTTTATACCTAGTTTAATGTTAAATTATGTTTTTTTATTACAAATGTGCACACCGCTTTTTGATAACATGTTTCGTGACTTTTCGCACATGGTTTGTGATTGGTAAAATATAGTTTTGCATCTTAAATGGATTTATGTCATGAAAATTTATGTTTATCCCTTGTTGAGTGTTAGGTGATTTTTTTTGTTAAATATTGCATGCCTTGTGTTTTTATAAAATGTCTGGTTGGATTTTATGGGTCAAATGTGATATAAAATGGTTTCTTTGGATTTATAAATGCATCGAAAGTGTGAGAAATGGTATTTTGGGGATCCTTATATGGTTTCCAAAATGGTTTGATATTTATAAAGACACTATTATCATTTTTCATGGTGTTTTAGTGTTTTTTTACCCCTTTATAAAAAGTGCATGTGTATATTGATAAATATTGGTTTAGTGAATAATGTTTAAAGGACTATTTGGAATCTTTGTGTAAATTTTGAAAGTGTTAATTATGAAAAAATCCTTGGATATTTCTCATTCCTTGTAATTGTATATAATAGATGGGATATACTCACTGTGGAATCCTTTTGATCCATTATGAGAGTGCCTCGAGTTAGACTCTTTATGTTCAGTTTGTTATATGGCATGAGATCGGTTCTTGGAGTGGATCTGGGTGATGCCTATTGTTGTTTAGTTGTTATATATATATTTTATTTGATTCTTGGCTGGTATCAATTGGATCACCCCTATTATACACGAGACACAAGAACCTGGAATATTGATATGATATTCTAAGAATGATTGCTACACTGGTAGTTGACGTACTGACTAGTGGCCCAAAGTAGGTGGATATATGTTTGGGCTTATTACTATGGGATTTACCCTTGGTTTTTCCCAAGTTCGGTTAGATAAGCGTATTGATCATTTTGATTTCATCATGCTTGGAATGATATCGGGGGATGTGGTCTCATGTATTAGTGTCTTATGGATTATTCTTAATCTCCTAGGTTCACCTATGTGTGTTTTCTTTAGTCACTTGTAGTGACATTGAGATGATTGTATGATTACTTATATTGCCCCTGTTGTGTCATTAATTTGATACCTTCTTGTGCAGTGTTTGGTGTGTTTATTTTAATAAGGTTTTTTAGAAAATTATTTTCAAAGAAAAGTGTTTTATCATCCTCTGTGCAGATTGAAAATATAGACACCACTTTCCCCTTGAATGTTCTAGTGTCTCACTAATGGTATGATTTTGGTTTTATAAAATTAAAAAGGGGCAATGGGCCATACTTTGTTTTAAGTAAAATGTATAGAAAATATTACTTTTATTAATTGTAGTTCAAACATGAAATTGAAATTTCATTAATTTTAAAGTAAGTTCATTAGGAATAGATTATCGGGATAGCCTACTGAGTTTTATACTCACGCCTATAGTTATTTTCTGTTTTTAGCTATTGTATAGGTTTCATCTTGAGTTTCGTTTTCCTTAAGCAATGGGTGATCGTTGTGTTGGAGAGTGACTTGTGAGGTCACATGGAGCTAGTGTGGTCATATAGTTAGTTTTAGTTTTTTTTGTATAAATATTATATTGTCTTGTCTCTTGTGTATAAAAGATGTTCAGTTCAGTTTTATATATATTTTGAAATGAATTTGCAACTTACTGCTATTTATTTTCCATTTTAACTATTGGGTGAAATCGTTCCCTATTTTTCCTCTATTTTATTCCCTTGGTGCTTGCCACATTCTTGGGAGGATCAGAAACACCTCTCGAACCTTGCCACAGATCGACAGAGGTGACCGATTCAGAGTCGACCTGGGTTGGTTCGTGACATGAGGACTTTGAAATAAATCTTCCAATGACTCTGAGGCTTAAGGTTGGTAGGAATTGATGTTTTAAAAATTAATCCTCAAATAATAGGCTTATTTATTAAAGTATAAAAATGATATCAAAAGTGAAAGTTTAATGGCATTATTACCTTGAAAATAGAAACTCCCATTCCCCAAAAATAAAAGTAAAGTTATGATCAAAATAAATCATAATGAATGATGTGAACATTATTTAATTTTTCTCACTACTTTTATACACTTTTTTCTTTTTCAAAGTACATTTTTTTTTTCATTTTTTTCATTTTTGAATGTTATTCTTAGAAAAAACTTCACATAAACCACCTAACCACAAATGATAAAAATCATTGGTATAGTTATGGTGATTTTTGATTCTTCTAAGTCACAACCCGTTCTTATTGTTTTTCATTTTTTTAAGGAGGTAAAACAATAAAGTACATTGAATAAATGAAAAACCTTTATTTATTACCAAAATTATCACCCCTACACTTTTTCTTTATAATTTATTTCATCCCTTTTACCATGAACTTCCCAACACCCACACTTCAACTTTAAAATATCATGAAAATACTAAGAGGAGGGTAAGAATGGATAAAAATGGCTTAAAACATGGATCATACCTAACAAGTTCATTCTTGGTTTCTATGGTTTAAAAGGGATTAATTTAAATGTTCTTTTCAAGGATACATGCTTTTTAAAAGATGCCGCAATCATTTTAAATGTGGTTTTGTATAGTCATAGCTTTGACAAGTTCAAATGAAAGTTATGGTAAGTTGAATGTCCCAATATCACTCAAGAAATATGTTCATGATAAAATAGGATTTACTTGGTATAGAAATACTATCAGGAATGGTACATTTTATTTAAGACAATCACTCAAGGAATGAATAATAATAAAAAATCAATTCAAATGAATTTTAGAAATTCAAATCATGAAAAATGATAAGGAAATTTCATAAACATGAATCAATAAATTCCCTCAAATCACGAGTCCTCATTTTAATATCCATGATTGAATTTAATAATCTAATTATACATTTTAATCATTCAATCTCATTAACATTGAAATCTAAAACATAGAATCATAGGATTCCAAAGAAACTCATGTCTCCTAGATAAGTAAAGTAAAACATGAATTCAAGTATGGACATGCAAGTTCTAGTTTAAATCTCAAAACATGTTGCTGGAAAAAATGTATAGAGTTTGAACATAGACATAAAAGTGAAATCCCTTTCCCATGAAGCTTAGTTTTTTTTGTTCCACTATTTGGGGTTGCCTTATTCCAACATGAACCTATACAAGAAAATTACTCAATTAAAATACAAGGATTATTCCATTTAAACTCAAAAATATAAGAGGGAGTATTCTTCATGATAAACTAATCATAAGAATGAAATTGAGGTCATAAAAAGAAAGTAAAATGATAAGTCTTGGTATGATACCTCAAGTGGCCTCTGAATTTTTATCACCTCTAGAGGGTAGTACCAACTGTTATCCATAATTTGATAGTGAGTGGATCTTATTGATTTGAAACACCACATGTGGATTTTCTTAACTTGTGGTTTTTTTGGTGGGGAATGATACATGGATAGAGTATAACAAATCCCCACTTCATAATTAAGTATAGCTTTCATGGAGAGGGTAGGATGAAGTATGAATCATTCAACTTACTAGTTGCTACTTGAAAAACCTCCTCCTTGTACAATTATGGCACAACATGGGCTACATAAATTGAATGATCAAAGGAAAAGTAAGCATATATTTTTACTTGAAAAAAATTTAAATTGAAATTATTAATAAAAAAATTTACCTTTAAATATAATCATCCTATATATTGATTTATTTAGGCTCAACCATTTAGAATTCCTCATGGGATTCCTTAAATGTATGTTCATCAAAATCATGGAGTGCTATGTGTTCTTCAATAGGTTCATGTGTTGTTTCTTCATCTCCCTCTAAGGAATGAAAAGAATTAACTAAATATAAAAATTCAAAAAAATAAGGAGTGATACTAAAATAAGATATAATAAGATCAGAAACAAAAGAATTTAAAATAATATCATCTCCTTGAGTTTTTTTTGGTTCAATCTTTTCCTTAGTGGTGAATTACTCTTGAATTTAGATCTTAGTATATGGAGGCAGGTGGTTAGGCTCCTCCATATTTTCTTCAAATCCCATCAAATGAGTGGTTTATTACTCCATGGATAGAAAAATATGAAAAGGTTATATATATTCTAATTTGTAGGGACTGTGGTGATCAATTTGTAACTCATACTAATTCCAGAAGTTATCTAGATCTTACTGATCTCCCACATGTTGCTCAACAGGCAATTCTTACTCATCATGAATACACTATAGATCACCATGGTCATCTTGGATATGTTTATTAAAATGGTTGGGAAGTTTACGTTCCTAGAGTTTGGCCTCATGTTCTTGGATATCCTCTAAAAAATTAGGGAAGACTAAGGGGGAATCTTCCTGTTCCTTATCCAATTGATTAAATTAAGGAAAGTTATGGGATAACTTAGTTAGTTAATGGGCCATGGCTTCAAAAATTTGTTCCTTAATGTACTTACTTAGGATAAATATTAATTATTTGTATTATTTATCCCCATTATTAAATTTCCAGAATAATATAACTTATCTAGAAATAATAAAAGCACTATAATTTTTATACAATGGTGACTCAAAAATTGGATCTTTTATCCGTTATTAATTATTCCATGAATTAAAAAAATAATCATTTGAAAACATCATGGAATTTTTTTATGGTTAAAAAAATAAATTAAAAGTATCTACTATGTGAAAATAGAAAAAGTAAATAACTACTGAATGGATCCCAGGAAATGATGCTAGTTTTTATGCATGCCTATCATAGGGTATGGGAAAAGAAAATTTATTTTCCTAATGTAGTACAGAGGCTGAACATGGTCATCTCATTTGAGGATATTATTAGTTTATTCAATTACTTAATCTAATTCACCTAAGAAGTAATTTGTTATTATTTTTTTATGAAAATAGTGACAATTTTTTTACTAATTTATAAAATATTCAAATAACAAGTAGAATCAAAATTTAAACTTAAACTAACTTGAAATGATAACATAATGTGATTAGAGAGAAATAATTTAGTTCTGAGTTTGGTTTTGGGTTCAATAATTATTATAATTTATTTATTTAAATTTAGTTTAATAATCTAATAATGAAATATCATGATGAATTACTGTCATTTTATTTAGTTTTTGTGAAATATTTAATGTCTTAAGTAATATAAATTCCACCTCCTCCTATAATCAATTTTTATTATACACCTTAGTTGAAGGTGTGTCATCTTCCAGGATCTAGATCCATCGAATGTCATTTCATCCATTGATTAGCTCAAATCCATCTTGTGAAGAGTTAACTAAAGGAAGAGTGGTAAAATTAATGAAATAAAATAATATAAATATATTTTAGTTTTATTTCATGGGAGATAATATTCACACCCATTCATTCCACTAACATCCAACAAAAACATAAAATAAATAATAAGAAAATTTTAAGAACACCTTAACCTCCCCCGAACCAAGCCTTAGGTCATCTCGTAATTGTCAAGGGTAATAGACCACTTCGTAGAAAGAGAGAAGAAAAGAGAATATAATAAAAATAATAAAATAAAAATAATAGAATAAAATAAATAGAGAATTCTAAGAATAATAGAGAATAAAAATAAAAAATAGGGATAAGAAAAGTAGAATAAAACAAACACATAAAATAAAAAAAATAAAAAAGATAAGAATAAGAAGAGATATAGGGAATGAATTAAAATAAAATAAAATGAAATGATAAAATAAAATAAATTAATTTATATAGGAAGAATATTAAAAGAATAAATAAGAATAAAAATAAGAAGAATAAGAAGAATAAAAAGAAGAAGAAGAATTTGTATAGATGCCACTTTTTATAGAAGAAGAAATTAAAATGAATGAATTTATTTAATTAAATAAAATTAAAGTTACATATTAATTAAAACTAAAAATGAAAATAAAATAAAATAAAATGATAATAGAATAATGAAATGGGAGCAGTAACATGACCTCCTCCTGTGGATGATCATCCTTGGGTGGTCGAACTCTGTAGTAGTGATACATCCTATATTTATAGAGGATAATTTTATTTGGTGGATGGAATTCATATATTTAAAATATTTTCTTTTAAATTCACCCTAATACCCATGGGTGTGAATATTTAAACACCCACAAATATCAAATTCTAAAAAAAAATGCAGTGGACAAATCTCACAGGGAAAACTTCTTCTTTTTTCCTTGCATGGGTCAATTTGGGATTTACATGAGATGTGGGGAACATGGTAGTGGTGTTCGAGTGTGGTAGTGGTTGAAGTAGATCTTCTTATTCATCTAGAATTCTACATGGTCAGATAAAGCTCGAAATGGATTCATAGCAGTTGTATGGGGACTGGGAGGTGATTGGAGGTGTTCTCAATTGGGGGAAGTGATCAACATCTCTAGATCGAGCTCAGGGTGGTCGGCCATGGCGGTACTAAGGTAAATAAGTGGAATTGTTGTATGAGAAAAAATATGTAAAGTGGTGCTAGTGGTGGAGGATGGTGGTGGCTTTGAGTGTCTGAGAATAGTGCACACATTTTTAAATGGGATGAACAATAACTTATAAAAGATGTCCCACACCGATACTTCTGGTGGAGGGGGAAATTGGTTATAATCCATAGCATGGATGATGATAAAAATAATCCCACACTATTTTGGGATCCTATAAAAACACACACACACACACACATTCACATGGGTCAGGCCACAACACTCGGACCGCACGGGCCTTCGGCCCACCTATGCTCCCACAACTCCTCGTGGGCCCACACACCCACACCAGACCGTGTGAGATCTCACTGTGCTATGATTGGCTGGAAAATACTATGTAGGCCTAGATATGAGTCTTGATATCTAGTTTGATGCAATTCTTGGGTCAGAACCTATTTTTTTAGCAAACACTTGAAAAATAAGATATAATATTTAAATCAACTTCATAAAAATACCAATCCAAAATAATTAAATCAGCACCAACTTCAAATTCAACATTATTTCCTTAAAATAAACCAATTTTACTTCTCTTTGTTTAAGTTCCAACATTTGAATAAAACATTGAAATATATGGAATTATTCATTACAAACCATTCAATAATACTTATAGAAATTTTTAAAACTATGCATGAAATTGAGTGTGCCAAAACCCTTACCACTTTGGTAATATCTGAATAAAAACTTCATGAAAGAGAGAAAATTATATAGATATTTATATCTAAATAATTTTCATAATAATAATCCTAAAATAAATTCATGGTTAGTATATAAAATACATAAAATAAACAAGTTCCAAATATGACATGTGTCTCATAGAAATAAAAGTGAGATGAAAATCCATTACCTCAAGTTCAAATTACTTCAAATGTACTCTAAAATCTTGTATAAGAAATTAAAATTTATTTTAATTATATAAAATAATCACATAACTACTGATAATATCATATATTATCCAATTATTACATTTCAATATCCATTTATTAACAATTCTTTAATAAAATCATTGTTTCTGAGTGTTAACTGTTTCGTTTTTTAGGGAAGTTTCAGTTTGAAAGTTGCATTAATTTTACATTGATAATGATTAAATCATATAAATAATGTTAATAATGATATAAATATAATATATATTCATTATATATATATTTATAACTTTCCATGAAAGGTAGAGATAAACAAATGAATTACACTGTTCATGGAGACAGGAGGTCGTACTTACACCTGAACACTGTTTCGATTTTCTGTTGGATGGAATGAAAGAAAGGTAAATAATAATTAAAATTTATAGAATAATATTAAGATAATAAATAACATATATATTTATTTTATTAATCATTATAACCATCCGATTAAAGTGGTGTTGAAAAAAAGATTACACCACTACATTGAGATAGTAAGCCATACGTACGCACAAGCGATGTTTTCACTTTATATAGGATGAAAAGAAGGTGGATAATGATTATTACATCATAATAATAACAATTAAATATATTTGACATACTCAATTAGTTATTTTAAATGGGATACCATGAATTTATAGGGGGTATAAGAAGAAATAAAATTGAAAATACTTGGTTAAGAGTTATACCTCTTCACTGAGAAACATCTTTTGGATTACACCTTAAGCCTTGAAATGATGGCCTTTTAGCAAGAAAAAAAGATCTAGGATATGGTTAAGGAATATTGGAAGGTATTATGTTAGGTATTGACTAATATATAATGCTTAAAAGGTTTGAGGAATTGAGGATAAGAGATGCCCTTTTATAAGTGAGGGGAGAACACTCTTGGAATTATTTAAAATAGTAAATTAATATAAATTAATTTTTATAATAAAGTGACTCAAAATTGAAATATTTAAAATATAGGACGTGTATAATTCTTAATTATTTAATAGAATATTATTTAGACAAGTTTAGGTGATGTTTTCACCCTTATCTCTTCCCTGTTAACTCTTTCGAAAATTGCCACAATATTAAAGTTTTTTACTTATTAAGAGTCAACAATGTTACCATAAAAAGACAAGTGAATAATAAATGAACCAAAGTTGATATTTAAAATCATATCCCATTAACTTGGAATAATATCGGGTTTTTATGAATTTTAAATAATTTAATAAAATATTGTCTATCATAAAATTTCATTAATTTATTTTTTTGGAACTATTAATTTATTTGACTTTAAAGTCATCAAGATAGTAATGAGATTAAAACATAAACCTTTAAAACATTTATAATATGATATATTTATCTAAAAAATTCATGAAACACAATAATTCATTAAAATTGTATTACTTTTAATATTTTTAAATCTTTTATGTCACGACCCTCCTTTAAGATGGGGGAAGGGATAACAAGATGATGAGACCTTACCTCCTCAAGATGAAGGAGAGATAATGACCCCCAAGTCCCACCTCAAATAGGCCTCGGGGTGGAGACAAACACCAAGGGTATAGAAATATCACAAAAGTGGGAGGAATTACCCTATTTATAGTAACCAAGATTAGGAGATAAGATGTATCAACCTCAAACAACTAGAAGAAAAATATATTTGTATAAAGAAACCAAAATCCTTCCCACATTCATATTTAAGTAAAAATGATAGAAATACAAAGAAAACTCCAAAGTAAGCACCAAAATAAAACTAATCAACAATGACACAACCATCCCTAACATCCGATCTAGTAAGTACCAACAAGGTCCACATAATCTCCCTAGAAACGTAAAAATATTTTTATATACGTAGGGTGAGCATACAAGTATACTCAGTAGGGAAAACCGAAGTCACCCATGCACAAGTGGGAGAAGAATACTAATGACCCTATGAGAAAACAACAGAAACTCAAAATCACCTAACAAGGTATACTACCTACCCCAACCTCACCAAGGAAAGCTCACCAAATAATGAAAGTAAAGTAAAGTAAAGTAAAGTAGTAAGCACATCGATATTTTGGTACCCCGAACCACTTCCCACTGGTTAACTGATCATCCCTAAGGTAGAACATCCTGACACTACCATGATCTTCCAAAAGCCCCACTATCTCAACCTACCCACACACACCTGATCCACACACCACATCACATCCTACCCGCATACACCTGGGCCAAAACCACCACACATCTCACCTGAAAACACCTAGGCCTCATCCTGAAGACACATGAGAAACAAACCACCTCTCACAAAGCCAATACCATAAGTATGGTATTAAACTTCAAGCCATTAAAACCTACCTGAAGAGTCTCGAATGATCAATTACTAGAAGAGGAATCAGGGTAAAGTCAGTAACCAGTCATACATCCTCCCACCGGGATGTTGGGAAAGACACCCTCCCCCATAACAATGGGGGTGTTCGGTACATAGTGCTCAACACAGGTGGGGTGCGTATATAAAACATAAGGAACTAAAATTATATATATATAGGTAAAAAACAGTCATCTCATCCTATGGGATTCCAAACATACAACTAGACCACTAAAAAAACACATTTTTTATACCCCTACATGAACGTACCACCATGAACGACGGTCAATTGAACACCGCTTTACTACAAGCCCTAACTCAAAACATACCCCCAACTGATTCATTTAACCAATTATCATTCTACATTATCAAATAATTTATTTATTTATTTATATCCCTATTATAGAAACTACCAAACACTACAAACATTATAAGGCAAAGCAACCATACCAACCACTGCCCAAGAAAAACTAGGAAAGAATGGAAAATGGTAAGGGAACCCATTCTAACACTCACAACATGAAATCATGACATAAACTAGTCCTGTAGCCCCGTTGCCCAACTACTTCCCAAATGAAATCCCACTACATAAAAATTCCATCCATTCCATAATCAATCAATCTCTCAAACCGAGATTCTATCACATCTCTTACACCACCTCATAGAAAAATCACACAAAAACCACCACTAAACTACAACCCCACAGCACACACATAACACACCCTTCTCATAGAACCAAATCCTCTACCCACACATGTTCCCACAACCATGATACTAATAAAACCACCATATAACCATCATAAATAAAAAAACACAAAAAGACCCACACAACACATATCCACACCAAAGCAAGCTGAGTGTATTTGGATTTAGCCAGCAAAGGTTATTTAATTCCACTTTAATAAACAGGGGTGATCAAAAATCAAGTTTGATCCCGGGGAACCCTTTTAATTTAACCAGGTATACATGATTAATAATATTTCATGTTTTTAGTCATTTCAAGAGATAATCAATGATAAGCATAAATAATCATGGGTGAGAAAGCAAAGATCACCAATGACCATGATTTTCAAAGGGATACAACCCATACAATTCACATTATAGATCTAAGATAAAAGATAAAAGCAAGTGGTCATAAACATATTCCCCATACCCATTTATTCATTCCTATTAACTTATTTAAATTGGTTTCAGCCATATTTACAAGAGGACATAAGTACACCCACCCTACATGATACACAATTAAAGGAGAGATGAAGGAATCCCTACCTGAAAAAATAGGTGACCAAAACTCCTCTTTGTGCTAAACAGGGGGGTTGCGTGAGAAAGAGACTCCAAGGAAAACTGGGGGGGCTACAAGATAGGTATATGAATCTTCTGGGAAGAAAAGTTCTCTGTGGACCAATATAAAAGAGAAGATAGGACCTCATTTTTAGAAAAATCCAGATCCTATATCAATGGAAGGAAATGGTTCTAAGGCCATTAAAGTCAGATCGTGGCTAAGACCACACAATTAGAATATTTAAAAGTCCATGGAGCATTAGGTTATTAAATATATAATTAATATCCTTTGAAATGCCTTTAGAAATTCCCAAACAAGGATTTAAACTCGATTTACGTCAAATAAAACGTAAGAGGGGTGAAACTGGAAAAAATGGAAATGAGTCACCGATGGGTGAGTAACTGATAGAAATCCGCTGACAGTGAGTCACCAACGTTGAGATACTGATGCCGAGCCATGAATTCTAAGCCATCGACATGACCTACCAATTCCTGACTCACTGAAACCTTGATTCACCGACACCCTGACTCACCAACGCCCTGACTCATCGACGCCCTCGACCTACCAATGCCTCGACCTACCGAAACCTCCACCTACCGACCCCTCGACTTACCAAAACCTCCACTACCAACACCTAGACCTACTGATGACTCATCCTACCAATTTCCTGACTCACCGATTCCCCGAATCACTAATTCCATCGACCTATCGATGCCTAGACCAACCGACACCTTGGCCTACCGACGCCTCGACCTACCGATGCCTCGACCTACCGACACCACATCATACTGATGCCATAACCTACCAACAAACTAACTCACCAATTCCCTCGACCTACCAATGACCTTAACCTACCGAAGCTGTGACCTAACAATACAAAAATTGGAATTTTGGAAAACACTTGAAATGAGATATCGTTGCCTCCCAGATCACCCCAAACACTAGATTTTGAAAAAGTAATGGACCACAGAGGTCCGGGCCATTACATCAGATACCTCTCAAACTATTATCTCCCTCAATAATTCAAAACCAAACTTAGAAGAAAGTGGGGTCCGAACAACCATCCCATAGGATAACTCTCAAGGAAAAACCACCTCGTTGGAGTGAAACCTCAACATCCACAAACACCTCCTCTGAGATTTTCCAACCCAAAAACCGCAAGACACACCACACATGCATCAAAAGTCACACTAGCCAAACATATGAATTAGGAAATTTATTTCCCCCATGTCAAGATACTATTTGCTTTGGGTGGCACAAACTCGACCACATGTTTTTAATCTCATCTGCATTAATGCATCTTGATTAGTGATCATTTCCTCCCATCCTCATACTTCAGGACATTATCGTACACCACCTAACAAGGAAACACCTCATCTTATATAAAAACATATTTAAGCATTAAATCAAAAAGAAAAACACACGAGACAAACTCAAAACAACTTCGGGTACTGGGCATGCATATATACCTATCACTCCCAAGTACTCTCCTCCAGGCCACCATACATCTACAACACGTGAACCAAGGGAATGGTCTATCCGTGCAGCACCGTCTTAAAATGATCCTGGATCTCCACTGGTCACTCCATGAATGCTGCATCATCCTCGATATCAAACTCTCCCTAATCAATTACATGGGAGTCATCATGAAGATACCTAAGAAGTTTAGATACATGAAAGACATCATGCATCTTCCCCAACTACAGTGGAAACGTCAGCTAATATTCCACCTCACCAACTCATCATAACACCTCTAAAGGTCTAATGATCCTAGTAGAAAGCTTAATCCCTCTACCGAACCTCTGTTTCCCTTGTCAATGGGAAACCTTCAAGAATACGTTGTCCCCATCCTCAAACTCCAAGGGCCTTCTCTTGTGATCGGCATATGACTTCTGCCATTCCTGTGCTACCTTCATCCTCTCACAGACAAGCTGTAACTTCTCTTTCATACTTTTCAGCACATTCTGACCAAGAGCAGTTTCCTCCCCAACTTCCATCTAGCATAAGGGTGAATAACACGAACTCCCATACAAGGCCTCGAATAGATCCATGCCCATGGAAGAGTAATAGATATTATTGTAATAAAACTCTACCAAGGTAAAATGTCACACCTAGGACCCACTAAGGTCCAGAACACATGTCCACAATATTTCCTCCAATGTATGGATGGTCTTATTTGTTTGTCCATTCTCTGAGGGTGGAAAGCAGTGCTGAGTCATAACTGAGTGCCAAAGGCATGATGCAATCCCCTATAGACTTGCGATGTAAAAGTTGTATAATAATCCAAGAAAATGTATTTTGGAATTCCATGAATCCACACCACCTCATCCACATACCTCTATGCTAAGGCATATACTACGCTCAACTCCTTGATCACTAAGAAGTGAGCCGATTTCTTCAACCGATCCACTACTACCCAAATAGAATCACATCCTCCCTAAGATCTAGGTAATACTATGATTAAATCCATCTAGATGTCATCCCACTTCCACTCGGGGAAATATAGGGGCTAGAACAAACCACAAAGAACATGGTGATCATCCTTCAATTACTGGCACACTAAGTACTTTTCCACAAACTCCGCCACTACCCACTTCATCTCGGGCCACCAGAACTGTTCCGTCAAGACCTAGTACATCTTGGAAACTCCTAGGTGTACCACTCGGGGTGATTTATGAAACTCACATAGAACTTACTCACACATTTCCACTGGAACAAATAGATTCCCATGGAACAACATCTGATTTTGACCATCCTCCGACCACCCCCTGGAGCATTACCCTAGTCAATGCGATCACGCATCACCTCCTCATATGAGTCTCCCCACCGATACACCTCCATCTTCTTCCCCAGATATAAATGTACTATAATATGAAACATATGACATATACCACCATACATTCTTACATATAAGTGAAAGGCATCCAACTCCTACATCACCCTCCAAGAATCTACAAATTCACAACTACCTCCTTCTATGACTTTTTCTCAAAGTATCAACCACAACATTCCCCTTTTTTGAGGCGTAGGAGATCTCAAAATCATAATATTGGGGAAGCTCTATCCATCTCTACTGCTGCAAGTTTAAATATCACTGGAAAAATATGTTCCTCAAGCTCATTTAATCCATGAAGACCACAAAGTGCTCCCCAATGAGGTAATGTATCAAAAACTTTAGTGTGAACATGACCAATTCTAGTTCCAGATCATGGGTGGCATAGTTACATTTATGGGGACATAACTTCCTATACCCATAGGAGATCACTCCCCATTGTTGTATCATCACACACCCAAATCCTAGATGGGAAGCATCACAAAACACCTCGAACATCACCCCTTCCTATGGAAGCCTAATAATTGGAGCACTAACTAGATTCCCCTTCAGATAGTAGAACACTTCCTGGAACTGCTTTCTCCACACAAAAGCTTGGCCTTTTTTGGTCAAATCCTTCAACGAAGTTGCTAATCGAGAGAAATCTGGTATGAATCTCCATTAGTAGACTAACAGACCGAGAAAACTGCAAATCTCTGCCACATTCTTGGGTTATTCCCATGAAAAAACTTCCTTGACCTTCGACGGGTCCACTGCTATGCCCTACTGAGACACCACATGCCCAAGGAAGTGGAACTCCCTTGTACAAAACTTTAACTTGGACAAATTTCCGTAGAGCTTGTGGTGCCAAAGGACCTCTAAGATAGTCCTGAGATGCTCAGTATGCTCCTCCTCTGACTTCAAGTAGATCAGGATGTCATTGATGAATATGATTATGAATCTATCTAGGAACTCATAAAAGATAGAGTTCATGATCCCCATAAACATGGATGGTGCATTCGTAACACCGAATGACATAACTACGAACACAAAGTGCCCATACCTGCACCTAAAAGCAGTCTTTGAGATGTCACCTTCCTTCACCCTAAATTGGTGATATCCAGACCACAAATTGATATTATAAAACCAAATCTCTCCCCTTAGCTGGTCTAAAATATCATCTATCCTCGAGAGAGGGTAACCATTCTTGACTGTTACTTGATTCAGTCTCTAGTAGTCTATGCACAACCTCAGACCACCGTCTCCCTTCTTTAAAAAAAGATTGGGGAACCCCATGGAAACAAATTGGGTTAGATGAAACCATTACTCATCATATCATCAATTTGGATCTACAAATCCCACAAATTAGAAGGTACCATCCAATAAAGAGCCATAAAAATCAGACTAGCACTAGGTTGTAAGTCTATCCCAAACTCAACGTCATGTCGAGGGGGTAGAGTCACAACCTCCTCATGAAAAACATCCAGAAACTCTACGATAACTACCAAAACCTCCAACATATTAGTATCCATAATTCCCACTAATATCTTGGCTAATAAGAAAATAAGTGGCTCCATACTCCAGCTTCCCACCTGATAGCTCCACTTTCCAATGAAAGATACACGCCAGTTTTTCAAGTTTGAAAACAAGACTCTTCTCCAAAAGCAGTCGATAACAAAATTCATTGAAAAAAACTAGTCTATGACAAGGATGAAATTGTATGGTTACTTCTATAGAAGAAAGAGATCCCCGCTGGACTGATGTAGACCCAACATCAGTATACATCCTTGGAAAGCATCAAACAAGTTGGATGACCTCTGACTGGTGTACTCAACACCCAGGGCACAAAAAGTCTCTCTATTTCTAATCCCAAGGAATGGACTAGACTAGGTTCAATAAAAGAGTTCAAAGCTCCCAAATCAAACAAGGTGCAAGAAAGTGTACTAAACAAATTGATCATACCTTTAATGATCTCCAGCCCCACCAGAACTGCTGCCTCTGCTGCATGTAACTGCCCATGCCCGAATCCTCTGCTCTTAGGATATCGGCCACCTCCCTGAACAAGCCTTGGTCAAGGTCCCTAAGGACCATCCTAATGTTGGACTCCTCCTACACCATCTGCCCTTAGTGGAGCAGGGGCTTGCTGTCTGTGCTGCTGGAAAGTCCTGGATGGAAATTGATGCTGAGGCAGGCACTAAACTTTCCCACCTCTACCATGCTAAGTTCGAGTCGGGAAGTGTCCCTAGAGGTTCCCACAACCTCCATAATAAAAACACCTTAGACTGAGGCCCGTGGGAAAAGGGAGAGGACTAGAGGGTCAGAACTGAAAATGATGGGGTCGGCTCCCCACTGGACAAAACTTGGAAGGCCCTAACACATGAGAATTTCTACTAATAGAATTACCCTTTGAAGAAATCACCTGAATCCCCTCTTCCAGTAGACCTCCTCATGAGTACATCCTTTAAACTTCCTCAGCCTTCTTCAGAACCTCTAAATATGTCAGTAGGGTGAAGCGAGTAACCGCATACTAAAGAGAAGGATGAAGTGCCTCTTCTAAGTGCCTCACCTGAGACTCCTCATCCAAAAATAGATCTAGAAAAAATGTATTATATCCTTCAAATTGATCCCTAATTCCCTCACCAACATACTCCCCTACTAGAGGGAGATTATCTCATACCTCTTCTTGGCTTTCATCATGTAATAAAGGAATTACACCCAGAACTCCTTCTCAAAGTCAGCCCAAGAAACATTAGTATCCTACCTCTCCCCGAGGTAAAGCGTCCACCACTAATGGAATACTCACATCATCCATATCACAACTAAGGGAACCTAATAATTTTTTGGAGTCAAGATCAAGCTAAAAGTGATCACCAGCTCCTCGAGCCAACTCTCTTTCTCCATGTTTGAGACACTGACCTCATACTTTCCCAGAGTTTGCTGTTGGAAAGCATGAAGCTTCTTCTTCCACTGATCATCATCCTCCATTGGATTGACCCTCCACCAGTCAACTAGGTTATCATACTGACCCTCCACTTCTCGTACCACAAAAAGGAGACTTATGAGATCCATAGATGAAAGGAAAACAAGTAACTCCTAAGCCAGAGTATTATGGAATTTATATAGGATTCATTTTAACTCATTGTTTATTTTAATTTCCTAGAAAAAAAACAAAAACACAAGTAATCATGATGCATGTACCTTTCCTAGGGTCTCTACCCTATAATCATTGTAGCCTCAATTGGTCGTTCGATAAGCTTAGATTCCTTACATCATATCACGGGTGGCCCTAAAATCTCATGTCCTAGCTGGTCTTCCATGGACTATATCACACACCATGATAACCTAACACTGTTTCCCTACTAACCCATGCAATAATCACTATTACTAACTAAAAAATCCATCTTATCTCTCAACCATCACCTGTAATACCATTCTGTCATGAACCGCCTTCTTCAAGAAGAGGTAAGGTATAGAAATATACTGAGACCTTCCTTCCTCAAGATGAAGGAGCGATAATGCCCCCTCGAGTCCCGCCTCCAATAGGCCCTAGGGTGGTAACTAGCACCAAGGGTATAGAAATCTCACAAAAGTGGGAGGAATTACCCATTTTATTGTAACCAAGATTGGTAGATAAGATGTATCAACCTAAAAAAACTCCAAGATAGATATATATATAAAACCAAAATCCATCCCGCATGCATGTTTAAGTAAAACTGCTAGAAATAAAAAGAAAACTACAAAGTAAGTACCAAAATAAAACTAAGAAGTGACACAAAAACTGTCCCCAACGTCTGAGCTAGTAAGGTCCATCACAGTCCATGTAATATCTCTAGAAACCTGAAAACAATTTTATATATGTAGGGTGAGCATACAAGTATACTCAGTAGGGGAAACCAAAGTCACCTGTGAACAAGTGGGAGAAGCATACTAACTCCCATGTGATAAAATAATAGAAAATCCAAAGTACATAACAAGGTATAGTATCCACCCCAACCACACTAAGGAATTCTCACAAAATAACACAAGTAAAGTAAAGTAAAGTGGTAATCACATCAATATTTGGGTACCCCACACCACTTACCACTGGTTAGATTCTCATCCCTAAGGGAAAACTTCCTTACACTACCACTCTCTTCCACAAGCCCCATTGTCACAACCTTCCCACATACACCTGATCTTCACACCACATCACATCCTTCTCAAAGACACCTAGGAAAAAACCACCACACCTCTTTCCCGATAACACCTATGCCTCATCCCAAAGACATCTAGGAAACAAAACACCTCTCACACAACCAATACCATAAGTCCGGTATTAAAACTCAATCCATTACAACCTTCCCAAAGAGTCTTGGGTGACTAATACCTAGAAGAGGGAGTAGGGTAAATTCAGTAACCATTCATCCATCATCCCACTGGGATGTTGGGAAATACACCCTCCCCCATAACAATGGGGGTGTTTGGAACATAGTGCTCAACACGGGTGAGGTGTGTATAGAAAACATAAGGAACTAAAAATTTATACATATAGGTAACAAACACTCTTCCCATCCTATGGGATTCCAAACATACAACCAACCCACTCAAAACCACTTTTACTGCTACCCCTACATACACGTTCCACCACGAACAATGATCACTTGAACACCACTTCACTACAAGCCCCAACTCGAAACATACCCCCAACCAATTCATTTAACAAATTATCATTCTACATTATTAAATCATTCATGTATTTATTTCCATCCCTAATTGGGAAAATACCAAACACTGAAAACATTATAAGGTGAAGCAACCATACCAACCACTGCCCAAGCTAAACAAGGAAAGAAGGAAAAAAGGTATGGGAACCCATTATAACACTCACAACATAAAATCGTGACACAACCCAGTCCTGTAGCCCCAATACCCAACCAATGATCAGATGAAGTCCCACTGTATAAAAAGTACATTCATTCCATAATCAATCAATCTCTCAACTTGAGATTCCATCACACCTCCTGCACTACCTCATACACAAATCCTACAATAACCACCACTAAACCACAACCCTGCTACAAACAATACCACACCCTTCTCATAGAACCAACTCCTATGCCCAACCCTGTTACTATAGCCATGCTACCAATAAAACAACCATATAACCCACATAAAGTACAAAACCCAACAAGACCGACACAACAAATAACCACAGCAAAAAAGGTTGAATGTATTTGGATTTAGCCAACAAAGGTTTTTTAATTCCAATTTGATAAACAAGGGTGATCATAAATCAAGTTTGAGCCCAGAGAATCCTTTTCATTTAACAGGGTATATATGATTAATCAGATTTCATGTTTATAATAATTTCAAGAGAGAATCAATGATAAGCATGAAGCATCACTAGTTCACAAGCAAATACCACCAATGACCATGATTTTCAGAGGGATGCAACCCATACAATTCACATTACAAATCAAAGATAACAGATAAAAGAAATTAACCATAAAGATATTACCCATCCCCATTTATTCCTTCATATTATATTATTTAAATTGTTTTCAGCATTATTTATTGGAGGACATAAGTACACACACCCCACAGGATACACAGTTAAAGGAGAGACGAAGGAATCCCTACATAGAACAACATGCAACCAAAACTCCTCTTTATGCCCAACAGGGGGATCGCACAAGTAGGAGACTCCAAGGAAAACCAAATAAGGGGGCTATAGTATAGGCATACGACTCATCTGAGAATAAAAGTTCCCCACACACCAAGAGAAAAGAGAATAGAGAACCACAAATCTAGAAAAATCCAGATCCTATATCAACAGAAGGAAACAATTCCAAGGTCATTAAAGTAGGATTGTGGCCAAGACCATGCAGTTCGACTATTTCAAAGTACCCAGAGCATTAGGATATTAAAGATATAATTAATATCCTTTGAAACTCCTTTAGAAACACCCAAATAAGGCTTTAAACTCGATTTACATCAAATAAAACATAAGAGGGGTGAAACTGAAAAAACTAGGACAAAATGGAAATGAGTCACCGATTGGTGAGTCACTAACAGCAAGCCATTGAAAGCGTGCCACCGACAATGATTCATCGACGTTGAGCTACCGACGCTGATCCATAGATTCTAATCCACATACATGACCTACTAATGCCTAACTTAGTGACGCCCTAACTCACTGATGCTCTGACTCATCGATGCCCGGACTCACCGACACCCTTGACCTACAGACGCCTCGACCTACTGATGACTCAACCTACAGATTCCTCTACCTACCGACGCCTCGACATACTAATGCCTCGTCCTACAAACATGCTGACTCACCGACACACTGACTCACCAATGCCCTCGACCTACCGACGTCTTGACCTACCGATGCCTTGACCTACCGACACCTCTACCTACAAACACCTCAACCTACTAACGCCTCATCCTACCAACAGCCTGACCTACTGTCTCTATGAATCACCAATTCCCTCAACCTACTGACGTCGTGACCTACCAACTCCCTCAACCTACCTATTCCTTGAACTACTGACACCCTCGACCTACCGACGCCGCGACCTACCAATGGAAAAACTGGAATTTTAGAAAACTCTTGTAATGATCTACCGTTGCCTCCTAGAACACCCCAAACATTTGATTTCAACAAATTAATGGACCACAGAGGTTTGAGAAATTACAATTTATTTTATTTTTTTTATTAATTGAATAAATACTGTGTTGGTGTTGCATAAAAATTTAAGGTAATTATTCAGTCACTAAAAATTAAAAATAATTTAATATGACAAAAAAATTATTAAATATTTAAAATAAACATTTAGAACCAATCATAACCCATATTTATCAATATTTTTTGAGATATTAAATCCAAGAGAGTGATATTTTCTAATTATTATTTTCTTAAAATAATAAAAAGGTCATAATCATAGAAAAATGACACCAAATGGAAATATTTTCAAAACTAAGATGATAATAGTTGAACTAAACTCATCCAATAGGATGAAGGAAAATGTTAGGGAAATTTTAAGGCTTTATTCTAAAGTTTTTATCCTATTTACCCATTTTACAGTTATTGATGTGAAAAATATTTACAAAGGCTACTATTAATAATGAAAAAAATAAAGAGGATTTATTTACCAAATTTTATCCTACTAATTAAAAATATGAAATTAATTTTTCAAGAATAAATTTAGAGTAGTGGAAGAATTTAATTTAAAATTAAACCCACAAAATGTGATGAAAAATAGTTTTCCTGAAACAAATGTTTTTTGAAGTATAAAATATTTTATAAATAATTACAACATAAAATTAATTCCAATGAATTTAATTATATTATTAATAATTAACATGAATTAATTTCAATTTTAAAACTATTTTAATATAAAATTAAGCTTTGTAAATGCTTCAAATGAAAATAATTTTTTAAATAAAAATCATAATTTTCACTATTCATAAAAAATAAAACTTTTCAGAAAATTTGAAAAAAATGATTCTAAGATAATTTTGAAAAGATGATTTAAAAAAAATGTTCATTTTATAAAATATAATTTCTAAAAGTGGTATAAATTAATTATAATTTTCATGCACAAAATTCAATAAAATATTTTTTGAAGAAAATGTAGTTTTAAAGCATAAAATGAATTCATTAAAAACTGAGTGATTTTTTCATAATAATTAATCAATACATTTGTATTGATTTGGAAAATTATACATACTTTTCATAATGTGGTTACTCATATTCATACCTTCCAATTCAATGGTTATGTCATATTTAAATAATAATATTTTTATAATATATCTTAATTCATTTAAAGATGGATGTTGCGTGTTAAGCAAGCCATCGAGTTTATTATTATTTTAAAATAAAATTTTACAGTGTTAAAATTATAAACCTTTTTTGTAGGTAATATGAGAGTAGGGATTCAGGTAGCTAATGATCCAAGTTCTAAGCAACCTATTCCCATCAGTGATGTTGATGTTCAAACCCGTTATTGAAATATACATTGCATGGACAATCAATTTTATTAATTCCCCCATTTTGAATGGGGTATGGAATTTGTATCTTATATTATAATCATTAAATTTTATAATAAAAATAAAATTTAAAAAATATTATATGTTTTTGCAGAAGTGTAAACAAGCATCTATATCAAGGAAGTCAAAGGGATCGGCTGCTGTATCACAAATATGAACCATATACCCTAATTTTATTCCACCACCATTTAATACCAAACTAACTACTTTAAAGGACCTTACAAAATAACATTCTAAAGAGATGAATTTTGTAAAATTTTATTTTGGAATATACATGTACAACATAGAGGCTATTTATTTTATCATTCTTCCATGTGTAAATGAAATTATAACGAGTGAATGGAAAAGATAATATTCCATACATGTATATATGAGGTATACTGAAAAAATTTATATTTTTATTTACTAATATATGATTTCAATTAATTCTTTTACTACGTGTCTTTTATTATATATTTTTATTTAACAAATTTTCAATCGATCTATAATTAAAGAATAAATTCTGATTAAAAAGTAGAAAAAATTTCAAAAGTGTTTTAAATAATGTCAAATGATGGTAAATTATACATAATATATACCATGAAAGGGTAAAAATATATTCACTAATTTCTGTTATGATAATTTTCTATTATTAGTATATATTACTCATTAATTTTTAAATTTTTTAGGATTCACTACATGCTAATTTTGATAAATCCAGTTAATCTAATGATATATATTTTTGATATACTGCTTGAATTTCTGAAAAATAGTCTGCACATTATGCCTTTTTTAACTAGTAAACATTATATTTTAAATATTTTATTCTTTCACTTATATGTTATATAATATATATTGACTTCCATGTTTTATTTAATAGTATGATGTTAATGTATCGATAAATAAGGGGTTTAAAGAAAATGAACACCAATAAGAAATTGATGGCATACTGTAGACCCTAATGTTTTTGGTATATATAATAAAATTTCAGCATCGAAACATCTTTCAAAACAAATTTATTATAATTATCAATGTTATAGGAGTTACCAAAACAACCAAATAACAAATAATGTGGTCACTACATCTATAAATTTATGAAAGATATAATAAATCATAGAATAACTAAAATCCCATTAAAGGTATCTATTATACATGTCTACTTTTGAATATATACACTTTTAGTTGATATATTTTTTAACCATTATTTATTTCTTTTTAGTACTATATGAACTATGTTGATAAGGAATATTTTGATGATTATATAGATGAATTCAAGGATGAAAGGGAATGTTTTTTATTCCGTAATATTCATATAATTTTTGAAAAATTATTTATCTAAAACTTATTTTATTTGATAATATAAAATTGTACGTCATAATTGAGTATAGAATCAATATTAAAAACACATATCACATGATCAATTTTGAGAAACCACACTCATAATGTCATTTAACCCTAGGAAAATGAAAATTGATTCATTCTTTTCATATAATAATTAACTATGTGTAATTCCAACTTACAATGTGGTCAAAATGATTGGAAATTCATATTTTCAATTTAAAAGTGACATTGTAGCTCAACACGCAGGTCACATGCTCAATTTCGAGAAAACATACTCAAAATGTCATGAAACTCAAGGAAAATGACCATTTCCACATTTACAAAATTTAAGAATAAATTGTATATCATTTCAAATAATGGTGTGTTCGAAATGAAAAAAATGATAGATTTCAATTTTAAAGTGACATTTTAGTTCAAAACATGTGTCATATGATCAATTCCAAAAAAAATCCCAAAATGTCATAAAATTATTTTAAAATGACCATTGATTCATTTGTTTCATGTAGTAATAAACCTCACAACATTCAAACTCATTATGTGGTTAGAATATATAAGAAGACATGTTTTCAATTTAGAAGTGGAATTTTAGTTCAAAATGCACGTCACATACTCAATTCTATGAAAATTTTCTCATATTATCATGAAAATCTAGGAATAAAATTTCTAAAAAATTTGTGAAACATAGTAATTAATTACACATCATTCTGACTAGTAGTGTTTTCACTATGATCTAAAATGTATTTTTTTTCATTTTAATATTTTATGAGGTATAAAATGTGCATCCCATACTCAAAATTAATAAAACACATTCATATTATTCTGAAACTCAACATTAATGATATATAATTAATTTTTAATATATAGGAAAAAATGTCATTCTGACTCATGGTGTAGTCAGAATGACTGAAAATTGAAGCTTTCAATTTAAAAGTAACATTTTATTTCAAAACATGCACCACATGATCAATTCCAAGAAAACACTCTTAGGTCATCATGAGACACTATAAAAAATGAATTAATTAATTTGTTTCATGTAGTTATAAGGCACTCATCATTTTGACTCATGATGTTGTTGGAATGACCTAAAATGCGTGTTTTTAATTTAAAAATGACATTTTAGTTCAAAACACGCGTCACAGAGTCAATTATAAGTAAACATGATAAAAAATTCAAGAATCATTATGAAAATGACTAATAATGTAGTTTTAGCATATCAGAGTTAATCAAATTTAATTCTGACTCGTGGTGTGGTCAAAATAAATGAGAACACACATTTTAAATTTAAAAGTGACATTTAGTTCAAAACATGCACCACATGCTCAATTCTATACAAACAAGCTTTAATTTTCATGAAATAATAAGATGATTACTATTGATGCATTTTTGTCTTGTAGGAATGAACTACATGTCATTTCGATACGCATTATGGTCTGAATTATTGAAATTTCATGTTTTTAATTTTAAATGTATATTTTAGTTCAAAACGTGTATCATATACTTAATTCTAAGGAAACATGATCAAAATTTCATGAAACTCTAGGAAAATTACCTTTGATGAGTTTTGGGAATATAGGGATGAATCTAACTTCATTTAGTCTCACTGTGTGGTTAGAATGACTTTAAATGAGTGTTTTCAATTTAAAAGTGATATTTTTGTTCAAAATTTATGTCACATGATCAACTATGAGAAAATGGGATAATAATGTCACAGAACCCTTGGAAAACAACCGTTTTTTTATTTTTTGCATTTAAGAATGAACCAAACATCATTCCAACACATGTTGTGGTCAAAATTACTACAGATGTGCATTTTCAATTTAAAAGTGACATTTTAGTTCAAAATATGGACCACACACTCAATTCCAAAAAACATGATTATAATATCATGAAACTCTAGAAAAATGAAGATTAATTCATTTTTAGCATGTAAGAATTAACTTCACATAATTATGTTATGAAACACCGCCGTAATAAATGAGAACATATGTTTTTAATTTTAAAGTGACATTTAAGTTCAAAACACACATCACATGATCAATTTTAAGAAAATATACTTGGGTTTTCATGAAAATATAGGAAAATTATTATTGATAAATTTATAAAATAAATAAATAAACCACATATCTTTTTTGACTCACCGTTTCACTGAAATGACCTTAAATGTCTTTTTTTAATTTTATGCATTTATGAGGCATAAAATGAGCATTATATACTCAATAGAAAGTAGGAAAGAATATATTTTTGTGAAAACTGATGTAAATTTTTTGTTATTTACTTTTCACAAGTATAAATTATCCTCATGTTATTCTGACTCATAGTGTGGATAAAATGACTAAAAACATGTCCTTTCAATTTAACAGTGACATTTTTGTTAAAAATGCACTTCACATGGTAAAATTTGAGAAAATGAACTCTGAATGTCATTATTTAATTATAAAATGACCATTAATTCATTTATGGAATATAGGAATTAACCAAACATCATTTCGACTCCTGATATGGTCAAAATGACTAAAAATGTACATTTTCAATTTAAAAGTGAAATTTTAGTTCAAAATATGCATTAAATGATAAATTATGAGAAAATGAAATTAGAATGCCATGAAACTCTAATAAAATCATTATTGATATATTTATGACATGTAATAATGAATTGAATGTCATTATGAATCATGGTGTGTTAATAATTATTGAAAACACATCCTTTTCAATTTAAATGTGATACTCTAATTTAAATTGTGCATCAAAAGCTCAATTTAGAGAAAATGATCTAAAATTGACAGGAAAATTTAGGAAAATAACCATAGACCCATTTCAACTATATAGGAATGAACTACACATCATTAAGACATGTAATGTCGTCATAATGTCCATAAATGTATTTCTTTATTTCAATTATTTTTAAATTTGTTAACTGTTATTAAAAAATAATTTTTTTTCTATTACTCGACAAATATTTTTCATTTTAATTATAGGTACAACTCTTAGGTTTATTAGAAATAAAATTATTATTTCTTTATCGACTCGCTATTTGGAATGTCTTTTTATGTAAATGTTGTATTAATTAATGTTGTGACAATACTAAATGTAATTTTTTTTGTCAAAATAAAGATATTTATTTATTTTTAATATTTTGTAAACTTTAATATTAATCAATGGTGTTATATTTTATTTATTTTTTTTCTTTTTTTTGTTTGGGCCTGCTACCTCACTAAATAGTGGTTGCAATAGTGAAAACCGATTTTTCTTAGTGATAAAAAGTGATCTTTATCCAATTCCATTTTTGTTTCATTTTCTAGGAAATATTTATTTTCAACTAGGTTGAGAGAGAACCCCCCAGATTACATGGGTTGAAGTCTCAGAGGAATAAAGGCCTTGAGAAATGGTCCAAAGACTGAAAACTGTAGCAATCCCTCCCAGCTTCACATCGATCGCCCATGCCAACCTTGTCACCCTAAGTCTTGTCCAAGCCTTCCATCACCACCTTGCATATAAATATGTGAGAACTTAATCCTAAATAATTCTATGATTTCTACCCAATATTATTAGTGAATAGTCATTGCACTGATGACCATCCCGTGTCTAACTTCATTGGTACCTACTCTTGAAACTACTTACAGTCCACTAGTTAGAAGTTATTATATTACAAATCCCAAAGGTCTAACATTTGATGGTTTGAAGGACCTATAGCCTGGGGGATTAATTTCATGGCCGTAAATCCCATTTATAATGAATAGTTCCACTACTATAGTGTCCTACTATAGTACTTGTACTGCTATAATGATACAATACTACTGTAGTACCACAAAAATTGTTACCATTCATAGCTGAACCAAAATTTTATGCAAGATTATGTGGTGAATTTACATCTTAGGTAAGCCCCCAACTATGCTAAAAAAATGTTGAGAAGGTCTCTTTTCTCTGTGATTTTTTAGCACTAAGAAGGGATCCCCCATTTCTTAGAACTAACCTTCTTAGTGAGTTTTTAGCACTGAGAAAGGATTTTTTGAGCACTAAAAAAGTTTTAATATGTTATAGTTTAGATAAAATCCAACATTTATCAATGTTTTTTTTTATATTTAAAAAATAATTATCCTATAAAATAGTAAATTAAAAAGTATATACGTTAAATTTATGTATATATATGTATGTGTGTGCACACACACAAAAATAAACACACCATCACATATCTCATAATAGTATATATATACATATCACCAATAATATAGCAGATATATGTATGTTGTATGCATAATTATATATATATATATATATAGTTAGAATTACAATATTACAATATATATCCGTATATATTCCATTTACATATTACAATGAAAAATGTATGCAATTTTAATATTTAATTGTAAATTGAACATAAATTAAATTTTATAGATTTTTTTTATGTAATTGATAAAAAATATTATATTAATAATAATAATATTATATATATATTTCATTATTAATTATTTAAATGTAATTAATAAAATTTTACATAGAAATTATAATAGAAATATTATTATTATATATAAAATTATACATTTTTCCCACTTTTATATAATATGACATTTTTTTCATAATAATAAACATTACATATGTAATTTATATTTTTATATAAAATTAAAATATTTTAAATATAAATAGAAACTAATGGTAATTTTTTGTAACTATAATCGTTAGTAAATTTAATATTTATATTTAATTATAAATATATTGAAAATAATCTTGTACTTAAAAATAGTTATTAAGAATGTTAAACACAATTATACATTTTTATAATGAATAAAATATTTAATCATTTATACAACCAATAAAAGTATTTAAATATATTAAAAATATTAAAATATAATTAATAATTATCAATATTTTAAATATATAATTAATATTATATAAATTTATTTAATTATTAATTCATTGTAAATCATTTCATATTTTAATATAATTATTAATATTTTATATCTAATTATATATTTATATAATTAATAATATATTATAAAAAATATTTACACATTTATCTAATTACTAATATTTTTTTAAATAAAATTAATCATATTGAAATATAATTAATATTTATTAATGTTTTTATATATAATTAATACAATATATAAATATTTTAATTATACTTAATAATTTTTAATTAGTGTAAATTTATATAATTTTATTTAATATATTTACGACAATCATAACTATAGATATATATATTTTAATATAATTATATAAATTTTTAAATATAAGTAAATAATTAATTAATGATATATCTATCATAATATATATAAGTAGATAAAAAGTTGATAGTGGTACCACATGAGCTCACATGGTTGTCCAAAAAAATGTTTTGATCCTAAGCCTGAGCATCGGAGTTCAAACCCTACCTATCTCCCAAGAACAATTTTTTTCTATTCAGAAGCCTTTGTAAGGTTGATTACAAATCTTTTTCAGGTTCATGTCTAGTTTGTAAGGATGAATTATGATCTTTATAAGGATTACTCAAAGTTTATAAGGATCATTGTTGAGTTCATAAGGATGAATTCTCATCTTTGGAACGATGATTCAAAGTTCATAAAGATAATTTTCGAGTTCATGAGGATGAATTCCCATCTTTTTAAGAATTAATCAGTATTCGTAAGGAATATTATCTAGTTTGTAAGGATGAATTATCCACTTTATAAGGAAAATGACCAAATTTTTATGGATCATTTAACCTCATGAAATGGAAGTAGATTTTTTTTTGGAAAAGTAAAGTTCATAAAGATGATTTCCATACTTTGTAAGGATAAGTTTGAAGTTTATAAGGTTTTTTGAGACTTCATAAGGTATAATAAATTTGTAATATTCCCTTTATAATGGTTTTCCCTACATTTGTGAAATATAAGAGAAACATGAGATTTATAAAGGGAAAATATTGATGAATTCTAGACCAAAATATTCTAATGAATTTAATAATTTCATATGATGCATGGGACTATTCACCATTGAACCAAACATCCCAATAACTCAAAAGAATTGTAATTTAAGGTGGGATCTAAGGATCCTAACTTCACTAAAACTTCCCATTACTAGATTTTAGGTACTTTTGAACATTGTATTTGATTTCATTTTTGTTGGGTGTTGTCCCGGGTCTTTCTTGAGATTCTTAGAAAGATTATAGATGTTTTATAGGGGTATTCTATGGATGAGAGGTACTGTGGTTTGGAGATGATGGTTGCAGCATGGATGACCCGACTATGGTGTAGGGATTTATGATGCCTCTGCCAAATATGGAATGGTTATCGTGTAGGGAGTCAGCTATGGAATGGATCCCCAACTTGTAGTTCTTAATACCTCTACCATTTCAAGCATATCTACATCATGGACAAACAACTACTATGTGAAGAGTTTTGGAGACTCTTCCATTTTGGGCATAACTGCGATGTGGAGGAGAGCTATGATGTAAGTGGTGTTTGGGGTGACTATGCCTTTTTGAGGGTAATTGTGGGACAGTGGGAGGGGTATGAAGTAGACTTACCATCGGTAAATATTATATAGGAAAGGTTTTCACTGTGGATTTAGGTATGAGTTGGTTCTGGGGAAACTACAAAATGGTCTCTTAAACTACACTGTGATCTGACTTATTTTCTATTTTTATGTATCATGGTTCTGATGGACGCAACACAGTATTTTGTTTTCTATAAATATAAAACCCAAACCCTTTTTTATATTCCAACTTCCTCCCTTTCGACTCTGTTTGACCCCCTTGTCTTTTTTAGGCTCTCAAGAGAGGATTTTGACCCCTTCACCCCCTTCATATCAGATTGAAGTGATGGTGGATGCGATTGATCTCCCTCCAGTAAGTATATCTCTCCTTGATTTGGAATCCTTCTATTTTCTCTTATATACTTCTTTTAGAGTGATGAATACACATGTTTTTGATGGATTGGATATTTATTTTTATGGATTGTGATTCTATAGATCCCTATTTTATCTCCCTTGCCTTCAAATATCTATTGGAAATTCTTATTTTGAGTGATTGATCAATTGATCATGTGATTAAAGGTAGGTTGTTCTAGAAGGATTTTCCATACAAAATAAATACTGATTTATTTCTTGATTTGAACTCAAATTTAAACTCATTTATGAACTATGATTTGGTTGTTTTAATAAGACATGGAATTGTGAAAGAAAACCCATTTTCAAAGGCCTTGATGAACTAGATGGTTTTTTGTTAAAGGATCACTTTAATTAAGAAACGATTTAATGAAATTATTTGATGTTGATTCTTGAGAAAATGTATTTAAATTAAATGTGATTTTGGAAGGCATGAATTTGATGAAAACCCTTGATTTGGTTTTGAAATTGAAATGGCATGTTCAAACTTGAAACTGGGAATTTGAACTATGAATGATTAATTGATTTAAAATGAATGATTTTCCCATGATTTATTGAATTAAATCAAATTTGATCCTAGGTTGTTAGTGGGTGGTAAAGGCCAACATGATATGACTTTGAATCCCCATGTAATGGACTGAACCTTCCAATCTATTACATTTCCAGTTTTAGTTATTAGAGGTGTTTGGGGGATGTTTCATAAGTTCTCAGTAGAATTTGGAGGTGCGACAGAGTTTTTATAAGAAATAAACATCATGTAAGTGTATTACATGATGTGAAAGTAAGTTTAAAGACTTATTCATGGATTTTTCATGATGTGTAAGTTTTTAGGGTTAAATAATAAAAGGTTGATGCATTTTTTGTGGAACCTGGAATCCCAGGATTACATGACATGAAAGGGGATTACACGTTTTGTAATTCCCTAATACTGTATTGTTTTAATGGTTTCACCCACTCAGGTTTTCTACAAACCCTATGTTCAGTGGCTCTTCTCTCATTCCAGGCATTTTATGACCTTCTTCTTCCTTGTTTGGAGATTCATTTTTAAGGGGATTGATCGTTGGTCTTCCGTCTTCGATCCATGGTGAGTTATCTTCTCATTCTCATTCGTTATATCCTTTTATTATCCAATGGATTCACTGCAACAATGTTGTTTTGGTTTGGGGTGCATGTTGGGTTGCGTTTTGATGGTATTTGGGTGTAGTGTAGATTGATCTGCGGTTCCTCATGGTGCTGTTGTGGTTTGCGGGTGTTCTTCTTCACCCTGTGGTGCACAACGAGTCAAAAAATCTTCTTTGAGGTAGGATTTCCTTCATTTATATTTATTTTGTATCATGAATAAGGGGTTTATTTTTGTTTACCTATGGGTTATGGAGGTGTTGGATTAATTAAAGATAAATAATTGGTTTAATTGAAATTTAAGGGTAAAGGGTTTTGTTTTGAATGGTTTTAAAGATTTTATATTATTGTGATATTGTGGATTATATGGGCCTAATTCCCCACTGAAAATTGTGGTCATTGGGGGATTTTTTTGAAGTGGATATATGTGTTGTGATTGTTTCTTTTGTTGTGATTGTTTCTTTTATTGTGATTGTTGTGATATCACCCTAAAAATGGAAATTGGATAACCACTTATATTTTTTTAATAAATTAGTTTCCCCAGGATTATGATTTGTGTGATAACATCCCTAAAAGATAGTGGACTGTGATAAAATCCCCTTTGTAAATTTGTAAAAGAATTTCAATGTGTTGTGATGTGTTTTCATGATTGTAGGATGGAGATGTGTGATTTTAATGGGTTGTGGGGTGAAATCTGGTTTTTTGGACATGTTTTTGAGGTGGTGAGGTGAGATTGTTGGGTATGGACAGTCACTTGTGATATATGGTTCCTTTTTCTAGATGCCCAGGTAGTGATGGAATAAATGAATGTTTAATAATGTTTGAAATGACATGGGTTGGTTTGGTTAATGGAATTGAAAATTTTCAATGGAAAATTTAATGATGGTTTGTGTGATTAAATGTTGTTTATGAAAAGTAATAAAATTAATGGGTATTAAACATAGAGAAAATGTGAAGCCACATTAGATTATCAGGGATCTTCACCTTCTAAAATGACTGTTGCATATACTAATAAATGCATTTAGAGGTGTCAGTAATGGTGATGGTGTTGTGAGTTGGTTGTTTGTATGAGAAACCATAGGTTGGGATTGAGTGTTTGATACCACACATATATATACTTTTATTTTCCTTGTGATTTATATATGCACCCCACCCACATTGAGCACTATGTTCCGAACACCCTCTTAGTCATGCGTTGTGTGTCTTTTCCAACATCCCGATGGGAGGATGGATGGTTTCCCACCCACTCTTCCCTCCTCCCTCTTCCAAGTGATGACATCCCAAGATTCTTCGGGTAGGATGTGATGAGATGTGATATCCTAGGTTTCTTAAAGATGATTTGTGATGTGGTGTCCTAGGTGTCTTCTAGAATAATTGTGATGTGGTATCCCATGTGTCTTTGGGATGAGATGTGATGTGTTGTGAGCCCCAGGTGTGTGCAGGAGAGATGTGTTTTGAGGTCTAGGTGTGTACGGGTGGGATGTGTTGTGTGGACCAGGTGTTTGTGGGAGGGATATGATGTGTTATATTCAGAAGATGTGGGAGCAGTAGGGAATCTTCTGTTGGGATGTGAGAGTGGATAAATAGTGGGAAAGTGGTGTAGGGTACCCTATCATCAATGTGATTTATATTATATTATATTACTTGGCTTACGTTATTTGGTTAGTGTACCTTAGTGATGTTGGGGTTAGGTTTATTCTACCTGTTAGGTGATTTTTGGTTCTACTATTTTCTCATGGGTGCATTAATATGGTCCTTCCACTTATGCATGAGAGACTTTGGTTTTCTGAATGAGTATACCTGTATTCTCACCCTACTTATATAAAACTATTTTCAGGTTTTGAGGAGGATTATGTGGATTATAATGGATGTTACTATCTCAGAACATGAGACAATTGTTGTGTTTCTGATCTAGTTTTATTTTTGGGTATTTACTTTGGAGACTTTTATTTGTATCAACTCTATTTATACATGCATGTGGGATGGTTTTTGGATATCTTTTTATATATATCATGGAGTTGGTTTTGGTTGATACATCCCATCTCCTGACCTTGTTTCCTTATAAAGTTTAATGCCTCCCATATTACAATATTTGTACAAACTTGGTGCTAGTCTCCAACCTGGGGCCTACTGGAGGCGGTACTCAGGGGTCATTATCTCCCTTTCTTTATTACCAGCCTAAGAGGGGTATCATTGGAGGGAGGGGTCCATGACAGAGTGGTATCAGAGGTGATGGTTGAGGGATATAAGGAAGTTTGGAGTTAGGCACAATGAGGAATTCATGGGTTGATATGGAAATAGTGCCAGTTGACCTTGGTGCATGACATAGGCCAGGGAGATCGGCTAGGACATGGAATTTTAGGCCCCCCATGATCTAGTGCATAGACTCTAATCTTATTGAACAACTAAGTGAGATGGACCTGTTTGTAGAGTAGAGACCTAGGAGAGGTACATGTATCATAATGAATTGTGTTCTTGTTTGAATTGGGTTATTTTGGGAAGGATAAAAATTGGTGAAATATATAAAATGAATTAAAATGAATCTTAATAAAATTACACACTACTGGGATTATGAAATCCTTATTTACCTTCCAATTATGAATCTTGTTCATTATTCATGTGTGTCTTAGGCAGTTGTGGTTCAACAGAATGATCTGGTTAATCTCCGTAGGGTTGATTCAGTTGAGGAGTATGATCAGAAGTATAGGACATTGCATTATTTCTAATATTAGGGTTTGGGAAAGTATGAGGGAAATGTTTTAGATGTGGAGATAGAGAGTTGGATGGAGGAGCTTGAGGTCACTTTTAGTTTGATTTGTGCTCCGTCAGAGTACTAGGTCCCTTTGGTTGTTAGTCAGATGTGGGGAGATACACATCAGTGTTAAAAACTATATATAGGAGAGAGAAATGAGGAAGATGTTTTGTGGTTCGATTTAAAAAAGGAGTTCCAGGAAAAGTTCCTTTTGTCGACCATGAAGGAAATAAAGAGGTAGGAGATTCTTTCTCTTCAGTAGGGGAGAATGTTAATATGGGAAATGGTAATCAAGTTCATAGACCTTTTATGTTTTTCCCAAAATCTTTTTCTGGATGACGAGTCTCATTTGAGACATCTATAGGAGGAACTCTGTCCTTCTATCAAGTATGTAGTAACTCTTTTTATGTTGCAAATGTATCTGGAGGTTCATAATATGGAATAGGTGATCAAGAAGATGCACTCACAATGAGGTTTTATGTGAGAGGGGAACTAGTAGGGTTCCTAGAGGGGAAGGGTTGTTAGTGATAGGTATCAGGAATCAGGGCCTTTGAGGTTTTTAATAGCAAGGAGTTGACCCCAATAGCTTTCTTTTTGGCCTTCTAGGTCTAGTGGTTTCTGTGCTTTTCTTGATATTTTTGTTCCAGTGTTTTTTTGTTGTGGGGTTTGTGTCCATCTCCAAAACTAGTTCCTAGTGGTTTCCTAAGTTTAGTTTTGTGGAGGTGGACATGTTCAGCGCTAGCCTCAACAGTAGTTTCCAGTGAGGTTGTTTTAGCATTAGGGGAAGAAGGTTTTTGCTTCACTGAGGGGAGATGAAGTAGGTAGAGGCGGACCTCAGGATGTTCCTTATGTTCAGGGAATATGACCTGAGAATGGTTGTGTAGGTGGTCATCATCATAGAGGAAGAGCAGATGGGCATGGTCTATTGTACGCAATTGAGGCAACAGTTCTAGAGGGGTCAGAGATCTTCAGAGGTAATATTATTTTGTTCATTACCTGTGTTTTTCCTTCTTTTTGATTCAGGATATTCAAACTCCTTTGTTTCACCCACTCTATCCCATTATCTAGGGATATAATTAGAGAGGCTTCCCATACCCTTGGTGTTGACTACACCAGTGAGAGGTCAAACTGACCTGTTTGATATGTGTCGGGGGTGTAGATTGATGATGGGACCACATTAGTCTCATGGGGATCTTTTATTACTACAAATACAACTATATGATGTCATAATTAGCATTGAATGGTTGTATTCTATGTTTCACCCACTCTATCCCATTATCTAGGGATAGAATTAGAGAGGCTTCCCGTACCCTTGGTGTTGACTACACTAGTGAGAGGTCAAACCGACCTATTTAATATGTGTCGGGGGTGTAGATTGATGATGGAACCACATTAGTCTCATGGGGATCTTTTATTACTACAAATAAAACTATATGATGTCATAATTGGCATTGAATGGTTGTATTCTATGCATGCTATTATCGACTTATTTTATAGGAGAATCATATTTTCAGATATGGATGGCTAGTGCATGGTTTTCATTGGTGGGAAGAGTTATCAGGTGGGTAGCTGGAATGTAGAGACCCTTCATTCATTGTTGACCGAGTTGTTGGTGGAATCAGTGGGTGCTGGGATGGTAGAGGTTTCTAGGGTTGTTAGAGAGTTCTTATACATTTTCCTTGAGGAGGTTGTGAAACTACCCCCTCAACATGACATTGATTTTGTGATAGACTTACAGCCCAGTGATTCTCCAATTTTGATGGATCCTTATCTAATAGAACCCTCTGAGTTATGGGAGTTGAGGGTTCAGGTCGATGATCTAATGAAGCGGGGTTTTATCTGACCTAGTGTGTCACCATGGGGTGATATAGTTTTGTTCTCCAAGAAGGTGAATGGTAGTTTGGGAATGTGCATAGACTATCAGAGGTTGAATCAGGTGAAAATCAAGAAACATTACACACTTTTGAGGATAGATGATATTTTCAACCAGCTGAGAGGCTTGAGTTGGTTTTCTAAGATCAATCTTTGGTCTAAATATCACCAATTGAGGGTGAATGAGGGTGATATCCCAAATATTGCCTTTAGATGCAAGAATGCGCAATTATAGTTTTTAGTCATCCAATTTGGTGTTATGAATTCACCTGTCATGTTCATGAGGCTTATGAACTCTGTGTTCTGTGAGTTCTTAGATCGGTTTGTCATCATATTCATCAATGATATCTTGATCTACTCGAAGTCAGAGGAGGATCACATACTAAGCATTTCAGAACTATCTTTCATGTTCTTTGATTCCACCAGCTCTATGGAAAGTTGTCCAAGTGTATTTTTTGGAAATGAGAGCTGAATTTCTTTGGGCATATGGTTTCTCATTAGGGTGTGGTAGTAGACCCATCAAAGTTTGAAGCAGTTATTTCTTAGGAATCACCCAAGAACATGGAAAAGATTTTCATTTTCCTTGGTCTCGTAGGATATTATCATAGGTTTGTAGTTGATTTCTCTCAAGTTGCAAACCCATTGATAGATTTTACTAGGAAAGACTAAGATTTTGTGAAAACTGATCAGTGCCAAATATCATTTGGTTACCTGAAGGGGAAGTTGGTTAGTGCTCCGGTGCTCCAGTTTCCTGAGTAAGGAGTGATGTTTGAGGTGTTTTGTGATTCTTCCTATCTAGGATTGGGATTCATATTGATGCAACAGTGGGCAGTGATCTCTTATGGGTATAGGAGGTTACAATCCCACACGCATAACTATTCCACCCATGATCTGAAGCTAGTAGCCGTTGTGTTTGCACTTATGTTTTGGTAGGATTACCTCATTGGTGATCACTTTATGGTCTTCACAGATCATAATAGTTTGAGGTATATCTTTTCCTATAATGACATGAATTTATGATAGTGGAGTTGAATAGAGTTCCTTCAGAACTATGATTTTGATATCTTCTACACCTTGGGAAAAGGGAATTTCATGGCCGATGCTTTGAGCATAAAGTCACAAAAGGATGTTGTTCAGGAATCTATGGATTTTTTGAGAGTGATAGAGGAGTTGGAATCCCTAAACTTATATGTAAGGGTGGATGGTGGTAAAGGATATTATTTTAGATGATGGTACTATATTATCTAATGCTGCAGGTGGAGGAGTCTCACTAGGGAGACTCAGAAGTAGAGGTGATTCATGATCGTGTTGGATATGGTGATGCTCCGTAGGGATGGTCAGAGGATAGTTAGAACTGGATGTTGTTTCAAGGAATGATGTTTTTTCTAGTGACAATGCATAAGGGAGTTCTTATTGAGTTTCATATCTCACCTATGGCGGTACACCCAGAATTTTCAAAAATGTACCACGGCTTGAGGGAATAGTTTTGGTGTCCAGGAATGAAATGGGTAGTGGTGGAGTTTGTGTCTTGGTGTCTAGTTTTCTAGAAGGTAAAGTCCAAGCATCATGTTCTGGGTGGTTTTTTTCAGCCCTTGGATATTACCGAGTGGAAGTGGGATGACATATCAATAGATTTCATCACAGGATTACCTATAAATGAGGGAAGTTATGATTCTATCTGGGTGATCATGGATCAGTTGAAGAAATCACCCCACTTCTTAGCAATCAAAGAGTCAGGCACTATAGATGCTTTGCCTAAGAGGTACATGGATGATGTGGTATAGTTTCATGGATTTCAAAGGTCCATTGTCTAGGATCAAGACACATATTTTACCTCATGAATCTAGAGGGGATTGAAACATGTTTTTGGCACTCAGTTACTCCTCCAAACTACTTTCCACCCTCAGATAGATGGGAAGACAGAGCGGACTATCCAGATGTTGGAGTATATGCTAAGAGAATGTGTATTAGACTTTGGAAGATCATGGGAACAACAAATTCCCTTGGTTGAGTTTTCTTATAAAAATATATATCACTCTTCCATTGGAATGACCCTATTTGAAGATTTTTATAGAAGACCATGTCATTATCCGTTCTGATGGAATGAGGTTGGGGAGACAACTGTTCTTGGTCCTGATGTGGTGTAGAGCATGACATGAAAAGTTCATCTTGTTCGTGAGAGGATGAAAGTAGCGCAAGACCAGAATAAGTATTATTCCGATCTTAGAAGGAGGACCTTGGAGTTCAAGGTTTGGGAACACATATTCTTAAAGGTTTCCCCTCGACATGGGAAACTAAGTCTTGGAAGAGGGTGTAATCTTTCTCCTAGTTTTTTGGTTTGTTTGAGGTGTTAGGGTGAGTTGGAAAGGTAGATTACCAGTTGGTACTTTTTCCTCGACTGGACCAAGTCCATGATGTCTTCCATGCCACTTAGCTCTGTCGATATCTTCACGATGAATCCCATGTAATTAACTGGGGAGAGTTGTATATTAAGGATGATGCAACCTTTAAAGAGAATCCTGTGGAGATCCAAGACTATTTATTGAAGGTTCTGTGAAGAATAAACATTCCCCTAATTCGGTTTCTATAGAGGCATGGTGGCTTAAAAGAGAGTACTTGGGAGCATGAGACATATATGCGAGCCCATTACCCGAAGTTGTTTGGATTTTTTCCCTTCTCTTTCCTTTTTACTTGTGATGTGCTGTTTGGATCCTTTTGTTTTATGAGATATGTTTCTTTTCCCCTTGATGTTATGTGTGTGGTGTGATGTGTGATAAAGTCCCAAAAAATGAAAATGGGAGGACCTAACTACTAGTCAAGATGCATTAACTACGATGTGATTAAATCTATGTGGGTGAGTCAGTGCCACCCAGAGTAGATAGTATCTTCACATGGAGGATGGAATTACTTGATTCATGTATTTGGTATGGTGCAATTTTTTGGTTATGCAATGGTTGTGTGAGAGGAGCTAGTTTTTAGTCATGGTTTCATGGTGATGGGGTTGTAAAAGATGATTTTGGTCATTTGGTTTGGCAATGTTTCAGGTGTAACGAGATCCTTGAGAGGTATCATTAGGGATGGTTGTTCAGACCCTTCCTCTCTTTTATTCTAGGTTGGTTTTAAATTATATAGGGATAGAATAGTTTGAGAGGCATTTTATGTAACCTTCTACCCCGTTACTTTGTCAGTTTCAGTTGTTATAGGTGTTCGGGGGAGGTTTTAGGAGTTCTCAATGGAATATAGAGGCGCGACAGAGTTGTGGTAGTAAATACACGTTGTATAAGTGTATTACATGACATGAAAGTTGGTTTAAAGGATTTTCATGGGATACTTCATGACATGAAAATTTTTAGGGTTAAATAATAAAAGGGTGACATGTTTTTCTATGGAACATGGAATCCCTAGATTACATGATGTGAAAGCGAATTACACATCATGTAATTCCCCAATACTGTATAGTTTTAAATGTTTTAGCTGATTGGGTTTTCTGCAAACCCTATGGCCAGTGACTCTTATCTCATTCCAGTCATCCTATGACCTTCTCCTTATGTGTTTGGAGATTCCTTTCAACATGGATTGATCATTAGACTTCCATATTCAACCTGTTGTGAGTTCTCCTCTTATTCTCATTCATTTTCTTCAATTATTCTCCAAGGGATTCACTAAAGAGATGTTGTTTTGGTTTGGGTTGTGTGTTGGTTTGCATTTTGATGGTATTTGGGTGCGGTGTAGGTTGATCCTTGGTTCCTCATGGCGCAGTTATGGTTTTTGGGCATTCTTATTCGCCCTGTGGTGCACAACGAGTCGAAGATTCTTCTTTGAGGTAGGGTTTCCATCATTTCACATTATTATGTATCATGCAGGAGGGGTTTATTTTTGTTTACCTATGTGTTATGGTGGTGATGGATTAATTAAAGATAAATAATTAGTTAAATTGAAATTTAAGGGTAAAGGGGTTTGTTTCACATGCTTTTATAGATTTGAAATTATTGTGATATTTTAGATTGTACGAGCCTCATGAACTACTAAAAATTGTGGCTGTTGGTGGCTTTGTTTACGGTGGATATATGTGATGTGATTGTTTCTTTTATTGTGATTATTGTGATATCACCCTAAAAATGGAAATTTGATAACCACTTATATTTGTCTAATAAATTGGTTTCCCTAGGATTATGATTTGTGTGATAACATCCCTAAAATATAGTGGAATGTGATAAAAGACCCTTTGTAAATTGTTAAAAGAATTTCGATGTGTTATGATGTGTGGTTATGCTTGTGGGATAGTGATGTGTGATTGTAATGGGGTGTGGGGTGAAATGTGGTTGTATTTTCCATGCTTTTAGGGTAACAATGTGAGATTGTTGGGGATGAAAATTCTCTTGTGATATATGGTTTCTTTCTATTAGATTCTTAGGTAGTGATGGAATAAATGAATTTTTAATAATGTTTGAAATGGACTGGGTTGGTTTGGTTAAATGAATGGAAAATTTTCAATGGAAAATTTAATGATGGGTTGTGTTATTAAATATTTTTAATGAAAAATAATAAAATTAATGGGTGTTAAATGTGGAGAAAATGTGAATCCTCATTAGATTATCAGGTCTCTTCACCATCTAAAATGACTGTTGCAGATATTAATAAATGAATTTAGAGGTAGAAACAGAGGTGATGGTATTGTGAGTTGGTTGTTTGTCTAAGAACTCATAGGTTGGTCTTGAGTGTTTGATATCATATATATAAAATATTATTTTTATTGTGATTTCTATACGAACCCCATCTATGTTGAGCACTATGTTCCAAACACCCGCTTAGTCATGCATGGGTGTCTTCCCAACATCCCAGTGGGAGGATGGATGGATGGTGAACCAATATTCCCCGGTCCCTCTTCCAAGCTATGACGACCCAAGCTTCTTCAGGTAGTATGTGATGAGATGTTGTATCCCGGGTGTCTTTAGGATGAGTTTTGATGTGGTTTCCCTGGTTTCTTTAGGACTTTTTGTGATGTGGTATCCCATGTGTCTTTAGGATGAGATGTGATGTGTTGTGAGGCCTAGGTGTGTGCAGGTGGGATGTGTTTTAAGGACCAGGTTTGTGCGGGTGGGATGTGTTGTGAGGCCGAGGTGTGTGCGGGCGGGATGTGATGTGGTGTATTTAGAAGAGGTGGGAGTGCCAGGATGTCTGCCGCTGGGGTGTGCGAGTGGCTAATTAATGGGAAAGTGGTGTGGGGTACCCTATCATCAACGTAATTTATATTATATTATATTACTTGGCTTGAATTATTTGGTGATAATGCCTTGGTGAGGTTGGGTTTATGGTTAGTCTACATGTTAGGTGCTCTTTGGTTCTACTATTTTCTCGTGGGTGTATTAGTATGTTCCTTTCACTTGTGCATGAGAGACTTTGATTTTCCTTCTGAGTAAACCTGTATGCTCACCCTATGTATGTAAAACTGTTTTTAAGTTTCCAGGAGGATTATGTGGACAGTTCTAGACATTACTAGCTCAGACCTTGGGAAAGTTGTTGTGTTACTTCTCTAGTTTTGTTTTTGGGTACTTAATTTGGAGAATTTTATTTGTATCAGTTCTATTTTTACTTGTATGTGGTATGGTTTTTGGATTTATTTTTATATATGTCATGGAGTTGGTTTTTTTGATACATCGTATCTCCTGATCTTGTTTCCTTATAAAGTTTAATGCCTCACATATTGTGATATTTGTACACCCTTGGTGCTAGTTTCCAACCCAGGGCCTACTGGAGGCGGGACTCGGGAGGTCGTTATCTCCCTTTCTTCATTTCCAACCCAGGAGGTGTATAATTGGAAGGAGGGGGTTGTGACACCCTAGAAATTGATTGATGATGAAATATATAACTAAAATTAGTTTTACATGATTTCACATGATGGGGTGTTGATTTATTCTATCTCAATGGCCTGAGCCTTATAGAAATGTGTACACCTTGAGCTATAATGATTGACTGAGAAGTGAAAGGATTATATAGCCATGAACTAACTAGACACAAGGATTGTGACATGGTGATTTATTTTTATTTTATGATTACATGCCCATTATTATAGAATTGATTTATTCATGCCCTCCCATTTTATTGAAATATTCATTTAAGAAAGTTTTGTTATATTTTCCATCAACTTTATTTGAAATCTTGTTTTGATTGAAGATGTGAAATGATTACCATAAATTGTATTTATTTAAATTGAATCATAAAATGGTTTATTTCTATTGGAAATTATTATGGAACACTTGGTGATACCCTACTGGTATATTTTTTCTTACACCTTGCCTTTACCTTCAAGAATTTGTAGATATTTTTATGCCATGTACAGGAAAAGGAAAAGTGATACTTGGAAGTGGTAGATGTTCTTGATTCATTTGATCTAGGGCGGTAGTGGTAACAGATGGAGCTATGATCCAATCTTTGCACAAATATTCTGAGTTTGGTCTTGATGGATGTTGTGTCATATTTTGGATTATGTATTACTTTGGGATGTTTATTTGTCTCCTTGTGGTACTTTTCTCCTTGAGAAGTGTGGGAAAGATTGATTGTGTATAGATTTATCTTATTTTGTTATATCTTGATGATTTTTTCTTATGGAAAATCCATTGGATTTGTCTTTTACTTGATACTAGGTGCTAGTCACCAACCTATGGAGATTGGGAATTCCCTTCGGACTGTGTTGGGATTGGGTTAGGTATTGATGTACTAGGTTATTCAGGTTGGTTAATTAAAAAATGACATCAGAGGGAGGTTGAACATCTTTCCTTGATGTCAGTATACATTATGGGATGTCCTAGTAGATAGAAGGTAGTATTTTTAGGAGTTAGTTTGTAGTTACAAGTGAGTTCCTGTCCATATCTCATCGTTGCGAGCCTTAAGTCACCATGGGTGCTTGGGAAAAATAATATTTGAGGAATAAATTGATAAAATTCTAGTATTTTTGCAATTTGATATAAGTGTTTTGAAATCCTAGAAATTTTAATTCTCTTTAGTGAAATTTTTATTCATTTAACTCTTTATTGAGTTTATTATCTGAGCATCCTTGCTAAATTTTTAGTGTTTCCTATTCATATTGTGTTGTACCATACTCCCAAGAATTACTTTGAACAGACCTCTAGAGGGAGTTTTCGATGAAACATGGCAAGTGAACCCTCTAGTTAATCAGAACTTTTATGATATAGTGGTGCATGTTACCCAATATATTGAATAGGTACTAACAACCATTCCATTTTATCCTCCATTATAATAATCTTGTAGGGATGAAACTATAGATTAGGATCAGGATTTTCTTTGAAAAAAACCACTATCTTTCCATAGATCAAATTGACCTTAAGAGGTAAAGGATTTGTTGAAAAATATTGTGCATATTTTTGAGTGATTGTAAATTATACATTTGATATAGGTGAAATGTTTTTCCTTAAAGATTTAAATTTCTAATAGGAGGTGGTGGGATTCGATGGTTACAATAAAGAAACATGAGGTCTTAGAGTGTAAATACTTTAGAGCTATTTTCATAGAAATATTTTATCTTAATTTGATGGTTTTGGAAATTTTAATGGAGTTCCTTAACCTTAAACAAGGCGATAGAACTGTGACTTAGTATGCAAACTACTTTGATGAACTCGTCTAGTTTTATTTGGTGGTTGTGATTAACGAAAATCTAAAGGCATGAAGATTCAAGATGAGTCTTCGATCTAATATTAAATCTCAGGTTTTCATGCTGAAGCTCACTTCTTATGCGGATGTGATGGATAGAGCATTGATGGATGAACTTAACATGACTGGTAAGTCAGGGTTGATGGGAGTTCCTCTTCCTCCTAGTGGAAGTTTTGTTTGTTCCTCTAAAGGAAAGAGAATGCGGGATGAGTATCATGGTGGATCATGATAACAAACTTCATCTAGATCTTCTGTGTTGTTTGGAAGAGTCCCTTTTGACTTTATTTTAGAGTGAAAAGTTTTGACATTCAAAATTAGTTTGTACAAAGGAACCAAAGAGTTTAGGTTCATGAGGTCACTCAGGACACCTAAAAATGTTTTTTCATACCTTTTATAAGGGACCAAATCAATGTGGATTGACCCTTTGTGCATATCTGAAGAACGAGGTGCTCAGAGGAGGCTAGGATGGATTCTGAAGGGACTCAGTTGCTAAAATATGGTAGTAGGGAAATTTCACATCATGTAAACTGTTAAATGATGTGAAAGTGAGTTTCACGACTTGTGTTGATCAGATCACAATGTGTAATAAATCACTATTTAAAAATAAAAAAGGTGACACATTTTTTAGCAGAAACCGAACCCTAAGTATTACATGACATGAAAGGGAATTACATGTTATGTAAATCACTGATGCTATTTGTTTTAAATGTTTTCAGCCACTCGGGTTTGTCAAAACCTATTTCTGCACCACCTATTTCCCAATTCCAGGCATCTTGACACTCCTCTTAGATGTTTTGAGGATTCCTTTGCCAAGGATTGATCTCTAGATTTTCTATTTCAATCCACAACAATCCGTCTTCAATCCAAGGTATGTTTTACCTCTGTTATTATAGTTTCATAAATATTTTCCTCCTATTACTCTTTTTCATGTAATGTAACTTGATCTACATGTTTTTAAAGGATTTTTTTGGTTGTTTTTTGGCGTGGTTGTGACTCGGTGTCTTCAGGTGGATGCAATTATTACAGGAGAGGCGATAAAGATCCACAACATTGGTCCATTATCATGAAAATAATGTGAAATAATTTATGAGGTAGTGGATTAATTTATTATATTTTATTTATGTTCAATTTTAGAGATAGAATGATTTATCCCCTTGGATTACATTGAAATTGTCCTAATGATTATTCGAACTGGATTAAAGAATTGGTATCGATCACATGACTATGTTTCTGTTTTGTAGTGTGATAACATTTTGCCTCTTGTTTTTCTAGATATTATGGTATCTATACTATTCTTTCTATTCTTGGATTAGTATGTGAAATTGGTAAAGAACGTAAATCTGGAATTAATTGTTAATTGATTTTCTAAAAGTTTAAATAGGCATGTTTAATGAATCTGGTGTGTTGTAAACTTAATGCTACAAGTATTTTTAAATGATTTTATCATCCATGTTTCAATGGAATTAAATAAATGTGTAAATCATGTTAATTATTGTTGGTAAAAGAATTAAAATTTTGCTAGATTAATTGTTTAATTAATTTGTGACATATTGTGATGGCTTGCTGGTTAGGTTGCCTATAGTTGGAACCTATAAATAATAAATCAGTTAATTAAAGATGGAATAAGAATCAGTTGTGTGATAAAATATAATTCCTTTGTAGGTCCCGAGTTTCACACTCTCTTATAAAGGTTGAGTACCTTGTGCTTTGGTGTTGTGAGGGATCGTTTTGTGTGAAGGATAGGTGCCTTCCTTTAAATCCCAGAGCCGAGTTGAAATGTTTTTTTCCTACTTCTTGTGATGTGATGTGAGTCTGGGATGGATTATCCTAGAAAGTTGTTTTGGTATATGTGGTAGTGAGTCCTGAATGTGATGTGATCCTAGGATGGCTGATCCTAGAGGGCTATTGTGGTATATGGGGTGGGGAGGCCTGATTATTATGGCTTTAGTTGATTCTTGTGATGGAGGGATGCATCAGAATATGCATTTGGTTTTCGGGGAGGATGCTGGATATGATAGAATGGATTTAATCTAGGCTTACCCATTGATATTAATGTTGGATTATTGTTTGAATATACTGTTTGCATGATGTGTATGTTTTTGTTTATCTACTTTCCTTTCCCCACGGCTTGAGGTAGATGGAAGTTCTTGATTTTATACCTTGTTTGGTTGCTTGGGATTTTTTTATAGAGTACCTAGTAATATGGAAATTAAGATTTTTTTATAAATGAATAAATGTTTAACCCATGGGGTTAGAACTTGCTGGGATTTAATGCCAAGGTTATAATTTTGAGAAGCCACAGAATCAACTTTCTTATACCTAGAAGGCATGGAACTTTGTTGTAACAGTAATGAAATGTAATGTGAAAAATGTTAATGGTTAATTAATGGTTAAATAATTAATTAACATAAAGTGAAATTTAAGAAAAGGGATCAAATAATTTAATTTATATCCTTAAATGGTTTTATGATTATAGGATATATGGTCTTAGTAGTGGTAGCCAAGATTTTGAGTGGCGTTAGCTGTAGTTGAGTCTGAGACTAGGTTATTCCCATAGTGTGGCTATGAGATATATTATATCATGTACATTTTGTGTTTTTATATATTAATCCACCCTATCGGTTAGGGAAAATGAAACCCTGTGGATTCTGAGCCATGGGGGGTGTTTTTCCTAACATCCCAGTGGGGGGATGGATGGATGACTACCCCCTTTGGCCCCACTCTCTTTACTTGGTAGTTACTCATGATGGTATGAAAAACTATTATTTTCCCCATATATGTGTGTAGAGGGATGTAATGTCTTGTGGTTATTTCACACACATGTATTCTGGATATAGTTTCCTAAGGAATATAATAGGTATAACATGTATAAGATGTGATGGATTGAGGATCCTTACTTGGTGTATGGGCTGTGATGGATTGAGGTATAATACCTAATTTATGATACATGTTATACGTGATGTGGTGGATCTTGAAAACTACCAGCTTACTTTTGGTTATGTGGACATGGTGGTGTGTTGCACGGGGTGCATGTTGTGGTGCTTCTCCCAGGTGTCTATTGGCTAGCCTTTTTGGAGAGAGATGCTTAGGACGTGTGATGTTGGGGTAGAGCGGAAAACCAGTGGGAAGTAGTAGTGGGGTACCCTTAATATTATTTATTATATTATATTATATTGTATGTGATCCTTGGTGAGAGTAGAAATGGTGAGGCTGGGAACTTAGTATACCTATTTAGGTGATGAGTTAGTTTCACTTCTTGTTCACTATGCTTTAGCATGCTTCATTTACCTTTTGTATGAGAGGCTTCAGGGAGGATCCTACTGATTGTACTGGTATACTCACTCTATGTATATATTAACTATTTTTAGGTTAGTTGGATCAGGTTTGAGATCAAGCTAGTTACTACTAGCTTGAAGTTTAGCAGAATCTGTTTGGGATTCATGGTCACTATCATCCTTACTTTTGTTTTGGTACTTATAGTTTTTTTTTTCAATTTTTGTAGTTCTTACATGTCATTATATAAGTGAATTTTAAATTTTTATTTTATATTTGAGTCTGATTAGGAGTTGGTTGGTGTCTATCTTATCTCTCTCTAACACATGTGTTCTATTAGAGGGTAATGCATCCCATTTTCATATTTAATATACCCTTGGTTCTAGTCTCCAAACCAGGTCCTACTAGAGGTGAGACTCAGGTGACACTATTTCTCTTCTCCCATTTACGACCTTGGAGGGGTACACCTTGTGGGGAGGGGGTGTGAAACCTTTTTTACTCCACCCAGTGGCATGGTCTAATCATCACTGAAATGTATTTCATTGCAATTATATGCTTCAAGAATGAAGGGGTTCCATCCTCAGGCATCTCAAAAGAAGCTTCTTTATACAGTGAAAGAGTCTCTAGAGGAGGTAGATATGGTTCCAATGATCGTGAGAGGTTCCATCACTATAGGTTCATCTTTAATGAATAATTTATTTGATATAGGTGCATATTATTTATCTGTATCGACTCATGTTGTTTATTTACTAAATCTTCCTATGGATATTATGTCTTATGTGATGGATATTTCTATGACCCTTAGAATGATGAGTGATCAATGTCTCCAATGCACTTCTTATGCCTTATATTTTTTATAGATTTATCTCACCATGGATTTTCTAGTTCTCAAAATGAATCCTTTAAATTTTATTATTAGTATGGATTAGATTATTTCTCATAAATATCAAATTGACTATTATCCTTAGTGAGTCTCCTTTACTGCACCCAACGGGATGTGTCATGTTTTTCATGGAGAATGGAATCTGAGGTTGAGTAGAGCTGGATGAACTTTTTCATATTTGGGAAAGGTGATATACATGTTTTCTTTTTGATATTGAGAAATAATCTTTTAGTAGTAATCTTCCTCTAGTAGTCATCCAGTTTCTTGACATTTTTTCTTCAAAATTTTCCAGCTTTCCACTCGTAAGGGAAGTAGAGTTTTCTATTGACTTGGTACTAGGTACTCAACATATCTCTATCCTTTATTACCATATGTCATCAACTGAAAAAAAGGTGTTAAAGTCCCAAAATGGGTGATTTGTTGGATAAAGTATTTATTCACCTGAGAATGTCTCCTTGAGCAGTGCCTATTCTTTTTGAGAAGAAAGATTATGGGAAACTTTCTCTTTGTGTTTATTATTGAAATATTAATAGATTATAAGTAAATAACATGTATCCATTACCACATATTGATGATTTGTTTGATCAGTTGAACGGGTAAAAGTGGTTCTCTAAAATTGATCTTCATTATGGTTACCACTAGTTGAGAATTAAAGAATATGATATCCCAAATACCACCTTATAGAGTAGGTATGACCATTTTGAGTACCTTATTATGCCCTTTGGTCTAACTAATTATCCTACAATTTTTATATAATTGATTAGAAATATATTCCATTAGTATCTAAATTCATTCATGGTGGTATTTGTTGATGGTATATTGGTTTACTCTAAGATTGAGGAGGATCATGTGCGTCATCTGATAGTAGTTCTAAGAAATTTGATAGATCACCAAATTTGTTCCAAGATATCAAAATTTATTTTTTTTTGATTTAGGAAGTGATGTTATTTGGACATGTTGTCTCGAAACATGGCATTTTATTTGACCCTAAGAAGGCGTAGGTTGTTATTAAATGAAATAAACCACATAATGTTTTCTATATTCAAACCTTCTTGGGCTTAGTGGGTTATTACCATAGTTTTTTTAAGTGTTTATCAATATTGGATTCTCTAATAACCAGTATCACTCAAAAATGAGTGAACTTCCTATGGGATTCAATATATAAGAATTAATTTGATGATTTAAAGTGCCTTTTGACTTCTCTACTAGTGTTGTATCTTATAGAGTTTGGGAAATTTTATGTGGTCTTTTGTGATGAATCAAGTTTGGGTTTGGACTACATTCTCATGAAAGGTGATCATGTGGTAGCCTATGGTTCTTGACAGCTTAGGACACATGAGAAGAACTATCCTACCCATGATCTTGAACTCACAGATGTGATTCATGATATTAAGAGTTGTAAAAATTACCCTTTTATGAAAATAATTATCATTTATTCTAATAAAAAATTCTTGAGTTATATCTTCTCTAAAAAATATTTGAATCTTTATCAAAGGTGATGGGTGGAGTACCTATAGTCTTTTGATTTTGAAATTTCCTATACCCCTAGTAAGGGTAATGTCATCGAAGATGCTTTGAGAAGGAAAATTAATACCCAGGACATGAAAGAATCATCAAAAGAGTGGAACTTTATGGATCTATTTTCTCATATGAATTTGGGAGTTTCACAGGATGAGAAAAATATTATGTTGGAAAGAATTCAGTTGACCTTATCTCTTATCAGGATGATTCTTTAGGAACAACAACTTGATGTTGAATTCTATGGAATTGGGGACTGTCTTTATGGAAAGGAGACCATCAATGAGTGGTCAATATATTTAAAGGGTATCTTATTCTTTTTGAATTGTTAAATCATAAATTTTAATTTGGGAAAGGTTGTGAAGGGGGATTTATATAATTCCCATTGGGCAGTGAACCCTAAAACCATGAATATTTTCTATGATATGCAACAAATATTTTGGTTTCTAGGTATGATATAAGATATCACTAATTTCATTTCTCATTGTTATACATATCAGAAGGTCAAATCCAAGCACCATAAACCTTTGATTTTTTTTCATCCGCTTCCTATGATTATTTGGAAGTGGGATAATATTTCAATAGATTTCACAGTTGGGTTTCCTCATACCCCTCATGGAAAGAATGTGATATGGGTAGTGATTGATCGACTAACCAAATCATATCACTTCATCCATATTCATGATAAAACCAATTTAGAGGACTTGGGAAGTCTCTATGTGTAGGAGATCACTATATTACATAGAGTTACATTTGTTATAGTTTTTGATAGAGATCCCTATTTCACTTCTCATTTTTAGAGAGGCCTCTATAAAAAATGGGATCCCAAGTTAGATTAGTCATGAAATATCAATTATAGATAGATGGTATGATAAAATGAGCTATAAATATTATTGAAGTCATGCTTCATGATTGTGTTCTCGACTTTAGTGGATCTTGGGACAGCCACTTGAGACTAGTTGTGTTTTCCTATAACAACATTTACCAGTCATCCATCAAGATGAAACCCTTTGAGGAATTGTAAAGAATCCTATGTAAAAATCTGTTGTTTTGGTAATAGATTGGTTTAGCTTCCTTAATTGGGCCTATTTTTGGTCCAAGAGATGATGAAACAAATTTATTTGATTCATTAGAGATTTTTTATGGATCAGAGTCAGTATAAATCCTATATTGTTCATCATTGATGACATTTGGAGTTTTCTATTGGTCACCTGGTGTTTTTGTGAGTTTTACCTCAGTGGGGTCACCAATTTCTTGGAATGTAGGGTAAGTTAGCTCTGAGATAGATGGGTCCCTTTGAGGTAGCTGTAAAGATTGGCAAGGTGGAATGCTGTTTGGCTTTTCCACATTAGTTGATGACAATTCATAATGTATTTAATGTGTTGTAGCTCATAAAAAATCTCTCTAACAAAACTTTTCATGAACCCCTCCCACCAAAGATACCACAATGAAGGGAGAAATATGATAACCCTCAAGTCCCACCTCTAGTAGGACCTAGGTTGTTGAATATAACCAAGGGTATTAAAATATCATAAATGGTAGGAATAAAACTCTATAGAAAAACATTATTGGGAGATAGGATGAATCAACCACAAGAAACTCCATAAAATAATAGAAAAGGAAACCCAAACCACCCCAAAATTCATGTATAAATAAAACAAATATGGATACACATATCTAAAGTGAATACCCAAAAGAAAAGCTAAAGTAGTGACACAAGAACAATCCAAGGGTCTGAGATAGAAATGTTTAACACCGTCTGTGTAATCCTATTGGAAACCAAAAAATTAGTTTATATATATAGGGTGAGTATACAAGTATGCTTAGTAGGAAAACCAAAGTCTCTCATGCACATGTGAAAAAATAAAACTAATTTACCCAAGATCAAACAACATAATCAACAACACCTAAATAGGCCAACTATCCAAACCCATCCTCACCAAGACAATCTCACCAAATAACATAAGCCAAGTATAAAAATATAACAATAAGCATGTTGATAAATGGTACCCCACACCACTTTCCCATTAATTTTACACTCTCACACCCGAACATTATACATACTAGTTATTCTATCTCTTCCATATAACATGTACCACCGCCCAAAAACACAATCACATCACATCTCACCAAAAGACACCTAAAAAACCAACCCACAACATGGTCACTTCACATATCACCTAAAGACACCTGATCCACCACCCCAGAACACGGTCACATTACATCTTGCCCGAAGACACCCGAGCCACCACCCCATAACACAGTCACATCACATATCACCCAAAGAAACTTGGGCCATAACATCATAACCATAAATAGAGTAGTAGGATATCGTGAAAATGATGGAAATAAAACTCGTTCCCAACTCCTACCATGCACAACCCCTCTATATGCCTCCCCACAACATGGTTACTATACATCTCACATGAACACAAATGTGAAACCTACCCACATCACAATCATATATAATCTCACCCAAAGACACATGGGCCATCAAATAGTGCACTATTAGACCTCCAAACATCAAATCCCATTCATACATACTTACTTAGAGGATAGAGTGAGAAATAGTGGGTATCCATCCATCCACCCTCATCATCGGGATGTTGGAAAAAACACCCCCCATATAAATGTATGGGAGTAGACACATAGTGATCAATGTAGGTGGGGTGAATATATAAATCACAAGGAACATAAAAGGTATATATATAACTACACACACAAGACTAGTCTATGAGTTTACAAGAAGGTACTAACCAACTCACAACATCCCCACTTTTTTTTACACCACTAAATGTAGAAAACCACAAAAAAACATAATACACACACCATTTACCACTTTTCATTACCAACTGAAATCATTTAAATGGACTATTCATTTCATTATTTATGAACAACTGCATTCAACCACACTTACCATTTTAATTCGTTCATTATCCATTTACTACCCATTAACCAAACCAACTCATGTAATTTCAATTTTAACATTTAATTTAATTTTAATACTACCCAGAAAACTAGAACAAAAAAACCATTCTCATATGATCCTCCCCATAAAATAACCACACATCACCGCCCTACAACACAACCTAATAAACCCATCACATTTACACCCCACAATATGACCTCACAAACCCATCAACCCCACATTCCAAAACCACACATCATCGCCCCACAACACGGCCTCACAAAACCATCATCCACACATGCCACAACCACAAATTGACACCCCACAACACGTCCACATATCAAAACACATCAAATTTTTTTTATATATTTTTAAAGGGAATTTTTATCAAATTTACTTCTTTATTTTAGTGGCATTATCACACAAGCCATAAATACCAAGGAAAACATTTTATTAACCAAATATAAGTGGTTATCCAATTTCTATTTTTGAGTGATATCAAAATGAAATGGAACACAATTTCCATATCACAATAACTACAACTCCAATAAAGGCTCCCAAAAACCATGTTTTTTCTGTAGGGCATCAAGCCCATCAATTAACAATATCGATATAATAATATCAAAGCTATGAAAACATGAAGATTAAATCCCTTTAACCTTAAATTACAATTTAAAAATTAATTTATCTTGATTGGGAAAGAAAAAACTATCCTCTATAGATAAACAAGAGTAAACCCCTCCCGCATGATACACAAAAGTGAGAAATGTGATATTCCTTACCTCAAAGAAGCTTTGTCAACTCACTGCGCACTGTAAGGGGAAGAAGAAACACCCACAAAACACAACCGTATGAAAATAACATATATAAACCTAAAATGCATCAAGGGTTACCAAAAATAAAGACCCCACACACCCCAAACCAAAACCGCACCACCATAGTGGATATTTAAGAGAAGAAAAAGAGAAAACTCTCAAGAAAATGAGAAAAACTAACCACTAATCACAAAAAAACATCCACCAGAACCAACAGATCAAAGAGAGGGAAGGTGGGATGAAAGATCCTTCAAAATAAACTAGGGTTCCTTAAAAAAATTAAAGAAAGAGGGATATAAATGAATGGAAAATAATCTTCTATTCAACCCTTTTTATAGCTGAGATCCCACCCCTTTAATGTCATGAATTCTTTTCATGACATGAATTCCTTTCACGATGTGGATTACATGGGTTTTTGATTCCATAAAAAAATTAGTCACCTCATATTTAATTTAATACACATCATGTATTCAAATTTCATTACATGAATATATTTCATAGACTCATACTAATTCCATATAAAATCCATGAAACTAGCTAGCTACACAAGCTGTTAATCACCAACTAACAACATGAATTAGGTTCACATCATGAACCACCACATGCAGTACTCCTATAGCTCCATATCAACCAATTCCACTAGAACTCCTTTGAACACATCCAAATTACAAATATAAAAGTAATGTTCTATGAAGGAATGGTTCGTTACATCAGATACCTCTCAAATGATTCTATTCCTCAAGAATCAAAACCAAACCTGAAGGAAAGAAGAGGTACAAACAACCACTCTGCAAGATACCTCTCATGGTTCTCATCAAACCTAAAATGATAAAACCAGCCAAAATCTCCAATAAAAACACCCAAAAATACATCACACAACCACTTCACCACCTATCACTAGGAACTACACCAAACATCTGATACATGGCACAAACCACTACATCTCTATACAACCACTGCATGACCACCTATTACTAAAAAACATCAACACATCACTATACTATCCACACAACCATCATAAAAACTATCCAATCCTCCACACTGATCAATCCAATAACTACCAAAACCAATAAATAACGCTACCTCAAGCACAAAAATTAGGGAATCCCATTTTCCATGTTAATATATTATAGGTATTGGGTGATAGTAACTCGTCCACACAATTTTAATTGAATAAAAGTATAAATGCATCATGATTAGGATTCAAATCCTCTATTTTTAATATTCTAGAATCTTTACCACACATCAAACATCAAGAAAAAAAGTAACAACACATCTAAAAGAACTTTGATAACCAAACATTACAAAGAAAAATAGGGAAAAAACTCAAAACAACTCTAGGTACTAGGCATGCATCCACGTCTCATGCTCTCAAGTAATATCCTACATGCCACCATACCTACACAACATGTGAACCAAGGGAATGCTTCATTATCATAGCACCCTCACTCGATGATCATGTATCTCCACTAGCTGCTCCATGATTTTCATGTCGTCATTGACATCTAACTCTCCCCAGTCAATGGAATGAGAGTCATCATGAATATAACAATAGAGATGATATATGTGGAAGACTTTGTGGATCCTCTCTATCCATGGTGGTAATTACAACCAATATTCCACCTTGAAAACCCACCCCAACACCTTAAAGGTCCTAGAAAACCTTGGATAAATATTAATCTCCATGCCAAACCTCTGTTTCCCATATCGAGGGGACACCTTCAAGAACACATGGTATCCAATATAAAACTCCAAGGGAATCCTCCTATAATTGGGATAAGACTTTTATTGATCATGCACTAGCTCCATAATCTCATGAACAATATGAACCTTTTCTATCATGCTCTATAGCACATCAGGACCAAGAACCATTATCTCCCTAAACTCCATCCACTAAAAATTGAGAACGACATGGTCATTAGTAAAAATTATAAAACAAAGACATGCCAACAGAATAGAAATGGATATTATTATAAGAAAACTCAACCAAAGGAAAGTGTCATTCCCATGATCTGCCTAAGTTTAATATGCATGACTACAAAATATTATTTATAATTTTTTTGTATTCCTTTTTTTCCCAACCATTTGGGGGTGGAAAGTAGTGATGTGGTGTAAATGAGTGCCAAAATCATGCTATAATACCCTCTAAAATCGTAAGGTAAAACACACATTTTGATACAGGAAAATAGACCTTAGAACTCCTTGAAACCACACCACCTCATCTACATACCTCTTAGCCAAAACATCCTTTGTACTTGACTCACTAATCACTATGAAGTGGTCTGATTTCATCAACTGATCCACAATTACCCAAATAACATCACAACCTCCTTGATCTTGGGGATACCCTATGATGAAATCCATCGAGATTTTCTCCCATTTCCACTCAAGAATATCTAAAGGATGAAAAATAATAGTAACACGATGCTCAACCTTTACTTACTGGAAATAAAAACACCGAAACACAAACTTTTCCGTCACCCATTTTATCCCAGGCCACAAAAACCACTTCCTCAAGCCATGATACATCTTTGATACCCCCAAGTGTACTGAAAAAGGCGATCTATGAAACTCACAAAGGAATACCTCATGCATCACCACTGAAACAAAAATTTTCCCCTAGAACATCATTAGGTTCTAAACATCCTCAGAACATCTCTCTAGAGAATCAATATAGTTAACATGATCACACATCACCTATGCCTATAAGTCTCCCCACTGATACTCCTCCACCTATTTCATTATATAATATTTTACCTTCATATGAGACAAAAAACCTCTACCATCAATCACCATTGCTTCCAAGTGTTGGGCTGTAAACTCCTCCATCGCTCTCCAAGAATCCCTAGATACCTAAACAACATACCTTTAGAAATTTATGATCAAAGAAACAACCAAAACATTCCACTTTCTAGAGAGGTATGAGATCTCAAAATCATATTCTTGAAGAAACTCCATCCAACTCAATTTATATAGATTCAGATCATACTATGAAAAGATATGCCTCAAGATTTTATGATCTATTAAGACTAGAAAACACTCCCCAATGAGGTAATGCCACCAAAAATTTAGTGAAAATGTAACTACCACAAAATCCAGATCAGTGGTGGCATAGTTATACTCATGGGGATGTAACTTCTTAGACCAATAATAGATCACCACTCTCTGTTTCATTAACAAGCATCCTAATCCCATATGGTAAGCATTAAAAAACACCCCAAACATTACCCCCTCCTCTGGAAAACAAATTACTAGAGTACTAACCAATTTACCCCTTAGGTATCCAAGCACAACATGAAACTAATCATTCCACAAAAAATACTAGTCTTTCCTAGTCAAAACTGTCAATGGGGATACAAATTGAGAGAAATCAGACAAAAAACCTCTAATAACATCCCTTGATACTATGGAAAATGCAAAACCTTTCCACATTATTGGGGCCACCCAATAAACAAATACTTTTCCCTTTGATGGGTCTACTAACACACCCTATCGAGATACCAAATTCCTAAGGAAATTCATGTATTGTGTCCAAAACATACACTTGGAAAACTTACCATAGAGCTGATGGAGTCGAAGAACCTACAAGAAAACTCTGATATGGATAACATACTACTCCTATGAATTTTATTAGATCAATATTTCATCAATGAACATGACTATAAAATGGTCTAGGAATTCATGGAACATAGAGTTCATGATCTCCATAAACAATGCTAGTGTGTTTTTTACACCGAACAACATGACTACAGACTCAAAGAACCCATACCTACATCTGAAGGAAGTATTTCAGATATCCCCCTCCTTTACCCTCAATTGGTGATACCTAGAATGCATATAAATCTTAGAAAACCAACTCACCCACTCAAATGGTCAAAAAGATCATCTATCCTTGGAAGATAGTAATTTTTATTGACTATTACCTAATTCAACCTTTGATAGACTATAAAAAACCTCATACAACTATCTGCCTTCTTGGAGAAGAAAATTAGAGCGCCACAAAATGACACACTAGTTTCGATGAAACCTTTCTGCATCAGATTTTATATTTTAATCCTCAAACCCCACAACTTAGAAGGTGTCATCCGATAAGGATCCATTGAAATTGGAGAAGCAATGGGCTTCAAGTCTATCTTGAACTAAACATCACATTAAGGGGGTAGCATCACAAAATCCCCAGGAAAAACATCTAGAAACTCCTCAATGACCCTATAAACCCCCACTATCCTAGCATCCATTTATTCTACAAACAAATCAACCATAAAATAAAGAAGGGTAACCACATGCAAACTTCCCACCTGACAACCCTGATCACTAAAAGAAATCACATGATAACCATCCACATTTGATAACATGAATCTCCTCCAGAAACAATTGATAAAAAATGAATATAATACAGCCATTAGATGCCAATAATGATATAATATGACTACATTTTAATCAAGAAAATATATCCATGGGACTGCTGTTTCCCCATCATCAGTATAAACCCTCGATAGACATCAAATAAGATGGTCTGGCCACTGATTATAGTAGTCAACACCAGGGGAACATGAATCCTCTCTTTGTATATTCACAGAGAATAGGCTAGAGTGGGTGAAATAATGGAGTTCAAATATCTTGAATCAAATAAGGCATAAACAAGGGTACACGACAAGATGAGTATACCTTGAATGATCTTAGACCACTTTGGTGATACTACCTCCATTTTATGCAATCGACCACACCTAGTTACTTTTCCTCTTTTCTGACAGCCATCTCCACAATAATGCTTGAGTCAAGGTCCCAAACTCAAGGTACATCTAAAGTTCTTCCTATACCTACTCTATTTCCCCTCTATGGATTATAATCTTGATGACACTGTTGATGAAATGGGCTCACTAGCAAGTTCTGCTGAGGTTGGTATTGAACCTAACCACATCCAAAAAACTGATATCTAAGATCCACCGAGAATTCTTTATGGTAATGGACATGAACCCCATAGACACAAAAAACTGGCCCAATATCCCTAGGGAAAATACAAAAACCACTGGTGCCAAAAGGATGGAAAGGAGACTACTGGGGTCGACTCCCCGCTGGTTTCAACCTTCAAGACCATGTAACTTGAGACCTACCACTAACAACTCTACTTCTGAAGGAACCATACTAGATCCACTATTTTGGTAAATCTCCTAATGAGTGTATCCAATCAATAAACTATTCCTTATTCCGAACCTCTATATACATTGGAAATATAAAAAGAGCAACTTCATACTTGATAAAAGGATGGATGGCCTCCTCAAGACATCTCCCATGAGACTCCTCACTAGGAAAAAGATTTTGGAAAAAATAGAGAAGGTCATTGAACTTGATTCCCAAATACCATATTGACAAAATACCTTACTGAAGAGAAAGAATCTCATGCCTATTCACTTCCTTCATGGTTGAAAAAAGGAATTCTATCAAGAACTACTTCTAAAAGTCAACCCAAAAAACATCAACCTCCTTCCGTTCACCTAGATACAACATCCACCACTAACATGAAACTCCATAAATTTGAATCAATTCTAAAGGGACCCAGTACTAAATTGGGGACTAGATAAAACTGAAGGAGATCCCATGATCCTCTAACCATCTCTCTACCTCAACATCCAAAACACTGACCTTGTACTTCCGTAATGCCTGCTGCTAAAAAGATCGTAATATCCTCTGGTATTGATCACCCCCCTAACCAAATCAACCCTCCAACGATAAATTGGGTCATCCTACAAAGAATATATTTCCTAAAACACACACCGAATATGATGAGGATCCATAGGTGAAACAAAAAAATAAGGATTTCCTAAGCCCAATAGTATGTAATTTTTTAAGTTTAATTTTAATACCTTTTAACTTATATTAACTTTTGCAGAACCAAAAACACTAATTTCAAACCTGAACAAAAGTTTTAATGATGCTTGTACCTCTAAAAGGTCTCTAACATACAAAAAGGTATACATTACTTGCTCATTTAACAAGCTCGAAGTCTGTACACTAGATCATGGGGGGCCTTAAAATCATGTTTCCTCGCAGTTCTCCTTGGCTTGTGCCACATACTAAGGTCAACTGGAATGGTTTCCATACCAACCCATGAAATCCTCACTGTTCCTAACTCCAGATTCTATTCTATCTATAAACCATCATATTTGATACCACTCTATCATGAACCCATCCTACCAAAATACCATAATGAAGGGAGAGATATAATGACCCTGAGTCCCACCTCTAGTAGGTCCCAGGTTGGCGACTAGTACCGAGGGTATAAAAATATAAAAAATGGGAGGCATTACTCTCTATAGAAAAACTAGATTGTGAGATAGTATGAATAAAAAATAAGAAAAGATATAACATAAAAGGAAAATAAACCTAAACTATCCAAAAAATTCATGTGTAAATAAGATATATACATATTAAATTCTCTGAAATAAATACCCAAAAGAAAAGCTAAAGTAGTGACACAACAAAAATACAAGGGTACGATCTAGTAATGTCCAACATGGTCTACATAATCCTCTTGGAAACCTAAAAATAAGTTTATATACATAGGGTGGGCATACCAGTACAATCATTAGGAAAACCAAAATATATCCTACACATGAGAAAGAAGCAAACTAATTCACCCATGAGAAAATAGCATAACCAAAATCACCTAAAAAGGTCAGCCATCTAAACCCATCCTCACCAAGGAATTCTCACCAAATAAAATGATCCAAGTATAATAACATAATAAGAACCATGTTAATAAAGGGTACAATTAACCACTTTCCCATTGATTTTCCACTCTCGTACTCCAAAATCATACATCCTGACATTTTAATCTATTCCGTGTAACATACTTTAACCCACATAGTGTGGTCGAATCACATATCACCCGAAGACACTTGAACCACCTCCCCACAACACAGTCACATCATGTCTCTCCCAAACACACCTAGGCCACCACCCCACAACCATAACTAGAGTTGTATGATATCATGAACATAAAGGACATCAACCTTGTTCCACCATAAGATGCGATAGAGTATGACCACATCACATATAGCCTGAAGACACCTCATCTACCACCCCACAACATAGTGACATATCATCTCACTCGAAAATACTTAGGCCATCACATAGTGCACTATCAGAACTCTAATAATTATAGCCTATGTATATCTACTCACCTGGAAGAGAGAGATAGAAAGAGCAAGTATCCATCCATCCATCCCCATCACTGGGTTGTTGGAAAAAGCACCCCCATATAAATTTATTGGTTTCATCACATAGTGATCAACATGCCTGGGGTGATTATAGAAATCACAAGGAACATACAAGGTATATACATAGCCACACATACAAGTACAACATATTGGTTAACAAAACATAAATAACCAATTGAAAACATACCCACCTTTACTACCACCTCAAAATTTAGAAAATCACACAACAAACACAATCAATAAGACACTTACAACTTTTAATTACAAACCAAAATCATTTAAGCAGTCCATTCATTTCATTATTTATGCAAAACCACATTTAACCACACTTTCCATTTTAATTATTTAATTAGCCATTTCTAACCCATTAACCAAACCAACTCATTTCATTTTAATTTCAACATTTCATTTAATTCCAATAATACCTTGGAGACTAGCACAACATAGCCATTATCATCTCATCCTCCCCATAACACAACCACACATCAGCAATCCACAACAAAACCTCACAAAAACATCACATCAACACCCCAAATCATGGCCTCACAAACCTATTATCCCCACATGACACAACCACACAGCGCCACCCCACAACATGGTCTCACAAACCCATCCGATCTGCATTCTAAAGCCACACATCGCTACCCCATAGCATGAGCACACATCAAAACACATCACATAATGTTTTACAGATTTAATAAGGTGATTTTTATCAAATTATATTTATTTTAGGGGAATTATAACACATTCTATAAATCCTAGGGAAACCATTTTATTAACTAAATATAAATGGTTAGAAAATTTCTATTTTTGGGTGATATCGTAACAACATGCAAAAAATATTTCCATATCACAACAAATACAACATAAGAAAAGGCTCCCAAAATCCATGTTTTTAGTGGGGTGTCAAGACCATCAATTGAAAATATGAAGTTAATAATATCAAAGATATAAAAAATGTGGATTAAAACCACTTCCCCTTCAATTTCAGTTAACTGATTAATTTATCTTTATTAGGATAGCGAAAATCATTCCCCATAGATAAAAAAGAGTAAAACCCTCCTGAATGATACACAAAAGTGGGAAATGAGGGATTAACTACATTAAATAAGCTTTGTCAACTAATTACACACCATAGGGTGAAGAAAAAATTCCCAAAAAACACAACTGTAAGAAAAAACCATAGATCAACATACACCATATCAAGGGTTACCAAAAATTAATCCCACACTCACCCAAAACCAAAACCACACAACCGTATTGGATCTGAAAGGGAATAACAAGATAAAACCACCAATAAAAGGAGAATAACTTATCACAAATCACCAACAAGAATCAAATAGAACCAATGGATTAAAGAGAGGGAATGTGGTCTGGAAGATCCTTCAAAATTGCAAAGGGTTCCTTCAAAAATGAGAGGAAGAGGGATATGGACGAATGGAAAATAATAATCCCATAAACCGTTTTTTATAATCAGGATCCCACCCCTTTCATGTAATGAATTCCTTTCACAATGTGAATTCCATGGGGTTTTATCTTCCACTAAAAATTCAATCAAATCAGATTCAATTTAATTTACATCATGAATTCAACTTTCAATATGTGAATCTATTTCACAGACTCATACTTATCCTATATACATGTCCCGAGACCATATGGCTATATAATATGGGAATCACCAACTCATGATGTGAATTAGGTTCACGTCATGAACCACCACCTTTTGTACTCCTATAGCTCCAGCTCCACTGAGCCCTCTAGACCTCCTACGAAGACCTCCAACTTCCCAAATGACAAAGCAATGGGTTGGGAAGGAATGGTCCATTACATCATATATATCTCAAATGATTATCATCCTCAAGAATCAAAACCATACTTGAAGAAAATATGGGGTCCAAATAACCGCCCCATGAGACACCTCTCAAGGTTCTTGTTACACATCAAATGATACCACCAACAAAACTCGCCAATTGAAACACCCACAAACACCTCACACAAAAAAATCACCACATCTCACTGGTAACAACACCAAACATCTGAAACTATACACAAATTACCATATCTCCATAGAACCACTGCACAACCACTACTCACTACTAATCAACACCACATAATCCAGCCAAAATTTCCAATTGAAACCCTCACAAACACCTCACACAAAAAAATCACCACCTCTTATTGGGTACACACCAAACATATGAAACTATGCACAAAGTACCATATCTCCACAGAACTACTACACAACCACTAATAACTACGAATCATTACCACATCAATTTAATGTTCAAAAAACCATCTATAGAACTATCACAACTTCCACACAGCCCAAGGAAAAAACTTTTGAAACCAACAAATAACACTTCCTTGAGCACACAAATTAGGGAATCCCATATTTCATGGAAAGATATTATACAATTTAGGTGGAACTGACTCACCCACATGGTTTGAATCATGTAAAAGTATACCAAATCCATATTAGGATTCAGATCCTACCATTTTTCATTTTTTGGAAGCTTTATCGCACATCACACATCGAGAAAACATTACAAAAAGGAACAACACATCTGAAAGAATAGTGAGATCCAAACATTATAAAGAAAAATAGAGAAAAAATAGAAAGAAATACAACTCTGGGTATTAGGAACACATCTATATCTCACTCCCCTAAGTACTCTCCTCTATTCCACTAAGCCTCTATAACACAAAAACCAAGGGAATGGTTCATCGATGCAACACCCCCTCTCAAAGATCCTAGATCTCCACTGGCTACTCCACATACATTGCATCATTCTTGGTATATAACTCTCCCCATTAAATTAAATGAGAGTCATCATGAATATACCAACGGTGATGAGAGACATAGAAGATGTCATATATCATCTCTATCCATAGTGGTAATTCCAACCAATATTACACCTCTCTAACTCTCCCAAACACATAAAAGGGCCCAAGAAACCTAGGAGAAATCTTACTCCCCCTACCAAACCTCCACTTCCCATGTCAAGGGGATAAATTCAAGAATTTATGGTATCTAATATCAAAATTCAAGGGCCTCCTCTTATAATTGGAATAAGACTTATACTGGTCCTTCACTACTTTCATCCTCTCAAGAACAAGATGAACTTTTTCTATCATGCTCTACACCACATAAGGACCAAGAACTGCTACCTCTACAACCTCTATCAAATACAACAGAGAATGACATGAATACTCACACAAAGCCTCAAATAGAGCAATGATAATAGAAGAGTGATGGATTTTATTATGAAAAAACTCAACCAAATGTAAGTTTCATGAAAACGATATATCAGAGTCCAAGATGAACGCTAAAAAATATCCTCTAGAATTTAGATTGTCTACTCCGTCTTCCCATTATTCTAAGGGTAGAAAGTAATGATGAGGTGTAAATGAGTGTCAAAAGAATTATACAACCCCCCATAGACTCATGAGGTAAATAGTTCACCCCGATACGATATAATGGACCTTATAACTCCATAAAAATGCACCACCTCATCCACATACCTATTAGAAAAAACATCCATGGTACTCAACTCACTGATCATTAGGAAGTGGGATGATTTCAATAATCGATCCATAATTACCCAAATAACATCACAACCTACTTGATACTGGGGAAACCCTATGATGAAATCCATTAATATTTCATTCCATTTCCACTTGGGAACACCTAAAGGTAGCAATAAACCACTAGTAACATAATGATCAGCCTTTACCTTATAGAAATCCAAACACTGAGCCACAAATTCCACCATTTCCCATTTCATCCTGAGACTCCAAAACTACATTCTCAAGATAAGGTACATCTTGGATAATAATAGGTGTCCCACCAAATGTGACTTATTAAACTCATGAATTAATCCCTCATGCATCACCACCGTAATAAACATTCTTTGCTAAAACATAATCCGGTTCCTACTATCCTATAACCATCCCTAAGGAGGATTACTAAAGATAAAATGATCACGCATCACCTATACCTCTAAGTCTCACCACTGAGACTCCTCAACCTACTACATCAAGGAATACTATACCATCATATGAAACAGACAAACTCTACCATCAACCACCCTTTCATCCAAGTGAAGGGCTACCAACTCCTCCATCACCATCCAAGAATCCCCCAAATCCTAAGAAATATCCCTATGTAACATTTTTTTCAAAGTGTTGACCAAAAAATTCCCCTTTCCTAAGGTACATGAGATCTCAAAATCATAATCATGAAAAAAATCTATCCACATCCATTTTTATAGACTCAGATCACACTATGAAAATATAAAACTCAAGCTATTATGGTCTGTGAAGACCACAAGGCTCTCCCCAATGTGGTAATGCCACCAAAAATTTCGTGAAAACACAAATACCGCTAACTCTAGATCATGAGGGGCATAATTACACTAATAGGGACATAAATTCCCATACACATTATATATAAACACTATTTTCAGCATCAACACACATCCTAACCCCAAATGGGAAGCATAAAAAAACACCTCAAACATCACCCCATCCTCTGGAAACTAGAGCACTAACCAATTTCCCCTTTAAGTAGAAGAATTATAATTAAAAAAGATCAGTCCACACAAATTTATTGTCCTTCCTGGTCAATATTTTCGATGGGGTTACAAATCAAGAGAAATCAAGAAAAACCTCTGATAATAGCCTATGAGACTAATGAAATTATGAACCTTTTCCTAGATCATAGGGCTACCAAAAAAGAAATACCTCAAACTTCAATGGATATGCTACCAAACCATATCGAGACACCACATACCCAAGTAAATGAACCTTTTATGTCCAAAAATTTCATGTGGAAAACTTCCCATAGAGTTTGTGGTGTCAAAGAACCTGCAAGATAGATCTGATATGATCATCATGATCCTCCTTGGACTTCAAATAAATCAATATTTCATCGAATAATATGACTAAAAATTGGTCTACTAATTCACGAAACACATATTTAATGAGCCCCATGAACATAGCTAGTGTGTTTGTGACACCTGATGACATAACAACAAAATCAAAGTACCCATACCAACATCTGAAGATGGTATTTGGGATATCTCCCTCCTTCACTATCAACTGGTGTTACCCATACCACATATCAATCTTATAAAAATAACTTTCCCCTATAAAATGGTCAAAAAGATCTCATATCCTTGTAAAGGAGTAACAACTCTTTATCATTACTTGATTCAACCTTCTATAGACTATACATAACCTCATACCACCATCTTAATTCTCAGCAAACAATACTATATCACCCCCATGATGACACACTAGGTCAAATGAAACCTTTCTACATTAGACCATCTATTTGAATCAAAAAAATACTATAAATTGGAAGGTTCCATATGATAAGGATCCATCTAAATTAGAGAAGAATTGAGATTCAAGTCTATCATGAACTCAACATCATATTGAGGGGGTAACATCAAAAAATAATTAGAAAAAACATTTAGAACCTCCCAAAAAACCTCGGTAACCTCCACCATCCTAGCATCCAATAATTCAATAGAAAACCTAGCTATAAAAAGAGAAGGGGTTACACACACTAACTTCCTATCTGAAAACCCTATTCACTAACAAAAACCACATGATGGCCATCCAAATCTAATAACATGTATCTAATTTAGAATCAGTAAATAAAAACATGAAAAAAATGCAACCATTAGACAATAAGTATGACATCATAAAACTACATATGAAGTAAGAAAATATATCTATGGGGCTGATGTGGCCACATCATCAGTATACACCCTTAGCACACATAAAAAAATATGGTATCACCTCCAACTGGCACAATAAACACTATGGTAACATGAAGCCTCTCTATATATAGTCCTAGATAAAGGAATAGATTGGGTATAATAAAGGATTTCAAATATTCCAATTCAAACAAGGAACAAAAAAGGGTATATGACAAGATGAGAATACATTTAATGATCTTGGGACTCATTAAAACTACTGACTCTACTACATGCAAATAACCATGACCAAATCATCCACCTATCTAATGGTGGTGACCTCTATGACCATGATTGGTATGAGGTCCCTAAACTATAGGAAATTTTTTAGGTTTGCCTCTAGTTTCTCCATATCCCCTCGGTGAAGCATAAGCCAACCACCCCTGTTATGGAAAAAGCCACACTAGAAACTGCTGTTGAGGTTGGTGCTGAACCTGACTGCCTCCACTAAATAGATCGTAGAGAGACAATGGGAATTGGTTATGTTAATGGACATGAACCCCCTAGAAAAAACACTGTCCTGAAGTCTCCATGAAAAGAACATAATCCATTGGCCGTAGAAGGTCAGAAAAGAGACTGATGGGGTCAAATCCCTACTAATAGAAACCTCTAAGGCCTTAACTCCTATGGACTTCTGACAACAAATCTACTCCTCAAGGAACTATGCTAGATCCCCTCTCATGGTAATCCTACACGTGAGTTCATATGATCAATCATTTTTTCCTTCTTATAAACCTCTAAATATTTTGGCAACATTAAATGTGTAACTGCATATTGGATCAAAGGATGAAGTGCATCCTCAAGAGGTCTCACACAAGACTCCTCATATAGAAAAAGATTTGGGAAAAAACACATAAGGTCCTTAAACTTGATTCCTAACTACCATATCTTCAAACTCCCCAACTGAAGAGAAATAATCCCCTGACACTTCATTGCCTTCATGGACGATGAAAGGAACTCTGACCAGAACTATTTATGAAAGCTGACCCATGAAAAATCTTCCTCCTTTCACTCACCCAGATATAATTTACACCACTAACATGAAACTCACAGTATTTAACTAACTACCAAAGGGATGCAGTACTCCACCGAGGCCCAAATCAAATTGAAGGCGATCCGAATCTCCTCTAACAATCTCTCTATCTCTACATCCAAAACAATGCCCTCATACTTTACCAAATTCTACCACTAAAAATAATGTAACTTCCTCAAACACTGATCATCCTCCCAAGATTGATCAACTATTTGGCGATCAAATGGGTCATCCTACTAAACCTCTATTCCCCAAACCACATTGAATGATGACCATGAGCCATAAATGAAATGGAAAACAAGGATTTCCTAATCTCAGTAGTATTGAATTTTATTAAGATTCATTTTAATTATTTTTAACTTATTTTATCTTTACTAGAGAAAAGAATACCCAATTCAAGAAAGAACACAAGTCATCATGATTCATGTTCTTCTACTAGGTCTCTACCCTACAATCAGGTCCACCTAACTTGGTCATTTAAAAATCTCAAAGTCTATAAACTAGATCACATGGGGACCTAAAGTCCCATTCCTTAGCCAGTCTCCTTGGCTTGTGTCATATAATAAGGTAAAATGTAATTTTTTCCATACCAAATCATGAAATCCTCAATATTCATAACACCAAAATCTATCCTATATCTCAACCATCACCTTTGATACCACTCTTCCATGGCCCCTCCCACTAAAGTTACTATAATAAAGGGAGAGAGGTAATGGCCCTCGAGTCCCGCCTTCAGTAGGCCCCATGTTGGCGATGAGCACTGAGGGTATAAATATATCATAAATGATAGGAATTTCCCTCTTTAGAAAAAATAGACCAGGTGATAAGATGAATAAACCATAAGAAAATCCATGAAATAATAGAAAAGGAAACTTAAACCATTCCTATAACACCCCGAGATTTTTTGTTTTTTTTTCAAATTAATTTTATCTTTTTGATATTTTTCATTTCACACAACACTAAAAATAGTTTTTTTATATTAAAACACTATGTTTGGATTGAATTATATGAAACTCCAAGTTATTGTGAACTACATACAACATAAATTTTAACATACTCTATATGGAACACTGAGTTTAGCATACATTACACACAATATTTACTTTCCTTGATGGCTTGGGTAACACACAAGATTGAGTGTTTCCAAATTATAATATATTATCAAATATATTATTATTTAATATAATAAGATATAACCTAGACATTAAGTTGAAGGTTATGGATAATATTAAATAAATTATTAAAATACATTTTTGAATTCACTAGTTACAAATGAATTATAAATTAATATAAGAACCAATTGAATATAAGGGGAATGTTTTTATAGAAAACTATTTTTATGATGACAAATATATTTTATCCTAATAAATTAAACTAATTACAATTAGTGAGTGATATTAATGTAATATATATATATATATATTATGTATTATATTAAATATTTTTTATATTTATCCAATATATTTGATAAACATAAGATTGGAACAAACCCAATTTCACACATAAAAACCTATATTTTTATTAAGGAAATTTTACTTCATTTTAATGTCACAACTATTATTTTAAAACTAAAATTTGACACTTTTATGAATTTTATTTGTAAAAATAAACATAAATTTTGAAATAATAATTTCTAAATTCTTTTAAGGTTAATTTTTGGGATTTTTATGAGAAACTTCATTTTTTATGAATAGTGAAAAATACTATATTTTAGTTAAAAATCACCTCTTTGTTTAGATAATTATTAATATAAAATTATATATTAAATTGGTCTATAAAGAAAAAAAAATCAATTATACATATATTAATCCAATTTAGTTCATTAGAATTGTTTTATCTTAAAATTGGATATAAACACTTAATGAACTTCTGACCATTTTTACATTAAAAACCTGCTTTCTCACCATGTCTATGGGATTAGAATTAAAATTAATTTTCACACTTACGTGGTTTGAATTTTAAAAAACAGACATATAAAATTATAATAAATATAATATTTGTGGTATAATAAGATCAAATTAATTTTTGACCAAAAATATTAGTGAAAGTGATTAAAATTAATTATAGTGATTAAGTGAAATTAAGCTTTATAAGGGACCAAAACTTAATATTAAGGACTAAAATGTCCTAGAAACTTGTCACAAGGATATTTATTGAAAATAATTAGACCATATACCTTCTTGTTTCTAATTTTATGGGTTATTGTGATATTATTAAATGTAAGTTTCATATATAGAAGGTTAAGTAAGGAAACAAACAAAAGGGAACTTTACTTACCTTTAACATTTATAAAACTTTGAGATTGTAAAAAACATCATATTTTAGGTTACACATATAATTTTTAAATATAAATGGGTTATTTTTATCATAATAATTTTTCATTAATTTTTAGAGATGATTTAGTTACTTAAAATGCTTAAGAAACTCCAACGTAGTGATTATTTAGTTAATAATTAACTAAAATAAATGATACAATAAATATTAAAAGTGAATTAAATTGATTTAATTTTTGTCCATGATTAATATTTTAGATGAATATATCACGTTAAATAGATGTTAAATTAATATATTTGAATTAATTTTTTTTTGATATTTTTAAACTAAAATTAAATAAATAATGTCAAAATTGACATTAATGTTATTTTATAATAAATGATATTTTATTAAACGATTTAAAATTAATAAAAAAACTATATTATTTGAAGTGAATTTTAAGTGTTAATAAATATTAAATATGTTCTATTAATGGACCAAATTACTTTTTTATAATTAAAATATTGACCCATAGATTGTAAAAACATTTTTAGTACGATCCAGGTTTAGGCATTATTTTTACACATCACATGCATTTGTTTTAAAATTAATATAAAAAAACTTTATGTTTTTATTTTAAAATTATGTATCATATTTATAATTAATTTGATCTATATTTTCAAAAAAATCTTACTTTAATTTAGTCTTAATTCTTAAACTACATAGTTTAGAAAGCAAGCATCTTTAATAAACACAAAAATGATAAAATTGGGGAAATTTGGAATTTAAGGAACCAAATTATTAAAATGAACATATTTTTGGGTGGTGGATATTTTTATAGACCATTATTTACCTTTAATACATTATTTTTACATTTTGGATTCACATTAGGTAAGTTATACCTCCTGTTAATGAATACCTTTTGGTATTTACAAGAGTGCCACTCCCCTTCCACTATAAAAAGGAAAGCACTCTCCCACTTAATTACACATCTCAAACCACATAGGTTTGGAGAATCTATTACTAATACAATAACCAAAATACATAACTTCATACTTGAATCCTCCATTTGGTAAGAAATAAATCCAAGGAGTCCCTTTGGTGAAAACCAAAAGGAGTTACCCAAAGAAGAGGTAACATCCTCCCTCAAGCTCCTTTATCTTATTTTCATTCTATACCCCCTATACTTTCATTATTACAAAATTATACAAAAAAAAGTATCCTAAATATAATAAGATGTTTTTATTCTAAGTTTTCTACCTAAACTTACACACACATCCATCTAATGGGTAAAAAACATACTGTTTATGTGTATGAGGAACTACCACCTCATGAAATAATTATTGTTCATTCTTCCTTTACTGCCTCTCATGATGGGAATTATGAAGAACAATGTGTTTATATATAATATATATGGTATTTATTATGTATTTAATATTATTTAATTATTTTACATCACATATCCTTATACTTTTCCATTTTTTTATAAATATGATAATTTCGTTTGAGGAAGTGTGGACTACCGCCCTTTCAAAGCGATGTGATTAATTCAAAATTTACATGGAATGTGTTAAGTATGAGTTTAGTAAAATTATATTATATATATGATATAATAATTCTACTATAATAATGATATATATAAATATATTTTATTTACTATATTTCTTTCATTACAACAATAAAACAGAAACAATGTTCATGCGTACATACGACCTACCGTCTCCATGAACGGTGTATTAAATTTCATAATTATATGTTTTATATAGTATTATAATAAAAATATAATGAATATAAATTATATTTATATCATTTTTTACATTATTAAAATCATGATATAAGTATAAGGACTAAAGATACAACAAATTAAGACACATGCGAGAAATAAAGTGAATAGTACTCGAAGTGAAACCTTAACATTGAATTATTAATATGTGGGTAATATAAAGTAATAATCAAACCATATATGGTATTATATAGAATAATTTGGTCTATTATATATTTATAATAAAATTATATTTATTATCTTGGATTTTTGAACAAGTACGATGAGAGTCAAGAGGCATGGTAAGAGAATTTCATCTCACTTTTTATTTCCATGAGATACATGCCCTATACACCCATAATTTATTTTTTGTGGTATATATAATGACCATGAATATATTATATTAATCTTATAATTAAATTTATGGGTATTTAAATATCCATTTTATGATATTTATCTCATGGGTTTTATGTTCCAAAAGTTACCAAATTGGTAAAGTATTTTCATCTCAAATTGCATTCTTTAAGACTCATGCCATGTTATGCACAAATATTATTCAATTAGATGTATATAACAACTTTGAAATATTATATCATGAATCTAACTCTATTAATTATGTGTTGATACTACTTTAATGTTAACATTTTCATTATGTTATGATTCAAAGTTACCAAATTGGTAACGGTTTATTGCTACAGTCTCACCATTTATAGAGATTATTTATGATTATACTCCCATTGATGAAATATTATGATAAATCACTCAAAAAATCTCATTAGTTTTATTAACATCGTTTATTCATGTTATATTCAAGAAATGGTACCATTTTTTTTCTCTTTGGTAAATAAGATGATCGAGAAAGTGTTTTTAAGAAAGTTTGACTTTACCTCACTCTTCGATCGAAAGTCTATGTTCCTTAAAACCCATGTTTTCTAAAAGGTTTCCAAAAAATATTCTAATATTATCCCACAATAATTAATAGAAATTTTTACCTATGTTTTACCTTTTGAACACAAGGGTTTCTAAAAAGGAATATTCTTGTCATTTTTTGGTCAAGTCACTTTTCTAAACTTTTTATGGTGAAAAAGAAATGTTCGGAATGTATGGATTTACTGGATGTTATGAATATTATTACCTTGAAGATTAATTTACAAGACTACAAAGTTATTTTTTATTTAAAAGATTTTTTATTAATATTTGGGATTTTTTAAAGTGTTTTTTAAATATTTTTTTTCAAAAATGTTTTATGTTTAAAAAAGTGTTTTAAATTATTTTAAAAATATCCTTTATATATTTTCAAAATATTTATTTTTATAAAAAAACATTTCAATGATCTCAAAGCTTTGTTTATATATTTTTTCAAATTATTTTCAAGGAAAACCATTTTAAAAATGTTTTTAATATTATTTTATAAGTTTTCAATGAAAAATGTTTTCAAAATGTTTTCAAGATTATTTTATAAGTTTTAAATTAAAAATGTTTTCAAAAAATTTTCAAGATATAATTATATATATTCAATGAAAACGGTTTCCAAAATGTTTTTAAATCCTTCTTTATATGTTTTCATTTTATTTACAAGAAAATGGTTTTCAAAAGTTTTTATGTTCTAAAGACCCTTTTTAAAAGAAATGATATTTACTTCAAGATATATTTTAAAAATACCCTCCAATGTTATTTTACATCTATGATAACATATATTTATGTTACACATTCCCTTCAAGGAAATTATTCAAAGGTTCCATTCATATTATTTCTTGAATGGTTTATGTTTTTGTGGAGTTATTCTTATGACACCCATTTATCTTCCATGGGTTATATGATTTTGAAACCCATTTATTTTCATGGGTTATGATTTTATGAAATTAATATGAAACCTATCTATTTTTCATAGGTTATAAAGTGATGAAATGTAAATGATACCCATTTCATTTCATGGGTTATGATTTTATGTTTATAGAACCCATATCTTTTTATGGGTCATGATATTATGAATGTTTTATTATCTCGTGGAACATGTATGAATGATTTTATTATAATATGGGTGGAAAATATATCTCCATAAAATGAATTAGGTATAGATTTATATCTCATGAGATAATTATGACGATCAATTCAACAAGATTGATCCATTATTGAAATATATGGAAAATCGATCCCTTACAAGGAAATCACTATGACTGGGGATGGTATTGTGTCCCGCCACATAGTTATAGCCACCATGAATATAGAAGATGGGGAAACCTAATCCCTTATAAGGAAAGAACTGAGACTTGGGATGGTGGTGTGTCTCTCTTAGTATGTGCAGTTCCCATGAAGTGACTTGATAATTTCTTGCTATGTTTCTTGACTTATAGGTAATGATATCACATGTTCATGAATTCCAAAATTCCATGTCTTATTCATATGATATGCTTTCATGGCTTAATTTCTTAATTTCCTTACTATTAATGTTTTATTAACTACCAATATTTATGCCATGATTAATGTTTCTGTTCTTATTATATTCAGGGTATGATATTATAATGTTATGATCATGTTCTCATACCCCTATTCAAATGCTTATCCTTAAATTTCTCCCTTGTTTACCCTTAATGAGAATCTGAGCTCACACCTTTTTTATGTTTCCTTCCCTAGGTTATGAAGATACGTATTATATTTGATGTGTCTAAGAAGGGTTCTATTCAAGAAGAACCTAGTAGAAGATAATCTAGCACATTTAGATACCAGTGTTTACGTTTCCATGTATCCAAAGGCACTAAACTAATACGGTATTTGGGAATCTCTTTATGTAATGTTTTATGTATTCATAAAAAGTGATGTAATGTCTATATATGTTAATATTAGGTCCTTATATTTAGTATTAGAGAAAATTTTTATTCAATATTTGGAAACTAGGATGAGAAAACTTTAGTGATATCCCTAGGTATATTTCTAAGGTTATGTATAGGGATGTATCTAAGGATAAGTATAAGGATTAGTTAAAATTTTGGATAATATCCTAGTATTTTGTTAAAGGATAGAGTGAGTGGTTTTTTAGAAATACATCCCTATCTGGATACTAAAAGTGGACATGGTTCTGGAACAGACATACTAAGGAGTAATAACATCGATAAGGTGTTCTAGGCTTGAATCAACATAACCTGTTACATGACAACAAGCCTTACTACGCACCTGGTTTGAAACACCCGGGGGATATTCTTTTGGAAATTCAAAAACTCTTAATGAACCATAATAAAGTATTTAAATGGAAGTTTCCTTTGAAAAACCTTGGACAAACCAAGGTTGTCATAGATTAAGGAATGTGTCATGATCTAGAAATCCTATAAGTATTTTTTTCATGATTATGTGGTTTTCTTCAATGATATGTGTTTCTCACCCTGTGCTTTCTGGTTTTACTAAATGGAGATAAAGAAAAGGAATGTGGTTAAAATTTAATGTTTCAGATGTGGAAGGTATGTTCATTATGGAAATTTATTTCCCAAGTGGAAATCTCGTAAAGATAATTAGGAAGGTGGTATGAGTATTGGTTATGATTATAATGATAAAGAGATGAAAAATGACATGTGAAAGGTATGTGATGTTCTTCTAGAATTGTATACATTAAACATTAGAAGAATGATTAGACTGAGGTTGAGGAATCTTAAGACATTATTCATATTTCATATTATAGGAAATAGGTGTCTAAGGAATAAGTTTATGAAGCCTGAGTAATGGTTTAGGAATAAAGTTGGATGAATGAAGTATTTATATTTTGAAATTCAAAGATTATGTTATATGAATCATGAAATATATAAGTATTTTCAGTATAAGTTTTCATTAAGGATTTAAAGGGGTATTTTGAATGGTGATAAATAATTAGAAAATTGATATTTTGACCAAGGGAAGGTAACCATTAATGTGATCAAGAAGTTGTGAAAATTGTTCTTAGATTGGATAAAGGGACGATTGATTTAGATAAAGTAAAGGGTATAACATTGATTACCCGAAATCTGATTATTGATTTATCGATAAAGTGTTCTATGTCATCATGGATGAAGTTTAAAACTTCTTGTATTTATATAATATATCTAGTAACCTTTGTAATAAGGAATAATTCATGTTTTTCATAAGTGTTTATAGTAATTCAGGTCATTACCATATTTCAATAGAATACTTGATGTAGGTATTCACATATTTGGAATGTGACAACCAACAGAATAATTGATGTATGTATTCACATAATAGATCAATTTTAAACTAATTTTCATATTTTATAAGGGTAATAAGGTTAACCATTTATGGAATGTTTAAGTTAAAATTAAGATGAAGTTTTTGATATTAAATTATTATCTCACCACATGAGGATTTACATATATTGGATAACCTACTATAACAACTTGGTGTTGATAGTAACTAAAGAGAGATGGGATGAATTATCATGGATCTCATGATATATTAGTGATTTAGGAATAAAAAATACACCTACCTTTTTTGAGAAAGTGGTGAATTTAAAATTGGTCAATACATGACCAAAAGGTGATATTTTACTTATGAAAGGAAATGAAATAAAGTAAATATAACTTCTCATGAAAATTATTCAACTCTAGGGAAAGGATCTTGAAACCAAAAAGGTTATCATAGTAACTTTGTTTCTGATGAATCAAATGGTCCCTTAGATATTCGTATATTTATGGATTTGTGATTGTTAACTTTCTCCTGACCAAGTTCTCTATCACTCTCCTCTAGAAATTTATAGTTAGATTTCTATTACATGTCCATGTTTTCACTTTCCAACTATGTTCTCCTACATGGAAACCCTTCTATGTGTTACTGTGGGTAACTGTTATGGTTCCAAATTTATTTTTTTAAAGTAAGTTTTAGTGTTTATTTTTATGATGTTGGTTTATATGAAAGGAAATTTGAAGTATTAAACCATTAATAACCCATATGAATTTTGAGGGTGAAATTCATTTTAAGGGGGGTATAATGTAACACCCTGAGATTTTGTGAAATATATATTTTTTGAAATAATTTTATCTCTTTGATATTTTTAATTTCACACAACACTGAAAATAGTTTTTTATATTAAAGTAATATGTTTGGATTGCGTTATACGCAACACCAAGTTATCATGAACTACACACAACATAAAGTTTAAAGTTATCTACACAGAACACTGAGGTTAACATACCTTAAATGCAAGATTTACTTTCCTCGATGGCTTGCGTAACACACAAGACAGAGTGCTTCCAAACTATATTATATTATTAAATATATTATTATTTAATATAATAATATATAACCTATCTGTTAAGTTGAAGTTTATGAATAGGATTAACTAAATTATTAAAATACATGGTTTAATTCACTAGTTACAAATGAATTAGAAATGAATATAAGAACCAATTGAATATAAAAAGAATGTTATTATAGAAAACTATTTTTATGTTCACAAGGCTATTTTATCCTAATAAATTAAATAAATTACAGTTAGAGAGTTATATTAAAGTAATATATATGTATATATATATATTATAAAATCAAATATTTTTTATATTAATCTAATATATTTGATAAACATAAGATATGAACAAACATAATTTCACACATAAAAACCTAAATTTTTATTAAGGCACTTTTACTACCTTTTATTGGAACACCTATTATTTTAAAACTAAATTTGTAAAATTTTATGAATTTTATTTGTAAAAATATTTTTTTAATTAATAATGTCTAAATTATCTTAGGTTTAATTTTTAGGATTTTTTTGAGAAACTTCATTTTTTGATGAATAGTAAAAATATTGTATTTTAGTTAAAAACCACTTCTTTGTTTAAACAATTATTCATGTTAAATAATATTTTAAATTAGTTTATAAAGAAAAAATAGATCAATTATAAATATATTAATATAATTTAGTTAATTGGAATTATTTTTATACTAAAATTGGATATAAACACTTATTGAACTTCTGAATGTTTTTACTTTAAAAACCCACTGTCTCTCTACGTCCGCAGGATTAACATTAAACATAATTTTCCCACTTATGTGGTTTGAATTTTGAAAAATGGATATAAAATGTTGTAATAAATATAATATTTCTAGTCTAATAATATCAACTTAATTTTTGACCTAAAATATTAGTGAAAGTGATTAAAAACAATTATAGTGATTAAGGTGAAATTAAACTTAATGAGGGACCAAAACATAATATTAAGGACCAAAATGACCAAGAAACTTGTCAAAAGAAAATTTATTTCCAATAATTAGACCATATACCTACTTAGTTTGATTTTTATGGGTTATTGTTATATTATTAAATGGAATTTTCCTATATAAAAGGTTAAGTAAGGAAAAAGGAAAAAGTTGAACTTTCCTTACCTTTAACATTTATAAAGATTTTAGATATTTAAAAAACGTCATATTTTCAGTTATAAATATAATTTTTAAATATAAATGGGTTATTTTTATCATAATAATTTATCATTAAGTTTTATATATGATTTGGTTACTTAAAATACTTAAGAAACACCAATGTTGTGATTATTTAGTTAATAATTAACTAAAATAAATGATACTATAAATATTAAAAGTGAATTAAATTGATTTAATTTTTGTATATAATTATTTTTTAGATGAATATATATTGTTAAATAGATGTGAAATTAATATATTTTAATTCCAATATTGTTTTTATATTTTAAAATTAAAATCTGATAAATAATTTTAAAATTGACATTAAAGTTATTTTACAATAAATGATAATTTATTAAATGATTTAAAATTAATAAAAATACTATATTATACTAAGTTATTTTTAAGTGTTAATAAATATTAAATATGTTATATTAATGAAAAAATTTATTTTTTATAATTAACATATTGACCAATAGATTTTAAAAACATTTTTAGTATGGTCGGGGTTTAAGCATTGTTTTTTCACGTCACATACGCTTGTTTTAAAATTAATTTCCAAAAAACATGAGATTTTTATTTTTTAAATTATGTATAATATTTATAATTAAGTTACTATATATATATTTTTTAAAATCTAACATTAATTTAGTCTTAATGGTTAAACTACATAGGTTGGAAAACTAGTGTCTTTAATAAAAACTAAAATGATAAAATTGGGGAAACTTAGAAGTTAAGGAATCAAATTATTAAAATGCACATATTTTTTTTGTGGTGGAAGATTTTATAGAAAATTATTCCACATTAATCTATTATTTTTACATTTTTTAGGCACATTAGGTATGTTACACCACCCATTAATGAATACATTTTGGTATTTACAAGAGTGCCACTCTCCTTCCACCATAAAAAGGAAAGAAATCTCCCACTTCCTCATACATCTCAAAACACTTAGGTTCGCCCAAGATATGCCCAATCCAATACTCAAAATAAATAAATTCCTCATTGAATCCTCCCTTTGGGAAAAAAGAAATACGAGGAATCCCTTCGGTGAAAACCAAAAAGAGTTACCCAAAGAAGAGGTAACATCCTCCCCCAAGCTCCTTTATCTTATTATAATTATCCACCATACACTATCCTTAATCCATGATTATAAAAAAACACCAGTATAATAAATATACTAATATGTTTTTATGCTAATTTTTTTACCTACATTTACACACACATCCATCTAATGGGTAACAAACATACTGTTTATGTGTAAGGAGAACTATCACCCCACGAAATGATGATTGTTCATTCTTCCTTTACCACCTATCATAGTGAGAATTATGATAGAGAATATGTTTATATAAAATATATATGATATTTATTATGTCTATAATAATATTTAATTATTTTACAACACATATCCTTATACTTTTCATTTTGTGTAAATACGATAATTTCGTTTGAGGAAGTGTGGACTACTGACCACTCAAAGCAACGTGATTCATTTACACATTACATGGAATGTGTTAAGGATGGGTTTAGTAAAATTATATAATATATATGATATAATAAATATAATTTAATAATGGTATATATTCATATATATACATATATTTCATTTACTCTCGTTCTTTCAATACCACAATAAATCAAAAACAATGTTCATGCGTACGTACGACCTACCGTCTACATGAACTGTGTATTCCATTTCATGATTATATATTTTATAGATTATTATAATTAAAATATAATTAATATAAATGATATTTATATCATATTTTACATTCTTAAAATCATGAAATAAGTATAAGGACCAAAGATACAACACATTGAGACAAATGATAAAAACAAAGCGAATATTACCTGAAGTGAAACCTCAACATAGAATTGTTAATAAGAGGGTAATATAAAGTCATAATCAAACCATATATGGTATTAGATATAATAATTAGGTTATATGATATGTTTATAATAAAATTTTATATATTATACATGATTTTTGAATGAGTAAAATGAGAGTCAAGATACAAGGTAAGGGAATTTCATCTCACTTTTTATTTCTGTGAGATACATACCTTATACACCAATAATTTATTTTTTAATGGTATATATACTGAACATAAATGTATTATATGAATCATATAATTAAATTTATGTTTATTTAAATATCCATTTTATTATCTTTCTCTTATGGGGTTTATGTTTCAAAATTTACAAAATCAGTAAAGTATTTTCGTCAACTTCTTTGAGTCACATGCCATGTTATGCACTTATATTATTCCATGAGGTGTATATACTAAATTTTACATGGTATTTAATTAATATAACTCTATTAATTATGTTTTAATCTTCCTGTAATGTTATCCTTTTCATTATGTTATGATTCAAAGTTACCAAATTGGTAATGATTTATAGCTTTAATATCACAATTTATCAAGATTATTTATGATTATTCTCCCATTGATGAAATATTTTGACCCATAACTCAATAAATCACATTATTTTTATTACACTATGTTTATTCATGTTATATCCAAGTAATGGTACCATTTTTTCACTCTTTGGTACATAAGATGATCAAAAAAGTGTTTTTAAGAATGTATGACTTTACGTCTCTCTTCGGTCGAAAATCTATATTCTTTCAAAACAATGTTTTATAAAGGGTTTCCAAAAATATTATAATATTATAACATTATTATTAATAAAAACATTTACCCATGTTTTACCTTTTAAACACAAGGGTTTCTATAAACAAATCTTCTTTTTCTGTTTCGGTCGAGTCACTTTTCTAAACATTATACAGTGCACAAGGAATGTTTGGCATGTATGAATTTACCCGCCGTCATGAACATAATTCCCTTGAAGCTTACTTTACAAGAATACAAAGTTATTTTTATTTAAAATAAATTTTTTTCTTAATATTCTGGATTTTTTTAAAGTTTTTTAGAGAAAAATCTTTTTTAAAAGGTTTTATGTTTAAAAAAGTGTTTTAAATGATTTTCAAAACATCCTTTATCTTTTTTAAGGAGATTTGTTTTCATTGAAAAGTATTTCAATGATATAAAATCTTATTTTATATATATTTCAAATTATTTTCAGGGAAAAATATTTTAAATTTTTTTAAAATATTCTTTTATATGTTTTTAAAGAAAAAGGTTCTCAAAAAGTTTTTAAAGCTTATTTTATAAGTTTTAAAGGAAAAATGTTTTCAAAAAGTTTTCAAGCTCTCATTGTATGTTATAAAAAAAGGTTTCCAAAAGGTTTTCAAAACTGTCTTTATATGTTTTCAAGTTTATTTTCATGAAAATGGTTTTCAAGAGTTTTTTTATAGAGTCTTTTTCAAGGAAGAAAGGTTACTTACCTCAATAAATGTTTTCAAAATATCCTTATTGGTTATTTTATATATAGGATAACATATTTTGATGTTAAGGATTCCCTCCTAGTAAATGATTCAAAGGTTCTATTAATATTATCTCTTGAATGGTTTATGTTTTTATGGAATGATGCTTATGAAACCCGTTTCTCTTCCACGAGTTATATGCTTTTGAAACCCACTTCTTTTCATGGGTTGTGTATTGATGAAATTTTTATGAAAAATATATATTTTCCATAGGTTATGATGTGATTAAATGTTAATGATACCCATTTCATTTCATGAGTTATGATTTTATGTTTATAGAACCCATCTCTTTATATTGGTCATGATATGATGAATGTTTTATTATCTTGTGGAACATGTATGAATGATTTTATTATAAGATGGATGGGACCTATATATCCCTACAATGAATTGGGTAAATATTTATATCTTATGAGATAATGATAAGGATAAATTCAAAGGACTTGATCCATTATGGGAAGATAGGGAAACCTAATCCCTTATAAGTAAAGGATTGTGACTGGGGATGGTGGTGTGTCCATCTTAGTAAGTGTAGTAACTATGAAGATGAAAGATGGGGAAACCTGATACATTATGGTAAGATGGGGAAACCAATACCTTATAAGGAAAGCACCATGAATGGGGATGGTGGTGTGTCCCACCTAGTAGGCTAGGTTTACATGAAGTTCCCTAATAAGCTATAGCCATGTGTCTTGACTTATAGGGAATTATATCACATGTTTATGTATTCCACAATTCCATTTCTTATTCCTATGATATGCTTTCATGGATTAAGTTCTTTATTTCCTTACGACTCATGTCTTATAAACTTCTAATATTTATTCCATTATTCATGTTTACGATCTAATGATATGAAGGGTATGTTATTTTAATGTTATGATCACATTATTATACCCCTATGCTCATTTTTATGCTTACATATCTCCCTTGTTTACCCTTACTGGGCATCTAATATCACCCCTTTTTTATGTTTCCTTCCCCAGGTTATGAAGATACGTAGTATGTTTGATGTGTCTAAGAAGGGTTCTACTTAAGAAGAAACTTGTGGGAGATAATGTTTCTCATTTATGTACTAGTGTTTACATTTACATGTTTCCAAAGGCACTAAACTAATATGGTATTTGGGTGTTTGTTTATGTAATGTTTTAAGTATTCCCCAAAAGTGATGTAATGTATTTCTATGTTAATACTGGGCTGTTATAATTCTATAATTCATGTATAAATATAAAAATATAGATAAAAGTTTCCAAAGTAAATACCCAAAGGAAAAAATAAAGTAGCAACACAACAATAGTCCAAGGGTCTAAGCTAGAAATGTCTAGTATGATATGCATAATCCTCATGGAAACTAGAATATCAGTTTATATACATAGGGTGGGAATAAAAGTATAATAAGTAGGAAAATTAAAGTCTCTTATGAACATATGAAATAGGAATACTAATGATCCCATGAGAAAAAAATAGAACCAACAACACCAAAACATTTCAACTATCCAAACCCATCCTCACAAAATAATTCAAGCCATGTATAATAACATAATATGAATCATATCAATAAAGGGTACCCCACACAACTTCCCCATTATTTTCCACTCTCACACACCAATGTAATATGTCTTTGAACTTCTATATCTTCTTTATAACATATACCATCACCCCACTACACAGTCATATTAAATCTCACCCAAAGTCACTTCGACCATTTCCCCACAATACGGTCACATAATATCCTTCCATAAGACACTTGGGACATTAAATCACAACCATAACTAGAGTTTTAGGGTATCAAAATATGAGGGACACAAAACTCATGCCCATATCCTACCATGATTTTCACCTACCATAAGCCTCCTCATAGCCTGGTCACATCATAACTCACCCTAAGACACATGGGGAACCATCCCCACAACATGATAACATATCATATCACCCGAATACACATATTCCATCACCTAGTGTAGTATCATACCCTTGGCCATCACAACATGTGCATATATACTCACCTAAAATAGAGAGTGGGAAAAAGTGGGTTTCCATCTATCTGTCCTCATCACCATGATGTTGGGAAAACACCCCTCATATAAATGTACGGGTGTCAAAACATAGTGCTCGATGTAGGTGGGGTGAGTATAGAAATCATAAGTAATATACATGGTATATATATCCAAACACACAAGCCCAACCTTTGGGTTCATAAAAAAGCACTAACCAACTCAAAAAATCCCCACTTTCATTGCATCTCTAAATGAAAAAAACCACACAAAAAATTCAATCCACAATCTACTTACCACTTTTCATTACCATATGAAATCATTTAAATCGACCATTAATTTCATTTTGTATCAAAAACTACATTTAACCAAACTTCCCATTTTAATTTTTTTATTATGCATTTCCATCCCATTGACCAAACCAACCCATGGAATATAAATATAAATATTTTATTTAATTACAATACTACATGGGAAACTATCACCAAAAAAATCACATATCATTCTCCCCAAAACATAGCCACACAACCCTGCCCCATTACACACCTCACAAACCCATCACATCACCGCCCCATAGGATGAAATCACAAACTCATCATCCCCACATGAAAAAATGACATATCATCACCTCACAACAAGACCTCAAAAACCCATAAGCCCCACATGCCACAACCAAACATCATTATCACATATCATGAATACAAATCACAACACATCACATAAAATTTTATAGATTTATCAAGGGGTTTTTTTATCAAATTCACTTATTTATTTTAGGATAATTATCTCAAAATCCATAAAACCTAGGGTAACAATTTTATTAAACAAATATAAGTGGTTATCTAATTTCTATTTTTGGGTGTTATAATAAAAATATGAAATAAGGTTTCCATACCACAAATATTATAATGCAAGAAAAGGATCCCAATAACCATGATTTTCAATGGTACATCAATCCTGTTAATTCATAATATCAAGATAATAATATCAAAGATGTAAAAACATGAGGATCGAAAAACATTCCACTTAAATTCCAATTACCTAATTAATTTATCTTAATTAGGCCAATTAAAACCATCCCCTATAGATAAAAAAGAGTAAACGCCTACTACATGATACCAAAAAGTGAGAAATGATGGATTCCCTTATAAGGCCCTAACCTTAATCATCATATAATCTTGAGTAAAGTAAATGATTTTAATTTATTTAACATTGAGGATATTTTCATGTTTATAGTTTTATAGAATTAGGACATAAATATTATGTAACAAAACCATATAAATACAAAGTCGACACTTCCAATAGTATGAATTTCTTCCAAAAAACAAAAACTTTTAAAATGAAACGTGGTTTCTTTTCATGTTTAATCATAATAAATTTTCCATAATCCCATTATTGAATATATTTTACCTTAAATCCTGTGATTTTTTTTCAAAATTTTTGGATGAGCAAAAAAATCCCAGTAAGGGATATAAAATAAGGTATGAAACCGTTAGTCCAAGAATATTTTAAAATCATGAAAACATTTTCACAAAATCATTCTTTTCACACATAAAACATAAAATATTTAGCTTACCTCAAGAAATCATGATATTTATATAAAATTAATATAAATCATAAAACATAAAGGAAAATTGTGGAATCGATATCATATTTACATTGTATCATTCATAGTTAAATTGGGAGTATCCTTCATGGTTACGTTTGGAATACCCATCACAGTATATTCCCTAAATCTCTTAGGAGAAACCTTATCATTTAACTCTATCTCATTAACCAATACATTAGAGAGATATCACAGGATCAACCAACCTCGATTGATCATGGAACCACCTATATACTTAAACAATTCCCAAGAACCATAAAATAATCATAACACATAAAACATGCATAAAGGAAAAATAATTTTTTCACTTTGAAATCACATTTCATCTTTAAAAGACGCACAATCATAAATGAAAACATTTTTTTTAAAAATAAAATGTTAAACTTGTAAATTAAACATAAATACATGATAGAGGCATGAAATAAATAAATTACATTCATGGTGTTTATGTTAAAAAATATTCTATGTTATTTAAATAATCAATCCATTTTTAAAACACAATTAAAACATTTAAAAAGAATATTTTTGAATCAAAGTGTCTCATACCAATTTGAAAATTTTGAAAGGAATTAAAATTTTAAAACCTTAAATTCCATATAATTAAATCCTTAAAAACATTTTTAAAACATGGACATTAAATTTAAATATTTATAAGAATAAATCATCAAAACATTAAAATGAGGTCATGAGTTAAAAAGTGCCTTACCTTGAGTCTGAATCATCACGTAAAATATGTATAATATTGAATAATAAAATTAGGTTAATTTTTAATTTCTGTATAACCTTTTTCATGTTTATTATTCCTTCTATATCACTTATTATCATGTTATAACTATTACATAATTATTTAAGTTCATATAAGATGTTTTGTCGATAATCGGTACTTGTGTCAAAAAATAACTTGGTATGACATCAATAGTCCATGTGGACAAAATTAAATATTCTCCAGAATAATATTCATGAAATAATAATAAATTTTATATATCAATTATAATTTTAAATCCATTAATTTAATATGGATATAAAAAATGAACAATGTTAGAATCATAGAGATGGTAAACCGTACAAACGCATGAGCAACATTTCCATTTATCATTTATCATTATGGAGATAATGTAATTATTATTTTATATTTCCATAATGATAATATTATTATTAACATAATAATAAAAATTTAAATATACTTATTTATATCATACAAGTGATGTGGTGAATAAAAATGATTCACATCACTTCGTGGAGGTGATAGTTCACATGTACGCACAAATGATGTTATCATTTTTATGTGAATGGAAAGTAATGAATTAATTTATATATTATTATATTATACTGATTAATATGTCATTAATATCATATATAAACATTAATTCCATCATTATTATCAATATTGAGAGATGGTAATGAAAAATGAACTATATCGGTTCGCAAGGCTGTAGTCCACCGTACAAATGAATGAAAAGTTCATTTACCATTAGATGGAATTGGAGAAGGATTTAGGTTATAGTATTAACATAATAAAATATCAGAATATTAATTATATTGGATTTATTATATCATCATGGTTGGAAGATATTTTAAGGAAGTGGAAGAAGAAATAAAATAGAAATACTTAAAGAAAACAATACCTCTTCTTTGGTCGATCACCTTTGAAGAACAACTTAACACCTCTAAAGAGGATGTTCTACCTAAAATAAGGCTTAAATAATGTGGGGATGGATTCTAAGAAGTGGTTTGGTTAGATAATATATGAACCAAAAGGTTTTGGAAGTGTGATTAATAGAGAGGAATGAATGGCTTTTTATAGGAGAGGGGAGGGGCACCCTTGGAATTATTAAAAGTATTAAATTAATATAAATTCAATTTCATTTTAAAATGGTCCCAAACTGATTTATTTAAAATATAGGATGATTTTGGGTCCAATAATAATCATCAAATTAAAATTTAAAAAGTTTTGAAAGTTTTTTAATCCTTATGTTTTATTTTAACCCCTTTTAACTTTTACCATTTTATTAAGTAATTTACACATTGAGAGTTAAAATAATTACCAAATCATGCCAAACAACCAATGAATGAGTTATTAATGACATTTATGGACTTATATAAACTTTTTGGTCTAAAATTGTAGTTTTTAAAAAATTTATATCATTTAATTAGATATTTTATATTTTAAGTTATGAATTACATCAATTTTGACACTATTCATTACTTGACTTTTCAAAAAAAACATAACAACTTGATTCCTTTGAAAAAACTACATTAACTAAATCCTAACATGTCATAAGAATCCATAAAATTCATGTATGGAATCAAATATATCAAATTATATTTATTTTAATATTTTAAATATCATTTATCTGATTCTTTCTTTAATAAATCTTTTACTGCATTATCTTTATGTGAAAATTTAATTAAACTATTTAATTCCTAAAAATTATAAATAAATTACAATGATTTAGGTAATATTTTTAAATTTATAAATACTACTTATAGTCTAAGATATCTCTTATATAACTCCATATTAAAATAATTTACATTTTTAAAAACAAAAGTGTAACAAAAATGACTATTTGTTGAATATAATATTATAAATGCATTAAAGTCATCCAAATGGTTCCAAGTGGTCCTAAAATTGACCCAGGGATTCTCATGGTCAGTATTAACTCATAAAATTAAATTAGGAAAATTATTAGGGAAGTTTTATATTATTATAATATTATTTTTACCTTTAATTACCAGATTTACCTTTAACCGTGGTAATAAAAATAATTAGTAAATTTACTATTCATAATGTCAAAAAATACAAGGGACCTATTTAAATAATTTGTACCTTATGATTTAAAATATGGAAACCTTTTTTCCAATTTCAAAAAACTGAATTTTCATAAATTAATTAAAAACTAATCCCGTTGACGGAATAAGAAAACGAGTTTTTTAAGTAAAACGTTCAAAAGTTCACATAGTTTTTATATCCAATTTCAATATCAAATTGATTAAAATGAACTAAATTTGATTAAATGATAAAACAATAATCAAAATATACTTTATAACCAATTAAAATGGTAATATAAATATATAAATAACTTAAATGAAAAATCAGTTATGAATTAAAATATAGTATTAATTACTATTCATAAAAAATGAATATTATTAGAAAAATACCAAAAAATTTATCCGAAGTAAAATTTTATGCCCCAATTCCAAATAAGAAGTTCATTTTGTCAAATATAACTTATAAAAGTTTCAAATACTAATTTAAAATGGGTTCACCATCAAAAGGTGGTAAAACTGCATTTTTAGAAAAACACTCATTTTATACGTAAAATTGTATTTGTTCTTATATAATTTCTAGAAAACATATATGATGAATTTTAAACATCATATTTAATTTATATTTCATTAATAAACCAATAATAGTTTCTTGATTATTTCATAAACATAATTATTTTCACTTAAATAGTTTTTTATAAAAAATCATCCTTTAAAATAAATTGATTTTTATTTTCATTTCTAATTAGTTTTATAACAAATTAATTATTATATAAACATGTGTAAACCCTATTTTCAGAATTTAGTTAATATCGTTCATTCTTTCCATTCTAAAGGCTATGCAATAACTATAACCTAAAATGATAATATTAATAATATATTATTATTTGGTATAACTCAGTCTTCTATGCAATGTAAGCTTTTGGAGAAACCTATTGTTCCGTTTTGGGTATAATATCATACATATAGTCAATTTTAAAGTAAAATTACTATCTAATTCATAAATATTAATAAATATAAAAAATTATTATTCTATAATTACCTAGGATGTTACATCCTTCCTCCCTTTGGAAATTTCATCCTTGCAATTTTAAATTTGGGGTGGGTAACTAAGGTTTCAATTTTCAAAATTACTTCATTGAAATCCCACATCAGAAAAAGAGTCAATAAAACCTCCACTTTAAAAGGAAGAAATTGAATTACAAAGGTCACCTGAGATAACACATACTTGGATTCCATATAGTAAAACATGGATATGGAAGAAAAAATAATGACCATGTTCTGATGGAGAGTGGTAGAAAACATGATCAAGATAATGTTAACAACTAGAAAACCACAAACTTGTGATGGGTTAAACGGTCTTTAATATCATAGTAGGAAAATTAAATAGAAAATATGTTTTTAATAAGATCCTTTTCATAAAGTTGATAAATTATTTTACTACATAGAATAATAACATAAGGAAATATACTTACTTGAAAATTAGAGTTCCATACTTTAGTAAATTTACACCATAAACTCATATTTTCCTCTAATTGATGAGTATTTAAGATGAAATTTTCATGCATGAATCACTATAATCAACTTATAAAAACTCACATCATCCACAAAAGGTTAAATATCCATTTATTCTTCCTTTAAACATTAACCAAACCAAAAATGGTTAGTACAAGATTAGATAATTATCCAAAAAAATAATAATCCTTTATAAGGAGATGGACTAATTTTAATCTCCAAAAATTAAATAGTAATATCCAAAGTTCAATATAGACCATTAAACAAATAATTTTCCTTAAAATTACTCAAAATAATCCAAACTAATATTGAAACACAAAATTGAGAAGGATTTTATAAAATATTCTTCCAAGATAAATTTTAACATTTATCTCCAAACAACATCAACCACTCTTAATGCCTTTTACTAAAATCACATATTCTCCAAGATAGGATAATCATTTCCATAAATAACTCAAATATAAAAATGTACACAATTAAATAATTGAACCTTAATTCCTCAAATAAAATTCTATTGTATTCTATTTACCTTAATCTTATAAGGTTCCCAAAATAGTGCACATCTTCCAAAATAACATTTATCACTTAATCCTAAAATCATTTTCCAATCCCATGGTTATCTATTCGATAAAATATATGTCTAAAAAATAATTTTTTTATTAATACATAATATAATTTAACTAAAATGAATAATTCATACTAACCAGGGACTTCATATAGGCCAGTGGTAGGTGATAATTCTCTATCACACTTCGGTTGTGGGTTTGATTCCTATAACCTTGTTTGACGCAATGGGTTGTCGCATGGTCTCCATATTGTCCTTTTTCAAAAAATTGTATAATTCTTATAAAATTTCAAAAATGAGATAAACTACCCAAAAATAACCATAACATGTTTTATACTCAATGGTTATTCTATACCTTTCATTTTTCATCCCAAAAAGTAATAACCCATAACTACCCCCCCAAAATAAATGTCTCCAAAAATACCGTTAATCACCTGGAAATTTGATAACATAAGCCTAAAAAGTGTTTCTAAGAAATTAAACTTAGGATAAACCTTAAACTTATAAACCAATGATGATATCCATATCTCATAAGAATACATCATAATCTCCAAAGTTTTCTAAACTATCCTTTGATACCAACTATAAGGCCCCGACCTTAATCATCACATAATATTGAGTTAAGTCAATAATTTTAATTTATTACACATTAAGGATCTATGAAGGTTTATATTTTTAGAAAATTAGACCATAAATATTACATAAAAAACTATGTAAATACAAATTGGACACTTCAAATAGTATCCATTTCTTCCATAAAATAGAAACTTTTAAAATGAAATGTGGTTTCTTTTCATGTTTAATAATCATAACTTTTCCCTGATTCCATCCTTGACTCTATTGTACCTTAAATCCTATGAAAAAAATTTCAAAAACTTGTAATGATAAAAAAAATCTCATAAATGGATATAAAATAAGTAATGAAACCGTTAGTCCATGAATATTTTAAAAACATGATTTTTTTTCACAAAATCATACTTTTCACCCATAAAACACGAAATATTTAGCTTACCTCATTAAATCATAATATTCATATAAAACATAATAGAAATCATAAAACACAAAGGTAACTTGTGAAATCCATATCATACTTAAATTTTATATTTCACATCTACAGAGGGAGTAACCTTCATGGTTACATTTGGAATATCAATCATAGTATATTCCCAAAATCTCTTAGTAGAAACCTTATTGTTTAAATCCATCTCACTACCCAATGAATTGGAGAGATATCAAAAAAACACCCTCCATTAGTTTATTATGGAACCACCCATATAATTAAACAATTACCAAGAACCATAATATAATCATAACACATAAAACATACATAATGGAAAAATAAAATTTTTACTTTGAAATCACATTTCGTCTTTAAAAGCCCCACACTAATAAATGATTGTTTAAAAAAAATAAAATGGTAATATTGTAAAGTAAAAATAAATAAATTATAGTGACATGAAAGGGAGATATTCCATTCATGGAGTATATGTTAAAAAACATTCCAATTTATTGAAATAATCAATCCATTTTTAAAACAAAATTAAAACATTTTAAAAGATGATTTTGGAATCAAAGTGCCCCATACCAATTTGAAACTTTTGAAAGGAATTAAAATTTTAAAAAATTAATGTCCATATAAATAAATCCTTAAAGAAATTTTGAAAACATAGACATTAAATAGAAATATTTATAAGAAAAAATCATCAAAACATTAAAATAAGGGTTTGAGTTAAAAAGTACCTTACCTTGAGTCTGAATTGTGGCGTAAAATATGTATAAAACTAAAAAATAATCTTAGGTAAATTTTTACTTTATTGATAAAATTTTTCATGTTTATTAGTACTTTTTTATCACTTATTATCATGTTATAACAATTACATAATTATTTAAGTTCATATTAGATGTTTTTTCAATAACCGGTACTTAAGTCAAAAATGAACTTGGTATGACGTCAATAGTCCATGTGGTCATAAGTCCATATTATTCAGAATAATATTCATGATATAATAATAACTTTTATATATCAATTATAATTTTAAATACCTTAATTAAATATGGATATGAAAAATGAACAACGTTACAATCATGGAGATGGTAAGCCGCACGTACGCATGAGTAACATTTCAATTTTTCATTTATCATTATGTAAATAAGGAAATTATTATTTTATATTTAAAAAATTATCATAATATTATTAAAATAATAATTATTATTTAAATATACTTATATATATCATACAAGTGATGTGGTGAATAAAAACAATTCACATCGCTTCATGGGGGTGATAATTCACACATACACACGAACGATGTTATCATTTTTATGTGCATGGAAAGTAATTATTTAATTGATATATTATTCTATTATAATGATATATATTTCATTAATATAATACATAAAAATTAATTCCATCATAATGATCAGTCTTGAGATACGGTAATGAAAAATGAACTATATCGGCTTGTGAGGCTGTAGTCTGCCATACAAACAAACGAAAAGTACATTTCCCATTTTATGGAATTAAAGAAGGATTTAGGTGGTGGTATTAACATAATAAAATATTATAATATTAATGATAATGGATTTATTATATCATCATTGTTGGAGGATATTTTAAGGAAGTGGAAGAATAAATAAAATAGAAATACTTAAAGAAAACAATACCTCTACTTCAGTTGATCACCTTTGAAGAGCACCTTAACACCTCTAAGGAGGGTGTTATACCTAAACTAAGCCTTGAATAATGTTATGGGGGATTATAGGAAGGGTTTTGGTCAGATATTGGCCAAACCATAAGGTTTTGGAAGTGTGAGTAATAGAGAGGAATGAGTTCCTTTTCATAGGATACGGGAGGGGAACCCTTGGAATTATTAAAATTATTAAATTAATATAAATTCAATTTCGATTTCAAATGGTCCCAAAATTATTTATTTGAAAAATATGATCATTTTGAGTCGAATTATCATCATCCAATTTAAATTAGACATGTTTTTAATATTTTTTTTAATCCTTATCTTTTTGTTTTAACCCCTTTTAACACTTACCATTTTATTAAGTAATTTACACTTCGAGAGTTAAAATAATTACCAAATCATGAAAAAATACCAATTAATGAGTCATTAATGAAATTTATGGACTTATCTAAAATTTTTGGTCGAATCTTGGATTTTATAGAAATTTTATATATTTTAAGTTCTGAATTATGTCAATTTTAACACTATTCATTACTTGGTTTTTTTTAAAATCATAACAATTTGATTCCATTGAAAAAAATACATTGACTAAATCATAAAATGTCATATTAATTCATAAAATTTGTGTATTTCATAAAATATAACAATTTATATTTATTTTAATATTGTTAATATCATTTATTTGATTCTTTCTTTAATAAATCTATTACTACATCATCTTTGTGCCAAAATTAAATTAAATTATTTAATTACTAAAAATTATAAATAAATTATCATGAGGTAGGTAATATTTTTATATTTCAAAAGACTACTTATAGTCGAAGAGTTCCCCTATATAACTCCATATTAAAATATGTTACTTTTTTAAAAACAAAAGTGTAACAAAAATTGACAATTCATTGAATATAATATTATAAATGCATTAAAGTCATCCAAATGGCGCCAAGTGGTCCTAAAATAGACCCAAATATACTAAAGGTATTTATACACTCATATAATTAAATTATGAAAAGTGTTAGAGTTTTTTTATATTTTTATAATATTATTTTTACCTTTAATTACCCGATTTACCTTTAAGTGTGGTAATAAAAATAATTACTAAAGTTATTCTTCATAATGGCAAAATGTAAAAGGGACATATTTACATAATTTTGAACTTATGATTTAAAATATGGAATCCATTTTTCTAAATTAAAAACACAGAATTGTCAAAAATTAATTAAAAATTAATCTCGTTGATGGAACATGAAAATAAGTTTTTTAAGTAAAACGTTGAAAAGTTCACATAGTTTTTATATTCAATTTCAATGTGAAATTGATTAAAATTACAAAAATTGGATTAAATGATAAAAAAATAATCTAAATATACTTTAAAACTAATTATAAGGATTATATGAATATATAAATAACTTAGATGAAAAAGTAGTTTTGAATTAAAATGATGTATTTTCACTATTCATAAAAAAATAATATTATCATAAAAATACCAAAAATTTATCCAAAGTAAAATTTTATGGCCCTATTCAAAATAAGAAGTTGATTTTTTCAAATATAACTTATAAAAGTGTCAAAAAATAATTTAAATTGGTTCTTCATCAAAAGGCGATAAAATTATATTTTTAGAAAAACACTCATTTTTTCCGTAAAATTTTATTTATTCTTATATAATATCTAGAAAAAATATAATATGAATTTTAAAAATCATATATTATTTATATTTAATTAATAAACAAAAAAGTTATTTTATTATTTTATAAATACAATTATTTTCACCTAAATAGTTTTTTATAAAAACACATCCTTTATATTTAATTGGTTTTTATTTTCATGTCTAATAAATTTTATAACCAATGAATCATTATATAAACATCTGTAAACCCTATTTTAAAAATTTAGTTAATATCATTCATTACTTATATTCTAACGACTATGTGATAAATACAACTTAAAATAATAATATTAATAATATATTATTTTTGAGTATAACATAGTCTTGTGTGAAACATAAGGTTTCAGAGAAACCTATTGTTGTGTGTCGAGTATGCTATCACACATAGTGTCTATTTTAAAGTAAAATTACTATCTAATTCATAAATATAAATAAATATGAAAAATTATCATTCTTTAATTACCTGGGATGTTACATCCTTCCCCCCTTTTGGAAATTGCGTCCTCACAATTTTAAATTGGGGGTTGGTAACTAAGGTTTTACTTTTAAAAATTACTTCATTGAAATAACAGATTAGAAAAGGAGTAAATAAAACTTCCACTTTAGAAGGAAGAAAGTGAATTACAAAGGTCACCTGAGATAACACATACTTGGATTCCATATAGGAAAACGTGGATATAGAAGAAAAACTAACCATCATGTTCTGATGGAGAGTGATAGAAAACATGATTAGGAGAATGTTAACAACCAGAAAACCACAAAATTTTGATGGGTTAAATGATATTTGATTTCATAGTAGGAAAAGTAAACTAAAAATGTTTTTGTTTTAAAATCCTTTTTATAAAGTTAACTAATCATTTTACTACTTAGAATAATAACATAAGGAAATATACTTACTTGAAAAGTAGAGTTTCATAATTTAGTTAATTTCTACCATAAAATCAACTTCTTCTCCAATTGATGAGTATTTAAGATGATTTTTTCATGCATTAATCACTATAATAAACTTCTAAAAACTCACATCATCCACAAAAGGTTAACTATCCATTTCTTCCACCTTTAAACATTAACCAAACCAAAATGGTTAGTACAAGATCAGATAATTATCCCAAAAGTAATACTCCTTAATAAGAAGAATGACTACTTTTAGTCTCCAAAATTCAATAGTAATAACCAAAGTTCAACATATACCATTCAACAAATAATTTTCCTTAAAATTCCTCAAAATAATCCAAACTAAGATTGAAACCCAAAATTTATAAGGATTTCATAACATATTCTTCCAAGATAAATTTTAATATTTATATCCAAATAACATCAACCACTCTTAATATATTATACCAAAATCACATATTCTCTAAGATAGGATAATAATTTCCATAAATAACCCAAATCTCCATAAGTACAAAATTAAATAATTTAACAGTAATTACTCAAATATAATTCCATAGTATTATATTTACCTTAATCATATATGGTTCCAAAAATAGTGGACGTCTTCCCAAATAACATTTAACAATTAATCCCCAAATCATTTTCCAATCCCATGGTTATCTATTTTCCAATCACATGGTCTCCGTGTTTTCCTTTTTAAAAAACAATATAATTCTTATAAAATTACCAAAATGAGATAAAATACTAAAAAATAACCATAACATGTTTTAACCTAAAAGGTTATTATGTACCTTTCATTTTTCATCCCCAAAAGTAATAACCCCTAACTAACTCAAAAAAAAATGTCTCCAAAAATACCATTAATCACCCTGAAATTTCATAAAATAACCCTAAAAAGTGTTTCTAAGAAATTAAAATTAGGATAAATAATAAAATTATAAACCCATGATGATATCCACATCTCATAAGAATACATCTGAATCTCCATAGTTGTCTAAACCATCTTCTAATACCAACTATAAGGCCCTGACATTAATTATCAAATAATCTTGAGTTAAGTTAATAATTTGACTTTGTTTCACACTGATGATCTTTTAACGTTTAGAGTTTTAGAGAATTAGGCCATAAATATTACAAAAAAAACATATAAATACAAAGTGGACACTTCTAATAGTATCCATTTCTTCCATAAAATAGAAACTTTTAAAATGAAATGTGGTTTATTTTCATGTTTAATAATCATAACTCTTACCTGATCCCATAATTGACTCTATTTAACATTAAATCCTGTGAAAAACATTTCAAAAACTTGGTATGAGAACAAAAATCTTAGTAAGGGATATAAAATAATGAATGAAACTGTTAGTCCATGAATATTTTAAAATCATGAATTTTTTTTCACAAAATCATACCTTTCACCCATAAAACATAAAATCTTTAGCTTACCTCATGAAATAATAATATTCCTATAAAACTTAATACAAATCATAAAACATAAAGTTAACTTGTGTAATCTCTATCATACTTACATTGTATATTTCATAGCTACATAGGGAGTAAACTTCATGGTTAAGTTTGGAATACCCATCTTAGTATATTCCCTAAATATATTAGGAGAAACCTTATCATTTAACTCTATCTCATTACCCAATGAATTAGAGATATAACACAGACTCACCCACCCTAGTTTTATCATGGAACCACCCATATACTAAAAAAATTCCCAATAACCATAACATAATCATAACACATAAAACATGCATAAAGGAAAAATAACATTTTCACTTTGAAATCAAATTTCATCTTTACAAGCCGCACACTCATAAATGAAAAAAATTATTTAAAAATAAAATGGTAATATCTTAAAGTAAACATCAATACATTATATATAAATTAAAGTGATAAATTAAATTTATAGCGTATATGTTAAAAAACATTCCATGTTATTGAAATAATCAATCAATTTTTAAAACAAAATTAAACCATTTAAAAAGAAGATTTTTGAATCAAAGTGTCCCATACCACATTGAAAATTTTGAAAGGATTAAAATTTTAAATCATTTATTTCCATATAAATAAATACATAAAACCATTTTGAAAACATGGAAATTAAATATAAATATTTACGATAATAAATCTTCAAAACATTAAAATGAGGTTTTGAGTTAAAAATTATCTTAGCTTGAGTTTGAATCATCATGTACAATATGTATAAAACTAAATAATAAAATCAGGTTATTTTTACTTGATTTAGAACCTTTTTCATGTTTATTATTCCTTTTACATCACTTATTATCATGTTATAACAATTACATAATTATTTATGTTCATATCAGTTGTTTTTTTGATAATCGGTACTTGGGTAAAAAATAAACTTGGTATGACGTCAATAGTCCATGTGGACATAAGTCCATATTATCCAAAATAATATTCATGAAATAATAATCAATTTTATATATCAATTATACTTTTAAATCTATTCATTAAATATGGATATTAAAAATGAACAATGTTACAATCAAGGGGACGATAATCCGTACGTATGCATGAGGAATGTTTCCATTTTTCATTTATCATTATGGGAATAAGGTAATTATTATTTTATACTTCCATAATTATCATAATATTATTAAAATAATAATAATAATTTAAATATTCTTATATATATCATACAAGTGATGTGGTGAATTAAAATAATTAATATCACTTCGCGGAGGTGATAGTTCACACGTACGCACGAATGACATTATCATTTTTATTTTTATGAAAAATAAGAAAGTAATTATATATTATTATATTATAATGATAAATATGTAATTAATATCATATATAAACATTAATTCTATAATTATGATCAGTATTTAGAGACGCTAATTAAAAATGAACTATATCGGTTCGCGAGGCTGTAGTCTGTTGTAGGAACGAATGAAAAGTTCATTTCCCATTTGACGGAATTGGAGCAGGATTTAGGTGATGGTAGTAAAATAATATCTTATAATATTAAGTATATTGGAGTTATTATATCATCATGGTTGGAGGAGATTTTAAGAAAGTAAAAGAAGAAATAAAATATAAATACTTAAAGAAAACAATATCTCTTCTTCGGTTGATCACCTTTGAAGAACACCTTAACACCTCTAATTAGGGTGTTATGCCTAAAATAAGGATTCAAGAATTTTATTAGGGATTCTATTAAGGGTTTTGGTTAGATATTGGCTAAACCAAAAGGTTTTTTAAGTTTTATTAATAGATAGGAATGAGTTCCTTTTTATAGGAGAGGGGAGGGGCACCCTTGGAATTATTAAAGTATTAAATTAATATAAATTCAATTTTGATTCCAAATAGTCCCAAACTGATTTATTTAAAAACTAGGATTATTTTGGGTTCAATAATCATCATAAAATTAAAATTAGACAAGTTTTTAATTTTTTTAATCCTTATTTTTTTGTTTTGACCCCTTTCAACTCTTACCATTTTATTATGTAATTTACACTTTGAGAGTTAAAATAATTACTAAATCGTGCCAGAAGGCCGATTAAGGATCCATTAATGTCATTTATGGACTTAAATAATTTTTTTGGTCTAATATTAGTTTTTTTATAAATTTTATATCATTTAATTATATATTTTATATTTTAAGTTATGAATTATGCCAATTTTGACAATATTCATTACTTAACATTTTTTTAAAATCATAAAAACATGACTCTATCGAAAAAACACATTACCTAAATAATAACATGTCATATTTGTACATAAAATTCTTTGATGACATCAAATATATCAAATTAAAATTATTTTAATATTGTTAATATCATTTATTTGTTTCTTTCTTTAATAAATCTATTATTGTATCATATATGTGTCAAAATTAAATTAAATTATTTAATTCCTAAAAATTAAAAATAAATTACCATGATGTAGGAAATATTTTTAGATTTATAAATAATACTTATAATAGAAGATATCACCTGTATAAATCCATATTAAAATAATTTACTTTTTTAAAAACAAAAGTGTAACAAAAATGACTCTTCAATGAATATAATATAATAACTGCATTAAAGTAATCCAAATGGATCCAAGTGGTTCTAAAATCAGCCTAAGGACAATCATGGTTAGGATACAATCATCTAATTAAATTATTACAGGTGTTAATGTTGTTTTATATTATTATAATATTATTTTTACCTATAATTACCTTATTTACCTTTAACCTTGGTAATAAAAATATTTACTAAATTTAATATTCTTAATGTCCAAAAATAAAAGGGACCAATTTAAATAATTTGTATCTTCTGATTTAAAATATTTAATCCATTTTCCCAAATTTAAAACACAAAATTTTTAGAAATTAATTAAAAAATATTCCCGTTGACGGAATAAGAAAACGAGTATTTTAAGTAAAAGTTCAAAAGTTCATATAGTTTTTATATCCAATTTCAATGTGAAATTGATTCAAATAACCAAAATTGGATTAAATAATAAAAAAAATAATCTAAATATACTTTAAAACCAATTAAAAGGACAATATAAATATATAAAAAACTTAAATTAAAAATCATTTTTGAATTAAAATGCAGTACTTTCACTATTCATAAAAAATGAATATTATCAAAAAAATTCCAAAAATTTATCCAAAGTAATATTTTATTCCATAATTACAAATAATAAGTTTATTTTCTCAAATATAATGTATAAAAGTGTCAAAAACTATATTTAAAATGGGTTCTCTATCAAAAGGTGGTAAACCTGCATTTTTAGAAAAACACTGATTTTATCCATAAAATTGTAGTTTTTCTTATATAATGTCTAGAAAACATATAAGATAAATTTTAAACAACATATTTAATTTATATTTCATTAATAAACCAAAATGGGTGATTTTATTATTTTATAAACACAATTATTTGCACTTAAATATTTTTTCATGAAAACACATCCTTTATATTTAATTGGTTTTTATTTTCATTTATAATTAAATTTATAACCAATTAATCATTATATAAAACTGTTTAAAACCTATTTTCATAATTTAGCTAATATATTTAATTCCCTCCATTCTAATGGCTATGCGATAAGTAAAAATTAAAATAATAATAATAATAATATATTATTTTTCAGTATAACTCAGTCTTGTGTGCATTGTAAGATTTCATAGAAACCTATTATTGCATGTCAGTTATGATATCATACATAACATCTTTCTTAAAGTGAAATTACTATATAATTCAAAAATATTAATAAATATGAAAAATTCTTATTCTATAATTACTTGGGATGTTACATCCCTACCTCAAAAAATCTTTGCTAACTTACTGCACACCATAGGGTGAAGAAGAAATGCCCAAAAACCACAACCATATGAAAAAAATCACAGATCAACAAAAAAACATAAAAGTTTACCAAAAACATTTCCCAAAACACCCCATAACAAAACTTCACAACAATAAAATATCTCTAAGTGAATAATAAGAGAAACCCACCAAGAAAATGAGAAGAACTTACCACCGATCACCAACCGACATCCATAAGAATCAATAGATCAAATCAATGGAAGGTGGGATTGAATATAATTTAAAATTACCTAGGGTTCCAAAAAAACAAGATAAAGAGGGTTAAAAATAAATGGAGAAGAATATACTGATCAATTTTTTTTCAACTAGCATCTCACCCCTTTCAAATCATGAATTCCTTTCACGATGTGAATTCCACAAGGTTTCGGCTTCCACCAAAAATTTAGTCACCTAAAATTAGATTTAATACACATAATTAATTAAAATTTAATTATGTGAATATATTTAAAATACTTCTACTTAATCTGTATACAATCCATGCAACTAGTTGTCTACAAAATCCATGAATCAATAACTCAAGATATGAATTAGGTTCACGCTGTGAACCACCACCTACAGTACTCCTAAAAATACAGCTTCTATAAGGACTATAGACCTCCTATAAACACCTTAAGCTTCCTAAAAAACAAATTAATATTTCATATAGGCATATTTTATTGCACAAATCAGGTTTTGAGTTAGGAGGACCTTTATGTGGAACTTGATTTATTCATTATTGAACAGCCAGTTTGGATTATTGATTCTGAGATAAAGGTTCTTTGTGGAAAGTCCATATCTCTAGTTAAAGTTTTATAGAAACATGGTTCTAATTCATATGACACTAGGGAGTGTGAGTCACTATGAGATAGTATTATCCATATCTATTTGAAACAAATTCTTCTTGATAGGATTTCTGGGGGCAAAAAGAATTTATAGTGTGGTGGTTATAACATCATGTTACCATCTTTCAGGTACTTTTGATCCACTTATTTGATCACATTTTTATTTAGTGGTATCCAAGATATTTCTTGAGATTATTGGGAAGATTTTTTTTTTGTTTTATAGGGGGGTTATCTTTGTATGAGTGGTTCTGTGGAATGGATATGCTGGTTGAGGCATGGACAACCTGACTACAACTTAGGTATTTATGGTGTCTCATACAAATCTATCATGGAAGTGGAATAAGGAGTCATATACAGTGTGGATCCTTGAGATTTTTTTATGCCTCTCCCATTCCAAGAATAGCTACATAATGGATGGATGACTACAACATAGGGAGTTATGGACCCTCTTCCATTTAAGGCATTGATGTGGTATGGATGAGGGCTTCGACATAGGAGGCATTTGGGGTGCCTTTTATTTTTTGAAGGTAGTTGTAACATAATGTGTGGGATGTAACATAGCCTTACCCCAAGTAAATAGGATCCTATAAAGTTCCACAATGTGTATTTATGCGTGAGTTGGGTTGGGGGTGACTACGACATGGCCTCCCACACTACTCTGTTGTCTAAATTATTATCATATTTTTTTCACTGTGGTTCTAATGGATGTAGCATGGTAATTTTTTTTAAATATTTATAAATCCCAAACGACCATTTTATATTCCAATTTACTCCCTTTTGACTATTTTTAAATCCCTTATCTTTTAGAGGCTCTCAATAGAGGATTTTGACCCCTTCAACCCCTTTTCTCTTAGATTGAAGTGTCAGTGGTTACAATTGATCTTCCTCTGATAATTGTATATATCATTGATTTGGAATCCGTCTATTTTGACTTATATCTTTATTTGAGAGTGAATAATACATGTGTTTTTTATGGATTGGATATTTTATTTGATGTATTATGATTCTAGGGATTCCTATTTGACCCCCTCACCTTTAACTCTCTATTGGTGATTCCTATTTTGGATGATTGATTGACTGATTGACTGATTGTGTTCTTAAAGGATGGTAGTTCCATAAAGATTTTCCATACAAAAGAAACCTTGATTTCTTGCTTGATTTGAAATGAAATTTCAATTTATTTCTGAACCATGATTTTATTATTTTAGTAAGCCATGGAATTGTGAATGAAAACCCTTTGTCAAAAAATTGAATTAATCTAATGTTTTTTTGTTAAAAGATGGTTTTAATTGAAAAGTTATTTGATATTGATTTGTAAGAAAATGTATTTAAATGAAATTTTATTTTTAATGGCTTGAATTGGATGAAAACCCTTGATTTGGTTTTTAAATTTAAATAGGAAGTTGAAACTTGAAATTAGGCATTTGAACTATGAATGTTGAATTGATTTGAAATAAATGATTTACCTATGTTTTATTATTTGATTAATTGATTGAAATTAAATGTGAGACTATGTAGTTAGTGAGTGGTTAGTATAAGAATAATTATGTTTCTAATAAACTTAACAACATATACCTAATATAGGATGATCAATAGCCTCTGATGAATCCATATTTCTTTAAGGATCAGTGGTGTGTGTAGGATTGGTAAGCTCTAATTCATACACTAGTGCATAAAAGGGTTTTAATCATCATTTTTTTAATTTTTAACCTCTATTAATTAGTGATATATTTTTAAGTGATGTTATAAATATGTTTTTACATCAATTATTTTAAATAATGAAAAAATTATGTTTTACATTAGTTATTAGAAATTTTTTTATAAAAAAACAATAAAAAATGTAAATTTAGTAACTTTTTTTATGTCGTTTATTTTAAATAACCAATTTAAAAAACATGTTTTATATCGATTATTTTATAACCATATAAAAATTAATTTCTTTTTAAAATATTTTAAAAAAAATACAGTCTGTATAAACTGTAAGAGAAAAAACCAGCAAAAATATTAGTATAAAAAATAGAAAAAACAATACAAATACAATTCCATAAAAAATATTTACATAACTTTTTACAAGTTACAAAAAACTTACAATTTAAAATTTAGGCTTCAAAATATATATTAAAAATAGATATAAACTAAAATTGAACAAGAATTGTAAAATAATCCACAAATAATCCTTGTATATGATCTAAATATTTTTTTGTATAAGGGAAAGAGTTATAAAAACACTAAAAATTAAAAGTAAAGTATTCAACATTTATTTTCAATATAATTAAAAGATAAATAAAAAGAAAGGTTATAGTAAAATCTCACCTTATGGAATTTTTTAGCTGTCCCAATTGAAATTATTTCAAACATAAACCTCATAACATAATATCTACATTCTTTTATTCCTTCTTAACGATGAAAATTATATTTTAAAATAATTTTTCAATTGAAAAAAACATTTTAAGTAAATCCTAAGTTATTGTAATTGTAAACTAAGTCACCTTTTCACTAATATATTTGATCTTCAATTTCATCTTTCATATTGTATCTTTATATTAATCTAATTATATGTTTGATAGTGATATGTATGAAATAAAATTAAAATATATTATAATATATAAATATTAAAATAATCAAACTTACATCTCTAATATCTCCTTAAAGTTTTCTCACACATCAATATGTATGGAGCATAACCAGAAAGTTTTATTTTTCATTAAAAAAACACAACATATAATGGACATTAATATATAAAAATATAATGTGAGTAGTTCTTTAATTTATATAAACAACTCTTTACGAAGCATATTTTTCATACCTATCAATATAAAAAAACATCCAATACTATATTTCCTCATTATAAAATATTCCAAAAATATATAAGAAATATGATAATCGACTTATATGGAAAATAATTATATCACTGTGAGGACCATATTTTTTAAAGTTATAAGATTCCATGATATCTATCTTATAAATATTCATAATCATATTTCACCCATAAATTCTAGCATCCATTGGAAGATTATAAAAATATGAAAATATAGATACACATGTTGATAATTTAGAAACACCTTTAGAAATAGTAGCATCAGAAGTCGAAGGGGCCTTAACATGTTCATTAGTTCTATACAAAATTTATTTACCTTTAATGTATTCATATATATATATATATTAAAATATTAAAAAAAATTAACACCAATATGAAAAATAAAGGTTATAATCTATGCATACCTCAAAAGTAAGTTGTTAGAAAAGTCAATATGGCCAAAGTAAAAAAAATTTATAACACTTATTACAGCTATAGAAACCTCATTTGTAGGGAATGTTACTCTAGATGATGCATTTATAATTTCTCATACCATTATGCTGTGCTAATAAAAATCTATCTACTACTAATATAGGGTATCTCCAATATAATATATAATCCCATATTCTACAATATAATATTGCGGATCCTCAAAATATAAGTCACTATAGTTAGAATTATTTGGAGGAGGATGTGTAGGAGTGAGATATGAAAGCAGAGTTAGAGGAGTGTGATATGAAACCAGAGGTGGAGGAGAGGGATATGAATCCTGAAACTATATTTATATGTCAGAAAAAATTATTTGAACTAAATCTCTAATCCTCTTCTCCCTCATCTCACATATCTCTTTAACATTTTCTTCTAAATAGTTTATTTTTATTTTATATTCATCCTCCCTTGAGAATGTTTGAGAATGGGAAAATAATTTTTAATTGATACACCAAACTCATATCCTCATATAAAACCCAGGTGTCCAAGAATTCCTAAGGAAGTAGCTAAAATATCCTTCTTACCCTTTTGTATGAAGCCCCTCTGTGTGATCTTCTCCTTAAGGGATTCCTATATATAATATTTTAAAAATTTATTAGTAAATTATAAAATATAAAGTGATTAAAAATAAATTTAATAAATCCTTAAAATTTTCTTATCTAAAGCCTTTGATTATTCTATAAGATATGTTCTCTTTTTTGTCATCTAGACCCTCTTCCATTTTTCATGTCTAGCTAGGGGTAGGGATGGAGGGTCAATATCTACTGATCCTGAAGATTCAACTCTCATTCTTTGAAATTTTATACCAATCATTTTATCTTCCAATAATGGATACCCTCTATGAGAAAAAGTATGAGAGTATAAATTTTTGGATTTTATCTCCTGATGATATCACCATAGTTCTTTTTAAATAATTATAAGAAAACAATTAAGATGATAATTTTTAGTTATTATAGAAAAAACTTAAAAAATTTGACATTTCACTTCCCAAAAATGATTCTTTACATATACATTAAAAAATTTCTCCCATGTATATTCATCTTGAAAATGATATATATATATATATATATATATCATTTATTTTCATTTTTTATTGAAAAAAATGAAAAATGAAGTTAGGGTTGATTGAAAATCCTCCATCTCCTTACAAGAAAAATCTAACCGTTTATTCATGACTTTTTATGTTTTATTTATATCACATGTCATCAAATGAGAAGGTAAAAAATAACATAAATAAAAAAACATGTCATGGTAAGTAAAATATTAATAAATGAGCCTATAAATATTATCTCCCATAGCTGAAATAGTTTCATATTTTTGACACTTCTCTAATCAAAAATCAAAATGTTTATTTTTTCTCGGGCTTGAATTTCCACAATAATACTAAATTGTTTTAAATCTAGACCCCTAAGATTACCATTTTCATAAAATTCAATAGATATCCTATGGTCTTGGATATGACCAAGAGATAATCTTGGTAAACATGTGTTACCATGATTACCAATCCTAAAATACTTCTCTATCCCTGTGGAAGTAAAAAGATAATATATAGAAGGATGTGGAGGATCCTTAAAAAAGTATGTGTAATACCCCTAGAAGATCAAGATGAATCATCTATTTGATATGGAATTATACTATAAATAAATTAATAACCAATTAGTAAAAGATTTTACAAATCGAATTGTTACATATAAAATTAAATATAAATCAAAAAATGATCCAACAAAAACCAAATAAAACTAAACACATTATTATTATTTTTAATTAAAGTAGTAAACTAAAATGAAAAAAAGACAAAATTTATGAGACATTAAATGATTCAAATAGAAGAAAACAAAACTTATGTAAAATATTATACAAATTCAACTATTACATATAAATTTGAATAATAATTGAAAAACGATACAAAAACAATCAAAACTAAAACTAAAAAAAATATTTATCATATTTTTTAGAATAATTAACAATAATTATAAAAAATAGTGACAAATATATGAAAAATAAAATGATATATAAAAAATAAATCAAATATTAAGTAAAAATTTAAACAAATAAAATTTTTTATATAAAAATGAATTATTATAAAATGATACATAAAATGATAAATATAACAAAATAAAAAATTCATATATATTTTAAAACAAGTTAATTAATTAAAAAATAAAATTATAAATAGTTTATCTAACATTTTTTAAAATTCGAAATGTTATAAAGAAATAAATATATGTTACCTGTAATATTAAAATATTAATAAAGGATTGTTTTATCATATTCCTTCCTCATGATCTTTCTATATCAAAAAACCTTTTTTATAATGTGATAATCAATATACTTTGATAATTTTTCGATGGAGGTAGGGATCTCATATAATTCATCATCTTCATCAAGTTTTTCATCACTAAAAAATTATTTTCTCCTCGAAAGATGATAGAATACTGCAAATTTAATGGATCAAGACCATATAAAATTTGTTTTTCATGCATTTCCATGATAAAAAGGATATCTATGTATTCCAATATATTCATATTTACAAGTGTCATGCCAAATTAATATTTTTTAACACTATTGTTATCGAAATACCATTTGTAGTTAAACATAAGAAATCATAATTTAATGTAATAAATCTCCCATAGTTATCTAATAACTCCATAGCATGAACTTGATGCAGAGATTGGGTTTTTTCCTATTGCAATCTAAAAATGTGTTGCTTCAGTGAACACTAATACACTACTTTTCTAAATTTCACTTTTACTATCCCGATCTTTGGTATAAAATTTATATCCATTAATGTCATACTCAGACTATGTTATCACATTTAAAATTAGGAAAATTAATGACTGTCTCAATATTTCTGAATCAACTTATCTACATTTAAATGCCCCTTTAAACCATGATATATTTTTTTTATTCTCATTCAACACCCTTATATCTTTATTCTTTAGATAAAAATGTTTTAACATATTAATATGATATGTTATGCATGGATAAGAGTAATATATGTTTTTTATAGTTAACATAATCATTGCATTAAATTGAAAATATGACTTTTTATAAGAATCATAAACTATGATACCTTCCTAAAATAAGTATTTAAAATAATTAATTAATGGTGATAAGAAAACTTTAATATCATTTCCAGGCAATTTTGGTCAAAAAATCATTAAACTCAACATGATATATTTCCATTTCATACAAAATTCCGGAGATAAGTTGAAAATTACCATCAAAATAAGAAATAAACTATGTTTTCTACCAATACACCAATATAGATTCATTACCTCTATGCACAAACCGAGTATCATATTTATAAATTCATTTAAAAATTTGGGAAATTATTGATCAATTTTCTTCTATTGTGTACAATCAGCTGGATGATGTAATTTTCCATCAAATAATAACTCATACAAATTCTATATGAACCTTTTTACATTATTTTAATTTGGAAATGAATGTTTATGATGAGGAATTATAGGAAGATACCAAATTACTTTAGTTGGAGTCTTGGTACTTGGACTAATAGATGAATCAACTGCTAATTTTTACTTTAACTTATACTATGATGTCCTGCATTAAGGACACTATAGAAGACCTTCCATCCAATATAACACATATTCATTGGGGAATTCATGTATCTTCTTGTACCCCAATCCTATTAGACATAATATATATATTTTACACTATAATGTTAATATGTAATATCATTGTGTTTAGGAATTATTTCTTTCAATGGATATTGTAATTCTATAAAACTCTCATCACTCTATCCATTCATGGATTTCAAGTTCAAATTTTTTAACATTGTTAATAAAAATGGGAATTTTGTATAACCTCGATACAATGGTTTTTCAGAATGAGAATATATGTTCTCAATTGATAGTTTTTTTTCACAATTTAATGTACGTAAATATCATGAATCCTTTCTTTAATTTGATCATAACGTTCAATTTGAAAATATCCATCATCATTAGATCTTGAATTCTTTCCAATTTAACCATGAAAAATCCAAGGAATATAAATTGGATTAAAACCATTATAAATTAAATGATATTTGTTTTTTTATATTTCTCATATTTAAACATTTCAATAATAGATATAAAAAATGGTATTTGTTTGGAACATTTCATTTTTAAAATTCCAAAAAAAATCATCAACCCCTTCCTCATATTCATCACATTTTCATCATTTAGTAATACAATTATGATTAATTATCATCTATAAAAAAATTAAAGTATTAAATATAAGTTAAAATATTTCAAAATTCAAATTCAAATTTACTTTTCTAAATTAAAACGAAAAAATATCATTTTTAATATGGTAATATAAAAAATTATAAAATAAATCAAAAAATATAGTATATATAATAATTAAACTGTATTTCTAGAAAATAAAACAAAATTTATATATTATTTTCCACACTATACTTTATACATAATAAAATTTAAAGAAAAACCAAATTTACTATTATTTAATAAAACTATAAAGAAAAAAAAAATTTAATATTTATTAATATAAGAAATATAACTTCCAATACATGTAGAATATATATTCCTTATTAAAAAATATTTATTTTAGATAATATAAAACATTTTATAATAAAATGACTTATTATTAAAAACTAAACTTTTTAAAATACAATAAATGAGCACAAATTAGTATGTTAACAATTTTCACATATTGAAAACCAAATAAAGGTATCATGTATGTTGAGTGAAATTTAATTAATAATAGGAACATGAAAAATGTATAAGAGATACCAACCATTAAAGCAAGATAATTGAAAAATCATACTAATTACTTGAATAAGAAAATGTAAAAAATAAAAAAAACCTTAAAATTATCTTCTATATAAAAATATTATAACTAAAATGAATACAATGAACCATAACAAAAACACTACTAAAAAAATTCATCTTAATGAAATTGAGAAAATTCAATAAATAAAAATATGAAAATAATAGAGAAAAAAACCTAAAATGGAATAGATAAGATAAAATACATTAATTGGAAGTACATAGATGAAGTGAAAAAGGATGATTGTGGGGAAAGTGGGGGAGTAAGAGGCTGATAGCGGTGATGGTGATGGGGTTGAAAATCTAGAATATTATAGAATATTGATTTGGGTCTTTGTTCAGGAGAAAAAGTCAAGAGAGATCGAGTGATTGAAATGAAATAAATTATACCGCTTGATAAATTAATTTTTTATAAATATTTTCAACATTGGTTATTGATTAAATAATGTAAAATACTAGCATCTTATGATTTTATTAGTCAGTTAAATAATAAACAGAATAAAAATATTATATCCTCAGTTTTAAATAACTGATGTGATAAATGAATCATTTTAAATGGGTTTTGTACTAGTGATTCTCTAGAAAATTAATATATTCTACACGATAAGAAATTTATATAGAATAAATTTATTAATAATGAGCGTAAAACCTTGGATATATAGGAGAAGTATAAAATATCAGTTCCATTAAAGTGGGTGTAAAAATATAGAAGGTATGAGGACCTATCATGGGACATGGAAATGGTATATGAGATACAGAGTCTTTCTAAAATGATGGAAAAAGCATAGGTGGGATGAAAATCCCCAATTACTCAAGAAAACTATGGGATAGGTGTGGTAGATATGATACAAATTGGAGGGTTAGGATGTTATTGGGTATGGTGAGTGCTCTAGGTACCTCTAGTAATACCACCCCTTGATTGATCATGCTACTCACCACTGTCAGTAGTTTGATAAAAAATATTATCTCCTAGATAGTGGTTACTGAATGAAATTTAATTTTTTTAACAAACTGAAATTTTATATTATGTAACTGATATATATATATATATATTATAAATACAATACTTATTACAAGATCTAAATGACATGGTCCCATACCTCACATTCACTAATCAATATCAGGTAACCTATTCCTATGTAATTCTTTAATATTTTTCATATCATTCATAATACTTTAAAATATTCATTTTATAAGAATTACATTACTAATGGTAAATCTAAACAAGTTATAATAGGCGGAATGAAAATATTAAGGCATAATAATTAGAAATCCAAACAATGAATAAGGGGTGAGATAACATAATCAAGGCGTACTAATTAGCTAGGAAAATCAGGCATAAAAGACAACACAACATAATTATTCTATACTAGTTAAAAAATTTAAACAAGGAATAAGAGATGTAAAAATATATTCAATAAATAATAATTAAAATTTTATACAATTCATAATAGGGGGAATCATCTCACCAAAGAATAAAAGTTTGCAAGTAGTTTTTTAACAAATTTAAGATTCATTTTGAATACCATTTTCATTCCAAATAATATATAAATTAATATAAAAATAATATTTATAAAATAAAATGTTTATTTTTATATTTTTTTCTAATTGGAGAATTAAGTATTGAAATAAAATGGGGGGGGGGGTTAGACCATATACCAATGCTTCTATAAATTACCAAGCACTACTTTAGGTTCAGAATGTACTATCACAATTGAAGTATATGAGTTATTATATACAACATTTTGGTCAAGACCGATTGAGGTAGTGATAGTGTTAATTTCATTCCCACTATTATAAAAATTTTATCTTGTAATTACATTAATAATGAAACCAAATTCTGGTTTTAGAGGATCTATAACATAAAATAATTGTTTCCCCATTCATGCCAAATATATAGCTCATCAGTAAGAAGGATGTGACTCATGTTAATAACTATAAATACACTATTATCAATAAATTTTCCCCATAAAATAATTGAATTATACCACTTTACTTTCCTGATATAGACTCAACCATGGGAGAAATAATCAAATATTAGTATTTTCTCTATAACTCTATAATAAGACACATTTTCATTTCAAGGATAGCTATTTGATGCACTAAAATAACAATATGTTGTTGTATTTAACATAAAACAATCATTTTTTTTCACTAATGTTAAATTCTTGACTATTTATGACAAATTTTTAGTTTTTTATAAAAATTTGTTTATATTCATGGACAACATTATTGGCACCAAAATCCAACGCTCTTATTTTTAGATATATAACCTCTAATGTTAAAATTAATTTATGAAAGATATAATTATATTAAAATTAATAATTAATAATTAATATTTATTTTATAAATGTAAAATTCATACTTAAATTTAAACCTAGAAAGAACTCTTTATTGTGTATATTCTATCTCCTTCTCAAAGTCAAGGAATGCTGACTTCTAATTATAATTTTTTAATGTTATATATATAATAAGATAGTAATATCTGAATAAATACATTGTAAATACCCTAAATCTAGTAGAAAATAATTGATGATTACTTTATTACATTGGTATAATATAAAAGTTATCACATCCCAAAGGACCAAATAGTTTAGTATTCTTGGTAAACTAGATACTTTTTATTAATCTCACATTACATTTGAAAGCATAAATCACAACATAGAGAAAGTAAATATTCTACATCCTTGAAATAATTTAATGAACTATTCTTCATATCCTTGGGAAAGTTAGAAAATAAGTGTGATCTAAAATTCTTAGTAAGGGTTACATATAATGGAATTTATCATGAGGAAACAAAGAATAATAAATATGTAAAGGAAAATAACTGAAAAAACATTCCATTTAATTAATAACTTGATAAAAAATGCTTCTAATGATAACATCAATGAGAAAATATCATGGATAACAATAAATGAATTCTTAATAAAGTAAATTATTATTATTAGACACCATGATATTAGACATCATGATATCTATATCTTCAATATATTGTGCCAAGATAGTTTAATCAATGGGTAGGTATACACCATAAATCCATTTAACACTAGCTTACTAATTTATCTCATAAGACCTATTGATGCATTGAAGGGATATTTATAACCGGTCTCCACCCTAAATTTCCAATTCAATCCTCATATATTGAATTCAATTAATAAAAATATGCCTTATCAATAAATATCCGTATTGAATAAAGAATACAAATTTATCATGGTTTTCCATTTTTGATCAAATAACTTTAATCATAAAACACCACATGTAGAAATTATTTAAGGTTTAATCAATAATAAAATACATGATAAATAATATTGATATTTAAGGTAAATGTAATGTCCAATTTTCCCAAGAAAGTGAATATTTCAAGGGAAAGTTAATAAATAAAAAATTAATCAAGAATGTGAATGTCAATACTTTCCTTACTCAAAATTATCAGAAGACATCCTGATAAAGAATAAGGATTATATCATTACAAAATATCCCCAGTGGGTTATAAGTAAAATAATGGTTTTTTTGTTGTTAATTATTATAAATACCATAAAAATATCATTAAAAACATTCTTGAGGAAAATACCATTTTCAATTTAAAAATCACTTTTAAAAACTAAAAAATTATTGAATATTAATAAAAAAAATTATTTGAAAAGAATAATGTAAAATTTAAATAAATATTCAAATAAATTATTGGTCATGTTTGTGGTAAAATCCCATTCATGTTGAGTATGTTAAAATAATTATTCCTTTCACATTTTTAGTCAAAGTAAAAATGCACCTTGTTCAAAAAAATGACTAGAAGATTCCTTTTAAAACATTTTTTGAAAAATAAAACATGGTTAAAAATTTATTTAATAAATAATTGTATTATATTGAAAATATTCTTTACAAAATTTAAAATAAAATATGTATATGGAAGAAAAAGATCCCTGATGAGTAGAAAAACAAGTCAGTTTTAGTTTAAAACATTTTTTTGGTACCCTGAGTACTTAAAGAGTGAAAAGTGAAAGGAACACTTATAATTTATATAAATAACCATATGATAATAAAATATTTTATTTTTAATATATAAATATAAAATAATTCCCCCATAAGATACTTAAACATAACTAATCCCAAATAATGATGAGATTGTGAAATAAACCCTTACAACTTTAGTAACTTTTGAATCCTAAACCACATGAAAGAAATAACTTAAAATTAAGTATTAAATTCCATGAATATAAAAACATATTCATTATATAACATATAAAAGAGATATTATATTCACCTCATAAAAATAAATAGGTACATAATACCAAATATGTATCAATGAAGTGGAAATTGAGATGAAATCTCTTACAAATATCATACCATTGAAGTGAGAATTAATAAAATAATTAATTATGTGTATAAAATGTAAATCCACATAAAATAAGTGGAAATATAACATAAAATAATCAAAAGTAATTATACACATAATCTTAGAATATCAAAGACAATGAAGAAGTAATATAACCCAATAAAAAGAAATTGAGTTATGAAACCCCTTTCCACTTGGTAGCTTTCATGTCAAATCCCCTTGGATGAAATAATTTGAATTGAAACATAAAATACCATGATGTATGAATGATTCATGATATTAAACATAAAAATGGAAAAAATATACACTATATAATAAAAACTAGGTGTGTAACATTAAAATATGCCTTAATGAAGGAAAATTAAGATGAAATCCCTTACCTCTGGTCATCTCATCACATATGTTATTTATATTACTAAATAATAAACTTAAATTAATTATTTAATTTATTAGGAAACTTTTTAAAGGTTATTATTCATTTTATTTTATTTATTACCTTGTTATATTTAATTACTTAATCAATTAGGTTCACGTCAAACATTTTGACAATATTCAGTTCATATGTCCAAACTGATTTCGGTAGGTTAACTATGGTAAAAGAGGTCATTTTTCCATAATCTAAGAATAATAATATTAGAATAATTACATTTTTATACATCAATTAAACTTTTAAAACCAATCATTAAATATTTTTATGAAAAATGAACTATTTTACAATCATTGTAACGACCCGAACTTTTTGAATGATAATTGTTACATAGAAATACATATTATATTATATTATAATCAAAAAAACTATATATCTTTAATAATCATGTGAGTATAAATTGGAATGTGAACATTGGGTTTTAACTATTATATGACCATTTTTCAATATGACCATTGGAAAAAATACTCTTAATAATAATTTTAACATTATAATTAGTGTTTATAAGTAAAATCATTGACAAAGGGATTTTTTTACAGAAAGAAGAGCCAATGACCTCAACCAGTAGAGTTGTTATGTTTGAATCCATATATAAGAATTTTGGAGGGAGTTATCATCACTAGGGTTCTCCCTTGACCGAGCCCAACATGAGCTTCAATAAGTGAAGATTGCACAAAATCACATATGGGAGAAGTTCAAGTTATTAGAAATTACCACTCCAACGATGTTATCCGAACCACCCAAGGAATCTATCATCATCAAAAACCTCACACTTAGGTACTATGAGGGTTTTATAAGGGGATATTTTTTGATTCCTTAGTTACTTAATGTGTAATCCCTTTTTATAAATAAAATTTTTATTCCATCAATTTTGTTTTGTGGATATTTTTTCTTAAAAATGTGACAAATTTGATAAATTTATTTTTCAGACTAAAATTGTACTTTTTGGAAAATATATAAAAATTTATAATAAACTAATATATTATTAATAATAATTATTTCAATTAAATAGTATGACTAAAAAACTCTTATTTAAATTTAATTGATAAAACATTTTTTTCAAGTGTCAAAAATGTTACTATGCATTTTCTATCCATTTTTATTTTTAATAAATAAGGATTTTTATATTAAAAAGTTAAATTTATCATAATTATAGAATTAATATGATAAAATATACATATTTTTTGAAATCATCATGTCAAAATTATGTTAGGGTTAATTTATGATAATTTTTTAAAATACTTTAGTTTTTTGTGAATACTAAAAACACAGTTTGAGTTTTTCAGTATATTTAATGAAATCAAAATGATGTAATATATAATATAAAATGATGGTAGAATCTTGTGGAATAAAATAACATAATATGTTTCCCAAGTGGCCAATACCATGGGAAAATACCATGGGAAAGCCCATGGTTTTTAATTCACAATTACCTAGGTGTCCATGGAAATTAATAAACAAATCCTTTTATTTTTCTATAAATACCCAAAAATTTATACATTATATTTTATTCAAAATTATATATCCATGATTATATGATAGTTTTACCTCCCAATTATTCCTCCCAAGTTTTCATAAATCCCATAAGGTCGCAATATTTGATTTTTAGGAGTTAATCTTCAAGGTAAAAGAAATATCAACTTCTCTTTTCCTTTCAAGTTCCCTTTTTTATGTGGTATATTTTTAAAATTTACACACTATGTTCTTATATACATTTTATTATACCCCTTTACTATATTAATATTATTTTATTATTGTTATATCCTTTTCCCCTATCTTTTTAATGTTTTCTAAAACCATGTTTCTCACCTGTTATGCTGTCATATTTTCTTATCAAAATTTCTATCTTTTTCTCAATAAATTATATTATTTTGTTTTATAAATACCAAAAAATATTTATTTTACATGGGTATTCACCTAAATTTAAAAATTATATATTTTTATTCCAGTATTAACATACATGAAACCCACCTTCCTTTTTAGTGGGTTAATAATGACATGAAGATCTTGTCATTAATCACTTCTTTTTAAAACACCGTGATTTTTATATGAAACCCATTTCTTTTATTATCCATAGGTTATTTATGAAATGTTTTATTATGATATATGTGGTTAATATTAATTAATTAACATGAAGGGTGTTCCCTAATAGAGCTCTAATATATTGGGTAAATAATTTAATCTCTAGAGATGACATGTTTTATAATACATTGGTGAATAACCTTTGTAATTTTTAGCACACCTCAGTGACAAACCTTGGTGATATGCCTATAAATATATAAAATAAATCTTTTAGAAAAATTTATAAGTTATGATTCATGTTATTTTATTTATCATATTACTCATGTTATATTTTTCATTCCATAATGATATTCCTCAAGTTTTTATTGATATTTCTCAAGATCACATGTAAACCGTTTCCCTTTATTTCCCTTATTAGGACTTATGCTCACCATTTCCTTTGATGTATGTCCCCAAGTTATAATATGTAGTATGTGTACTTAGGATTCATATTTAAATAATCCATTCATGTTTATTAAAATAATGTTTTATATTTTCATGTATTGTGAAGATTTTTTCCAAGAAACTAAACATTAAAAGATCCTCTATTTTATAAAAAGTAAAGTAAAGTAATGTAATAAAAAGGAAATATGCTATAGTTGGTATAAAAGTATGGTTTAGTTATTTTTGGAAATTAGGATTTTAAAACTTTTAGAAGAACCCTATATAAATGTTTAAATATAGGAAAAACAAACTGGTATATTGGTGAAATATTAAGTAAGTGGTTTCTGAGAAAAGAAACCTTGTCTAGATAAGAATAAGTGGATGTGGCTCTGGCACAGATGTACCTAGGGTTAAAAACTCTAAAAAGGTGCATTAGGCCTGACTTAGAATAACCTGGTACATGACAATGGGCATTGCTGTACTCCTGGTTTGACACTCCTGGTGTATATTTTTGGTTAATCACAAGCTTTTTATTAACCATTATGAAGGATTTATAGTAAATGTAATTGTTATTAAAGAATAAAATCTTCAATCATGATGTTTTAAGATAATAAATTACTTTATAATTATAACATTATTAAATAAAACACAATTCTCACTATGTTTTTTTTCTTTTAGAAAATGGAGGCAAATAAGAGAAACTGTGTAAATGGAGAGTGCAACGGACCAGGTACTGACGGCCTTTTGATGGAATCTGGAATGGAAAACTTCACAAGAATGATGAATCAATTAACTTGAGTTATAATCAATAAATCGAATCAATATGAGAGGCTAGATTCACCTATAAGGGAACAAATTTCCTTTGAGTCCTTTATTCATCATCGAACACCTTCATTTAATGGATCTACTAACCCATTGATTGCTAAAAAATGGATAAGATCTATAGAAAATATCTTTTCTATACTCCATTGTTCAGAATAAGAGAATGTCACCCTGACTGTATATCACTTAGAGGGAGAAGCTTATCAGTGGTGGAAACTGGTTAAAAACCCGAATCCAAGAGGGGATAGTAAAGCTATGGACTCAGAAGAGTTCAGAGGAACATTTTTCAAAAAATATTTCCCCTGTACAATGTGAACCAAAATAGAGAAGGAATTACTAGAGCTGAAGTAGAAGGAAAATGAATCTATGCGAATCTATGAGATGAACTTCACAATAATTTTTCATTACACCTATATATTTTTCCTGGATCTAGATGGGAATGTTTATAGAATCTTCAGTGGACAAAGACCCAATCTATGGAAGAATCTAGCCAACTGAGACTATAAAAACTATAAGGAGATCATGAGGAGTTATATGCAGGTTGATATTGAGTTTAGAGAGATGTAGTGGTACCATAGATCTAATGAAAAGAATATATATTTGGATCTAAACTTGGGGAGGATCTTTGATCAAGGAATAGGAGGAAAGAAAGTTCAACTTTCCACATGAAATAAATGCGGGAAGAAACTTTCAGGGAACTTCTTTCTTATGAGTGGGAAATGATAAAAGTGTGGAAGATATGTAGATATTTCTTGGAATTTTCTTATTGAGGTTAAGCCTCAACTTCTAAATAATAATGATAAAGGTAATATGGTACATGCCTTACTTGAAGTCCAATTCTTCAATTCTAGACAGCTTGAGAACTTCTCCAATGACTTTCCAAATCCAAAGTTAATAGAGGGGAATCAATATCAACCACGACATAGGCCAAGGGAGAAAGGTTATGATTTTTATATCACGATAGCTGAAGTTGAAGCTCTAAATGTTGTGGTGGAAGGTACTCTCATTGTTCTCTCAAAGATAGCAAGTACTTTGTTTAATTCTGATTCTACACATTCCATTATTTCCTCCATGTTTTCAAAGAATATAGAATCAATCCTTGAACTGATAAAAGTAAAACTAGAATTCAAGACTCATGGATGGATTATCTAAGCATCAAAAGTGTAAAGAAACTCTTTTATTCACTTTGAAGAGAACAATATCATCGAAAATCTAGTAGTCATTCCCAGGTTGGTATTAAAATTATATTAGGGATGGACTGGACCTCAATGTATAATGATAAGATCAACAATAGAAGTAAGAAAATCTCATTATTCTTGAATGGAAAATCAATAATTGTTTTCAAAGGAGATATATCTTCACCTGATCTCTGTCTAGAAGCACCACCCGTAGCCTTATTTATTGAGATGATCGGTGAAGATGAAGAAGGAAATGAATGTGTATGAATAGATAATGCCCCCATCATTTAGAAATACATTGATGTATTTATTGAGGAGTTACCTAGACCTCCCCCAGAAAGAGAGGTTGATCTATCCATTTAACTAATTCTTGTATCCAATTTGATATTAAATACCCCATATATAATGGAAAATGTGGAGCTGGAGGAATTAAGGAAACAACTCCAAGATCTTTTAGAGAAGTGGTTTATTCGGCCAAGTGTGTCTCCTTGGGGTTCACCTGTTCTCTATGTGAAGAAAAATGGATCAATGTTGTTATGCATTGATTATATATAACTTAATGGGATCATAATGAATAAAAAGTACCCACTTCCAAGATTTGATGACTTATTTGACCAGATTTATGGGGATCTATTATTCTTCAAGTTTGATCTTCGATCTGGTTATCATCAATTTAGGGTGAAGAAATAATATATTTCAAAGACCTCATTATGATCAAGATATGAGCATTATGATTTTTTTATTACATTTTTCTTGATTAATACTCCTACTATTTTTATGGATTTGATTAATAGAGTATTTAAGGACTACCTTGATAATTTTGTGGTAGTTTTTGTTGATAATATTTTGATACATTCTAAAAGTCACGAGGGACATGAGGGTCATCTAAGGGTTATATTGAAAACTCTGAGGAAAGAGAGGTTATTTGTAAAGTTCATAAAATGTGAATATTGATTTTTTTTTCTTTCTTGGGGAACATTATAACTAGTGAAGGAATCTCAATTGATCCTTCTAAGAAAAAGTTTGTAGAGGAGTAGCCTCATCCTATAATAGTAACTGGGATTCATAGTTTCCTTGGAATAGCGGGATATTATAGAAGGGTTGTGATATTTTTTCATGACTTTCTAAACCACTAAAAAAGTTAACTTGAAAAGGGGTCATGTTAACTTGGACAAATTAGTGTGAATAAAGTTTCCATGATCTATAAAAGATATTGGTTACTCTACCCATGTTAAATCTACCCTCTACAAGAGAAGGATTATTTATTTTTAGTGATGCATCTCTGAAAGTTATTGGGTGCATCCTCATTCAAAATGACAAGTTGATTGCTTATGAATCGTGAAAGTTGAAGCCTCATGAGTAGAATTATCCTACACATGACTTGGAGATAGCTACAGTTGTTTCTGCTCTAAAGATATGGAGATAATATCTTTATGGGGAGAAATGTGATATATATATATATAGACCATCAATTTTTGAAGTATATTTTCATGAAAAAATAATTGAACATGGGACATAGGAGACGGTTGGAACTTCTTAAAGACTATGATTTTTCAATTAACTATCATCTCAGAAGAGAAAACAAAGTCGATGACGCATTAAGTAGGAAACACCCTATTGTGTTGTAAATGATGAGGATTCAAGGAGATCCTTTGATCAAAGAGCTAGTAAAACAGGACATGGTAATTGTAAGTTATGGGACATAATCAACCCTATACCAAATGATTTACCAACCATAATTAATAAATAAGATCAAGAAATATCAAATATATGATCCTTTTTTGCAAAATAATATAGAGTATATGAAGATTGGGGAGTTTTTTGAGTTCAATATTGATCAAGAAGGTGTACTAAAATTTCATATGAGACTATGTGTTCCATTTATTCTATAAATAAAGAAATAATTGATTGATGAAGTTCATAGCTCTACATTCTCTATAAATCCTGGAAGCACTAAAATGTACAGGGATATTCTTCATCATTATTAGTGGGATAACATGAAAAGGGTGATTGTCAACTACACTAAAAGGAGCTTGGTGTGTCAACAAGTGATAGTAGAGAGAAATTTTCAAAATGGGTATTATAACCACTACCCATACCAATATGGATGTGGGATAATTTCACTGTAGACTTTGTTATTGGTCTCCCAAGAACATCCAAAGGAAATCATGCTATATGGGTTATAGTGGACCGTCTCACCAAGACTTCCCATTTTATCTCTATTCAGGATGATTTCTATCATGAATAAATTACCAATATATATATAAAGGAAGTGGTAAGGATACATAGAGTATCACTTTATATCATTTCTAATCTTGATACAAGGTTCACATAAAAATTATAGAGAAGTACTCAACATTTTATGAATACTGAATTGAATTTTAGTATGGACTATCACCCTCAAACTAATGGATAATTTGAAAGGACTATTGAAACACTATATGACATGTTAAGATCATGCTCAATGGGATTTAAAGGTGGATGGGATCATTATCTCCCATTAATTGAGTTCTCATACATCAATAACTTCCATTAGAGTATTCAAATGTCACCATATGAAGCTCTATATGGGAAGTGATGTATAACTTCTACTTGTTGTAAAAAAGTTGGTGATAGAAAGCTTCTTGGTCATGATCTTGTGAAAGAGATGATAGAAAAGGTACATTCCATCCAATAACACATAATGGATGATTAGAGTTGGCATAAGAGCTATGATGACAACTGTCGAAGGGAATTGGAGTTTGAGGTTGGTAAAAAATTCTTCCAACGAATTTCACCTTGGAAGAGAGTTATGCGGTTTGGGGAGAAAGGGAATCTTAGCCCCATGTTTATTGGCCCCTATGAAATCCATGATAACATAGAAGCAGTGTCCTATCATCTTGAACTTCCTCTAAATATAGCTCAACTTCATGATGTATTCCACGTATCTCTCTTGATTAAGTATATACATGAACCTTCACATGTACTAAATCCTAAGGTGGTATAACTAGAACATGACCTCTCTTATGAGTAGCAGCCGGTGGAGATCTTGGACTGTAGAGACAAGGTTATATGCAACAAGACTACCCACCTTGTTAAAGTTCTTTGGAGGAACCAAAAATATGAATAATCCACACGGGAACTATAAGAAACCACAAGTTCTCAATAAAAAGAACAAGTTGAAATTCCGGGGATGAAATTTCTTAAGGGGGGAAAATGTAACGACTTGAACTTTTTAAATGATAATTATTTTCTGGAAATGTGTGTTATATTATATTATACTAAAAAAACTATATCTATTTAATAATTATGTGTGTATAAATTCAAATGTGACCATCAGGTTTTTTCCATTATATGATTGTTGGTCAATATGACCATTGGAAACAATACTCTTAATAATAATTTTAGCATTAAAATGAGTGTTTATAAGTAAAATTTTTGATAAAGGAAAATTGTTACAAAAAGAAGAGTTGATTAACTCAATCAGTAGTGTCATTCCATTTGAACCCCATCTACCAGAACTTGGGAGGGATGTATCATCACTAGTGTTATCCCTTGACCAAGACCATGCCAAGCTTTAACAAGTAAATCTTGAATGAAATCGCCTACATGAGAAGTTCAAGTTAATGGAAATTACCACTCGTGCAATGTTATCCGAGCCACCCCAAGAATATTTCACCATCACACACCTCACCATTAGGTCATATACAGGTGTTATAAGAGATTATGTGTCTATTACTTAGTTACTTAATGTGTAATGCATTTTTATAAATAAAATTTCTATTCCTTCAATTCTGTTTTGAGAATATTTTTTCTTAAAAATATGATGAATTTGATAAATTTATTTTTTGAAATGATTCAGAAAATATATAAATATTTATAATAAACTAATATATTATGAATAATAATTATTTAAATTAAATATTATGATTAAAAAACTCTCATTTAAATATAAAAGATATTTTTTTCAAGTGTTAGGAATTTTACTAGGCATTTTACTATGCATTTTCTATATGCTATTGTTTTTAATAAATAAGGATTTTACTTTTAAAATTTAAATTTATCATACTTATTGAATTAATATGATAAAATAAACATCTTTTTTTAAATAATCACATAAAAATTAGGTTAGGGTGAATTTATTTGAATCTTCTAAAGTGCTTTATTTTTTCATGAATAATAAAAATACAATTTGAGTTTTTTCGGTATGTTTAATGACATAATAATGATGTAATATGTAATATAAAATAATTTTATACTCTTGTTGATTGAAATAAAATATTATGTGTCCCAGTTGGCCTATACCATAGGAAATCCCATGTTTTTTGAATTTACCACTACCTAGGTGTCCAAGGAAATTAATAAACAAATCCTCCTATTTTACTATAAATACCCACCCATTTATCTATTATCTTTCATTAACAATTCTTACTATAGGAATATATAATACTTTTACCTCCCAATGAGTCCTCCAAAGGTTTCCTAAATCCCCCAAGGTCCCAATATTCATGTTTTAGGAGTTACTCTTCTAGGTAAAGGAAATCTCAACTTCTATTATCCTTTCAAGTTTACTTTTTATGTGTTATGTATTTAAATTTTTCATACTATGTTCTTATATACATTTTATTATATACCTTTAATATATTAAGATTATTTTATTAATAGGATACCATTTTCCCCTCTCTTTTTAATGTTTTCTAAAACCATGTTTCTCAACCGTTATGCTACCAAATTTTCTTCAAAATTGTTCTCTCTTTTTATCAAGAAATGATATTATTTTATTTTATGAATACCCAAACCACTTTAATTTCCAAGGGTATTCACCTATATGTAAAAATAATATATTTTTACTTTTTTATTAACATACATGAAACCCAAATTTCTTTTTAGTGGGTTAATAATTACATAAAGATATTATCTTTAAGCACTTCTTTTTAAAACACCCCGATTTTTATTTGAAACCTGTTTCTTTTATTCTCCATGGGTTATTTATGAAATATTTTATTATGATATATATGGATAAAATTAATTAATACATATTAATGGTGAACCCTGATATATCTCCAATGCATTGGGTAAAAAATTTAATCTCTAGAGATGACATTTTTTACGATACCTTGGTGAATAATCTTGGTAATTTTTGTGACACCTCAGGGAAAAACCTTGGTGATATGATTATGAATGTATAAAATAAATTTTATATCCACATTTAAAAGTTATGATTCATGTTATTTTATTTATTATATGACTCATGTTCTATTTTTTTATGATGTAATGATATTCCTCATGTTCTTATTGATATTTATCAAGATTGCATGTAAACTATTTCCATTTCTTTCCCTTTTTGGGACTTATTCTCAACCTTTAATTTTATGTATATCCCAAGGTTATGAGATGTTGTAAGTGTACTTAGGAAGAAAATTTGAAGAATCCATTAAAGTGGATTAAAATAATGTTTTATGTTTTCATGTATAATGCAACTTTTTTCCAAGAAACTAAAATTTAAAATATCATCTCTTTTATACAATGTAAAGTAAAGTAATGTAATAAAAGGTGGGTTTCTATAACAATAGACATGGTAGACCATACATACACACGAGTAACATTTAAAATTTTTAACGATCATGATGGAAATAAGGTAAGTGTTATTTTATCTTTAAATAATTATAATTATATCTTAAATATAATTTTATTCCATTAAATATACTTATATATACCATCCATGTGATAAGGTAATGAAAAATGGGGCACATCATATCATGGAGGTGGTAATCCATACATACGCATGAGTGATGTTATCATTTTTAAATAAATGGAAATGTAAGAAATTATATGATATATTATCTTTACATAATGTTAAATATGAAATGAATACAAACACAAACACATAGATATATATTTATATATATATATATATATTAAATCTATAATTAAAACCAACTATGAGCAGTGGTGATGGAAAAAAATTACCTTAGTTCATGAGGCGGTATTTCATTGTATACATGAAAAACTATTTTGTTACCCATTTGATAGAAGATGAGATGGATATATGACATTAAATTAATTTTAAAAAATATAAATATATGGTAAATATTTATTTTTTTATATTATTATGATTTAATAAGATTCAAAGGAGGTGGAAGAAGAAATAAAACAAAAATTATCGGTTAATAATGATACCACTTCTTAGGATAACCTCTTTAAGTTTATACCTAAAGCATTTCTAGGATGGTTTTATGATTAAAGTAAGGACTCTAAGTTATGAGAATGGATTTAAGTATGTTATTTTGGTATGTCTTGTATTAAAAAAATGGTTCTTGATGTATGGAGAGGATAGGGGAGGTGGTTCTCTTTTATAAGTGAGGGGAGGGGACTTTTGGGATTTCTTAAAGTATTAAATTATAATATGGTCATATTAAATTTAAATAATTGCAAATGGATAAGTATTAGAATTTGGGGTAGTAAAAGGTTTAAATATGTCCATAAAATAGGATTTATAGAAGTTAAATTAGAAAATTAACCATTATCTATTAGTTTAACCCCTGGTAAACTAGTTTTAACCTTAACCGCGATAACAAAATTTTCAAATTAAAAGGGTTATAATTTTTCTTATAAGATAAAAATTAGATCATAATTGGTAATGATATGATATTTTATACTATTTATGACACTAATTTTCCTATTTAATGTTTTTTATGATTTTAAAATAATTCAATAAAATATTATTTAACATAAAATATCATTAATGTCATTTTCGACACTATTCATTCAATTTGACTTTAAAGACACGAAGATAATAAAAAATTTAGAATATAATCCATTTAAACATTAATAATGAATCATTATTAACAAAAAAATTATTTTTGAACCATAATAAGTCCTAATACCTTCATTTTAATGTTTTTATAATTATTTACCTTGATTTTTCCATTGCTTGCACAAGCACTATGTTAGCATTGTATACGCATTTAAGGTAACTATATAATAACTAAAAAAATTAAAAATAAATTACCGTAATGAAAATAATTTTATTATACTAAAAATAACCATTAATATTCATTAAAAACTTATTTTTATCCCTATTTGAAAATATAAGCGATATTTAATGTAAAGAAAGTTATATTTTGTCTTTTTCATCACCTAAATTATTATATAAGTAAATTTCAAGTAAAAGTGTCCCATAAATAATTGATTATCCAAAATAAGGTGAAAATGTTTGAAATAAATTCAAAAAATAATAATTAATATGAAAAATGGCAGCCACTTAGTTTTAACATGGGTTAGCCTGATTTCCCCTTTTACTACGGTGGCAAATTTTTACTATTTTTACTATACATTATGACAAAAAATAACTTTTAACAAATTAAATATTATTAATTATTATGATTAAAAATATTGAATCCATTTAATGAAATTATATTTACATAATTTTGAAAAAATTTAATTTAAAATGAACCCAAAAATCGTGTCAAAAAAATATTTTTCAAGAAATGAATTTTTTAAGCATAAGATGGTCTTACATTAACTCTATGACTAGTAATAATAATTATATGAATTTAAATTATTATATATAGATATATAATATCTACATTTAATTTAAATTATTCCACATTAGATGTTATTTTAATTAATTAAATGGATAAAAATTTTGCACTTAAAAAAACTTTCAGAAAAAACGTATTTTAAGCCTAAAAATAAACTTATACCAAAATACGGTATAAAGGTGATTAAAATATAATTAATTAGATTAAAGATAAATAAATAATAATTATTTTACTTTGAAATAAAATTAAAATCATAATGTTACTTTTAAGTTAATTAATTTATTAAAAATAAATAGTAGTTTTTTTATAGAAATCATTATTTTTTAGTATTCATAAAAAAATCATTTTTTAGAAAAATCCCAAAATTTCACCGTAAGTAAATTTTGAAATGATATTTTAAAAAATTAATTTCATTTTTTAAAATAAAATATTTAAAATTTTTATAAATTAATTATATTATTTTCTCACAAAAATAAAAAAAAACATTTTTAATGAAAAATTTATTTTTGAAGCGTGTAAAGACTTTACTAAAAATTGAGTCCTTTTCAAATAAAATATTTATACATAGTTTTATAAAAGTGGTTATTAATATTAATTGAACCAATTTTAATGGATAGGTTATAATGATCATGTTTAAATAGTATATCATGGTTCTCTTAGGCTTGGAGTTGTGTGTCGTATACACTATCAACATAATGTTATTCTTTTAAAATCTCATAGTGTTACATACATAAAATTATGTAGGATGAGATAAAATATATTTGTTAAAATCATGTACTTGATGTATTCATTGAAAAAATAATGGTTTAATAAGACCATGTGATGTTCCATCCCCCTCTCTTAAGGCTCAGATTAGGCAACACATATGACTAAGGAATTCATCCTATTTTTGGAAGTTATTAAAAAGTGGGATTAATTTTCCCATATTTTCTCATATTTATTTCTCATTGTCCATTACATATCGTGTTCAAAAAAACCAAACAAATTGAACATAAATTCATACATTCTTGAGGAAGATATCCTTTCATAATGGAAATTTTGGGATGATTCATGTAACACCCTGAGATTTTGTGAATTTTTTTCTGAATAAAATTAATCTTTCTCATATATTGCATTTCACACAACACTTTATATAGTATTTTATTTATATAAATAAAATATAAATAAATTTTTCTAGTTTTATTAAAAAAACCAAATTTATCTTTCACTATAAGAAATACTTAGATTAGCTTACGATATATGCAACACTAAGTTAGCTTGCATTACATGCAAGATCAAGTTTTAACACCTTTTAATGGAGAACCTATTTTAAAACTAAATTTGAAACTGTTATGAATTTTATTTTAAAAAATAAAAATATTCTTTTAATTAATAATGTATAAATTATCTTAGGGTGAATATTTGGGATATTTCTCAAAAACTTTATTTTTTTGATGAATAGTGAAAAGTACTGCATTTTAGTTAAAAACTGCCTTTTCATTTAAATACTTATTAATGTTAAATTATATTTTAAATTTTTTTATAAAGTCATAATAAATAAACAATACATATATTAATCCAATTTAGGTCATTATAATTATTTTTATATTGAAATTATATATAAACACTTATTGATCTTTTGAACGTTTTTACTTTAAAAACTTGCTTTCTCGCCACATCTACGGAATTAGAATTAAACTTAATTTTCCCATTTCTGTGATTTTAATTTTTAAAATTGGAAATACATGGTTTTAATCTGTAAAATATTCTTATTCTAATAATATAAACTTATTTATTGACAAAAAATAGTAAAATTGATTAAAATTAATTATGGTGATTAAGGTAAAATTAAGCCTTGTCACGAACCAGCCCAGGTACCCTGGTAACCCGATAACCGATCCAGCCCTGACATAGCCCAAAGGGCTTTCCCAATCCCCACGGGTCGGTGACTAGAACCTGGAATCACACAACATGCAAGTGGGAACGATTTTTCCATAAGAATGAGGAAGCAAAATAAACTCCACTGGGAGTAATGTACCAGAATATAAAGAGACACAAAAAGCCCAAAGTACTAAAACCAAAGTACTAAAAAGGTAAAAATAGTCCCAACGTCCCTAAGGACATAACTCACTAAGACCAGCGATCAAGAACTGGATCCACCTCAAAGAGATCCCTTTCCTTTTCTCGATCCTGGAAGAAGAAATCCTACAAAAACCCGAAGGAAAAAAGTAGGGTGTGAACCTAAGCCCAGTAAAATACCACCAAAGATTCAATAACAGATTCCAAATATAGATTATCCAAATAAAATATTTCAATTTTCAAATAAACAGGTTTGGAAATTCAGAAGTATATTTTAACAAAACATACTATACATTTTCAAATGATGGAAAAATCAATTTAAGCAAAGTCTTTACAATGATGGAATATTTATAAAACAACGGATTAAGAAAAACATTTATATAAAATAGTTTATATAAATTAAGTAGGCATGTAAGGAATTTCAAAATCAATGGCATACATTTATATCTCATATATAAATAAAAAAGCGAGCAATATATTCATCTGCCAAAAGGTACGATAGTATTAACCAGTTATAAGATTCTTCACTCTCTATGTGAACTCAGAAAAATGTGTATACACACGTCCCTATGACACTGGGCAAAGGAGACTCGTCACCAACCCATCAGGGATTTGACCCACTGTAAGTATGTTTTAGAACGTTGTCGTAGTGTAGAGTGTATCAAAATAACTCACTAACTACCTAAGGCTTGCATGAGCTCTTACATGATGGGCGAACTATTTTAAGAATGATTAAAATATGATCAATCCCATTATTCCATTTCAAAAGTTCCAATTTCATTCCATTTAAAACCAAAATAGGTTTTATTCAAAACATGCATTTTTCACAAGATAAAACCAATGGGTTTCTATCAAATCATTTTAAGCCATTTTCACCAGTTTGAAATCCATTCAAAACCAATTCCATCATTAAAAAATTTATTTCCACAATGAAATTCAACAATTTAATTGAAATCATTTCCATAAAATCCACAATTTAAATTAAACAATTTAAATTGGCCAACTTCTATAAACACACCCAATTCAATGGAATTGGGGTTTTCCAAATTTACATGCCAAAACCATTTCAAATATCTCGAATCACAAAAATCGAGTTTTAATCAATTTAATTGAAAGAAAATTTGATCAATTGAATTTAGATCAATAATTGAAATAAATCAAGAAAATAAAATGACAATCAATTTGGTAAGTCGTAACGGAACCACCTACCTCGAAGGTTTTGACCAAAACCACAACGGTCGAGAACACTCAAGAAAATAGGGTTGCTTCTTCAAGAACCCACCTTATATCTCTTCTCCTAGAAAGATCAAGACCAAATATCATCATATTTGGTACCACACACTTAGATATACCCATAACGGGTGTAGATCTAAGAAACCGAGAGAAGAGGGGAAGTAGATCTAAGTAGATCTAAGAAACTGATCAAGAACGATGAAGAACAATCACATACCTCAAGAATATGGCTTCGATTCACCGAGAGGAGCCTTTGGATCGCCTCTAGAACGATGGGAGAACCTTCTCTGACCTTAGGAGAAGACAACTTCTGAGTTAGGGCCAGTTAGGAGGAAAACATATGCACTTAGAGGCAAAACTGAGTGAGATACACAATTTAAGGATCTCATTTAAGTGGCCGCATATTTTGACAAACTGTGCGCTAGCCGTGCATTAGTTTCTGCCTTGGCCACCCTTCTCACATAGTTTGGCCACATGATTAGACAAACCGTGCACTACCCGTGCGGAAGCTACTGCCTCCAAGAAAAACTGCACACGGTTTGGCCGCACGGTTTAGACAACCTGTGCGCCGCCCATGCGACTTCCCCTTTTCCAAAAAACAATGTTTAAAGTTCTCCCGACTCTCCCAAGTCACTACTCCAAAATAGAGGTACTTATAAACATCAAAAGTAACTGAGAATGTAACGTGATGTTACAACCTCTCCACCATAAGACCTTACTATCCTCAGAAATCCTATGAAGAAACCTCCCCATCAAAAAGATGAGGCCACTGCTCTCTCATTAGTGCCCCCCTTTCCCACATCTCATGTGAATCATAACCATGCTACCAAAGTACACGGACCATAGGTATTGTTCTCCCCCAAAGTACCTTGGTCTCAGAATCAACAACCCTGACTGGTCATTTAGTAACATATAAATCTAGTTCAATCTCAAGATCACTCCAGCTCACAACATGAGATGGATCAGAGAGATACTTTACTACGATACATGGAACACATTATATATTGACGTTATCTATGGTGGTAAAGCTAGATGGTAAGAAACCTTCCTACAAGACCAAAAACCTCGAAAGTTCCCAAAAAACGAGGAGCAAGCTTCCCTTGCCTCCCAAGCTGTCGATGGACTAATCGGGGTGAAACTTTCAAGAACACCTGGTCACCAACTGAGAACTCTTAAGGTTTATGGTGATGATTAACATAAGACTTGTACCGACTCTGTGCTGTCAACATTCTCTAACGAATCAAATAGATCTTAGCTATCGTCTCTTGGACCAAACTCGGTCCTACCAAAGAACTTTCACCAATATCCGACCAACATAAAAGAGATTTACAAGGACATCCATACAAAGCCTCAAAAGGAGCCATTTTGATCGCAGATTAATAACTGTTGTTATAAGAAAACTCAACTAGCCCCGGATGATCATCCCAAGACCCACCAAAGTCTAGAACACATGCGCAGAGCATATCCTCAAGGATCTGAATAGATCTCTCTATCTGGCCATATGACTATGAATAGTAGGTCGTGCTCAAAAGGACCTGAGATCCCAGTGCCTCCTGAAGAGTTAACACTGGCGTAGTAGTCAAAAGATGCTTTAGCTCAACAAAAGAACTCTGAAATTTATAATTCTAGGAAAACTTCACTCCTTTCTGAGTCAGAGCAGTCATTGGAGAAGATAACTTTGAGAAGTCTTTAACAAACCGACGATAATATCCTACTAAGACCAAGAAGCTCTGAATCTCGAAAACATTTCTTGGTTGTTCCCAAGTCATAACAGCCTTCACCTTCTCAGGATCAACTAATATTCTTTGTTATGACATGACATGTCCTAATAATTTCACTTCCCAAATCCATAAATCGCACTTTGAAAGCTTGGAATAAAGTCGGTGATTCCTTATAAGACTCAGAACTGTTCTCAGATGATGCACATGATCCTCCTCAGATTTGGAGTAGACAAGAATTTCATCCAAAAAGACTACAATGAAAGTATCTAGATACTCACAGAAAACCTTGTTAATCAAACCCATGAAAACTTCATGAGCATTTGTTAGGACGAAGGGCAAAACAAGGTACTCATAATGGCTATACCTACTCCAAAAAGCAGTCTTATGAATGTCAAATTCTTTTATCCTCAACTGATGGTAACCAGATCAAAGATCAATTTTTGAAAACCACTTAACCCCTTTCAATTGATCAAATAAATCATCAATTTATGGTAACAAATATTTTTTCTTTATCGTAACTCAATTGAGATTTCGATAATCAACACATAAGCAAAGAGAACCATCAGCCTTCTTGGCGAAGAGAACATGTGCTGCCCAAGGTGACACACTCGAGCATATAAAACTTTCTCAAGAAGATCGTCTAACTGCGACTTTAGTTCTATTAGTTCAGCTGGAGCCATTCGGTAAGAGGGAAAAGAAACTGGTTGAGTACTAGGCATTAAGTCAATAGAGAAATCAACCTCCCTTACTGGTGGAAAACTAGAGAAGTCATAAAGAAACATGTCAGGAAACTCAACGAAGACTAGAGGAAGATCACCACACGTTTAATCTTTCTCTAGATAAAAAGAAAAAACTTATATTACTTTTACCAACTCTGGATAAGAGGGTCTGACTCTACTCGAACTTGGGTCCCATTCTCCCTGAAAAACAAGAGACACACCACTGAGTGTAGTAAGGTAGACCCGTCGAAGATAACAATCAATCCATGCTTTATTGGAAATGAGCCAATCCATCCCAAATATGACGTTAAAAGATTTTATGTTGAGAACCAAGAAACTCAAAGCATGATCAACATCTGATAGAGAGAAGACACAAGCAGGACTACGGAGACCATTATCTCTCATTGTACCAAGGGGTTTAGTAATATCCATCGCATAAGATAAAAATTCCATAGGTAGATTAAGAATGTTAACAATATGGGTTGAAATAAAAGAGTGAGATGCACCGGTATCAAAAAAGAGCTGTCACTAAAGATGAAGCTATAGTAATGGTACCTCTCACAGTTGCAGGACCTGCATCGGCTACCTATGGCAACTCTTCCATTGCGTGAAGAAGCTTCATTATGGATGCTTGTGGCTGGAACCCTTTTGTACGTGAAGCATTTGATTTCCCCGTAGTTTCTGGAGGTGCTGATGATCCTGTTCCACTACGTGGAGTAGAGCAGTGATGGAGGAATCTCTGTAAGTGCCCTAAACTTCTGCAGGAGCTACAGTTTATAGGTGCCTTAGTGCAAACCCTCTTAGAATGTCTTGGCTTCCCACACTGATATCAAGTCAAAGAAGCCCCTACTGGTGATACCAGAGGTCTGGGGTGACTCTTCTGTCGAGAACTATCATGAGAAAAGTCACGCTTATGTTTTCCTTTAAAGGAACCCACACTGCCATTAGGAGGAAAAAGAACCTCCTTCAACCCTTACTTTCCTGCCAAGTCCATCTCAACCATCATTTCCCTATCCATCACATCAGCATAAGTGGGTAGCTTCAGTAGGAAAACCTGAGAACATATATCTTATCGAATTCCCAACTCGAATCATTGAGCCTTCATCCTCTCATTAGATACAATCTTTGGAGAAAAATGTACCAGCTCAGAAAAGCAATTTGAGTACTCAGTCACGGTTTTGTTGGCCTACTCAAGCTTGAAAAACTCCACATCCTTGGCCAACACCATTGATTCTGGATAGAACTGGTTAGTGAAAATAACCCTAAAGTCTTTCCACTCCAAACCCTCATGTTTCCCAGCCATCACCATCGTGTCCCACCATCTCCTACTTGGTCCCTCCAGTACAAAGGTGGCACACTTCACCTTGATCACATCATGTGTCTCCAAGAACCCAAACAAGCGTTCAATATTACTCAACCATTACTCAGCGTGTTGAGGGTTAGTGGAGCCTTTGAAAACTGGTGGCTTCTGGTGTAGGAACTCTTGGGAATGACTTCAGAGAATATCACTATGAGGATCTTTAGCTAGAGCCTGAACAGGAACTAGAGGTGGTCCCTGTCGTAGAGCTTGGACAGTGCGAACAATCACCTCAACCAGACTCAAATCCACAATAGGAATCTCTTGCGGAGATTTAGCAGCAGCCTCTTTTTGGATATGATTTCCACATCTTCTCAGAGGCATGATGCTACACAGTATAAAAATACATATATTAACACCCAAACTAAGTAACAAGGAAAACTATTCTTAAAAGAAAGGATAATAAGATTTGGATTCCACTCCATCCAAATAAAAATAGGGAAAATACTAGAACTAATCCAAATTTCATATTTCCCTAACCAACCCTAGTGACTTAAGGTTCATTGCGGTGAGATCTGGCCAGGCACTCAATCACAACTACCTCCCAAGTCCCAATAAGAATACTCAAATGCATACTGTCATCAAGGCAAGATTTTAAACCTGACCTCTGATACCATTGTGTCACGAACCAGACCAGGTACCCTGGAAACCCGATAACCAAGCCGGACCTAACATAGCCCGAAGGGCATTCCCAATCCCCAAGGGTCGGCGAATAACACTTTTCATCACACAACATTCAAGTGGGAATGATTTTTCCACAAGAATGCGGAAGAAAAAGAAACAAGACAGTATGCATAACAAAAAGAAACTCTACTGGAAGTAATGTACCAGAATACAAAGAGGCACAACAAGCCCAAAGTACTACAACCCAAGTACTAAAAATGGAAAACCATTTCCAAAGTCCCTAAGGACACAACTCACCAAGACCAGAGATCAAAAACTGGATCCACCTCAAAGAGATCCCTTGCCTTTGCTCGATCCTGGAAGAAGAAAGTCTACAAACACCTGAAGGGAAATGTAGGGTGTGAGCCTAAGACTAGTAGGATACCACCAAAGATTCCATAATAGATTCCAGATATAGATTATCCAAAGAAAATCTTTCAATTTTCAAATAAATAGGTTTGGAAATTCAGAAGTATATTTTAACAAAACATGTTATACATTTTCAAATGATGGAAAAATCAATTTAAGCAAAGGCTTTACAATGATGGAATATTTCTAAAACAATGGATTAAGAAAAACATTTATATAAAACAGTTTATATAAATTCAGCAGGTATATAAGGCAGTTCAAAAGCATTGGCATACATTTATATCTCACATATAAATAAACAAGCGAGCAACATGCTCATATGCCAAAAGGTAACCAGTTACAGGATTACACACTCTCTATGTGAACTCAGAAAAATGTGTATACACACATCCCTATGACACTAGCCAAAGGAGACTCATCACTAACCCCTCAGGGATGTGACCCTCCGCAAGTATTTTTTAGAACATTGTCGTAGCATAGAATGTATCCAAATAACTCACTAACTACCTAAGGCTTGCATGCGCTCTTACATGATGGGTGAACTATTTTAAGAATGATTAAAATACGATCAATCTCATTCTTCCATTTCAAAAGTTCCAATTTCATTCCATTTAAAACTAAAACAGGTTTTATTCAAAACATGCCTTTTTCAAAAGATAAAACCAATGGGTCTCTATCAAATCATTTTAAGACATTTTCACCAGTTTGAAATCCATTCAAAACCAATTCCATCATTACACAATTTATTTCCACAATTAAATCCATCAATTTAATTGAAATTATTTCCATCAAATCCACAATTTAAATTCAACAATTTAAATTCAACAATTTAAATCGGTCAATTTCCATAAACACACCCAATTCAATGGAATTGGGGTTTTCCAAATTTCCATGCCAAAACCATTTAAAATATCTTGAATCACTGTAATCGAGTTTTAATCAATTTAATTGAAAGAAAATTTGAGAAATTAAATTTAGATCAACAATTGAAATAAATAAACCAAATACAATGACAAACAATTTGGTAAGTCGGAACGGAACCACATACCTCGAAGGTTTTGACCAAAACCACAACAGTCGAGAACGCTCAAGAAAACTGGGTTTCTTCTTCAAGAACCCACCTTAGATCTCTTCTCCTAGCAAGATCAAGACCAAATCTCATCATATTTGGTACCACGCACTTAGATCTACCCATAACGGGTGTAGATCTAAGAAACCAAGAGAATAAGAGAAGTATATCTAAGTAGATCTAAGAAACTGATCATGAACGATGAAGAACGATCACATACCTCAAGAATCCGGCTTTGATTCACCAATAAGAGCCTTTGGATCGCCTCCAGAATGATGGGAGAACCTTCTTGGACCTTAGGAGAAGACAAATCCCGAGTTAGGGCCTCTTAGCAGGAAAATCGAGGCACTTAGAGGCAAAACTGAGTGAGATCCACAATTTAAGGATCTCATTTAAGTGGCTGCTTGGTTAGTTCGCATGGTTTGACAAACCGTGCGCTAGCTGTGCATTAGCTTCTACCTTGGCGACCCTTCTCGCATGGTTTGGCCACACGGTTAGACAAACTGTGCGCTGCCCGTGCGGAAGCTACTGCCTCCAAGACCAACTGCGCACGGTTTGGCCGCACGGTTTAGACAACCTGTGCACCACCCGTGTGACTTCCCCTTTTCCCCAAAACAACGTTTAATGTTCTCCCAACTCCCCCAAATCACTACTCCAAAACAGAGGTACTTAGAAACATCAAAAGTACCTAAAAACGTAATGTGATGTTACAAGCCTAATAAGGGACTAAACCTTAATATTGAGGGCCCTAATGACCCGAAAACATGTCCAAAATACATTGAATGACAATAGTTTGACCACGTACCCTCTTAGTTAAAATTTTATTGGTTATTGGGATATTATAAAATGGAAGTACACTATATAAAAAGTTAAGCAAGGAAAAAGACAATAGGGGAATTTTCCTTACCATTAACATTTATAAAACTTTGAGATATGTAAAAAATATCATATTTTCAGTTATATATATAATTTTTAAATATAAATGGGTTATTTTTATTATAATAATTTATCAATAATTTTTATTCATGATTTATTTACTTAAAATGGTTAAGAAACGCCAAATTAATGATTATTTAGTTAATAATTAACTAAAATAAATGATACTATAAATATTAAAATTGAAGTAAATTGATTGAATTATCATATTTAATTACTTTTTTAGATTAATATATAAATTTAAATATATTTAAAAATAACATATTTTAATTCCAATATTGTTTGGATATTTTAAAGTTAAAATTAAATAAATAATGTCAAAACTAACAATAATGTTAGTTTACAATAAATAATATTTTATTAAATGATTTAAAATTAATAAAAATAATATATTATGAAAAGTGATTTTTAAGTGTAATATATATTAAATATAGTATATTAATGGACCAAATTATATTTTATAATTAACATATTGACCCATAGACTGTAAAAACATTGTTAGTATGATCTGGGTTTAAGTAGTGTTTCAGCACGTCACATGCGCTTGTTTTAGAATTAATTTCCAACATACATTGTATTTTTTATATTTAAAATAATATATCATATTAATAACTCAGTGGATATATATTTTCTAATAAATCTCATTTTATTTTAATCTTAATGGTTAAATTACTTAGGATAAAAAATTAGATGCTTTATTAAAAACCAAAATGATAAAATTGGGGAATATTAGAAGTTAAGGAAACAAGTTATTAAAATGAACATATTTTCATGTTTTGGAGGTTTATCTCAACCATTATTCCTCTTTAAACCATTATTTTTCTATTTTTAGTCACATTGGGTAAATAATACCTTCCATTAATGAATACCTTTTTGTATTTACAAGAGTTTCACTCATCCTCCACTATAAAAAGACAATCACTCTCCTCCTTCATCACAAATCTCAAGACACTTTGGATAGACCAATAACTTCCCAAATATATCCTAAAAATCCCTCCCATAAACCTAGATGCCCTAAATTTGGAATAAATCAATCCAAGGAAGTCCTTTGGTGAAAACCAAAAGGAGTTACCCAAAGAAGAGGTAACATCCTTCCTCAAGCTCCTTTATCTTATTTTCATTCTCCACCACCTAAAAACTACTTATTCAATGATTATAAAAAACATATACTCAATATAATTATATTTTTTATGATAATGTTTCTACCTACAATTACACACACTTACATCTAATGGGTAACAAATATACTATTTTTGTGTATAGAGAACTACCACCTCATGAAATAGTGATTGTTCATTTCTTCCTTTACCACATTTCATGGTTGGAAATTATGATGGAAAATATATTTATATATTATTTATATGATAAATATTATGTCTTTAAGATTCTATAATTATTTTACATTAAATATATTTATACTTTCTATTTTGGGTAAATACGATAATTTCGTTTGAGGAAGGGTGGACTACCACCCCCTCAAAGTGATGTGATTCATTCACACACTAAATGGAATGTATTAAGGGTGTTTTTAGTAAAATTATATGATATATATAACATATTAATGATATTTTAATGATATTATATAAATATATAAATATATTTCATTTTCTTTCTTTCTTTCAATATGATAATAAAATGGAAACATTGTTCATGCGTACGTACGACCTACTATCTCCATGAATGGTGTATTCCATTTCTTAATTATATATTTTATAGATTATTATAAAACACATATACTTAAATCATGATATATTTATAATGACCAAAGATATAAAAAATTAAGAAACAATTGAAAAAAAGAAAATATTACCCGAAGCGTAACCTTAACATGAAATTGTTAACAATCGGGTAATATAAATTCATAATCAAACCATAAATGGTATTATATATAAGAATATTTTTCTATGATATATGTATAAAAACTTATATTTATTATATAGGAGGTTTGAATGATTACTATGAGATTCAAGACACAAGGTAATGGAATTTCATCTCACTTTTGAATTTTATGAGATACATGAATATTACACCACTCATTTCTTTTATGTTGTATATATACTGATCATTAATGTATTATATGAATATTATAATCAAATTTATGGGTATTTTAATATCCATTATATTATCTTTATCTCATGGGTTTTATGATTCAAAAGTTACCAAATATGTAAAGTAATTTTGTTTCAATTTTCCTTCCTTGAGACACATGCCATGTTACACACCTATATTTTTAAATGTGGTGTATATATTGCCTTCAACATGTTATATCTTGAATAACCATAATTTAATGATATTTTTAGCTTTCTTACATGGGGAGTATAATTCAAATTTACCAATTGGTAAGATTTTATTGAAAATAATGTCATAATATACTGAGATTGTTTATGATTATGCTTCTATTGATGAAATATTATAATCCATATCTCAAGAGAACTCATGAATTTTATTATCATATGTATATTCTTGATATATTCATGTATTAGTACCATTTTTACACTATTTTTTACATAATATAATTAAGAAAGTGTTTTTCATAAAGTCTGACTTTACATATCTCTTTGGTTGGAAATTTTTGTTTTTTCAAAATCATTTTTTCAAAATGATTTCAAAATGTTTTCAAGATTATTTTATAAATTTTCATGGAAAATTGTTTTCGAAATTTTTTCAACATTATTTTATAAGTTTTCAAGGATAATTTTTTTCAAAATATTTTCAAGATTCTTTTATAATTTTTCGAGGAAAATGGTTTTCAAAATGTTTTCAAGATTATTTTATAAGTTTTAAAAGAAAATGGTTTTCAAAATATTTTCAAGCTTATTTTATAATTTTTCATTTTTTATTTTAAAATAATATTTTTAAAAGTGTTTTATGTTTTGAAAATAAATTTTCATGTAAGAAAGGATATTTTCCTCAAGAAATATTTTTAAAATATCTTTTAAAATTATTTCACATCTAAAATGACATCTATTGGTATTACTCATGCCTTTATAGGGAAATGATTCAATGTTCCCATCCATATTATTTCTATAAATGGTTTATGTTTTGATGGAATGATTTTGATGAAATCCATTTATCTTTCACGAATTATATTTTTTGAAACCAAATTATTTTCATGGGTTATGGTTTTGATGAAATGATTATGAAACATGTATCATTTTCCATAGGTTATGATATGATTACATGTTTGTGGTACCCATTTCATTTTATGGGTTATGGTGTTATTTTTAATGATTTTTTGGCATATTTATACATTATTTAATTATGGGATGGGTGATACCTATATCTCCCTCCAATGCATTGGGTAAAGATTTATATCCCATGAGATAGGCTAATATGGTCTTTAGAGTGAAACTTATCTACTAAGATGGCCATGGGAGTGAACCATGACTACCAAGATGGTATAATGAGTGAAATAATTCTACTAATATGGAAATGGAAATGAACCATGACTATCAATATGGTATGGATAGTGAACCATGATACTAATATGACATTTACAGTAACGAGTTGACTATTATGGAAATCAATTTATGTGATTATGTGTTTACCATAATTCTATGTTCTATTTCCAAGTTATGATTTCATGGATTATGTTCTTTCTTTCATTATGATTCATGCCTTATGAACTAAGAAGATTTATACCATGATTCATGTTTATGATCTTTGATATGCAGGGTATGATCTTCTAATTTTATGATCACATTATCATACACCTATTCACATGTTTATCCTTACATGTCTCCCTTTTTTACCCTTACTAATCATCTGAGATCACCCTGTTTATGTTTCCTTCCCCAGGTTATGAAGATATTTATAAATTATTATGTGTGTAAGAAGGGTTCTAGTCACTAAGTACCTAGTGGGAGATAATTTAGCTCACTTACATACCAGTGTTTATGTTTCCATGTTTCTAAAGGCACTAAACTAATATGGTTTTTAGGCATATGTTTGTGTAATGTTTTAAGTATTATGAAAAAATGATGTAATGTCTATATACAATAATATTGGGTTGTTATAGTTGGTATTAAAGTTAAGGTTTAGTAAAAATTTGGAAAATAGGATGATAAACCTTTAGTGAGATCTCTAGTTATATTTCGTAGGATATGTCTTGGGATGTCTCTAAGGATAAGTATAAGGATGAGTTAATGTTTAGGAAAATATACTAGAATTTTGGTAAAGGATAGAGCGGGAGGACTTCTTTAAATTCATCCCTGTCTAGATAATACAAGTGGATGTGGCTCTAGGAAAGATTTACCTAGGGGTAACAACTCATACATGGCATGTCGATCCTGACTCAGCATAACCTGGTATACGACAACAAGCCTTAATGCACACTTGGTTTGACACTCTTATAGGATATGAATTGGTATTTCAAAAACTCTTTATGAAACATAATTAAGGATTAATGTTTAAAATTACTATTAATAACCTAGGATAAACCTTAGGTGTCATTGATTAAGGAGTTAAAAGCCATGATTTAGACATCCTATAAGTGTTTTTTTCTTGATTATATAGTTTTCGATTATGATAAATGTTTCTACCACTATGATTTTTGGTTTTAGTCAATGGAATTAGGTTAAAATAGAATATTTTAGATGTGGAAAGTATGGTAATTGTGCAAATATATTTCTTAAGTAAAAATATCAAGAAGATAATCAGGAAGGTGGTATGATTATTGGTTATACCGTTGAAGATAATGAGATTACAAATGACATGTGAAAGGCATGGGATGTTCTTCTAGTATTTATTACATTAAATGTAAGAAGAATTATTAGATTAAGGTCGAGGAACCTTAATAAATGATTCATATTTCAAATTATAGGAAAGGGGTATTAAGGAATAAGTTGATGAATCTTGAGTGATGGTTTAAGAATAAAGTTTTATGAATGAAGTATTTATGATATTGAATTCAAAGATTATGTCATGAGAATCATGAAATATATACGTATTTTCAGTATAATTTTTCATTATAGATTGAAAAGGATATGTCGAATGGTGATGATGACTTAGAAAAGTGATATTTTGATTAAGGGAAGGTAACCCTTAATGTGATCAAGATGTTGAGAAAAATGTGTTTAGCTTTGATAAAGAGATTATTGATTTGGATAAAGTAAAATGTATAATAATGATTACCTTGGATCTGATTATTTATTTTTACAAAAAAGGGGTCCATGTCATCTTGGATGAAGTCTATAACATCTTGGATTCAATAAATATATCTAGTAACCTTTGGAATAAGGAAGAATGCATGTATTCAAAGAGGATTTATATAAATTCATATTATTACCATGTTTCAAGAGGATTCACGATGATGGTATTCACATGTTTGGAATATGACAACCAAGAGATACTTTATGATTTATGGGGGATCAATGTTAAGTTGGTTTCATGACCTTATTTCTAAAGTTTTGTATTTTTATCTTTACTAAGGGTTAAAGGTTAATAATTTATGCTAAGTTTAAGTTACATTTCAGATGAAGTTTGTGATATTAAAGTATTATATCACCACATGAGGATTCATGTATATTTGATAACTGATTCTAACCACTTTTTGTTGATGGTAGCTGAAGACATATGGGATGACTTATCATGGATCTCATGATGTGTCAAGAATTAAAAATTCACCCTCATTTATTAGAATGAGAGATGAAGTGAAAGTTGATCATGGAACAAAAAAGGGTGAGGTTGTCCTAAAATCAAGAAATTATATCTTTTCATAAAAATTATTTAACTTTAGGAAAAAGGATCTTGAAACCAAAAATGTTATCCTAGTACCTTTGTTTCAGATGAATTAGATGATCCCTTAGGTCATCAAAGATTTATGGATTTGTGATTGTTAAGTTTCTCCTATGCTTGTTCTCTATCACACTCATTTAAAACTTAATGGTTTGATTTCTATTTTGTTTCCATATTTTTAATTCCCACTTACGTTATCCTATATGGGAATCTAATTATGAGTTACTTTGGATAACCATTACGGTTCGAGCTTTCTTTTTTTAAAGGAAGCTTTAGTGTTAATTTTTATGATGAAGGTTTATATGAAATGTATTAAACCTTTTATAACCCTAAATAATTTCAAGGGATAAATTCATTTTAAGTGTGGAAGAATGTAACACCCTAAGGTTTCAATATTTTTTTCTCAAATAAAATTAATCTTTATGATATATTTCATTTGAAACAAAATTTTATATAGTATTTTATTTATATACATACAATATAAATAATTTTTTACTGTGTTAATCGAAAAAAAAGTTAATATTTCACTACACACAACACTTAGATTAGATTTCGGTACACACAACACAGAGTTAGCTTGCGTTACATACAAGACCGAGTTTTACCACCTTTTAATAGAGAACCTATTTTAAAACTAAATTTTGAAACTTCTATAAATTTTATTTTTAAAAATAAACAAAATTTTTGAATTCATAATTTTGAAATTATATTAAGCTTATTTTTTGGTATTTTTTGAGAAATTTCATTTTTTTTGATGAATAGTAAAAAATAATGCATTTTAGTTAAAAACCTCCATTTCAATTAAATACTTATTAATGTTAAATTATATTTTTAATTGGTTTATAAAGTTAAAATAGATAATATGTATATATATATATATATTAACCCAATATAGGTCATCAGAATCATTTTTATATTGAAATTAGATATAATCACTTTTTAAACTTTTGAATGTTTTACTTTAAAAACAAGCTTTCTCACCACGTATGCAGGATTGGCATTAAACTTAATTTTTTCACTTCTGTGATTTAAATTTTGAAAAATGGACACACATGGTTTTAATAAGTATACTATTTTTATTCTAATAAGATCAACTTAATATTTTACAAAAAAGATTAGTGAAAGTGATTAAAATTAATTATGGCGATTAAGGTAAAATTAAGTTTATTAAGGGACTAAACCTTAATATTAAGGGTCAAAATGACCTGAAAACTTGTAAAAAAGCAGTTGAATGCCATTATTTATACCCCATAACCTCTTGTTTCTAATATTATGGGTTATAGGGATATTATTAAATGGACTTCCCTATATAAAAGGTTAATTAAGGAAAAAGACAAAAGGGGAACTTTCCTTACCTTTAACATTTATTAAACTTTGAGATATGTACAAAAAAAATAATATTTCCAGATATAGATATCAATTTTAAATAGAAATGGGTTATTTTTATTGTAATAATTCTTTATTAATTTTCATATATGATTTAGTTACTTAAAATGCTTATGAAATGCCAATGTAGTGATTATTTAGTAAATAATTAACTAAAATAAATGATACTATAAATAATAAAAGTGAAGTAAATTTATTAAATTATTGTATTTAATTATATTTTAGATGAATATATCATGTTACATAGCTATAAAACTAATATATTTTAATTCCAATATTGTTTTGATATTTTAAAATTATAAATTAAATAAATAATGTTAAAATTGACATTAATGTTATTTTATAATAAATGATATTTTATTAAATGATTTAAAATTAATAAAAATACTATATTTAGAAAAGTTATTTTTAAGTGTTAATAAATATTAAATATGGTCTATTAATGTACCAAATTATCTTTTATAATTAACATATTTATCTATAGATTGTAAAAACATTGTTTGCATGGTTAGAGTTTTAGTAGTGTTTTAGCGCGTCACATGCGCTTGTTTTAAAATTTATTTTCAAAACATATGAGATTTTTTATTTTAAAAATAATAAATAATATTAATAATTTAGTGGATATATATTTTCAAATAAATCTCACTTTATTTTAGTCTTAATGTTTAAATTACATAGTTTAGAAAATTAGATGCTTTAATAATCAACAAAATGATAAAATTGGGGAATCATAGAAGTTAAGGAACCAAGTTATTAAAATGCAAATATTTTCATGTGATAGAGGTTTCAATAAACAATTATTCCTTTTTATACCACTATTTTTCTATTTTTTCGGTACATTAGGTAAATTATACCTCCCATTAATTAATACGTTTTAGTATTTACAAGTGTTCCACTCATCCTCCACTATAAAAAGGCAAGCACTCTCCCCCTTCCTTACACCTCTCAAAACACTATGTATAAACCAAGATCTGACCAAATAGCTCCAAAGAAATACATAAAATCAACCTAGAATCATCACATTTGTAATAAATCAATCCAAGGAATCCCTTTTGGTAAAACCAATAAGGCGTTACCCAAAGAAGAGGTAACATACTTCCTCAAGATCCTTTATCTTATTTTAATTATACACCACCTAAAATATACTTATTCCATTATTATAAAAAAAAGGTATCATATATATACTTATATTTTTTATGATAATTTTTTAACCTAAACTTAGATACACTTCTATCTAATGGGTAACAAACATACTATTTATGTGTTCAACGAACCATCACCTCATGAAATGATGATTGTTTGTTTTTCCTTTACCACCTTTAATGGTTGATAATTATGATGGAAAATATGTTTATATATGATATATATGATACATATTATGTATTTAATCTCATTTAATTATTTTACAACACACATATATATACTTTCCATTTTTTTAAATATGATAATTTTGTTTGAGGAAGTGTGGACGACAACCCCCTCAAAGCAATGTGATTTGTTCAGACACTACATGGAATGTATTAAGGCAGTTTTTAGTGAAATTATATGATATATATGACATAATAATGATACTATAATTATATTATATACAGTTATACATATTTATTTATTTATTTCTTTCAATATGACAATAAAATAGAAACATCGTTCATACGTACGTACGACCTACCGTCTGCATGAACAATGTATTCTATTTCATACTTATATATTATATAGATTATTATAATAAAAATATAATGAATATAAATGATATTTATATCATTTTTTACTTTACATAAATCATGATATATGTATAAGGACCAAATATATAAAAACTTAAGACACAAGCGGAAAGAAAAGAAAATATTACCCAAAGCGTAACCTTAACATGAAATTGTTAATAATTGGGTAATATAAAGTCATAATAAAACCATATATGGTATTATATATATAATAATAATATGGTTATTTAATAGATTTATAATAAACTTATATTTATTATATATGAGGTTTGAACAAGCACGACGAGAATCAAGATACAAGGTAAGGGAATTTCATCTCACTTTTGAATTCAGTGAGATACATGCCTTTTACACCACTCATTTATTTTTTGTGTTCTATTTAATGATCATGAATGTATTATATGAATCTTTGATGATTGAGTGCACTTTATATTGGGTAATAATTCAGAAAGTTCCCTTAAAATGGGCTTGCTTATCAGGAAGTTTTGTGGAGGGAATCATTTAAAAACATATATTTTCTTGAAATATAATGATTAATGGATCTTGAAATGTTATTTTGGAGCATATAAACAGAATTTAGAATATTTAAATAAAAGGAAAATATAATTAATTTGGGTAGAAAGAAAGATATAGTAACCTGAAATAATAAAGAAGGTTTGGGAGGAATCCCTTACCTTAAGTCCAAAGGTGTTATTCCCTTGATATTTATACCCTATAAGAACAAATTTTATTCATTAATTAATATTTCCAAAACATATAATACATTTGACTTATTTATTATAACCTTATTAAGTTCATTCATGAAATTTTTGGTGGGTTAAGAGGTTCAATTTCATTATTTTGGGAACGTTTGTTTCCTTGGTTTTCATGATTGGTTTACGTATATACATGTAAGGATAAACATGTAAGGTGATAATGGTTGTCCAGAATTGAAGTCATATTTTATTATTGAACATGTATAAGATTACATGGTAATACAATTCATTTGGTTATTTGGAGTGAATTTGAATCATTATATAAAATTTTAATGATAACAGTTTTTCATAATTGGCGGTTTTTTATCACAATGAACACATTTTGATTTTTAAAATAATATCATGTGTAAAAAAGATTTCAGAAATTGAAAACTTTTCGTCCTTGAATGTGATGAATTAACACATCTCGGATGGTGTTTTCATTTCTAGTATAAAAAGAGGGAAAATGAGAGATTATGATGAATTATTCCAAAATAATAAAAAAATTAAATTAAATTTAAGGTAATAGAGTTATCATACCATATTTATGAGGAGAGTTAAGGATAGAAATAAAAAAGGAACATGAAATAATAATAAAGGAAAAGAAAAGAGGAATTTACCTCTTGAATATATCTTCCTCGACAGCATCTTTAGGGAATAGGTTTTGGTCTTTTCATGAGACCAAGAGATTATATACTTGGGAAATGGTCTTAAGGAGATATTTGATCCGAATTTGGACCAGGAAAAAGTCTTGAAAGGTGTGAGGAGATGAGGTAAAGAGGTGTGGTATTTATAGTGGAGGAGAGGAGGGGTTTCCCATTATTTTAATCATTAGTTTAATACTTTTGCTCAAGACTATTAATAGTATTGATTCTTGTGACAAGAAATAGTAAATATATAATGTGATTTCTAAAAAATGGACATTTACATCATCCATGACTTAATAATGATGTAGAAATTCATTTATTCAGCATTTATCCTAAATTATCGTATTTTACTATTCACCAAAAATTCAAATTTTTTAGAAAAATCCTAAAAATTCACCTCAACAATTTTTCATTGTGTATAATTAAAAAATGAGCTAAATTTTAGGAAAATAATTTTCTAAATATGAGTAATTTAATTTTTAATTAAAATCATCATTTACTTGAAAAAATACAAATTTTAAATTTAAAACTACATTTCTAACTCTTTGAAAAATTAATTAACGTCTCATAAAATTATATTATGATCATATGACATCAAAATAATAATTTATAAATTCATTTTATGAAAATAAATTTAATTTTAATTTATTAAATTAATCATAAAATTGTAATTAAATATACACGACTTACAAAAATACCAACACTAAATTAATAATGTTTAAAATATTATTTACTTATAATATGATATATGTATATCATGTTTTCACTTATAGTATGGGTAAATTTTATTTATACTTTCATTAGTGAGTTTACTATTAAATTGTCCAATTTATTATTCATAAGGGTCACATTACTATTCTAAAGGTCAAGTAACAATTTCATCGTTATATGTTTCTTAACTTATAGAGATACCTTTTATTTTACTCATTTTTCATTTATAAGGTTTTTATTGTGTTATATATGTAATATTATATGATTATACCATAAGACATAATTATAATAAGGGAATTTTATTAATAAAATATTGGGTCGTTACAATAAATCTTCATGATCCTTGGTTGGATGGAGAAGGTCGAGATTTGTACATATTTCAAAAAAACATTTTTTATCTTAGTATTTTATGATGCACATAGTCATGAGAAAAATCTTAAAACTCATTCTTTATCAATTTTTAAATTTGAGGATTCCCATTTTCTTAAAGATTCCAACTTCTTCAATATTTAAAAATTACCTCTTTATGCAACCTTTATCTTCTTCAAAAGGGATGGTTGAGAAATCCTTTGAGAAAGTAATTATTATGTTCCTTCCGTTATGATCCCCATGTCCATCCCTGGAAAGTATAAGAATATTGGATCCTTCTCAATTCTCATCATTGATAAGGTTTATAGATTCGTTTTTTACTTTGATAATATAACACTTTATTTGAATTCTCAGGATTATAGTGGATTGAGAAGTCATATTCCTTGACCAGATCTAACCATATTTTATGGCACATATTTTACTCCTTTTATGTGAATATATATTTGAGGTTTTAATGATCCATATATATTTTATATTTCTCCACATAAAGATAGTGTTTCCAAATATTCAATGAGAATGTCACTATAATAAACTCCAGATCAGCTGTTGTGTTGTTCTTTTCATGAACTTTCAACTAATTTGAGGTATAGGATATTAATTTATCATTCTGCATTAGTACAAAACCCAAGAATTTATTTGAAAAGTCACAGTATAACATGAAATTTTCCCCACTTAAGGGAAACATGAGGAATGATGTAGTTATAATCCTCTTTTTAATTCCTTGAATATCTATTTTCATTCCTTATTCTATTCAAATTTTACTCCCTTTTAAGTCATATTGGTTAGTAGGTTTGAAAATCATGAAAATTTTCTAAAAATCATTAGTAATACCTAGGTAGTCCAAGGAAACTACATATCTCCATTACAGATGTTGGTCTAGGCTACTCCTCAATTTATTTTTCCTTATAAGGGTCTATATATATATATCCCTTTTATGGTGACAAAATTCAACAAAAAAATACTTCCTCTATCCAGAAATCACATTTACTGTACTATGATTATAACTTCTCATTTTGTAGAAATTTTTATAGTATTGAAATACTAATCATGATTCTCCTTAATATCAGAATATATCAAAATATAATCTATAAAGACTACAAAAAATTAATCAACTTAATATCTAAAGACTCTAATCATTAAGTAAATGATGTTTTTTAGATAATTAGTTAGTTATTATGGAATCACTACAAACTCATAATGTTAAAACCTTATACGAAAGGTAGTATTAGTAATATCTTCCTTCTTTACCTTTAATTGGTGATGTCCTAATTGAAGGTATAACTTAGAGAAATACTAGACCCCATATAGTTTTTCAACCAAGTAATCTATCCATGGAGAGGGATACGTTTTCTTTATTATGATTTTTTAGTTCATGATAATCAATACAAATAAGCATCAACCCATCATTCTTATTGAAAAAGTGGACGAGTGCACTCCCTGAAGATGTACTTAGTCATATAAAATCGTTGTCTAAATTCTATTATAACATATTCTTCAGTTATTCCAACTCAATAGTGACTATTCTATAACGAGTCTTGGATATGTTTAGATATCCATGTATAAGGTGAATTAATAAATCAACCATTTTGGTCAGAAGGAATACTAGAATACTCTTCATTGAATATGTTAGTATAGTCCCTCAAGATGGGATTGTCTTCAAGAATGATTCTCTTCATAGTATTAATCATTTGAGTACAAAATCCTTTCACATAAGATAATAATTTCCACACTTGAGATGAATATTCCAAATGAAATTCATCCTACTCCTTAAAATTGTACAAAATCAAAGGATGAATCGGGATGTAAAGAGTAATCTCCCTCTCTAGATATTTGATGTTGGGTTTATATAAGGGAAACCATTCCATGCATAATATAGAATCAAACTCCACTAAAGTCAGTAAGAATTATTTTTGGAAGGTTTAGTACATAAACATTTACCAAGTAGGAGTTATATACTTGAGATGTAACAATTTATTAGTTTTATATTCTCATAAATAACACAACCCCCCTATTTTGAGATGGGTTTTCAATAGTTATACTAAACTTGAAAGATATGAAATAAGGTGTAGAACTAAAATCATATTAGACATTTGAATCACATGAATTGATAATGATATCACATTTCACTATTTTATTATGATTCTACTAATTTACTATATCCAGAACAAACTCAGGGACAATAATGATCAAACTAAAAAATATATAAAAAGGGAAAATATAAACATATAAGGAATAACTAATAAAAGAAAAGTATATTATAACTTATGAGTCACTAGATTTCAATCCAGGTTATCCACGATAATTTTACTATTATGTTTTCTTACATAACAATATATCAAAGTACTTCATAATGGTTCATAAAGAGTTTTTTTAATTTTACAAAGAAAATACCTTGGGAGTGTCAAACCAGGTGTGCAGTAAGGCCTCTTTATAATTCATGAGGTGATGGATGAGTTAATACCCACTATTTCATTTTTAGGGTTATTACCCCTAGGTACAACTATTCTAGATCTACATCCACTTTTAGTATCTAGATAGGGATGTAATTTCTTGGAAACCACTTGCTTTATACTTAACCAAGTTTTCAATATCTTCTCCTATACTTATACTTATCCCTATGGTTCTCACTAAAGTATTCAAGTCCTATTCCCCTAAAATAAATATAACTTTCTATGATACCAACAATAGTGGAACAATACTTTTAAACATATTATTAAATTATTTTTAACATAAATATCATATAAATACAATTCAAGGATAAAAATTCCTAGTGTATTTAGAAAACTATGTACATAAATAATCAACATGAAACTAAAATAACACATCTTTATTTAAAACTCCATAATGAGATCCTAAATTCCTTTTAGCTCTTACAACTGCATAGGATAAACTTAGGAATATATAGAAAACATTTGTGAGTTAAATATCCTATTAAGGTAATAAACATGATAATGAAGCATTGTATATGAGCCGGAAGGTATAAGATGATAGCATAAAATAAAAATCTCATGAATAAACATATAGGATCATAGTTAAAAGAATATTGAATAATAAGATCATAAAAACATATGAAAGTGGAAGAAACATATAACATGACATAATCATAAGTCAAGGATAACTTATAAGACAACATCACATGGTGGAAATAGTTCTATAATTGATTATTCTTACTACATAATACCATACACATTGTCCCAAGAGAAATAAACGTTACCCAAATAATTAGAGCACTATATAGGATCATCCATTATAACATGTATGTACTCACGTGTACAAAAAAATGGAAATAAAATTTAAGGAATAAATATAATAAATAACCATAGAAAAAATGGGACACATAATCTTTTCTCAAATCACAATCAAAGTATATTTCATAAAGATTCCAAAGAGAAAAAATAATTAAATATTTTGGGTGTTCATATCTGAATGCATATGCATAGGTCTCAAAAAATATCCCTAACCATTTTTAGATGTATATATTCAAAAAATGAAATCTTTTTTAAAATAAATTTCTAAATATGAGAAATTTAATTTTTAAATTAAATCTATATTTATTTTAAAAATACCAATTTTAATATTATGATAAATTTTTTGACCCATTTAAAAAGTAATTATGGTCTAATAAAATTATATTATCATTATAATACAACATAATATTAATTTATAAAAAAATTTTTTGAAAATAAAATTTCTTTTAAATATTTATTTTTTTTATAAAAATTAAAATAAAAAATTTATGTTTTAAAAAAATATACACTTATTTTATCATTTAAAAAATTTATTTTCTTTTATAATGATATAAATATATCATATTCTCATTTTATATGATACCTAAATATTATTTTAAAATTCTATAGGTGATGTTACTATTCTAATGATCAATTTATTATTCTTAATGGTTAGACAACTATTCTAACGGTTATATTACTGTTACAATGGTTAGATTACTATTCCAACGATTATATTTTTAATGTTCACACAGGTTCCCTACTTTCTATAAATACTTCATATCTCAATAATTCTTAATTCAATTATATTTTCTCTCAAAGTTATATATATATATTCATTTTCAAAAATCATTTTTCAATACTAATATACTATTTCTATTCAATAGTTTTGTTCATGAGTGTGATTATTCTGGAGGTTCAGGTAGATCCAAATTTTCTAAATATTTTTATCTTATTTTTCTATTCTTTTCAAATTTTAATACTTTCAATTATTATGTCCATATTTATTCTCTAATATTAAATTTTAAATTAATATAATAAAATGTAGTTGTTTATATCTTGTGGTGCATGTGAAAAATATAATATTATATTACTAAATATGAAATAATTATATATTTAGAAGGTAAATTCTATTGATAAAATTTTGAGTCATTACATAGTCTCTCCCATATATATCAGAAGTAATAAAAAACTCATAGAATAGATCTAATAAATAATATTTATGAGATCATTTTATTAGAATATAGAAAACACATAAGTATGTGAAGGTACTGATTCCTAAAACATTTTTTTCTTTTTCACTGATTCCTTTGATTTTAGATTCTTCTATATAAGGTAAATTTAGGAAAACAATACAAGTAATTTTGAATCAACATGAAATAAAAATTAAAAAAAATACCTCAAATTTTAACTAATTAAGAAGGCTAGTATGTTAGAATGAAAAATCACCCATACACTCTCCTACTTTGGCCACTTCCTTGGTAGGAAATAGCACCAGAGCAGTTGGATCGATAATATCTTGCACCACTACTCTTACCTAACATGTCTACATGATCTGATGATGTACATGGTCCCTTAAACTATGTATGAATCCATAATATATAATATGTACATTAGGATCCCTAGTATGCAACTCAAAGTATGAGATCATGTTTGAATGATGAGGTGGAGGATCTGGGTAGAAATGTTTCGAAGGCTATGTATATCATTTTTTTGAAAACATATCCTATATAAATGATTTAATTTGATTATCTATAGACCGATTCATCTCTCACAGTACTACCTTCAATGAGGTTATTTCTCCCCTATATTCTTCCTCCCTCTATTCCATACTAGGAAGCGAAGAAAATTTCTAATACTGATACCTACTTTATATCCTCTTACGTGACCCGAGTGTTATTGATTTCCTAAATAAGTAGCCATAATTTACAATATAGCCTTTTGGATAAAAGTGTATCATGGTTATTTCTCTTTAAGGGTGTTTGGAAATGATATATTATAATTTTATATCAGTGTAATTAATTTAAAAAATACTAATATTAATGAAAAATTAAAATTAATTTCTTATAATTTTATCATCTACTTATCTTTATGGATCCTTAAGAAACTTCACCTTTTTTTATCCTCCTCTAACTTTTCCATTTTTCATGGAAAGTGGAGGAGATAGAGGGCCAAATTGAACCTCTTAATATCCACTACTGGATTTAGATTTTAATGTGTCAAACATTTCAACCATAATTTTATTCTCTAGTAAATAACACCCTTCACCAGATAAAGTATGAGGGTAAACATTATGTGACTAGATATCTTATTGATATCTCCTAGAGTAAGGTTACATAAGAATAAATGAAAAATACATGAGGTAATAAATAAATAATTTTAAAAATTGATTTTATATATAATAATTTTTATACTATAAAGGCATTATCCTGTTGGATGGAGAAAAATATATCCCATGCCTCTTCATAAAAAACCTACACTTGAGGCATGAGTTTTCAATGTGTTTCTCCCCAAAACATAAAACTATTTAATTTTTAATTTAAAATATCTCCATGTAACTACCAAAAAATATAGACACCTCTACTTAATTTATTTTATTTCATTAAGTCGAATGTAATATATAATTGAATATATTAAATATAAGTCATGTCAAATATATAATATTATAATAATTAGATATAGTTGATATATTTTACCTTTATATACTCCCACAGCTGGTATTTTTCTATATTTTCAATGCTACTCCAATCAAGATATAAATTTTTAATCCCACAATAGCTCTGAATGCCTATATAACTCCTAAACTGCATTGGATAGGAGACACCTAGGTTATTATTATCATCAAATTCAATTCCTAACCTATACTCCTCATGAGAAAGTTAATTTTTTAATAAACACGTAATCCCACATCTACCAACTATGGGTATTGTCTTCTCTAGAGAAGAAAAAGAATTCTCTACCCCAGGAGGCTCACCAATAGTGTTGTAAATATTTTTGTAATTTTTTTAATTTCATTAAATAATTTAATTATTGAAGATATATTAATATAGAAAAACATACACATACCTCATTAAATGTTCCTCTACCAATGATTCCATCATTTAAATAGATGAATGTAAGAAAATTACACATACTTATATATTATTAGAATAAAATTAGTATTATAAGTAAAAAAATTGTTTTTAATAATGAAAATTAAATAATATCTATTATGCTAACTAATAAATTTGAAGAAAATTTAATATTTAAAGAACAATGAATTTAAAAATATCCAAGTAAAAACTATCATCCTTACATATCTAAGTTTCAGAAAAAAATAATGATTCCAAGCTTATTAGAAAATAAATATCTAACAAAAACTGATAACCATTAAAATTAATTAAAAAGTGTCATAAATTTTTTGAAAATATAGATTTAAATATTCATGTTAAAAAAGAGTTTTTACATTTGAAAATTTCACAAAAAACTAATGATGTGAGGCTTATTCAACAAACAAATGTTTATCTAAAACTGATGAATAAACATTTAATAAAAAAATGAAAAAATGAAAATCATGTATAGATTTAAAAATATAAGGTAAAAAATAATGATTTTATCCTGTAATTTTATAAAAAAAATGAATTAAAATTTTACCTGAATAATTAGGAGAGTAATAGAGTGTTTTCCCTCATCCCTTCAATGTTATCATTTCATATAACATGTATTATGGATAAATCATATTTATTTTTATTATCATGTAATCAAGTAATAGATGAAGAAACCACACATAAGTCCACAACACCAACAACATCCTCATCACACAAATCAAATTTTCCCAATAAAATGACGAACCATTGATTATTTAATAGAAAAATAAATATCTTCCTCACATGTATTTTAATACTAAATAGTTCTTCTTTATAACTAAATCTTTTGAAATTGGGGAGTGTAAATCTATAATAATCATGTTTTACACTTTTTTTACAATTAACCCTTATACAGTTAAACACTAGTACTCCAAATATAGCATAATAAATATCCTATAAATGTTGTGATTCAGTGGTGACCATTACACAACTATTTTGAATGGCACTATTGTCATCCTAATTTTTTTTCTATAAAATGTATAACCATTATTATTAAAATTAATCCATGGGATCACATTAACCCATGGTACCCCTAAAAACCATTTTAATGTTTCTGATATAGATAAATTAGTGTTAACTTTCTTGTTAAACCATAAAAAAATATTATTATGTTCATTCATCAAAAAAATTCATTTCTTTTCAAATATAACTCATTTAGTCCAATAATATGTGATGATATATATGGTTGAACCTCACCCATGTTGTTCAAAATTTATAAATGTGTCTGCATTACTTCCACAAATGGAATTGACTTAACCTTTAAGTCACATATTTCTTTACCTTCACTATCACCTGTAAAATGTTGAGATATAGAGATACCGATGTGCTCCAATTTATACAAATAGTTATTATATAACTCCATTACCTCTTCTAATATAAATTTTTAAACAATAGATGATTATATTCAATGTCGTTTTTTAATATAACCATTAAAATTTTCATATATATATTCCAAAAGGATAAATCTAATATAAATAAAAATATTCCCAAATATTATTATCTATCATACCAAATGAATCATCATATAAAAAATTTTATTGAAAAACAATGATATAAAATAAATTTCTAGTTGAAAAATTATAAGGAAAAATTTATTATTAAAAAAATATAACAAATTTGGATATATGTCTTTGATGTAAATGGAATTGAAAAAGCAAGACAACCTGATAATATAGCTTTTGGCAGGTATCAATAATATTCAAAGCAGTGCAACCGATAGCAGTTGTTTTGTCAATAAATAACAGTCAAAATATTTCATATCTATTAACTTTAAATCCTTAGATGTGACTAATTTTTCACAATTCTAGAAAACCCAGTGGGTGATATAATACCAGGCATAAATTAATAAAAATTTATCTTCTCACTATTTCTTCATGTGTGGTATACTGAAGGTAAATATGTTCTATTTCATTTTATAGTAAGGGATAACTCCAAACATATTCCCATGGATGATAAGTCAAATATTTTTTCCTTTTTATGTCTAATTATTTTACAATTAATATATCACATATGTTTTTCTATTCATACATAATGTTAATGAAATGTTTTACCTCAAAAAATATCCAATAAGGTTGGTTGAATTCGATGGAATATTTATTCTATATATTTATATGATGACCAAAATTTACTTTCCTTCCAAATATAACATCAATTTTTTCCCTTATCATATTATTATTCAATTAAAAATGGTTATAGGGAAAATCATACTCTTTCAAATCATAAAATTCGATTTTTAATCATTGATATAGATTATCCATTCACAAAAATATCAAATGTCTCATTCACAATATCATTCTTTTATTCTAAAATTAATGGCATAGATTCCTTTATTCAAAAATTAGATAATATTTATATCCCTTAACCCTATGTCCAGACAAGTTTCCACATCAATGAAAGTTGTTTATAATGAACATTATCATATGACATAAAATAAAATACTATTTCTTGTATACATAAAAAACTATAAACCCTATCACCTGTAAAAATTTCAAATCATCAATAAATGGTGATAGATAAACATATATGACATTTATAGGATGTTTTGGTCTAGAAATCATCGATATCACCATAATATATTTTATCTTCATTCATATATGTGGGGGAATGTTTTAAACTACAAGAATAATTGGCTATGAACTATGTTTTTTGTTGAGGTTCTAATATTGATTCATTCCATCAAAGAAAAAAACCATTTTAATATTTCTAAATCTATTTCCAAAAATTAGGAAATTTTTTATCAAATATCTATTTTGGTTAATTAACAGGGTGATTTAGGTTTCCATCAGAGATGTACTCATCTGTATTCTAATTTAGCCTATTTTCATCATTTGAATTTTTAAATACATACTTGAAATGGGGAATTATTTGAAGACACCCAATTTATTTACTGGGAGGTTTGGTGCCTATTCTTGAGAAATAATCATAGTTGTATTTTTTTCTATTTTATTCCTAATGTACCACATTTAGGAAATCTAGATAAACTTAAATATTTCTTCCTATATATAATATAGTCATTGATGAATGTATATATCTTTTTATACCTCAATACCATTGGGTGTAATATTTTATTCTCATAATTGGAATCTATAATCCTACCCCATTCTAGAAGAAACTCTTTTAAAAGTTCAATAAATTAAATGAAACTTTTATCAATATAACCATTTATTTATTTTAATATTACTAATATCGACACTGCTGATAAATCTACAAATTTAATTCAACATGGGACTAGTGATTTCTCTGTGTCTCTGAATAATTGTTTTCCACTTGTTTTTTTCAATCATTTTAATGGATACATCCTGAATTAATTCTTTATTACGATCCTATGTCTCTTGTTGAACATCTACATCATCATTAAATCAAGAATTTTTTGTTATTTCACAATGCTAGATCTAATATGTATATTTATAATTAAAACCATAAAAAATTGTATGGTCTTGGATTTATCTACACAATAATTTTATCATATTAAAATACTTAATACATGTATATAAAATCAAATCATTGTTTTCAGGATTACATTTTAAAAATTCCAAGAAATTTTCTAACCCTTTCTCATATTCAACACTAGTCATTCGTGCATTTATCTAATTGTGTTCCGTTAATCACCTAAAGTGAGGATATAATAGTTTAATATATTAAAAAATATAATCAATTAAAAATGTATATAAATATGTAAATATAAAACTTATAAGCATATAAATATATAAACATGAATAAATTTATAACAAAAAATTTATAATTGAAAAAAATAATTAGAAGGTAATTTATAAACAAAATCAATTATAGGGACAAACCAATTTAATGAAAAAAAAATTTTAACTTGAAAAAGTTTCTAGATTTTTTTAACCAAAGACAAATTATAATGATAAAAAATCATATATTTAAATAATTATAAATGTAAATAACTAAAATAATAAACAATTATATGCATAATTTACAATCAAAAATAATTTATAATTACAAAGAAATTATAAACTAAAACTAATTATGGCCACAAACATTCATATTTGAAAATATGTATTTATAAAAAAAATAAATGAACGATAGAACTTTATAACTAAAAAAAATTTAACAAATATTTTCAAAATAAGAAAATAAAAATTTAACTTACAAAATATGGTGATTTAGGCTAAAAATCCAGGACAAAGAGATCCAAAATAATTATTAACAGAGTTTAGATTTCAAGAAATGAAATATTGTGATTGAAAATAGATATCAAAATATAAAAATTGTGTAACTCAAATGAGACAAGTGTAATGAATATTTTTTGATCTGAATGCATCCACGGATGAGGGAGAATGATTCAAGAGAGATGAGAAATGATAAAAAAAATAAGTAAAATATTGACTGAATAAAGAATTTTGAGGCCTGATAGAGTGTGGTTGATATTCATGAGTTGAAAATATTATAGTTTTAGAAAAACATGCATTGAAAAAATGAAGAGAATCTGAGTGTATATGTTTTTTTAAAATCTTTTAACATCTTTTATTCCATAACCGATGTTAAAATCTAATCTAAAACACTTTTAATAGTATTTATAAAATATCCAATATTAAAAGTCACCTTTTAACAATATTTTTAAAATAATTAATGTTAAAACTCTTCTATTTTTTAGTTTAAGATCGATGTTCAAATAGATGATGTTAAAATTACAATATGGAATCTTATTTTTCTAATACACTGAGTAGAGCGGTCTTTGGATAAGTTGTGATCATTCCTGTAGGTAGTTGGAAGTGAGATGGTTAGTAAGTTAATTGTTTCTAATTTCCATGGAGGAAAGTGTAACAACCCTATATTTTATAAAATGTATTTTTTTAAATAAATTTAATTTCTTTAATAGCTTACGTTACATGTAACTCTGAGTTTAAACAATTCGCGATACATTATTAAAAATATTATTATTATAGGAGATAGTTTTAATCTAGAAAATAAATTGGAAGATATTAATAGGACTATCTAAATTATATAAATTTTATGGTTTATACAAGTATAAAATCAATTCATTGGATATCAATTGATTATAAATAAAAATAAAAATCATTTAAAAGTAAAAGAAATGTTTTTCTAAAAAACTTTTTTTATACATGGAATGTTTTTTTATTTTAATAAGTTAAACTATTCACTATTATTGATTGATTTATTTAAGTTTTTATATTATATATTAATAAAATGTTTTTTCATTCTTTTAATATTTTTTCTAGGAATGTGATTAGAATAAATTTAGTTTTATACTTAAAAAATGTATTAAAAAATGATTTCATTGAATTCTATGCAGTTATTTTAAAATTACTTTTTTTCCAATTTTATATATTTTTTAAAAAATGATTATTTCTTAAATCAGAATTTCCAAATTATCTTAGATTTAATTTTTGATAATTTTCTGAAAAGATTAATTTTTTTGATGAATAGAGGAAAATAATGGTTTTTATTTAAATGTTTCTTTTCTTTTAATGAATTTAGAAGTTATATTTTTCTAATATTGGATTAAAAGTAAAATTTGTTCAATTATATTATTATTAATCCAATTTTGGTTATTTTAAGTAACTTTATGTTTAAAGTTTTTATGAAAACATTTAATACTTTTGAAAACCTTTTCTTTGGAAAACCTTTTTTTCATCACCTCTCTAGGTTTAATTTTAAATTAAATTATACCAATTATATGAATTGAATTAGGTAAAATGGATTAAATATTTTTAATAATTATATTTAATATTATATTATAAGTTCAACATAGTTTTTATTCATAATGAATTGTAAAAATAATAAAAAATTAATTACCCCGGTTAAGGTTAAATGGGTTTACTAGGGGTTAAACCAAAATATAATGCTATTTTTTCCAATTAAACTTGTATAAATCCTATTTTATGGAAATATTTAAACCTTAACCTATCCAAAATTCAAATATAATGTCGCTTATGCCTACGTGTGGACTACTTCCTTCACTCATCGATATGAAATATTTTTTATTTTATTTTGATATGGATGGTAATAAAGGTTTTTTTATAAATATATATGATATATATTTTATAAAAAATATTAAATAAAGTTTAATTAATATTTTCCTTTCTTTTGTTTCATCCATCTAGAAAATGGAAACAAGGTTTATACATACACACAACTTACCATTTTCATTAAAGGTGTAATTCATTTTCCTATCTCAAAATTTATGGATAACTATAAAAATTTATATAATGAGTATATATGATATTTATATCATGATTAAAATTATATAGATTATTTAACCATAATAAAAGTAAAATTTCCAAAACTACTGAACCAAAACATACATGAAAATCGAAGCATTTATCACACGGGATAGTGATTTTAATAAATAATTATTGATAAATGGGTGATAAAAGGGTTATAAATAATCATATATGGTATGGTATATATGAGTATTATTCTATAATATATTTATAATAAATAAATATTTATTATATAAGAGGTTCAAACATGTAATAAGGAATTAAAGACTTGGGGTATTGGATTTTCTCCTCATATTTATTTCTATAAGGCACATGAAATATTCACCACTTTTTTCTTTTATGTGGTGAATATTATTCCCATAAATGTATTTTATGATGAATATTATGAAAATTATGGGTATTTACATATCTATATAAGGTTATTTCTTTCATGGGTCTTATAATTCAAGAGTTATCAATATATTTAGGGTTTTATGTTGCAATCTCATTGTTTGTTAGGGTTATTTATAATTCAGGTCTCGATGATGAAAAATTATGATCTATCTATAAATAAACCCTTTAATTTTCATCTCCTATTATTATTTCTTGAAATTACATGTTTTCATTTAATTTTCTTCTCTTTTTGTACCCATGAGACTGAAATAATATTTTTAAGGAAAACAAACTTTATTGTTTTTTCTTTCGTCCAAAATACTTTATCTTCCATGTCCATGATTTCTATTTTTTTAAATAATGTTTTTAATATTATATAATGATTGTTTAATGTCATTGTTACCATTGTTGAAATTTTTATAATTTTTTAAAAGAAATCTTCTTGTAGTATTCAAAATATGGTACTTTTCACTTTTACCAAAAATGTGAAAGGAATATTTGATTTAACATGTACGACATGAATGATATTTCCACCATCCTGTACAATCAATGATTTAAGTATTAATTTATAATTTTCAAATGTTAATTTAAAATAAATTTTTTATTTAATATTTTGGAAATTTTTATATTTTACAATGTTATTTTCAAAGCGGAAAGGGTATTTTTCTCAAGAATGTTTTTAACGATATTTTAATAGTATTTCTATTCATCAATGACAACAACACTCGATTAAAATTATTCTATACTAGGGATGTGATATAATAATACCATACATATTCTTTCTCTATATAGTTTATGATTATGATGATAAGATATTTTTCAAACATACTTCTTTTCCATAGGTTATGCTATGATGAAATGATAAAATTTTTCTGAAGCCTGCTTTTTTTCCATGGGGTTGGTTATGAAAAAATGTTTACGAAAACCATTTACTTTATATGGTTTATTCTATGGTGAAATTTTTATGATATTATTATGTTATATATTTTTAATATTTTCATTATGTGGTTGGTGGGAATAGAATTATATAGTGCTCCAATGCATTGGGTAATGATTGAAACCTCTTGAGAGAAATAATGATGGAATAGGGAGTGAACCCAATTCAGTAAGGGAATTTTTACACTATGATATTATTGGGAGTGAAAAATGACTACTATGATGGTTTGGGGAGTAAACCTAATGCACTATGATGGTCTTGTTAAGTATCCTTGACTACTAAGTAAATGATTTTCTATTCTTATGTTTATTTCACAATTGTAAGTTTTATGTCAATGTTATTCTATAATGGATCATGTTCTTTGATTACATTATGATTCATGTCTTAAGAACTACCAAAAATTATTCCATGACTCAATAGTTTGAAATATGATATACAGGGTATGGTTTTCAAATGTTAATCTCATGTCCTTATACCCTTATTCTCATGTTCTGCTTATATGATCATTGATATTTCCTTTGTTTATCCTTACTGAGCATATAATATAACCCTTTCTTATGTTTCCTTTCCCCAAGTTATGAATAAACGTATTAAGTAAGATATATCTAAGATGGGTTTTAGTTATGAAAAACTTAGTTGGAGATGTTTCAGTTCACTTATGAACTAATTGTTTGTGTATCCAATTTTAGAAATATACTAGACCTATATAATTATTGTATTGATATTTATATTATATATTGAATATTCATCTAATATGATGTTATATCTATATATGAAAATTATGGGTTTCTATAATGAGTATCATAGAAAGGTTTAGTTAACCTTCAGTATCTATTATGAGAAAAATTTATTAAAAACCATAAGAATAAGTCTAAGTATATGATAATATTATAGAATTTTAGTGAAGGATAGAGAAAGTGGTTTCAAATAATTACATCCCTATATGGATACTAAAAGTGGATGTGGATCTAGAAAAGTTTCACCTAGTGGTAATAAATTTTAAAAAGTAACATTAGGATTTGACTCTATCTTCACATGATGCTTGATAATGGGCTTTGCTGCACACCAGGTTTGGCACTCTTGGGGGACAAGTTTTTGAAATTCACAAACTATTTGAAAACCATAAATAATTATTTTAATATATGTTGAGCATGAATGATCTAGGTTAAACCTAAGGTGTAATATATTTTAAGGAAGGTGTCATGATTTAGAAATCCAATAAATTATTTTTCATGATTATATGGTTTCCTTCTAGGATTATTATTTTTAAAACTATGATTTTTTGGTTTTAGTTAATGGATGGAACCAAAAATAATCATGTTAGTGCTGAATGTGATGGATAATATAATGATTTTCCTCCTAAGACACCAATTTTTATGGAATTTTTAGTGAAAAATTTCACTACTATGATCATACAACTTTCTAAAGCTATGAATCATGCTGAACTTCAAAATGAGAATAAGAGGGAATAATATTCTATTGAGTCCTTCACAAGGCAACACCAACCTTATTTTAGTGGTTCTATTGATATAGTAGTTTTTGAGTAATGGATCAATACTATTGAAAATATATTTCCATTCTATAGTGTTTGAAACATGAAAAAGTCATTTTTTTCTATCTAACATTTGGAAGGTGAAGTAGATAAATAGTGGAATCTTATAAAGAATACAAGGCAACAAGAAGAAATTTAATCCATGTGGTGGGATGAGTATAAGATCTTATTTTTCAAAAAGTACTTACATCATATTATTTTTATGAAAATTTATAATAAGTTACTTGAAATAAAATAGAAATATGATGAATTTTTTGATACTTATGAGGAAAATTTTATAAGACTTGTGAGGTATGCTTCTAGAATTATCATCTAACCTAAAAGTAAGGATGATTTATTATTAAATGGATTAAAACCAAGTATAAAAATTAAATTATCCATAAGGGAATTCATTATATATTAAGAAATCATTCATTATGCTATCAAGGTTGAAATAGAGATTGGATTTACCTGTTAATCTCATGGTTTTGATAAGAAAAGAAAGATGGAATTTAATGGAAACTATAAAAACCATGGAGAGAAGAAATTCATATTTCCATCATGATAAATGCGTGGAAGTAAAAATAGAGCAAATTGTATTAAGAGGATTGGTGAATGTTTTAATTGTTGAAAAGAAGGTCATCAGTCAATTGAATGCTGAAGTGATGGGACGAAGTTAGTTAATGATATAAATAGATGGGAATATTCACAGAATGGACCACTCACACTCTAGTGTTTCAAATGTAAGGGGTATGGACATTTTGATAACTAGTGTTTGAATTTAAATGTTAATTATGATTATCAACACCATCGACCTCTTAAACCGACATATAAATGGAAATATCTTGTGGTCACTAATTCTAATGAGTGGTATGATAACAACATGTTTAGAGGTATACTTACCATCCACTCTATAACTAATAGTGTCATATTTGACACAAGATCTACCCACTATTTTATATATGATTAATTTTTTAGGGTTATCACAATACTACCTCAATGATTAGATATTGAATTAGTAGTGAAAACCCCTAATAGTATGATGATCACATCTCAAGACTATGATTCTTCTCTAGTCGAATTTTGAGGGAATGTACTTCCTAAAAATATCACTATTCTATGTCTAGTTGAATTTGATGTTATATTAGGAATATATTGAATTTCTCTACCTAAATATCACATCAATTTTCAAGGAAAGTAAGTCATTTTTGGATATTTCAAACCAACCTAATATCATCTATCAGTGCGATGGAAAATATAAACTTCTGATTGAGATCACTTCCATTATTTGGGTCATGATTCCTATTAAAAAGGGGTGTTTATCTTAGATTGTTGGGGAGAAACTCAACATCTATGATATTTCTATTATTTAGGAGTTTATTAATGTATTTATATAAGAGTTTCTTATCTTCCATCAAATTGTGAGGTTGTGTTCTCAGTAGAACTCATACATAGTTTTATGCCTATTTCCAAGATTCCATATAGAATAGCATAAATTTTGTTGTAGGAATTAAAGAAGAAACTACAATAGAATCTTTAAAATGGTTTCATTCATCCAAGAGTGTCACATTAGGGTTTACCTATCCTTTTTGTTAAGAATAAAGATGGATCGATGAGACTCTTCATTGAATATTGGGAAATAAACTAGATCACAATATCGAATAAGTATCCTCTACCCCATATTGATGACATATTTTACCAACTACAGGATGATCAATATTTTTTCAATATTATCCTTAAATCTGGATATCATCAATTGAGGGTTAAGTAAGAGTATATATCCAAGAGAGCGTTCTATACAAGGTATTGACACTATAAATATATAGTGATGCCATTTTGTCATACTAATTACTCCACTATATTAATTAATTTAATTAATAGAGTCTTTATATATTACCTTGATCAATATTTGGTAGTATTTATATATGATATTATTATATATTTAAAGATTAAGGAAGATTATGAAGATCACCATAAGATTATTTTTACAACCTAGAGGAAAGAGAATCTATAAGAAAAATTTACCAAGTGTGAATTTTGGCTACCAGTAGTTTCATTTTTGGGTCATATAATCTCAAGAGAGGGTATATCTATAGATCCATCAAATATTGAAGTTATTTAAGGTTGGACCAGACTAATAATTGTGACTATGATCCAAATTTGTCTTGGTTTGGATGGATATTATCAACATTTTGGGTGGAATTTCTTATGACTCTCTAATCCACTAACCAAGTTAACTCAAAAGGGAGATAAGTTCCTTTGGATATATGAATGTGAGAAAAAGTTAAAGGAAAAAAAGAGAAGATTAGTTAGGGAACCTATTCTTACATTATAATACAGTGGAGAAGGGTTTGAAATCTATAGTGATGCATTGAAGAAAGGAATGGGATGTGTTATCATGTATAATGATATGGTGATAGCTTATTCCCCATGAAAATTTATGGTTCATGAGAAAAATTACCTAACTCATAATTTGGAGTTTGCTATGATAATTTTTTAATTAAATATATGGATTTATTATTTTCATATGGAATGGTGTGACATATATATTTTTCATAAAAGTTTAAATTATATTTTCTCATAAAAAGAGTTTAATATGCACTAGATAAGATGGTTAGAATTGATTAAATATTATGAATAATCAATAAATTACCATCCTAGAAAAGTGAATAAGGTGGATGGTGCTTTGATTCGAAAGGATCATATTAGATTATTTATGATGGGGATCACAAAATATCCAATATTTATAGATTTTCAAATGATATATTTGGAAATCTTGAATTAAGGGGAGAAATATTATATTTCACATATGAGTGTTTAACCATCCATACAAGTGAAGATTAAATAGAAATAAAAGGAAGGCATAGAGCAGAAGAAGAAGGGGATAAATGTTCATGAGTTTAACTTTATTTATGATGGAATGATATGGTTTAGTAATCATGTATGTATTCCATCCATAGCATATTTAAAGAAGGATCTATTAGAAGAAGTTCATATTTATTCATTCTCTATTCATCTTATATGTAAAAAGATATATAGATATTTGAATGTGTATTTATAGAGGGGAAACATGAAGAGAGATATTCCAGATTTTATATCTTTATGACTAGTATGTTAGAAAGTTAAGGTTGAGAGACAAAATTATAATGGGATTTTACAACCATTACCCATACCATAATGGAAATGGGAAACATCATCCTGGATTTTGTTCATTAGAATCTCCAAAACATTTAAAGGGAACAATGATATATGGGTTGTAGTCAATTTCCTTATGAAATCAAAACACTTCATTACTATCAAGGAAGATTTATCTCTATATTGGATTTCCAGGATATAAATTAAGAAAGTGTTAAGGTTTCCCAGAGTATGACATTCAATTATATATGATTGAGATTCGAGGTTTACCTAGATGTTTTAGAGAAGTATTCAGTAGTTTTTAGATACATAGTTATGTTTCAACAATTCATATCATCATTAGATAGATGGTTAGTATTATAGAATCATTAAAACCCTAGAGGATATGTCAAGATTTTATTCTCTATAATTAAAAGGAGTTTGGGATCAACACCATCCTCTAGTTGAGTTTTCTTACAATAATATATTTTACTCAATAATTAAGATGAATCCTTATGAATACCTATATGGAAATAAGTATATAACTTTAACGTTTTGTGATGATGTTGGAGAAAGAAGTCTATTGGGAAATGAACTACCTAAAGAAATGATAGAGAAGGTTAGAGATTTTCAACAACACATAAGGGAGAAAAAAAGTTGATAGAAAAGTTAAGCTGATAATCATCAGCAAGATCTAGAGTTCGAATTTGATGAGAAAGTGTTTCTATGAATTTATCCATAGAAGAAGGTTATGATATTCATAAAGATATGAAAGATGATACTTATCTATATTTTACCTTCCAATATTCTTTATTGAGTATTGATTGTTTCTTATCACTTGGAGCTTCCATTGAACCTCTCTCAAGTTCGGATGTGTTCTATATATCTCTCCTGAGGAAGTACATACCTGATCATTCACATGTACAAAACTTAGAGGTAATATCGGTAAATTATTATCTTTACTATGAATAAAAACTATTGTGGATTCTGTATTATAAAGATAAGGTTCTATGAAACAAGACCACTAACTTGGTCCAAGTTTTTTTTTCAAAAAACCACCGATTTGAGTAAGATATATGGGAACATGTGGATATGATGAGGCAGAAGTATCCTTAGTTTTTTGTATTAGAGTATTGTAATTTTGAGAGTGAAATACTTTTAATGTGGGTAGAATGTATCAACTTGATATTTTTTGAATAATTATATTTTCAAATAAATATAATTTCTTCGATAACTTGCATTATATGCAACACTAAGTTTAAACAAACCATGATATAATTTTAAAATATTATTATTTAAGGTGAAAATTATAACCTATCCATTAAATATGTAGGTATGAATATAAATAAATAAATTATGAATATTATATGGTCTACACATATATAAAATAAATTAACCGGTTATCAATTTCTTATAAATTAAAATAAAAAACATTTAAAATTAAAACATTTTTTTTTCTGAAATTTTTTTATGTAGGCGATGTATTTTTATCTTAATAAATTTGAATAGTCACTGTTGGTGAATTATTTTAATGAAACTTATATATTATATATTCAATAATTTTTTTTATCATTCATCTAATAATTGTTTAAGCATGAGATAAGAATAAATCAATTTTTATGCTTAAAAATAATATTTTTTCTAAAAAACGTCTTCCTCATATTTTTTACGCTTATTTTAAAACTATTTTTTCAAAATATAGATTTTTTTTGAAAAGATGAACCTAATTTTTTAACTGAACAAGTCAAAATTTTCTTAGAGTTATTTGTTTAGAATTTTCAGAAAAGATATTTTTTGATGAATAGTGAATAATACTAATTTTTATTAAAAAGTTTCTTTTATTTTAAAGAATTTAAAAAGTTAAATTCTTTTTTGATATGGATTTAAAAGTAAAATTAGTTAAAATATATTATTATTAATCAAGTTTAGGTCATTGAAGTAAATTTTATGTTTAAATTTGATATAAAAACTTTTTCATTGGAAAACCAATTTTCTGTCACATATACAGGTTTAATTTTAAATTAAATTATACCATTTATATGAATTTAATTTGGTAAAATGAACTTATTATTTTTAATAATAATAATTAAAATTATATAATAAGGTAAAAATAATTTGTTTTCATAATTAATAATAAAAAATAAAAATTAATTACCTCATTTAAGGTTAAAATAGTTTTACCGGGGGTTAAACCAAAAGATAAGGGCCAGATTTTGAATTAAACATGCCTAAATCCTATTTTATTAAAATATTTAAACTATATAATATACAAAATTTAAATATAATTTCATTTTTATTAATTTGTCTTGGTAAATACTTTATCATTTTATATTTTTTAAGGAAATTTCCAAGTGGTTCCCAAGTGGGTTCCTTCCACCATTTGTAACAGGAAATTCTTGATCCTATCCTCCTCACACTTAAAAGCATTTTGGTTTGGAAAATACCTACCAAAATCCCTTAATTACTTCCATAAAAACATCATAGAGGACTTATTTTGAATAGAAAACCCTCTTAATAAGGATTTTTGTGCAAACAGAAAGAGGTTCTCCAAAGAAGATAAATTATTTTTATCAATAATTTTTGTTAGGTTTGTTATTCTAACTCCTTAAAATATTATTCAACTAAGATGATATTAGAAAATAATTGTATAAAATATAATTATATGTTATTATGTTAATATAATAACCAATATCCATTTCCTCTTCCATCAAATGGGAAAAAAAATATTGGTCATGTGTTTGGTGGACTACTACCCCTTGAACTAATGCAATCTATTTTCCATCACCGCCTCTGATGGGTAGATGTAATGATAGATTTAAAGTATATATATATATATATTATAATTGTGAAATAATTATACTTCTGTAATTATAATATAATATATACCTTATTATCATCCAATCCACTGAAAAAAAATAACGCCGCTTGTGCGTACATGTAGACTATCGCTTTTACAAAGACACATGAAATGTTTTTAATTTTATTTTAAAATGGATTGTAATAAAGGTATATTAAATGAATTCGTATGATATATATTATATAAAAATGATTCTATAAAATTTAATTAATATTCACCTTCCTTTCATTATATCCGTCGAGAGAATGGAAACATTGTTCATGCGTACATATGATCTATTGTCTCTATAATGATGTAATTCATTTTCCCATCTCTAATTTTTGTGAAAGTACATAAAAATTCATATAATGAGTATATATGATATTTACATCATGATTAAAATTCTATATATGATATAACCATAATGAAATCACAAAGGCTGAAACTACCAAGCCAAAACATACATGAAAAAAGAACTAATTATCACCTAGAATAATGACTTTAGTAATGAATTATTGATAAATGGGTTATAAAATGGTTATAAATAATCATATATGGTATGATATATATGAGTATGGTTCTATAATATATATATATATATATATATATATATATATAAAATAAACCTATATTTATTACATAGGATTTTCTAATGTGTATGAAGGAATTCGAGGATTGAGGTAAGAGATTTTTGTGTCACTTTTATTTTTATGAGACACATTCCATATTCACCACTAGTTTATTTTTTGTGATATATATTATACACATTAAGGTATTATTATTATTATTATTATTATTATTAAAATTATGGGGATATAAATATACATCTATAATTATTTATTTCACAGTTATATTGATTCAAAAGTTACAAATATGGTAATGGATTTATGTTACAATATCATTGATTAGTGGGATTATTTATGATTAAGTTTCTGATGGTAAAATATTATGATATATATCTCAATAAACTCATTAATTTTCATATACTCTCTTTATTTATTGAAATTATATTTTTTCCTTTAATTTTCCTCTATCTATGTACCCAATATATAGAAAGAATATTTTTAATGAAAATTGGCTTTATTTCTTTCTTTGGTTAAAAATACTTTTTCTTCAATGTCCATGTTTTCTAAAAATGTTGTAAAATGTTTTTAATATTCCCCATTGATTTTATAAATTAATTTTAACTTTTTTTTTACTTTTTAAAAAATGGTTTAAATGGTATTTTAATATTGTTTGTTGAATTAGGTACTTATGAAATTTTACAGAAAATTTGAAAGAAATATTTGATTTAATGTTCATCACATGAATGTAATTTCCCACCATAATTAATTATTAATTATTTAAGAAGTAATTTATAATTTTCCATGTTTATTTTAAATTAAAACATTTTTATTAATATTTTAGAATTTTTTAGATTTTAAAAAGTTATTTCCAAAGTGGAAATGTTATTTTCATCATGAATTTTTAATAATATTTTAATGGAATTTCAATTCATCAATGAGAAAAACCATTAATTATAATTATGATATTCAAGGGATATGATTCAATGATACCATCCCTATTATTTTCTGGATAGTTTATGGTTATAATGAAGATATTTTTATTAAAATCACTTATTTTCTACTAGTAATGCTATGATGAAATGTTTATGAAACCCATTTCTTTTCCCTGAGTTATGTTATGATGAAATTCTTATGAAGTCCATTTAATTTTTATGGTTTATGCTATAATTTTTTATGATCTTGTGGAACAAATATTTATGATTTTAATTATGTTATGGGTGGTCCCAAAATTATATATTTCTCCAATGCATTGGGTAATTATTGATATATCATGAGATAAACATGGCTCGAATGGGGAGTGAACCTAGTTCAGTAAGGTTATTTTACCACTATAATAGTATTGTGAGTAAACCTTGATTACTATGATGGTTTAGGTAGTGAAACCAATCCACTTTTATGTTCTTGTCAAGGATATTTTACTACTAAGGAAATTATTTTCTATTCTTAGTGTATTCCACAAATTTGATTCTTATGTCAATGTTACATTCTCGAGGATCATGTTCTTTGATTACATTATGATTAATGTTTTATTAATTGAAAAAATTTATTCCATGACTCAATATTATTATCTTTGATATGTGTATTATGGTTTTAAAATGTTAATCTCCTATCATCATACCCTTATACTCATTTTATTATTATGCGATCATTCATATCTCCCTTGTTTACCCTTAATGGTCATCTATGGTCATCCTTTCTTATATTTCACTTTTCAAGGTAATGAAGAAGGGTATTAAGTTTGATATATCTAATAAGGGTGATATTAATGAAGAACTTAGTGGGAGACGGTGTAGTTCACTTATGAACCATTTATTTTTGTATCCAAGTTTCCAAAGATAATAGAACTATAAGATCCAGACATGGATCATTATGCTTTTTAATGAATATTCATATAATAAGATAAAATATCTATATATGAAAATATGGGTTGATATAGAAACTTAATGGGTTATATGTGTGTATTTTCTAGGAATATAGGGTGATGCACCTTGGTTAAGGAAAGGTATGGGTAGATTACTTGGATGATATAGTAATGCTCTTGAAATGGCGGGCTGAGTGTTTGTGGTCATGGGGTGTTATCGCAAGTTCTTTATAGGTGGTAGAATTGTTGGAAATTCATGTAGGATGTTTTGAACTTCAATGAATTGTTAAATTATATTGGTTGGATATTAAGTTTTGATATGGGAACCATATTGAGCCTTAGGATGTGGATAGATCAGTGGGTGATGTACCTAAGGTGAGTAGCTCAACATCAGTGAGAAATGTTCGGTAGATAGTTTCTCATGGGATGTAATGTGAGGTAAGGTAACATATTCATTTGGTAGTTACTTCCCTAAGAGTGGGTGTATTTTTAATATTATGAACTCTTATTTGGGGTTTTTGGAAAGAAAGGTGGATTCATGTAGAATAGGTTTTTATAACAATCCTTACAATTTTAAAGGATTCAAAGATTACCGTGATGGTTAGGTATATTGTTTCGTGGTGTAGTGGTTAATGGTTCCCTAGGGGACATGGATTTCATGACTGTTTGTAGTGATATTTCCAAATAATAAATTTTGAATGAGGTAGTTTGAGTTATCCAATCATTCTATAACCCTTAAGTGTGACTCAAGGATCATAACTTTGGGGTAATATCAGTTGATGCATGTGAGAAGTGGTTATTGCGGGATAATGAATTGTGGCTATATTGTTTTTGATTAGTTTATGATATAGGAAATCATATATTTGTGATCACCCAAGTGTTTCTTAGGGTAAGACACTTAGTTAGAGTGATATCCTTTATGGGAGGGATGTATTTTTTTATTTTACACTGGGTGGTCTTGTAAATTATGAGTTAGTGACTGGGGAACACCCTGATGGATTGGTTTGGTCTCATGGATGAATTTTGACATTCCATTGGGGTTGATGTCTGGAGATGGTTGGTAGTTATGAATGGGTGATGACCATATTAGGAAAGGGATATTTAGGATATCATGGTGGTATGGAACCAAGAGCTATGTTTCATGAGTTTAGGTTGGGGATTTTGATGAGATAGGAATATAGGTTGATTTACATGTGGTGCAGATGAGTAGGTGTGTAGTTTTAGGATTGATGATAGTATGGAAAACCCTATAGTGAGAAGAATCTTACCAATTATTTACTATTAAATCTTTATGTAAAATGATGATAGTGGATGTTGGGGATGTGAGTTATATGGGATTTATCAGTAGGAAGAGGATTTTTTCTCTATCCTTTGGTGGGTGTTAGATGAATCATATTTGGTTTTGTAACTATACTAGATGTAACGATTAATCGTTGGAGGTTGGTTCCATTAGTGAATTTGAAAACTTACAAGGGGTATGGTTAGTGGATGGGTAAGATGGGGCTCATGAAATTGTGAATTGTCATTATGGAAGAGGAACCAAGTTTCTGGTAGGATTCCAATATCATGACAGTGTGGTTCAGTCCCATAGTAATTCAATGCATGGGAGATCCAATCAGTGTTTTTTTATTATTTAGGTATTTAATGGAAGTTTCAATATCAAGTGTGTCAGTTTAAGGATAACTAATTCAATTTTGGTAATAAATTTGGTGTTCTGGGTACAAAAAAATCATTTAGAAAGATTAGGTGGGTGAATAAAAAAGCAATGAGTAGTAGAGTTATGAACTTTTCATGGAATTAGGTTCCGATGTGTGAATGAATATTAAATAATTGTTTTGGGTTCTTCTCAAGGATAATAAGAATTATGGTGGGGATTTTGTAGTGACCCACATCATTTTAGGTATATGAATTCATAAGTATTTTATTTTTTGGCTTTTGATTAGGGGGGTTTTAATAATTTAGATATGTATTATAATTTTAGAAGTTTTAGAACCATTAGGAGGTGTTTTATAGACATGTTAGATTTTTAGGAGGATTATGTGTAGAGTCATGTGATTGTGGTAATGACGGGTCAATGTTAAATTTTAGCTTTTCTATAGTTACCACTAGGAACCCTATGGAATTCCAGTAGGTACTAAGTGGGTAAGGTAAAGTATCTATTTTCCCCATAGTTACATTGGGTGGATATGGCTTGATTTGGTACCTAATAGAGGCTGGTCGGGTACTCAGTGGGTTTCTAGGCTATTTTTTTAGCAGGGTAATTATTTTCATTTAACCATTGGGACCTTTTAGGTTTTTATTGGGAAGAGTCTCTAGGAAGATCATTTTTTTATGATAACCCCCATACTCCACCACATTCCCTTTTAATCCCCTTTAATAGGGATGGATCATAGGTGATTTCTATGGTTACTTCAGGTATGCTCTTCTCTTTAATACCCTTTTCTATTATCCCTTTTTTCCCTATGATTTTATATATTTCTAGGTTAGGGATTTAAAAAGATTTCACTCAAGTATGGTGAAATATTACTAGAATCATGGGGATTATTGGTATGATAGAAAGAGGGTATCAAATAAGGAAAACACTACCCATTTTCACCACTTCATTAAAGGTATGTAATCCAATGATTTTATTTTATTATTTCCGAATTGCAGTAGAATTACGTGTTGTATTAGTGTTAAATCATGGGGATTTTGATCATAAGAGTGTTAGAAGCATGATTCTAGATATACGCAATCCATTTCATAAGGTTTCATCCACATGTCGATGCCCAGTGAGTTTTTTGTGGTTTATGTATAAGTAATTTTTTATTTCAAAAGCCCCCTTTTGAATTTTCTATTCCTTTTGTTTTGGAAATAACAAACTCTCTATTAAATACTCAATTGCAAACTCTTTTATGTCCAAATATTTTTTTATCATACTTTTTTTATGGAAATAAATTTATATTTTATAAATACATTTTTCATATTTCATACGATAAAAATCATACACATGATAATTTTAGTAATGATTCATTCCATGATTATCATAATGAGACTAGATACGGTATATATCATACACATCAGAAACAACTTACATCATACATACTATCCTGTCTTTCATACTGACCATATTTTCATAATGATATAAATAGTATTTACTCTCGTAATGAAAATCATCAGACTCTTTTAAATTCATTTTTTATCATAATCGTAAAATATAATCCTAATGAAAGGAAATATTTTAAATAAAAATGATGTCATGTATTATATTCTAATAAAAATGATGTCATGATTTAAATTTCAATATGACCGTTAGAGGGACAGGTGTCCAAGTCACTCCGAGATTTTAGTAGAAAATCTGACAGTTGGAGTCCAATATGACCATTGGGACAAAGGCCAATAAATAATAGGTCATTTGAATGAGCTCGATAAAAATAACAAAAAATTTGAGACACTGTGAGAGAGCTCTGCTGAGTTATCAATGTGTGAAAACTATAAAGTTTACATGTCATGAATTGTTTATTTCATATACTTGTAAATATCAAGAGTTTTATTTTTCTTTATGTGACATCGATAATTGTGATTATGATTGAGGGATTCCGTGGATAGGAAGATAACAATGATGATATTTTATGAATTTAGGGATTCTGAGGCTAGGAAGAAATAGGTTCCAATCATCTTCTTGATCAAGGGATGCTAGGGATAGGCAGATACACCAAAGACAATAATTGTATCATGGTCTTACACTAGTGTGGGTAAGACATACATTCTTGAAAGTATAAATCAATGGAAATTTATCCTAGGTTATTGGATACCCTTCTCTTTGGGTTAAAATAATTGTATTCATTTACTTTTATTTAATTTCCCCTTATATTAAAATAGAAAGTGAATTTTCTTTACATTCATTTTTTTATTATGTATTCTGTGATTACTATCTTTGTAATTATGATTTCTAGGATTATGATCACTTCAATTACTCACTACTATTCTATACACTTTACGACAGAATCATTATCTTATTTTACTCTGATTATCATAACCACTATGATTATAACACTTACCATGCTTACTATGAATATGATTAAATACGACATGTGGAATATATATAAGAATCAACCCAATTAAAATATTTATATAACCAGACCCAAGGGCCAGTCAGTTTACTATTTTATTTGATAATAGGTTTTATAAATTTAATTAGTTTAAACTCTTTTAAATATAATTATTTTAGGGATAATTTTTTTTTTAAACCTAAAATTCACCCCCTCTTGTATTTTTCCATTTGTATATACATTTCTATCCAACAATCGGTATAAAGCCAAGTCTCTATAATACTGATACTTACATTTGGTATTAGAGGAGGATTCCACTGATTTTACTTATTGATTATTTTATTTTCCTTTTCAAATTAGTTATATTTATTTTATAAAATTTTTGTCTATAAATATTTGTTACACTAACGTGTATTATAGAAAAATAATTTTTGTATTATTTTAAATATAGAATGACACAATGTCAGTTCTATAGACAATCTAAATCCAACTAGACCAAATTTTTTTTATGGTAATGATTATGAATATTTGAGATACATAATGAAGACTTTTTTAATCAACACTAGAGTTTATATATTTGTTATATTTATTGGAGACTATAAAATTCCTAACAAAGAAGTTATAACCTTTACCATTCAAGAGAAACATGAATATCAATTTAATTATACGATATAGAATACATTAAATTGTTTTATGACTAGAAATATATATTTTCAGATTTCATCTTTTTAATTAGCCAATATTATTTGAAAAAATCTAGATATTACTCATTTCTATACTTCTAATGTTTTTGAAACAAGAAGAGACTTGTTAAGAGAAGATTATTAGGCTTTCAAATTACCTTATAGAGAACCTTTTTTTACAGTTAAACAAAGGTTTATTAAATTTTTTAATAGTTTACAAGATATGAGTGAAAATGGATTAAATGATGAAGTTATTATTGAAAAGATTATTGACATCATTCCAAGTAAATGTGAATCAAATAGAACATTAGTTGATGAATCCAAGAAGATTATATATCTTAAACTTGATGATTTATTTTGAACTGTATTAAAGTATAAGGGTAGGATGAAAGAATATGATGATAAAGACAAAAATAATAATGATGGAGTTTCTTTTACTTATACTTCAAATCTGATGAAAGCTCAGACTCCTGATAATACTGTTAAATCAACAAAAAAATGTTATTACTCAATCAGACTCAAGTGATTTAAAAAATTATGAGAATGAGTTAGAAAATATTGCTCGATGAATGAAAAATATTATTGGTAAAAATCATTTTTAGTATCGGTAAAATAAAATTAACAAGGAAAGGAATGATAATAAATATTACGAAGATACCTATTATAAATGTAAAAGAGTTGGATAAATAAGACCCAATTGTTAAAAACTCAAAATAGGAGATATAATGTAAATGAATCCTGATAGAACTACTAAAAATTATTATAAGTCAAAAGGGAAGAAAGTATTGAAAGCTAATGAATCTTGGAGTGTTAGTGGGGGGATATTCTTCTGATGATTATTTAGACACTGAAAATTACAGAGAGAGGAATATTGGTCTCTATTCTAGAATACCTTTTGAAAATCAATATCCTATGGATGAGGTACGCACTTCTGACTCTTTAAAAAATATTTCTTTAAATGAAAACTATCCTGATGATATAGGTTATTTTTCTTATAATGAAGAAAATTCATTCATAGAAGATAATTCTTTACCATCATATAAAGAAGTCTCCAGATTTTCTAAATTAATTGAAAATGAAAATTTTAATGTAAGTAAGAAACTTGATAATGAAAATTCTAGAATAAATGTTTTTACAAAAGAAGTATAAGATCTCACAAAAGATCTTGATAATAAGTTTTTTAAATAGATTATATGTCTAAAAACCATGGAAAATATAATTCTAAAAATGATATGCTTTCTATATTTGCTAAAAAATTAATTTCTGAGAATTTTTTTAGAAACAAAACTCACTTCTAAAACTAATACTAATGTGGATAAGAATTTAGTTATAAAAATAAAGTCTGAAAATTTTTATTTAAGGAAACTTTTATCAAAATTTACTTGTGGAAAAGAAAATTTTGATAAGATATATCAACAAATTTTTTCTCATAATAATAGTTCTGTATTTGGTTATTCTCATTCAAAACCTATTTTTGGTAACAATTATTTTATTCCTAAAAATTACCCCTTTTGCACAAAATTTAAAAATTAGGGGTCATTAGCATAAAAATTGTTATTTAAATAAATATCAATCTTTATAATTTCACAAAGAACATTTTTCAAAACAAATTTTGATTCCTAAAATTTATTTTTCTAACATTTCCAGACCCAGGAATGTTTTAGTTCCAAAATTCTGATTGTTTTGTTTTATGCAAAACAAAGGAAGTATCAACAATAATAATATTTGGTACATGGGTAGTGGATTCTCCCAAAACATGACTAGAAATAGAGACTTCTTTGAAATTATTATTTAAATGAAAGGTGGAAGAGTTACAGTCGAAGATAATGCTCACGGAATGGTTGTTGTTATAGGTAATATTGTTCTTCTTGGAAAATCATTTATTTCAAATATTTTATTTGTTAAAGGTATTACGCACAACCTTATAATCATAAGTCAATTATGTGATGAAGTTTACATTATGAATTTTTGGAATTATAAAAGTGTAGTACATAATTCCAAGGATGAATTCATTATTTCTTCCCATTAAAATGAAAATGTTTACACACTTAACTTAGAAGACATTATGATTCAAGACATACCTTGTCTTAGTGAAATGGAAGACCAATATAGGCTATGTAATATAAGGTTAGGACACTATAACCTTACAAAATTATGTAAATTAACTAGGAAAATACTTTTTAAGGATCCACCAAAACATAGATTTGATTATTCAAAAGTTTGTGACCCTTGTCAATATGGAAAGAAACATAAGGCACACTTTAAATCTTTTAGTGAAGTCTCAACAACTGAAGATTTAGAGTTAGTGCACATGGAGTTATTTGGCCCTACACAAATTGGATGTATTGGAGGCAAGTACTATATATTTTTTTTAGTTTATGATTACACAAGATACACGTGAGTCTGTTTTCTAGAATGAAAATCTGAAGCCAATAGTTATTTTAAAACGTTTGTAGCCAAAATTAAAAATGAGAAAAACCTTCCATTAATAACTATTCATAGTGATCATGGGGATAAATTTTAAATTCTGATTTTGAAACTTGTTTTAGTAAAAAAGGCATTACACATAACTTTTCAGCTCCTAGAACTCCTCAACAAAATGGTTTGTTGAAAGAATAAATTGTATTCTTTAAGAGATAACAAGAACCATGTTGAGTGAATACTCAATTTCTATTAATTTTTGGGTTGAAGTTGTGAGTACTTATTACTATACTATAAATCAATTTTTGATTAAATTACTTCTTAATAAAACACCTTTTGAGTTATGGACAAGTCGAAAACCAAAAAAAATATACTCAAAAGTATTTGGATACAAAGAATTAATTTTTAATACAAAAGATAATTTACACAAATTTTCACCAAAATCCGATGAAGGTATATTTTTAGGCTATTCCACTACCTCTATGTCTTATAATGTTTTCAATAAAAAGTCTTTCATTGTTGAGGAAATAGTATATGTCAAATTCGATGAAACAAATTATTTTATTCTTAAATAATCCCAACATACATCTTTTGATATATTTTCCAAAACTGATTATCAAGCTTTGATATAAGAATCTTCTAATAAGTAGAATAATCAAGAATTATTTTCTAAAATATTCACTTTGGAAGAATTTCTACCTTATGTTGATGAACATGTTTTACAAAACCCAAGTTAGTTGTTTCTTAAGAATCATCCTAGTGATAGTATCATCAGTGATGTAAATCAACATATATGGACTAGAAGCTATTTCATAAATGAAGTATAAAATCTACCATTTATTTATAAATTCAAATTGAAAAATCCTGATGAGGCTTTAGGTGATAAATATTTTATTAAAACAAAGGAAGATGAGCTAAATGAATTTTAAAGGAACAAAGTCTAGACCTTGGTTGAAAGACCTACAAAAACCTATGTAATTATAGTTAAATGGGTTTTCATAAAAAAAGTGATGGAAATGGAGTCATTTTTAAAAATAAATAAAGTCTAGTTACTAAAGTTCATAATCAATAAGATGGAATAGATTATGAAGAAACCTATTCTCCGATAGCTAGACTTGAATCTATTCGTATTCTATTAGGATTTACATCATTCTTTAATTTCAAAATTTTTAAAATGGATGTTAGTGTAATTTCATTAATGGATATATACAATAGTAAGTTTTTTTTAAAAACCTTAGAGGTTTGAAGATAGAAATCATCCTGAATACGTTTTCTAACTTACCAAAGCACTATAAGAACTTAAACAAGCCCATAGATCCGGGTATAATCGATTAACAAGATTATTGTTACAAAAAAAATTTGTTAAGGTAAGTAATGATCCAAACATTTTTATAAAGAAATAAAACATAAATGTTTTTATAGTTAGAATTTATGTTGATGACATTATATTTTGATCAACTGAGTAATCTTTAACAGATTCTTTTGCGAATCTTATGAAATTTGAGTTTGAAATGAGTATGATGGGTGAGTTAATATAATTTATTTGTTTTCAAATTTCTAAAAAACCAAAAGAGAATTATATATATAAATATAATTTTATTAAAGGTATTCGTAAAAATTATGGATATGAAAATACAAAAATATTAGTACTCTAATCAGTACCTTAAATACACTTGATCTTGGTGAAGCTGAGAAAATATTTAATCAAAAAACTTTTAGAGGAATGATTGGAAGTATACTATACTTAAAAAATAGTCATATAGACTTAATGTTTTTAGTATGATTATGTGCAAGGTATCAGGAAAATAAAAAGGAATCCCATTTAAAATATGCAAAAATAATTCTTCATTATTTAAAGGGAACTAAGGATTTAGGACTTTTCTATTCTTCTATAAATGATTTTGAATTAATTTTTTTTTCAGATACTAACTTTGGTGGTTGTAGAATGGATAGAAAAAGTATATCTAGAACTTTTCATTTCTTAGGTGATTAATTAGTTTCTTGGTCTTGTAATAAAGAATACTCAGTAGAACTTTCCACTACCGAAGCTGAATATGTGGTAGCTGGATGTTTTTATTCTCATGTATTGTGGATGAAACACACACTCATTGATTTTGGCATGATTTTTACTAAAATTAAAATACTATGTGATAAAACTAGTTCCATAGCTTTAAGAAAAAAACCCTAAACATCACTCTAGTTCAAAACACATAGATATTAGATATCACTTTCTTATGGATCACCCACTAAAAGGAGATATCATTTTAAAATTTATCAGAATGTAAGAACAAATTTTTGATATTTTTACAAAACCATTACCTTCTGATATATTTGAATACAATAAATGGAAGCTAGGAATGATCACTGTAAAGTAATCATTAATATATACCTTTTTATTAAACCACATCCTTACATTAAGCTACTCCTTTTCAAATCGGGAGTACATATGTTTTTTAGTTTTCAAATTTTTCATACTCAGAAATTTTTTAAACTCAAAATTTTTTATACTCAATTTTTTCATACTCAAAATTTTCATACTCAAATTTTTTGTACTCATATTTTTCATACTCAAAAATATTTCATTCAAATTTTTTTTATACTCATAAATTTTCATATTCATAAATTTTCATACTAATAATTTTATCATACTCATATTTTTTGAACTCAAAATCTCTCATACAAAATTATATTTAAATTTATTTTAGTACTCAATTTTTTTCCAAAAATATTTATACTAAAACTTTTTCATACTCAACATATTTCACATTCAAAATTTTTTATACTCAATATTTTCATTCTTTTTAAAGAAAAATATCAAAATGAATAAATATGTCTTGAAACTCCAAAAGGTACGATTTATTACTTTAAAATTTTTCAATTCAATTATTTTTATTGGTATTTCGTTTTATTTTAAAAAATTATTAGATCCATGATGAATATGATAACTTTTAAAAAAAAATAAAACTTGAAGAGTTCAATTTTCTCTACCATTGGATCGTTTTGATTGAATATGAGCCACATAATCTCCAAAGTCACATTTATTCATCTATATAAAGGGACCCCCTACCCTGTCCAATATCATTTTCTCTCATATTTTCACTAAAACTTTTCTTCCCTTCAAGTAGCCGAGTCTGAAATTTATCTTCCTTAGAAATTTTATCGTACTCATGTTAGAATCAAAAACATCATCTCCTAAGAAAATGGATCTGAAATATTTCATAGCCATGAAGGTATTTAGATAATGGTTACTCATCATAGGTTTTTATGATAAGCATGACACTTCATTGAAAAGAATTATCAAGTTTCAATTATGGGAATCTATTTTCTTAGAAAAACCCAACACCAATCAAGATCATATTCTCATTGATGAAGTTATACAATTTTATAGTTCTATGAAGATTGATAATAATTTAAAAGTGTAATTTAACATGTATGATAGAGTGATTATCATGTCAGTAAAATAATCTGCAAATTTCCTTTGTATACCATCAGAGGATGATGCCTTTTCCCTTCCCATAAGCTACCTAAAGAAAAAGGAATCTTCAATAAGAAAAGTTCCATGGAATATATTTTTGAGATTTGTTAGAATAAATGGAAAACTACTCATCTCTCATCTCATAATCATCTTATTTATATATGGATATATGTATTATTAATACCTCAAAAAGGTGATAGAGAAACCCTAAAAGTCTCAGATGTTTTTATTCTGGATTAACTTGTTAACTTCAAAAGTTTGAATTTGATAGTTTATATTTTTGTAACCATCAACAATTTAAAGTTCGGTGCCATCATATCTCAGTTGATTATGTTTCTAGTGACTCCAAGTAAGTTTATATCTAAAATTTTGAACTGTTTTAATCTCTCAATCATGTCATCACCAAGGAATATAAAATTCCCACTGATTAGTGATGATTTGATCAAAATCTGGAAATTTAATTTTGATTAAGAATAAAAGAAATTTGTAAAAGATTCTAGAATTGATGTTTTAAAATAAGTTATTGGAGGAAGTCAAGGTGTTCCAAAATAATAAGTGATGATTTTTTCTGAGAAAAGAAAGAAAGAAAAGTCTGATTTTCCTTTAAAACCAAAGAAACAAAGAAATGAAACTAATGAAATCACTACTGAATAGAGAAGTAAACAAGATAAAAAAAATAAGGAGACCCGCAGTTTGGTCTTAACCCTGCTGAAGACCTTGACAAAAAAACTCATACTTAAGATACTCTTAAAGATAATGAGAAGAAAATAAGGTTGAAAAAGGGGAAATCTGATGATTTTGATATTTATAATTTGATTAAAGGAGTTGAAAAGTTGAGTGATATAATTGTTATCAGGGAAGAAATTCAATAATATTTAGTTACTCCCTCTATCCAAGACAAGGGAAAGAATAAGAAAAAAGTTGGTGAAGAATCAAATACACAAAAATATTCTCAAGAAGAATTATCTTAAGAAAAATAAGAGAGTGAAATTATAGAGATAGATCAAGATATTTTTGAAGAGGAATATAGAAATGAAGACAAAAAAAGAGTGGAAAAAGAGAAAGAGAAAAATAAAGAAGAAGAAAAGCAAGAAGATGATAATGAAAAGGATAATGGTCAGAACAAAAAACCTCATTCCAATATAATACCAGTAAGATATTTAGAATATGCTTCATGCAAATTACCATCCCTAGGATTAGAGTCTTCAAAGAAAGCTACTCAGGGAATCCAAGATGATAAATTCATTCACATTTCAGATAAAGAAGAAGAGGCCAATACCAATGTAGATCGTAACTAGAATTTGGAAGATGATACTTCCAGAACTCATTCTAGAGAGATTATTGATTGTATGGAAGATACAGACTCCAAAAATACAATCTCATTAAAAATATATCATTATATTTTTAAGGCTTTAAACATAATTAAGAATAAAATTCCATATTTCTCAAGGCTTGAAGGAAATATTGATTTGGTTTCAGAAAACCAAAACAAAAGATCATATTAAATCATACTTCTAAGACAATGACTAATCATTATTGAAGCTTATTTAAAAGAGTTTGAAGAAAGTAACAAACAAAACATAAAGTAATGCAACAAAGTGGTTAAATTTTCTCATAATGATGATGAAAGTATCAAATGCCATGAAGATTCAATTGAATATTTAATAATTCTTGCGAATGAAGTCACTGGTTATTTCAAAAAATTGGCTAGTGATACTTCTCAAAAATTAAATGCTTTCTGAAGACCAGATGCAACCCAGTCCAAAGAAATCAAGAAAATAAATAAGAAGTTGAATGTAATTCTATCAGAAGTTTCAAAGTTGATGTTTTACATGGATGATATAATTGATTTTAAAAATAATTTTTTTGTTGAATGACAATTCGAAAGTGCATGAAAATACAAGTAAAGATAAAGAGAAAATGATTCTGGCTCAAGAAGAAAAATTTTGTATTCTTGAAGAAAAACAACTCTCTCAAGAAGAATTCAATTATAACCAGGATCAATTATTTTCAAAAAAGTAAGAGAAGCTCCAGAATTAGTAGGAACATCTTGAATAACTCATGGATTATAGGAAGGAATTCAAGAATATGAAGATAGTTATCTTAGACCTCTTAAATAAGGATAAGGAGAAGGATATGTAATGAATTTTTTTTTAACTCTTATTTAATTTTCTTGAAAACATCAATGAAATTTTTTATCATCTACATAAAGTTTGATTAAATGTTTCCAATTATTTTTGATGAATGATCTTTCACTTATTATAGATGATCCAATTCAATATTAATTCATATATATTTTTGTTTCTATAATTGTTTTTGGTATTATAGGACTTTAAATATTCATTTTTGTAAATAAAAAAGGGGGAGAATGATTTTTAATGAGAGAGAATGGTTTATTCAGGGAGAGAAGTTTTCATAAAAGAGTACAATGATATATACAAGGGAGAATTATTTAGTAAGGGGGAGTAAAATTTCCTAAAACAATGAGAATACGATCTTTAGTGATTTTTTTATCCTAAGGTGGAGTTATTCATATTCAATAAAATATTTAGAAGAGTTTTTAAAACTCATGGGGATATAAGTATAAATGTTTACTTCAGAATATAAAAATTTATTCAACCACTTTTTTGACTTAAATTTTAAAAATTGATTTTTTATTTAAGTCTTATGGTTTTTTCTTTCCAAAAAGTGGGATATTGTTATGTCCAAAGTCTTTTTTTACTTTTATATTAATTTTGTTTAGGAAATCACAAACTCTTTCTTAAATACTCAGTTATAACCTCTTTTATGCCTAAATATTTTTTATCATACTTTTTTTTTTAAAATCAATTAATATTTTATAAATACAATTTTCATAGTGAATATGATAAAAATAGTAAAAATGAGAATTTCAGTAATGATTAATTCCATGATTATCTTAATTATCCTGAATATAGTTATATCATTCACACCAGAAATGACTTACATCATAAATGATGTCCAATATTTCATACTGAAAATATTTTTGTAATGATATAAATTGTACTAACTCTCAAATAAAAATCATCAGAATATTTTAAATTCATTTTTTATTGTACCTAGAAAATACAATCGTAATGAAAGGAAATATTTTAAATCAAAATGATTTCATGTATTATATGATAATCAAATCAATGTCGTGTTTTCAGTTTCAATATGACCGTTAGAGTAACAGGTGTCCAAGTCCCTCTAATATTTTAAGAGAACATTCGACTATTGGAGTCCAATATGACCATTGGTACAAAGGACTATAAATATCAGGTCATTTGAATGTGCTCAATAACAAAAAAATGATATTGAGACACAGTGTGAGAGATTTTATGAGTTTTCTATATGTGAAAACTCTTATGTTTACAAGTCGTGAACTTCTTGTTCCATATAATTTTAACTCTCAAGGGGTTTTTTTCATTGTGAGATGCCGATCAATGTGATTATGATTGTGTTATTCCATGGATTTGAAGACATTTGTGGTGATATTTTTAAGATTGAGGGATTTCAAGGCTAGGAATACATAGGTTCCAATCACCTTATTAATTGAGGGATGTTGTGGATAGGCAAAAAGACCAAAGCCGATAATTGTATCAAGGTATTACCCTAGTGTGGGTATTATATACTTTTTTGAAAGTATAAATGAAGGGACCTTTATCCTAGGTTATTTTATACTCTTCTCTTTGAGTTAAAATAATTGTATTTATTTAATTTTATTTAATTTATGATTCTATAGTAATATAAAGTGAATTTTCTATATATTCATTTTTCTATTCTCTATTCGATGATTTCTATCTTTGTAATTATGATTTCTATGATTATGATCACTTTAATTACTCAGTACAATTCTATACTCTTTTTGATATAATCATTATTTTGTTTTAATCTGATTATCGCAACCACTATTATTACGATTCTTACCACAATTACTGTGATTATGATTAAATACAACTTGTGCAATATATATCAGAATCAACATGATTATGATATTTTTATAACCACACGCAAGGTCTAGTTCATTTATTGTTTTATTTCATAATATGGTTTTTGAATTGAATTAGTTTAAACTCTTTTAAAAATATTTATTTTAGGGATAAGAACAAAAGTTTTTTAAACCTACAATTCACCCCCTATTGTATTTGTCTATCTAAATATACATTTTGATCCAACAATTAGTATCAAATCCAAGTCTCTATAATATAGATACTTACATAAATAATTGTGGAAAATTAATTATAATTTATTATTAATAATTATTGGTGGATTTTTTCATAATATAGGTTCTTGTTATCATGAGGATGCCTCTTTTGGGTTTTGGGGAGGATTAGGTGAGTGTTTCTTGTGGATGGTAACTTCATTTTAGAGGTAGGAGGTCCCTTAAATACTTAACTATATGTGTTTTTGAATATGGTTGATTGTTCTTTCCAGGGATTTAGGTTTTCATGGTTAATAAGGGACTGTGATTGGTTCTATTCGATGTATTGGTTTGGTTAAATTCATCAGGTGGAATGATTTAGATTTTTCAGGTATGTCTTGGGAGCTATGAAAATTCATAATTAACCAATTTACAAGGAGCATTGATATTATTTTGTTTTAGTGAACTCCTAGAGGGACTCATCTCATGAAATTGGTAAAGTGTATCTTAGAATGAGGTTGGAGGTGTGTGAAGAGGATTTGAACAAGGGTTATTTTTCAAGTAGTGGTTTGAGATAGTGTTTAACAGGGGAATTATGGATAAAGGAGTTCTTAAAATGGTTTGGGGGTGTGTCTAGTTAGAATGGGTTATCCATGTAACACTAGTGGATAAAGTTAAAATGGTCTCCCTTAGGTGCCCCACTTCCTTAGACATGGATATTGGGATGAGTTGGGCTTAGTTTTTCATCCTATGATCGACAGTGGCATAGGTTTTGTGGATGAAATTGGTAACATTGAGTGAGTGTGGGTGATTACCTATATAAGGTACCTTCTACATGTTTAAAGTATGTTCATGAATTTTTTTAGTGACTAGTGTGGGAGATTTCACAAGATTGTGATACTGGGTTCATTGTGATATTTTTTAGTTACATGATATGTTTGGTAAGTTTAGATTGGTCAAGCCTATAGTGGTTGATATTTATATTTCATCCTTTAGTAGTTTTCTAAGTGTAGATGGGTACCTAGATGGGGGATATGTTTACTATGTTAGCCTAATATTATTGTTTGTTTTTCTTAAATATGTTTTTACATTGGTGTTGTGGGAACCCACCCTAAGTGAGTGTGTAGAGGTAATACATGTGGTTTGTAATGTGGTATGCGACATCACCCTAAGTGATAGGATGGTTTCATGTGATGTGGTATATGAAATGATTTGGGTTTTGTTAATGAGGCCACTACATAAATGAAATTATTTTAGTTCCCCAAGTTATATTTTAGTATAATGTGATGTAGTGACTGATATGGTATGAGATGTGATCCATGGTCACAACGTGAGTGAGAGGGTGGTTATTCCATGAGTGAGAGGGTAATAGTATGTGACATGGAATGATATATGGTATGATACCTCACCTTGAGTAATAGGGTGGAGGTATGGGAAATGTTATGTGATGTGGTTATAGGACTCCACAGAGTGAGAGGGTGTTGTCCATGGTTTCAATAGAGTATTTAGTTAGTATATTTTGGTATAAGACTTGGTTGTGTTCCTTACCATGAGTGAGAGGGTAGTGTTATATTTGAGATGATTTTTTTTTCATTTTTGTACATATTTTTGGATATTGTCTGAAGCAAGTGAATTTAGATTTAATTGTGACTTGGTTAACACATGATAACCTAACATGATTGCATGTGAGTTAATTATTTATTTTTCTATACAATAATAAAAAGATATGTTTACCTATATAAGGGGAGCTTGGTTATACCATACTAGGAATATTTATCCCACTATATATGAGAACCTGAGTGTGTGTAAAGGTTTAATTGTTTCACTTTTATGTGACAAATCATATATGGGATTTGGCTGGAGTAGTTAGATCTGATTCAGGGATAAGGATTGAGGCTAGACTCAAATTCATGGTGATTTTTACATTTGTTTTTATTTATTCAGTTTATGATTGATCGATCCAACAGATGATCCTTGGTGTTTGTATGAATCAATGAGTTCATATAGTTATTCAGTTTTATTATGGTTTTTTACTCATGGAAAACCCCTAGATGTGTTTCCTTGAATAATAAAGTGTTATAGGAGATTAATATTATTTACATTGTTGTTTTATGTGATTACATTGTGAGTATTATCTTTCAACATTGGTTACAAACTATAGATGCTATTAAAAAGCCTTTGGAATTTGTGAAGGCTTGCCTGAGGTCATGTGGTGCCCCCGTATGAGCTCGACAAAGGGTTTTTGGGTTGGATCATTACAAAAGAAACACTAATAGTACATGGTTGGTTATTTTCATAAATTATAACTTTCTAATATGGTTATTCATGATATAAAATTACATTATGTGGTCTCTTATTATATCAAGTCCAAAATAATATGGTAATGAAATTACTATTTATTTTGATACATTTATTAAAGAGTTAAAATTTATGTTTTATACTGGTGTTACATTATATGATGATCATAGAAATGAATATTTGAAATTTATATCTACGTTGTTTAGGACAATAAATAAATGTCTCTATTATGTAAATTTGTTAGAATACTACAATAATAGAATTTTATGGTTCCCCATTTGTGAAGAAGGTATACACTTAGTCAATTTGAAACATTTTATGAAAATACTATTTTTAGTGTATCATAAATTTTAACTCCAATGGAACACATACTGATCCTAAATAACATCATTTGACTAGAATTCAGATGAAGGTGAAAAACCATATATATTAAAAGTTAATAATTTTTTGAGAAATTAAATGATATTTTTACCTTTTTTAGCTAACATTTTCAAAAATATTTACGATAATGGGATGAAAAAATAGATTAGTTTTCTTTAAATTACCGTTCTAGAATAATTTTTATGAAAAATAATTATTGATGTCATTTATATGAAAAGAATTATTGTGATAATGTTTTTGGTACATTACTAAATGCACATTGAAAAATAAAATCTGGTATAAATTAGGAAAAATTAGCCTGAAATAAATACATATTACAATATTTTATATTAATATCCATTATATCTCATAATAAATCACTCCCTAGAACCTAAAGGATTTGTGTATTTGGAGATTACATACATAAACAACATATTTTAAAACATTTTAAACATCTCAAAAAATTAGTATTCTCACATGATACCCTTATTGATACCTTATATATGATACTCTTCTTAAAAACCAAGTTAATTGAAACATAAAAATGGTTGAGGTCAGATGATTAGTAAAGATAAACATTAGAGATATTAATTGAAGACCATATGAGAGCATAATATAAGCATTATAGTATGTGAACATAATAAATATACATGGTCATAAAATAATCCAATCATAACCAATAAAACATATATAAAAAAACATGATTCATTGTATAAGGATTTTATAATAACATAAGACATTAGTCATATGAGAGTTTACACACAAGTCAATAATCATGATCCATGAGAACATAATATAATATAATTTCATATTATAATAATGTGAATAATAATAATAATATAAATGATAAAATATTTCAAGGATAACATTAATAAAATCATATCATAATGGACTTGGATAACAACCTACCCATAACATAGTAGACATGGGCTAACCAGTAGTGTCCCATAACATTTTTTGGACATGGTATAACCATGAGTTTCCTATACTGATTTCATGAGATATAAAACTTTACAAAATTTATTGGAGGGATATAATAGACCCAACCATTACATTATGATAAACCATGCATATGTGTTCCAAATTTAATTCCCTACTTCCCCAGACCACTTGACTGGTTTCCAGACAGACGGTCTGTACTTGATATCAGGATCACCTCCCTATATGACAATGGCATCTGAATAGTAGTGAGGGTTTAGGGTATTAACATTGGATAATATACAATCATATAAGAGTAAAAAATAAAAACAATCCAAAAAATACACAATAATAAAAAAAAGGGTACATTGAAGCAATAAAAAAATCATACTATAATAAATGAAAATTTGAAATCATACAGTCATAAATCATATCGGGTCACCCATTGGGATGAACCATTATGAAAAAAATACATAAGTGGATCTACTACTATCCCTGACACTCAACTCATCCCAATATCTAGACTCCTACAGATCTATTCTTCTCAATCATGAAACATTGACCCTCTTCCCAACTTGAACCAGTGAACAACGAATTCTTCTTGGGTACACAAGTTCCTTGGCCACTCATGTAGGGTGTGAGTACAAATAAATAGTGAAACACTAATAGGATCCCAAACAAAACTAGTAAATTTAGTGTATAGAAAAGTAATAAGATCAAGAAAATAAATAAATTACCTCATATTCATAATAAAATAACGAATTTAGATCAGTAGGTTTTAAGGTGACATACAAGATTGATGATACTAGTATTGGTCTATTCCAGAGTGTCTCTAAGTATATAACATATCATTAGTGGGATACATGTCTAACCCCAGAATCTCATTTATAAAATCAATCACTTAGTAGAAATAAGTCCCACCCATATCATCTCTAGGAATTAGATAAAGGGATAACATCCATCCAGAAGTATTAATAAACACTCTATCCAATATCCACTTGGTAGTATTACATATATGTAAAGGTCCATAATCCAATCAATAAAATCAATAAAAATAGGGGCTAATTTCCATCCAATATTAACTCATAATAGTGGGTTACGACATCCTCTTATTAAAACCACATAACATTGGGGGACATTATCCACCTAATAAAGTCAGATAACTAGTGAGGGATAGTATCCACCATGCAGTATCAATAAATAATGAGAAATGATATCCAACCAATAGTACTAATAAACATGGGTTCCATAATCCATCAATTAGTATCACATAAATAGCGGGGTCCAACATCCCCTAAAAAATATCAGTAACAATCCCCAGGGGACAATATCTTCATATAAACAACTCAATAATAATTTAAAGGGTTGATCACTTACACATCCATATTATATAACCAAATCCTTCATCCCAATTTCATGACATATTTCCTACCACTTAATCCAAACTAGGATTACACCATTGATTCAACTTCTAAGGTGACACTCAAAATCATCGATACCCATTCCCATACTAACCCTATCATGGGTTAACAAAACACCATGGAACCCATTTAGGAACATTAGGAAAAATAATAGCTTGAAAACCGTACATGGATTCCTCTATATCAATCTTAAATCTCAATCCAAACTTATCATTAATGGGTTATACCATCCCTCAACATCATCATGGTCACATCATAGCCTCACTAGCCTTATAGGATAAGCACCACTGAAATTACTCATAAGAGATGACATAATGCCCATCCCACTTCTTAAGTCATCCTAGGTTTTTCCACCAACCTAACCTATCACAAATATACCCAGGAAATACCCCACTGAGTGATCTTATGCTAGTGTGAGAGAGAAACTCTCCCCACTCTCTAATCATCTATCCCATGGGTCTAAGACATATAATTTCCTTCATGACCTACCTCCAGGTTCTAAGGTGACACCCAAGGTTTTCCAAGGTTAGACTGACATTATTCCATAATTAGTAGGCTAAAGGATCCTATCTCATGGTCTATTATGTCTCACTTATTTCATTCAATCAATACCTCTCTAGGATCTAAGTGTCACATGAAATGCATTTATAAATAGCCCCTCAGCCATATATAGTCTAGGAACCATCTAGGGTTGAAGGTTTTGTTATGGTCCTTAACACATACATTTTATCCATAAGAATATACTTTTAATAAAACAATTAATTAAATTTAAAAAGGTGAATCTTATATAGTGATGAGACCAAATATAACATATGGTATAAATAAAATTAATAAAACATATGGTCATGATAAAGGGACTACCTACCTCACACACAAAGTCATTTCCTCTAAGAAAACCCTAGCAATCTCTCCCAAACTCGTCAAAGTCAAACCGATCATCACCCAACCCATAAAAGGCTCTAAATCATTCCATAACATTTAAATAAATTAATTATACAAATTTTAAATTTATTTTTATTTTATAATTAAATAGGAATAACACTTAAAAAGTCACCAAGTTTCATCTACTAATTGAACTTGTGAGAAATCAGGTGTGGCATACTCCCAACACTCACCCAAACTCAAGACATATAAAATTCACAATTTATACACTTGATTCAATATAAAAATTCCTCAGTTTAAAAAAAAACCATCAAAAAAATTACTGGATGATGTATTTTTTTTAAAAGTCATACAAATATCGTCTTATGATGTCCTTTATCCATGTAGAGAAAAATATACCATCATACCGGGATGATTCCATAATGATCTGATAGAATCACCTCAATAAATCTAATATAAATAACCCAAAACCGTAGGAATATAATGAAAATAATAGAAGAGTAAAGAGGAGAGAAATAATCACCTAAAAATTCTATATAAATCACACTAAAAGAATCACATTAAAAGGGTGATCAAAGGATATCAAGGTGAGGGGATTTAAATGGTCGACACATATGAGAGTGAGAAAGGAGAGGGGGAAGATGGGTTAAAACACATTGGATAATTTTTTTTATTTACAACTTTATAATGAAATATATAAAGATACATGGTTTACCCACATGGTTTTATAAACCATTCATTGACCATGTGGTTGGTCTTATCTTAATCCATCCCCTTAAGATGGTTTTCTAAACCATGAACAAACTATTAAAATTGAAATGAAATCAAAATCACATTTTTTTATAATTTTTCTATAACTTTTCAACAAACCCCAGGAAAAAATCATCCCATATTGTTTCCCCATATGGTTTCCTCTAATTGTGTTCCAACCATAAGTTAACACTCTAAGGTTAAATCAAGCTAGCATAATTTCCCTAGAAATACACATGGCTTTACCTTAACCGTGTACTATCCATGCATGCTAATCATGTATGAAAAAAATGAATTAAATGTACAGTGTGTAAGAGGATCCACAAGGTTTTCATAAAACCATGAAACCCAAACCATGGACTAAGAGAAAAATATTGAAAACTATAACCTAAATCTATTGAACGTTATCCAAGAACCTTCGGCACATCACATGCCTTGATGAACATCCAAAAAAAACCTCTCAAGATTATTTATATAATAGTCTAGGACCTGCACTCTTGGATCCAGTTCTAAAAATATAATCATTACATTTCTAGGTTTAATACAGATAAACTTAACTCAATTTTATCCATCCAAAACATACAACATCAAACACAAATATTATATTACTTACATAACCATGGATATTTTATGTTTATAGTTTTAGATAATTAAGATAAACCCTTAAATAAAAAAATATATTTTTTAAGTGAGTATTTTTCTAAAAATGCATTGCTTTACTTATTATACATTTAGTATTTATCATAACCCATATAAAACCCTTGTAGACATATCTTCTTCAACAACCTTAGTTATAAACCAGTGAAAAGAGACATAATAAGGGTGAGCTAAAATTATCAGTAGGGTCAAACATAATAATTAACAATTTAATATCTTTTATGAGCACATGATGAGCATAATGGTATTAAAATATATTCAAAGTGCATGATATTTACATTATAGAACTTATACCCATCAAATCATAGATCATTAAACATGTGTTGTGGCATAATATTGTAACAATGGAAAGAGTCATAAGACTCAATAGTCATGAGCTATGTGATGCCAATCTTGATCAAATGAACCATTAAAAACTCATATAAATAATAGAGAAAACATGTTGGTATCTTATAAAATTATCTTTATCACCAATTTTAACTAGTGTAAGAAATAACTAGAGCCTAGTTATATCAATTAGAGAAACATATCTGGTCAGCTCCATCCTTTCCTTTAAAGACACGAAACATTACCCAATGGATTTAAGAGCCACATCGGGCTCACCCATCATATAAGATATATCAGGATCACCAATAATCATGAGCTATGTCAATATTACCCATAATCATTAATGATTTACAAGTATAATACATGAATATTAATAATGTAAGCCTACATTTTCATCATTAAAATTTTAAAAATAACATGTTTTACATTATAACATATTTTTCCCATGGAAATAAATAGGTTTCATGATAATATCTTCAAAAAAATAATCATAACCCATCTAGATAAAGATAATGGATGATATTATAAGATCATATTCCTAGTAAATTATATAAATCATTAAAGGATACCGATATATATGAAAACAAAACTAAAATAACATTTAAAAATTTTCCTTGAAAATATGCGAAAATAACCCCTTCTTTTCAGACATTTAAAAAATAAAAATTAAAAAAATATTTAGAAAAGGTTTTTCTTTGAAAATAACCATATAAAAATGTAAAATAATATTTGAAGTTAATAACAGTTATGAAGGTGATAAATGGTGGTCAAACCATATATATTAAAAAACATTCCTTTAACAATTGGGTAAACTCAAAATGTGTCATATGAGTAATGTTTAAAAGATAATTTTCAAGACCTTTGATAAAAATTAAAATTTAGTTAAAAATTATATTTAAATAATCATTGGAGTATATTAAATTCATTCTTGAAAACATTTTCGAAAACATGGATATGAAAGAGAAAATATTCCTGACCAAAAGGATAAATAAGGTCAGTTTTTCTTAAAAAAGTTCTTTTGATATTATTGAGTACCAAAGATAGGAAAATGAAATTAAATAAATTAAAACTAATAAATAATAATAGAATAATAATATTTATGTGGATAAAGAAAATAATATCATACAATTTTCTCTACAGAAACTTTGAGTATAAACAATATCATAATAAAAATAGATTGTAACATAAAAACTTTACCACTTTAGTAACTTTTAAATAAAAATAAACTCAATGAAAGAATGTGATAGGGATATGTAAATACCATTAATTAAATGAATAAATATTTAAAAAATTATTCATGTAATAATATTTACACAATACAAAGAAATCATGGTGCATGATGTGAAGCATGTCTCAAGAAAAAGAGATCAAAATAAATAAAACCCTTATAATGAACAAAAATTTTGAATTAATAATTAGTCAATGAAGTTATTATATGAAAATATTTAAAACAACATAAAAAAATTTAAAATATATAATAAAACAATTTAGAGAGAAATTCACTCATAATCATGGCATAACAATGTTAATGAAGAAGTGTTATAACCCAATTAAAGGAAATTGAGTTAAGAAACCCCTTTCCTTGAGTCCCAAATTTATATTATTTACTTTAACTCATTTAAAATAAACATATATTAATTATTCAATTATTTAATAAACCTTTATATTCTTATTCACTTATCAATAAACCATTTATTTCATTTATTTAAATGATATATTTAGTTATATAACCAGTTAATTCCATGTTGGGTGTTTTGATGATGTCCGATTCGTAATTGAAAAATGATTTTGGTAGATTGATTGTGGTCAAAGGGGTCATTATTCCATAATATAAAAAATAATAATAATTATATAATTATAATTTTTATACATTAAATACAAATTTATAATCATCCATGAATGGTATAAGTGAAAAATAAATCACATCGTATTGTAGAGGTGGTATTCCACATGTATGCACAAGCGACATTATCATTTTTTAACGGGTGAAAGGGTAAGAAGTTAATTAATATATTATATTTTAATAATGATAATTATTTAATGAATATAATATATAAAAATTAAATCCATTATTATAATTATTCAAGATATATGGTAATGTAAAATGAAACACATCGCTTCATGGAGGTGGTAGTTCACACATACTCATGAATGATGTTTTCAGTCCACATTTGATGAAATAATGTGATGAATATGGTTATAAAATTAACATAATAAAATTATATTATATTTTATATATTTATTTTATTATATTTAAATGGTTAGGACATAATTTAATGAGTTATAAGAAGTAAAATGAAAATGATCGGTTAAGAGAAAAACCTCATCTTTGAAGAAACTCCTTTTGATCTCTCCTTAAAGACAATAGGGATAATATTTTAAGAATAAAATTACCTACATAATGTATATAATAATGATAATAATAGTTTTTAGGGTTTTATTGATTAAATTACTCATTATTTGTGAGGAAGAGAGGATAGGTGGTGTCCTTTTATAAGAGAGAAGAAGGGCACCCTTGAGATTACATAAAGTATTAAATTAATATAAATTATTTTTTATATTTACGTAGATAAAAATTTATATATTTAGATTATATTATGTATATAAGTATAAATTATATCATGAAATATTATTTAGATAATTTTCGTTGATGTTTTAATTCTTATCTATGAGTTTTAACCTCCCGTTAGCCTTTTTAACGATTACCGTGATAAAAATGTTTTTTTACTATTTAGGGGTAAATAAAGATATAATAAAATTAAAATCAACCTATTAGTGGGAAATTATTTATATTATAGGTAATATATCATTCGATTTTATAAATATAATGATTTTATAATTTTTAAGTCATTTATTAAATTATTATTTAACATAAAACACCATTAAATTTGTTTTTAGGAGTATTCACATAATTTGACTATAAAAAATGAAAATAAAATAATTTAATTCAAATATAAACTTTAAGTAAATTAATAATATTTTTTATCAAAAAAATTAATGAAACACTAAAACTCACCCAAAAAATATTACTTTCAAGTTTTTAATACAATTTCCTTGATTTTTATACTACCTACACAAACACTGTGTCGACGTTGTGTAAGCATTTAAGATAATTTCTCATCACTAAAAATGTAAAATAAATTAAAATAAAAAAATTATTCCTATTTAAAATGAAACATTTATTACCATTATTTACTTTTTTTATCCTTATGAACTAATATTAGAGATATTAAATTTACAAAAGTGAAATTTTTTGAATTATTCTTTACTTAAAATAATATTAAGGTAATTATAAAATTTAAATTGCAGAAAGTTGTCTTATATTAAAATATTTGATTATTTTGGTTGTAATGAACTTATAAAATATTAATAAGTTAGGTGTTATATATATCTTTAAAGACTTATCACATTATTTTTAACTATAAATACCGAATTTACCCTTGTTGAGGTGACAGATATTTTCCATAATTACAATTCATAATAACTAAAACAAAAAGGGTACTATTTAAAAAAATAGGAAATTATGATTAAAAATATGGAATCTATTTTATCAAATTCAATTCCTATAATTTTCAAAGATTACCTTCAAAATAATTTTGTAAAACAAGATGAGAAACAATTATCCAAAAAAATATATTGTTTATGTTACAAATGTTTTTTTACCTAAATTAAGAATAATAATGATTACAATGAAAATAATTGGATTATTTTTAATCAAAAGGAAGTAATTAAATTTTAAAATCTATTCAGAATAAAATGATACTCTATAAATACTTTAAAAGAACTGATAGTTTTCTATTAAAATTGGGGGTTTTCATTATTCATAAAAAATTAATCTTTTCAGAAAAATAAAAAAATAACTCAGATAATTTTGATCTGATGGTTTAAAAAATGATATAATTTTTATCAAATAAAAACTCTGATAATGGAATAAATTAATTATAACATTCTCTCACAAAAATTAATAAATACCATTTTTGAAGAAAAAATATTTTTGAAGCGTAAATTGACTTCCCCAAAAATTGAGTGCTTATACAGTAAAAAATAATCATTTAATTTTTATTGAGTAGGATCATTATAAATAGATTTCATATTGATTTTACTCTTATTCATACCCTATAGTTCAACAGCTAGGTTATAACATTCATATTTAAATAAAAATATTTAGGTGTCATTAAATTTCGATGTTGCATGTCCTGTATGCTATCAAACATAGTTTTCTTTTAAAATATCTAGGTATTAAATTTTCCCTATTTTAATGATTTGAATAATCTAAATTTTATCATTAACTTGGTAATATATGTTTTAACATTCAAAAATATTTTTTTGAAAACCCACATTGTAAAAAGGATAAATAAAACTTTCTTTTGGAAAGAAGGAAAGAGAAATATGATGATCATCTAGAATAACAAATAAATACTTTTCCAAATAGAATAACATTAGTGATAAGTGAAAATATGGGCATAGAGGATAAAATTAATTTACAAAAAATGATGGGGTGTGATAGAGAATAAAATGATTATAAAGTTAAAGACCACATAATCATCAATAAATAAGAGATAAAGAAGACCATCAATTCATCATAAATGGATGTAAAAGAATAATATTTTAATTTATCAGAGATTAATTTATTATCCTCCATATAAAATTCAAAAATATACTTACTTTATTTTATTGAAATCCATAAATGAAATTTCACCCTTTGGTTGTGTGTTTTAACATGTTTTCACATATATCTCAACCCATATTCCAAGATATAAGTATCCATAATGAATCTTTCTAATGATTAAAGCATCAAATTTTATATATTATAGGACCCATAAAAGTATTAAAATACAATCCTTCCATATTTACTAAATCCAATTTTTTTTCATAAGGTAATATAATACCCAAAATGAATAACCCTTAATATGAATAGATAATACATTTAACTCCAAAATTTCTATAATAACACCAAAGGATCAACATAGATCATCCCATAAATAGGTAACCCTATATCCAAATTAACATCAATTAATTCAAAATTAAATAATGTTTTAACCTTAATGGTTTTCTCATACCTATCATATTATATTACCAAAAATTTAATATCATTCTTCTAAAATATTCCTTTATGTTAAACATAAGGGTTACATATACCTCAAATGAATAAAATTTATCCCAAAATATCATTAATCCATAAAAATCCCATCACTTATGATCAGCCTTAAAATTCGAAACCCATGATGGTATCCATAACTATTAAGTTAACCTCATAGAAAATCATCATACTATAAAAAGTTGTTTAAACCCTTCTCTGATGCGAACTATAACATCCCTGAACCTAGATTTCCAGATCTGGTGCTAAAAACAAAATATTTACAATTATTGATTTGATACTGATAAATGTGACCCAATATTATCCATCTAAAACATATAAAATCAAATATAAATATTGGATCACCTGTATAACCAATAAAATTTTATGTTTATAGTGTTAGATAATCAGGAAAAAATCTTACACAACTATACCCATGTCTTTAAGTGAGTATTTTCACACTATACCCACATTCTCTTATTCCACATTAAGTATTCATCATCACCCATAAGAAACAATTATAGGAAAATATAACTTAATATTTTTTATTATTACTTGGGGGAAAGAAACATAGTAAGGGTGAGTTGAAATGATCAGTAAGGGTAAACATAATCATTAAAAATGGAATAACTTTAGTGAGCAGAAGATGAACATAAGGGTATAAGAACATATTCAAAGTGAATTATATTTACAAAAGAGAATTAATACCCATAAAAATCTATGTTAACAAATATGTGATATGTAATAAATCATTAACAAATAAAAGAGTCATATGAATAAATAATCACGAGACATGTAATGTGAATTTTGATCAAAGGAACCATTAAAAATTCATAGAAATAATAGAGAAAACATGTTGGAATCTTAAAATATTATATTTATCACTCATGTTAACTCATGTTAGAAATAATTAGGGAATAATTATATCCATAGGAGAAACCTCCCCAGTTAACTCCCTCCTTGTTACCTTTAAATAAAAGGAACATTACCCAATGTATTAGAGAGCTATATCAGTATCACTCGTTCTATAAGCTATATCAAGAACACCAATCATCATAAATAATTTCCATGTACCATATAAGAATATAACACATGGAAGGTTGAATTTTCTTTGTCAAACTTTTAAAAACCACTTACTTTCCATTATTTCTAATTTTACCAGTTGAAAAGAAATGAGTTTCATGATAAAATCTTTAAAATAATCATCATAAGCCATACTTAGGAATAAAATTTATGATATCATAAGATGATATTCCTAGTGAAGTAGGGGAGACATTAAAAGATTTTTATATAAATGAAGATACCTTTAAAATAACATTTAAAACATTCTTTGAAAATAGGGGAAAATGTCCATTGATTTTGGAACTGTTAAAAACTAGAAATTCAAAAAATATTTAGAAAATATTTTTCTTGAAAATAAACATGAAATCTTGTAAAGTAATATTCAAATAAAATAATTTTTATTACAGTAGAAAAATTCAGTTAATATATAAACGTTAAAAAACATTCCTTTCATACTTATATAAAAAAGTAAAAATACATAATACAAGAAATATTTAAAAGATTACTTTTTAAATTTTGTTATAAAATATTAATATTTAGTTAAAAATGATATTTAAATAATAATTTGAGTATATTAAATAAATTCTTCATTTTTTTTGAAAAGATGTATATGGATGAGAAAATATTCCCAACTAAAAGGAGAAATAGTATAAGTTTTTATTGAAAAAAGTTCTTTTGATATTATTGAGTACCAAGGAGAGTAAAAATAAACGAAATAATGAAAACTTTATAAATAATTATATTAGAATAAATGATATGTGGTTCAATAGTATTATATAATTTACCTTAGAGTAACTTTTAAAATAAATAATCCCAAGAATAAAATGAAATTATAAAATAAAACCTTTAATTCTTTGGTGAATTTAAAATAAAAATCCATTGGAATATATAATGTGATATGGATATATAAATCCCATTAATTAAATTAATTATTATCTAAAAATAAATTCAATGGGAATTATATACACCATACAAAGAAATCATGGTGAATGGAATGAAACATGTCTTGAGAGAATGAGATTGAGATAATGAAAACACTAGAAAAGATCATAACTTCTAAAGTGATAAATAATCCATGAAGTGATTATGTGAACATATGTAAATTCTCATAAAAAATTATAAATATAGATTAAAATGATTTAGGTATAAATTCATACATAATAATGTCATAACAATGTTAACAAAGAAGTGTTATGACCCAATGAAATAACATTGAGTGAAGAAACCACTTACCATGAGTCCCAAATTGCTATGTATATACTTTAACTCCTATATAGTTTTAGTGTACTAGAATTAGTATACCTATTTATTACATCATTTTAGATTAATATGCATCAAATTAAAAAAGTAAATGACTGAGGACCATAATTGTTTAGTGTATTTAGAAACTTGGAACACATTATACTAGTTTGGTGAATGATCTTCAACATCTACCTAAAATATCTTACCCATTAGTACTCCTACTTAAAAAAATTTCATCTTAAAATAAGGAAATAAAACATAAGAAATAGGTGATCTCAAATGCTTTGTAAGGGTAATTAAGCGAAATATATAGGCATATCATGAACATAAGGTTATAATAACATGATCATAATATTTTAAAATCATAACCTGTATATAAAAGATCATATAAATGAGACATGGAAAAATATTGGAAGTTCATAAGACATGAATCATAATATAATGAATAAAATGAACCATGTGAGCATATCATAGTAATAAGGCGTATAATTTGTGGCAAATACATAAATATAAAAAATCTTATGTTAAGGATACCGAATAAATCCTTGATAACATATTAGGATATGGATATTCACTTGTGTACCCTCTTATTTTTGGGATTGTGCTATAAGTAGTGTACCCTACTACTTTTAGGATTGGGATGCAACCCACACACCTACTTATTTTTAGGCTTGGGCTACAACTCATGTACTTATTTTTTTCAAGGATAGGATAAAACCCATGTAACTTCTTTTCTTTACGCTTGGGATACAACCCATGTACCCTTTGAGCTCATATACCATTTATCATTACCCAATTAATTATAGGTAGATATAGGTTTCACCCATCAAATAATAAAATCATGCATAAATGTGCCACAAGATTATAAAGCATGAATCATATCATGACCCATAAAATGAGATGAGTTTTATAAAAAATCATATCATAACCCACGAAATGAAATGGGTATCATAAAAATTTCATAATATCATTAACTATAGAAAATAGATAGGTCTCAAAATCATTTCATCAAAGCATAACCCCTGAAAAGAAGTAGGTTTTGAGAGCATATGACCCATGGAAGAGAAATGGGTGTCATAAATATCATTCCATCAAAACATTAAGCATTAAAGAAAGATTATGAAAGGTTTTTTTGGATTATATACCTAGTAAGGACAAAAATATAACAAATTATGTCATCATATATGGAAAATAATTTTGAAATATATTTTAAAAACATTTCTTCAGAAAAATAAACTTTAAGCTTTGAATTTTTTTTTAAACATAAAACATTTTAAAGGCCATTTTCTTTAAAATAACCTTGATAACTTATAAATAATGTTGAAAAAAAATTAATATATTTTTCCTTGAAAACTTATAAAATAATCTTGAATGAGTTTTGAAAACCTTTTTCCTTGAAAAATTATAAAAGAATCTTGAAAATATTTTGGTAAACATTTTCCTTGAAAACTTATAAAAGAATATTTAAAACATTTTTAAAACCCTTTTCCTTGAAAATAATTTGAAAAATCACAAAAGAATCTTTGATATCATTTAAATACTTTTCTTTTAAAACATATAAAGGGAGTATTAAAAATAATTTAAAACACTTTTTAAAAAAACTGATTTTTTTGAAAACCATTTATCTTTGAAAACCAATTTAAAATCAAAAAATTTCCATAATTTTTGGAAACAATTTTCTTAAATTTTTTTGTAAATTTACAAAGGAAGAATCAAATAAATTATCATCATGATAGCAGGTAAGTCCATAAATGCAAAATATTCCTTTTTCACCATAAAAGTTTATAAAAGTGCCTTGATAATAAAATGAAAAGAAGATTAATTTTAATTTTTTTGTAAAAAGTTAATACATGGGAAACAATTTCCTTTAAACATCATATTATAATAGTAAAACATTTTTTAAAACACTTCTATAAAACAAAGTTTTTAAAGAACTAAGATTTTTGACCGAAAGGAGAAATAAATTTAGATTTTCATAAAACATATTATTAATTATTTTAAGTACCATAAAGAAGAAAATGGTAATAATATATGAATATATTATAAATAAAAAAATTAGGAGAATATTAATTAATTTTCTTGAGATATGTATCATAATATTTCATCAATGGAAACATAATCATAAATAATCCCTATAATAATGATATTGTAGTAATAAACTATTACCACTTTGGTAACTTCGAACCATAATACCCATAAAATAATAAAATTAAATGAAGCTTAAAATATCATGAAAATAAGGATATTAATTATATAACATCTAAATGGGAATTATATACACCCCATAGAAAAATATAGGTTCATAACATGACACGTATCTCAATGAATGAAAATTAAGACAAAATTACTTTACTTATTTAGTAACTTTACAACCAGGAACCCCATAAAAGAAAGATCATCAAATGGATATGTAAATAACCATAAATTTAATTATATTAATCATAGAATATGTTCATGGGAAGTATATACACCACATATAAGAAATAGGTGGTGGACATGGATTGTGTCTCATGGAAAACAAAAGTGGGATGAGTAAACCCTTACCTTAAGTATTTATTTTCTTGATACAAGTTCAATCCTCCTATATAATAATTATATGTTTATTATAAAAATACCACAGAAGCATATTATTATATATAATACCATATATAATTTTATTAGAACCTTAAATTAATTTTTTATTAAAAAATTTATGTTAATGTCACATTTTGGGTAATATCCGCATTGTTTTCTTATATGTTTTGACTTTTTTATTTATTTATACCCTTACTTAGATCACGATTTAATTATTTAAAGATTATTAGTAATGATATAAATATCATATATATTCAATATGTACATATTTATAATAATATACAAAATATAGAAATATGAAATAGAATACACTGCTTATGGAGATGGTAGGTCGTACGTACGCATGAACGTTGTTTTCATTTTATTATCAAATTGCAATATAGAAAGTAAATGAAATATATACATATATATAATATAATTAAATTAGAATTATTATTTCATATATATCATATAATTTCACCAACCCATCTTTAATACATTCCATGTAGAGTGTGAATAAATTACATTGCTTTGAGCAGGTGGTAGTCCACACTTCTCCAAATGAAATTATCATATTTACAAAAACTGGAAAGCCTGAAGGTATGTATTATATTATAATTAAATAATCATAAATATACCATAAATATCATATATATAACATAAAAATATTTTCCAGGATAATTCCCAACCATGAAAGCTGGTAAAGAATAAATGAACAACATTATTTCATGAGGCAGTAGTTCGTTGTACACTAGAACAGTAAGTTTGTTACCCATTAGAGGGAATTGTGTGTAAGTATAGGTGTAAAACTTAGAGAAAAAAAATATAAGTATATTTAGGATACTGAGGTTATAATGTAATGATTGAATAATAATATTTTATGGTGTGTAGAATAAAAATAAATCAAAGGAGCTTAAGGAAGGATGTTACCTCTTCTTTGGGTAACTCCTCTTGGTTTGGAACAATGAACTTCATTTGTTGGATTTATTCCCAATTTTAGGATTATAGGATTAATGGTGGGATTTTTTTAGATTATTTTAGTATATTTTTTTGAGATAAATGGATTTCTAGGTGTTGCTAGTGGTAGGGGTGATTGCCTTTTTATAGTGGGGTAGGAGTGGCATTCTTGTAAATTTTGGAAAAGGGAATTACACCCACATTTTTCTATGTAAACGGGATCAAATAATGAAAATATATATATATAAGGAAATATAAGGTCTAAATATGGATAAAAAAATTATTTCTGAAAATTTTATAGGTCATTTTGGTCCTTAAGTTTTAGGTTTCGTCCCTTGTTAAGCTAATTTTCCTCTTAATTGTTATAATTAGTTTTAATTACATTCACTAATATTTTTTGTCAAAAAATAATTTGAATTTATTAGATATTATAAATTATGATTATTCCAAATATGGAATCCATTTTTCCAAATTAAAATTACATAATTAGAAGAAATTAATTTAAAATTAATCCTATAGGCAGGATGACAATGCAGGTTTTTTTAAGTAAAAATATTCAAAAGTTTTCTAAGTTTTTATATCTAATTTTATACTGAAATTGATACTAATGACATAAATTGGATTAATTTACATATAATTGATATATTTTGACTTTAAAACCAATTATAAATATAATTTAACCTCAAATATAAATTATATGAAAAAGCAGTTTTGAATTTAAATTTTATATATTTCACTATTCATCAAAAAATGAAACTTTAATGAAAAATAACAAAAATTAACCCTAGCCTAATTTTGATATTTATTTTTCAAAAATTAATTTATTTTTACATATAAAATTTATAAAATTTATAAAATTTCGAAAATTTATAAAATTTCAAAAATTTATATTTAAAATCAGTTTTCCATTAAAAAGAGGTAATACTACTTTTATAAAAATATAGATTTTTATGTGTAATATTAGATTTCATCCAATATTATACCTATAATTTTTTAAAGAATGTAAAAAATATATTATTGAATATATAGGATATATATTTCATTAATATCAACCCCAATAGAAATTTATTTAATTTATTAGGATAATGTTTTTTGAGAATAAAAGTAGTTTTTATAAAAACATTCACTTTATAATCAATTGCTTCTTATATTAATTTATAATTAATTTATAAAAAATGAATTCAATCATGTATTTTCATAATTCAGTTAATCCTATTCATAACCCCCAACTTAAAAACTAATCTATATCTTATTATATTGAATAATAATATTTTTAATAATATATTATTGTTCAGCAAAACTCGGTCTTGCGTGTTATGAAATCCATCAAGGAAAGTCTGTCTTGTGTGTAATGTAAGCTAACCTAGATGTTTCGTGTAGACAAAGATAAACTTTATGTTGCATGTAGTGCATGATTAAATTGGTTTTATAAATAATGCAAGCCAAACATAGTGAATTAATATAAAAAAACTATTTTCAGTGTTGCGTAAAATGAAAAATATCAAAAAGATTAAACTAATTTGAAAATAAATATTCTACAAAATATTAGGGTGTTACATTCTACAACCCTTAAGTTTAATTTATCAATTTAAATTCATCTAGGTTATCAAAGTTTTAATATTTGAAAGTTCCTTTCATATAAACCGACATAGTAAAAATGAATACTAAAAATTCCTTAAAAATGGAAAGTTAGAAACATAATGGTTACCCAATGTAACATATAACTAGGTTACTTAATAGGAGAACATATGTGGGAAGTGAAAACATGAACATGGAAGAGAAATATAACTATCAAGTTCTGATAGAGAGTAATAGAGAACAAGGTTAGGATAAAGTTAATAATAAAATTCATAAATCTACGACGATCTAAGGGGCCATTTGATTCATCCGAAATGAAGGTACTAGGATAACCTTTTCGGTTTCAAGATATTTTTTTCAATTGTTGAGGAATCTCCATGAGAATATATACTAAATTGATTCGGTACAATCTCACCCTTTTTAGTGTCTTGATCAATTTATACCACACTTATATATCCATAAAGGAAGGTGAATGTTTCATTCCTATAGTACTAACATATTATAAGATCCATGATAAGCCATCCCATCTATCATCAGTTACCATCCACACAATTTTGTTATAACATGTTATCAAATATTCATAAATCCTCATATAGTGTGATAATAATTTAATGCCACAAAATTCATCTGACTTTTAATGTAAACTATTCATAAATTGTTAACATTATTCCCCTTCCAAAATATGATAATCCAAAAATTTAGAAAGAAGGTTATAGAATCAGCTTTACATAGATCCCCCATATATCATAAAGTATCTCTTATTCGTCACATACCAAACATGTCAATACCTTAATCAAGTATTCTTTTGAAACATGGTCATAACCTGAATTACCATAAATACTTTTGGAAAAAATGAATTCTTACTTATTCCAAAGTTATTTAATATATTCCTTAAATCCAAAAAAATTAAACTCCATTAATGATAGGAAAACACAATTGTTAACAAATACAATATCAGTTCTGAGGTAAAAAGTACCATCAAATTTACTTATTCATATCAAACACATCTTTGTCCAAAATACATCATCTTAAAATAAGGAACATATTAAGTGTTATCTTTCCCGTAATCATGTGTTTCCATGGATATCACCTTGATATTAAATTACTTTTCTAGTCCATCCGAACCATTAAACATATTCTTGTAAGTCCTTAGAAAAAACATAAACCGAACCATTCATATAACGTATTTCATGAATCAAAATACATAAAAACTTTGATTATTCCACTTTATAATTAATCCATAATATGCATACCTCATCCTATTAATTAATTCCCCTTTCCTTTCACATTTTATCTATAATATCATCATTATCAACAATATATCCAGTACTCATACCAACTTTTTTATTATCTTCGGGATTTTTCCCCTCAGGGAATGGAATTTCATAATGAACATTCATTCCACACTTCTTTTAACCTTCAAATATGTCTTAGGGAGGCCAATATTCCTATCCATTATGTTAATTGAACTCTTCATTTTCTTCTTTGTAGTTACTTGCATTGTGTCATTATTTTCCATAGTCAAAACATCTTCTTTTTTCCTCAAATACATTCACTTAGGTGATTATTTCCACATTCTAGACACAACAGAAATTGAATATTCTTTCCTCCATTGTTTCCATTACATGAACTGTTAGTGAAATCCTTCCTTATCTTCCTTGGTGAGTCTAAGAGTTTCTTATGGTTCATGTTGTTAATCGTGTTTTGTGGAAATTTATTTGGCATGATCACAATATCCTTAGCTCAAATGATCATCCCATTTGACTTCTCATCATAAAATTTTTCATCACATTCAATGATAACCTAATTCCTTTCAGTTTCGACCACTGGCTAAACCAAAAATCATAGTTTGAGAAAACATTATCATAGAATAAAACTGAATAATCATGAAAAATCACTTATAGGATGTCTAAATCATGACACTTACTCCTTTAATCAATGAAACCTCAGGTTTATACTAGGTTATTTATATTCATATTTTATTTAAATCCTTTATGATTGTTATGTCACAACTCGTCCCCCAGGACCCGTGATGTGACTACCCCAAGCTCGCCTTCCATAAGCCAGGGGTTGGAGACTAGAACCGAAAAGGTTTATCCCTAAAATAGGAATGCATTACCTTTAAACCAATACAACCACACAATCCAAGAATACAACAAGAAGAAACCACAAAGTAAACTACTGTAGTAAAAAGTATGGTGAAAGTAAAGGGGCCAGAATACAAGCCCAACTGAAAAGTACATGTACAACTAAAAAGAGAAAAAAGCTCATTGATCATCTACTAAGGATCTTACCTGAAGGGTAGGTATAGATCATACCCGCAGCTATCCACGTCAGCCTGTCACCTCCGTGTACTGCCCGGTCCTAGTTCCCTCAAGTCTCAGCTCAACTGCTCGTCATCTGCACAAGACACAATAAGGTGCGGATGAAGCCCGTGCATGGGTGAGTATAAAAATACTCAGTAGTGACCCTGAGACCCTCGAAGGTCTTCCAGAGTTCCACAAAGGAAAAACCACAAAGCAAGACCTCAATCACAAAGTAAAAATCAATAGTCAGCTCACACCAAGTATACAACTCAGAGTTTAGGTATAAAGATGATTAGCCAAAAGCTATATCATTTTATTCCATTAAAAATTTTCCACAACTGAACCCTATGGGAGTTGTTCCATTGTTGATCCACACAGGGTCGTATATCGATGATCCTTGACGGGACATTCTATGGAAGGTATTTGTTGGATCGCACACAGCTGATCCACACAAGGTCTCTAGAATGTTGATCCACACAGGGTCACTAGGACGCCTATCTACACAAGGTCTCTATGATGCTGATCCACATAGGGTTGTTGTGGTTCTGATCCACATAGGGTCACCAGAATTCTGATCTTTAACAGGTTTCTCTAAAACTGGTCCTCACCGGGTAGCTATGATGATGATCCACATAGGGTCTCTATGATGCTGATCCACACAGGGTCTTTACTTCAGAGACAACCAGTCACATGATTCCCACTCATAACATGATTGATTCTGGGAGAACCGCTCCTCAAACCATCGGTCATATTTCAACCGGTAATAAGTCCGGAAAAAATCATACCCAAGGGACCGCCCCGTCATAGGGGTCCCGACGTGATAGATGGTGCGTCGATCAGATGACCGGTCAGTGAGATATGGGCACTTTTTTAAAAAGGGACCGATGGGATTCAAGTCTGACCCAACCCAGGTCGCATGTCAAACTCTGTCAAAACTCACTTAGAGTTTCTTCAAAGGACCTCCTTATCACAAGGGTCCTTATTCCATAGACAACACGTTGATCGGACACTCGTTCTGTTAGTTAAATCCCTTTCTTTGAAACGGGGGTGATCACACCTCGGTCTAGCCTGGCTCGGTCAGGCCTGCCGGAATATGCCAAAGGGACCACTTCCCAAAAGGGCTCCCAACAATACTGACGAAATATCAAACAAACACCTCGTTCATTAGTTATGAGTGTTTATTTATTTGAGGGCTATTTGGGTCTAGACTCGGTCCGACACGGTCTAACTGGCCCAATGCAACGGTTCCTAGGGTCTACCTGACCCCACCCTGGTCTTACCCATTAAGGGTCGGCCCAGTTCACTGGGTCCATCATGTCGGGGTCGGCCCATTGATTCACGGGTCAGGGCCGCGGTTAGCCCGGCCCGCCGAGTGGGGCTTGGTCCACCCGCACTGGCTCGCTGGGCCGCGGGTCTGGACCGCTAGGCAGATCCGGCCCGTTCGGCTGGCCCATGTCAGGCCAGGTCCACCCCGGTCTGCCTGAAGGTGGACCATTGTGTCCCACTGGCCTTACGGTTGCAAGGCTGTTTCGCCAGCTGGTGGGGCACTACCCCACTGCATGAACAGTCGACGGTTTGGCCTACTGAGTTCTGCCAACGCGGCATGGTGCAGGGCCACACTGCTCCTTCCTACTATGGCTCGCTGGCTGCGGATGCTCTGTGATGCCCCCTTCTGCCACAGCCCACTGGTCGCAGATTCTCTATGCCATAGTCTTATACCGTAGCTCTCTAGCCCTGGTTGCATCGCGTCGCCGGCAGTGCCTGCGGGCGCCGCCCATGTCTCGTATAGCCAGATCGGGCTGGCCGCCTTTGGCTACCATGGCGTGTCGTCACACATTTCCTTCCACTGCCCACAACTAGTTGCCTCAGGTCTCCTCCGCCCACTGCCGACCGTCGCTAACATGGAATGCCCGTGGTTTCCTCTGCGGGCCACCGTACATGCTCTCGTGGTCCGTTCTTAGTGTTTTCTGGGCCTACGGCCCTCCCAAGCTACCGTTTTCATTGTGTGACCCTCTATTTCACATTTTCGTCAATCTGAGGAAACTGTCCTAGAAGAACGGAACATGAGTGAAGCAGCGGAGGGTCCGGGCCTTGTTCGTTTGGCCCTCACCCTCCGCGTTAATGTGGTAGCAAGTGAGAGCTAGGTAAATCATCAAAGATAACTCTTAAACAATCCCCCCTACATGGATAAGACATCCACTTATGATGATCGACAGATCCTCTTTCGTTGTTGTCGTCGGTTCATGATTTGGTGGCGCTCGTCACTGGTCGCTGAATCATCTCTCATCCTCTAAGTGGTTGGTGTCACGGTACTTTTACAGAGCTTCGTCACATGGTGAAATTGTGCCAACACCCCTCCACTAGCTCTATATAAATAGGAGGGGGGAGAGGTGGTTAACGTTCTAAGGAATTTATGAGGTTAATTTAATTTAGGAACCTCCCAAATTCCAATGGTACAATTACATCATGGTGGAGTCAATCCAATTAATGGATTGAAATTTCTTCGGTCCCTCCAGCACCGCTTATCCATCAGAGAAAAATAAATGAAATAAAATAAAATAACATGTTATTTTATTAATCTTTCAAAAGTCCACAAAAAATAATATTTTCACCCGGCCTAATGCGGTTGAAGTGAAGTCTTCATTAAGTGAATCCCAGTGCTGCAGATTCAATGGTTCCCTCATATTTTTAATCATATCACTACTTCAAAATTTAGAAAAATGCCACCCGCGCGTTTACTGAACATACCTTAAATAAATTCAGAAATTCATTCCAGACACACCAGGCCTTAGAATCATGCGCTGTCAATTTTAATAGTATCGCAATAATTCCATATAATTAAAAAAAATTACATGGAAAAATCTGGGTCTTTACATTCTCCCCACCTTAGGGATTTTCGTCCTTGAAATATACAACATAGAGTAAGGAAACAAATGGGGGTACTAAGCCCAAATCTAAGCTTCCCGCTCCCATGTGTTCTCGTAGAGGTTCCTGTGCTTCTAGCGAATACATACCAGAGGGATCGATCATCTATGAAGGACCCACTCCTGTCGATCCTCAATCTTTATTAGAACCTCCGTAAGTGTCTTCCCATCATCAATGTCTTGATCGCCCTAGTTAATAATGTGCGATTGATCATGCACGTACTTTCTTAGTTGCGGCACGTGGAAATTTTATGCACCTGATGAATCTATGGTGGAATAACTAGGTGATACACTACCTCTCCAACTCTTCTGAGAACCTGAAAGGGTGCGATGAACCTTGGAGATAACTGGTCACCCCAGCCAAATCTCCGCAAACCTCGTTGAGGTGAGACCCATAGGAAAACATGATTTCTCTCCTAAAACACCAAAGGTCTCTATCTCTTTTCAGCATAAGACTGATGCCTATTCTGTGCAGTCTTCATCCGCTCTTGGATGATCTGCACCTTCTCAGTGGTAGCCCATACCAACTCTGGACCCATAAGTGTTGACTCCCCTGTGTCTGTCCAGTATAAAGGTGATCTACATGGTTGACTATAAAAGGCCTCAAACGGTACCATACCGATGGTGGAGTGATAAAAAATTTTGTACATGAACTCCACCAAGGGAAGTGATCCTCCCAACTACGGCCAAAATCTAGGACAAAAGAATGAAGCTTGTCCTCTATTATTTGAATGGTCCGCTCCATCTGACCATCTTTCTATGAATGAAAGGCGGTGCTCCAAAAAAGCTAATTCCCAAACGCCTCCTGTAATCCCTTCCACAACCAGGATTTAAAATGTGCATCATGGTCAGAGATGATATTCTATGGAACCCAATGAATCCATACAATCTCTTGTACATAGAGGTGTCCCAAGCCCTCTACTGATCCCTGCTCTCTGATGGGTAGTAAGTGGGCCGACATGGGGAGTCGTTCAATGATCACCCAGATGGAATCGTATCCCCTAGAAGTACGTGGTATACCTATCACGAAATCCATGGAAATACCTTCCCACTTCTACTTTAGTACCTCTAATGGCTTCCATAAGCCTACTGGAACTTGATGTTCGAACTTCACTTGCTAAAAACTGAGGCATCATGAAACAAATTCTGCCACTGATTTCTTCATCCCTGGCCACCAATGCTGATGCCAGAGGTCTTGGTACATCTTCTCCACACCAGTATGTACCGCCAGTGGGGACATATGGAACTCCCTCAACACCTCCTCAGGTAGCGCCACCGGTACCATGGTGCGTCCTCTAAAGAGGATGAAGTGATCCCCACCTTCATAAAATCCATCAGGTGCCGGTCTTGAGGATATCTGAGCACGTCGACCCTCAAAATCAATGTCCTGAAGCTGTGCCTCCCGAACTCACTGAAGAAGTGGGGGAGTGATAGTCATATACTGGAGGTTATCTTCTCCATCTATATCCATAAAGGATATCTGCAATGTGGATAGCTGCTTTATCACCTCGCTCAGCAACTACAGACCATATCTCATACTGAGTACATATGCTACCAAGTTCCCCTTCCTAGGATTATAGAATATCTCAAAGTCATAGTCCGGGAGAAACTCTAGCCATCGCTGCTATCTCAGGTTAAAGTCCTTCTATGAGAAGATATACTTGAGACTCTTATGATCAGAGTAGATAGTAAACCATTCACCCATCAAGTAGTGTATCCAAATCTTCAAGGTGAAGATCATCACTTCTAACTCCAGGTCATGGGTAGTGTAGTTCTAATCATGAATTCTCAGCTATCTTGAACCATAAGCGATCACTGCTCTCTCCTGCAACAACACACATCTATGTCCAGTCCCTGATGTGTCGTAGTAGACTACATACCCAATGCCCTCGTATAGTTGCCTCAAGATGGGGGCACTCTTCAATCTCTGCCTCAGCTTCTGAAAACTCTCCTGGAATCTCTCCATCCACATAAAGGGTTTTCACTTCTTCATCAACACTGACAAGGGTGCCACAACTATGGAGAAGTCAGGTACGAATCTCCGGTAGTACCCAGCCAACCCTAGGGAACTCCACGCCTCGGTCACACTCTTGGGTGGATCCCAAGCTAGAACCACCTCTATCTTTGTTGTATCCACTGTGATTACAGCCTCCGAGACAACGTATACTAGAAAATGGACCTCTCGTATCCAGAAATGGAACTTTTAGAGCTTAACATAAAATTGGTTCCCTTAGAGTGTATCTAGAACTATCTATAGATGATAGGAATGCTCCTCCTCCATCGCTGAGTATATCAAGATGTCGTTGATTAAGACCACCACAAAGAGATCGAGGTATGGATGAAAGATCTTGTTCATGAGTCCCATGAATACTACAGGGGAGTTGTTCATGCCGAATGGCATAACCAAGAACTCATAGTGGCCATACCAACATCTGAAGGCAATCTTCTGCACATCCTCATGTCATACCCTGAGATAATGATAGCCTGATCTGAGGTCTATCTTTGAAAACCAACGAGCTCCCTTCAGCTGATTGAAGAGATCATCAATCCTAGGAAGTGGATACTTGTTCTTCATGGTCACCTGGTTTATGCACCGATAATCCACACAGATCCTCAAACTCCCATCTTCCTTCTTGGGGAACAAAATCGGGGTTTCCCATGGAGAAACAGTGGGCCTTATGAACGCCTTCCTCTATAAGTCCTTAAGATATACCCATAACTCACAAAGCTCTACAGGATCCATCCAGTATGCTGGTGTAGATATTGGTGTCATCCTGGGGTATAAGTCGATGTAGAATTCCACCTCTCTGTGAGGAGGTAGTCCCAGAACATCATCAGGGAAGACATCAGCATACTGGTCCACCACTATAGGATAGCTCGGACTCTCAACAGAAACTGCTCCAAGGGTAAGGTTATCCAACTGATGTGTGATTGGATGCACCCTCCTTCAGTTAATTCCATCATGTGATATAAAGGTTCCCTTCTCGCCGATGAAGGAAAACCTAGTCCCATCTTCATAGTCACACCGAACATTGTGCCTAATACAATCAATATGAGCATGGACTGTGGATAACCAGTCCTTACCAAAGATGACGTCGTAAGGCCTCGACGCCGCTACTAGAAGATCCCAACCGAATCTCACGTCTCATAGAGTAAGCTCACACTATCAACACCGGTGTGTAATCATCGAATATTCTATTGTTGGAGTCTCTAATCACAAGGATCGAGCCAAAGGATCTACTGGAATCTCCAAGATCTGAATGAGGGTCATGGCTATGAAAGAGTAACTGACACATATGTCTATAAGTACTATAGCTAAGGTTGAGTAGACACAGATCATATCTCGAATCATCTATGGAGCACCATGGTTGTAGGCCTCAAGTGCTTGGAGCTGAGCCCATCCCTGTCCACCAACTCCCTATTGTCAGGGTGGACCACCTGGAGGTGGTGGTGATAGAACCTCAAACCATCATCCACCACCAGCTGCACGACCTGCTCCTCTTATAAGTCTACTGCCCTATGGAACTCCTCGTTCGAATCTCTACCTCTGTCTTGGCGGTCCCTTGACCATCTGTTGGTCATCAGTGTGACTGGTCGGGTAGTCACGAGCCATGTGACCCTACCTGCTGCATGTGAAGCACATTCTGCTCCTCTGCTAGCCTGCTCCACCTCATGAGCTTCGCACCTCTGACCCTACATCCCAGGGTCATCCACCTGAAGGTCTATCCCTCTTGAACATCTATGTCATCTACATACTACCAGCAATAGATGACTCTACTACTTGTCACCCGGTGGTGGGTCTCGCTGTCAGGGTCTCCTCAGCAAGGAAGATCTCCACCAAGAGTTCTCTCTCCAGCACTCTAGCATGCATCGGGATGCTGAGAGACTCCATCTAATTTTGATCTCCCATCGGAGTCCCTGATCGATGGTTCAGGCCCTAAAGAAAGGGTCCTGCACCATTTTGGTAGAGTAGAATGAGAGGTCGGTGAACCTCGCTGAGTACTAGTCCACGGTCAGGCTACCCTACTATAAGTGTAACAACTCCTGTATACACACATAGAGTAAATTCTCTTGAAATAAATCTTCCCTGAAGAGGCCCTCAAAATCTACCCAGGTGAGGGTCACCTCGCCATGTGTCTAGAGCATCAGGCTCCACCATCTCCCTAATGCTTCCTAGAAAAGACTGGCATCTAGGATCAACATCTGGTCGGCTGGTGTCCCAACTAGGCAAAAAACTCTAGCTACAGCCTCCATCCAATCCTCACCTTCCTGTGAATCCATATCACCGTGGAACCTCTGAGGCCTCTACCACTAAAACTCATGAAACGCATTGAGTCGGCGTGCACTATCTGCTGGTGGGGCTGGTGGAAATGGCTGCCCAATGGGTAGTGGTGCTGCTGGTACACCACCTGATGGTACTATCACTGTAAGAGGGACATGCATCGAAGCCTCTTTGCTCATTGGGCTTTCATCGTGTACTTTCTCAAGAATCCTGACTAGTTGTCTATGTGGTGGAATCATGAAAATAAACAGGTTCACCACAATAATTAAGTTATACCTGGTGAGATAACTCAAAGAGATTAAAAATATAACACTTTCAAAAACACACAATCAATGTTTCTGTGCACCAATTCGGTAATCAGAATTTATGGTCCTGGTGTATGGATACGTCTGCCACTACACCAACACTTGTCTCCATAAACTGAAAACCACACTCAAAACACTTAACACTATTTATCCATTGGAAATATTAGAGTCCTAGTTATTCGGTAGAACCAACTCCTTTGATACCACTTTGTCACGACCCATCCCCCGGGGCCTGTGTCGTGACTAACCCTATCCCTCCTTCTATAGGCTAGGGGTTGGCGAATAGAACCGAAAAGGCGTATCCATAAAATGGAAAGGCATTGAATTTAAACCTATAAAAACAAAAAAAACCAAGAACACAACAAGAAGAAACCACAAAGAAAACTACTGTAGTAAAAAGTTTGCTAAAATTAAAGGGGCCGGAATACAAGCCCAACTGAAAAGTACAAGTACAACTAAAAAGAAAAAATAGCTCCTGGATTGCCCACCGAGGATCCTACCTAAAGGGTATGTACAACTCATCCCCACAGCTCTCCACGTCATCCTGTCACCTTCGTGTACCAACCGGTCCTAGCTCCCTCAAGTCTCAACCTAACTGCTCATTGTCTGCACAAGACACAACAAGGTGCGGGCGAAGCCCATGAAGGGGTGAGTATAACAATACTCAGTAGGGACCTCGAGACCCTCGATGGTCTCCCAGAGTTACACAAAGGAAAATCTAGAAATCTAGACCTTAATCACAAAGTACGGAGCAATATTTAGCTCACACCAGGTACACAAATCAGAGTTCAGGAATAAAGATGATTATCCTAATGTCATATCATTTTATTCTGTTAGTAAGTTTCCACAACTAAACCATGAGATATCAGTTCTATTTTCAATCCACACATGGTAGTATATCTCCGACCAATGACGAGAAACTCTAAGGATGGTCCTCATAGGGTCGCGCACTACCAATCCACACAGGGTCTCTAGAATGATGATCCACACATGGTCTCTATATTGCTGATCCACACATGGTTGCTATAATGATGATCCTCAACGGGAAGCTCTAAAACTGGTATACGTCATGTAGTTATGATACTGATCCACATAGGGTCGCTATGATGCTGATCCACACAGGGTCGCTACTTCAGAGATATTCGATCATAGGATTCCCGCTCATAACATGCTTGATTCTAGGAGAACCACTCCTCAATCCATCGACCATATTTCAACTGGTACAAAGTACCTCAAATATAATACCCAAGTGACCGCCCCGTCATGGGGGTCATGATGTGACAGACGGTGCGTCGATCAGATGCCTCGTCTGTGAGATATGTGCACTTTTGTAAAAAGGGCCCGTTTGGATTAAAGTCTGGCCCAACCCAGGTCACACGTCAAACTATTTCAAAACTCATGTAGAGTATCTCCAAACTACCTCCTTGTTACAAGGGTCCTTATTCCATAGAAGACGCATCAATAGGACGCCCAATCTATTTATTACATCCCTTTTTGTGAAACGGGGGTGATCACACCTCAGTTTGGCCCTGCTCGGTCGAGCCTGCCAGAATATTCCAAAGGGACTACTTCCCAAAAAGTGTCCCAACGCCACTGATGGCATGTAAAACAGACACCTGGTTCATGAGTTATGAGTATTTATTTATTTGAGGGTTAGTTGGGTCTGGACCAGGTCTAACCGGCCCGACAGAACGGTTCCTGGGGTCTACCTGACCCGCTTGGGTCCGACCTATTAAAGTTCAGCCCAGTTCGATGGGTATGGACCATCAGGGTTGGCCCATTGGTTCGCGGGCCCAAGCCGTGGTTATCACGACCCTCCGGGTGGGGCTTGGCCCACCCGCACTGGCCCACTGGGCTGCGGGGCCGGCATGTTGGGTGGGTCCAGCCCTCTGGGCCGCGAGTCCGACCCGGCCCACTGGGTGGGTCTATCCCATTCGGCTGGCCTGCCTCTGGCCCAGTCAGTCGGCCCATATCCGACCCGGTCTTCCAGAAGGCAGAACGTTGTGTCCTGCTGGCCACGCAGTTGTGGGGTTGTTTCGCCAGCTGGTGGGGAACTGACCCACCGTATGAATGGTCGGACATTGGCCGACCAGGTTCTGCCAACTCAGTGCGGTGCAGGGCCGCACTGGTCCTTCCTGTTGCGGCCCGCTAGCTGCGGCTGCTCCGTGCTGCCCCCTTCTACCGTGACCCACTGGTCGTGGCTGCTTCGTGCCGCTAGTGGTGCCTGTGGGCGCCACCCTTGTCCTGCACGTCCGGCTCGGGCCGGCCGCCTTTGGCCAATACGGCATGACGCCATGCGCCTCCTTCCACCAACCGCAGTCAGTTGCAGCCGGTCTTCTCTGTTCACCGTCAGCCGCCACTGACAAGGCGTGCCCGTGGTTTCTTCTACGGGCCACTGGACGTGCTTCGTTGGTCCATTATTGGTGTCGTCTGTGCCTACGACTCTCCCATGATGCCGTTATCATAGCGTGGACCACTATTTCATGTTGCCGTCAATCTGAGGAAACCGTCCCTGAAGAATGGAACATGAGTGAATGGGCGGAGGGTCCGGGATTTGTTTGTTTGGCCCGCGCCCTCCGCGTTAATGTGATAGCAAGTGGGAGAAAGGTAAATCATCAAAGATAACTCTTAAACAATCACCCTACCAGGATAAGAGGTCCACTGATGATGATCGATGAAACCTCCTTCGTCGTTGTCGTCAGTTCATGATTTGGTGGCGATCCTCACCGATCATTGAATCTCGTATCATCCTCTAAGTTTTTGGAGTCACGTTACTTTTCTAGAGCTTCGTCTCTTGGTGAAGCTGTGCCAAAACCCCTCCTCTGTCTCCATATAAATAGGTGGGGGAAGACGTGGTTATCATTCCAAGGAATTTACAAAGTTCATTCAATTGATGAACCTCCCAAATTTCAACAGTACGGCTATATCAAGGAGGAGTCAAACCAATTAATGGCTTGACATGTCGTCAGTCCTTCCACCACCGCTTATCTATTGAAGAAAAAGAAAAGAAATAAAATAACATAAAATGTCATTTTATTAATCTTTTAAAAGTCCGAAAAAATAACGTTTTCACCCGACCTACTACAATTGAAGTGAATCCTCCATTAAGAGAATATCGGCACTGCGGATTCAATGGTGCCTTCAGATTTTTAATCCGAGCACCAGTTGAAAAGTTATAAAAATTCCACCTGCATGTTTACTAAAAATACCTTTAAAAAGTTCATAAATTCATTCTGGGCACACCCGGCCTCAGAATCACATGCCATCAATTTTCGCAGTCTCACAATAATTTCTTATAATTAAAAAAAATACATGAAAAAATCCAGGTCCTTATAGGTTATAAAGAGTTTTTTAATTCCTAATAAATATCCTCTAGAAGTATAAAACTAGGTGCATAGTGAAGACTATAGTCATGCCCTAGTTTACGCTCGATTTAGGCCAGACACACCTTGTTGGAGTTCTTACTCCTAGGTACATATATGCTAGAACCACACCCACTTTCAGTATCGAGAAATATATATATTTCTCGGAAACCACTAAATCTATACTTTACCAAAATTTTAGGACATTTTCTTAAACATTAACTCATCCTTAGACACATCCCTAGATATATCCTTAGAAATATACCTTGGTATCTCACAACTATTTTCTAAACCTTGTTTCCAAAGGTTGACTAAACCTTTCCTTTGATACCAATTACAGTGAAGTAGACTTAACATTAATGGATATTATATCAATTTAGATGAATATTCATCACATTAAAAAAGTACATGCCTTAGGACTGTAATAGTTTAATGTCTTTGGAAACTTGGAACACATTTTTCTAGTTTGGTGAAAGATCTTCAATATATCCCTTAAAGATGTTCCCATTTACTACTCATAATTAAAACCTTTCTTTATAACCCAAGAAAAGGAATCATAAGAAAGGGATGATATCAAATTATTATTAAGGGTAAATAAAGGAAATACATAGGCATAACATGAACATAAGGGTGTGAGAACATGTGCATAACATTTGGAAATCATACCCTGCATATCAAAGATCATATAAATGAGACATGGAATAAATATTGACAGTTCATAAGACATGAATTTTATGATAATCAAGAACATAACCCATTTGAGTATATCATAGGCACAAGACATAGAATTTATGTAAAACACATAAAAATAGAAAATATTATATCAAGGCTACCGATGAAGACCTTCATAACGTGTTAGGTGTGGGATAATCACTAGGGTACTTGCTTCAGGCTTTGGATAATAACCTATATACCCTATTACTTTCACAATTGCTCTACAAACCATGTACCCTATTACTTTCAGGATTGATCTACCAATTCTGCACCTAATTATTTTTAGTCTAGGGCTATAACCTGTGTACCTTCTTATTTTCAGGCTTCAGGTACAACCTATGTACCTTCTTATTTTTGGTATTTGGATACAAACCATGTACCCTTTGAGATCATATACCATTTATTATCCCCCAATGTATTGGAGGGAGATATAGGTCCCACCCATCAAATAACAAAACCATGCATAAATGTGACATAAGATAATAAAACGTGCATCATATCAAGACCCATAAAATGAGATAAGTTTCATAAACATCATATCATAACTCATTAAATGAAATATGTATCATAAAAATTTCATCATATTATTACCTATGGAAAATATATCAGTCTCATTATCATTTCATCAAAGAATAACCCATAAAAAGAAGCGGGTTTCAAGAGAATATAACATGTGGAAGAGAAATAGGTGTCATAAACATCATTCCATCAAAACATAAACCATTAAAGAAATAATATGAAATGTGTTATTGGATAATATCCCTAATAAGGTATAAAATATAAAAAATTACGTCATCTTATATGTAAAATAATTTTATAATATCTCTTAAAAAAATTTCTTGAGGAAAATATACTTTATGCTTTAAAAACCATTTTTTAAAAATCAAGAAATTTTGTAGACGATTTTCCTTTAAAATTACCTTGAAAACATATAAATAATCTTGAAAACATTTTTAAATTTTGTTTCCTTTTAAAAATTATAAAATAAGTTTGAAAACATTTTGAAAACCTTTTTTCTCGAAAACTTATAAAAGAATCCTGAAAATATTTTGAAAACATTTTTCCTTTAAAACTTATAAAAGAATCTTGCAAACATTTTTGAAAACATTTTTCCTTGAAAATAATTTGAAAACATATAAAGTAACTATAAATATTGTTAAAATCCTTCTCTTTTAAAACAACTTTTTAAAAACTTATAAACGGAGCTTTGAAAATCATTTAAAACACTTTTTAAACATAAAACATTTTTTTGAAAACCATTTTTCTTTGAAACCTATTTTAAAATAAAAAAATTTCTAGATTATTTATAAAATAATTTATTTTAAAAAATAAACTTGTAAACTTATGAAGAAAGAGTCAATGAAATGAAATCCATGACTGCAGGTAAGTCCATACATGCCAAACATTCCTTTTGTTCATTAAAAGTTTATAAAAGTTCCTTGATCGGAAAATGACAAGAAAATTCCATTTAATTTTTTTTAAAGGTATTACGTGGGTAAAAATTTCATTTAAGAATAATAGTATAAAATCTAAACATTTTGGAAAATAATTTTACAAAACAAAGTTTTTAATTAACATAGATTTCCGATCGAATGGAGAAATAAAGTTATATTTTCAAAAAAACATATTCTTAATTATCTCAAGAAACAAAGAGTGAAAAATAATAATAATAAATGAAGATATCATGGATAAAAATATTATAATAAAATTAATGAGTGTTCTTGAGTGATGGATCATAATATTTCCTCAGTGGAAACATAATCATAAATAATCCTACTAATGATGAGATTGTAGCAATAAATTGTTACCACTTTGGTAACTTTGAACCATAATCCTCTTGAAAGAATAAAATTATATGAAGGTTAAAATATCATTAAAATAATAAGATTAATGATATAAAATTAAAATGGGTAGCATGTATAACCCATAGAAAAATATAGCTGCATAACATGGAATGTATCTCAAAGAAGGAAAATTAAGACAAAATTACTTTATCGATTTGAAATATTTTGAACCATTAAACCCATGAATAAATATCATAAAATGGATATGTAAATACCCATAAATTTAATTATATGAATCATATAATAAATTAATGGGAAGTATATACACCACATATAATAAATAGGTGGTGAATACGTCTTGTGTCTCATGGAAAATAAAAGTGAAACGAGAAAACCCTTACCTTAAGTCTTGAATTTCTTTGTACATGTTTGAGCCTCCAATATAATAAATATAAGTTTATTATAAAATACCAAAGAAACATATTCTTATATCTAATACCATATATTATTTGATTATGAACTTATATTACCTGTTTATTAATAATTCCATGTTAATGTTATCTATTAGTTTTATCTAGCCACGATGGCAGTGCAAGGTCTTAGTGTGTTTTCTCCTATGGAGGTGCTTTCCTTTCCTCTTTAAGGGAGGAACCTGATCAAAATGGATGCCCTTGTCTTGTATTATTTTAGACCCCCTTAACTCCTCCCTCCCTCGTGGGCTCCTCTTTGGCCCCCTTTTTCTTGTACATTTAATGTCCCTTATAATGAAATGATGATGATGATGATGTTAATGTTATTTTTTGGGTAATATCCGCATTGTTTTTCATATATGTTTTGACTTATTATTCTTTATAACCTTACTTATATCATGATTTACTTATTTAAAGAAGATATAAAATGAAATAAATATCATATATATTCAGTATATATGTATTTATAATAGTCTATAGAATATAGAAATATGAAATGGAATACACTATTCTTAGAGATGATAGGTTTTACGTATGCATGAATGTTGTTTCCATTTTATTATCATAATTAAAGAAAGTAAGTAAATAAAATTTATGTATATATATATATATATATAATATAATTAAATTAGAGTTATTATGTCATATATATCATGTAATTTCACTAACACCGTCCATAATATATTCCATGCAGAGTGTGAACAGATCACATCGCTTTGAGGAGGCAGTAGACTACTCTTCCCCAAAAAAAATTATTGTATTTACACAGAATGGAAGGGATGAAGGTATGTGTTATATAATAATACCATAAGTATAAATATATTATAAATATAATATATATCATATAAAAATATAGTTTCCATCATAATTCTCAACCATCAGAGGTGGTAAAGGAAAAACAAACAACATCATTTCGTGAGGCGGTAGTTCGTCGAACATAAGAACATTAAGTTCGTTACCCATTAGAAGAAATTGAGAGTAAGTATTGGTGTAACCCTTATAATAAAAAATATCTGTATATTTAGGATAATTATGTTATTATATAATCATTGAATAAGAATATTTTATGTGGTGGAGAATGAAAATAAAACAAATGATCTTGAGGAAGGATGTTACCTCATCTTTGGGTAACTTCTCTTGGTTTGCACCAAATATATTCTTTTGTTCGATTTCTGATGAAAGGGAGGATCCTAGAATTAATGGAGAGATTTTTGGATCTTATTTTAGTGTATTCTTGGTGATCCAAAGGGCTTTAGATGTGTGAATAAGGGGAGGGGTGAGTTCCATTTTATATTAGATGTGTGGTATTCTTGTAAATTTTGGAAAAGGGAATTCCAACCATGTTTTTCCCTTGTCAAATGAATCAAATAATAGAAAAAATGAAAAAAATGCAGGATAAGGTCTAAATATGAATAACCAATGTATTTTTGACAAGTTTCTAGTTCATTTTGACCCATAATTTTAAGGTTTAGTCTTTTATTAAGCTAATTTTCCTCTTAATCATTTTAATTAATATTAATTACATTGAATAATATTTTTTTTAAAACCATGTTGAATTTACTAGAAATTATAAATTATTCTGATTCGATATATAGAATAAATTTTACAAAATTCAAATCCCATAAGTGGAAGAAATTCATTTAAAATTAATCCTACTGGCAGGATGAAAATGTAGGTTTTTTAAAGTAAAAATGTTTAAAATATTTCAAAGTTTCTATATCTCATTTCAAAGTGAGATTGATCCAAATTACCTAAATTTGATTATTTTATGTATAATTTATATCATTATACTTTAAAACCAATTTTAAATATAATTTAACCTTAAAAATAAATTATACGAAAAAGTAGTTTTGAATATAAATTCATTATTTTTCACTATTCATCAATAAATGAAACTTCATAGAAAAATTCCATAACTTCACCCTAACCAATTTTTTATGTTTCAATTTAAAAAATTAAAAATTATTTTGAAATATAAAATTTAGAAAAGTTCCAAAATTTCAATTTAATATATGTTCTCCATTAAAAGGCAACAATGCTGCTTTTATAAGAATATAGTTTTTTATATTTAATATTGGGTTTCTTCCAATATTATGCATATAAAATATATTCTATGAATGTAAAAATATTTTATTGAATATATAAATATATATTTCATTAATATCATTCGCCAATATTAATTAATTTAATTTATTAGGATAAAATTTCTTAGTGAGTATAAAAGTATTTTTTTGTAAAAACATTCCCTGTATATTCAATTGGTTATTATATTAATTTATAATTAATTTGTAACCAATTCATTAAATCATGTATTTTCATAAGTTATTAAATCCTATTCAAAGCCACAAACTTAACAACTAGGTTATATCTTATTATATTAAATAATAATTCTTTTAATAATATGTTATTGTTTGGTAAAACTCAGCCGTGTATGTTACGCAAGCCATTGAGGTTCTTCAGTCTTGCGTGAATATAAGCTAAAATTGGTGTTCCATGTAGAGAAACCAAAAATTTATGTTGTGTTTAGTTGATGAATAATTTTTTGTGTGTATAAATCAAGGAAAAATTAGTGATTTAATATAAAAAATCTATTTCCATTGTTGCATGAAATGAAAAATATCTAAAAGATAAAATTAATTCAAAAAATATATTTTACAAAATATCAGGGTGTTACAATAATATAATTATATTAATTATTTACCTAATTAATAATTTTTTTAATTTTTATTCTTTTATCATTGATCAATTTATTTCAATTATTTCAATGGAATATTTAATAACTTAATCGGCGAAGTCCACATCGTGTGTTCTGGGGACATTAAGTTCATAATTAAAAAATGAATTTGGTAGGTTGACCATGGTCAATGGGTTCATTGTTCCATAATCTAAAAAATAATAATCATAACATAAATATAATTTTTATATATTAAATAAAATTTTATAATCATCCATTTAATGCATATGTGAAAAATAAATCACATTGCTTCGTAGAGGTGGTAATCCACACATACGCACGACCGACATTATCATTTTTTGATGGGTAGAAGTTTAAGGAGGTAAGTAATATATTATTGTTATAGAACTATACTTATATAATTATATCACATATATATACATTACATCCTTAATTATAAACATACAAAATATATGGTGATGGAAAATGAAACACATCACTTCGTGGAGGTGGTAATCCACACGTACGTAAGAAAAATGTTTTTGTTCCCCATTTGTTAGATAAAGTGTAATGGCCTAGACCTCTCCGGCCCATTACTTTTTCAAAAAGAAGGCCATAAAGTGTTCTAGATGGTAAAATGGACTTTTCCCACACATTACAGAATTTTGAAACTACACGCCGTGTAGTTTGAGTATACGTCGTGTACCCCCTCGCCAGGTATACCCCGTGTTGGAGCCGTTTCCTTGCCGTGTGCAATGAATGGGTACACGCCGTGTTTCCAGTACTACACGCCGTGTAGTCCTTCCTCGTGTACGCGTTACCAGTCAATGGTCGTGTGCCATGTTGGAGTCATGTCCTTGCCGTGTGCAATGCATGGGTACATGCTGTGTGTCCAAACTACACGCCATGTAGTCCTTCCCCATGTATGCGTTACCCTCAAACCGTGTGTTGACCAGTCAACGGCCGCAGAGCTGTGTTGGAAGCCGTGTGGAGACCGTGTGAAATAATCGAGTACACGTCGTGTACCATAAAGTACACACCATGTACTTTTGTTTTTCTCGCCTATAAAAGGAGGGGTCCCCTCCTCCTTTTCAACTCACCCCTCTCCTCCCCTTTCCTCTGAGCATAGTTCTCCCAAGAGACTCGAAGGCTCTTCCTTCCATAACTTCTTCGTCCAAGCTCCGATTTATGATCTGTCAGTGGCCACAGGATTGTAACGATGAGGTGGAACTTCTGAGCTTGGATCCGTTGTCTTTCCTTCAGCCTTTCCTTTCCAAATTCCACCCAAGGAGGTTTTGCCGGGACTCGACAGAAGTGACAGACGTCTTCTAAGGTTGATCCGGGGGAGCGTTGTGATCAGAACCTGTTGAGGTAGGGATCTTACCTTTGTCTTTCTAATTCTTGCATCATGTGGGGTGGGTATCCTTTTTTTTCATGAGAAACAGTTGAACCATTAAATAAAGATAATAACTGGTTAAAGAACGAGGATGGGGAAAGTTGTTATGTTTATCTTTTTTTATCCTATTGATATGTCATGAATTGAATAGGCTTATACCTACTGAAAATTACGGTCGTTGGGGGACTTTACTTGTGCAATTAAATGTTGCCCTATATTTCTAGACCATTTTTGTGGATGGAAACTTTGTGGAATGTGGAAATTGGTTAATCACGTAAAGTTGGCTGTTTAAAATCTAGAACCCTTGTGTGATCACCCCGGTTAAAAAAAATAGAATAATGAACATGTGGGTTTTTGGCTTGGTTACTGGTGTGTGAAAGGGAGGGGTGAATCCTGGGTTGTTACGAATAAAACAGGTATCAAGGCTGCGGTAAATAATGTTAAAGGGGAGATGATGTGGCACGAACTTTGTTTTATGGGTTGTTGTGGATCGGTTGGGCAGCGGGGCTGAGATAAATGGTATTAAAGGGATAATGATGTACAGTGCAGTTGTGGTTATGGAAGTTGGCAGCGGGGCTGCAGGGATGGGTTTGAATGTGAACGGACTATGGGTTGTGATTAATAAATAAAAATTGGAAGAGTTAATGAATGGTGGGTCATGGTAATGGAACGGGAATAATAATCAATGGGGTTGTTTGGCTAATAAGAAGGACTTGGTTGTGTTGCTTGTGTTTTTCCTAACTTGATTTTTGGATGGTAGGGATATGTTTTACGAACGATCGATGTGGTTGGTTTTGGATAGTTTTCTAGTAGTTAAGGAACTAAATAAACTAATTCTGCTGAAACGTGAAAACCTAAATGGGGTTGGGGTTGTTTGTTGTATGCATGCTTCGTAGTAGCAGTGCTGAGGCACGTGCTCAGTTACTCTATTTAGAAGCCATAGGTTGGGCTATGTGTTTGGTATATATATATATATATATATCTGTTTTTTTGTGTTTTATCGCACCCCACCCATGTTGAGAACTTAGTGTCGAACACTCCCATTTCATGGGAGAGGGTGTTTTTACCTTAGTTACTAGCTCCTTTCTGCTCTTTCTCCCCTAGGCTGTGATGGCTTGAGGTGACCTTACACCTAAGACTCTTTGGGTAGGTTTCGATTGGGGTGGTTCTAGCCCAAGACTCTTCGGGCAGGTTTTACTTTTTCCTAAGAATCTTCGGGATGAGGCCCGAGTGTGTGCGGGCGGGATACGTGGTTGTGAGGCCCAGGTGTGTGCAGGCGAGATATGTGGTTGTGAGGCCCAGGTGTGTGCGGGCGAGATACGTGGTTGTGAGGCCTAGGTGTGTGCGGGTGGGATACGTGGTTGTGAGGGCCAGGTGTGTGCGGGCGAGGAGAGTGTGGCAGCGTCAGGACGTTCGTCGTTAGGAAGAGCAGCTAACTAAAGGGAAATGGTGCGGGGTACCCAATACTCTTGCTTCTTATATACCAATACCTGTTGTGATTGTGTTTTTGGTGAGTGTGGCTGGTGAGGTTGGGTGGATAGAATTCCTTGCTAGGTTTCTTTTGTTTTTCTCATGGGACATTAGGATATCTCCCCACTTGTGCACGAGAGCTTTAGGTTTCCCTACTGAGTATACTTGTATGCTCACCCTACGTTTACTTTCAGGTTTCCAGGAGGACTACCAGGGTCGTGCGGGACCCTACTAGTCGGACAGTTGGAGTTGTTGCAATTGTTGTACTCTTGTTTTCTTTTGGTGTTGTACTTTGAGATTTCTTGTACTTGTACCTTGTTATAAAATTGTTTAAACATGCATGTGGGATTGGTTTGGGTTTATTTATATACACTTGTTCTTTTCCTTTTTTGGTGGTTGACTTGTCCTATTTCCCGATCCTAAATAATAAAAAGGGTAATCCCTCCCATATTTTTGGAAACTCATACCCTTGATGCTAGTCGCCACCCCGGGGCCTACTGGAGGCGGGACTCGGGGGTCATTATCTCCCTTTCACCATTTCCATCTCAGGAGGGGCATCTTTGGTGGGAGGGGGTCGTGACATAAAGTAGATAAATAAGGTTATGAAATTAACAAAATAACATATTAACATATGTTATATAGTACTTTTTTTATATTTAATTTTTTAGGATAGAATTGGAGAAGGTAGATGAAGAAGTAAATTGAAAATGCTCGGTTAAGATGATTACTTTCTCATTAAAGAACCAATTTTTGGATATCTCCTTAAGGACCTCAGGGATGGTCTATTAAGAAAAAAAGAACCTATATAATGTATCTAATGATTTTAATAAGAATATTTTTTTGGTTTTGGTTAAGCTAAGTGTGTCAAGAATTTTTATTAAGAGATGATAGTTGGCGTCCTTTTATAAGAGACTAGAGGGATACCCTTGGAATATCTTAAATTATCAAATTAATATAAATTTATTTTCATGTTAAAGTGGTTAAAAATTGATATGTTTATAATATAAGATGAATATAAGTCTTAATAATCTCATAATTTTTTTTATATGTTTAGGTGACGTTTTAGACCTTGTCTATAAGTTTTAACCTCGAGTTAACCCTTTTAACGATTACCTTTAGGGGTCAAGAAAGTCACAATAAAAGGAAAAGTAACCCATAAGTGTAAAATTGTTGAGATTGTAAACCATATACTATAATGTTGTATAAATATTATAATTTATTGAATTTTAAATCATTTAATAAATCATCATTTATCATAAAATATGTTTGATATAATTTTAAGGACAATTCACATAATTTTACTTTAAAAATATCATTACAGTCATGTAATTTTAATATAAAGTTATAGAAAATTAAAAAAATTATTTTTCTAAAAAATTCATGGAACAACATAAATCGCCCATAAAATGTTACTTTTATAGTTTTTAGAACAATTTACTTTATTTTTATACTTTTTACACAAGCACTATGTCAGTGTTGCATAAGAATTTAAGGTAATTATTTCATAATTAAAAATTAAAAATAAATTAACATCATGAAATTTTTTTATTAATATTAAAATTAAACATTTATAATCATTCATTAATTAATTTATCCATGTGAAAACATATTAGAGATATTAAAATCTAGAAAGTTTCATTTTTGGAAGTATTATTTACATAAAATAATATTAAAGTCATTATAAAATAAAAATGTCACCAAGTTTTCATATCATAGAATATTCAATGAGGTTAGTCTAACTAAACTCATACAATATAAATAAGGTAGGTTTTATATAGAATTTTGAAGCCTTATCATAGTTTTTTAACATTAATTACCTGATTTACCCTTATTGAGTTGACTAATATTCACCATGATTACTATTCATAATTACCAAAAATAAAAGGAACCTATTTACTAAATCCATAAATTCTGATTAAAAATTCGGTATCCATTTTATCATATTCAATTATTTTATTTTATAAAAATTAATTTTAAAATAATCCTGTAAAACACGATGAAAAATGATTTTCTAGAAAAATGTATTATTTAGTATAAAAAATGTTTTTGTACCAAAATTAAGAATAACGATGATTAAAATAAAATTAATTTTATTTTTTTAATAGAAAAAAATATATTTGGAAACCAATTCAAAAAATGAGACTTTATAAACAATTTAAAAGAAAAAACCACTTTCTTTAAAAATTTGTATTTGTCACTAATCACTGAAAAATATATCTTTTTTGAAAAACTCCAAAAATTAAACATAAGATAATTTTAATATTCTAATTTTAGAATTTATATCCTTTTCATAAAATATAATTTCTAAAAGTTGAATAAATTAACTATAATATCTATTCACAAAAGCAATAAAAACCATTTTTGATGAAAAAGTATTTATAAAGCATAAAATGACTTCACTAAGAATTGAGTAAATATTTTCTAATACTTAATCAATAGATTTATATATAATAGGACCATTATACATATATTTCATAATTCAGTTATTCCTATTCACACCCACCAATTATATGACTAAGTTATAATGATCATATTAAAATTATAATATTTGGCAGTCGTTAAAGCTCAGTGTCGTGTGTCTTGTATGATATCGAACATAGTATTCTTTTAAAAACTTTGGGTATTACATTTCAAAAATAGAATTATTGATCTAAATAATGATTCAAAAAATGACCCCTAATCTTTCGTAAAAAATTCAAATTCCCTATGAAATTTGGAACCTTAAAAGGCAATGAGTTTTAAAACCTCCCCACCGTAACACTTCTTATCCTTCGAAAGCCTTGATAGCCTTTCAAACATAAATCTTAACATTTAACAATTTTAAAATCATGATCAATTAATCATGTTCTATCCTATAACACCAAATTATATTATACTACATAACTCAAAATATTAGGTGCACCATTCATCAATTGTTGAGTCACCGCTTGTTACCATCACTGAAAAACGAGATGGAGCATACCCATGCACTTCTATCTAGAGACACAAAGGTGTTATCAAAAAATTAATCCTCAAATTAATATTTATTTCTAACATGATACCTATCTTATAAGGGATGATTCCATGAAATGGTTCATTTCTCCATTGGAATTTCCTATAAAAGTAATTTCTAGTGGTTCAATGATATACTTGGTGTGGTTTTCGGTTAATCACACCCGATTTTATAGGAAAACACTATTCAAAACTCTGATGGATAATAATTACTTAAAATAACCAATTGAACACATTGGTTTACTATATCATAATTCATTTATGATACTAGAATCCTTAAATGAATCAATTTATTATCCAAAACATCCACATTTAATTCAGAAAATGAATCTGTGTGTAATTCCACAGTTAGATCCTCGACTAACCAAATCCCCCATCATAATCCCATCATAATAACTAATGAATCTCAGACCTAAATCACCCTTAGATAAAAAAAATATAACTTAATCCTAATTACAACACATGGACTCCATGAAACATCACATCTAAAACCTCAACATTGCATATACTAAAGAACTAGATAAAATTGGATCCACCTTCACACCAATATCAAAATTCATCCCTGACCATCAAATGATTAGAATCTTATCATCCACATCCATATTAACATAATTTCATACCTTTATGGCTCAAGTTTCTTCTATTACTTCATATAATGGCTGGATGTTCCCCCCCCCCCCCGCTCACACAATAGAACTAACACAAGACATTAATCACTACTTGTTTCCTGAATCCTTCCCAAATCGGTAGGAATTTTATTCTTATCATCCACTAAAATTCCTTCTGTAATGATGGTATCACCTCACAATATAATTTTTGTGAAATCCCCACTACAAAAATTCACTTATACACTAATCCTTATGTGTAACCCCAACATGTTATAACAATATACCTTCTAGAAAATCCTTGTCACAAAACACACTTATACTGACCATACCATGGCACCCCAATCCATCTCTAAGGTCTCCTTTCCCCATAGAGGTAAATTTACCATTTCATCAAAAAATCATGGGGAACCAATCCCAAAATAATTTCATTGAATCCATTAGTCCTCAACTCATACATAACCATTCATCAATCTATAAAAAATTGCAACCACACATAACCATCATATACCCTGTTAATCTCACCCAAACCTAATGGGTTTATGCCGCCATACTACCTGATCACATAACCAGACTCATGATCCCATGATTTAAACATCTTCAAACTAGGATCATGAACTTAATAAACTAACTATGAACCACTTCACATTAATCTAAAAAAATCATAAGATCCCCTATTCCCTTTTCCAACAATCTGATTCCATCTCATTTTATTCAAGGATTATTAGATGATCACCCACCACCTGAGTTTCATTGAAAAATTATAAGTGTCAACCCATACTCTATATATCCTATATCCAACCATATAGGATCAATAAAAATTATATCTTTTGAAAACCTACCTAAAACTAATATATCCAGGCATGTCACCCATCATACCATCCAAAACTAAACCATGATACAAAAAGAACTCAATGTGGTTTACACCCCAAAAGTTCACAGAATCTATATGCTTACCATATACTCAAAAAGCCTCCCATGAATCGTTCTCATAAATTAAATAATATACCCACTATTATCATTTAAAGTGGAACTCACATGCATAGGATAACCCTCTTATGGGTTACCCTTGTATATCACAACCACCCCAAAGGAACAAATCACTCCCACATAGCCCATAAACCATATCTCACAAAAGTCAAATATCATAGGGAATCATAACTACCCCTATCTCAACATCAAAATTCAATACACATTCCTAAATTTCCACTATAGGGTTCTTATATACATATACACACTAGAAATCACATGATATTTCATTATCATACAAGGGCACTTATCCCATCAGGAATCCGTATATGGGAATACCCACTTGAGGATCATGATCTCATCCGTATGTATATAAAAACATCATCCCATGATGATCCATGATGGGTGTATATAATCATATGGGTTGGTTAAGTATAATTACACCAATAATCTATAGGGTAAAACACTATATATGTTTCTATTAACACATTAAGTAACTGAAACCATTTATTTAAAAGAACCAATATCATTGCATAAAATTACTATATCGACACATCAAGGGTCACTATACATCCATCACACCAAGGGAATATATATTCATTTCTATGTTGCATCGCTCCATATAATCCACATAATCTATCATTAAAGAAAATATATCTTGGTCTAGTAGAGTAAAAATCCACAAAAAATAGTTAAATAGAAAAAACCATATAAGTTTTTTCTAAAAAATTTAATAGATAAACCATATTTGTTAAATATACCAATCACATGTAGCATATAAATGTCATGTGAATCCTACATGATTAATATGATACATGTATAGGTGACTCTCAAAACTATGGACCAAGAAAAAAACCACATTAATAATATCTATTAATCATATCATATTGAATTAATATCTCAACTATAATAGGGAAAACATTGATTAGAAATCCCATACCCTGATAAATTGAAAAACCAAATGAAAAGGTGTTTTTGGTGAACCAATCCAAGACCAATCAAAAGATCAAAAACATCCCTAATACCTACCTACGAATTTTCGAAATATTAAGAAAAAATAAAATTGCTATAATACTATTTTTTAATGCCCCACCACCCTATACCACTCAAATGGTTTCAGGACCAGTGGTCACTCCTTAACCTCAATTGTGCATCCCTACATGCCATAAGTTGGTGACTAGAAATACGATTCTAGGGTGATATAAATTAGAGTAAATAAAGTCAATAAAAAATCAGGATATAATAAATGAAAATGCTAAAGAATATAGTAACACATCACAAATGGTCTCCCACTAGGCCAACCCCATATATATATGTATAAAAATACAGATGATCCTTTACTTTCATCCCTGAGACTCACCTCATCCTAGGAACCATGATCTACATGAGCTATCCAACTTAATCATGAAACACCAGGACTTTTCCATACTGGAACATATGAACAATGAAGTATACTTGTGTACCCTAGTTCCATGAATTCCTTAGTAGTGTGTGAGTATAATTTAGTTGGGAACCACCAATGAGATCCCTGACATAACTAGTAAATTTAATTTATGCATAAGTAATATGCTTAGGGAAAAAAATAAATAACTATATAGGAATAATAAAATAACTGCCATCAATCCTTAGGTTCTAATGTGACACCCAAGATCAAAAACACTTTCTTTGGCTAGTTTTGTAGTGTCTGTGATCATATAACATATAATTAGGGGGATACATTTCCTGGAAAAAAATTTAATATATGTAATCGTTCACTCAGAGAAAAGACAACCAACCTAGACCATATACAAGAATAATTTCTGAGGCTAGAATCCACTTGAAATTATCAATAAACATGAGGGCCAAAATCCCCCCGGTAGTATCACATAAATAATGAGGGATAATATCAACCTCATAGTATTAATAAACATGGGGAGAATATCCACCCAATAATAACTTGTAATAGTAGGGGCCCTCATCCACCTAGTAAAATAATATAAATAGTGGGGACCATAATACACATGGTAGTATCAATAAACAATGGGGGATATAATCCATCCAATAGTACTAACAAACGCAGGTTCCATCATACACCCGGTAGTATCACAAAAAAAGTAGCGGCCAACATCCCCTAAAAATTATTAATAATAATCACCAGGTCCATTATCTACCCAAAAATAACTCAATAATAATAACATGGGTTGGACACCTACCCAAACCATATTACATAACCAATTTTTTCATATCATTTTAACATCCTATATCTATTAATATAGCCATACTGGGCTCACACCCGCAATTTGGGTTCTAAGGTGAGACCCTAAATCATTTATACCCATTCACACACTAACCCTCTCAGGGGTTAACACAAAACTAGGACACCCACTAGGGTCCCCAAGTTTACATCATATAATAAACACCCTACATAGGTTCCTCTATCTCAATCTCAATTCTAAATACTATCCCACTATTCAAGGGGTATAACTCCCTCAAAGTCATCATGGTCACATCAAAAGTCATCTTAGGTCCTTTCTCTTATCCAATTCCTAAGTCATCATAAGTAATTCCTCTCACCAAACCTATCATAAATCTACCCAGAGAATACCCACTTGGGTGGTCACATGATGGTTGGGGAGGAACACTTTCCCCACTCTCTAATCATGAATCCAGAGTCTATAAGGAATCAAAATTCCATTATGAATTTCCCTTGAGTTCTAAGGTGACATCCAATGTTTTTTATTCCTGGAACATCACCACTCCCAACTAAAGGTAGATAAAAGAACCTATCTTGATAATCTCTATATATCACTTGTTTAATTCAATCAATAAATCTCTAGGGTTTTAGTGTTACATGTCATGAATTTACCCCCAAGCCCCCAACCATTAACTATCGATGCAGCCACTTGGGTCCAAGGGTCCATCTTGGATCATGACACATACGTTTCATCCATAATAATTTTATTTTAATAAATCAATTTATTTATTTTAAAAATTCCAATCACCTATTATGGAGATAACACATTATAAATATACATAAACTAAATTTATATACCAAAGGGTCATTCTCAAGGGAAATTCTACCTCATACACATAATCATTTTATTTTATAAAATCCTGGAAACTCTCACCCAGGCTTCCCCAAGTGAAATCAGTAATCACCCAAACCATATGAGTCCCGAACTCATTCAATAAATTTTAAATAAATTAGTTATAACAATTTATAATTGATTAATTTTTTTTAATTAAATCGACATAAAACCTAAAACCACATAGGGAACCATATTCTACTAAACCCATGAAAAAAGGGGTGTGGTCTAATCCCAACACACACTTGTACCCAAGTAATAATAAATACCTAATTTATATAATGGATTCAAGAAAAAAAATTCATTAATTTAAATAAAAAACCATTAGAAAAATAATCAGGTGATGTACTTTCATAAAAATGGAATTCAAAAACATAGAGAAATAATCTGAAGACATACTCTCACCATGAAAATAAAAATCCCTATAATATAAGAATTATTCTACAATGATACAATGGAAACGTCTCATTTAACCAAATCAAATTCTAAAAAACTATATGTATAATAAGAAAATAAGAGAAGATAAATAATGAGAAGAATAATCATATAAAAACACCAAATAAATCTCACTAAAACCACCACATTTGAAGGGGGTCAAATGAGAGAGAGGGGTAGGGGAATCCCCTAGTCTAATGAATGATAGGGAAAAAGTAGAGGGGTGGGGGGTTAAAACCCATAGGTGAATTTTTTCATTTCCCACTATTAATGAAATCTGGAAGGCTGAACGGTTTGAAATTATGATTTACCAAACCATGCACCAAACCCCAAGACAAAATCAAATCTTATGGTTTACTCTCATGGTTTACACTAACTATTTTCGAACCATGAATCGATTATCCATTTATAAATAGAGATCACGTTTTTTCTTCAAAAATATGCATTATTTAACCTTAACCATTCACTATCTATGTGTTCTGACCACCCATGAATAAAATTAATTGAATGTTAGTCTTGTAAGGATATCCACACATTTCTCTAAAAATCATACAACCCAAACTGTGAAATAAGATAGAAATATAAAAAAATAAAACCCAAAGATCTTGAACTTCACTTAAGAACTAGATACACATCTTAGGCCTTAATCTATGTGTAAAAAATTCCCCTAAATATGTTTTAACACTTGAATTCTAAAATAGAATTTGGGATCTCAAAAAGATCCTTTCTCAAGAGTCAAAATTCAAATTTTTTCTAAAATTTAGTACTCAGAAATGCACAATTTTTTACACATATGAACAATAATTCATTCTAAATTTCATCATATCTTAATTAACTCATAAAAAAGAAATTGTTTTTATGAAATCCTCCATAAGAAATTATCATAATATGTCTAGAGACATATAGTGGACAATATCATTATATAATATCTATCGTGAATTGTAATAAACATTAAATCATGGCATCATACATTAAAAATACTTTTATAAGATCATTAAAAAAATTATTTGGAAAACAAGAAGAAATACCCTTTGCTTTTGATAAATTTAATTTGAAAAGAAAATAATTTATAATGTAATTGAAATAGAAATTACCTTTGAGAACCACGAAAAATTGGATATGAATTTTCTTAATGAAAACTTAATAAGATAGTGGGGAGATAAATTATTATGTAAAATGTTTAAAAAGGATCTTCATTTCACACTTTTGTAAAGAAATCCAAAGTCATTACAAAAATGACTCATACAAAAATTGTTAGGAAAATTTCATTCAAATTTTTTTAAATTAATTTAAGGAAATTAAAATTTCCTTAAGAAATAATTAAATTTTATAAAAGGATAATAATAAGAGAATTTAAATAATGTAGACATAGAGGAGAAAGGTTCCCCATCAAAAAGAAGAGTTAATGTCAGTCCTCATCTATGAGCATTATTTCGATTGAATTGTGAACCAGAGAAAGTAAATATGATAAAAATAAATATAAACGCCATGAATTACTAGATTAAAAAAATAGTTAGGTTTTAAATAAAAATAATATAAAATTTCCCTAAATATGAATTCAAACATATACAATATCGATTTCAAATTGGGATTAGAAAGAAATCATTTCCTTTACTACTGGATTTCATGAAAGCGCTTTAATATCCTACATAATAATCCCAATCATATTAATAATTTATTTAGGAAGAATATTTATATCTCCTACCTTTTATCGATTTAATTTATAATAATTAATTACACATATATAAGTCATTTATTGTTTATTTGCGTCATTATATGTTGATAATATTGATTGTTTCATACAATTTTGTAACGGTGATATTAGTTCCCATTATTTGATACCAAGTTCATAATTAATTGATTATTAAATATAGTGGAATCATTAGATTCCAATTTTTTTTATTTTTAATGTTCATTTGTTGGAAATTATGCATATGGTTCATGATAATGGAATCGATGATGAACATTATTTGAGTAATTTATTGAAAAAATTATTTACTTAATATTGATCATTAATTTTTTCATCCATCCAGAAGAATATTATGGAAATATATTAATCATTAATGTTATATATTAACATTATTAATGTGTTGATACTTATTCATGGTGAAAATTATGATGTTGGTATAACATTGTTCATAGAGGTTTTTGAGATAACCCAAACAAGAACATAATACATTAGGGAATCAATAAGAGTTTAGAGATATATAATTGTGGTATCATTTTCATAAAAGAATAATGATATTAATATAAAATAATTAAAGTTTATATTAATATTTACAAAAATTATATGAGAAGTTAACTGAAAAATTTATATAAGAACATAGATACTTGATTAATTCGCACCTTCTCAACAAGGGTTCCGTTGGAATGAAGGATTTAAGATTTCCTATTGGAACTAGAAAATATCAAACGTTTAAAAAGGATTTAAGAGAGGGAAAATGGGTAGATATTTAAGAGATAACCAAATGGTTTGAGTGGTTTTGGAAGGGTAGAGAAGGGTTCCTTTTATAGGTGAGTTTGGAGTGACACTTTTGTAAATATTCATTCCTTAATTTATAATGATGTCGTTTTAAAAGAAACATGGATAAAAAGAGGAAAAATAATAGAGGTGGGATAAGTTTTGGTCAATAAATCCATTATCCACTCATTTGGATAAAAGTTTTATGTTATTTCATGTCTTTGCCACTTATTTAACCCCCCTTTTACCTTATTTTACCATTACCGTGGTAACTCAATATTTACCCCAATAACTCTTTTTTATTACAAAAAATGAAATTGGAATATTTATCTAATTTTTACATGAAGATAAAATATAAATAATCCATTTAATAAAATTTAATTCCAAAATATGATAATTTAATTTTTAAATAAAAGCATAAATATATAGAAAACCAATTTTTAAAGAAAAATGATATTTTAAAATTTAAGCTTTATTTTTTCATTTAAATTACTAATTAAATGATTCTTAATCAATTTATTTGTAAATTTAAAAATTATATTAGAAAAAACCTTTAATATTGATGAGTTTAATTTATTAATATCAAAATACACAACTATTTAAAAACAGTTCTTTGAAAAATATGAACTTTTTAACATTAAAATAATTTTAACCACGTCGTATTAATATTAATTAGTCATCTTAAAAAATTATAAATTTATCAATCTGTTTGTATTAAAACCGTTATTTGAATTTTATAATTACATAAAATCATTTTTAATAGAAATAATAATAGTAATAATATGTAACACATAAAAAATATTTTTATAATAAAATATTAAAAAATCAACTTTTTTGTTTCATTATATATTATTTTTTAATTATATTTTTTTCAATTTTCAACCGAAAATTACAAAAATTCAATATACGTATTGGATACATGCATACACAATATCTATATATGAAAAGACCATACTCTCAATGACCATATATCTAAATTCATATATCCTATGAAAATATATATAACAGTCATATTTCATTCCTATATATATACTTACAACCATCACTAAAATAAATCATCCTATTTAATACTATCTCAACCTGTTTATTATATTTTCAATTTTTAACTTATATAGATATTTCCAATCAGGATTATGATATTCATGGAAAATAATGAGGATAATGATTTTATATTCATGTTATTTTAATTTACTTTTATATTTATTCCACTTTTGGTTTTTTAATGATGTTTAATATTGAAATATCATAATTTATTAATGTTTATATTTCATTATAATATTTTTCCCTAATAAATTTTGTTGTAGTTTATTTCATTTTGGTGTTTCCTTTAAAACAAGTTATTCCATATTGTATTTATTATAAGGGAAAATACCTTTTAAAACCATAGGGTGTTACATTCTACCCCCTAGAAAATAATTTCTCCCTTGAAATTTCATTACTACAATGAAAAAAACGAGGTTAAATATGCTTTATTAAAACTTTAGATTCCCATGTTGCTTTATAAAACTTATTATTTCTCAAGAAAAACTTTTGGGTGATCTTGTTTCATAGTTCATTATCTCTATAACATAAGATTTATTATGGTTATTCTGTGGAATATAGGTTATCTTCCAATTTTACTATATCTAAGTTTAGTAAAAGTGAATGTTCAGGTATATAATTCCTCTAAAGTGATACATGGAATACATCATGAGCTTTTTAGAGGTTTAGAGGAATTTTGAGGTGATAAGATACCACCCCTACACAATTAAGGATTTTGTAAGATATGATGTATTTAGGGTTAAACTTACCTTTCTTCCCTAATCTCACAACCCTCTTCCATGGGAATGTTTAAATTAATACCTTGTCTCCCACATCAAACTCTAAATCATGACTATGATTATCAAAATAATAGTTATGTTGACTTTGTGTAGTTATAATGTATCATTGAATGATTTGAATTTTATTTTACTTTTCATGAGAAAGATCTTGTCCATATGGTACCATTTTTATTTGATTATGACCTTTATATTATTTTAGGAAAAGAACAAATACAAAATGTCACTCTATTGAATTTAATATACCTAAAATTTTTACATAATTAAAAAATATGTTAATTTCAAATCATAAATATTTATTTGATAGATGAATTAATTTATTTTTCATGGTAATTTTTTTAAATTTTTGTGGATAAATAATCAATTTAAATGCTTACGCAACATTGATACAGTATTTATTCAATTGATAGAAAAAAATAAATAATTCTAAAAATATTTAAAGTAATACAATTTGGTTGAATTATTATTTTAATTTTTTTTAGATAAATTTAACGTATTATGTATTTTTTAATGGTTTAAATTTGTATCCCACAACAATCTTTATGATTTCAAAGTCAAAATAAATTAACAGTTCCAAAAAATGACATTAATTATATTTTATAACAAACAATATTTTATTAAATGATTTAAAATTAATTAAAACATTATATTTAGGAAATTTAATGGGATATGGTTGAAAATTTCATCCATGTTACATTTATGAGTCAATTTTCTTTTTATGGTAACATTATTGACCCTTAAATAATATAAAAATTAGATATTGCGATTATTGTCAAAAGGATTAATGAAGGGTTAAAACTAAGAGATAAGGGTTAAAAAATCACATAAAATTGTCTAAATTTTATTATATTAGAGTATTTATAATTATAATGATACTATATTTGATATATTTGAATTTTTACTTAGTTTATTATAAAATTTAATTTATATTAATTTAACACATCAAGTAATAATTCCCACAGTTCCCCTTGCCTCACTTATAAAGGAACCACTTCTCCTATCTTCCTCACAAATTTTGAGAATTATATAAAAACAATCCCTACCATAACACTTTAATATATTCCTTAAACACATCCTAGAGCTTTGGGTCTTTCTAAAATACCACCCCTTTAAGGATTAAGATGTAAACCAAAAGTTGTTTCTCAATGAAGAGTAATAAATCTTAACCGATCATTTACAATTTTATTTCTTCTTATAAATACTATAGATTTATGGTATCCATTATAAAATAATTAATTAATTATCTTAAATATTCATATTTTTCATTATTATTATGGAACAACTACTATTCACCTTATTTCCATCCTCTATAAAGAGAAAACATCGCTCGTGAATACGTACGACTTACCGTCTTCACGCAGCAGTGTAATTCAATTTTCATCAAACTTAATTGGATAATTATAATGATATATTTAATAAATATATATATTATTTATAATATATTTATGTTTATTTAATGGTGAATTATTATTTACCTTTATTTTTTCCCATCCATCAAAAAATGGAAATAAAGTTCTTGTGTATGTATGGCCCACTATCTCCATGAATGATGTAATTCATTTTTACATCTCTACTTTTTATGGATGAATCTAAAAATATATATAATTAATATATATTATTTTTAAAGCATGTTTATGATTATGGAGATGAGGGAAAAGGATCAAAGTAAAAATACAAGAACTGTAGAACTGAATCCTCCCTTAAAAATGGGATAGGTAACACCTGAAAATGACAATTTTAATAAAGAATTATTAATAAATGGGTGTTCAAATGTTATAATACGATTATATATGATATTATAAGTATTTATATGGTTATTTAAAATAATTATAGAAAATTTTAATTTATTATATATGATGCTAGAGTTCTTTTGAAGCAAGTTAAGATTGAGGTAAGGTCTCATTTCACAATATCACCCTCATTCGGGATTTTTTTATGTTTAAGTCTTTGTTGGGGGAATTATATATTCTTTATATCTTAAACTGAATATATTTTATTATAATATGGTTATTTCTTAATAATACATGTATTTATTTCATTTTACTCGCATTAAAGTAATCAACAGACTAAAATAAAGTTTTTAAGGAAAACCGAATTTGTTTTCTATTTGGTTGGGAATATTTTTCTTCCATGTTCCTTTATTTTTTAAAATATTTTCAAAAATATTTTTAATATTATAAAATTATTGATTAAAGATATTTTTACCCATTTTTAACTTTATATAATAATGTTTAAATATAATATTCATATTCTTTATGAACAAGGTACTTTTACTGAAGGTATAAACATAATATTTTTCAACAATTAAGACATGAAAAAAATTTCCCACCATATTAACCAATAAATTATTTGAGGCTTCCTTAAAAATTTTCCATGATTCTTTTTAAATATTTTTTTTCTAAATAATCTTAAATGTTGTAGTTTTTTAAAAGAAATTTTTAATTTTAGAACTGTATTTTCATCAAGAATGTTTTAATGATATTTTTATGGTATTTATATTATTCAACAAAAAAATATTTTAATTATGATAAACAGGGGATATGTTATATTGATACCATGATTATTCTTTCTCTGAATGATTTATTATTAGCTTAGATGAAGAAATTATTTATATTCCATATTATAGTTGTTCTAATATAAGTAATTATTTATTATTAAGGCACGTTGATTAAGTTTTATTATTTATTAATAAAATTAATTTATTAGAATTATTAAACGATGGGTCGGGTTCAAAATTAAATATCCCATAGATGCATTTATAGGTATCACGAGACAAAACATGTTGAGTATTTAGCTGAGGCCTCACCCATTTATGTAAGATGTCTTGATAAACGACCATGATTATATGTTTATGATTTCTTAGCATGAGGTCTCAAAAATAAGTTTAAAATTTATATATTTATACATTCCATCATTATAAAATAATTTATTGATTTAAATGGGATTATTTTAATATTTAAGATACCTTTGGATAATTTTCAAGATTATGATATTATTTATATGCAATTATTTGATCATTATTTATTCCTACCATATTATTCACACCTTATTTATTATATAATAACTTCTTCTTTATTCATTCCATTTTCGAGAATTTGAGCTTAGCCATTTCTTATATTTAATTTTCTGAGGATTCCAGGAAGTGTATTATGATTGATATGTAAGGATATGTTAGAGGGAATAATGATGTTATCAAATAAAATACTTTGTTGTATTTCTTGTTTTCAAATTTATTGTGAGTTTACGTATTTATCTAGTCTAACAAGAATAATAATATATTATTTCCTTTTTGATTTGAATACTGACATCTAGTTATAATGTAACAAAGTAACCACCAACCCTGACTTCTAGGGTTGGGGTCTTTATAGTTTTTATTAGAGTAAGTTTAGTATAAACCTTAGGAATAGATTTAGTAAAATGTTTATTGTGGAACATAAACCTATGATATAATTTTAGGATATGTATTAGTATTTTATAGCATCCTAATGTTTTGGTAAAGTAAATATTATGTGGTTTTCCTAGAAATACATCCCCATCTAAATACTATATGTGGACATGGTTTTGGCATAGATGCATATAGGGGTAGTAACCTTGAAAAGTGTTGGTTGATTATATATAAATGATGATTATGGAGCTAAATGAATGATCCATTACCACACACATAGTTTGACACTCTCAAGGTATATTCTTTGGGAAATTAATATTTTCATTAAAAACCATTATGAAATATTTGAAAATATTATCATGATTTGATGATATTCCTAAAGATACTAAGATTTTGAATTTGAAATAAAATATACATAAATTTTACTTTATGTAAAGTGTTTAATTTTTTTAGAATTTTACATTATGATTCAAAATGTTGTAAAGACCCGTAAAAATTCAAGGGAAATTTTTTTCTTAATTTTCTTAAGAATTTTACAAGAGCGCGGTTTCAGACGGCACCTGATTCCGAGACCCGGAGTGCCCGGAATTAATTTCCGAAGTTTGGCTCGGGTACGTTCAGTGAACGAACGAGCGGGAATTCCTAACTTTTGATCCGGTGCTCGGAATTGAAATCCGAGGGCACCGATGAACTCGCAGCGCCGATATTCGCTAAAAGAGACCTTTTCGGGAGTTGCGTTTGTTGCGGGTTGAAAGTTAATTTTGGGGTTTTTAGTTTGAGTTAAATAAAATTTGTGTAGAACAAATTTTATTATAACTTGATAAAACCTACCAAAGGGGGTTGGAAGTGGGACCCACACCCACTTAACATCCCTTGGGAGGATTAAGTGTGGTGGGGCCCACATGAACCCCTAATCCTTTCAAATTCTCCCAACTCCCTTAACACCTCATTTATTGACTTGAGTTACTTATTTAATTATGGGAGTTAATCCTTTTGAATTTCAAACTTTTGAAATTCTATTGTGTTATGTAATAATAAAATAAGTTGTTGTCTTATTTTATTTTGGGTTATTTGTTTGTCTTCTTGAGAGGTGGAGAGCTCTTCTTCTTCTTCAACTCTGACGAAGAACTCGAAGAACGTTCATCTTGACGAAGAACGCTCAAGCTCCGACGAAGAACGCCACACCTCCATTCTTCATTTACCGTGTCAACGAAGGGGACGTCACTTCTTCCTCGGAAAACCTTCGTCGGCGTACAAGTTTCGCCAACGACGTGTCTCTTCGAACGCATCCCTTCATCATCGGATTTGACGAACGGCTACCGCGACGCCCGACCTCCGCGACGTCGTCTTCCGCGGAACGTTCACAATCTTCGAACCTTATACCCGAGGTAGGGGTTGTTGATTTCTTTTTGGTTTCCTTATTTTATTCTTGATCGTGAATAGAAAGTCTAACGTGTGTCTTGAATTATTTAAGTTGCGTTATTATTTTAACGTGAGGGGGCCGGACCGCACGAACACGGCCGAACCCCCCTCCATCGTTCTTGTTTATTCTTGAGGGTGGAAGCAAGTGGCGTGGTGCCGTCGCACCACGCGGATAATCGTGCTTTTATTTTACGCGGCGCCGTCGCGCTACGCCGAGGTAGAATCTTCAAGAACGCGACGCCGTCGCGCCGCGTTGAAAGGAATCAAGGCACGGCGAAAGGGGCGCGGTGCCGTCGCACCGCGCCGGACGACGAACACCGCGGCCGGTTCCGGGCCACGGCGGGACGAGGAGACCGCGGCCGGTTCCGGGACGCGGCGGAAGAGAAGACCGGCGGCCGGGCCGCCGGCGTCGGAATCCGAAGGGGGGACCGGAATTTCCGGTCCCGTTGGAGAAAATCGGCCGGCCAGCTGGCCGGCCGGAAGGCATTAAACCGGGGGAATTAATCCCCCGGCCAGCATGTAAAACCCCCCTCTTTAAGAGGGGGGCGGTTCCATGAAAGGGGGGCAGCAGCCCCCCGGTTCTCTTTATTAAACCGGCCCCCATGTGGGGGCCGTTTGTTGCAAAGGCGCGGCACATAGGCCGCACCGCTTCAATCAGCGGGGGCTTAGCCCCCGCGTGCGGCCCCTCGTGGCGTCAGGCCTCCGCGGCCCGCCGCGCCGCCGCCGCCGCCCCAGGGGGGGGTCGGCCCGGGTCGGCCCGGACCCGGACCCCCCGTTTCGAACCAGAATCGGTTTTTGGGCCATATCTTGAGCCTCGGACCTCCGAATGACGAACCGTCTGCGGCAACACGATCCTTGGATCGAGACGGTCGTTTCGGTATATCACACTCAAGGTTTAGGTTTACTTTGAGTTCGGCCGGGTTGGTTCGTTCACGAAACCAACCGGGCCTTCGGAGCGGAAACGCTCATATCTTGAGCTACGGACGTCCGATTGACGTGCCGTCAGCTGTGTTGTGTCCCTCTTAGTGAGACGAATCTTTTGGCATACTCCGCCCGAGGTTTGGACGCAGGTGGAGTACGGTCGGGTTGGTTTTGCCTTAAAAACCAACCGGGCCCCGGAGACGAAAATGCCAATAACTCTCAGACCGGGCGTCCGATCGACGCGCCATCTGTTGCGTTGAGTTCCTGTTGACGATACGGAACTTTTGGATACATCAACTCTGGTCTTCGTGACAGTTGATGTATCAGCCTCTCGGCTCGTGGAGCGGACCCTCCGAACGAGCTTGCTGTGTGCGGAAACCCTAGTGCTGGCTGCGACTGCTACGACTGCTACTGTGACTGCGACGACGACAGTACAGAGATCCTGTGTGGATTCGACGACGACGACTACAGCACTCAGCGATCCTACGTGGATCAGTGCTACAGGTCCTGTGTGGGCCCGATCCTGTGTGGGTCCGCGCTCAGCGGTTCTGTGTGAGCCAGCGCCTACAGGTCCTGTGTGGGCCCGATCCTGTGTGGGTCTTTGCGGGGGTTAGTTACTTATCGATCCTTCGTGGGTCCGACGACTTAGATGGATCAGTGATCTTCTTTATCGTCCTTGAAGAAGTATACCTGTGTGAGCTGAATCCTATTGCTTTCCTGTGTGGATTGTGTTGTGCAATCCTGTGTGGTTTACGTTTTGCTTTCCTGTGTGGAATACGTTTACTATCCTGTGTGGACTGAGTTGTACTTGGGCTCAGAGGTTGGAGCGTATTTGAATTGATGACTTAGGTATATGTATGGGCATATACCTAAGCAGTGTCGGTTGTTACTTCGTGATTGTACTTTTCTTTGTGGTTTATCCTTTGTGGATTTGAGAGACCTTCAGGGGTCTCGGGGTCCCTACTGAGTAGCTTATACTCACCCCTGCACGGGCTTCGCCCGCACTACGTTGTGTTGGTTGCAGACGACGGACAGCGTTGACCTTAGCTGAGGCTTGTAGAGCGGGACGGTACCCGGAGGTGGACCACTGGGTGGGACGTGCACGGAGCGGACGGCGGGACCCGTGGAGCAGAGGAGCTATCTGTACCCACCCTTCAGGTGGGATTTCCAGTGGACAGCTCGGTGTAGCGGCTTTTACTTTTCAGTTGCTGTTTTCCCTTTCGAGTTGTACTTTACTTTTAGTTTGGGTTTGTATTCTGGCCCATTTACTTTTCTGCACTTTCAGTTGTACTCTGCTTTTGTTTAGTGTTTACTTTCCGCTTGCTGACTCTGTGGTGTTTGTTTACTTTACAAAGGCAATGCCTTCCCTTTTTACCGGGATTTACGCCTTGGTGCTAGTCGCCAGCCCCTGGCCTATGGAAGGCGGGCTTGGGGTAGTCACGGCACGGACCCCGAGGGCGGGTCGTGACAAATCGGTATCAGAGGAGTTCGGTTCTACCGCGAACTCTGATCTTTTCTATGTGAAGTAATAATGTTTAGTGTATTGAGTGTGGTTATCAGTCCAGGGAGTCCAGTGTTGGTGCGGCGGCCGACGTATCCGTACACCAGGACCCTGACTTCTGATTTCCGACTTAATGCACGAAAACATTGATTGCGTGTGTGTTTCAAAGTTTTCTTTGTGATTACTTATATCAGCTCACCAGGTATACTGTTCTAACCGTGGCGCACCTGTTTCCTTTTCAGGATGGCCCCACGACGGCAGCCAGCTAGGGTTCCGAGAGTCGAGCGAGACGACAGCCCACCGAGCGACGAGGCCTCGGTACAAGGCCCTTTTCCAGTAGTGGCACCGGTGGTAGCTTTACCCGCCGAGCCCCCGATGCTTCCAGCAGCAGCCGCTGGCGATGCACGTCGCCTCAGTGCACTGCATGAGTTTCAGCGCCAGCGACCACCCAGGTTTCGCGGGGAGACGGATTCCCAGGCAGCAGAGGACTGGCTGGAGGCAGTGGTTCGAGTGTTTAGGCTAGTGAGGACACCAGCAGACCTCATGGTGATCCTCGCTGCGAGCCTACTACACGCAGCAGCAGGACGATGGTGGAGCTTGATGCTCCAGGTGCACGATGAGGCATCTCTACTTTGGACGGACTTTGAGAGCCTCTTCTGCTCGGAGTTCGTCCCAGCCACCCTTCGTGCGGTGCGTATCCAGGAGCTTCTACAGCTGCGGCAGGGCAGCATGACGGTCGCTCAGTACTCGGCGAGATTTACCGATCTCTCGCGCTACTCGACCGACATGGTACGGGACCCATTCTTCCGGGCCCGGACCTTCGAGCAGGGTTTGAGACACGAGATCAGGGCATCGCTGATCTCCCTCAGCATACCGACTCAGACAGGAGTACTGGAGCGGACCCTTCTGATCGAGAGCTTCCTTGCTGAGTCTACACCAGCACAGCGACCCACCGCAGGGCGGCACGTGGCAGAGTCATCTGCAGCAGGCAGTCGACGGATGACTCAGGGGTCCAGACAGACCAGACCTTCAGGCAGACGATCTCAGGGCACTGGCTCAGCAGTGCGGGGCACACAGCGCGGAGCCAGTCTTACGAGAGGCAGACAATGCTACTCGTGCGGCGGGCAGGGCCACATGGCTCGCGACTGCCCGACCCGCCGTGCCGAGGAGCAGCAGTCAGTTGATGGACCACCGAGGCAGAGGCAGAGGGTCGACCGTGGCGGTCCGCAGGGAGGAGTCGGACGAGGCAGAGGAGCTGGACGAGCAGCCGGTGGTGGGAGACGCTTTGAGGCTCTGCCACCACCACCACCAGGAGGTCCACCCCGACCACAGGGAGCTGGCGGGCAGCGACAGGCACAGCTCCAGGCAGCAGAGGCCTATGACCACGGCGCACCCGAGATGATTCGAGGTACTATCTGTGTCTATTCCACCCTTTTTGCAGTTCTTATAGACACAGGAGCGAGTCATTCTTTCATAGCCGCTGCCCTTGTTTGGAGCTCGGAGATTCCGACAGAGCCGTTGGCTCGATCCTTACGGCTAGAGACTCCTACAGGAGCAGACTCGACGATTACGCACTGGTGCCGGCAGTGTGAGCTTACTCTAGGAGGCGAGATCTTCGGCTGGGATCTTCTTGTAGCAGCGTCGAGGCCTTACGACGTCATCTTGGGCATGGATTGGCTATCTACGGTCCATGCACAGATTGACTGTTTTAGGCGCAAGGTGCGTTGTGTACGCACCGACGGGAGCAGGTTCACCTTCACCGGCGAGAAGGGAGCCTTAGCAGCACAGGATGGACTTCCGCGGAGGAGAGGACAGCCCATCACTCATCAGTTGTCTAGCGTTATCCTTGGAGCAGTTGACGTGCGGAGTCCTGGTTTTCCTGCAGTGGTGGATCAGTTTGCGGACGTTTTTCCCGACGACGTTCCAGGGCTACCTCCTCGTAGAGAGGTAGACTTTTATATTGACTTGTACCCCGGGACAACCCCGATATCCACTCCAGCATATCGGATGGCCCCCGCCGAGCTTCGAGAGCTACGGGTACAGTTGGAGGACTTGCAGGGCAAGGGATTCATCCGACCCAGTGTTTCACCCTGGGCTTCCCCGATATTGTTCGCCAAGAAGGTGGACAGGAGCTTGCGACTTTGTGTTGACTATCGTCGCCTGAACCAGGTGACAGTGAGGAACAAGTATCCGCTACCGAGGATTGATGACCTCTTTGATCAGCTCAAGGGAGCACGGTGGTTCTCGAAGATAGACCTCAGGTCAGGCTATCATCAGCTCAGAGTCAGAGACGAGGATGTGTAGAAGACAGCCTTCAGATGTCGGTATGGCCACTATGAGTTCTTGGTTATGCCTTTTGGTGTAACCAATGCTCCAGCAGTGTTCATGGCTCTCATGAACAGGATCTTTCAGCCATACCTCGATCGGTTTGTCGTGGTCTTCATCGACGACATTCTGATTTACTCTACGACAGAGGAGGAGCACGCCTATCACTTGCGAGTTGTTCTTGACTCACTCCGAGAGCACCAGCTTTATGGTAAGCTCTCGAAGTGCCAGTTCTGGATACGTGAGGTCCACTTTTTGGGACACGTTATCTCTGAGGCGGGAGTTGCAGTGGATCCCGCGAAGATTGAGGCTGTGTTAGCTTGGGAGCCACCCAGGAGCGTGACTGAGGTTCGGAGTTTCTTGGGACTAGCTGGATACTATCAGAGATTCGTTCCAGACTTCTCTAGAGTTGTGGAATCACTCACAGCTTTGACGAAGAAGGGGGAAACCCTTCGTATGGACAGACAGATGTCAGCAGAGCTTCCAGGAGCTGAGACAGAGATTGACTAGCGCACCTATCTTGAGGTTGCCTGAGGAGGGAGTAGGGTACTTAGTCTACTGCGATGCATCAGGGACCGGACTCGGATGTGTTCTGATGCAGGAGCGGGCATTGATCGCCTATGGATCATGACAGTTGAGGCCGCATGAGCAGAACTACGCTACCCATGACCTGGAGTTAGCAGCAGTGGTCTTCGCTCTGAAGACATGGCGACATTATCTGATGGGCGAGCGCTTTACAGTCTTTTCCGATCATCAGAGTCTCAGGTATATCTTCTCGCAGAAGGACCTGAACCTGAGACAGCGGCGATGGCTCGAGTTCCTCCAGGACTATGACTTTGAGATAGTCTATACTCCTGGGAAGGGGAACGTAGTAGCCGATGCCCTCAGCAGGAGGACGGGCATACAACTACTTGAGGAGGCGACAGAGCAGCTAGCCTCTTTGCAGATAACCTTCGTGGATAGAGATGGAGCAGCCTTCCTCCAGTCTCTCACAGTCACCCCTCCACTACTGCAGCGAGTCAGGGAGGCACAGCATGGGGACACTGACTGTGAGACACGGCGAGCACAGATATCCTCGGGACAGGCACCTGATGGTTTCTTCCTTGGAGCAGAGCACGACCTCCTTTTCAGAGGACGTACCATGGTGCCAGTCGCATTGCGAGAGGAAGTACTGAGAGAGTTTCACACTTCTCCTTTAGCGGTACATCCTGGAGTGGCGAAGATGTACCAGGACCTCAGACGATAGCACTGGTGGCCGGACATGAAGAAGGCTGTAGCAGAGTTCGTTTCTCGATGCCTCACCTGTCAGTAGGTGAAGGCAGAGCATCAGGTACCAGCAGGCTTGGTACAGCCCTTGGAGGTTCCAGAGTGGAAGTGGGACGGCATATCGATGGACTTCGTGACTGGACTTCCACACACTTCCAGAGGTCACGACTCCATCTGGGTGATTGTTGACCGACTCACCAAGTCGGCACACTTCTTACCCATCAGAGAGCAAGGCTCAGTAGAGAGCTTGGGACGCCTCTACGTTCGGGAGATTGTGCGGCTCCACGGCGTACCATCATCTATCGTCTCCGATCGAGATGTCCGCTTTACTTCCCGGCTTTGGAAGGGGTTGCAGGAAGCGTTCGGGACGCAGCTACGTCTTAGCACAGCTTTTCACCCTCAGACGGATGGTCAGACGGAGAGGACCATTCAGACACTCGAGGACATGCTCCGTGCATGTGTCCTCGACTTTGGTCGTAGCTGGGAGGACCACCTACCCTTGGTGGAGTTCGCGTACAACAACAGATACCACTCCACTATCGGGATGGCACCGTACGAGGCGTTGTACGGCCGACCATGTAGATCTCCTTTGTGCTGGACAGACCCTAGGGAGTCAGCACTGGTGGGACCGGAGATGGTCCAGGCCACGACAGAGAAGGTCCAGGTCATCCAGGAGCGGATGAGGACAGCTCAGATCCGGCAGAAGTCATACGCTGACAGGAGGCGGAGGCTACTGGAGTTCGAGGATGGCGACCACGTCTTCTTGCGGGTCTCACCTCGACGTGGTATTCGGAGATTTGGCCGAGGCGGCAAGTTCTCTCCGCGCTTCATCGGACCTTTCCAGATTCTCAGCAGGATTGGTGAGGTGGCTTATCGCCTGGCTCTACCACCTCAGTTGCACCGGGTGCACGACGTCTTCCACGTATCTCAGCTGAGGAGATACGTGCACGACCCGACGCACATCATTGACCATGGGGAGCTTGACGTTGACGATGAGGCGACTTTTACGGAGGTCCCGGTGGAGATAGAGGATCGACAGGAGCGGGTCCTGCGTGGGCGATCGATTCCTCTTGTGTGCATCAGATGACAGCACGGGAATCTCCAGGAGAGCACATGGGAGCGGAAGGCTCAGATGCGTGCTCAGTACCCTCATTTGTTTCCCTAGTTTTTGATGTATCTTTATGGGGACGTAAAGCCCTGAGGTGGGAGTAATGTAAAGACCCGTAAAAATTCAAGGGGAATTTTTTTCTTAATTTTATTAAGAATTTTACAAGAGCGCGGTTTCAGACGGCACCTGATTCCGAGACCCGGAGTGCCCGGAATTAATTTCCGAAGTTTGGCTCGGGTACGTTCAGTGAACGAACGAGCGGGAATTCCTAACTTTTGATCCGGTGCTCGGAATTGAAATCCGAGGGCACCGATGAACTCGCAACGCCGATATTCGCTTAAAGAGACCTTTTCAGGAGTTGCGTTTGTTGCGGGTTGAAAGTTAATTTTGGGGTTTTTAGTTTGAGTTAAATAAAATTTGTGTAGAACAAATTTTATTATAACTTGATAAAACCTACCAAAGGGGGTTGGAAGTGGGACCCACACCCACTTAACCTCCCTTGGGAGGATTAAGTGTGGTGGGGCCCACACGAACCCCTAATCCTTTTAAATTCTCCCAACTCCCTTAACGCCTCATTTATTGACTTGAGTTACTTATTTAATTATGGGAGTTAATCCTTTTGAATTTCAAACTTTTGAAATTCTATTGTGTTATGTAATAATAAAATAAGTCGTTGTCTTATTTTATTTTGGGTTATTTGTTTGTCTTCTTGAGAGGTGGAGAGCTCTTCTTCTTCTTCAACTCTGACGAAGAACTCGAAGAACGTTCATCTTGACGAAGAACACTCAAGCTCCGACGAAGAACGCCACACCTCCATTCTTCGTTTACCGTGTCAATGAAGGGGACGCCACTTCTTCCTCGGACAACCTTCGTCAGCGTACAAGTTTCGCCAATGACGTGTCTCTTCGAACGCATCCCTTCGTCATCGGATTTGACGAACGGCTACCGCGACGCCCGACCTCCGCGACGTCGTCTTCCGCGGAACGTTCACAATCTTCGAACCTTATACCCGAGGTAGGGGTTGTTGATTTCTTTTTGGTTTCCTTATTTTATTCTTGATCGTGAATAGCAAGTCTAACGTGTGGCTTGAATTATTTAAGTTGCGTTATTATTTTAACGTGAGGGGGCCGGACCGCACGAACACGGCCGAACCCCCCTCCATCGTTCTTGTTTATTCTTGAGGGTGGAAGCAAGTGGCGTGGTGCCGTCGCACCACGCGGATAATCGTGCTTTTATTTTACGCGGCGCCGTCACGCTACGCCGAGGTAGAATCTTCAAGAACGCGACGCCGTCGCGCCGCGTTGAAAGGAATCAAGGCACGGCGAAAGGGGCGCGGTGCCGTCGCACCGCGCCGGACGACAAACACCGCGGCCGGTTCCGGGCCGCGGCGGGACGAGGAGACCGCGGCCGGTTCCGGGCCGCGGCGGAAGAGAAGACCGGCGGCCGGGCCGCCGGCGTCGGAAGCCGAAGGGGGGACCGGAATTTCCGGTCCCGTTGGAGAAAACCGGCCGGCCAGCTGGCCGGCCGGAAGGCATTAAACCGGGGGAATTAATCCCCCGGCCAGCATGTAAAACCCCCCTCTTTAAGAGGGGGGCGGTTCCATGAAAGGGGGGCAGCAGCCCCCCGGTTCTCTTTATTAAACCGGCCCCCACGTGGGGGCCGTTTGTTGCAAAGGCGCGGCACATAGGCCGCGCCGCTTCAATAAGCGGGGGCTTAGCCCCCGCGTGCGGCCCCTCGCGGCGCCCGGCCACCGCGGCCCGCCGCGCCGCCGCGCCGCCAGGCCGCCGCGCCGCCGCCGGCCGCCGCGCCGCCGCCGGCCGCCGCGCCGCCGCGCCGCCCCAGGGGGGGGGGGGGGTCGGGCCGGGTCGGCCCGGACCCGGACCCCCCGTTTCAAACCAGAATCGGTTTTTGGGCCATATCTTGAGCCTCGGACCTCCGAATGACGAACCGTCTGCGGCAACGCGATCCTTGGATCGAGACGGTCGTTTCGGTATATTACACTCAAGGTTTCGGTTTACTTTGAGTTCGGCCGGGTTGGTTCGTTCACGAAACCAACCGGGCCTTCGGAGCGGAAACACTCATATCTTGAGCTACGGGCGTCCGATTGACGTGCCGTCAGCTGTGTTGTGTCCCTCTTAGTGAGACGAATCTTTTGGCATACTCCGCCCGAGGTTTGGACGCAGGTGGAGTACGGTCGGGTTGGTTTTGCCTTAAAAAACCAACCGGGCCCCGGAGACGAAAATGCCAATAACTCTCAGACCGGGCGTCCGATCGACGCGCCGTCTGTTGCGTTGAGTTCCTGTTGACGATACGGAACTTTTGGATACATCAACTCTGGTCTTCGTGACAGTTGATGTATCAGCCTCTCGGCTCGTGGAGCAGACCCTCCGAATGAGCTTGCTATGTGCGGAAACCCTAGTGCTGGCTGCGACTGCTACGACTGCTACTGTGACTGCGACGACGACAGTACATAGATCTTGTGTGGATTCGACGACGACAGTACAGAGATCCTGTGTGGATTCGACGACGACGACTACAGCACTCAGCGATCCTACGTGGATCAGTGCTACAGGTCCTGTGTGGGCCCGATCCTGTGTGGGTCCGCGCTCAGCGGTTCTGTGTGAGCCAGCGCCTACAGGTCCTGTGTGGGCCCGATCCTGTGTGGGTCTTTGCGGGGGTTAGTTACCTATCGATCCTTCGTGGGTCCGACGACTTAGATGGATCAGTGATCATCTTTATAGTCCTTGAAGAAGTATACCTGTGTGAGCTGAATCCTATTGCTTTCCTGTGTGGATTGTGTTGTGCAATCCTGTGTGGTTTACGTTTTGCTTTCCTGTGTGGAATACGTTTACTATCCTGTGTGGACTGAGTTGTACTTGGGCTCGGAGGTTGGAGCATATTTGAATTGATGACTTAGGTATATGTATGGGCATATATCTAAGCAGTGTCGGTTGTTACTTCGTGATTGTACTTTTCTTCGTGGTTTATCCTTTGTGGATTTGAGAGACCTTCAGGGGTCTCGGGGTCCCTACTAAGTAGCTTATACTCACCCCTGCACGGGCTTCGCCCGCACTACATTGTGTTGGTTGCAGACGACGGACAGCGTTGACCTTAGCTGAGGCTTGTAGAGCGGGACGGTACCCGGAGGTGGACCACTGGGCGGGACGTGCACGGAGCGGACGGCGGGACCCGTGGAGCAGAGGAGCTATCTGTACCCACCCTTCAGGTGGGATTTCCAGTGGACAGCTCGGTGTAGCGGCTTTTACTTTTCAGTTGCTGTTTTCCCTTTCGAGTTGTACTTTACTTTTAGTTTGGGTTTGTATTCTGGCCCATTTACTTTTCTGCACTTTCAGTTGTACTCTGCTTTTGTTTAGTGTTTACTTTCCGCTTGCTGACTCTGTGGTGTTTGTTTACTTTACAAAGGCAATGCCTTCCCTTTTTACCGGGATTTACGCCTTGGTGCTAGTCGCCAGCCCCTGGCCTATGGAAGGCGGGCTTGGGGTAGTCACGGCACGGACCCCGAGGGCGGGTCGTGACAAATGTTATGATAAGATCTAGTATTTTCAATTGTTTAGAAATAGAACCTAGAGGAAGGAATGTAAATCATTTCAAAACATGTAATCAATGTAGAGATTTCACTTGTGTACATGTTTACATGAATTGTGTTGGAGTTGGAGATATTATGATTGTATTCTTAACAACCTAGGTAATTATAGACTAATAATATTCATATTTATTACTATTCAAAAATTAAATTTTTATATTCAATATATATATATATATGAATTATTTTTTAAATTAAAAAAATAAGTAATTTTATTAAAAATTTTTTTTATAAAGATTTATTTAAAAGTTTTATTTTAAAATTATAGATTATTTATTTGAATAAAATAATTTAATTATTGAATTACTCATTTTAAAATTATTTTATGATTATTTTTTGAGAATTTTTTGAAAGAATTGTTTTTTCAATGAATAGTAAAAAATGTCGTTTTTATTGAAAATCATATTTTATCTTCAATTATTTATAAAGTAAAATTCTATTTTGTGGTAGTTTAAAAATTTTAATAGTTACTTATGATTTAAAATAATCCAATTATGGTTTTTTAAATAAAATTTATACTAGAGTTTAGTATAAAAAGATTTTATACTTAAAATAGTCATTTTTCTAAAAAACCGTTTTTCACTGCATCTTTCCAGTTTAATTTTAAATTACATTCTGCAACTTATGTGTTTTTAATCATGAAAATTATATTACATATTTTTAATTATTATATCCAAACTCTTTAAATATTTTTTTTTATTTTTTGGTCAATATGAATAATAACCTTAGTAATTTTGTGACAACGATAAAAGGTAAATCAGGTAATTTAATGTTTAAAATAAAATGATAAGCACTAAAAATGACTATAAAACTAGACTAAATTTTATTTTATGTGAATATTTCATCAATATTCATCCAAATTTTGAATATAAGTCCTTATTTCCATTTTATGTGATGATGACCTTTATAATATTTTTATAAAGAAAGTAGAAAAGGTCACACTCTTTTTTTAATAACTATAATATTTATAACATGGGGATCAATAGAGTATAAGTTTAGTTATAAACATTCATTTTAAATATAAATTATTCATATTCATCATGATAATATATTTTTATTTTTTATATAATAAATAATTACATTAAATGATTACACACCACTGATTTAGTAATTATTCAAATAATGGAATAATAAAATAAATGATATTAACTTTTTTAAAATTAGTAAAATTTTAAGGAATTAATGTGACAAAAAATATAGATAAAAATATAATTTTATGGATATATTAAAATATTTTATTTTTTTTATTTTTTTTAATTAATGATATAAAAGTCAAAAGGAATGAATAGTTCTAAAATTGATTTTATTGATAATTTATGAAAATAATATTTTATGAAATGAAATAAAATTCCTAAAAATACTATATTAATCCAAGTTATTACTATATGGTTTAAAATATAAACCAATTTCCATTTATGGTATGTTTTTAAATTTATTGTAACTATTATGGCCTTCAAAGAGTAAAAAACCTTGATGTTGTAGTAAGTGTGAAAAGGGTAAATAATGGGTTAAAACCAAAAGATAAGTGTAAAAATGTGATATAAACATATAAATTTTTTATTAAATGAGTGTATTTAGACTCAAAATAATACTATATTCTAATAATATCAATTTTTATATATTTTTAGATCAAAATTAGTTTATATTAATTTAATATTTTACTAAATTCAAATAGTGTCCCTCTCCTCACTTATAAAAGAGAACATATTCTTCTCATTTAATGTCACATAAAAATACTTTTGGATTGAAAAATATATGCCCAAATACCTTAATTACATCCTTACTCACATAATGGGCTCACCTGGTGCTATATAGGCGCACCCATCATACAATCTATATTAGGCTCATATAATGATATCTGGTCACACCCATATTATAAGACATATCAGGATCACCTATTTCTCACATATATTTCTAAATTTCCATATCATAAAAAAACATTTTATTCTTTCCCTTTTCTTCATCCCATGTTTTAATTATTTTCATAGGGTTTTAAGGATGAGAAGGGAAAAGGATGAAGTCAAGATAAAAATTGTGAAGAAATTTCATTACGAAAACATGTTTAATTTTAAAAGATTTATATCATAAAAAAAACGGATACTAAGTTTAAGTGTCCAATTAGTAATGTAATATTTATTTTTTAAGGGTTATGATGTAATTATCTTAAAATAAAAACCTCACAGATATTTTAGAATGAAAGAAAGTGAATTATAGTTTAAAGTCACTAGAATAAGTATTGATTATGGGCGGATTTGTATAGTTTTTATCAGAGAAATGTTTAGATATATTTATAGTTTTGGATAATGTTTATAATATTCAATTGACATATTATAATTTTTGTTTACGTTGATATGATATAGTATTTAAAGATTACCATATTTCTTCATATAAACTATGTTTGTTCAGAATGGATTTTCAAAAAGGAAATTTGGAAGTTGTAGTAGGAGGGAACCAAGAGGGAAATATTCTTCCAAATTATCATCATGAAATCGTGGGAATTAAAACTGAACATTTTTTTGAAGTCATGGATTGTTTTATGCAAGATATAAATAGTGGTGGTATCAATGCTAAAAAGATGCCGGATTTACCATAGAGGAACATGATGATAGTGAAATATTTTATGAGATAACATCCTATTGAATTCAATGGATCTTTAAACCTAGTGGTAGCTAAATGATGGATCAATTCCTTGGAAAATATATTCAATGTCATGGGATTTTCATAACATAAAAAGGAAACTCTTGTCATTTATCATTTTGTAGGTGAATTTGATCAATGGTGGGTTTAGTTAAGAATATAAGAGAAGGATTTGATATTGATGCTATAGAACGAGAAACATTTAATAACCTTTTCCTTGAAAAATATTTTCCTATGGTTGTGTTACTTAGGATGGAAAAAAATTCTTGTATTTGAGGAAAAAGGATAAAGATTATATAGTTTCATGTGAAGTAAATTTTACAATATTCTATAGATACTTAATATATTTTATTTAGTAAATTGATTTTAAAATTAATAGATTTTACTCAGGATTGAAAGAAAGTTTACAAAGAGCGTTGTCCGTAAGAGAAATTAAAATCTATGAGAAATTTGTTCATTGTGATGAGAAAGTTGAGATGGAGTTTTCTGAAACATATGTTCCTTGAGATGAAAAGAGTAAGAAACGATCAAGGTGGCATGAAATAGAGATGAATCCAACTAAGAAGTTTGGAGGTAAGCCCAAAATAATTTTCCAAGTTTTGTAAAATACAATTAAAGGAATACTTGATAGGATCATGAATGTTTTACCAGTGTGGTAAAATTGGTCATAAGGCTCAGAAATTCAGAGAAAAGAGTCCAGAAAAATCAAATAATGGGGTAACAGATATCAATCATATGATGAGATGTATTAGTTGAAATGGGTTGGGTCATTATAATAACATGTGTTTGAATTTAGTTATGTAAGATGAAAACCATCAAAATCAAAAATAGAAAGGTTTTGAAAAATAATTTTATACTACTATAGTTGATGTTGGGCCATAAAATGATGTGGTTACTGGTATGATACTCATTTATTCGAATTATTCCAATACACGTTTTGACTCTAGATCTTCATATTTCTTCATTTTTGATGAATTTTCATGTAAATTGGGAATATCCCTCATGAAATTAAGATTAATGTTTTTTGTGAAAAATCCCAATAGAAACATGAAAGAAACCAAAATTCATAGGAACCATCCTATTATTATTAGTGGAATGGCATTTCCTATAAATCTTGTTGAACTTCCTATGGTAGAGTTTGATATTATTTTGGGTATGGATTGGATTTCAGTTTCTCTTGCTAAGATAGATTTCATAGACTGTAAAAGTTTGTTTAGTGATTTTATACCTTTGATAAACTACCAAGAATCTATGAAATTGATTAGGGGTGGAAGTGAAAGTTACCTTGGTCATGTTTTTTAAATGAAAGAAACGATTCAAATTAGTGATTTTATAGTAGTTAATGAATACATATATGTTTTCTTAATGAATTTCCTAGTGTTATACCTGATTGTGAAGTTGAATTCACTATTACAAAAGTACCTAATGATAAACCTATTTCAAAACCCCTTTTTGAATGGCACAATTAGAACATTTGGAATTAAAAAAATATAAATTACTATAGTTTCTAGATAAAAGTTTCATTCACCCTAGAACTTCACCATGGGGTGCTAATATATTATTTTTTAATAATAAATATGGTTTAATAAGACTTTTCATTGATTATAGAGCTCTCAATAATATCACTATTATGAATAAGTATAATTTTCCCCATATTGATGTTTTATTTGATCAGATACAAGGAGAAAAATACTTTTTAATGATTGATATTATCTTGGGTTAACATTTTTTAAATTTTAAGGAGGAAGATATTCTAAATAATATGTTTTAGATTAGATATGGGAATTATGATTTTGTAGTTATACTCATTGGGTTGTCTAATGAACATGTTGTATTTATCGATCTTATGAATAGAGTTTTCCATGACTCTTTAGATAATTTTGTGGTTGTGTTTATTGAAGATATATTGGTATATTATAAAAGTAATGAGGATCAGAAAAGACACTTGACAATTATTCTGAAAACCATAAAAGAAAATAAGCTATATCATAAATTTAATAAGTGTGAATTTTGGTTAAAAAAGTTTTCTTCACTTGGTCATATTGTTTTTGAAGGTAACATAACTATTTAACTTTATATTTTTTTAAAGAGTATCCAATACCAAAAAATTTCATATAGATTAATAGTTTTCTTGGTTTAGTGAGTTACCACCAATAGTTTCTTGATTTTTTTTTGATTTCCTATCCTATTGACTAAGTTAACTCAAAATGGAGTTAAATTCAACTGGATGAAAGAATGTGATGATTATTTCCATGAACTAAAAATTTTATTGGTCAATTCTACATTTTTGGAATTGATGTTTAGAAATAGTTAATTTTTTATTTATAATAATGCTTCTTTGAAGGGTCTTTGTTGTGTTCTAATTAATAATGATCAGGTAATTTATTATAATCCTTGTAAAATAAACTTAATGAGTTAAATTATCCTACACATGATCTGGAATTACCTGTTGTGGTTTTTTATTTAAAAATATAAATGAATCATTTATATAGAGTAAAATTTGAAATATATACTTATCAAAAAAATTTAAAGTATATATATTCACTTATGAAGAGTTGAACATGAGGTAGATATGATGGCTAGAGCTGATCAAGGATTACGATTTCATAATTCATTATCATCCTGGAAGAGAAAAAAATTTGTGGATGATTTGAGTCAAAAAAATAAATCTTCATTAAATATGTTACGTTTGGAACATGATCATTTGGTTAATGATTTGATGAATTTTTTCCAAGATGTTATGGATATAGTAACTTCCGTAGTTTCGTTTCAAGTGTCATTAAAATTTCCTCTTTTAAAAATAATTAAACATGATCAAAAGGAAGTCCATGAGTCACAACAAAATTAGAATTGGTTAATAAGGGTAAGTTTCCTGAATTTAGTGTTGAAAAAACAATGTATTTTGAGATTTGGAAAGAGATTATGTGTTCCTTGTGATTATTAGTTGAAGAAATAATTTTTGAGTGAAGCTCATAGTTCCCCATTTTCTATTTATCATGGAAGAACTATGATGTATAGAGACCTTTGAGAGTATTACTGGTGGAATGAAATGAAAAGAAATATTGATAAATTTACAATGAGATGTATGAATTTTCAATAGGTTAAAGAAGAAAGATAATTAATGGAATGGATACATCACCATTTTCAAGTTTGAAAGTGGAAATGAGAAAATATATCCATTGATTTCATAGTGAGATTGCTATATACTTATCAAGGTAATATTGTGATTTGGGTTATTATTGATCAATTAAATAAATCTATGAATTTCATTCCCATTAGAGATATATTGTATTTGGATTAGCTTTATTGAATGTACCTCAATAAAATAAGCATGTTACAATGATTTCCTCTCTTTGTTATATCAGACATGATCCTTGGTTCTCTTTAAATTTTTGGAAATGACTTCATAAGTATTTGGGTACTGATATGAATTTTAATATAGTTTTTCATCATTGATTTGATGGAAAGTCCAAGGGACTGATTGAAAACTTGGAAGACATGATTAATATTTTTTAATTAATTACCAGGGAAGTTGGTATCATCATATTTATTTGGTTGATTTTTATTATAATAATAGTTTTCATTCTAGTATAAAGATGAAACCTTTTGAAGCCTTGTATGGAAAGTGGTGTCAGAATTCTATTTTTTGGGATGAATTAGGAGAGAGGAAGTTGATGGGACCATAGTTGCTTGATGAAATTAGTGATAAGGTGAAGATGATTCATCTGTATATGAGGATGGATCAATATAGGCAGAAATTTTGTGTAGATAATTGGAGGAAAGATCTTTCTTTTGAGGTAGGTGATCATGTTTTTCGTAAAGTATTTCCATAGAAAAATGTGATGCATTTTGTTAAAAAATGTAAGAAAAGTACATGGTTCATTGGACCATATGAAATCTTAGAGAAATTTTGAATAGTTTCTTAGCGATTAACCTTTCCTATGAGTTTATTCTAGGTACACAACGTATTTCATGTTTTTATGTTAATAAAATATTTGATGGATTAATCTCATGTCCTGAGCCCTTAGGTAGTTTATTTTGAATATAACATTTCGTTTGAGGGGGAAAAATTCTATATTTCTTGACCACAAAGATCAATTTTTGTAAAATAATGTAATTCATAAATTTAGGGTTTTTTGGAAGAACCATATGGTTGAAGAAGTGGAATGGGAATCTGAAAATTCTAGGAGGGAAATATATTCACACTTTAATGATAAGTGAATAAAATTGTGAGGAAACAATTTAAAAAAATGGGTAAGAATGTAAAAACCATGGTAAGGATAGAATAAATCATTTTCATATTTATTTTCATTCAAAAATTAGAAAGGTATATTCATTATAAATAAACAAAGTATTTTTTAAAATTAAAAAAGAAATTTTTTTATTAAACTATTTTCTTACAAGGTTTGGATTAAAATAATAATTTTAAAATTATAGAATATTAATTTCAAAAAATTTATTAAATTATTATATTCAAAATTTACAAATTATCTTATGAATAAGTTTTTAGGATTTTATGAAAAAAATGTTTTTTCAATGAATAGTGAAAAATATTTTTTTTTGTTGATAATCATATTTTCTCTTCAATTATTTAAAAAGTAAGATTCTATTTTGGATTACTTTTAAAATTTAATTAGTTAACATTTATTTAAATTAATCCATTTATGGTTTTTAAAATTAAATTATACCTTAATTTCTTATAAAAAAAATTTATATTTAAATATGGATTTTTTCTAAAAAAACGTTTTTAGCACATTTTTACAGTATAATTTTAATCTAAATTCTGTCAGTTATATGTTTCAAATTTTTAAAAATTGATTCCATAATAAGAGTCATTGTGTAATTTTTTTTAAAGAGGAACCTTTTATTCTTTATCAATATGAATAGTAACCTTAGTAATTTTGTTACCATGGTAAAAGGTAAATGAGATAATTAATGTTAAAGATAAAATGATAAGGACTATAAAATGAGTGTAACACTTGCCTAATTTTTTTGGATGATTATATTTTTTCCATAGTCATAAAAATTTATAATATATGTTCTTTTGTTTGAATTTTTATATCATTATGAACTTTATAATATTTTATTTAAAGAAATGTAAAAAATATCAGACTCTTGTTTTTAATAACTATAATATTGTTAACATGGGGATCAAAAGAGGATATTGTAAGTTATAAATATTAATTTGAACTAAAAATTATTTATATTTATCATGATAATTGATTTTAATTTTTTATTGAATAAATAATAAATTTAAATTATTACAAAATGCTGATGTATTAATTATTCAATTAATGGAAAAAATAAAATAAATGATATTAAAAATATTAAAATTACAATAATTTTAAATAAATAATATGACCCACGAATTTTATAGATACACATAATATGTTATGGATGCATTTAAATACTTTATTCCAATTTATTTTGTTTTTTTGTTGTTATAAAAGTAAAAATAGATGAATAGTTCTAAAATTGACATTATTGATAAATTTTAAAAATAATATTTTATTAAATGATAAAAAATTACTAAAAATACTATATTCTATAAAGTGATTATTTAATGGATTAAACTTCAACCATTGTCCATTTATGGGCCATTTTTAATTTATATCAACTATTATGACCCTCAAAGAGTAAAAACACTTGTTTCCACAGTAAGTGTGGAAAGGGTTAATGAAGGGTTAAAACAAAAAATAAGTGTAAAAATGTGATCTAAAACATCAAAAAATTTATTATATGTGAGTATCTGGAATAATAATAATAAAAATAAATTCTAATATTATCTATTTTAGTCCATTATGACATCAAAATTAATTTTTATTAATTTAATATTTTAAGAAATTCCAAGTGTTCCCCTCTCCTCTCTTATAAAATGAAACCACTTCTTCTCATTTTATCACAATTAAAAATCCATTTGGTTCAGTAAATACCTGACCAAATACCTTCCTCAAATCCCTAATCACATCCTATAATTATTGTTTTATTCATAACACCAACCATATATGGATTTAGGTGTTAAGAAAATGAGATTTTCAAAACAAGTGGTACGGTTTTTTACCGCATGATTTGGTTTAATTTCTTCTTCAACCACCAAAAAACATTCTTCAAACATGATGATATAATAACATAAGTACACCCTATATACTGATATGTTATTATATTAATATAATTACCTATATCAATATTCATCCACCATCAAATGGGAAATGAATTCATCATTCGCGTGTATGACAAATCATAGCCTCACAAATCGATGTAATTCGTTTTCCATAACCACCTATCAAGGATAATTATAATTATTGATTTAAAATTTATATTTGATATTAATAAAATATTTATAATTTTTAAAATAAAATATATTAGTTAATTTCTTACCTTACCATTCACTAAAAAATGATAACGTCATTTGTGCGTACGTGTGGACTACCACCTCCATGAAGCGATGTGATTTTTTTTATCTCCAAAACACAAGGATGATATATGTAATTTTATTTAAAGAAATTATATTGTATTTATGATATTATTATAATTATGTAAGGATAAAATAATACTAACCTTCTTTCAATAATTATCATTGAATAATGGAAATGGTACTCATACGTATGTACGACCAACCATCTCAATGATCGTAACATAGTTCATTTTTTATAACCATCTTTAATGGTTATAATGCCCTACAAATAAAAAGTAGAAACATTGTAATTTATTATGTGTATGATAGGAAACACTAAGCATGTAAGAGAATATAATATCCCAAGACTTTATAATATATTTAATATTTTAAATAAATTCATCATATTTTATAGCTTACAGTGCATGAGACACTGAGTTAGTGTGAGACATACACACCAAAGAGTTTGTTTTATGGATTCCGTTACACACAAGTCCGAGTTTTACCGAACAACAATATATTATTAAATATTATTATTTAATATAATAAGATATAAACTATCCATTAAATTAGTAGTTAATAATAGTATTAATTAAATTATGAAAATATATAGTTTACACCAATATAAAAATAATTCATTGGTTAAAAATTAATTATAAATGGATATAAGTATGAATTGAATATAAAAGGAATATTTTTATAGAAAACTATTTTTTATGATCACAAAGCTATTTTACCCTAATAAATTCAATTAATTTTAATTAGTGAGTGATATTAATGTAATATATTTATTATATATTCAATATATTATTTCTGATATTCATCCAATATATTTGTTTGACATAAGATAAGAACAAACCCAATTTTACGTATAAAATACTATATTTTTATTAAGGCATTTTTACGACATTTTTATGGAAAACCTATTTAAAATATAATTTTTGTAACTTTTATAGGTTATATATGTTAAAAAAAATTTCACACTTTAAAGAGAAACATAAAAATTAGGTTATAGTATTTTTTGGGTACTTTTCTATGAAGTTTAATTTTTAACGAATAATGAAAAATACTAAATTTTAGTTCAAACTTTCTTGTTCATATAAGTTATTTATAAGATTTAATCATATTTTAATTTGGTTTTAAAGTTTAATCAGGTCATATTTTTATCAATGAATCTTATTTAGGTCGTTTTAAAAATTTTCAATTCTAAATTAACTATAATAACATATCAAACTTCTGAACGTTTTTACTTTAAAAACCCATATTTTCGTCCCGTCTGCGGGATTAAATTTAAATTAATTCCTCCCACTTATTTGATTTTATTTTTTGAAAATGGATTACATATTTTGAATCAGAATAATTTCTAATTTCTAATAATTTCAAATTTTTACTAAAAATATTAGTGAATGTTATTAAAAGTAATTACAATGATTAAGGTTAAGTTTAGCTTAATAATGGAGCATTAATTTTTAGGGCCAAAATAAACTAGAAAGTTTCCAAGGAGCCATTTAATATCCATATTTAAAACCTATACTCCCTTTTATTGAATATGGGCCATTATTATATCCACTTTCAATGGAAAAAATGTGGGTGAAATTCCCTTTCCCAAAATTTACAAGAGTACCACTACACCTCTAATATAAATGACCTCCTCTCCTCATACTTCCTCACACCTCTCAAGACACTTTGTATAACATACCAAAAATTCTAAACATATTTTTATTATAAAAAAATGTTATTGAATTAATTTATTTATAATTAAAACCAACTAATAATATTTTGAGATGATTTTATTTAAAAGTAATATCTGAAAGTAAGTGTTTTAATTAATTTGATTACAGGTTACTTATAATACTTATAATTAATTATACTTATTGTTTAAAATTTTCAAATTTATTTTAAAATTATGTTCAAAGAAAGTAAATACTATTTTATTGTATTATTTAAAAGAATATTTTAATATGAATATATGTATTTAATTATTTTTATAAAAATAAATAAATTCGAATAACAAAATTAATTTTTATTAAAAGTTTATTTAATAAAATATTTTGAATGAAGGAATTTATATATATAAATATATTTAATTATGTATCTGTATTATTGGTTTTTAATTATAAATTAATATTATATTATTACTATTATAACTTTTAAAAATCTTTGAATTATACAAAAAAAATATTTAATTATTGTAATTATTAATCTTGATTTCAAAATTTTTAACGAAAATTTGAAATTATAAATATATTATATTAAATTATGAAATTTTTATTTATAATATAATGAAATTTATTATTTTTAATTTTTAAAAAATATTATGACTACTTTTATAAAAGTTAATAATAATAAAATAATAAAATATTTTAAAAAAATAGAATGAAATAATAAAAAAAAGAAAATGAATTGGGGTTATAGGGTTGGGACTCATCGAGCTGAAGTCTGCGCAGCTTCGATCTGAGGTTGAGCACCATCTTGAGTTCAAGTGTGACTTGAGTTGATGGCGTTCCGCTAGGGGTTTCCAGGCCAAGGATTGTGGTTCGTCGCCGTCACACCGTGCTCTGATGGGGGTTCTAGGACTGATTGATAGAGGATAGCTGCCGAAGAAGTAAGTGACATCGAAGGAGATCTGAGCAGTTTTGTTGATTGGATTAAATCGAGGTTACGGTTCCTTTTCTACATTCCAATGATAGAGATCCAAGTGGTTAGGGTAGTGGTTATTCATCTTTAGGATAGGTGTTTCTCTATTTCAATTTTTAGATACCCGAAGCTATTTTGAATTAATTATGATGTTTGTTGTGTGCTCTCCTTCAATCATTGTAACATTCAATTCATCTTTGACATGATTTTATCTTCTTTTCATTATTTCCCAAGCCTTCTGTTCGATTTTGGACTGTAAATATATGACCATCATATTTTTGTCCGCTAATTGAAATTTGAAAAAATTTGATACATTGTTATGGTATTTTTAAATTTTTGTTATTGTGCTGGTTTGAATTGTTTCTTTTTAGCTGTTTGTATCATGTTAATCATATATCTCTATAAGCTAGTTTGTGCCACTGTATGCAGAGAGGTGGTTATGTCTATAAAATCCATACTTCTGTGTCTAAAATACCAGTTCCCAGCTAGGGGATTTGGATAGATTCTTTTTAAATATATTTCTCATTTCATCATCAAAATATATGCTTAAGGTAGTAGAGTAAAAGCTTCTAAAATTCACTTAGAGGTAAGGGAAATTTTTTATTTGATGAAATATTACTTCTAAGGTATTGAAATTATTTATTTACTGCATTATCGTCAAAATTAATATTTTGTGAACCTTGTTTTGTGTAAGGGTTTTCTGTATTTAAAACCTTTCTAAATCATGATTTTATTATTATGTTCAAACATATTTTGTAAGGGTGAAATTAATTTCAGTTTTAGATTTTGGTTCTTGATACATTTTACCAAATTATGCAAGGGATGAGTTTGTATAATTATTTATTAAGGTATGGAATTTTATTTTATGCTATGATATTCAATCTATAATTGTATGATGAATTTATTTATAAAACTTTTCGATATACTTATTTACAAATATCATCTCCAAGTCCTAATTTCAGTTTACATTTTTTTATATATGTAATTATTAAGTTTATTCTCATCATATATATATATATATGTATTGTGTGAATATATATATTTATATATATAAGTTATCGAATGGTCAAGGTCACTTGACACCTAATTTCAAGTTAATGATTACGTATATTTAGTTAAATATATATATATATACTTATATATATATATGTATATGTACACTATTTACTAATTTTCAATATTATACATATTTCTAAGTTTCAAATTATTTCTAGAATGTGTATTTTATTATTATTTTCAATATTTACAAATGTTCTTAAATTAATTATTTATGATTAGTTAGAAAATTAAAAATATCATTATCTTATCATGTCATATACATGTCATATGAAAATCATGATTACTGCCATACATTGATGATTTTTTGTGACACATCAATCATTAATGTATGCATACATAGATAAAAGTATATACAAATATGAGTAAGTATTTAATAAAGTTTACATTTATTGAAACTCTCACAAACCGTCCCCCTGGGCCCATACCATGACTACCCTAAGGCATCCTTCCATAGGCTAGGGGCTGGAGAATAGCACTGGAAATGTGTACCCCTATAAGGAAAAGGAATTGAATTTAAACCAATACAATCACATAGACTAGTATGCAACAAGATGCAACCACAAAGTAAATTGTTGTAGTAAATAGAGTGTTGAAAGTAAAGGAGCCAGAATAAAGCCCAACTGAAAAAGTACAAGTACAACTGAAAAGTAAAAAACAGCTCCTAGATTGTCCACCGAGGATCCTACCTGAAGGGTAGGTTCATCACACAAACAACAGTCTCTGTGCCATGTCACGCCAAAAGGTCAACCTTTGAGCACCATCTAGTCCTGGCTCCCTCAGCCTCGATCAATGCTGTCCGTCGTCTGCACAAGACACAATAAGATGTGTGTGTAGCCCATGCCAGGGTAAGTATAACGATACTCAGTAGGGACCCTGAGACCCCGTAGGTCTCCGAGAGTTCCCCAAAGGAAAAACCACAAAGAAATACCTCTTTCTTAAGCACAAAGAGATAGATATAAAATCCACTTAGGTATATTCCCATACATATACCTAAGTTATCAAGATATACTCATCTCATATATGAGGGAAGATTACCACAAGGTAATACCACAAAGGTAGAAGTACCACACACGTAACACCAGGAAGATAGAAGTACCACACAGGTAACACCACAATGATAGAAGTACCACATAGGTAACACCACAAAGATATAAGTACCGCACAGGTAACACCACAAAGATAGAAGTACTACCCAGGTAACACCAGAAATATAGAAGACTCAGCTCAAAATAAGGTATAACATAAGTATAGAAATATAGATGATTAGTCATTAGCTAGATAATCTTATTCGGTTAAGAGACACTACTACTGACCCACAAAGGATCGATAGGTACTAACCCCTGTTGACCCACGCATGATCTGATCCACATAGGATCGGTATGCGCAGGCACTACTGCTGACCCACACAGGATCGATAGGTAATGAACCCTACTGACCCACACAGGATCTAACCCACACATGATCAGTATGGGATGATCCACACATGATCACTAAGCACTAACCCACATAGTATTTGATAGATGCTGACCCGCATAGGATTGATAGTTGCTGACCCACATAGGATCGATGATCTTTCTTCACGTTACTTCCAGCCACTAGATTCCTCACACCCGGTGCGCTTGAGCTCCATAGAATCTACCCCGAAAGATATCGGTCATACCTAGAATGCCAATAAGATCCAAAAAGGAGTAACCCAAAGGACTACCATGTCATAATGGTTCCAACGCGACAGACGATGCGTCAATCAGATGCCCAATTTGTGAGTTATAAGAATTTTAGTTCTGTGGGCCCGGTTGGATTCAAGTTTGATCTGACCCAGCTGAACTCCAACTATCACCAAAACTCAATTGAAGTATACCAAAATGTCTGTCTCGCTCCAAGGGTTTCAACTCCATAGACAGTTCATCAAACGGATGCCCGATTCTCAAGTTATGACTCTTTAAGAGAAACCAGGCCTTGTTGGGTTCGGGTCGACCCAACCCAGTCCAGGTCCGACCCGGATGAGCTGGGCCACAGTGGGATTGGCCCACTGGGCCATGGTTTGGCCCGACCTGCAGGGGGGTGCGCAAGTGGCAGCCTACTCTCAAGGGGGTGGCCCGGCCCCCAAGGGGGGTGCGGCCTACCGGACCGACCCGCGGTGGGGTCTGACCTAGCCTGCGCGGGCAGGGGGGGGGGCGTGAGACCCCCGGTCTCCCGAATGGCCCGGAGGCTATTCGGCTTGTGAAGCATTGATGCCACATGGGTGACATCTGGTCACCGTGGAACCCACTATAGGCATGGGTTCCTCTTCCATCACGGCTTCAGTCGCGGACCATTGCTCATCGGTGACGCACGAAGACGTGGCACACCTCCTCTACGGCCGGTCGGTGCTGGCCATTCCACTAACCGATGCAGCTTAGTGCCACGAACACCTCTTGCGGTGCGTGATGGAGCACCGCCTCCGTCATAGGCAGTCGGTGCCGCTGCACCGGCAGTCTTCCACAGAGGTCGCAAGGGTAGCAATGTAGTGGAGGGTTCGGGTTGGGTTCATTAGGCCCGTGCCCTCCACGTTAGCTTGTATCATGAGGGAGGATTAAAGGGTTCAATAATTTATTTGGAATTTAAAACAAGATAAAACCCCTACCTCATAAAACCGTTGGAGAACGTTCACACTTAAATAAGTGGGTTGGTGTTTGCCGTCCCCCGCAACTAGCCACCAACGATGTTGCTCGATCGTCTATATTTGGTTCGAGGTTTCGGTATCGCTCGTCATTTATTTCCAGAACTGACTCCATCCTCTAAGGGTTTTGCATCTCAGCACTTTTCCATCACTTCTTTGTTTGGTGAAGCAGTGCTGATACATCCCCCCAAGCTCCGTATAAATAGGAGAGGGGGGGGGGGATAATCGTTCGTGGAATTAAATAGGGATCATTAATTAGGAACCTTCCTAATTCCCCAACGGTTTTGTTACTTAGGATTGAAAGTTCAATCCATTTATTGGCTTGACACATCACTCGTCCCATGTTTCCGCTTTTCCATTGGAGGAAAAAGAAAGGAAACAAAATAAAAAAGTTATTTTGTTTATTCTTTTAAAAAGTCCCAAAATCTAACTTTTTCTCCAGACCTACTATGATCGAAGTGAAGTCTCCCTTAATAGAATCCTGGCGCTGCAGATTCAACGGAGTCCTCGAATTTTTAATCCAAGCACTAGTTCAAAAGTTAGAAAACGCCTCCCTTGCATTTATTGAACGTATCTAAAAAATGTTCAGAAATTCATTCCGGGCACACTGGGCCTTGGAATCACGCACTGTCAATTTTTGAACACTCTTAATAATTCCATATAATTAAAAAAATTACATATAAAATCCGGGTCTTTACATTATCCCCACCTTAGGGATTTTCATCCCTGAAAGCCACAACATAGACTAAGTAAATAAATGGGGTTACTGAGCATGAATCTGAGCCTCCCACTCCTAAGTTCTCTCCTGGAGGTTCTCGTGATACCAGAAAATGTGCACCAGAGGTATCGACCACCCACAAAGGATTTGCTCCTGTCGATCCTCAATCTCTTCCGGAACCTCTGTAAATGTCACCCCATCATGAAAGTCTAGCTCGCCATGGTCGATGATGTGAGATGGTTCATGCACATATCTTCTCATCTGGGATATATGGAAGACTTCATGCACCCTCTCCAACTACGGTGGAAGTTCCAATAGGTATTCCACCTCTCTAATCCTCCGAAGTATCAGAAATGGTCCGATAAACCTTGGTGAGAGTTTTCCACCTCGTCCAAGTCTCCATAAACCTTGTCGAGGTGTGACCCATAAGAAGACATGGTCTCCCTCCTCGAACTACAAAGGTGTTCAACTCCTGTCAGCATAAGACTTTTGTCTGCTCTATGCAGTCTTCATCCACTCCTGGATGATCTGCACCTTCTCAGTGGTAGCTCATACCAACTCTGGACTCATAAATGCTGCCTCCCCTAGGTCTGTCCAGCATAGAGGTGATCTGCAAGGTTGATCGTATAAGGCCTCGAATGGAGACATACCGATGGTTTAGTGATATCTATTGTTTTACATGAACTCCACCAAGGGAAATTGATCCTACCAACTACAGAGAAAATCTTGGATGCAAGTAGGAAGCATGTCCTCCAGTGTTTGTATGGTCTGCTCTGCCTGACCATCCGTCTGTGGATGAAAGGTGGTGCTAAAACATAGCCGATTCCCAAACGCCTCCTGTAATCCCTTCCACTATGAGGATGTGAAACGTGCATCACAGTCAGGGATGATCGCCGATTTAACCCCATGAAGTTTTACAATATCCTATACATTGGGGCGTCCCAAGCCCTCTACTGATCACTGCTCTTGGATAGGTAGGAAGTGGGTCGACTTGGTGAGTCCGTCAATGATCACCTAGATGGAATCATGTCCCCTGGGCAAACATGGAAGTCATGTCACAAAGTCCATGGAGATTCCATCCCACTTCTACTCTGGCACCTCTAGTGGCCATACTAAGCCTGCTGGAACCTGATGCTTGGCCTTCACTTACTGACAAGTGAAGAAATGTGAAACAAACTATAATACTACATTCTTTAACACTGGCCACCCGTACTGATGCTGGAGGTCCTGGTACATATTTTCCACACCAGGATGTACCTCTAGAGGGGATGTATGAAACTCCCTAAAGACCTCCTCCCGTATCACCACTGGTTCCATGGTACATCCTTTTAAGAGGATGACGTGCTCTCAACCTTCATAAAAACCATCAGGTGCCTTTCCTGAGGATATCTGAGCACGTCAAGGCTCATAGTCAGTGTCCCCAAGATGCACCTCCCTGACTCGCTGAAGGAGTGGGGGAGTGACTATTATAGATTGGAGGTAATCTCCTCCATCTCTACCCACGAAGGATATCTGCAACGTGGTTAGATGGTCTGTCTCCTTACTCAGCAGCTGCAGACTATAACTCCTGTTGAGTGCATCTGCTACCATGTTCCCCTTCCCAGGAGTATAGACTATCTCAATGCCATAGTCCGGGAGGAACTCCAACCATATATGATGTCTCAGGTTTAGGTCCTTCTGTGAGAAGATATAATTGAGACTCTTGTGATCATAGTAGACAGTAAAACGTTCTCCCATTAGGTAATGCCACCACATCTTCAAAGGTAAGACCACTGATACTAACTCGAGGTCATGTGTAGAATAGTTCTTCTCATGTTTTCTCAGCTGATGTGAACAATAAGTGATCAGTGCTTGCTCCTGCATCAGGAAACATCCAAGTCTGGTCCCTGATGCGTCGCAGTAGACTACATACCCAACACCCTCTTCTGGTAGCCTCAAGATGGGGGCACTCGTCAGCCTCTACCTCAGATTCTGAAAACTATCTTCGAAAACCAAAGAGCTCCCATCAGCTGATCGAAAAGATCATCAATCCTTATAAGTGGATAGTTGTTCTTCAAAGTCACCTAGTTCAGGCGTCGGTAGTCCACACTGAGTCTTAAACTCCCATCTTCCTTCTTAGCGAACAAAATCAAGGCTGGCCATGGAGAAACACAGGAACTTATGAACCCCTCCCTTTGCAAGTCCTCCAACTATACCTGTAACACATGAAGCTACATGGGAGCCATTTGATATGATGGTGTAGATATCAGTGTCATCCGAGGGTACAAGTCGATGTTAAATTCAACCACTATGTGTGGAGGTAGTTCCGGAACATCATCTGGAAAGACATCGACATACTAGTCCACCGCTATAGGATAACTCAGACTCTGAACATATACAGCTCCAAGGGTAAGGTTAGCCAACTGATGTGTGATCAAATACACCGTCCTCCGAGTAAGTCCATCCTATGCTGCAAAGGTTCCCTTCTCGCCAGTGAAGGAAAACTTGGTCCTATCCTCATGGAAACACTACACTTTGTGGCTAAAACAGTCAATACGAGCATGGACTGTGGATAACCAGTCCATACCCAAGATGGCGTCGTAAGGCCTCAACGCCACTACTATAAGATCTCAGCCGAATATCTTTCCTCCTAGAGTAAGCTCACACTTTCGGAACTAGTGTGTAATCGTCGAATCCCTTACCATAGGAGTCTCTATCCGTAAGGATCGAGACAACAACTCCACCAGAATCTCTGAGCTCTGAACTAGGGTCATGGAAATAAAAGTGTAACTAGAACCTATGTATATAAGTACTACACCTAAGGTGGATTAGACATAGATCATATCTCTAATCATCTCCGGAGTGTCGTGGTCATAGGCCTCCATAGCCTGGATCCGAGCTCGCCCTTGTCCACCTGCTCCCTGTGGTCTGGGTGGACCACCTAGAGGTGGTGGTAGTAGAACCTTGAATCGCCGCCCACCACCTGCTGCTCGACCAGCTCCCCTACCACGTCCACCTACTACCTGCGGACCTCCTCGATCGAATATTTTTCTCAGCCTCGGTAGTACCTCGACCGTCTACTGGTTGTCTGTATGGTGGGTCAGGCAGTCGCGATCCATGTGAACCTGCATGCCGCACATGTAGCACTGTCTTCTCCTCAGCTATCCTCATCTATCCCGTGAGCCCCGCACCACCGACCTTGTATCCTGAGGTCATCCACCAAAAGGACTGGCCCACTTGGGCCCCTATGTCATTCGTCTACTGCCTGCTACAGATGACTCTACTACCTAATGTCTGGTGGTGGCTCTCGAAGTCAGTGCCTGCTCTGCTATGAAGCTATCCACCAAAAGCGCTCACTCTAGCACCCTAGTCTGCGTCGTAATAAGGAACGATATCATCAATGCTTTGATCTCCCATTGGAGACTCTGCTCAAAGGTCCGAGCCCTAAAGAAAGAGTCTCATACCATGTTAGTGGAGTAGTAGGACAGAATAGTGAACCTCTCCGAGTACTAGGTCGTAGTCATGCTTCCCTACTGTAAGTACATCATTTCTTGTATATACACAGAGAGGAAGGTCGTTGGGACAAACTCTAACCTGAAAAGGCTCTCGAAGTCTGCTCAGATGAGGGTCACCTAGTAGTGTATCTAGAGAATCAGGCTCTACCATCTTCCTACCGATTCCTGAAAAAGTATTGCTTCTAGGATCACCATAAGGTCTGTTTGTGTCCCAACCAGGTGGAAAACTCTGACTATAGCCTCCTGCTAGTCCTCAGCCACCTGCGGGTCCATCTCTCCTCGTAACCTCAGAGGCCTCTTTCACTGAAACTCGTGCAATGCGCTCAATCGACGTGCACCCTCTGCTGGTGGGGCTAGTTGTAATGGTTTCCCAATGGGTATTGGTGCTACTGGTACACCACCCGAATGTGCTAATGCTGTAAGAGATCCCTACACCGAGGCCTCATCGCTCGGTGGGCCTTCATCGCGTACTCTATCAGGAATCCTGGATTGCTGTCTTCGTGGAAACATCCGGAATGAAAAAGTTACGCCGCAGTCAATAATTTATAATTGGTGAGTTGACTCAAAGAGATCACAATAAAAACATTTAAAAAACACACACAATTAGTGTTTCCATGAATTGAGTCAGAAATCAGAATTCAGGGTCCTGATGTATGCATACGTCGGCCACCGCACCAACACTGGATTCGCCAAACTGAAAAACACACTCATAACACTTAACACTACTTCCACATAGAAAATATCATAGTCCTAGTTCTTCGATAGAAACGACTCCTCTGATACCACTTTGTCATGATCAGTCCCCTGGGACCCATACCATGACTACCCCAAGCCCACCTTCCATAGGCCAGGGGATGGCGACTAGCACGAGAAAGGTGTATCCCTATAACGGGAAGGCATTGCCTCTAAACCTGTACAATCACACATACTAGTATCCAACATGATGCAAACACAAAGTAAACTGATGTTGTAAATAGAGTGTTGAAAGTTAAGGGGCCAGAATACAAGCCCAACTAAAAAAGTGAAAGTAAAACTAAAAAGTAAAAAATAGCTCCTGGATCATCCACCGAGGATCCTACTTGAAGGGTAGGTATAGCTGAAGAACAGTAGTCTCTTCGTCATGTCATAACAATAGGTCCACCTATGGGCACCCTCCAGTCCTGGAACCCTCATCCTTGATCAATTTTTTCCATCGTCTGGACAAGACACAACAAGGTGCAGGTGTAGCCCGTGCATGGGTGAGTATAACGATACTTAGTAGGGACCCCGAGACCCCCGTAGGTCTCCGAGAGTTACAAAAAGGAAAAACCACAAAGAAATATCTCCGTCTTAAGCACGAAGAGATAGATATCAACCCAAATTAGGTGTATTCCCATACATACACCTATGTTATCAAGATATACTCATCTCATACATGAGGGAAGATTACCACAAGGTAACAACACGAAGGTAGAAGTACTACACAGGTAACACCACAAAGCTTGAAGTACCACATAGGTAACACCATAAAGATAGAAGTACAAAACATGTAACACCAAAAATATAGAATTTCCACACAGGTAACACCATGAAGATAGAAGTACAACCCAGGTAACACTAGAAAGATAGAATAATCAACTCACAATTCGGTATAACTTAAGTACAAAAATAAAGATGATTAGTCGTAAGCTAGATCATCTTATTCTGTTAAGAGGCACTGCTTTTGACCCACACATGATCGATTGGTACTAACCCTCACTGACGCACATAGTATCTAACCCACAAAGGATCAGTATGCGCATGCACTTCTACTGACCCACATAGGATCGATAGGTACTAACCCCCACTGACCCACAAAGGATCTGACCCACACATGATCGATATGCACTGACCCACATAGGATCATTGAGCGCTAACCCACACAAAATCTAATTGATGCTGACCCACACAGTATTGATATATTCTGATCCACAAAGGATTGATGTTCTTTCTTCATGTTACAGCCAGCCACTGGATTCCTCGCACCTAGTGCGCTCATGCTCCGTAGAATCTTCCCCTCGAGATATTGGTTATACCTAGATCACCACTAAGATCAAAAAAGGAGTAACCCAATGTACCACCATGTCATAAGGGTTCCAATGTGACAGACGGTGCGTTAATTGGATGCCCGGTCTGTGAGTTATAAGCGTTTTAGTTCTGGGGGCTCGGTTGGATTCGGGTTCGATCCAACCCAGCTATACACCAACTATCACCAAAACTCAAGTGGAGTATACCAAAAGGACTGTCTCACTCTAAGGTTCTAAGAACCACAAAAGGTTCGTCAAACGGACACCTAGTTCTTAAGTTATGACCCTTTAAGAGAAATTGGGCCTGGTGGGGTTCGGGTATGGTCCAACCCGGTCAGACGGACCTGGTCCGACCCGATCAGACCGACCTGGCCCGACCAGGTCTGGGCAGACCTAACCCATTCCGGGTCTGACTTGGCTGAGTTGGGCCGCGGTGGGCTCAACCCGACCCGCAGGGGGGCCTGCAAGGGGGGCGCAGCCTACCGGTTCGTCCTGTGGTGGGGTCTGCCCTTGCCAGCACTGGGGAGTGTGACCCCCGGTCTCTCGAACAGCTCGGAGGCCTTTCGGCTTGTGAAGCGGCGGCACCACGTGGGTGCCACCCAGTCACCGTGGAACCCGCCGAAGTTGCGGGTTTCTCCTCGGTCGTAGCCCCTTGCTCACCAGCGACACACTGCTCGCACTACCCTCCTCTTCCATGGCCGGTCACTGTGCCAACCACCTCCTCCAACTGCCACAACAGATGATCCGCAACCGGTTCCTCTGGTAGCGTGGGTGCGGTTCCCTCATTCCTCATGGCCGACTGGTGTGCTGGCCGCGACCTTCACCCGCTGCAGCTTCAGTCGCGGCCCCTTTCTCATCAGAGGCACACGCCGGCGTGCCGCACCTCCTCCGTAGCCAACCGGTGCTGGCCATTCCACTGACCACCGCAGCTTAGTGCCACTGTCTCCTATTGCAGTGCACGATAGTGCACCACCTCCATTGTAGCCGGTCGGTGCCACCGTGCCGACAGTCTTCCACAGAGGTCACAAGGGTAGCAAGGTAGCGGAGGGTTCGGGCAGGGTTCGTTAGGCCCTTGCCCTCCAAGTTAGCTTGTAACATGAGGGAGGATTAAACAATTCAATAATTTATTTGGTATTTAAAACAAGATAAAACCCCTACCTCGTAAAACCATTGGGGAATGTCCACGCTTGAAGAAGTGGGTCGGTATTCGCCGTCCCCCGCAACTAGCCTCCAATGACATCACTCGATCATCGATCTTCGGTTCATGGTTTTGGTGTCGCTCGTCACCGCTCGCCGGAACCAGCTCCATCCTCCAAGGGTTTGGCATCTCAGCACTTTGTCAGCACTTCGTTGCTTGGTGAAGCTGTGCTGATACCTCCCACCAAGCTCCATATAAATAGGAGAGGGGGAGGGTGAGAAAAGTTCATGGAATTAAAGGGGGCTCATTAATTAGGAACCTTCCAAATTCCCCAATGGTGTTGTTACTTAGGATTAAAAGGTCAATCCATTTATTGGTTTGAAATGTCTCTGGTCCCACGTTTTCGCTTTTCCATTGGAGGAAAAATAAAGGAAACAAAATAACAAAGTTATTTTGTTTATTCTTTTAAAAAGTTTCAAAATATAACTTTTTCACTAGACCTACTACGGTCGAAGTGAAGTCTACCTTAAGCGATTCCCGGCGCTGTAGATTCAATGGTGTCCTCAGATTTTTAATCCAAGCTCCTGTTCAAAAGCTAGAAAACGTCGCTCGTGCGTTTACTGAACGTACCTAAAAAATGTTCATAAATTCATTCCGGGGCACATCCGGCCTCAGAATCATGCGTCGTCAATTTTTACAGACTATTAATGACTCCCTATAATTAAATAAAATTACATGTAAAATCCAGGTCTTTAGAGGAACTACATTCAAATGGATATTTATGATATCATGAAATTAAATTAAGAGTATGGACGATAAATAATGTTCTGTGTAAATATGAAAGGATAAGTATCAATATATTTTGTTAGGCTATGTTTAATAAGTGATCTTCCATGAAGGTTACTATATACACATTTATATATAATTATTTGTATATTTTTGTTTATGTTTTGAAATAAAAAAATTCAGTGTAAAATGTATTTATATATATGGAAAGATGAAAAGGGTTTTATTAAATTCGACACTTAAACATGGTAAACATGATGGGGAGTGGGGAGTGAACCCATTCCTTAGGAAAGTGGGTTGAACCAGAAATCCTTCCATTCTTCCAGTGGCCTCATTTGTTTTGTTTTCAAGAGATTGATTATTATTTATCCAAAAATCACTAGATTATGTTTAAAACAATTTTGAGTGTAATTTATTATCAAAGGTATGCATTATTATTTTTTTAGGTCATAAGTAATTTCAAACAATCTTTTCTAAAGGAATTTAAAAATATATTTTCAAAATTATCTTTAAATGAATATTTCTAATAGGATTTATAAAAAAAATTTAAAACCCCTTACTGAGCATATTTAGTACTCACCCCTTGTTTAAAATTATTTTTATAGGTTTAGTAGAGTTTCCCAAAGCTGTTTGTTTCGATTAATGTGTGAGTGAACATGAAGTCTTTTATTTTATTTTGTTCTAAAAAGTTTGTTTAAGCTGTAAGGTCAGTCTATTATCTAAAACCTAGACTGGTAAAGGTCATTGTTTTTATTTTATAGTGTGTAATTATTCATTTTCTTTTTATAAATAAAATTACATAGTATGTTTTATCATTGAATCCAAAATCATAGGATCGAGACGTTATAATTGGTATCAGAGGTATGCTCTAGACAACTTTGGAGATTAGATGTTATCGAGTCTAGAAGTTTAACAGCTCAAGTGTTTCTTAATTCTCAAGATGGAAATTCTGAAATCTTGTTAGTGCGGCGAACGAATTGCAATCATGCAATTTTTTTGAGGTGGGAATAATGTTACAACCCAAAATCCTAAACCTAGTTTAATTATAATAAAATTTTATTAAATATATTTATTTATAATTAAAACCAAATAATAATATTTTGAGATGATTTTATTTAAATGTAATAAGTTAAATTATGTTTTTTAATTTATTTGATTATAGGTTAATTATAATACTTATAATTAATCACAATTTTTATTTATAGTTTTCAAATTAATTTTGAATTTATGTTCTAAAAAAAATACCATTTGATAGTATTATTTAAAATAATATTTTAATATGAATATATATATTTAATTATTTTTATAAAAATAAGGGAATTTGAATAAAAAAATTATTTTTATGAATATAATATTTAATATAATATTTTGAATAAAGGAATATATATATATATAATTATGTATGTGTATTATTATTTTTTAATTACAAATTAATCTTAGATAATTACTATTAATTTTTTTTAAAATTTTGAATTGTGCAAAAAAATATTAAATTATTGTAATTATTATTTTTCATTTTGAATTTCTTGAATGAAAATTTGAAATTATAAATGTATTATATAAAATTATGAAAATTTTATTTACAATATAATGAAATTTATTATATTAAATTTATAAACAATATTATGGAAATTTTTATAAAAGATAACAATAATAAAATAATAATCGCATAAAAAATATAATGGAATAATAAAAAAAGAAAACAAATTGGGGTTTTAGGGTTGGGTCTCACCGAGCGGGAGTCAGCGTGGCTTCGATCTGAGGCCAAGCACTATCTGGAGGTCGAGAGTGGCTAGTGTCGGGGGCATGCCACTAGGGGTGTCGAGGCCGAGGCTTGTGGTCCGTCATCGTCACGCCGAGCTCGGATTGGGGTTCGAGATTCGATCAGTGGAGAATTACCATCATTAAACCAAGTGATGTCCAAGGAGATCCGAGCGGTGTCGTTAACAGGGATAAATCAAGGTTATGGCTTCTTTTTCCAAATGCCAATGTTGGAGAACCAAGTGGTTAGGGTAGCAGTTATTCGTCTACAGGATTGGTGTTTGCCCGTTTCAATGTTTAGATGCCTGAACCTATTTCGAAATAACTATGATGTTTGTTGTGATCTCTTCTTCAATCTTTGTCACATTCTGTTCATCTTTGACATGATTTTATCTTCTTTTCATTGTTTTCTAAACCTGCTTTTGCTTTTGGACTGTAAACAGAAGTACCTCTTATTTTTCTCCGCTAATTGAAACTTGAACGAATCAGATACTCTGTTATGATCTTTTTAAATTTTTGTTATTGTGACGTTTTGTGCTAGTTTGAATTGTTTCTTTTTGGCTGTCTGTATTATGTTAATCAGCTTACTTTGCAAGGTTGTTTGTTCCACTGTATGAAAAGAGGTGGTTGTGGCAATAAAATCCACCCTTTTGTGTCTAAAATACAAGTTCCTAACTAGTGGGTTTAGATAGAGTCTTTTACACAGTCATTCTCATTTCATTATTTGAATCTAAACTTCAGGAAGTAGAGTACAGGATTCCAAAATTCATTTAGAGGTAAGGGAAATTATTTTCTTGATGAAATATTATTTCAGAGATGATGAAATTATTTATTTACTGCATGATCCTCAAAATTAATATTTTATGAAACTTGTTTTGTGTTAGGGTTTTCTTTATTTAAAATCATTCAAAATCACGATTTTATTGTTATGTTCAAACTTATTTTGTAAGGATGAAATTAATTTCAGTTTTAGTTTTTTGGTCTTTATACCTTTTTACTAAATTTTGTAAGGGATTAGTTCTTTTAATTATTTTTTAAGGTATGCAATTTTATTTTATGTTGTGATATTCAGGCTGTACTCATAAGATGGATTTATTTATGAAACTATTCTATATAAATATTTTCAAATCCCATGTCCAAGTCCTAATTTTGATTTATGAGTTATGTATATATGTAATTATTAAGTTCATTCTCAATATATATATCTATATATGTATGCATTGTGTGAATATATGTATATATATTTGATTTATCGAATGGTCAAGATCACTTGACACCTAATTTCATGTTTATGATAAAGTATATTTTGTTAAATGTATATATACATTGATATATACATGTATGCAAATATATATATATGTATATATAGGTATATATATATGTGTATATATAGGTATATATATATGTGTATATATAGGTATATATATATGTGTATATATAGGTATATACATATGTATATATATATGTACACCATTTACTATATCTCAAGATTATACGTATTTCCAAGTTTCAAATTATTTTGAGCATGTTTGTGTAAGTATTATTTTCAATGTTTACAACTATTCTTAAATCAATTATTTATGATTAATTAGAAAGTTAAGAATATCATTATCTTATCATGTTATATACATGTCATACACAAATCATGATTATGGAAATACAGTGATGATTTTTCATGACATATCAAGCATTAATGTATGTATACATAGATACATTCATATAAAAATATGAAAAAGTATTTAATAAGTTTTACATTTATCGTAACTATATTCAAAATGATATTTATGGGATCATGAATGTAATTTAAGTATATGGATAATAAATAATGTTCCATGTAAATATGAAAAGACATGTATCAAGATATTTGGTTATGCCAAGTCTAACAAGTGATTTTCCCTGAATGTTACTATATATACATTTATATATAATTATAAGTATATGTTTGTTTATGTTTTGAAACAAAAAATCCATTAGAAAATGTATATATATGTAAGGAAAGATTAAAATGTTTTTATTAAATTCGGTACTTGAATATGGTAAACATGATGGGGAGTGGGGAGTGAACCCATTCATTAGGATAGTGGGTAGGCCTAGGTATCCTTCCATGTTTCAATTGGAATCATGTTTTTTTCAAGAGCTTTCTTATTATTTTTCCAAAAATAACTGGAGTATGTTTAAAACAATTTTGAGCGTAATTAATTTTCAAAGAAATGAATTATTATAATTTTTAGAACATAAGTAAATCAAAATAAAGTTTTATAAAGGTATTTCAAAATATATTTTCGAAATTATCTTTAAAAGAATATTCTTTAGAGGATTTATCCAATAATTTAAAACCTCTTACTGGGTATATTTAATGCTCACCCCTTGTTTTAAATTATTTTCTGCAAGTTTAGTAGAGTTTACCAAAGTTTGTTTTTATTATGGTGTGAACACATGTGAAGTATTTTATTTTATTTTGTTCTGAATAGTATGTTTAATTTTTAAGGTGTGTCTATTCTCCAAAACCTAGACTGGTAAAGGTCATTGTTTGTGTTTTATGGTGTGTAATTATTCAGTTTCTTTTTATAAAAAAATTACACAGCATGTTTCAATTCCGAATATGAAAGCTAGGGCTCGGGACATTACACTTTGGATCAACCAAGATCTACCCAAATAGCTCCTCAACATCCCTACCCTCATCTTAGAATATTCTCCTTGGGAATAAATATATCCAAGAAATCCCTTTGGTGCAGACCAAAAGGAGTTACCTGAATAAGAGGTAACATCTTTCCTTGTGCTCTTTAGTTTTATTTCCATTTCCCAGAATAATAATATTATTTCATGATTATATAAAAACACCAGTATAATCAATATACTAGGATGTTTTTATTATAATGGTTCAACTTAAACTCGTACACACTTCCATCTAATGGGTAACAAAAATATTGTTTATGTGAACGTTGAAATACCGCTTCACAAAATGATGATTGTTCATTATTCCTTTACCACCTATCATGGTGGTAATTATGATAAAAAATCTATTTATATATGATATATATGATAATTATTATGTCTTTATGATTATTCATTCCATTAAAAACACACATCTTTATACATTCTACTTTTTGTAAAAACAATAATGTCATTTTAGGAAGTGTGGACTACCAGCCCCAAAAGCGATACGATTCGTTCACACAATACATGAAATGTATAAATAATGGTTTTAATTAATACTACATGAAATAAAAAACCAATATATTATATTAATGATATAATTACATTTCTGTAAATATAATATATATCATTTTCTTTATTACCATTTCGCACACTTAAAAAGTGATAACGTCATTCGTGGACGTGTGGATTATCGCCTCCTTGAAACGATGTGATTCCTTTTAAATCACAAGAATTATATATATAAGTATATATTATTATATAACATGGTATTTATTATATAATTATCATTATGTAAATATATAGTTTTACTTACCTTCTTTCCATAATGATTATTGAAAAATGAGAACGTTACTCATGAGTATGGACGACCTACTATCTCCATGATTGTAACATTGATTAATTTTTCATAATAATAATTAATTATTATTTTTGAATGTATAATTGATGTATAAATATGATAATTATTTCATGATTATTATTCTGAAGATGTTATATAATGACCCCTTTGAAAATAGTTGACCTACCAATGTTATTTTCTAACACATAAACCAAATTTGGTCAAAAAACCTAATGTAAACTTAATTGATTAAGTAGTTTTATAAAACATGGTAATAAGTGAAATAAAATTTATAATATAAATTAAATTTTTTCTCAATAAGGTAAATAATTAACATAATTTTTTTATTTAGGAATATAAAGACACATGAGACAAATCAGACGGAAGGTAGGGGACTTCTTCTCAATTTACATTCCATTGAGACTTATTTGTTTCTTATGCAACTAGTTTCTTTTATATGGTGTATATAATACCATTTTACATGATATATCATGAATATAATTAATCTTAAGATATTATAACTTTAATTTTAATTTTATTCCTTCATGAGGCTTATGATTTAAAATGATTCAAAGTGGTATGTGACACTTTGAATGTTTAAAGATTATTTTCCTAAAAAATAATACTAAATCTATTTCAATGGTATTTCCATTTGAGGAAATTAAATAACCATTATTCAATAAAACATTTCATTTTCTTCTCCTTTGGTTATTTGTGACCTATTTCATGTATTGGTACCATTTTCCCACTCTTTGGTACTCAAAATATTTTAGAAAATGTTTTTTAAGAAAACCTGAATTCATTTATCTATTTAGTCGGAGAACATATTTTCTTCTAAAAAAATGTTTTATCAAAATGTTTTCAATAATGTTTTTAATATTTTCAAAATTATTTAATAAATAAATTTTTACCTTTTTTTTACGAATTTTTTCAATGGAATATTCTTGTCCCTTTTTGAATAATGAATCTTTTTTAACTTTTTACAATGAAAAAGGAATGTTATTTTACCTTGCATGACATGTATGGATTTACCCGCTATCATTTACTTGAATTTTATTTTAAAAAGAAAATGTTTTCAAAAGTGATTTTCAAAGAATTTTTTTTTTCAAAACAAAAGGATATTTTCCTCAGGAATTTTTTAAAATAAATCTTAATTCATCAACAAAAGCAACCATTTATTTTTCTCCAATTAGGGTATATTGTGTTGACAACATCCTTATTATTCCTCTATATGGTCTATGATTGTTTTGGATAAGGACACTATTCTCATTAACTTCATTGATTCCTTTTATTCCCCTTAAATTATTTAATCTCTTATGATCATTGAAAATTGAATATCCCCTAAATTATCCATTTCATTTATCATGGATCTTACTGTTACATAAACAATATACCATTTTACATACGATGTTCACTTTGACATATATTTCATTAACTGGGGAGTTATTGATAAATTTATATCTTTTATTCATTAAATATATTTGATAAGGAATATTATTCGTTGATTAAATCCATTATTATATATGAGGAATGCTTTGGACGTGTACGAAACGAGTGGGGACTAGTTATAGATATACCCTCGATGCATCGATAGTCTCATGAGAAGAATTAGTTGTGAAAATTAGATGGGTTTCTACCCGATATGCTAAATTGTCTTATGAAAGGCCTTGATGGTACTGGTTCTATGTAACAAGGAAACATGACATCCAATAATTAAGTATTTCCCTCATTTATTTTCCATCATTATTCATCCATGAGATTTTACATTGACATATATATGTATAAATTTCATTTTCAATACATTGATAAAATGGAATGTGTTTAAGTTTCTTACCATGACATATTGATTTTTCGTTATCTAGTTATTTTAATGGCATGTGTTTCTAGTTATTACCTTTCCATATTGTTTATGCACTTCCTTCTCAGTTTATTGATTACATGAAAAGTGAATTCAGTTATTTACGATGTCATAATTATTAATTTCAAAAATTTATTTTTGATTACACTATATTTTTACCTTACAAATAATTTTATCTCACCCTTGTTATATTAACATCCATAAGAATCCAAGAAAAATACTATGAATTATATTTAGGGATACACTATATGGAATAAATTTATCTTGAAGTTATTTAGAAAAACATCATGTTGTAATTAGTGTATTAATTTATAATACATGACTCATGTATGTATTTGGTTTACCAAGACTATTAAACTCTTGATACTTAGGGATTTAATTCATTATAATCATACCAATTTAATTGATAGCAGACACCGGATTGGGGCCTTCTGTGGTTGGATTTCTACAATTGGTATCAGATGAAGTTTAGTTGAAACCGTGGGAACTAGATTTAGGAAAACATAGATTATAGAATTCAACCCTAAGGAAAAATTTGAGGATAAGTGTAGAAGAACACCCAAGAATTTTGGTAAAGTAGAGATTATGTGAGTTTTTTAAAAATATATCTTTGTCTGGATACTACAAGTGGATGTGGTTATACATCACATTTATATAGGAGTAACAAATACAACAAGGTGTTTCAGGCCGGACTCGACAGAACCTGGTACACGATAATAGAAATTACTGCATTCCTAATTGGACACTCCTGGGGAATATGCTTAGGATAATTATGATTTTCATTACAAACAATTATGAAGGATTTGGATATATAATAAATAATTTAGGTTAAAACAATGTAATTTATTATTTAATATGATATTCTTTGATTAAAATTCCTACAAGTGATATTATGGATAAATGTTAGACCAAGAAAGGATCTAAGTGGAAATAAGTGGATGAAGTATTTATGTTTTGGTGTTGTGTTGAAAAACTTTATTAAAAGTCAATTTAGTGATTAACCTTATTTCAATGATTTACATCATATTTAATTTGGAAATTATATTGACATGGTTTTAGAAAAAGTCTACATGTCTGTCATGTGACAACCCATCAAACCCAGTAAGGCCACTGGACTTAAACCCATGATAGAAGGATGATAAGGGTTTAATGACAACCACTGACCAACATAATGTCTGGGTTAACATGTCATTGTTTTTAGTTGAACAATTTTATGATCAGATACTAATGAAAAGATAATACTGTTACTTTTTAGCAGTAGAGATTAGTTTCCTTACCATACAAGTTGTTTAGAATATTTAGAGACAAATAGTTGGAATTTTCCCTCTTTTATGGGTCTTACGATCCATTAGAAATGTATTTTATTTCTTCAAGAATTAAAATTAATATTTGAATGAATTGGAAAGTTAATAGAAGCACAACCAAATATTGAAATTCTATTTATAGAAATATATCAAGTAAGTATACATAGGTAGTAAAATAATTACCCAACATTAGGAAAATGGATTAGAAATAAAATGTTTTCATAATACCTTATTTTTTGTTGAATTTATGGTCTTCTAAACCATCATAGATTTATGACGTTGAGGCCCTAAACATTCCATTGAGCATTAACTTTTTTTTGATTGATGACCTCAATAACTCCCTATAAATATTTACAATTTTCCTCCAAGTATATTTCTCTACTTTCCACTGATGTTTTTCTACATAGAAACGTAGTCATTTGTTAGTCCACAAGACCACTGTACTTCCCATTATCTATTTTCAAGATGATATTTTACGAACCCTTCTCATGATGTGGGAATTAAAAAATAGAAAATATTATACAATATACTACCAAGATCGAGTTTAAATTGAGAGGACACAATTTAGTTAAGGTGGGGTGAATGTAACACCCTGAAAATCTAAAGTAGAAATATTGTATTTGGTAGCATGTATGACGCAAAACACCAAGCACATAAGAGAATATAACATCTTGAGACTTTATAATATATTTACTATTTTAAATAAATTCAATATAATTTATAGCTTTCCATGCACAAGATACTTATTTAGTATGAGGCATATGCAACAACTAGTTTGTTCGATGGTTTTCATTATATTCAATACAAAGTTTTACAAAACAACAATATATTATTAAAATATTATTATTTAATATAATAAGATATAAACTAGCTGTTAAATTAGAGTTTATGAATAGTATTAACCAACTTATGAAAATATATGGTTTAAAAAAATATAAAAACATTTCATTGGTCACAAATTAATTTGAAATGGATATAGGAACCAATTGAAAATAAATGGGATTATTTTTATAGAAAACTATTTTTTATACTCATAAATCTATTTTACCATAATAAATTAAATTAATAAAAATTAGTGAGTGATATTAATATAATATATATATTATATGTTCAAAATTATATTTCTAAAATTCATCCAATAGATTATATAAACATAAGATAAGAACAAACCCAATTTTACACAAAAAAAAATCTATATTTTTATTAAGAAATTTTCTCCACCTTTTAATGGAGAACCTATTTAAAATTTAATTTTTAGAAAATTTATAAATTATAATTTTTAAAATAAAAATCATATTTTAAATTGAAATATAAAAATTAGGTTAGGGTTAATTTTTGTGTGAAGTTTCATTTCTTAATGAATAGTGAAAAATACTAAATTTTAGTTCAAGACAACTTTTTAATATAATTTGTTTATAAGGTTAAATCATATTTTAAATTTGTTTTAAATTTTAATTATAACATATTTTTATCAATTAATCCAATTTAGGTAATTGGAATCAATTTAACTTTGAAATTGTCTATAAAATATAGCAAACTTTTGAATGTTTTTACTTTAAAAACCAGTATTATTGTCTCATCTAAGGGATTAAATTTAAATTAATTCCTAATAATTCGGTGATTGGAATTTTAAAAAATTAATTCCATATTATTAATTATAATAGTTTATAATGTCTATTAATTTCAATTTTTTTGATAAAAAATATTAGTGAAAGTAATGAAAATTAATTACAACAATTAAGGTAAAATTAAGATTAATAAGGGACTAAACCTTAATCTTAAAGACCCAAATGACATATAAACTTGTATAAGATCCATTTTACGGACATATTTATACCCTATACTTACTTTTACAAATTTTTTACCATTATTGGATCCAATTTCAATGACATAAACATGGGTGGAATTCTCTTTCTCAAAATTTACAAGAGTACCACTTCTCCACCAATATAAAAAGGACTCCCCTCTCCCCACTTACTCACACCTCTCAAGAAACTTTTTCTAAAAAAATATCTACCCAAATAGATCCTAAAAATTACTTCCATAATCCTATAATCCCACTTTGTTTATAAATCCATCAAAGTAATCGCTTTGGTGCAAACCAAAAGGAGTTACCCGAATACGAGGTATCATATTTCCTTAAGATCATTATTTTTACTTACATTCTCCACCCCGTAAACTATTCTTATTCTATGATTATATAAAAAAATATATTATATAAAATATGAGGTTTTTATGAATTATTTTTTACCTACACTCACACAGACTTCCATCTAATGGGTAACAAACATGATGTTTATTTGAATAGAGAACTACCACCTCACAGAACGATGAATGTTTGTTCTTCCTTTACAACTTATCATGGTGGTAATTTTGATTGAAAATATATTTACATATGATATATATTACACTTATTATGTATTTATTATTATTTAATTATTCTACAAAACATATCTTTATAAATTCCATTTTTTGTAAAAATGATAACATCATTTGGGGAAGTGTGGACTACCACCCCCTCAAAGCGATATGATTCATTCACAAGATACATGGAATATATAAAGGGAAGTTTTAATTTAAAATATATGAAATAAAAAATATATATATGATATTAATGAAATAATTTCCTTTCTATAAATATAAAATATATCATTTTCTTTATTACCCTTTCACACACTTAAAAAGTAATAATGTCGTTCGTGGATGTGTGGACTACCACCTCCTCAACACAATGTGATTCATTTTACACCAGTAGAATTATATATATAACTATATATAATTATATAAAATTTTATTTATTATATAATCATCATTATATAAATATATAGTGTAACTTACCTTATTTTCATAACATTTATTGAAAAATGTGAACATTACCCATGCGTACATACGACATGGCGTCTCCATGATTGTATCATTGATTCATTTTTTATAATAATAATTAATTATTGTTTTTTAAAAGTATAATTGATGTATAAATATAATAATTATTTCATTATTATTATTCTGAAGATGTTATACAATTACCCCTTTGATCGTAGTTGACCTACCAATATTATTTTTTAACACATGAATCAAATTAGGTCAAAACACCCAATGTAAAATTAACTAATTAAGTAGTTGTATAAAACATGGTAATAAGTGAGATAATTTTTTTTATAAACATGAAAATGTTTCTAAAGGAATTAAATAATAAACATAATTTTCTTATTCCGGAATATAAAGACACATGAGACAAATTGGATGGAAGGTAAGGGATTTCCTCTCAATTTACATTCTATTGAGAATTATTTATTTTTTATAAAACTTGTTTATTTTATATAGTGTATATAATACCATTTTACATGATATATCATAAATATCATTACTCCCATTATATTATAATTTTCATTTAATTTTATTCCTTCATGATGCTTATGATTTTAAAAGTCTCAAAGTGGTATAAGATACTTTGGAATGTTTAAAGATTATTTTCATCAAGAATAACACTAATAATAATTTAATGTTATTTAAATATGAGGAAATTATATAACCATTATTCAATAAACCCTTTAATTTTATTATCCTCTAGTTATTCATGAAATATTTCATGTATTAGTACTATTTTTCAACTCTTTTGTACTCAAAATGTTTTAGAAAATGTTTTAAAAAAAACCCCACTTCATTTATCTCTTCTGTCCAAGAACATATTTTATTCTAAAAAACATTTTTTATTAAAATATTTTCAAAAATGATTTTATGATTTAAAAAATTACTTATTTAATAAAATTTTACCATTTTTATCTTTTACCAATGTTTTCTAAGGAATATTCTTTTCTATTTTCGAACAAGAAATTTATTTAAATTTTTACCATAAAAAAGGAATGTTTTTTAACCCATATGACATGTACAGGTTTACCCACCATTATTTATTTGAAGGTTCATTTTCAATGAAAATGTTTTGAAAATTGATTTTCAAAGAAAAGTTTTTTCAAAAGAAAAGGATATTTTCCTCAAGAATTTTTTTAAAAAGATCACTTAATTCATCAATGACAAAAACACTGTATTTTACCCCAAATATGGTATGATGTATTGATACCATAATTATTATTCCTATGGATGGTATATTATTTATATGGATAAGGATAGTATTCACATTCACTTTCTTGATTAATTTTAATCCCCTTGAAATTTTTAGTCTCCAATGATCATTGAACATTGAATTTCCTCTAAATTATCCATTTCATTTATCATGGATATTACTGTTTCTTAAACTATATACCATCTTACATATGGTGTTCACTTTAAAATTTATTTGATTAATTAGTTAACTATTGATAAATCCATATCTTTTATTCAATACAGATATTTGATAAGGCATATTGTTTATTGATTAAATCCATTATTAGATATGAGTAATTATTTGGATAGGTAAGAAATGTGTGGGGTCCGGTTATAGATAACCCCTTTGTGAATTAGTAGTCTCATGAGATGAAATAGTTGTGAATATTATAAGGGTTTCTACCCGATATAATAAATCATCTTGTGAAAGGTCTAGCTTGTAATGGTTCCATATACCTAGGAGACACGACGTCCAATAATTAATAATATCTCTCATTTAGTATTGGTCATTATTCATCTATGAGATTTATCAACAAAATATATATGGATACATTTAATTTTTAGTTCATTGATTAAATGTAATGTGTTTCAGTTTCTTACAATTTCATATTTTTTTTCCTTATCTAGTTATTTTAATGGCATGCGTTTCTTGTTATTACCTTGGAATATTGTTTATGAACTTTCTTCTTAGTTTATTGGTTATATGTCATGTGAGTTCAGTTATTTACCATGTCATAATTATTATTCTAATTGATTCATTATTTATTTCGCTACATTTTTTCCTAACTAAGAATTTGATCTCAACCTTATTATGTTTCCTTTATCTAGGAATCTAAGAAGAATACTGTAAAAGATATGCAGGGTTATAATATATGATATAAATTTATCCTCTATGTTATTTATAAAAAAATTATGTTATAATTAGTGTATTAATTTTTTATACAAGACTCATTTATGTATCTGGTTTACCAAGACTACTAAACGCCCATTCATTGGGATTTGATTTCTCTTAATCATGCTAACGTAATTGATATAAGACACCGGTTCTAGGACTTATGGGGTTGGGTCTCTACAATTATTTGTTTTAAAAGTAAAATTAATGTATAAAAATGATAATTATGTCACTATTATTATTCTAGAGATGATGGAATAATTCCCCCTTTCACCAAATTGAACATACTATTGTCATTTTGGACTCATGAACCGAGTAACATAAAATTTTTTAATGTTCAGTTAAAAGATTAAGTAATTGTATATAAAATGGAGTGAACTAAAATAAAAGGAATAATTAACTTCAAATATTTTATTAAGTAAGTAAATAATTAATATAAGTTTTTTTATTTAGGAAGATAATGAATTCATGTGACGAGTCAGACTAAAGGTAATGGAATTTCTTTTAAAAACCTTATATTAAATTTTTTCCTTTCAACAATTTTTCTTCAATTTCAATGTTTTTAAAATTATTTAATGAATTTATTTGTATGGGAAAAAAATAATTATAAAGTAAATTTTATGTCCCTTTTCTGTTCTTAAAATGGTTCCTAAGAAGGAATCATTTTTATGGAATGGTTTGACTTCATTACAAAAGATAAAATAAATGTTCTATTTTAATGTATAATTTGAAAATGGATTTTCTTGAAACTATAAACATTATTTTAATATTTTATTCCTCTAAAATAATTCATGTTCTATTCAAGGGAAAACCATCTTCAAATTTTTCTAGGTATTTTGGTATTAAAAATGGGGTTTTATATCTAAAAGTGTTTTTCTTATGGGTTTAAAAGAGTTTTTCAAAAGTTTTATAAGGAAAAGGAAAATAATAAAATTTTATAATCATGATATGGTACTTGATAATTATATATTATATAAATATAATCCCAATATAGATTATAAAATGGGTGTGACCAGATAGCGTCGGGTGAGCCTGACATAGCTTATTCGATGGGTATTCCCAGATAGCACCGGGTGAACCCATTATAAATTATATAATGGGTGAACCAATATTTCACACCAATGAATTGGTTAATGTATATATTACTTATTTTCAAGAATTATGGAGTAATATGAGGGTTTATCCTATGGATTTAATTGGGATCCAGTTATTTTTGACACAAGTTATGAATTAGATTCTCTAAGTAGCATGAAATGGGTTTTATTTTATTTCTAGGGGATTTAAAAGTTTTTATTTGAGAAAAAAGTATGTGTTTTTTTCATTTGGAAATAATTTATTTTATTTTCTCAAATAACATTGAGATGAAGGTAAAAATTTCATGGATTTTATTTTTTTTCACCGGACAAACAGATTTCATCTTATTATGTCCCTCACTGAGTTTTTTTATGACCATACAACATTTTAAAATGTTTTTTCACATGGTTTTAAGGATGAAAAGGGATATTTATGAATTCAATATCAAAATTATGAAGATATTTTAGTAATATAAAACATGTTTCTTTTTAAAATTTTTATATCATAGTAAAATTGGATACTAACTGGAAGTGTCCACTTGATAATGTAATATTTATTTTTATAAGGGTGATGAAATAATTATATAAAAATTTAAACCTAAAATATCTTTGGTAATGTATGAAAGTGGATTATAGTTTAAATTCACTAGAATATATAATGATTTAGGATTTTTCCTTATTGTATTAGGATAATTGACTCATGTTATAACCAATAACCTTGCCCATATGGAACAACCTATTAATTAAAGCATGATTAATTGATATTTGGAAACTTCATGTGGTTTAATCCTATACCATTTAGTAGAAATAAACATCTATTAATAATAAAATAGTGGATCATGTTCTTAGAAAGGGTATTAATGTATTGTAGAAGTAATTCAAGGGATAATGTTATTATAGAAGTATATTGTTTAAAGAAAGATACCAATCAATGGTGCTAATTGATTCAAAATAAAAAGGATGGGTAGGAGATAGAGAGAATGGAATAAATATTTTTAAGGATATATTCTTCGAAAAATACTTTCTTTATGAGAAAAAAGCTGATATGGAAATGTAATTTGTAACGCCCCGACCCTAGTTACCCAGAGCCGGTGCGTTATTTTAATACATCAGAATGATTACAAGGAATCATGTCCGGAATGACAGATCAGTTTACCAGTCTTGGAAAATAGATTACATACATGAACGTTACGTTACATTATAAAATGAAAAACAACAACAACATTGTCTCAAATGACCACATTAATATCTCTTAGGCTATCCCAGTAGGTTATTCATAATATACTTATTTGCATCTTGGGAAAATGAAACATAAGAAAGGGGTGAGATCAAATGCTCAGTAAGAGTAAACAATATAGCGAAAGATAACATAAACATTAGGCATACTGAATAATTGAAAATACATGCCTTTACCAAAAATAAACATGAACACTTTATGGAAGAAATATGAGTTGAGTAAATAATGCCATAATAAAACATAATCATGGGTATTATACTAGTCAAATAACCACATGAACCATCAATATTATTTTCATAATGAGGGAATGTACAATGCAGAAGATTCTAAAACATTTTGTCAAGGCCTCGAACAAGATGTCTAAAAATGATTAAGGACTCAACCAAAACCATATATCAAATTGGGAAAGGCCTCGACCAATTCCACATCTAATTCTCTCATGAGACCAACCGATGCATTGATGAGCTATAGCAGGCTTCACCTGTCATTTACTAAGTCCAATACATTCCTCATATGAAAAGGTTGAAACATAACATAAACATTCGTATTAAAAATTTCATACAAAATGTCAATACTTTATCCATTAACCATGAATGGTATACAAATAACACACACAAAGTCAAACATATCACAAAATATTCAATACAATATGGATGATTTATATAATAAATCAACCTTGATCAAGAATAATATCCTGTAAAGGATGTTGACATAGTTGAAAATGATCAGTAAAAATCGTTGAGAGAAGTATCCATTTTTCATGAAATCATTTAAAAGTCACATAATTTATAAATTAATTTATTTAAAAGATAGTTTTGAATCAAAGTGTCCCATACCACTTTGAAACTTTTTAATGGAATTAACATTTTAAAAACATTCATGTCTATATAAATAAATCCTTAAAACCATTTTGAAAACATGGACATTAATGAGAATGATTTAGAAGAATAAATATTTAAACCATTTAAACTGATGATCTAGTTAAATAGCCCCCTCCAAAAATCCTTAAAATAACCCTTTTGAAAATATTTTTATGAAACATGGATGTGGATGATAAAGAGGTCCTAGTAGACACTCACGTAAAACAACCTCAGATAATGAAGAGATTGTAGAATTAACCCTTAACTTGTAGTTTTCCTAGGTTGAGGGTAAGTTAAACTCATATATAATAGTTAAATAATTGTTATTAAATTACTCAATAACCATATACATAAATATGATATCATATATGATCTTCTAGTATTGCTTTGTTAATAATATTTTTGTATTATAGTCATTTTGGGTGTTAACTGATTCATTTTCCTTTATATGTTTTGTTACGTAAGTCATGTTTGCTATTGATAAGATGTATATAATTCATATATAGAATGATATTAAGTTCTTAAACATTATTTTTAATCATAAAATGAAAATTATTCTTGAATGATTAAGATGGGGAAATGAATCTCATCACGTTCGTGGAGACGGTAATCCGTACATACGCATGAGCGACAATATCATTATTTTGATATTAAAATAATATGTAAATAGATGATATATCATATATACAGAATCATTAAAATTATATTTTTATTATTTACATCAATTATACATCATTATTATACCCATCCAAAAAATAATGTATTGAATAACAACTATATCACGACGTGGAGATGGTAAGCCGTTCGTACGCACGTATCATGACTTTTTCATTCATATGATGGATAGAATAATGAATATGGTTGTAACATTTTTATAATAACATCACACTATATATAAGATACTGGATTTATTATTTTAAAATGGAAACATCAAAGAAAGAGGAAGTGGAAGAAGAAAAGAACTTGAAAGCGGTGATGAAATATTTACCTCTTCTTCGGGTTATTCCTTTTGATTTGATCAAAAGGGCTCCTTAGGTTGTTTTTCGGACCAAAGGAAGGCCTCTAGAATGAAGGTAGGATAGTTTAGAGGATATTTGGGAAGGGTTTTTCTGAGCCAAATGGCTTTGGAGGTGTGAATTTGAGAGAAGTGGATGTTCCCTTTTATAAGAGATGTGAGGTGCACCTTAGGAAAAGATTGAAATATTATTTTATAATAAAATAATTTTCAGTTTCTAATGGCTCAAAAATGATTTATTTCTAGGATATGGTGGGGATGGGTCTACATACTCTCAACAAATAGGTTTTAGATAGGTTTAGGTCACCATATTAACCTTATATTTTGGATTTAACTCTTAGTTAATAGTTTGACATTGAACATGTCTATTTGTATTTTTATATTATATGGTTAATAAACCTACAATAAGCTTTCAAGAGAACCCCAAGTGGTTAATTATTGATATATATAACCATATCTAAGTTATTTGGACGAACCTTATATTTTTAGGAATATAATAACAATTAATAATATATTATTTGTTTTAAAAAATCATTTATGTCAATTTTGAAACTATTTACTAATTAATTTTTGTTAAAGTCCTAAAAAATTTATTACTTCGAAAAAAATACACAGAATCAATAATAAAATGTCATATTCACCTATAAAATTATTTTATGGCATCAAAACTTTCAAATTATATTTATTGTAATATTTATAATATCATTTATTCGATTCTTTCATTAATAAGAAAAATACTACATCATTATTGTGTCATATATAAATATATTTATTTTATGTATAAAAATTATAAATAAAATATCACGATGTAGGAAATCTTTTTATATTTATAATTAATATTTATAATCAAATATATCAATTATATAACCTCATATAAAAATTGTTTTACTAAAATATATATGATTTTGTCATTTTTGTCTTTACTTTAGACTATTTAATATAAAATGTCATTATCACTACAAAGTGGATCCATGAGGTTTCCAAATCGACACAAGGATGACCATGGTCAGATATGTATCATCCAATAGGAATAAGACACAAGTTAGGGTAATTTAATATCATTATAATAATATTTTTTTACCCTTATTTACCAGATTTACCCTTTAACCATGGTAAATAAAATATTTACTGAAGTAAATATTCATAATGTCTTATAATAAAAGTTACCTATTTATAGAATTTGAACCTCCTGATTAAAAATATGGAATCCATTTTTCTAAATTCAAAACATATAAGTGGTTGGAATTAATTTAAAATAAATTCCCGTTGTCACAATAAAAAACGTGTTTTTAAGAAGTAATAACTATCAAAAGATTGACATTTGTTTATGCCCAGTTTAAATGTGAAATTACATCTAATGACCTAAATTATATTAAATGATAAAAATATAACATAATGATGCTAAAAACCCACTAAAATGAATAATATAACACTATAAATCATTTTGATTAAAAAAGTTGTTTTTAAATAAAATTTAGTATTTTTCACTATTCATCAAAAATTAGAAGTTTTCAAAAAAAATTCCAAAAATTCACCCTAATCCAATTTTGATATTCCGAATCAAAAAATGAAGTATATTTTGAAGAATAAAATTTATAAAATTTTAAAAAGTTGGTATCACTATTTATAACGGCTAGTTTGATTGGTTGTGGTGTGTTTGAACTCGAAGTTGCGTACAACACAAGCTATTGTATTATTCAAAGAGAAGCGTCCCGTGGAAGCTTGAGGTGTTAAATTCTCCCCTCCTTCAAATAATTTCAACCTCGAAATTTCTATAATACTACCACACAAAAATATTCGGGTGTTTCTTCATCATAAGTTGCTCGGGTTCCCACATTGCCTCTTCCATCTTATGGTTTCTCAGTTAAACTTTTACGTGATGAGTCATTCGGTTTCTCACCACCTATTCTCTGGTATCAATAATTCTAATAGACTCTTCGCAAGAAGATATATTGGGTTCAAGTTCTATTTCTTCATAGGTGAGTACATGCATTGCATCAAGCATTTATTTTCTCAACAGTGATACATGGAACACATCATGAACTTTGGAGAGACTTGGCGACACTCCCAAATGGTAAGCTACAACCCCAATTTGTTCTAGAATTTTGAAAGGTCCGATGTACCTATGACTTAATTTACCCATATTACCGAATCTTATAACTCCCTTCCATGGAGATACCTTCAAGAAAACATGATTTCTTACCTGAAATTCCAAATCATTCTTTCAGTTATCGGCATAGCTCTTTTCCCTACTTTGAGCTACTTTGATGTGGGTTTGGATAACCTTCACCTTTTTTATCGTTTCCTCAACAAGTTATGGGAATATGAGTTTTCTTTCACTAACATCATCCCAATAAGTTGGTGTGTGACATTTCTTTCAATATAATGCTTCATATGGTGCCATCTGAATACTTGAGTGGAAGCTATTGTTATAGGAAAATTATACCATAGGTAACTATTGATCCCACCAACCTTCAAAGTCTTGTGAGAAAGATCTCAACATGTATTCTAAGGTTTTAATTTTCCATTCGGATTATCCATTGGTTTGAGGGTGGTAGGTAGTGCTCAAACGAAGTTCAGTATCCAGGTCCTTCTAAAGACATTTCCAAAATCTTGATGTAAAACGGGGATCGCAATCAGAAACAATCGATAAGGGTACACCATGAAGTCTTAAAACTTCATTAATATGTAGTCTTTACAGATGTTCAAGTGGTAAATCTTCTCTTATATCAAGAAAATGGGCTGACTTGGTAAGATGATCAACAATGACACATATTGCATCATTCCTTCTAGGAGTCTTTGGTATCTCCATAACAAAGTCCATCATAATATCATCCTGTTTCCACTCAAGTATGGGAATAGGTTTCATGACTCCTCCAGGATGTTTCCTTCCAATTTTTACTTGTTGACAAACTATAAATCCTGACACATAATAAGAAATCTCCCTCTTCATGTTGTCCCACCAAAAATGTTCCTTCAAATCTCTGTACATCTTAGTGCCACTAGGGTGTATAGAGAAATTTGAGCTATGAGCATCATCCAACAATTATATTTTTAGATCAGGTATATCAAGAACACATAGTCTCTTCCCAAATTTCAAAATTCCATCTTCATATAATAATTCAATCAATCTCCCATCATTCACAACTTTAATTTTCTTTTGAAACTCTTCATCATAAGTTTGAGAACTTTTTTTCCTTTCTAGTAAAGGCGGTATGGAAATAATTTGAAAAAGTATTGATTTTTCACCTTACATGATTATTCCCATATCCATTTTTACTAGATCAATGTTCATATGATCCCTTTAAACTCTCATCTTATTCAGAACTCCATGATCCTTTGTGATCAAAGCATCTTCCACCTTATTTTCCTTCCCCAGGTGGTAGTGTATAGTGCAATCATAATATTTGAGTAGTTCAAGCCATCGCCTTTTCCTCATGTTGAGTTCCTTCTGTAAGAAAATATACTTCAAACTCTTTTGATTGATATATATCTCAAATTTTTCACCATAGAGATAGTGTCTCCATATCTTCAAATAAATTATGATAGCTGGTAACTCAAGATCATGAGTAGGATAGTTTTGTTCATGAATTTTTAGATGTCGTGATGCATAGGAAATAAATTTATCATTCTGCATGATGACACAACCAATTCATTTGTTTGAAGCATCACTATAAATAACAAACCCATCATTCCCTGATGGTAGAGTTAATATAAGAGTATTGACTAATCTTCTCTCTAGTTCTTCAAAACATTCATCACATTCTTTTTTCCTAACAAATTTAACCCCTTTACATGTGAGCTTAGTTAATGGGTTATCCAATCGGAAAAAATTAAGGAAGAAATGTCGATAATAACCTGCTAAATCAATAAAACTGTGTACCTCGGTTATAATCATCGATTCTGGATGTTCTTGGATTATTATTATCTTAGAAGGATCAACAAAGATTCCATCCTTAGAGATAATATGTCCACAAAAAGAAATCTCCTGAATCCAGAATTCACACTTGTTAAACTTCCCGTATAATTCATTTCTTCTGAGGGTTTTCATAATGGTGCGCAAGTGATTTTTATGATCTTCCTAGATTTTGGAGTATACTAAGATATCATCAATAAATACCCCTACAAAGTCATCAAAATATTCTTTGAAAACTACTTTCATTAGATCCATGAAAACATAGGGTGCATTAGTCAGTCCAAAAGGAATTACTGTAAAATCTTAATACTCATAACAGGTTTGAAATACTGTTCTTGGAATGTCTTCCTTCTACACACACAATTGATGATATCTAGATCAAAGGTCAATATTTGAAAAACATTGTGCTCCATGAAGTTGGTCGAATAAATCATTAATGCGAGGTAGGGGATACTTGTTCTTTATTGTTATAGCATTGATCTCCCTGCAGTCAACACACAACCTCATAGATCCATCTTTCTTCTTGACAAACAGAACAGGGGCTCCCCATGGAGAAAAACTAGGGAAAATAAATCCTTTATTACTTAACTCCTCTAGTTGTTTCTTTAGTTACACTAATTCTACAGTGTACCTTTTATAAGCGGTCTTCAATATGGCCATTGAACAAGGAATTAAGTCAATGGGAAACTCAATTTCTTATTTTGGAGGATGTCCTGGTAAATCCTCTGGAAACACATCAACATATTCTTACACAATAGGTACATCTTCATTTGAACATTCCTTTCTTCACCCATAGATATTTCATTCTCTTCCACCCTAATAATTTAATTTAGTTTATCTACTGTGGGTGGATCTAGATAAGAATATTGTGGTGACATTTTTTCTCTAAAGATAAGGTACTCTTTATCGTCATCAAAAATTGTAGCATCCTTCTTATTATAATAAATTTTCACATCATGGTCCAAAATCCAATCCATACCGAGGATTATATCAAATTAAATCATGGATATGACGATGATATTAGCAGATAAATAACATTTATATACCTTAACGGGGACTAATTCACAAAACTTTGTCGCAATGATACTTCCCTTAAGAGTCTTGACTAACAAATACCTTGTTAAATCAAATTGGAAATAACTAATTTTCATAGAAAACTGGGAAGATGTGAAACAATGTGATGATATATAATGTAATAAATCATTGGATAAACTTGAGGAAACCATTAAATTACCTACAACCATGTATTTTGGAGCATCAACCTCAGTAGTAGTGACCGCATAAGCTTGGCCTTGATCCCTTGTCCTTTTCTGAGGTAAGTTTCCATAACGCTTATGACATTCATTTTCATAATGTCCCATATCCCTAAAATTGTAGCATTGAACATTGGTAGCTTCTTTCTTCCCCTTAAAATCACCAGTAATATGGCCTTTCTATCCATATTTGTACCATACTCCTTTTCCGTTTAGATAGGCACCAGGGTGTTTCCTTATACAATTATCACATGGTGGAAATTCAACTCTTCCCTTTATCCATCTTTCTATCTCCCATCCTTTTCTTCTCTTGCTTCCCTTAAAATCCATAGGACTCAGATAATTCTTTACTTATCTTATTAACACATGATATTATTTCTTCATATGATGAAAATAGGTGGGAGACTATTTCCCTTTTAAATGTTGGCTTAATACCATGAAAGACATGATCCTTCTTAATAGTTTTATCACGCGTATTGCTAGAATTCTCATTTCATCTACTAGGTTCCATTTCTAAACAATGGAATACAATAGGTTAGTTTATGAATCACAATTCATAATTCCAAACTTGTAAAATACCTTACGTAAATTGAAAAGATTATACATAATCATAAAATTTTTTCTTTTGAGGAAGTATTTACTTCTAAATCATTCACAATGGCTTATAATGAAAATGTGAATGATCCTAAGCATATCCCCTGGGAGTTTCGTAAACAAAGAGTGCTGCAAGCCCCATTGTCGTGTACCAGGATTCCCCAGGTCAAGCCTGAAACTCCTTGTCGAATTTTTCACTCCGAGGTACATCTGTGCCAGAACCACCTCTACCTGGTCGTATCCAGACAAGGATTTATTTCTTGGAAAATATAAAAAATCCCTACCTTAAAAAAATTCTAGAAAGTTCTTCTATACTAATCCTCAAATTCTATATTAAGGTAATTTTCTCTAATAATAGTTTATCCAAATATATTTCCAAGTTTGTTGCTAAACTTACTCTGATACGAAATGTAACGCCCTGAACCTAGTTACCCAGAGTCGGTGCATTATTTTAATACATCGACATTATTACAAGGAATCAAGTCCCGAAGGACCGATCAGTTTAGTAGTCTTAGAAAATAGATTACATACATGAACGTTACATTAAATTATAAAATGAAAAACAACAAAAAAATTGTCTCCATTGACCACATTAATATCCCTTATACTATCCCTATAGGTCAGTCATAATATACTTCTTTTCATACTGGGAAAATGAAACTTAAGAAAGGGCTGAGCTCAAACGCTCAGCAAGAGTAAGAATTATAGTGGAAGATAACAAAAACATTAGGCATGGTGAATAATTGAAAACACTTGCATTTACAAATAATAAACTTGAAAAATTTATGGAAGGAATATGAACTATGTAAATAATTCCATAATAAAACATAATCATGGGGATTCTACTAGTCAAATAACTACATGAACCATCAATATTATTTTCATAATGAGGTAATGTATAATGCGGGACATTTTGAAACATTTTATCAAGGGCTTGGTCATGAAGTCTAAAAATTATTAAGGCCTCGACCAAAACCATATATCAAATTGGGAAAGGCCTCATCAAATTCCACATTAAATTGTCTCATGAGACCAACCGTTGCATCGAGGAGCTATCGCGGTCTCCACCAGTCACTTACAAAGTCCAATACATTCCTCATATGAAAAGGTTAAAACATAACATAAACATTTGTATTAAAACTAGCATAAAAAATGTCAATAGTTTATCCATAGACCATGAATGGTATAAAAATAATAGATACATAGTCAAACATATCACAAAACCTTCAATACAATATGGAATATTTGTATAATAAATCATCCTTGATCAATAATAATATCCCGTAAAGGATGTTGACATAGTTGAAAATAATTAGTAAAAATATTTGAGAGAAATATCCCCTTTTCATGAAATAATTTAAAATTCACATAATTTATAAAGGAAATAATTTAAAATATAGTTTTTAATCAAAGTTTCCCATACAACTTTGAAACTTTTGAAAGGAATTAACATTTTAAAAACATTCATGTTCATATAAATAAATACTTAAAAACCATTTTGAAAACATGGAGATTAATGAGAATGATTTAAAAGAATAAATATTTAAATAATTTAAACTGATGACCTAGTTAAAGATTCCCTTCCATAAAACCTTAAAATAATCCTTTTGAAAATATCTTTATGAAACACAGATGTGGATGATAAAGAGGTCCCAATAGATACTCATGTAAAAACAACCTCGAATAATGAAGAGATTGTAGAATTAACCCTTAACTTGTACTTTTCCTGGGTTGAGGGTACATTAACCTCATGTATAATAGTTAAATAGTTTTTATTAAATTACAAAAGAACTATATACATAAATATTATTTCATATATGATATTCTAATATTTCCGTGTTAATAATATTTTAGTATTATCGTCATTTCGGGTGTCAACAAATTCTTTTTCCTTTATATGTTTTGTTACGTATGTCATGTTTGTTATGGATATGATGTATATGATTCATATCAAGAATTATATTAAGTTCTTAAAAAATATTTTTAATCGTAAAATTAAAATTATTCTTGAATGTTTATGAAGGGGAAATGAATCTCATCACGTTCGTGGAGACGATAATCCGTTAATACGCACGAGTGACAATATCATTCTTTTGATATTAAAATCACATGTAAATAGATGTTATATCATATATAAAAAATCATTAACATGTTATGTTTATTATTTACAGAAATTATACTTAATTTTTATACCCATCCAAAAAAATAATGTATTGAATAACAACTACACCACGACGTGGAGACGGTAAGCCGTTCGTATGCATGTATGGTGAATTTTTCATTCATATGATGGATAGAATAATCAATATGGATTTACTATTTTAATAATAAAATCACAGTATATAGAAGATACTAGAGTTGTTATTTAAGAATGGAAAAAACAAAGAAAGATGAAGTGGAAGAAGAAAAGAACCTTAAAGAGGTGATGACATATTTACCTCTTCTTTGGGTTATTCCTTTTGATTTGATCAAAAGGGCTCCTTAGAATGGCTTTATAACCAAAATAATACCTCTAGGATTAAGGTAGGATAGTTGAGAGGATATTTGGGAAGGGGTTGGCTGAGCCAAATGGCTTTGGAGGTGTGAATATGAGATAATGGGAAGTTCCCTTTTATAATAGAGGTGAGGGGATCCTTTGGAAAAGATTGAAATATTATTTTATAATAAAATAATTTTCTGTTTATAATGGATCAAAAATGATTTATTTCAAGGATAAGGTGGTGATGGGTCGAAATAATATCAACCAATAGGTTTTATAAGGGTTTAGGTCACCATATTAACCTTATCCTTTAAATTTAATTATTAGTTAAATATTTTGACATTTACCATATCTCTTTGTATGTTTATATTATATGGTTAATAAACATACTATAAGCTTCCAAGAGAACCCCAAGTGGTTCGTTATTGATATAGATAACCTTATCTAAGTCCTTTGGACGATCCTTAGATTTTTAGAAATATAATAACATTTAATAATATAGTATTTTTTTAAAACTCATTTTTGTCAATTTTGAAACGATTTTGTAATTGATTTTTGTTAAAGACCTAAAAACCTTATTACTTAAAAAAAAATACATTGAATAAATAATAACATTTCATATTCTCCAATAAAATTATTTTATGGCATAAAAAATTTTAAATTATATTTATTTGAATATTTATAATATCATTTATTTGATTCTTTCATTAATAAGGAAAATAATGCTTCATTATTGTGTCATATATAAATATATTTATTTTATGTATAAAAGTTATAAATAAAATATCATGATGTAGGAAATATTTTTAAATTTCTAATTAATATTTATAGTCAAATATATCAATTATATAACCGCATATAATTTTTTTTTACTAAAAGACATATGCTTTTGTTATTTTGGTCTTTACTTTAGATTATTTAATATAAAATGTCATTATCACTCTCAAGTGGCTCCATGGGGTCCAAAAATCCACCCAAGGATTCCAATGGTCATAAATGTGTCATAAAATAGGAATAAGACACATGTTACTGTAATTTAATATCATTTTAATAATATTTGTTTACCCTTATTTACCAGATTTACCCTTTAACTTTGGTAAATAAAATATTTATTGAAGTAAATATTCATAATGTCTAAAAATAAAAGTTACTTATTTACACAATTTGGACCTCCTGATTCCAAATATGGAATCCATTTTTCGAAATTAAAAACAAAGAAGTGGTAGGAATTAATTTAAAATTAATTCCCATTGTCAAAACAAAAAGCGTGTTTTTAAGAAATAATAACTATCAAAAGATTAACACTTGTTTATGTCCAGTTTAAATATGAAATTACATACAATGACCTAAATTATATTAAATGATAAGAATATAATCTAATAATACTTATAAACCATTAAAATGTATAATTTAACACTATAAATTATTTTGATTAAAAAATTTGTTTTTAATTTAAATTTAGTATTTTTCCCTATTCATCAAAAATTGATTTTTTTCAAAAAAGTACAAAAAAATTCAACCTAAGACAATTTTGATTTTTCAAATCCAAAAATGAAGTCCATTTTGAAGAATAAAATTTATAAAATTTCAAAAATTGGGTATTACTATTTATAATGGCTAGTTTGATTGGTTGTATTGTGTTTGAACTCGAAATTGCGTACAACACAAGCTATTGTATTATTCAAAGAGAAGCGTACCATGGAATCTTGAGATGTTACATAATTACTCAATCTAGGAAAGAATGAATATAGAAGTGTTTTTGAGTATGATGCAAACGTTACATGATTATAAAGTCATGTTATGGACTATGTACCTAGTCTAGAAAGTAAGATTGACCATTTCTTTGATGAGATTAAGCCAAGCCACTAAAGGGAACTAGTCTCTCAAATGTTTTCATCATATGATTATATGGTATCAAGTTACATTAGGATGGAGAAATAATTCTCTAATTCATATATTTTCATTGGAAATCAATAGAATAATAGGGCCACTGAGCCTCTAGAAAAATGAAACGTGGAAAAGTAAAATAAGTGAAGGATGGAAATCCCCACATGTGATAATTCTGAAAAGAAAAACCCTAATAATTTCTTGAAAATAATGGGAGTTTTTTTAAATTATAGAGATAAATTTTCTAAGGAAATTTAGTGTAAGGTAAAGTTATAAACCGAAAATTTCCTGTGTTTTAATTATAAGGATATGGGGCACTATGCAAATTAATTCTTTATGAATCAATAGAATTTACCTCAGAAATGGATAAAGAAGCATGTTCATGCTTATACAATTACTAAAACTAATATTGAAACCCATTAAGTTGTGATAATAGGTACTTTGATTTTAAAATCAGGTTTTATTTGATTCTAGAACTATACACTATTATATTTTTAAAGGATATCAAATCATCCGTTGATACTTCCTATAAGGAATTGCCAATAAAGACACCTAGTAGGAATTTGGTTATCAAGCGGTTTCAATAAATATGAACTACCATTATTTAGTTTCAAACATGGTTGTTATAATTATTTTTGTCTTTTAAGGAATCCATATTTTGGGGGTTTAATTTAGTATTTATGAATTAGTATACGTAGCATAACAAAATATAGGAAAATGATCTTGAAATAATTATGTTATTATTTTACCTTCATTCTGATGAATTGATGGTCTTTTAACCCCTAACTGATTTATGGTTTTGTAGTCATTAAATTTTTCATAATAATGTTATAACTCTCTTTCTATTTGTACATGGATGTTATTTTTCTCCTCTATATATATATATATATATTAACTTCCCACCAATGTTCTCCCTATCTGATAACCATATTATGTGTTATTCAAGGTATTTTTTATATTCCCCACTTCCCCTTTTCAAAGTAAGTATAATTGTACCTCTGTGTGTTGTGGGTTTTCAATAAACGTATTTTCAAATATTGAACTATTTAATATTAAGAAAAAATTATGAGGGAAAAATTTATTTAAGAGTGTATAATGTGACACCCTGAGATTTTATGATATATTTCCCTTTAAGTAAAATTAATTTCTTTGATAGCTTGAGATGCACACATCCACAAGTCTAAATTCACTCTAATACAGAATAAAATTATAACCATGCTGTTAAAGTGGAAGAATTAATAATAATAACCACATTTAAAAAATGTATAAAGGTTTAGGATAAATCAATTATATTTTCAGTAATGTAATTATATTCTTTAAAAATATATTTTTTCAAAACCATGGGGTTTATTGTTTTTTTTGTGAATAAATAATATAATTAATTTCATCCAATTTTAGAAAATTAATTTTACAAAATTTACTTAATTTTTTTAATCATCATGTCATAATTATTTTACAATGAATTTTTGATAATTTTATGAAAATATTCATTTTTATGATTTGTGAAAAATATTAATTTTTATTAAAAATTGTTTTTCATTTAAAGAATTTATGGAGTTGATTTATATTTTAAATGGGTTTAAAAAAATTAGTTTATTTATATTAGTAAAAATCTTATTGTGTTCATTGGAACTAATTTTATGCTGAATTTTGGTATGAAAACTTTATACTTCAAATAACATTTTTTCTGGAATAATTTTCTTCTTCATGTTTTGGAGGATTAATTTAAAATTAAATTATTGAAAATATTTTTAATTGAAACATAAAAATATGATTACATAATTAAAATCAGGTGGATCAAATTTTGTAAACATGTTCCTTTAATTTTTGTGCATTATGAAAAATAAATCTAGTAAATATTTTTCACCTTAGTATGGGTAAAACATGTGAAATAGGTTAAAATGTTAGGATAAGGCTTTAAAATTTATATTAACCTTTCCTTTATCCATTTTTATGAGTGTAGTTAGGAAATTTATGTCTAATTATCTAATATATGGACACTTGGTGCCATTTTAATTTGATTACGACCTTTATATTATTTTAAGAAAACATTAAATAAAAAATGTCAATATTTGGTAATTAATATCTATAAACTTTTTATATAAGGATACAAGAGGTTAAGTTCAGTTTTAAATGCTTATTTTATATATAAAGTAAATTTTTTATCATGGAAATTTATTTTAATTTTTTTATTGAATAATTACCTTAAGTTCTTACGCAACACCGAAAAAATATTTATTTAATTAATAAAAAAATAATTTATTCTAAAAATATTTAATGTAATTAAATTTGGATGAATTATTATGTTAGACTATTTTTTAGATAAATATATTATATTAGGGATGCTTTAAATTTTTATACTCAAATTCCATATCCATCATGATGGATTTAAAGTCAAAGTAAATAAATAGTTCAAAAAATGACATTAATGATATTTTATAATAAATAATGTTTTATTAAATTATTAAAAATTAGGAAGAATTATATTTTTATCTAATTGAATGATATATGCTTTAAAATATAAACCACAATCCATTTATGCATCTTTATTCCTTTTTTGGTAACATTTGTGACACTTAAATAATATAAAACCTTGATATTGTGATAATTGTCAAAGGGTTTACCAAGGGTTAAAACTAAGAGATATGGATTATAAAGTCACATAAAATTGTATAAATTTTATTATATGAGATTATTTAGACATAAAATTAGCATATATTATATATATGTCAATTTTGTGTCACTACTTATAAAGAAATTAATTTATACTAATTTAATACATTAAGTAATTCAAAGAGTTCCCTACCATCACTTATAAAAGAAAACCTATTATACTCTCTTACTCAAAAGTTTTTATAGTTATATATCTTCCAATATCTACCAAAATACCTTCCCATATTCCTTAATAAAATCCTATAGATTCTTTTATTTCTAAAGGACCATCCCTTCAAGGCTTAATTTGTAATCCAAAAGTGGTTTCTCAATGAAAAGGTATACCTATTAACTAAGCATTATCAATTTTATTTCTTCTTATACCTCCTATAAATCCATTGTATCCATTATGAAGTAATGCATTAAGTATATTAAATATACTTTATTACTATTATTATGATGGATCAACCTCCATCCACCTTCTTCCAATCATACATAAATCCAAAACATCACCTGGGCATACATACAACTTACCGTCTCCACATAGTGGTGTAATTTGTTTTTCTGCACCACTTTAATTGGATGATTATAATGATGGATTTAATAAATAAATATTTTATTTATTATATTATTATAGTTCCTTAAAAAAGAATTATTATTTAATTTTCATTCTTTCCATCCATCAAAAAATATAATAAAGAATTATTTTAAATGGGTGTTGAAATATTACAAGTAGATAATATATGATAATATAAGTATGTATATGGTTATGATATATAATTATAATAAATTTAAATTTATTATACCAGAGGTTAGAGTTCTTTCGAAGCATGTTCAGTTGAGGTAATAATTTATTTCCCAATCTTATCATCATTCGATATTGTTTATGTTTATGTCTATGTTGGAGGAATTATATGATATATATATCTTTAACCAAATATATTTTATTCTCTTATGGTTATTTATATATAATAAATATTTTCATTTAATTTCTTCCACTTTAAATTATTCAAGATAACAAATAATTTCTTTTTTCAAAACCTATTTTTTCTATTCTGTCGGGAATCATTTTCTTCCATGTCAATATTGTTTTTAAAATGTTTTAAAAAATAATTTTACTATTCCCTATTTATTTATTAAAGATATTTTTACCCATTTTTTACTTTCTATAAAAAGGATTAAAAAATATTCTTTTCATTTTTGAACATGTTACTTTTACCAAAGGTATAAACTGACTATTTGTTTTAATAATTATAGCATGAAAAAAATTCCCCACCATTATTACCAATCAATGATTTGGAGATTCTGGTACAATTTTCCATGTTTTTTTTCAAAGAAAATGTTTTCCAAAAATAATGGGAATTTTTTTAAAAAAAATCTATTTTCTAAATGAAAAATGTATTTTTCTCAAGAATTATTTTAATTATAATTTTATGGTATTCTTATTCATCAATAAAAATAACCACTTATTTTATTTATTCTCCACTAGGGATGTTTTGTAATGATACCATCCTTATTATTTCTCTAGCTAGATTATGATCATTTTGAATGAAAAAATTATTGACATTATGTATTATAGTTCTTCCAATATAGATGGTTATTCATTATTAAGGAATATTTATTAAGTTGTATTGTTCATTCATATGATCAATGCATTGGACTTATTATATGTCTTGTGGTTCCTTAAATTATATAGCCCATCTATGTATTAATATGTCTCATGAGATAAAACATGTTGTCTATTTGGACACAACCTTAACTATTTTGGTAATATTTCTTGGCACGAGGACTTGACCATATATTTATGATGATTTTGAAAGAGGCCAAGATGATAAGTTTAAGGTGTCCAATATTATTCATTCCATAATTATGAAATCAGTTATTAATTTCCATGTGATTATTTGAAAAATTATGATACCCATGGATACTTTTCAAGATCATGTGGTTATTTATATGGAATTATTTGATCATCAATTATTATTTCCATTTTTTCATGTATTATTTATTTTATGATAGCTCCTGTTGTATAAATTACATTATTGAGCTTATAATCTCACCTATTTATTATGTTTATTTTCCCTAGGATGTCCAAAAGTGTATTATGATTGATATGAAGAATATTCTAAAAGGAAAAATGATTTTCTCAAAGAAAATACTACATTTTATTTTATGTTTTCAGATATATTGTGAGATTCAAGTATGCATTTGGTTTTTCTAGACTACAAAACTATTTGTTACTTTGGGATGTGATCAATTATATTTAGTACCAATGTAATGTAGTGACAACTGACTCTGGGATTTAAGGGTTGTGGTATTTACATCATTACTCCTTAATCTCTATATATTTTAATGGTTGAGTAGTTATTTGGGAAAGATAGGATTCCTACCCTTCCCTTATGATTTCATGGTACATCCTTTTCAAATCCTTGATTATTGGGTCTCTTCTAATCTTAATTATATATAATAAAGAATTATCCTTCATACTCAATTTATCTATCACCTTGTTTAACTCCCATGGGTGGTACTATATCAAGAATTTATAGTCCTTAATAAACTCAAACAATATCTTTTAGTGCATATTCAACTCATTTTGTGCGATTATATACTTTAAGATAATGTGATAAGTATATATTTCACTTTTTTCATCATATAGATAATTATTCCATATATTCAAGGAAAATATTAATACTATTTTCTTCAAATCATGCACTGGATAATGTTTTTCATTAATTATTAATCTATGTGAGGAATTAGCTATCAATATTTCATTCTTCCTAGGGATAAATCTGAATCGCTTCATTGATGAATCAATATATATTAAAAAACCTCACCTACAAAAAGTTAGTGTGAATACAGGTGCAATAACCAAAATTCTCATAATTTACGTGAAATTTTTATCACATTCATATATTCAAAGGAACTTTGTTCTATTCTAAATTAATTTGCTTGTTGATTTGATAGTCATGAGAAATTTATCCAAAAGCATCGATAGTATCCAACCAGTATAAGAAAAATATTTATCTATATTATAATGTTTGTTATAGGTTATTAATCAATCATCTATGTCTCTAATATATATATATATACTCTATTTTGATTTCATTACCCAAAAATGATACTTTCCATATATATAATTCACACTTGTTAAATTTTTTATAGAATTTCTATTTTCTCAAGGTATTCAATGAAGACCTAAAATGATCTTCTTGATCATTATTAATATTGGAATATATGATAATATCATCTTTAAATACAACCATAAATTAATTATGTTAATATCTAAAGACTATATTCATTAGATCCATAAATATAGAAGATGAATTTGTGAGTTCGTAGGGAATCACTATGAATTCAAGTGACCATACCTTGTAAGAAAGGTTGTTGGGGGGATATCCTTGATTTTAACCCTTAATTTATGAAATCCAAATTGAATTACAATATTTTAGAAGTATTGACCTCATCATATATGATTTACCAAGTCATTAATATGGGGTAGTGAATATTTTTTCTGATCATGTGTTTGTTAAGTTTATGATAATCAATTTGGAGACTCATTGATCTATATTTATTCTTAACAAAGAGGAATGGTGAACCATATTTTCATCAACCTGAGTATATATAAAATCTTTCCATATTATCTAGGATATTTTTATTTAATTTATGAAATTTAATTAGGGAAATTTTATATGGAGACTTTGGTATAGAAATAACATCATGTATGAGTTCTATAGAAAGCTAAACCTCATGATTTGGGGTGAGAATAATAAAATAATCAAGAAAACATCATAATATTCATTAAAAATTTGAATATTATTAATATTTATTATATACTACACTATTTGGGTTAAATACCCATCATTATTGGAAGAAATTTACATAGAGAGTTCAGGGTCATCCTTGCATCGATAAATGATCATAAGTTGATTCAGGAAATAAAATGAAACTTCTCTATCCTAAAAATTAATATTAGGTCTATGTTGAGAGATCCAATCCATTCAAAAAATCAAAAAAAAATCCACTAAAGGTAGAATTATAATATTTTAAATAAATATATTCCCAAAAACATCTATCAACAAAGAGTTGTAGACTTGGGATGAAATAATACACCATTGATATTTTTCACTGATAATACAATATATATCCAATGGTGTAGCAATTTGATTCCCTTAGAAAAATTTTTAGATATAAAGGAGTGAGTATAATCAAAATAAAATAATACATTTATAGTTATTGAGTAGATGTTGAGTGAATGTTTAACCACCTCATTTTCATGACCCGATTCAAAAGTTTTGATTACATATGATTTCCCATTCTTCCTTGGATTTGGAAATTTCAAAAGTCATTTTTCTTAATTACCCTTGGAATTATTGAAAATTTTAGAATAATTACCTTACTATTTAAAATTAAACCATTGGAGTGTGGGTGGTGCATTAGGAAGATCTCTTTGTACATTAAGTCTATTAGTTTTACTCTTTATATCTCTTTAGAATTCAAGTTCTTGGTGACCTTATCTTCCACACATGAAGCATTTACTTGTAACATTAAGAAAATTCACCCCATTTTAGTCTCACATTATTGGAATGTAGGAACATTAATTTTATTTTCTCTATGAGATTTATCAACTTTGTGTCAGAAAAAATAAATTTCCCCTTTCCACCCCCAAAAAATGAGAATAGTGGGAGTCTCCAATATCTATTTTTACCTTGAAATCACATTAAAAAATTTCATCATATCTACCATAGTCCCTTACAAATAATTCATTTTAGATACTTGGTTTTAATCCAATAATGAAATAATAATTTTTTATTTTAGGGTTAATATTAAAACTATAAGAATACCTTGTATGTATTGTAAAGTTTTCTTCATAGGTTTCAATGGATTCATCCTCCTTTCGTTTTAACTCTTGGAATTATATTGTTATTTTCATGTAAATATTTTTGGGATAATATTTAGTGAATAATATTTTCTTAAACTCCTCCAATTATGTAGAGTCAAATTCCTCATTCTTTGTTGTATTATTAATGAGTTCCCACTATTTAGATACCTCACCTTCTAAATGATAAATGGCTAAAAAAACTTTTTTATTCTCTGAGAACTTGAGAATGATGAATGTATTTTCTTATGTATTGGCTCATTTCTCAATGACTAGTGTATTAAAAGACCCACTAAAGGAAGGAAAACATTGCCTCATAAAGAAATCAATATATAGACATTCCTTAATTAAATCTTTTGAGAGTTTTTATAGATTCGTGTTATTTTTCATTACTTGAAAACATTGGGTGACCATTACAATAATATTTTTTACTCTAGATCCCATATAATTTGGTTTCTCATTAGGATAATCATTATATTATTGATTACACTCATTGTTAACTTGATTCTTCCTAGTCTCAGCCATTGAATACAACCAAATGGTTAGTGTGAGTATCAATAAATAATAATTAGAGTAAGAAATCACATGATAAGTAAAATAAATTATAATATTACTTAAATTATGACCCCTTAGATTCAACCTAAGAAATTTTAGGTTCCAACTACATCACTTTTGATTCATAATTAGTTATTTTTGGACCAATCCTATTATTAATAAAATACCAATACACAAAAAATAAATAAACCTCATGCTGATACAAAGAGGTGGCATGAGAAAAACATATAGAAACATTACATGAATAAATAAATGAGGATATAATAGTTGGGTTTTTTATATAAAGAGCATAAAATATTCCAAAATAATAATTCAAATATTGGAAATGTCTATTTTAAATTGAGATTGTAAATAAACCCTTACTTTTACTCATAAATTCAATGAAAGTTCTTTAACCTCCTGTATAATAATCATGGTACTATTAATAATTTATTTCTTAACCTTATTAATATCTATTACATTTCACAAAAATCAATTATTATATTTTATTTCACATATATTAGTTAGTTATTTTATATTTTCAACATCAGTTGTTAGTAATATTGATTATTTCATATATGGTTCATAATGGTGATGTTAGTCCCCATTATTTGATACCAATTTCAATATTCACTAATTATTTAAGGTAATAGAATAATTTTTTACAATTTTTTTCCCATGTCCATTTGACGGAATGTATGGGTATGGTTTATGAGAATGGAATCTATTAAGGATATGTTTTTATGAAATTTACCGATAACAATGGGTTACTCAATATTTTTTGGAAAAATTCAAGGATTTTATTCAGTAAATTAGTTCAATCACAAGTCTCATGAAAAATAAAAAAACAAAAAACCAATGGAATTTCCCAATTGAAATGTTTCCAAAGTCCCAATATGAAGATGTTTCATCAAATCGATGAGTCCAAGAGTTAGTTACACAATATTGATTACCCAACCATGGACCAATATTTTCATGTTAGCATCAAATAACATGTAATAATGGAAAAAATAAAAAAACCAAAGATAAATACCCTAAAACCAAAAAAACCATGGAAAAAATTATAAAAAAAACACATTATAAAATCATTCCATCATAATGGCCCAGTAGTCTGCTCACACTTGAAAAACTAGAAAACAACAAAAAAACTCACATGTAGACAGCCAAAAAAAATACAGAACAAAACAATAAACACATGAATAGAACACCAAACCAATGATATAGAATAATCATATTAAAAATTACAAAATATAAGAATCAAAATAAACTTAGATCATAATGGGATCACTAACACCATATTTACAACATCAATCAACCCTAGATGTCACCAGAAAGATCCAAAATACCCTATGAAGATGAGGAGAGGCTTGAAATAAAAAGAAAAAGGGTTTGGATTACTCCTCATATGAAATCCACTAGTGACTCCTAAACATAGATGAATATGAGGAATGTTCAAATCACTAATCCATTACTGAATAAATGCAACAAATCCAGCCAACCAGATGTTACCCACTATAAGATTGATGAAAAAAGAATTAATATACTCTAAATCCACATCCAAGAATATTTAATTAAGGTATGTATATCCAAAAAAATCAATCAATATACCTAATACAAATATTCCTCATTACAGATCTAAAAATAATAAATACCATAATATAAATCATCAGAATCGACAATAACAACACATATATGGGTGGTGAGAGAATGAGTGAGAGTTAAAAGTTACATAATAGTAGTATCATTTTATAAAAATCACAATGATGTTAATATAAAATAATTTCAGTTGATAATAATATTTAAAAAGAATGTATATGTGAATTTAATTGAACAATTTATAGAATAACTTAGTTACTTGATGAATTCGCTCTTTCTTGACACATGTTACTTTGGAATGAAAAATTTAGGCTTCTTTTTGGAGCCATAATCTATCATAAATCAATGTAGTTTTTGGTAGAGTGTAAATGGTTAGATATTAAATAGATAAACTAATGGTTTTATTGGTTTTGGTGGGGTATAGGATGGGTCCTTTTATAGGTGAGTTTAGAGTGTCATTTCTTAAAATATTCAGTCCTTAATGTATAAGGTTATTATTTTAAAAGGAAAGTGGATATAAATTGGAAAAATAAAGGATGTGGGACATGTTTTGGTCCATAAATCCATCATTCACACATTTAGAGATATAATTTTATGATATGCTACGTCTTTAACACTTTATAAAACCTCGTTTTACCCAATTTTCCATTTATCGTGGTAACTCAATTTTTACCTTAGTAACATCCTTTTATGAAATATATGAAATTTAGATATTTAGCTAATTATATTTTCTAATTTAAAATATGGAATCCACTTAACTTAATTAAAATTTTAAACATTCAAATTTTATTTTTTAAATTAAAAAATAAAATATATAGAAAAAATTGTTTCTAAGAAAAATGAATTTTTAAATATTTAGTGTTCTTAATACAATTTCATGTAAATTAGTAATTAAATGAATTTTAACATATATTATTACACATTGAAACATTTTATTTATATAATTCTTTAAAATTTGAAAATTTAATTTATTAAAATAAAAATAAAAAACACTTTAAAAATAGTTCCTCAAAAAATATCCTTCTTTTTAACATTAAAATATTTCTAACCAAATCCTATTAAAATTAATTATTCACCTTCTAACTAATAATTTTATCAATCCATTGGTATTAAAATTTTTCTTTGAATTTTATAAATTCCTAAAATCATATATTAATAATAATAACAACAACAACAACAATGATAATATGTAACTCATAAAAAATATTTTTATTAGAATATATTTTAATAAAAAAATAATTTTTTATTCCATTTTTTATTATTTGTGAAATATATTATTTTCAAATTTTTAATAACAATTACGCAGATTCAGTAACATTTTTGGTTGCATTAATACCCAACAACCATATATCCAATAACCATATTCCCAATGACCATATATCCAATGAATATATATCCAACGACCACATATATATAATGGCTATATTTCATTTTTTTATATAGCCTTAAAAAATTACTAAAATCATTCATCCTCTTTATTTATCCCTCAAGATGTCTGTTATATTTCTAATTCTTTTCCTTATTTTCTTAGTTTCAATTAAGGTTACGAACTTCTTAGAGAACCATGAGGATAAAGATGTTTTTCCCTTGTATTTTTATTTACTTCTAGATTTATTCCAATCTTAATTTTCTTATTGATGTTTCATATTGAATTTATATAATGTATTTTTTTATTATATTATTATATTTTTAACATCCTAGGTACTTATAAAATAATTTTTTTCATTCTAGAATTAAAAATTTAAATCCAATGTAAATATATAATGAAATAAGTGGTGTTTATAGAAATTAAGGAATCTATAAAAATAGAATAGTAACCATACCTATGAAATTATACATAAAATTTAGGTATCTTATGAATGAAAATAAGATATATTTATATCATATAATAAGAAAATAATTTTTTTGAATATGATAAATTAAGGGTTGGTATTTTTGTGACACAAAATTTTTTATTAAAAATTTTATAATTAATATAATAATTTAAAATAAGATTTATCCTCATAAAATAGATTCATAAATTAATATATTATTGTCACATGATTATAATATAATTTTATGATACCTCAAGTGTCATAAAATCGGTTATAATTTTAAAATCATTATTTTTTTGAATAAATGACGATTTTGATTAAAAATATAGTTGTTCATATTTAGAAATTTATTTTTATAAAATAGTATTTATTTTTGAATTCTACAATTCAAAAAATGTTTAGGGTTAATTTTTTATATTTTTTTAAAAATAATTGAACTTTTGGTGAATGGTGACAAATGATAATTTATAGTATTTAACAAATTCTTGAATTATTGAGTCATAAATGACATATGGATGATGTAATACCAAAGTCTCTAACTATCCATCCTTATTATAATATATTTACTAATAAGGTTCAAACTATTCATAGTCCTGAGTCAAAATAATAAACTAATTAATAAAATAATCCAAAAACACCCCTCTCCTCCACTATAAATACAACCCCTCACCACTTCTTCTCCTAACACCAAAAAAGCCTTGTCTATTGTTTAATTTCCTCCCAATTACATTACTAAGACTCTTACCCATGTCCAAGACCTACTAGTCTCACCAAAATGCCAAAAACAAGTTCCCTAAAGAGGTTCTTAAGGAGAAGAAATTCAAGGTAAAATCCTCTTTTGTTTTCTTTTAAATTTCTTTTCTTTTCATATTATGTACTCCCCTCCCCTAAGATAAGTGAAATTATAACTCAAGTATATTAAATTTAGTATAATTTTATTTTGTTAATGGAATTTCAAACATCAAACCTCTCCTCTTCTCCTATTATTCTAAAAAATGAAAACATTGTATGTGATGTTTTGATTTACCATCATTATGGATTACGTGTTTTCATTTTCTTTTACCACCTTAAAGTATGGTCATAAAAAATTATTATGGTTAAATAATATTTTATTATAAATATTATTAGTTATATAATGTTTTGGTTCCAATATATAAAAATGATAGAAAATGATATAAGTTCGTGATGGTCGTAAAAACTACCAAAATAAATTAACTCATTTTCATTAATGTTTTATCCCATGAATCATCCTCATATCAGAAAAAATGATATTTAACTTTATAGAAATGTATTAATAGTATTCATTTAAAATTCTATATTTTTTGTTCCATTCGATAATAAAACCCGTAATGAACCAACCATGGAAACCATGAAATAAATGCACCCGAAACAATAAAATAAAAAATTATTATCAATAAATGGGTGAAAAAATGTTATAAAAAGATCATATAAGGTATTATAAATATTAATATAGTTCTATAATAAATTAATACCCACTCTTTAAACCATTATATAGGATGTATGAATATATTTTAAGTAAGTGAAACCTAAGGTAAGAGGAAATACTTTTAATATCCTCTTTAATGTATCTTTTACAAAATTTAAAAAAAGTTTATTTTTAACTTAAACAGCATGAGAGGATTATCCCATTTTCATGATGCCTTAACATTTTCATGATTTATTTACAATATTATATATTTATTTATATATAAAACTATTTCCTTTTTTATTTTCTTAGAATTATTTTCAAATAAGTGATTTTCCTCAAGAAATGTTTTTATGTTGTAAATGTTCATGTTTTTTTGATTATGTTATAGTTATTGGGAATTGTTTATGTTTAAGGGTGAAAATATATCTCCATATAATTTTTTTTATGTTTATGTTGGAATTTTAACGTAATGGTTATTCCAAGTGTAACTGTGATGCTTACATGATAAGGTATTCATGGGGTTTACATCATAAGGTACCCATGAGAGTTACATTGTAAGGTAACCATGAGCGTTTCAAATCATATGCTATATGAAAGGGTGAAAATATTAATTACGTAATCACCTAATTTACCATTATAGTTTTATATATGTTTTCTATGTTTTATTGAAATCTATTGTTTTCCCAAAGTTATTATATGTTACATTATGGGTCAGAAGTATGTCTTTGTGAAAATGATTTCATATGTTTATAAGTATTCATGAACTAATGGTTTCTTTCCTTATTTTTATATAACTTACTGAGTTTTTTGTTCTCATCCAAAGTTTTAATTATTTTTACAGGGTTTAAGGATGGGTATGATAAAATAAGAAGCTAAGTTGAATTTTATGAATATTTTTCTTGAAAAGATTTAATGTTTTATTAAAAGAAATTTATTATGAAAGAAATGGATACTATTTTAGTGTTAACAACTTTGTTTTCTTGTGGGTTGATATGTATGAATTATGTACTAATTATATAAAACTATAAAGAAAAAATATTTTTAGGAATGTAAGAAATTGAATTCTAAAATAATTTACTAGATTATATAATGTTTTTGGTCAAGACCTTATAGTCGGTATCAAATCACAGTTTAGATAAATTTAGGGGTTATGATGATGTTAATAAAATAGAATCAATTATTTTTACCTGATGGTTATGTTGAAATGATAGAGAATTTTCTGATTACCATTTTTATTCATCTATGATATGTTTGTTCATAATTTTTTCCGCAGAAGAAACAATGAACCTGAAGTAGGATGGTACTGACAGGATGATATCTTTTTGAATCTAGAACCTGGAATGGTGGGAAATTGAACTTGGAAATTTTTGGCAGTAATGGAAAATTTGATGTAGGAAATTAATGTAAATTTCATCCATGCAAGAGAAAAATAAGAGCTACCACAAAGGAACATGATAATAGTGGTTCATTTTATGAGGCAACACTCCCCTGCTTTCTATGGATCTTCTAACTGAGTGGTGGATGGTGGGTGGATTAATGCCCTTGAAAATATATTTAATGTTATGGGGTGTTTAGATGATCAAAAGGTTATAATTTGTATTTATCATTTTGAAGGTGAAGCTGACTAGTGGTGGTCAATGGTCAAGAATATTAGGGATAAAAATGAGATTGTTTCATTGGAATGAAATGAATTTAAAAATATGTTCTTTGAAAAATATTTTCATAAGGTGGTTAGAAAAAGGATGAAAAAGAAATTCCTATAATTGAAACAAAAGGATGAAGATTTAGTTGATGTGTAATAAGAAAACATCACTTGATTAGTAGGTTATGCTCAAAATATTATTTGGGATCTAGACTGTAAAATCAATCATTTTTATCAGAATTGAAGCCAAGTTATCAAAGGTAATTGGACTCCCATGAATTAAAAAGTTATGAGAAAATTTTCTATTTTTCTAAGAGGGTAGAAATGTATTTTTCTAATGATCAAGTGTACTTTGAAAAAATAAAAATAAAAGATCCAGATGGCAGGAAATGGTTAAGAACCAATCAAAGAAATATGAATGTAAGATAATATAGTTTCTTATTTGTGGGTAGTGTGTTAAAAAGAAACTTGGGGAATAAATTAACAAATATGGGAACTATTTTCGATGTGGTAAGTTTGGATAAATAACCTAAGATTTCAATGAAATTGATAGTAATTATAATTCTAATTAGAAAAATATAAAGTGTTTTAAATGTGGTGATATGATTCATTACAAAAATACCTACACAAAGAAAGATCCAAATGAGGGAAATAAGATAGATTATAAGAATAAAGGTGTTGTGAAATCATTTGTGACTATGTTAGAAGATTTTGGGCCATCTAATTATGTGGCATCAGGTACATTATTTATTACTCAAAATTTTCTAATGTATTTTTTTATATGAGGTCTACACATTCCTTTATTTTTGATCAATTTTCTGGTAAATTGGAAATTCCACCTTAAGAAATGAAACCAGAACTTATGGTTAAAATGAAAGGGGAAATATTAAAGAAAAAGGAATTATAAGAATCTTTATATAATTTTCTTTGGAATGAAATTACTCATAAAACATGTTGTTTTTACCTTGGTAGAGTTTGATGTTATTCTGGGAATACATTGAATTTCTGTTTATCACACAAAACTTTTCTATAGAGATAAAGAATTTTTTTAAAAAAAGAATTTATTTGTTTAAAAAATAATGAAACCATACACTTTATAGCATATTTGGAACTTAATAAACTGTTAATAGATGGAAATTAACATTATCTTGCACATATTGTTGAAAACAAGGGTGAAATTTAGATTAATGAGGGGATGTTGGTAATTGACCACTTGAATGTTTTTCCTGATGAGTTTCCTAGTTTTATACCAATTTGGAGAGTTGAATTTAACTTTTACTTAGTTCTTGATACTAAGACAATTTCAAAACCCCCTTATCGAATTTCTCAGGTGGATCTTCTTGAATTGAAAAAGCAGTTGCATGAGTTTCTTGATAACAGTTTCATTAATCCTAGAACTTCACGATTGTGTTCCCATGTTTTGTTTGTTAAAAAGAAATATTGTTCCATGAGACTTCGCATTGATTATAGATATTTCAATAAAATTACTATTAATAATAAGAATCCATTGCCTCATATCGATGACTTGTTTGATCAGCTTCATGGAGGTCAGTATTTTTCCAAGATTCACATGATATTCAGGTGAAATCAGTTGAAGGTGAAGGAGGATGAAATTCTGAAAACAACATTCCAAACTAGATATGGGCATTCTGATTTCCTTGTTATTCTCTTTAGATTGAAAAACCACCCTATTACATTTATATATCTTATTAATAGAATCTTCAGTGAATATTTGGATTAGTTTTTTGTTGTTTTTATTGATGATATTTTAGTTTATTAAAATAGTTATGATGATTATAAAAAAATACATGGATTGTTCTTTAAAGACTTAAAGAAAAGATGTTATATGATAAATTTAGCAAAAGTGATTTTTTGGTTGCAACATATTTCTTTTCTTGGGAAAATTTTAAATAAGGATGTCATAATAGTTGATCTCTCTAAAAAAAGTGGTTGATGAACGGATAAGACCTATAAATATTAAAGATATTCATAGTTTTTATGGATTAATAGGTTATTAATGATGGTTTCTTCACAAAAATTTCATGGTTATCTAGACCTCTAAGTAAGTTAACACGAAAAGGGTTATATTTATTTGGACAGAAGAAAGTGATGTTTGTTTTCAAAATCTGAAAAGAAGATTGGTAAATGCTTCATTTTTTGCTCTGCCTTCCAAAAATGGATATTTTTTAGTCTACAGTGATGCTTCATTGAATGGACATGGTTGAATTCTAATACATAAGGATCATGTAATTTATTATGTATCAAGAAAATAGAAACCTCATGAGATAAATTATCCCACACATGATATATAATCAGAAGCTATGGTTTTTGATATAAAAACTTGGAGGCATCATTTATATGAAGGAAAATGTGAAATATATTCTGACCATAAATGTATAAAGTATACATCTACTAAGAAGGAATTAAAAATTTGGAAAGGAAGATAGATAAAATTGATAATGGATTATGATTGCATGATTAATTACCTTACTAGAAAAGAGAACATAGTAGTGGATTCCTTGATTCGAAAACATCATGCATCATTTACCGTGTAACATTTGGAACATGACCCATTGGTTTATGATTTGACGAATTTTGGCTAGGAAGTTATTGGTGCAGGAAATTACATTATTTTTTTTCAGGTATCAATGTAGTCGTCTCTCTCATAAATAATTAAGTAAGTGAAAAATGAAGATCGTGAGTTACAAAAAAGGTAGAATTGGTTAAGGAATTCAATTTTCCTAAATTTAATGTTGATTAAGATTGTGTATTGATATATGGAAAGAGATTATGTGTGCCTTATGATTCCCAACCGAAGAAAAAATTATTAAGTGATTATCAAAGTTTTCTATTGTTTTTTTATCCTGGAAGCACTAAGATGTATAGATACCTTCAAGATTATTGCTAGTGGGATGGAATAAAAAGATATATTGCTGATTTTATAATGAAAATTTTGAATTTTCAATAGGTTAAATAATAAGGACAACTACCAAAGGGGATCTTTAGCATTTTCCAGTGCTAGAGTGGAAATGAGAAAATATATCCACGCATTTTGTGGTGGGAATACCAAATACTTCTTGAGGTAATAATGATATTTGGGTTATGGTTGACTAGATGACTAAATTAGCACATTTCCTTCCTATTTAAGACTCTTTCTATAGACAAGATTTCTTGACTATACCTCAAAGAGAGTTTGAGGTCACATGGGGTTCCTATCTCTATTATATATAACTATGATCCCAAGTTCAATTCTAACTTTTGGAAAGTCCTTTATAAGTCATTAGAAACTAAATTAAATTTCAACACAACCATTCATCCTAAATCCAATGGACAGACCGAGCAAAGCATTTAGACATTGGAAGAAAAATTACGTTCTTTTTTAATGGATTAACAAGGAATTTAGGATCATTATCTTTCTTTAGTTGATTTTTCTTATAATAATATATTTCATTCCCTTATACAGATGTAACCTTTTGAGGAATTATATAAAAAGTGGTGGAAAACTACATCATTTTCGGATGAATCTGGGGAAGCGAAGTTGATAAAGCTATAATTAATAGAGTAAGTGGTTGAGAAAGTGAATATGATCTAGAAACACATGAGGAAAATACAGAGTAGTAAGAAAAGTTATGAAAATAACAGGAGGAATTACTTTTCATTCGAGGTAGGTGATCATGTTTTCCTTACAATAACTCTTTCGAAAAGTGTTATTAATTTTGGTAAGAAAAGAAAATCTAAGTCTATGGTTTATTAGAACTTATGAAATCCTAGATAAAGTTTGACCAATTTCTTTTCGAGTAGATTTTCCTTTGAGTTTATCTCTGGTACACAATGTTTTTCATGTTTTGGTGATAAGAAAGTATGTGACAGATTCAACTCATGTTTTGGTCCCAGAAGTAGTTTAGCTAGAAGATAAAGTTTATTATGAGGAAAATATTTTCTTTATTATTGATCATAAAGAGAAAGTATTCTCGGATAATGTAATTCCCCAAGTTAAGGTTTTGTGGAGAAACATCATAATTAAAAGAACAACATGGGAATATGAAAATTCTGTAAGGGAAATGTATCCTCAATTTTTTAATAAGTGAATAAAAATTTATAGGCCACAATTTTCATGGGGTAGGAGAATCTAACAACCCAAGTACTTATAAAATATTTTTTTCCCTTCTAGAATAAAATAGTAAAATTCATTATAAATGTATAATGAAATAAGTGGTATTTACAAAAAATAAGGAATATATTAATATAAAATAGTAACTTCACCGATGAAAGTATTAATAAAATTTAGGTCTCTTATAAATGAAACTATGATATATTCATATAGTTTAATAAGTAAATAAATGTTTTTAAAATGATAAATTAAGTGTTGGTATTTTCTGAAGCATAATTTTTATTTACAATTTTTTAATTAATATATTGATTTAAAATAAAATTTTACTTCATAAAATAGATTCATAAATTAATAGTTTTTTTTATTTTGATTATAATATAATTTTATGAGACCTTAAATTAATTTTTCAATGTTTCATAAAATCTTTTATAATTTTAAAATCAGTATTTTTTTGTATGAATAATGATTTTAATGAAAAATTAAATTTCTCATATTTAAAAAATTATTTTCATAAAATGAATTTAATTTTTAAATTATATTTGTTGAAAAATAGCTAGTTTTTTTTTGTGATTTTTCTAAAATAGATGATTTTTTAGTGAATAGTGAAATATAGTATTTTACATTATTTAACAAATTCATGAATTATTGAGTTATAGATGATTTATAGATGATGTAAGACAAATATATTATACTATAATTCATTATTTTAATATATTCAGTAATAAGGTTTAAACTATTAATAGTCTTGAGACAAAATAATAAACTAATTAATAAAATAATCAAAAAACACCCCTCTCCTTCACTATAAATACCACCCCTCACCACCTCTTTTCTTTATACCTAAAAAGCATTATTATAAGGACCCAGCCTTAAACATTACATAATATTGAATTAAATGAATAATTCACAATGAGGATCTTTTTAGGTTTAGAGTTTTAGAGAATTAGGACATAACTATTACATCTCAAAAGATTACAAGGTAGACATTTCTACACAGTTTCCATTTTTTTCATAAAATAAAAAATCTTGAAAAAAAGAGTCATGTCTACTTCCATGTTTTAGACAGAATGACTTTTACTTGATCCCATCCTTGACCCTATTCATCTTCAAGTCCTGTGAAAACATTTCAAAACTTGGGATGATTATAAAAAGCTCAGTAAGGGTTATAAAAAAAATAATTAAAACATTTTTTAATAAATACATAAAAAAACATGAAATATTTTACTTACCTTTTGAAATCATAAGATTTATGAAAGACACATAGAAATCATAAATTATAAATTTAACTTTTGGCATCCATATCATACTTACATTTTAGCTATCACAACTACATAGGGAGTTACTTTGCAATACCCATCACAATATATTCACTAAATCTATTAGGAGAAACATTTACGTTTACCTTCGTCACATTACCCAATGCATTGGAGAGCTATCTCAGGCTCACCCGCCCTAGGTTTATCACAGAACCACCCGTATACGTAAATAATTCCCAAGAACCATAACATGATCATAACATATAACATAAGCATAAAGAAAAGATAACATTTCCACATTTCAATAAAAAAATATCATTTCAAGATATTGAAATAATAAATCCATTCTCAAAATAATTTTCAATACCAAAATACATAAAAATAGTATATGGTATTTATTTTTCCTTTTAAAAAACATTACGACCTTTTAAGGAAGCCAAAGATCAAATAATACTCGTGGTGGCAGAAAGGTCATTGTCACTGCTTACGTTAAAAAAACATTCCTTTTTGTCATTTAGTAAAACGATTCATATAAAAATATTCCCTTTGAATAAAATGAAAAGTCAAATGGGTTTATACACTATATAAAATAAAGTCGTGTATAAATCTAAAAATGCCTCAATGAAAGGAGATTGAGACGAAGTCCATTACCTCGTGTCTGACTTGACTCGATCATTCTTTAATATCCTGAATAATAAAATAAAGTTAATTTATACTTTCTTAAGAACCCTTTTAAAGTTTATTATTCCTTTTATATCACTTATTACCATGTTATAAACATTATGTAATCATTTAAGTTAATAACGTTTGTTTTGTCGATATTTGGTACTTGAGTAAAAAATGAACACCTTATATTTACAAGTTGTCCATGTGGTCAATATTAAATTATATCCAGAATGGTATTCAGGATTTATATATCATATATATCATATATATCCAGTATATACATGTATTTATAATAGTACATAACATTTGGAGGTAGGAAATGAAATACACCGTTCATGGAGACGGTAAGCTGTACGTACGCATGAACGATAATTTCATTTCAATTTATTATTTTAATGGAAATAAAACATAATGATACATAGGTATATTATAATTATAGTATAATATCATATATAATATCATTAACTCCATCCTTTATACATCCCACAGAAGGACTTAACGAATCAAATCACTTTGAGGGGGCGGTAGTCCGCACTTCCTCAAATGAGATTATCGTATTTACCCACTATGGAAACCATAAAGGAGTGATATAAATGGGAAGTACAGAAGCATAATGAAATAATAAAAATAATATATATCATATATAAATACAGTACCATCATAATGGCCACCATGATAGGCGGTTGGAGATATTTGAACAATCATCGTTTCGTGAGGCGTTAGTTTTCCATCCATAGAAACATTATGTTCATCATCCATTAGATGGAGGTGTGTGTAAGTGTAGTTGTAATCCTTCTCAAAAAAACATCATAGTATATTTAGGATACTGATGTTGTTACAAAATAAAGGAATAAAAAGATTTTAGGGGTTGGAGAAGTAAAATAAAAGAAAACAATTTAAGAGAAATTGTTACCTTTAATTTGGGTAACTCCCTTTGGTTTGAACCAAATGACTTCTTGAAGTGCCTTCTAACTAAGGTAATGATTCTAGGAGGTGGAGAGAGATGTAGGGAGATTAATTGGGAAGATTTTGGATGAGCCAAATGGCTTCAGAGGTGTGAGGAAGTGGATAAAAATGGTCTCCTTTTATAAGGGAGTGGAGGGGCTCTTTAGGAAAGTGTGAAAACATTATTTTATTATATAATGATATTCGGTTTATACTGGTCCCAAAATCATTAAGGTTGAAGATAAGATGAATCATATTCGAAATAAAATCATCCAATCAGAATTGGACATGTTTTGGATAATATTTTAATCATTATAATCTTATTTATTTAAATCATTTATTAATGAGGTAAATACTGCATCATTATTGTGTCATGAATAATTTAATTTATTCGATGTCTAATAATTACAAAACAAATACTATCATATATGAAATCGTTTTATCTTTCCAAATAATATCTATAGTCAAAAATTGGACTAATATAACACCATATAAAAATTAATTTCTAAAATATTTTTGTTAATGTCATTTTTTTCTTTATATTAAATTAACTAATCTAAAGTGTCATTATCTTTCATAAGTGGCTCCATGGGGTCCCAAAATTGACCCAAGGATGCCCATGGTCGGACACTACTCATCCAATAAGGTTAGGACAAGTGTTAAGGTAATTTTTAATTATTATAATATTCTTTTAACCTTGAATTACCCTATTTACCTTTAACCGCGGTAAATAAAAGTCAAAAGTTACTATTCACCAAAATTTATTTTCATCTTAATGAACCAAATTTTACTTATTGATAACAACCATGTATGTAGGATTTTTGAAATTCAATTCACAAAAGTGGTAAAATTTCATTTAAATGAAAAAGTTAGTTTTTTAACTACCACCAAGTGGTTTCACTATTCATTAAAAATTTAAGTTTTTCAGAAAAATACCAAAAAGTCAGCCTAAGCTATATTTGATATTCTGAATTAAAAAATGATGTCTATTTTTTCAAATTAAAATCATAGAAGTGGAATTAATTAATTTTAATATTAATTCCCGTTATCAAAACAAATAGCGTGTTTTTAAGAAACAATAACTATCAAAAGATTGATACTTGTTTATGTCCAATTTCAAAGTGAAATTAATTCCAATGACTAACATTAGATTAAATGGTAAAAATATATTATAATTACACTTTAAGACCAACTTAAAAGATAATCTAACCATATAAATAAATTAGATTATAACATAGTTTTGAATTAAAATACAATATTTTCACTGTTCATTACAAAATGATATTTATCGGAAAAATTACACAAATTCACACAAAGTAAATTTGGGTGTCCCCATTATAAAGAAATATTTTATTTGGTCATATAGAATTTATTAAAGTGACTAAAACTATATTTAAAAAGGGTTCACCATTAAAAGGTGGTAAATCGGCCTTTTAATGTAAATTATGCTTAAAATTAGATTCATTCACATTTTAAGCCTCTAAATTTTATTGTATAAATATAAATACATTTAACAAAAATGTATAATCATATTTTAGTTAGTTTCATTCATTCCCACCTATACAACGGCTAGGAGTTAACTACCATTTAAAATAATAATATTATATTATTACTGTGCAATGTAAGATTCCAAAGAAACCCGTTGTTGCGTATTGGGTACGCTATCGAACATAGTAACCCCTTTAAAGTAAAATTAATATTTAATTCACAAATATTAATAAATATGAAATATGTCTTATTCTTCATTTACCTGGGATGTTACAATTATAGCTTATTTATTTTCTACCAAATTACCATCCCAAGCCTCTTTACTATGAACAAGACCTAATGGTCTCACCAAAAGAAAAAACCAAGGGCCATAACTGTAAGAACTCGGGTTTTTGGAATGGGTCAAAATCCAGAGCCTGTTTGAATTTTTGACTCGATTCTCAAAAAAACTATAGAAGTTGGACAATTGTGGGTTAAACGCTTGAAGTTGGGGAGGTTTTGCTGGTGCGCATGGTTGGAACACGGTTTGGAAAACCGTGTGGACAAATCATGCGAAGTATCTGGGGTGAGACAGTGGGCTCCGCACGGGTGGCCCACGGTTTTCCAAATTGTGCGGGTTCACCGTGCGAAGTTCTTGGGTAAGGCAGTGGCAACCGCATGGTTGGCGCATGGTTTGGTAAACCGTGTGTGTTAACCGTGCGACCACTTAAAGTTAGGGTTTTTAAGTTTTAGGCCACCCAAGATTTCCTATCTCTCCTCTCTTTCTTCCTCCCACTCAGGACCAATGCGGGGAGAGTCATCCAGACCTTCTTCTTGCTCCTGGATCTTTGTTCGAACTCCATTTCAAGAACCGTTTGATGCATTGGAACTCCCTTGGTAAGGCCTTGATTCCCCTTGATCCGTTATTCCTGATTTCTTCCCTAGATCCAGTTATGGGGGTTTGAGCAGTTTTGATTCTTTTATAGATCTACCGCGTTCTAAACCTAATTGGAGGTCACCATCAGAGGAGTAACATCGTACTAGTATGAGGTAGGTGGAGCATACCTTCTTTCGTGTTTTTGTGGATAGTTGGTGGCGCGACCTATGACGCATTTTTGTGTATTTTGAGAAAGACCCTAATTTATCTTCTATTGCATATTAAATAGATTATTAGACCCATGGGATGCCTTTGGGTATGACATTACCTGTTTTGATTGGGCATGGTTGGGCGAAGGGCCGTTGCTCAAACGGGGAACTTTGGACAGGGGTGACAAAATGGTATTAATTGATTTGTGTTGTTATAAACTACTGAGTTAGTTTATTGAAAATTTATGTGTATGGTAAGAGGTCTTAGAGACCTTAGTGTTGGTATGGGACAACACATAGTGGGAACATTTCAACTGTTGAGTTGTTTTCCTGTTTAAAAGTAAATATTTTGATTATGTATGTGAATGTTGAATTGCTTATGCTGGAACCTTTGGGTTGTGATGGGGATGGCCCGAGTTACTTGGGTGGTCTTGACCCCAAGATTAGGCATCATGAATGTTGGTTTGAGGCAGCACGACTATCAGGTTGGGCTTGGCCCAGGTTACTTTAGGTGGTTTTGACCATGGGATTAGGTGTCATGGACATCGACTTGAGGCAGCATGATTGTCAGGTAGGGCATGGCCCGGGTTACTCTTGAGCGGCATGGTCGCAGGGACACGAGGTGTCAGATATGTGGTGGCTTAGGTACTAATTTGGTGATTACCGCTCACCCATAAATTTGAGTAGTGTGTACACATAGATACTATGTGATGAGGTGGTTTTGACCACTTGTGTGGGTAGAGGCCCTCGAATATGCAGTTTAGGTATTTTGGTAGGGGGTGCTTACCGTAGAAAGCCACGTGGAAGGTGAGGAGCCTTCAGGGGATAACATTGAGGCTATCGGGTTGGGGGATGAGGCTCGCCGTGATTTGAGGGCAGATATCGCTGTTCCTATGGGTTACTTCTTGGTCGTGCCTTCGGGACGCCGGTACTTGAGACATGAGGTGTCAGGAGGCACATGGTGTCGGGTTACTATTATTGGGCGTGCCTTCGGGACATCGGTACTTGAGACACGAGGTGTCAGGAGGCACGTGGTGCCGGGTTACTATTCTTGGGCGTGCCTTAGGGACGTCGGTACTTGAGACACAAGGTGTCAGGAGGCACGTGGTGCCGGGTTACTATTCTTGGGCATGCCTTCGGGATGTCGGTACTTGAGACACGAGGTGTCAGGAGGCACATGGTGCCGGGTACATGACAGAGATTCCGGCATTGGCCAAAGCAGGTGACACTCCATGGTGGCTGTTGAGCACCGGTGGAGTTTGTGTTTATTGGTGCATCGTACTGTTTAATGTTTTCCTTATAAATTCATGTCTTCTAAAACACTTATATTAGGTACGCACCATTGGGTGGTATCCTACTGAGATTCGTCTCACACCCTGCATGGGCCCTTCGGGATGTGTGCAAACTTGATGGATTTACGTGTAGGAAAGAGACCAACTTCAGAAGATGGGCTGCATTAGTTTTTGCATAGAGATGGTATGTACCTTGAGGTCTTGCCTTGCTGGAGTTTACTTCATTTTTCTTTATTTCCTATATTACCATTCTTATTTTATATGTAGCTACAGTTGGTTAGACATTTGCGCCCTTTTGTATATTCACTTGTTATGGATGCATGCTTGGTTTGTTTAGTAGTTACTTTTGGTGTTTACCATGCTGTTATATTTATTTCCGCTGCTGTTGTTTATACTTATTACTTCTTCTGTTTATTGTTATTGAATGTGCTTCTGCTATGCGGGTCTGGTTTGAGTCCTTTGAGTCGTTTATTCCACTGCATCTTTATTATTATACTCGGATTAGTACCCTATTTATCCTCAGAGAGGTTATAGCCTCCCCACTATACCTAAAAGACCCTCGCTGCTAGTCGGCAGCCTTTGGTGTTCGGGTAGGTGCACCTAAGGTAGTAACACCCAACCCGTTTAGCACTGTTCGGGTGGCTGCTCGGGTCCGAGTCGTTACAAAGTGGTATCAGAGGAGTTATTGAAAAGGATTTAGTGGCATTGTTTTTCTGGATACTAATTACATTGAGACTTCTCTTTTTATTTCTGTTGGTTTTACTATTTGGGATATGGTAGACTGGAGATAGGTTGTTACTGGAACTGGGTTTTAGCTTGTGCTTGGGTGCCTGCAGCCCCTGGTACGAGGGATGGACCATGTATCCATGGGTGGGAATTGCTCTTTTTCTTCTACTCCGATTACGGTTTGTATGATTTCCACCTTGGTGGCTCACTTGGTGTGTGATGTTATTTATTGTGATATGTGACCCTTGACCTAGTAGGGTAAGGGAGAATTGGACCTTGGCATGGTATGGAAAGGCTTGTTTGCTTGGCTTTTGATAGGCACATTTTAGGGTATTTCAATTTCATAATTGCACGTTTTCATTGTGAAGTGATAATTCCATGTGAAAAAAAATCAATTTCCATGCCTTGTATGATCTGAAATGTGAATTGGTGAAATTCCTGATAAAATTTATAGTTGTGAAAATGTGTATGCCATGCTTTATATTTTGTAGAATTGCATGTTGTAGGATATTTGGGTCTGACTCTTATGAGAGCAGGTAGGTACTATGGCTGAGGCAGTTTAACTGTTAGGATTGGGTGACTCGATCGTTGGTTTGAGGCAACGTGAGTTGTCCAGACGGGCATGGCCTGAGGTACTTTGATACTTGGCTCTATTGAGGGCGGGTAAGGAGGCCATGAGGCCGGGATGCCGCAGGGCATGGGTTGCGGTGAGGCGGGAGTAAGGGTAGTTGTTATGCATTTCATTTTACTGGTTTCCTTATCTACATAGAATATATTGTTATAGATATATATGGGATGTCTGACCATTCATGGTATTTAGAAGGTTACTCCTTCATGACTCGATGGAGAGTCAGACGGGAGATGGTACAGTGTCGTAGGTGCAGGATTAGGTTCAGGATCCAGTACAGGCAGAGCAGGAGCCCTAGGTACAGGCTCAGGGATAGGATCAGGTTCCAGATCCAGTGTTGGTTGAAGAACAGCCGAGTTTGACAACGTTTGGGCCGTGGATCGACGAGCAGCTCTGAGCTATCCTGGTGCGGGTCTTGTAGGGGATTGACGGAGGTGTACAGGGTACTGAGCAATCTATGGCATGTCGGACGTTGGAGTTCCAGTCGCAACACCTGCCACTTTTTTAGGGTGAGGGTGGTCCACTGGCGGCTGAGAATTGGATAGAGAGCATGCAGATGATCTTCAAGCAGCTCGAGATGCCTCCAGGGCGGAGGGTCAAGCTGGAGACGTACATGATGAGAGGACCGGATAAGAATTGGTGGGATGTAAAGGTACAGGCTCGTAGGCATGCAGGACTGACTTGAAAGGACTTTGAGGATAGTTTCATTGAATACTTTTACCCAGAGACACTGAGGGTAGAGAGAGCTCAGGAGTTCTTGAGCCTTCAGTAGAGAGACATGTCCATCATGGACTACGAAACTACTTTCACCGAGCTATCTCGCTTTGCACTTGGTATGGTAAGAGATGATGCAACTACGGTGAGATGCTTCGAGGATGGATTACAACACACCATTCGGGTCCAGGTGAACATCTTCAGGCTGGGTTCCTTCTCCGAGGCTGTGAACCGGGTGCTTATAGCAGAGGGAAAACAGAGGGATAGGCCCCAGGTTAGCCGGGTGTTAGCTTCAGGTGATGGTTCAAATAGCAGGAAGCATGGTAGAGATGAGTTCCAGCAAGGAAGGAAGGCCAAAGACTTAGCTAGAACACCTCATGGAAGTTCAGCGGTGGTTTTCTTTCAGTGTGGGTAGCCGAGACATGTTTGGGCTTAGTGTGATAGGCTTCCTAAGGAGTTCCGGGCATGTGGACAGGTCAGTCATCTGGATAGGTTTTGTAGGCAACCTTCTCAGACAGCCGGTAGACAGGGACCATGAAAGAATGTAGCATCTAGAGTTGGTTCAGGTTCGGTACCCAGAGAGGGTAGTCGAGGTTCAGTTGTGCGCGGAGGTCGTGATAGAGACGGTGGGACCCAGCTGAGGGGTTAGTGGCCAGTGAATGAAGCATCACCGTAGGGAGGTCAGGCGTCAGGCAGCCGTACTTCTGGCCAGGTGCACATTGTGGAGCTGCCAGAGGCTGAACAAGCTAGTGAGCTGACGACAGTTAGAGGTACACCTAGGGTGTGGCTGTGATTTCCATGTTTTCTTTTTGGCATGACCTGTAGAGGCATGTCTGTTTTGAGTGCACGTGATGAACATGATCTATGTGGAGTGATTAGATTCTAGTCAGTGGGATTGGCACCATATCAGGTTCATGATATATATATATGTATGAGATGCGTAGCATCAGGGGAATCGAGGATGTGGGTTACTTGAGGTGCCATGGGAATCGGGGCATCAAGGATGCAGGTTACTTGAGGTTCCATGGGAACCGGGGCATCAAGGATGCGGGTTACTTGAGGTTCTAGGCACCAGGTTTGTTTTGAGCATCCATGGGATGCAGGGCCTTGTGGAGGCAGACACCGATGCGGTGTGGGATACGTTTGGGTTTCGAAAACGATATGGGAGATCCAATGAGGGGCAGGGGTGACGATGCGTCACCGGAGGACCTTGATTCCGGAACACAGGTTTGCGAACCTTCTCTCATTTTGAGTTTTGTTAGGTTGATACCGAGTTAGGTGATTTCTAAGGTGGGGAGCCCTTGAGTAATTTAGACAGAACCTTATGACCGAGGAGGTTCAGGTTGCTTTGATCGGGGTGGTCTGTTCGGTGCCATCTCGGGGTTTCGTTTGATAGCTCGGGGATGAGCTATGTTAAGGTGGGGAGATTGTAAGAACCTGGGTTTTTGGAACGTGTCAAAATCCCGACCCTGTTTGAATTTTTTACTCGCTTCTGAGAAAAACTAGAGAAGTTTGACAATTGTGGGTTAAACTCTTGAAGTTGGGGAGGTTTTTCAGGTGCGCATGGTTGGCGCACGGTTTTCAAAACCATGCGGAAAAACTGTGCGAAGTCTCTGGGGTGAGATAGTGGGCTCCTCATGGGCGGTGCACGGTTTTCCAAACCGTGCGGGTTGGCCGTGCGAAGTTCTTGGGTAAGGCAGTGGCAACCGCATAGTTGGCATACGGTTTGGTAAACCATGAGGGTTAACCATGCATCCACTTAAAGTTAGGGTTTTTAAGTTCCAGTCCACCCAGGATTTACTATTTATCCTCTCTTTCTTCCTCCCACTAGGGACCTACGCAGGGAGAGCCGACCAGACCTTCTTCTTGATCCTGGATCTTCATCTGAACTCTGTTTCAAGCACTGTTTGATATGTTGGAACTCCATCGGTAAAGCCTTGATTACCCTTGATCCGTTATTCTTGATTTCTTCCCTAGATCGAGTTATGGGGGTTTGAGAGGTTTTGATTCTTTTGTAGATCTACCGCGTTCTATACCTAATTGGAGGTCGCCATAGGAGGAGTAACATCGTACTAGTACGTGGTAGGTGGTACATACCTTCTTTCGTGTTTTCATGGACATTTTAGTGGCACGACCTAGGACGCATTTTTGGGTATTTTGAGAAAGACCCTAATTTATCTGCTTTTGCATATTAAATGGTTTATTAGACCCGTGGGATACCTTTGGGTATGCCCTTACCTGTTTTTATTGGGCATGGTTGGGCGGAGGGTCGTTGCTCAAATGGGGCATTTTGGCCAGGGGCGCCAAAATGGTATTAATTGATTTGTGTTGTTATAAACTACTGAGTTGGTTTATTGAACATTGATGTGTATGGTAAGAGGCCTTAGAGACCTTAGTGTTGGTATGGGACAACACATAGTGGGTTCATTTCAACTATTGAGTTTTTTTCCTATTTAAATGTAAATCTTTTGATTATGTATGTGAATGTTGAATTTCTTATACTGGAACCTTCGGGTTGTGATGGGCATGGCCCGAGTTACTTGGGTGGTCTTGACCACGGGATTGGGAATCATGGATGTCGGTTTGAGGCAGTATAACTGTCAGGTTGGGCTTGGCCCGGGTTACTTTGGGTGGTTTTGACCACAGGATTATGCGTCATGGACGTCGACTTGAGGCAGGATGACTGTCAGGTTGGGCATGGCCTGATTTACTCTTGAGCGGCATGGTCGCAGGGACACGAGGTGTCAGATATGTGGTTGCTCAGGTACTATTTTGGTGAATACCGTTGATTCAGAACTTTGAGTAGTGTTCACACATATATACTCTGTGATGAGGTAGTTTTGACCACTTGTGTGGGTAGAGGCCCCCGTAGATGCAGTTTTGGTATCTTAGTTGGGGGTGCTTACCATAGAAAGCCACGTGGAAGGTGAGGAGACTTCAGGGGATAGCATTGAGGCTATCAGGTTGGGGGATGAGGCTCGCCGTTATTTGAGTCCAGATGTCACTGTTCCTCCGGCTTACTTCTTGGGCATGCCTTCAGGATGTCGGTACTTGAGACACGAGGTGTCAGGAGGAACATGGTGCCAGGTTACTATTCTTGGGCGTGCCTTCGGGACGTTGGTACTTGAGACACGAGGTGTCAGGAGGCACGTGGTGCCGGGTTACTATTATTGGACATTCCTTCGGGATGTTGGTACTTGAGACATGATGTGTCAGGAGGCACGTGGTGCTGGGTTACTATTCTTTGGCGTGACTTCGGGACGTTGGTACTTGAGAAAAGAGGTGTCAGGAGGCACATGGTGTCAGGTACATGACATAGATTCCGGCATTGGCCGAAGCTGGTGACACTCCATGGTGGCTGTTGAGCACCAGTGGAGTTTGTGTTTATTGGTACATCATACTGTTTAATGTTTTCCTTATAAATGCATGTCTGCTTAAACACTTATATTAGGTACGCACCATTGGGTGGTATCCTACTGTGATTCATCTCACACCCTGCACGGGCCCTTCGGGACATGTGCAGACTTGATGGATTTATGTGTAGGAAAGAGGCCAGCTTTAGGAGCTGGGCTGCATTAGTTGTTGCATGGAGATGGTATGGACCTTGAAGACTTGCCTAGCGGGAGTTTACTTCGTTTTTCTTTCTTTCATGTATTAGCATGTTTATTTGTTATGTATCTACAGTTGGTTATCCATTTGAACCCTTTTGTATATTGACTTGTTATGGATGCATGCTTGGTTTGTTTAGTAGTTACTTTTGGTGTTCAACAAGCAATTATATTTATTTCCGCTGCTATTGTTTATACTTATTGATTCCACTGTTTATTGTTATTGAATGTGCTTCCGATATGCGGGTCTGGTTTGAGTCTGTTGAGTCGTTTATTCCATTGCATCTTTATTATTATACTCGGACCAGTACCCTATTTATCCTCAAAGAGGGTATAACCTCCCCAGTATACCTAAAATACCCTCACTGTTAGTCGGTAGCCTTTTGAGTTTGGGGAGGTGCGCCTAAGGTAGTAACACCCAACCCGTTTAGCACTGTTTGGGTGGATTCTCGGGTCCGGGTCGTTACAATAACGGGGTTCTCAAGGAGATATTCAAGAGGTAAAAACCTCTTTTGTTTTCTTTTATTTTTTTTTCAATTTATTTTCTTTTATTATTCTCTCCTCACCTCCCCTCATCCAAGTGACATCATAACTCGAATATATTAAATATACTATAATTTTATTATTTTAATATAGTATATATTATCAAACCTCTCCTCTTATCCCCTTATTCTAAAAAATGAAACCATTGTCCATGATGTGTCAATTTACCATCATCATGGATGATGTGTTTTCATTTTATCTTACAATATTCAAGTTTGTTCATGAAATAATTATTATGGTTAAATTATATTTTATTATACATATTATAATTTATATAATGTTATGGAACCAATATATAAATATCATTTTAAATTAGTTGATATAAGTTCATGATGGTTGTAAAAATTTCCGAAATAAATTAAACCATTTTCATTAATTTTTTATCTAGTGAATCATCCTCATATTAGAAAAAATGATATATTTTATCATTTAAAATTATAAAAACATATTAATACCATTTATTTACACTTCTGGTGTTTTCCTTCCATTAAATAATAAACCCCATAATGAACCATCAATGGAAACCATGAAATATACACACCCAAAACAAAAAAATAACAAAATATTATCAATAAAAGGGTGGAAAGATGTTTTAAAAAGATAACATAAGGAATTATAAATTTTAATATAGTTATATAATAAAATAATAAGACTCTTTAAACCATTATATAGGAGGTTTGAAATTTTTTTAAGGAAGTCAAACCCAAATTAATGGACTTTACTTTTCAAAAAATTCTTTAATGTCTCTTTTTATAAGATTTAAAAAATGTTTCTTTTTAACCTACACAACATGATAAGATTATCCCATTTTAATTACTCCTTAATGTTTTGATTTTTTATTTATGATTTTACATTTGTTCACAAATAAATTTATTTTTATTATTTTCATAGTATTCTTTTAAAATAAGTGATTTTCCTTAAGAAATCCTTTTATGATGAATGTGTTCCTGTTTTATGATTATTTTTTAGTTATTGGGAATTGTTTATGATAAAGGATGGGACATATATATCCATATAATTAATTGGGTATGTTTAATTTGGAAGATGACCATAATGGTTATTTTAAGTGTAACTGCAATTGTTACACCATAAGGTAGCCATGAAGGTTACATTGTAAGGTAAATATGAGGGTTATGTTGTAAGGTAGCCACGAGGGTGAAAAATCATATGGTATGCCTAAGGGTTATTATATTAATCTAGTAATACTCCATGTTACCTTGATGGTTTTATTTATTTATTCTATGTTTTATGGAAATATCTTGTTTTCACAATGTAAGTATGTGATACTTTATTTGTGATAAGTACGTATTTGTGAAAATGATTTCATATGTTTATAAGTATTCATGAACTAATGATTTATTTCCATATATTTTATATCCCTTGTAGAGATTTTTGTGACCATTAAATGTTTTAAAATTTTTTTTTCATTGGGTTTTAGGATGGGTACGAAAAAGAAGAAGCCAAGATGGATGTTTTGAAGATTTTTCATGAAAAGATTTCATGTTTTATTAAATTTTATTTATTATGGATGGAATGGATACTTTTTTAGTATTACCCACTTCATATTCTTGTGGGTTGATATGTATAAATTATACCCTAATTTTATAAAACGTTAATCCAAAAAGATCTTTTGGAATGTAAGAAAGTGAATTATAAAATAATTTACTAGATTTTTTTTGTTTAAGGCTGTGACCTTTTAATACTTTATCTCAATAAAAGGAATAATAGTTTTTTTAGTTGAGTGTTGAGTATGAAACTTACTATAAAACATATTATTTATATTAATGAAAAATACATAGTAAAATCATGTAGTGTTACAAGAAAGTCTATGTTATATATAATCAATATTGATATAAGGTAAGCATCGGTGCCAATGAAGGATGAAATACAAAATTGTTATGCTCCATTGATTTAAACTATTTCCAAGAAATATAAATTTTTATTCTGTAACTTCTTAAATGGTGAAATGGTTCCATAACGTTATTCATCAAATTTTAAGAATATCATATTGATGAATGTATTGGAGTTAATGGTATTAAAATCAAAATATTTTCATGTTTTGATGAAATATTTAATTCTAGTATATTTACATTACAGTTTACCCAAAAATTTCTAATGGTCATTAACCAAGTATTGTTCATTTTCAAGGATATATGTAGTAATGTTATAAATCTGGTGATGTTACCATCATAAAATAATTTTTTTTTCATATTATATGAATTGAAGAGGGTCTCACCACCGTCAATATTATATACAGTAGTTAACTTAATGTTTCAGTTTGTTAGATATATCAAATTATGTGGTCTTATATATTACATATGGATATAAACAATTGAACAATATATGATGATTTTTAAAGGTAATGTTAAAAATAACTCACCTTAAAGTTTATATTATTGTAAAATCTATTTTAAATTATATAATTTTGTTTAATTATTGATTATTTTGTGGAATTGATAGGGATATATTGATTATTTCCAAAGATAAGAAATATAAGTTTTAGAGTGAAAGGACATGAAAAATCAATAATTTTACATTTTAATTAAGTGATTTAATTCCTTTAAATATCATAATAATGTGGAAATTATTATATATTTAATTTTTAATAGTGTTTTGGAGTTTATTGAGAAACTAGATTAAATATTAATTTTTAGTGATTATATTTTTTACTCTACATTTAAATGTTTATGACCATATTTTTATTATTGAATTTTAATGATTTTTAGATTACTATTACATGAGAATAATGACTATTTAATAGTAACCAAAGATGCAAAAATGATGCATACAAATAAATTAAAAATTAATTAGTCTATGTAATATTAACTAACACTTAAATAAATGGAACCTGAATAAGATTAATTCAAACTTTCAACTGGATATGTACGGTTTTCCAAAGACCATGTAGGGAATATTAATAGACAAGATCACTATTTATCATGTTAATTCACCTTTGTGAAATAATCCACGATCCCAAAACACAGTCACAACCTCAGATAATTTATTACGATAACCAAAAGTTATTTCCTTTGATTTAAATGCAGGTGGTGATATACATATGTTATAGCTCATTTGTATCTCCAAAATACTAGTAACCGAATCTTTGTGATATAAATCATTAGATATTTCTATAAAAATATATTTTGCTGAATTTTTTTATCTTAGAGGGGAAAATGAAACAAATACCTCAATGTAAGTTTGATCAATTTAAGAATCAATGAAATGATAAAAAAATATGTATATGGAAGAAGATCCTATTTTTGGTGGAGAGACATGAAAGTATCCCATGAATATCATGGATTACTCATGTTCCCTATTAATTATCATTTAAAACTCCCATTCCATATATTATAAAGAGTTTAAAACCTATAACTAATCCTTTCACATAGAATATGATTTATTTATAATTAAATTATATATATTTTCAATACTGTAGTATTTCTCTTTATATTCTCCAATTTTATTTATGTTCCTCCATCATTCATGTACAAAAATAAATAATGGATAACTTGTTAAATCAATGTGTGATAAAATGGGATTTTTTTATGGTGTTATTGAATCATATATTTTAATTTCATTAATGTTTTAATTTTTTTGTTGCAAGGTAGTGGGTGTGTCAAAGATAGGTGCAGATACTATCCATCTTTCTAAGGAATCTTCCAAAATTTTATTACATTCTCTACAAAATCATGCGTCACAATCTAATCTCAACCCACCATTCATACTTTAGAGTTGTTTTGGTTGAGGTATGAAATGATATATATATGGGAGTATAGTTTTGGATGGTCACACATACTTGATTAATATGTGATTATAATTCTTTAATATTATAGGAGGTGAGACATGGTTTGAATATGAGATCTTCAAAATTTCACTAATCCTTCTAATTTAATTATAGAAATACGATCCATGAATGATAATGAATATATTATCAAACAAGTTTTAAACAATTTAAATAGACAATGAAATAAACCTTGTTTTTAACCTAGGATCCACTTCTTTCTTGGTAACATTTTTTCCTTTAGTTTGTTTTTTTTCTATTTTTTATAATACACCAGACACCTTTCTATTTTTTTAGTTTTAAATAATAAAAAGAAAAAATATTAATAATTGGAAATGATAATGAGTTATTTGATAAAATTATCCTTGATAAATATCCTTGAGGTTAGCTAAAATTCTTTACTCTTAAGTGAAATATGAATATTATTTTACACACCATGTGATAGGTGTTTTCAGATATGAATGTAATGAACATAAAATGGCTTAGACTAAAAAGTCAATTGAAATAATAAATGTGAGATTCCTTTTAAAGAGAACAATTTTCAACATTTTGATAATTCAATATGGGTAACCTAATTTTTAGTTACCCTTGAATTATCTTGTTTAAGGGAAAAAAATTCTTAAGAGACCTTACTATTAGGTGGATATATCTTATATGAGTGGGTTTCATTTATCTAGGTGACCAAAATTATTGGGTTCCCAAATAAATAGAATTAGGATAATTCATAAGTTGATTTGGGAAAGGATTAGTTCTCTTAACTATCTAATAGTCATATGTGAATTGATTGAACTACTTTTTTACCAGATTTATTAATTGATTAAGATATGATATTATATGTGTTAATTAATGATAATATTGATCTTGTAACAATACATAGATATTTTTGGAACTAAGGTGATAATTTTTAAATATTAGATATGGTGTTGTATATTTTGTCAATCCATTTCCATTATGATCATGGAGTTTGAAGACTAATATATATGGGTTTAGAAATATAATCCCAAAATTCAAATTGAATATGTTTAAAAAATATGATTATTTTTTTAGTGCTTTTCAAAATTTTGGGTGAAATAATTTGAAGGTTATTTTCATTCCAAATTTTTTTTTATAAAACCTTTTAGTATGTGTTGGGAGAGTGTAACTACATACATGGAACATGATCTACTGGCTCAAAAATAATTTTTGTGACCGTGAAAAATTTATGCAATCATTCGTGAATAATAAATAATGAAAAATATATCATTTTCTAAAGATTGGTATTGTTTTCCTGATACCCATAAAGGATAGTTCTATATAGAATTTATTCAGGAATCAGAGATTATCTGAACAATATTACACAAATTTCATTATTGTAATCTCATTATTAATGATATTTTTTGGGTAATTTTCTATAAATGGACTTTTAATATTCACTTTAGGGAGTAATGATAAGTAATATAAGATCCATATTTCCATAGGAAAAATAGAGAAGTCAAGAAGTTTGAATAACAAGTCTAAGATTAGTAGTAATGTCCAGCTTATTTAGAAATGTCCATATCATGAATAAAAGTGGTTTATAGAGTAGTATTATACTATGAAGTTCCAGAATTAGTGTTTAATTTAGTAGTTCATAATGGGGAATTCTGTTTATCAAGATAAATGAAGTAGTTTGAAATGTTAGTATATGTGAGGCATATCAGTGAAGGAGGAGTTTATAAATAAACTCTTGAAGGGTAGTACCATGTAGATCAAGGACATATAAAAATAATAGTATATAGAGAATGAATCATGGTATGTGATTTATAATAATTCATATTTCACTTACGTATAAGGAATTTTTAATCATGAATTTTTATGTGATAATTTCTAAGTGTAATTCTTGAACCTAAGGAGTGCATTAGAGAATCAAATTCAATATATCATGATGAAAATGAAAGAATAGTTTTTTCTTGAAAATTTTTATTTTAACAACACATCGATAAACTAAGAATATATTTTTCCAAATTAGAGTGAAAATGATAAGTTTACAGAAGTGATCCGAGGGAGGTAGTGTGCTATCCCCTAATTCATTATAAAGGTAGTGAGCTTATAATAGAGTGACCATGACCTTAAGTTGAAATAAACTAATAGTAGTAATGAATATTGAATTTTGGTATGACCAAAACACTATTGGTGTATTCTCAATGGATTATCCATTAGAGTTGAACCACAAAAAATTCAAAAGTATAATAATTTACTTTATGTATTTATGATGGTTGTTATTGTGTGATTAAGAATTAAGAATTTAATAGAATCCTAAAAAATTAGAGAAAAGATATTGAATATAAAAATAAACATTAGACACCTTGATTCATCCCTCCCCTCTCAAGGTGTCTCATGTTGCAATAAGTAGTATTAAATCCTAGGTTGTAATCATTAATTTGTTGTTTGAATCTCATTATTAAGATCATCGTGAATGTTGAAGGTGTTACTCTATTTGATGGAAGAAACTATTAAGTGAATATTAATAGGATTATACATCACCTATGTTTTATTAGTTTATAATTTTTCTCTTATTTCAATACATGAGATTTAGGTTACTAATCTACTAGAACTACCTACTACTGAAATAGATAAAAAACTACTTCCTGAAAATTCCAGGGCTTATGATAACTTGTAAGGAGCTCTAAATATTTATATCTATATGATATTGATGATATGTGATAGTTCCTTGCGAAAATGGGATAAATTGACCAACATTTATGAGGGTGGAATTAAGGTTATGTAGGATAATATTCAAGTGTTATATAATAAGTTTGATATCTTGAATAAGTTCCTAGATAAAAATATTTATGGATTCTTCAACCATATCATTGAGGTTATTGGAGAAAAATGGGGACCTAATGAGGAAATAATTGATATTGAAATTATTAAAAATTTATTGTGAAGGTTTCCATATATCTATAATCAAACGTTTTTCCTTTACTTAAGAAAGAAACTTGGTAGAACTCTCATTAGATTATTTACAGAGTAGTTTGTTTATCTATGAAATTTTAATCAAGTCATAAGGAATATAAAGTAACTAAAATAATTACATTTCTTTAAATTAAATGGAGAAAATTTATATCTATATGAGATAATGATGAAGATTACATGGATAATGAATTTATATCCCTTTTGGAAATGAATTTCAAGAGAGGAAAGGGTAGATTTGATGGTAAAATAACATTTTTTTATTTCCTGTTCAATAAATTTAGACACATGGAAGTAATATTATTAAGTAAAGTTAATGAATATAGAGATGAAGAAGAACATGTTAAGAAATAACAAAGTGTTTTACCGCCTAAAAGAGACATCAAAACAAGATATTCATTCATAAATATGTTTTTAATAAATATTTTAGTGAGTAATGAAGAAAATAAAAATAATGAATTTGTGGAGGAAGTGGAAGCCAAATTTAAATTAGATATATTAGGTGCTATGATTTCTATAGTAGAAAAAGAATCCAAAAATAATGAATAAGATAAAAAATAAGGTGTATATAATCAAAACGAAGAACTCAAGTGATCCATCTAAGTGATCAATACTCAAAGAATGAAAAATCAAAAAATAAAAATCCTTATGAAATAATATTATAAATATACAGATTTTCATAAAGTTGAGATATACTAAATAGATCATGACTTTGTAGACCAATCAATCAATCTGGGGAACTATGAAGATATAAAAAAATCAAACTAAATATTTAAGAAATAACAAAGATATTTATGAACTCAATTTTATTCTAGATGTGATATAAAAAAAGGTTGTTTCCTTTAAAGAATATATTGTTTCATTAATAAAGAAATTTGAAACAGAAGTGAAATCATGTTATTCATAGAAGAATATACACATGAGTATTTTCATAGATGGATAACTGGTATAAAGTGATAAGTGAGGATATGAAGGTGTCTAAAAAATTTTAAATGAAAAATGAAGTATATTTCAGTTAAAAGTGGAATCGAGACTGATTCTGATGGTTTATAACTAGATACAATGACCATCAGCATAAATTGAAGTAGAAGGTTGGTGATTCTAATATCAACACCAAGACAACCATTTCTCTAAAAAAGGAATCTCATATTAAAATAAATCAATGAGTAGGAAATAATTTTAAATCCTTGAATAAATTTTAAAAATTAAGGTGATATATGATGGTAAAAAACATGTTAAAGAAATAAGAGGAGAATATATTTAATCTAATGAAATGTCAATTCTGTGGGTTTATTATCCATTACATGTCTTACTGTGAGGAGGTGAGGATCTATTTGATTAGGAAAGCACCTAGAAGTTAGAAAATGAGAATGAAACAATATAATTCATTACAAATAAGTAATTATTTATACGGATACTGTTTTCATTGTTCTAATTTTATAAATAATGTTATTTACTATAGTCATGGAAGAAATGAAGTTTATCACTCTATAAGTAAAATAAGATATAATTTTTTAAAATCCATCCAAATTATATTGGGAAAAAGATACTCTTTTTTAGAGGAAGAAGATGAGTATTATTTTACTTATAGATTTAAATAGAAATTGAATAGGCTATCATATGTATCTACTCAATTAGGATCCTTGTGGGAGGAAAATAAGAATTGAGAGAATTATAATCTGAATGAAATCCCTCTTAAAGCTATGATGGACAACATCAAATAGATCCTTGATAGCGTGTTATCATACCATATGACTGGAAACATAATACTACTAAATAATTAAAACAGAAGAGCTGATCAAATAGTAAATTTCAATAATGAAGAAGTTTTGAAAATACAAGGAATTGGTACCACTCTATTGGATATGTATGAGCTAAATAAGAAAAATGTTCTCTATTCAGATTTATTACAACATAACCTATTGATCATGAGTTAACTTTTCCACATAATATTTAACTTCTCAAGTATTTATATAATAATAAATTTTCATATCTATTAATATTTTTTAATTTAATATTAATTTTAGTTTAAAGGGGACACTATGTACGATAGCGTACTCGAAACGCAACAACGAGTTTCTCCAAAATCTTACGTTGCACACAACACTAAGTTATACAGAAAAATAATACAACAATATTATTATTATTTTAAATGGTAGTTAACGCCTAGCCGTTGTATTTTAGGTAATGAATAGAATTAAATATATTATTATTTTACATATTCGTTAAATTTTTATACATTTATCCAATGAATTTTAGAGGCTTAAAATTAGAATGAATCTAATTTTGAGCATAAAATACTCTAATATTTTTAAAAGGATGTTTTATCACCTTTTGATGACAAACCCTTTTTAAAAATATTTATTTCTAGTTTTATATATTCTAGTTGACAAAGTAAACTTCTTATATAGAGTAAGGGTATCAAAATTTACTTTCGATAACTTTTTTTTAATTATTTGATAAAGTCTATTTTTAATGAATATTGAAAAATACTGCATTTTAAGTCAAAAAAACATTTTCATATAATTTATTTATATTGTTAGATTATATTTATTATTGATTTTAAATTTTAATTGTTTTATGTTTGTTTCATTTAATCCAATATTGGTCATTGGATGTAATTTCACATTTAAATTGGACATAAATACATGTCAATCTTTTGATAGTTTTTATTTCTTAAAACCCACTTTATGGCTTTAACAACGGGAATTAATTTTAAATTAATTAGTAAAATGTGTTTTTAATTTTGATAAATGGATTCCATATTTGAAATAATAAGGTCCAAATTATTTGAATAGGTACCTTTTATTTTTGGATTTTATGAATATTAACTTCTGTATTTATTTTTATTTACTACGGTTAAAGGGTAAATTAGGTAAATAAGATTAAAAGTAATATTATAATAATATCAAACTACCCTAACACATATTATAATATTATTGGGAGAGTCATGGGTGACCAAAAAAATAATTAATCCTAACTTTTGGAATTTTGGAGCCACTTTGGTGTTAAAATGACATGTTATAATAATTAATTTAAAGTAAAGGAAAATATAACATGAACATGTATCTTTTTACTAAAACAATTTGAAGGGGGATTTATATAAGGGATATCTTAGACAATAAAAATTCATTAGAAATATATAAATATTTTCTACATCATGATATTTTATTTATAATTTTTAGAGATTAAATAAATAAATTTAATAAGGGCACAATGATGATGGAGTGATTGCTTCATTAATAAAGGATTCAAATAAATGATATTATAAATATTAAAATAAATATTATTTGACATAATTTATGTCATACAAGAATTTTATATAATCATATGACATGTTATTAGACTATTAAATAGTTTGGTTCGAAGTTATCTATCTTTTATATTTTACTTAAAATTTAATAAAGTGAATATGGTAAAAATTGACATAATTGATGTTTTATAAAAATAATAATTTACTAAAATATTTAAAAATAATAATTTTTTAAAATTAAAAAGTTATTATCATATGTTATAAAAGATAATTATGTGTCCAAAAATGTGAAATTTACCCCGTATAAGTAAAATTAAAAGATTCTTAACAGTTAAAATGTTGTTACCACTTTTAAAATTAAAAGAGAATAATTAAGGGTAATCTGAAAAGATAAGGTTTAAAATAAACTCGATACATGTATGAAAACTATTGGATGAGAGGATTTAGATCTATACTCATATTATATTCTCTATATCTCAATTTTGAGCCACTTGTATTAAAAAAATAATTTATATTAATTTAATATTTTAAAACTTTCCATGGGTGCCCCTCCCCTCTCCTATAAGAAGGCACCCATACCTCACTATTACTCACACTTACAAAGACTTTTAGTTCATCCAATATCTGTCCAAGACTCTTCCTATAATCCCTCCCCACATTATTTAAGACTTATTTTCTGTAGGACATCCTTTATAGATGTGTTTAGGTGTTTGTAATGGCCCGGACCTCTCCGGCCCATTCCTTTGTCAAGAAGAAGGTCAAGAAGTGTTCTGGAGGGTAAAATGGGATTTTTCCACACTTTCCAGAATTTTGAAACTACACGCCGTGTAGTTTGAGTACACGCCATGTACCCCCTTGTCGGGTATACCCCGTGTTGCAGACTGTGTCCTTGCCGTGTGCAATAAATGGGTGCACGCCGTGTGACCAGTTCTACACGCCGTGTAAAACCTTCCCCCGCGTACGCGTTACCAGTCAATGGCCGTGTACCGTGTTGGAGCCGTGTCCTTGCCATGTGCAATAAATGAGTACATGCCGTGTGTCTAAACTACACACCGTGTAGTCCCTCCCCGCGTATGCGTTACCCTCAAACCGTGTGTTGACCAGTCAACGGCCACAGAGCCGCGTTGGAGGCCGCGTGGAGACCGTGTGAAAACGGCAAAGTACACGCCGTGTACCATAAGTACATGCCGTGTACTTTTTCTTTTCACGCCTATAAAAGGAGGGGTCCCCTCCTCCTTTCAACTCACACCTCTCCTCCCCTCTCCTATGAGCAGAGCTCTCTTAAGAGACTCGAAGGCTCTTTCTTCCATAACTTTTTCATCCGAGCTCCAATTTACGATCCGTTAGCGGCCACAGGATCGTAACGGCAAGGCGGAACTTCCGAGCCTAGGTCTGCTATTTTTCCTTCGGCCTCTTCTTTCCTACTTCCACTCGAGGAGGTTCTTCCGGGACCCGACAGAAGTGACGGACGCCGACAGATGTCTTCTAAAGTTGATCAGGGGGAGCGTTGTGACCAGAACCTGTTGAGGTAGGTATTTTACCTTCATCTCTCTAATTTGTGTATCATGCGGGGTGGGTATCCCTTTTGTTTTCATGAGAAACAGTTGAACCATTAAATAAAGATAATAACTGGTTAAAGAACGGGGATGAGAAGTTTGTGATTGCTGTTACTTTAACTTTTATATCCTGTGATATTATGTTGTGAAATGAATAGGCTTATGCCTACTGAAAATCACAGTCATTGGGGGCCTTTGCTTGCACAATTAAATGTTTCCCTATCTTTCTAGACCGTTTTTGTGAGTGGAACTTTGTCGAATGTGGAAATTGGTTAATCACATAAAGTTGACTGTTTAAATGAAAATATGGAACCCTTGTGTGGTCACCTCGGTTAAAAAAAATGGAATAATGAACATGTGGATGTTGGATTGGTTACGTGGCATGTGTTGGGGGTGTTTTGTGGGTTGTTGTGGATCGGGTGAGTAGCAGGGCTGCAGTTGACTTGGTTGTGGGAAGGTGTGAATGTTTAATGGTGATGGGCAGCGGGGCTGCAATAAATGGTATTAAAGGGATGATGATGTGTGGTTTTGGTGCGGTTGTGGTTATGGCGGTTGGCAGCGGGGCCATAGGGTTGGGTTTTAATGTGAACGGGTTATGGGTTGTGTTTAATAAATAATAAATGTGGAAGAGTTAATGAATGATGGGGCTTGGTAATGAAATGGGAATAATAATTAATGGGTTGGTTGGTTAATAATAAGGGAATTTACGTGTTGCTGTGTTTTCCTAACTTGCTTTTTGGATGGCAGGGATATGTTTTATGAATGTTTGAAGTGGTTGGTTGTGGATAGTTGCCCAGTAATTAAGGAACTAAATAATCTAATTTCTGCTGAAACGTGAAAACCTTAATGGGGGTGGGGTTGTTTGTTGTAGGCATGCTTCATGGTAGCAGTGCCAAGGAACATGCTCAGTTTCTCTTTTTAGAAGCCATAGGTTGGGCTGAGTGGTTGCTATATATATATATATATATATCTGTATCTTTTGTGTTTTATCGCACCACACCCATGTTGAGCACATAGTACCGAACACTCCCATTTCATGGGAGAGGTTTTTTTCCCATAGTTACTAGCTCCTTCCTGCTCCTTCTCCCCTAGGTTGTGATGGCTTGAGGCGACCTTACACCCAAGACTCTTCGGGTAGGTTTCGATTGGGGTGATTAGGCCCCAGACTCTTCGGGCAGGCTTATAGGCTGTGATGGCATGAGGCGACCTTACACCTAAGACTCTTCAGGTAGGTTTTAATTTCAGGCCCAAGTGTCTTCGGGCGAGATTTCTATTACTTTTACTGTTCCCAAGAATCTTCGGGATGAGGCCCAGGTGTCTTCGGGCGGGGATGTGGTTGTGGTTGTGAGGCCCAGGTGTGTGCGGGCGGGATACGTGGTGGTGAGGCCCAGGTGTGTGCGGGCGGGATGTGTGGTAGTGAGGCACAGGTGTGTGCGAGCGGGATACGTGGTTGTGAGGCCTAGGTGTGTGCGGGCGAAGAGAGTGTGACAGCGTCAGAACGTTCAGCTAACTAATGGGAAATGGTGCGGGGTTCCCAATACTCTTGTTCTTATACTACTACTACCTGTTGTGATTGTGTTTGGGGTGAGTGTGGCTGGTGAGGTTGGGTGGATAGATTTCCTTGTTATGTTTCTTCTGTTGTTCTCATGGGACATTAGGATGTCTCCCCACTTGTACATGAGAGCTTTAGGTTTCCCCACTGAGTATACTTGTATGATCACCCTACGTATACTTTCAGGTTTCCAGGAGGACTACCAGGGCCGTGTGAGACCCTACTAGTTGGACATTTGGAGTTGTTGATGTTGTTGTACCTTTTTTTTCTTTTGGAATTGTACTTTGAGCTTTTTTGTACTTGTACCTTGTTATAAAATTGTTTAAACATGCATGTGGGAATGGTTTTTGTTTATTTCTATACACTTGTTATTTTTCCTTTTTGGTGGTTGACTTGTCATATTTCCCGATCCTAAAAATAATAAAAAGGTTATTGCCTCCCATATTTGTAAAAACTCATACCCTTGGTGCTAGTCGCCAACCCGGGGCCTACTGGAGGCGGGACTCGGGGGTCATTATCTCCCTTTCACCATTGCTAGCTCAGGAGGGGCATCTTTGGTGGGAGGGGGTCGTGACAGAATGGTATCAGTGGGTGATGGTTGAGAGATAGGACGGAGTCTGGAGTTAGGCACAGTGAGGAATTCATGGGATGGTAAGGTGACAATGTTAGTCAATCTTGGTACGTGACATAGGCCAAGGAAGACCGGCTAGGAAACAGGATTTTAGGGCCCCCCGTGATCTGATGCAAGGACTCTGAGCCTACCGAACGACCAAGTGAGACTACATTGATTGCAGGGTAGAGACCCTAGGGAAGGTACATGCATCATCATGATTGTGTTTTACGTGATTTGGGTGTTCTGGGAAAGAAATTGAAATAAAATGATAATTAAAACTCTGAGAAATTTCTTTACTACTTGGGCTTAGGCAATCCTTGTTTACCATACAGCTATGGCACCTGGACGTCATCCCCGGGTGGCTCAGAAGGCTGAGGCCCAGCAGATCCAGGCGTTCGATCAGTTGAGGATTGACCGAGAGGAGGAAGATAGCCAGTGTCAGAAGACTCTCCGTTCCTTCCAGCGGCAGACCCTCAAGAAGTACGAGGGCAATACTTCAGATACGGAGACAGAGGGGTGGATTGAGGAGCTAGGGATCACTTTCACCTTGATCTGTTCTCCGAGGGATTACTGGGTTTCCCTAGCAGTCAGTCAGCTGAGAGGTGCGGCGCGACAGTGGTGGACACTCTACCTCGGATAGAGGATAGAGGCAGAGGTTCCATGAGATGACTTTGAAAAGTAATTCCGAGAGAAATTCCTTTCTTCCATGATCAAGGCGGAGAAGCGGCAGGAGTTACTCTCCCTTTAGCAGGGGAGTATGACGGTATGAGAGCTGGGGATCAAGTTCAAGGATCTCCTGCGCTTTTCTCCGGATCTCTTTCCGGATGAGGAGTCTCGGGCGAGACGTTTGGAAGAGGCGCTTCGTCCTTCGCTCTAGTATGCTGTCACCCCCTTCACCCTTCCAACGTACTTGGCAGTTCAGAAGAAGGCAGAGGTCATATAGAGGATGAACTCGTTGGGAGGTGTACCGCGTGAGGTGTTTCAGCCAGGTTCGTCGAAGGGGAAGGCAGTCAGCAGCAGGTCTCCTACGATAGGACCTTCCAGGTTCAGGCCAGTGGGGAGCAAGCCCCTGCAGTTCCAGTTCATATCTTCGGGTCCTCGTCCCTTTTCCACGAGCCCGGGACCGAGGTGTTTTTCTTGTGGATGTTTCGGGCACGTTTAGAGTCGGTGCCCGACCCGAGCTCAGTACAGTGGAGGTGGGAAGGTTCAGCGCCCACCTCAGCAGCACCAGTTGCCAGCGAGGCCCTTCCAGCAGCAGCAGGACCATGCTCCTCCGAGGGAAGACATTGCAGGAGGAGGCTGACCTCAGGGTGCTCCTCAGGGACCTTGACCAGGGCGTGGTTGGGGAAGTGGACGACATCAGAGAGGCAGAGGAGCTGGGTGTGGACAGTTGCATGCAGTAGAGTTGGCAGCTCCAGCGGGACCAGAGGTGGTACGAGGTACGATTTGTTTGTTCAACACTCTTGTTTCTTCTTTGTTCGATTTGGGAGACTCACACTCTTTTGTTGCACCTAGTCTATCCCATGATTTTGGATTAGACGTAGAGAGACTTTCCGTGCCACTGGTACTGAGTACACCAGTTGGGGGTCAGACCAGCGTATCTTGTGTTTGCCGGGGATGTGGGCTGACGTTGGGACCACATAGATCTAGTGGAGACCTTCTTCTGTTACAGATGCAGCCATACGATGTCATCCTAGGCATCTACAAGTTGTTTTCTGTTAGTGCCATTATCGACTACTTCCGGAGAAGAGTCGTGTTCTCCGACGTGGATGGGCAGCGCATATCTTTTGATGGCGAGAGGAGCTATCAGGCGGGAAGCTGGCATGTGGAGCCTCTCCTTTCCTTGTTGAGCGGGTTATCGGTGTTTCCAGCTGATACAGAGATGATGGATGTCCCAGAAGTTTTTGGGGAGTTCCTCGATGTTTTTCCTGAGGAGGTTGTGACTCTACCCCCCGACGAGATGTTGAATTCGGGATAGACTTACAGCCTGGTGCCCGTCCGATTTCGATGGCCCCTTATCGAATGGCACCTTCGGAGTTGCGGGAGTTGTGGATTCGGATTGAAGATCTGATGGATAAGGGTTTTGTTCGACCCAGTGTGTCTCCATGGGGTGCTCTAGTTTTGTTCGTGAAGAAGGCAGATGGTGGTCTCAGGCTATGCATAGACTACCGAAGGATGAACCAGGTAATGGTCAAGAACCGTTACCCCCTTCCAAGGATAGATGATCTCTTCGACCAGCTGAGGGGAGCAGGTTGGTTTTCTAAGATTGATCTACGATCGGGATATCATCAGCTGAGGGTGAAGGATAGTGACATCTCGAAGACATCTTTTTAGGTGCAGGTATGGGAACTTCGAGTTTGTAGTGATGCCGTTTGGAGTTACGAATGGACCAGCTGTGTTCATGGGACTTATGAACTTTGTCTTCCGAGAGTTTCTGGACTGGTTCGTCGTTGTGTTTATCGATGACATCCTGATCTACTCAAGATCATAGGAGGAGCACGTTGAGCATCTCAGGGTAGTCTTGGAAGTCCTTTGACACCACCAGATTTACAGGAAATTTTCGAAGTGTAAGTTCTTGACACAAGAAGTACACTTCCTTGGGCACGTGGTGTCTCAGCATGGAGTGTCAGTGGACTCGTCGAAGGTGGAGACAGTTGTTTCTTGGGCAGAACCCAAGAGCGTGGCAGAAGTTCGTAGTTTCCTGGGGTAAGCAGGTTACTATCGGAGGTTCGTTTCGGACTTCTCTCTAGTTTCTGCTCCTTTGACAACTTTGATAGCTTTGACGAGGAAGAACTAGGTCTTCATGTGGAGAAAGAAGTGCCAGAAATCTTTTGACTACCTGAAGGAGAAGTTGGTCAGTTCTCCCGTACTCAGGTTGCCAGAGGAAGGGTTGTTGTACGAGGTGTTTTGTGATGATTATGGCCTTGGTCTGAGGTGCGTACTGATGCATAAGAAGGGTGTGATTTGTTATGGGTCTAGGTAGTTGCGCCCTCACAAGCGTAACTATGCCACCCATGACCTGGAGCTTGCAGTAGTCTTGTTCGCACTGAAGTTGTGGTGACATTACCTCTTTGGGGAGCGCTTTGTGGTCTTCTCAGATCACAAGAGCCTGCGTTATATCTTCTCCCAGCGTGACCTGAACTTACGGTAGCAAAGATGGGTCGAGTTTCTCCAAGACTATGACTTTGAGATATCTTACACTAAAGGTAAGGGCAACATTGTGGCTGATGCCCTGAGCAGGAAGTCGCATCAGGAAGTGGTTCGGGAATCTATTGATGCTTGGAAGGCAATGGGAGAGTTGGCTACCTTGCACTTGGATGCAAGGGTAGAAGGAGTTAGAGGCTGTTTTTTTCAGATGACAATGCAGTCCTCCTTGTTGCAGTAGGTGGAAGAGTCTTAGTGGGGGGACTCCGAGGTGGAAGTGATGCGAGATCGAGTCGATCAGAGGAACGCTCTAGAAGGATGGTTAGAGGACAGTCGACATTGGATGCTTTTTCATGGAAGGTTGTTTGTTCTGGAGGCATTGTGTGAGGGAGTTCTCCGTGAGTTCCATAGCTCAGCCTTGGCGGTACATCAAGAAGTTTCAAAAATGTACCGAGGCCTGAGGGATCAGTTTTGGTGGCCCGGGGTGAAACGGACAGTGGCGGAGTTTGTGGCTAAGTGCCTAGTGTGTCAGCAAGTGAAGGCTGAACACCGTGTTCCCGGTGGTTTGTTGCATCCTTTAGATGTCCCAGAGTGGAAGTGGTATGACATCTCAATGGACTTCGTCACAGGACTACCCAGAGCTCAGGGTGGTTATGATGCTATCTGGGTAGTGGTGGATCATCTGACGAAATCAGCTCACTTCTTAGCAATCAAGGAGTCGGGCCCAGTGAGTACCTTAACACAGAAGTTCGTAGACGAGGTGGTGCATTTGCATGGAGTTCCGAGGACTATCATCTCAGACCGGGATACTCGGTTAACCTCACGAGTCTGGAGGGGGTTACAACAAGCTTTTGGCACCTACCTACGCCTTAGCACTGCTTTCCACCTCCAGATCGATGGGCAGACAGAGCGAACTATCCAGACGCTGGAGGACATGCTGCGAGCACGCGTTCTGGATTTCGGAGGATCATGGGTACGACACTTGCCTTTAGTAGAGTTTTCCTACAACAACAGCTTCCACTCTACTATTGGCACGGCACCATATGAGGCTTTGTATGGAAGGCCATGTCGTTCACCCATTTACTGGGAAGAGGTTGGTGAGGCAGGTGCTCTTGGGCTAGAGGTAGTGCAGAGCACCACAGAGAAAGTCCAGCCTGTACGTGAGAGGATGAAGGCGGCTCAGGACCGACAGAAGTCTTATGATGATCATCGAAGGAGGCCCTTGGAGTTCAAGGTGGGGGATCATGTGTTATTGAAGGTTTCCCCTCGACGGGGGAAGCAGAGGTTTGAGAAGGGGATCAAGCTCTCACATAGGTTCATCCGACCTTTTGAGGTGTTGAGGCGAGTTGGAGAGGTGGCATATCAGCTGGCCCTGCCACCTCAGATGGAGAAAGTCCATGACATCTTCCACGTCTCCCAGGTTCGTCGGTACTTACACGATGCCTCTCACGTTATCGACTGGGGAGAGTTAGATATGGGAGACGATGCGACCTTCGAGGAGCGACCAGTCAGAATCGGGGATCGCAAAGAGAAGGTGCTCTGTGGACAAACCATTCCCTTGGTTCGTGTGTTGTGGAGGCATGGTGGTCTCGAGGAGAGCACTTAGGAGCGGGAGACCCAGATGCGCGCTCAGTACCCGGAGTTGTTTTGACTTGTGTTTTCCCCTTGTTCTTCTGAGATTTATGTTGATGTTGTACTCGGTACCTTTGATATATGGAATTCTTGGATTGTCAGTTGTGAGACCTTTTGTTTCCTTGTTCCCTGGTGATGTGTAACATGTCCGGATGTGTGGGAAAGGGAAAAACCTGACCCTTAATCGAGACGCATTAATGAGGATGCGATTGAACCCGTGCATGCGAGTCAGTGCCACCTAAAGCGGATAATATCTCTTCATAGGTGAAGGAATTTCCCAAACCCACGTGTTCAGGCAGTGTGTTGGTTGTGTGGTGTTGGGGTTAGTGCGAGTTGAAAAATCCTAATGTGTAAAAGTGGGAAGACCCAATTCTTAATCGATACGCATTAATGAGGATGCGATTAAACCCGTGCAGCTGAGTCAGTGTCGCCTAAATTGGATAATATCTCGACATAGGAGAAGGAATTCCTAACACATATGATTGGGGTTGTTGGTTGGGTTCCTGTTATAATGAGAACCCTAAGAGGTATCTTGTTGGGTTCCCCTGGGTTGGTTTTTGAATTCTCGTGGACGAGAATGTTTTAAGAGGTATCTGATGTAATGGCCCGGACCTCTCCGGACCATTCCTTTGTCAAGAAGAAGGTCAAGAAGTGTTCTGGAGGGTAAAATGGACTTTTTCCACACTTTCCAGAATTTTGAAACTACACGCCATGTAGTTTGAGTACACGCCATGTACCCCCTTGCCGGGTATACCCCGTGTTGCAGACTGTGTCCTTGCCGTGTGTAATAAATGGGTGCACGCCGTGTGACCAGTTCTACACGCCGTGTAGACCTTCCCCCACGTACGCGTTACCAGTCAACGACCATGTACCGTGTTGGAGCCGTGTACTTGCCGTGTGCAATAAATGAGTACATGCCGTGTGTCTAAACTACACGCCGTGTAGTCCCTCCCCACGTATGTGTTATCCTCAAACCATGTGTTGACCAGTCAATGCCCGCAGAGCCGCGTTGGAGGCCGCGTGGAGATTGTGTGAAAACGGACAAGTACACGCCATGTACCATAAGTACACTCCGTGTATTTTTGCTTTTCACGCCTATAAAAGGAGGGGTCCCCTCCTCCTTTCAACTCACACCTCTCCTCCCCTCTCCTCTGAGCAGAGCTCTCTTAAGAGACTCGAAGGCTCTTTCTTCCATAACTTTTCTGTCCGAGCTCTGATTTACGATCCGTCAGCGGCCACGGGATCGTAATGACGAGGCAGGACTTCCGAGCCTGGGTCAGTTGTTTTTCCTCCGGCCTCTTCTTTCCGACTTCCACTCGAAGAGGTTCTGCCGGGACCCGACAGAAGTGACGGATGCCGACGGACGTCTTCTAAAGTTGATCCGGTGGAGCGTTGTGACCAGAACCTGTTGAGGTAGGGATATTACCTTTGTCTCTCTAATTTGTATATCATGCAGGGTGGGTATCCCTTTTGTTTTCATGAGAAACAGTTGAACCATTAAATAAAGATAATAACTGGTTAAAGAACGGGGATGTGAAGTTTGTGATTGCTGTTACTTTACCTTTTATATCCTGTGATATTATTTTGTGAAATGAATAGGCTTATGCCTACTAAAAATCACGGTCGTTGGGGGCCTTTTCTTGCACAATTAAATGTTTCCCTATCTTTCTAGACCGTTTTTGTGAGTGGAACTTTGTTGAATGTGGAAATTGGTTAATCACGTAAAGTTGACTGTTTAAATGAAAATTTGGAACCCTTGTGTGGTAACCCCGGTTAAAAAAATGGAATAATGAACATGTGGATGTTGTCTTGGTTACGTGGCATGTGTTGGGGGTGTTTTGTGGGTTGTTGTGGATCGAGTGAGCAGCGAGGCTACGATTGACTTGGATGTGGGAAGCTGTGAATGTTTAACGGTGATGGGCAGCGGGGTTGCAATAAATGGTATTAAAGGGATGATGATGTGTGGTTTTGGTGCGGTTATGGTTATGGCGGTTGGCAGCGGGGCTGCAGGGTTGGGTTTTAATGTGAACGGGTTATGGGTTGTGTTTAATAAATAATAAATGTGGAAGAGTTAATGAATGATGGGGGTTGGTAATGAAATGATAATAATAATTAATGGGTTGGTTGGTTAATAAGAAGGGACTTTCCGTGTTACTGTGTTTTCCTAACTTGCTTTGTGGATGGCAGGGATATGTTTTATGAAGGTTTGAAGTGGTTGGTTTTGGATAGTTGCCCAGTAGTTAAGGAACTAAATAAGCTAATTTCTGCTGAAACGTGAAAACCTTAATGGGGCTGGGGTTGTTTGTTGTAGGCATGCTTCGTGGTAGCAGTGCCGAGGCACGTGCTCAGTTTCTCTTTTTAGAAGCCATAGGTTGGGCTGAGTGGTTTCTATATATATATATATCTGTATCTTTTGTGTTTTATCGCACCACACCCATGTTGAGAACATAGTGCCGAACACTCCCATTTCATGGGAGAGGGTGTTTTCCCATAGTTACTAGATCCTTCCTACTCCTTCTCCCCTAGGCTGTGATGGCTTAAGGCGACCTTACACCCAAGACTCTTCGGGTAGGTTTCGATTGGTGTGATTAGGCCCAAGACTCTTTGGGCAGGCTTATAGGCTGTGATGGCTTGAGGTGACCTTACACCTAAGACTCTTTAGGTAGGTTTCGATTTTAGGCCCAGGTGTCTTCGGGCGAGAGTTATGTTACTTTTACTGTTCCCAAGAATCTTCGGGATGAGGCCCATCTGTCTTCGGGCGGGGATGTGGTTGTGGTTGTGAGGCCCAGGTGTGTGTGGGCGGGATACGTGGTGGTGAGGCCCAGGTGTGTGCGGGCGGGATGTGTGGTTGTGAGGCCCAGGTGTTTGCGGGCGGGATACGTGGTTGTGAGGCCCAGGTGTGTGTGGGCAGGGAGAGCGTGACAGCGTCAGGACGTTCAGCTAACTAATGGGAAATGGTGCGGGGTACCCAATACTCTTGTTCTTATACTACTACTACCTGTTGTGATTGTGTTTGGGTGAGTGTGGATGGTGAGGTTGGGTGGATAGATTTCCTTGTTAGGTTTCTTCTGTTGTTCTCATGGGACATTAGGATGTCTCCCCACTTGTGCACGAGAGCTTTAGGTTTCCCTACTGAGTATACTTGTATGCTCACCCTACGTTTACTTCTAGGTTTCCAGGAGGACTACCAGGGCCGTGCGGGACCATACTAGTTGGACAGTTGGAGTTGTTGCTGCTGTTGTACCTTTGTTTTCTTTTGGTATTGTACTTTGATATTTCTTGTACTTGTACCTTGTTATAAAATTGTTTAAACATGCATGTGGGAATGGTTTGGGTTTATTTCTATACACTTGTTCTTTTTCCTTTTTGGTCGTTGACTTGTCCTATTTCCCGATCCTCAAAATAATAAAAAGGGTAATGCCTCCCATATTTGTAAAAACTCATACCCTTGGTGCTAGTCTCCAACCCGGGGCCTACTGGAGGCGGGACTCGGGGGTCATTATCTCCCTTTCACCATTTCTAGCTCAAGAGGGGCATCTTTAAAGGGAGGGGGTCGTGATAGTGTTCTTCAAAGGCGATCAACCGAAGAAGATGTATCGTTCTCTTTAAGTGTTTATATTTTGTTTATTCTTCCACTTCCTCAAATATCATCCAACCATGATGATATAATAACTTCTATATCCTCAATATAATGAGATTATATTATGTTAATATCATCCCCAAAATCCATCTCTACTTCCATCAAATGGGAAAAGAATTAATCGTTCGTGCGTACATGTGAATTATCACCTCCACTAATCGATTTAGTTTGTTTTCCATTAAAATATATTAAGATGGTTTATAAATATGGAATTAATCATCATATGTGATATTAATGACATATTAATCATTATAAGATAATAATATATCAATTAAATTCTTACTTCCATGTGAATAAAATGATAACGTCGTTCGTGCATACGTGTGAACTATAACCTCCATGAAGCAGTGTAACTCATTTTTATTCATTACATCACTTGTATGAGATATATAAGTATATTTAAATTATTATGATGATTTTAATAATATAATGATAATTATGGAAATATAAAATTATATTTACCTTATTTCTATAATAATAAATGAAAAATGGAAATGTTACTCATGCATACATACAACCTACAATCTCCATGATTATAACATTCTTCATTTCTCATAACCATATTTAATGGTTTAAATTAAAAAATATGAGTTTAGTGTAAATTTGAGGAATAATTTTTTAATTCTATTCCAGATATGATGAACTTATGACCAAATGGACTGGTGACATCATACCATGTTCATTTTTGACTCAAGAACCGATAGTCAAGAAAACGTCCGACATGAAATCAAATAATTAACTAATTATTATAACATGGTCATAAGTGATGTAATGTGAACAATAAATATTAAAAAGGTTCTGAATCAATTATAAATTAACCTAAGTTTATTATTTAGGAAGATAAATAAAAAACAAGACAAGACTCAAGGTAAGGGAACTTCTTAACCCAATTTCCATTCTTTGGGTTTATCTTCTACTTCTTGATTATATCGTGATATGATTATGTGAAAAATATATTTTGACATCATATATTGTATTTATACATGGTTTATGTGTATTTATAATTAACACACATAATCGATCTATTTTATTAATAAAATGATATTTTTAAGGGAAATCTTAACTCAATCTCATTTCATTGAGTTAAATATCCATGTCTTTGGTTTAGTTTTTCTGAGAATATGTGTGAATGAACTCTTATTATTTTATAATCAATATCAACATACATTGGGGGTATTTTTAATTTCAAACATAATAATTTCATTTATTTATCCTTAATCTAACAATACAATATTTTTAAGGGAATTTGTCTCAATCTCTTTTCATTGAGGCATGTTTTGATTTATATACGACCTTCTTTTATATGGTGTATAATCAACCACTTTGAATTTTGATTTCATTCAATGGTTTTAAAAAGGAATATTTTTTTACAAAGAATTTTACAAAATGACAAAAAGAATTTTTCTTTTTAATATATGTGGAGACAATGACCTTTCCACTACCGTGATCATTAGTTGATTTTTAGCTTCCTCTACAAGCCACAATGTTTTAAATGAAAAATAAATACCATATAGCCTTTTTGTCTATTGTGGTATTGAAAATGGTTTTGATAAAGGATTTATTATGTTAATATCATGAAATTTTCTATTTTGATTATAATGTGGAAATGTTATTTTCCCTTTATACTTGTTTTATGTGTTATGATTTTGTTATGGTTCTCGGGCATTAATTATGTATAAAGATGGTTCCATGATAAACTGAGGACCGGTGAGCCCGTGATAGCTCTCCAATCCATTAGGTAGCGTGACTGAGGTAAATTTTAAGGTTTCTCTTAAGTGATTTGGGGAATATACTCCGATGGGTATTCCAAACGTAACTATGAAGGTTACTCCCTCTATAGTTGTGAAATCTACAATGTAAGTATGTTATGGTTGCCCCAAGTTACCGTTATGATTTATTATTTCTATGAGTTATTCATAAATCTTATGATTTCATGTGGTATGTTAAATAGATAATGTTTTATGGGTGAAAATTAAGATTTCATTTATTTGTAAGTATTCTTGGACTTATATTTTTATTCCTTATTTTATAACCCTTACTGAGATTTTATGCTCATCCCAAGTTTTTGAAATGTTTTTCATAGCGTATACTAAAGGGTAAGAGAAATAAATAATTCAAGAATATTTTTATAATGGAAATTATTCTTCTTTTATTAAAGGAGTTTTATTATTGTGCAAAATTGGATACAGTAGATGTGTCTATATTGTAAATTTGCAGATGTATTGTATTAATAATGGACTAATTATTTAAAGATGAAAACATTAAAAGATCCTAAATGTAAAAAAAACTAAATTCTTGATCAAAAATTTAGATTATGTAATGTTTAAGGCTGGTGAATTACATAATACACGAGTCTCAGGTTTATTATATCTCATTGTTACATCATTTGGTCCAATCTTAATGAACTTATGGATGCAAAACTAAGAAATGTGTTTCTATTGTATCTACCTTATGAGAAAAGTATAATATTTATATTCCTATAAATGTAAAGACTCTTTATAACACTATTCCTTCCCTTACTAAAAATCCTATCAACTCAGTGATACAAGGGGTCTCTCTATCTAGGAAGACAACACGTTTTCAATGCTGGGATCCAACTATCTCAAATATTATTTCTCATCTGAGAAGGGATACTAGAAGAACAAAAGGATATAGATGTTTCATGATTAATTTATTGGAATAAGAAAATAATGGAATGAATTTATAGGTTGTACTTATCAAACAGTCACCCCAATTGTTATATTCAGGGTAATCTTCATATACATGTGTTTTTTCTTCAAATCCATCAAAATATTAAACTATTTATTTGATAGTTTAAAGGAAAGTTTCAACTCCATATTTAGTTTACTAGGTATTCAAGAGGGGTGATCAACTTGAGTTTGAACATTTATAGGAGGATAGAGAGGAAGCACCTTTAATAGTTTTTATAGAGACTCAATAGGTCTAATTTTTCTATCTTAATAAATTGAAGGGAGATGTGATAAGTCTTTTCCCTCTGCCTCTAGGAAATAAGAATGAGTTTGTCATATGAATACAATGGGTGATTTTTGTGATTATCCTTTTAGATTCAATCATAGACAAACCATTTCGAGGGATTAAAAAAGGATTGTTTAGGCAGTTATAATGGAGAATGGTAAATAGTAGAATATTGGAAGATTAATAGGAACAATTAGGAAAAATACTCAGTTCTTTTACAAAATAATCTTGGATGTGGGATATGGAAGTAAATCCCTCATCTAAGTATGAATTTAGTGATGAAAAAACCTTAATGATGTCATCTATTTATGAAGAAAAAATATAGGCTGGATAACTATATCTTCAAGGGAGGTAAAAGTGATGAATGTAAGTAACAAGTTCGAAAGGTGAAAATATTATTCCTATTTTCTCTAACCAATGGTGACATGATATATAAGAAAATTAGGGGGATTTAAGCGGAATGATCATAAATACCTTGATCCAGGACACCCTATTCTAAATTAGGTGAATATGGAATATTTTTAAGACTTATGAGATGAAATATAAATCAAGAATGGAGGAAACCCAAGGAGGAAGATGAATGAAGAATCCAAGATTACACATATATTGTATTTAATAATTCAATTCAAGAAAGAGAGTGTGGGAGGGTATTTTTATATTTAATAAGTAGGGGAATACATTAATAGTTTATATTCAAGAAAGATTCATTTTATGTCAAATAATGAATAAAAGGAATGGATCTAATATCAAGATAATTTTTTTTGTTGTTTCAATGAAGGGAAAATAAATGTAGAGAAGTACATTAGGATCTTTAAAAATATGGATTCCTACTTTGGGGATCTCATCCATGTTGAACTAGAATAGAATCATTTTATTACTAATGAGAGCCAACATAGAGAGAATGAATTTAACAAGTTAAGTTTTTTTGGAAGAATATGACTTTTGGATAACGATTTTACGTTTTTTATGATATTGACATTTTTTCAGGTTTCCATTTAACCCCTAAAAATAGATTTTCTTGAAAATAAAAAATAAAAATTGCTAGGAGGATATGAAAACAATCATTATAGGAGTTTATAAAAGATATGAAAAAATTATTAATAATTATTATTGTGTTACAAAAATTATTTTAGAGGATTATTGTTGTTGTTATACTTATTTTTTCTATATGTTGTGTCTTGATGTGGTTGTTCTTGAAGCTATTAGAATGTACCATTCTAGGTAAAATTATCATGACTCAATGTGTTATGATATATGAATGTGTATATAAAAGTGTTACCAGGATTTAATTTTTTATAGTTTGTATATATTATTTATATGAAAGTGTATCTATAGATGTTTTTCATATAATGGTTCCCAATTTACCAAAAAATGGTCTTTTTTTAAAATAAAAAAAATTATATTTGAGGATGGGTATGCAATCAATGGAAAGGTTTAAAATTCCCTCATCAAATAATAGAGGAGGAATAGTAAGCTATACCTGGTAAGTGAAAAATAAAACACCTATCTTAATTCAATAGAATTGGTGAAAAACTTGTGCAAACAAAGGCATGACGATATTAATTAATAGATTATGTAGAATTTATTTAAGCTAAGGCTTAGTGGTTATTAAAAATCCAAAATAGGATTGGGAAAATTATTATGATACTTTTTATGGGGTAATATGATCTATAATCCATATTATAAAAAGAAGAAAATGTTATCCAATCTCATTGAACTTTTTCATTCTGATGTCTATGACCTAGTGAACATATCAACCACATATTGTGAAAGATATTTCATTCTGTTTACTTGAGTAGAACACAATTTGTTATGTTCATACAAAGAAAGCGGTAAGTGATGTAATATATGAAGAGATACAAACAAATTGTAGAGAACAAAAATTTCTACACCATACAGATAACATGATAAGATAATAGAACAATATATATCTATGATGAGTTCAAAAGTGATTGTAATACCAGATATTCAATTATAGTAATCAATTCTTTTTTAAATAATCAATAAAATAATACACATATTTTTATTCAATATGTGATTAATAACTAATTTTTTTAGTTTTTTTAAATTAATTTTATTCTTGAAATCGCCATATCAAAATTAACATAGGATGAATTTTTTGGATTTTTCTAAAATTATTAATTCTTCAATGAATTTTAAAAAAATAGTTTTTTCAAATACCGTCTTTTATTTTCTTTAAATAAAGTAATTTAAAAGACTAATTAAATTTTTTATTTGGTATTAAAGTTACATATGATCTATTTGATTTAGAATAATCTAATTTGAATTAATAATTATCATGATTTTTTTATAAGTTAATTTTTATGATCAAAAACAGAATTTTCTAAAAATAATTTTTCTTTAAGTATTAAAAATTTATATTAAAATTAATTCATTCCAATTATATAAATTAAATCATTAAAAATGGATACCATATTTATAATCATGTGTTTCAAATTTGGTAAATATGCATCTTCTATTTTTAGGCATAATGAATAGTAACTGTGGTAAAATTTATTAACTCGGTAAAGGGTAAATCAGTTAATTATGGTTAACAATAATGTGATAAGGCAATAAAAATAAACACAAAACTTTAATTTATTTCGTTTTATGGGAGTAATTCGATCATATCCATCCCAAATTTTATTTTATGGCATTTTGGTTCCATATGACCTTTGTAATGACATTTATATTATTTGAAATAAAGAAATTTCTAAAATGTTACTCTATTGATTTTAATTTCTTTTTTATGTTTATATAAGGTTAATAATATGTTTTTAATGAATATAGAAATTTATTTTGAACATAATTAATCAATTTTTACCATGTCAATTTATTTTTAATTTTTATGAATTTAATTATTATCTTAAATGCTTATGCAATGCCAACACAATATTTATTCAATTAATAGAAAAATAAAATAATTGATTTTAAAAATACTAAAATTAACATAATTCCAAAAAATAATTTTGTTATAAAAAATCATTTGTGAATATATAACATTTTTAATGTGTATATATTGTTTGCATATTTTTCTTGTTACCATTAATGTCAAATTAAATGAATAATGTTAAATATGACAATAATGGAATTTTATGAAAAGATCATTTTATTAAATTATTTTAAAATCATAAAAACATTGAATGTGGAAAAGAGGGATAATATATGGTCTAAAATATTATCCCTTATCCATTTATGATCCAATTTTCAACTTATAAGAAAAATTATTACCCTTTAAGATTTAAAAAGTGATTACCATAGTTAAAATTAATATTGGTTAACTTAGCGGTTAAACAAAATTATACGATTTAAAATGACACAAAAAACTATATAAATTTCATTGGATAATTTTATTTCGACATTATAAACCTTTTTTTCAAATCTATTTCCATTTAAACATAATTTTTCTTGATAATGGATTAATTATATTTTAATCTTTATAAAAATTACAATTGTGTCCTTTCCCTCACTTATAAAAGGATACTCCCTTATATCAAATTTTCACACCACTTTGATCCATATAGATTAACCAAATACTAAAAATTACTCTTATAACAATAATTATATAGGTTTTTATAGGTTCCATTTTTTCTAAATTCCAACCATAGGCCCCTTAATAGAAGATTTAAATAAAGTCTTTTGAGGAAGAAGAAATCATCTTTATCAAATCTTTCAAATTCCTTTCTTACTATAATTACTCAAAATATTTCATACCCATTATAAAATAATGAATAAATTATAATAAATATAATAATATTATATTATTATTATTGTTAAATAATTTCCCACCTATTTTCCATCATATGGGAAGAAAAAACATCACTCGTACGTATGTAGGACTTATCATCTCCGCGTAACGGTGTAATTCATTTTTCATCACCATTTTACTTGGATGGATATAAATATGGAACTAATGAATATATATTATATTTATTCCATAATTATTCTTCTGAAATTATAATATCATATCCACCTTTTTTACATTCCAATCCAATGGAAAATGATAATGTTGCTTGTGTGTACTTGTAGACTACCACCCCCACAAAGCGATGTGATCTATTTTTTATTTCTGATTTAAATGGATTATAATAAGGATAGATTCAAAGAATATATATGATATTTATATCATGATTAAATTATAGATATTATTGAACCATAATCAATGTATAAGGACTATAACTTCCATGATAAAACAAGCGTGGGAAAATAAATCTATTAACATCCGAAACAAAAATAACAATGAATGATCATTAAATAACGTGTGATATGATGTTATAAAAGGATCATATTGGATATTATAAATATAAATATTAATTTTATAAAATCAATAACATGTTTAAAATCAATATATATGATTTTGAATAGTGTTTAACCAAATGGAAACACGGGGTAAGAGATTTTACCTCAATTTCCCCTCCATTGAGACATATTGGGTAATATGAAACTATTTATTTTTATATGTTGTATAAAAAACTCATTTTATTTATTTTAAATAAATATATATTTATTTATGATGATTATAGTTTCATTTCAAGTTTAATATTTCCAGGGTTTACAATTTAAATGTTACTAAATAGGTATGAATTTATTTTACCATATCATTTATTTTGGATTGCTATTAATTTTTTTAAAGGAATATTATAATATACCCTTTATAAACTTTATATATCTACTATAACATATATAATTAAAGAGTTCCCATGTTTTCTTCAAACTATTTTTACATTTACCACTTGAATCATGCAATTTAATATTTAGGAGAAAATCTGATATGATTTCTCTTTTTGATTGGGTATATTTTTTCCATGCCCATATTTTTCAAATATTTTTACAAAAGTAATTTTTATTTACTCAAAGTAAATTTAAATTTATACTTTAATTTTTAAAATGTTTGAAATTTATAATTATAATTTTTTACAAAATATTCATTTTGAACTTTCTTTTTAAAAATTCAGAAGGAATTTTTTTAACTTATATAGCATTAACAGATTTTCCCACTGACCTAATTGTTTTACACAATTCAGCTTCTTCTAAAATATTTTAATGATTTTAAAAATAATTTTTTTAATGAAATGTTATTTTAATTTTTTTATTTAATTTTACTTTATTCTTTAAAGGAAAATATTTTATTATAAAAACAATATTTTTTGATGAATTAATGGTCATATTTTATCCGTTATTATATGTTTGGTCATTAACATTCTATTAAAACATTAAAATTGTTTTTATCATGATACATTATATTTATCTTACATATCCATATTTTTGGTATCATGGATATTATTATACCCTAAATTATAATTCAATTATATACATAGTTTTTTATATAGTTCTTTTTCATTAACTGATGAAATATTGATATTTTTATTTACTCTTTATTAATTATGAACATTTCTTGATAAGAATATTGTTTATGAATTAACATTGTCATTCAATATATTAGGAATTAATTGGACATGCAGTGATGGGTGGGGATGGGAATTTTATTTCCCCTCTATTAATCGATATGTATCATGAGACAAACTAGTTGGATAACCTTATTAATTGGATTTTTAGTGTACACCTAACCAAAGATTAATATGTCATGGTTCAATGTCTTGATGTTAAATAAATCATGATGTTTGAGATCATGAAATCCAATATTAATCATTTTCTTCATTGATAATTTAGTTATTATTATACCTGATAATAATGTATTTTTATTATCCATGGGTGCATATATTTCTCAAGATATTTATTAAATGACATGTGATTCCAGATATTTAACTTTCCACATTGATTATACCATATTTACCCATGATATATTTCATAGAACATAACCCTTACCAAGAATTTGAGCTCACACTTATTTATTTTACTTTCCCCAGGATATGAACTGGAAATATTTGAATGAGTTTCAAGGATGCTAGGCATTTTATTTTGTTATGTTTAATACTTTTTTTCTAATGTAAAAATCAAAATAATTTATGTATCTATTTCTTCAAGACTTAGAAAATATGAGGTTATTTGGGATGTGATAACTTTTATATTATAGTAATGTAATATCATAGAAACTAGATATGGGTTACTAAATTCGGGGTTGTTTAGTTGGTATCAGAGAATGTTCAATATAAACCTTGAGAAATATATTTTAAATGAGTGTAGATAACATGATAATTATGATAATTACTTATATTATTTGAGAACATTTATCATTATTTGAGGTTTTTTATTTTTTACCTCAATATTCATTATGATTATGAGATGAAACAATGTGTGGCATTATTTAGTGATTTCTCTTAATTGAAGAAATGGAATCAACACCCATAGTAAATGTAGGGATTTCCCTATTGACCTTGAAAATGCAATTAGTGTTGGGTATGAGAATATTATTTCTATAATAGGGAAGATAACCTAGGTTGTGACTAAAAATCTTTCACATATGGAGAAATATTATGTTACCCAACAAGATACCCGTATAATGGAAAATTTCATGCAATAAAAGCCACCATATTTTAGTGTAACTACTAATCTAATGGTAGATAAGAAATAGATTAAGTATCTTGAAAAGATATTTCTAGCCATTATATGTAATAAAAGAAAAAAGGTTATTTGATCAGTGTATTTTTTTAGCAGTTATGTTGATCAATGGTTGTTGTTGATCCATAATAATATGGAGGAAGAAGAAACAAAACATATGGAATAGAGATATTTTAAATTAACATTATTCACCAAAATATTTCCCACATTAGAAACCGACTGAAATGAAGATAAATTTACTCATATTAAAGAAAAGTGATGAATAATTTCTTATAGAGTATAATGCTATTTTTACAAGGCTATATAGTCATGTTATGGATTATATATGTAATCTAGAGAGAATTATTGACCATTTCATGAATATTTTAAGCTAATACTGTAAATAGAACTAGTTTCTCAAAAAAGTTCATCATATGATGAAATAATATCATATTCCATAAAAGTAGATGTGGAATTTTTTAGATATTGTATCTTCATTGGAAATAAAGATAGGATGTTTTCTGAGAAATAAGAAAAAGGTAAAGCATCAAATAAGAGTAAGGGAATGAAGAAATTTCCATCATATGAAAATTGTGGAAAGAAACATCCTTGAAAATGTTTTAAGGACATGATAGTTTGTTACAAGTGTGAAGATAATGGTCATATAGATAATGAATTTAAGGGTAAGAAAGAATCGAATATTGTACAGTGCTTCAACTATAGTGTAATGGGTTGTTTTTCACACTAATGTACCAAGTTTCAAGGTAACGTACTGAAAAATTGTTTTAGGGGGTAAGTCTAAGTTTATGTGATCACTAAAGCCGAGGTTCATGTTCCTAAAGATTTGGTAGTAGGTAATTTAATCATAAACTCAAATTTGGATAATGATTTACTTGATTCTAGATCCTTGCATACTTTTTTTTATCTTCTATGTTTTCTCAAAAAATTAGATATCACTTAAGAAGGGATTTGTTAGTTAGTAATCCTACCAGAAATATCACCACAACAAGGATGTGTCAGTCAGTTACGATTATGACACAAAAACATGGCATATATTAATATAATCATTGGTTTGGATTGACTTTCAAAATATAATGAAAATTTTATTGATAAGAGAAGGAAATTAAGATTCATGATGAGGATGTAGAATTAATTATCTTTAAAGAAGAGAATTCATCATCTAATACATATCTATATCCACCCCAATAGCTCTCTTAAATGAGATTCTTATTGAAGAAGAGAATACACATTATAAGCATGGAAAGGGTAATCTTAAAATTAAGGATATACTACTGGTATATTAATACATTGATATATTTATAGAGGAATTACAAATACATATACTAGAATGTGGAGTTGATTTTTCTGTTTATTTAATGTAACACTACATTACATTATTATTTTTATCAAATAAACTTAATTTGTTAGATCGGTTGTGTTACATGCAACAATGAGTTTTAATGAACCACAATATACTATTAACATTATTATTTAAAATTGACATTTATAATATAAAAATTAAATTGATAAATATGAATTGGAATTAACATAATTTTAAAATTAATTATAAAGGTTTTGTTTAAATAAAACATTTTTATAAATAAGTACATAATTTTTAGTAAAGTCTACTAATTCTTTGAACGTACATTTTTCTCAAAAAATGATTTCTATTTCTTTTTGTGAAAAACTGATAAAATTAATTTTTGAAACCTTTAAAAAATATATTTGATAAAATTAACTTCATTTTTGAAATTAAAATATAAAAATTACTTATGTTGGGTTCCTTATAATTTTCTAGAATGATTATTTTTTCAATGAATAGTGAAAAATTCTGATTTTTATTACAAATTTACTTTTCATTTAAAAAATTAAAAACATCCATTTTATTTTAATATGGTTGTAAAATAAAAATTAATTCCATTATATATTTATTAATCCAATTTATTTAATTTTAATTAATTTATTATTATACCTTGATATTAAAACATTCTATATTTATGAAAATGTTCTCTTCAGAAAAGTGCTTTTTCGTAGTGTATATGAGTTTAATTTTAAATTAAAATTTTCTAATTTTATAAATGAAATTTGGAAAAACAATTTAAATATTTTTAATCATTATAAATTATATTATATAATAATCTTAACTTATGTTTTGTTCAAAAAAATAATAAAAATAGTAAAAATTAATTACCACGGTTAAGGTTGAAAGGAGTTTTTCGGTGGTTAAAAAAATAAAATGGGTAAAATGAGCTATAAACTTGTCCAAATAAAATTATATTTCCATATATATACCTTATATAATATAAGATTAAAGAATGATTCATTTTGGATCATTGAGGCACATGGATAATGTGAGTACAATTTATTCTTTTCAAAAATTTCATGTGTGTCCACTCCCCCACTTATAAAATTCCACCACATATCATCTCTTATTCAGACTTCAAAAACCATTTGGATTATAAAATAAGTAACCAAATATATTACTTCAATCAATCCCTAAATCCTATAGGACTTAGTTTGATTAGGAAACCCTCTTAGGAAGACTTTTGGTATAAACCTAAAAAAAGGTTCTCTGAAGAAGAGGTAAAATTATTAAGCTTGTGTTTTTGTTTTATTTATTCCAATAACTCCTTAAAATATTCTTCAATAATGAATATATAATAAAATTAGTATATAAATTATACCAATATGTTACACTACTGGAATTTTACACTTTACCAACGGTTCACAACCATTGGTAAAGGCCTGAAAACCGTTGGTATATAGTATACCAACGGTTCCCTCAACCATGGACAAGTAAGATGTGACAATAGGCCTATACCAACGGTTCTATGAGAACTGTTGGTATAGGTGTCAAAATAGAAGGTATACCAACGGTTTGATAAAAACCATTGGCATATGTGTGTTAAATATAACATATACCAACAGTTTGTAAAACCGTTGGTATATGTGTGATACGCTTATACCAATGGTTTACAACCATTGGTATAGAGGGGATATGGAAAGCCATAAGACTATACCAACAATTCAGTTATAACCGTTGGTATAGATTTATACCAACGATTATAATAAAACCGTTGGTATAGTTATATTATAGAATCCATACCAACGGTTTTAAAACCATTGGTATACATTTGCTCAACTCCAAAGCAGCAGGCCCCTCTCCCCCTCTCCAGACCTGCAACAAAACAGCTCCAAAGCAACACACCTCCCCCTATCCAGACCTGCAACAACACCAATACAAAATCCCCATCCAAAGTATTCAAAATTTATAATTCATTACAGAATTTAGAAATTTAGAAATTTAGAAATTCAAATGCAATAAATGGTTCCTGATGTGTTAGTGGGAAACATTGGCCTATATCGACATATGAGATGGGTTATCAGAATAGCCTACATGTTTTTCATAGAATTTTCAATTAGAATAAGGGGGTATGTGGCTAATTGTAATTTTCTCTCCTGGATGTGATGTGAGATGAATACCCATATTGGGTAGTGGGTATAAATATTCAATTAATTATTTGGCATTGGGTTCCCAAAGGGACTTTGGTTTGGTCCGAGAACCCACTGTTTGAGGATGGGATTGAGGTGATCCATGTGGCTATGGTGTCACCATATGTATTCCTCACCATTGGGGTATTTTTATGAGACTTTGAAACTTATTTTTCCAGAATCTATGTGTATCCTTGTTGACCAATTTTCTATATGGTATGATTGAGTGTTCATAGGTTTCATATGAAATAACTATATGATATTTATTTGTTGTATGTTATTATATTGAATGAATGACCCATGATTGAGAATTAGAACATGAGTGTTGGTACATGTTCATGATGGGATGTCGAGACTCATTCCTAATATAATTCATGTTTTTATATATATTCTATGACCCATTTTGTTTCAATCTATGCCTTGTGAATATTTTCTTCTAATAACATATGACCAATAGACCATATTTTATTTTTTATCCCTTAATTTCAAGAATATATGTGTAGACTTATGAAGATTTTCCATATGCCAGTTGTTGTTTTTACTTAAAATGTTGTCCATTTCAAACAAAGGTGAGACACTTTGAGTGATACTAGTCACACCGTGCCTCTGATTGAGGTAGTGTTGACTCGTACTCGTCACAAATGATCCATGGATAATTGTGCTAAAGTATCAGCACAATCTGAATGCGTTTGGTCGGTTTTCCGTTTGCCAATTGTTGTTTCCACTTAAAATCCTGTCCATTTCAAACAAAAGTGAGACACTTTGAGTGGTACCCGTCACACTGTGCCTTGTATTGAGGCAAGGTTGACTCGTACACGTCACAAATGACCCATGGATCATTTAACTAAGGTGTCAACACAATCTAAATGCGTTTGATCAGTGTTCTTTATGCCAGTTATGGATTTCACTTAAAATGATGTCCATTTTAAATAAAAGAGAGACACTTTGAATGATACCTGTCACACCATGACTCGGATTGAGGCAGGATTGACTCGTAAACATCAAAAATTACCCATGGATCATTGTGCTAAATTATCAACAAAATTCGAATACATTTGGTTGGTTTTCCATATGTCAGTTGTTTTAACTTAAAATGTTGTCCATTTTAAACAAAAGTGAGACATTTTGAGTGGTACCAGACACACCATGACTCTGATTGAGGAATAGTTGACTCGTGCATATCAAAAATGTCTCATGTATCGTTTTCCTAAAGTATCAACACAATCCAAATGCGTTTGGTCGTTTTTCCGTATGCCATTTGTGGGTTTCACTTAAAATGTTGTCCATTTCAAACAATAGTGAGACACTTTGAGTGATACCGGTCACACCATGCCTCAGATTGAGGCAGGGTTGAGTCTTACCCTTAAAAAATGATCCATGGATCATTGTCCTAAAGTATCAACACAATCTGAATGCATTTGGTCGGTTTTCTATATGCCATTTGTTGTTTTCACTTAAAATCCCATCCATTTCAAATAAATGTGATACACTTTGAGTGGTACCGGCTACAACATGCCTGGGATTGAGGCGGAGTTGACTCATACACGTCAAAAATGACCCATGGATTTTTTTCCTAATGTATCAACATGATCCGAATGTGTTTGATCAGTTTTTCCATATGCCAGTTGTTGATTTCACTTAAAATGGTGTCCATTTCAAATAAAAGAGAGACACTTTGAGTGATACCAGTCACATGGTGCCTCAAATTGAGGCAGGGTTGACTCATACACGTCAGAAATAAATTATGTATCGTTGTGCTAAAGTATCAACCCAATTTTAATACATTTGGTCAGTTTTCCATATGTCAGTTGTTTTGACTTAAAATGTTATCCATTTTAAACAAAAGAGAGACACTAAGAGTGATACCAGCCACACTGTCCCTCATATTAAGGCAAGGTTGACTCTAACATGTCACAAATGACCCATGGATAATTTTACAAAAGTATCAAGAAAATATGAAATCATTTGGTTAGTTTTATGTATGTAATTTGTTGTTTTCACATAAAATCCTATCTATTTAAAATAAAAGTGAGATATTTTGAGTGGTACTGGACACACCATGCCTCAAATTGAGACGGGGTTGACTCGTACATGTCTAAAAGGACCGATGGATCATTTTCCTAAAGTATAAACACAATCCGAATGTGTTTTTACAGTTTTCTGTATGCTAGTTATTGTTTTCACTTAAAATGTTGTCCATTTCAAACAAAATTGAGACACTTTGAGTGATACTGGTCACACTATGACTCAGATTAAGGCGGGGTTAACTTTTACCCATAAAAAATTATCCATGTATTGTTGTTCTAAAGTATCAACACAATACAAATGCATTTGGTTGGTTTTCCATATGCTAGTTGTTGTTTTCACTTAAAATGTTGTCCATTTCAAATAAAAGTGAGACACTTTGAGTGGTACCGGCCACACCGTGCCTCGGATTGAGGCAGGGTTGACCCGTACACATCACAAATGACCCATGGACCGTTTTCCTAAAGTATTAATACAATATGAAAGCGTTTGGTTAGTTTTCCATAGGCAATTTATTGTTTTCACTTAAAATCATGTCTATTTCAAATAAAAGTGGGACATTTTGAGTGGTACCGGCCACACTATGCCAAGATATGATTCACTAACAACATAAAAGGAGTGGTTGTGATGAATTCAAATCAAGTTGATTCATATAATCATGAAACATTAATTGTATAATGAAAATAAAAAACAAATCAAACTGCAATTATTGGGTATGTCATGCCACACACGGCACCACCTGGTTCAAGCGCACCAAACACCTAAAAAACACATATTTAGTCGTTCCGCGCAAACCTCAATTTTGAATGAAGTGTTGTTTTTTTAAACCTCATGAATAATAATTAGGGTATTTTCGTGTGATTTCAAGTCATTATGATGTCGTTGGGTATGTATTTGACCATAAAACACTTGTTTTGGCCATTTACGACACATAAAGTGATTTTTCAGCCACCGTGGTAAAACAACACCAATAATTGATGTTCCGTCTGGCCAACCATTTCAAAATTCACCCACCCTTTGTTTTCGTCCGATTTCATGGCATTCTGAGGTCGTTCGACCAGTTTTGACCACCCCACACATGCTTTTAAAGCACGCCAAACAATAAAAAACACATATTCAGCCGTGCTGGGAAAACTGTGTGTCCGAATGACGTGTCGTATCCTCATACACCTCAAGAATAATAATTATGGTGTTTTCTTGTGATTTAAAGTCATTCTATCGTTAAACGCATGTTTTGGCCATTTACGACATGCGAAGTGCATTTTCGGCCACCACGGTCACAAGACACCTCTGATTGACGTGACGTCTAGCCGAACATTTCACAATTCACCCAACCTTTGTTGTCGTCCAATTTCATGGCATTCTGAGGTCGTTCGATAGGTTTTGACCACCCCTTGAAAGCTTTTCAAGCGCGCCAAACACATAAAAAACATATATTCAGTCATGCCGTGCAAACCGTGCGTCTGAATGACGTTCCGTCTCTTCTTACACCTCACAAATAACAATTATGGTGTTTTTTTGTTATTTCAAGTCATTCTGATGTCGTTCGACATGAATTTGACTGTTAAACACATGTTTTGGCCATTTACGACATGGAGAGCGTGTTTTCGGCTATCGCGGTCACAAGACACCTCCGATTGACATTTGGTCTGGACGACCACTTCACAATTCACCCACCCTTTGTTGTCATCTGATTTCATGGCATTCTGGGGTCGTTCGGCTAGTTTTGACCACCCCACGCACACTTTTCAAGTGCACAAAACACCTAAAAACACATATTCAGTTGTGCCGCACAAAATGCATGTCCGAATGACATGTCGTCTTCTCGCACACCTCAAGAATAATAATTATGGTGTTTTGTGTGATTTAAAGTCATTTTGATGTCGTTCGACATGCATTTGACCGTTAAACGCATGTTTTGGCCATTTACGACACGCGGAGTGCGTTTTCGGCCACTGCGGTCACACGACACCTCCGATTAACATGACGTCTAGACGAACATTTGAAAATTCACCCACCCTTTGTTGTCGTCCGATTTCATGGCATTCCGAGGTCGTTCGGCTATTTTCGACCACCCCACGCATGCTTTTCAAGCACACCAAACACCTAAAAAACCCATATTCAGTCGTTCCATGCAAACCGCGCATCCAAATGATGTGTTGTATTTTAATACACCTCACGAATAATTATTATGGTGTTTTAGTGTGATTTCAAGTAATTCCGATATCGTTCGGCATGCATTTGACCGTTAAACGCATGATTTGGCCATTTACAACACGCAGAGTGCGTTTTCTGCCACCGTGGTCACACAACACCTCCGATGGACGTATTGTCTACCCGACCATTTCAAAATTCACCCACCATTTGTTGTCGTCTGATTTCATGGAATTATGAGGTTTTTCGGCTGGTTTTGACCACCCCACGCATGTTTTTCAAGCGCGCCAAACACCTAAAAAACACATATTCAGCTGTGACGCACCAACCATGCATCCAAATGACATGTAGTCTCCTCATACAACTCATGAATAATATTTAGGGTGTTTTAATGTGTTTTAAAGTCATTATGATGTCATTAGTCATGCATTTGACCGTTAAACGCATGTTTTGGCCATTTACGACACGCAGAGTGCATTTTCGGCCACCGCGGTCACACGACACCTCTGATTGATGTGACGTCTGACCGACCATTTCACAATTCACCCACCCATTGTTGTCATCCGATTTCATGGCACTCCGAGGTCGTTCAGCTTGTTTTGACCACCCCACGCACGCTTTTCAAGCACGCCAAACACCTAAAGAACACATATTCAGTCGTGTCGCGCAAACCACACATTCGAATGATGTGTCGTCTTTTCGTACACCTCAATAATAATAATTAGTGTCTTTTAGCTTGATTTCAAGTCATTCTGATGTCGTTCGGCATGCATTTGACTGTTAAACGCATGTTTTGGCCATTTACGACACGCATAGTGCGTTTTCGGCCACCGTGGTCACAAAAAACCTCCGATTGACATGACATCTAGCCTACCATTTCACAATTCACCCACCATTTGTTGTCGTCTGATTTCCTGGCATTCCTCGGTCGTTCGACTGGTTTTGAGCACCCCACGCACGCTTTTCAAGCGCGCCAAACACCTAAAAAAACACATATTCAGTCGTGTCGCACAAACCGCGCATCCAAATGACGTTTTGTGTCTTCGTAAACCTCAAGAATAATAATTAGGGTGTTTTCATTTGATTTCAACTCATTCTGATGTCGTTGGGTATGTATTTGACCGTAAAACACATCTTTTGTCCATTTACGACACGCAGAGTGCGTTTTCGGCCACCGCGGTCACACGACACCTATGATTGACGTGACGTCTAGCTGACTATTTCTTAATTCACCCAACCCTTTTTGTCGCCCAATTTCATGGCATTCCGAGGTCATTCAGCTGGTTTTGACCACCCCACGCACGCTTTTCAAGCGCGCCAAACACCTAAAAACACATATTTTGTCGTGCCGCACAAACCGTGTATCCGAATGGTGTGTTGTATTTTCATACAAATCATGAATAATAATTAGGGTGTTTTCGTGTGATTTCAAGTCATTCCGATGTCTTTGAGTATGTATTTGACAGTTAAACGCATGTTTTGGCCATTTACGACACGCAGAGTGCGTTTTCAACCACCGAGGTCACACGACACCTCCGATTGATATTCCATCTCGCTAAACATTTCAAAATTCACCCACCCTTTGTTTTCGTCCAATTTCATGGCATTTTGAGGTCTTTCGGCCGATTTTGACCACCCCATGCACGCTTTTCAAGCGCGCCAATCACCTAAAAACACATATTCAGCCGTGCCGCGCAAACCGCACATCCGAATGATATGTCATCTCCTCGTACACCTCAAGAATAATAATTAGGGTGTTATCTTGTGATTTAAAGTCATTATCTTGTCGTTCGACATGCATTTGACAGTTAAATTCTTGTTTTGGCCATTTATGACATGCAGAGTGCATTTTTGGCCACCACGGTCACACGACACCTCTGATTAACGTGACGTCTAGCCGACCGTTTCAAAATTCACCCACCCTTTGTTTCCATATGATTTCATGGAATTCTGAGGTCGTTTGGATAGTTTTTATCACCCCATGCACGCTTTTCAAGCACGCCAAACACCTAAAAAACACATATTCAGTCGTGCAATGCAAACCACGCATCCTAATGACGTGTTGTCTTTTTGTACACCTCACGAATAATAATTAGGGCGTTTTCATGTGATTTCAAGTCATTTTTATGTCGTTGGGTATGTATTTGATCATAAAATACATGTTTTGGCCATTTACGACACGCAGAGTGCGTTTTCAGCCACCGCGGTCACACGACACATCCGATTGACGTGTCGTCTGGTCAACCATTTCACAATTCACCCACACTTTGTTGTCGTTCGATTACATGGCATTCAGAGGTCGTTCATCCAGTTTTGACCACCCCACACATGCTCTTCAAGCGCACCAAACACCTAAAAAACACATATTCAGCTGTGACACACAAACCGAACGTCCGAATGACATGACGTCTCCTCGTACACCTCAAAAATAATAATTATGGTGTTTTTGTGTGATTTCAAGTCATTATGATGTTGTTTGTCATGAATTTGACCGTTAAATGCATGTTTTGGCCATCTAGGACACGTAGAGTGTGTTTTCAGCCACCGTGGTCACACAACACCTCCGATTGACGTGACGTCTAGCCGACCATTTTAAAATTCAGCCACACATTGTTTTTGTCAGATTTCATGGAATTCCGAGGTCGTTCGGATGGTTTTGACCACCCCACACATGCTTTTCAAGCGTGCCAAAGACCTAAAAAACCTATATTCAGTCGTGCCACGCAAACCGTGTATTTGAAGGACGTGTCATCTTTTCGTACAACTCAAGAATAAAAATTAGGGTGTTTTCATGTGATTTAAAGTCAATCTGATGTCATTCTGCATGAATTTGACCATTAAACAAAAGAGAGACATTTAGAGTGATACGGTCCACACCGTGCCTTGGATTAATAAACCCCCATTGATCCATTTCAAATCCAAAGTTTATATAGTAGTTCCTCCAAAACATTGATTTCGGTATATATCCAAGTGACTTATCAGTTGGAGAGGTTCTTAATTGTTGTATAAATCCTTATTGGTAAAAATATTTCACTATCCATTATAGACGGTGAACCAAATTTAACTAGATGAATAACTAGTCCAATGAATATCACTACTGTAAATGGGGCTTTTCCCAACGATTATGAACCATTGGGAAAAGCTGCAGAACCGTTGGTATAACATATACCAACGGTTCAACAAACCGTGGGTAAGTAAGCCATTGGGAAAACCCATCCCAATGGTTTATAAAGAACAGTGGGTATATGTTAGTAAAATTAACCTATTCCAACAGTTTGGTTAAACCGTTGGCATAAGTTTTACCAATGGTTTACACCAAACCGTTGGTAAAGATAATGAAAATTCAGTCTTCCCCAACGGTTCTAAACCATTGGGAAAGGTTTTTACCAATGGTTCTCTTTGAACTGTTGGTAAAAAAATCCCTAGAAACCTTTCCCAATGGTTTTTAAACCATTGGGAAAGCGTTATTATAAGCCTATACCAATAGTTTGAAACTATTGGAATAGGCTATGCTGTGCAAATTGCACAGCAGCCTGCAATTTGCACAGTAGCCTCTAATTTTTCATAGAAGCCTCTATTCTATTATGCTACATGAAATAAAAAACTAATACATACATATAAAGAACAAATTCATATACATTTAACATATAATGATTTCTTGATCTATACACATCCAGAATTCTATCAAAATTCATAACATAATTATAAACATACATAATTGATTTAGAATTCAATTTAAAATTTAGATGACCATTGAATGTGGAATCCGGAATTCAATTAATAATTAAATACATACATAATTTAATTATCAATTATCAATAAAATAAATAAAAAATAGAATAAGTATCAACAGAATCTGAATACATTTGTTCGTATTTTTGTATACCAGTTGTTTTTACTAAAAATGATGTCCATTTTAAACAAAATACATACACTTGGAGTGATACCGGCCACATCGTGGCTCGAATTGAGGCAGGGTTGACTCATACACATTACATATGACCCATGGATCGTTTTCCTAAAGTATCAACATATTCTGAAATCATTTGGTTAGTTTTCCGTATACCAGTTATTGTTTTCACTTAAAATGTTGTTCATTTCAAAAAAAATGAGACACTTTGAGTGGTTTCACCCACACCAGGCCTCAGATTGAGGTGGGGTTGACTTTACACGTCACATATGACCCAAGGATCGTTTTACTAAAGTTTTAATGGAATCAAAATGCATTTGGTCGGTTTTCCGTATTTCATTTATTGTCTTCACTTAAAATGATGTCTATTTTAAACCAAAGAGAGACAATTTGAGTGGTTTCTGCCACACCGTGCCTTGTATTGAGGTGGGGTTGACTCGTACACGTCAAAAATGACCCATGGATCATTGTGATAACGGTTCAATAGAATCCGAATGCGTTTGGTCGGTTTTCTGTATGTCAGTTGTTGTTTTCACTTCAAATGGAGTCCATTTTAAACTAAAGAGATACACTTTGAGTAGTTCTGTCCATACCGGACCTCCGATTGAGGTGGGGTTGACTCGTGTATGTCATATATTACCCATGGATCATTGTGCTAAAGTATCACCACAATCAGAATCTGTTTGGTAAGTTTTCTGTATGTACTTAAAATTTTGTCCATTTTAAACAATAGAGAGACACTTAGAGTGATCCCAGACACATCGAGACACGGAATGAGGCACAGTTGACTCTTACACGTCACATATGACCCATGGATCATTTTCCTAAAGTTTTAACAGAATCCGAATTCGTTTGGTCAGTTTACCGTATGTCAGTTATTGTTTTCAATTAAAATGAAGTCCATTTTAAACTATAGAGAGGCAATTTGAGTGGTGCCGGCCACTATGTGCCTCGGATTGAGACTGGGTTGGCACGTTCACATCACATATAACCCATGGATCATTTTATAAAAGTTTCAACTGAATCCTAATTTGTCTAGTCAGTTTTCTGTATGCCAGTTGTTTTCATTTAAAATGTTGTCTATTTCAAATAAACCTGAGACACTTTGAGTGGTTTCGGCCACAACTGGCCTTGGATTGAGGTGGGGTTGACCTGTACACATCACAAATGACTCATGAAACGTTTTTCTAAAGTTTCAAGAGAATATGAATGCGTTTGGTCAGTTTTCCGTATGTCAGTTGTTGTTTTCAATTAAAATCAAGTCCATTTTAAACTATAGAGAGACACTTCGAGTGGTGCCGGCCACTCCACGCCTCATATTGAGGATGGGTTGATTCGTACACATCAGAAATGACCCAAATATCATTTTCATGAATTATCAACACAATCCGAATGCGTTTGGTCGGATTTCGGTATGTAAGTTTTACTTTTTACTTAAAATGTTATTCATTTTAAACAAAAGTGAGACACTTCGAATGGTGTCGGCTGCACCGCGCCTCAGATTGAGGCGGGGTTTACTCGTACACATCAAAAATGACCCATGGATCATTTTACTAAAGGTTCAATAGAATCCGAATGCGTTTGGTCAGTTTTCCATATGTCAGTTGTTGTTTTCACTTAAAATGAAGTCCATTTTAAATTAAAGAGAGAGACTTTGAGTGGATCCGACCACACCGCACCTAAGATTGAGGCCGGGTTGACTCGTGCACATTATATATTACCCATGGATCATTGTGCTAAAGTATCAATACAATCAGAATCCGTTTGGTCAGTTTTTCGTATGTTCTTAAAATGTTGTCCAGTTTAAACAAAAGAGAGACACTTAGAGTGATATCGGCCACACTGCGACTTGGATTGAGGAACCACTGACTCATACACGTCACATATGCCCCATGGATCATTTTCCTAAAGTTTCAATAGAATCCGTAATTCAATTCATAATTTGATCGGTTTTTCATATACCATATGTTTTTACTAGAAATGATGTCAATTTTAAACAAAATACATACACCTGGAGTGATACCGGCCACACCGTGCCTCGGATTGAAGCGAGGTTGACTCGTACACGTCACAAATGACCCATGGATCGTTTTCCTAAAGTATCAACATATTCCAAAAGCGTTTGGTCAATTTTACGTATGTCAGTTGTTGTTTTCACTTAAAATGAAGTGATTTTTAAATAAAAAAGAGACACTTTGAGTGGTGCCGGCCACACCGCACATCGGATTGAGGTGGGGTTGATTCGTACATGTCACAAATTACTCATGGATCATTGTGCTAAAATATCAACACAATAAGAATCCTTTTGGTTGGTTTTCCATATGTACTTAAAATGTTGTCCATTTTAAACCTAAAAGAGACACTTTGGGTGGTCCTGGCCACACAACGACTTGGATTGAGGCATGGTTGACTTGTACACGTAACATATGACCCATGGATCGTTTTACTAAAATTTCAACAGATTCCAAATGCGTTTGGTCGGTTTTTCATATTCCAGTTGTTCTTTTCAATTATAATCCTATCCATTTTAAACAAAAGAGACACAGTTAGAGTGGTACCATCCACACCGCATCTCGGATTTAGACGAGGTTGACTCGTACATGTATCAAATGACCCATGGATCATTGTCCTAAATTATCAAAACAATCCAAATGCGTTTGGTCAGTTTTCCGTATGCTAGATGATGTTTTCACTTACAATGATGTCCTTTTGAAACAAAAGACAGACACATTGAGTGGTGATGGCCACACCGCGGCTCAGATTGAGGCGGGTTTGATTCATACACGTCACATATGACCCGTGGATCGTTGTGCTAAAGTATTAACACGATCAGAATCCGTTTGGTTAGTTTTCCGTATGTACTTAAAATGTCGTCCATTTTAAACAAAAGAGAGACACTTAGAGTGATCTCGGCCACACCAGGACTCGGATTGAGCCCGAGTTGGCTCGTACAGGTCACATATGACCCATGGATCGTTTTGATAAATTATCAACAGATTCCGAATGCGTTTGTTTGGTTTTTCATTTGCTAGTTGTTCTTTTCACTTATAATCATGTCCATTTTAAACAAAAGTGACACATTTAGAGTGGTACCGGCCACACTGCATCTCAGATTTAGACGAGGTTGACTTGTACACATCTCAAATGACCCATGGATCATTTTCCTAATGTATCAACACAATCCGAATGCGTTTGGTCAGGTTTCCGTATGCCAGTTGATGTTTTCACTTGAAATTATGTCCTTTTGAAACAAAAGATAGTCACTTTGAGTGGTGCCGGCCACACCGTGTCTCATATTGAGGCCGGGTTGATTCGTACACATCACATATGACCCATGGATCGTTGTTCTAAAGTATCAACCCAATCAGAATCCGTTTGGTCAGTTTACCGTATGTACTCAAAATATTGTCCATTTTAAACAAAAGAGAGACACTTAGAGTGATCCCGGCCACACCGCGCCTCGGATTGAGCCCGGGTTGGCTCGTACACGTCACATATGACCCATGGATCGTTTTGATAAATTTTCAATAGATTCCGAATGCGTTTGTTCAGTTTTTCATATGCCAGTTGTTCTTTTCACTTATAATCCTTTCCATTTTAAACAAAAGAGACACATTTAGAGTGGTACCGGCCACACCGTGTCTTGGATTTAGATGGGGTTGACTCGTATACGTCTCAAATTACCCATGGATCATTTTACAAAAGTATCAACACAATCTGAATGTGTTTGGTCGGTTTTTCGTATGCCAGTTGATGTTTTCACTTAAAATGATGTCCTTTTGAAACAAAAGACAGACACTTTGAGTGGTACTGGTCACACTGTGTCTCATATTGAGGCTAGGTTGATTCGTACACGTCACATATGACCCATGGATCATTGTGCTAAAGTATCAACATAATCAGAATCCGTTTGGCCAGTTTTTCGTATGTACTTAAAATGTTGTCCATTTTAAACAAAAGAGAGACACTTAGAGTGATCCCGGCCACACCGTGACTCAGATTGAGCCCAGGTTGTCTCATACACATCATATATGACCCATGGATCGTTTTGATAAATTATCAACAGATTCTGAATGCGTTTGGTCAGTTTTTTATATGCCAGTTGTTCTTTTCACTTATAATCCTGTCCATTTTAAACAAAAGAGACACAATTAGAGTGGTACCGGCCACACCGCATCTCTGATTTTGACGGGGTTGACTCTTACATGTCTCAAATGACCCATGGATCATTTTCTTAAAGTATCAACACAATCCGAATGCGTTTGGTCAGTTTTTTGTATGCCAGTTGATGTTTTCACTTAAAATGATGTCCTTTTGAAACAAAAGACAGACACTTTGAGTGGTGCCAGTCACACCACATCTCAGATTGAGGCGGGGTTGATTCTTACATGTCACATATGACCCATGGATCGTTGTGATAATGTATCAACACAATCAGAATTCGTTTGGTCAGTTTTCCGTATGTACAGAAAATGTTGTCCATTTTAAACAAAAGAGAGACACTTAGAGTGATCCCGGCCACAACGTGACTCGGATTGAGCCCGGGTTGGCTCGTACACATCACATATGACCCATCACTACTGGAAATATGACTTTTCTCAATTCTTATATACCAACGGTTTGTAAAAACTATTGGTATAGGTTCCCTTTCCCAACGGTTTGGCCAAACCGTTGGGAAAGGGTATGGCTTTCCCAACAGTTTGGCCAAACCATTGGGAAATGTCCACTTTGTGGCCACCTTTCCCAACAGTTCCAAACCATTGGAAAAGGTCTCCCACATATCAACCTTCACCCAGAATCAAAATCCAGGATCAAAACCTATACCAACGGTTGTCAAAAACGTTGGTATAGGTCTATGCCAATGGTTTTGACAACTGTTGGTATAGATCCTTTGATTTTTTATCAGTTCTTCTTACCGAGAACATTATATAAATCAAAATTTAAAATAATTATGAGAATACATATATATATTATGTAATTATGTTCACAAAAGTCATGTTAGGTTAGTGGTTAAGTCGTTCAATGATAAACTAGGGGTCCTGGGATCAAATCCCAGTGAATGTTTTTTTGAAATACATATAACAACGGTTCCATAACCGTTGGTATAGATTTTCATATTACTTATACCAACGGTTTCCAAAACCATTGGTATAGGTCTATACCAACAGTTTTCCCAAAACCGTTGGTATAGACCTATCCCAACGACTTACTTGGAAACGGTTCTCCAAACCGTTGATATAGGATATACCAACGGTATGGAGGCCTATACCAACGGTTCCAAACTATTGGTATAGGTTAGTTTTCCAGTAGTGCATGGATAGTTTTGATAAATTATCAATAGATTCCGAATGCGTTTGGTCGGTTTTTCGTATGCTAGTTGTTCTTTTCACTTATAATCATGTCCATTTTAAAAAAAAGATACACAGTTAGAGTGGTACCGACCACACCGCATCTCAGATTTAGACAGGGTTGACTCGTACACATCACATATGACCCATGGCTTGTTCTCCTAAAGCATCAACACATTTCGAATGCGTTTGGTGAGTTTTTCATATGTCAGTTGTTGTTTTCACTTAAAATGATGTCCATTTTAAACAAAAGAGAGACACTATGAATGGTGTCAGCCACACCGCTCCTCGGATTGAGGCGGGGTTGACTCGTACACATCACACATGACCCATGGATCATTGTGCTAATGTATCAACACAATCAGAATCCGTTTGGTCGGTTTTCCATATGCTAGTTGTTGTTTTCACTTAAAATGAAGTCCATTATAAACAAAAGAGAGACACTTTGAGTGGTTTCGGCCACACCGTTCCTTGTATTGAGTATAGGTTGACTCATACACATCATATATGACCCATGGATTGTTATCCTAATGTTTCAACGAAAACCGAATGTGTTTGGTCAGTTTTCCATATCTACTTAAAATGTTGTCCATTTTAAACAAAAGAGAGACACTTAGAGTGATCCCAGCCACAACGCAACTCGGATTGAGCCCATGTTGGCTCATACATTTCACATATGAGCCATTAATCATTGTGATAAATTAGCAATAGAATCCGAATGCATTTGGTCAGTTTTCCGTATGCCAGTCTTTCTTTTCACTTATAATACTGTCCATTTTAAACAAAAGAGACACAGTTAGAGTGGTACCAGCCACATTGCTTCTCGGATTTAGACGGGGTTGACTCTTACACGTCTCCAATGACCCATGGATCATTTTACTAAATTATCAACACAATCCGAAAGCGTTTGGTCGGTTTTCCGTATGCCAGTTGATGTTTTCACTTAAAATGATGTCCTTTTGAAACAAAAGAGAGACACTTTGAGTGGTGCCGGCCACACTGCATCTCAGATTGAGGCGGGGTTGATTCATACACGTCACATATGACCCATGGATCGTTTTTCTAAAGTATAAACACAATCAGAATCCGTTTGATCAATTTTCCATATGTACTTAAAATTTTGTCCATTTTAAACAAAAGAGAGACACTTAGAGTGATACCGGACACACCGTGCCTCGGATTGAGGTGGGGTTTACTCGTACACCTCACATATGACCCATGGATTGTTCTCCCAAAGCATCAACACATTTAGAATGCGTTTGGTCAGTTTTTTGTATGTCAGTTGTTGTTTTCACTTAAAATGATGTCCATTTTAAACAATAGAGAGACACTATGAATGGTGTCGGCCACACCGCGCCTCGGATTGAGGCAAGGTTGACTCGTACACGTCACATATGACCCATGGATCGTTGTGCTAAAGTATCGACACAATCAGAATCTGTTTGGTAGGTTTTCTGTATGTTAGTTGTTGTTTTCACTTAAAATGAAGTCCATTTTAAACAAAAGAGAGACACTATGAGTGGTGTTGGCCACACCGTGCTTCGGATTGAGCCCGAGTTGGCTCGTACACGTCACATATGACCCATCGAACGTTTTGATAAATTATGTTAGTTGTTTATTCACATTATTCAAATACACTATTTGAAACATTTCAGAGCTAACAATTCCATGCCCAATGAATACATCCCTTTTATAACATACCAAGAATTCATGATATTGATTAAATGTGTAAATGTGATTTAAATTTATTATCAAGATGAAAATAAATAAAATATATATTATATATTTTCTAGTAGTAAATGAAATCAAGGAGGGTGGGGGGGCTATCCGAGGGGGTTGTCCGGGTGGCTGTCCGGTGGGTGTCTGGGGGGCTGTCTGGGGACCAAGGAGGATGGTGGGGGGGTATATCCGGGGTCCAAGGAGGATGGTGGGGGGTTTTCCAGGGTCCAGGAAGGAGGGGGGCTGTCCAAGGAGTTCCCAAACACACAACCAATAAAAGACAACAACATCCATAAAAATAGACAATATATAAAAATAACTCAACTCCAATACTATACTACGGATCTAGATAAAACCAACAACTGGAATAGATTAAACATTAAATATCAGTAATATTAGTCAAAAAATGTAATGGATCAATTTTCCCCACATCACCATCACCATCACCATCACCCTCATCCTCGTCCCCATAATCATCATCACCCTCCTCAGCGCCCTCCTCCTCGGCCTCGCCCTCGCCATCCGCCTCGCCCTCCTCGTCTCCCTCCTCTTCCACATCAGACTCCTCTCTGTCATCATTGTCAAGATGGACATCATACTAACCAACACTAGAACTTCCACCTAGTGCACCATATATAGAACTTATCGATGACATATATTAATCAAAAGATGGGCTGGCCTTTGCTGGAAGTGTTGGATGTAGAACTTCAATAAATTTCATAAATGCACTGTTTGCCCTAGCAGACTATTCTGCCGTCTCTGTGGCCCTTTTCTCAACCTCTTATTCCTCTAACCTAACATTATGCATCTCGGTGGCACTACAACTTATACCTGAGGAGGGAAAATACCTCATCGAGGCTATCCTGGGTCGGCAGCGTACTCTGCCTGGATGCTCCTCTCCCAACACCTGATGTAAGTGATCAGTTTGACCAAAATTGTCTGCTTCTTGGGAATAGATGGCCTCTAAAGTATCCTGTTACAAATATAAATATATTATTAAGATACAAAATATATATTTATATACAAAATCAACAGATTAAAACTTACAATCTACTGTTGAGTCGCTTCGTTGACGGCACTTCCATCCTTTTTCTGTCTACTTGAGCAAAATAGTTTTGCTCGAGGCACACATCCTTCAATATTCTGTATTTGCCTCTATAATGACATTGAAAACTAAATTTATAGGAAAACTTTAGAAAATGATTAAATAATTGAGGAAACAAAAGAAAATTTAAGTCGTAAAGAAAACTTATAAACAATTGTCATACCTGCTTCCTCTCATGATTCGGCATCGAAGTACATCCTAGTGTGTGGAGGTATTTTTTTGCATCGATGTTTTTTTTATTTTTTCCAGATGATTCATAAATAAAATTTGATAATTCAAAGGATAATATTAATGCAAAACATGAAAGTTATTATTTAAATACCTCAAATGTAATTCATACCTTAAACTAGGTACTCGTCCAATGAGTAATCATCTGACGATATTGATCTATAGGACAATCATCCACGACTGGTACAACCTCTAACTGAGTTCCAACTCTAGCATGCTAGCCAATATATAACTCATGCTTGTAGGCTCTCCAAATCTCACCTAAATCCTTTAAAAGTTCTGGTCGTGAACCCTCACCATCGGGAAAATTAAATCGAAGCTGACATCAAAATATTAATTCATATAAATAAAAAAATAATTCATGGCATTAAATACAACATATTTTTTTACCCATATCTCTGCCCAAGCTCTATCCTTGACCTAATGTGGGAAATTTCACCATGATAGCGGGATGACGGGAATGATGTCGGAGTATTTGGAAAGCATCGCCAAAAAACTCCGACATTGCTGCCCTGTTTTCTCAACCATTTGGTTGTCTTTATTGTAATCCACCATAACCTGTGTGCAGCGGTTCCACACTGAACGCATGCGTGTACGCCCCCGCCCCTGCCTCCTATCAGTAGATGTATCTGTCATGAAATAAAAACAAATATTTTATCAAAACATGTTATAATGAAAATAAATATTTCTATAAAAATTTGTTAGGGTTCTATAAATATACCTACACCAGTCTGATCGCTGAACGCCACTAGATCCACAGAAACTGATGGAACACCCTGTGGTGGAATAGGAGTCGAAGACAATGGAATATAGAAGCTCAGAGAGACAGAAGTATAAGGAAAAGAAGATGGGACATCTGTATGACCGGATTCTGACTGGGGAGTGGGAATCATCATGGGATGTGAAAATGATGGGCCAGAAGATGCAAAAGGTGGAAAAAACATGAGAGGCCTAAATATCCCATGTGTCCCTAATGACACACCAGGATCAAAATGTGGGAAGGATGAAATGTCAGTGGGAGGGGCAGGGTCTAGTCGGGTACGTGCAGCTGCTCATCCACCTCTGGTATGAACCCTCCTCGTACCACCGGCCTGAGCACTAGGACCAATACTTGGATCCTCGTCGAATAACTGTCAATGTATAGGTGGATCCTACAAAAATGTTTACAAAAAAATTAATCACATGACATTATATATTCTTTAAATATATATATTTGAAATAAATTACTCACTGTAGAAACTAATGGTGGAATTCCCAACTCCACCATTCGACGATTGTTCTTCATCATTTTTTCCCTTCGTCTCTCTTCAATTAGCTGCATTTCCTGCTTTTGAAAACAAATATGTAATTAATTAGAAAAAGGAAACTAATGTGTAACCCAAAAAACTAAATATATGAGGGAATAATGGGATTAATTGGTAATTTAGATATCAATTGTTTTAGAAGATCTAGAATGGATTTAATAAATCATACAAGTTGTAATGTCCACCAAGTAAGAAATATTGTTTGACTAGGTTTGAATACAGTTCAATTCCAAATTAGAAAATGAAATTCAAATAAAACAGCAACCAATAAACATTGAAAATCCACATAACGGTCAAGTCAGTTAAAAAATATTTGTGATCAATACTAAATCAATTTGAATATTACCAACCTTAATAAGGAAACTAATGTGTAACCCAAAAAACTAAATATATGAGGGAATAAGGGGATTCATTAGTAATTTAGCTATCAATTGTTTTAGAAGAACTTGAATGGATTTAATAAATCATACAAGTTGTAATGTTCACAAAGTTAGAAATATTGTTTTACTAGGTTTGAATACAGTTCAATTATAAATTAGAAAATGCAATTCAAATAAAACTACAACCAATAAACATTGAAAATTCACATAACGGTCAAGTCAGATAAAACATATTTGTGATCAATACTAAATCAATTTGAATATTACCAACCTTAAAAACCCAACTCGAGGTAAACCAAAAGAATTTAGAACATGGATGAATGATTCTATATATTTTCAACCACAAATTCAGGTTCACAATCAACTCTGACAATTGAGCTATTGGGGTCATCAAAAGAAATAAATGGATTGCTTCCAATGGCACTAGAGAAATTTTCAATTCCATAATCACCATCATCAAAAATATGTCTTGGAATTACTTCAACTATGACACAAAATTCAGGTCGAAGTTGGTCTTTGACATAAAAAACTTGTTTATCCATTGATGACAACACATATGGTTCTTCGGTAGCAAGAGTGTGAGTCATATTAATTACTCTAAATCCACAATCATCAATAAATGTACCATGTCTAGTCATTGAATCAAACCAATGACATTTCATCATTGTGACTCATCCATGAGAGTAATAATCCAATATTATTATTTTCTCAACGACTCCATAATAACCCACATTTTCAAATCGCTGTCTACTATCTGATGCACTGGAATAACAATCTGTTGAGGCAGTAACCATAACACTATCATGTTGTGTTCTCATGTTCTTTGTTCATTCAGTGACAATAAATTTGTACCCATTGATAACAATTGATTTATAGTCACGAACCATGGTATTAGGACCAAAATCCAAAGATCTTATTTCCTCAGAGACAGAGTCGGAAGAAAAACTCAATACCTGCAATATAAATGACTGTTAAACTTAATTAAATATTGATATAATTATTTTAAACAGTAATATTTTTACCCTCAATTTTAACCAAGCAGAAAACTATTTGCTATGAAAAGTCTCTCTCCTTCTCAAAGATAAAGAACGATGCTTCCTATTTATCATTGTTTTATGTTCCCTCTAGATAAAAAATATGAATAGTTTAACAGATATATATGTAAGATATACATATTCAATTTAGTTACCTAATATAGTAATCGAACAAATCACATTTGAACAAAACTGTGCGATGTTCCATCTCCCGCTCTTCATGGATTAATGTCTTCAATGTATATGATCCAAGAATTCCTCCTGTTTGAGGAAGTGATGGAAAACTGGGTTCAATTTGATCATACTATTCTTCTTCATTTCTCATTGTTCTGTTCATTCTTGTAGTAAGATCAGAAAAATACATCGAGCAGAAATCCATACATTCTTGATTCAAGTAATTGTTCACGATAGAACCTTCAGGATGATTCCTGTTTCGGACATAAGAATTTAATGTGTACATATTTTTTTCAGTTGGATACATCCAACGAAAAGAAACAGGTCCTCTGAGAAGTATTTCAGTGGGAATATGGACAGTCAGATGCAGCATGCATGTGAAAAATGATGGAGGAAATATTTTCTCCAACTCACACAAAATTAATGGGGCATATGTCACCATTTTTTGCAAGAAAGATTTGGAAAACTTCTTAGCACAAAGATCTCTAAACAAATGGCACAACCGAATAACAGTCACCATTAAATTATTGGAAAAAAGATGACATATTGATATTAGAAGCAACACATGCAGTAAAACGTGATAATCATGAGTCTTCAAAGATTTTAGCTTCAACTCTATTTTGTTTACCCGTTTAGATATGTTGCTTGAATAGCCATCAGAAACTATAATAGTCTCTAATACTTCCAGAAATTGTTTTTTTGTAGGTTTCATCACATAAGAAGTACATGGAAGTTTCCATTTATTTTCACTGATATGCACATGATGCAATTCTGGTCTGATGCCCCAATCCACCAAGTCACGCCGAGATCGTAAATCATCTTTTTCCTTCCCCTTGAAATTTAGATGAACCGAAATCAACATTTCACATATATTCATTTCAATATGAATTACATCTAAGAAATGACGTAAAAAATTGGTTGACCAATAAGGAACATCAAAAAAGATACTCCTTTTCCTCCAATTGTAACAGGTTTCAGTGGAAACATTCTTTCTCTTTCCAGATTTCATTTGACCCTTCCCGAATGAAAAAAAAATCTTTAAATTCATTAAGCACATCAGTTCCAGACATACGCTGAGGTGGAGCATCCGTTTCTATGGTATTATCAAATCTTCGATGATTCGTTCTATATGGATAATCATTTGGCAAGAATCGGTAATGTCCTATAAAACTAAAACTACAATGATGTTTCAGTCTTATGGATCATGTATTCTTCATACAAACTGGGCATGACAGTTTTCCCTTCGTGATCCATCCATACATCATTATATAAGATGTAAAATCATTGATCGTCCATATAAGCGCAACACACATCGAAAATATGTCTTTTGAACATGTATCGTATGTGCGCACACCCGCATCCCAAATAAGATTCAACTCTTTTATTAAAGGTTTCATGTATACATCAATATCAATGCTGGGATCAGAAGGACCAGATATGAGTATACTCATAAAAGTGAAAGGTTTTTTCATACACAACCATGGGGGAAGATTATAAATGTGTATAAAAAATGGCCATGTGTTGTGCGAAGTAAGCATCTGCCCAAACGAATTAGAACCGTCGCATGAAAGACCCAGCCTCACATTACGCACATTAGCTACAAAATCAGGATGTCGAGCATCATATCTCTACCATGAAAATCCATCCGCAGGATGAACCAACTCATGATTAGTCTTCTTTCTCTCGGTATCATGCCATATCATTTTTATTGATATGTCATCAGACATAAAAAGATTATGGAGTCTGGGGATCAATGGAATGTGCCACATTACTTTATTTGGAATGTAGGATGGTGTTCCATCAGATTTTGACTTCCATCAGGATGTGCCACATTTTATACAATCATTTCGTTCAGCGGTTTCCTCTTAGAATAAACTGCAATCTTTCGGGAAAGCTTGAATTTTGTTTCTTGAAAATACAAGTTCCTCAACTAACTTCCATGCTATATAGTGGTTTGAGGGAATATATGCATCATATGGAAGTAAATCCTTCAAGAGGGTAAGAATGTAATCGATTGCTGTATTAGAAATCCCATACATAGTTTTCCCATGAAACAATCAGATTAAAAATTCCAGTTTTTTCATTTTATCACATTGTCGATATACTGGAGTCGTGGAAGCATCATTAAATTTTTTCACCCGATCAATATCATTATTTTCACTAGAAGCATCAGCTGTCCTTATATCGAAGTCTTCTTGAGTCAAAATCATTTCTTTTTCATGATGACGAATAAACGGAAACCGATCATCTAATAAATTCTCCATTCCAGTCATTTCATTTCGATCATCACCAATTTGAGATTTCGTTTTCTCTCCATTTTGATACCACAAAAAGCAGTTTGCTTGAAAACCATTTTAGGTTATGTGGTAGATGAATTCTTCACGGCTCAACCAAGGTCTACCAACAAAATTGGAACATGGGTAGTGTATGCGACCACTATCTGAAGCATTGCGAAATGAAAAATCTATAAAGCTCTCCAAATTTTTTTGAAAATAGCTTGAGATCCGATCAGTTTCATACATCCAACTAATGTCCATTCCGTAAAAAGAATTTATGTAAGTCATTTTGTCATAAACAATTCAACAGGATTGAACTTTAATAGAAAATACATTTAAGTAAACGATAAAGGAAGAAGTTTCTAGTCGATGTAGTGAACTATTAAAATAATGTAAAGAACAAGTACTCATAAATTAAATTAAATTTTTTTATATTCATTTTCATTAGGTCTATAAGAGGAACATGCCTCAGGTCCCATCATGTGTTATTGGTATCCCAAATCATTCCCTCATGTTCAATAACTCATTATTGGCACCTCTATGGCCATACCGTTCATTACCCAATTACTTCCCCAAGTCAATCACACCCCATGGGTCAATTAATTTTAGGCTTCTACACTAATAGGTTGTTCATGGATTGTAAAAAGATTTAATTTCATTAAGTATAGAAAAAAAAAATTTATTTTTAAATTTGAAATTATTAATAAAGTATGTCAATGATAACAACATTACTGAATTAAACTTGTGACTTATTCAACATTTTTATGGATGTATACACATGCCATCATGGGTAGTGAAAAGCACCCCACCCTCATAAAAGTGAGTATTGTCCAAGAAGGACATGTAATATACAACGTACAATGATAAACATATTTAATTGACCCTAAAGTTATATTAGTACAGTCATCTTGGGGGAAATGGAATATATGATCTTGATTAACTGATGAATTCAAAAGCTCGTATTCCATATGTTGGACACTATCTAAGGTAAGAAATCATGCGAGGATGGGTTTACATCATTCAATTTCTTACATGATAGTGAGAATGAAGGCTTAAATTAATGACTTGAGTTCACTGATACCATGTCAACCATTATACACACCATTTGAACCCTTATACACACCAAATGAACCCTTATACCATATCTCCATTATTACAACCATTAATAACAACTTATTAAACAACATCACTTGTTAAAGATAATCAAATTGAACATAAATCAATAATAATATTGGATATATCAAGTAAAATGAATTCATACTATCTTACATCCCAAATGACCACCCATAACCATGATTAATGACCATAAAGCTCCCCTTTCGGCCAAATCAAAAGTGAAAACAAAAACACATAGTTGCCGAAAACAACTTCATTTGTGTGAAGAATAATAATCTCATGGTCCTCAAGATCTTTGAACCACACAGTCATGATTTTCGAGATGAACTTGTATCCATGAAACCATATGAGAAACATGATTCAATACATGCATTTTTCTGATTTTCCCAAGCATTTTGAGGAACCCCAAATCAGTGAAAATGGTCATTGTGTTTTAAAAAGGTGATTGAATAAACATGTATGATGTCTAAGGAAGAATGATTAATGGTTATATTATAAAAACTAATAATCACTAATATTGCGAATTTGACATTCTGTGAATTAGTTTCATGAAGAAGGAAGAAGTAAAAATTAGGGACCACATACTATTTTGCAATGTTCAAGAAGATACTCCATATATTATATTGTGAAAAGGATAAGTGAAAAATGTGTAATTATATATATATATATATAGATTTTGATAGAAACATGATACATACTTGTTATGTAATACACATAGTGTACAAAAATTAATATGAACAAGATCTTCATGTTTGACATGATCATAATGAAAGGAGTGATTTTCATGAAATAATATCAATAAATATTACAAACAATCTCTTATGAGTTCATATACATGAAGCTGTGATATTTGAAGCATTGAGATTAAAAAAAACTATGAATCTTTAAAATTAGAACACAATAAAGAGACACCATGCCCTTATAAATGTAAATGTGTAATGAAAACCTTAATTGAACATACACTGATGTAGTGATTTGAGTACACAATTCATGGAGTAGTGAATCATAAAATATTACAAAAACCCTAAAAATTGGGAATAACAAAATCCTTGAGAATAGAAGGATATGAATGATAATAGGTGGAACTATATCCTTGATAAAAGATGGGAGGAGTCTAACATGGAAACAGCTAATCCGATGGAAGAGGTGGGGATTCTCAAGTTCTTCTGTGAAGGAATTGCTTCTGGAGAGCAGCGGAGTGGTTCTGGAATCGTGGGGAGGCGACTGCCTGGTTTTGGAGAATTTGGGGCATATTTTTCCCAACGGTTTTTAAAAATATTTGAAAAAACTCAATCTTTCCCAACGGTTTAATGAAACCGTTGGGAGAACTCATTTTTTCCTAATCTTTCCCAACGGTTTCATAAAACCGTTGGGAAAAGTGATTTTTTACCCATATTTCCCAATGGTTTCATCAAACCGTTGGGAAAAGTCACCTATTACAGATCTTTACCAATGGTTTTCGTAAACCGTTGGTAAATATAACCTATACCAACAGTTCAAAGAACCGTTGGTATACAAGTGTTGAAAAAAGTCTGCTTTATAGAAGTGTATAATAAAAAAACACAATAATAAGAGAATCTAAATCACCATCTGAAAACAAATAAAATTATTGAAAAAATATTTGATATCTTGAATAAATCATAAAACCACATATTCATAATTAAAACTATCTATCATCATGTTTTTATCAAATAAGAACCTAAGTTATATAAACCATGAATACATTATTGTGTGGTAAAAATTATTAGTTCAAGAGATAATTTCTCTGTAACCATGCATATCTGAACCATTAGAATTTTTATTAGAAGATAGAATCATATTCTTGTAGTCTATAATGAAACATTGTTGTTAGATATGGCCACCACATCATATTTCTTCTAATAAAAGGTGGATAAAGAGATTGATCATTAATAAGTGTTATACAATAGATTAGAACATCATAGGACATGAGAGGGTTTTTAGTTCATGGTAAAATATGGGCCTCAACCCGGACAACCCCCCAACCCCCGGATAGCCCCCCCGACCCCCATACAGCCCCCTCACCCTGGAAAACCCCCCTCACCCTGGAAAGCCCCCCAACCCCCGGACGACCCACCCCACCCCCCGGACAGCCCCCCACCCCCCGGACAGCCCCCTGCACCACCCAGATAGCCCCTCACACCACCCAGACATCCCAACCACCCCTTTGACATCCCTCCCTCAACCTGAACAACCCCACACCCCCGGAAAGCCTCACCCCACCCCGACCCCCCGGATAGCCCCCCTCACCCCGGACATCCCCCCACCCCAGACAGGCCCCACCCCAGATATCCCCCCTCAACTTGGACTTCCTCCCACCCCCGGACAACCCCCCAAACCCCAGGACAACCCCCCTCACCCCGAACAACTCCCACCCCCCGGACAGCCCCCCTCACCCCGGAAAGCCCCCAAACCCCCATACATCGCCCACCCCCCCAGACAACCCCCCACCCAGGACATCCCCCCCACCTCGTACAACCCCCACCAAGAAAATCCCCCCCCCCTGAACCGCCCCCCCCACGCACCACCCAGATAGTACCCCCGAACCACCCGGACAACCCCCACCCCCAGACATCCCCCTCACCCCGGAAAGCCACCCAACCCCCGGACATCACCCCACCCCCCGGACAACCCCCCCACCCACCGGAAATCCCCCCCCCCCACCTCAGACAACCCCTACCCCCCAGAAAACCCCCCGCCCCACTGAACTGTTGGTATAGCCTCCCTTTCCCAACAGTTTTGTTAAACTGGTGGTATAACCTCCCTTTCCCAACGAGTTTTGTAAACTGTTGGGATAAAAGCGTTGGGAAAACAACCATTTCCTGTAGTATTATTATTTAAATAAAATTACCTAAATCTATCTCCTTATCCATTATATGGGAAATGAAATCCTCGATTGTGTGTATGGAGGACCACGTCCTTGTGAACCATTGAATTTCATTTTCCATCACCACCTCTCATGGATGGATATAATGATTGATTTAACATATTATATGATATTTATGAAATAAAATTACTTATAAAATTATAATATCATATATAACTTCTTACTATCCATTCCATGGTAATACATTAACGTCGCTCGTGTGTACGACAGACTACTGCTTCACGAAGCGTTGTGATTCGTTCATCACTTACACATTACATGAAAGGTAATAATGATAGGTTTATAAAAAATATGTGATATATATGAAATAAAAATTATTATTTAAATTTAATATATTATTTACCTTTATTTTACATCATCCTTCGAGAAAATGGAGACAAAATTCATGTGTACATACAACCTACTGTCTCCATAAACGGTGTAATTAATTTTATATCTCTGAATTTAGTGAATTAATATATATATAATGAATATATATGATATTTATTTGAAGGTTAACATTATGGATAATATTTAACCATGATCAAGAGAAAAATTCCTAAAATACCCAACCAAAACATACATGAAAAAAAGAAGTTATTACACAAAATATGGTTTTAACAAGGAATTATTTATAAACAGGTAATAAAAGGTCATAAGTAAATAATATATGAAATGAGACATATTATTATGGTTTTTTAATATTTTATAATAAAATTATATTTATTATACATGAGATTTTAACATTTATGAAAGCATTCAAGACTTAAGGAATTTGATTTTCATCCCACTTTTATTTCTGTGGGACACATGCATTATATACCACTTTTTTATTTTGTGTGGTGTATATAATTACCTTGAATTTATTTTATGATCCCTATCATGATAATTAGAGGATATACATAGCCATCTAATCTTCATGCTTTATTAGGGATTAATATTTAAAAGATACCAAAGTGGTAAAGGTTTAACGTTATGATCTCATTGGTTAACCGAATTGTTTATGACATGCTTACAATGATGATATATTATGATATACATATAATAAACTCATTTATTTTCTTATACTATGGTTATTTTTTGAAAATAAAAGTTTTCATTTCATTTTTCTCCAATAAATGTTTAAATAAAAGGAAATAACATTTTTAAGAAAAATCATCCTTATTTCCCTCTTCGGTCAAAAACCCCTTTCCTTCAACATCCTTGTTTTCTAAAAATGATATAAAGAAAGTTTTTACTATGTTTAAATTATTTTTGAAATAATTTTTACCCATGTTTTAATCTTTAATTTTTTTTAAAATGAATCTTCATGTTGTTTTCCAAAAAAGCCCCTTTTTAATTTTATCGTAATATGAAAGGAATTATTGTTTTAACATGGATGACATAATTTTTTTTCCACCATAATGAATGATCATTAATTCAAATCTTACATTATAATTTTTCATGGTTATTTTTAAAGAAATAGATTTTTTTTCAAGAAATTTTCTTTTTAAAAAGACATTTTCCAAGTCTATATGCTATTTTTTCTGAAGAAATGTTCTAATTGTTCTTTAAAAATCAATTTATATCTAATAAGACATACTTTGAAGTTAATTATTCTTTACCAGAGATATGATTTAATTTTAAAAAACTTATTATTTATCTAGGATTTTTGTGGTTATAATGAAGTTATTTTTATTAAACTCGTTCCGTTTCCATGGGTAATTCGACGATGAATTGACGTGATGATTATGAGACACATTTCTTTTAAATGGGTTATGATATGATGGAATGTAAATGAGACCCCTTTTTTCATGTGTTATTATATGATGAATATTTTATGATCTTGTGGCACAATTATGTATGGTTTTTCATTATGTGATGGTGGTTACATTGTAACTAATGATGGTGGTTAAATTATAACTAAGGATGATAGTTAAATTATAACTAAGGATGGTGGTCATGTTATAACGAAGGATAGGTGATACCTATATATTAATCTAATGCAATGGGTAGTACTTTATATCTCATGAGATAACTATGGGAAACAAGTTCAATAGATTTATCCATAATGGGAAATAGGATGATGAGATTTATCCACAATGGGGAATATGCCAATGGGCATGATCCACCATGGGAAACAATTGATGATGACTGATCCAATATGATTCATGGTCTTGGTAGTTAACCATGAAAACGAAAATGGCTTCTACTTCTAGGTTGGGTCCACACTTATATGGCATGCGATTATGGTTCATTAATTATTATGGTTTCACACTCTTATAAATCATGTATTTTAGAATAACAATGATTTATTCTAGAACTCTTGTTTATGATCTATCACAGGTTGGGTATGAACATTGTAAGTTATGTTCATGATTTTATAGGCTTATTATTATCTTATAATTTCATATTATCATATAATGATATCTCCCATGTCTACCAATACCATTCCCCTTTATTCAACCTTTGTTTTTTTACTTTCTAGAGGTTATTAATAATGGATTTAATTACAATATGTTTATGAAGATTATAAAATGGGAATATATTTATGGGAGATTTTGAATATCTTTCATTAAATAAGAAGATTGTGTACCTAGTCTACAAATAAAATTAACTATTATAGACCACGATCATGTGTTTGTGAAATGAATTGAATATTCATATTAAAAATTATGATATTTATTTATGAAAATATTGGGTTATTATATTAAATAACTAATTCAAGAACTTTATTAAATACTCCCTATTTAATATGCACTATTGAATTAGTGGTTTTGAAGAATAAACTACAGGAGTTGTATGATAAGGGTTTTATATTCCCTAGTGTTTCATATTGGGGATAACTTTTTCTTTTCATTATAATTAAATATGGATCCATGAGTCTGTGAATTTATTGTAGGTAAATTAATGATATAACAATAAATAAAATTATAATCTACCTCACATTGATGATTTGTTCAATAAACTTTACGAAGCTTAATATTTTCCAAAGATTGGACTTTATTATGGGTATTATCAATTTTGAGTAAATAAGGAATGTATTATGAAGAAAACACTTCATATGAGGTATTAATATTGCAGGTTTATTGTAATGGAATTTGGATTTACTAATTCAACCTTGATTTTTATGGATCTAAAGAAAATATTATTTAAGGTACATATGGTTAATTTTTTGTGGTATTGATTAATGATATATTTGTGTACTCTAAAATCTATTAGGAGCATGAGAAACACTTTTGGATAATTCTTGAGACCCTTAAAAAATGAATTATATGGGAAATTTAGAATGTGTGAATTTTTTATTTAGATAGTTTATTTTATTGGATATATTTTCTCCAAGTATGTAATCTAAATTGATCCTAAAAAGACAAAAGCAGTCACAGAATGACCTACACTAATGAACATAACTAAGGTAAATAGTTTCATTGGATTAAAAGGTTATTATTAGTATTTTTTTCAAAAAAAATCCTACTTAGATAAATTGGTAACAAAACATACATGTATTGTTGTTAAGTTCACATGGATAAAGTTATGTGAATAATGTTTTATGGAATTGATGATGATATTGGTGAATGATTCAATTTTGACTCCACTATAGGGAATTGATTAATTTTTGATATATAATGATTTATCAAAGAAGGGACTTTGTTATTTCCCTATTTAGAAGGATACCGTTATTTCTTATACATTATATAATTTAAATAATCATGAAAAAATCTATCCAACCCATGATCTTGAGTTGGAAGCCAAAATATTTCATTTGAAGATATGGAGACATTATATGCATTGTGAGATATTTGAGATATACATAGACTATAAGATCATAAATACATATTTTCATCGAAAGGAATCAATATAAGGAAAATTAAATGTCTCAAAATACTCAAGTATTATGATTAATCAATAAAATACCACCCAATAAAGGAAACTAAGATAGCAAATGCGTTAAACATGAACGTTCATGGAGTCCTGAACAAAATGTGGACTGATAATGATCTTGTGTTCATGAATTTAGTGAATGTTATTATGGGAATTATTAAGGAAGAGGAAATATCATGATTTATTCAAGTTATTTCCATACCATATTTATTAGAAAATATAAAAATTTATCATCTCATTGATTAGGATTTTCAAAATAAAATCAAAGCTATGGATGATGGGAAATTATATGAATTCATATATGAATATGGAATTAGTATTTACCTTTTGTGGAGTTTTCCTAGAATAATAGCTTCTATTAAAGTACTCAAACAAAATCGTATGAAGAATTATATGAAAATAGAAGTCATACTATAACATTTTGGGATGAAATTAGTTAAATAAAACATGTGGTTTTATAACTTTTTGAGGAGACAATAATGAAGTTAATGACTATTCAAACCCATATTAAATAACCTCAAAGAAGGGAAATGAGAAAACTTGATAACAAAAAGAAAGATTTGGAATTTAAAGTAGGAGATCATGTTTTCTAGTAAGTATCTCCATGTAAGGGTGTTATATAGTCTGGTAAGAAAAAAAAAACCTATCCCTAGTTATATTGTACATTTTTAAATTTGGTAAATAATTAGAGTTGTGGCATCCTGTTTAGAAATTTAACTGAGCCTCTCTAAATTAAATGATGTGTTCCATGAGTCATTGTTAAAGAATTACATTGCAAACCCAATGCAGGTTATCACCTCTATGAAATAGAATTGGAAGCTGACTGATCTTACTATGAATAGCCTATTCAGATTTTGGATACTAGAGAATCAGTTTTGGGGAATCAGATGACTCAAATGGTAAAAATACATTGGAGAAATTATAAGATAGAAAAAGTAAAAATGGGAACCTATATGAATTATGATGAAAAACTACCAAAAAATGTTAATGAGGTGAAAATTTTAATATATTGAGGATGTATTTTTTTGTAGGAGGGAAGAATGAAACACTTGAGCTTCAATTATAGTCAGTCTTTTTGTTTAAAGAAACAATATCACAACACACATAGTCTTATTCATGAATGTGATTAAAAACTAAATTCTCATATTATATAAATAGGATTTTCTTAAATTAAATTAATTTTTGAAATAATTATATCAAAATTATCTGAGGGTATAATATTTGGATTTTTTTGAAATGATTTATTTTTAAGTGAATATAATAAAATACTATTTTTTAAAATACTAGAACATATTTTTATTAAATAAATTAATTTAAAATTCCCACCATATTTTTTATTTTTCTATAAAAGTTACAGATGATCTATTTTATTTATTATAATCAAATTTTTAATCAAAAAAATTTACTATTTTGATATAAGTTAATTTTTATGCATAAAAACTCATTTTATAAAAAAAGTTTGTTGTATATTATTAATTTATATTAAAATTATTTTATTACATATATAGAAATTGAATCATAAAAAATGGATAAAAAATTTGGAATCATGAGGGTCAAATTTGTTAAATATTTCCCTTATATTGATAAGCACTATGAATAATAACTGTGGTAAAAATTATCATCTCAGTAACGAGAAAATTGGGTAAATAAACTTAAAAATAATGTCATAAGACCTTAAAAATCAACCAAAACATTAATTCATTTAATTTTATAGGATTAATTCGACCATATCCATATAAAATTTGAATGTATTTCATTTTAGCACCTTATGACTCTAGTAATGCAATTTATATCATTTTAATAAATAAAATTCCAAAATAATACTATGTTGATTTTAATTTATTTTATATCTTCATATAAGGGTAAGAATATGTTTTGAATGAATCTAAACATTTATTATCAAAATAATTAATTTATTGTTATCATTTTAATTTAGTTTTAATTTTATGTTATTGAATAATTTGCTTAAATGCTTTCACAATGGTGACACAATATTTATTTAATTAATAGAAAAAATAAATAAACAATTTTAAAATATTAAAATTAATATAACATGGATATATTTTGATGTTGCAAAAATTTTATAGACGAATAAATCATATTAGGGATGTGAGTAAGGTTTAAATTCCAATTAATTTGTCTTGGTGTTTTTAATGTTAAGTTAAATAAATAGTGTTAAATATGTCATTAATGATATTTTATGAAAATAATATTACATTAAAATATTTAAAAATCCTAAAAAACATGAAAATTTTAAATGGTGTAAATAAATGATTTAAAATTTAATCCCTTTTCCATTTATGATAAAATTTCTTCCTTAAATGAAAAATTGTAACACTTTAATATTTTTAAATTTGTTATCTTATTTAAAATTAAAATTGGTTAACTAAGGGGTTAGAACAAAATATAAGGTTTAATATTTCACCAAAACCTATATAAACTTCATTGGATAAGGATATTTATACTATAAACCATTTACCTTCAAATATAATTCCATTTTAAATTATTTCTCCTAAGAATAACTTATTTATATTTTAATGTTTTTAAAAATTACAAGCATCCCTTTGTCTCCCTTATAAAATTATACCCATTTATCTAAATTATTCACCCAATGTTGTGCCATATATCTCAACCAAAAAATGAACATTTATTTTCTCAATATCATTATATATGTTATAAATAATCTATCCTTAATAAAATACCAATCCTATTTCCCTTAAAAAGATATCTAGAAGAAGTTTACCAAAGAAGAGTTAATCATCTTTACCATCTATTTCAAATTTATTTTTTCTTATAATTATTATAAATATGTTTTAACCATTATAAAATTGTTAATATAGTATCATAACTATATTAATAATTTAATATGATTACATGAAAACCATTCTCTATATCTTTTCTATCCTATGGGAAGTGAAAACATCGCTCGTTTCTACGTACGACTTGCCATCTCCATATAACGGTGTAATTCATTTTGTATCACCATTTTATTTGGATGGTTATAAAATTAGAACTAATTAATATATATTATATTTATGAAAAAAATATTCTTCTTTAATTAAAATATCAATTCTATCTTCTTACCTTCCAATCCATTGGAAAATGATAATGTTCCTCGTGCGTACGTGTGGACTACCACCTCCACGAATCAATGTGATCTATTCTTTATTTTCAATTTACATGGATGGAAATAAGGAAATATTTAATGAATATCTATATTATATATATATCATGATTAAAATTCTAGAGATTATGGAACAATAATCAAAGTGGAAGGATCAGAACTTCCGTGATAAAACATGCATGAAAAAATAAAGTAGTTAACACCGAAAACATTAATAATAATGAAATATTACTGAAAATGGTTGATAAGATGATATAAAAGAATCATATATTATATTATAAATATTAATATGGTTATTTTATTAATTAATAACATGGTTAAAACCATTATAAATGAGGTTAAATCATATTAACCTAAATTGAAATGTGAGTTAAGGGATTTTGTCTCAATTTTCTCTCTATTGAGACATATATAGTAATATAAACTTATTTAATTTCAAGTGGTGTATCAAATGAAATATTTATTTATTTAACCTGAATATAAATTTATTCATGATAATCAAATATTCATTTCATGTTTACTCTTTAAAGGGGATACAATTTGAATGTTACTAAATAGGTATGAATTTATTTTACAATCTCATTTATTTGGAATTACTCTTTTTTTAATTTAAGGAATATTATAAAATATCCTTTATAAAATCCATATATTTATTATCCTCTAGATATTTTAGTATTTATCATATTTTACTCCAAATTTTCCTCTATTTTGAACTTAAATCATGAAATGTAATAATAAGAAGAAAATCTGATAATATTTACCTTTGGTACACTTTTCTTCTATATCTATATTTTTAAAAAATTGTTTTAAAAAAGTCCTTTTTATTTAATCTAAATACATTTTATTTTATCCTTTAATTTTATAATGTTTTTAAATGAATATTTATAATGTTTTTTGAAAGTTTCATTTTAAATTTATTTACAAAAAAGGAATTATTTTAATATATATGTAATTAACAGATTTTCCCACCGTTATAAAAGTTTCACACCATTAATCCTAATCTATAAGTCTTAATGATTTTAAAAATAAATATCCTAAATTAAATATTATGTTAGTATTTTTCTTTCATTTTCCAATATTCTTAAAAGGAAATTATTTTATTACAAAACTTATATTTATGATGAACTGATAGCCATCTTTTTGATCCTATTAATTTTGTAGTCATTAACTTTCATAAGAAAAATTCACTTTCTTATGATCATTTGACATTAAATTTATATTAAATATCAATATTACATGTATCATAGATAATATTATTTCCTAAAATACATAGCATTTCAATATGTGGTGTTTTACATTGAATGTTATTTGATTAACTGGGGAAATATTTATATTCATTATTCTTTATTAAATATAGATATATATTGATAAAAAATATTTCTTTATGAATTATAATTATCATTCAATATATGAAAAATGAATATGGAATTTAGTGATGTGTGGGGCTGAGAATTATATATCCCCTCGATGCATCGAAAAGCCTCATGAAAAAAACTAGTTGGATAGAATTATTAAATAGGGTTTTCATGTATGCCTACCCATATTTTAAACTATCTTGGAACAAGGTCTTGGAGGTAAAGATATCATGATTCATGAGAACATGAATTCCAATATTAATAATATACTTAATAAATAATTTATTTATTATTATCCATGAGATTATTACGTTGACATTATCCATGGATTCATTCCATGACCATGTTATTGATTAAATGACATGTTTTTCTAGTTATTTACCTTAACATAATTATTAATAATTATTACGCATGATATATTCCATTGTACGTAAACATTAGTAATCACCTGAGATCACCCTTATTTTTCTTCTTTCCATAGGATATAAAGAGGAAATAATTGATTGAGTTTCAAGGATTTATAATATTTTCTTTTGTTATGTTTTATATTTTATTTCAAATATAAAAATTGGAATCATGTATGAATATTGTTCTTCAAGGCTTGTAAACAATTTTGTCCTTTGGGATGTGATCACTTTTATCTTATGACAATATAATAATGTATTAAAATGTTATGGGTTACTATAGTTATGTTTGTTACAGATACCTTGAAAATCATAGCATTAAGAATGAGGTATCATCATTTTTAACTCCATAATAGAATGTATTTATTGAATGAAGATTGTATTAGGTGAATAATATTGCAAAAAATATTTATCATTAAAAGTGAAATCTCTTAACACTACTAGAAATATATTTTCTAGTTATTGGGTAAACATAAAATTGAGCTGTAGGAATTAAATGAATCCTTCACTAAATAAGTTTCATGATTTTATAGAAAGATGTATCATTCAAAAAAAATAAATCAATTATAGAATGTTTAGTGATACTATAAATAAAGGAGTTTTTTTAGGACACTCAATAAAGACTAATTCCTAAATATGAAACAACAAAAGGAAAATTAAAATTGAAGAGTGTAATTAAATCAAAATAATCGAGGAAAAAGTTTGTGAAGAATTATAGAAACCCAAACAACGATGTTTTATATGAAAGAGAAGAAGAAAAAATTAAAACCATTAAAGTCGTAGAGTTATAAAATATCATGTTAAAAATGTTGAATCTGATGGAAAATAAAAAGAGAATATGGTTCTTGAATAAATTATTCCAACACCTCATTGGAGGGAAAAAAACAAAAAATTGATCTATGTAATATTACTGGTGATAGTATAACACCAACTTAGACATAGAGGATTAGAAATACCATGAATGTTTCTCAAATATCAATGTTGGAACCAAAATAACTTGATGAAGTGGTAAATTATGAATCAAATGTTATATCCTTGAATAAATAACAGATCAAATCCTAAAAAATAAGGCTTAGGAACTGGTAAAGAATGATGAAAATCAAAATGTTATTATAATAGAGTGTATATTTTGGAATAAATTTTATGATAATGGAAAAGTGATTCGAAAATGAATATTTATTATATAAATAAACTCAAGAATTATAATGTTGATGATGGAGAAAAACTTTTCACCATTGGCTCAACGTGATTAAATCCATATGTTCTTAGCGATTAAAATTCCAAGAGGTTTTAATATATTTTAGATGGATGTTAATATAATTTTCTAGAATATTATACTTTAAGGGGAGATTTATATTGAAAAACCAGTTGTATTATTGATTAGTGAAGATGAAATTAAATTTTTAAGATTAAAGAAGGGATTTTATTGTCTAAAACAATAACCATGATCATATCATGCCTATGTCTACCCATACTTGAAGTATCTAAAATTTAAAAGGGATGGTGTTGAACACATTTTTTATATGAAAAAATTTAGATAAGAATAATTCATAGTTCCTGGGTATATATATAATATCATATTTTTCAGAAGAAAATATAAATTGTTTGGAATAATTTTCCAAGATGGAGAGATCAGAGTTTGGAATTACTATGATAGGTGAACTCACTTATTTTTTAGGGATTCGAGTAGTTTAGAAATAATAAAATATTTTCTCCCTAAGAATAATTATATGATTGATCTGATGAAGAAATTTAACATGCATGATTCTAAACCAATTTCGACTCTAATTGTGGTCATAACCAAGCTTGGTAAGCCTATGGAAGTAAAATCTATTGATCCTACCTTACACATGAGGATAATTAATTTATTTTTATACTTGATGAAAACTAAAATAGATATTATGTTTTAGACCTTCTTAGAGGATAGTTTTCAATATAACCCCAAGAAGGATCATCACATAGTGGTTAAAAAAACATAGAGGTATATTTGACGTAGTCTCAATTGTGATTTTCTCTTTGATATATAAAATTTTCATGGTTTATATTCATTTTTAGAAGGAATTGGCCTATTATGTATTAGACCAAAAGTGAAAAAGTGGTGGTGTATTCATTACTTGTATAAAATGTATTAACTGGACGATAAAATGTTATGAAATAACTACACTAATTATAATAGTAGCAAAATATATCTCAGTGACCAAGTCACACACTTATATACTGTGGATAAACAAACAATTGAATGATATTGGGGAAGAAGTGAAGTTTCTAATGGTGCTCTTCTATGATAACAATAGTACTATAAAACTCATGAATAATCTCATAAAAAATATCATAAAAGATGTATTGAGATCTAGATTCACTTCATCAATGAAATGGTGAAATAAATAATGAAAAAATAGAATATATTGGAACAAAATAATAAGTTGAAGACATCAAGATTAAGCCACTAGATACTCTAATATTTTATAAACATCTATTAAACATCTTTGTTCAACCACCTAACTCAGATAAAATTGGTTTGAAATAACCCATATCCACATGTTTTAAATCTTTTTAACTATTTTCAATTTATTACATGATTAAGGGGTATATATGACCCATGGGGAGTAATGTGCTGGAAAGAGATCATCTGGAAGAGCTGAAAGAAGAATGAAATTACTCTTTGGTATTATTTTCAATATGGGAGAAATATCAATGAAATTAAATAATTTATAAATAGTTTTTTCATTCATAATTGCTGGAGGAGAATTATTGGTGGTTTCATTCAACACCAATTGGGGAAAATGATTTTGTTCCTCATCAATTGGTTTTAGTGATGAAATTTTCCCATTGAGGTTGAGTTCATGGTATGTATGTATAAAAAATAGGGGGAGTTCAAGAATAGGGAATTAAAGTAGAAATTGGATGATGTATTTAACCAATTTTTATAAAATAATGATTGATCACATTCATTTAGTGTGATGGATGAGTTATTTCACTCCATAATAATTAAGAATTTTTTGTTGAATTTATTTTCAAATAGGATTTCCAAAATATCCAAAGGGAGTTAATGTTGGAAGAAATATTATCCATGTTGAAGATTTTATATTGTGTTATGTTTATATTAAATCCATTTATAATATGATTAAGGAGTTTTAATACTACGGTATATGGTTCAAGAGATGGAATATCAAAAGATGATTTGAATATGTTTGAAAAAAGGTGTTGTATTTTCGTTTTTTTAAAATTTACAGCACAATAATTTAAAGGATTTTTTAGTTTAATGTAGGGTTTTTCATGTATAAACTTCTAGAAATACATTGAGTATGTGACCATGTTGAAAGTAAAAGGCTATATGAATTCCAAATGAGTTCCACAACCACGAACATTTCATGCGACCATTTGTAAAGAGGAAACACTGAAAAGTATGTCGTTTGTGAGAGATTGGTGGTGTTAACTAAAGATCGTAAAAAGATAGTTATTTATAGAATTTATGCGAGAATAAGATCATATTTATTGAATATTAAATTAATGGTCTAATTTTAAACCCATTCTTAACAATACGTTTTGGGGAATGTTTCTAAAAATACCCTTCTAATCATCAATTTTGGGAGTAATGAGAAGTAAAAGAAGATCCAGAGTTTGATACCTTGATAATATTCAATTTATGAATAATTTATGAATTTCCCATATAAATTCATAGATCATGAATAAATTTCTATATTATTTATATAATTGGTTTGTGAATTATAATTCCATGGATTAGTTCACAATGTTTCAGTCAATGTAATAGTTCCTAAAGGGGAATTTTGAGAAGCACAATACATGAACCAGTTCTTGAAGTTGGTACGAATGTGGAATATCCACAAAGTAGGAGTATAAGAATAATCTTAAGAAACATTATACTGTAATGTTCAATGTCACAAACCGAATCTAGTCACTGCCAAAACCGACACCAAACCCAGCCCGTGACATGAATCGAAGGGCGTTCCCTATCCCCACGGGCTGGCACAAGTGCCCGGGTATCATTAATTTAGGTTTGGGAACGATTTACCCAAGTATGAAAGCATAAAACATTAAAAACAATCCATAATAAAAATCTGAAATTTTTGAGCCAAACAAGACTTAAGTAAAAACCAGAACTGAGTTCATTGGTTTAAAGATAATACAAGTGGTCCAAATAAAAATAATTATAGCATCAAGACAACCCCAAGGACTCCACACGACTAGGGGTCATCGCCCCCAAGCTATCTCCACAACTCCACACCAAGGATGGGAACTAACACCATGAACCGCCATCACCCTTAGCCTTTCCTTTACCAGAATCAAACATAACCAAGTCTACTTCCACCAAAGGGGTGTAAGTAGGGTGTGATCCTAATCCTAGTAGGATACCACCCAATTATTCCAAAGAGTAAGAAATACAATGTGAAAAAGCAAGCAGTTTTCAAACGCAAGGAAAAGTAGTGTTAAAATTTCAAGAAATGAAAACTCAAATTGAAAATAGTTTTGAATCCAAAACTTTCAGAATATTAACACATTAAAATAGAAATGTTAGATACTGTAATTTACTTCCAAACACACCCTAAGACATGGGTAAATACTACAAATCCAATGAGCAACAACATTGGGAACACCCCTAGGCACTTGGTTGTCTTGGGCCCTATGTACCTCGTACCTCCGTGTAAAGTAACCATAGAAAAATACTTTTTTGTGCACAAGACACTAGTAGGGAACATAACCATAACCTAGTGGTCCCCAATAATCATCCACATAGGTTAGTTAGAGTTGTCGTTATCCAAATGCTAAGTGAAACAGGGACAAAACCCATCCGGTCCACTAGCCGTACTAGTACAAATCTGCCCCACCTAGGTACCCAGGCTTCCCCTTTTGTGCTCAATCAATTACAGCATGCAAAATAAATAAATTTTCATATAAAACACCATTACTGGTCAAGAACAACCAATACATTAGCTATCACATTTTATACCACTTAAAACACGCAACAAAACACTTATATTTTTCATAAAACAATTCCCCAAAATCTCCTAGTGTTTCGGACACAAAACTCTTTATAAACCTCACTTTCATAATATGTGCACATTTTTAAGTTTCCAAAACATAAAGGGAATCCTACTACATTTCAGTGAAAACACAAAATCATTTTTAGGGCATCCCCATATGGTTCAAGAAACGACCTCCTTGCAAAGTCTCCATTTTTACACAATACAGCTCCTAGAATTTCATGTGGTTCACAAACACCATTAAAACCAGGTTTTTCAGCAATAAACACAAGGTACAATCATTAAAAAAAGTATTTTTATCCCTATTATAGTTAAATAAAATCAACTACATTTCTATGAAAAAACCCCAATTTCACATGAAATTGGCATTTAGGATTCATTTTAAATACAAACACCACTAAAAATATATTTTTCAAAAATATTAAAATTGAATAAGCATGAAAATACCATAAAACAGTATCCAATTCACAAATATTTCATACACAAAGGGATCACCTACCAAAACCAAGGAAACCCTTGAATCCTTTGTGCGAAAACTCAAACGGACCACCGCCGCACCTCAACGAAGGTAAACCAGACCTAAAACCATAATTTCAGACCATGAAACACAAGATAAAAACCTAATTTTTATACCCTACTTCCTGGACATTAGGAACCTCAAAGATAATGGAAGAAACCCTAAGTACATTGGATGTAACCCTAAACAAATTGAAAGAAGAAAGGAGGAGAACAACTTACTTAAAATATCTTGTAGAAATCTCCCCCACAAATACCAGTATCTGATTTTAAAAAAACTCAAACCTTCAAGGGAGGTTCGAACAAGGATAGTTAGATCATTTAGGAATTTTAATGGGGGAAAAAGAGTAATAATCGAAGGAGTTATGAAGGAAACAAATTACCTTTATAAATCTTCCCAAAATTTGAGTTCTGCAGAACTTTCAACCTAAAACGCGATTCAAATGAGCTGAAAAGAGGGTTGGAGTATATTGGACGCGCGGCTGGGTTACAGGGGCGTGTTTGGGGCTTTGAATCACTGAAAAACCCTTAAAAATGAATAAGTTATTAATTAATCAAATTTTATTTTTAAAACTGGAATTGGGATTTCGGGCATGCCCAATCCCTTAAATAAAAACCCATATACACCTTGGTTATGAATTTCCAAAGGCTTCAAATTTTAATTTTGGTGTTAATATATCAGGGGAGGACATTTAGGAGTTTGAATGAGTGAAAAATATTAAAAAATTAATAAGTTATAAAAGAAACAAAATTTATTTATAAATCAAGAATTGGGCTCACGGTTTGGCCCAATTCATGAAAACTCACCTACTCTCAATAAAAACATTGGAAACCCCCCAAAACAAAACATTAATGGAAATTAAAATAAAAATTCATTTAAAATAATCTATGTATGTGACATTCAAGGGCATAAATGATTCACAATATGGAAATCACAAAGAACAATATGTGGTGCATAGTTTTTCTCATAGCACTTATACACAAGTTCGTTTTAATAAGAAAATTTTATATAGAACATTATAGTGAGTATATGTTAACTTGAGGAGTTAATTAAAGTATAATTTTATGGATTTTATGAAAAAACTAAAATTATATTTTTGTTGAAAATTTTTAAGTGAACTATATGTCGATGGACTGGTAATACATTCCTCTAAAGTAGTGCACAATGACGGAGTCAATAAAAGTGACGCGAGGGAGATAGCGAGATATACCAAGATTCATGGGAATGGTTGTGATCCTGTAATGGAGTGACCATAACATCAAATTATAATTAAAAAATACAAATAAATCATATTGGATTATGTGATGACAGATAAATTATTAGTGTCTACTCCTTTGATTATACCTTTAAGGTGAACCAAGTAAAAATTATAGTGTCTAGTATTTTAATTTCTACTTTTTTGATTATTGTGGTTTTGTTATTAAGAATTAATAATTTAATTGGTTCCAACCAATTTAGGGATAAGATCCTAAATATCAAAAAAATTAGACTCATTGATTCATTCCTTCACTTTCACAGTGTCTTAGGTTGTACCAGATATGATACATTGGGTCACCATTTTTAGGGGGATTAAATTTTTAAAAAATATATCATTGAAATGGAATAAAGTTTTAAACACACCCAAAAATATGTATTTTTTATAGATAATGACATGAATCAAGGTCATCATTTCGAGATATCTTTTAGGTTGAACCCATATATTAATAGACTAGTATCCAATTTTTTAAGATTTATTAGGGAGACGAATTTGGATCATAATGATGTGAATATTATAAAAATAAATTTCTCTAATTTTTACTCATTGGTATTGGATATTGGGTTTAAATAATATATATGTGGTTATATTAAAAGATACATAAATTTGAGAGAATAATAAAATGATATGAATATAAATGTGTTGGAAATAAGTTAAGAGTTTCTATATTATAATTTGGAATATGTGATATATGTCTACCTAGTGGATACGTTTTTGAGTTGGAAAAATATTACTATGTTCCTTCCATAAATTTAATTTTGATTTCTATATCTTCTTCGGAAAGAAAAGTATTTTTACCATGACTAAAATAAGAATAGTTTTATATTCATGATTGAAATTTTTTAGGGAATTTGTAATATGTTTAATGGTTTATACATTCTAGACAAAGATAATATGATCTATAAAATTATTGATAAGAATATCAATGCTCATTATAACACCTCTTATATTTGTAAAATTTTCATATAGAAAATAAATAAGAAACATATCCAATGAGGACTATTTATATAATACATAGTGATGTATGTGGGCCAATGTGTATAAAAAGAAGTGATGGGTATAGGTATTTAATAACATTTTATAATGAATTATGTTTTTTGGTTATGCGATAATTACATGAAATATGTTTGAAACCAATAAATATATCAAAGAGTACAAAATTAAGTATATAATCAACTAAGAAAATGTATTAATGTTCTTTGACCAGATCATGGTGGGGAATACATTAGCTAAAAATTCACTAATAATCTACGAGATTATGGAATTGTTTCACAAATTACCATTATTATAACACTATAGTGTAATGGTGTGTCTTATAGGAGGAATCAAAACATTTTATATATGGTTTTATTGATGACGAGTCAATTTTGTTTGAGACTATGAGGCTTTGTGTCATTTTTTTAATTAGGTAAAGAAGCTAGTAAGATAAGAAATGCTTTTGTTAATGTTGTTGTCATTTATTACAAATAGTTTTGAAGTTTTTAAATGGTTATATAACCAAGTGATACCATTGGTTGTTCTACCATTGGGTGTGATACTTTTTGAGGATGATGTGATAGGACCAGGTGTTTCCTCTAGGTTCCACTACCAAGTGCTACCTCCATGTTCCACCACAAGGTGTTTCTGTCAGGGTGCTACCATTGAGGTGTTACAATTGGTATGATACCGTTTGGGTGATACCATTGAGGTGATACCACCTGGGTTCTACCACTGGGGTTCTACCATTGGTATGAGATAGCTTAATGAAAAATAGATCAACAACGAGTTGTTTGGTATTTGGTGATACCATGAATTAAATCTATGGATGTAAAGTAATGTGTTATTTTAAAGAATAAATATCATGATATATGATATATTTATTATTTCAATGAACCTATTGAATGTATATATATGGAATAATAAGTCACATGTAGGTCAAATAATCCGATGCATTTAAGAAAGGATGAAAATGAGAAAGATATGTTATGCACTTTTTTGACACGTAAAGAAGGTCAGTTAACCAAGTAGGTCACAAAGTTCACCATTATGGAATAATGTACAAATATGATTGAAATGAATCTTGAATAAGATATCATGGAAATATTTATTAATATTTTAATTTAAGTTTCACTAGATTACATGCATGTATAAATTTAAGATTAATGCATGCTATGGGTTGTGATTTTTTTCATGGAAAGTAGTTGGTTCAATTTTAAGGGTAGTAATTCCATGATTGAAGCTGGAATGGTTATCTATATGTATATTACATGAATCGATACAAATGTGAGTTTTTAATGTTGAAAAAAATGGTTTAAATAATAATAATGTGGTTGCATTATTTCTACATGAACTGATACATTTACAAACAATTATTGATTATATTTTTATGGAAGTTTTTTTAAAATGACTAGTTCTGATGTTTCTTGGATTTTTATTTCAAATATATTTACCCAATTTCATAAATATTTAAATTAACAAGAAATATAATATTTTACCTATCATGGATTGATAAATTAATATATAATGTTTTTATATTTGTGTTGAATATGTGGGTGTAATAGTTGATAGAGAAGTTCTGGTGAAGGATTAGTGGTTACCTACATTGTTGTGCATGTAAATTGAAGTGAAACCTTTCTAGTGAAAGAATATAAGAATAATAATAAGATCTCAACATACTAGAAACAATATTGTTGTATATAGTATGAATACATATCTATTGTCTCCTAATCCATTTAATTTTATATTAGTACGAGATGAAAAAAATATTCAGGGTACTTGTAAAAGGGTTTTAAGGGTTTTAACTACACACTATAGTTTAAGAATATTTTATTAGATCATATGATCACATGTTTTAATAGATCATGTCAATATCTCATTACAAACATTGATTAGTGAACCTTGTAAATTGTTTTTTCTCTCTCTGTGTGTACATGTGGTTGTATTAACATAAAAATTCACTCTAACTAATGGAAAATGGGTTTTTTGAAAATAAAAATAGAAAAGTCATAAATCATTGATTCAAACCTCTAAGTAATTCCTTGATCCCATGTTCCTATAAGTGGTATCAGTGGAAGGTTCACATAATTTTTATGTTTTTTTGAAGAACTTATTCCTGATTAGTTATTATCTCTCTAAAATACATATTGTATAATTTAAATATAGGGAAAATTAATGGTATTTCTATTTTTTTGGGAATAGTTTTCATATATGGAAGGACATGATGTTTCCTTACCTCTTGACTATCACTTATAATTTTTTGAAAGTGAAAAATGATGGAATTTTTCTCCATGCTAAAGGTGATTCCATTACTGCATCTAATAAGATGAATTTTGAAAATTATTTTCATTATAATAATTATATTTTATATTCTCTTTCATAAGTTTATTTTTTAAAATTTAACGGATTAAAAATAGTAAAAGATATCTTAGATATGATCTAGAATCTCTATAATGGAAAGGACAATGTGATGCAGACTAAGATGTAGCCCGGAAGACTTAAATAAGAAGATCATCATATGAATGATAATAAAACTATTTATATTTTATTTACATGGGTCAATGATGTTGTGGGTTCCATTAGAGGCTATTGTGTAAATTTTTAATATTATTTTATTGTTGAAAATATTTTACGAATATTACCAGATAAATTTGATACTAAATTATCAAATTATGAAGAAAAATATCTAGGTGATATTCCTATTAATAATATATATATTATTATAATTTTTTATGAAATAATTAAAGATGATTCTGTTAATAAAAAGGTAAATATTGTGGAAGAAATTACATTTAAATAATCTATATCTGAGAAAGGGAAAAAGATTTTTTATGAGGATGATGAAGTTGGATATTTATAATAAGACTTTAATATAGATATGATATTATCTAAAATAATATCCCTCATGTTGAGAAATGTGAGATGAGTAAAGATAATATTTAAAGGTATTATACCACTTTAATTATTTAATAGTGGGACTATTGGTCATTTTTCAATAAATTACCCTAAACTAAAAGAATATGATACCTGTGGAGAAGAAGATTAATGTTTCAAAAAAATACTTGAAAAAGAATTCAAACAATAAAAAATTATCTTCTAAAATAAAGGATAATAATTTGTATCAGAAAATAATGATATATTGTTTATCTAATTATAAGGAAAGATAATGTAGTAATCATAATGAAGAGGTTGATACTAAAATTGAAATGAGTGAAAAGTATATTGTTTCTACATTTAATGATGGAGACATTACTAGTTATGAAGTTAATAAATATGGATGCGAAGATGAGGAAACTAAAATGGAGTTTATTCTAAAGAATTAAATGGGAGAATATATTTTGAAAGTTTAAAAACCTAAAAGGAAAATAAGAAGTTAAATAAAGGTGATCAATCTACTAACAGTATGGGAGAAAACCAAGAATAAGAAATATCTAAGTTGTTGAAGGAGACTAATAAATTAGAAAAATTTATAGATATTGAGAAAACATTGGATATCAATATGAAATTAGATATTAATGGATTTGAATGGAATCATGATATTATTCTACTAAAAATTTTCAATGCTTCGAAAGAACTGAAACATTATATAATATTTTTCAAAATTATATTCAAAAAGTTGGAGAAAGTTCACAGAAGAGAGTTGTGAGATAAATTCAATAAATACCATATTATCAGGATGATATTTATAATTTAAAGGTAAAAAATAGGTTTTATAAAAAAAAATCATGTTAGAGGAACTAATTTTTTGATTTAATATGTCAAGTACCAACAATCTAAAAGTTATGAGAATTTTAACTTTGATTTAAAAACTACTACTTATGATGAAAATAAAATATTGAAAATAAGTCTATTATGAAGAGAAACATTCCAAGAGTTTACTAGAACCTTGTTTTTCAAACGGAATCCAAAATTATTGATTGAAATAAACGAGAAATCAAAAGACATTATTCTGGACAATATGTTGTTTTCAAAGGTAGATATGACTGTTATGGATATTGTTGGTGTTTTGGAGGCTTCAATCACACATCAAGGATATGATGGTTAAATTATATTAATTATGATGATTCTAGATATTTAATTGAAAAAATTAATGGTGCATTCTTCCCACTCTAATAAAAAGTATTAAAAACAACCTGAAAAATATATTTTGAAGGATGAAAATAGATTTCTATTGTTAGAATAAGTTTGTGAAAAATTTGATCAGCTAGGCCATATTGAAAAATAATTTCTCACTATGCTTCCATCACAACATGACAAGAATCATTCGGTAAAATGTAATGAAAAAATCATGTTACATAAGTTTATCTTAGACCATAAAAAAAGGAATTACCATGGTTATTTCAATAGTGGGTGATCTACACATATGATTGAGAACATGAAGATGTTGAATAATTCTGTTAAATTCAATGAAGTTTTAGTGACCTTTGGAAATTATGGGTCCCTCAAGATTAAAGTGGATGGTTCTACTGATTTTTGAATATAAAAAATTTTAATCTAGGAACACACTTTAGGTTTATGGGTTCAAACACAACTTATTAAGTATTTTAGAGTATTTTGATGAAGGAAATGATATATTTTTTTTGAAAATATAGTTTTTGGTTAAAAAGGATTTAATATAAAAAAGGTGTTACAAAAGGGAAGTGAATGGAGGGAAATTTATTTCAAATTAGAGATTCTCAAAATTAACATTGTTTAAGCATGAAAGATAAAAATAAACTTTGGTATATAAGGATTAGTTATATTATATAATGGAATATGAGTAGGCTTTCTCAAACATAAAGTGTTCATGAACTTCCTAATATGAGGAGGGAGACTAAATGGATTTTATCTGCAACACCTCAAGATTCTATGAAAAATATTCTTTTTAATTTCATTAATGTATTGTGTTGTACGATACACCAAAAGGAGCTTTCACAACACGCATCCCTGACTTGGCTTTCATTACACGCAATCATGACCTTCCACGATAGCGTGTGTTGTACGCAATACCGAGTTTCGCTAAAAAAAGATATGTTATATAAACTAGCCGTTATGAATAGTAATACCCAATTTTTGAAATTTTATAAATTTTATCTTTCAAAATGGACTTCATTTTTGGATACAAAATATCAAAATTATCCTAGGGTGAATTTTTGGTATTTTTTTGAAAACTTTCAATTTTTGATGAATAGTGAAAACACTGGGTTACTATTCAAAAACTGAATTTTTATTTAAATAATTATTTATTTTATTTAAATTTATTTTAGGTCAAAATTGATATATAATACCTATATAAGTTCAATTTATGTCATTGGAGTCATTTTATAATAATCTTAGATATATAAAACTTTTATTGAACTTCTCACCATCTTTTACCCACATCCTAGGAGAATTTTCAAATTCACACAAAACTTAATTTTACCACTTCTGTGACTGGAATTTCGAAAATCCGAGAGACAAAATTAATATCAAGGACTAAAATGTGGTTCAATGAGATGAAAATAATTTTTGGTGAATAGTAACTTTTTACTTTTTTTTACCACGGTTAAAAGTAAATAGGGTAATTAACGGTATAAATGATTTTATTATTACCCTAAAACATGTACTAATTCTATTGGTTAAGTGTAATTAGACCAAAAACAACCTTAGAAATAAAATATGACCATTTAGGCCCACTTGGATTAGATTAGGACATTTATTATTAATTTATTTAATGAAGGGTTAAAATAGTTAAAATGAAAGTTTAATAACTACATAATTTTTAATATTGGGTTATACATAAGATAAATTTGACTATAAATATTCATTAGAAATCTAAAAATATTTCCTACATAATGCTCTTTTATTTATAATTTTTAGACATTAAATAATTTAATTTATTTATGACACAATGATGATGCAGTAATTATCTTATTAATGAAATATTGATATAATTGATGTTATAAATACCCAAATAAATATAATTTGAGACTTTTTATTAATTAAAATAATTTTATATGTAAATATGACATGTTATTATTGATTTAATTAACTTTTTTAGAACTAATATTTCTGTTATAATTTTCACAAAAATCAATTACCAAATAGTGTCAAAATTGACATAAAATTGTTTTTAAAAAAATATTATATTATTAATTGTTATTTTATTCCTAAAAATATAAGGTTCGGCCAAATGACTTAGATAAGGTTATATATATTAATAATAAACAACTTGGGGTTTGTTTGGATTGTTATAGTAAGTTTATTAAACTTATAGTGTAAGACAACAAGAAGACACGGTAAAAGTTAAATTATCTAACTTAAAGTTAAATATAAATGATAAGGTTAAAATAGAAATCTAAAATTGCCTAAATTATATTTGATGAGATAATTTAGACCCATAACCACCTTATCTTCGAAATAAATAAATTTGGAGCTATTAAAAACCGAATATGACTTTATAATAAAATAATATTTTTTGTTTTTCCAAAGGTGCCCCTCTCCTCTCTTATAAAAAGGCACCTCCTGCCTCTCTTCCTCACACCACTTTCAGCCTTAAAGCTCGGAAAATCCTGAAAATTTCTCTTCTCCACTTCTCTAGAAACATCCTAGAGGTTCTGGTCTTCTTCAAAGGCCAATCTTAGTGCCCTAAGATGAGGTTTCAAAAAGGCGTGTCGAAGAAGAGGTAATATCCATTACCGATTCTTTCAACTTTATTTATTCTTATACTTAATCTTTTTTAGTTGTTTCATTATGAAGTAATAACATAAGTATCACTCATATAATGATATGTTATTATAAGTATGAACCAACCCTATTTCACCGTCTATCCATCCTACAGAAAATGAAATCCCCGCGCGAGCGTACGTACGGAATACCGTCTCCACACCGTGGTGTAATCTATTTTCCACCACCACCTTACATGGATGTGTATAATGGTGTAAAGAATAAATATATATTATTATTGTAAATTGATATTGATTCTGAAATATTATACATACACTTCAATGCAATTCCATGATCATGGTAATGATATCATCGCTCGTGCATACGTACGGACTACCGTCTCCACGACGCGATGAGATTCATTCTCCATGCTAACCATTCATGAATGATTATAAAGTATATATAATAAGTAATCATGAAATATATGACATAATAATGATACTGTATTTATGTGTATATATATGTATGTCATCTACTTAATTTCATTCAATTCAATAAGGATACGAAAACAGCGTTCATGCGTACGTACGACCTACCGTCTCCATGAAAGGTGTATTTCATTCCATTTAATCGATCTATCATATATATATATATGTATATACTGAAATATATATTATATATAAATCATGTTTTACATTCTGTAATTAAGTAAATCAGGATATAAGTAATAATAGCAAGAACAATAAGTCAAAACACGTACGATAAATAAAACGATTTAACCCAAAATGCTGCTTTAACATGGAACTTACAAAAGAAAAGGTAATATAAAGTCATAAGTGAACCATATATGATATCATAACAATGAATACGATTTTTTAATAAGTCGATGACATTATTTAAATCATTATACAGGAGGTTCGGAAACATACAAAGCATATTGGACCCAAGGTAAGGGAAAATCTCGCAATCTCAATTTTTATCCGAGATTATTTATATTTCAGAATTTACTGGGGAATATTTATCATCCACATACATGTTTATTCAATATGTAATATTATTTCCATCCACCTAGAATTGTTTAAATCCAATATTACCCTTTGGTGAGTTTTTAGTAAAAGATATGAAAGGAATATTTTGTAATTTTTCATACGAGGTACTTTTTGACTTTTCCAACAAAAGTACGAGACGAATGTTATTTTTAACTTATACGGCATGAATGGATTTTTACGGTTTCATAACGCCTCATTTTCATGAAGCTTAATATACAATATTTTATGACAATTTTCAACAAAATACTTTTATTTTAAAATTGAAAGGCATTTTGTGAAAAGAAAATGATTTTGAAGAAGAAAGGATATTTTCCTCAAGAATTCATTTCAAATGTTTTATCAAAACCATTTTCCATCTAATATGACAATATTTCATATGTGCATGTTTCAAGTTTAATGTATCTATGATTTATATGGTTTCAATTTTCTTATGATGAAATGTCCATTTGTTTTATATGGATTATGAGATGATGGGATGATGTTTATGAAACCCATTTTATTCTTTGGGTTATGATGAATGTTTTAAGTTTATTTTGTTGCACAAGTAAGAATGATTTAATTATGAGATGGGTGGGACCTATATCTCCATCCAATGCATTGGGTAAAGATTTATATCTCATGATATAGACATGGCTGGAACGGTAAGTTAATCTGGTTCAGTGTTAGAGGACTGAAACGAGGAGTGAACTCGATTCAGAAAGGGACTTTGTCCACTAAGATGGTTTTGGCAGCAATTCCTTGGCTACTATGGAAATCATAACATGTGCTTAATGGTTTCCATAATTACATGTTTTTTCCCATGCAATTTTATCATGATTGATGTTCCCTTATGATATATGCCTTACGTACTTCCATGATTCATGTCTTTGCTCAAGATTTTGATTTTTAGATTTTATGTTCATGTTTTTGCATTCAAATGTTTATGGATTGTTTTATGTTCTCTATGTTTACCCTTACTGGGAATTTGAGCTCACCCCTTTTATGTTTTCTTTTCCCCAGGATATAAATAAAGCTTTTAGGTATGAAAAAAGGGGAAGATCGTTATGGGAGATGTTGATGATCTTTCACCACGATTAGAAGATTATATTCCAAGTTTCCAAACACACTAAACTATTACGGTCCTTGTGTGTCTGTTTTTGTTATGTACTAAGTATTCTGAAGAAGTAATGTAATGTCCATGTACGTAAAGCTTTGGGTCTCTATAGTTGGTATCAGAGGGAGGTTTAGAAAACCTTTGGATACTAGGATGTGAGAACTTTAGTGAGATCCTTAGAGATATTTCTAAGGTATGTCTAGGGATGTCCCTTAGGTTAAGTATAAGTATAGGTTATAGTCCTAGAATTATGGTAACAATCATAGAATTAAACCTAAGATGTTAGATATTGAAGGTACTCCCCCTTTATTATGTTGTTTTATCTAGCATGATTTTTACCTATCATACTATTCTTTTTGGGTTTTAGACGATGGCTGGAACCCGAAGGAACCATGTTGAACAATGTAATGGAAAATGCAATGATTGTCCTCCTGAACAAACAAATGTTATGGGAGATGGAGTGTAAAATATTATTGCTATACTTACACAAGCTATGAATCTTTCTGGACTTCCAAATGAGCAGATAAAGGAACAATATTCTATTGAGTCCTTCATGAGGCAACACCCACCTTCTTTCAGTGGGTCTTCTGATCCACTTGTTGCTGAACAATGGATCAGTACCACTGAAAAGATATTTTCAGTTCTTCAATGTTCTGAACATGATAAAGTCATCTTAGTAGTATATAGTTTGGAAGGTGAAGCTGATCAATGGTGGAATCTTATCAAGAATATGAGGCCAAAAGATGAAATTGAGTCCATGGAGTGGGACGAGTTCAAGAACATATTTTTCAATAGGTACTTCACTCGTATTATTCGAACAAAAATGGAGAAGGAGTTTCTTGAACTAAATCAAAAGGATGATGAATCTATTGGTATATACGAAGCGAATTTTACAAGGCTTGAAAGGTATGCATCTGGCTTTATCATCCAACCTGAAAGTAAAGTTGATCGATTCTTCAGTGGCTTAAAACCAAATCTTCAAAGGGAATTAGCTATAAGAGACTTCAGTAGCTATGAAGAAATTGTGCGTTGTGCTATCAAGGTAGAAATGGAAGTTGGTGTTACATATCCATCTCATGGTTTTGACAAGAAATGAAAGATGGAGTTTAAGGAGAAATCTCAGAATAATGGTGAAAAGAAGATGAATGTTTCCTTATGCTCAAAGTGTGGAAAGAAGCATGGTGGAGATTGTCTTAAAGGGACTAGAAAATGTTTTAAGTATAGAAAAGAAGGTCATCGAGCAGATGAGTGTCGAAGTAATGGAAAACGGTTTGCTAATGATGTGAATAAAGAAAATACTGTAGAGAATGCACCACCAACACTTCAATGCTTCAAGTGCAATGAAATGGGGCATTATGCTAATCAATGCCCTAATCCAAGGGTTAATGATGATCGACATGAGAAACCACTTAAGGCAAAGGACAAAGGGAAGTCACATGCGATCACTATTGGAGATGTTGAATATGAAAATGATGTGGTGGAATGATTAAGTGTTTATGTAATGGGATTCCAAAATAATGTTGTATATAGTATCGTGGAATATTGGAATATTTATGTATTGGTCTATTGTGGTTTTCAATAATTTTATGGTACCGGTAACCATGGAAAGTAATTGAGATATTTTTGAAAGAAGATGATATGCGCATAATGAAGGGATAAGGAGAAAATGAAATGTTTGACAGTATTCATGAGCTCATGACTGATATAAGGAAATAGTTATATCATGGTTTGAGTATATAGAATTTTGGGGTTTTAGTATGTGGAAAGAGTTAACTTTTGACAGCACTCATGTTTTCACTAAGATTCAATGGAAATTTATTTTTCAAGAGAATACATGATTAAGGCCTTCGAATGTTTGGAATGTGACCAACAAGACATATCTTATGATATATGGGGATCAACGATGGTATTAACATGCTTGTTATATGAAATCTCTGGTAATCGTTTTCACTATAATATGAGAGTGGACTGCAGTATTATGGATAAGCCTAAAGATTGGAATGGATTATGTTGGACATAAGTTAGTATTGTTTAAGGATAATTTTTTTTCGATATTATTGATGGGATGTTATAGTAATGTAGTTTTAGAAAAAGGACTACCTGCATGATGGGAGACAACCCATCGCGTCGGACAAGGCTGTGGGAATCGAACCCACAACCGAAGTGCTACTGGCCTTTATCGCATACCACTGGCCTACAAGAAGTCCCTGGTTAGTAGAAACTAGTTTTATTTTATTAAGCGGTATGATATATGAAGTATAAGATCATTTTAGGAATCATATACGATTAACCTCACCATAGATGGACTTATGTATATTTTATATCTTTTTCTAACCTTGTGTTTGAAACAGATGGAATGACCCATCATTCTAACACATGATCTGTTAACACTTCACGAATAAAAAATTCAACTTCATTTCTTTAAGAGATGAAGTGGAAATTGTTCAAAGCATGAACAACAGTGATATTGTACCAAAATAAATTAAGTATTTATTCTAATTCAAATTCTTCAACATTAGGGAAATGATCTTGAAAACCAAAAATGTTGTCCTAGTGCCCTTATATCCGATTAATCAGATGGTACCCTAGATCATCACAAATTTATGGCTTTGTGATTATTGTCTTTTTCATAGCCATGTTCTCTACCACTCTCCATCAGAACATGAAGGTTATATTTCTCTTCCATATCCATATTTTCACCTATGTTCTCCTATGTGTAAACCCAGTTATTAGTTAATTTGGGTAACCGTTACGTTTCATACTTTAGTTTTTAAAGCCATGTTTTTGTATTCCTTTTTACGATGTGGGTTTATATTAAATAAACTTTTGAGTAGTAAACCATTTATAACCCCGACAAATTTTGAGGGCGAAATTCATTTTAAGGGGGGTAGAATGTAACACCCCGAGATTCTATAAAAAATATTCTTTTTAATTTCATTAATGTCTTGTGTTGTACGCTACACCAAAAGGAGCTTTCACAACACGCATCCCTAACTTGGCTTTCATTACACCCAATCGTGACCTTCCATGATAGCGTGTGTTGTACGCAATACCGAGTTTTGCTAAACAATGATATGTTATATAAACTAGCCGTTATGAATAGTAATACCCAATTTTTGAAATTTTATAAATTTTATCTTTCAAAATGGACTTTATTTTTCGATTCAGAATATCGAAATTATCCTAGGGTAAATTTTTGGTACTTTTCTGAAAACTTTCAATTTTTGATGAATAGTGAAAACACTAGGTTACTATTCAAAAACCGAATTTTAATTTAAATAATTATTTATTTTATTTAAATTTATTTTAGGTAAAAATTGATACATAATACCTATATAAGTTCAATTTAAGTCATTGGAGTCATTTTATAATAATTTTAGATATATAAAAATTTTATTGAACTTTTCACCGTCTTTTACCCACCTCCTAGGAGAATTTGCAAATTCACATAAAACTTAATTTTACCGCTTCTGTGAGTGAAATTTCAAAAATCCGAGAGACATGGTTAATATCAAGGACTAAAATGTGGTTCAATGAGATGAAAATAATTTTTGGTGAATAGTAACTTTTTACTTTTTTTTACCACGGTTAAAAGTAAATAGGGTAATTAAGGGTATAAATGATATTATTATTACCCTAACACATGTCCTAATTCTATTGGATAAGTGTAATTAGACCAAAAACAACCTTAGGAATAAAATATGTCCATTTAGGCCCACTTGGATTAGATTAGGACATTTATTATTAATTTATTTAAAGAAGGGTTAAAATAGTTAAAATCAAAGTTTAATAACTAAATCATTTTTAATATTGGGTTATACATAAGATAAATTAGACTATAAATACAAATTAGAAAGATAAAAACATTTCCTACATAATGGTGTTTTATTTATAATTTTTAGACATTAAATAATTTAATTTATGTATGACACAATGATGATGCAATAATTATCTTATTAATGAAATATTGACATAATTGATGTTATAAGTACCCAGATAAATGTAATTTGAGACTTTTTATGAATTTAACTAATTTTCTATGTTAATATGACATGCTAGTATTGATTTAATTAACTTTTTTCGAACTAATCTTTCTGTTATGAATTTTACAAAAATCAATTACCAAATAGTGTTAAAATTTACATAAAATTGTTTTCAAAACAAATATTATATTATTAATTGTTATTTTATTCCTAAAAATATAAGGTTTGGAAAAATGACTTAGATAAGGTTATATATATATTAATAATAAAAAACTTGGGGTTCGTTTGGCTTGTTATAGTATGTTTATTAACCTTATAGTGTAAGAAAACAAGAAGACACGATAAAAGTTAAATTATCTAACTTAAAGTTAAATCTAAATGAGAATGTTACAATAGAAATCTAAATTTGTCTAAATTATATTGGATGAGAGGATTTCGACCCATATCCACCTTATATTCTAAATAAATCAATTTTGAGCTATTAAAAACCGAATATGACTTCATAATAAAATAATATTTTTAGTTTTTCAAAGGTGCCCCTCTCCTCTCTTATAAAAGGGAACCTCCTCCCTCTCTTCCTCACACCACTTTGAGCCTTCAAGCTCAGCCAAACCCTGACAAGTTTTCTTCTACACTTCCCTAGAAACATCCTAGAGGTTCTGGTCTTCTTCAAAGACCAATCTTAGTGCCCTAAGAGGATGTTTCAAAAAGGCGTGTCGAAAGAAGAGGTAATATCCGTTACCGTTTCTTTCAACTTTATTTCTTCTTATATTTCTTCTTCTTTAGTTGTTTCATTATGAAGTAATAACATCAGTATCACTCATATAATGATATGTTATTATAAGTATGAAACAACCCTATTTCACCATCTATCCATCCTACGGAAAACGAAATCACCGCGCGTGCGTACGTACGGAATACCGTCTCCACGCCGCGGTGTAATCTTTTTTGCACCACCAACTTACTTGGATGGGTATAATGGTGTAAAGAATAAATATATATGATTATTTTAAATTGATATTGATTATAAAATATTATACATACACTTCAATGCAATTCCACGATCATGGGAATGATATCATCGCTCGTGCGTACGTACGGACTACCGTCTCCACGACGCGATGAGATTTATTCTCCATGTTAACCATTCATGAATGATTATAAAGTATATATAATAACTAATCATGAAATATATGAAATAATATTGATACTGGATTTATGTGTATATATATGTATGTCATCTACTTAATTTCATTCAATTCAATAAGTAAACGAAAACAGCGTTCATGCGTACGTACGGCCAACCGTCTCCATGAACGATGCATTTCATTCCATTTAATCGATCTACCATATATATATATGTATATACTGAAATATGTATTATATATAAATAATTTTTCACATTCTAGAATTAAGTAAATCAGGATATAAGTAATAATATCAAGAACAAAAAGTCAAAACACATAAGATAAATAAAACGATTTAACCCAAAATGCTGCTTTACCATGGAACTTACAAAAGAACGGGTAATATAAAGTCATAAGTGAACCATATTTGATATCATAACAATGAATATTATTTTCTAATAATTCAATGACATTATTTAAATCATTATACAGGAGGTTCGGAAACGTACGAAGCATATCGGACCTAAGGTAAGGGAAAATCTCGCAATCTAAATTTTTATCCGAGATTGTTTATATTTCAGAATTTATTGGGGAATATTTATCACCACATACATGTTTCTTCAATATTTAAAATTATTTCCATCCACCTACAATTGTTTAAATCCAATTTTACACTTCGGTGAGTTTTTAGTAAAATATATGAAAGGAATATTTTGTCATTTTTCGTACGAGGTACTTTTTGACTTTTCCAACAAAAGTATGAGAAGAATGTTATTTTTAACATATACGGCATGAATGGATTTTTACGGTTTCATAACACCTCATTTTCATGAAGCTTACTCTACAAGATTTTATGAAAATTTTCAACAAAATACTTTTATTTTAAAAGTGCAAGGCATTTTGTGAAAAGAAAATGATTTTGAAGAAGAAAGGATATTTTCCTCAAGAATTCATTTCAAATGTTTTATCAAAACCATTTTCCATCTAAGATGACATTATTTCATATGTGTATGTTTCAAGTTTAGTGTCTCTATGATTTATATGGTTTCAATTTTCTTATAATGAAATGTCCATTTGTTTTATATGGATTATGAGATGATGGGATGATGTTTATGAAACCCATTTTATTCATTGGGTTATGATGAATGTTTTAAGTTTATTTTTGTGGCACAAGTAGAATGAGTTCATTATGAGATGGGTGGGACCTATATCTCCCTCCAATTCATTGGGTAAAGATTAATATCTCATGAGATATACATGGATGGAACGATAAGTTAATCCAGTTTAGTGTTATAGGACTGAAACGAGGAGTGAACTCGATTCAGAAAGGGACTTTGTCATCTAAGATGGTCTTGGCAGCAATGCCTTGGCTACTATGGAAATAATAACATGTTCTTAATGGTTGACAAAATTACATGTTTTATTCCCATGCTATTTTATCATGATTGATGTCCCCTTATGATATATGCCTTACGTACTTCCAAGATTCATGTCTTTGCTCAATATTTTGATTTTTAGATTTTATGTTCAAGTTTTTGCATTCAAATGTTTATGGATTGTTTTATGTTCTCTATGTTTACCCTTACTGGGTATTTGAGATCACCCCTTTTATGTTTTCTTTTCCCCAGGATATAAAGAAAGGTTTTACGTATGAAAAAAGGGGAAGATCTTTATGGGAGATGTTGAAGATCTTTCACCACGATTAGAAGATTATATTCCGAGTTTCCAAAGACACTAAAATATTACGGTCCTTGTGTGTCTGTTTTTTTATGTACTAAGTATTCTATAAAATTAATGTAATGTCCATGTACCTCAATCTTTGGGTCTCTACATTATTTACATGTAATAAGGGGAAGATATCTAATTCTTCACACAAAATGTTAAGATTATGACATTATAACCTTTAAAACTAATCCAAGTAGATATTTGTGGCCCCATGAGAAAGTATTAAACACATGGAGATAAGTATTTTATTTCATTTATTAATTAATTTACTCATATTACAGGTATTATGTTAATGAAAAATAAAATAGAGGCTCCAATGATGTTTAAGATTTTTAGAAGAAGAATTGAAAAAATGCGTGGTTACTCATTAAAGATAATTTAGATAGATAATGGCGCTAAGTACAAAAATAATTGGTTTTAAGATTATCATAAAAAATGGAATTTGTTATTAAGATAGTTCACCATACATACCATGAAAAAATGATTTATTTGAATGGAGGAATAAAATTTTGGATATGATTACTTAGAAAATGTTGACAGAAAATGATATTTATAAGAATTTTTGGAGGTATTATATTAGAGCATCAGTAATGCTCAACATTAGATCTTCAGTACATCCAATTAGGATAAGAATCTATATGAGACATAAAATAATAATACTCTAAGAATGAAGCATAGTAGAGTGTTTGAAATCCATTATATAATCAAGAATAAAGGTAAAAATTGGGAATTTTTGAACCAAGGGGTGTTGTTAGAATATTTTTTGGTTATCCTCTAAATGTAATAGGATTTTTCTGATATAACAAGGATACTAGAAGAATTTTTGATACAAATAATTAGAAAACCCTCAAATTTTCAAAGAAAGAAACTGTTGATAATGAATCTAGTTCTAGACGGAATTTTGATACTAAATCTTTTTATTAACTTAATGAAATAATAGAAAATGATTAAAACATTGAATATGTATAGTCCAAAGAATAAAATTTATACATATAATGTGATGGAGAACAATAAAAATCAACTCATCCTAGACTTAGAAGAAAAGTTAAAGTTAAAAAAATTATTGGAAATAAAGAAAAATAGGTATAAATTAGAATAAATATAAGTGAATTTCATACTTTTATATTCTCTCAAGTTAAACCAAAAGACTTTGAGGAATATTTGGATCATCAAGAGTGGATTGGTTATATAAATGAAGAATTAGATCAAATTGAGAATAATGAGACATGGGAAGTAGTTCCAAAGACTAAATATAATAGTTTCATCAGGAAATGTGTTTTTTTAATTAAATTAATTAAAAAAAGGTGAAGTGTTAAGGAATAAAACTATATTAGTGTATAATGTATGTTCATATATTGCAGGATTTGACTTCGATGTGTCCTTTTCACCAGTTTATGGAAACAAACCACTATAATGTTCCTTTCCATTATTGCACAAATGCATTACGGGATCTATAATATAGATGTAATGTCCTCATTTCTAAATGTAGAATTAGAGGAAGATGTTTAAAGTGAAAATAAATTTGTGTTTCTTGTTAGATAAGATGAAAATTATAATTATTGAGAAGGATTTATATGGGTTGAAATAATACCTAAGAGCATGGTATTCTAAGCATGACACTTGATTGAAGAGGCTGCATTATAGAAAGGGAAAAGTGTAAAAGAATTTCTATATCAAAGATGATAAAGTGGTATCTATCCTTGCTATTGTTTTTATATGACATCATATTTGTTGGAAATTATGAAGTAATGTGTGGGAATATTTCCAAATAAATAAAATGATTTATTTAAAATGTCTTTGGTTGGAGAGATGCGACACTTTCTTAGTTTACAAATCACCCTAGAGAAAGATCAAAATTTTATTTATCAATATAATTATGCAAAAGGAAGTCTTGAAAATATTCAGTTTGGAGGATTCAAAATATGTCTCTACACCAATTTTTGTGGGACAAACTATATCCAAAGAGGAACATAGAATAGAATTTAATCAAAAGGTTTTTAAAAAATTGGTTATAAGTCTATTATAACTTAAATCATCAAGACCATATATTCTATTTTCTATCAATATTTGTGATAGATATAAAATTTATAAAAAATATATCCATTTTATTTTATGAAAAAGGATTCTTATGAATATAAAGCTTAAAATAGTATTTGGATTGAAATAAAACAATAAAATAAAATTTGTATTTGTTTATTTATCATGATGTATATTAGTCAGGATGTACCAATGAACGAAATTTCACATCTTGTGGAGATTTATTTCTTGGTAATAGATTTTTTCCCATAAATAAAGAATAAATGTTCTATAACTTTGAGAACTACCAAGGAATAAAATATGTCAATAATTCATGCTACAGATCAATTGATATGGATGAAAACTCTGATGGAATATCTGTAGGTTGGTGTGAATATGCCACTTATTATTTTATGTTATAATCAAATTTCTATCAATTTTTCAAAGAATCCATTTAAATATTATAGGATCAAGTAAATTGATATTAAATAAAACATTATCAAGTATATTTTTTAGAAAAATGAATTTATGTTGGAGTTTGTTCCAAAAAAGGATTATATAAGAGATATGTTCACTAAGTCACTATCTAATGATGACTTGTAGAATCTGAGGTTAAAGTTGGGTGTTCAAAATCAAACTTTACAAGGATAAGTTATTTATGTATATTACCTACTATATTCTTTTCATGTTATTTGGTTTTCAATTGGGGAGAAAACAAAAACATAACCTAGCCAATGATATGTGTTTTACCTCTTTGGGAGAGAATGTATTTAGGGGTTTTTAATGTGGTAAGGTATGATTTCAGAATGTGGGAACTATTTGAATAGTTTTTTGAAAAAGATTCACAATGTATTTATGATTTGGTTTATTCAGGTTTACTTTTACTGATGGTGTTTATAGGCCATTAATATGTTTAAGTAAGTCTCTTAAATCACAACTTATAAAAAACCAGGTATTATTTGTTCAATGATTCTTATTTCCAATATTGAGTATGATAAGGTAGGCTTAGAATTGTGGGATAATGACCCATTTCGTATGTTTTAGATATTCATTGATTTACATTCTATATTTGATAAGACCTGGAGGATTTATGTTGTTTTTGTTTTGAGGATCAGGTGAAGAAAATAGTAAGGATGTAAATGTTATTTGTTATGATATTTCCTTTTATTTTCAACACTTGTGAAGTTTTTTTTCAAGGTTCTACCCCTAGTTTATAACCTTATGTGTGGTACCATTGGGTGTGCTACCATTAAGGATGAGGTGCCACCACTAGGTTCTTCCTCTATGTTCCACTGTTAGGTGCTACCTCCTGGTGAAACTGGAAGGGTATTAATATTGAGGCACTACCATAATGGTGATACCAAAAGAGTTATACCATAGGGGTGATACAATTGAGGTGCTAACTCGAGGGTGTTACTATAAGTGTTCTATAGTATGGGTGATACTATTGAGGTGCGACCATTGATAGGCAATTTCTTGATGAAAAAAGAGCAATTGTGAGTTTCATGGTATTTGGTGCATCCATGAATTAAATATTTTGATGCTAAGTAATGAGTTATACAAACGGTTAAATATCATGATATATACTATCATTATTATTTAGAAAATATTGTTTAATGATGTATTAAGTAAGAATAAGTAAGATCCAATGAAACTATTCTGATGCACTAAAGAAACGATAAAAATGAGAAAGATATTTTGTGCACTTTTGTTTTCACATGATGAAGGAAATTTGACTGAGTTTTTCAAGAAGTTCACCATCATGGAAAGGTGTTATATGATGCTTTTAATAAGTATTAAATAAGAGATTATGGAAATATTTATGTCCATTTTAAAGGAATTTACACCATATTACATGAATGCATAAGTGAATGATTACTGCATGAGATGTGTTGTGATTTATTTCATAGAAAGAAGGTGGATCAATTTTTAGAGGATGAATGCCAAGAATAAATATGGAATGATCATATATCTCTATCATGAAAGAATTGAAACATACATGTGTTTTTAATGTTGAGGAAATGAATGTTTAAATAAGAGTGAAGAGGTTGTGTTATTTCTACCTAACCCAATCTAGTTTCAAACAATTATGAAATCCATTTTTTATGGATTTTTTTGATTAATAGATCTAATTACAGTTGGGGATGGAATTAAAATATATTCCCATGGTATTGTGAAATCACATACCTAGATTGTACTCAATAGTACCCCAAGACTAGTTGGCCACATGGCCTCAAGCGCATCTCCCCAAACTCTAGAGGCTACCTACAAGTAGAGAGGGCATTGGGTGTGTCTCTGGGGAGACAATACCCTCATTACCAAAGTAGAATAGTGGTACAATCATAAAATAAATATAGAAAGAAGTTTAAAAATGGATAAGTAGTAGAAACAGATGAAACTAACCAAGCAACTGATATCAACTGATAACTGAATCAAATACAGAAGGATGATAATGCATGTCATGGATCTATAAAGCATGATAACAAGGATTTAACCAACATAAAGTAGTACCATACAAAAGATATAAAAATAAAAATATTCCACCATAAATATCAATATCATGCCCGATCATCTAATACCAGATCTATCCCATATCACACCAGAATTCACACTTCTGTAAAAGGACAATTCCCCTTATCTACACTTTCAAGATTTTAGAATATATGGGTACCCAATGAAGGCCTGAACTTGGTGTAAGATACAATCCCATTCGGTAACCACCCAATGTTCTATAACTATCCAATCGCATATAAAATTTAGACCTGTGAAAATATAGTGAGTAATGTTGTAAAAATATCTATATATGAGTTGGATATGGTACTTGAAAGGAAACCAGATCGACACTACCTTCTTCATCCCATGCCAAAACATCTCTGAAATAGTATCAAGGGTTATAATGCCAAAAATCACATTTTTAAGGGACGAAATTCCCAGTATCACAGTAGTATAGGGATGACATTCATAATATCACATTTATATGGGACTCCATGCCCAATATCATAGTTCTATAGGGGAATACATGCCAACTACCATAGTATTAGTTAGGGGATGGCATGCCTAGTATCACATTTATAAGGGATTCCATGCCCAGTATCAAATTAGTACAACAGAGGAAGTAATTCATGTAGCACAAGGGATTCCATGCCCATATAGGTTCATATTTATATATGGGATTTCATGCCAATTCATTATAATTTACTTGTGTCACCATGCCCATTCATTATTAAAAAGACTCTCCATGCCTATTCCGTTACAAGAATAAGGTTCATCTTTCCAATACATCCATAATAATATCCATTGGATTTAATATAATCTAAGGCATAGTTCATAATTAATTATCATTTAATACCAACAAGGGAATAACCACGGTCCATTTAATTTGAGTGACATGGGTTTACCACTCACCTCAAACTAATTCATTATAGTTATTATATTTCAAGGATACTAGCTGTATTATCCCACAAAATTCATTCCATATGAACATGGTGTCATCATTTAAATTATTATACAAATGCCCCACTGGGTGTTTTCAGCATAAAATATCAAAACGATAAAAAGTGATATAAGTGTGAACACCAAAACGGATAGCTCCTCAAATGTATTCAATCTCAAGTGGTTTAATAAGGTTAGAGATTTCTAGAACATGAAACCAATTTAATGTAGTTAAAAATTTGGATCAATGTACAGTGAAACTGGTGTGACTCAAAATGATGCATATTATAAGACAAAAAAAATTATGTTATAATTGATAGAACACATACCTGGTAATTGTATGACTCTCTTAATCTAGTATCAGTCTCTAGTTCATCTTGGATGGGAAGATATCTGAAGAACAGACCAATTCCTTGAAATTAAGGCATGTGGTCCTACACCAAAAAAAATTAATTTAGGAGAATAGAAATGAATAACAACTAAAAAGTAATTGAGAACTTACCAGTGTTGATCCAATGAGATAAAAAGTTTTCAATCAGACTCTAGATGGATGAATAGGATAGTATACCACCCAAGAGGCTCAAAAGTGATCAAAATGGTAAAGAGGATCCTTTTCTATATGTTGGAATGAAAATATGAGGGGTGGGGGTGGGGGTTAAGTTTAATATAATTTTAAGTGAAAAACCATAAAATCATCCAAAAATAGGCATCGTACAGTTTGGCCGCATGGTTGGCCAAACCATTATCCAACCATGCACCTTTTTCTGTAGGGATGGGGCACTCGTATGGTTAGGAAACACAATAGAAAACAATATACCCCATTCTATACCACTATCCATATCCTTACGTTTAGAAGAAACCTTGTGTCCTGGATTTCATTGTTTTCTTAACAATGCAACCAATCTATTTCCCATACTTGATGGGGTTATGAATTCCGAAAAAGCCCAGACAACCTTGTAACCTCTACAACCTCGTTAGGAATCCATATTAGGTCCATTAAAAGGAATTAGAAACAAATTAAATGGTTCTATACCTTATATAATAACTAGGTTTTTATATTCTCCCCCCTAAAAGGAACTCATCCTCGAGATCACATTCTAAGGGTGGTAGAACTTCATATGGGAAAACTCAAGCCACTAGGCATGTATGTCAACCTACTACTCCCAAATATCATCTTGTACATCGCCATGATTCCATAGAACCCATACAAAATGGATAGACTGACCTCATAGATCCTTTGTTCTCCAGTCAATGATGCGTATATGATACTCCTTAAAGGAATAATTGAAATCAAGATCAACATATTCATGATCAAAAGTATGAGACATGTCGATATGATAATGGTGAAGCTATGAAACATGGAATAAGTAATTCATGGCATGGTACCTTTGAGGTAATGACAACCAACATTCTAATGCCCTGACTCTCCACAAAATATCAAATGGCCCAAAAAATCTTAGTTGCATCTTCCCTTTACTCCATATGAATCTATGGACAAGTCTAGTTGACACCTACGAGAATACATAATCTCTAACCTTGACCTCTAGAGGTCATCAATGGAAATTGATATATAATTTCTGTTTATAATGATTAGTATAAATCCTCTTCCTAATCACTTGAACCTACTCCAAAGTCTCCAAAACAAGATAAGGACCCAATAACACTACCTCTCATGCCTCTAAATATCACATGGGTGAATGGAATGACCTACTTTTTAGGAACTCAAAGGGAGCCATCTGAATCTTCACCTAATAACTATTATTTTATGGGAAATCAATGACAGGGATATAATTCTCCTAAGAATAACCAAAATCAATGATTCATGCTCATATCATTTCTTCCAAAACCTATATGGTTCCTTCTGACTGACCATCAGTCAGAGAGTGAAATGTTGTGATCAATATCACATGTTTTCCCATAGCCTTCCACTACCCCTACCATAAACTCAATGTAAAATGAGCATTACTATCTAAAATGATATAATGATGGACACCGTGTAGTCATATGATATCACAAACATACAATCGTTAAAGATAATTAACTTATAAAGTCTCTAGAATATAAAGGAAGTAGTTTAATTTCATCATCTAGTCAATGAATACCGACACAACATCGCTACCCCTAGGAAACCTGGGTATGTCGATGAAACATTCCATGGAAATATCCTATAATTTCTCTTCTGGCACTAGTAAGAACTATAGAAATCTTGAAGGACATTTGTGCTATACCTTCACCTACTAATACGTAGAGAACATAGTGATAAAACCTACTATACAACTCTTCATCCCTAGCCTCAAATTCTATCCGCACAAGTCATGATACAACTTGGAGATACTGAAGTGAGGAACCCACTAAGAATCATGTGACTCATGTATCATCTCCTCTCTCATATATATGGGAACCTAGATATTCCCATTAATACATAGTATGCCATTATCATTAACTTTTCAATATGGAGGCGGGTCCTCACTAGAAATTATCTCTTATATGAAAAATACCACTTGATATGAAAACTATATCCTATTCTCCTTCTCCTGAAGTAAATAGGTCACTAACAATTATAAGAGTATATAATATCCAAGATATTCTTAAACCTCTATATGTATCTCAAAAAAATGGATCCATAAGCTACCATTTTCTACTGGCCTCTTGAACTGCCAATGCCTGAGTCCTCCTTCTCAGAGCATCGACAAAAAAATTACATTTCTCATGAATATAGGCTATCTTGAAGTCTATATACTATAGATATTCAACCCATATTTACTTCCTGAGATTTATGTCTCGCTATGTAAAAATATACCTGAGGATCTTATGCTCTGAAAACACCAAAAAACCCTCTCCCAGTAGGTAATTACTCAAAAAATGCAAGGCATGTTTAAAAAATTCTATATTGAGATCATTCATCGGGTAATTTCACTCACAAGGCCTTAACTAACATTACCCATACACAACGAATCTATGTTCCTGCATCATACTTTCCCCTAGAACAATACTTGATATGTCACAATAGACTATATATCTCCTACCTAACTTTGGAAGAATTATGATTGAAACTGATTTTAGTATCCCTTTTATCTCTTGAAAGGGATTCTCACATGCTTCCAACCATAGGAACTTCATACCCTTATTTGTAAGACTAGTAAGAGGTGTATTAAGGTATGAGAAGTCCTGTATAAAAATCTTATAGTAACAAGCTATCCCTAAGACTCTTTGTATGCCAAAGATGTTTTTGGGACGCTCCCAGGTATTAATAGATATCACCTTCTCTAGGGAAATTTAAACTCCTTCATCATAGATAATGTGACCCAGTAAGTATACCATATCAATCTAAGACTTAAATATATTGAGATTAACATAGATATGGTTCTATATTTGTGTATTCAAATCGATCTCAAGATGACTAGAATGGTTACATTGAGTATTATCATTCACCAATATTTCATCTATGAATACAATGAAAAAGGATTCCAGATTGGAATGGAAAACCCTAATCATCAAATACATAAAGATGGAAGACACATTTGTATGATTGAATAGAATGAAAATATACTCATCGAAGTCGTATCGACTATGGAAAGTTGTATGAAGAATATTTCAAGGTTTGAATCGAACCTGATGACATCCGGATCATAGGTTTATCTTTAAAAATACCCTTTCTCCTATAATCTAGCAAACAATATCATATATGCAACGTAAAACATATCAGTTTTCAATTTAATATAATTTAACTTTGATAATCCATACAAACCCTAAGGGTTTCATCCACATTCTTGTGAAAAAAGGACCTGTAAACCCCAAGGAGAAGAATCGGTCCATATACAATCTCTTTCTTATAAATTCTCTATCCTACCCTTGAGGTCATACAACTCAGTAGTAGTCACCCTATAAGAAGAAATGGATACTGGTTCAGATCTAGGCACTAGTTTGATACTAAGATATACTTCTTTGTCAGGAGGTATTCTTAAAAAGCCATTCTGGAAGACATCCCTGAATCGATCGATGACAAGATGGAACTCAGTCTAATGGATTCCCTAATAATTCATGTAAAGGTTAGAAATTTGGGTGGTCACCCCACCTAGCCCATGATACTATAGTCTATCTCTACCTGCCTAGACATTCCAATAACCATTGTGAACATACCTATATCCCTCAGGTGATGTAAAATACACCCTCTAGTGCTAATAGTCAACATGGGAATGATAATGAACCAACCAGCCCATACTTAGAATGAAATCAAATCCAATCATCTTGAGGATAAAGAGGTTCCATAAAAAAACAATGGATTACTACCTCAAGAGGAAATTCCTTATACTGAAATACACTCTTTGATCCTACACCCAAAGGTGTATCTAGAATCATTACACCACAAGAGTAGTCAACATAATGTTAGATACCCTCCAAACCTGGCACAAATGTGATGTAATGTGATGGAACTAAATCAAATAAGATAAAAATGATAGTAGAGGCTGCTAGAATAGTACCTCGAACTGTAGATGTCCCAAAATCCTTATCCTATAGTATAGGCTATAGTAAATAGATATGGAATGATACCTAACCCTATACTACAACCTGACTACCTGGAGTAGTCCCGCTCTTTTGGAATTGAAAATCCAAAGTCTAGATACCACAACCAAAACCTCCTCCTTTGACTTTACAACTAGTAGTACTCCACCTACTTGCCTGGGGAGGTGACATTGAACCTTCTTCTGAAATTGGAGCTATCATAGATCCTCTCCCACTCAAGATAGATGGTATGGTTCTATTAAAATGCTGAAGATTCCTCAATCTTTCACAACCTCAGCACTCCACAGGGTCTTTGGGACACGAGGGCATTTTATACCCAGGCTTCCCACATTGGTAACATACCACACAAATGTATGTGGAATCCATCTGGATGCCGCTAATTCTACATGATGTCTCAAATCATCTTTTCTAACATCTTGTAGAACCACTACTCTTTCTAGATTTTAAACCGCATGGAATCACACCATCCGATTCTATCAGGTTCTTCTATGTGATAAGTTCATAGTGCACTAAATCACCCCAGTTTGATATATGTGATCTTTTTTTATACCTTTTTATGTATATAATGTTGTTGGGTAATGTTTGGGAGAGTTTGAGAGAGTTTGTAAAGGTTTTGGAATGGTTTGGAGGCCTTTTTAGGGCTCCATAGTTTGAGCACAGTTAGGGGAAACTGTGCGGGAATCCCAAGAAACCATGTGATATGCTACTATCCGGATAGTAGCATCTTCATGGTTAGCGTAGTATTTTTCAAAATGTGTTAGCTAACCATGTGGCTCAATAAAAATGGTTTTTTTCTAAATAGGGTCAGTCGGGATTTTCCCTAACTCACCCATTTCTTCTCCCATATGAACCCTACAAGGGATTTCTTCTTCTGAAGGGATAGGGGTTCTATACCACTCATTTTTTAAGGTATTTGAATGGTTTTCATGGTGGTTTTATGGTGGTTAATCTTAGTTAAGTCTTATATTTTGGTTTCATTATAGTTTCCTCTAGATATTCCCTCTTCCTTCTATTGGTTTTCTAAATTTACATCTGTTTCATATATATCTAGGGTTTCCCCCTTAGGTGATGATTTTAGGGGTTTTTATGATATTTAAAGAGATTTATAGTGGTTTTGGTGGAGCGTTTTTCTGGATGGGTGGTGCGGTTTCTTGTGGGTCAATTTTTCCAGAACCCTAAAGGTAGGTGACTTATCTCTAGACTCCACTTTGCTAGAACTTGAGGGATTGTATGAAATTAAATTTTTTCTCTTGAAATTTATTGTGAATATGAGGTTAAAATCATGGTGGAAACCCATTTGGTGATGATTTGGGTATTTTGGGTAAAATGGGATATTGTTGCAAAAGGGGTTTTGTTGTGTGATTTTAAAATGTAGATTTTAAAATTGATAATGGTTAGAATTTTGAATAATGTTTTATGAAATATGAATGTTAATAAAGTTGTTTCTTTATTGAAATATGGTTTGGAATTTAAAATGGTTAAAGGGTGATTTAAATAAATGGTGGGATTCATTGAAGTGTTTTGGCATGTGTTGGAAATGGTTGTCTGCATAATGTGTGGCCTTGGTTTGCTTTATGCTTGTTGGTTGGTCATGTATGATGATTTTTGTTGATTGTGTGTGAAGTTGGAGGTAATTATCACTATAAAAGGTTATGGATAGTGTATGGAAGGTCCACCATTATGGATACGTGGTTTGGAAGCACCACTAGTTTTGAAAATTAGTAAATGGGTTTGGACGGGAAGTTACTTCGTGGTTGTTTTCCTTATTGTGTGTTTCAATGCAAAATAAAAATTGTTTTGCTAATGTGAAAGGGTTAAATGGATTATGGAATGGTTTTTTGGGTTTCCTTTGGGTTTCATGGTTTGGGTAATGGTGGCTTGGAATGAATGTGTTAGAATTATCAGTAATTTTTAAACTATTGATGTTTTATATAAACTGTTTTATATAAACTATTTTATATAAATGTGCTAATGGTTCTTTCTTATTCGCATGTGTAGGGAAGTCATTTGGAGAAATTATGCTATGTATTATTACTCACCCATGATTTGGATCTTTTTTTCTTTTGCAGATGTTGTATTCTGGGATATAGGTAAGAGTAAATCACCCCATTTTCCTAGTGGTTCTTCACGATGCTTGGGTGGTTTGGTGGTTCTTGGAGCATAGAGCTTGTTGTGGATGAGTGGAGTGTGTCTTGGTTTATCTTGGGTCTCTTGTTTAGTCATTCACTTGGGACTCTAATTTTGGTTTGGTTTTATTGGTTTTTTGGAGTTATTATGGATTAGTTTTATTATCTTTTGGTACTATATGGTTCAGGTTTCGTTGTTAAAATTCTTCATATAGTTTTGTTGGTAATGACTTGTTTGGTTTTTTGGTTTATATCATGGAAAAATCATTAACCAATTTATTCTTGAAGCCCTTGGAATTTATTTAAATCCTCTTAAAAATTTGGGAACATCTCTTAAGGTCTAGTATCACCTCCCCGCCTTCTCAAGACAACATGGATGCGGTAGGGAATTTCAAGTGGTATCAGTTTGTTCGGTCCTTTTGGCGTTAATTTTTCATCTTGGTGTTGAAATTTTTTCTTGTTCCATCCATTGAGTTAGGGTGGTATTAAGGCATATGATTTTTGGAACTTAGAATGTATATCATAAAAGAACAGAGGTAACCCTTTTATGCTTAACTTCATGTTACTAGGGAGGTGGATACATAAGAGTTTTTGAGACACTTATAGTCATTGGATATGTCATTGTAGTGGGTGTAGCCAATGAGATGAGCAAGAAATGCATGGTAGAAATGGATTACCTATAGGATTCATATTTCATTTGTTCTAATGAATTATGTTATGTTATGAATATATGAATGTGTGGAAAATCTGGAAATTAATTCAAATGTGCGGATTTGAAATGTGAATGTTTGTGGAATTTTTTAGAATAGTGCAACATGGGAAATGTAAACTTGTGGAAAGGCTGATTGTGATATTTTTATGTAATAGAATTTTAATAGTAGGATTTTTCTTACTATGGGTATGGAACTTATGGTTGTTTCTTTATTGATAGAAAGGGTGCCGGGTAGGTGTCGTAGAGACCAAACAGAGGAGGTTGTTGAAAATATGGTTGTACATGAGCCTCATGTGAACTAATATCTAGTGTAGAGTATAATGAAAGCTTTCCAAGATATGGAATGTGGTAATAAGGCAGATGAACCAAAGCATGTAGATCATGCAGTTCAATTTTAAAAGTAGAATCCACCCATTTGTAGTGGTGATTTGAAGCCAGAAAGGGCTGAAGCGTGGCTGAACATAAATAATAGGATATTGAATTATTAAGAACACCAATAGAGTGGAAAGTTAAGTTAGCCACGTACATGTTGAAAGATCATTCCCTTTAATGGTGGGAGCTGGCAGTCAATGATGGGAAAAACCAAAGTGTGACATGGGAGGTTTTTGAAGAGTTTTTTAATAAACAATTCCACACTCATACATTCATAATTCAGAGAACCTCATATTTATTCTGTTTGAAGAAGTATAAACTTTCGATAATGGAATATGAGGCTATGTTTATGAACTTAGTGCAGTTTTAACCCTAGGTGGTGGGTAGAATATCCTTGAAATAATATATTTTTGAAGCTGGTTTGAGGTAGTAAATCCGTTCCAAGATAGTGGTGTTGTGTATAAATTATTACACATAAATGGTGAATAGAACTGCAGAGGATGAGAGAAATATTTTATGGGATACAGGCGGTGGAGGTATGTTTGTACCCATGGGGAATAGTGAGATCTCAAATGTTGGGTTTAAGCGGAATAGGGACACTTATTTCCAGGGTGGGAGTACGGATCAGAATCTGACGGTAGGATTGGTGAATCTTCCTCCAAAGCCTCAAAGTAAGCTATGATGTTTTCTATGTGGCTCTATTGGATACATCATGTGGGATTTTATAGAACAAACTAAAGCATGTCATAACTATAAGAAGATGGGGAAATATTTAGCTGTATTTCTATAATGATCCGAGGTCACATGTTTGTGACACTCCTTGGGGGTCAGGTGTCTTATGCCTCAATGGGACGGGGAAAAAACATACTCCTTGTTAGAAGAGATGAGTTAGTCATGGTGATTATATAAATACCATGACACCTTAACAAGGTAATAAAGAGAATAGTGTGGAACGTAAGAAGTTGTTTAGAGATGAACATGTTGTGATGGGTGATCAATCGGGACCATCCAAAGTGAGAGGTACAATTCTTTTAAATTTCACATTGATGCAAGATTTGTTTGATATGGGTGCATCAAACTCTTAAATTTCTTCCCATGTTATTAGTTTATCGGGAATAATTGTGGAAATGATGCCTTTATTTTTAAAACTTCAAACTTATATGGGTTAAAGAGAGTGTCAAGCCTTCTTATGTAGATCACGTTTCTTAGTTGTGAATGACATTGAATTGATGTGGGATTTCTCATTTCTTGAGTTGGATTCTTATGATATAATATTAGGAATGGATTGGTTGGCAATGTTTAAGGCCCACAAAGGTTTCTATGTGAGAATGGTTAGTTTTACAACATAGGATGGCATTAAACACCTCATTAGAGGGGAGAAGAATGAAATTATGGGTGCAATAGGCTTGTTGACACCGGCTGTTGGAAAAATCTTGTATCATTTAGCAACCTTATCATTTTCATTAGTGGAAGGTGTTGAGTAGATTATTATCTTGGCTATTGTGGATCGGTTTATAGATGTATTTCCTGAAAAATTCTCTGGGTTTCCACCTGTAAGAGAATTCGAGTTTATGATTGATCTACTTTCAGGGACCAGTCTTATCTCACTTCTATCTTACTGAATGAAACCAGCAGAATTGTGGGAATTAAAAGTGCAGTTGGAAGAGTTAGAGAACAAAGGGTTTATTTGACCTAGAAAATCATCATGGGAAGTGCTGATTTTGTTTGTTAAAAAGGCAGATGGAACTCTGCAACTTTTTGTGGATTATTGTAGACATAATCAGGTTATGATAAAGAACCAATATTCACATTCAGGTATTGATAATTTGTTTGACCAACTGAGGGGATCATATTGGTTCTCCAATATTGAATTGAGGTCAGGATATCATCAATTTCAGGTGAGGAATTAGTATATTCCCAGAAGAATTCAAAAGTAGATATGGCCATTACAAGTATTTGGTAATTCTATTTGGTCTAAAAACACACCAGAAGTGTTCATAAAATCGATGAATTGGATATTTCAGAGATATATGGATTTTTTGTGGTATTTTTTGATGATATACTGCTTTATTCGAGAACAAGGGTGGAATATGAGAAGCACTTGGCGATAGTGCTGGTGATCTTGAGGGATCATCAGTTTTATGTCACATTGTCACAATATTACTTTTGGATACAGGAGGTTCATTTTTAATGGACATGTTATTTCTGAGAAGGGTGTTCCAGTTGATCTGGAAAATATAGAGGAAGTTATCTCCTTGAAACCTCTAAAGAACGTTTTTGGGATTCAAAGATTCCTTGGTCAAGATGGCTATTATCAACATTTTGTTCATGATTTCTCATTATTTTCCTCACTCATGACAACTTTGACAAGGTATAATGTCCCATTTTAATGGGATGAGAAGTGTTAGAAATGTTTTGAAGAGCTAAAGGGTCTCCTTACATCAGCACCAATCCTGGTTTTACCTGAACCATGGACATGGTACAATGTGTATTATGACGCATCAGGACCAGGATTAGGGTGTGTTCTCATGAAGGGGGATCATGGGGTTTCATTTGGATCATAGTACTTGAGGTTGAATGAGAAGAACTACCCAACACATGATTTGGAGTTGGCAGTAGTGGATAATGAATTGAAAAAGTTGCATCATTATCTCTTCGGTGATAATTTCATGGTGTTTACCAATCACAAGAGTTTAAAGAATATTTTATCACAATGATATTTAAACTTGAGGAAAAGGAGATGGATGGAATATCACCAGATGTTTTATTTTGTCTTAATGTACACACCAGGTAAGAGAAATTTAGTGGCTGAATCCTTAATTAGAGAATCATATGCTCAAGTGGTGAAACAAGCATCAGATAAGTGGAAGTTGATGTCGGTCATAGTCGAAATGCGGTTGGAATGTGATGATCGGGGTGACAGAGTGGTATCATTTATGGTTTTTTTAGTTCGTAACTTGGTTGGTTTGGTTAAAGATTCACATGCATCTGATTCTGAGTGTATGGAGATAAGGTCAAAACTCAATGGTGGGGAGAACATTGAGGGTTGGGAAGTCAATGAGAATTTAGTTTTGTGTTTTCAAAATCAGATGTTGGTACCAGTGGATTTTGAGTAGGAACTTATCAGGGCTTATCATCATTCTAGGTGGCCTATCCATCCTGGAATTGAAAATATGTATAAGGTATTGAAAGTGTAGTTTTGGTGGGAAGGTATGAAAAGTGAAGTGGCTGAGTTTGTTTCAAGATGCTTTACTTGTCAAAAAGTCAATTCAAAGAATCAAAAACCAGTAGGAATGTTGCAATATTTTCCTATTCAAAAGTGGATGTGGGAACAAATATTGATGGATATTGCGATAGGTCTCCCAATAATGATCCGAAAACACGATACCATATGGTTGATTATAGATTGGCTCACAAAGTCAGCCCATTTCATCCCGATTCGTTAATCTCATATGGTGGATGATCTATCCAAAATCTATATCTGTAAAGTGGTAACGAGTCATGGTGTTCTAGATTTGATTGTATTAGACAGAGATCCAATGTTCACAAACCATTTTTAGAAATCCTTACAACAAACCCTTGTGACACAGTTGACAATAAGAATGACATATCATCCTTAGATGGATGGCCAATCTGAGAGGATGATGAAAACATTGGAGGATATTCTAAGGGCTTGTGTGATGGATTTTGGTGGTTCATGGAAGGAAAAATTACTATTGTCAGAGTTATACTATAATAAAAATTGTTGGGTTTCAATACATATGGCTCTGTTTGAGTCATTGCATGGGTGTCTGGGTTGTTCTCTAATATATTGGGTGGAAATGGGTGAGACACTGATGATTGGACTGAGCCTTGTCCAAGAGAGTATAGATAAGATCAAGTTGATCAGAAAGAGGATAGATACAGATCAATGTTGTTAGAAATCATATGCGGATCATCATCGATGACCTTTATCGTTTGAGGTCGGTGATAATGTGTTTTTTATAATCTCTCCTAGGGTGAGACATCATCGGTTTGGAAATTAAGGTAAGTTATCCCTAATATATATTGGGCCTTTTGAGATACATTAGATAATTGGAGTTATGGATTATCGGTTGGCTTTTCCACCATAGTTTAGTGCAGTACACAATGTGTTTCATGTCTCCCAATTGAAAAAGTATTAGCCAGATCGTGACCATGTGATTTGATGGGATCATTTTGAGATGGATTCGGATGCTTCTTTGGTGAATGTGACAATATGGATTTTGGATAGGAAAGAGAATGTATTATGTGGGAAGAGTATCAGTTTGGGTTGGGATTTTGTGGCATCATGGTAAGATTTTGGAGGAGACTTGGGAGAAGTAGAAAGAAATGGCCGAACAATGGCCCAAGCTCTTTTGAAAGAGTGTTGTTTCTCTACTTTTGGAGGACGGAAAGTACAATGGTGGGTAGAATGTATCACCATTGTTTTTAGGCGTCAGGACCCACCATCACCAAGATGAGGCAAGGGACAACAGATTTCCAGACCCTTCCTTCTTCAAGTTGAAGGAGAGATAATGACCCCCGAGACCCGCCTTCAATAGGTACCGGATTGGAGACTAGAACCAAGGGTATAAAATCACACACTAAATGGAAGGCATTACCCTTTTTATTTTAATAGGATTGGGAGATAAGATAGTAAATCTCATAACACCAAATCTGAAAGTGAAAGTACGGATGAAAGTAAACCATTCCCATATGCATGTTCAACGGTAAAAGATAAAAGTCACAAAACTCCAAAAGTAAAAAGATAACAAGAAAAGGAAATCAACAACAGCAACTGCCCCAAAGGTCCGATCTAGTACGACCCTGCACGATACTACAAGTCCTCTTGGAAACCTAAAAGAAGTTTTATATACGCAGGGTTAGTATACAAATATACCCAGTAGGGAAACCAAAGACTCTCGTGCAGAAGTGGGGAGGCATACTAATGCCCTGTGAGAAAGGAGATAACCAAACACCTAGCAAGGAAACTAACCACCCAAGCCTAACCAAGGAAAACTCCCCAAAAAACCCAAGTCAAGTAAGGTATAGTAATAGCACATCAATTTATGGGTACCCTGTGCCACTATCCCACTTGTTATTGAAGACATCCTATGCATCAGACCAATCCCACCATTCTCACCGCAGTCCCACTGCCACATCCCGCCCCCACACACACCTGGGCCACGACCACACATCCCACCCGCAAACACCTGGGCCACAACCGTTACCCCGCTCGCAGACACCTGGGCCACAACTGTCACACGTAACCATGACCGCAAACACCTAGGCCAGAACAACCACTGCCACGCCCGAAGACACCTGGGCCTCATCCTGAAGATACTTGGGAAACAACCTGCTGCAAACACCTGGCGAACCATGACACTATCCTACCTGAAGGTTCTTGGGATAATAATGGACTTTAGGCCATCACAACATGCCCAAAGCGTCTTGGGATATTCGGGAAAGGGAGCATAAAAGGAGCTAATAACCAGACACTAATAAAAGTGTTGGGGAAAACACCCTCCCCCATGAAATGGGGGTGTTCGGCACTAAGTGATCAACTTGGGAGGGGCATGAATAAGAAACAAAAAAAACTACAATATATGTATAAGTATAAAGCACTCAACCGAACCTAGGGTTTCTAAAGCCAATATATGCACGAACAGCCTAGTCACTATTCATTCGGAAGGGAAAGGAATAATGTCCCCGGCTAAAACACAACATAGTCCCAGAACCAATTTCCCATTTGTCCCATCCTTGTTTTCATGTACAATAATTCTGTTTAAATAATTTCTGCATCTACTAGGCAACTAGAAAGCATAAGCACAAGCTAAAGGAATGTGTTACAGCCAACAACAATTTAAACATTCACACCCGGTTCTCTATAAATTCACATAAAAGCGAGACCCCTTCATGTATTGGAACCAAATTCGGCCTCGAGATACAGTCCCATGTCCCCAAAACCATCGTTTTCTCAACAGCAAAGGATTGCACCCCAATTCATGATACAAGCAGAGGATCCCATCCTCACCCACATCACCCCAGCAATCTAATCCCCTATCCAAGAAAACCATATTATCACTCGGATTCGGCCCGTGGAAGAAAACAACCAAACCACTACTTCCAACACAAAGTAGGCCCAAGTAGGTATTTTCATATTAAAAAGATTTTACACACTCCATGGTTTCATTTCCACTGGGCTTAAACTGGGGTTATCATAGAAAAGGAGTTGATCCTGGTGCTTTCAATTTATTTAACCAAATATACGTAATTAACCAATTTCATTCACAAAACAAGGTCGACAACCAAAATACAAGCCATTTAAACATCACAGGTTTTAGGAGTTCATTAGTTCACAGAGAAAGACCACCAACAACCATGATTTTCAGTAGGAGTAATCCCGCACAATTCAGAAATCATTAATCATGCAAGAGGAGAAAACAGAGCAGCATCATCAATCACACCCCTCCCCTTCATTCTTTAGAATCCATTTTTTATCTTCATTAATGTTTGGTTCATCCATTCCTACATAATTAGTAGCGAACCCACCCCGCATGATACACAGAAAGGAGAGACGAAGGTAAAATCCCTACTTGGTTGATCAAAGATCGAAGGTCCAACTCTGCGTCAGGAACAGGTGATGCGCGACCTGTAGGGGAGGAAATCCGTGGACTCCAAGATGGGCAGAAGGCTCCAGCAGAGTCACACCAAAAAACACTTAAATAAGGACTCCAAGCATGCCAGGAAGAAAAAGGAAAATCATCTGAGAAGAAATGGAGAACTCTAGCGGGATATATAAGGAGGAGATCGGGATATGGAATTTTGAACGCCGGGAAAAATGGATCAAGGTTTCCTACGTGGGTGGGCAGTTACACAGGATGGTATTAAGGAGTTATTTAATATCCCCCATAGGGGATGTTTATAGATATTTAAATGAATTTAAAAAGGGTATTAAGATTAATCCACATCAAAAGATACGTTATGGGAGCGGAGAAGTCGGGTCCACACGGTGCGACTGCCATAGTGTCACCCTCACGGTGCCTCCATCACGGTGTCACCGTCACGGTGCGACCGTCACAGTGTCACCCTCATGGTGCGACCGTCACGAGGGCACTGTCACGGTGCCACCGTCACGGCGCCACCGTCATAGTGCGACCCTCACGGTGCCACCATCACGGTGTGACCATCACAGCGCCACCGTCACGGTGACACCATCACTGTGCCACCGTGATCGGTGCCACCATCACTGTGTGTCCATCACGGTTCCACTGTGACCGGTGCTACCATCATGGTGCCCCTGTGACCGGTGCCACCATCATGGTGGATCCGTGTTTTTGGTAATGTAATGGCCAGGGGGGTCCGGGCCATTACATTAGATACCTCTCAAACTATTCTCTCCCTCGAGAATTAAAACCAGACCCAAAGGAAAGAGGGGGGGGGGGGTCTGAAAAACCACCTTGGAAGATACCTCTTAGGAGCGAACCTCTCTATCATAGGAATCACCTTATCTCCTGAACAATCATGGATGTCCTACCGCTCCTTCCCCCCGTGCAACCATGTAAAACAAAAAGGCTAAACCATCTGGTCAAGTGGGTGAGGGATTTCCCTTCGTCCATGTTAAGATACTACCCACTTTGGGCGGCACTGACTCGCCCGCATGAGTTTAGGCGCATCTAACTTAATGCATCTAACTAGGAATTAGGTCCTCCCCTCCCTATCCTTTAGGAAACTTCACACACATCCATAGAAAAGGAACTTCACATCTCATAGTTAACAAGGTTAATTATTACATAGTGAACAAGTACTGACAAAAAAGGATAAAAACTCAAAACAACTCTGGGTACTCAGCACACATCTGTGCTTCCCTCTCCCAGGTACTCTCCTCAAGCCCACCATGCCTCCATAACACACGAACCAACGGGATGGTTCGTCCCCGAAGCACCTTCTCCTCACGACCCTCGATCATCACCAGTCGCTCCACGAAGGTTGCATCGTCTTCGATATCTATCTCCCCCCAGTCGAGGACGTGTGAATCGTCATGCAGTTACCGATGAATCTGGGAGACATGGAAGACATCGTGCACCCATTGTAGCTGTGGTGGAAACTCTAGAAGATAAGCCACCTCACTGACCCGCTGCAACACCTTGAAGGGTCCGACGAACCTGGGAGAGAGCTTACTTCCCCGACCAAACCTCCTCTGCCCACGCCGAGGGGAGACCTTCAAGAACATGTGGTCCCCAACCACGAACTCCAAGGGCCTCCTCCTATCATTTTCATATGAATTCTTCCAGTCCTGAGCCGCCTTCATCCTTTCTCGTATAAGCTGAACCTTCTCTGTTGTGCTCTGTACCACCTCCAGGCCAAGAACACCTGCCTCTCCGACTTATGTCCAGCACACGGGTGAGAGACATGGCCTCCCGTTTAGGGCTTTGAATAGAGCCATTCCAATGGTGGAGTGGTAGCTATTGTTATAGGAAAACTCCATAAGAGGCAAGTGTCTCACCCAGGATCCTCCAAAGTCCAGGATGCACGCTCGCAACATATCTTCCAAGGTCTGGATGGTGAGCTCTATTTGCCCATTTTTCTGGGGGTGGAAGGCAGTTCTATAGCATAGATGGGCGCCAAAAGCATGCTGCAAACCCCTCCAGACTCATGAGGTAAATCATGCATCCCTATCTAAGACTATGGACCTTGGAAATCCATGAAACTGCACCTCCTCTTCCACGTACCTCCGTTCTAGATAATCCACTGCACTCGACTCCTTGATCGCTATAAAGTGAGCCTATTTCATCAACCGGTCCACTAATACCTAGATGGAGTCACACCCTCTTTGAACCTTGGGTATCCCCATGACGAAATCTATCGAGATGCAATCCCACTTCCACTCGAGGACATCTAAAGGTTGCAACAAACCTCCTGGAACACGGTGTTCAGACTTCACCTGGTGACATACTAGGCACTTGGCCACATACTCTTCCACCGTCCGCTTTGACCTGGGCCACCAAATCTGTCTCCTCAGACCCTGTTCATCTTGGAAACTCTTGGGTGCACCGCCAGGGGTGAGTTGTGTAACTCACCAAGGACTCTCTCGCACATCGCCTCCAGAACGAACAAATTCCCTCATAATAGCATCTGATTCTGACCATCTTCTGTCCACCCTTCCGGAGAATCCCCCTGGTTAACCTGGTCACACATCACCTCACTTTCCGAGTCTCCCCATTGGGACTCTTCTACCTGCCACAATAGAGTAGATTGCACTGTCATCTGATACAGACAACCTCTACCACTTTCCATCCTTGCATCTCGGTGCAGGGCATCCAACTCCTCCATTTCCTTCCAATCATATGCCGACTCCCGGACTGCATCCTTCCGCGACATCCTGCTCAAAGCATCATCCACCACATTCCCCTTTCCCATGGTGTAGGAAATATCAAAGTTGTAGTCTTGAAGGAATTCCATCCACCTTCACTGTCATATGTTCAGGTCCCGCTGGGAGAAGATGTACTTCAAGATCTTGTGGTCGGTGAAGACCATGAAGCACTCCCAAACGAGGTAGTGCTGCAATAGATTTAGTGAAAAAACAACTGCTACGAGCTCCAGATCGTGGGTGGCATAATTACTCTTGTGGGGACGTAGTTGTCTAGATCCATAGGAGATCACCCCTTGTCTTTGCATCAACACACACCCAAGGCCTTGTCCCGAAGCATCACAATACACCTCATACGCCGCCCATTATTCTAGAAATCTCAACACTGGGGCACTAAACAACTTCTCCTTCAGATAGATGAAGGCTACCTCGCACTGCTCATCCCACACAAAGGCCTGGCCCTTCTTGGTCAAGGCTATCAAAGGGGCTAACACTCGGGAGAATTTGGGTACAAACCTCCGATAGTAACCTGCCAGCCCCAGGAAACTATGAACCTATGCCACGTTCTTGGGTGCTTCCCAAGAAACAACCACCTCAACCTTTGATGGGTCCACCGCTACCCCCTGCTCGGACACTACGTGCCCAAGGAAGTGCACTTATCGCATCCAAGAACATGCACTTAGACAACTTACCATAGAGCTGGTGTTGTCAGAGGACCTCCAAAAACGTTGTCAGGTGCTCTGCGTGATCCTCATCTGATCATGAATAGATCGGGATGTCGTTGATGAACATGACTACGAACCGATCCAGATACTCCCAGAAGACGGAGTTCATAAGCCCCATGAACACAGTCGGAGCGTTCGTAATGCCGAAAAGCATGACTACAAACTCGAAGTGCCCATATCTACACCTGAAGACCGTCTTTGAGATTTCTCCCTCCTTCAACCTCAACTGGTGATACCCAAACCACATGTCGTTCTTTGAGAACCATCCTTCCCCCTTCAGCTGGTCGAAAAGATCGTCTATCCTCAGAAGAGGGTAGTGATTCTTGATCATTACCTGATTCAGCCTCCTGTAGTCTATGCACAACCTGAGACCACCATCTGCCTTCTTTGTGAACAAGACTGGAGCACCCCACGGTGACGCACTTGGTCGAACATAACCCCTCTTCATCAGATCATCAATCTGAATCTGCAACTCCCGTAGCTCCGAAGGTGCCATCTGGTAGGGAGCCATCAAAATCGGATGGGCACTAGGCTGCAAGTCTATCCCAAACTCGATATCACGTCGATGGGGTCGAGTCATCAACTCCTTAGGGAAGACGTCCATAAACTCACTGATGATCCCTGGTACCTCCACCATCTCTGCAAATACTGACTCTACTGATAGCTCGGATAACAAGGAGAGGAGGGTTTCCTCTCGCCTTCTACCCTTCTGGAAACTCCGCTCATTGGTGAAAGTAACACGTCGGCTGCCCAAGTCTGAGAACACAACCCCTCCTCGGAAGTAGTTGATGACGACACACACAGATAATAGCCAGTCGATGCCAAGGATGACATCATATGGATATATCTATAGCAGTAGTAGATCCCAGACTGACTGATGTGGCCCTATCATCATTATCCATCCTCGAAAAACATATCACATGTCGTTCTAACCTCCGACTGGTGTGCTCAGCACCAGGGGCACTGGAAGTCTCTTGGCATCTAGACCTAGAGCACGGGCCATACTGGGTGCAACAAAGGAGTGCGAATCTCTGGTATCGAACAAGGAATATGCAAGGGTACTAAACAAACTGATCGTACCTCAAACGACCTTCGTCCCCGCCGGAACTGCTGCCTTAGCGGAATGAAACTGCCCACGCCTAGCTCCTCTACCCCTAGGATATTGGACACCTCCCCGACCATGCCTTGGTTAAGGTCCCTGAGAAGTGCCCTGAGGTCGGACTCCCCCTGCATCTTCTGCCCTCGGAGGAGTGGGAGCTCGCTGCCGCTGTTGCTGCTACTGGAAGGGCCTAGCTGGAAGCTACTACTGGGGTGGGTTCTGGGCCTATCCACCACTGTCGTACTGTACTTGGTCCGAGCATTGATTCTAGAGGTTCCCATGGCTTCCACAGATGAAGCACTTGGTCCTGGTCCCGATGGAAAGGGGCGAGGGCCGGGAGATCGGAACTGGAACTGTTGGGGCATACTCTCTGCTGGTCAAAACCTAGAGGGCCCTGATGTTGGAGGCCTAGTGATGAAGGCCTTCCCTATTGATGATCCCAGCTAGATACCCTCTCGTGATACACCTCCTAGATTGTGTATCCTCTCTACCACTTCATCCTTCTTCTGGACCTCCAATTATGTCGGCAAGGTGAAAGGGGGTAACAACGTACTGCAGGGAGGGTCAGAGCGCCTCCTCTAAATGTCTCTCCCCAGACTCCTCATCTAGAAAGAGGTCTGGAGAAAAGTGGAGGAGGTCTTTGATCTTGATCCCCAGCTCCCTTACTAACATACTCCCATGTTGGAGGGAGAGTAGCTTCTGCCTCTTCTCCGCCTTCATCGTAGAAGAGAGGAATTCCGCCCGGAACTCTTTCTCGAAATCAGCCCATGCCACCTCAGCCTCTATCCTCTCCCCCAGGTAGAGCATCCAGCACTGAAACACTACTCCCCACATCTGGCACATATCCAGAGGAACCCAGTACTCCGCCGGAGCCCAGATCAAGCCGAAAGCTATCACCAGCTCCTCTAGCCAGCTCTCCGTCTTCATGTCAGAGGTGCTGCCCTCATACTTCTCGAGGGTCTGTCGTTGGAAGGCTCGAAGCGTCTTTTTCCATTGGTCATCCTCCTCCTCTCGATCAGCCCTCTGCCGACCGGCCAAGTCAACCTCCTGGGCCTCTATCAGCCGCACCACTCGTGGTCATCTCCCAGGTGCCATAGCAGCAAGGTAAACAAGGAATGCCTATGCCCGAGTTGTGTAGAATATTGTTCTTAAATTTTCTTATACTTCTTAATTTATTTTGAACTCCCAAGACACCCATGAAACATGAAAACACAAGTCATTATGATGCATGTACCTTTCCTAGTGTCTCTACCCTACAATCAGCATGGCCTCACTTGGTCGTTCGGTAGGTCCGGAGTCTTTGCATCGGATCACAGGGGGCCCTAAAATCCCGTGTCCTAGCTGGTCTTCCCTGACATAATTCACACACCAAGGTCACCCAACACTGCTGCCCTACCATCCCATGAACTAATCACTATGCCTAACTCTATACCCCATCCTATCTCTCAACTTGGCCTCTGATACCATTCTATCAGGACCTGCCTTCACCAAGATGAGGGGAGGGACAGTAGATTGCCAGGACCTTCCTTCTTCAAGTTGAAGGAGAGATAATGACCCCTGAGACCCACATTCAATAGGTCCCAGAGTGGCGACTAGCACCAAGGGTATAAAATCACACACTAAATGGAAGGCATTACCCTTTATATTTTAATAGGATTGGGAGATAAGATAGTAAATCCGACAACACCAAAACTAAAAGTGCAAGTACGGCTAAAATTAAACCATTCCCATATGCATGTTCAAAGCTAAAAGATACAAGCCACAAAAATACAAAAGTAAAAAGATACCAAGAAAAGGAAATCAACAAAAGCAACTTCCCCAAAGGTCCAAGTTAGTATAGTCCCGCACGATCCCACAAGTCCTCCTGGAAACTTGAAAGCAGTTTTATATACGTAGGGTGAGTATACAAATATACCCAGTAGGGAAACCAAAGACTCTCATGCACAAGTGGGGAGGGATACTAAGGCCCTGTGAGAAAGGAGATAACCAAACACCTAGCAAGGAAACTAACCACCCAAGCCTCACCAATTCACACTTCCCAAATAACGCAAGTCAAGTAAGGTATAGTAATAGCACATCAATGTCAGGGTACCCCGCGCCACTATCCCACTGGTTATTGAAGACATCCTACGCATCAGACCAATCCCACCATTCTCACTCCAGTCCCACTACCACATCCTGCCCGCACACACACCTGGGCCACGACCACACATCCTTCCCCCAAACACCTGGGCCACAACCGCTATCCTGCCCGCAGACACCTGGTCCACAACTGTCACACAAAACCATTCCTGCAAACACCTAGGCCATAACAACCACTACCACACCCGAATAAACCTGGGCCTCATCCCGAAGATACTTGTGAAACAACCTACCGCAAACTCCTAGACAACCACCACACTATCCGTCCCGAAGGTTGTTGGTCTAATATTTGGCTTTAGGCCATCACATCCTGCCCAAATGGTCTTGGGATATTAGGGAAAGGGAGCAGAAAATGAGCTAATAACCAGCCACTAATAGAAGTGTTGGGAAAAACACCCTCCCCCATGAAATGGGGGTGTTCGGAACTAAGTGCTCAACTTGGGTGGGGCACGAATAAAAAAACAAAAACTAAAATATATGTATAAGTAGCTAGCACTCAAACCAACCTAGGGTTTCCAAATCCAATCCAAGCACGAACAACCTAGCCACTATTAATTTATAAGGGAAAGGAATAATTTCCATGGCTAAAACAGAACTCAGTCCCAGAACCAATTTCATGTTTGTCCCATCCTTGTCTTCATGTTCAATAATTCTGTTTAAATAATTTCTGTATCTACTGGGAAACTAGCAAGAATAAGCACAAGCTGAAGGAAAGAGTTACAACCAACAACAATTTATACATTCACACCTGATTCCCTATAAATTCACATCAAAGCGAGACCCATCCAAGTATTGGAACCAAAGCCGGCCTCAATATACAACCCCAGGTCCCCAGAACCAACGTTTTCTCAATAGTAGAGGATTCCACCCCAATTTGTGATACAAGAAGAGGATCCCTTCCTCACCCACATCACCCCAAAAATCTAAGCCCCTATCCAATAAAACCATAAGGTCACCCATATTCGGCTCGTGGAAGAAAACAACCAAAACACTACAACCAACACAAAGCAGGCCCAAGCAGGTATTTTCAGATTTAAAAAATTTAACACACTCCATGGTTTCAATTCCACTAGGCTTAAAATGGGGTTATTATAGAAAAGGAGTTGATCCTGGTGCTTTCAATTTATTTAACCGAATATATGTAATTAACCAATTTCCTTCACAACATAAGGTCGACAACCAAAATACAAGCCATTTAAACACCACAAGTTGTAGGAGTTCATTAGTGCACAGATAAAGACCACAAATGGCCATGATTTTCAGTAGGCTTAATCCCGCACAATTCAGAAATCATTAATCATGAAAGAGGATAAAACAGAGCAGAATCATCGATCACACACCTCCCCTTTATTCTTTAGAATCTATTTGTTATCTTCATTAATGTTTGTTTTATCCATTCCTACAGAAGCAGTAGAGTACCCACACCACATGATACACAGAAAGGAGAGATGAAGGTAAAATCCCTACTTGGGTGATCAAAGATCGAAGTTCCAACTCCACGTTAGGAACATGGGATGTGCGGCCTACAGGGGAGGAAATCTGTGGACTCCAAGATGGGCAGAAGGCTCCAGCAGAGGAACACCACAAACCATGAAAAGAAGGACTCCAAGCGTGCCAGGAAGAAAAAGGAAAATCAACCAAGAAGAAACTGTGAACTATAGTGGGAGATATAAGGAGGAGATCGGGATATGGAATTTTGAATGCCGGGAAAAACGGATCGAGGTTTCCTACGTTGGTGGGTAGTTACAATGATGGTATTAAGTAGTTATTTAATATCCCCAATCAAGGAGGTTTCTCGGGATTTAAATGACTTTAAAAAGGGTATTAATATTAATCCACTTCAAAAGATACATTATGGGAGCAGAGAAGTTGGGTCCACACGGTACGACCGCCACAGTGTCACCCTCACGGTGCCCCCATCACGATGTCACCATTACGGTGTGACCATCATGGTGTCACCCTCAAGGTGCCACCGTAACAGTGCGACCGTCATGGTTCCACTGTGACCGGCGCCACCCTCACGGTGCCAACTTCACAGTGCGTCCGTCAGGGTGCCACCGTCATGGTGTGTCCGTCACAATGTCTCCATGACCGGTGCCACCGTCATGGTCCCACCGTCACGGTGCCACCGTGACCGGTGCCACCGTGACCGGTGCCACCATCATGGTAGAGCCATGTTTTTTATAAAGTAATGCCCAGGGGGGTCTGGGCCATTACATTAGGCATGTGACCTTTTTTATACCTTTTTAAATATATAATGTGGTTGGGTGATGTTTTTGAGAGTTTGGGGGAGTTTGGAATTGTTTTGAGGTCTTTTTACGGCTGCACAGTTTGAGTATGGTTAGGGTAAACCATGAATGAATCCCAAGTAACTGTGTGATATACTACTATTCGGATAGTAGCATCAATGCGATTAACACATGGTTTGTAAAATCATGGGAGTTAACCATTTGGCCCATTAAAAATCGTTCCTTTTCTAAACGGGTTTAGTCAGGATTTTCACTACTCACCCATTTCTTCTCCCCTATGAACTCTACGTGGGATTTATTCTTCTAAAGGGATAGGGGTGCTCTAACAATCATTTTGGAAGGTATTTTTTGGGTTTTCAAGGTGTTTTAAAGGTGGTTAATCTTAGGTAAGTCTTATCTTTTGGTTTCTTTGCGGTTTCCTCTAGATCTTCTCTCTTCCCTCTCTTGGTTCTCTAGATCCACATCTATTGCTTGTAGATATAGGGTTTTTGTGACATTAGGTGATGATTTTAGGGAATTTTGATGATAGTAAAGGAGATCTAGAGTGTTTTGGTGGAGCATTTGTCTGGATTGGTGGTGCGGTTTCTTGTGGGTTGATTTCTCTAGAACCCTAAAGGTAGGTGGTTTCTCTCTTGACCCCAGTTTGATAGAACATGAGGACTTGTTTGTAATTAATTTGTTTTGAATGATATTAATTGGGAATATGATGTGAAAATCTTAGTGTAAACCCATCAGGTGATGGTTAGGGGATTTTGGGTAAAATGGGATATTGTTGCAAAAGGGGTTTTGTTGTGTGATTTTAAAATTTTTATTTTAAAATATGTAATGGTTAGAATTTTGGAAAAAGTTTTATGAAAGATGAATATCAATAATGGGTTTTCTTTATTGAAATATGGTTTTTAATGGAAAATGGTTAAAGGGTGTTTTCAATAAATGAGGGGATTTATGGAAGTGTTTTGGCATGCGACGGAAATGGTTGTGTGCATAATGTGTGGTCTTAGTGTGATTTATGCTTGTTTTTAGGTCAAGTATGATGGATTTTGATGACTGTGTTGATTTTCGGTGAAGTGGGAATGAAGTTTCAATATAATTGGTGATGTATAGTGAACATAAGGGCCACCATTATGGAGAAGTGGTTGAGAAGAACCACTAGTTTGGAAAATTAGTAAATGGGTTTGGATGGAAAGTTACACCATGTTTGTTTCCCTTATTGTGTGTTACTATGCAAGATTAAAATTGTTGTGATAATGTGAAATGGTGAAATGGATTATGGCACTGATGTTTGGAATTCCCTTGGGTTCCATGGGTTGGGTGAAGGTGTCTTGGTAAGGGTGTGTTTTGATTATCAGTAATTGTTGATCTATTGATGTTTTATATAAAATGTTTTATATTAATTGGTAATGGATATTTCCTAGTCGCATGTGAAGGGAAGACATTTGGGGAAATTATAATCATTATTATTAGTCACTAATGCTTTGGAAAATTAGTAGTTTTACTTATGTTTTATTCTGGGACATAGGCAAGAGTAAATAATATCATTTTGTTAGCAGTTTGTCATGATGCTCGGGTGGTTTGGTGGTGATTGGAGCATAGAGCATGTTCTGGTGGAGTGGAGTGTGTCTTGGTTTACCATGGGACTCTTGTTTAGTCTTCCTCTTGGGACTCTGATTTTGGTTTGGTTGTATTGGTTTTTTGGAATTATTCTGGATTAGTTTGGCTGTCTTTTGGTACTATATGGTTCAGGTTGCTGTGTTAACATACATCATATATTTTTTTGGTATTGGATTGTTTGGTTGGTTGTTTTATCTCTAGGTAAAATCATTCCCCAATTTATTCTTGAAGACCTAGGAATTTATTTCTAACCTTTGGAACCTTGGGAACATCTTTTAAGCCCTAGTAACACCTCACTTCCTTCTCAAGCCAATGTGTAAGGGGTAGGGAATTACATTAACTATATCAAATGTGGTATTCAACCAGGAGAAATTTACTTGAGAATAAATAGGATGCATATGACCATCGTCAAATTGTCTCTCTTTCACTGGCTCATCAGTAGTGTAGATAGAAGGGAGGGACTAAAGCTCTATAAAGTGAGATAAATAATCAATCGCTGTCATCGAACCTTGCTACAGGTTCATGAATTACCTTGCATGATCATCCCATAGAGTCTCCAAGAATAAGTAATAAAATAATCTAAAATATAATTCCCTCAATGTCACTTAACAATACTAACCAACCCAAATCAATATATCCCACCATCATTTGGAAGATCCTCATAAAATAAATGTAGCGAGTTTCAATCTCCTATTAGGAGGTGTATCTAGATGCTCGAATATAGTCATGAATATCTTGATCCATAACTCAACAGCCTCCGGTTAGTCATCCCCCTAAAATTTGGGTGGTTGATACTTTTGGAACACTCTAGTCAACTCTCCCATAGAAGGGGCATAGTGCAGAGCTCCCTGTATCATCTACATAAGTTGTAAGAAATCTCCACAAAAGATGGAATCATATCCTGGGCCGAGAACATGAAGATGTTCCACTATTGGAGGTATAGTTAGTGGATCATGTCCCACCACTTATGGGGAATGTTCGTCACTTCTCTCCTAGAATACAATCGAAGAATTCATGGTGTAATTTCTCTAAAATTTCCAAATACCCACCTCAGATTATATTCAATAACGACATAATCACCAATAGTGAAATATGATTGGTATAAATCCATTATATGTAAGAGTCACACCCATATTCCAGCTCAATGAGATAGGTTTGGGTGATAGAAACATTTATATATAACAACAGAGATGCTACCTAGTTCCTACTGCTATGTTTGGGACTGGGTCAAGAATTGTGATTTGCAAATTTTGATTTCATTTAATTTATTTTTACATTATATTCCTATTTAAATGGTTGAACCAAATGGTTCACCATTTTTGATCCATAAGGGCCCGTAAAACATTATAAACAAAAATATTATGTACAATAAATCCATACCATAAAAAATTCTAGTCCATGTGACCAATGGTCCATGACTGAATGTTCCATAGTTGGCTGCTTAGGGTGTCTAATATAACCTTTGTAGGAAAAAATAATTAGGTTATAAAAGTAACCCCATGTATCAACTATGTTTTTTCTCAATCACTTGAAAGAATTGTTAGCTAACGAAAATTCTATTTATTTCAGTCAAAACACTCATGGAAATCACATACTATGAAAACAAACAATGTTCTTATATGGAATAACATATTCGTGGCATGTGAATTTCCTATAAAGTACCAAATATGATTCATTCTCAATGATTAATTTCCCTCATCTCGTTGGTCTAAGGATATAATATAAAACTCAATTTAATTAATATCAATATCAAAATTTGGGTTCATCGCCCAACAGTGGAATCAAATAAACTGTAATAAGAAAAAATCAAGAAATAACAATTTCCATTCGAGGAAATTTGGCTTTTCTCTATACATGGATTAAATAATCCTAGGTATAATTCATTATCAAACTCTATAACCTTCATAATCTTCTAAATGTTTTCTCAAAATAGTAAAGAAAGAAATGAAAATCTATGATACCACTTTATGTAATTTTGGACCCGAATGCCACTCAACAATGCCCCAACCCTGGTTGGTAACATGGACCCAAGTGCATATCCCCAAATACCAGAGCCTTCAAACCAAAAACAAGAACCTTGGGTATGTCAAGGGAGATATTATTACCTTATTATGAAAGCTTCAAAATGGTAAAATCATTAGATAAATACCAAAAGCAGTATAAAAATGGATATGTAGTGGAAATAGATGAAAATAACCAAGAAGCTAATATCAAATGATAACTAGTTCATATAAAAAAGGTTGATAAATACATTTCATGGATCTGTAAAGTACAAAAAACATGGATAAAACCATAATATAGTAGTACTATAAAAAATTTATAAAAATCCAAAAAGTATATCCTGAATCCCAAGATATAGCCCGATCATCTTCTACGAGCTCCATCAAATATCATGCAAGAAGTCACACATCCGTAAGATTTCACTACCCCTTATCTACACTTGAACGAATGTAGTCTCTCTGGGTACCAAAAAACATCATGAATAGGGTGTGAGATACAATACCAATGGTTAAATACCCAACGGTCTATAACTATCCAGTCACATATACAATATATATGTGTGAAGATATATTGACTAAAGTAGTAAAAATATCTATAAATGGGTCAGCTCAGTTCCTTAAAGGAAACCGGGCTAACAATACCTTCTTTGTCATGTTCCAGAATAACTCTAAAAAATTATCAAGGTTCATAATGCTTAGTATCACATTTTAAGGTATTCCACACTAAGTATCACAGTCGTATAGGGGATTCCATGCCCATTATCACATTTATAAGGGATTCACTTCCCAGTATCACAATAGTATGCGGGACACTATGCATAGTATCAAGGTAGTATAAGGGATACAATTCTTGGAATCACATTTATAATGAATTTCATGACCAGTATCATAGTAGTATCATAAGGGATGACAAAACTATATCCCAAGTGTCTCCAAGACCATATTTTGTCATATTTATATAAGGGACATCATTACCATTCAATATATTTTATTTGGTCTATCATGCCTATTCATTTTTATAAAAGTTCTTCAGGTCCACTCAGTTACAAGAACAAAGGTCATATTGATCATACACTCATAGTAATATCCATTGGATTTAATATGATCCATGGTATAGTTCATAATTCATTATCATTTAATTCTAACAATGTAGTAACCATTGACAATTTAATTTTGGTGACATGGTCTTACCACTCAACTCCAACTAATTCATTATAGTTAATATTTTTCAAGGATAAAAGTCATGCTATTCCACAATATTAAATACTTATCAACATGGTATCATCATTTAAATTAATGTTCAAACACACCATTAGGTGTTTGGGACATAAAATTTCAAAGGGAAAAAGGCATATAAGTGGGAACACACAAAAGTATAGCTGCATCTATGGTATTCAATATCGAGGGGTTTAATAAAGTTAGTGGGTTATAGAAAAAGAAATATATTTATAGAAGTTAAAAATTTGGAGGAACACATGGTGAAACTAGCATATAGCACAACAAGGCATATTATAAAACATAAAATATCAAGGTATAATTTATAGACCACCTACCTCGTACTCGTATGAATCCCCTGATCTAGTGTAAACCTCTAGTTCAACCTATTTTGGATGAGATTTGAAGAACCAAACAATTCCATAAAAATAGGGAATATGGGCCTGCACCTCAATAATATAATCAAGGTTAAGAGAAAAAAAGAAGGACTAAAATGGAATTGAGATATTACTAGCATAGATCCAATGAGACTAATGGAACATTAAATAGACTTCTTACAGATGAACAAGATCAAATAATATAGAAGGGGATCAATGACTATCTAAATGGGAAGGGTCACATTATTTTACACGTGAAAGAAAATAGGAGGAGGGGTTTAGTTTTAATATAATTTTAAGTTAAAAACTATAAAATCACCCAAAAACAGGCATTAAATGGTTTGTATGCACAGTTGGACAAAATGTTCACCAACCATGCACCTTATTCTATAAGGATGGGGCACCAGCACGATTAGGCCAGACAGTTTGGGAAACCATGTACCAACAAGGGAAAAAACCTATGTAAAATGTCTATAGTTTTTTACATGACTATGCAACCCCTCGAGCATGGTTATGGAAAAACTTTTTTCCCTATTCCACCCCACTTTCTATCTCTAAATAGCTAGAAGTAACCATGTAGTTTCTATTTAATGTTTTCTCCTAACCGTGTGGCTAGTTTATTTTCCATACAGGTCAGGGTTCTGAGTTTTTAACAAGCCCCAGACACCCCCCATAAACTCTACAAACTCATTAGGCATCCATATTAGGTCCATAAGAAGGAATTAAACTAATTTTAAAGGATCCATAACTAAGATAAATATAGTTTTCTAATAGGTATCATAAATAATTTAATTAATTGGAAATATAAATGTTTAGCCATTAATGCTTGATAAATGTTTATCTCATGTTTTTTGATCTGTGTTAAATTTGAGAGTGTAAAAATTGAGAGGGTGGATTCAGTTAAGGGGAAGTGGTTACATGTAGTATTGTAAATATAAATTGAAATTAATCCCTTAATATGAAATAAAATAGGAATAATAATAATAAAATCTTAGCACACTGGATACTATGATTATTATCCACATGATAAAGATGTCTCTATTGTATCTTTACCATTTGAATTTTGGATTACAATAGTATGAAATTGATGTGTCAGAGGAAAAAAATAGTCAAGAGACTTGTATGTGATCTCTAAGGATCTTCCCTTCTCACTCTGGTTAAAAACGTTTTTAATTGATCACACGATCACATGTTTTACTGAATCATGAAATGGACTAGATACTCACATAAGTCGTGAACCTTGAAAATCACATGTTCTCTCTCTCTCTAGGTTCTTGTTTAATGACCTAGAAAATTATAGAAAAAATTATTTTCATGTTTATTAATATTTATTAATTAGAGAGTTATATTCATTATAAAAATATTAAGTATTTTTGAAATAAAAAAGGAAACAATTTTAATTAAACTCTTTTTATATAAAGTTTTATTTAAAAATTCAACTTCTTAATTATAGAATTTTAATTTTATAAAATTAATTTCATGTTTTAAGTCATCATATCAAAAGTAAATATTTTGAAATTTTGGGATTTTATTTCAGAAAATATTGATTTTTCATTGAATACGGAAAAATACTAATTTTCATAAAAAATGAATTATTTTTAATGAATTAAGTTATTTACAAGTGCAATTATGTTCTGAATATTATTTTAATTAACAAAAGTACTATTTATATATATTTAATCCCATTATTTTTTTAATAATAATCATATAGGATTTTAGTACATGTTTATTTTGGGGTTTCAAACTGTTTTTTTATGAAAACTATTTTAAAGTGAATAATGTTTCTCAATTTTAATTAATTAAGAAAAACAACTAATGAGAAATTATTTTAATGAAAAATTTATATTATATATAAATAAATATTAATTTAAATTCATACAATGATATTTACTAGTCATATAATTCATATAAAATCATCATATTCTTTAAAAATATTCTTTTTGATAAACTCCTTTTTTGGCTTGTATGTGAGATATATTTTAAATTAAATTAAGAAAATTTTGTAAATTTAATTTATTAAAATGGATTCCATATATGGAATAATAACTTATGATTTTATCTAATTAGTTTAACTTAATGTTTGGTTATAATGAGTTGTGGAAATAGTAAAAATGTTTTACCGCAGTTAAAGTGAAAATAGGTTTTCCAGGGGTTAAACTAAGAAGATAATAGTAAAAATGACCTAAAACATGTCTAAATTACATTTTATGGGAATATTTAGATATTATGTCATCTAATTATCAATAATGGTCCATTTTTTTATCCTTTTATGATGTGAAAAACATGGTTACAACTTTTTCATTTCAAAAATAAGAAGTGTGCCACTCCCCTCACTTATAAAAGGTCACCCCCTCTCAACTACTATTAATATCTTAAAAGCCTTTTCATTCTTCCAATACCCACAAAATAGCTTCATTAATTCCATACTAATATTCTATAATTCTTGTTTTGATGAAAAATTCATCATATGAAGGATTTTTTTACAAACCTAAAGAGGTTGTTAAAAGAAGAGGTATCGTTCTTAACCGAGAATTTTTATTTTATTTATTCTTAAAAATAGTTAAAATACCATTAAGTTATTATTATTTAATAAAAAAATATATCCCATATAATAATAATTTATTATGTTAATTTACAAACCTAAATCGAACACCTCTTCCATAAAATGGGAAATGAAACCATCATTGAGTGCGGAGGACTACTCCCTCACTAACATATGTAATTATTTTTTCAACATCACCTATATATGATTATTATAATGATGGATTTATATATATATATATATATATGATATTAATAACAAAATTATAATTTTTTAAATATGATATCAAATATACCTTCTTACCTTCTATTTCATATGGTATACAATGGCATTGATTGTGTGTATGGCGGACTACTGCCTCACGAAGCGATGATTCGTTTTTCACAAATGCTTATTATTGATGGTAATAAGAATGAAGTTAATGAATATAATTGATATATATTAAATAATTATTATATTAATTAAATATTTTTATTTATTAAAATGTAATATATTATTTAATTTTTAACTTTCCTTTCATTGGAAATTGATAACGTCATTCGTGCGTATGTATGGACTACTTCCTCCACAAAGAGATGTGAATATGTTTCATCACCAAATCATATGGATGATATATATATACATATTTAAGTAATAATATCATATTTATGATATTATTATATGATTATTTTTCTATAAAGATAAAATAATACTTATCTTCTTTCCATAATGATCATTGAAAAATGGAAACGTTACTTATGAGTACATATGGACTACCCTATCCATGATCATAACATAGTTAATTTTTCATAACTATCATTGACAATTCATTTTAAAAGTATAATTTATGTATAATGATTATAATTATTTCGTGATTATTATTATAGAGATGATTAAATAATGACAACTTTTACTATAGTCAACCAACCAAATTCATTTTTGATATATAAGCTAAATACCATAAATAATTATGATGTAAACTTAATTGATTAACTAATTTTATATATCATTATAAGAGATAAAATAAAATAAATGTTAAATTTGAAAAAAGATATTGAGAAATTAACTATTAACGTAAATTTTTTATTCAGGAAGATAAAGAGCATATATGAAAAGTCAAACTCAATGTAATGGAATTTTACTTTAAAATAATATTTTAATGTTGTCCTTCCAAATATATTTCTTACATGTCCCTATTTTTGTAAAAAATATTTTTATGAATTTACATAAATTGAAATGAATGTTTTATAAATGATTTTTGTTTATTTTAATGTTTTTAAGAAATTAATTTGGTTAAAAATTGTTTATCTCTATTTGTAAATGGGGAAAGGAATGTTTTATTTTAACATATATGGTGAAAAATAATTTTTATACTATCATGAATGTTATTTAAAGTTTGGATTCCTTTATAAGATTTCATGTTTTTTTCAAATAAAACCCCTCTTTCCATTTTTTTCATTTTGGTATTGAAAACGGGGCTTTAAAAATAAAAGGGTATTTTTATATTTGAAATATTTTTTATACATGATCTAAAGGGGTGTCAAAGGGTTTAATGATGAAAACGAAATCTTTGATGTATTATGATTATGTTATGGTTCATGGAAATTATTTATGATTATGAGTGGTTCCATTATATACCAATGATGGGTTGTTACATTATGAACCATGGATATGTGGTTATGTTATAAACTAATGATTGTTGGGTCTATGACAACCCTTTAATACATTGGTTTCTATGATTAATTATAGAATATGACAATATAATTTATTCAATTTGTAATTATGATGTGAATAATGTTTTCCCACATTTCCTACATTATTTATGTATGTTTTCTATATGTTTTAATGGAATTCAGTAAGAAAAATATTTGTGTGATTTCATGTGAAAATGATTTATTTCACTCTCAAAGAACATTGAGATAAATGTAAACATTTCACTGGTTTTCATGTTTTTCATTGGACTAACATATTTCTTATTTTTTATTTTTTTTATTGATATATATTTTACTCATACCACATTTTTAAAAAAAAATTCACATGGTTTATGGAAGGGGTAGGGAAAGGAGGAAGTCAAGTTTAAAGTCGTGAGGATTTTTCATGAAAAGAAAACACATTTAATATTAATTTGTTTTATTATAATAATACTAGATACTGATCACAAGTATCTAATTTATGATATATGGTTTTATTATGTACGAGTTATTACCAAATTATCTAATACTATAGTCCTAAAAGACCTTTGTGAATGAAATAAGGTGATTTATTGTCTAAAGATAATAGAATATGTTGTGTTTTTGTCCGGTTCCTTATAGATTATATCAGTTCAAGGATTATATAATTTTAGAGGTTTGTATAATATCAATATCATGAACTAGAAATATTTTACCTTATGTTTAATTTTAAATTATATATAATTCCATGAATACCATGACGCTTTATATAAACTATGTCTATTCACAATGTTTTTCCATAGAGGAAATAGGAAAGCTATAGTAGGAAGGTACCAAGAAGAAAATATCCTTCTAATTCAGCACTCTGAAATAGTTTTAATTTGAATATAATAGTTAATTATAGTGATAGATCAGTCGACGTATGTAATAAATGGTTGTTATATCAATTCTAGTGAGTATCCAAATCAACCGTTGAGGAACATGCCAATTTTTTAGCATTTCTTGAGGCAAAACCCCTTGAATTTTAGTGGAACCTCAGATCTAGTAGAAGCCATAAGATTGATCAATTCTATGGAAAATATATTTTACATCATTGGATGTTCATAGCATCCAAAATTTGACTCTTTCCATTTATTATTTTGAAGATGAGGTTGACCTATAGTGGTATCTAGTTAGGAATAATCGAGAAAAATATGATCATGATTCCATGGATTATGAAACATTTAATAATATTTTTCTAGAAATATATTTCTCTTGGATTGTTTGACTCAGAATAGAGAAACAATTCTTGGAATTGAGGAAAACAAATAGATATTTTATACCCATATATGAAGAAAATTTTACAAGATTGGATAGGTACATATCAGATTCTATTTGAGAAATTGATAGTAAAATTTTTATATTTTACTCCAGTTTAAAACCATGTTTATAAATATCTTTGAACACATGAGAATTCAAAAGTTATGATTTTTTTTGTTGTTATTAAAAATTTGAGATTTAGATCTTTTACACTCATGTGCCTCATGATGATGGAGGTAATAAGTAGCCAGGATAATAGGAAATAGGGAAGCATCTACCAAAGAAATATAGAGGTATGAAAATAAAGTTCCAATATTTTGATAATTATGGTAAAAATAATCATGGAGAATGTACTATAAAATCTAGAAGATTGTTTTAATGTGTAAATTTTGGTCATATAGCCAGTTATTACAAGTAAAAAATCTTGAACAATTCATGAATGGTGTAAAATATATCCATCCAATAGTGGTATGTTTTAGTTTCAATGAGTTGGTTCATTATAAAAATGTGTGCATGAAGTTATTTACTAAGGGTGAGAATCGTCACGATCAGAAATAGAAGGGTGTGAAAAAATATTTTTCAACAACTACAGTTGATTTTTGGCAGTCAAATAAAGTGGTGACAATTATATTACTTGTTTATTTTAATTATTCTAATACCATATTTGACTCTCAGTATTTGAATTCTATTATTTCTGATACATTTTCAAGAAAATTGGTAATATCACCTCATAAAAGTAGGATATAACGTTTTTTGAAAATTATTGGTGGAAATATTAAATCAACAAAGATTTATAAGAATATTCATATTTTTAATAGCCGAATGGACTTTCATATAAATGTTGTTAAAATGACCATAATAGAGTTTTATATCATTTTAGGTATGGATTGAATTTCAATTTGTCATTTTAAGATAGATTATAGAGTTAATAAAGTTTAATTCAATGACTTATAACATTTTATAACATAATAAGAGGATGAGAAATTAATTAGAGATGATAGTGAAAGTTATCTAGATAATATTATTTAAAATAAAGAAACATTTCTAATTAGTGGTGTGCCAATAGTGAATAGATACATGGATGTATTTCTTGACGATTTTCATAGTGTTATTCCTGACTAGAAGGTTGAATTTAATTTTGAATTAGTGAATAAATCTATGCCAATTTCAAAACCCCCCAATCAAATGACTCATGTAGAAAATTTAGAATGAAAAATGAAATTATAGAAATTTCCAGATTACTGTTTAATTCAACCAAGAACTTCACCTTAAGGTGTTCCTATTTTATATTTATTAAATCTAAATATAGTTCAAGGATAATTTTCATTTATTATAGATTCTTGAATAACATCAATTTTAAGAAAAAGTATCCTTTTCCTTATATCGATGATTTTTTTCGATCAGATCTAGGGTACCCAATATTTTTAAAAGGAGGTTCTTAAGTTGGGGTACAATTAGTTGAAATTGAAGGAGGAGGTTATTCTGAAGACTATAGTCAAGACTAGATATAAGAATTATGAGTTTTTAGTTATTCCATTTGGGTTCTCTAATGCACTTTATGTATTTATGGTCCATATTAATAGAGTTTTACATGAGTTCTTGGATACATTTTTTGTTTTTTATTGGTGAAATTAAGGTATATTATACATGTTTGTAGGAACATGAAATACTCATAAGGAATTATTTTTGAAAACCATAAAGAAAGAAAATATATTTAAAATTAAGTAAGTTTGAATTTTGTTTGTCACTAATTTCCTTCCTTTGTCACATAGTTTCTAAAGGTGGTATAACTGTTGAAACTACTAGAAAAAGTTTCTTAAGAATAGACAGGACCCATAAACATCACAAATATTATTAGTTTTCTTCGATTAGTGGGTTATTACTAATAGTTTTTTGTAAACTTTACTTAGTTATATAACCCAACAACTAAGTCAACTATAAAATGACTTAAATTCATCTAGAAAATATAATTTGATGATTTTTTTTCAAGAACTAAAAAGAATATTGGTGAATGCTCCAATTTTGGACCTACCTTCCAGAAATAGAAAATTACTTATCTATAATGATGCTTCATAAAAATGACTTGGTTGTGTATCGATGAAGTGTGATAAGGTAATTTATTATCCTTTAGGGAAATATAATCCTCATGAGTTAAATTATCTTACACAATATCTAGAATTAACATTTTTTGTTTTTTATTTTAAAATTTTAGAGGAATAATTTATTTTGAGTAATGTGTGATATACATACTGGTCACAAAATTTTGAATTATATTTTCAATTTGAAAGAGTTAAACAAGAAGAAGTTGAGAAGGATGGACAATATAAGGGATTATGATTTCACAGTTCACTATCATCTTGGAAAGACAAACAATGTTGGTGATTCTATGAGTTAGAAAAATAACACTATATTAACCATGTTACATTTGGAATATTAAAATTTGGTTAATGAATTGATGAATTTTAGACTATAATCCTTGGATATAAAAACCTCATATTTTTTTAGGTTCCAGTATAATAATCCCTGCCGGAAAGAATTAATAAAGATTGAAGGAGGAAAATGTTTTACAGGAAAATGTATAATCAGTAAAGAAGGGAAAGTATCCTGAATTTAATGTTTTTAAATAAGAAGTTTTGAGACTTAGAAAGAGATTGTTTATGTTGTGGGATTCCCAGTTGAAGATTTAATTATTTAGTAAAGATCATATTTTCATGTTTTTTGATCATATTGGAAATAAAAATATGTATAGAGACCTTCATGAATTTTACTATTGGTATAGAATGAAAAGAGATATTATTTATTTTACTAAGAAATGTTTGAGTTTTAAAAAGGATAAAGCATAATGAGAATTACCAAATGGAATTCTACATAATTTTATGGTGTTGAAGTAAATATGGGAGAATATATCCATGGATTCCACAGTGGTATTCCAAATAGAATCATGAGGCTAAAATTTATTTTCTATTATTGTTGATCGATTAACTAAATATGCACATTCCCTTTATAATGACCCATACTTTACATACATTATTAATACTTCAAAATTGAAGCACAGTTATTACAACATATAACAAAACCATGAAAATACCATATAGGTATAGTGTCTTTAGAAACTGGGAAACATAAACAACTGGTTCATAAATCATCTACATTGTCTCCCATTTATTTCATCATATCTAGAGACCCTTTTGGCATATCCAACTTAATAACATTCTTCCTGACCTGGGGGAAAGAAAACATACAAAAGGGTGAGCTCAAATGCTCAGTAAGGGTAAACAAAATAAAAATCAATCACATCATATTCATAAGAACATAACATTTAGGAAATCTTAACCTGCAAAAGAAATCATAGTTTCATATCATGGGATAAATCATAGAAGTGAAATGTAATCCCAATAATCATAACTTAAAACATGAAACTTTGTGGAATACACACATAATCCTAGAGAATCATTTCTTAGTAGTAAAGACTCATATCCAAGACTATCTTAGCGGACAAAGTCCATTTCTGAACTGAGTTCACTCCTCGTTTCAGTCCTGTTTCACTAAACCGGATTCACCTGCCGTTCCAGCCATGTCTATCTCATGAGATATAAATCTTTACCCAATGCATTGGAGGGAGATATAGGTCCCACCCATATCATAATGATACCATTCTTATGTGTGCCACAAAATCATAAACCATACATCATAGCGTAACCCATGTAATAAAAATGGGAATCTTAAACATCGTGACATCATAAAACAATTCATCTAAGATAAAGGAATTCATAAAAATATTTCCATCACAATATAATAAAATCAATATAATAATAGGGATATAAACAGAACCCTATATTATCTTATATAGAAAATAATTTTGATAAAACACTTGAACTTCATTCTTGAGGAAAATATCCTTTCTACTTCAAAAACATTTTCATTTCATAACATGTCATACAATTTTAAACTAAAAGAATTTGATTAAAAATAAACTTGAAAACTTGTAAAGGAATCTTCTTGGAAATAATGTTTTAAAAATCCATTCATGCCGTGTAAAAACATTCTTCTCATACTTTTGTCGGAAAAGCCAAAAAGTACCTCGTATGAAAAATGACAAAATATTCCTTTCATATCCTTTACTAAACACTCACTGAAGGGTAAAATTGGATTTAAACAATTTTCGGTGAATGGAAATAATATTACATATTGAGGAAACATGGATGTGTATGATAAAATACACCCCAGTAAATACCAAAGTATAAACAATCTCGGATAAAATGAGATTGTGATATTTTCCCTTACCTTAGGTCCAATTTGCTTTGTAAGTGTCCGAACCTCCTGTATAATGATTAAAATAATGTCATTAACTTATTACAGAATCATACTCATTGTTATGATATCATATATGACCACATTCATAGCTTCTTATTAGTAATATTTCATTGCTACTTGTTTTTCAGGTGTTTATTACTTTTTGTTCTTATGCGTGTTTTGTCGAATAAATTATTATTCTTCTCTTTAGGTTATAGATACCTCATTTCCAGAGTGGTATTAGTGTAATATATATCATATTAATTCATTCAATTAATTTATATAATCATTATGCAATGAAGATCATGTAGAATGAGTCACATCACATCGTGAAGACGATATTCCGTACGTACGCACGAGCGATGATATCGTTCCCATGGTCGTGGAATTGTATTGGAGTGTATGTATACTATTTCATAATCAATATCACTTTACAATAATCATATATAGTTATTATTTACACCATTATACCCATTCAAGTAAGGTGGTGGTGGAAAATAGATTACACCACGGCGAGGAGACGTATTCCGTACGTACGCACGTGCGGTGATTTCATTTTCCGTAGGATGGATAAGAGGTGAAATAGGGTTTTTTCATATTTATAATAACATATCAGTATATGAGGGATACTGATGTTATTACCTCATAATGAAAAAACTAAAGAAGAGGGAGTAGAAGAAGAATACAACTTGAAGAAAACGGTAGAAGGTATTACCTCTTTCTCGAAGTTCCTCCTTTAAACTTTCTCTTAAGGCACTAGAGTTGGTCTTTTGAGAATACCAGTACCTCTAGTAGGTTTATAAGGAAGCGGGGAAGTGAAATGGGCAGGGGTTGGCCGAGCTTGAAGGCACAAAGTGGTTTCAAGAAGAGAGGGAGGAGGTGCCCTTTTATAAGGGAAGAGAGCGGCACCTTTGGAAAAACTAAAAATATTATTTTATTATAAAGTCATATTCGGTTTTTAATAGCTCCAAATTGATTTATTTCGAATATAAGGTGGGGATGGGTCGAAATAATCTCATACAATAGAATTTATACAAGTTTAGGTCATTATATTAACCTTATCTTTTATTTTTAACTCTTAGTTAATTAGATTGACATTTACCATGTCACTTTGTATTTTTATATTATATAGTTAATAAACTTACCATATACATCCAAGCGACCCCCAAGTGGTACATTAATGATACACCTTTCATTATATAAGTATCTTGGCCGAAAATTATATTTTTAGGAATATAATATCAATTAATAATATAATATTTGTTTTAAAAACTATTTAATGTCAATTTTGACACTATTTGGTAATTTATTTTTTTGAAAATCATACCAGAATGATTAGTTCGAAGAAAGTTAATGAAATCAATAATCACATGTCATATTAACAAATAAAATCATTCTAATTCATAAAAATTCTCAAATTACACTTATTTGGGTATTTATAACATCAATTATGTAAATATTTCATTAATAAGATAATTACTGCATCATCATTGTGTCATACATAAATTAAATTATATATTCTCTAAAAATTACAAATAAAATACCATTATGTAGGAAATTGATTTATATTTCTAATAAATATTTATAGTCAAAAATATAATTTATATAACCTCTTATAAGAATTACTTACTATAAGATTTTTGTTAATGTCAATTTTGTCTTTACATTAAATTAATTAATCCAAATTGTCATTGTCACTACCAAGAGGCTCAATGGGGTCCCAAAATCGACCCCAGGATTCCCATGGTAGGCCACTACTCATCCAATAAGGTTAGGACAAATTTCAATGTCATTTTGAATTATTATAATATTCTTTTAACATTGAATTACCCTATTTACCTTTAACCATAGTAAATAAAAATTACCGTAGTTACTATTCATAATATCAAAATAATAAAAGTAACATATTAACATAATTTGGACCCACTTATTCCAAATATGGAATCCATTTTTCAAAATTCAAAACACAGAAGTTGCAGTAATTAATTTAAAATTAATCCCATTGTTAAGAAAATGGGTTTTAAAAGTTAAAACATTTCCAAAGATTGAAATGTTTTTACCTATGAATTCAATGTAAAATTAATGCTAATGACATAAATTATATTAAATGGTAAAAATATATTCTATTTATACCTTAAAAACATTCAATATTATAATTTAACCATATAAAGTATTGTGATGAAAAAGTTGTTTTTAATTAAATTATAACGTGTTTTTACTATTCATTAAAATATGAAAGTTATCAGAATAATATGAAAAATTTATCCAAAGTAAATTTTTATATCCTGATTCTAAGGATGAATTTTATTTTTTCAAATTGAACTTATAAACTTGTCAAAAAATCGATTTAAAGTGGGTGCGCCATCAAAAGGCGGTAAAACTGCATTTTTTGGAAAATACTTCTTTTATCCAAAAAACTGATTTTGTTTTCATACCTCATTCTAGAAAATGTATAAGATGAATTATAATGTTATAAAATTCAAAATTCAGTTAATATTATTTATAACAGCTAGTTTATAACATTATAATATATCATTGTTTAGTGAAACTCAGTATTGCGTACTACACACGCTATCGAGGAAGGCCGTGATTGCGTGTAACGCAAGCCAAGCTAGTGTTGTGTATAGTGGAAGATTCCTTTCCGTATAAAATATTACATAAAAAATATACTTCTCATAAAATATCAGGGTGTTACATTCTACCCCCCTTAAAATGAATTTCGCCCTTGAAATTCGTCACTTCGTAACAAACAGATGAAGATACCTCTCCCTCATCATATCCTCATGTTCCCATGTAGCTTCTTCTAATTGGTGGTTCCTCCATAAAACTTCCACCAAGAGAGTGGTCTTGTTCCATAGGAATTTTTCGCTACGATCCAGAATCACTATCAGCTGTTCTTCATAAGAAAGATCTTGTTCCAGCGGTACAACTTCTGAGCTTAGTACATGTGAAGGATCAAGTATGTACTTTCTTAGGAGAGATACATGGAACACATCGTGAAATTGAGAGAGATTCGGTGGAAGTGCCAATCGGTAAGCTACCTTCCAAACACGATCCAGAATTTTAAAAGGACTGATATATCTAGGGATCAACTTTCCCTTCTTTCCAAATCTCATTACTCTCTTCCAAGGAGATATTCGTAAGAACACTTTATCACCCACTTCAAACTCTAGGTCTTTTCTTCGGTTGTCGACAAAATTTTCTTGTCGACTATGAGCTGCTCTTATGTGTTGTTGAATAGATCTGACCTTTTCTGCCATCTCATCAACAAGATCAGCTCCTAATAGCTTTCTTTCCCCAACTTCATCCCAACAAGTTGGAGTCCTGAATTTCATTCCATATAGAGCTTCATAAGGAGCCATCTGAATACTGTAGTGAAAGCTATTATTCTAGGAAAATTCCACCAAAGGTAGGTGTTGATCCCAACCTCCTTTGAAATCCATAGAGCAAGCTCTCAACATATCTTCTAGAGTTTGAATTTTCCTCTCAGACTGACCGTCTATCTGAGGATGATAAGCAGTGCTGAAACTCAACTCTGTATCCAGAGTATGCTAAAGAATTCGCCAGAACTTTGAGCTAAACCTCGGATCCCGATCAGATATAATGGAAAGTGGTACTCTATGAAATATTACCACTTCCTTTACATATATCCTGGAAAGCTGATCCAGAGAGAAATCCTCTCTAATAGAAATGAAGTGTGCCGACTTTGTAAGATGATCAACTATGACCTAGATAGCATTATTGAATTTGGATGTTTTAGGAAGTCTAGTGACAAAGTCCATAGTGATGTTTTCCCATTTCCATTCTGGTATGGGTAATGGTTGTAACATCCCCTTGGAATTCTATCTCTCAGCTTTAACTTGCTGACAAACCAAGCATCGAGAGACATATTCAGCAACATCTCTTTTCATGCCATCCCACCAGAAGTACTCTTTCAGGTCCCTATACATCTTCGTGCTTCTAGGATGAATAGAGAATGAAGAACTATGAGCCTCATCCAGCAGCTCCTTCTTTAATTCTGGGATGGGAGGAACACAAACCCGATTCCTGAACTTTATTATCCCATCACAATCAAGGTTGAATTCAGGAACATTTCTCACCTTCTTTTGTAACTCGAAATCTTCTTTTCTGCGCCTCTTTAATCTTCACTTGTATAGATGGTTGAACATTCATTTGAGAAAGATACGATTGTCCCCCTTCCATTATAATTCCAAGATCCATACTTTGTAAATCCATAAATATTGGATCTTTTGTGATCCTCATCATGGATAAACTAGCATGGTCTTGTCGACTTAATGCGTCTACCACCTTGTTTGCTTTCCCAGGGTGGTAATGAATTGAGTAGTCATAATCCTTAATCATCTCCAACCATCTTCTTTGGTGCATATTCAGCTCATTTTGTGTGAAAATATACTTTAAACTTTTATTATTAGTATAAATATCACACCTTTCTCTATAAAGATAATGCCTCCAAATCTTTAATGAAAATATTACCAAAGCTAACTCCAAATCATGAGTTGGGTAATTTTGATCATGTATTTTCAACTATCGTGAAGCATAAGCTATCACCATATAATTTTGCATAAGAACACACCCCAATCCCTTCTTGGATGCATCACTGTAGATCAAAAACCTTTCTCCACTACAAGGAAGTGCGAGCACAGGTGCACTGGATAACCTTCTTTTCAACTCCTTGAAATTCTCTTCACATTCCTCCATCCAAACAAACTTAACTCCTTTCCGAGTCAACATGGTGATGGGATTAGATAATCATGAAAAATATTTCACAAAACGTCGATAATATCCAGCCAAACCAAGAAAACATCGGATCTCAGTTACTATTGTTGGTCTCGACCATCTTTCTATAACGTCTTTTTTTGCTGGATCCATAGATATCCCATATTTTGAGATTATGTGACCCAAAAATGAAACTTTTTGAAGCCAAAATTCACACTTAGTAAATTTGGCATAAATCTTATCCTTTCTTAGGGTCTTCAATATAATTCTCAAGTGATCTTCATGTTCTTCCTTTCTCTTTGAATAGACAAGAATATCGTCTATAAAGACTACCACAAACTGATCAAGGTAGTCTCTAAAGACTCTATTCATTAGATCCATGAAGATAGCAGGGGAATTAGTAAGACCAAATGGCATCACTATAAATTCATAGTGTCCATAACTTGTACGGAAAGCTGTCTTTGGTATATCCTCCCTTTTGACCCTTAATTGATGATACCCTGAACGAAGATCAATCTTGGAAAAGTATTGAGCTCCGTGTAGTTGGTCAAATAAGTCATCAATGCATGGGAGAGGATATTTTTTCTTGATAGTGATCTTGTTAAGTTCTAGATAATCAATGCAGAGTATCATTGATCCATATTTCTTCTTAACAAATAGAACAGGTTCTCCCCAAGGTGACGCACTAGGGTGTATGAATCCCTTATCAAGATTCTCTTGGAGTTGCTTCTTCAATTCCTGCAACTCAATTGGGTCCATTCTATAAGGTGTCTTTGAAATAGGCAAAGCACCTGGTATGAGTTCTATTGAAAACTCTACTTCACGATTTGGTGGAAGACCCGACAATTCCTATGGAAAAACATCGTCAAACTCCCGTACAATGGGAATATTCTTAATCATGAGTTTCTCACCAAACATTTTAGATAAATAAGCTTCATTTAGTAGAATCAAGACCCATAATATGGAAGAAATTTCCACTGGAAGTTTATGTTCATCCTTGCATCAATAGACGATCATAGATTGATCTTGAATATGAAATGTGACTTCCCTTCTATGGAAATTGATATGATATCTATATAAATAAATCTAATACATGCCAAGAATCACATCAAATTCCACTATAGGAAGGATCACAAGATTTTCCGGAAGCACTTTCCCACAAACTTCAATCGAAGAAGAATTATAAACTTTTGATGCGACTGTTGTGCCATTTGGAGTTGTAACAACTAACTCAACATCTAATTGTTGAGGTAATATGGTGATACCCTTAGAAAATTCTTCATAAATAAAAGAGTGGGTGGATCCATAATCAAATAAAACATTTGCTACTTTAGAGTGGATGGTAAGTGTACCTTGCACCACTTCGTTATCGTACTCCACATCGCTGATAGAAATTGCATGTGACTTTCCTTTGTCTTTATACTTAAGAGTTTGTTGACGTCGATCATCATCATCAACCCTTTGATTAGGGCATTGATTAGAATAATGCCCCATTTCCTTGCACTTGAAACATTGAAGTGTATTAGGTTCATTCTGTGTATCTCTTCCTTTGTTTGCATCATTAGACATTTTCTTCCCATTATTTAGACAATCAATTGCCCGATGACCTTCTTTTCCACACTTATAACATTTTCTTGTCCCCTTAAGAAAATTTCCTCCATGTTTCTTTCCACACTTTGAGCATAAGGGAAAAATCATCTTCTTTTCAGTGTGCTCTTTAGATTTTCCTTTGAATTCCATTTTCCTCTTCTTATCAAACCCATATGACTGATGGGTTACTCCAATCTCCATCTCATCCTTGAGAGCACATCGAACGATTTCCTCGTAGCTATTGAAGTCCCTTATGGATAACTCCCTTCGAAGACTTGGTTTTAAGCCACTAAATAATCGATCGATCTTACTCTCAGGTTGGATAATAATACCAGAAGCATACCTTGCAAGTCTTGTAAAATTTGCTTCATAGGTACCAACAGATTCATCATCCTTTTGCTTCAGTTCAAGAAATTCCTTCTCCATCTTTGTTCGAATAATACGAGGGAAGTACTTATTGAAAAATAAGTTCTTGAACTCGTCATATTCCATGGACTCAATTTCATCCCTTTGCCTCGTATTCTTAATAAGATTCCACCATTGATAAAATTCACCTTCCAAACGATAAACAGCTAAGATGACTTTATCATGTTCAGAACATTGAAGAACTGAAAATATCTTTTCAGTGGTACTGATCCATTGTTCAGCCACTAATGGATCAGAAGACCTGCTGAATGAAGGTGGACACTGCCTCATGAAGGATTCAACAGAATGTTGCTCCTTCCTTTGCTCATTTGGAAGTCCTACATGATTCATAGCTTGAGAAAGTTGTGTGAGCATGGTTAAAAGATTTTTCATTCCAGCTCCCATATCGTTTGGTTGCTCAGGGGGACAATCATTGCATTGCCCGTCGCATTCCTCATTAACACGGTTCCTTCGGGTTCCAGCCATTGACTAAAACCAAGAAGAATAGTGTGAGAAACACTAATTATAATCGGAAAAACCACATAATCAAGAATAAAATTTCACAATTAAGGTCTTATCTTAGGTTGTTCATGGCCATTTCTAAAACACTAAGATTGTGTTCTATGCTTAGACTTATCCTTAGGGTTCTTACTAAGGCTTTCACATCCTAGTTTCCAAAGGTTGACTATACCTTTCTTCTGATACCAACTATAACGAACCATAATTTACATACATTGTTAATAATTCAAAATTGAAGCACACTTATTACAACTTATAACAAAACCATGAAAGGACCGTATAGGTATAGTGTCTTTAGAAACTGGGAAACATAAACAAATGGTTCATAAAGCATCTACATTGTCTCCCATTTATTTCATCATATCTATAGACCCTTTTGGCATATCCTACTTAATAACCTTCTTCCAAACCTAGGGGAAAGAAAACATACAAAAGGGTGAGCTCAAATGCTCAGTAAGGGTAAACAAAATAAAAATCAATCACATCATATTCATAAGAACATAACATTTTGGAAATCTTAACCTGCAAAAGAAATCATAATTTCATATCATGGTATAAATCATAGAAGTGAAATTTAATCCCAATAATCATAACTTAAAACATGAAACTTTGTGAAATACATACATAATCATAGATAATCATTTATTAGTAGTCAAGACTCATATCCAAGAATATCTTATCAGACAAAGACCATTTCTAAACCGAGTTCACTCCTCGTTTCAGTCCTGTTTCACTGAACCGGATTAACCTGCCGTTCCAGCCATGTCTATCTCATGAGATATAAATATTTACCCAATGCATTGGAGGGATATATAGGTCCCACCCATCTCATAATGATACCATTCTTATGTGTGCCACAAAATTATAAAGCATACATCATAGCATAACCCATCTAATAAAAATGGGAATCTTAAACATCGTGACATCAAAAAAAATTCATATAATATAAAGGAATTAATAAAAATATTTCCATCACAACATAATCAAATCAATGTAATAATAGGGATAGAAACAGAACCCTATATTATCTTAGATGGAAAATAATTTTGATAAAACACTTGAACTCCATTTTTGAGGAAAATATCCTTTCTACTTCAAAAACATTTTCCTTTCTTAACATGTCATACAATTTTAAACTAAAATAAGTTGATTAAAAATAAACTTGAAAACTTTTAAAGGAAGCTTCCAGGAAATAATGTTTTAAAAATCCATTCATGCCGTATAAAAACATTCTTCTCGTACTTTTGTCGAAAAAGTAAAAAAGTACCTCGTACGAAAAACGACAAAAAATTCCTTTCATATATTTTACTAAAAACTCACCGAAGGGTAAAATTGGATTTAAAAATTGTAGGTGGATGGAAATAAAATTAAATATTTAGTAAAAATGGATGTGGATGATAAAATACACCCCAGTAAATACCAAAGTATAAAAAATCTCGGATAAAATGAGATTGTGATATTTTCCCTTACCTTAGGTCCGATTTGCTTCGTAAGTGTCCGAACCTCCTGTATAATGATTTAAATAATTTCATTCACTTATTCCAGAATCATACTCATTGTTATGATATAATATATGTCCATATTATTAGCTTCTTATTAGTAATATTTTATTGCTACTTGTTATTCAGGTGTTTATTACTTTTTGTTCTTATGCGTGTTTTGTCAAATAAATTATTATTCTTCTCTTTTGGTTATAGATACCTCATTTCCAGAGTGGTATTAGTGTAATATATATCATATTCATTCATTAATTCATTTATATAATCATTATGCAATGAAGATCATGTATAACGAGTCGCATCACATCATGGAGACGGTATTCCGTACGTACGCACGAGCGATGATATCGTTCCCATGATCGTTGAATTGTATTGGAGTGTATATATAATATTTAAGAATCAATATCACTTTAAAATAATCATATATAGTTATTATTTACACCATTATACCCATCCAAGTAAGGTGGTGGTGGAAAATAGATTACACCCCGGTGTGGAGACGGTATTCCGTACGTACGCACGCGCGGTGATTTCGTTTTCCGTAGGATGGATAAGAGGTAAAATAGGGTTGTTTAATATTTATAATAACATATAAGTATATGAGGGATACTGATGTTATTACCTCATAATGAAACAACTAAATAAGAGGGAGTAGAAGAAGAATGGAACTCGAAGAAAACGGTAGAAGGTATTACCTCTTTCTCAAAGTGCCTCCTTTAAACTTTCTCTCAAGGAACTAGAGTTGGTCTTTTGAGAAGCCCAGTAACTCTAGTAGGTTTTTAAGGAAGTGGGGAAGTGAAATGGTCAGTGGTTGGCCGAGCTTGAAGGCTCAAATTGGTGTGAGGAAGAGAGGGAGGAGGTTTCCTTTTATAAGGGAGGAGAGGGGCACCTTTGGAAAAACTAAAAATATTATTTTATTATAAAGTCATATTCAGTTTTTAATAGCTCCAAATTGATTTATTTAGAATCTAAGGTGGGTATTGGTCGAAATCCTCTCATCCAATATAATTTAGAGAAGTTTAGGTCATTATATTAACCTTATATTTTAGTTTTAACTCTTAGTTAATTAGATTGACATTTACCATGTCACTTTGTATTTTTATATTATATAGTTAATAAACATACCATATACATCCAAGAGACCCCCAAGTGGTCCATTAATGATACAACTATCATGATATAAGTATCTTGGCCGATCCTTAGATTTTTAGGAATATAATAACAATTAATAATATAATATTTGTTTTAAAAACTATTTTATGTCAATTTTGACACTATTTGGTAATTTATTTTTGTGAAAATCATAACAGAATTATTAGTTAGAAAAAAGATAATTAAATCAATACTAACATGTCATATTAATATATAAAAGTATTGTAATTCATAAAAAGTCTCAAATTACATTTATTTGGGTATTTATAACATCAATTGTGTCAATATTTCATTAATAAGATAATTACTGGATCATCATTTTGACATAAATAAATTAAATTATTTATTGTCTAAAAATGAAAAATAAAATATTATTATGTAGGAAATAGTTTTATACTTATAATTAATATTTATAGTCTAAAATATAATTTATATAACCCCTTATAAGAATTAATTAATAAAAGATTTTTGTTAATGTCAATTTTGTCTTTACATTAAATTAATTAATCCAAATTGTCATTGTCACTACCAAGTGGCTCAATGGGGTCCCAAAATAGACCCAAGGATGCCCATGGTCGGCCACTACACATCAAATAAGGTTAGGATAAGTTTCATGGTAATGTTTAATTATTATAATATTCTTTTAACATTGAATTACCCTATTTACCTTTAACCGTAGTAAATAAAAATTACCGTAGTTACTATTCATAATATCAAAAAAATAAAAGTAACCTATTAACATAATTTGGACCCACTGATTCCAAATATGGAATCCATTTTTCAAAATTCAAAACATAGAAGTTGCAGTAATTAATTTAAAATTAATCCCGTTGTTAAGCAAACGAGTTTTAAAAGTCAAAACATTGCCAAAGATTGAAATGTTTTTACCTATGAATTTAATTTAAAATTAATGATAATGACATACATTATATTAAATGGTAAAAATATATTCTATTTATACCTTAAAAAAATTCAATATTATAATTTAACCATATAAAGTGTTGCGATGAAAAAAGTTGTTTTTAATTAAAATATAGTGTGTTTTTACTATTTATTAAAATATGAAAGTTATCAGAATAATATGAAAAATTTATCCAAAGTAAATTTTTATATCTTGATTCTAAGGAAGAATTTTATTTTTTCAAATTGAAATTATAAACTTGTCAAAAACTAGATTTAAAGTGGGTGCGCTATCAAAAGGCGGTAAAACTGCATTTTTTGAAAAATACTTCTTTTATCCAAAAAACTGATTTTGTTTTCATACCTAATTATAGAAAATGTATAATATGAATTATAATGTTATAAAATTCAAAATTCAGTTAATACTATTTATAATGGCTAGTTTATAATATTATAATATATCGTTGTTTAGTGAAACTCGGTATTGCGTACTACACACGCTATCGAGGAAGGTCGCGATTGCGTGTAACACAAGCCAAGCTAGTGTTGTGTGTAGTGGAAGATTCCTTTCCATATAACATATTACATAAAAAAAATATACTTCTCATAAAATATCAGGGTGTTACACCCTTACCATTTAAGATACTATGTATATGGATCAGTTTTCTTGACTATATCTAAAGGAGATAGTTGAGTTACATTGAGTTCCCCTCTATCCTATTTCAATGTTTGATCCTTGGTTCACATCTATTTTTTTATAAAGCACTTTAGAAATCATTAAGTTCTAAATTAAATTATAGTACAACTTTTCATTCTCAATATAATGGATAGTCTAAGTGAACAATTAAAATAATGGAAGATATACTTCATTTTTATTCAATGGATTACCAGTTAATTTTGGATCATCATATTTTTAAAATACCTATATTTTATATAGAAAAACTATGTTTTATAGATTACATGATATGGTAGAACAACATTAAACAAACAACCAAATCTTATTATTTAATTATTACCGTTCTAACCAAACCATTAAATTTGTGGGAATGAAAATTATTCACTACATCATGAAATATATAATGGTAAAACTCATTTATAGTGTATTAATTAATGTTTTCCAAATAATTAATAGATCTTTAGTGAACTCATTTTTTTTTTAAAATTAATTTTTTTTTTCAGAAATGTTTTTTTTATTTTTATGCGTGATTATTATAATTAATTTATGAAAATTTTAGAAAATTTAATTAGAAAAATTAAATTTATTTTTTAATTCATTATTTCAAAATTATCGGATGATTAATTTTTGTGAATTTTTTTAAAATATTGTTTTTTCAAGGTATAGTGAAAATATTAATTTTTATTAAAAACATTATTTTATTTTAAATTATTTACATAATAAAAGTATATTTTGGATTAGTTTTTATAAATTTAATTATTTATTTTTTATTTGAAATAATACAATTATGGTTTATTAAATGGATTTTATACTTGAATTTTGTAAAAAAATATAATTAAAAGTGAATTTTTCAGAGAAAACTGATTTTCATTGTGTTTTTCTGGTTTCTTTTTAAATCAAAACTTGATAAATTAATTTTTTTAAATTTTGAAAAATGGATTATGAATTTTTAATAAGTGGTACTAAATTTATTAAATAGATTCCTTTAATTTTTGGACAATGTGAATAGTAACCGTAGTAATTTTTATTACTACAGTAAACAATAAATCAAGTAATTTAGGTTAAACATAAAATGATGAGAACCTACAAATGAACATTATACTTACCTAAATCATATCTTATTAGTATATATCAGCCATATTCATCCAGTGGTCCAATTTGGGACCTTTTGGGTCTAATTTTATTATATTATGACCTTTATTGTATTTTATTTAATGAAATGTCAAACACATGACAGTAATGTTTTTAATAAGTGTAATATTTTTAATATGGACTTATATAGAGAATATTTTAGACTATAAATCCTATTTTTAAATATAAAATATTTAAATTAATCATTTTAATTTATTTTTAAATTTTTTTGAGTATATAATTACCTTAAATGCGTGTAAAATATTGATGTAATAATTAATTAATTAAAAGAAAAAGAAAAATAATGGTATCAAAAAATAATAAAATAAATATAATTTAAGATAAATATAGTGATAAATTAATATTATATATGATCATTTAATGTTAGGGATATAATTTTTTTTAAAATTTTATATGTTGTAATATTATTAATGTCAAAGTAATGAATAGTTCTAAAAATTAACATTATTGATATTTTAAAATAAATAATATTTTATTAAATGATATAAAATGAATAAAAATATTAAATTAGGCATATTAATTAGGATATGGATAAAAATATCAACCATGGTTCATTTAAGAGTCTTTTTTCATTTTATAGTAACTATATTGACCCTTATTGAGTAAAAATCTATGATGTCACGTTAAGAGTTAAAGAGGTTAAACATGAGTTAAAATCAGAATATAATGGTAGAAATATAGTAAAAACATGTGAAATATTTATTTTATGAGGTTATTCAGATCCAAAATCATCTTAAATTATATAACAATCACTTTTTATCCATTTTGAGTTGAAAATTAATTTATACTAATTTAATATTTTGAGAAATACCAAGAGTGCCCCTCCCTCTCTTATAAAAGGGAACCTATTATTCTCAATCATTCACCATTAAAGAACTATTATTTTTGGTCAATTCCTACTCAAATAATTTTATAGAATCTATCCCCACATTCTAGATGTATTTTTGATGCATAATATCAATTTTTGAGGTCTTAAGGTTTTTAATAAGGAGGTTTTATAAAGAAGAAGTATAATTTTTATCTACATGTTTTAGTTTTGTTTTTTATTAAAAATATATAAATCATTATTAAACCATGATTATATAAGAAAAAAAATATATTAATTATAAATATTTGTTTTAATGTTAATATCAATATCCTATTCCACCAAATGGGAATCAAAATCACTATTCGCATGTACGACAAACAAACTCCCCACAAACCGATGCAATTCATTTTTTATTTTCATTCCTAAAGAAAAATTATAATGATAGAATTGATGTTTATATATCATATTCATGAATTATTTATAATTCTAAAAATATACTATATCATTTAAATACTTAACATTCCATGTACTGAAAAATGATAATGTCATTTCTGCATACATATGGACTACCTCCTCTCTGAAGCAATGCGATTCATTTTTCATCACATCAAAGGGATGATATAAATATAAGTATATTTAAAGAATTAATATTATATATATGATATTATTATCATTTTATATATTTATAAAAATATTTACCTTCTTTAAATAATGATCATTGAAAATGGAAATGTTACTCATGTGTACGTATAACCTGCCTTCTCCATAATTTTAACATAGTTCATTTTTTATAATCATATTTAATAGTTTCATTAAAAAGTATAACTAATGTATAAAATTATATTTATTTCATTATTATTATTTTTGAGATTATGGAATAATGGTATTTTTGACCATAGTCAACCTTTCGAATTCATTTGGAATTACGTTCCTAATATCACCAAAACAACCAATGTGAACATAAATAATTATGTAATGGTTATAACAAGGTGATAATTTTGATAAAAGGAATAATTAAATTGAAATGTGATCTTAGTAAACTAAATAATTAACTTATTTTTATTATTCAGGATGATAATGAACATATGTTATTAGTTAGGCTCATGGTAAAGGACTTTCTTTAAAAAAATTTATTTTAAAGATTACCTTAAGACACTCTTTTTCTGTTATATTTGTATTTTCTAAAAATGTTTTAAACATGGTTTTTAATATTTTATTATGATTTTTAAATTAATTTTTACCCATTTATTACTTTTCACAATATGTTTTAAAAGGAATATATTTTCTCATTTTATAATTGAGGTACTTTGCGACTTTTACATTAAAAATATTGAAAGAATGTTTTTTAACTTATATAGAATGAAAATATTTTCCCACCATCATGAATAATTTATTTTGAATCATCCTTTTAATGTTTACATGTTTATTTTCAATGAAAATTATTTCTTTTTTATGTGCACAATTTTTCGAAAAATAAGTTATTTAAAATGAAAAGGTTATTTTCCTTATGAATGTTTTTTTGTGATGCAAGATTTAATGTATTATGATAATGATATGGTTCTTGATAATTGTTTATGATAATGAGAAGTTTCATTATAATCCCTTGATGAGTGGTTACATGATTAACCAATGATGATTTGTTATGTTATTAACTAATTATGGGTGGTTCTGTGATAGACCAAGGATGGTTGGTTATGTTATAACCTCTAACGAATTGGGTACTCTTAAGATAGAAGTTGACCATACTGGTTATTCCATTTGTAATTGTGATATGGAAAAATGAAATCTCAAGTTACCTTGATAACTTTTCTATTCCTACTAATGAGTTTTAATGTATTATTTTTATTTTCAAAAGGTCATGAAAATAATTTTTTGAAAAAAATGATTCTCTTTTTGGATAAAAAATGTTTGTTTTAAGAAATGGGTTCTAATGGGTTTTAATTTTTTATTCACTGGATTAACAAATTTATTCCTTATATGTCCCATTCTAAGATTTTTATGATAATAATATAATTTTAAAATGTTTTTCATAAGGTTTATGTTTGGTTAAGAGAAAATAACACGTCATGTTGAAGGTTTTGAATATTTTCCATGAAAATAAATATAGTTTTATTTAAATGAAATTTGTTGTATGAAAAAATAGATACTTTTTATAATATTACACTTGTAATGTATGGGTTTAATATATTAGATATTTTATTAATTATATAAAACTATAAACCAAAAATATATGTGGGAAAAGAAACTGAATTATAGTTCAAAATAACTAGAATATATAATGTTTAATTTAGAGTCCTTACAATATTTCTTTTGTTGAACTTTATTATAATAACTGTTTTCATTTCAGTATATAGATGGTACCATTCGAAGAATTGTGGTGGAAGAAGTGTAAAAGAAAATATTTTTTAGACAAGTTAGTATAATTATGGATTATGGGATGTGAGTTGTTAGAGTAAAAGGATGAGAAAGTGAAGTTGGATCACCAATATATGAGGACAAATTACAACATGAAAAAAGGTTATGATGATAACAAGAGTAAATATATTTCTTTTGTGGTAGATGAATATGTTTTTCTTAAATTGTCTATGTGAAAAGTGTTATGTGTTTTGGAAAAAATGGGAAGCTAATTCCATATTTCCTTGGAAAATTTTAAATACAAAATAATTTTGTATCAGTTTCCTACCATGTGCATTTTCCTCTATGTTTTTCCTAATTACACAATTATTTTCATGTTTCATTGTTATGGAAATATGTTCTGGATTCATATCTTGTTTTGAGACCTAAATCAGTTCTATTGGAATATATTATTTCTTATAAGAAATATATTTTTAAAATTATTGATTGTGGAGAGAAAGTTTGGTGTAATAAGTTAGTTCATCTAGTTAACATTTTATGAAAAACCATATTATTGAAGAAGAAACATGGAAATCTAAAACTTCAATGGGGGAAAGATATCCCCAATTTTTTAATAAGTGAATAAAATTATGAGTATATAATTTAAGAAAAGGGGAATAATTTAACAAACCAGATAATAATAGAATAAATTATTTTCATCTTTATTATTAATTATGAATTTGAAATTTATATTCATTATAAAAATATTATGTAATTTTTAAATAAAAAAGGAAATAGTTTTAATTAAACTCTTTACATATAATTTTTGATTTAAAAGTATAATTTTTAAATAATAGAATTTTAATTTTAAACAATTAATTTCATTTTTCAGTTCAACATATCAAAATTAACTTATGTCGAAATTTTTGAATTTATCAAAAAATATTATCTTTTCATTGAATAGTGAAAAAAACCATTTTTTTATTAAAAACATATTTTCATTTCAATAAATCTAATATTTTAAAAGTAGAAATATATTTTTAATATGATTTAAAGTGAAAAAGGTATTTATTTTGTAATACTTAATCCACCCAATTAATTTTTAATAATCATTATATTAGATTTTAATATAGGTTTTTTATATTTAAATACAGGTTTTTTCTAAAAATGTTTTAAAGTTTATAATGTTTATCAATTTTAATTAATTAAAAAACCCCATAATGAGGAATAATTTAAATTAAAAATATATATTCTATTCGAATAAATAATAATTTAAATTCATAAATTTATGATTACTAGTTATAAATTTATTATAAAATCATTCTAAGCTTGATAAATACATTTCATGAAAAACCGCTTTTTTATCGCATTTGTAGAATTTATTTTTAATTAAAATTTACCACTAATATGATTGGAATTTTTAAAATAGATTCCATTTTTTTTAATCTAAATTATTTATTTTATCTGATAAGTTCAACTTAGTTTTTGGTCATAAAAAATGTGAAAACATTAAAAATCTTTTATTACGATTAAGGTAAAAACGGGTATTCCGGGGGTTAAACTAAAACGATAAGGGTTAAAATTACCTTATTATTTTTATAAAAATATTATATGGTCATATTTAAACCTTATAACATCTAATTCTTGATAATGTTCCATTTATTATCCTTGTGGCATGTGAAAAACGTGGGTAAAGTTTTCTCTTTTCAAAAATTAAAAGTTTTCCACTCAACTCACTTATAAAAGGACACAACCCAACCTATCCTATTGAAACCATAAAATAATATTTTTGGAAAATAACCACCCAAATAAAATCCTTAATTCCCACAACACATCATAGAAACCATTCCTCAACCATAAATCCATTTTATGTAGGCTTTAGGTGCTAACCTGATGAGGTTTTCTGAATAAGAGGTATCATGCTTAACCGAGTGTTTTTATTTTATTTTTTCTTTTAACTACTTAAAATATTCATAAAATTTGATGATATAATATAAATATTATCTCCCATATACTTTAAAGTTATTATGTTAAATTAATAACCTAAATCCATATCATATCCCACTAAATGGGAAACAAAACCATCATTTGTGAGCATGGTAGACTATTGTCTCACAAACCGATGTGATTCATTTATCATAATCACCTTCCATGAATTATTATAATGATGAATTTAAAGTATATATATATTATATTTGGAATATATTTATACTTTTTAAAATACTATATCACATATACCTTCTTACTTTCCATTCCATATGAGATATGATAACGTCACCTGTTTGTACCACAGACTACCGCCTCACGAAGCATTGTGATTCATTTTTCACTAAAACTTTTCATGGAAGTTAATAAGGATAAATTTAATCAATAAATTATATATATATGAAATAATTATTATATTATTGACATATTTAACATTCTAAAAATATAGTATATTATGTACATTTTACCTTCCATTTCACTAAAAAATGATAACGTCATTCATGCATACGTGTGGACTGCCACCACCATGAAGCGATGTGATTCTTTTTCATCACCTCATAAAATGGATAATTTATATATTTATATTTAAATAAATAACATGGTATTTTTTATATTATTATCCTTATTTAAATATAAAATATTACATACCTACATTCCAAAATGATCGTTGAACAATGGAAATGTTACTCATGCGTACCTATGACCTACCCTTTCCATGATCATAAGGAAGTTCATTATTCATAATCATATTTAATGATTGGTTTTGAAATTATAATTTATGATTAAAAATTATAATTATATCATTATTGTTATTATGGATATGTCTCAATAATTACCTCCTTGACCATAGTCAATCTATCGAAGTCATTTTTGACAAATAAGATGAATACTTTCAAAACTTCAGAAGTGAACTTAAATGATTAACTAATTTTTTATAGAATGGTAAGAGTTAAATTAAATGAATTTTAAAATTGAAAAATATCCCTAAAAATGAAAATAATTAACATAAAATTTTTATTCAAGAATATAAAGAACTTACTTAATGAGCCAGACCCATGGCAATAGGCTTTTCTTTAAAAATCATATTTTAATGCTTTCCTTCAAAATATATATATTCCATATACATGTTTTTGAAATAATAATTTTTATTAATGTAATAATATGTAAATGAATGTTTTTTAAATGGAAATTTTTATTTGTTCAAATGGTTTTAGAAAAAGAATTATTTATTGAAATTTTTGAATTTATTTACAAAATATACAAAGAATATTCCATTTTTATATTTATAGAGACAATAACCTTCCCCACCAGCATGACCATTACTGTATTTTATTTTAAGAAATGTCATGCACATCTCACTATTGTTTTTAATAAGTGAAATATTCTTAATATGGTGTTACCCATAGCATATGTTAGACTATAAATACAATTTTGTAAGATAAAATATTCATCTCAATCATGATAATTTATTTTAAAATTTTAGTGAAAAATAATTACCTTAAATGTTTGCATGAAATTGATGTAGTAATTAATTGAAAAATCAAAATAAAAGATATGAAAAATATTAAAATAAATTTAATTTGTGTTAAATAATATGATAAATAAATTTTATAGACTAAAAAATACGTTATGGATATAATAAAATATATTTTAATAATTTTAGATGTTTTCTTGATATCATTAATGTCCAAGTAATGAATAGTTCTAAAAATTCACATTATGAATATTTTATTTTAAATAAGATTTTATTAAATGATATAAAATTTGAAAAAATCATAAAATTTTCAAAGGTATTAGGATATGATTTAAAATATAAACCATTGTAAATTTATGTGTCTTTTTCCTTTTTATTGTATTCATATTGACTCTGAAAGTATAAAAATCAACGTTTTCATGATAGGAGTTAAGGGGGTTAAATGGGGTTTAAAATAAAACGATAACGGTAGAAATATAGTGAAAAAGAGTATAATTTTTATTATATGTGGTTATTGAGACCCATAATCATATTATATTTAATATAACTCACTTTGGATCCATTTTGGAGTTGCAAATTAATTTATTTCAATTTTATATTTTAAGAAATGCCAAGAGTGCCCCTTCCATATCTTATAAAAGGTAGCCACTTATTCTAAATACTTAACCCTTAAAAAACTCTTTTATTCATCCAATAACTACTCAAATACTTTTTTATAATCCCTATACACTTTCTAGAGGTCATTTTTAGGTAGAATAGTAATCTTAGAATACTTAAGGTGTTAAGTAATGGATGTTTTCCAAAGAAGAGGTACACTTATTTATCTCCAACTTTTAGTTTTGTTTCTTATTTACGTCCCCCAATAATTATTAAACAATTATTATATAATAAATTCAATATATTAAATATAAAAATTTGTTTTTATGTTAATATCCAAATCATCTTCCATCAAATGGGAAACAAAATCATCATCCGTGTGTACGGTGGGCTACCGCCTCGTGAACAAATTTAATTCATTTTCTATCACCATATCTCAAGACATGTTATAATGAAATAATTAATGTTCATATATTATATTCATGACATATTTATCATTAAAAAATATAATATATTATTTAACTTCTTACCATTCCTTGCACGTAAAAATGATACCATCATTCATGAATATATGTGGACTACGACCTCCACGAAACGATGTAACTCCCATTTCATCACATCACATGGATGATATAAATATAAGTATATTTATATTAGTATTATTATATTTCTTTAAAGATAAAATAATACTTACATTCTTTCTATAATGATCGTTGAAAAATGGAAACATTACACATGTGTACATATGATCTACCGTCTCTATAATTGTAATAGTTCATTTATCATTACCATATTTAATTGTTGGATTTATAAGTATAATTGATATATTAAAATTATAATTATTTCATGATTAATATTATATATATGATTATGGAACAATGGCCTCATTGACCATAATCAACCTCCTGATGTCATTTTGGACTTATATACCAAATATCACCAAAACATTCGACATGAACATAAATGTTTATGTAATTTTTTTAAAATGGTGATAAGTGAGGAAAAATGAATATTAAACATGACAAAGGTTACTATTAAAGTAAATAATTAACCTATTTTTATTATTCAAGAAGATAAAAAAAGTACATTATGAGTTAGATTCAAGGTAAGGGACATTCTTTTAAAAACTCTCTTTCAAAGATTCCCTTTAAACCCACTTTATCTTCCATATTTTATAAAAATGTTTTAATTAAGGTTTTTACTAATATAATATTATTTTTTAAGTTCATTTTTAAAAAAGTTTTAATTTCCAAAAAATATTTTTAAAGAAATATTTTGCTTCTCCAAATGAGGTACTTTGTGACTTTTTTGAAAAAAATACCGAAGGAAGGATTTTTTAAATTATATGTCATGAAATTATTTTCCAACAGTTATGAAATTTTTTTCAGTGAATATCAATTTAAATGTTTAATTTTTTATTTTAAAAGAAAATGTTTTCCTTTGAATGTGTGTAGTTTTTAAAAAATAAGTGATTTCAAAATGAAAAGGCTATTTCCATTAAGAATGTTTTTATGATTAAAGATTTCATGTTTTATGAATATGATATGGTTTGTGGGAATTTTTTATGATAATAGGTGGTTCCATTATAAACCACTGATGGGTGGTTTCATGAAAAACCAAGGAATCATGGTTATATTTTTAATCAATAACAAACAGTTCCATGATAAACCAAGGAAGGGTGGTAACATTAAAACCTCCAATGAATTGGTTACTCTAGAGATGAAAGTTGACTATATAAGTTAATCCATTTGTAATAGTGATATATAAATATTTTGTTCCAATACACCTACATAACTTTAATTTTCGTAATATTGAATTTTTAAGGAATTTTTTTAATTTTTTATAAAGTAGAATAATGAAAATTTTGAAAATTATTATTATTATTTAGGGCGTAAAAAGGTATGTTTTGAGCATTGGGTTTTGATGGTATTTTATATTTTTCAATGGACTAAAATATTTATTCAATTTTTTGTCACTTAATAATATATTTATTATCATACCACATTTTTAAAATGTTTTTCACAGGGTTTAATGATGGTTATATGAAAATAAGAAGTCATTATTATTGATTTAATCATTTTTCATGGAAGGAAATATTATTTTCTTTTAATGAATCTTGATTTTTTGGAAAGATGGATATTGTGTAGAAGTATCCACTTGTATAGTATGAGTTTATTAAGTAATAGATTTTCATAAATGTATAAAACTCTAAACCTGAAATATATTTGTAAAATAAAGTGAATTATGTTTTAAAATCACAAAAATATATAATGTTTAAGGAACAATCCTTAAATTTACTTATGTGTCAAGTTGTTTTATAACAACAGTTTTCATTTCGATATATAAATGGAAACTTTTGAGGCATTATATAGGAATTAGTTTTGAATTAATTATTTTTGGGTTGATGTAGGAGAAAATAAGTTCAGAGGACCAGAGTTTGTAGAGGAAATGGATGATAAGGTGATTTTGATTCAAAAAAAATATTAGGGATTCTCAGAGCATATAGAAAAGTTATGTAGATAACCGAAGGATGGATTTTTCTTTTGTGGTAAGTGATCATGTTTTTTATAAATTTTCTTCATGGAAATGTTTTATGTGTTTCGCTAAAAAAGGAAGTTAGGTTTTATTTTAGTTATACCATATTAAATCCTAGATATAGTTGTATCAGTTGCCTACTAAGTGTCTTTATCAATGAGTTTTTCCCAGGTACATAATGTTTCTTAGGATTTAATGTTAATGAAATATGCATGGGATTCACCTCATGTTTTTATCCCTTATTTAGTTTAGTTGGAAGATAATATTTCTTATGGGGAATGTATTATTTAGATTCATTATCATAGAGAGAATGTTTTGTGTAATAATTTAATTCATCAAGTTAATGTTTTATGAAAAAAAAATTGTTGAAGAGGCAACATGAAAATCTAAAAATGCTAAGGGGGAAAGATCTCCCCACTTGTCTAATAAGTTAATACAATTGAGAGGATATAATTTAAAAAGGTGGAATAATGTAAAAAACCATGTAATGATAGAATAAATCATTTTCACTTTTATTAATATTTAGGAATTAGAAATTTGTAGTAATTATAAAAATATCATGTTATTTTTAAATGAAAATTGAAATAGTTTTAATTAAACCCATTAATTATATGATTTTATTTAAAAGTTTAATATCTAAATTTTCGAATTTTAATTTTAAGAAATTATTTTAATTTTTTAATTTAGAATATAAAAATTAACTTAGGATAAAATTTGTGATTTTTTGAAAAAAAATTTCTAGTGAATATTGAAAATAGTATTTGTTTTTGTTTAATAATGACTTTTGTTCAACAAATTAAACAATTTAATTTGGCCATTATGTTTTGAATATTATTTAAAGTAAAAAATTATTATTTATTTATATTTATCCACTTAATTACTTTTTCATAATATTTATATTTTATTTTGTTATATATTTATTTTTGGGTTTAAAAATAGGTATTTTCATAATATTGTTTTAATGTGGATAATGTTTCTCCTTTTTAATTAATTAAAAAAATCCATAATAATGAATTTTTAAATTAAAATTATATATTATATTTTAGTAAATATTAATTTATATTCATAAAAGGATTATTACAATTTAGAAAGTTAATATAATATCATCTTATCCTTGAATAATATATTTCATGAAAAACTACTTTTTCATCGTATCCGTAGGTTTTATTTTTAATTGAATAATTCCAATTAAATCAATTAAATTTGGTAAAATAGATTAAATATTTTGAATAATAATATTTTATATTATCTAATAATTTCAACATAATTGGTGGTCATAATGAATAGGGAAAATAGAAAAAATATTTTATTACTATTTAGGTGAATAAAATGTTTACTGCGGGGTTAAATTGAAATGATAAGGGTTAAAAACCACTAATAAATTGTATGAATTTTATTATATAGACATATTTAAACATTATATAATATAATTATCGATAATGGTCCATTTTTAACCATGTGGAATGTTAAAAAGGTGGGTACACTTTATTCTTTTCAAAAATTACAAGTGTGTCACACACCTCACATATAAAAATATATCCCCTCTCTTCTCCAATTCACACCATAAATCATTTTGGATCTGTAAATAACTACCCAAATAAATTAATTAATTCCATAAAAATATCCTAGAATCCTTGATTTTATCATAAATCCATTCTAATAAGGGTTTTTTGTAAACCAGAGGAGGTCGCTTGAAGAATGGGTATCATGCTTAACCGAGTTTTTTATTTTACTTCTTATTCCACCTCATTCAAATATTTTTAAATAATGATTATATAATAAAAAAATATAACATATAATTAGATATTTTTATGTCAATATAACAATCTAAACAAATCTTATATTCCATTAAATGGGAAAAAAACTATTATTTGTGTGTATGGAAGACTACCGCCATGCGAATTAATGTAATTAATTTTTCATCATCAACTATCAAGACATGTTACAATGATGGATTTAAAATATATATATATATATATATATATATATATATATTATTTTTGACATATTTATTCTAATGTGAATATTTAATCACATATAACTTCTTACTTTCCATTCTATGGGAGATATGATAACATCACTTGGGTGTTGATGGACAACCTCCTCATGAAGTAATGCGAACTATTTTTCACTAATGATTTTCATGGAATGAGATAATGAAAAATTTAATTAATAAATGTAATATTTATGAAATAATTATTATATTAATTACATATTTATCATTATAAAAGGATAATATATCATTTACCTTTTACCTTTCCTTTCATTGAGTAATGATAACGTCGTTCGTGTATACGTGTGGACTACCGCTTCCATGAAAAGATGTGATTATTTTTCATCACCTCTTCACATGGATTATATATATAAGTATATTTAAATAAATTATATAGTATTTATGATCTTATTATCATTATTTAATGATAAAATATTATATACGTTATTTCCATAATGATCGTAAAAATGGAAATGTTACTCAAACGTACGTATGACCTACTATCTCCATGATCATAAGGTAGTTAAGTTTTCATAAACATATTTAATTATTGGTTTTAAAAGTATAATTTATGTATAAAAATTATAATTATATCATTATTATTATTATATATATGTTTTAATAATGACTTGTTTGAGTATAGTCAACCTTCCAAAGCCATTTTTGGCATATAAGCCAAATACCATCAAAACATTAAAAGTGAATTTATATGATTATATAATTGTGTATAGAATAGTAATAGATAAAATAAATGGAATAATAAAATTGAAAAAGGTTCTCAATCAAGTAAATAATTATCATAAATTTTTATTTAGTAAATTAAATACAATATTTATGAGTCAGACTCAAAGTAATACAATTTTCATTAAAAATCCTATTTTAATATTTTCATTCAATTTTTTTTATTTAATGTCCATGTTTTTTATTTTTTTTATAAGTGTACTTATATAGACCTGAATTCTTTATAAATTAATTTTTTTCATTCAATAAATGTATTTAAAACAGGTATCTTTTTATATAATTTTAGAATTTCTTTCCAAAAGTTAAATAGAAGTTATATTTTAACATATATGGCAACAAAAATTTTCTCCATAGCCATAAACATTATTCAATGTTTATATTCTTTTACAAGCATTCATGTTTTATTAAAAAAATAACCCCGTTTCACTTTTTCTAGGTATTTTGAATTGAAGTTGGGTTTTTAAAAAGAAAATGGCATTTTTATATCAAAAAGAGTTTTTTATATGATATTAAAATAGTTTTAAAGTGTTTTATAATGAAAATTAATTATTTTATGTGTTATGATTATGTTATGGTTCTTGGAAATTATTTATGATGACTACATGTGCTCACGTTTTGAAAAAATAATAGTTCATTATGTTTTAATCCAATGATAGGTGCTTATGTTATTAACCAAGAATGGCTGGGTACATGATACCCCTCTAATGCATTGGGTTATTTGGAGAATTATACAAGTTGACCATATCAGTTATTCCATTTGTAAGAGTGTTATGAATGGTGATATCTGAAGTTACCTATATGATTTATCTATGATTTATATGGATTTTAAATGATTTATTTTAGAATAATGTGTTTATAATTTCATGTGAAAATTATTTATTATATTATATCAAAGAACATTGAGATAAAGGTAAACATTTCACTGGTTTTCACATTTTTCATCGGACTAATGGATTTCATCTTTTTATGTCCCTTATTAATATTTTTTGTGCTCATCCCATGTTTTTAAATTGTTTTTCATAAGGTTTAAGGATGGGTAAGGGAAATAAAGAATTAAATTTGAAATCCATGAAGTTTTTTCATGAAAAGTAAATATGTTTTATTTAAAAAAATTATTATGAAAAAACAGATACTTTTTAGAAGTGTCCACTTTAGAATATAAGGTTTTTATGGATGATTTATGGAAAACTCTATAAAACACTAAACCTTAATGATATTTCGGAATAAAGGAAATTGATTTATAGTCCAAGGATACTAGAATATATAAAGTTTAAGGCTGGTTTCTTATAGACTATGTATCTATAACATCAAAATTTAGTTTAACTAGTGGATAATTTTTTAAAAATAAAAATATAAAATTGAAGATACACTGATTCAATCCTCCTAGTGATTCATTGATCATGTGTTCCTATAAGTGTGTTATTCTAATATCATTTTTGGGATGTGATTTGGAAGCAATATGTTTCACACTAAATCATATTCTATCTATTTTAGTCCAAAAAATACCATATGATTTGTGGAATTAGTGGAAACAAAATATTTTTACATTAATTTTGGGTTGTAAATTGTTTGTGTGACATTTGGATTTGAAATTTTTTTCCCAAAAATTAGAAAAATTCATTTTTTCAGTTATGCAAAAATATTATGCTATTTTACTTTTATAATATCACTAAAAAAATTTATTATCACCTAATATAGTGTTTTACTTGAGAAAAATCATATTGTTCAAGGTATGAGTTGGAGGAGAGATTAACCTAGAGATGTTTAAGATCAATAAACCTAAATTATTATAGAGATGGAAATGGAGTCATTTTTATAGGGGGTTGTTAAAAAAACCAGACCTATTTACAAAAGAACCTCAAAGGTCTATCATAATTCATCAAGTGATTAAGATATTGTTCTTTTTTATATTAAATTTTGTTGAATTAATGTTAATCGATAATGAACCCACTACTTAGGGGGATACTATTGAGAGTTTTTTTATTTTATGAAATGGTTAGAGGTCTGGAGATAAAAAATGGACTCTATATACACTAATAATGTTTAAAACATGGTATATTTACTTAATTGGGAGAGTCTTATATGATTTAAGTTGGATTTATATATTAAAACAAACAAGGATGGGAGAGTGCCTAGCTATATATATCACATTGTATCAATGAGTTATAAAAAAATTCCTGTAATTGACAATGAGGATATATTCCACCATTTATAAGGATTAATTCTATTCAAATATTTCATTACATTATATCTCAATATAATTATCAGAAATATCAAATGGATGTTAACACCAATTTCCTTGATAATAATTTAATTGTGTATGTGTTTATAATATAACCTGAAGGTTTTGATGTTTCAAAGGATATTGCTATGTTTTATAACTTGTAACAGTCTATTTATAGATCCTAGTGATCTTCTTGGAGTTTCAATATATGGTTTGATGATTTGATGAAAGTGATTGGTTTCATTAAGAATGAAAATGACTGTTTTCTATAGAATCATGATAGTTGGAGTTCTGTTCTAGTTTATTTATTTCATGTAGATGGAATATAATTCATTATAAAAGATATTAATTTTTTCATATAAATTTATGGTTGGGAGAATTGTTTTGAATGGAAGTTAGGAGTAAAGAATCCTACATACTATGTAACATGATCTATAGATATTTATCTGAAAAGGCTACAAATATTGAATCTAAACATATGTATTTTTTATAATAATTTATAAGTTTATTATAAAGAACTATAATAAGGGTCATAACCTATATTTCATGGAATGAGTCTTAAAAAGACCTAATGTCATTTTAAAGAGTTAGAAATGAGAAATGTGGGTATGAATCCGTAACCATCTACCATAGGATCTACATGTATTCCATGTTTTATACTTACCAAAATGTATCATATGAATTGAAAATAACTTGTATCTACAAATAATATCCTCATGAGTTATTGTATCACATTTACATAAATATTTATGTACATGATTAAATGAAAGGATATGTTCTTTGAAGGAAGGGAATGGCTCATTGTAAAGGGTTACGTTGATGATAGTCTTCAAACTAAGGAGGATTATTTGATATCTCAATATTATTGCATGTTATTATTTAATTGTGGTTCTATAGTGTTAATATATCTAACCAACCCACCATAATGGACTAAAAAACAAAGGTTGAGTAAATTTCTATGTCAAATACATCAATGGAATATGTTTAGATCAAGAATTATATTACAAACCCTATGGGGGTTCCTAGAATAATTGGATAAATTTAGTTTTATTAAGATAATGATAAATATTTTTACCAAGATAAAGAACCCTTATATCAATAATGTACAAAAACATCCTTTGAAAATGTCATCCTATTCCGGAAATCAATGACAAGTGTGACATAAATATATCTTGGGTGGATAAAGACGATAATGTAGTGAAACAATTCAGAATGTAAAATAATGTGGTCTAAGTAATATATTATGGTATTGGATACATGGTATGTTGGTTTTAATGGTTTTGGGAAATATAAATGTATCAGGGTTTATTATAAAAAATATATCCCTTTATCATTTATTCATGAAGGAAGTGTATTTTACATGAATAATGGAATGATAAAATCACTCAATGTATGAATTTGATTTGCCCCAAATAAATTATCCTTATAAAGTACTATGGATTTTTATGATATATTAATATCATTATGAGTGGAATATAGTGTATGTTACTAGTTAGTCAAATGAAATGTTCAATAGATAAATATTATCTTGAATGGTCCACCTATGATTATTACATGGAATGTGATATGCTATTTTATATACTTAGGCATGTATAATTTATATGAATCCTCATTACATGAGGTTGAAATGATATATATCGTGATAAAATTCATACTTTGATACTTATCTTATGACATCCTTGAGGCTGTGCTAATCAGGTGTTTTTGGGTATGTTTCTGATCATGTCATAAATTTAATTTAACTAAAATGGGAATTTTCTGTATGGACCCCAGTTACCGAATTCCCATGGGGCATGATGTACTACAAATTTATTACAATTAGTTACAATAATACATCATGTCCCATACTATAGAAGATCGCGAGGCTCAGGATTATGGGAAACCAGCTGCTTCTGAAAAACTTCTCTAGTACAAATCCATGCCGCAAAATTTTTAAAACAAAAACATAGGGTGAGAAAAATATACCTAGTAAGGGGTTTTTAAAACGTTTAAAGTAATTTATTTATCAAGAAAGTCTTTTGAAAACGATAAAAAACTTTATTAAAACAAGGCATTATCTTTAAACATGTAAATCCTACATTCTTGAGAGCCACTTACACAGAAAAGAAGTACTGTCTTAAAATAGAACTTCAAAGAAGACATAAATCAGAGAGTGCAAGCATGTGAAGAATAGATAATGCATAATTTACAACAAAATTACTTCAACTCTAAAAGATTGTGTGTTATTAGGGAAAACATTCATATCCTGATTCATTGGCACATAAAGTTCTTATAACAACATACCGCATGTGTTACAATTCATATCTCATAATCTCATTCTCATAGTTGAGAGAATTTCCAACTAGGGGATGTCCTGTTAGTTGAACATTCCCCTAGTTGACCATTTATCATCACATGCAGAGGGAATGTATAATGCCAGAATTTTTCAAGACCTTGCGTCATGGCCATAAAACATAACTTAATATGGGTCAAGGACAACTGCCTACCCCGTTTCCATGGTAGCACAAGCCAAGGCTAACCGCCATGACCGTCACACATAACGTCTCATGAGACTCATCCTTTACACAATGCATTGGAGCGCTGTATAATTCCGAGAGCACCCATCCATTATCATTTAAGTCCAATACATCCCTCACATATTTGACGTGGTATTACATTCATATAGTTTCATTCTTACATTCATTACATATCATCCCTTTTCATATGTATATTTCATAGTTAAGGAAGAACAGTACAAACATTAATAAAACTAAGACATAGGTAATAAAAATCTATACACATTCGAAATTTACTTAACAATTGAAAACATGGACTTAATGGAAATCTTCAAATGAACATATACACCTTAATACATCATACATCGGAACCCAGAGTTAGCAACATGGTCAGTCATATTTAGAACATATGCTAATAAATGGGCATGGTTGTAGTTTATTTAAAACTGTGAGCATACCCATATATTTACACAGTAAAGTTTACATGGTGTTCAAATCAGTTTAGCATTGGTAGTCTAGTATGTATAAATATGAATATATATACAAATTGTATAAATGTATACATGGTTATGTAAAAAGTCATTTTCACACAAAATAAAGATCATCTTAAGACATTTCTTTAAAGAATTTTGGATTCAAAGAAATCATATTGATGCAAGGTTGTATATACCTATATATGTATATGTTTAAATGTATGTACATATATGCATATGTTACAAATTAAACTCTACTAAAGAAAAAAGAATGTTTCTCCAGATATACTTACTTTAAACATGATTACAGTTTGGTAAGACCAAGTGGGGTTCTTACACATAAAAAATAAATGTCAAAGTGATTTCCACAATACCCAGGTAAAATCGCCTTTACATAAAAACAAAAGATTTGACAACATGATGATAAATGAGACTTGTCCCTTTGGAAAACTATTTTGTTGTTGGAAACACATTTTAAACCTTACCTATTATATGTACTTACATAACTTAATATCGCACTAGACAGAACAAATTATAAGAGTAGATTGCAACTTGGTCAAATCATCATGTTATCTAGTGATAAATTATTAAACAAAAACTCATGTTATTCCTTATGTTCGCACATAGATGTACATATACGTCTAAGTGTTCACATGCACATATATAGTACATGTATTTGTATATATTTTTTTGTTCATAAGAATTACCCGAAATCCCCATTTTTTCATTGGGCAGAATAAAACAAGGGTTATATACAAGTGAAATAAATGTGTATACTTGCATATATCATCTTATATATATGTATATAAATATATATATATACACAAGGTGTAAATATGTATATGAAAATACCAGAACTGAAACAAAATAAGACCAACGAGTTCCCTTACCCCGATTTGGTTCTCCATGCAGGAAGAGGGATTCTCAAGGCCTTACATCTGTGTAAACAGCAAGTGTATATACATATAGGTATATATATAAACACACATATATATATACCGAAGCTAAAAAAAAGTCAAGACTTTTCCCCTTACCATCGCTTGGAGAGGAGGGAAAGAAGGCGCAGGAGACGTCGATGAGGTGGCCGAAGGTCCAAGGAAACACCGTGCAGAAACTCCCTCTCTTCGGTGGAAACCAAGGTTTGAAATAGGGAATTCTTACTTGCGCGGCGATGTAGATGGTGCATCCGAAGGCCGGGGCGGTGCCAAACCTGGGGAAAGAAGAGGCAGCCGGGTCCACTCGCCGGCCTAGGTGAAGAAAACACAACCCTATCTACTGGTTCGGTGCGCGAGGAAGAAGAAACGAACGCGGGAGAAACCGAGATCCGAAAAGAAAAGAAATGACCACAATTGAACAAGAGTAGGATCAGATGGCTCAGAAGTGATGCGGAATTAAAACAATAGACGGTTGCGTTAGGGGGAACTGGATCAGACGGCGGAGCGGGATGTAGTGTTTTTAAAGAACCGCGACCTCACTTCCTTCGTTTTTTTATTTCTGTCTTCATTAATTTTTAGTACTTTAATACACTTAAAATGCTATTATTAATATCTTACAATTATTAATTGACTTTTATTATTTTAAGGTAAGTCAATAGTCATTTAATACATATATGAATTAATCTATTTACCCCTATCTATATCACATTATTATTTTCCTTTATTAACTTATATATACTAATTATCTTAATCTCTATAATTAAAGATCTATATTAATGTTATTAATACAATTAGACATTTAACATAATAACATTAATAATTATTTTCAAGTTTCACAATTAAGAGTGCATTGATGTAAATATTAATATTATGAAACAAAATTTGTAATACAAATGAAACCATAATTTGACATAATTTCAAAACTATTAATTATAAAAAGATCAAATTATAAACATTTGCATTATTATTATTACTTATATTTAATTTAGAGGTACATATAATACATTTAACTTAATGTTTGACGTAACATATATATATATATAACCCAAGAGTTTTCACACATATTTTCATAGACTAAAAAAAAGTAAATCCCCACCAGATTCAATATAGTCATTCATGTTTTTAAAATAAAATAAATATTTACTTGCTCAAGTTAAAAAAACGTGTATAATAAATAATGGAAAATAATAATATTAATTACCACTATTTTTCATTATAAAAAAAATAGAATTCTCATATAATTCACATTTTGGGAAAATGAACAATAAACTAGTTATATTATCATTATTATTGTTGTCGTTATTAATAAATTAAATCAACTAACATACTTAAACTTTTTGAACCTTTCAGGGGGGGGGGTATTCAACTCTTATCTTTAACGGTTCTGTTTGAAAATTAAAACATTAAAAGATATTGGATCATGGGGTAGCCAACACTTTAATTATAACCATTGGTACCTAACAGTCGGATAGGTGTTCTTTAAAACCTGGTCTCGGGGTGTCCTAAACTCAAGGTAACTGAAGAAGAAAGAGGAGAAGATGGTTCAAGTCATTCCTTTTGTTCTCAGTACGGCTGCGGTGGCCTCAACCATCCTTATGTTTGTTTTGATGGATGTCAAAGACCCTTATCTCCTTCTTGGGGTTCTTGTGGTTTTGAGTGGTCTTCTTGTAAATTTAATTGGGTTTTTAATTGGAATCTTTGGTTAGCTAAGCTTCCCGTTTGATCACTGTGAGTTGTAGTTACCAAGGTGTTCCTCATTTGAATAAAAGAGCCTTTTGTTCATTTTTGTGAATTTACTTTATTCCCTTTTTATATTTTTTTTCATAAGAGGACGACTTGTTCGATTAAAGGAAGACATGGTAATATAAAATATATCATTACATAACACAGTTTCTTGGGATGTTACATTATTTCCCCTTCAAATAATTACGTCCTTGCAATTCTATTCATAAAAAGAAAAACAGAAACACCAGTCGTACAAAATTACCAAAACCGGAGATCCAACTCAGTTAACGGAATACCCAATTTGGTACGTAGTTCCTCAGTTTCTCTATCCCAGATGCACCTTGAGCAGTAGGTTTTGAATCCTTGCTCATGTGTACTACACACAGGCTCCTATAGAGAGGCTCATGCAGTGAAAAGCTCGAAAATGTCTGAGTAGACAAATTCCCTGATAACCCACCGAACTACATCACGCTCGAGGTATTCAAGAGGGATGATGAAATTGAGGAGACTGATATTTAAGACCTAGAACATAAAGGCTACCTTGAGGTGGCCATCTTGGGAAGCTATGAGGAAGCATGCTATGGCAGAAAAGTTTTGCGCTAGAGTAAAACACATGAAGAGGCCTTCGTAGTATCTCCCCCTTCGCCTATGGTAGGGGAGTTGGGCAGTGTAAATGAGATGAAAGGCATGGTCATTCCCCTGACAAAAACGAAGAATAGAAGGACTGTTTGATAAGTCAATCAGACGTTCGAAAGACCCTTACAGTAGGAGAAAGGATGGATAATCCACCGTGCATGCTCTGATCAAAATAACCTCCACTAACTCATTAGGTAGAGATGAGATGTTCGTTTGACCAACCATCTGAAAAAAAAACATTCAAGAGAGCTCACTTAACAACACTGTTAAGGTAGAGACAGGAAAGGAAACTGGAAACATTCAATTACAAAAAAGTTTACAGAACAAAGCATGAGGTTACTAAATGAACACCACAAAGAGAGGCAAAACTCTGTAACTCCTCAAACCACACACAGGATGAACAGACGGGGTTAAACTCTTGGGATCATCTATGACGCCTCCTGAGTTTAGCATGAGGGGTATGAAGTTGAGAAACGTCGTTATACACCTGTTTCCTATAAGACAAACAGGTGGATTCATCTTCTAACACTCCAAAGTCCATCAACTGGCCCCAAAAGACATAGTGCGAAATCTGACACTAGTAGGCCGTTCGGAGGTCTCCGGCAGCAGCAGATTCTTGAAAGGGATTATCGAGAATCATGCCAAATTCTTCCCCAGTTGTGAACACTCGGAAGAGTCCCTCGTGGTACCTCCCCCGACGTGCATAAGAGGGGAATTGGGTGATCATCATTAGGAGATAATCCATTCCCAATCCCCGGTGAATACTAAGCACCCTAGGCGTGTTTGACACATCATACAGGTGCTTGCATGACATGAAAAAACATGCGTAATTAAGAAAGATCTCCCGACTAGCCAGAGACACAATGGTCTCTAGGGCCAAAGTGGGAAGTGACAGTAGATTGGTAGATACATTTCCATCAGCCATCTGAAAGTTATAACATATTTACTTAGTCAATCATAGTAATATATTCATACCACCTGGTTTTCCAAAGTTTCCTGAACCCATCCTCAGATATCAATTGTAAGGACCCCAGTTCCCTGGTGCCCATGCAGCATGATGTACTAATAATTTATTACAATTAGTTACAATAATAAATCATGTCCCATACTACAGAAGATCGCGAGGCTCAGGATTCTGGGAAACCAGATGCTTCTGAAAAACTTCTTTAGTTCAAATCCATGCCTGAATATTTTTAAAACAAAAACATAGGGTGAGCAATATATGCTCAGTAAGGGGGTTTTAAAACATTTAAATTAATTTCTTTCTCAAGACAGTCTTTTGAAAATGATAAAACACTTTATTAAAACAAGGCACTATCTTTAAACATTTAAATCCTACATTCTTGAGAGCCACTTACAAAGAAAAGAATTACTGTCTTAAAATAGAACTTCAAAGAAGACATAAATCAGAGAGCGCAAGCATGTGAAGAATAGATAATGCATAATTTACAAAAAAATTACTTCAACTCTAAAAGACTGTGTTTAATTAGGGAAAAACATTCATATCCCGAATCATTGGCACATAAAGTTCTTATAACAACATACTGCATGTGTTACAGTTCATATATCATAATCTCATTCTCATAGTTGAGGGAATTTCCAACTAGGGGATGTCCTATTAGTTGAACTATCCCTTGGTTGACCATTTATCATCACATGCGGAGGGAATGTATAATGGCAGACTTTGTCAAGACATTGCTTCATGACCATAAAACATAATTTAATACGGGACAAGGCTAACCACCTACCCCGTTCCCATGGTAGCACAAGCCAAGACTAACCTCCCAGACCGTCGCACATAACGTCTCATGAGACTCATCCTTTACCCAATGCATTGGAGCACTGTATAGTTCCGGGCACACTCACCCATAATCATTTAAATCCAATAAATCCCTCACATATTTGACGTGGTATTACATTCATAGGGTTTTATTCTTACATTCATTACATATCATCCCTTTTCATATGCAGATTTCATAGTCAAGGAAGAACAGTACAAACATTAATAAAACTAAGACATAAGTAATAAAAATATGCACACATTAGACATTAACTTAACAATTGAAAACATGGACTTAATGGAAAGCATCAAATGAACATATACAACTTAATACTTAATACATCGCAACCTAGAGTTAGCAACAAGGTCATTCATATTTAGAACATATGTTGATAAATGGGCATGGTGGTAGTTTATTTAAAAATATGAGCATACCCTTATATTTACACAGTAAAGTTTACATGGTGTGTGAGTCAGTTTAGCTTGGGTAGTCTAGTATGTATAAATATGAATATATATAAAAACTGTATAAATGTATACATGGTTATGTAAAAAGTCGTTTGCACACTAAATAAAGATCATCTTAAGACAATTCTTTAAATAATTTTGGATTCGAAGAAAACATATTGATGCGAGGTTGTATATACCTATATATGTATACGTTTAAATGTATATAAATATATTCATAGGCTACCAAATTAAACTATACTAAATAAAAAAGAATGTTTCTCCAAATATACTTACATTAAACATGATTACAGTTTGGTAAGACCAAGTGGGGTTCTTACACATGAAATATAAATGTCAAAGCGATTTCCACAATACCCAGGTAAAATCTACTTTTCATAAAAAAATATATTTTAAAACATGATGATTAATGAGACTTGTCCCTTTTAAAAACTATTTTGTTGTTGGAAACACATTTTAAACCTTACCTATTATATGTACTTACATAACTTAATATCGCACTTGACAGAACAAATTTTAAGAGTAGATTGCAACTTGGTCAAATCATCATGTTATCTAGTGATAAATTGTTAAAAAAAAACTCATGTTCATCCTTATGTTGGCACATAGATGTACATATACGTCTAAGTGTTCACATGCACATATATAATACATGTATTTGTATATATATTTTTTTGTTCATAAAAATTACCTGAAATACCCATTTTTTCATAGGGAAGAATAAAACAAGGGTTATATACATGTGAAAGAAATGTGTATACTTGCATATATCATCTTATATATATGTATATAAATATATATATACACAAGGTGTATGTAGGTATATGCAAATACCAGAACCAAAACAAAACAAGACCCACAAGTTCCCTTACCCCGATTTGGTTCTCCATGTAGGAAGATGGATTCTCAAGGCCTTACATCTGTGTATACACCAGGTGTATATACATATAGGTATATATATAAACATATATATATATATATATATATATACCGAAGCTAAAAAAAACAAGGCAAGAATTTTCCCCTTACCTTCGTTTGGAGAGGTGGGAAAGGAGGTGTAGGAGACGTCGACGAGGTGGTCGAAGGTCCAAGGAAACATGGTGAAAAAACTCCCTCTCTTCGGTGCAAACCGAGTTTTAAAACATGGAATTATTCCTTGCGTGGTGATGTATATGGGGAATCCGAAGGCTAGGGCGGTGCCAAAACCATGGAAAGAAGAGGAAGCCAGGTCCACTAACTGGCCTAGGTGAAGAAAACACAACCCTATCTATTGGTTCGATGCGCGAGGAAGAAGAAATGAACGCAGGAGAAACTGAGATCTGAAAAAAAAACAACCATGATTGAACAAGAGGAGGATCGGACGGCTCAGAAGTGATGTGGCATTAAAACCACGGATGGTTACGATGGGGGGCACTGGATCAGATGGATGAGTGGGATGCTAGGTTTTTAAAGAATGGCGGCCTCACTTCCTTCATTTTTTTATTTATATCTTCATTACTTTTTAGTTCTTTAATACACATAAAATTCTATTATTAATATCCTACAATTATTAATCGACTTTTATTATTTTAATGTAATTCAATAGTCATTTAATACATATATGCATTAATCTATTTACCCCTATCTATATCACATTATTATTTTCCTTTATTGACTTATATATACTAATTATCTTAATCTCTATAATTAAAGATCTATATTAATGTTGTCAATACAATTAGACATTTAACATAATAACATCAATAATTATTTTCAAGTTTCACAATTAAGAGTGCATTGATGTAAATATTAATATTATGAAACAAAATTTGTAATACAAATGAAACTATAATTTGACATAATTTCAAAACTGTTAATTATAAAAAGATCAAATTACAAACATTTGCATTATTATTATTACTTATATTTAATTTAGAGGTACGTATAATACATTTAACTTAAATTTTGACGTAACACACACACACACACACATATAACCCAAGAGTTTACACACATATTTTCATAGACTAAAAAAAGTAAATCCCCACCAGATTCAATATAGTTATTCATGTTTTTAGAATAAAATAAATATTTACTTACTCAAGTTAAAAAATCCTATCTAATATATAGTGGAAAATAATAATATTAATTCCCCCTGTTTTTCACTATAAAAAAATAGCTTTCTCATATAATTCACATTTTGGGAAAACAAACAATAAACTAGTTATATTATCATTATTATTTTTGTCGTTATTAAAACATTAAATCAACTAACATACTTAACCTTTTTGAACCATTCGGGGGGGGGGGTATTAAACTCTTAACTTTAACGGTTTTGTTTGAAAATTAAAACATTAAAAGATATTGGATCATGGGGGTGCCAACAGATATAATTATAGTTGTTGGTGCCAAATGGTCAGATTTGTGTTCTTTAAAACCTGGTCTCAGGGTGTCCTAAACTCAAGGTAACTGAAGAATAAAGAGGATAAGATGGTTCAAGTCATTACTTTGGTGCTCAGTACGGATGTGGTGGCCTCGGCCATCCTTATGTTTGTTTTGATGGATGCCAACGAACCTTATAGCCTTCTCAGGGTTCTTGTGGTTTTGAGAGGTCTTCCTATAATTTTAATCGGGTTTTTAATTGGAGACTTTGGTTTTCTAAGCTTCCCGTTTGATCACTATGAGTTGTAGTTACCAATGTGTTCCTCATTTTAATAAAAGATCCTTTCGTGCATTTTTGTACATTTACTTTATTCCCTTGTTATGTTTTTTTCATAAGAGGATAACTTGATCGATTAAAGGAAGACATGGTAATATAAAACATATCATTACATAACATAGTTTCTTGGGATGTTACATTTTACACTGATAGAAAGTATTACATATGGGCCATCTATTGACATAGTTTGAGGAAATACATGACCATGATTAGTTTCATGAAAATTTAATATAATAAACGACTTGGATGAATGGAATGCAATACATTCATCCAAACTAGTTATTGTATATCAATTAATCATGAATTAATGAGATGAATTATACTATATCGAAAATTTCACTTTTTAGTAGTCACTATACGTCTTAGAGAAAGGGACCATATAATCATGCATATGGTATATGGAGATAATTTTTGTGGTGGACATGTTTATATGAATATATGAGTATGTTTGATCTTGATAACACCATAAACCATTGTATCTTATATAGAAATGATAGTTTACTAGAGGCTACTATTTTCATATAATTATGGATTAGTAAATTTGTATTATTTTCAACATTATAAAGGCCAGTGGGGTTGAACAATAGGCTGTGAAATAAGTATTAAATGTTTTACAATGTATTTTCCTAATATTTTATATATTTTATATGATGATAACATCTAAATAAGTTTTCAGGGATTCAAAAATAATTTTAATTTTTTTCCTACTTTATTTTAGGATTTAGTTAAATTGGGAGACTTTTGTAAATACAAGCTAATTTATAAACCACAAAACTTTGATAGTCACCATGTTTTTGACTGTGATGGGACATCATTATTTATACCACAACAGGGTGTTTATAATAAATGAAAAAAATAACTAACTAACCCTCCTATTATTATTATCGTATTTAATTTTTCTTTTCACACATCATATGATGAGGTTTGGATGAAGTGAATATTTAAATGAGTTTTAACAAGTCCCATAATTAATGAGTTTTCTATTGTAAATATTTTCAATAACGTAGATAACAAGTTTCTATTTTATAACATATGGAATTTTAGTACTCAGATTTTTTATTCAATAATGGAGTTTTATAAATGGACTTTTTGTACCTAATTTCATGTATTTTTTCATACATTTCTAATTACACATAAATAAAAATTCACTATCACGTTCTTATCATCATTTATATTTGTAGTGGAGGTTCTAGGACACCATTGATGGAGGGTTATACTAAATTATTTTGTGATTTTAGTGGCTATTGGATACCTTTAGTGGATGAGGGATCTCAATAAGACCCGTTTTTGGTAAATATTCCATATAGAAAATTGTGTACATATTTTTTTTCAATTTTATTTTATTAATTCCCCTCATAGTAGATCTTGTATAATGTTTTTTTTCTTCTAATACATATGAGGATAGAGATGTCTCATAATACCCATTACTTTATTTATATAATTTTTCTGCATAAATTGTATAGTATTTTTTATTAATGAATAAAAATTCCATAATCCAATTGTTAAATATATAATTCAAGGTATAAATTTGACTTTAAAAATTTTTGATTTTAAATTATATATTAAAATATTTTACTTCCTTTTAAAACTCATTTGGAGTCTTGAAAATATTAAAATCATATATATAAATTTCACTTAAGAAAAATTTAGATCCAATCCTACTTTTTAAAATACATGATGAAATTGGATTTTTAAAATAACTTTCTTAAAATATTCACTTTAGTGGTTATACCACATATTCCCAAAATAATATAATCTATATAATGATTTATTTATTCAATAAAACAATGATCTATAGATCCTAAATATTCTATTATAATGATGAATCCTTCAAATATTTTTATATAAATATCACTACCAAAACTACCATATAAGAATAAAATCACAACATTAATCATGCCTAATTTAAATGTTCACGTACAACCAATTTCATCAAAAAACAAAAAATAAGAACATTCATCATAATAGAATATATTTCATTATAAATAATATCACATATTTAGAAAAAAATCTTGAGAAAGTAATCATGATTTATATATCATAGTTTTTTATCTTTATTTATCTTCCTCCCAAATAAAAATTAATAATAAAATTGTTTAATCCTTTCTAGACTTTTCAGAATTTGCATAAAAATAACATTTTTAAAAAGTGGATCTAATATATAATAGTTATTTAAATTTATATTTGTCTTGGTTTTTTCAATCAAGAAATTTATTTTTTGATTTACTTTCTTAATCCTCAATAAGAATACCATGTGGTACATTATATGAATTTTTTTTTATTAAAAATAGTTTTCATTTAGTTACAACATATTCCCATTTTAGTAAAAAATTAATGAAATGTTCCCATGATAGTTATCTTGTACTTCAGGTACACTACTTTATCAATTAACCCCTTGGACACAAATTTCAATTTTGATTAGGTTATTTTATTTTCTTATCAAAAAAGTGATTATTGTCTTTTCGACGGTAATATTTTTTTTCTTTTCATCCAATTAAAATCATATGGTTTAGGCATTGATTAAAATAATTATTAATCAAAATATTGTATTTTACTTTTAAGAAATCTCTTCTAATATGAGTATGTTTAATTGGTATGTTGTATTTTGTAGCCACTTTTTAATTATTGAATGTATTAATCAATTAATTTTTTAATTATTAGGACAATTTATTTACTTTTAAATTTCCAATTCACATATATTTTTATGTGGATTAATATGTAATATAGATGTAATTTTTAATGAAATTTCTTTTCATGTTGATTTATTTACCCTTAAATATTGGAAAAAACTTTTCGTCAAAAAGATATTCAGCAATCCTTAATTTAAAAAAATCTCCTATCATTATTTCAAGATACTTTATAATCATGGGATAGTAAAATCTAACATAAATAACTAAATTTATGTAAGTTTCATTTTTTCATTGATGGGTTTCTAATGGTATATAATTATAAAAGTTAATATTCAAAAAAAATTTATGGTCTCATGTTAGCTAATGTTTCCACATGAAAAATTTCATGAACCCATGAAAAGATGGTTAATTTTTTTCATGGGATGTTGTCTCAAAATAAGTATTAAATGATTTATAAATGATTTTTCAGAATAATTTTTAGTGTGAACATCTGATACATTATGTTCAATAATTATCCCCTTTTAAGTGTAATTTTGATATTTGTTATTGTGTAATCTATAAATTGTTCCAATAATCTAGTTATTTAGGTAATAAATCTCACAAAACATAAGTAATAAGCAGATAAACAATGACGTGAGATTATATAGTATACACATTAATCACAATCATAAATAACCTAAGTGGTATACATGTTGGATATATTGAACCACATATATCACCATATACTCTTTCTTGTAAAAAATGGTATTTGAACCCAATTTTCATCGATGATGGTCTTATGATTATTCATATTTAATATAATTACTTCATGGGAAATCATTTGGTGTAAAAACCCATTTATCTACTAATGGATGACTATAAACTCATTTTATAACCGATTTAATTAGAATTAATCCAATATAACTGAAATTATTATTCAATATAATGAATTTATCATGGTTGGTAACCATTGAATTTAATTTAATTTAATTTATTTAAAAAAATTCAAATTGTAAAAATTGAATCAAACCATGAATGTTTCTCTGGAATCAACTTTTTCTCATTACTGATGCTTTTTATATAAAGTTATTTGGAACCACCTTCATCCACAGTCTTAATATAACATCCATTTTAATAGACATATTTTAATCTCGATATATTTCTCTATGACTTAAGATATAAAAATGAATTTAATGTTAAACTTTGTATATAACCGTGTTGACATATTTTTTCTCCTCTATTTTTTTTATTAATTTCACTCTATTAGTTAAGGTACTCACATAAGAACATTACATTTTAGGGTTAAAAAAATAATTATCATAAAGAAGCGCCACATGAATTTTATCACTGTTAATGATACATATATATTTAATGTGCGAATAATTTCCAATGAAAATTTTTATATAATTAATTTCTTATAAAATGTAAATGATATGTGTATGTGTGTGGTTGAATTCATATTAGATATAAATTAATGTAGAAAGAAAAAAATATTTATTACTAATATTATAAAATCATAGAACATATATTTTATGAGAATTTAAATATCATTATTATGGATAACACCTTCAGGTTTTATAAAGAAATTAGAGATATCAAAATATATTATATCATCATCATGGTTCAGGGCTTCCAATCATGTTATTCTGACAATCCAAATAAATTAGTTTTAAAATATGGGACAAAGTATAGGGATAAAATAATGTCATATACCAAGGACCATTAATGGTATAAAGTGTTATTTAATAACGACGTTCAATAAAAAAACAATTGGTGTTAGATATAAGTATTTTAAATTATAATAAATAAAACAATAAAAAGTTAATGTGTGCTCATTAGAAAATGAAATGATATTGGTGAGAGGTATAGAGAAAGATGATAATTTTTAGTTTACTACACAACTTGAGAAGTTAATTTTTAATAGAGTTTTATCAGATTTGGTGTAATTATTATATTAGGTTTTATTAAAATCAAGATTATCCATTATCCCTTTAAAATGGTGTACATAGACATAGACATTAGAATACTTATCATATAATGAATATTTAATCCCTAAGTTACGATGAATATAAATTCATATAATTACATCATTTCTATGATAAAAAGTTAAAATAATGTGTTTTCTATTAGAAATTAAAAAAAATTTCCAATGTGAAATTTCATATTCAATTAGTTATGAGAATATATGAAATTAATAAGTAGAACTCAATATAATATTCCTATTAGAAATAAATTTACATACAAGTTCAAAAAATGACTAAAACCAAAAAATATAGAACAAAAATATATAATTTATGTTCCATAACTAAACTTCAATGTTTTTAAATCTCTTAAATTGTTCACCGAATGTGTTTCCTTCTATAGAGAGATGAATAAGGCTCAAACGAGTCTCCTTAATTTCAATACTCTCAATGATGATAAGGAGCTCCAAAACATTATAATAATTTAAATAATTTTCATACTATCTAAAATTACATCACTTTACCACTTTATATAATTATTTTAATGTGGTACTCAAGGTATATATTTATAGGAAGAGAGAGGTAGTGGTTTCTTTACGAAACCATTTCATTACCCCTTGGAACATGTTTTTAGGTGAGAAGAAAGTGTTATGTAAAAATTTAAAAAAATAAAAAATTATTGGAATATTTTATAAATATATAACCTTAAATAGAAAATATTTGAGATATAGAATGGGTGATATGGATATAATAGTAATCTATTATTTTGTCTATGAATAGTTTGGGTATTAATCAAAGATTTTATGTTTTTAGACACCACATTGATAAATTGGTCTAACTACAATTCAAGTAAATTTTATTAAAAATTTATATGTATCCATTAATAAAATATATTCATATACCAAGTATGGTCCTATATTAATTCATAGGGGTGTTGAATCTAGGATTGAATATATTTTATGATTTATCCAAAAACTATCCTTTATCACTGGATAAGATGAATAACTATTTAGTTTTAAGGGAGTTGGTGGTGACCTAAAACAAACATCCCTTTTACCTTTGATTACATTTTCTACTCATGGTATTTGAATATAATATAAAATATTTTTTTAATAATATCCTAATTAATATTCCATTTGATAACATATGTGATAATTTATTAAGGATACTTTCTAAAATGAATGTACATAGCAGTTACCCACTATAATGAGATACTTTATATGATACGATATCATTACTTAAACCTATATCAAATAGATTATATATTTTTTATAGGGAATATATGATACATGCTATTAAGGGTCGGAGCCTCAAATACATAGAGATAACTTCTCATGGTATTACCCCGTAATAATATATAAGAGAGAGGATATTAGAATGAACCTACAAATATTAATTACATATATTTCATGTGTCATTGTATATTACCATCTATAAATCAGTGTAATGATACTTTGACTCAATGATTAATATCAATGTTTTTCATGACTTTCATTCTTACATTTATCTCATAAACCATGACAATTATCATCCATGATAAATCTAGACATGTTGGGTGTTTCCTGAGTGGAATTGAATTAATGAATAATTTGAGAGAGGAATTATCATTCCATTTGAAGTGAATATCCTAAGGCCTTTAATGGTTTAAAAAACCATATTATGTCAATTAAAATGTTGTATTATTAACATTTTCCATTTTAGAATTTTAAAGAAAGAGAGTCGAGCCTATAGGTTGATGACCCAATCAATAAAACATGTTTGGTAAGATATATCAGGACTAAGTGATTATATTCCATGGTAAGCATTCATAGGAGGCTAAATATCATGGTGACACTAAATCTTTTCTTTATGGGTAAATTTTCATGTTTCTGGACACTAACCCTTGACTTTAGTATGTTTAGACTAATGCTATAAGAAAAGAGAGCTATAGGGTCACACAGTAAGTGTATCCATAAACCTTGGATAAATTCTATATGTGTTTAACAAGTAGATTAAAATATTAATCTCATGTATGAGGAATAATATTCAATCTATTTTTTAGTTGATGTAATGTATTTATTTATAAGTGTACAACACAATGATATTTAATTTTTCAAATAAATAGTCATTGTACTAGGTTTGGTAAATAATGATGTTGATGAGGAGACCGAATTGTGGTTAGGTGAGAATAGAAGTATTTTTTGAATAAATGTTAATTTATTTATTCAAGAGAAATAAAATTTAATTATACAACATGTTATACACATATCAAAAAATTAATGATAATAATAGTATTATTATTTAGACATAGGATATTCTAGGGATTAAGATAATATTAAAGTGCATCAATAAAAATAATATTCTAACCCTTTCACTATAAATACTTTACAATAACATTATCTAAATAATATTTATTGTTCATAATATTTATCTTACTAGAGAATTATCTCACAATAGAGAAATTCTAATGAACACCCCACGTAAAATGAGTGTTAGTGATCCTTCTCCTTTCACACCTGAATTTTAAATTAGTTTTTTATTTTATTATTTCTTTGCTCTGGGTTCCCGCTCCATGGTTTGGGTAGGGTCCTAGTTTAAATTTTTTTGTTTAACAATTTTACTGGGTTTCGGACTAGTAAGAGGTCATCATGCAGTTGGCGGTAGCCACAAATTGAGCCCACGAGTCATGAAATTGCTCATTATTCTTATTATTATTATTTTTATTATTGTATTATTATTATTCATTATTATAATATTTGGTATTATTATTATTATTTCTATTATTATTATTATTATTCTTTATATTATCATCATTATTATTATTATTATTATAATTCTTGATATTATTATTATTATTATTATTATTATTTGTATTATTATTAATATAATAAAATGTAATAGAACCCAACCCTAGTATACCCACGGTGCCGCCCCTCCCTATTCCCTACGCGTCTACCCCCTCCCCCTTCATTTCTCCTTTCAGAACACTAGGCCTCTCTCTCCGGCCTTCCGCGCCCTAAACCTCTTGATTCCAGGCTCCGCCTCTCACCATCGACCCCCAACTCCCGACCTCACCTTTCACCCCTCCGGATTTCCCTCACCTTGCCGCACACCCAGCCGGTCCAGCCAACTTTTTCCTCTGGCCCCTCTGTGATCTGGCCTCGCCCTCCCGGTCCCACTCCCGACCTTCGACCTCACCACACCAGCCTCGCCGTAGCTGGCCTCGACCTCTTTCGTGCTATGTACCCAATGAGGCTGAGCTCTTATGCTCCAGCCTACCTCTCCAGCCTCCTGCCACTCCTGCCTCCTACCGCTCCGGGGCGACCCGAACCCTCTTTTCAGCGCCTTTTCCTTGCTCAGGAGAGGCCACGTTTCCCCCTTCTAGCAATTGTTTCCTACTCTGGAAATTATCTTCATTTTTGGTGTTTTCCTCAAATCGAACAAACCCCATTTTCCACTGTTTTTTATTTTCATGTTTTTCTTAGTTTCAAGAGTATGCAGATTGGTCCTCGGGACGTTTTCCACCTTCTCTGAGTGATGGGTCATGTTCGCACCTTGACTAGTAGGTTTTTCCATTCCATTTATTCGGATTTGAATCCATTTGATGCTTTCTTTTTATGAGTGTATTCTTAAATCAAGTTCCGCACCATTATTATAATCTTAGTTAATTTATGGAAGTGATTTATTGTTTAAATATTTGATTAAAAAGAAGTTTCCAGTTGTTATCCTATATATGAAATGGTTGTGCCTAGCTAACTGAGTTTAGTCAAATGTCTCCCTCTCTTTTAAATGGTATTTTTAATGTTTTGTATGGTGTTTGTCTATGGAAGCATGTTGTGAAAGTAGTTTTGATTGTGTTGGGATGGTTTTATAAAACTTAGTACTCTTGATGAAATGGTTTATTATGTCAAATAATGGTGTATGTGTGGTATATTCGAAATGGTTGGGAGAAGACCTCTTGTTATTCCATTGGATGTGGGAATATCCATGGATGCATGGAGTGAAACCATGGATGGACCTTCAAATGAAGATGATATTTGGAGTGATTCTTCTCTTGAACCATGATTTTATAAAAATAACTCATATTTACCTTTTTTCATCTCTTTTGATAAATGGTTTCATGGTTTCTAAAATAGATCAGTATTTGTTCTAGATATAAATCCTTTTAGTGGAATTTAGTTGTGTTTTATGACTAGTACATTTGGTTTATGTGAGTACCTGGTACTTTTTGTTTGTGTGTTGGTCTTTGACGCCATAGTTTTGTGTATATTTTGTTATTATATTTAATTTTTTGTCAATGATAGAGTGTGTGCACACATATACTTAAGGTATATATATATATATATAATATGTACTCCATATACATATTCTCTCATAGCATGGGGAATACAATAATTTTATTATTAATATATGTATATATGTATAAGTATGTGTGTGCAAGTGAGCGCCGGTTACGAGTGCTCACCACCTTTTTCACCAGGTGCCAAAGTGTTTGGCATGACCCAGTTCCTATTTGAGGTAGGCATTTCCCATCTTTCCTTTCTGAAATGATTTATTAAAACATTAATTGTTTTCAATTACTTCCTAAAGGTTAATTTCACCTCTATTATATTTATGGTTTGATGCGATTAGTGATTTTGTTTTGTAAGAATTTACTAAAAACTTGTTTTGATTGAAGATTGTGTGAATTTCCTAGGTTTTAATGCCTAGGATGTTTATTTTAAATGTTGTGGTTCTTCAATGTGGGATTATGGGTTTTTTCTAAATTGTTTGGTCTATTTATAAAATTCTCTATAAATTATTTTTTCAATTATGACAGTGGTTATAAATTATGTATGAATTTTTTAGTATGTTTACAATCATGTTTATAAATTGTTTGGTCTGTTCTGAAGTACTTTTATGGACTATTTTGGAGTATGTTTAGAAAAAACAATTCCCATTTTGGATTCGTATATTTAAAATAGGTATTGGTAAGATGTTTTGGGTAAATGTATTTAGACATGTCGACTCAAAGTCCCATTTCGAACTTCCAATTGAAAGGTGATGTTTGGGAAATTCTTTTGGGGACTTTGGACTTAAAGGCCCATTTGGCTCTTCCAACTCATGGGTGAAGTTGTTTTAACTTTTATAATGGTTTGCGTTCGGAAGTTTTGTGTTACTGGTCAGTGTTTATAAATTTTTTTAGAATTTTTTTTGATAAGGACATTACGTGACTTCCTTGTTGGCACATTGTTTAATATGTAAAGATGAAATTTCTATATGGGGTGCTCCTATCTAAGTTAACCCTTTATGGGTGAATGCATATGAAGCGTCTATGTTAAAGGTTGGCATGTGCTGTGAGATGAGTCACACATGTGAGGTCCTCTTACTTACACAATATTATTATAACCACTATGGATTCCTAGGTGTCTTTTATATGATTGAGTGATTGTTTCTGACCAACCCCTATTTGAAGGGTTGGTACCCCTTGGATTGGTTTTTAGGCCAGGCAGGAATTTCCACTAGATTTGGTCTGTTTTAGGGAGGCCAGTTGGTTATAGACTTGGGAGATTCACCATATGTCGGGAGGTGGTTCCGAACCAAGTTTGTCTAGGGGTCTTATAGGGTTGTTTAGGATCAACCATGGATACTTTATTATTTTCATTTCATGGTTATTTTCATTTTACTAGTTTATTTATTTCTTTTTCTGTATACCTATTTTACTTTAGCTTAGCTGTGTTATTATTTGTTTTGGGTTCTATTTATAAGATAACAAATTGTGTTGTAAATAGCATGTAGTGTATGTGGGATTTTCTTTTGAATGAGAATTAATTTTTCTTATTTTAAAATGTGAAAAACCATACTTATATATTTGTATATAAAACTTATGTTAATGTATTGTTTTAGAAAAATGAGACGTTGGATTCTATGGTTTATCATGGAAACCCTACTGATAATTTTAATGATCACACCTATTCTATCATTTCAGTTCCATGTTCTCTTACTCTGGTTCTGTTGTCTTATTTGCTCATCATTGGAGCAAGGTTGGTCTTTGGTTGAATGGTGACCCAGAGGGCCACGTGGAGGAATGTGTGGTTTTACTCTCTTTCCAGTTATAGTTTTATTTTGATTGAAAATATTTTATCTATTTATCTTTTTTTCATGGGAAAAATCATTCTCAATGGTTAAAGTTTGGTTCCTGGAACTGGTTTCCATCCCGTGGGGGTCAAGAATGCCACTCGGGCCATACCGCAGACTGGCTTGTGTGATGGGATCAGGGTCAACCCTGGGTTGGTTCGTGACAAAATTCTATCAAAGGAGGCCCTGGTTATTTGGGTTGTCCGGTAGATAGAGATTATGACTTTTGGGAATCAAGAGGTAGGTACCAGAAGGGTGTCATGAACCCTCACTCGTTCTGAACCTCAAGTCACCAGGGGTAGTCTAGGAATTGATTCCTTGGTTGTTCTAGTTTTTTTTCAGATTGAGGGATGAGAACAGAGGAAAGCCGATGTTACATCATGATTTCACATGGAGTGGTGACCCATGTGGAGTCCGAGTAAATGGTTTAAGTTTATCCTAGTTAAAACTTACATGGGTCATGTCCCATTACCATGTCACCAGGTTAATCCTGACTACTAGTCCCTCACTATGGTATTTTGATTCCAATAGAGTGTCTTATTGGTTCTGGTAGGTGTATGTGATCTTTTGAAAATGAAAAAGGTGTTCTGAAACGAGAGTGAATTATTTTAAATGGATTAAAATTCGTGAAATGGGTTTTAAAACTGAAATCTCTTGTTCAAAAAATATTGTTTTTTCTTGTAATTGGTAGAGAAATGGTTTGGGTGAAACCTAGAGAAATCTTTATGAACGTTTTCACATGTGAGATAATGCATGGTAAGTGCGTGTTGGTGTATGTGGATGAAAATGAATAAAGACATGTGAAACAGTTCATGGGATTACTGGGGTGTTTAATTGGAATTATAGGCTTAACATTATTTTTATAAAGGGATTTTAAAATGGGGAAATGATTTTTGAAATTGAATTTGGTTTGAATGGTGGGTTTGGTATTTACAAAGTTGCCTTGAAATAAGGCCGTTTTGAAATTTAAAATGAAAAGGGGATTTTGAAAAGGGAATTTTTGGTTGTGTTTGTATTTGTTTCGTTTTTGAGATGGTCATTTTGGATCGGGATGTTACTTTTAATTATACTTTGATTGGATATCAGTTTTATCTTTTTGTTTTATATGATGTTAAAAAAATGCCTCCCAGAAAGGTCCCCAAGGTTTCTAATAAGTCATGACTAGTTTTTGGTCCTTCTCGAAAATTGCCTATCCTTCATGGTGATAGGGTCCCATTAGAGGCATTAGAGTGGATTGAAGAGGTTGAGCAAATTTTTAGGGTATTGGGAACTCCCAAAGTTGTCAGAGTGCATGCTATTTTGGGTCTTCTTGAAGGTCCATCTCCAGACGAATGTGAGTTGTTTGCCCCGCCATAAATGAAAGTTGGGATGTTGTGAGATTTCATTAAATCCATCTCTGTTTGATGGTTTATACCTGAAGAGGTGAAGATGAAGAAAAGGGAAGAGCTCATGCATATTAAATAAGGCCAATGGATGGTTAAAGCATATGTTGATCATTTCAAGGAAACTTGTGTCATTTTCTCTGGAGGTAGAATCAAAGTATTTGATAAATACTCCTCTCTTCATTAGGGGTCTTCATCTAGAGATCATGGAGTGGGTCCTCCCTTCTAAATACCATCATTTCTAGAAGCTGGTGGATGAGGCATTCCAAGCTAAGTTGGTCTCCAGAGTACAGATGGTTGAAAATCCAGCGTATCCATTTTCTTGTGAAGGTTCCCCATATGGCGAGCAGAGTGTGCCAGATGGACCTATTTCTAAAGAGTCCTCTATAGTGTTTCTGGATTATAGATCGTTTGACTATTAAATGTTGTGAGATAAATGTGGATTTTTAAGGCACATGAATCCATCATATCGCATCCCTCCGAAGACATTCCATCGTTGCGGGTGTCTAGGTTATCTAGAGAAGTTCTGCAGGAATAATCGCCTGAAGAAGATGATGTGACTGGAGGATTCCAGTACTTGACTATTAGGCATGAGATTATTCAGCCATCAGAGCCCCATCCAATGTTCTTGGGGTGAATCTCACGCACAGTTAGAAGTTTCCGGGGGTGTGAATCCTTAGTTTGTGTTTGTGTTCCATTTTGGTAGTAGAACATTTAAAATCGTCCCGTTATTGTTTATTTTCTAATGCTGAAGTTTTGATGTTGTTTTAAGTTCATTGTTTTGTTATGAAGTTATGATGAACTCATTCTATTATAATCCAAGCGGTCCTCTTTGTGTGGATGCGGTTTTATTAATCGTGTGTTTCTCTTAAAAGTGTGTTTGTCCCCTGTCTGGGTTGATCCTCATTTAGCTATGTTTGTTTGGAGATATAAGTGCATGTATAAGAATTGATGTTTATAGTTATTCTCGGGTTTTCTACTTGGGGAAAGTTCTTCTTGGAGGTTTTTCTCTAGTTTTGGGGGTTTTTGGTTTGGGTCAAGATTTCCATGTTTCAGCTAAGGTGTTTCTCTCTCATGCTATAGAAGTTAGTTTAGATCGGTTGAGAGTTCCTACATTGGCCCCCCTTCCAGGGGTGATATGTTTGGGTTTTATATTTCTAAATAAGTTGAGTTCTTATTACGGAGAGAACCCTCTTGTGTTCTCCCATTCTCTTGTATTTTAGTTTCTTTTGGTTTCAATCGGGCATGGATTATCGTTTTGTCTATTGTTCGACTGGTTGACTTTCTGGGTGCAGAAAGTGTTTGTGGTGGGGAGAATTGTCACACCAAAATTTTAAATTAGTTTTTTATTTATAATTTCTTGGCTCCTAGTTCCCACTCTTAGGTTTGGGTAGGGTCCCATTTTAAAATTTTTATCATTTAAAAATTTTACTGGGATTCAACCTGTGCATGATCACTTCATGGTTGGCAGTAGCCACACAATCGGATGAGGAGTCATGAAATTTCTCATTATTATTATTATTATTATTGTTATTATTGTATTATTATTATTATTATCTCTTCTTTGTTATTATTTTTATTATTTTTATTATTATTATTTGTATTATTACTATTTATATTATTATTATTCTTGATATTAATATTATTATTCTTTATATTATTATTATTAGAATAAAATTAAAAAAAGAACCCAACCCTAGTCTACCCATGGCGCCCCTCCCTATTCCCTGTGCATCTACCCCCTCCCCCCTTCATTTATCCATTCAGAACACCAGGACATCACCTACAACCTACGACGCTCCAGCCTTTTATGCCCAAGCCATCCAGCTTCCAGCCTCCCCCTCTCATCCTCAACCCCAAGCACCCGACCATGCCTCTTTACCCCTCTAGCTTGCCATCAATCCGCATGCCACACATTCGATCCATCCAACCACTACCTCTGGCCCCTTCACGATCCAGACCCACCCTACCGGTCTGAATCCTAGACTTCGACCTCACCACACCAGCCTCACCGCACCTAGCCTCCACCTCCTTCACGCCGTGCATCTGACCAGGCCAACCTCATGTGCTCCAACCTCCCACTCCAGCCACTTTTCAATTCAGTCTCCCCCACTCTGGCCTCCTACCACTCTAGATTGACCCAAAACCTCTGCGCGATGCCTTATACTTACTCTGGCATGACCATGTATCCCTTTTCTGACAACTATTTCCTTCTCTGGTATTTATCTTTATTTAAAGCGTTTTTCTCAAATTGAACAAAATCCATCTGTCTTTTTTTTTGTGTTTTTCTTGTTTTTTCCAGTGTCAAGAGTACATATATTGTTACTCAAGACATTTACCCTCTTCTCTAAGTGATGGTCCAAGTTTTCACATCAACCGTTAGGTGTTACTGTTCCATTTATTCTAATTTTAATCTATATGATGCTTGAATTTAATGTTTTTATTCTTAAATCAAGTTTATGAACGTTATTAATATATTAGTTAATTTATTGAATTGATTTATTGTTGAAATATTCAATTAAAAACAATTTTATGGTTTTTTTCCTACATATGAAATGGTTGTGCCTAGTTAATTTACTTTAATCAAATGTCCCTCTATTTTAAATGGTCTTGTTTAATGTTTTGGATTGTTTTTTTCTATGGAACCTTTTTGTGATAGTTTTTTGGCTTGTGTTGGGTTGGTTTTATAAAACATGGTACTCTTGATCAAATGGTTTATTGTGTCAACAAATGGTGTATGTGTGGTTTCTTCAAAATGGTAGGGAGAAGACCTCCTTTTATGCCATTGGATGTGGGAACATCATGGATGCATGGAGTGCACCCATGGATGAGCCTTCAAATGAAGATGACTTTTGGAGTGGTTATTATCTCAAACCATGGTTTTCTAAAAAGAACTACTATTTCCCATTTTCCTATCTCTTTTGATAAATGTTTTAATGGTTTCTAGAATGGATCGAGGTGTTTTTTTTATATAAATAATTTTGGTAGCATTTGGATGTGTTTTATGACTTGTGCATTGTGTTTATGTGAGTCCCTGGTTTTTTTTGGTTGTGCATTGGTCTTTTCCACCTAAAGTTTTGGTATCTTTTGTTGTTATAGTGAATTTTTGGTCGACGACAGAGGGAGTGAATGCATATACTTAAAGTATGTATATATATATATGATATATATATGTCCTCCAAGTACGTATTCCCTCATGGTGTGGGGAATACATGCATTGGATTATGGATACATGTATATATGTATAGTTATGTGCATGCGAGTGCGGGCCAGTTAAGAGTGGTCACCGTGTTTTTTGCCTGGATGTCATGGGGTATTTTATTTTTATTTCATAGGTATTGTGGAATATTTCATAGAAATGATGAGTAATAGGAGGCTTATGAAGATAAAAGACGTCTCTCTTGGGTATAAATTTACTTTGATTGAATGAATTTCTTTGTGGTAAACTTATGAAAATCCAATTGGATCATATTGTGTATAGTCAAATAATACTGTCCAAAGGGTACTGACCCCATCCATATCCGGTGGAGAGAGCAAGATTATGAAGATACAAAATTTCCTTTGGCATAGAGTATGATGAATAGTAGGAATGTGTCTGAGTACATAATACCTATTAAAACCATGGAGTGTAAAATTCCCTACATATTTTTGAATCATATGTACGAGGGGTGTTTCTATTTCTTTAATGGATCCCTTAATGAGGAAACCAAAATTTAAGATCTCTTACAAAAATATTTGATTATAAATAGGATATGGGGACATTTTGTTTCATTACCCTATGAATGGGATTAGGGCATGGGGTCTAAGAATCATTACATATCTCATCAATACTAGAATCATTATGCACATAGTTCTTGAGGTACCATGAAGTTTAATGTCATGCGGTAAGGACATATGGTGTTTCTTTTGAGTCTTGCTACCAAGACCATCAGAACACTGATGCGGATTGATATTCGTTGATCATGTGGGGAATCCACTAAAAAAATTGATAAGACCTTATAAACTATGCTCTCCAATAGAAAAAGGTAATGAGTATTTTTGTTCTAATACAAAGAGGTTATAAAATGATGGATATTGGAATTTTGATTTTTTGGTGGCTGGACTAGGGTGTAAAATATAAACTTCACTTTGTTTATCATTATAGTGATAATAAATCCACACATAGTTCATATACCCTATGCACTTTAACATAATGTGTTAAGGATGAAGGTGAGTTGAAGTGATAGAGGGGGAATGTTTCAGATGGACTCAGAATTAGAGATTTATGTGTCACTACATATCCTGTGAAGATAGGAATCACACCACACAATGTTATGAGAATAATCCTAGTATAGATCTGGCCCATACATCAGGAGGAGGATATTTTTATCCTTAAATGAGGATAGAATTTGGATTTTAGATCTGAGCATCACTACATATCATGTGATGATAGGAATAAAGACATACATAGTTCTGGATGTGAACTCTCTACAAAAGTCTAATTCGTATGCATAAGGGGATTTTTTTATTGATTGTTTTATTTTTTTGGATAGACTTGAGATTGGAGGTATTAAAATCACCATGTATCCTATGTGGATAGGAATCAATCCACACATAGTTATTTATGGAAATATCACTGTGTAAGTCTAACCCATACAAAAAAGGGAATTTTTTACTTTTGGAGTAGCTGGCCCAAGATGTCAAATCCAAGTATCACTACGTGTCCTGTGTGGATTGGAATCAAGCCACACATAGTTCTTGAATACGACATGGTAAGTGGATGATGCTGAGGGAGATGTCCTCTTGAGTGAGAAAATTATGGGGATGTATGGTTTAATATCATATATTGAGGACATTTATGTCATGAATTTTATTTTACTATGACCTTAACAGAGATATCATTCCATTTAAGGTCATGTTAGAAAGACTGAGTACATAGTTTAATGTCATACTGCTAGAACGATTTACCATGTATTTTAACATCATAAGATCAGGATGATTCAATCTTGTAGTTATGGGATAGATGACTTTTTGGACCAACAAGAAACATATAACTAACATGATAATAGGCCATGAGGCCAAATAATGGTAAGAAAATAATCTTTTGAATGAAGGTAAATTTGTGAATACGACTAACATAAGAGGTATAGGCATCACGATTTATCCTACAATGATAGTAATCAAGACATACATAGTTCTTTAATTTGGAATGGTATACGATTGATACCAAAGGTGATGTACTTCTTGGGTGACAACATTTTGGCGCTATGGAGTTTAACATCATACAATGAGGACATTGGTTTCATGTCATTCATTATCTTGTGATGTGGATAATGTACCATGATGTTTAACATCATGCGATTAGGATAATATACCATGAATATAACCATCCTCTGATTAGGATGATGTACCATGTAGTTTAACATCATGCAATTAGTATGATGTATAATGATTTTTAAGGTCATGCGATGAGGATGATATACATAGTTTAATTTCATGCGGTCAGGATGATGTACCATACAGTTTAACATCATGCAATTTGGAAGATTGTGTCTTGTGATTACATTAAATAACAATATAAGAACATTAATTTGTGGGGGGACGTGGTAGGCTTCCAATCCATCTATATCGAACAATAGGATCTATTAGAGTAGTATTTGTGAATGGAATAGGGTTCCTCCTATTTTGCCTCCAACATTGAAGTTTTCTTTATGAGTATCATCAGAGTCCCGAGGAACAACACCATCTATCTATCAAGGATAGAAAGGAGGGGAACATTTTTTGTTAAAGGATCATCCAATCTGGTTTTGGTGGACTTTCAAATGATTCATGGTGTGAAATCTCTTCTCATCTAGTCACTCAAATTCATCTCATAATTTTTTAGATTTATCATCTTTGGATAACTGATCACAGATAAAAACACGGAGTGATGAAAATTTATTTTTTATGGGAAGAACTTCCTCTATCCCAGGTATTAATTAGTCTGGGGTTTCCTCTTTGGGAGTGTGGGTTGTGGCCTGGTAAGTCCACAAAGAATGTAAGATGTTATCATGACAACACTTTTTATCCTTATTTACCATCTTATAGAGTATATTTTATAGGGTCCTCTTGAAGGACTCTATTTATCCATTAGTCATTTCATGTTAGTAGGATGAATGTTTGGTCTTGATGACATACTCATGATTTAGTTTTTCCAATTCAAAAGAATAAAAATTGGTTCCATTGTCTGTAAGTATTTTATAAGGGACACTAAATATAGTGATGATGTTGTCTCTTATGAAACAAAAATGTTCCTTTCCCCAACCACTTTGAGGGGTATGGATTTAGACAACATGGAGAAGATGTAAGTATCAGTGAATATGTAATTGAAATTCATGGATGTAGTGGGAGGATATAGTCACAAAATTTCCATTCCCCATACAAACAATTTCATGAATTATTAATCTAGGTAAAGAAACTCCAGTGGTTTGTGAATGAATTTGGAATCAACCAAGAAGGAATGATTTTTTTTTGGTGACATTAGTGTAGTCTTGCATTATAGTGGTCCATTAGTACCCAAGTCTTCAGATTTTATGGGAAATCGTGTATCCTGATTGGTGGGTGATGTGGGCTCCAATGTGCACTTCCTTAATGATAGAAACCGTCTCTTATCTACTAATGAAATTAATAAGGACCCCATCAAGGCTCCACTTATAGAAGACCTTTTGATGAATTTTTCCATTATATAGAACAAAGATAATTTCTCATCTTTATATTTTATCTTTCCCACCTCTGTTCAATAAGTGTTAGACCATATGGTTCCGGGATGGGGATAATCTCATTGATCTCTTCCTTGTTTTCTTGAATAAAAGGTTATACCATCTAACAATACACAATTATAATGAATGTTTCATCCCATTTTAGATGATATAGTGTCGTGACCTTATATTTCAATACATCATCTTTGGAATTCTATGATATTGGGATGTTAGTAATGATTAGATCAAAAGGGAATTCCACCATTAGTCCCTATTAATGTTTTAACAAGGGGTTAGGTATTTCTTTTTTATGGAATAATCCCTACCAATCTACTTAATAAATATTTCTAAATCACCTTTTATCTTAAAGTTATTTACTTTTACTAGATGTCCCATCTCTATCCTTATATTTAGAGCATGTTATTCTATTCCATTTTTCATGCAACCTTTTGACAACATGAAGTAGTATGGTAGGGATGGATTTACTGGAGAGATGAGAAGGAGTCTCAACCCCACTTTCTTGAGCCTAGAGTCTTACATCCTCTTCCCCATTAGACTTATAGATGCACCATTGAAATGAATCTTCCATATTTGGGGGCCCTCCTAAATTGGGAAAACCTATTCATTCGGTAGTTCAGCATCCAATTAATTCATTTATACCAAGGGGTAATATATTAGAAGATATGCTAATTTCTAGACTTTGATCACTTTTTGAGGAACAAACTGAATGTCAAACTACTATAGGATGACCTCCCACTTTAACATATGTCCGGTCAACATTAGACACAAGAGAATTTATTTGAGTGGGTTACTATGAGAGACCAAATAGACCTCATGATGCTACATGTAGTTCCTCAACTTCTGGAATACAAATATTATTTCAAGAAAACTCTTGTTGATATCTAAAAATGAGTCTCAAAATTGATCATGGTTTGAATGAGATAATAAAGGTAGTTTTTTCTTCAAGTGTCATTATTTTGTGTGGTGAAGGCACCTAGTGATCTCTATAATGTTGTCACATAAAAATAAGCATTATTCCATTAACAAGAGGAATCAACACTGGCGTGCGTAATATATATTTATTGATATTGTTGAATTCTTCCTAAAAATCATCAGTCCTTTAATATGTAACCCCCTTTTCCATAAACCTGGTGAAGGGAAGAAATTTTCCTGCAAGTTTGGCTATGATGTGATGAATATAGGACAAGTTTCCTATAATTCCTTTAAAATATGTGATATTTAAAGAAGGTGAGATTCCAAGGACAACCTTTTTATTCTCGGGGTTCAATTCAATACCACGATGATGTATGATGAAGATGAGGAATCTCCTTGATGTAACACCAAAATCACATTTCAAGGGGTTTATTTTTAGGTTGTGTTGTCGTAGTTTTTCAAAGACAGTTTAATGATCCTCTTAGTGGTATGATAATTTTTAGTATTTAACCACCAATTCATCAACATAAAATTTGACAAACTTTCCCAAAAAGGGTTTTAATATTTGAGACATTGAACATTGGTATGTAGTGCCAACATTCTTAAATCCAAATGGAACTACCTGATAGAAAAATACTCCCTGAGGGGGGGGGGAGATAAAGGTGGTGGCTTCTTCATATTCTCGGGCCATTTAGATTTGATTGTATCTCAAATATCTATACATAATAGAGAGATGTTGATATACAACTCTCACATTGATTAGTAGTTCTATGATCAGGACTGGGAAATCATCTATTAGGCAGTATTGGTTGAGGTCCCTAAAATCGATGTATACTCAGATTTGACCATTCTTATTGTTGACGGGGATGATATTGTCTAGACATTTGTGATATTAGACCTCCCAAATGATGTTTTATTTGATGATATTATCATCTTAATTCTCAATTTTTGGAATCAAGTGTTGGGTGAGTTCTTCTAGCTTCTTGTTTATAACCCTGGTGGCCCTTTTCCTGGCCTAGGTAGTGAGTGGACTCCTTCGGATTGAGGCCCAACTTTTCATTGTAATTCCATGTGAATACACCCCAATGAAACTTTTGTAAGTAAGTATATACCTCTTTCTGCTTAAAATAAATGGAAACACTAATCAAGGTGGCTTGTTGTTTTTTTACCCAAATTTTTTTTATCTAAGGTCATTTAACTTGGTAGAGACAACCTCCTAAAATTTTGGAGCGGAGTCTCTCTGGTTCTACTACTCCTACTCTTACTCCTCATATTATTCATATTTTTTAATAGTGGGAAGGTAGTGGGATAAGTTCTATAGAGTTCGAAAAGTATCCAATATCTTGGAATTACAAAGATAAAGCAACTTGCATTGACCTAGTTCCAAATACAAGGTTTCCTTTAAACTCATGATTGGATGGAGTGAGAGATGGATAATAAGTGTATTCTTCCTTTTTGGGTGAGGATGCAACCTATTCTACTTCAATTGGTGAGTTAGGGATTTCCTAGAGCTATGTGGTTGGAATGAGGCAATTTTTCTCCAATATTTCACCACTATCCGAGGATTCAAAATACTATTTAACACTAATGAACTCAGTGTTCATGATTGAATCCATAAATATTACTGAATATGTGCCTATATTTCAGCTCATATACTTGACCTGGTTAATGGGAAAGACATACCATTCACTGATCTATTTGAATGGGGTGTACAAGATCATTTCCACACCATTCAGGATGGTGAACTAAGAAACACTGTAAACTCGTGGTTGTTTCCATTTCCTTTTATAGAATCCGTCATCGATATAATGTCACTCATAGGATTCAAATTGGGCCATATCGGTGTAAAACATCCTAATTTTTCCATTAATGCAGTATTTGATGCATTTATGGTTTGTTGAGGGGATTGATGTATGATAATAAAACCAGGAAATTCCTAAATATATATTAATGGTGACGTTATATCGAACCATTGTAAATTTTTAGTCGGCTACGAGGACTCCAAATTGGGACTTGAGATTGATTTATCCTAATGGATTCTAATCAATTTTTTTCATATCTCTGCAGGGTTATGGAGGAAGGCGCTAGGTTATCCCCATTGAAGCCCCACTGGAAAAGTGTTTTTATTGGAATGAGGTTAAATCTAGAGATATTATTAGTGAAAAAATTTCAAACATCATCACCTATTATCCTTCCATATTCATACGAGGGTTTGATGTGTCCCTCGATAGTGAAATTTTTATCTAAATCTATTAAAGAGATAAAAGTGTGGAATTACATAGGATTACTCTATGTTTGATATACCTTATTAGTGAAAAATCAGTTTAAAACTATTGAGGGATTTGAGAGGCCTTTATGAGTGCTTCCCTGAAGTCCTTTGACAATCTCAGGGCATCCAAGATCAATAGATTTGTCGTTACAAAGGCTAATTGTTTTAGGATTTCAAACTTTTCATCTAAAGGCCTATTCTTTATTGGGTGGAGACAATCTTTATCAAGAGATTTAAGGGATTGAGTATTTTATGTAGATGTATCGACCCTTGAAATAAGAGTTGGAGGTGCTCTCATCCTTTTTGGGTTGGGTCATGCAGGTCTTTCTTCCCGCTGAGGGTGATATGATAGTTATAACCCCTCCGATTGATATTCCAGAGTCATAGGGTCAGGGTGGATTTTAACTGATGTAGGTGGATTTTCCTTCCTCTATTGAACACATTGAAGGTATATTTTATAAGTTTCTTTAACATTGAATGTATGAGTAGGGATTTGGCTAGAATTATAGTCCTACCATTACTGCATTATCACTGCTCATCTTGATGGTTCTATATGAAAAGATTAAACAAATCTTGTAGGGGAAGTAGTGAGTTGACGGACTAGGTCAACCATTTCTATTTGGAAATGAAATATGAGACTATCTCATTTTCTTACTATTTTCAATTGGTGAGGTCACTAATTTTTGTATTTTACATTTTTGAGATGAACCGAAATAGAAAATTTTTATAGAGAACTTCCAATCTTGTGATCAACAGTGCTGGAAAATTGGTGTACATATGAAGGATGGACTTTGAAAGGTTTGTATGAAGCATCTAAATTTTACTAATTCTTATTTATTTATATTTAACATAATGGGATAAAATGGGACACGTAGTACATTAGATGTTTTTCTGGGTCCCCTGATCCATTGAATATCTGAAACATAGGACTCCCAATATTTGTTGGTGGTGGGGTGTCACTCACAAAGTTGGGTTAAGGCTTCCATTCTAGATACACTGGTGCACGCCTCTCCTCAACGACTTACAATAAATCTTCCAATGAATTTATGGTGTTTATAATTCTTTTATTAGTGTTCAATTGAACATGATCTTGGGTAAGTGTAACAATTAGCAGAATATGGTGTGTTGGTTCTTCCATCATTGGAGGATGATATACGACCCTAGAAATATTTTGATGATTTTCCTTGTCTTGTTTCTATTGTCTCCTTAATATAGGGAAATCTTTATATCCATCAATGATCAGGTCTAGTAAATCATATGCTCTAGGTTCCAAGTTCGGAAGATGTCGTGGCGTTGCATCAATCACCAGTATGAATTCTTGTTGCTGAGGTACACCCACTGGAAGCATACATTGAGGCTTCTGTCCATGTAGAATATTCGATATGAATTATACCTCAAATCAAATCATAATTGATTCAAATAAAATCTTTAATTTCTTCCTCCTATCAAGAAAATACTTCTTCGTGCATAAGGATCTCATTCACATTGAGATGAGGAGAAGAATTATATAGGGCCTTGCCTTTATTCTTGTTAGAGGTTTTCTGATGAGGCACTACAAGATTGATCATGGGAGAACCAAAATTTAGGGATATTATATGGTTCTGGTTAATCATACATTCTTTGTTTATAACAATGCATATTGTGTTCTAGATAAATCCATCCTCTCATTTCTCCTCTTCATTTTCACTATTTCTAGTTCCATCCACATGGTTGATGTCTACAACGTTCACTAGTTCATAATGCATTATAGGCATTGTACTAGATGTCAAATGATAATAGGTTTGTTTTCACAATTTTTTGGACCTCCCCCATCCTTTTTGGGATCATCTTCGATCATATTGGTGAAGGGTGACTCAGAGGGAACCTATATGAAGCTTGTTCATATGCCTCCTTTCTAGGGGAAATGGGTCATGATATGAGTTAGACAGAGAGACCCTAACACTTTTAATCATCCTCAAATAGGAAAATACTAATTTTTGTTGAGGGGGTGATTGAGTTAAAAATATTCCCATCCCTATGGTATGGGGTTTCTCTTGTTCTCTTGTTTTTGTTTCTTGGGATAGTTTTTTAGAATTTGGGTGGGATTTTTTTTGTTAAAAATGCTCGTAGCCATGTGGGATGGGGTGATATCATACTGCAACATCTGATACTACTATTTTTTCCCTCTTGATCTTGTGTATCCTTGTTTGAGTGTGAGATATATATGATGTTGATTATTCACATGAACTACTTGATTCAGAAGAAATTAGCAGTGCTTGATGATTGGACTCCCTAAGGAATGAATATTGCTGAAAGATCTATGTTTCTTGGTTTAGGAGTTTTTGATGGAATGATCTCAATGGGCATGATTATTTTGAGTCTTATTCAAGGAAAATTCTAGTTGATAATTCCATTCTTCATGAGTAGAGGTTTTCTTTATAGTTTCCTTTGAATAATTATTGTAGTGGATGTCATCTCTAGTGGGTTCTGATGATTAGGTCATGAGGTGAAATGTAAAGATCCATGTTCCCCCGTCCCCATATATGAACACAAGGCATTGCATCGACAATTATATAGAAAACTCAAGCTATGCTTTAAGTAATTCCAATTGAAGATATTTTTATCTCTTATCATTTTGTGGTCTCCGTGAAAACATAAGGACCTATGAGTTGATTTGATGACGAAACTGTCCACATATTTTGACATAGTATACATATCCATTATAAGGAAATAATTTTGTTTTCAATTGGGGGATATTTTCCCAATGATTCAGATGTATGTTGTTTATGAGTTATTCTAACAATGCCTCTTGAATATATAATTGATAAGTGGATTATGTCCCAATCATGATGGGTTTTAAATCCCTGGGAAATTGTATCCCCACAAGAAACATATCCATTTTTTCTTCTACAAGAGACTCCTCTACTTGATCAGACCAACATGGTCACTTCCTAACATTTCATCTCAAGTAGTATAGATAGTGGAGGTCTTTTTGGTATGAAAATTGTATTGGGGTAGCTCAAAATATGATCATTTCCCCATTCCATCTTATAGTTGAGAAAATATGTTCCTTTTCATTAATAGTGTATCTACCATGTTTGTCCTTGTGTTTCCACTAACATAAGAATATGAGGGATTTCTCATATTTGACTCGGCAAGGGGAGAGAATTATTGTCAACATGAAATGTCACTATGGGGAGGACCAATGCAACAAGTTCTATCATGGAGAGGACTATTGTCATGGATTGATGTATAATTATAGGGAGAATTTCTACAACATATACCATTGGAGGACCTTCAAGGAAGATGAAAACAAGGGGAGGAACTTCTTACTATTTGAAATTCTTTCGAAGATAAGGGATATTGTAACTCTCATGATGAGATAAAATAACATGACCCATTAGTGATTACCCACGAAAGAATCCTCTATGGTTGATGATAAGGGAAGGACCTCCAGAGCTTCTTGAAATAATGTTGTAGGGAGGACATTCGCAACTACTACTACCACTTTTTTAATTTGGTAACAAATCAATAGGATCATGTTAAACTATTGGTAGATGTTTTATGGATTAATGAAGTCTAGGTTCCAATAGAGTAGGGTTATGAGTCCGCTCATAATCTCCCAGTTTACTTTGGCATGATTTATTTTTAGGTGCTCTCTTGAGGGTGACTGAGGTGGATTGTTGTGAGTGACGACCTTCACTTATAGATTCCTATTCAATTGGATCCCATTGTGATGTGGGGATATGCCACTAAACTCTCAGAATTCTAGCAGGGATATATGCCTTCCTTGTAGAAGCCACCGAAGGGGACCCGTTTCCTTCAGTTGGAACATGTAGTTGTTTCTAATCCAGTTTTCCATTTTTCTTGGAATATTCGAGATGACCCTCCTAGATGGGAGTAGGAATGAATGTATTCTCCTGAGTGACCACCCCATTCTATTTATGAGTCACCCAACTTAAGGAGGTAGGGTTGTCATCCTGAGTCCCAACTATTTTTGTAGATGTGATTACATCTTGTCAAGCCTATAGGATATTCTCAGGGATTGTTATCTAAACCTCCATAATTGATAAGATGTATTGAGATAAATCCAAGGAGGGAAAAACTATATTCCCATTATAGTGTTAGAGCTAGAATATGTACCTACTTCAGCCCTTCATTTCCTTCTAGTAAGTACTGATAGTCCTCCAGTGTAGTGGAAGAGGTACAAGTCTTACCCTAATTCATAACTAGGATATTTTAGCTACTTTTTCCAATTTCCACCATATTTTTATGGTTGTATTGATATTAATGGGAAGTAATTTTCATATTCTTTTAGTTTTCTACCATTTTGGGTGAAGGGATTGATATGAATCCACATGAATTTTTATCTTCTCGTAATTTGACTCCATATTTCATTGATGTGATTAATATGAATCCATAAGAACTTTAATCTTCTTATAGTTGTTTGAAATTATATTTTCATGGTGGAATTGATGTGAATGAGTAGGGATTTTTATATTATCATAGATTTCCATCATATTTGACTGACGAGTTGGATGCGAATGAGTAGGAATTTGAGTCTACTTTTAGCTTGCAACTATATTTAACTAATGGGATTCATGTGAGTTACCAGGGATATGAATCAGCCAGAAGGTTTCCTCCATATTTTCAATTAGGGATTTATGTGACTGAGTAGTAATTTTCATCTACTCATGTTTTCCATCATATTTGACTAATGGGATTGATATGAATGACCATGAATTAGTGAATTCTCCTAGATTTCAATCATATTTGATTTAAAGATTGATAAAATGAGAATGAATAAGCATATTCCTAATGGTTTCCACTATATTTACTTGGTCGACTTCTTCCTAAGGAACAAGGATGATGGCTAGTTCCTGATTGTTTGATCGTCGCCCTTAGCGGGCCTCCCTAGGGACCGAGGTCCGTTAAACTTAATCTAGGGCCCACAGGGTGATATCCTCTTCATTATGAGGATGTTGGGCCACATGACATTGAAGAGCATTATTATCAATAGGGGACCTTTTTTGGGACCCCTATGCTACTGGGATAATGTTTTTGGCGCTGAGTTCATCAACCTCCCTAAGGTTTGGGAATAACTTATTATCTCATTCTAGGTATAGGCTCCCAAAATGTTTTGATATGGTTATCAGGGTAATCTAGTTTTGGACCTCCAACCATCACTAGGTGGACATGACCTTTGAGGGCCTATCAGGATACCTCTAGGGTTGGGAGAATACCATTATGGTGGTAATCTTAAACCAAATCATTTGAAACCCAATGTTGAAGACATTGGGTGGGATATGACATCCTCTGTTCGGTTGAGGATCAGGCCCATGTATTGGATGATGCATGTGTATGTGAAATCTATTGAGATTCCATTGGATTGAATAGAGTTCTAGTGAAAAGTACATAAAATATATGTGACAAATACAGAACAAAAAACCTCATCAAAGTATCATCTCATGACCACATTCATAGTTTATGGTTTTGTTTGGAGCTCTTCCATTTTTTATGTTAAAGGGGACTAACACAGGGTAAAACCAGCACCTTGGTTAAGGATTCAAATTGGGTTCACCATTTTGTTTACAAAGAAAGTCATATAACGAGATGATTGATTTCAGAGGGATTAGTTTTTTACATTCATTCATATTGGGTTCATCATCCTAGAATAGCTTCCAACATGTTTTGTTCATGGAGATGGAAAAACCCCAATGAATCTCTTATCAATGAACACTCATGGTAATAATTTTCACAGGCTGGCATTTGATGGGGAACTTTGAAAACATCATTTAATATTCACATTGGTTGAGAGGATGGGAATTCGGGCTCATCACACCCTTTTGGAGGGAACTACTACCTATTCTGTGACCCTCTTATAGATTTATGATATGTTCATGAATCCGTTATTCATTCCCAAGTATGTATAATATAGATCACTATGAGGTAATGATCAATTATGAACATGCATGGGGTCCAAAATCAGCTTCATGTATATGTGGTTCTCTATTGATAGATATATTTGTATGAATCTTATATTTTCCATCAATTATAAACTTTTATGGGTTTTTAGAGATTCTTCGGCCTTTTATTAGGATGATGATAGTTTTATGAAAAGATGGGTCTTTTATAGTTTATTGTCATCTAGGGAGAAAAAATTTATTTTGATGTTGGGATGAAACCCATATGATTTTCATCCTACATATCCTTGTGAGAGGAATCAGAACCCACATAGTTTAGTGACACTTATCAGGTAACACCACCTTTTATGTTCGTGTGACTAGGACCAAGACATGTAATTTAATGTAAAGAAACATGGATGTCAAAAAAAAGGAGTCTAGTCAATTTTTGGTGTAGTAATTATGCTGAGGTGGCCAAAGGTACCCAGAAGAGATATGGACACTGAGGTGGATATGAAACTACTAGGAATTTGGCCTAGATTACATTAGGGTTAATTTGGGTGTTGGGTTTGTACCTCAGGGAGGCTTCCAAAATATCCTAGTTTGATGGGAATCAAAGCATACATAGTTCTATAAGGGTTGGGTCTTACATTGAATTGGATTCTCATGTTTCTATAATGGTAATTTTTTAGGGATTACACTCACAAGGTGCCCATTGAGCACGGTTGAGGTTACACCCTGTATGAGGACCATGATGGAGATTTAAACATCATCTCATGATCATTTTATGAGTTATCTTATGATTTATGTATTTGTCATATCATTTTATTTACATGAGGAATCCTATTTTTTTTCATATAATGTATACTACAGTTTAAATTCTTGTATATAGAACTATAGAAGCACATTTTAATGTTATGTTGCAGGGAAAATGATATTAAAACATAATGTCCTATTGTAGGGACTATGAATGAAAAATTTAATATAATGTTGTGGGGACTACAACAATACATATTAATGTCATGTTCTAGGGACTAGTTCTGTATAGTATAATGTAATGGGGTTAGGAAAAATAGGAGACAGAAGACTAGAAATGGCTGGTGTGGGACTTACGAAAGAGTGGCCCATTTGGGTAAAACCTCACATTGGAGTCAGGTAATGGGGTTATAGGAGTAAAATGAGGAATGTTTCTAGTCATGGTATAATATGGGGTGGATGTTATGGTTTTACAAGGAACAAAAAAAGTCCTTGACCCAGCCAAAAAGTTCACAGTGCAACTCTACATTTTACATGGGGGCTAGTAGAGCTAATGAAGGGGCCGGGCTGGAGGGTCAGGACCACAACCTAACACTAATCTAGAGTTTGGGTGTGGGGATATAGTCCCCTACAATATCGACCAACAAGTGTAAAGGGATGGTTGTGTAGGGGCGACCTGTATAGGGCTAGACATAATTGATTGTATGCAATGGAGCATCCATGAAAGATTTCCCATGATGGATATGGCCATGTAATATCCATCTAAATAATATTTGTCCACATAGGATCATTAATGAAGGATATGTACTAAATTAACTATCCATAAAGGAGTAGGCCGCAAAGGATCATCCATGAAAGAGGCCACAAATGACCATCCATGAAGGGGATGAATGGATAGAAGCTAGCTGCATAAAAGCATCGAAAATTGATTCTCTATGTTGGAGGGAATAAAATCACACCACATACCACAAACGACCAAGGAATTTGAAAAGGTTCACCCACCTATGGATTTCAGGATGACATTTTGTGAAGGGCCACCCGTATATGGTTCATGGGATGGTGTCCACAAAGGGTCATCTATGTCATAGCTCTCATTTAGAACTCTCTTCATGCTACCCTTTATAGTTTCCCTCAAGGATATTTTTTTGATGAATAGAGGGACAGAGTTCTAGGATAGTTGGTCTTCCTTAATGGGTTGCGGGGCTTCATTTATAAGATCCCTAAAAGGATACCCCATCCTGTGAATGATTTCTTTCGAGGTGGATAAAAAATACCATGAGCTCCAGCAAACAATTTTTAATTTTCATGGTCGATCATTCATTGGGGTGGAGATCTTGGTTTGGACACATAAATTAATTTTTTTTCATTCATGGGAACTAACAGTTTGTGGGATGCCTCATGGAGTGGTGGAACACAATGTAGAGTAGTAGTCTGTGTATCATTTTTTCTTCATGGGACCAAGCCTTCCTCCATAATGTCCCATCCTTTAGTCATTTTCTTCAAATTATTCTTTTGGTTTATTATTTTACCCTCTTCCAAATTCATGGAACTCCATCCTCCTTAAATAGAGAGTTTTAGTAACCAAAAAGAATATAAATAAAAGTTATAGGGTTTTGGATGTTGTGTAACTCATTAATAAAGTGAAATTGATTTGATATTGTGCAAGTATCACTATTTCATAAATTAATGAATAATGGTGTTTGCATAACATTAATTTTTTTTGTTAAGGTAGATAATATCATTGAAAGGAGGAGTATGTTACCATGACTTTATATTCGAGGAATAAGACCACTTGCAGTGTGTTGATATATTTTTTAGTTGATCATTATGAAAAAGTAGTGAATTGGAGTGGAATATGTATCATCAACATACTGGATAGTACTAGGGTGACGTTCAAAGTTAATTGTTGGTAAATTTTCATTAGAATACATCAATTATGTAACATGTTTATATAGTTTATGAAATTTGTTATGTATAAAAGGTTGAATACCCTAAGGGGGTGGGGTGAATTAGGGTATGATAGATTGAAACTTATTCCCATTGGGATCTTGTTTCATTGTAAAAAAAGAACTCAATTCTCTCTTCCTATAGTTAAAAATATATGAATTGATATGAAATCATAAAAATGACACAACAACTTTTACTTGGTTCACCCTCACTAGGATACTTCCAAGGCGCATACAACCACAATTTTCCAATGTGCCAAATCCACTAAGGCTCACTGCCAATAATGAGTACCAATTTCGGGCTAGATCTTCTTTGCCTAGCCTCAATTCCTTTACAAGGTTTAGGGTATGCTCATTGCATTCCCAAGGGTCACTCCCTATGCCTCTTTTTATAGATCACTATCGATGGAAAGGGTCACTATCTTCCTCTTCCTTTTCTCACTTCTCTTCGAAAGGAATCCTCTCACAATTTATGAACTTTTAGGTCAAACATAGTTTATAGACATGAAAGTCCTGTCATTTTCATCAATTACTACATCATAAACATTAGGTAGATTCTCTGTTTAAGTTCCTTCTTCACCCGTAGATGACGTCCACCATCTTGAGTACTACTAGGTACTGGAAAATACTTTCATAAACTGATTTAAAGCTCTCGCAAGATTCCTTGTTCAAATCTAGAACCACCTACTACCTCTACATATTGTGTACCAATTATGGTATGAAGAACACCTCCTCTGCGTATTGTTTATGCTTCAGCAAACCTCCCTTTGTCTGTGGACTTCCTATTCCTTCGCTATCGCATACTGCCTCCACATATCAACTTCGCGAATCTCCTCTGTGAAACACCCTCTGTGTGCGAACTATAATTTCTAGAAGACTACCTTCACAAAACACCTATATACCATGCCATCTTCATCCATGTACCGCATCCTTTGTGGGTTAAAGTTTCCCGCAAAACCTTTTTTGGCATTTATTCTGCTCGAAACACTTCAGCTTTTGCGGAATTATCCATTATGAACATCCTTTGGACTTCTCCTAATTCTCGGATCAAAAGGTTTTTATCTATTGATATTCGATCTCCCTCCTAATAAGTGGGATTATTAATCTTTATATAGGAAAATTTATCAAAAAAATTCTCTAATCTAATATTTACCTAATCTTTGATTTGGTATAGCCTCCACCATATATTGATCGTCCTAGTATGAACTACATCCATTTTGCAAAACATTTTTACATGGTAGTCCACGTACTGCCTTTCATCTAACAAGAGTGATTTCCTCTTCCAACAACAAGCCATCCACGTACCGCACCGCCTTATGCTGCAAAAGTTTTTTGTTTCGCGAAACGCTCCCATGTACCATTCCAGCTGCTTTGTACACGACCACATACACTTCCCAGACATAGTACATGATCCATGTCTCAAGCTTCATATTTATCTTCGTTTTCTGATTTTGTTCACTTTTCTTCACACAATTTCCCTATTTTGAGGCCTCAAAATTTGGCAAACACTAGGAAACTATGCCACCATAAAAACCTATCTTTGGAAAACACCAACCACACTCATCCGTGGTCATCTGGATTTTTCAACAAACACAATCAAACTCAAAACAAATAAATAGGACACATTGAGGGATTTTTCCCAACAATCTCCCCCTTTGGGTTTATTGAAAACTCTTCTCATAACAATTATTCACATTTTGACACCTCATTAAAACTACTTCGATATTCAACCACCATTTGCTTCATGCGATTAATATAGAGATCAAGGATTTACCCAAAACATAATCTATGCCCACATGATCCAGGATCGGTGTGAGAAACCAAAGTATAATGAAAAGTTCATCAGTGAATCACATCATTGTTGATACCATCTCTTGAAACCACATATTATTTTATCACGAACCTCAGGTGTCGTGATATGAAAACTTTGATCCATCACTTCTAGAATCGTCAGATTTAATACTCCCCCTATGTTACAAAGCATCCAAACAGCTATAGCCCAGCTTCAAATCCCCATATCTCATGGTTAAACTTAACAAATTCTTTCCATGACTTCTCTCCCCTAGAGTATTCACACATTTTCCCCCTTTATCAATGAACCCAAAGGGTATTACAAGGTTTTCTACAATACGGTAAAGAACAAGTGACATTAGGGAAAGAGACATCATACCTCGGGGATAGGGGGTCCCATATACACACTTTTTTCAAGTGCAGGAAGTCGACTGGACTCCCAGATCCAGTCAATGCCTTTCAAATTCTTCTTTGGGTAATTCCTTTTGTCAGAATATCTGTGACCTTCTATTCTATAGGAACATAATTCTACATCAAAATAACTGTATCAACCTTCTCCATGATAAAATGATATTTGATTTCAATGTGATTTATCGTTGAGTGATGGACTAGATTTTTACTATGATTGATAGCACTTGAATTATCACAATCGATTTTAATAAAATATTTCACTTCAGTTTCAATATTTTCAAGCTGTTGCTTCATCCATTATAGTTGTGTGTAAGCTTGTGTAGCTATAATATATTTAGCTTTTGCAGTTCTCAATGAAATGCAGTCTTGTTTCTTTCTTAACCAATAAATACACAATCCACTAAGATAGAAAGAACCTCCCGATGTAGATTTCCTGTCATCTGTTGATCCTACCCAATCTTCATTGGTATATCCCTATAATTGTGGATGAGTTTTTTGTTATACATTAAACCAAATTCCATTGTACCCTTTATATACCTAAGTATTATTTTCACTATAATAATGTGGTTATACTTGGGATTGCCTTGATACCTTACTGCTTGGCATGTGGAGAATACAATATTAAGCCTTGTCGCTGTCAGGTACAACAATCTTCCAATAATTTTTCTATATTCTGTGATATTAACTACCTTGCCTTTATCATCTCGTGATAGTTTCAACCAGTTAGCAACCATAGTATTCATCTATTTAGAATTATCAATTCCAAACCTTCTCAAAAATTCCTTAACATATTTATATTGAGAAATAAAAGTTCCATTCCTTCCTTGTCTCACCTCTAGGCCAAGGAAAAAAGTCATCTTACAAATCATCAACATTTAGATATCACTATTCATATGATCAGAAAAATGTCTACATTGTGATTCATTTGATCCACCAATGATTATGTCATCGACATAAACCAACACCACCACCCTTTTAATATTGTCATTTTTGAAATAAAAATTTTAATCAACTCCACCAAGCTGGAAACTGAGATTCTTTAGAAAGTGATCAAGCCATGAATACCATGTTCTTAGTGCTCGCTTAAACCATATAAGTCCTTCATCATATGAAAGACTCTATTGTCATCATCATGAATAAGAAAACCATGTAGTTTGTCAATATAGACTTATTATTCTATAACTACATTCATAAATGATGACTTGACATTCATATGGAAAACTTCAAACTTTCTTTGCACTGCTATGGACAAGAAAAATATGACTGTATCCATCCTTGAAATAAGTACGGACATCTCATCAAAATCAATACCCTATATCTTAGAGTACCCTTTGCACACCAGACATGCTTTTTTTCGAATCACAACACCATCTTACTTTATTTTGTTACGAAAGACCCATTTTGTCCCTATGAGATTCTTTTCTTCTGGTCTCGAAACAATTTCCCACATTTGATTCTTATCAATTTGGTCAATCTATTCATTCATTTCATGAACCCAATTCTCATCTCTAGCTGCTTCATAAAATAATTTAGTCTCCACTTGTGATATGTATGATTACTGATGTAGATACATTATCTTCCTGGTCTGCACTGGTGCTGTAAGATCACCAATTACATTCTACCTATCAATTTCAGCTCTTCTCACTAGTCTCTGGGAAGTCAGTAATTTATTCTCAACATTTGAGTCTTTTTTGAATCAACCTATGGAGCTAGAATGTCTCCTGACCTTCTCATATGTTCATCACTATACTCTTGAGTATGATCATGTATTTGCTGAAGGTTCTGTTCACTCTCCACTATAGTCACATCATGACTTTCAACTATCTTTCCTAGCCACTTATTAAATCATTTGTATGGTTTGATTTTATTTTAGTAACTAAGAAATATTTTTTCATCCCCATGTGATTCAATCTTCTTGTGTTTCTCCTTATTGAGAATGAAACATTTAATTCCGAAGACTCAAATATACTTTAATGATGGCTTCTTTCCATACCATAACTCGTATGGAGACTTCTCCTTTTTTTGAGAATGTAAATCTATTTTTTACTTGTAGACTACTTTCATAACTAATTATTTCCAAAATTTATCCAGATGGTCTTTCTCAATGAGAATTGTTCTAGCCATATTGTTGAAAATCCGATTTCTTCTCTCAACCACTCCATTCTATTGTGGAGTTCTTCCTACTGAAACATGATGCCTTATCGCACATTTCTCAAGATAATCCTCCACTTGGCTGTTTGGGATATCTTTTCCATTATCTATTTGAATAGTCTGGATTTTTTGACCAAACATCTTTTCACATTCTTGTCGGTATCTTGTAATGCAATTGAACTCTTCATATTTGTCGGTGATTATTCAAACCCATTCCATTCGACTGTAATCATCAATGAAGAGAACATAATATCTTCTCCCATCAATAGCCCTTAGTGAAATTAGCCCACACACATCAATATTCACCCACTCATGAAATCATATTGACTTTTGGACCATTGGCTTATATGTATTTTGAATGATCTTCCCTTGTTGGAAGACATCACACGTATGAGAATTATCATGTGATAATCTATGAAGATTTCGAGCAGCAACATATTTCACCAAATCTTCTAAGGATGCTTGGATTATGTTACCAAGACGCTTATCCCATAACTTGTTTTCTTCATCCATGGACAGAAAACATATATCTTCTTCTCCACTCATGAAGTAATGATTCCATTTAGTATGATTTCCTTGCATCACGATAGCAACATAATTTTCCTTGATGATACATAATTTCTTAGAAAAACTTTTGGAATGCCTTGAATCACCCAATTGACTGACACTAAGCAAGTTCTGACTAAGCCCCTCAATTACCAAGACATCTTCTCATCACATGTATTTTCCTCCACATGGATTTTCCTGAACCAATAATTTTCAATCCATCATCATTACAAAATAATATGATACCTTCTTTTTCACACTAGATTCCGGTCACTAGATCCTTATTTCCCGTCATATGGGAAGTGCATCCACTATCAATGATCCTAATCCCAGTGTGATCTGATGCCATTAATGTAATTTCTACAACCACCTCTTGCTCGACCCTTTTCTTTTTGACACATGTCTTCGACTTCATACCTTACATGGAATGATAATCTTGATCTTACTTAGCATATGATTGACCAGATTCAACTTGCAGAGCTGTAAATCGATTTTGAATTTTCATCTCTCTTAATGATACATTTGGATACTTCATATGAACAAATTCAGTCTTCCATAGCACATTCCTCCGCATTGTTGATGCGAAATTTCTTACCATATGTTGGAATCCTGTACAACTAAAACAAATTCTATCAGATGATGACCTATAATTTTGAACTTTGTATGACCACCATTGTTGGTCATGTTCCCTTCGGTACCTCATTTCTATGGAACATAATTTTTGAGAGTTTCCCATCTTACCACAACAATAGCATCTTATGTTAGCTACATTCCTTTGTGGAAGTGATTCACCACTAGTTGTGTCTTGGTTTCTCTGAATCATATGATTTTTTTTCATACCCAAATAGATCTTCAATCATAGAGTGGGTGCTTCTGCTCTGACTGGAACCATTATTGCTTTCTATTTTAGATCTATCACTCTACTAGCCTTATCATTCAGAGTTGATTTGAGCTCCTATTCTACTGGACCAATCTGCTTAAATTTCACCTTCTTTTCTACTTGTATACTCTTCTTTCCTAATGTAGAACTAGGAGATAATAGTTTCTCCTGATCTTTAAATTTTTATCACAGTCCGATGACTTCCTCTTCTAGTTTTTCAATATGATTGATTTGATCTTTTCTAGTTTCATTCAAACTATCTATTTCAATTTTCTTTTCTTCAATTTTGAGTTTGTACTCTACCACCTTTTCTGATATTTCCGACATTGAGGACCTCGACATGTCAATTTAGAGATTTATGTCAGAATTATATTCCTCCTACTATTGAATATAGAGTTTGTCATCACGAAAAACTTTTTTAGCTTTCTTTGTTTTGGATATCATAATATCTACCTCCTCAAGGGCAGATTCTAATTCAGCATGAAGATCAACTCTTCCTTTAACTTCTTTTTCTTCATTTTCACTTTCTTCTCTTATTTAATAATTTCTGAAAGCTACCACCAAATAATCTATTTTATGATCTATGTAGTCCTCCAACTATTCTACCTAAAATTCTTCTAAACTGTCTCCCTCTTTTAAAAAATATTCTTCTTTTTGAAGAAATTTCTCTTAGCACTTATCCTCCTTTTCTCATTTTATGTATACCTCTTTTGGGTAATTTCATCATTTTCTTCATTTTCATCATCAAACTTCTTAGGAAACTTTGCTAAAAAATTCCCAATAATCCTGCATTGAAAGCATACAAATGGAAGTTTAACTTTGAACATCCATTTTCCCCTTTGCAGATTTGAGGAGAGAAATGACATGAAATCATCCATATTGTCCTCCTCAGGATGATCTTAAACAGAGAGATTATTCATGGCCTTGAATTCCACTTCTTTAGAGACCCCCTTTATACTACATCACTATCATTGTTTCTCATTTCATATTCTACAAGAGTTGTATGTATATTATCTAGTGTCATCTCTTTTGGTCTTTGTCTTCCAACACTTAAAACTTTCGGATTGAATTGAGGTGGAAGTTACCTCAAGATTCATTTCACAATCATTATATCTTTAATGAAATCTCCAAGACCCATCATCTCTTCCACAATAATATTTATCCTGTCAAAGAACACATCAGCAGTCTCATTGGGGTTCATTATGAGATCCTCATACTTGTTCCATAGAACCTGAAGCTTTTCTTCTCAGACTTTTGTGTCACCCTCATAAATGTTCAACGATTTTTCCCACATTGCATGTCATGTTTTACAGGATGTCACCTTCGTATAAATTTAATTTGGAAGAGCTCCCCCTTGGGCATTAAACCCTTTAGCATCAACATCCAATTACATTATTTCAGCTTCTAATAAATCACCACTATTAATGTCAGCTAATATTCCATGTATAGATGCTCTGAAGACTTCCATCCCTACTAATTATAAGTAGTGATGCATCCAATTCTTCCATAGTTTAAAATTAATTCCTTCAAATATTGGAATTAATATAGGATTGACCACCTCTATTTCTTATTCTAAGAGGGAATCACTAACTTTGAACCTTTCCCTTAGATACCAATTGTTAGGTACACAAGGTCAAATACCCTAAGGGGTGGGGGTGAATCAGGGTAAGGCAGATTGAATCTTCTCCCCCTTTGGATCATGTTTCGATATTAAACAAATATCAATTCTCTCTTCCAACCATTAGAAACATATGAAAAAATACGAAATCATGTAAATTACACATTGACTTTTACTTGGTTCACCCTCACTAGGATATATCCAAGGAGAATACAAAAACAATGTGCTGATGTACCATATTCACTAAGGATCACAACTAATATTGAGTAAAATTTTCAGGTGAGATCTTACATGCTCAGGCTCACTGCCTTTACAAGGTTTAGGGTCTTCTCACTACATTCCCAAGGGTCACTCCCTATGACTCTTTCTCTAGATCACTGCCAGTGGATAGTGTCATTGTCTTCCTCTTTATTCATTCATTCCTCTTGTAAAGGAATCACTCACAGTTTATGGACATATAGGTCAAACACCATTTATGGACATGTAGGTCTGTTAAATTTAATAAATTCTTGCATCCTAATCTTTAGGTAGATTCTCTGTTGATGTTTATTTTTCACCCGTAGATGAAGTCCACCTTCCCCTGTACTGCTAGGTACTGAAAAATACATTCGCAATCTGATTTGAAGATCTTGAAAGTTTTCTTGTGAAACTCACGAACCACCTAGTCCCTCTAGGTACTATGTACTAGGTATGGTACATGGAACACCTCCTCTACATACTACTTTTTCTTCGGAGAACCTCCCATTGTCCATGGACTGCCTACGCCTTCGCTATCACATACCGCCTCTACGTACCGTCTCCACAAATATCCTCTGCGAAACATCCTCTGTTCACAAACTGTTCTTTGTTCGCAGACTTCCTTTGTAAACCACCTATGTATTGAGAATTCTTCCTCCATGTAACACATCCATTGTGAGATAAAATTTCCCACAAAAACCGTTAGTGAAATTTCTTCCACGCAAACCACATCAGTTTTCGCCGAATTCCCCCTCACGAACTTCCTTTGGAAACCACCTATGTATTAAAGTGTTGGAGGAGAATTATGGATTAAAAGTTTTCTTTGGAATTTCAAATTACAACATGGTATATATCACAACATGTTCCAAGACATGATGAGTTTGGGAGCATCCTATGTAAAACTAGAAGTGTATAAATACACATGGATGTCATGGTATTGGGTGGAATGCATTGGAATTATTCCTATAAACCCCCAATATATGGAACTCACCATGATATGGTGAATTTCGTAGTGAGTCTGAAATGTCTTAGGTTTCTGCACCACACCGTGGCTAGTAATAGTTGTCTCTCCTTTATTCGAATCCCTCAAAATTATGGTGGATACCACAATATCATGGTGGTGGTTGTTTCTGAATATTTTATTGATTGAATAGAGGCACGACATCCTTATTATAGTTACTCAAACCATATGAAATGATATTTAGGTGTATTAATGGAACATTTGACTCTATTTACATCAATTAATTTTTTTCTCCATTTTTCTTGGATTTCAGATAGATCATGTTCTATGGTGATTTTTTTGTTGGGAATTCCCTATTCCAAAATCTACCAAACGCAATCCATTTCATTTGGTACACATATATCCTAGTCCACATTCGTAGGGATCTTTATATTCTTATATATTATGATCTTTTTCAAGGACAACCTTGTGGGTGTGTTAGGTTTTTTTATTCAATTATTCTATCTCATTATTTACATGATGTTGTTGTAAATTCCTTTGGTATGGTCTATGAAAATTATTGATTTGTTTTTAGGGATTGATTTTCTAGGAAATTTAATATTGGGACACTTTTAAAAGTTGTTATTAAATGGAGTTTCCTTAAAAAATAGTTACACAAACTCTATATTCAACGAAATAACTCAATGACGTTTTAGACTCTAAAATGTATTTTCAAGCATAGGACCCATGATTATTTTATTGGAAAAATGTTTTGTAAACTTTTGAGCATGTTTTATTAATTTTACGGTTAAAATATTGTACATGGGAATATTTTTGGAACCTTGGATAATGATATATGAAACATTAGTGAGTGTAGAACAATTAGGTGTCATGATTATGATATCTATAGATAGTGAAAGGAATCAATACCAATAATATTCATAAAAATAAATGAAAAGTATTCCATTTGTGTCTCTGTAATGTATTCCCATAGGTTATTACCATTTTTTTATCATGATTTTGTATATATCATGATTAGATTACTGAATTAGTTATATAAATTTTATTAAAATAATTTAATTTTTCCATATATATCTTCATTCATATTGATTTTTCATATTCTAATTTTTTTCAATATGGTTTTTTTAATGAAAAATTAAATAATTTTTTTTGAAAAATGAATTTCAATGTAATTTTTTTAAAAATGTGTTGTGTTTTATATCTATATATAATGATTAAAAGGATTAAAAAAATTATATAGATTCATCATGGTATACTAATAGGTGATTTCCATACACCCTAAAGTTTCCTTCTGACATATGAAAACGGGTTTTATAGAACACATGTATGTAGTAGGGAATAATGTAGCTTTATATATTCTCATGGTTATTGTTTCCTTCATAGAGGGTTGGAACTATGATGAATGATTTTCACATGGAGATGTGGTTTAAATTTTTTGTTTACTTTTTTTTTATTTTCCATGGTTAACCTTTATGGATAGGTTTGTATGTCTCATGGTTAAGTACCCTTTCCAACCGTGTTGTGATTTGAGTGTATGTCTCATGTCTATTATACTTGAGGCATGATTTTGATCATGTGTTCACCTCCACCTTATGGAAATCCACCTTTAGTTACATGTCATGCCAACCCAAAATGGGTTTTCAATGTTTGTGGAAGTAAATAATTAAGGTAAGGGGTTTTCAATTAAATTTTCTATAAATTGGGTGATAGTATTTTTTCATTTAATATGATTTTTAAGATTTCATTCAACCTTTTATTATCATAATTTATATATTATTTCAACTTTTTATCTCATGAAATTACTTAACATCATCAATAAACATTTAATTGATTTTTTAAAATTAAAGTTTAATTTTGTTAAGAATAAATACCATTCTTACCAATGAATAATTACTTCCATATCCATATATTCTATCACAAAAATATTTTCCCCAATTTTTTGGAACTCAAATATTTATTAATTTATATGATTATATTTATTCTCATCAATTCATTTCAAATATATATATTATTTTCCTATTTATGATGTGGGTTTTCAATAAAGATATTTTCAAAACATTTTTAGATATTTCATGTCATTGTCATATTTTTTTCTTTTACTATAAGAACTTTATATTGTTCTTACGATTCAATTATTGGATATTTAGTAAAAAAATAATTTTCTAAAATATCATAAATTTCTTATTTACAACATTTTTTAAAATTAAATTTTAACCTAAATTGGTGGATTTTTCATATAGGATTTCATTATAAAAATAAACAATTTACCCTTAATATATACTGTGTAAAGACAATATTATATCTTATTTAAAGTGTATTTAAATTTAATGATATGAAATATATTTGAATTAAAATTTATTTTACATGAATTTATCAGGTTATGATTATTGATAAAATTATAAATTATTTCCTTATGTTGATCCATTTGAAAATGATATGAAACCAACATTCATTTAATGGGTTCTCTGTGACGGGATGAATGAAATTTATTCTCTTCACATTTTATATTTATGAAATGATGAATGAAATGATATCAAGTGGTACCCATATTTATGGATGATAAAGGGTGTGGTGATACATAAACATCTAATTCATTATTTATGGATTTATGTCCCATGATCTAAAAAATAATATAAATTTTTGTTTTTTGTTACTATAGTGTGGGAATGATTGTGATTGATCACATTTTTACAGAATGGACATGATTTTGTTTATTCATAAAATCATTGACATGGTTGGGTAATCTAAAAAAATTTCCCCATGCTTATAATTGTGTCAAACTTATAAGATTCATTTCATTTAATTTTTTTGATACATTTTCTTATTATTCCACAATATTATTCATATTTTTATGAAAACATTATACTCACATGGATCATGATAATTGACACATTTTCCCGCAATATCTTGATTTATTTCAAATGTTATTCCATTACATATACGATGACTCATGGTTTAAGATCTAGGTTTTCTTTGGAAATATTTTATATGGTATCCCAATAATACTCATATGATAATATTATTATCACATACGATCAATAATCTTTTTTTTCTTATGATAACCATTGATGAGGATTTGAGCAATCCCCTTTCTTATATTTCAATTCAAAAAGTTTATGAGGATGTGTTTAACACATGAGTAGGATATAATAAAGTTTAGTATGAGTTTCTTATTGTTAAATAGTACCATGTTCTATTAAATAAATTTCTTATATAGAAAGTCCATAATGAAAAATGCCAATTTTTTTGAATATTGTGTGAGATTACTGCTAGATGTAATACAAACATGTTTTTTGTGAATGTTTAAAAATAAATTATATTTTATATAAATAGATATATTTAAAAATGGAATGTAATTCAGAAATAAAAAATCTATAAATATTAGGATAATATAATTATAACATAAGAAATCAAATTAATTCCAATACATATATATATTTTAATCTATACACATATGATAATATAAATAAAAACTATAGGATGTCACATGTGGGAGTTATTTCATGTATCTCAGATGATGAAGTAGGATTTGATCCAATATCATGTTATCAAAAGAGATAAAGTGCGATTTTAGGAAAATGATTCATTTTTTTGTCTATTTTTGTATTTAGATCAATTTTTAAATATATTATATTGTAAAACTCAATTTTTATGATTATATTGTGATTTCACATCCATATTCTTATAGGAAGTGAATATAAGTTAATAATGTTTTCTGTTATTCAGTTTATATAATATTTGATTCTTATCTAGGATATAATGCACTATAGTGAAGATATTTTAAGGAATCAAACATTTTTCTAAATAGTCTTTGGGTTTTTTATAAATTGGAATTTATTTTTTTCTTCATAAAATTATATTTGGATGAGTAATATTGGAAAATTAAAATTTTTAATTTTATTGATTGTTTGGATTTGGTATGTATTTTCATAAGACCATAGGAATTTAGATTATATATACTAGAATTCTAGTCGGTCCAGTAAGTACAACTATATAGATTTATTGACCACCATAAGTCTTTTGGGTAGACATTAAGACTCTAATTAGACTTGAATAATAGTTTTTAGCTACTAAATATCTCATCGGTTTCCAAACCATTTCCTAATTATGAGTGTTATCATTATAAATAAGCTATAAATTTATTAATTTGTAATTAACATTTTCACATTATATGTGTATAAATATGGATATAATCCTTTCTCTTAGTCTTTTCTCACTATATCAAGTCCATCCAAACATGTTCAGTCTAAAGGGAATTTTTATATTTTAAATGCATTAAAATAAATATAGAGAGATAATCAGAATATGAATGGTTCTTCCAATTATTGATTTTCCCTCTTTATTTTGTTCAATACAAATAATTTTCATATTTTTTAATTAATTTCATGATTCTAGAATAATTTATTAGATGTATTCATTTTAATTATGCGTTAATACCTAATTTGGAGTTATATAGGTGAATTCATATTCTTTATATAAAAAACAATATATTTATAGAAGGATCGTGATGGGATTCATATAGATATTTAAGAATAAGTATTTATCTTTAAGGATTATCATAAAACCATAATTCAGGTAATAGTTGAATAATGTATTCCAACTAGTTTTTTTTTTGAATTTTTAAATAATAATGATGCATTGGGAAGGACACACCATATAATACGATTAAGTGACACCAGTAGAATGTTATTTCATTACGAGGAGAATATATAAAAGTTTTATATTATACTAGAATAATATTTTATAAAGGAATAAAATGTAACAATTGGTTCCATCCCACAACCACAAAAACCTAAAGTAAAGTGAATTTTTTCTTCCACTATAATGATGTTTTTCTGCCCATAACCGAAAAAGTGGGTTGAGATGATGTTTTGGGATTATGTGTTAATCACATTGGAAGGAATAATGTCATATAATTATTTATGATAGAGTTAAAAATTAGAGGATATAATGATGTGGCACATTTAGTTCTTCAAGTGATTATATAGATGAAATAATCAAGACATTAAAATATATCCAAGGGTTCATAGGAGGCTAGGATTTATCTAAAGGGTGTAGAATAAGTGTAATTAGTTGAATAATTATCAATCATTGAAATTTAAATTTAAATTAACGATTTATATATAATGATTTTGTTTTCTCTACTATGTGAGAACATATAGAGGAGAGATATATTTTTATAGTTGATGATAAAAAATAGGATATTCATTTTTATTAATCATTTATAAGTGGAAGAGTATTAAAAGGAAGAATAAGAGGAAGAACCACTATGAATACCTGATGTAATTCTATATCATTTAAAGACACATAAGTTGATAAAAATTTCTATTTTATATCATTATTTCTGTGAGATTATAATACATATGTAGAGATAAAAAATTTATACCCATATTTCATATATAATCCTAAAAAATTATAATCCACATGGTGATAATTGTGGATTGTGTGGTCACATGTTTTAGTGGACCATGGCAAGGATTTAGAGACTCATTTTGATTAGTCAAAAATAAAAAATACTTTGTTTCTAGTGTTTATTTCCTATGTGTGTGGTTGGTTTGAGTATAATGATATATATAAAAAAGTAATATTGTTTGAGTTTTCTTTGTAGAGAAAACTTAAAAATAACTAAATTCACTATCATATACCCCTTACTTGTTAATTCCCTCAGTCGGTGAGGGCCCTTTTAACTTCAATCAAAGAATCTATTATCCTTAAAAGAACATAAATAGTTTGGAGTTTGAAGATAACGTTTTACTGTATACTTATAGGTTAACTATATGAATATTTATGGTATATATATAACCTTAATTCATGTGAAAAAGTTGATTCCAACAATCGATGGGTATAATTATTATATTTTGAATGACTAAATGTTTCCATATGATCAATAAATAACTATAGATATATTTGATTCATCTAATGATGATTTTTTCATCATGGAATGGTTTTGCGATGATGGTATTATATTTTAATAATATAGATACTATTGGTTGAACTTGATGTGTTATCTTCTCATATTTTCTAGAATAAAAAATTTTAAAATCCAAAGGGATCAAGAAAATTAATGGAATTTTGATAAATTAAAATATTTTAATGAAGGTAATTCAAATTTGATGAAATATAAACTACTAATTTAGAGGTTTATGTATGAATATCTAAAAAATTATTTTTATGAAATAATGGATAACTTTTACACCATAGTTAAAAAATTTTTGAGAACCGTTAGAAGTTTTCAGGAGAAGACAGAGGCTTATATAGTTATGATAGAAATGATAATTATAATTATATATATATATATATATATATGATTCAATGGTATTATAAATTTATGTTTATGATCCTAACATACATCTATTTGATTTTTTTCATGGCATATTATTTTCATTGGAAATAATAAAAGAAATTTCATTGAAGACAAAGAGAAAGGATAATTATGAACTACACAGTAAAAAATTGATATAGGAATAAACAATTAAATAAGTTCATGTAGTTTAAGAATATTATAATGTATAAGTGTATATATAAATTAAATTTAAAAAATACATTCCATTCATTTCAATATGTTTCAAATTATTAAGTGGAACGTATTTGGGAAAGTTAATATTGATGTTTTTCAATTATGGATCCATGTAATTTTATAAAAAAGATTTATGAATATTTAGTGATGATTAAGAGTTTTCATATAAAGTTAATAATACAAGAAGTTTCATTGGGAAATATGTATCTTGATTTTAAATGGAAATGTTTTATTTAGAGTGGAAAGTTAATTTTTTTGGTAAAATAAAAATGATAAATTTCATATCTAGTAATGAATATAATGATAATAGATAAGATAATGAATAGGCCAAGAAATCCAATGAAGTTAGAGAAAATATTTTAAATGTGAAGGAGAATAAAGAATAAATGAATAGTGGAAATAGTATAATTGATTGAAGTGTGAGAGAAAGCTAAATGATGTTTAGGCTAAATAGAGAAATCAATGAATGTCTTTCAATGATTTCAAGATGAGGAAAGGAAAAGATGAATTGAATGAAATTCCATCAATAATTAGAAAAAAATGACACCTTAAAAACTAAAAAGGTTAATGAATTGGAAGACATAATAAATCTACATATTATAGAGATAAAATACACTTTTTGGAAGAAGAAAAGGTTAATGAATTTGAAAATAATCATGAAATAATTCAACATAAATTTATAGATATGGAAATATATTTAGATAAGTCAAAATATAAATTTCAAAATTTCATTGACAAAATTGGATAAACCTAAAAATTTTGGGTTTTTTGAAAAGTTTATGTAATTTCATAGGTAGAGAAATTTTAGCTTATGGGAAGGAAATAAATTCTATGAAATATATAAATTCTAGGAAAAAATGTTTGGTTGTAAAACATATTTCAAATGGTGATATTAAAATGAAATTAAAGAATTATATAATGAGGAAATAATTTTTTTGGAGTCTACCATAGGTTTTTTATAGAAATGATCCATGAATGAATGTCCATAATTGAAAGAAATGTATAAGTACTTTTCTGGAAAACATACATATTATAAATGGATGTATTCTATTCCTAGATATATTTGTTACTGTGGAGGATATGATAATAGTAAAATAATATATTTGTTAAAATGTTAATAATTTTATGATCCTTTAGGACATTAGAGGATGAGGTTGACGTGGATTCATCCCCTATAAAGTAAAAATGTTTAGAAAAAATAATAAAAAACTAGACCAATTTTTGAAAGAAATATTCAATCATTGTTATAACATTGAGTAATGAATGAACTAGATAGTATCTTTAATGAATATTGTCTTCCCTAAATACTATCTCAACTATGGTTAGTTTCAATAATTATAATTATCATAATTAAAAGAAATAAAAGGAGATGATGCTGATTATTTATGTTTTACAAAATCAATCCCATAAGGAACATCCTTTGACCTTGGATATTATATTTTCATCACATATGATTGATTATTTGAATCTCAAAAGTTATATTAAAAAGTGAAAGGTAGGGTCCCTCACCTTTTTAAATGACCCATCACTCAAAATAAATGGATTTTGTTTATCATTAATTAGGGAATATAAGGTAAAGTAAAATAAATTTTTTTTAGTGCGTAAAAAATATGTAATGATGGAAATAATGTTTTATTCTTAAAATATGAATGTTTTTTCAGAAATATTGAAAAATGTATTCATATTAGAAATATAACACTTCTTGTGTCACAAACTAAATCAGTTTGGGGATTGTGGAAATTCATGCCACATGGGATTCAAAAAAGGAAATTAGTCATGTAATCAAATAGAAGGATAAATTAGTCAATGTAATATGAGTTATCATAAAAAATTAAATATATTTTATGATGTTAATAATATAACTATAGAGATACATTGGATGTACACAACAAGTCAAAAAATTAATATTTTCAATTGTTCACATAAAAATGAAGACATTTGAATGTCACACCCCATAGAAATATTTAATTAAAATGTCTATAGGATAATGTGGAATAATTATAATATTTTAGATAAGTATTATATCTCTTTTGTTTATTAAATATATTGTACTAAATATATAGTTTTTATTAGATGTATGTTGAAGGAAATGAGAATGTTTAATATTTTTCAATGATGTAAAGATTAGGAGTGTGTAATATCTATGAAGATGTTGATGATAAATAATGGAATTGAATATAAAAGTGAAAAGTTAAAGAAATTCCTTGAAAATAATTGTATTCAAAATGTGTTTAGTACACCATATAATTAAAAAAATGGATATAAAGGAAAAAAATAAATTCGTTGGAAATGGATTGAACCATTATGGTGGAGAAGGATATGTCTATATTATTATGGACTCAAGAAATTAGTATTTTAGATCAAATTAAAAACCATTTTTTATTCTAACCAAATTATGAAATTACACCATATGATATATATTATAAGAAGACCAGAATATTTAAATACATTATCCAAATATGAATACCTTGTATTATCAAGGAGAAAGGTTAAAATTTGATGAAGGTTAAATAATGATATTTTGATGATATCTTTATTCATTATCAACTAAATGTAAGAGTATATCAATAATATGAAAATCTATAGAGAATATAGAGGATAATGATTAAATAATAATATTTGTACACTCAATTAATAGTTTCAAATATCACAAATCATATTCTTGGATTTATTATCATGAAGTAAAATAGGATGATTAGTTCGATAAGGTCTTTAAAAGGGATAAAAATTTATTTGAAGTGATTTTTTAAGATGATGATTCAATAATTTAGGGTGATGATTAAAAACTTTTAACAAAATATGCAATGTTATGAAAATAATTGTATGTTATGGATATTCTTAATGTTTATTTAAAACAATTAAAATATAGAGATCATAAAGTAGATAAACTCTTAAATGATGTTTTCATAGGCTAAATCAATGAATTAGAAAGAAGATTTAGAGTATCAAGAGCAGGATAATGCATTGAATATGGAGTTAGATCCATTGGGAATAATTATATATATATATATATATATATATTTCTGAAACTAACTTAAAATAATTTCATATAAAAAATATTAGCACTCCATAGTGATTTTAATGAGAAAGGATAAATGATGAGAAATATAGAAATAATCATGGGAAAATCTATCCTGTGTTGGAATGAAATGATTTTGATGAGACTTTTTCACCGATTTATAATAGTGAGACTATTATAATTTTTCCTTCTATATAATTAAAAAATAGATATTTGTTTTTTGATTTTTTTTCGATTTTAACCTTTCAGAATAGAGAACTTAATGAAAAAGTGAATACCGAGGAACAAAAAAGATGCATTACATAAGAAAATTAAGTAAATTATTTATATTGAAAAGGTGTGGTATAGTTTAATTAAATACCAATGTGTGTGGTAAAACATATTGGTTCATGCATAAATTTAATGAATCTTAGATATTCAAGAGTGGCTATAAACCTCAACATACAAGATGAAATAGAGGTATCATTAATTGTTATGGACTATGTATAATATTTTATTTTTTCATGAAATGATGTAGGAATTTTTAATGTATTTCCAATACTGATAAGTAATATATTTAATATTTTTATGCTTGGAAAGATTGAGACTTTCATAGTTTTGTATATTTCATAATAAAAATTTCATATTTTTTATACTTAGGAGAAGTATGTCTAATAACACATGAATAATTTTGGAATAGTGGTTTTAAAGATGGATTCTACACCAATTTGAGTAGAAACCAAGATATAAAAATATGAATATAGAAAGTATGTTTATTCAAGATAGATAAAAAAATTATTGGGAGGTCTCACCTGATGATAGGTTCAAGACCAAAGTTATTTTATATTGGTACACTATGTGATAGGTTTCAAAATGAACATAAAGAATAAAATATTATGTATTACAAGAAGATTATTATATACTTGAAAATAATGTTGAATTGTGATATATGAAATGATATAAATAGAAAAAATTATCTATTTTGATATATATGTAAGATCAGATGTTTTCTTAAATGGTAGAGATCATTTTTTGGTTTAAATACTTTTTATGGACTAATGTGAGGGCCTAATGGGATCATTGGTGTATCAGGGGTGTTTGGGGATTGTTTTTAGAATTAAGCCCATATTTTTTGAAAAATAAGGATCTGTGCACAGTTGTAAGAAACCTTGTGGGATGGTCCACACGGTTAATTATAACCCTTTGAGGTGGTCCAAGCTTATTTCAGGAGGTGCACGGCTTATGGAAACCATGATAAAAGGGGTGCACAACTATATGAGGGGCTTAAATATTTTTAATAGTGGCCGAGACCCTGTATGACCACAATGTTCCAAACCATTAACATGGAACTGGTTGAGTCTCTCCTTAACATAGTTAAGGGAATATGGTTGGCACAGAGTTTGTCCAACAATGCATACAAACCATGAGGCCCTGTGTTTCTTGAGAAAATTACCTTTTCTCCTTTAAAATTCTTGAAAACATAAAACTATTTATATTTCTCCCTTGGTGGAAAACCTTGAATGCTGGAGAGCTCCTTTAAAGAATTAATCATACCTTTTCCTCCCAATTATCCATTCAAACTCAGAGTCAAACCTCGTCAGTCTCATTGGATTTATACTAGTAAGTTTATCAATTATATTCTATTGTTCTTCGTTTGATTTTTTATCAATGGAGTTATTTAGGTGCAAATTAATATTCCCTATTTTAAGGTTATTCATTTTTCTCTTGATCTAAGACAAATCAAATATTGATACTGGTTGAATTCTATACTAAAGACCTATAGTATGTGGTTTGTACCTTTCCATCATGGTTTTGAGTTTTATAATAATAGTTGTAGTTTTTTAGCACACTAGGATTTATGATGGTTCCCCTAAAATGAATTTAATTACACGATTAAATTAATTGAAACTATTTCAGGTTTTCCATGGGTATCTTAGATGTTTTTGGTGGTTCTCCCCCAACCTAGGCCACCCATGGGGAGTGCCTTTTTGTTTTCAATTTTTTTATACCACCCATGGGGTGTGTCTGAGGTCACTATGTTATAGGGAGTATATTTGTTAATTTAATTTAATTGATATTATTGAAATTTGTTATTTCATCATTTTCTATGTGATAACATGATGTTAATTGTTAATTATTTATGTTTATTTTATAAAAATTATGGAAATGAGTTTGAATAAATAATGAAACATAATTAATTATTTAATGATTAATGTATAAGATGATGAATTCAAATGGTAGTGTATTCCTTGGATGATCTATTTGGGTCATTATTCCATATATTCCATGGATGTTTCTACCATGGATCATGTGCATGATAGTGGATTCCTTGGCGCTATTTATTCCTTAGGTCTTGATTCTGTAGGATACCTTGGGACTTTCTAACCCTTGTATCTTGATTTCTTGGGGTCACGTTGGACATTGTCTAGTGACATGATCCTTGGACCCCACCCAAGACTTTACCGAGTTTCCATAGACATGGTCTCAGTACTCGATGAGGATGCCTTTGTCTTCTATAACTTTTCTATGTCCCTTCAAGATATGACACTTTGATTACATGGAACGAACGTTAAGGATTAATTGATTATACATAATGTCCATGATTTATGTTATACTTGATTATATGTCATGGAAGTGGATGTAGTTTTAGACTTAGTTGAATGAAGTTTCCATGGTGGATCTTTTGTCATGTTTTATAGATATCCCTATTATGAGTATCCTTTTATAGTTGTTATACGAAAAAACATTACATGTTTATTTATATTTTATAACTTCCCATGATATGGAACACTAAATATTTTTATAGAGAGACTTGTTTTGATAAACCATATCATTTTTCTTGTGAAATATTTTCCTTGTTTACTTGCTGTCTTGGATTTTATACACGTGATATACTTTTCACGCTGATTTATATTGTATTTTACAAACTAGATTTTTTATAGACACTATTTTTGGTGGCATACATAGTGTTATCTCACAGCCTTTTTGGGCTTCTGTTGAGTACTTGATCAAATTTAATGGATGGAGGTAGGGACTGGGGGAAGTGCCCAGAATTCGATGATTAATTTGTTTTATAATTTAGATTAGGGGAGCACATGATCGAGCTATGGTAATGATGATAGTTGGGATAGTTTATTTTTGAACTTTCTGGAATTATGAAACATTTATTGTATTGGATGCATGTATACCTATTTTCTAGATTTGTAGGGAAGTGATATGAAACATCATATATAGATGAGATTACTTTTGGAATTGTTTATATACACATGTCTTGAAAGTTTGTATTCTATCTAGTTTATTTACTACTTTTTCTATTGACTGATATGTTTATTCCCATTTTTTACACACTAACATGACTGAAAAGTATCCCATTAGACACAAAATAGGCCATCGGTTCTAGTCGGTATCCTCTGGCATATAAGGAGGTGCATTTGTGGCCATGTGACCCCCCCCCCCCCCGCGCATGGAACCATTTAGTCATATCTAGGTCCATACATTACAAAGTTTTATCAGAATAGTTACTTCTCTGTCATTATTATTTTTAGGCAATAGAAATGGGATTTTAGATGTATTGGAATTTTGAAATGAGTTATTCTGGGTATCAGATAACCCACCTATGGGATAAATCCAAATTGAATCGACCAAAAATTGATATTTTTTAGATTTATTCTATTATATTATATTTGATTACACCATTGGGTGGGGAACAAAAGTTGTGATGTTATAAATTATATTATTAAGGATCTGTTTTACCGTTTCGTAAGGAGATAACAATATGTATATCATGCATCATTTTAGTTACATGCTATAATTCACATTCCATGCATTATGACATGCCATATTTCATAAATTTTTTGACTTCATGACATGGTGATATGTTCCTTGAATGATATATGTATGATTTGATAAATGATTTGTGTAGGGAAATGAGAAACATATATAGAGTTACTTCCATAAAATAATTTTTTTTTCTTTTTTAGACTATAATAGACGCCCAAAGTAGTCAACTATGGCATGCTGAGTCATTGACCATTTGTCACATAGATTAGAACATGTTGTGGTAGGGATAATTGGATGCCATATCTTGGTACATAATGTGTATGGGTCCTTATAGTTCATTAGTTGTGGTCTATTTGGTTCAACCATTTGAATATAATTATGAAATGATAATGAATTCAAATTGAAATTGAAATGTTGAAATAGAGACATGTCCTGGAACTAGCTTTTAAATGGGTAGCAGGTAGTGTCTCCAGTGGAATTTGTAACTACTTATTTTTACCCACTACAAGATTTAGATGTAGTATTAGGAGTAAAATCTTTTTATAAGAAGTCTTTGACCACCCCAACTTTTTATTTTCCAACTTTTCATTATCGGTCTTTTCTGACAGATTTGGTTTTCATTGTAGACACATGCTACCATGAAGACATACATTCTTATGCCAAGAGGGAGGCGAGTACCAAAATATAGTAGTGTTGGAACATGGGATACTATTGGATCCTCCTATAGTGAAAACTAAGGAACCATTGGTTTTACTAGAAACATGTTCAGAGGAGTAGTTCTGTGAGGGGTTTTTATAATATATGTATACTTTTCAGGGAGCACTACAAGTTGCCTTGTGTATGGAAGCACAAAAATGGATGTTCCCATAGTATAATCCTCTTATGTTTTCAATGGATGGAAATCCATAGGATATTTATGAATGGATTTAGATTACTTTGTATCAAGTTTTGAGATTCTAGAGACACAACCTGAGATGAGAGTGAATCTCGAAACATATATTCTTAGAGAAGAAGAAAAATGATTTTGGGATGTCTTAAACTTTGAAAATAGGGTACGATATATGGTTTGAGTTGATTTAATCACCCGGTTTTATGAAAAATTCTTCCCCCAGACTATAAAAGTAGGTAATTATATTGATTTTGTACATGTTTTTTGGGAACTATGACTGTTATGGAATATTTCACATGTTTTTCAGTGCATCAGCATTTTGTACCGATATATCTTGCTGATTACATATAGAGGGTGACATGATTCCTAGAAGGTCTCAAACATAGTATTCAATATCTGGTCAATGTGTTTAGGTTGAAGACTATTACGGAGATAGTTAATCATAAACTAATGATAGAGTAGAACCTAAGAGAATATGGGGGCATAGAATCGGTTAGTTTAGTCTCCCAACCCAGTGGTTCATCATCCGGTGGAAGGAAGAAACATCTTATAGTTTATCGTGAGGGGAGTACCATATAGTCTATTTGTGATAGTATCACTATTTTATATGATTAGTGTGGAAGATGGTGATATATAAAAATTCAGTGTGATTAAGACCCAATTGATTGATGACCTTGCAGAAGGATGGGTCACATATAATATTTTTACAGGGCCTTCCCCCCAGTGGTCAGTGTTTGGGGGTCATATCTAACTCCATGTTCAGGAGTGGGTTCCAAATATCCACATAAAGATAGGATATAGAGTAGTACCGATCATTTAGGATGATGTGGTGGATATGGCCAAGATAGCCATATATCAGTTTTACCTAGAAAACAGAGTGGACTTTCTCAAGGTAGTGAGGTTGTGTAATAGGGCCCCAGTTTAGAAAAGATATATCCAATACATCCTACATCCATGGAGAAGAGTTTCATTCCATCAATAATGAGAGATGCAATCATAGTATCATCTACACTAGTTTATTCTCTTTTAGAAACAAATAAATCCCATTGTTTCATTTCTATACCCGTAGTGAAGAGACTTAGGATATATTTTTTTCCAGTTTTATGGTGGTGTAATGACCTCAGATACTCTATTGGGGATTTGGGCAGAGGGTGTACGCCAGTTTGGGGAGTGACCCCTTGATATTGGTGGGTGTCACATTGTATGGGATCTCTTTTTCCTCAAGACGATAGGGTTTGATGTTATACTTAGGAAGGGATGGGTAGTTTCTTTTCAACCCTATGTTGACTGTTATCACTGCTATGTGATTTTAGATCTCCAGAGGGAATTTTATTTATTCACACGGGTAAATGGGATGTATAGGTGATATGAGCTAGACCGTAGCATCATGGGATGAGTGGGAGGATAACCCATATTTCTAGTTTTTATCTGGAAGTTCATGGACCACATTAGAATAATTTTCCTCTATTGGTTGATCATTTTAGGGATTATTTCCTAGATGAATTTTCTGGTTTGAAACTTGTGACAGAGGTGTAGTTCTCCATTGCGCTAGTTCATAGAGCCTCACCAGTATACATTACTCCTTATAGGAAATCTACTATGGAGTTTTAGTATCTCAAGAGGCAACTAAAAGATTTGGAAGAACATGGGTTTATATGACCCGATACTTCTCTGTGGTGTTCGCCATTACTTTTTCTGAAAAGGTGGTTGGTACACTAATGCTATGTGGTAATTATCATAAATTGAACTAGTTTTTAGGTAATAATTGGTATCCTTTCCACATATATATTATCTCTTTGACCTGCTCTAGGATCTTGGATTTTCTGAAAAATTGGTTTGAGACCTGGATATCACCAGGTGCATGTTCGACCAGTAGAGATACCATCTATATCACTTTGAATATATTATGTTTTATATGAGTATTTAGTTATTCCTTTTGGTCTCAAAAATTAACCAAATGTTTTCATGGAGCTAATGAATTGGGTTTTCATCCTTTTTTGGATTTATTTATAGTGCATTTTTTGGATGATATCTTGGCGTGTTCTAACAGTCAACAAAAATATTCCAAAAATCATGATATCATTTTGGTTACACTAAGAGAGTATAAATTATATTCTAAACTCATAAAATTTCACTTATAAATGTATAATATTTACTTACTGATTTATATTATCTCAGAAACAATAGTATCAGTTGGCCCATATAAAGTGAGAAATGTATTTTCCTGAGAGAAAAGGCATTGATATATAGAGATTATTGGGGATACAAGAATATTATAAACATTTCATATAGGAATTATCACACTTAATAGAACTTATTATGATATTTAATAATAATGGTTCAATATTTTTATAGACATATACTTGTGAGAAATCCTTCTAGGACATAAAAGGGAGACTGACTTCAGCGACGTTCCAGATTCTGCCAGATCTGAGAAGGAGATACACTGTGTAATTTTACAATAGAAAATACCCAAATTATGATATTAAGTTAGTTGTAGTTGTTAATGCTTTTCCGTATTAGAGAAATTATTTACTTTAGAGTGTTTTGGAGTGTACATATACCACAAAAGTCTCATGTACATATTTACACCACATGACTTGAATATGAGGTAGAGAAGGTTGTTTGAGTATCTGCATTATTTTTCACTTAAATATTTCATATATGATTGGAAATAGAAATTTACATTTAAATATACTAAGTAGGCATGATCTGGTATAGGAAGTTCAGGAATCCATTAGTGAGTAGAATATTATGGCCTTATTTTTAGATATGCACTTGTAGGTGTAGGGTAGTCAAGGAAAAACCTTTCATTCATCTTTATCTATGATATCTACTCCTCTAGATATATTTTGGGAGAGATATATTTCTGATTCCGAGGGGATTATGATATGAGATAATGTGGTAGGTGAGGACTCTTCTCCTAGTTGTATTGTGGGTGAGGACGAGATCCTACATATATAGTCATATTTGGGTTCCACTAAATATATGTGAGAAGATGATACAAGAGTTTCATGCCTCAATTTCTATATTGAATCCGTACATAACAAATATGTATCATGATATATGTCATAAGTAGTATTGGTGGATGGGTAAGAATCATTTTTTTGTAGGTTTTTTCATGAGGAGTTTCACCTGTCACAGATGAAGGTGGAACATTATCCACCAGCCAGACTTTTACAGAAATTTCCTATTCCTATGTGGAAATGGGATGATGTCAAAATGTATTTCATGACTTATTTTATGATGTATTGTTGAGTTATTGACATTGTATGATTGTTTATGGATATTCTCTTGAAGGTTACTCATTTCTTACCAATCCGGGAAACATTATCAGTAGAATATCCTAAGAGGCGGTATATCCATAATAAATTGTGGCATCAAGGGGTCCCTCATAATATTTTTTTAGATAGGGACATGAAATTTACATCTCATTTTTGGAAATTTTTATAGATGGATTTCGGTAGATAGGGGATTCTGAGTATGGTATACATCCCTCATATTGATGGCCAGTCAGATTGTACAATTCAGGTTCTTGAGGACATGTTGAGAGTATGTGTCCTTGATTTTTGTGGATCTTGGGAGAGACATATACCCATAGTTCTATTCTCATAGAACAATATATATTATGTGACTATAATGATGGAACCATATGATTATTTTTATGGTATCCCATTCAGACCGACCCCTTTCTTGTTAGAGGAAGGTTTAATAACATTATTCAGACCTCATCTCATTTCGGAGACTTTGGGGTATGTTTAGTTGATTCAAAAATAGATGGATACAACATAATCTTGATAGAAATATTACAATGATTATCATCGAAGAAAACTAGATTTTTATGTCATGGATCATGTATTTTTATCTATGTCACCATGGTTAGGAAACATGAAGTTTAGGAGATAGGGTAAGATTTAATAGTGATATTTTGGGTTGTTCGAGATTCTTTAGAGTTTCACACTAGAAGAATATCAATTTAAGTTACTTCAGTGGTACTAGTCTATTCACGACATCTTCATGTATATAAACTAAAATATTATCAATCAAAACTATCTAACACTCCACATCCAGATGAGGTGGAGTTATAGGTGGATACATCCTTATAATATCCTCCAATTAACACTGTTAAAAGTGACATGATGGTTCTATGAGGATGGTCAATTCCTCTAGTTTAAGTGTTATGAAAAAATTCATGTTTATAGGATGATACACAGGAGTGTGAATCCAATATACATGCTCAGTGGATAGAGTTATTCTTAGTTGAATCTTGACCACCCTTAAGATTGAAATTTGGGGTTGAATTTCTTTAAGGGTAAAGAATGTAAGGTCCTAGGTTTTCCTATGAAGTAAATATATATTTTTGGTTTAAATGGATTTTTATATCCTAATGTGAGTTCCTAATGTGATAATGGGTGTATTAAGGGAGTTCAGGGCCTGTTCGAAGCCCCAAACATGATTTTTTGAAAAAAACGTGGAAATAAACATGGTCAAAAGAAAATGTGTGGGATAAGAGGCAAAGACACTTCAACCCATTTGAGGTGGTCCAAGCCAATGTTAGGAGACACAAAGTTTAATGAAACCATGCTTAAGGGGGAGAATTACAATGAGAGGGGCTTTAATGTTTTTAATAGCGGCCGAGACATGGTTTTTACATGGTTTTCTAAACTGTGCACATGAAACCATGTGCACCCCTAACACAAGAAGGGTGCACAATTGGGGAATATTTTTTCTAACTGTGTTGGAAAACCCTGAATCCTGGTGTTTCTGGGGGAAATTACCATTTATCTCTTGAAAATAAATATAACATAATCATGTTTCTTTTTATACTATAGTTGATAACCTTGAATATTGCAGATCACATCTGAATCTCATTTAATATATATTTCTACAGATTATCTATCAAAATTCAGATTCAAAAACTGTTGGTCTCATTGAATTCGTACTGGTAATTTATTTACTCATCTTGTGTTTTTATTTGTTTGAATTAGTATTGATGTTGTTATTTAGGTTCAAGCTAATGTGCTCAATTTTTTGGTTTTTCATCTGTTCTTCATTTTTCTCTAGATCTAGAAGGAATCAATGAATGATACTAGATGAGTTCTCTACAATGGACCTACAGTAGGTTTTTTATACCTTTACCTATTGGTTTGGTGTTTTATAAGAATAGATAATTTTATTCCACAAGATTTAACTTATAGAGGTTCCCCAAAAATGAATTTAATTCCATGATTGAATTAATTGGAACCTATTTAGGTATCCCATGAGTACCTTAGAGGTTGTTGGAGGTTATTTCCCCATCTAAGGACACCCATGAGGTGAACCTTTGTTTTTTTTTCACTTTGTTATACCACCCATGGGGTGTGTGTGAGCTCACCTGGTTATAAGAAGTCCATTTATTAATCGAATTGAATTGAGATAATTTTGAGATTGTGTTGCCTCCTTTTCTATGTGATAACATGATGTAAATTGTTAATTGTTTAAATGGATATTATAGAAATTATAGAAATGAGTAGGAAGAACTCATGTAATGTGATTAATTATGTAATGAGGAATGTATCAGAAGATGAATTGAAATGGTACTGGACTCCTTGGATAATCTCCTTAGTTCACGATTTTATAGATTCCATGGATGTTTCTCCCATGGATCTTCTTTATGATAGTGTATTCCTTGTACTGGTTTCTTCCTTGGGTCCTGATTCTATTGGATGCCTCGGGCATTAATAACCATTGGATATTTCTTTCTAGGGATCATATTTTACATAGTATGGTGACATACTCCTTGGTCCCCACCCAAGTCTATAGATATTTTCCACTAAGATGGTCCCAGGACATGATAAGGTTGCTTTGGTCTTCCAAACCTTAGATCTAGCCCTTAATGGGATGAAATTTTTACTACACGACACAACCATTGGGAATGACATGATTATATGGAAAGGATGTGATGTATGTTACACTATATTATATGTAATGATCTTGGTAGTGGTTTTAAAATATGTTTTAAAGCATGGTCACAGTGGATCTTTTGGTATGTTTTATGGATAGCCCTAGTACGAGTATCAACTTATTGTTGGTAGGATGGAAATCATTAAATGTTTATTTATATTTTTCGGCTTCCCTTGATATGGGATCCTAATTATTTTTGGTAGGGATCTTTGTTTTTCTAGATAGTTTCACATTATTTTTAACACATATTCCATGGCTAGTTGTTTTCTTTTTTGTTATACCTAAGATATACATTGCACATTGATTTAGCTTTATTACACATCTTGTATTGTTTATAGATACCATTTGTGGTATCCTACTGAGAGTTATCTCACATCCTATTATAGTTATCCCTGGGTACCTAGATAGACACCAAGGATACATGTAGGGACCAGGTAAAGTACCCATAGTTTGATGCTTGATTCATTTTTTGGTTAGTAGAAGGGAAGTACAAGACCAAAATATTCTTGTGATGCTAGACGAGATAGTTACTTTTAGGTATTTTTAGTATTATAACATATGTATTGTACTAGATACATGTATAACTATTTTCAAATTTGTAGAGACATAACATGACACATCATCAATATATGTGATTACTGTTGGCATTGTTTATATAATCCTTCCTTTTTTAAATGGTTGGGGTTGAAGCCTCATTTTATTATTAAATAAAAGTAAATACCTATTTTAACGTGGTAGAAGGAGACCCACTACATATCCCGAAGGCGCAATGGGAATGTAGCACATTACATGGCCTGCATGCCCAAATTTTGGGCTCAAGGCCCATTCTGTGAATAGTACTGCTACAGTATCCACTTTCTATTATACTGGCATTGTTCCCGCTACTTTTATAGTGTCCTTGCACCACTACAGTACCTGTCGTTGCTACATTACCTCCACTACTACAGTACCGTACAGTACTACTATAGTACCTGCACCCAATGGGTTTTAAACCCCCAATATTCATTTAGGATTATGGAGTTCTTACCACTAATCCAAACCCAAAATACTTTATAAATTCCTTGCTTAGATGTTCATCTTCTATCTAGTTGATTTACTTATTTTTGTTGTTGACTGATATGTTTACTCTGATATGTTACACTCTGACATGATGTAATAGTCTCCCCACTAACAAACCCTTATCCCTCACTTCTAGTCGATGAACTCTAGGGTACGAGGAGAGATAATTGATGAAATGTGACCCATAGAACCTAATCAAAATTTAGTGGAATTTGAGTGAAGATGTTAAAATATATAATTGGATTAGGCTAAAAAATATTAAAATATAAAATCAATTTTAAATAGAGTTTTCATTATAAGATATAATTATGTAGCATAGAATACCGAGAGGTATGTTTTAGTGAAATTTAGTACTAACAGGGTATTTTTTGTTTCAACAATACGAGGGATGATCCCATTAATATGGATGAAAATTTAATTAGATTATATCAAGGCTGATGGGATTTTTCAACTTCCCATAGGTTGTAATATTATAAGTATTATAAATATTTCATGAAATATAATTCAACACCCATGATATAATAAAATTGATATAAAATATAAAATCATTAATGAGTTAGTTTAGTATGGTAAAAAAATATAGAGTTTTTTCCTAGTAAGGAGAAACATTGTTAATATGTTCACTAAGAAACTACCAAGTAAATATCTTCTAAATTTAAGGTTGATTGTAGGAGTTTAGACTTAATCTATTTAAGCCAAAGGTATTGTCACTTTATCCCCTATATCAATTAAACTAGGGAAATGTTTCTCCAAATGGGAAAATAAATCAAAAATCTCTTAGAGGACTTTCATTAACAATAAATGGGAGTGTGAATTTATGGGATGAAATTAAATATATATATATATATATATATGCAACTATCATTATGGAAGAAAAATATCTTATTTATGGGGAGAATATATTTAGGGTGAATTTTTAAAAATGTAATGATATGAAGTCCACATGTGTGAGTAACGAGATATTCTATTATTTTCAATAATAAAATTTTCAAGAACATTTTATTATAGTTTCAAGGTTCAAATAACAATGTTGTGAAAGGAAAGAATATTTTTTTGAATTCAAGAATTTTGAATGTGTAAGAAATGGATGTTAGTCTATTTAATGTATAACATGATACAATTATATAATATTATTATTTCATATAAATAGTTTATTCATGTAGTCTTGGAATTATTGAATGATGATTCACTTTAAAATATTTTATGATTGAAATTTTATATATCTTCAATTATTAAAAAAATATGGTGTTTTTTAAACCATGTTATAGTTTTGTAAATTATTAAGACCAAGAGTTTGTTTAAAATTCAGAAGATTATTAAGTCCCATGTGGGTTTTTATAATATCATGTATTATAGAAGAAACCCTTTGAATTACAGTGTTTCTCTTGTGTGAATAAGGTGATAAAATATTATGTATCAATGGTTATTTGATTATATATTGATGAAAATAAATAAGGCATTTTCATACGATTATAAAATGGATTTCCATCTAAGTTTTATATTGATTGGAATCTTGAGATAGATGTAATATGTTTTGAGTTTAAATGATAATCTTTCATAGAAGTTTTGGACGTTCATATTAAATCACACTATAGAACAAGTAATCATATTATAATGAATACTGTGAATGATTAATTTAGATTAGAAGGAATTCTATGTAAGATTAACCATACTAAGAAAAAATATATGTATGAATTTTATTTGAATAGGTTTAGTTTATTTGTGATATTAATATTATAATCATGTGTCAATGGGAAGTATGTAAGAATTCACTGTTCTAAAATGATTTTCATTGAATATTAATGTATGATAATGGAATATTGATTCATTCCACAATAAATTGGCATAAAAAATGATCTATGTTGTGGAATATCAATATATAGTGATGGAAGACATAATCACATCACAAAAAAGTGATTCATTCTATAAATTGATAATTAAATATGAAAATTCTTAAGTATCTATTTATAGATTAATCATCACATTTCTTATTGGATCATGGTATAATTCTTATAGAAGATGATGAAAAAATATTTTTCAATGATGATCATTATAAGTATATAATTTAGTCTTTGTATAAATAATTTATTTTATATCATTTTTTTCATTATGAGAAAATAAGGCTATATTGGGAAATCCATGTAATAGAATAAGATGAAGTGAGGATTGGAGGGTAGTGTTTCACTATAACGAGAAGTCGTGAAAGTTATTATCCACATTGAAATGAGATATGTGAATTAATCCTGCCAAAATATTTGTTTTCACATGACATCCATTTAAGCCTATAAGAAAGTGAGTATTTTCTTTCACCATGAAGAGGCTGACATCACCCAAAAGGGAAAAAAATTAGATGATAGTTGTGGAAAACTAGTTGATATTTCCACAGTAGTGAAGGTAACATCATCATATATACCAAAGTATATAATTCATTTTTTTGATAATGTAACTCATTTGGTGCCTCATGGGATTCTACAATAGAAATATTGACTCCATCTATGTTTAACTTCTTGATTTGGCATAATAACAATCTAGATCCTCAAAATGATAATTATATCCACTATAAAGGTATCCATTATAACTCAAAATGATTACGTTTAATGAACTCAAAATAAAAGATAAAATAAAATCTATTAGTTGATGTAGAGGGTATTGATTCATCTAGATCATTCACATTATATTTCTAGTGTTTGATATCCAGATCGAGTCACTTGGCATTTCCCCTCACATATGTTTCACAATATTAAAGGAATTTTTACTGAAGGTCTATCCCATAGCATGTTATTCAAAAGTGTTTGTTAGGAAATTTGGAAGACATATAATTTTACTCAAATACATGGTTGGTGGAATAGAATGGAAAGTCTAAAATATAGATCTCTATTTAAGATCAATTGACTAAACCCACAAATTAGAGGTATGACATTTTCAAAAACCTTCTAAAACCTTTTCCTTCACTAATAAAAGGCCCTAGAAGGTGGTTTAAGAGAGTGTAATATATGTTGGATTTTATATTATGGACATATAATGATCTTAATTATTAATAATAATTGTAGATAAATCCCTGTAATTATTCAAATTGGTCATATATTTTCTCATAGTAGGGGTTTTAATCTCATATCATTAAGAACATTTTATAGGGATGGTGATATCCTAATAGTAGAATATTGGGATATTCTAAATGGGTTGAATTTAATCTAGATCAGAAAATATTATTACTTATGGTTGGGTATGAATCTACCTTAGTGATCAAATTCTTTTTGGTTCAATCAAATATTCATTAGACTATCACATAAGTCATCAAATTTTAGTCAATAGAGATTGACCAATATGTGTCAATTGATCACAACTCGGGAGTGAGTAACATAGTGGCTTAACTCATCACATCTAAAAGAGGTTATGAAATAATTCGTAACTTTTATAGCACTGGATCAATCCCTTATCATTGTATATAAATATTGTGTGTAAATTTACTATGGAACCATAATTTCATTACTCTTTGATGTATTATTTTAGTGGATAATAAACCATATTTAAAGAAATTATTATTTGTACCTTACTACTAATTAGAGTGGATAGAAGGGATAAAAAAATCCAAAGGATGAAAAAGAAGTGGTAGTAAATGAGGAGTGTTACATTATTGAAATTTAATTTGAAATGGAAAGTTCTTATATTATGAATCGTGTTTTTTCTACTATGAAAGAATATAGGGAGAGGATACAGTGTTTGTTACTAATGAGGAAGAATATGAGAGATATTTTTTTTACATAAGATGATTAGTAATAGGAAAAAGGGAGAGGAGGAGGGATAAACATAGTGAGAACATAATGTAAGTTTATCTTGGTATAAAATTCTGTTATGGTTAAAAAGTTAGCTTATATATCATTATTTACGTCAGAAAACATTACACATGTTTAGTTTAGAGACCCAAAGCTTGACGTACATGGACATTACATTACTTTTTCAGAATACTTGGTATATAACAAAAACAGACACACAAGGACCGTAATAGTTTAGTGTCTTTGAAAACTCAGAATATAATCTTCTAATCATGGTGAAAGATCTTCAACATCTCCCATAAATATCTTCCCCTTTTTTTCATACCTAAAACCATTCTTTATATCCTGGGGAAAATAAAAAATAAAAGGGGTGAGCTCAAATTCCCAGTAAGGGTAAACATAGAGAACATAAAACAATCCATAAACATTTGAATGAAAAAACTTGAACATAAAATCTAAAAATCAAAATCTTGAGCAAAGATATGAATCTTGGAAGTATGTAAGGCATATATCATAATGGAACATCATTCATGATAAAATATCATGGGAATAAAACATGTAATTTTGGAAACCATTAAGCACATGTTATGATTTCCATAGTAGCCAAGGCATTGCTTCCACGACCATCTTAGTGGACAAAGTCCCATTCTGAATCGAGTTCACTCCTCGTTTCAGTCCTGTAACACTGAACCGAATTAACTTACCGTTCTAGGCATGTCTATCTCATGAGATATAAACCATTACCCAATGCATTGGAGGGAGATTTAGGTCCCACCCATCTCATTATGAAATCATTCTTACTTTTTCCACAAAATAAACTTAAAACATTCATCATAAACCAAAGAATAAAATGGGTTTCATAAACATCATCTCATCATCTCATAATCCATATAAAACAAATGGAAATTTCATCATAACAAAAGTGAAACCATATAAATCATAGAGACATTAAACTTGAAACATACACATATGAGATAATGTCATCTTAGATGGAAAATGGTTTTGATAAAACATTTGAAATGAAATCTTGAGGAAAATATCCTTTCTTCTTCAAAATCATTTTCCTTTCAAAAAATTCCATGCACTTTTAAAATAAAAGTATTTTTTTGAAAATTGTCATAAAATCTTGTAGATTAAGCTTCATGAAAATGAGGCATTATGAAACCTTAAAAATCCGTTCATGCAGTATATGTTAAAAATAACATTCTTCTTGTACTTTTGTTGGAAAAGTCAAAAAGTACCTCGTACTAAAAACGAAAAATGATTCCTTTCATATCTTTTACTAAAAACTCACTGAAGGGTAAAATTGGATTTAAACAATTGTAGGTGGATGAAAATAATATTACATATTGAAGAAACATGTATGTGGATGATAAATATTCCCCAGTAAATTCTGAAATATAAAAATCTCAGATAAAAATTGAGATTGCGATATTTTCCCTTACCTTAGGTCCGACATGCTTCGTACATTTCCGAAAAACCTGTATAATGATTTAAATAATGTCATTGACTTATTACAAAATCATATTCATTATTATGATATCATATATGGTTCACTTATGACTTTATATTACCCGTTCTTTTGTAAGTTCCATGTTAAGGAAGCATTTTGGGTTAAATCGTTTTATTTATCGTATGTGTTTTGACTTGTTGTTCTTGATATTATTAATTATATCCTGATTTACTTAATTCCAGAATGTAAAACATGATTTATATATAATATATATTTCAGTATATACATATATATATGATAGATCGATTAAATGTAATGAAATACACCGTTCATGGAGACGGTAGGCCGTACGTACACATGAACACTGTTTTCGTTTCCTTATTGAATTGAATGAAATTAAGTAGATGACATACATATATATACACATAAATCCAGAATCATTATAATGTCATATATTTCATGTTTAATTATTATATATACTTTATAATCATTCTTGAACGGTTAACATGGAGAGTGAATCTCATCGCGTCGTGGAGACGGTAGTCCGTACGTACGCACGAGCGATGATATCATTCCCATGATCGTGGAATTGAATTGAAGTGTATGTATAATATTTAATAATCAATATCACTATAAAATAATCATATATATTTATTCTTTACACCATTATACCCATCCAAGTAAGGTTGTGGTGGAAAATAGATTACACCACGGCGTGGAGACAGTATTCCGTACGTACGCACGCGCGGTGATTTCGTTTTCCGTAGGATGGATAGATGGTGAAATAGGGTTGTTTAATACTTATAATAATATATCAGTATATGAGTGATACTGATTTTATTAATTCATAATGAAACAACTAAAGAAGAAGAAGTGGAAGAAGGAATAAAGTTGAAAGAATCGGTAACAGATATTACCTCTTCTTTCGACACGCCTTTTTGAAACCTCCTATTAGGGCACTAAGATTGGTCTTTGAAGAAGAAAAGAACCTATAGGATGTTTATAGGAAAGTGGAGAAGAGAAATTTTCAGGGGTTGGCCGAGCTTGAAGGATCAATGTGGTGTGAGGAAGAGAGGGAGGAGGTTCCCTTTTATAAGAGAGGAGATGGGCACCTTTGGAAAAACTAAACATATTATTTTATTATAAAGTTATATTCAGTTTTTAATAGATCCAAATTGATTTATTTCAAAGCTAAGGTGGGGATGGGGCGAAATCCTCTCATAAAATATAATTTAGACAAGTTTATATTTCTATTTTAACCTTATCATTTAGATTTAACTTTAAGTTAGATAATTTAACTTTTACCGTGTCTTCTTGTTTTCTTACACTATAAGGTCAATAAACTTAATATAACAATCCAAACGAACCCAAGTTGTTTATTATTAATATATGTAACCTTATCTAAGTCATTTTTCCGAACCATTGATTTTTAGGAATAAAATAACAATTAATAATGTAATATTTGTTTTAAAAACAAATTTATGTCAATTTTGACACTATTTGGTAATTGATTTTTGTGAAAACCATAACAGAAGGATTAGTTCAAAAAAAGTTAATTAAATCAATACTAACATGTTATATTAACATATAAAATTAGTGCAATTCATAAAAAGTGTCAAATTACATTTATTTGGGTATTTATAACATCAATTATGTCAATATTTCATTAATAAGATAATTACCGCATCATCATTGTGTCATAAATAAATTAAATTATTTAATTTCTAAAAATTTTAAATAAAACATCATTATGTAGGAAATCTTTTTATATTTCTAATTAATATTTATAGTCGAATTTATCTTATGTATAACCCAATATTAAAAATGATTTAGTTATTAAACATTGATTTTAACTATTTTAACCCTTGTTTAAATAAATTAATAATAACTGTCCTAATCTAATCCAAGTGGACCTAAATGGTCATATTTTATTTCTAAGGTTGTTTTTGGTCGAATTAAACTTATCCAATAGAATTAGTACATGTTTTAGGGTAATAATAATATCATTTATACCCTTAATTACCCAATTTACTTTTAACCGTGGTAAAAAAAGTAAAACGTTACTATTCAACAAAAATTATTTTCGTCTCATTGAACAACATTTTAGTCCTTGATATTAACCGTGTATCTCGGATTTTTGAAATTCGACAAACAGAAGTGGTAAAATTATGTTTTATGTGAATTTTCAAACTCTCTTAGGAGGTGGGTAAAAGACAGTAAAAAGTTCAATAAAATTTTTATATATCTAAAATTATTATAAAATTACTCCAATGACTTAAATTGAACTTATATAGGTATTATATATCAATTTTGTCCTAAACTAAATTTAAATAAAATAAATAATTATTTAATTAAAAATTCGGTTTTTGAATAGTAACCCAGTGTTTTCAGTATTCATCAAAAATTGAATGTTTTCAGAAAAATACCAAAAATTCACCCCAGTCTAATTTCGATATTCTGAATCCAAAAATGAAGTAAATTTTGAAAGATAAAATTTATAAGATTTAAAAAATTGGGTATTACTATTCATAACGGCTAGTTTATATAACATATCGTTGTTTATCGAAACTCGGTATTGCGTACAACACACACTATCGTGGAAGGTCGCGATTGCGTGTAATGAAAGCCAAGTCAGGGATGCATGTTATGAAAGCTCCTTTTGGTTTAGATTAAAACACAAGACATTAATGAAATTAAAAATAATATTTTCATAGAATCTCAGGGTGTTACATTCTACCCCCCTTAAAATGAATTTCGCCCTCGAAATTCATCGGGGTTATAAATGGTTCACTACTCGAAAGTTTATTTAATAGAAACCCACATCATAAAAAGGAATACAAAAAATTGGCTTCAAAAACTAAATTATGAAATGTAATGGATACCCAAATAAACTAATCACTGAGTTTCCACATAAGAGAACATATGTGAAAATATGGATATGGAAGAGAAATCTAATCGTCATGTTCTGATGGAGAGTGGTAGAGAACATGGCTATGAAAAAGACAACAATCACAAAGCCATAAATTTGTGATGATCTAGGGTACCATCTAATTCAACAGATATAAGGGCACTAGGACAACATTTTTGGTTTTCAAGATCATTTTCCTGAAGTTGAAGAATTCGAATTAGAATAAATACTTACTTTATTTCGGTACAATCTCACTGTTGTTCGTGATTTGAACAATTTCCACTTCATCTCTTAAATAAATGAAGTTGAATTTGTTATTCGTGAAGTGTTAATAGATCATGTGATAGAATGATGAGTCATTCCATATGTTTCAAACAAAAGGTTAGCAAAAGTTATCAAATATACATAAGTCCATCTATGGCGAGGTTAATCGTATTTGATTCCAAAAATGATCTTATAATTCATATATTATACCGCTTAATAAAATGAAACTAGTTTCTACTAACCAGGGACTTCCTGTAGGCCAGTGGTATGCGATACAGGGTAGTCGCACTTCGGTTTTGGGTTTGATTCCCACAGCCTTGTCCGACGCGATGGGCTGTCGCCCATCCTGCAGGTTGTCCTTTTTCTAAAACTACATTACTATAACATCCAATCAATAATATCGAAATTTTTTTTATCCTTAAACAATACTAACTTATTTCCAATATAATCCATTCCAATCTTTAGGCTTATCCATAATACTACAATCCACTCTCATATTATAGTGAAAACGATTACCAGAGATTTCATATAACAAGCATGTTAATACCATCGTTGATCCCCATATATCATAAGATATGACCTGTTGGTCACATTCCAAACATTTGAAGGCCTTAATCTTGTATTCTCTTGAAAAATGAATACCCATTGAATCTTAGTGAAAACATGAGTGTTGTCAAAAGTTAACTCTTTCCACATACCAAAACCCCAAAATTCTATATACTCAAACCATGATATAACTATTTCCTTATATCAGTCATGCGCTCATGAATACTGTCAAACATTTCATTGTCTCCTTATCCCTTCATTATGCGCATATCATCTTCTTTCAAAAATATCTCAATCACTTTCCATGGTTAGAGGTACCATAAAATTATTGAAAATCACAATAGACCAATACATAAATATTCCAATATTCCACGATACTATATAAAACATTATTTTTGAATCCCATTACATAAACACTTAATCATTCCACCACATCATTTTTATATTCAACATCGCCAATAGTGATCGCATGTGACTTCCCTTTGTCCATTTCCTTAAGTGGTTGCTCATGTCGATCATCATTAACCCTTGGATTAGGGCATTGATTAACATAATGCCCCATTTCATTGAACTTGAAGCATTGAAGTGTTGGTGGTTCATTCTCTGCAGTCTTTTCTTTATTCACATCATTGGAAACCCTTTTTCCATTACTTAGACACTCAGCTACTCGATGACCTTCTTTTCTACACATAAAACATTTTCTAGTCCCTTTAAGACAATATCCACCATTCTTCTTTCCACACTATGATCATAAGAAAACATTCATCTTCTTTTCACCATTATTCTGAGATTTCTCCTTGAACACCATCTTTCGTTTCATGTCAAAACCATGAGATGGATATGTAACAATAACTTCCATTTCTACCTTGATAGCACAACACACAATTTCTTCATAGCTATTGAAGTCTCTTACAGCTAATGTCCTTCTAAGATTTGGTTTTAAGCCACTCAATAATTGATCAACTTTACTTTCAGGTTGGATGATAAAGCCAGATGTATACCTTGCAAGCCTTGTAAAATTCGCTTCATATATACCAACAGATTCATCATCCTTTTGCTTTAGTTCAAGAAACTCCTTCTCCATCTTTGTTCGAAGAATACGAGGGAAGTACTTATTGAAAAATAAGTTCATGAACTCGTCCCATTCCATGGACTCAATTTCATCTTTTGGCCTCATATTCTTGATATGATTCCACCATTGATCAGCTTCACCTTCCAAACGATATACTGCTAAGATGACTTTATCATGTTCAGAACATTGAAGAACTGAAAATATCTTTTCAGTGGTACTGATCTATTGTTCAGCAACAAGTGGATCAGAAGACCCATTGAAAGAAGGTGGACGTTGCCTCCTGAAGGACTCAATAGAATATTGTTCCCTTCTCTACTCATTTGGAAGTCTAGAATGATTCATAGCTTGTGTAAGTATAACAATAATATTTTTCACTCCATCTCCCATAACATTTGTTTGTTCAGGAGGAAAATCATTGCATTTTCCATTACATTGATCAACACGGTTCCTTCGCGTTCCAGCCATCGTCTAAAATACAAAAAGAATAGTGTGAGAGGAAAAAATCATTCTAGGGAAAAAACATAATAAAGGGGGAGTACCTTTAATATATAACATCTTAGGTTTAATTCTAATATCATTTCCGTAATTCTAGGACTATAACCTATACTTATACTTAACCTTAGGGATATACCTAGATATACCTTAGAATATCTCTAGGGATCTCACTAAAGTTCTTGCATCCTAGTTTCTAAAGGTTGACTAAACCTTTCCTCTGATACCAACTGTAGAGACCCAAAGCATGACGTACATGGACATTACATTACTTTTTCAGAATACTTATTACATAACAAAAACAGACACACAAGTACCGTAATAGTTTATTGTCTTTGGAAACTCGGAATATAATCTTCTAATCGTGGTGAAAGATCTTCAACATCTCCCATAAAGATCTTCCCCTTTTTTTCATACCTAAAACCATTCTTTATATCCTGGGGAAAAGAAAACATAAAAGGGGTGAGATCAAATGCCCAGTAAGGGTAAACATATAGAATATAAAACAATCCATAAATATTTGAATGCAAAAACATTAACATAAAATCTAAAAATCAAAATCTTGAGAGAAGACATGAATCTTGGAAGTACATAAGGTAAATATACCATTCCAGCCATGTCTATATCATGAGATATAAATCTTTACCCAATTCATGTGATGGAGATATAGGTCCCACCTATCTCATAATGAAATCATTCTTACTTTTTCCACAATATAAACATAAAACATTAATCATAACCCAAAGAATAAAATGGGTTTCATAAACATCATCCCATCATCTCATAATCCATATAAAACAAATGGAAATTTCATCATAAGAAAAGTTAAACCATATAAATCATAGAGACATTAAACTTGAAACATACACATATGAAATAATGTCATATTATATGGAAAATGGTTTTGATAAAACATTTGAAATGAATTCTTGAGGAAAATATCCTTTCTTCTTCAAAATCATTTTATTTTCACAAAATTCCATGCACTTTTAAAATAAAAGTATTTTGTTGAAAATTGTCATAAAATATTATATAGTAAGCTTCATGAAAATGAGGCGTTATGAAGCCATAAAAATCTGTTCATTCCATATAAGTTAAAAATAACATTCTTCTCGTACTTTTGTTGGAAAAGTCAAAAAGTACCTCTTACGAAAAACGACAAAATATTCCTTTCATATCTTTTACTAAAAACTCACCGAAGGGTAAAATTGGATTTAAAAAATTGTATGTGGATGGAAATAATATTACATATTGAATAAACATGTATATGGATGATAAATATTCCCCAGTAAATTCTGATATATAAACAATCTCGGATAAAAATTGAGATTGTGAGATTTTCCCTTACCTTAGGTCCGATATGCTTCGTACATTTCCGAACCTCCTGTATAATGATTTGTATAATGTCATTAACTTATTAAAAAATCATATTCATTGTTATGATATCATATATGGTTCACTTATGACTTTATATTACCCGTTCTTTTGTAAGTTCCATGTTAAAGCAGTATTTTGGGTTAAATCGTTTTATTTATCGTACGTGTTTTGACTTGTTGTTCTTGATATTATTACTTATATCCTGATTTAATTAATTATATAATGTAAAAAATGATTTATATATAATATATATTTCATTATATACATATATATATGATAGATTGATTAAATGGAATGAAATACACCGTTCATGGAGACGGTAGGCCGTACGTACGCATGAATGCTGTTTTCATTTCCTTATTGAATTGAATGAAATTAAGTAGATGACATAAATATATATACAAATAAATCCAGTATCATTATTATGTAATATATTTAATGATTAATTATTATATATACATTATAATCATTCATGAATGGTTAACTTGGAGAATGAATCTCATCGCGTCGTAGAGACGGTAGTCCGTACGTACGTACGAGCGATGATATCATTCCCATGATCGTGGAATTGCATTGAAGTGTATGTATAATATTTCGGAATCAATATAACTTTACAATAATCATATATATTTATTTTTTACACCATTATACCCATCCAAGTAAGGTGGTGGTGGAAAATAGATTATACCACGACGTGGAGACGATATTCAGTACATACACACACGCGATGATTTCGTTTTCCGTAGGATGGATAGATGGTGAAATAGGGTTGTTTCATACTTATAATAACATATAAGTATATGAGTGATACTGATGTTATTACTTCATAATTAAAAAACTAAAGAAGAAGAAGTAGAAGAAGAAATAAAGTTGAAAGAATCGGTAACGGATATTACCTCTTCTTTCGACACGCCTTTTTGAAACCTCCTCTTAGGCCAATAATATTGGTCTTTAAAGAAGACCAGAACCTCTAGTATGTTTATAGGGAAGTGTAGAAGAGAAATGTTCAGCGGTGGGACGAGCTTTAAGGCTCAAAGTGGTGTGAGGAAGAGAGGGATGATGTACCCTTTTATAAGAGAGGAGAGGGGCACCTTTGGAAAAACAAAAAATATTATTTTATTATAAAGTCATATTAGGTTTTTAATAGCTCCAAATTGATTTATTTAGAAGCTAAGGTGTGGATGGGTCGAAATAATCTCATAAAATAGAATTTAGACAATTTTAGATTTCTATTTTAACGTTATCATTTAGATTTAACTTTAAGGTAGATAATTTAACTTTTACCGTGTCTTCATGTTTTCTTACACTATAAGGTTAATAAAATTACTATAACAAGACAAACGAACCCCAAGTTGTTTATTATTAATAAATATAACCTTATCTAAGTCATTTGGATGAACCATAGATTTTTAGGAATAAAATAACAATTAATAATATAATATTGTTTTTAAAAACAATTTAATGTCAATTTTGACACTATTTGGTAATTGATTTTTGGGAAAATCATAACAGAAATATTAGTTCGAGAAAATTTAATTAAATCAATAATAAAATGTCATATTAACATAGAAAAGAAATTTAATTCATAAAAAGTCTCAAATAACATTTATTTGGGTATTTATAACATCAATTATGTCAATATTTCATTAATAAGATAATTACTGCATCATCATTGTGTCATAAATAAATTAAATTATGTAATGTATGAAAATTATAAATAAAACACCATTATGTAGGAAATATTTTTAGATTTATAATGAATATTTATAGTCGAATTTATCTTATGTATAACCCAATATTAAAAATGATTTAGTTATTAAACTTTGATTTTAAGTATTTTAACCCTTCTTTAAATAAATTAATAACAAATGTCCTAATCTAATCCAAGTGGGCCTAAATGGTCATATTTTATTCGTAAGGTTTTTTTTGGCCGAATTAAACTTATACAATATAATTAAGACATGTGTTAGGGTAATAATAATATCATTTATACCCTTAATTACCCTATTTACTTTTAACCGTGGTAAAAAAAGTAAAAAGTTACTATTCACCAAAAATTATTTTCATCTCATTGAACCACATTTTAGTCCTTGATATTAACCGTGTCTCTCGGATTTTTGAAATTCCACTCACAGAAGTGGTAAAATTATGTTTTATGTGAATTTGCAAATTTTTCTAGGAGGTGGGTAAAAGACGGTGAAAAGTTCAATAACATTTTTATATATCTAAAATTATTATAAAATGACTCCAATGACTTAAATAGAACTTATATAGGTATTATGTATCAATTTTTACCTAAAATAAATTTAAATAAAATAAATAATTTTTTAAATAAAAATTCGGTTTTTGAATAGTAACCCAGTGTTTTCACAATTCCTCAAAAATTGAAAGCTTTCAGAAAAATACCAAAAATTCACCCTAGGCTAATTTCGATATTATGAATCCAAAAATGAAGTCCATTTTGAAAGATAAAATTTATAAAATTTCAAAAATTGGGTATTACTATTCATAATGGCTAGTTTATATAACATATCGTTGTTTAGTGAAACTCGGTATTATGTACAACACACGCTATCGTGGAAGGTCGCGATTGCATGTAATGAAAGCCAAGTCAAGGATGCGTGTTGTGCAAGCTCCTTTTGGTGTAGCGTACAACACAAGACATTAATGAAATTAAAAAGAATATTTTTCATAGAATCTCGGGGTGTTACATTTATTGGCACACTTTTTATCATGAATTCATGGATAATACTAGATTATTTTTAATCCACAAGGTGATTTCAGTTGAATGTAAAACTATGAGTTTTACCAGACCATTCCAATGATACAAATTCTCATTTTAATAGTGAATAATGTAAAAATATATTTTTATTAACGATTTTGTTCCTGTGAGTGTATGTGAATTGTTTAAAGAGATCATGTCATACATCTTAATAGGTTTAATCACTTTTGTAATGGAGAAACAGAAAAATCAGTGAATTGTGTGAAAAAAAACCATATAATTGAATTTTCAATATCTATGCACACTACATCATTTTTATCTCATGTTCAATCCTCTATGAAATGATACATTGAAATAAAAAAACAAAAGGAATGACATGCCCTCACATAACCATATTCAGATGATCTGAAATCTCAATATGTTTCTCTATAAACATTACATAATCCACATTATTCAACTCACCCCCATCAATGAAAAGTAAATCATCATGCAGATATGACTGATTTTTTGACACATGGAATATATTATTAATAAGAGTAATCTTTGGAGGTTAGGCTAAATGATATGATACCTCATCAATACTCTCTATAAACCAAAATTGAAACAATGAATTGATATTAATGTTTATCAACTCATCCAAATATCAACTATCCCTGATGATGAGTAACTTTAAGAAACAAAGTATAACCATACTCCAACTCTATAGGTCCACCCCTCAATCATCATAAGACATATGAGATATTTTAATTACCTATATCAACTCCAAAATATCAAAAACATTCCCAATCACAATCTCTATAAAATATAGTCTAAGGATCACCAAAACTCAAAAATAATTCATACATAAGAGATATTTATATGTCTACCCATAAAATATTACTAATAGAGTAATTATAATTCATTATTCCTAGATATTATTTGAGTAAAACTTAATAAACAGAAAATTATTAACCCCGTAACCTCAAAAAACATAAAAACATTCATACAATATAACCTATTTTTTTAGATTATTTATTCCACATATCCACACCTATATGGATGAAATTTATTTTTAAGGAATAATTTTAATCAAAAACCACATTATAGATTATTGATAACCTAAGAGGTAATATGAGGATTTTGATTAGGGTTAACTTTCCACATAACCCCATTAATCTATATCACATATCCCAAATATATCTATACCGACTAATCTACTATACTCAACATCATGATTTCAATTAATTAACCCAACATTGATAAATAAATAATAATATCTCTTATGGACTCATTTTCACCCCTATTCTTAGTATAAATAATGAAAAAATTGTTAAATATATTTTCTAATATCCATTAAGAAACCTAAAATGGATAAAAAATATCTACATGAACTCTATTAATATGTTTCACTTAATAGAATACCACACATCAAGACATGATATTTTCAACACATCTAATTTTCCTCAAAAACAAGAATTTATTCATCAGTTCATGTTATATATTGGATATTCCTAGATGCACTATCCATATATCAAAGGGAACTAAAAAATAGTTCTAATAACATAACTAATGGAACAAACATTTTCCTATAAAATAAATCCTGATGTTAATATTCTTCTAACCAACCCATAGAAACATCTATATAGAAAATGTGATATCCCCATATCATAACCACATGATCTCCAAGAAGATAATCCTCCACCTAATAATGAATGGAATAATATATTTTCAACAAACACAAGAAATATTTACCACCAAATTCATATATTTATAGATTTTTTTTATTTTCTCAATTATCATCTATACCATAATAAACTATTGAAATTATTAATTATTATATATTAAACTAAAAAAATTGGCTATAACATCTCCTTTATCCTGATTAAAATCATTTTCAAAGACATAATATTGAATGAACTTTATCCACCTCTAATAACACAAGTTAAAATCGAACTAAGAGATTATATATCACTATATCTTGAAATACATAAAGGCTATAATGTAATAAATTATTATATATTTCCATTATATATTAGTGAAAAAACCACTTTCAACAACTATAAATCATGGGTTATATAAATAAATTCATGGGGAAATAAATAGTATGTCTAATAAAATACAACTACTCACTACAACATCACAAAACAAAAAATGATGATAATAATTATCAAAGAAAATATCAAACAAGAATCCATATTCTAGAATATATAGATTGTGATGATCGACCTACTTCCCCTTCATGTAATCAAATGTTTCATATCACTAAATTGTAAAAATTAAATCATTGTCCATAATTATATATCCCCTACCTTAAAAATTATATAATCTTGATTTTAAATCAATAATTTTAAAATATTTCACATTTAGGATCAGTTCAGGTTTATTTTTTTAGAGAAATAGGCCATAACTCATACCCAATAAAGCCAAAAAAATTAGTGGCCACTTCTGATCAGTATCAAATTATCCCATAATATATGTTTTTTAATATAAATCATGATATATTTTCATTAAAATTATTCATGACTTTCAACTTGACCTCTTAATTTTTTACCCATACTTAAACACTATAATTTTTGTTAAAAAAATTTGGACGAGTATAGAATATTAGTAAGGGATATAAAATTAAGGGAAACTATTAGTTTAGTAATAACATGAAAACCCATGAAAAACTCTTTTCTTAAAAACATATCATTTTACTTATAATTTGAAATATAAATCATAGAAAAATAATATATTTTACATTTTTAAAACAAATTATTTCCATGAAAAATTAGAAACAATAATAGAAAATTCATATAGGTACCTTGGTGAATCATCTCATTGAGTCCTTACATAATCCTTGCAGCACCCTTGTTTATTTAATAACGATACAACCAATATCCAATATATTTATTTTTATATTATAATTATTACCAAATAAATTAGAGAAACATATGGTCACACCCATCATTTAGGATATAATGATCTCACATGATATTATCTCGGTTCACCAATAATTTATTATGTCTAAGAACCACATCAGGAATAAAACATTTCATCATGTTAATAACTCTTTTAGACTCATATACAAATCAATTTTAGATATTAGAATACTATTTTCTTTCAAAATACAAATTTTTTATAAAATATTATTTTGGAAATTTTTTTTTAATTCCAAAATACTCAAAAAGGGGATTTTTTTTTCATTTAAGAAAGCATGTAATCTTGTAATGTAAACTATAAATGAAATAATAATTAGTATGGAAGGAAAATTCATTGTCATCATTACATTTAAAACATATAAAAATATTCTTTTTGAAAACTGATGAAATAAAGTGAAAGAGACATAACATGAACTTTATAAATCATTATTTCCATATAAAACATATAAAATATAACTTAAAAAAATGGATATTGAATATAAATAGATTTCAAAGAAAATCCTAAAAAGAGTATTTTTTCGCTGACAAATCCCTTATCACTTGGGAAACAGATGATTCGTAAAACAAATTAAATAATAAAATTAAAAAAAATTAAATATCATTATAATTGATAAATTATTGAAATATAATTTCAATTTCACTGTATATAAACCTTATAAAATAATAAAGGTCCATAACATCAAGAATTTCCTCAAAGAATTCAAATTCGGATGAAGTCACTTTCCTAGAGTACGACATGCCACAAGTGTCATTATCTTCTAGAATAATTAACAAATGTTAATTATTTAATTTCCGGAGAACATTTATCATGTTTTTTGTTACATTTATTAAAACTATTATCGTGTTATAAACAATTACATAATAAATTAATTTTAAGTCAGGTGTTTTTTCCATATTTTATTTATGTATCCAAAATGACTTTGGTAAGTTAACTAGGGTCAAAGGGGGTCATTATCTAAAAATATATAGAATAATAACCATGATATAGTTATTATATTTATATATAAATTATAATTTTATAACCAATTACGAAATTTGGTTATGAAAAATTAACTAATGTTATGATCATTGAGATGGTAAGTCATAGGTACACTTGGGTAACATTTCCATTTTTCTAACAATCATCACAGAAAGAAGGTAAATATCATTCATCATTACTGAATGACAATTATATCATAAATACAATGATATTTTATTTTTTATACATATATATATATCATTATTTTGATGTAAAAGTAATCACATATTCTCAAGGAGGTGGTAGTCCCCACGTCCATGAATGATGTTATTACTTTTTTTTCATTATATTAAAAAGTGAGAATAAAATTATATATTATATTTATAGAAAGATAATTATGTCATTAATATAATAATTATATCTATTATATCACATATATTTCTTATATTTAAACATATTACCTTTCATGTAACATGTTAGGGAATAAAATATTCACATTGCTTCGTGAGGTAGTAGTCCTCCATACACACAATCAATATTATCGTATCCCCTATAATATGAAATGTAAAATTTTTGGATATAATATAATGACTATATATGAATATTAATAATATAAAAATCATAAATATAATATATAAAAATTATTTCCATCATTATTCCCAACCATGAGAGTGGTAATGAAAAAACTATTGGAAGGGTTTCATGAGGAAGTAGTCCATCATACACACGAAATATGATTTCATATCCCATTTTGTGGAAGTGTGTGTAGGTGTAGTTAGTAAACATAACATAATAAAATATAATTATATTTATGATATTTATCTCATTATATTATCATGGTATAAGAATAATTTAAGGGGGTTTATGAGGAAATAAAATAAAAACACATGTTGATGAATGTTACATCTTATTCGGGTAACTCATTTAGGATTGCAGCAAAGGACATACTTGTTTAGATATTTTTACAAATTAATTACTATAGGATGAGAGGATGTAATTTTAGAAGTTATAAATTAGGTTATTTAATGAAACAAATGGATTTTTAGGTTTGATGATTGGGGGAGAGGGGGAGGCTTTTATAAGGGAGGTTAGTGGAAAACATGAAGATTTTTGAAAGAGGGAATTTCAAATGTGTTTTTTCCATGTAAAATGTATAAAATAATTTTACATTATCTATAATAGATGTTTCATGGTCTATATATGTTCATAAAAACATTCTTGATATTTTTATAGGTCATTTTTTCCATTATGTTTAAATTTTACTTACTTGGTAACTATTATTTTTACCTTAATTGTTGTGATTAATTTTAAATGTTTTCACTAATAAAATTGGTAAAAAAAATAATTTGGACTTATTAGACATTAAAAATTATTATTAATAAAAATATGTAATCCTATTTTACAAATTATAAAATCATATATGTTTCAAAAATTAATTTAACATTAATCCCGCAGATGTGACGAGACAACATGTTTTCAATAAGTGTATTTTTTAGAAATAGATGATTCTATATTAAATCAATGACTAATAATAATTATTGAATGAATATAAATTAATATTTATTGATATATAATACATAATTTTATATGAAAACATTACCCATTAGGGATTATTTTAATTAATTTTGATATTGAAAAATTATGCATTTTAAAATAGTATTTAGAAAAACCTGACTATAAACCCAAAAAGAACATATATTAAAAAAAATATAACATTAATTAAATATTAATTACGTTCTAAAAATATAAATAAAAAATATTTAATTTACTTAAAAACAAATTCGAAACATATTAGCCTTTAAAATTACTAATTTTATTAAAAACAAACGACCTTTTTTTTACAAATATTCATTATTTTTATCTATTCACTGAAAAATATATTTTTTTTTGAAAAATCACAAAATTTCACCCAATGTAAATTTTTAGTTTTTTATATAAAAATGGATATTAATTTTATCAGATTAAATTTCTATAATTTATGAATTATTCTTTTAAATATAACCTTATATGAAATGTGTTTAATTAAATAATTTCTTTTCTGATTAAAATTTACTTACTATTTTATTGACCAATGTAACTATATAATTCATAATATATATGGAAATGATTTATTCTATAATTACCTATTTTTTTAAATCATTACCCATTTTATAAATTGTATCCCCTCAATTATATTCACTTATTAAATAAGTTGGGATATATTTACCTCATAGAATTTTCATAATACCAGGCTTCCTTTTAAATAATATGGTTTTTAAATAAATCCATAACATGGTGAATCAACTAATTCTAGAACACTTTCACTCCATGGTAATGAATCTAAATTTTTTTTTTCTTTATAGGAAATATTTAATCCAAACTAAAATAATTTAGGGCTTAAAAAATGAGACAAATCCACCACATATTTCATTAACGTTGAAACATTGAATATATTGTGTACCTGAGATAAACTCAGAGGTGTGGAAACTCTGTAAGAAAATGATCTAACATTCCCTATAGTTTCATATGGTCTAATTAACCATGGAGTCATATTCCCCTTATTACTAAAAAACCATAACATCCCATGGATAAGCTTTGTGAATTACAAGATCACCTACATTGAAATAAATTTCTTTCCTCTAGTTATGCACATATATTTTCTACCTACTCTGATATGTACCCATATTTCATTTAATCAACTACACCTTATCATCCATTTCCTCTACCATATATAGCTCCATAAACTTCTTTTCTCCTACTTCATCCCAAAAATCTAGTGTCTGAGACCTCATTCCATATAATACCTCAGACGGTTCCATCTATATACTGGAATGAAATCCATTTTTATAAAAAAAATTAACAAAATAAATATGTTAATTCCAAAATCCCTAGTAATCTATTGAATAAAAATTAAGTGTATCTTTTATGGTCTAAATAATCTACTAACACTATCTATGAAATTGATGATGAAAATATATCCTATAATGTAATTCAGTACCCAGTGAATTATTTAGTACCTTCTAAATATAAGATGTAATATTGGGATAATGGTATTATACAATGAAGAGAGGTACTCCATTAAACCTGACAATCACTTTCAGATACAGTCTATAAATTTGATATAAAGACATTTTATCTCGAATGAGAAGGAAATGTGATGATTTAGTTAATCGATCAATAATAACACAAATCTAATTATAACCATGAAATGTATTTGGAAATAGTTCCATGAAATCCATTGATATGTTCTCCCATTTCTACTTCTGAATTGGAGTGGATTGAATAACCCCCTTAGGTAATTATCATTTTACATTAAGATACTGACATTTCAAACACTTCATGGTGAAGATAGAAATATCTATTTTCATTACATCCCACTAGTAATACTCCTAATGGTCTCTTTACATCTTATTGACTACCAAATGAATATAAAATAGATAACTATGAGCTTTAGTCAATAACTATTTCCTAAAATGGTTATCAAAAGGCACAAATAATCTTCTTCCACATTTTAAAACCCTTTCTTCATCAATATTAAAATCAGTTAGCCTACCTATTTTAAGAGATTCTACCTCTTCCTGAAAATATTGAGACTCCTTTTGAGTTTTCCTAAATTTTTATGAAAATTTAAGTTACAATGAATCCTAAAAAAACATATGATGTCACTATATCCCAAACATCTAGGTGAAAATTTATCAAATAATGTACCAAAGGGTCATGCTCCAAATTTAACATGTTTAAAGGTACATTATCTTCCTTATTCAAAGAATCATCCACTTTTTTTCTTTTCCTTGATGGTAATGAATCATGAAATCATAATACTTTATTAGTTATAAATATATTCTCTATATCTTGTTTAATTCTATCTAAGTAAATATATACTTAAATAATTTGGGATCAGAATATATTTCACTCTTTACTCTATAAAAATGATGCCTCAATGTTTTTAAAGAAAAAACCACATCTGCTAATTGTAAATCTTGTGTATGTTAATTTAACCCAAGAGGTTTGAACTGAAAAAAAATCATAAAAAATTAATAAATCATTTTTCATTGGGACACAAACAAGTCCTTTAAATGAAGCTATAATGTAGTTGAAAAATTCACCATTTCTAGAAGGCATGGGAAAAACAAGAGAATTAACAAATTATATTTTGAGTTTTTGAAATTAATCATCACATTATTTGGTACAGATGAATTTATCTCCTTTTCGAGTTAACTTAGTTAGTGGTATATAAAACTAGCAATTTTTTCAAAAAAATACCAGTTGTATCCCACTAATCCATGAAAACTAAGAATATATGTGACATTTGTGGAAGTTATCCATTATTGAAAAACTATTGTTTTAGGAGGGTCCATAATTATAATTTCTTTAGAAACAAAATTACCAAGGAATGCAATTTTTTCATCCAAAATTCACACATTCTAAATTCCCCACACAATTTATTTTCATTTATGGTTTTCAAAACAACACTCATGTACCTTTCATGTTAATGTTGACATTTAGTATACTCCATAATGTCATCAATAAAAGAAACAAAACATTTGGCTAATAAATCATTAAAAATTTTATTCATAAGGTCTATAAATAAATAAGGTGCATGAAATAACCCAAACAGAATAATTACAAATTCATAGTGCCCATATCTAGTTGGAAAAAAAGCATTCATAATGTTTGATTCATTCACTTTCAACTGATAGTACCCCAACCTTAGTTATCCTTTGAAAAATATTATCCTCCTTTGAGCTGATCAAATAAATAATGAATATGAGGTAAAGGATAATTATATTTAATAATGATGTTATTAAATCCTTATTAATCAATTTAATTTCTCATTGAACCAAATTTATTTTTAACAAACGAGATAGGACAACCCCATAGTGAAGTTCTTGGTCGAATGAAACCTTTATCTAATAAATCATTCAATTTATTTTTTCAAATGAAAAATTTCCAATTCATCCATTCAATTAGAGGGTTTAGAAAAGGCTTAGCTACATGTACTATGTCAAAGAAAAATCAACAACTCAATCAGGAATAAAACCAGAAAAATCATCCATAAAAGCATCTAGATATTAATTTTTTACTAGAAAATCACTAATTTGAACAATTTATTTTTTAAAAAAAATAAGATATAGGTAAATTTCACAACCAACTCGAAGAAATTTCTCAACTTCTTGATAAATTACAAAAGGAATGAAATTATTTAAAACAATATTCTTAGGAATTCAATATATCTTAGCATTATAAACTAGAATCCAATCCAAAACAAGAATGATATAAAACTCTATTATGGAAAGTTCATCATGATTTGTATGAAATACCATCCCACTAATAAAATTTGTAAAATTCCTATAAATCTTGGTTTCTTTAACTCTTCCACCCAATGTCTTCACCAACTGTTCTATCTTGTATTCATTAGGTGATATTACTAATTTACATGAAAATTTGGTAGAAATGAAAGAATATAAAGATCCAGAGTAAAATAGGGTATTGGAATGATTATAATACATAAGTAATATACAAGTTACCACTACATTTGATAGAACAATATCAATTGTAGTAGTAAAAAATTACTTTTCTACACATTTCTATTTCTGATCATGAAGACTTCCATCCCATACAACTAACTTCAGACACATTTTAGCAAAATAACCCATCTCATTGAAACTAAAAAATATTACCATAGGATAGATATCAGTTACCTCATTCATTGATTCATTAGGATTATTTTCCATGAATTCTTGTTCCATGTAGAAAACATTCCACATATGTAACACTTCTCTGACTTCATAATACATTCCTTTGGGTTCTTTTTACTATACATACCAAAATATTAGAACATTATTTTCTCACCTACAGATTTCTTTATTGTATGTTTCCACATTTCCTTTCATCTAGAACACTTATTACATTCATTATCAGGAGTCATATAAGAGTTATAAAACTCCATCTCAATCTTTTCAACAGAATCCACAACTTTCTCAAAGATTTTAAATTCTTAGATAGAAAAATATTTGTGTAATATTGCTTTCAATATTGAGTAAAACATATTAATATTTCTATAAATGTAATAAATAAAATATATCACATAACTAGATAATATTGTGATGTTTTACTTATATTCTAATACAAAATATTCATCTTTTTTTCCTCAATTCAAGGATTTTTTTATTTGGAGTTGAACAAACTTTTGTAAATAATTCTCAATGAAACAATCCTTGAATGTTTCCCATTAAATAGAATCAATATCATCCTTCTCTCTAGTATTCTTAACAGATACCACCATAAATCATCTTCACATTCAAAATGATAAATGGAAAGGGTTATCATTTGTTGTTCCAAATATCACATGTCATCAAACATCTTTTTATAATATTGATCCATCATTCATCTAACAATGTTTAATATGATCCACAAAATTAGGGGGGATGCTATTACATGAAATTATCCACAAAATAAATGTTACTTCATGTTATATTGAGGTATTCTTTTGTAGGGATACCACCAATATTTATTTCCAGAGTCAATTGATCCATCACTATAAGAAACTAATCTACTTCGATTCCAACCACCTCAGGATACTAATTTGGAAGGATATATTACTATCAATTCATTTCCAATATTACTTCCCTATTTCCTCTATAGAAAACCATTCTGAACATACAAATTTTATATGAATAAACCTGGTTATATATAGATGATATATCATTTTACCTTAACTATAAGGTAAAATCCTTCAAGGGGATACTATTAATATTACACTAACCTCTAATGTTATCCAATCCGTCATTTGATACCTACTATAAGGGAAAGACCTTAAACATTCCATTATATTTATTTTATGTCAATAATTTTACTTTCCTTCACATTGGGTAACTTTTTTGGTTTAGTGTTTTAGATTATTAGGCCATAAATCATACATAAAAACCATAAAATACAAAGTGTACACTTACAATTAGTATCCTTTTCTTTAATAATATACAACTTTTAAAATAAGTCATGATATCTTTCATAAAAACTCTTCACGAATTTCAATTTAACTTCTTGTTTTACCTTATAAATTCTTAACCCATGTAAGAACATTTTAAAAAAATTGGATGAGAAAACAATCTCTGTAAGGGATATAGAAATAAGGGAAACCAATAGTTTAATAAAAACATTAAATCCCCTGGAAAACTATTTTCATGAAAACATATAATTTTAAACATAATGGTAAATATCATTAATTTATAAATAACATTTTGTTTTAACTTTTTGAAATAATATTTTTCCATGAAAACTCCTTATAATGCATAGAAAATTCATGCAGGTACCTTGGGACATTATTTTATTGAACCCCTACTAAACCACTATAGAACCCTTAAATATTATAATAACTATATTCCCAAATTAAAATATAATTCTATATAGAATATAAACAATACATAATTAATTGGAGTTATTAATAGGTAAAACCATAATTTATGATATAATGGGCTTAACCGATGCTGTCTAGTAACCCCAATATTTTATAATGTCTAAGAACCACATCTGGAATAAATCATCTCATTATTTGAAAAACTCTTTTAAACTCTTATGAAAATCATCTCCAGATATTAAAATAATATTTTCTTTCAAAACCCATTTTCTATAAAAAATAATTTTTTCTTATGAAACCACATAAAAAAAAGGAATGTTGGTTTTTCATTTAAGAACACCTGTAATCTTGAAAAGGAATATGTAAATGAAATAACAATCAGGGCGGCCAGAAAATTCATTGTCGTTGTTCCATTTAAGACACATAAAAATATTCCATTTTAAAAAAACTGAAATAAAGTAAAATAGACATAAAATGATATTTATAAATCTTTTATGTCCATTTAAAAAATCGGAAATTCCATTTTAAAATAGGAAATGGAAGAGAAGGAGATTTTAAAAAAATTCCTTAAAAGAATATTTTTTTCAAAAAAGTCCCTTATAAGTTGAGAAATACCTAAATCATTAAAATCATTGAAGAATGAAATTAAAAAAATATATCATGAGAATATATAAAATCATGGTATATTTTTCAATGGTTCTTTATATACACCTTATAAAATAATAAAGGTGCATAACATCATGGATAGCCCCAATGAAAGGAAATTGAGACGGTGTACCTTACTTTGAGTCCAAATTGTCACATGTGTCTTTATCTTCATGAATAATAAACTCATGTTAATTATTTAATTGATTAATAACCTAATTAAAGTTTATTAATAATTTTATTTCACCTATTAACATGTTATATACAATTACTTAATCAATTATGTTTAAGTTAGATGTTTTTTCAAAATTTAGTTTATGTGTCAAAAAATGACATTGGAAGGTAGACTATGGTCAAAAGGGGTCATTATTTAAACATATCAAGAATAATAATCAAGAAATTATTATTATATTTTTACATCAATTTTACTTTTAAAATAGATTATGAAATATGGTAATGAATAAAGAACAAACATTATAATCCTGGAGATGGTAGGCCTTATATACGCATGAGTAACGTTTCTATTTTTTCAATGATAATTATTGAAATAAGGTATTATATAATGATAATTATATCATAAATACCATGATATTTAATTATTAATTCTTATATATATCAACATTTCGATGTAAAATGAATCACTTTGCTTTGTGGAGGCAGTAGTCCACATATCCACGAATGACATTATAACTTTTTCTATGTGTGATAAGGTTAGAAGAAGATTATATATTATTTTAAAAAAAATATTATTATGTCCTTAATTTTATTATAATTTCATTTATATAATATATATTCATTATATTTACCCTTACTACTTTCTATGTAACACGTTACTGAGAAATGCTCCACATCGCTACGTGAGGAGGTCGTCCACTGTTTGCATGAGTGATGTTATTGTATCCCATACAATATGAAATATAAAAGGGGTGGGTATGATATAATGAATCCAAATGTATAATAATGTTATGATATCATATATATCATATATATAAGTAGTATTTATATCACTATTGAAAAACATGATATGTGGTAACAGAAAATGAAAGACATCATTTCATGAGGCGGTAGTCATCCGCACACACGAATGATGATTTCCTGACCCATATGATTGAAGTGTGTGTGGGTGTTAGATGAATCATTAATATAAAAACATATAAATATATTTATTATATAGAGTTTATTATATTTTAATTTTATATGAATAATTTAACAGGGTAGAGGAAATAAAAAAACATGTGTTTATGAACATTACCTCTTCTTCGAGTAAATCATTTTTGGATTGAACTAAAGGATTTCCTTGGATAGATTAATGAATAATTTGAGGATTATATAATGAAATTATGAATGTATATAAGTGATTTAGGTAGGTAATAGATGATAAATGGGACTTTATAGGTGTTAAGAGAGGTGGAGATGTGGAGACCTTTTACAAGGAATACGAGTGGAAAACTTGTAAGCTTTTAAAGTGGGAATTCCACCCAGATTTTTTCCATTTCAAGTGGACACAATGATGAACCAAATGCTATAATATATGTTTTATGGTATATATATTTCCATCCAATGGGTTTTTTAAAATTTTATAGGTCATTTGGACCCTTATGTTTAATGTTTTGTAACTTACAAATTGTTATTCTTACCTTAATCATTGCGATTAATTTTAATTATTTTCACAAATCAATTTGGCAACTTGTCCTTATTAAAAATTATAAATTTTTATGGTTCAAAAAATTGAATGATTTTTTTCAAATTCAATTCAAATAATTTGAAAATTTTAATTTAATAATAATCATGTAGACATGGCGATACAATGAGTTTTTACCAAGAGTATTTTTTCTGAAAAAGATGATTCTATATTAAATCTATGACCTATAATAATAATTATATTAAAAAATTAATATTTACTTATATATAATCCATAAATTTCAATTAAATTATTCCCCATTTGGGATTATATTAATTAACTACAAAATTGAAACATTATTCATTTTAAAATATTTTTTAGAAAAAAACAATTTTATACCAAAAAATGAACATATAATAAAAAAAATATAATTTTGATTAAAAATTAAATAAGTTGACTAAATATAAATAAATAATACTTAGGTTACTTAAAAACATATTTTTAATTTAAATTACTTAATTTATTAAATATAATTGACCTTTTTTTACAAAAAGTAGTAATTTTCAAAATTCAAAGGAAAATTAATATTTTTCAAAAAATATAAAAATTCCACCCAAAGTGAATTTTAAATTCTTATTTAAAAAATTATATCAATTTTTTAATTAAAATTATAAAATTTATAAATTAATCTTGAAAATATATCATTATAAGAAACATGTTTAATTAAACTATTTCATTTTTTATAAATAAGTACATAACATTTTTTGAAACTAAAGTAACTATCAAATTAATAGTATAAATATAAAAATTATTTATTATTTCATTACCTGAGTTGTTACAATATTTTTCATGTATATCAAATTGGATGAAATATTTGATAATTCAGACATAAAGAACATGAAGTATCATGGTATAATCTAAATACAGTAGTCCTAAGAAAAATTCGGAGGACCGATCCAAAAAATAAACACATCAAAATTAATTAATTGATAATTACACAGTAGTAAGTCAAGATAAGACCAAAGAAATAATCATTTAATATATGTAAAAAATAACACATAGATTTCATCTTATATTGTTGATGTGGGTAATGGAAATATAAATTCCTCCTCATATTTTAAATGAGGTTGTAATTCAATATCAAATATCTGGGGAATTAATTAATGAACACTTCAATAAAATGGTCAAGGAACATGACAAAATAAAAATTTTCAAGCCTAAGAATGTAGTGGGGGAATTTATGAGTCCAAAAGGAATAACCCTAAATTCAATGTGTCTATAGAAATATTGGAAGGAAGAATTTTGATGATCATCCTTACTCACCATCACCTAATGTTATCAAGAATATAAATCATTATATAAATATAAAATATCTCTATTTATGTGATTAAACAATTCATCCATATATGGAAGTGGAAAATAGTTATTCACAATCACTTAGTTCAACTAATGGAAAATGATTTATAATCACCCAATTCCATCAACTATCCTTACAAACAGCATTGGTACACCCCAAGGAAAAGCACCGGGTTGGATGAAATCATTATATTATAGACCATCAATATGAATCCAAAAATATGATATCCCAAAAGGATTAAATCAATTAAGAGACAAAGAAGTATGAGAAATTATTTATTGTGACCTATATGCATCTCAATACCATATCAAGGGGAAATTTTTAAAATGTATTTAAGGAAAACATTGGTATAATCAACAACAACACATAGAAACTTCTTCCTCTAAAATAGCATTGATTACAGCATTAGCTATATTATATAGGAAGAAATAGGCTTCAAACTCCTATTATTCCATAGATAACCCCACTCTATGAATAAAATTACACACTCACATTCAATATAAATGAAAAATCATGTCAATGAATGAAATCTATAAAAATGTAAACAAAATAAAACAAATAAATTTCATCGATTATATAATATTGTTGTATTTGAAATAAGTTGAACTATCAAAATTATTGATGTTTCTATCTCGTAATTTGTCACTCAAAAAATACCTAAAAAAGTTTTATTAACCACCAAAAATTATATTCAACTCAAATGGAACTGAACGTATCCCCATAATAATACCAAGTTGTCAATATAAGTTAGTTGAAATGAATGATTTTGGGGCTCCTAGAGTAAAAAATCTATATTCCTTGGTAGACGATATGAATATGGAAAATTATATGATACTAATCCCTCAAAAGATTTGAGAATCCATACAATATGCATGACATCACCCTACTCCTCTACATCACTTCCAATCATGACATCCTCCATAACCACCATACTCAACTCGATGACCTTTAATATAGGTAATATCTTGGTTTTTTCATATAGCTACTAGATAACCTATCTAATAACTAGAAACATATTAACTCATCTAAAAATGATGTGGCCAAAGAAATAATTAATGTTAGGTATTTATTTGAAGTTGAAAACCAACCCCATATTGGTTATTACGAATTACCACAAAAAATAAATACTATTACCCTTTTCCTATATAAATAAATATAACATCATTTGAGATCCTAATAGAGGTGAAATAACTTATTTCATTAGAAAAATAAGATAAGGAATAATATGAAATATGAATCATTTTTTGGAATATTGGATCCCATAACATAAAATTAATCCATTCTTATGTCCCACTACTCAAATATTATATTGAGGTACCCTCAAGAAAATTTAGTTTATTACAACATCATCTTTGTCTCCTCACCTTCCAAAATTACGCAAGATATGAATGTAATATGAAAGGATTAACATAATTTTAGGTATCTTTATCTAAATATGCCATTAAGTTAAAAACTATACCCATAATAATAATTTATAAAATTAATGAATCAAACACTAAATTAACTTATTTTGAATCTCTCTTATCAAGAAAAAATAAACCCATTTCATTATTTTTTACTTAAATGTTGATAATAGAAAATAAACTCTAAATTAGCTTGAAAACATCAGCAACTTTACTTCAGATTCATCATGATTAACCCCCAAAATATAAACTATTGATATATAACACCACTCAAGAGAATAATATCATTTGAAAACCATTTTTTATTCCTCACACTAATCAAATAAATAGAAATCATGATATCTTCTGGCCACCTATAATTCTAAAGATATGAGATTTTTCCCACATTAAATAGAATAATATAACACTAGAAGTCAAAAAAAGAATTCAAATATGAACCATAATCTTAGGAGACGACCCAACTATAGAAATACTGTGTAACAAGATACACTTCACCAACATGAAATACATGGGGATCACCTCCTTTGACTATATATTTAGTGAAATATTTATCTTCGAATCATAGGACATGAAATTTATTTAAAATTATTCTCGTAAAATTCATTTTAATTGCGCCAAATATTATTCCCTATCCAAAAAATGGAAAAAACCATGAAGAATGTACTAAACCTAGATCTCTAACCCAAAATCATCAAAATATTAGATATTTATATTTAGTAGGTTAACGATGATTATATTAGATAAAAGGGGTAATTTCTATTTATTATTTGAACACCAGCACTTACATCACATAATATGTTTGAATTTTATTATATTTCTATAAAACTATATATATTACTCACATATTATTAACTATGAACACCATAATAACACTCAAAAAAATCTCTTATACCAATTTTTCCTTATTCAAGTAACAACCCACCTCTAGTAACCCATATTTAGTGTCTTCATTATTAAATTGGAACTATATACAAGTAAAAGAATCCAAAAAGAAGAAATAGTTTAGTAGCCTTGAAGAATTATATACATATATGATTCCCTTATTAAATTGATAATATAAAATAAATAGAATAAAATAATTATTCAATTATTTATATTATTCATAATAACCTTATTCATATATTAGGGAAAATAATACACACAAAAAGTGATCTTAGATACCAAGTGAGGATTATGCATAGTCGAAGATATCATGAGTAAATAAAAAATAATCAATATGGAAATATAAATAACTAAAAAAATAAATTTAATGAATAACTTGAGTATAACAAAATAATGGATAAATAATGATATCTCCACCACCAATTCTATACACCGAGACATTTTAAATATATGGGTAAAGACCCATTTAATTTTTCCACCTATTTTGCCTCATGAGACCTGTTGAAGCATCGAGGGTCTATATAATTTCAAGACGCACCCACCACTACATCTCCAATGAATTACAAATATATCAAAAGATCAATTTAATTAATGAACATTATTACATATAAAAAATATTCATATTTATTAAATAACATAGATTAATGACCAGTTCCCTAACCAATCAAATATTTTCAAAGTACAACACCATATATAGAAATGTTATACAGGTTAGGAAATAACAATATCCATGATAAAAATAATATGTATATTTATGAAAAATATGAAATACAATGAATAATTATCAATTTTTTTTAAAATGGGTTGTATATACACCATATAAAATAAATTAGGTGAATAATATTAAAATTTGACACAATGAAATGAAATTAAAGTGGTATCCCTTCACCTCAAGATTTACTTGCCTTATAAGTTCTTTGAGTCTCATTTATAATATATTTTTATTTATTAGTAAATTATTAAATAACCATATAAATATCTATAATTTCATACATTATACATTTATGAAAATTTATCTCTAGTTTATCACCACTATATTATCTTTTATATATATTTTAGGTGTTAACTTCTTTGTTTTCTTAATGTATGTTTTGATTTAGTAGTTCAGGTCCTTTTATATTTATTATATTTACATACCTATAGAATTTTATTCATGTTTTAATTATCATATATAATAAATATAACATTATATAGAGTCATCCACAAATGATAGATATAGAAAAAATGAATTACACCGTTCTTGAGGATGACCGACCATACATAAACATGAACATTGTTTTCACTTTTCGATGGATGGAATGGAAGAATGGTGAATAAAAATTAATATTTCCATAATATTTACTATATAATATATGTCATTTATATTTATCAAATATATCCTTATTTCCTTCCATGTAAAACATAAATGAAAAACAGATCACATCACTTTGTGATGGTGGTAGTCCGCACATACTCCTAAGAACCATTATCGTTTTCCAAAGGATGGGAATGTAAGAAGGAATATATGAAATTGTGATTTCAGAATAATATTTAATTCAAAAATATCATATATATTCTTTATTTCCATATTCCTAACCATCCAAGTGTTATTATATGAAAATGAATTACACCACTACCTGGAGATGATAATCCATACATATGCACGAGCAATGTTTTAACATTTTATAGGATGGAAAAAGGTATGGAATATGGTTTTCACATAATCATGATGACATCTTAGTAAACTAATGATAATATATTTATTATATTAAGATTATTATAACACTTTTAGTGGATTTAGAATAATAAATAGACTTGAAGGACATGGTAAATATGACTACCTATTATTTAATAGACTTGTTTAGATCTATTTTAAAAGACCCTAGGTAGCTATATTGGAATATCAATAACAAATAGAAAATATATTGGGATTTTTTAGAAGATGTCTTGGTATATTTTTCAAGATATATGGATCAAAGTGGGGTTAATAATTAAGGTACGTTGTGTCATTTTATAAGATAGTTGTGGGACATTATTTGAATTTCATAAATTACTATATTAATATAAATTATATTTCATTTAAAAATGTATAAAAATTAATATAATTATAACATATTATGAGGTTTTGTTATAATAATCACATAAAATAAAATTTGTAAATGTTTTAGTTGTTTTCAACCCTTGTCATTTGTTTTAACCCATCATTAATCCTTATGATGTTTACCATAATATTAAAATTTCTCTCATTTAAAGATAATAATGATAGAATAAAATAAAAAACGACACATAAATGGTTAATATATTATTTTTACAACTTTATATCATTAATTTGGAAAAATATAATTTTTTTTATGAATTTTAAGTCACTTAATAAAATGTTATTTATTATAAAATAACAATAATGTTAATTATGGAACAATTCATTTAATTTGATTTATAAAACTATAATAAAAAATGTAATTATAATACATTTCATCCACACCTCTATGATATGAAATTATTATCTAAAAAATTCATGGAACAAAAAAATCACTTAAAAAATCTCATTTTTATACTTTTTCAAAATCATTTATTTATTTTCTTATTGCTTTCACAAGAATTATTCCAATGTTTCATAAGTTTTTATGGAAATTAATTCTACACTAAAAATAAAAAATAAAGTTACATGATGAAGGAAAATATTTTATTTTTCCAATGAATAATTATAACCAAACATATCCACTATTTATCCATATGTTAGAAATTTAATGACAATAAAAAAAGAAGAATGATATTATAAAATTTTCTTTATAAAAAATAATATAAAGGGTCAAAATAACAAAAAAATTGAAAAATTAAATATTTTAATATTCTTGAAGAATATGGATGAAATATAATCATCCAATAAAATTAAGGAATGTGTTAGGGTAATTATTTAAACCTTATCAATTTATTTTTAGCATTAATTAACTGATTTACCATTTACTGTGAAATATGATTATTAGTTTCTATTCATAAAATCAAAAAAAGGGAACTATTTAAAAATTTGGATTCCAAATATGGAAATGATTTTTCCATATTCAATTACTATAAAGGGAATGAATTATTTTTATTATAAATGCGTAAAGAACAATGAAATAATTTTTTTTAGAATAATTCTTTTTTTATGTCCTACAATTTACTTATATCAAAATCATGTATAATGATCATGGAACTGAATTTAATTACACTATATATGGCTAAATTATACTTCTATTACTTTGAGATAAAATTCAATGAACAATGACACGTTTAATGAAAATAAAATGAAAGTTTTACAAAAATTAGTATTTTTTACTATTCCTCGAAAAATATATATATTTAAAAACATAATAAAAATTATCACTAATACAATTTTTATATTATACTTTAAAAAATTGTCTTAATTTCAAACAATTCATTTTATAAATGTAGAATAAATATTTTTTTTTAAAAAAATCCATAAAAATCATTTTTAAGAAAACATATTTTTGACGAAGAAAATGACATTACAAAAGGTTGAGTGTTAATTTAAAAATAAATAATCAACATATTTATATCGATTCATATATTTATATATATTTCATAAATAATTAAATCCAATTTATACCATCTAATTCAAAATTTAGGTTATAATAATATATTTCGTGGTTCATTTCGGCTCAATGTTGTGTGTTGTATACACTATTAAACATAGAGTTCTCTTAATATATCTTTATATAAAATTCTTCCCACCATAAAAAATTCATCCAATAAATTTTAATTAATATTACCTTATAAATAATTAAGGGTGTTTCTTCTTCAAAGTATCCTCAGGTTCCCATGTCGCTTCCTCTATTTCGTGATTTCTCCAAAGTACCTTTAGCAGTCAAGTCGTCTGATTCCTCATTTATTTCTGTCTAGTGTATAGAATATATATTGGATCTTTATACTATGATAGATCATGTTATAGTTATATTTATTCACAGGTGAGAAAATTAATTAGGTTTGGAATATACTTCATTATGAAAGAGATATAAAATAGATCATGTATATTAGAGAGTCTTGGTGTCATTGCTAATTGATAAGACACCAGTATACATATTTCTATAATTTAAAAAGGTATGATGGACATGGTGCCCATTTTTACCTTATTATTGAATCCTATAACACCGTTATATAGAGATGCATTCATGAAAATAGGATAAACCACCTGAAAATACAAATATTTCCATTGGATATCATCACAAGTCCTTTTATTTCTTTGAGGCACATTAATATTATTCTAAACATCCTTTCCCATTTCCAATAAATCCTGCATAAGATCTGGACCCAAAATTTTTATTTAATAATATTCATCCCAAAAAATTGAAATAAGACATCTCTTACCATATTATCTTTCATACAGATCCATTTAAATACCTGAATCACACCAATTATTATAGGAAAAATCCACCAAAGATAAATAATGATTTCACAGACCATGATTGTTAAGTGAGAATGACCAAAATATTTTTTTTTAAAATTTGAAATGGTCTTTTAAACTTTCCAACAGTTTGAGGCTGAAAGGAAGTTCTCTAGTAAATATCAATATCCTAAACATTTGTAATACTTTTCTAAAATTTTTATATAAATCATGGATGATGATTAGAATTAATTTAAATGGGTGGTCGATGGAAGCCCATCGGGGCTGCCATGCCTACCCTTGCTTTGTTTCAATGTTTTTTATACTCTTGGGGGCTCCTAGTTTCAATGGCCATCTCTGTCCTCCATAGGAATTCCTCTTGTATAGTCCTAGAGTCGCATGAGTATTTCATATAGGCATGGTGTCAGGCTTAGTGCTCGTGGGGGTGATGTAGGTTTAGCATATCCAAGTGGTCGATGGAAGCCCATCGGTGGAAGGAGAGTCCCTCTGCCGTGATGTAGATCAGCCTCTCAGGGCTTCCTCTTCCATTTCAGAATGAAGGTTTTCTCAAAGATGTTGGTGTGTCTCTTGGTGGTTTCTTGTGCTTGGATCCTCAGACCAGTTGTTATACAGAGGTCTATGTTGCCTGTATTTGCGTGGAGCTGGATCTTTCTCTTCCAGTGCCGGACAAGCTGGATCTTCAGATGATGGACTCATTTTTCTAGGTAAAAGTTATATTTTATTAGGTGTTTCCAAGATTTTGTTCACATTTCTTTATGTAGGGCCATGGTGTGTAGGCGTGCCGTTGTCATCAACAGGTTGGGCGCCGATGCCAAGCCTAGGGTGTTCATACCAGGGGTGTTCGTTTAGCCCTAGTTAATGGGGATATTTTAGGCATGTCTATAGAGGAGGAGCATGATTCTAATGGAGGCCAGCAGCCTAATCCGGTGGACATGGGTCCTATGCTACATACTAAACCAGCTTTGGCGGGTGGTACATAACTGTGATGGGATCTAGTTCCCTTCATGCCACAGAGCTTGCCTTTGGTTTTGGTGGCTTTCCATTCTTCTATGCCGACATTTTCCCTTGGCCTGCCAGGTCTGCTACCGAAGGATATATTTTTTTCCTTATGGTTCTTATGAAGGTGTGGAATGACCTATGGAGTTGGTACCTATGGGATACACCTTCTAATACTCACCTTCTTTCATAGTAACTACCCCCTCGTCTCCTCTAATAGAAGAACATTAGAGGGAGGATGGTGGTCTAAAGAGGAATGATACAAACAACAAGGTTACTATTGAATGGTTTATCTCTTGTGCCCAAGGATCTAGGTCTCCTCCTATGAATACTATGTCCATTAGCACAAGAATATTCACTAGATCACTGTCCAAAAAACATAAGGGCATGTGGCATCCCCCTTTGAGAAGGCCCCACATTCTGGGGCCAGTCCCATGAGCTTATTTTCACAATGATACCTCTGATCAACTAGAACACTTGAGGTATGGGAAGCCATGTCAAAGAAGACTTCTTAGATTTAGATATTTATAGACATAAGGTCTCACTGGAGGCCATCCTTGAGTAGAAGCAGCAACCATACAAGATTAGAAAGTTCTCTAAGAAGCCAAAAAATCATGGATAGATGCATACTGAACTGTCCAATTAGCATATCATGATTTTATGGATGATTTTTTCGGTTGATCTGATATAATCGAGGTACAAGTTTATCACAATTAAGGTAATCCAAGATCCTCATTCCTTCTTAGTCACCTTTATTTATGGAAGATGTGATTCCCCGCAAATAGAGACCCTATGGAATGATCTAAATGCATTCGACCCAATAAGCCTTCCATGGTTCATGGGAGGGGATTTTAATGTTGTGGATAGCCAGGGAGAGAGGAATGGAAGAGGAACTATTAATTAGAAATCTATCCTCGTTTTCACTCAATTATTGGTGGGTAGGGCTCTCATGGATCTCAGGTATTCCAGGAATCATTTTACATGGTGTAACAATCAACCGGGGGTTCAAAGGTTATGGAGGCGATTAGATATATATGTGGGCAACATGTATGATGTTTTAGAGTATGTCAAAACCTAGGAGATGATTTTGGTGCATGACTTATCAGACCATTCCCCACTCTGAATTACTCTACCTTCTGGGTAGGAACAACATGCTCATTTCCTATTCTACTAGCACTAGACTCTTAGATCTGGCTATAATGATGTGGTGCATGAATCATGGAATTCCCCTTCTAAGGATATCATAATGTCGGGCATGCACAATAAACTAATAAGGCTTAAACCTCAGCTGCAACTATAGTAGAAGGATATTTTTGTTTCATAAAAATATTTGGAGGGTGTTTTACAAGAAGTACATAGGATAAAATAGAGTCTTGAAGAGGACCAGAATGATCTTTTATTTGAGGAGCTCTATGGTTGGAAAGAGATTCTGGTGTACCTTCTTCTGAGACAAGAGTGCTTGGCTAGTGAAGAGGCTAGGATCAAATGTCTTAAAGAAGTTTATTATAATACAACATTTTTTCATGTATGTTTGAAGGAGAGGAGAAGATGGGATAAACTGAACATTGAGTTGGAGGATGGATTTTATAATTATGACATGGAGGTGGCTGGGGAGATGGCTAGAGAATACATTCATGACCTTCCTGCAGATCCCAATACTCAGTATCCAAGTGGGTATCTAGGAGGGGATGCAGTGATTTTTGAAGTTATCCAATATAATTTTTCTATATATGATAATGATATCCTGGGAACCATTCCTCAATAGGATGAGATTTATAAGGCCATGTTGTTTTTGAATCCTAATAGCATGGTGGGACCGGACGGGTTCCTAGGATCATTCTATAGTGATTCATGGGAGACAGTGAAGGATGATGCTATTGTAGCTATCCAAGACTTGGGGGGGGGGGGACCAATACCTTGTGTTGATTGTGCTACTAATGTTGTGATTATTACCATGTCCAAGACTCCAACTTCTATTGATCTCTTTCTTTCGATTATCATGTGAAATGTACAATACAATATCCTTCCTAGCATTATTAACATGCGACTGTCCATCTATCTCCCCAAATGGATATCCTTGGAATAATATAGATTTGTGAGGGGGTGCTCTATCCAGGGGGTGATAGCTTTGGCACAAGAACTGGTCATAGATATTAACTTCAAAACTCGGGGTTCTAATATGGAGATCAAGAATGATATGAGAAAGGAATATGACCAAGTTGAGTGGAGCTTCATTATCAGAATCCAGGCAGGTATGGGTCTATCTCCATGGAATATTGATAGTCTGTTTTGATGTTTTAGTTCTTCTTGGATGTTGATTATGTTCATGTGTAAATCCTTTCACTTCTTCAAAGCAATGTGAGGTCTTCGACAAGGGTACCCCAAATCCCTGAGATTTTTTATAATCGCCCAGGATGTACTTAACCACCTTTTACAAATAAGAATTGGTAGTGGTGTGATCACCCCATATCATTGAAGGATGTGACTTACCTTGGTATCTCATCTCATGTTCACATATGATTCCATAATTTTCACTAATTTATCAAGAAGGTATATTTGGGGGATGATATAAATCTTGGATGAGTATAGATATTGGATCAGACAGGTTATAAATAAGGCAAAGAGTAGTTTATTTATATCTAGTAGATGTTATGCCAGCCAAGTCCTTATGGTGATTTAATATTTGGGCATGAGAAAAGGTGAACATCCTATGGTTTACCTGGGAGCCCCTCTTTGAATGAATAGGTTGTGTATCCTCGATTTTGACCCTCTTTTTTGTATAATAAAAGAGAGGATTCTCACATGGAAGGATCAGTATATATAGATTGGGGGGAGGATTGCGCTGGTTAACAGCGTGTTTTTGGTCACTCCAGTTCATGATTTATCAGTTTTTGAAGGTTCCTAAAGGTGTTATTTATAATAGGGATAGAATTATTGTTGGGTTTATATGGGATCCAATGTCTGAGGGTATAATACATTGGGATTCTTGGTACATGATGGAAAGGGCTCTCAGTGAAGGTGGTATAAATGTGTAGAGTCTTAGAAATACCCTTGCATGCATGCATTCTAATATAGCATGGGAAGTGCTTGAGCAATAGACCATATGGGAAAAAACTATTCATGAATTCTATGCATGGAATTTGGACAATCAGGATGGCCATTCCTCTCCACTCTAGAGTGAGATAGGTCCCTTTGTTTCCTCCCTCATACCTCATACATTCTGGATCATTAGGACAAAAGGTTTATCATTATGGCCTGATAATTAGTGTGATGAGATTTTTGGGTTCCATGGATTCCCAACAACAAATATTTTTTTAAGTAGGATAGATTACATATGTCATTCATCACTGATGTTCTAGATAAAGACTAACTGGAAATGTTCCAACTCATTGAGATGACCTCAAATCAAGATAAAATTGTGTTTTCCCCATCCTCTTCAGGTGCTTTCACAACCAAGGATTACCGGAGGGTCTCTTACGAGAAGGTCATAGGGTATGATTGCAATGAGGTTCTTTGGTGCATGAACATCCACAGAAAAATCAATTTTCATTCTTGGAGGATTTAGAATAGAGCAGTACCCACAGATGACATTATAAAACAGTGCGGGCTGAGTAGGGCATCCAGGTGTGTTTGACATAGGGGGTATAAGGTGGAAATTTCGAATCACTTTTCCTTTGAGGGAGACTAGGAGAAGGAGGTGTGGAAGTTATTTGGTGAGTTCACTACATTTCCCACACCTGATATGGCTGGGACACTCTGGTTTGATCACTGGTTCTATGGTGCGGGGAAAGAGTGTCTAGAACAAAGGGCGCATACCTTATTTATGCAGGCAGGCTGTTGGTGCCAGTGGCAGGCGCGAAATTTGTGGCTTCATAAAGGGGTGGTGTCTTCTAGCCATGTGATCATCATTAGGAAAAAACGATTCTTCTTGATATGGTTATGACTATCAATTTGTGGCTGGAGGCCCCTACTCTGCAGCTTCTTAATCATGCTATCCATTGTATTTCTCTCAAAACGAATAATTTTTATGGTAAATGGGTCTAACGGCACCCTCCTACTCAAAGACTTAAATTGAAAACTGATGGTTCTTATGAGAATAGTGTCATATGAGGGGGGGGGGGATCATGCGTGATATCCATGGCTCAATCATCGTGGACTTCTCTATCTAATTGGTCTAGGGCATGTCGCTTTTGGCGGAGGAAAAGTCCATACTGACAGGTATCAATGTTTGTAGATAGAGGAGGTTAGATCTCCTAGAAGTGGAAACCGACTCAATGCTAGTTTACATATTTCTCAAAGGTCTTGGTGTAATTCTGTGGTCTATTGAATACATTATTCACCTGTGTCGTGGCTTCCTTGGAAACATCACTAAAGTGTCTCATACTTGGTGGGAGGGGAATGGGGAAAAGGAATACCTGTCCTCTCATGACACTCTAGGCTTAGGGAGACTATTTTTTCATAAACCTCATACTTTGAAGATGGTGGGGATTAATATCATTAGAGGGGACGCCCTTGGTCTCCACTAATTTAGACCACCATGGTTGTGATTTCACTACCTTTTTTCAGGACTTACTTGTACTATTTTTCTTTCTTTTTAATAAAAATATACATGATGATGACTATGGTGCACACTAAATTCTTAAAAATTCATTAATATAGAGTCTTTCAACGCAACATAGAGGTAAATATTTTCTTATATTGAGGATATGTATATATTTGTAAAGGTGATTAATGATAAAAAAATATGTTGATATTCTTTCTTGGAGTCTTTGGTAATATAGTTAAAAGTCCTTCATAATGTCATTCCACTTCTACATACGAATTCATAGTAGTTATATGAACCCTATATAATGTTGTATCATGAACTTCACCTATTTAAAAAATAATCATAACATATATTCAACTATTTTATACTTTATAATATCCCATAAAAAATTCTCCTTAAAATATCTTAATTATTGGTGCCACTAGGGTGTATATTGAAATTAAGGCTATGAGGATCATTAAAATTTTCTTTTATTAGATTAGGTATAGATGGAACACATATCCTATTTCCAAATTTTATAATTCTTTATTCATAAAAATAGACTTACAATATCCCATCATTCATGGATTTAATTTTATTTTGAAAATTATCATCATATTATTGTGACAATTTTCTCTTTTAAAATATTTTTTGTTGAAAAATCATTTAAAAAAGGAAGGAAATTTCCCATTACTTAATAATTATCATATCCATATTTATCAAATTAATAAACAAAATATCATTGTTAATCCTCATCTTATTTAAGACTCCCGGATCTTTCCTGCTCAATGTATCTTCTACCTTATTTTCCTTAACATGGTGGTAGTTAATTGAGTAATCATAATCCAGGAGTAGGTTGATCCATCTCTACTGACCAATGTTTATCACATTCTATGAAATAATGTATTTCATAATCTTATAATCTATGTATATCTCACAACATTCATCATAGAGATAATGTCTCTATACATTCAAAGAAAATATTACAACTTCAGACTAATGATAATTAGTAGGATGGTTCTAATCACGGGTCTTTAACTTCATTGATGAATATGCAATAACTTTATCATTAATAAAAAGGACACATACAATAACCTTCTTTGATGCATCAATATATATCAAAAATCCATTGTTTCCTGATGGTAGAGTCAAAATATAAGTATTGAAAAATCTCTTATTAAATTATTCAATGCCTTCTTCACATTCCTTTATCCATATGTTATTAACCCATTTACGAATAATATTGGTTAATATGTTATCCAATTGGGATTTTTTTGAAAAAACCTCTCCATCTATCCTACCAAACTAATGAAAATATATTCCTATGTTGTGGTTGTTAGTGAAATCTATTCTTAGACTAAATTCTTAAATTTTAAATCAACATAGATTTCATATTTTGAGACACAATGGCGAAGAAAATAATCATTCTGAAGTAAGAGTTCAAATTTTATAAATTTATAATAATAAAACCTTATTTTATGAGTGTCATGAATGATATGAAAGCAATTCTCTTGATTCTCATCACTTTTAGAATACAATAATAAATCATCAATAAATACAACATCAAAATTATGAATATTTTCCTTGAATACTATATTCATTAGAAATATAAAAATAAAGGTTACAATTATCTATCCAAATGAAATTATTCTAAACTCCTAATTTATATAATTCATTAGAAATTTTTTCATCAAAATATATTCTTTTATTACCCACAATTGATGAAACCTAGAATGAAGGTCATTATTTAAAAAACATTTAGCCTAGTGAAGTTGATCAAATAATTAATTATCATGAGGAATAAAGTTCTTTTTATATATAATAAATGTGTTGATTTCCCTATAATCGTTTCAAAACATAATAAAAATATCTTTCTTATTATTGTAAAGAACATGGGATCCCCAAGGTGAATCATTAGGGAATATAAATCCCTTACCAAGAAACTCTTCTAGCTGTTTCATTAACTACACTAATTCAAAAAATGGCCATTCTAAAGGGATTATATGATATTGGTATCACATCAGGGATTAAATCAGCATAAAAATCATCATCATGTTATATAGGATTTCCATGTAAGTCCTCAGGAAATACATTGATTTATTCCGATTCAATAGGAACATACTCAATTATAAGAGTTCATTTTTCATCCATATAATGCATGTGATCTTCCTCATCAAGAGTATCACTTAGAAGAGAAACTAAGGGTGGATTTATACATGACTCAGGTTTTGAATTCTCCACTATAAAGATAATTATTTCCTCATCCTCATCAATAATTGCTATTTCATTCAATTTTCAAAAAATATCATTCATTATATTTTGGATTACAGGCCATAAAAAGGATTATATCAAAGAAAATAATAGTTATAATAATTAAATTTATAAATTGTTCATGTTTAAGTGACATAATTGGAAATTATTGACACATCCTTATTGTAGTGATACACCCATACATAGTTTTGACTAAAAACTTCCTTATTAAGGTGTTATGGAAATATCTATATTTATTGGAAAATTTTGAAGATATGAAAGAGTGAATAGATCCATAATCAAATAATGAAATATTTTAATTTGAGTCTCTTAATAAAATACTTTTCACCATATCATTAGGAACTTAAACTTCAACTATAATGATAACATAATCTAGGCCTTTTTCCCCTAATCACTTCTATAGTACGTTCCCTTGATGATTACAGAATTATTGTGAATAGTAGACCCATTATCTAATGTTTAAGCACTAGAAAACATTGTTTTTTCTTCCCCAATCATACAACAACTAGATAATCCTTATCTACACACTTGATATAGAACCACATTCCCTTAATGCATTTTCTATGATTTTTTCCTTATTTTTTTAAGATGTATATTTCTTTGTCCCCTTATTCATCTTTAACACGTTACTTATTTCATGGTTCTCAATTGAAACATTTTTTTGTTGGTTTAGCTTGATTATAAATTACCATGAAACATAATTCTCTATATTGATGGAACATAATAATATTTCATTATATGATGAAATATTTTGGGATATGAGTTACATTCATATATTTGAATTAATTCTTTCAATGAAATGGCCAATATTAATCTATGAATTACTTATATCACCTATATCATAACAAGGGAGTCTTGTAAATATATCCTCATAATCTAAAACACATTATTCCACCTTTTTCATTACAATAAGGAATTTTCTATTCATTTTAGTTGATTCGTCATGAGGGAAATATTTATCGAAGGATACTACATTAAAATTTATCAATATCATATATTTGGTTTCTTCCCCCCTATTATTCTAGAATAATGAAAACCATTGATCATATATTACCATATGAATATAATTACTCAACCTTAAACATTAAATAATCTTGAGTTATAATTAAAGTATTCATTATATTTAATTTTATGATCCTTTAAATTTTAGAGTTTTAGAGAATTAGGTCATAGATCATACATAAAAAACCAAAAATTTCAAAGCTCACACTTACAATTAATATCAAATTATATCTATAATATAAATCATTATAAATAATGAATGGTTTATTTTCAAGGGTAATGTTCATGCCCTTCAACAAGATTTCTTATTTTCCATTACCCATCCAGAAAACCTATGGAAAACATTTCCAAACATGGGATGAGAACCAAAATATCAGTATGAGACATAAAAGAAATAAAAAACATTAGTCCAATGAAAAAAGGAAAACCAATGAAATGTTTTACCATTATCTTAATATTATTTTATATAATTAAATAAATATTATTCATATGAAAAACAAAAAAAATTATCTAAGGAAATCGTTAAAACTAATAACAATAAAATCTAAATAGTTTTTTGGAAAGGTATTGAATCACATTCATAACCTGTTTTAAACCCATGTCAAAATTAATTGAAGAGTAGTTAAATACATTGGAGAAACCCATTGGTAACTTGATTATTTTTACCTATTATTATAATAAACATTACCTAATGCATTGGAGTTCTATCTTGGAATACCCATATTATAAAATATATCGATCTCACCCTTCATTATCTCAGCACACTTGTCATATTAGCTATATTGGTATCAGAAAACACTATCATAATGCCCCAATTTCTCATATAATTCTCAAGTACTTAATCAAGAATAAATAATTTTATGTATACATTTTTTTCATTATAAAATAATTTAATAACACTTTTAAACTTGAAAATCACGTTAGGATGTTTAAATACACATTTATTTTAAAAAACTATATTGAATACAAATAATATGAAGAAAAAAAGAATTAGGGTTTACATTTGAATAAAAAATGAATTATTTTTAAGGAGTTTAAACATAAAAAAATATTTATGGTGGAACAAAATTAATTGTATCTGTATACATTAAAATTAATCATTCCTTTTGTTGTTTCAAAAGAAAGTCAATAATTCTAAAAAACAGATTTCATTTTATTGAAATAATCTAAAAGAAATAAAAAAAATTACCATTATAAATATATCATGCACAAAATAGAACCATTAGAAAAAAAATTCATGGAATAAAAATAGAGTTTAAAGGAAAATATTAAACCATATTGGTTTAATGAAAATCTCTTTATCACTTTGGAAAAATTTGAATCATAAGACACATGAAAGAATTAAACTAAACAAAAATATGATTACAATTATAATAAAGAAATTAATGATATGACATGTAAAAAGGTTTGTATGTAGACATTGTAAAATAATATAGGTGTATAAAATCAAAATATTCCTCAAAAATAGTAAAATGAGACGAAGCCCCTAACCTCGAGTCCAATCTGTCACACTCATTCATTATCGTCCTAAATAGTAAATTTATGTCAAATTTTTACTTAATAAATAAAAATTTCATGTTAATTAGTACTTTAATTTCAATTATTACAATGAAATATAAAACTAATCAGTCTATTAATTTAGATTAGATGTTTTGATGATATTTGGATTATATGTCAAAATGAATTCAATAGGTTGAATATTTCTCTAAGAGGTCATTATTCCAAAATATCCAGAATAATAATAATTAAATATTTATCATATTTATACATTATATATTATTTTAAAACCAATCATTAATTATAAGTTATGAAAAAATAACTACGTTATGATCATGGAGACTGTAGGTTGTATGTAAGTGTGAGCAATGTTTCAATTTTTCAACAATAATTATTGAAATGAGGTGTGTAATATTTTATCTTTATAGAATGATAATAATAATATATATATCATATTATTTATTTAAATATACTTATATATATCATTCTTGTGATATTGCTATGAAAAAACAAGGAATCACATAATAATTTTATAATCAATATAAGTATACTAATAGAAATGAAAGTGATTTATTTTATCAATATATAGATTTTTAAATTATTACCCATTTTAATATTTCATTGTTAAAATTTTATTCACTTATTAAACAATTGGAGATATATTTCCTTCATAATAATTTTAGATTCCCATGTAGCATTTTTGACCATATATTTTTCCCATAAAACATTATCTTGGTGAATAATATTATTATAAAAAAATCATTCTTTACATTAAATAATCTTAATAGGATATTCCTCAAAAGAAGTATTATTTTCCAACTAGAATACTTCTGGGTTTGAAACATGAGATGAATCATGTATATATTTTCATAACACAAGACATTAAAAACATTATGTACCTAGGATAAACTCAGGGAAAAAGCCACTCGGTAGAAAACTAATATAACATTTTCAAGGATTTTATATGATACAGTGAACTATAGTAATAGATTATCATTTTTACTGTAATATATAACAATTTTCCATGAAGATATTTTGATAGAGACATGATCACATGCCTCTAATTAATGATCATTCCTCTGATTATCTGAATTTCTTTTCTTCCTTCTCTGAGATATCCTTATAGATTGCAGAATCAACTGAACCTCCTAAACAATTTTCTCTCCTAAATATAGTGCCTTAAACTTAATTTCTCTTAATTTATAACAAAAATATGATTTTCGATACTGATTTCCATATAATTCCTCAAATTGAGCCATATTTATAGTGGAATGAGAACAATTGTTATAAAAAAATAATCCAAACACAGTTTTGATCCAAACATCCATTGTAATCCATTGAACAATATTGAATCATATCTTCAATGGTCTAAATCACCCCCTCAGACTAACCATATAATTTAGGATGAAAAGATATACTAAAATTTAATTCAGTAACCAAATATTTATGAAGTCAATTACCAAATTTATATGTGATCCTGAATCATGATATGATAAAATAGAGAGAGTAACTCCATGTAACATGACTATATCCCTTAGATATTTTAAAAAATATAATGTAAAGATATATTATCTTGAATGAGAAGGAAGTGTAAATATTTTGTTAATAAATCAATAGTAACCCAAATCAAATTATTACCTTGAGAAGACTTCATAAATTCCACCATTAAATCCATTAATCCATTTTCCCATTTTCCCATTTATCACTAGAAAAGGTTGATGTATTTCCTTCTATAACATTCATTTGATTGTAACCTACTAAAAAGTAAAACACCCCATGGTAAAGTCAACAAAAGCTGTTTTCATTATATCCCACTAGTAATCCTCTTTATGATATATGTATATCTTAGTGATTCACAGATGAATGGAAAACGGAGAACAATGAGATTCATTTAATAACACTTTCTTCAAATGGGAATCCAAAGGCATGAAAATATTTTTCTAGATCATAAATTTTATTTTTTCAATATTAAAATCAGGAAACTCAACCTTGTTAAAGGATTATACATTTTCCTAGAAATCATGATCCTATTTTTGAGTTTTCAAAATTATTTATGATAAAATATATTGCACTAAAACATGAAACAAAATAGGGTATGTCCTAGCATCCAAATATTCTAGGAAAAAATTCATCAAATAATTAACTACTTAGTCATGTCCCTAAAGTATCATGGTTAATGTAGCATTATTTTTCAAACTCAAAGCATCATCCTCTTTGTTTTATTTTCCTAGAAGGTCATGAATTGTGAAATCATAATCCTTGAACTTTTCCTGCCATCTCATCTTCCAAATTTCCAATTATTTATGATTAAATATATACTTATAAATTTCTTTATTAGTATATATTTTATAATTTATTCCTTATAAATTATGAATCAAAATTAGTAATCAAGAAACAGAAGAATATAATTCCAAATCATGTTTAGGATAGTTTAACTCATGAGGTTTCAACTAAAGTGAATCATAGAAGATTAAATGATCATTCTACATTATTACAAAACCATATCCTTTAAATAAATCATAATGATAGATGGAAAATTCTATATTTCTGGAAGGAATATCTAAAAATAGATCATTCAAAATTAATTTTATATTTACAGAAAACAATCATTATATTATTTTATCCTGATGAATTCATCTGATTTTTGAGTGTACATAGTCAGTTGATAGTAAACTGAGCAATATTTTCAAGAACATTCCAATATTAACCCAAAAATGAATAAAAAATATGAATATATCTGAAATTTTTGATTCCTTTCCATTCTTCAGATACTTTTTCTTTAGATCGGTCAATAGTTATTCCATAATTATAAAATATTTATCCAATGGGAGAATTTTTTTGCAACCAAAATTAACAATGAAAAAATTTCCCGTATTTTTTATTTTCAATTTTGTTTTGAAAAATAATCCATAGATTATTTTCATGTCCCAATTTAAATTTATAATAATCCAAAATTTCATCAATAGAAAAAACATAATATAATCCAAGAACTCAAGGAAAAATCTATTCCAATGTTCCAAAAAATAGAAGGTGCATTAAACAACCAAAATGTAATATCTAAAAATTCATAGTTCCCATATCAAGTCTGAAATTTTATTTTTGAAATGTCACACTCTATCAAATTTATCTAATGGAACACATAACATAGACCATACTTTGAAAAATATTGAACTCTCTATAGCTAGTCAAAAAAGTCATATATATGAGGGAAATTATATATTTTCTTGATAATGATTTTATCCAATGACTGATATTAAATGAAAAGTCTCAATGAACCATTTTATTTTTTATAAAAAATGAGCACCCCATGGGGAAGTGACAGGTTGAATTCAGCCTTTATCTAACATCCCTAGAAATTGATTTATCAATTCTAATAGTGGTACATGATCCATGTGATAAGGGGGGTTTTTAAATAGTCTTTGTATCAAGAACTAAGTAAATTGTAAAATAAACCTCCCAATCTAGAATAAAAGATAAAAAAATCATTTGGATATACATACATGTATTAATTTATGACTAGAACATCACTTATTTGAATTATTTCTTTATTTTTAACAATATTTTCTAGGAAACATTATCTACCCATTCTAAAAAATTTTATATTTTCAAGTAAGTTAACAAAGGTATGAAATCATTAAACATAAGTTTCTTAGCTCAGAAATATATGTTATCATGGTAAAAAATCATTTTTAAATACATCCATGTTGTCATTCACAACTGAAGCATCACTAATTTGAATAGTTTCTTTATTTTAAGAAATATGATATAGGTAAATTTCACTAATAATTATAATCTATTTCATAGTTTAATAGAATGTTATCCAAGGCTTGAAATCATTGACATGAATTTCTTATCATATAAATATATGTTATCATGATACACTACATGTCATTTAATATAATGATTTATCTCAGACACTAATACGTCGAATTAATTTTTTTAGGAAATACCATCACAATAATAAAAATAAGAAGATTCATATAATTCTTGGTTACATTAATATTTCAACCAAGAGTTTTCAACAAAAGTTATATGTTATTTTCAAATAGTGATATCCCAATTTAATGGAAAATTTAATAAAAATGAATGAATTTGAGGATCCATATTCATACAGGGAATTTGAATAATTCAAATAAGAATTATCCCAATAACCAATTAATTTGATTTTCCAACATCAACTATAGTAGAAGAAAATGCATTTTCTACACCATTCTATTTCTTATCATGATGATTTCCGTCCTATGTAACTAAATTGGAAGACATATTATCATAGTGAACCAACTAATTACAACTAAAATATCTTACTATTGGATGGATATCAGTTACCCCATTCTTTGGTTGTTAAAGACTCCTTTCATTATAGTCATTATCTTTTTGACCAAACTGTCCACACTAAAAATATTCCAGATCTAATAAAAGATACCATGAAATTTCATTTACCAAACTTGGAACATTTTGGGGGATTACCTCGAGACATATTATCTATTATATTTTCCATTTCATACAACATGGAAGTTTTCTTACTACTATCAACTCAAGGAACATAAGATTCAGAAAACTCCTTCTCAATATTCTCAACAAAATGGAAAACATTCTCATAATTTTTAAAATATCATATGAAAAATGATATTTTTATCTACAGATTCATTACTACGTAAAATCTATTAATGTTACTATTAATTTCCTAATAAAAACTTGTATATACCTACCCCTTATTGTAAAATTTTATTTATATTACGGCATAAAATCGTCATTTTATTTTCCAAATTACACGGAATGTTTTTCAATTCAGAGATGAAAAAACATAGGGAAATATTTATCAATAAAAATACCTTTTTTTTCAATTACATTGAATCAATATTGTATTTATCTATGGTATTCTTAATAAAATACCACCATTTATGAACTTAAAATTTAAAATGATAAATGAAAAGAGTTACCATTTGATGTTCAAAACATCCCATGAATTGAAATAAATTTTCAAGGAAATTGATCTATCATTCATATATTATAAGGTCAAATGGTTTATTAAATTATAGGGTTTGTTGTATCAGATCAACAACTAATATTTTACTCTATGGTAGTTCTGGCTTCTCCCTAGCATGGATAACACAACCACTTATTTCTTGCATCAACTAATCCACTACTATAATAAACTCTTCATCTCCAATTCCAACCAAATGAGGATATTGATTTGGAAGGATATTTTCCTCTTAGGGACATCCTACTAAATCATTCTTGTTTCCTCTATGTAATACCATTCATAACATATTTTATATGAAGAAACATGGTAATCATAAAATGCAGTATCATTTCAACTTAACAAAAAAGTGGAATATTTCAAGGGTATTCTATTATCATTATCCTAAAATCTAAATTTCTATAAATCGACATTTATTTCCATCTATAAGAATCCAGCCTTAAATATCATATAATATTTAGTTTTAACTTAATAATTCATTCACTGATATTTGAGGATCTTTTAAGTTTTAGTGTTTTTGAGAATCAGTTCATGACTAAAACATAAAAAACCATAAGTTACAAAGTATAAAATTTTGAATAGTATTCATTTATTCCCTATTAAAAAACGTTTAAATTAAAGAATAATTAATTTTTATGGAAACTATTTTCTTCATTAAACTTGAATTATTCATTTCCATTACCCATCCTTAAACCCTAGGAAAAATATTTTAAAATGTGGGATGAGCACAAAAAGCTCAGTAAGAGACATAAAAGAAAGAAAACAATTATTATGGTGAAAAACATGAAAACCCATGATTTTTTTACCTTCATCTCAATGTTATTTCCACAAAATAATTAAATCTTTTTCATAGGAAAAAACACACGTCTTTCTCAAATAAAATCCTTAAAACCCATAAGAAGAAATTCAAACCCATTTTAGAAACTAAAATAATCACATTCATAAACCATTTTAATCCCATGTCATATATCAATAGATCCTAGTTAAATCCATTATGGAAGCCCTTTGGTACCACCCCCTCCTTCCATATTAAGATAAGGAAAATCACCCAATTAATTGTAGTGTTATCTTGGAACAACCATCACATAAGCTAGTTTAGGATAAACGATGCTATATAGGTGAACCCATAATATAAGATATATTAGGTTCACCTAATGAATTCTGGGAAAACCCATTTTTTATGCAATTCTCATGTACCATACCATGAATGAATTTTTTTTCTTTAAATTGTTTTCACTAAAAAACATTCCAAAAAATCATTTAAATTATAATGAAAATCAATTTTAGATACTAAAATATGATTTTCTTCTATAAAATAAATTTCAATACCAAAATTCAAAAAATAATGGAATATTGGTTTTTCTTTTAATAAAACATTAATTATTTTATATGAATTCAAACTTATTAAAATGGATACATCAATGAAAAATTATTTATAGTTGTATATTTTAAAATATAAAAAATCCTTTTATCTCTTGAAAAAAAGTCACCAATTTCATACAAAGATTACCTTTTTGAAATACATTTCTAAAAATAAAAAACCCCCCTTTATAATAGTCCAATTTAAATTATTGATTCATCTTAAATACATTGATGTAGGAGTAAAACATTTTTATAAGGATAACATCAAAATATTTTTTAAGGAAATGTGCCTTATCACTTTATAAATATTTAAATTATGAGGCCCATAAAAAAACAAAAAAAAACATTAAATACAATTAGAATAGAAAAATGAATGATATAAAATGTATAATGGGCTATATATACCCCTCATAAAATAATATTGGTGCATAACATCAAATTATTCCGCAAGGAAAAGAAATTGACTCGATGTCCCTAATCTCATGTTGGATTAGTCACACTAATTTATTATATTACTAAATAATAAAAAAATGTTAATAATTAAGTTTATTAATAAAATTTATCAATTTAATTATTCCTATAATTTTCCTTATTATGATTCTATATACAATTACTTAATCAATTAATTTTACCTCAGATGTTTTGATAATATTTGGCTTATATGACAAAATGACTTCATAGGTGGACTATTGGTCAATGAGGTCATTGTATCAACATAAATAGAATAATAATAAATATATATTTACAGAATTTATACATTTATAATAATTCTAAAACCAATAATTAATGATAGTTATGTAAAATTAACTATGTTACAATCATTGAGATGGTATGTCGTATGTACCTATGAGTAACATTTCCATTTCCCAATGATCTATTTCAAAAGGAGGAAAGTAAAATTTTATGTTTCCATAATTATAATAATATAAAATATACCATATTATTTCTTTAAATATAAATACATATATATTTATATCATTATTATTATGTTGTGATGAATAAAGGAATCACATCGTTTAGTTGATGCTATAGTCCATATGTACATGAAGGATGTTATCATTTTTCTGTGTCGTAAATAAAATGATAAATTATATTTTTAAAATGATAAATATGTCATTAATATCAATATTATGAAATTTATATCAGATATATTAATTAAATTTATCTTTATTACCATTCATGTAATACGTTAGTGAAAAATGAATCTCATCGCTTTGTGAGATGTTAGTCCACAGTACACACGAGTGATGTTATCATATCACCCACAGAATGAAAAGTAAGAAAGTATATGTTATATCATAACTAAATAAGTCAAAATATGTTACATATATAATATAAATACTTTAAATCCTTCATTATAGCAATCCGTGAGTGGTGATGAAGGAAAATTAATGACATCGGTTTGTTAGATAGAAGTTTGTTGTACACATAAATGCTGATTTTATATCCCAATTGATAGAATAAGTGAGTAATATTTATTATTTAATAAATATAATAACATTTATGTATATATTAGTTATTTGTTTTTTTATTTAACCATAATTTAAGATTATTTTATGGAGGTGTTTGAGTAAATGAAATAAATATGCTCGATAAAGCGTGATACCACTTCTTCAGAAAACCTCAATAAGTAAGCACCAAAAGCCTTCATATAATGGATTTATAAAAACAAATGACTCTAGGTTGTGGGGTGGGATGTTATAATATTATTTTGGTAGGTATTTTATTATACAATTAGATTTTTAAGTGTGAATATGAGAGGATAGTGGGTGACCTTTTATAAGTGAGGTGAGTGGAACACTTATAATTTTTGAAAAGAAAAACATGTAACCTCATTTTTAACATTCCCCATCGATCCAAAAAAAGGTTAATAATATAATATTATAAATTATAAATCCTATATAATTCATTAAATATATATTATATATGATATTAGCTCATTTTAACGCTTATCACTGTAGTTTAAGACCAGATAATTCATTTTTTATCCTAATCGTGGTAATTGTTTTTTTCACTATTCCTTATGATAAAAAAATTATGTTGAACATATTACATACTATAAAATATTATAATTAAAAACATGGGATTATTTTTTCCATATTAAATTAATATATGTGGAAAAGTTTAAATAAAAAAACCAGTAGACATAATGAGAAATCGGTTTTTCAAAAAGTGTATTTTTCCAGAAAAAGATGATTTCATATTTACTATATGATTAATTATAATATTTTAATTAATCTAGAATTAATATTTATTGATGTATAATATATTAATTTCATTCAAAAAATTTATCCTTAGGTATTATCTTAACAAATTAAAAAAAATAAACATCATTATCTTTAAAACTGTTTTCAGAAAAAACACGTTTTATACCAAAAAATCATCATATAAGAAAATACAATATAAATATGATTAAAAATTAATTAATTGGATTATATATAAACTAATATTACTTATTTTACTTGAAATAATATTCTAAACATAATGTGGATTTTAAATTACTTAATTTATTCAAAAGAAATGGCTTTTTACAAATATATGTATTTTTATTTATTAATTAAAAAACCAATACATTCCAAAAAATACTAAACAAAACCCTCAATAATTTTTTATATTCTGATTTAAATTATGATATTAATATTTTATCAAATTAAAATTCTAAAATTTAGAAATTAAACATTAAAATAAGTCATCATTATAAAGGTGTTTAATTAAAACTCTTTCTTTTTTTGATATAAAAAATCATTTAATATTTTAATAATGAATATAAATATGTTAATAAACATTAAAAAAATTTATTATATCATTAAATATGATTTTAAAAATAAAATGCACTTCCAAAATAATGTTTTCCCATTCTTTTCATCTTATTTCGTGAAATAGTTTTTTGATAGACTTGATCCATTGTTTTTCTACCACTACATTAGTAGTTAAAATAAAAGATGGAGGCTTCTATCATATGAAATGATCCAATATAGGTGTAGCATTCCATGTAACATAATTTTTCTCCATATATTCATGTATATTATACATAACCTGGGTAATATTCCCCAATATGTTTAGGATTTTATCATCTCAAACCCAAAGTGTAATGGATTTCTCAACGGGGCAATCCCTACATTGACTATGTGTACTGATTCACTTTATTTCATTATACATCGTCAAAAAAAAGTATAACACACTGGGATAGGTTATAATAATCATGAATATGGATCTATAAAATAAAAATAACTCTAAAAATTCTCAAATACTATAATGGATTACTATAATTAACATGTAATCTATGTTTATTTAAAATGTAGAATTGAAGGTTTCTACTAGACATGCTATGATACCAACTATAACAACCCAAACTCTAGTAACCCAGATTTGGTGTCTTATTCATTAAATTAGACCTTGATACAATTTATCATGTTACAATGGACCAAATATATTATTAATCATGAAGAACCAAAAAACACACATGATTCTCATATTTCATTGGAAATATAAAATTCATAGTATAAAATTGTTGTTTCATCCTTACTATTTTTCATATTATCCTTATTTATATCATGGGGAAAATAAATCAAATAATAGTGTGATATCATATTATGATTAAATATTAATAAAATTTAAATCTATAATGAGTGAATAAGTTATAATCTATATGGAATGGTAAATATCTAAAATCACATATATTTTAATTAATATCTTGAGTACGAAATACCCCAAAAGTCCGAGAGCCAGGTGAAAACCTACTCCCATAAGCTTAAATAAAGAAAATTTTAAATGGTAAAAACCACTCAAGAAAGGGGAGCTTTACCCAAACTTGTAAACACAGTACCAATTCTATCATTTTGAACAAGATCATTGCAATAATCAGGGAGGAAAAAGGACCAGCTAGAGCTCACCTCCATGATTGCTTGTTTTGAGAGTGCATCTGCCACTTGATTTTCTTCCCTATATATATGAGAAACCTTAAGGGAAATTAGTTCAGAAATCTTTAAAGATCCAATCCAAGTAGGAAGCATCCTCTATGGGACATTCCTGGACTGGTCTGTGAGGATCTGCACATCAACAGAAGATTCCGTTTCTATCCAAATCTTCCTCCAGCCATAGCGAGTAACATACCTTATTTCCTTCATCATAGCCCATAGCTCTGCCTCAAGAGCGTTCCCATTGCCAATGTAATGAAAGAAACATCCCCTTACAATGCCTTGGTAGGTCCTGAAAACACCACCACATCCAGCAGGTCCCAGTGTGCCAGAGGCTACCCCATCCACATTCACCTTTATATAATCATTGATTTGAGGGATCCACCTAATATATTTCAGCACCTTAGGCTTCCTCTCCCTACCACTTACACCAAGTGTTCTAAATAATAGTAAATCAAAAATGATATTGTTCATAGAGCCATACTATTTCACTGAAGCAAGTTTAATGCTTCGGTGAATCGCCATCATCCCCTCTTTGAAAGAGGGTCTGCAACCATTGAATACTATATTGTTCCGGGCCTTCTAAATATAAGATATAATAGAAACAATAGCAACAATGAGCAAAGAGTGAACCTGCTCACTGTTTTCTTCATGCATGAAAGAATTAAGCAGGGTGCCAACAGAATTGAAGACCAGTTGACAATGAAAAATATCCATTAAATACCTCCGGAACCAAGTAGCAAAGGAGCAGTTGATGAAAATATGATCAGTCGATTCATCCGCAGCATGACAGAAAAACCATACCTAGGCCAGATTCAAACCTTTTCTTTAAAGGGAATATTGGATTGGCATCCTGCTTTTCCAGATACTCCATATAAGAAGAGCATCAGCTGGAAGGATGAAATCCTTCCTCAGCTCCATCACCCAAGTAGAAGTTGGATGTGCATTTCCACGCTACATGGCATAATATAGTCGACTAGAGAATAAACCAATCATAGCAGGTTCCCAGATTAGGGTGTCCTGATCCATATATTCATAAGAAGAGATTTTAGTTTGAATATTAGCAGGAATTACTGCTTGAGCCTGTGCATTTCCCTACAAATCAACAATAGTAGTGTTCCTCAAAGAAAGAGGAATGTTAATTGTATAATCAATAGGACAGGACAACCACTACGTTGTCCAGAAATTCAGCTGGGAGATGGAACAGACTAGCCATTTAGAATGTGACATAAAATTAGTATAAGTGTTCCTGATTGAAGCCCAGACAGAGGATCTCAGATACACCTTCTGCCTCCTATGCAACCTGTCAAAAAATCTGTTAGAAAGAAACTCCAAGGCAAAGTCAGAACCAGCAAGGAGTCTCCAGGTAAATTTTTGGAGCAAAGCATCATTAAAAATCCTGACATCATTGACTCCCATTCCACCATTTGAGAGAGGCTTAATAAAGTCCATCAATTTAATAGTAACCAATTTCCTTTGTTGTGTTGAACCAGTCCAAATAATGTTTCTGATCATGCCATCAAGTTCCTTGATCAAAGCAGCAGGCCACTTGTAAAGTGAGAAGGAGTACACAGACATTTAGGTGATGACTGAGTTCACAAGACAAATCCTACCAGCCTTGGACATTGATTTCCCTTTCCAGCTGGCCAATTTATTAATGATTTTAAGAGAAATATCCTCTAAATAAGCCCTCTTCACTCTTCCCCAGAACATAGGCAGTCCAATATAAATAAATGGTAATGAGCCCCTTTTAACACCAAGCCTACTGGCCACTCTGTTTTGCTTTACAGTTTGCACTCCTTCACCAAAGAAAACAAAGGATTTACTCCAGATTATAAACTGACCTGAAACATCATCACAATGGTTAAAAATAGTCTTTATAGAGGTGATGGTTTTTCTATCAGCTTTAGAAAAGAGCAGAATATCATCAGCGTAAAATAAGTGAGAAGGGGTGAAGCAGTTCCTACCATACACCACTCACTGATAAATCCCAGAATTGAAAAGATTATGAAGGAAAATGCTCAAATAATCCTCAGCCATGGAGAACAGTAATCCAGATAAAGGATCACCCTGCCTTGCTCCCCTAGAGCACTGAAAGAACCCCCTCAGTGATCCATTGACCAATATGGATAATCTATCACATTCAAAAATAGATTTAACCAAGCAAATAAATTTACCTGAGAAACCATGTATATTCAAAACAGAGAAGATAAAGTCCCATCTGATAGTGTCAAAGGCCTTTGATATGTCCACCTTGAGTGCCATATTACCATTCCTGACCTTTGTTCTCATTATGTTGACACATTCTGAGGCAGTAAAGAGTCAATTATGTATATTTCTGCCTGGAACAAAGCCAAATTTATTAAAGGATACGAGAGACCTAGCAATATCACCAAGTCTTGTTGCCATGATTTTGCTAATAAATTTCGGAATGGAGTTCCCAATGGAAACTGATCTGACGTCCTTTATATCAAGAGAATTTTCCTTCTTGGGTATCAGGGCAATGAAATTTGAATTCATTCCAAAAGGCATATTGGAATGATAGAAGAACTCCCTTACTGCTTCTGTCACTTCCTTATGTAAGATATCCCAGTAAAACATGAAAAATTTGTTGGAGAAGCCATCAGGCCCAGGCACACTATCCATATTTAGAGAAAATAGAGCATCATGAATTTTCTTTTGTGGAGGGGATGTCAGTAAGTCTGTTATTTTGAACATCATCCAAGCTTGGTTCAATGCATCTTATAACTTTATCTGAATTGTCCTCCATAGATTCAGAGTAGAGATTTTCAAAATAGTATGTCACCGAGTTGAAAATTTCATTTTCAAAGGTATACATGCTATCACCAATTCTTAAAGCCTTGATATTCCTTATTACTTTTTTCTCCCTGTGCATGCAATGAAAGAACCGATAGTTCTTATCCCCTTCTTTCAGCCATCTTTCACGGAACTGATTCCTAGCCAGGTTTTCCTTTAGAGCTAACAAGTTATCAAGCCTTGAGGATACCTGTATCTCTTGTGAAGATATAGTATCTTGGGACATGTTACCTTGTTGACAGTCATATATGCATGAATCTGCCTCTTTGATGTCCTGATGAAGTCTGGAGAAATATTTTTTACTCCAATCCCTTATTCTAGCCTTAAAAATTTTCAATTTACTAACAATAATATATAAAGCAATGCCTTGGACAGGCTCTTTCCATGCTTCCAAAACAATCTCTCTGCATCCAGGAACCATTATCCAAGCATTGTTAAATTTAAAGGGCATGGGTGACCTTAAAGTGTTAGCACAAGTATAAATTAAAATCGGATGATGATTAGAGTGTAATCTAAAAAAAGTGATGCCAGATACTTCCATTTCCTCACTTAGCTCATAAATCTACATCAAGCATCTATCCAATTAACTAGCTTATCGTCCATTGTGAGTGTACCTATGACAGGTATAATCAGCACCCAGGTTTGGTATTTCAATCAATCTGCATTGATCTATACATGTGGAGAAGTCCCTGGCTGAATCACGACAGAAGTTACTCCCAGTTTTCTCCTCTGGCCTCAAAACTGTGTTGAAATCACCAAGAATGATCCATCTTTTATCCATATTCTCAGTAATGCCCTAAAGGTTATTCCAAAAACTTCTTCTCGTAATATACTGATTGAAATCATAGACAAAAGTTACAAAAAATAATCCTGATTGAAAAAGGCAAGTTAGATAAACAAATTGGTGATCAGTTTGAAAGGATTCAATAGTCACAGTGTTATGCTTTAGCACCCATAGAGCTTCTGTATCATAGTCAGACTTATTTTATGCAATAAAAGAGTATCCTATAGTCAACCAATTGAAGACCATCCAATTGGAAAACTTCATTTTGGGTTCAGCTATTCCAATCAACATTGGTTTGTTGGTCAAAATAATGTGATTCAGGGACTTGACCTTAGGGGAATTTCCCAAACCCTGACAATTCCAGAAGAGGGCATTCATTGATGAGAGACACGTTTCCTAGTCCAGGTTCCAACTTAACCAGGTGTTATGCTTTCCTTTGATTCTTCCAAATAATTAAACATTCCTCAATGAAAGGAAATTGAGATAGAATCCCCTTACATCAAGTTCTAGTTCCCTCAAGATGTTCTTTTAACCAATCTTATAACAAATATAGATTAATTATAATTAAAACAATAACCATATAAATTTATCTGTACTCTTATATGATCAATTAATAATATTTTAACACCTATTTCTTAGAAATGATTTTAATATTATCATTATTTCAGGTTTTAAATGCATTTTGTTTTTATGTATGTTTTGATTCGGTAGATATGTTACTTGTACTTTTATTATGGTTCCATCATCTAAATAATGTTTTTTATTATATAATTATAATATATATTCAATATATATATAAAATCATCCACCAATGATGGAGATAGAATAAATGAATTACACTATTCAAGGATACATTAAGTTGTATGTACGTAGGAATATTGTTTTCACTTTTCAACATATGGAACAAAAAAGGGTTGATTAATAATTAATCTATTTATAATAATTTTTATATCATATATTTCATATATAGTCATTAAATTTATTCTTATTAATGTCCATTTAAAACATAAGTAAGAAATTAATTTGGTCTCCTTATAGGGTATTAGTCGACAAGTACTCACAAAAGACATTATCATTTTCCAATAGATTGGAAGGCGAGAAGGTATATATGAAATTATAATTATATAATCATGTTTATGCCATAAATAAAATATATATTCATTATTTACACATTTATTATCATACAAGTGGAAAGGTAATGAAAAATGAATTACACTGTCATGTGGAGATGGAAAGTCATACGTATGCATGAGCTATTGTTTCTTTTTTTTATTGGCTTGAAAAGAGATATAATATGGATATAAAATAATCATGATAACATATAACTATATTTAATACCTGGTAAATATATATTAGAATGGTCAAAATAACATAATATCAAGTAGTGGAAGAAATGGACTCGATGGACTCGGTAAAGGTGATTACCTATTCTTCTATAGATTACTTTTAGATATCTTTTTAATGAACCTAGGATAGTTCTTTTGGAATCACCAGAACCTCTAGAAAATATATATTAATATTTTTATTATATGTGGCAATATTTTGGTTGATCTATATGGATCAATGTGGTGTGAATAATTAAGAAAATGGGCGTCCTTTTATAAGAGAGGAGAAAGAGTGGAATTCTTAAAATTTCATGAATTATTAAATTAATATAAATTATAATTAATATCCTAATGCATGAAAATTGAATTAATTAAAACATTATATTAGGATTATTTGGAATAGTCTCATATAATAAATTTTCAAAAAGATTTATTTCTATTTTCACCCTTATCTTTTAGTTTTAACACCATTTTGTCCCTTTTGGCATTTACTCTAATATAAAATTATTATACCATTTAAGGGTTAAAAATATTACTATAAATTAGATATGGGAAAATAATTGAAACATGGTTGATATTTAAAACCAAATCTAATTAATTTTCCTTAATTTATTATTTTTATGAATTTTAAATCTTTAAATAAAATATTATTTATTATAAATATAATTAATGTCAATTTTGGAGTTATTCAATAAAAGTGACATTTACAACTACAAGGAAAAATTCAATTCGAATGAAATTAATCCAAACCCCTAAAATATTTCATTTTTATTTAAAAAATTATGGAACAAAAAAACACTCATAACATATTATATATAGTATTTTCAAAATCATTTTAGTAAATTTTTATGAATTTCACTAGCACCATGTCTATGTTGTATAAGATTTTAAGGCATTTATTTCACTACTAAAAATTTAAAATAAATTAACCTGATTTAAAAAAAAATTTAATTCAAATGAATATTTAGATCTAGATATATCCTTAAGTTATACATTTTTAAAAAATTTATCTATAATAAAACAATGAGAATGGAATTTTTTACTTTTCTTCATATAAAATAATAAAAAGGGTCAATATGAGGTCCAAATTTAAATAATTCCATATATTCTCATTTTGGATAATTAGATATGAGATAAACTCATCCAATACAATTAAGGAATGTGTTAGGTTAATTATTCAGTCCTTATCATTTTATTTATATTATTAAATTCATGTATTATACTTTATCATGTTAACAAAATTACAAAGTTAATATTCATAAAAAATAAATATATTATTTTCTCATTAATAGCAATAAAAAAATATTTTGAAGGAAAAAATTTGTTAAAGAATAAAATTACGTTACCAAAACAATTAGTGCTTATTTCATTAAAAATTAATACTTATATTTATATTGAGTAGGAAATTTTAATATATATTCATAAAGTATTTAATCCTATTTATAACCACCTATTCAACAGCTATGTTATGATATTATATTTTCTAGTTCATTTTGGCTCAGTGTTTCATGTTTTATATGATATAAAAAATAGTGTTATTTTAAAATAATAAGATATTACAATTCAACCCCCTAAGAATCCTTCCGAGGAAGGTAAAAAAGTACAGTTTTACCACAAAGCTCACCCCTAACTGGTTATGGTTTGGATACTAATTTTGAGGGGATGGTCAATGATTTTGGTAGTCTTTACCTTCATAAGGATATTAATATTTAAATGAACCTCCATGAATATTTAAAAATCCTATTTAAAAAAACAATGGACAACAATGAATGCAATGTCATATTAAAATTAATGAAAATAACGGAATAACACTAATCCCAAGACAATGTCTCATACCCCAAAAGATCCACATGATGAGTTAGTAATATTCACATAAAAAACCATCTACATCCTATAAATTTTAAAGTAATATATAAGACACATTATTGATATTAAAAGTACACTTTGAAGTCACTTAACAAAAAAATATCATGAAAATGTGGATGAATCACACTAAAGAATATTTGAACAAGAAAAAAAATTTATATCACTTCTACAATGGTTAACTACATCTTAACATCATAAACTTTCTTACAAAAAATCCGTATATAGGAATATAAAAATAATAATCATGATAATATATTATGAGAATATTAGACACCCACATACCCACTAAATTACTCACACTCATGCCACAATAATGTACATTCAGACACTCTCATCTTATAAATGTCCCAAAAACCACATTGTATATAATAAAATCTCATGAAAAACCATATTACCACTACAAAACATTGTTTGACATAATAACAAACTCATTATTACAATATAACCTCACTTTTTTCTTATACTGAAAAATCACATGCATAGACCACATCACCACAACCACATATCCATCTACCACATAACTACATAACATTATTATATAATAGTATAAAAAATTATATGATGAGAGACTAGTTTACATAGAGTAGTCATCTACTTATATAGAAAATATCCTAGATATTAGGGGTACACCAAAAAAACAAAAACATAATATGGGTTTCAGACACATTACTCAACTAGAGTGATAGGTTGAATGAAATAATAGAAAATATAATTGACATATAAGCACATAAATCACATTATAGAGTCTATATTTTAATCCTCACACCTTATATACCCATATACAATAGCCTTATCTCTATAGCTATATAATGATATCAAATGATTACACCTATAACCAAAAAATAGTATCACTACCACATTATTTACCATCACCTCAAAAGAAAGAATCTAAATTATATTTAATATTATATTAAGATATTTCCCATTCATTAAATACCATCCTCATAAAATTTATTTAAAATATATGTCACCTTTCACAATGTATTAACAGTTTTTATATCCGTAAATTCGTTACAAATTATTAAGCACTCTTCACTTTACCCCAACCAAATCCAATTTAGTTTTCTTTTATTTTATTAATTTATTATATTAAATTCCATATTCAATAATGAAATGAAAATAATTTTAGCATAATTTCACATAAAAACATCAACAAAGTTTACACCACATACTAAACATCCTTGACCACAAAAAACCTACAATACCCGAACCATACCCACTATAATGATGAAAAAACTCAAATATAACTATAAAAAGTTTATGGACACAATATATATTAAAATAAGAATTTAATGAAGATAAAATATTTTTTTCATGATTTATCATTTATATATTATCTTACATCCAACAATATCAAAAAAAATTATTTATTTCCCCTCATTATTCCCTTTATCATGTTTAATTGATTTAATGAATGTAAACAATATTTTAATAAATTAATATTTAAATTTGAAACCATTTAAAAATAGTTACTAAAAAATTAATTAGGATAATATTGATAATACTAAAAAATTAAATTTAAAAGGCTCAATTATTCAAAAATTTTCTAAATTATTATTTTAATCATTAGGTTAATATAATTATCTAATATAATGAAGACTAAATTATTACTAATCCAATTTAAAAATGAATTATTTTTCGGTTAATTTGAATACCCTGCCTTAAAAAAATCTTGAATTCATCACCATGAAAAATGCAATTGAAGCGGATGATTTAAACAACAAAAATTATTTAAGGACATACTAGACAACTAATAAAGAATTACTCAATTTTAAATCTCTTTTATTTAGGTATATGAATAATGAACATCATATCATTAAGTATAAATGTATTGAACATGGTGAAGAAGCTTCAATTACATAATTATTTCAAATCCAACATTTAAAATTAATTGAAATAAAGCACTATAAAGCATGCTATTTTTGGGAATCATGGAATAAACTTTAGTCACAAAAGGATGATAAAAATCTAAAGATACTATATTAAACTGATGAAAATTATTATATTTATAATTTAATAGAAAATTCTAAAAATCATATTCTCTTAACTTATGTTATCTTATATGGTGGTCGGGTTAACATAATCTTTTAAAAACATGGTGGAATCTCCCCCACACTCCCCTTTTTATCTAGGATAATTAATGTTAAAAATTAATAGTTATTATTAAATTTTTCCAAATTCCCAACAAGAATAAAAAATGGATAAATATATTGTATTCCTAGCGTAATCCTCAATATCCATTAATTCCATAAGAAAATAACCTCTTTAATTTGATTGTTTCTGATAAAATCATAGTGAAATAATTATTAATGGAGTAGAAAATAATAATCAATAAATGAAACAACATATCAAAACCCAGAATTGATATGCATTCAATATTATCACACCATTTCCCCATGAATCATAGTGCAAAAATAAACTATAATAAAAGTAATAAAACTCATCCTCCCACTCTAGTAACCAATAAATCATGGTTTAATTTTACATGTCACAAAATTATTTTCAATAACTAATAAAATTAAATATAAACTATAACTGTATCATAATATTCACTCCTAAACTCATTCTTGAACACATACTACACCAAAAATACATAATACTAAATAACATGGAATATAAATCACACTACATTGAGTTTCTATAAGAGATATATTTTTTACCATAAGTTAAATTTATTTCCAATTTATGAAGAATATGATAGATCAATTCATTACCAAAACAATAAGGGTTTATTTTTCCTCTAGAATCATTGATTAATGAAATAAAAGCATACAATTATATTTGATACAAAATAAAAATTTCTAAATAGAGTTGGTAAACTTCAAAATATAGATTTTTAAACATATGGGGACAATAAATCAACTCAAAATTATAAATTTTAGTGATTAATGATTTTTTACACAAAACCCTCATCAATTGTATCATATATAGAAATAGTATAGTATACGTCAACCATGTAAAAATCTGGATTATTTAATTCATTATTTATTATATATACGGGGTAAAGGACATAATAGTACGAACTAAAAATTAGATAAATTTAATAAATATAAATTTTATAATTAAAAAACATTGATTCACCCTCCCCCAACCTCTATGTATATATAACACAATATTTTACAAAAAATAATAATATAATATTAATTTTTCTCCTATAAATTTCTGAATATCATTAATTATAATGACATTTTTTTTCAAAATACATTATAATTTTCCTATATTTTTTCCTTTTCTTAATTAAAATATATATGTTTCATATTTATTTTCTTTAATAATATTCTCACTATTTAAATTTATTATCATTTATATTTTTTCATGAAAGGGTTTTTAATTTTTTTTATTTCCCTATATTTTGGTGCATTCATGAAATTTTCCTATTTATATATCAACTCCCCTAACATTTTATTTATCCATAGTTTCTCCTCTTATTGAAAATAGTTGAATTCTTATTCATTAATCTTATTCTCTAGTGATTTTAAAATTTTTATTTATTAATATATGAATTTCATTCTTATTTCATGCATTGGTACCATTGTTTCACACTTATTACCCTCCAAATCATTCATCACCTTTATATAATGATTAAAAAATATTATAATATTTTCCTGTAAATATTTCACAAATGACTTCAACTATATGTTTTTTTCTTTCAACTTATAATTTTTTCAATTTATCCCCTTTATAAAGATTACCATATAAGATAGAAATTGTCCAAAAATTAATAATAAATATTATAGGATCCAGCCAATCAATATTTTTATATTCAGTGTAAAATTTATTGTAAAATCATCTTTTTTTGACTCGACACATCTCTCCCTAACACACCCTAAACAAATGAAGATGAAACAACTATAATATATTCTACTATTTTTAAATTAAAATTCATAAATAGAAAAATTTATTTCCACTTTCTATTTAATAATAAGATGTGGTATCTACCTATTAGACACACCATTTAGGATATTCAACCTCTAATATATAAAAATACTTTTATCCATTTTTTTCTTATATAAGGGGTTCCTTGAGGAACTCTATTTTTTGTTATTTTAAATATATTTTATTAGATAAATATTTTTAATGAAAATGGGGAAATTTTCATGATTTTAGGTTTTTTTGGGTTTGGTTAATGGTAATAGAAAATTGTGTGTCAATATATAGTGTGTTTTTTGAGCCAGTGATTGATGCATACTTCCAAATGAACTCGAGAAGGGATCCGTTCATAAAGGTGATTACAAGAGGTTGTTTAAGGTGGCGACATGTTGGTGTGGGGTTTGAGCAATGGGATTGAGTTTTGATCATACCTGTGTGATGGTATTCAGTTTTGAAATTTTAAATTCAAAATCTTTTCCCAAAATTTTGAATTTGGGATGGTGGTGGATTCTAACTGGGTGGTTATGTTTCCCTCTATTGGTTATGTATGTTTCTACATCACAATTTAATAGTGGTTTGAAAAAAACAAATTGGAGAGAGGGATGCATTGTTTGATGGGTACTCCAGGGACCACACAAGGATATTTTAAAAAATTAATAATGTGACCAAAATATATGTTTTATCTTATAAATATCATAGATGTTATATTATAAATTAGCAGAGTGATAAAATTACATAACACGATGTTCTACATGATTCAGATTAAATAAGTATGTTTTATATATTTTTGAGTTCGTTTTAATAAAATATTGTATTAATATTGTATTTATTTTTATATTATTATTATTATTATAAGTTTATATTGGGAAATTAGAAACTATTATTAATAGTTATGTTTTAATTTTATATTAGTGTTTTAGAGGTATTATCATGAATATTGAGCATAATAATATCATTTTTTCACATATTATTTTATTAATCTTATTAATATGTAGTAATTATTAGTAGTAGTGTTTGAAATAAAAAAGTGGAATATCTATAATCCTATCCTTATATATGGACAACTACGTAAATGGAATGGGTGTAGTTTCAATTTTTTTATATTCTACCTATTAATCATTATAATATTTCCTAATATTATATCCTTCTTTTTATTTTCTATTACACTTCTATAATAGTTCTTCCCACTTTATCATGGGAATATTTTTACATTAGATGTTTTAAAAATTAAATGTTTCACTATCTCAAGTTGAAACTATAATGAAGGAGAATATTTTTATTAATGCATTAGAATTCATCCATGATTCTAAAATACCTCATTATTCATTATGTCATCATCTTATGTTTTATTTTTACGTAATCATCCTTTTTAGGATTTATAATCATGTCTGAAATGGTCATTTTTATTAATGTTATCAATTTTCTATGATTCCATAGGTATAAAGGGAGTGTATTAAACTTATAATACACAATGAACGTTATTGATTATTGATAAGGTAGATGATTATATAGAATATCCACTATTTTTATATAAACAATAATTAGTTTGATTCCAAATTAATAATTTGGGTGTTTTCAATTAAAAAAACTACATTTTTGGAACTTTAGTTTTTTATTCATTAAATGATAATAAATTGAAATGAGATGTCCCTTATATGGATAGAATAAATATTTATGTTTTTGGTAATGTTTTTAAAATTTGTTTTCAAAGTGATATTGAGTTATTTTGGAAACAATGGAATTATATTTATTGAATTTAATTTAATATAAATGAGAGATATAGTTTTTTTAAACTAATGTCATGATAAGAAATAAAAATTGTGTGAATGGTTTGATATTGATACAAATTTGTTTTTATCAGTCCATTCAAAGTTTATTTTATAAAATAAGGACACGATTTTTTTGGTAGATGTGATGATTTATATTTTTACACTCATGTGACTCACCCATGATAAATTATAATTAATATAAATGTTGTTTTTTATTATTTTAGAAATAAGGTGAATGATTATTCAAAAAATGTGGTGGTTTATATGAGTGGAATACCATGTTATGTCATAATAACATTTTAAATTAATTATACATATATTCATATTTTTAAATATATTTTTTGAATTTAGTTTTAGAAATTGGAATTTTTGTGATAGTGCAACATTGGTTATGATATTTCACAGGATAATATCATTATCTATGATTTAATTAAATTATTGGAAAACCATTTTATTATTTGTATATGGTTTTGTTGGATTTCCCAATGAGTTCATCATTAATAATTATAGATGTTCAATTTTTGGGATATCATCTATTTTCTTTGGAAGAAACTGTTGAGTCAAATCCAAGATTAACACCTTAGATCAATGTGGGATGATACCATGATTATAATGATTTAGATTTCTTGGATTTTGTTTTATAATTATATGGTTACATTATTTAAAAATTTTCCACTATTATATTTTAATTTATTGGTACTTCTATGGTTTTGTAAATGAAATTACCCCTATAATGTTTTATTTATAAATCCATTATTTATTCAAAAAATAATAATTTATTTTTAGTCAAACATACATGTGGGTTTTACAATTTAATAGAGTTATATAATATTAATATAATAATTATATATTTTTATATACCCATTACTTATGTGTACACACCTTTTTTAATTGTAGATATGATTTTTATCCATATTAAATTTGTAAAATGATTTTCACATTTACAACAAATGGACCATGGAATTGTCTAATATGAAATAGAGGTTGTTCAATATATTTACAACCCATGTTCCATGTATATATATATCTTATATATTTTTTTTAAATTTAATTATTTTATAATCCACATAATCCTTTTTTTATTTAATCATATTTTTGTTGCCTATGCATAATATATGTCACAATAAATTGATTGGTAATTTTACTTATTATTGTATATATTTGTTGAAATTTTTATATGTTTACTTTATTTTATTACACTATTAGTTTAGAAGTTACAAATTTTTTTTATTGATTATTAACTCTAATATATTATAAAATTAATCTAAAATTTCAATATAAATAATAGATATATTCATTCTATATTAATAATTTTAAATCATTACCATTATATTCAATTATACCCTTAACAATCATTAGGAACATGTTTTGGTTTATCATATTCCAATTTGAGTACTTAGTAAAATTATTTTGCTTTATATGTTAGAAAATTAATCATAGCACTCACATTAAAATAATTAGAAGCTAATATTATAGTAAAATTTGACTAAAAATATATTTATTTCAAAATAATCCAAGAGTTTTTATTTAAAAATATATATCAAGTTGAGATATGATCCATTTTAAAAAATGTTAAAATTTATATTTTTTCACTTATGAAATTTTGAGGTGTTTTCATTGGGATTTAATGTAATTTACTAGAGCTTGCCTTAAATTTCAGTGTAAATATATTATATATAGCACATCAGGTTGTGATGGGCAAATTATACCCCCTAATGGCTTCCTTAATGAGATTAATTCATTTGAGCATCAGTATAATAACATAATGTACAAGGTAATTAAAAAATGGTGATACACATGTATGATTAGGTTTTTAAGGGTACTCAAGGATCATGATGCAAGAAAGTTCACTATAAGTTGGATGGTATTCCATAAGAGTGTACTAATCTCGAGTGAGTGTTAAAATTGTATGAGGTGTGATGATCACATTATGTTGGTGAAGTGAATCATATCATGATGATAGATATATTGAATTAACTCAATAAGCCGTGTGAGGTTATATCATCCCACTAATTGGGGAAATCCACCATGTTATGGACTAGGGAATTAGTAGTGTAACCCTTATGTAATTAGTTTCATGGTCTGGAACAGATCAAGTAAAATCCTAATACCATTACATATTCCATTGAACAATGTTACATTGGGAGTGATGGATATTTCTTTTCCACTATGGTTTTACTATGATAGTTATGAGGGATCACACCCTAGTAGGATTTTTGTATGAAGAATCCATACAAAAGAATAACATTATAATGTGATGTATGGTATATACACTATGATATACTTGGGTGGTATTATATCATTTTTTTTTGTAATAGGTGTCCAACTCCTGGACCAGAATGGACACACCTTGAAGATGTAGAGGATTTGGATCATTGGGTTTTCCTTATAAAGAGGTATTTCACCATATCCTAGGTGGCCACAAAATAATATCCAGATACACATTTTATTAAATCAAAATTAAATAGATAATTGAATTTTGAAAAATCCTAAATAGAATTAATTTCCCATTTTCTATATGGTATATAAAACACTCCCCTTTCCCTTCTACCTGAAATAAGACCTCCTTCATCCATTGATGGGTTTTTATGTTATTCATTCCACTGGATCTAAATAGGTGAATATACCTCTATTATTGAATTATTATTTCATTTTCTTATTTTATTTTATAGTCATATACTAAATATAGATTTTTATACCTAATTTCATGGATTTTTACTTATTTATTGATTTTGATGTTTTGGGATGATATCTAAAGATGATATTAAAATAGATGATTCATATATTCATTAGGTATATTTTCCTATGATACACACAAGTTCCATTTTTATAAATATTTTTTCATAGGATATCTATTCACAATTAACCAATATGTGTTGGAGGAAAAAAATAATTAAATTATTTATGGATTTGAATCATATTGGTTCAAATTTTTCTGGATATAAGTGTTATATTTCCAATTATAAAGAATAAAAAATTGATCACAATGTGATTAGTTCCTTGAAAAAATGAAATTTAATATGCTTGAGATATCATGAGAGGTTCCATAAATTGAACTATTACCTAATGGGTTGAACGATAGTGCCCTAAGATAAAACCTTGGAAAAGAATGGTTGGAAAATGTTGGCAATAATATTAATGGCCTATGTTTGTATGTTTTTAGGATTGGATGAGAATGTTACAATATTAATTAAGACACATCATTCTTATTAGGTTCAGTGATTGATTACCCTTGAAAAAAATATTATTCAATCAGGTAAATTGATTTGTTTTGGTTGTTAATGTGTAGTTAAATTCCTATAACATAGTTATATTTAAAATTATAGATTTTTTCTTGTATATTATTATCATGACTATTAGATATTTTTTAAATGGTCATGAGGAGGGAGTTATTAATAACCATGATTTCTGAGATTTTTGAGGAGGTTCTAGAGAGGGATAATACTCTTACATGAATGTTTAAATATTTTAGTTCATTTTAAGAAGAGTTTTTATTCCCCAATTGGTGTTGATTTATATCATATGGTTCTAAAAGGAGACACTATCACCCATTGGGTGTTCAGATATATTAAATGGTTTAAGGGAAATCCAAGATTCCCCACAACCGTGAAGATATTTTATAGGAATGTATAGAGGAGAACTATTCACCCCTTGTGTTTTGATATTTTTGTGACAGTTATAGTGTGGGAAAATATTCCCCCATGGTGTAAATATATTTGTTATGTAACTAGGGAAGGACACAATACCACATGGGTGTTGAGATACTTCTGATGTTTTAGGCGAGGTTCACTATTCACACTAGGTGACTATTTATTTGAGCTTTTTAGGGTATGTGAGTTACTCCCCCATAGGTGGTGTTTTTTATCAGATGGTTTTCAGAGAGGATGTTATTTCTCTATAGTGTTGATGAATCACGTTCAATGATATTCTAGAATTGGATGAAGTATGTATCATAGAATCATGTTTTACAATGAAACCTAGGGATCAATTGGATTTATTTTTGCTGTTCATCACGAAATATATTACCAAACACTAGTATATACTCTATTTACAATGGGTATATATAGGTACAAAATAAGTGGTTCCCTACTATATTATGCTAACACATTCTTGGGCCATCATGGATTCTTAACCATACATCATGGTTAATGTTCTAGACATGGTTAAGGGAACCATGCTTGATTATTTACTTAGATATATGAGTTGGAAGTGAGGGATGGGACCATTCTAGGGCTCCTTATAACTTTATGGTTTCCAAAATTTCTATTTAATATTGGTTATTTTTGACAATTATGTATATGATATTCCCAAAGTATTTCATAATTGTCTCTTTATACATTGTTTTAAATTCTCTAGTACTCAAAATATTATTATATGAGTTGTTATATGTGTGGTTACATTATCAAAGGGGATAATCACTCCATGTTATCATAAAACCCAAAAACTATTCAAAGAATTATTATACATGGGAGGTATAATTGATGTTTTTTAGTTCTATAATCTTTGATGGTGGAGTTAAAAAATGACTAAGATGTTACAAGATGGTATCAGATCCTTGTTTCTGTTAATTTGTTATAATTTTTTTTGGAAAAGGTAGATGTGAGATATGATATTTTCGGGTCATGGAAATTAATTATTTCAATAAATAAATTCCCCATATTTGAAGAGTGTCTATGTTATAATGGATGTGACTTTTATTCTCTATTTATTCATATAAAGTTGTGCACTCAAAAAATATATATAGAAAATTCATTCTAATTTATGTTTAATGTAGTTTTTCTCATCATCTTGTGTGGAGAGTTTGTGTGTGATAAGGGGTAATTTCAATAATGTTGGATTCACATGTCATTTATCATATTCTCAACGATTGATTACCCTTTTTTTCATGTGTTATTTTTTAAATAAAAAATATATGGAATATTATAAATTAAATTCTTTTATAAATTATTATGGGAATGTGATTTAATTGAAAAATGTTCATGGCGATATTGTTATAAAAAAGGAATGAAATGATGATCATATGATAAATATTTTAATGAACCGAATAGAGTATATAGGGGAGAAAGAGTTCATATGAGTTGTGAGACATTTAATATGGGTTTTTAATATAGAGTAGTGGGTAACCATGACTATTATTACTATCACTATAAATTGATATCTAATCCTGTGACATAATTTTTTATTGAGCTATATGTTGGTAATTATAGGGACATGCCACAAGGAAATACTCAAGTGGAGTATTGGGAGTGTGGGGAAGTGAATTCCCATTGGAATGTATTTTTTATCTACATATACCACTAATAACAACAATGGCTGATCGAATATAATATATCATATAATAGGTTTTATAGTTGATGGATAGAGAGACTCATCAGGATTTAGATTCATTATTTGAGCTATCATGATAGTTCCAAATGTAGTACCCACACCTATTAATTATTGAGAATGGACCCAAAGATGTATAACTCTAGTTTGAGTTGATAAATTCTATATTTTATAATATCTACACATCCCTTAAGATAACGGTTATGCTAGATACCCATATGTTACACAACCTAGAAAATATCCAAGAATGTCCTAAAGTAGGTGAACCAGTGTTTTGGGTTGTCCTAGATTTTTTTGGACTTCTATTAAGATTATTTATTTCTATTTACCTTTAGAGTAGATAGTCCTTAATAATAATTGAATATCACCCATAATGTGATTTGGGTTATGGGTAAAATAACATTTTAAATAAAGATTCAATGATTTCCCCGATGTATATAAGGGATGTGGTAGTCAGGTATAAATGATTAAAGATTTATTATAGGTATGATATTTGATTATAATTGAATTTTGTTTTCTTATTGTGTTGATTAGTGTCTAGGAATTAATTCCTCATATCCTAGAGGAGCCTAAATAAGGGTACATGTGCATGGTAGTTGGATTCAACATACATGACTGATGACATTTCCATCAGTAGTAGAAAGTGTTTGTTTGATTGTTAATGACATGGAAATAGTGTGATGAGTATATAAGGTTGTGGTTAAACACATCTTCCAAGGATTAGAGTTTACGTGAATTCTAATTAGTGTGGTATGCTTGGAAATTCTTATACTCAGTGTAGCTAAACACCAATTAACTATCGATTTTTTGGAAAATGAGAAACCAATAGTGTTATTTCAAGAGTGCTTAGTATTTAGATAGTATTATGGGATATTATAGCACATAATATTTTGTAAGGTGACAGGGAGTTCCCAGGAATGTTTTAGTTGATGTCCCATGGTCCGTATAGGACATGGTGGAGGATGTAGTGCCTAGGGATAAGGAAAACAATGTTAATAGGGTGATGATTTTCAGTAGATTCAACTATGATCTTAGGGCCAATGTTTAAACCAGTGAAAGGAAATTGATCATACTCTTATTGGTCGTGATATCAGGAAGTTTTTCATTGAAGTTATATTTTTCTAAAATTTAACATTGGAATTGTATGTATGGAATACACATTCATCACATTAATTTTTGAATTCTCGATTAAATAATGGATTGAGGATAGTCTTAGAGTCCATATTTTAGATGACATTGACTAATATGACATTAGGGGAATGATCCTAGTGTTTTTGGTAGTTTTTAGAGTTCTCTCTATAGATTTGAGTTTGTATACCCGTTTTGGATTACTTATGAAAAAAATGAATAGTCTTCATCTGATCAAGTCCATACTAAGTATTTTCATAAAAAAGTATCATTCATGTATTCTAAGGGTGAAAATTATTTCTAAATTGAGTAATGGGGTGTGAAGGAAGGTTGTGAGGGGAACACAATTGTGCATGAAGGTGGATTCATAACCATTTTTTCTAGTTCTATTCTAGAAGATGAGGAGATATTTCAGGAAGAATCTACCCTTGAATATGACCAGTTATTGGATTTCATTTGTACAGATTTCATGGGGATGGAAATAAATAAAGATAATAATTTTATAATATTTATTTTCATGGTATATAGATCATAACTATTATTCTATATTGGATGAAATTTATAGAGCTTCAAAATATGATTTTTCTGTAGTAGAATATGGAGGATAATGTGTTCATATGATTGAGTATGCAACCATGGGGTGATCTAGTATTTTTCCAATAAATTGGATAGTTTATTGATATTTTTTGGGGGATTATAAAAAACTATACACTATAACAGTTATGAACTAGTGTCCACATCAATGTATTAATTATCAAATCAACCCACTAAGAGGTGATATAGTGTTTTGAATGATTTTTTCCAGTTACGTCTAAGAAAAATTGAGTTTGAGGACATATGAAATAGATTTTACTATGTTAAATAAATGGTATGACCTATATGAGTACCTTGTAATGCTGTTTGTTTTGACCAACATTCTTGCAGTGTTTATCACACTAAAGAGTCTGGCATACCATTCATTTATGGATTCTTTTTAGTTTTCTTTTTGGATGATATTCGTGTATTATACCTATAAGGGGAGGACTATGATAGGAATGTGGAGATTTTAATGAGTATAGTTAGTGGTATCCCCTATATGTAAACAAATTGAAGTTTTAATTATTGATCCATCACGTATTCTTCAAGGTAATTTGATATACGAGGCTAGTATATCAGTAGACCACTATAAGGGAAAGGTTATGATTTAATTATATTGGATGAAGAATTTATTTGAGAACCCAACTTTCTTGGGACTATTATGTTAGAACTAGTGGATCATATTGGGTGTCTATTGATTTGTAGCATCGATGGGAACACAAACCAAGAAGGGGGTGAAGTTCCTCTAATTAGATTATTGTGGTAGGTAAGGAGTCAAATGGATGTTGGTGATTGCATTGATGTATTACATAAATGCTTTTGATAATATTTATAAACATTACTATGATTAATTAGGACTCATTCATGTCGATCTTCCAATGCAGCATGGTCATTAGATCACTTATAGTTCTAGGTGGCCAATCCAACATGTGAAAAATTCCTATCACATGATATGGTGTTTTTATCCATGGTGTACACCTTAAGGTTATTGAATTACTATCTTTTAGGAAGATGTTTATTGGTATATATAGAAAAAAAGTTAAAGAGATATATTTTATTACAGTTTGATCTAAAATTTTGGATGTAAATGGGGGTTGGTTGCAAACAATTTTTTAATTTTTTGGTGGTTTATAACCCAAAAAATGTGTAATATTGTTGTGATAAACAATGAATGAAGACACATACACCTATAGAGTAATATTAAAGTAGAATGTTTCATATGATAGCTTTATTTTTTGAGTTTCATCTTGATTTTCAAGATTATTTAGGCCATGTTACCATCACATTATTGATTATTACATCATCACTCAACTAGAGTTTGATAGAGAGATAGTTATCAGAATTAAAATTCACAATGATGAGGTACAAATATATAGTTAGGAACTAACACATGAATAGTATCTATTTATCGATGATATTATTTATTAATTATGTCTTGTTATAGGACCTATAGGTATATTCATATAGACGATGAAGAGATCAGTTATTTTGATGTATAATATTCTTTCAGGACAAACTTGAATGTAAAAATTCAAACATTGAATATACTGGTGGACCATGATCAAGTGGGATATAGAGGGTTTTATTACATGTTTCTCCACCTATAAGTTGGAGAAGACTAAACACTACTGTCCCACATTTCTTCTCAAATCCTTAATCATTACTGAGTGCATGCCATATAATTTGATCATGTATTTTATGATGGGGTTATAAAGGAGTCCCTAATTTTGTGATGTGATTTGGATTGTTATAGAATGGATTACTATGGTTAACCATTATATAAAATTATAGTATGAATTATCAATTAATGAGATTGATATGTTTTATGTACGAGGAATTTTATATCTACATGGTATTCTTTAGATAATTGTATCAGATAAGGAATAAAATTATACATTAGGATTTCAAAAAGGGTTACATAATAAACATGTTATATTGGTTTATATAATAAAATATTATCATCCAAAGATAGAAGGGTACTAGAAGTATACCATATTGATATTAGATGCAAATTTGATTCCAATTGTCATCAATTTTTGGTTTTTATGGGAATGTGAACTATATTCAAGAATAAATTCCAACCATAATAGTTATCAAAATTTGATTACATTATTTCCTATTGTGGCCTTACAAGATATATTTTTATGATCATCACTATGTTAGATGGAGTTTAGTGAGTTGATATTTATTAGACCTAATCTTGTGTAGGAGACAATATTATATATATCGGTGATTAGGAAACTATTAGAGACTACTCAGATTAGGTAGAGCTTATAAGTTGATTGGAAACCCTATCCTATAGTGTATAAGATTGAATATATTTTATTTTTTTTGGGTTTCCCCATGGATGGGGATTTATTATATTATGAGATAGGGGAAAGTAGTTCCTTGGTTTATGGGTCCATTTGTGATTCTAGAGATAATTGATATAACAGAATACTAGATGGATCATTCTTATCATTTTTGTGCCATGTACGACGTTCATAATATAGCATAACTTTAACAATATCATGGAGAACACTACCATGGAATCAATACTGACAACATAGATCTTATAGTCAATGTATCATTTGGGGAGTTCATGTTTCAAATTTTCTAAAAGCATATAAAGGATTATTTTGTAGGAATATGTTTCCTCTTTTATATATTTAGTGATAATATGGGCCTATCTAGGAGGATACATGGGGGTGAGAGAGTTATTTTCCTATTAGTTCTAGTAATTATTATTAATGTAGATTATGGATGAGAGTTTATATATTGGTTAGGTTATAACACCCTAAAACATAATAAGGTATGAAAAATTTCAATAAATTTCTAGTCCTCACTTTATTAGTAAAGGAATTGTTTAGGTGTTGGAGGCGGACAAAACATAATTTTTGGGAGTTTGCACTAGATTTATATAGTAATACATATGAGGATGAATTTCATTACATGATAGGTAATTGTTTATCCTGAAGTTTTACTATGTGATAATATATATCTTAGGCAATGGGATAAGTCACTTTTTTTCTATCATAATTTCGCATGACAAGACTCATATGTAATTATATTTTTTGTGTGATTCTAAGGCCATATTGTAGAAAAGGGAATTAAAACATGGTAGGCATTACGTAGGGGAAACCCATTTGCTGCAGGAGATATTTTTTTATTGGGTATGGAGATCACATCTTAAAGGTGAAGGGTTTTCATACCTATTAAATGTTTCATAGGATTAACTCCTTGATCTACATTAGGTGAAGCTACACTGTAAATGAGAGTGGTGTTCTGGGACCAAGTCTTTAGACGTATAACCAATATGTATTATTTATAATATTGTTTAATAATTTATGAATCATTATAATACTATTATATATTAATTTGTGAAATATTAACTGGAGAATAAATGTCATATTGTGACCCCTATGAATATTCCACAAATGGGGTGGCCACACCATGATGGATTGGGATATTATTATTTAGTTATTTGATAGAGAGCTTGTTAACACCATTCATTGAGGGGTTATACCTGAAAATAAGAGAGTCATGGGTTTTGAGGCTCCCTAGACATGAAATTCCATATATAGTTCTAAAAAACATTCTTAAATAATTCTTTTAAAGAAAAAGTGGTGACCCTAGTGAAATATATCTATATTTTAAATCACATCAATAAGATAAGAATTATATCTAAAATTTCCAAAAATATATTTTTTTCATGTATTTTGGGACTATATTTATGATAACATTATTTTAAAACTCTCATGAACATTTCACCATAATTGAACCACACTGGACCCCTTTCTAGAATCTCATAAGTTATATTGATATTCATATCATGAGGAATTCAAAAAGAAGAATGTAGTGAGCTCTACAGACTAGTAATGAAAAAATCACAACAACATTCCATCAGGATATTGATTATATGAATATGAGAAATAATGAGACTATTATAAATATCTTATTAAAAATGTCAATGAATAATAAGATACTCCCACAAGATATAATATAATGACATCTATTTTCAATTGATTGATCATATAATGTGTTATATGATTATTTAAATATGTGTTAGTATGGATTAAACTTTGTTTCATAATATAATAATATTACATAGGAATGCAGAATAATATAAATCATAGTAAATAATATTGTGGTAGAGGAGTAACTTCTACTTAGTTTCTTAACATAGTTGGTTTGGCCTAAAAAATCATGTTCCCTTTTGGTCTTGGTTTGGAATCCCAATAGAGATAATATTTCCATTTTTTAACATATGTGTTTCAATTATTTAATGGAAACCAATTTAAAAATTTTGGATTATTTTCATTATTTTTGTATTTATGATGAATTTTGGGATAAATTGTAAAAATTTATAAATTCTAAAAATTTAAAAAATTTGAAAAACCTTGGTTTTTTGAGCATAAATTTTATAATTTTTGTCCAATTAGGGTGATTATTTTGTTGTGTGATTCTTTTATTTCTAGGATTAAACCTACACTTATGGACATAGAGCTAATTATCACTTTAATTATCTGAAACAAATCAATCAAGTTGATTTTTTGGCTGATAGAATGGAACCCATCTCAATAAATGTGGAATATATAAGCCCAAATACCATTAAATGACATGATTCTAGTTTTATTATAAAGGGGAATCAAAGATGCATGAAAAAAATAATTTTTATAGAGAATTTATCTCATTAAGGCTGTCATTAAATTCTCTGTTGTAGAGGAAGTTAAAGAGTATCCTTGGATAGAAAAATTGTGCTTGAGTATTTTGGGATTATGGTTTTCTAAATGATTAAAAATTAATTATAATTTTTTTGGCCAACATAGAAATCAATTTATAATAACTTTCAAAAAGTCTCCATGGCAATTTTTGGCTAGATGGTGGGAGTAAAAGTAAAAAACCCTTGGTTAACAGATTCTGGTGGATATTTTTTTCAGTTCTTATTTTTATATCTTTTCTTATTCTTAGTTTTGTAATTAATTATTTTGTACCTTCATATTTGATACCCTTCACATGGTGGGTTAATATTTTTAGTGATTAGGTATCCATAGGTTTTCCATTTTTTAAAGCTCGAGTTTATGAACATAGTGGTATAAAATCCTTTATCTCTTCTGCAAAGTTGGTTTCAATTTCTTATAGTGGTTTTCATTATCAGGTATTATAATATTTTATTTTAGATTATATTGTTGATATTTAGTTGGTTTTGATCATTTTATCCATTTTTAGAGGTTCTGTATATATATGACAAAATAGACCATAACTTAGTGGTGAAGTAATCAAGGATCATCGGTATATGTGGGATGGGTAATGGATATTATTGATTGTTTTGGATAAACCAGACCTGATTGGTAATTTCAAAAGTCAATTGAGAGTATTATCTATAAGTTTCTAACACATAGGAATGAGAGTAGTATGATCAAATAACTTGTTAAGGTTTAATCTCTGTATTACCATTTGACCAAGGGAGTGAGAGGAAAAGAATGTTGAATAACACTTTAATCAGCTTAGTAGAAAATGATTTATTAAATTAGAACTAGTATAACATTACATTTGGAAAACCTACCCAGACCTGATTACCATTATCATATCACTATATTCAATCACTTGTTTTTTTCAATTTTCTTTTAGTATTTTTCTTAATTTTTTATTTTGTTTTGTTACATTATTTTTATTTCAAAATCAAATAATTTCTAAATCAACCAATTTTACCTCTAATTAAAGGGGAAAGCTTGATGGTTGTTTGATTTATCTAGATACAACCTTGATTAAGATATTTATTACATTTTAACTTAGGAAATAGTTGTTTCAAACACACCCCATGATACGAAAATTTCAAAACATGGTGTCATTGTCGAGGAGGTTGTTCCATCAATTTAATTTTGATAGTTTATAATGAATTTTATTTTATCTCAATTAAAATACACTAAAAAATACTCTTCATTGATGTATAAAAACTAAAATTATTCTTCTTGGATTGACTATGTGTAGGTTTATGAAAGAAATTGTTTATAAAGATGAGGAGCCCTTGTACAAAAGGTTGAGGAGCTCACTATTTTGGAAAACAATTATTGAATTTCCATGTTACGGGTCTCTCTTTTCCAAAAAATTTAGACATGGTTAATCAATTCAAAATATATTATTAAAGATTGAAGTTAAAGGATGATGTACTATTGGATAAGTTACCTCAACCTAAAACATAATCAAAACCAATGGTGTAAATGAATTTTACACTCATCATTAAAATAGAGGAGCCTGACTATCTACCTTAATCCAAAGAAATTAAACTCAACGAGAAATGTTACATAAAAGAAGATATTAAAGGGGAACAAATAAATGGAGAAGATATTTCATTAACTTAGTATCTTATAATTATGATGAAAATTAATTGATAATTACATCCACTTTTTTAAATTATGAGATTCAGAAAACACTTGTATTTGTTGTAGGATATAGGCCAAAAAGAAGATTCACCTGAAGAGTAACTTATGGAGCTCCCCAAAAAAGTTGAACATTTTTTGAAGGGAGTATAAGTGGAGATAAATGTGGATTTTCTATAGGGAAAATAGATACATGCTAATCACATTAAAATAAAATAATTGGATATTGATTTTTCGTGCAATATGTATTTTCAAATAGAATTACTCTATGAATTTCCTATTAAATATTCAGTTGATGCGTCATACATTGGGAAAACACAATAAAATGAATAAGAGGTTATTGACGTGGAAACTATGAAAGAGAAGTAATCATTCATTATCCCCCACAATTTAAGTTGTATCTCATTTTTAAGGGGGTGGATTTGGTGTACTCTATCTATGGACCTGTTAACAGAAATCAATAAGTGCAATCTTAAGGAATATTTTTTAGTGGTTAATGAGATAGAAACTTCAACCACCATCAAGTTTTGGATAACCAAATAGAACGGTTGATCTAGAGATAGTCAATACCTTGGGCCCACTTGGTGGATTAAACCAAGATTAACCCTTCTATTATCATTCCATTTCTGTTTCATAGTCTTTTAATATGTTTCTTCTGTTTTTTTCTCACCATTTTCTTATATGTTTTCATTCATAAAAACAAAGGATATTAAATAAATGTTTCAATGAGAATAAGTTATGTTCCACCACTCTTTAACACTTTCTTTATTTTATTCAATTAAAAATATTTTACATGTTATATCTACTGAATTAATCGAGACAATACATCATTTATGTGTGGGGAGGGAACCATTTTAGTTTTAGATTTTTAATTTTATTTTTTTTACTATTTTTCATTTTTTGTACGTTTTGCGTGTTTATTTTTCAATTTTGTGTGTATTTTAAACTTATGAGTTGAAATAATTTTATTTTACATTTTCGAAAACCATGTCAATGTGTTAACCAATTTATCCCATGAAACCGAGCTGAAATAAATGCTAAACATGAATTTTCATCAATTTTAATGTTTTGGAATTTAAGGAAATGTCTTTTGAGTAAGTAAGTGACCTTAAAAAAAACCTATTATAGTGTTTTTGAACTATAATTAACATTTGAAGATCTGTGCAGTGTAGTGTTTTGGAGAATTAATAAAAAATCTTAAAAACTAATCCAATATAATAAAAATATGGTTTTTATACTCAATATCTAATTTTTCACAATATAAAACACATATATATAAAACATGATTTCTATTAATGAAAAATAATCACTATTATCCCCTTGATCTTATCCTTATCTCTATTCACTTTTAAACCATGTGAATAACTTTTTAAAAATATAGGATGAGAACCTAAACTCAGAAAGTGTTAAATGACTAAATGAAATCTTTTTTTCTGTAAAAACATGAAAACTCACATAATTATTTCATTTATCTCTACATTTATTTTAAAATTTTAAATAAAACATTTTCACATGAAAAACAAACATTTTTCTCATATAAAATAATTAAAAACCATTTAATGAAATAAATAATTATTAATATGAATTTTAGAATATTATATATAAACCCCTTCTAAACCTATTTAATTTCGATAACCATATGGCCAACATCTAATTAAGCAATTATGAGCTTAACTGTAACTATCTAGGCCACCCCATGTTAAGCTATAATGGGATTTCCTAGTGATATATGGGCCACCCCATGTATAAGCTATTTTGGGATCACCTGTTTCCAATAGTTATAAAGTACCATATCATTAATAAAATACATTCATCATAAAACCAAATTAAAAACTCTTTTATTCCCATATGAAAACTCTTTGAGGTTAAAATATATTTTTATTTCAGGAACCCTTTTTCAATACCAAAACAACCATTTCATTAAAATACCAATTTTAAAAAAATACAAAAAAAGATAAAAATATGTTTTCATTTAAGGAAACATAAAATATTTCAAGGTAAAATGAAAATAAAAAAACTACCATAATAACAGATAATACATTGTCATCATGCGCGTTAAGAATAAAACATTCCATTTTTTGATTGTCAAAAAATTCCATATTAAACATGTTAAAAGATTTCTTTTTTAAACCCATTTATTTAAATTAAAAATAGAAATAAATTTTCATTTATAATACATTTATATCTATATTTATAAATATGTAAAATAATATCAATAGTATTGACACAGAGAAAAATATTATATAAATAAATCATTAGATATTCGTGGTGTCTCATACAAATTTCAACTATTAAATAATAATATTCATTGAAGAAAAAATTTACCGAAATATTAAATAACATTATTATATAAATATAAGGATATAAAATTTCATATTATCTATATATATAAAACTTATAAATGATTAAAAGTTCATATCATCTAGGAATGTCTCAATGAAAGGAGATCGAGATGAATTACATTAGCTTGAGTCTAAATCACCACACATAATCGTTATCTTCCATAATAATAAATATATGTAAATTATTTAATTTATTTATAACATTTTTAAAGGTTATAATTACCTATATATCACTTATTATCATCTTATATAATTACTTTACTATTTAATTTCATGATGGATGATTTGACGATATTCAATACTTGTGTCCAAAATGACTTTGGTATGATTTCAATTTTCAAAGTGGTCATTAGTAAATTAGCTCTAGTATAAAATCCATGAAATAATAATCTATTATATAAATAAATTATACTTTTAAATCAAACCATTTATTTATGGTTATGAAAAATGAACAACGAGATTATCATGGAGATGGTAGGTTGTACGTATGAATGAGTAACATTTCCATTTTACAATGATAATTACAGAAAAAATGTATTTATTATTTTATATTTGAGGAATGATCACAATGAAATTAATATGATACTAATCATTCGAAAATACATATATATTATTCTTGTTATGGGATGATTAAAAATGAATCAAATATCTTTGTGAAGGTGATATTTCTCACGTACATACAAAAGATGTTATAATTTGTATATACATGTAATGTACGAAATTAATTGATACATCATTATCTTATAATGATAAAAAATATCATGAAAATAATATATAAAAATTAATTCCAAAATTATCATTAGTATTTCAAGACGACAATGGAATATGAATTATATCACTTCATGGAGGTGAAAGTTCACACGTACACACAAATGATTATTTTTTTTCCATTTAATGGATGTGGAGAAATATTTAGTTCATTTTATTAATCTAATAACATATAAATATATTGAGGATACTTGGGTTTTTATTTCATCATGGTTGGAGTTGATTTTATATGAGCAGAATAAGAAGTAAAATAGAAATACATTATTAAAACAATACATATTTTTATGATGATCTCCTTTGATTAACACCTTAACACCTATAAGGATAGTGTTATAAATAAAATAAGGCCACTATAATTTGGATATAGATTATACTAAGGTATTTATGATGATATTGGTTGAACCGAAATTTTTTAAGTGTTAAGAAAAGAGAATAATGGTTCCCTTTTATAAGAGAGGGGAGGCATACTCTTGGAATTATTCAAAATATTAAATTAATATAAATTAATTTTCCAACAAAAAAAATTCCACCCTATTTAAATTTAGATGTATGGTTATTTAAGGTCTAATAAAATTCATAAATTAAAATTTAGATAAGTTTTTATAATTTATTAATCCTTATCTCTTTGTTTTAATGTTTAATTTACCCTTTTAATTCTTAATATGATATTATGAAATTTACTCATTAGGGTTAATATAATTACTATAAAATGAAAAAATACCATTAAATGAGTAATTGATGAAATTTGAAGACATATAACAATAAGTTGGATGATATTGATATTGTTATAAATTTTATATCATTTAATAAAATATTATTTATTTTAAAATATCAATAATGTAAATTTTTACACAATTCATTATTGGACATTTTAAAAATATCATAACAACTTCATATATTCGAAAAAAGACTCTATTAAATCATCCCTAACAAGTCAAATTTGTCCAAAAAATTTGTGGATGAAATAACTTATTTTAAATTATATTTATTTTAACATTTTTAATATCATTTATTTGATTCATACATTAATGAAGAAATTACTGCATCATTATTGTGTCACCCTTTAATTTAATTATTTATTTCTTAAAAGTAACAAATAAATTACCATGACATTCTTAAGAAATTTATATTTCTTGATACTAATATAGAAAAATATATCCTTTACATAACCCCATATTTAAATATTTTACTTGATAAAAGCTAGAGTGCGACAAAATTGATTTTTCTTTGAATATAATAATATAAATGAAATAGTCTCTTCCAATTGGAATCCAAAGGATACAAAATCAGAACACAGATTATTTTGGTCAAAAAAAACTCATCCAATGAAATTAATAAAAGTTTTAGGGTAATTTTTGATTAGTTTTAATATTATCTTTTCCTTTAATTATCCAATTTACTTTTTACCGTGGTAATAAAAATATTACTAATGTTATTATTAATAATTTACAAAAAAAGATCTATTCAAACAAAATGTAACTTATGATTCAAAATATGGAATCCCAATTTACATATTCCAACCATATAATTGGTAGAAATTAATTAATAATTAATCCCATTGACAGAATTAGAAAACATGTATTGAAAGTAAAAATGTTTCAAAGTTCCAAAAGAATTTATATCCAATATTAATGTGAAATTTATCCCAATGAATTATAAAAAAATTATTTAATTATACTTTTAAACAAATCAAAAATATCATTTAACAATATAAATAAATGTGATTAAAATGTAGTTTTCAATTAAAATGCATTATTTTTTCATTATTCATCAAAAAAGGAATCTTATTCCAAAAATACCAACAATTAAATGAAATTAAATTTTGATACAATAATTTAAAATAATAAGTTTATAATTTAAAATATAACTTATAAATGTATCAAAAACTATATTTAATATAAGTGTTCCATCAAATGGCATAAAAACATCCTTTTTGAACAATAATTCATTTATTTGTAAAATTTGATTTGTTCGTATATCATGTCTAGAAAAAAAATATAAGATTAACATAAAACATTAAATGAAATTTATTTCATATATATTTAGTTAATGTAATATAACATCAGTGATTTATTAATTTGTTCATATGAAACACAATTGTGCACTATTAAACACTTTTTTCGGAAAGAAATTCTTCTTTTATTTAAAAAATGTCTTGACATTAATTTATAATTAACTACTCACTAAATAATTGATTATACATTTATAAAAAATATTTTCATAAATCAGATAATATTATTAATTCCTTATATTCTAACAATTATTTTAATGGTAACATTTAAATAATAATATTTAGACATTCGGTGAAGCTCGATGTGGCGTATCATGCATGACATCGTACTTAGAGTCTAATTTTCAAAACCTGGGAAGTTACATTATCCCCCCATTAATAAATTGAATAAACACAATTTGAACATGGGATCAACAACTATGGGTTTGATTTGTCAAAATAAATATTTTGAGATCCTACATCGGATAAGGATTAATAAACGTCAACTTTAAAATAAATAAAGGGAATTAAGATTGTCACTTGAGATAATAAATTCTTTGGTTATATGTAGGAAAACATGTAAATGGAATAGAGAACAAACTATCAAGTTAGGATGGAGATTTATAGAGAAAATGGTCCTATGAAATTTAATAATAATGAGACCATAAACCTGAGATGGGTAAATAGGTCATTGACTTCATGGTAAGAAAAGTAACCATATAACATTTTTTAAGATCTTATTCATAGTGTTAGGGAAATAATTTACTTCCTAGACTATGGACATAAAAAATATACATACTTTGAATGTTTAATTTCATCCTTTAATAAATTTCCAATAAAAAATAATCTTTTTCTACAAATGATGAGTATTCATGATAAATATTTCACACAATAATTACTGGAATCATCTTCTATAGAATCATGAAATCAAAAAATATTAACTATTTATTTCTCATGACTTTAGACATTAAACATAAAAAAAAGGTTAGTATGAGATACCTTAATTCCATAAAAATAATAAACCATAGTACAATGAAAAAAAACTTTCAATCTCTAAGATTCGACGATAATACCCAAAGGTTAACCTTAACCATTCATTAAATAATAGTCCATAAAATTACTCAAAATAATCCAAATTCAGATTGAAACTCAAAATACATGAGGATTTGATCACATAATCTTCTATGATATGTTTAATGAATTATCCCCCAAAAAAATCAATTACTATTTAAGTCTCATTCAAAATAGTAATTTCCCTAATCACATATTCTTCAATATAGGTTAATCATTTACATTAATAATCTCATTAAGAATTAAATCATATTTCCATCTAAAATATAATTAAACCATTATTACTTCAATAAAATTTCACAATAACTATTTACCTTAATCATATAATGTTCCCAAAATAGTAATTGTATTACAGAATAACAATAGTCACTAAATCATCAAATCATTTTCCAATCCCCTTGTTATATATTCGATAAAAGATATGTTCCCAAAATCAACTTATTATTCGTAGATAAAATAATTTAAATAAAAAAAGATTCAAAATAACCATGACTTTATGTATGCCAGCGATAGTTGATGGACCCATGTCAACCTTTGGTTGTGGGTTTGAAACTTGCGACTTTTCCAAACATGGGAGGTTTTCACCCTTTATGTGGGTTTTTAATTCTCTAAAACTATTTAATTATTATAACATTATTAAAATATTATAAAATACTTAAAAATAACTATAAGATATTTGATCCACAAATGTTATCTAATAAATTTCTTTTTTCTTCCTAAAAAGGTAAAACTCATAATTACCTAAAAAATAAATGTCTCCAAAAATACCATTACTCACCTTAAAATTTTGTAACATAAAACCTAAAAAGGGGTTTCTAAGACATTTAACTTACTATCACCCTTAAAATTTTAAACCCATTATGATATCCCTAACTCTTAAAAAAACTTCATAATCTCCAAAGTTGTCTAAACCATTGTTGATACCAATTGTAAGGACCTAACCAAAATCATAACTTATTCAAGTGTTTCTGAACTAGAATTCACATTCAAGGATCATTTATGTTTATAGTTTTATAGAATTAGTAAAAACTATAAAAAATTAAACCCAAACATTACATGTGGTCAATTATACTTAGTATCAATTTTTTTTTCACAATATAAATCTCAATAAAATGAAAAATTATTTTTTTTATGAAAAATATCTACAATTATCCCCTTCATCTCATCCTTTTGTCTATTCAATATTAATCCATATGGAAAATTTTTAAATACATGGTATGAGAATATAATCTCTGTATGGGATATAGAAATAAATGAAACTGCTTGTTCTATAAAAACATGAAAACTCGTAAAAATTTTACATTCATATTCAATTTTCATTGATAATGTTAAATAAAAAAAATTCCCATGAAAAAAACACATATTTTTCTCAATGAAAATAATTAAATCCCATTACATGAAATTAAATCTCCTTTATGTGACTTAGTGAATCTTATACATAATAAATTTCAAAACCAATTCAATTGGAATATCCATATAGCCAAAATCAAATTAATCTATTATAGGCATACCTAGTTCTATTTGGGCCATCCCATGTTAAGATATAATGGTCTTTCCCGATGCTATATGGGTCACCCTATGTTATGTTGAAATAGGCTTTCTCGATGCTATCTGGGCCCCCAAGTTAAGTTATAATGGGATTTGTCGGTGCTACCTGGGCCACCCCATGTATAAGTAGTATCAGTCTCACCAATTTCCTATAATTCTTAACTACCATCTCATTAATAAAATAATTTCATCACAAAACCCTTTTAAAAACTCTTTTAAGGCTATAAGAAAACTCTTTCATATAAAAAAACTTTTCTTTCAAGAATGAATTTTCAATACAAAAACACCCATTTCATTAAAAATCAATTTTCAAAACCATAATACCAAAAAATTTAAATTCTGGGTTTCATTTATGGAAACATAAAATATTGAACTATAAAAAAACCATGAAATAATGGCAATAGTTGTAGAAAAGTCATTGTCGTCGCGTGTGTTACGAATAAAATATTCCTTTTATCGTTATTCAAAACATTCTATATAGTACATGTAAAAAATATACCTTTTTAAATAACATTTATTGAAATTAAAAATAGAAGTAAAATATTGTTTATAATCATTTTATATCGATATAAATAAATATGTAAAATAATATCATGAATATTGACATGGAGAAAATGATTTGAAAATTAAATAATTAAACATTCATGGGGTCCCATTACACTTTGAACATTTAAATCATAATATTTATGAAAAACAAATTTAAAAAAACATTAAATAATATTATTATAAATAATATAAGGATTTTCAAATTCAAATTATCTATATATATTCCTTATAAATTAATAAAAGTTCATTTCATCAATTAATGCCTCAATAAAAGGATATTAAGACGAAATCCCTTTCTTGAGTCTAAAATGTTATGTACAATTGTTTTATTTATGAATAATAAAACTAGATTAATTATTTACATGACTTATAAAATTTTTAAATTTTATTATTCCTTTTATATAAGTTATTATCATGTTATAAAAATTACTTAATTATTTAAGTTCATGTCAAACATTTGGAAGATATTCGGTACTTGAGTCAAAAATGAATTTGGTAAGATTTCAATAGTAAAAGGGGTCATTAGTACATATTATCTAGAATAATATTCAGGAAATAAAAATCAATAATAAAAATCAATCATAGTTTTAAATCAAACCATTGATTAATGGTTATGAAAAATGGAAACATTATAATCATGGAGAGGTTAGGTCGTACGTACGCATTCGTAACATTTCTATTTTTCAATCATTATTATAGAAACAAGGAATAAGTTATTTTATCTTTAAAGAATGGTCATTAAATAATTAATAACATATTAATAATTTAAATATACTTATATATATTATTCATGTGGTGGGGTGATTAAAAATTATTTACATCTCTTCGTGGAGGTGATAGTTCACACATACACTTGAATGTCGTTATCATTTTTATATTCATACATGGTAATAAAGTAATTGATATATTATTCTCTTAAAATGATAAATATTTCATTAATATCATATATAATGATTAATTCCATCATTATAAACATTCTTTAGAGATGATAATGGAAAATGAAATATATTGGTTTTTGGAGGAGATAGTTCACACGTACGAACAAATGATTAATTATTTTCCCATTTGATGGAAGTGGAGATAGATTTAGGTGAAGATGCTATTATAATAAAATATCAGTATATTTGGGATACTATATTTATTATTTCATTATAATTGGAGAATATTTTAAGGCAGTGGAAGAATAAATAATATATAAATACTTGATTAAAACAATAACTTTTCTTCGAACGATCTCCTTTGATTAACACCGTAACACATATTAGGAGAGATTTATTCATAAAATAAGGCCACTATATTGTGGGTAGATATTATTGGAAGGTATTTTGGTTGGTCATGGCTGAATTTTTTTTAAGTGTGAAGAAAAGATAATAATGGGTTCTCTTTTATAGGAGAGGGTAGGGGCACTCATCGAATTATTCAAAATATTAAACTAATATAAAATTTATTTTATAATTACAATGGATAAAAACATATTTATTTTGAATATAGGATTACGTTGTGTGTAATTAAATTAATCCAGTGAATATTAGATATGTTTTGACCATTTTTAATCTTTATATTTTTGTTTTAACCCATAATTACACATTTAATTCTTATCATGATTTTATTTAATTTACATATTGAGGGAAATATAATTACTATAAATTTAAAAATACAAATAAATTAGTCATTTTTTAAATTTTAAAACATATCATAATATTTTTGATGACATTTATATTTTTAAAAATTTCATATCATTTAATAAAATATTATTTATTTTAAATTCTAATTATGTCAATATTGAAAATATTCATTATTTTAATTTTAAAAAATATTAAAAAAACATTATATCATAAAATACTCAATTAAATCATCCCTAAAATGTTAAATTTATCCATAAAATTCATGTATGAAATCATTTATATAAATTACATTTATTTTAATATTTTTAATATCATTTATTTGATTCTTCCATTTATGATGTAGTTACCGCATCAATATCGCATCACCATTTAATTTAATTATTCCATTACTAAAACTTATAAATAAATTAACTTGATATAGATAAATTTTTTATTTTTATAAAAACTATTTATATTCAAACATATCCCTTATAAAAACAAAAATTAAAATATTTTACTTGATAAAAACAAGAGTGTGACAAAATAGATTTTTCACTGAATATAATAATATAAATGTAATAATCTCACCCAAGTGGCTTAGAAAGGATATAAATTTGGTTAAAGTATTATTTTGGCCTAAAAACTAATAAAATGAAATTAATACAAGTTTTATTGTAATTTTATATTAAAATAATATTATATTTACAGTTAATTACTTAATGTACCCTTAACCGTGGTAAAACGTATTACTAAAGTTAGTATTCATATTTTCCAAAAATAAAAAGTAATATTTAAAAAATATGGAACTTTTGATTAAAAATAGGGCTTCCATATTTTTGTAATTTAAAATACATAATTGATAGAGATTAATTAAAAGTTATTCTTGTTGATGGAACGAAAAAATGAGTGTTTAAAGTAAGAATGTTCAAACGGTCAAAAATATTTTATATCCAATTTCAATTTGAAATTTATTCAAATAAACATCATTGAATTTAATTTAGAATATATATTTAATTATACTTTAAAAACATTCAGAAATATAATTAAACACTATAAATAAATTTATTAAATATTGGTTTTAAATTAAATGCATTATTTTCTTAGTATTCATCAAGACAAGAATCTTATCAGAAAAATAAAAAAAATTAAATCAAAGTATATTTTTATACTCTTTTTTAAAATAATAAGTTTATATTTTCAAATTTAACCTATAAAAGTGTCATGAACTAGATTTAAAACATGTGTGCCATGAAAAGATGAAAAACAGCCTTTTTTGAAAAATATATATTTTATTCATAAAATTGGATTTGTTCATATATCTTGTCAAGAAAATACATAATATTAATATAAAAAATTAAATTAAATTTATCCCAAATTTATTTTATTAATATAATTAAAAAAGTTTAAATTTTAACTTATTGTTATAAAACACACTTGTACACATTTAAATATTTTTTCAGAAAAATATTTCCATTTATTTCAAAGAGGGGTTTACATTCATTTATAATTAATTGGTCAACAGAGAATTAATTATAAAAGTGTAAAACATATTTTCATAATTCATTTCATAACATTAATTCATACCATTATAACAACCAGATTAATAGCAACATTTAAATAATAATATTTCATTATTCTTTTAAGCTCGATGTGGCGTATAATGTACACTATCGTACATAGTGTATCTTTTTAAAAATAGGGAATTTTACAATATGTTTTTTGAATCCCATTCCACATATCATTGTCTTTATCTTTAAAATCATATCCCTGTGAAGCTTATGGATCCCTTTTTTCATATTCATTACATTCACCTCACTTTTTGAGAGAACCAACAAATGTTATCCTTATCTATAATTGGATTTATTCTTTTCAAATCAAGAGGGTTTGAGGTACTTTTTTTTAAATGATTGAGGAATGAATTTGACTTTAAATCCATTTTTCAATAAACTTATTTTTATTTTGGCCTAGCTTGTACATTTAATCCCTGTATCCCATAGAATCCACGAACATCCTTTTAGGTTAGAAACATGTAAATCCAATTTTCCCCTCTCCAAAATTATCTTGATGAGAAATTGCATGATCTATTTGGACTTAAGTGTGTTTGTGGGGGGGGGGGGGTTGTCTTATGGTGTTCTACCTGAGTTGAAATTATTTTGGGTGTAAAATAAATTGTTGAAGAGAAATTTAATTTTTCTGTTAAAATTTTGATGGTGTGGGATGTTCATGAGATTCTAAAATATGTTTGGGGATGATTTTATCCTACGGGGAGTTAGGAGGAGACCATAATTTTGTGAAATTTATAATCATTCAATTTTTCATTAATAATATCCAAACCCTCTTAATTTTACATCAGAATTAATGACACATAAATCATACCAACCAAAATTCACAAACAACCCTAAAAAGTAATCCTGATAAAAATATCCTTGACTAACATAGGATATAGGTGTAGGTACTTATCAAGACTATATGGACTCTTGTGTGGTTTAGGATGAGGAAATCCTTGTCGAAAATCAGTATTTGTGAGATGATAGAAAGTTATGTTTGGTAGGTGTCTTGTGTGCATGGGAGGAGAAATTAATTTCAAATATATTTAATGAGATGAATATAGAACATGAAATAATCATTTCTAAAGATGCATGATATCTATAATTTCGTTTAGTATTTTTCGGTGTCATGGGTATGAGTTTTGAATTTTCTTTGATTAGATTTTTATGATTACTTTTCCAGGAGTATAAGTGGTATGGGTAAAGGAATCTATTGAGATAATATTTTCATTAATTTTCATGATATTTTCAATGATTTAATCCAGGAAAATTTGAAAATTTGAAATGAATTATATCAATTTTGGAATTTTGGTGAATTTTTTTCTAAAATGTGAAAATTTATTGATTATAAAATTTAAAATTAGTTTTAACAGTTATGTATTTCAAGAATAACTTTTTTAATTTTGATACAATTTAAGTGATTAATTTTTTTATGATTCATTTATTCTTGGGCTTAAACATATTCTTATAGACCCTATAATAATTTAAATTTCAATAGGCCCAAGCAAATAAATCAGGTTGATATTTCTTTATAGATGAAATAATGGATCCCACCTTAGTGAATGATTCATATCTCAACCCACATACCTTTAGATGAGGTTATTCTAGCTGGATTTTATGGTTGACTTGAATCCCCATACAAAATGTTAATTTAATGAAGAATTTATCTCACTAAGGTATCCATTAAATGCGCTAAAGTAGAGGAAGATGTATAGTCTCCTAGGGAAGGAAAATTATTCTAGAGAAATTTATGAATAACTTTTACTAAACCAATAAAAATGCATTTAATTTTTTATATTTGAAAGGGAACTCAATTTTGTAATTATTTTAATAAAATAAAATGACAATTTTCAGCCAACTGGTGGGAAGAAAATAAGAACAATTATGATGAACCGATTTAGGAGGAGATTTTTTTATTGTTATTTTTCACTATTTCTATATAATTAGTTTCTTGATGACTTCCGCTTCCCTAATATTTATGTATACACTTCACATGGAGGGTTAATATTTCGAGTGATTGGATATGTCGGGTTCTTTTGTAATGCTTGAGTTCATGCATTTAATGGTATATAATCCTCTATTTATTATTTGAAATTGGTTATAATTTAAAATAGTGGTTATTAATTTCAACTATCATCATATTTTATTGTAGATTTTATTGTTGATATTTCCTTAATTAATGATCATTATTTGCCTTCACTAGTTTCTAGTTTATATATGATGGAATAAACCATGGCTTAGTGGTGATGTTCTTAGCGATCGTCAAGGCATGTGGTAGGGGTAGTAGATGTTCCTTATTTTTTTGTATAAACAACACCCGATTAGAAATTTCTGAAGTCCATTGAGGGTATTCAATTGATCTCTCTAGAATATAGGAATGAGCATAGACTAAGATCCGATATTGGAAATATTTACTCTCACCATCACCATTTGACCAAAGGAGGGAGTGTAATTTACTGTGGAATCACACATTAATTGGATTAGTATAAAATGATAAGATAAATTAGAGCTATGATATAATTGGATTTGGAAAACTGAAACTTACATGATTACCCGTATCATATAAATATTTTCAATCACTTATACTATCATTTTTTTAAAAATCATTTTCTTAATTTAATTATTTTTTGATACGTTAGTTTGTTTTCAAAATTAATGAATTAGGAAAACATTATATTTTTTCACTAATTAAAGGCGACAATATGAGTTTTTTGTGCTCCTCTATAGATAAAACCTTTGTTAACCACTTTACTACTTTTTAACTTACGAAATAATTATTTTCTCCCCATCCCATGAAAAGAACATGTCACAACCCATGTAACCTATTTGATTTGGGGAACTATATGGGAACCATCTTAGCCCTATGATACTACTTGGGTAACCTCATGGGCTTGAGATACTAACTATGTACCATCACGGGCTTTAGATAACAACTTTTATACTCTATTAGGAATGAGATTAAAACCATTTTAACCTATTGGGATTGTTCTAATACCTATATACCATCTTGATATCATAATATATAGAACCTAAACTAATGCGTTGGAGGGAGATATTAGAACCCAATCATCTTAATATAATTCATTCATACATATTTAGTCTATTAGAAAAACAAAAAATTAGTACTTTTAATATCAATTAATTAAAATGTGTAAATAATATAGGTTTCATAAAAATAATTCCTTGAAAATTTAATAAGATACCTATAGAAATTTTCTTGATTATGTCACAGGAAATATCCCCATCATAATATAAAATTCATTAATGTTGTTAAATTTGGTGAAAATAACTATTTAATGAGAACTTTTTGAATTGTAAAAAATAATATGGGATCAATAATAAGATTGATTTTTCCCAAGAGTATTATTCCACGAAACTAAAATAGTACCCGAGAATTTATTAGTTAATTCATGAAAAGTAACTCCCAAGGAGATAAAATCATTTTTAAATAAAGAGGAAAATGGAATAAAAAATTAAAATATTATATAAAAAAACTTATCAAAAATATTTTGAGAATAATAAGATATGTTTCACATTCCAAAAGATGAGTTTTGAGAAATTTAAATAATGGAATTTTCAAAATCAATTATTATAATAGAAATATCAGTTATGTGTTAAAAAAGGAATTATAGTTTGAAAAAATAGACAAGTAAAATTTATTTTAAAATTTTTACTTTTAAAAATAATCTTGAATAACAGGGAATCGAAAAATAAATGAATGATATCTTGAAGAAAATTGGAGTAAAATATCAAACATAAAATAATGAAAGGATTTTTTTTTCAAAATTTTAAAATATCTTTCTTAAAAACACCACATCATAAAATGAAGACAAAAATTACAAATAAAATGGGATTAATGGATATTGGATGATCTCCTGAGATAATTCACTATTATGTTTCCATAGAAGGATAGAATTTGTGATAATAAAAAAATATAGGCATTGTGGAGAAATATTAATCAAATAGGATGTGAATTATTCTCAACCATGTTATACTTTTATGAGAAATAATTTTATCATGGATAATTATTTGAATTTAATTTTTCATTTTCCCCAAATATTGAAGAGGTAATATCATATTAAATTTAAAATACGATAATATTGAGAACAATGAATCCTAAATCTCATGAGGTAATATTATAACCCAGGGAATGGAATCATTGTTTACAAAAATATATTTTTCTTTCATATCCCATAAATTGAAATAATTTACAAATAGAATATGATATGAAATTTTAAATCCCTAAAATTATTGAAAGGAATAATGAAAGTAACTAATTTGGATATAGACACACCATACAATATAAAATAGGTGTTGAATATGTCATGTGTCTAAAAAAAAATTGAGACATAAAGAAAAATTACATTCATTTTATCATAACCGAATGTGCTTAATCCTCTTGAATAAAAAAATTATTATCTTAAAAACCAATTCAATAAACTTAATCATACCAAAAACCTTTTATAAACTATATTAATAATCATTTATTTCAAATATATTAGTCATTAATATTTTATTTTCATCATGATATGAAAGATTATATTTTTTATTATATAAAATATTCATAATGTAGGTTTAAATTATTGTTTTTAAATAAAATGTTTTTCAATATGAGATCATTTTATTAACTAGAATACATTTTTTAATATAATTTACATTATTTTAGTTTTATTTCATAAGTATTTAAATAATTGTTTGAGATGAATAATTTTTTGATGAGATTTTACAATACCTGGGAAAAACTCCTCGAGTTTACATCAACATTTTATCATCTTCTATAATATTAACAAATTAAGAAAAATTAAAAATTAAATTCTATGAATAACGTTCATCAAAATATGATTTTTGAAAACCATTCAAATAAATCTCAGAAAAATAGCAAGATTCCATCCATGAATGTTAAACATGGTCAAAATGGAAAAGAAAATTATTTGATGGACATTCTATCTAGGAAATTGTGTAGTTATTGGAATATGTCGATTGTCTGTTGGTCCCATTAGCATAGATCATCGAAATCATCCTCGAAGTGTATAACCAATTCCATCAGATTGATGTATCCTCTCATTTTGTCCAATAAAATAATTGTTGATATTATTTTTTCAGACTTGTGGTGGGGGATTCCAAGCATTGTTTCCATACCATCAAAGAGTATTTTCATATAGAGTTGTGTTCCACTCATATGATTATGATTAATTATTTCCTTATCTAGAAGAGTAAAATATCCCAAAACAAGATCTTTCTAACAAGTCTTTTCCTTAATAAAAAATGAAATAATATTTGTATTCCTCAATATTATCTTGAAATGAATGTTTTATAATATTGGATATATTTTTATTCTCTAGGTAAATTTCATCCTTGTACAACTCTATAAGCACATGGGAGGATTGTATAAGTGTAAAATCTAAAATTGTACACTTCACAACTACTTACCGAGATTGTTTAAGTGAAACCTCATAAATCATTTCATGCCCTATTTTTTTTCTTATCAATATATTATATGTTATAAAAAAGGATTTTTTCAAGTTATATACTCTTTAGATCCATTATTCTTACATAAGAATATGATACTACATGTCCAAAACATCAAATTGACTGTTGCTAAACAAAAATGGATCTTTATTAATAAAGGAATTGGTTTTAAAAAATTATCATCCTTGAGATAAAGGTGAGAAATTAGAACATATTTTAATAACCATAACGTATCATCTACCACTCCCATAGAATTGTACATATCAATGCCACTAAGAATTATAGTATCTTTATATCATTAATCTTCAGATTCATAGAATATAATATTATTCTCTCAAATGATCATGACATGTTCTTCAAAAAAATCAAACTTGGTTGTATCTGAGTGATGGAGTAGTGTCGAATCTGTTTCTAGTTATCTATAGGATTTTCATTGAGTTCTTGAGTACACATTTATAGGATTTATAAAAATAAAACCAAAGGATTCTCATGAAAAAAATTTATCAATGAATTTATTATCCTATGAAATTTGATTGGAATCAATTAATGTGAATAGAATGATCTAATACTTTAATATCTTCTACCTTTAGTCATATATGGAATAACAATCATGAAGGTAAAATCTATAGAAGAAAAATTATCATGTGTGAAATCCGTCATCTAGGTGGAATTATATTCTAGTTGGAGACTTTACCCTAATTCAAACCACTCATTTCTCATAAATTCACAACTTCCACAACCCTGGTTCCATCATCCACGGTGCCCCACCCGATGATGTGCTTGTTTTAGTAATTTTTATGAATAAAAGGGAGGTACAATAATATTATGTTATGTATTAATATAAATTTTTTAAAAATATAAAATAATAATTATATTCTAATTAATGTCCAGTAACACCTTTATATTAATTTCTAATGTCATGCAAGGAATAAATTTATATCATTGTTTAAGTTGGTTTTTAAATGGACACAAACAAGAACAAGTTGTAATCTATGGGAGAGTATTGTTATTAAAATGAATGATTTGGAATAATTTCATTTTTATAGAATCATAATGAGATAATTCATATGGTTTTAAGGGGATTTAAAATATTTTACGAGAGTATGATAAGGAGAAAAATATTAAATAAGAAAATAAAAAACTTTCATTGAGGTGGAAGGCCGCATGCACACACTTTCGACACATTCAATTACATCAAATGAGAAGGAGATGTGTAGTGGTTTATATTTTTATAATCATAATAATTTTACATATATTAATTTAATCTATAAAATTCTATTTTATTTTACCATCCATTAAATGTGAACACTAATAATAAAATATATTATTTCTAGACTCGGTAGTCCACACATACAGATGGTGATGTTTTCATTTTTCTAAATAATTTGTGGGAAATAAATAATGATCATTACCAGGACATAAAACAATTAAGTTTAAAAATAATAATAATTTAATTATACAATAATTTGATGAAATATATTTCTAATCGAGATATAAAAGAGAACATATGTTTTGGAAAGATTAATACCCATTTTTAGAACATAAGTTTTCCCAAGGACGACTTTTTGAAAATAGATGGCATATGTATTTGTTTGGATAAAGGGGTAGAATATATTCTAGAGGTTATAGGGGGTGTAAAAATTGAATGGTTTTAGAGTAATTTCAAATTACACTTTCCATTAAGGGGTGTCTGGAGTCTCACTTTATATGTGAGAAGAGTGTCTTTCGTATAGCAATATCCATAGAAATGTCACCATTCAATGGCCAAATAGTTCTAAAAATGGATGTTAATTGAGAGGGTAATAATTATGATCAAGAATTCAATGATTATTAACTTTTATAATTTTTTTAATAATTTTTTATTTCTTTTATTCTTATATAATTTCAGTTTTACAATTTCTTCTTTTTCAACAGTAACTACATTTTTACCTTAGAAATTTATTTCCGATTCTTTAAAATAAAATGGTTTCTATTCCATAATTTTTATCTGATGATTCCAAATATCAAACAAACATTTTAAAATAAAATTTCAAATGTTGATAAGAATAATTTTTAATATTTCCATTCACAATGGAAAAAATATATTTTTAAACAAATTGTATTTTTATGGTTAAAAAATTAAAAACAAGATAAAATTACCATGTTTTCTTAATTTCAATATAATTATCTAGTTTATTATTATATAAATTAATGTTATTCAGGTATAAATGATATCAAAATACTAATCCCAACTTGATAAAACTAAATTAAAATAGAAATCTGAAATCCATCTATTATAAGGAAAATGATTGCTTATGTTTAAAAAATGTAACACATTTGTTCACCAAATTCCATCTACTATTTTTAAATATATAATTTCATACATTTAATATGGGGTTTCCCATGGAAAATTTATATATGTTTCTAATTCTTTCAGAACATGAGGTATGTTGGTAAACAGATTGATATTAGTAAAAACTATATTTTTCGACTTTCACGTAAATATCAGTTATTTTAAAATATAAAAAAATTATCTTCAATTAATATTGTTTTTATAAATAACACTATAAATTTAAATTTATAATATTAATTTGGTAAAATTCATAAATTTAATTTTTAAAATGAAAATATAAAATATAATCAAACACTTTATTGATTGAATGATTAAATTTCTAAGTGTTATAAATATTATTTTAAATAAATTTCTAATTTAAACACTGTAAGTATATTATTTTATATATAATAAATTTTTTAAAATTTTAAATTTAATTTGTTTAGATAAAATATATAATAAATAAAATTACATTTATTTGAGAAATAAAAACCCATTTAATGTTAAATTATTCTAATTATTTATCCCTTAAATATAATCACATTTTTTTGAGTATAACCAATTTTTGTACTAGAGGTATTATTATTCTTAACATTTTCGTATTAATATTCTTATAATATGTCTAGGAACATAGTATCTTGATGTTTTGTGTGGATCGTGTTATCTAATATAAAATTAATTTAATTGAAAAATATATTCCAAAATCTGATGGTGTTACATTCTCTCCCCTAAATAAACCATTTCTTCACAATTTATAATTATCAATAACTAATAAAAGAGGCTAAAAGATCTATAATAATATAAATATATATTTTATAATGAGATATTAACCTCACAATAATATATACTAAGAGAGTCATAATTTTTTCACATAATATTCATGTATTAGTATTTTATATTATCTCAATAATTTGTACAAAATATTCGTTCTTAGTTTTTTATATGAGTTATTAAGGTCACACCATTCAATAATTCAATTTCATGGACTTATGTTTGATTAGATACTAAAACCAAATAGGTTATCATAATTTCCAATAAAATAAATGTAAATGATTAAATGAATATGAAAAACAATCCCAAGACGTATTATCCTATGGTAAATATAATTTAAACATATGAAACATTTGGTTTAACTATGATATAAATAGATTATAATATAACTCTTATAGTTTACCAATATTTTATTTGACCACATTCTAATTATGTTTTTATAACCAAACCTGTTTTGTGTACCATCCTCAAATTCCATTCAAATATTTCATAATAGTTAGTAATGAGTATTTGAATCATAAAATAATTCCCCTCAACAGTGTCTATAAAAGTGTGTAGTCTAATGCCCACTCATCATACACCACATAAAGATAAATTTTTTACTTAACTGGCCTTTTTCCGAGTGATTACCACTATGTTCATATGATCTATAGTCATATCTACTTTATAGTATCTCTAAAATGGTGTAATTTTTTGGAAACCACAAAAACTCTACATTACAAAAAATTTTGGATGGTATCCTACACATTGATTCAACCATATGGGTTTAAATGACATTTTATTTTCCCAATTTCCAGTCATAAGAGAAATAATCATAAAAAAAACCAATACTTTCTTTGATACCAACTGGTTCATCCCGATCAACACTCTCAGATCTATTGTTAAAAAACATTCCTAAACACTGGATTTGATACAAAAAAAAGGTGAATGAAGAAAAACATATCATTATTTTATATCAATTATATAATATACACATTATATCTCACTAACCTAAGAATCAAAGGTGTAGTGTATTTTAGGACTAGCCAAATCAATAACTTATTTAACAATAACTATGAACATTTCTCAATAACTGAATTTCACTATAACCCATTTTAGAAATATCTTTATCTATACATATCTAAATATCCTCATTAATGTAAACATGATATACACATGATATTAAATAATAATTAAATAAAGAGTCCAGAAAACATTTTAACAAGGGAGCGATCATAGGAATATGAGATATCATAATCAAGGGAAAATATCCTATTCCGAAGAAAAAGGAATTATAACTGTCTTGCATAAGAAATAATGGATTAACTTATATTATGAAATTATCAAATGTATACCATTTCATAGTTCTATAAAAATAATATAAAACAAATATAAACCATGGTAGAATAACATAAGTGTGTAACATTTAATATTGGCATAAATAAATGCAACATAAATCATAACCTGGTGGACTAGGGATGGATACTTGATTCTCACAACATAGTGAGCGTGGGCTAATAACCCCTACACTTCCAAAGGTTTAGGTTGAAACCCCATATAAACTCATTGGATTTGGTTATTACCTATTAACCATATTGTTCTTGTGTTACTACCCATATAACCTTTTGGGATTGGGAAACTACCCTTGAACCCTCTTAGGATTAGTCAAACAACATGTGTACCAACTTGGTATTGGGATAACAACCGATGTAACCTCTTTGGATTGGCCCAATACTCATGTTCCCTATTGATCTCAAGAGAAACTAAAATCCAATGAGTGAATTGGTGGGTTATTTAGGACACCAACATTAATAATAATAATCATCCATAAATTTGTGTGTGTTTGGAACATGAAAACATTCATTCTTTAAAAATAACAAAATTAATCCATGTAAAAGTGGTGGGTTTTTTGAAAAAAATTAATAGATAATTACATTATCCATCAAAATAAATAAATTATATTATGGAAAAATTATTATACCTAGTGTATCATATAGTTTTCTAAGGCTGTTTCTATGATGGAATTACGACTATTAAAAGGATAAATTTATGCAATAACACGTAATAAAGGATCAAGAACTATATAGTTTGAGTCTATAAATTTTATACAATAAAAGAAACATGGTATGGGAGAATATAGAAGGTAATTATTGAAACAAAAATCTAGGGGAGATAAAATTATTTTGACATAAATAAGAAAATTAAAGGTAAAAATATAAGAGTTTATAGAAAACATTTTAATAATTTTCTCAAAAAAACTAAATTTTATAAATCAATTTTAAAATATAAATTTATATAAATTTAAATGATTCAAATTTTAAAATTAGGTGGCTCTCCTTTTCTACATCCCCCTATTTTTTCATCCACGTCATATTTGCACCCGGGTCATTCTTTCAGTCTTGTTATCACTTATGATCTGGTGTTGACGTTCAGTCATTCAAAATGATGACTTCTGCTGCAAGGAGGTCCTAGTGTTCTGACATTGTATGTCTATAGAGGATTCCTACAGTCTCCCTTTCAATGGATATTACCTCATATACATCAGTTCTAATCATGGTGAGATATGGATCAGTTGTACAAGGAGGTTTTGGGTTAGGCGATTTGGCAGTTGATGAATCTCAAGGTGATTCTAAGTTGCTTACTCCTCTTTTGTTTTTTACAATTTTCTACTCACCCTAATTATTTCCATTTTTAACTCTTATCCTCTCAGCCTCTGATCAGAACTTATGTTCTACTTCTTTTCTCCTGGACAGAGCCGAAGCGGTGGTAACAACGTGGTTGGGGGGGGGGTACGATTTGGAGACCACCATCACTCTTGGTGTAGCTCTTTTAAATTTCTTTTTTGTTTTTCAGTTATGGTTTGATTGCTTTGGTTTTGATGGTGGTGTGTTGAAGGATTTATCTTTGTTATTTCTTGGTTTTAGTTTTGGTGTTTTGGTTATTGCTGGTTAGATGAAGAAGGATGACATGGTGCGATGTTTTTAGCGGAACCAGAGGTCTTAGATGGTCTTTGGTGTATGGTGTAGTGGTAGGATGTTGACGATGATGAGGTTATGAATCATTATGTCAATAGTGGTACCCATGATGATGATTACTAGCGAAGGCTACAATGTTACTCATGATGATGGTGGGTGATCCTCAGATCTTCTCATCAGGTGTTGTGAACGTTTTTGAATTTTGAAATCATGTAATGGGGTTAAAATTGTTTATGGATCCTGACTAGTGGTTGGTAGGTTACCTCTCATTGAAAAAAAAATGAATTTCCAGTTAGTCATTATACTTTTATAGGAAAAAATATAATCAAAGAAGATGATTTGAATTTAATATTTCAGTTTACCTAGATATAAAATAAATAATGTCATATTAAATAGGAAATATAAAAATGTATGGAACATTGTAACATAATGTCCAATAACTACATTATAACCTAGTGAATGTATATTTTAGTTAAGAAAATATTTTATGACTGTAATATCACTTAAAATAAAAACCCATGGAAAGTGAAAATGATAACAATTTTAAAAATATTCAATTCATGAAAGTTATGAAAAAATTAGCACATATTGTAGTAAATAAATTGAAACTAATAATACATGTCCTAATTATTAATCGTGTCTCAAAAAGAAATATTGAAAATAGAAATACCATTTCCTTTAATATCATTTGGACAAATATACTCTAAAATCTTATATAAAAAAATAACTTCTTTAGTCACCTATTTCATAACTTTATTAATACCTATAATATTTAATAGACATAATTTATAATCATTTATTATAAATGTATTTCTTATTTATATTTTATTTTTATCATCATTTTTTATTAGATTCTATTGATTTTTCATCACATATTTTGTAATGCAAGCAAAAAAATCATATTTATTGATTCAAATTTCATAATTATTTGATAATTATTGGTATTTTAGTTAATGTTTAATAATGATTTATAATGTTATAATTAAATTTCATAACTATTTTAGTCAGGTCTCCTAATGACAATGTAACAAACGATCTTTTTTGAAAATTTTTATGAATAAAAGTATTGTACAAAAATACTACATTAGGTATTAATATATCCTTTATAGAACCATAAACCAAACATTATTTTCTTATTATAATCTAATAACACAAGTATTAATGTTACCATAGATATTTAAACACACCAATATAATAAAAACATATAATATATGGATGAGTATTGTTAAAAAGGGATTTCATTGAAAAAATATATTTATTATAATTTCATAATGATATTATATAAATGTTTTATAGTATTAAATAAAAATTAAAAAACATATTATCGATAATAAAATTATTGGTGAAAAATTAAATACATAACTTTTGTAGAGAAGGTATCAATCATGTTTACACATTTGAAACATTCATGTCAAATAAATATGAGGAAGATGTGGAATAGTTTAAAACATAAAATTATTAATAATGTTATAAATATCATATTAAACCAATAAATACTATTTTTTAACTACCCATGAAAAATCAAACCGATCATTCATAGATGTGGTAGCCCACAATTTCCGACGATGACATTTTCATTTTCAAAAATAAATTGTGGAAAATAAATAATGATCATTCCAATAATATAATGAAATTAATTATAAAAAAATAATTTTGTAATTATATAAGATTGTGTGAATTTTATTTTTATGTTAGAGATAAAAGAGAAAATAGGTTATCTAAATATTATAATTCATGTTAAGAACTGTACTTTTCCCTTAGATGGATTATTGAAAAAAGATTACATATGGATTTTCTAAAGATAAATGGGCTATCTAATATGGGAGAGTGATTTAGGGAAAGTAAGAATGGGTAGATTATAAATATTATTTCAATAATAGATTGACATTTAAGGGGTGGTTAATGACACAATTTATAAGGGAATAGAGATTCATTTGTTTATTAATATCAAATGACAAGTCTCAATTCAATGGTGAAATGAATCCAATAATGGACAATAATATTGGGAGGTAGGGTTATGGTTGATAATAAACTAACCATTCATTTTAAAAAATGTTTTGGACAATTTTTTTTGTCATATTCTAATATCTTCCCTTTCACCATTTTTTATTTTACTATAGTAACAATATTTTTAACTAAGTAAATTGTATATTTTTACAAAAATAAAAATTCACCTTATTACATAAATTAGAAACAATATTATAAATATGAAATAATTTTTTTTAAAAAAACATTTATAGTTAATAAAAATTAATTTTATCTTTAGAAAATATAAAGGATAAATTATTTTTAGAATAAATGTTTTCTTACATTAAAATTTTGAGTAATATAAAATTACAAATAATTTAAATTTCTATGAAATTTATTGGTTTATTATTAACCAAATAATATTTATGGATAATTAAAATAAAAAACAGAACCTAATTACAAAGTAAAAAATATTAATTAAAAGTGAAAATGAAAAACATATTTTATTAGGATATACGATTACATATGTTTTTAAAATGTAAAATAATTTTTTTATAAATTCAAACTACATTTTTAAAATGATTAATTTTAATCATATAATATGTTTTTCTCAACATTGAATTTTACCTAAGTTTTATAATGTTTCTATAAAATTATATAGTCATAACCCCAAAAATATTATTAAAAATTATATTTCCACTATTCACCTGAAAATTCAAATTTTTTAAAAAAATAAAAAATATTTATCCTAAGTTAATATTTCTATGTGAAATAAAAAATTAAAGATATTTTTTTAAAAATAAACCGAAAAAATTTGTAATGGTATATTTTTACTAGAAATCAAAAATATAAATAAAATATTCCATTATTAAAATTTTTTTAGGGTTCTTAATATTATTTCATATTATTTTAAAATTTTAGAAAATATAAAATATTAGTTCAAATATAATAATATATTAAAACTTGTCAATTTAATTTATTGGGATAATATATAAAACACTTAAAATTTTTATTTTTTATGGAATATTCCTTTTTTAATAATTATCATTATTAAATATTTATCCTCTAAATGGAATTTAATTTTGATTGTGTGAAACATAATTATTTAATAGAGGATTAATTATTCATTTAATTTATATTATAATATTCATCTAATATGTTATAAATCCACATAGGTTTGTGTTCCTTGTAGAGAAATATATAGAATTTTTTTATTATTTAAAAAAAATAACTCCAAAATTTGGAGGTGTCATAGGTTTGATGATTCTTCTTTGGAAGGATTTGGTGCATCATGACCACTAGGTTATGTCATACTATAACCCTAGATATGGGGTATTTCACTATAACTATTGTGGTTTTTGTCAATGGAAATATGTGTAGTCTTTCATTATCAATTAAGAAGTATTGTTCAATTATTTAAATTCCAAAGGATGTTTTATTCTCTATTTCTTCACATGTGCAAAGTTCATTACTCTTTCCATTTTTACTCATGTGAGATCACCTTCATTCATCAATAAATTAATTTTCCCTTTATCCATTTGACTGTATATGGTGACTCAACAGATCCATATTTAATATTCATTCATTAATATTTTTATTCCTATGATTTATGGTGGATGTGTCCATTTATGCTTATTTTTAGTTCTTTTCTATAATATCATGATTATAGCCATTTGGGATAAAATAATCCAATGATATTCTACCAGAATCTCCATACAAGAATATGGTATGTGTGTCCTATTATATCCCTTTGTTTTATGATATTTTTCCATGTGTGTACTATGTGTGTAACATATACAGATTGAAAATTATATTTTTATTATTAAATAACATTTGTGGAAAAAGATTGAAACCTTACATGTTTCAACCTAAAAAACATCAAATAGAATATAAGATTAAAAATATTAAATGAAAAAATTATCCTATTAGAATAAATATCCTTATATTATTTATAGAAAATATAAGTTAACTTTTTTTATTTTTTTCATATTTAAAAATTACTTTAATTTGGTAAGTCATCTTTCCCAAATTTTGGATGAACTTCTCCATGGTTGTCTTCTTTTCCATGAAACCTATTTTCAAAATTAGATATTTATTATTGATCTAATAACTCTACTACTTATTATTGACCACATAAATTGGTAAACCTTCTATCCTATTAGCATCATCATGAGAAGCTTGAATAATAAAGGCCTCCTCCATAAATTCTTCCCTAGAGTGCAATATAAGTTCCCAATTTTCCCTTACATACTCACCTACGACCCACTGTGTTCCATCGATAAGATCTATTGTTACATAAAATAATGTATCCACCTTTCCTGAAATCCATTAAGGATCCATCAGAGAATCCCCAAAAATCATAGAGGATCCCCAAGATAGATCATTTATCATTTTACCCATCTTCTCAAGAGATTGTTTTGTAGAAACACCACCTTCGGCCATTGCACTTCCACCCAGAAGGATCAAGATAATCTTATTCACCTTCTCATTCTAATTGGAATCAATATCCATTGTCATAGACTGAAACTTTTTGACGTACCTTTTCTCCATTATTTTAGGTTGTTATGATTAATCTTTATGCACTTTGTATTTCTTCCACTTTCTCATAATGAAACTCTATGTGTCTTTGTTTCCTATATTCCCCTTCTTCCTCCTTCGGCTATGAAGAACTCTATTGTTCCATCAATTTTCACTATCATTCAATATTTGGAAATTAATATCCCCGAGAAAACGCACCTGAGATTAATACCTTTTTTTGGGGTCTCTTTTCTGATACTTCTACTCTAATTTAAACAAATAAATTAACTGGGTTTAAATAAGGCATGGTCTTTCCAGGGATTTACACCTTCATAGCATCCTCAAATCATGAGAACCATGAAGTGTTTTATCCTAAAACTGAAATTCCATAGAACCTCACTCACTTTTCATTTATGTCTCCACTCTAGGGTTATTCCCACTTCCATATTTCATAACCCCTACATTGGTGCCTGAAATTGGACTAGAGGGATAAGAATCCAATGAACCAGTAACACTCACCTCCTCAGTTCCCACCAACCCCTATGGAATTTCATAATAGGAAGGAGATATCCTAGATAATTCTTCAAGAGAATAAAAGTTTCTACCACCTTTGGCTTACACTCATGTGGTCCGTAGTGAACAATATCCACATTAAATTGTTCAATATGAACAACCATATGTTTATGTTCAATCGAAAGTTCACCAGAACAAGACACCAAAGCTTTACTGTTTCTTGTTGAACCTGAGTCTGTCTACTAAGGGATATTAATAATCCCACACCTACAAACTACCACTAAGTGACCCAATTTCGTAACCAAAGGAAAAACATATATCCACCAATCAAAAAAACATGTTTTTTGTAGTGTAAATCTTTCCCAACATTAATAAAAATGTATTTGGTTTCCCTTCTTGAAACCTCAACTTCCACACAGATTTAGGGGGATATATGGGTTAAAACTGATTTTTTTCTACTTTCAGAACATAGATATCTTACAACATTATTGCCTAGTGTAATAATAATTGAAGGGTTTTTAAAAAAATAATAGATTTTATGGAATCTAACTAAAATCACCATGGTAGGTGGATCCAGATTCATGTGAAAATCATATGTTTGCTTGAATAAATAGAATCAGGATCCATTGTAGTTTCAAGGGGCACTAGGCCAAGCCTTAACCAAATAGGTCTAGGATTCCAACAAAATCATGATATTCCTTTTTTCAAGTATACCCCATTCCCTAGATCTTGTAAAACCCATAATACAAATATATTTATATTGAATGAATCCTCCAAAGGATGAAACTATTTGAATTGAGAAATCAATATCAAATTCAAAATAGATGAGGAATCATTGAAATTTGAACATGAAATTAGAACATGGAGGAATTTTTTTTGATAGATATATATAATTAAGGAAATGAGAAATCATGGGGAGGGAGTTAATGAAGTTGGGATTGGAAAATTGAGATAAAGAAAGAGATGGTGCTCCTGAGAAGGACGACAAAGGTCCTCCAGTAACAGCCCGACTCTTTATTACAAATTAATTCATGATTTATTACAAAAAGTACAAATAATAAAACTCAAAATATATTTTTGTATAGTTTTTTGGGGAATTAGTTAAATTAAATAAAAACTAAAATAGTAAATAAATCATATTTATTGAAAACTTCTTTAAGATTCTCATATTATTCCTTCAGTCTTAAAACTGAAAGGGATAACCTGGGGATATTAAAAAAAAGTTGTGAGCTATAAAGACCAGTAATGGAATTAACCTGGAATAACATGAAGAATTTAATGTAGGATGTAAAATTATAATATCAATGAGTTATAAATGGGGTTAAAATCATAAACATGAATAATAAAGCACGATCTACCATGATAACATAAATGAAATCATTGGAAATGTGGAAATAATAGAAAACAATTCCTTTTAAAAATATGAAAAGGATAAATTATAAGACATAATGGTGGAACAAAGTACCATGATTGAGTAGGTTTACTGCCTAATCCATTAAATTAATTCACATAAGACTAAAACATTACTGAATCTATTGGATCACTATATAATTCCAAGCACACCCGTCACTTTAATTTTATTCTCATGCTTTATTGTACAACAAAGATCATAAAAAATGGATTCATTTTTCATAAATCTTTTTCCTAGGACATTTAGTGTGGAATGAATACATTTAAGTCCCAAATAAAAAAATTATACATACATAAAGGTGAACACCCTTGATAGGAAATCGGTATGGTTATTCACTACACATTTTTTTCATGACGTATCGCGGTTGAATTTTGGCAGAAAAATGAGGGAATATAAATTTTAATTGATTAGATTAATGATGGAGGATGAGGTATATAATATTTTAGGAATAATAGGGGCAGTAAGGGGGATATCGAATATCATATGAAAACATTATTAATTGGAGAAAAAGGGAATAATATAATGAAGATATTTGAATAAAGAGGAGAGATAAATGAAACCTTTCCTTGAGAATCTGATTCCAAATTATTTGAAGGAGCTTTTTTAGAGATCATGTGATCCTTGGGAGGACTATAGAGTGGGAATGGATGAGTAAGGATGTGAAAAAAGGGTTTTTAGTGATGTTAAATGGAATTTTTTGTGGGATTTTATAGGAAACGAGTGGGGAATTCTTTATCACTTCACAATCTTAGGTTTTGGACTCTATATAAAAAAATAAATAAAACCACAAAAATTCGCATGGGTTTTCTAACATTGTCTAATCGTGAGGGGTGGTTTTAATTATATAGAAATATAAAGATCCAAAATTATTAAAATATTATCCTTGGTGATTTGGAGGTGAGTCATACTCTTAAAGAAATGATATTAAAACCATAAAATATTTTATAGGTTTTGGAGGATACATAAAGGCTTTATAAAACTAATAAAATTTAAATTAAAATAAATTATATTATATGTAAAACAAATATTCGTTAATTTATACCCTTTATATTATTTACCAGATCATGTTTGGGTCATTACGATGCCATAATACACACCATAAAATTGTACTGTATTTATTTTTACCCAAAAGTTCATCTATCACAGAAAATTATGAAAAATTCTCCATCGGATAATTTTGACATTATGATTCCAAAAATAAATTTCATTTAATAATAATTATTTTATAAATATGTGAATTTTTACATTGAACATATTAATTTACATTTATTAAGAAATCATGGGTTTTTGACAATAATAGTTTTCGAAACCTTCAAAAAAATTTATTTGAACTCATAAAAATGATATGATAATTAATATTTAAAAAATTATATTTAATAATTCCATTTCAAAAAAACATTATTTATTTCAAAAATCAATTAAGTCATCAAAATTAATTCCTTAATTGAATTTGAATATTACCAAAAACTACAGTTTATGTTCTATTATATCAAAATAAAAATCATTTATAAAGTAGTGATTAGAAGTAAATATAAACATTATTCTATTAAAAATATTATATTAATTTATATATTATTATCATTTTCATATATATCACTTTAACGCACCAAAAATCACCCAAAGGGTAAGGTGTGAAATGGTGAGATTTTCATTGGGTGGTTAGGCGTACATGGAATTTTTCATGATAATGATGAGCTTGAACTTCTCCCATAAATGGGTTTGATAAAGCATATGATTTTGGATCTCATCATGGGATTGGTTATGGGAAATCCAAACAATTTTATGTCCCTTGGAAGCTCTAATGAAAGGGCTTCATAGTGAATGATCCTACTGATTAAGGCCATCACATTGTCTCTGTCAACTGGATTTGGTAAAAAAATATATTTATACAAATTATATGATCACTATTAAATGTGTATATTATCAATGGTTATGATGCTTAGTAGTATTTTAAATCTAATAGGATATAATAAAAACAAATATTTTCATTAGTTTTCCATATCCATAATTTTTTATAATTAATTTATTTAATCCAAAAAAGGAATATTATTTTTAAATTCTTGGGTTGTTAGAATCACCCCCTTAAAGAATTTTATCTCTAAAAATTTAAATTTTACACACTAAAATATATTGGGGTAATTATATTTCATCACCTCCTCCAATTCCCACGTCGCTTCATCAAAAATGTGGTTTTTCTAATGCACTTTGACTAGGTGAAATGTCTTATTTCATAGAGATTTGTCTCAACGATCTAAGATCTTCATCGGATGCTCCTCATATGAGAGACAATTTTATAATGTAAACACCTATTTATTGAGTAAATATGTGGGGTACAGATGTAATTCTTCAATAAGGATACATGTAATATGTCATATACTTGAGATAGGTTAAGTGGGAGCACCAGTCAAAATTCCCCCTCTCCAATACAATCATAGATCTGAAAGGGATTGATGTACCCTGGACTATGATTTACTTCCCTCCAAAATTTAATTATTTTTTTCCAAGAAGATATATGTTGGAATAACATGTCTCCAAAATGAAATTGTAGGTATAATTGATGATTTTTATCACAACTCCTCTACTGAATCCGAGAAGAACTTATTTTTATTCTGAATGGTCTTAACCTTTTCCAAAATTTCTTCAACCATTTCAGGACCTGGAAGTTTCTGTTCTCCAAGTTATTCCAAAAAATCTGGTATTTTGGACCACTTTCAATAAGGTGATTAATATGGGCTATTTGGATTCTTTAGTGGAAACTATTATTATATGATAATTCAACCATAGGGAGATGTCTGTCCCATCGAAATTTCTTGTCAATTGAGCATGTTTTCAAAATTTTCTCATGTTTCTAGATATTCCAATCATATTGAACATCATTTTTAGGATTCTATATTGGGATAAAGGTCAAAATAGTATTTAAAGGTTGTTGGAGACACTTCCAGAACTTGGATGCAAATCTTTGATATTCATCAGATACAATAAATAGTTGTTTTTCATGCAACCTCGCTACATCTATAATGCAGTTCCAAATAAGATGAATGAGTGAGAAAACCTATCAAATTGAAATGAAGTGAGTAGAATTTAAATAAAATACTCCACAACCTAGATATCATTATTTATTCTGGATGTCTTTGGAAGACTGGTGAAAAATTATACGGTGTTGTTTTCCCATTTTAATATTAGTATGGGTAATGTTTTAATCATCCCATTAGTTAATTTCAATTCCTTCTTCACCTGCTAACTTGCAATACATATTGATGTTTATTCTATGATCTAATTATTCATATTCCTTTACTAATATTTCTCTCAGAGATCTCGATATGTGTTTTTACTCTCTAGATGGTTAGAGAAATTAAAGCTATGTGTATAAACCAAAATTTACTTATTTAACATAGGATTATATGGTACACATAGTCATGATCCAAATTATACAAATATTTTTCATTAACATTAAACTCCAAGTATTTACATTATTTTATAGTTTCCACTTTTTTCAGAATTCTTGAATAATCTCTTTAATAACCCTTTATCTTCTCTAGGATGCACAATTGAGAAATTATTTGTGAAAGGATAGACAATTTTACTCCCTTTATGAATCCCATGTAGATCCTTTTCATGTCTTGTAAGATAAAATCATTCCTGATTCCCTTGAATGACACCATTTTTGGATCCTTTCTACTTATATCATATTACACTTTATTGGATTTTCCATCATGGTAGTTTAATGATCTTTTACAGTCCTCGGTTATCTATAACCATCTTTGTTGGTTCATAATTATCTCTTTTTATGAAAAAATACAATTGAGGATTTTGTGTTCTATATTTATTTCACACTTATACAAAAAGAGATAATTCCACTAGATTATAAATGTGAAGATAATTGAAACTAATTCTAGATCATAAGTTGGGTAGTTTCTTTTGTGAACATTCAAATACCTTGAAGCATAAGTTCCTTGTCATTTTTCATTAACACGCAGCCCAAGACCTTGTTCGAAACATCCCTGAATACCCTGAAAAGTTGTCTAATTTTGGGTAGTGCAAGTATAGGTGAAGTGATAAGACTTATTTTAAACTACATTAATCTCTCTTAACATTCATCATTCCAAGATTACATGACTCTATTTTATGTTAGCTATGTTAAAGTGTTTTACAATCATGGGAATTTTCTTACAAATTGACAATAGTACCAAGGTAATCCTTGAAAAGTACTGATATCTTTCAAATATGTTGTCCTCGACCATAATTCAATTTCTTATATCTTATAAGTGTACAAAAATATCCCATTTTTTATGATAATATTCCTTAATAATGAGACTTCATTCAACACTAACTTGAATTTTCTGCGCTTTTCATAAGTCTCATCCTTTCGTATGGTCTTTAGCACAGTGAATAAATGTGCCTCATGCCCCTCATTTATGTTGGATTATATTAGAATAAAATCTATAAATACTACCAAATATTAATCAAGTTAATCAATAATGACTTTATTCATCTATTATATGAACATTTTTGGGGAATTAGTTAGTCCTAATGGAATTACTATGAACTAATAGTGATCATACCATGTACAAAAAGAATTATTGGGGATATACTCCTTCACCTAAAATTGGTAATATCTTGAATGAATATCCACCTTAGAGAGGTATTTTTCTCCACACAACTAATATAAAAATTAATCTATCCTTGGAAAAGGATACATATTCTTTATCTCAATCATGTTGAGCTCAGGATAATCAATGAAAAGGTGTATTGACACATCCCTCTTCATTATAAAGTGCACTGGTGCACCCCTTGGTGAAGCGCGAGGGAATATGATCATTTTATCTAGATTCTACTATATTTATTTCTTAATCTCCTAAAGTTATAAAAAAATTAAATATAGAAAATTTGATAATGGAAACTCTCCCGATATATGCTTGATTGAAAATTAAACCTCTTAGTTAGTAGGAAGACCACAAAATTAATACATAAACACATAATCTTACTCCCTAAAAATGGGAATTTCTTGAAAGATGATCTTTTATTTAGACACAATCATTTGAGATAGATATGATTTCCCGTTGAGAAATAATATCTATTCTTGAGACGTTAGTGCTAAAGATGATTCATCCATATCCTTGAACATGTAGAGAATTAGAGGAAGTTTTGTGATATGAAGAGTGATTTCCTTATTGCATAAATTTATGTCAGTTCTATATAATAAAATACCATCTATTCCCAAAATTTCATCAAATTCCACTAAATAGAGTATCAAAATGTTTTTGGGAATTTCAACCAACAAAATTTTATATGGGAGGAGTTATATACCTGGGATGTAATAATTTCCCCATTTTTTATTTTCATCGATAGATCTACTTACTTGATTTTGGGTGGTGTTTGAATAGTTCAACTAAAATTTCCTGATATAATGTAATGAATAAAACTATGGATGATAATATTAGATTTCATTTTTTGATTCTAGTTATAACTATATACTTTATCAAAATATACTTAGGGTTGAGTTCTATAAAACTATTTAAAATATAAATGAGAATCCGATAAAATTAAAGGGATAACTTATAATTGAAATTTAATTCTTACCTTTTGATTTTTTAGGATTAAATATATGTTATCAATGATATATTTATTATTATAGACACTTATGGGTATTTTTCCCTTAATAATGGTTTATAATAAGGTTGTGAATTTACCAAAATATATCCCATGGGAGTGTCAACCTATGTGTGCAGCAAGGCCCATTTTCATTCACTAGATCATTGCCGAGTATTTCTCAACATGGTGTTTTTGGATTTTACCACTATGTACATAAGTTCCAGAGCAACATCAACATGTAGTATCGAGATAGGGATGTATTTTCTTGACAATCTACTTAATATATACTTAAAAAAATTTATGGATGATTTCTTATACATATTCTTTTATCTAATGATTTCTCTATAGTTTTATAATCCTAATCCCAAAATAACTAAACTTTTCCTTTGATTTCAAATAAAAACCCCTTCTATTTATTACAAATTAATTCATGATTTATAACATAAAAGTACACATAATACAACATGAATGATAAAAAATTATTTTTTATTTTAGAATTAGGTACATTAAATAAAAAAATAATATAATAAATGCATCATATTTATTGAAAACATATTTAACATGGCCATATTATTCCTTCATATTTAAAAATTCTTATACTAACCTAGGGACATATTTAAGAAAAGGGTGGAATATAAAGACCATTATGGGAATAAACATGTCATAACATGAAGAATTTAATACATTTTATAAAATTGGCATATAAATGGGGGTATAAAAAGGGTGAGAGTAATAGACAAGAATAATAAATATTAATATAGCTTGATAACATAATGTCAATATGAGAATTTTGGAAACAAAATAAAACACTGCATCATAAACATATGTCAAGGGAAAATTCTAATAAATCATGATGGAAAAGTCCTATAATGGATTAGGATCACTCTTTAATCCCTTTCATAAAGTTTCATGACACTGAAACATTACCTAATTAATTTAGTACTATATATTTCTTAGCACACCCATCACTTTCATTTCATTCTCATGTTTAAGTGTGCTGCCATGAAAATAAAAAATGAAATAAAATTTCATCACTTTTTATTTCATGATCAAAGAGTGTGGAATAAATACATGTAAGTACACAATAAAATATGTTTAATTTAATAAATGTGAACACTGTTGATATGAATTGGGAATAGTTATTCATTATACATTTTTTTGGAATGGAATATCATAGAGAAATTTTAGCAGCATAATAGGGGTGTATTATTGTTCATTGACAGAATTAATGGGAGTGGAAGGGTTATCTCATAATTAATTAATCATAGGTAAAGTAAGGGTGATATGGAAAAAAATATCACAATATTAGGAATTTGAGAAAAATGGAATAATATAATGAATATAGTTGAATAAAGAGAGAATAAATATAACCTATACATTGAGAGTGTGATTCATATTTTTTTTAGAGAATATTATTAAGAGATTAGAGAACCATTGGAAAGAATCTAGAGAGAGGAAGTAATATTATGGATATTCTCTAAGCACTTTGGGATAATAGAAATTGGATATTATATGGGATTATATAGGAAATTAGTTAAAAATTGTTTATCATTTTTGAATATTAGGTTTTTTATTATATATTATAAAATAACAAATAAAACCTTACACTAATTTTCCCATCGTTTCTAAAAAAGAAAATTTATTTTCATTATTTTATAAGGTAAATCTCCTGAATTATTAAAATATTACCCTTGGTGATGTGGAGGTGAGTCATACTCTTAAAGAAATGATTATAAAACCTTAAAATATATTATAGGTTTTAGAGGATTCATAAAGGCTTTATGAAATTAATCAAATAGGCATAAAATAATAGTATTTTAAGGTAGAAACATATATTTGTCCACTGATACCGTTTATAGTATTTATTATATCACCTTTTGGTCAGTATGATTTTATAATACACAATGTATATTTATATGGTATTTAATTTTGTCCCCAAAATGTGACTGTCTCAGAAAATTTTGAAATATTCATCGTTACATAGTTTCAAATATCCTGTTCCAAAAAAGAATATTTATTTTATGAAAATTAGTTTCTAAACATTGGATTTTTTAGTTTTAAAATAATAAATGACATTTATTAAAAATTCTCGGTTTTTTCTAACAGTAACAGTTTTCAAACCCTTATAAAATGAAATTTTACTTTATAAAAATTATATGAACATTTATATTTAATAAAAAATAATTAATAATGATATTTAAATGAATAATATTTCTTCAATAAATCCATTAATTTATTAAAATAAATTCCTCAAATGAATTTTAATATTACCCCAAAATAAAATTTGTGTTTTATTGTTTCAAAATAAAAATTGAATATAATATAATGATTAGAAATAAACATAAACATTATTCAATTGAAAATAAAATATATATTTTCATTTAATGATGTTCCTGATATATTTCAATTTAATACACCAAAAAATCACTAAGGTTATGGTGTGAGAATGTGAGAATTTAATGGGGTGATTCAACATACATGGTTTGGGTCATGATGTTGATGACCTTAAATATCCCCCATAAATTATTTTGATATTTCTTAAGTAGCTGGATATCAACATGGGATTGGTCATGGGAAAATCTCAGTGATGCTATCTCCCTTTGAAGCTATGATAAATTGGATTCATATGGAATGATCCTACTGGCTGATGCCACCACTTCCTTTTTCTATTTCAATTGTATTTGTTAAAACCCTATATTTATAGTGATCATATGATCATAGTTCAATGGATATATTATTTAAGGTTATGATACTTAATGTCCTATTAAATTTGATAGGATATTACAAAACCAAATATATCATATGTTTTCAACATCCTTAGTTTATGATAATGAAATTACATAAACCAAAATGGAATTTTATTTATAAAATTTTAGATCATTACACCTCCCCCGCCAAGGGGGAGGGACTGACATAGTGACCATTTCATTTAGGGAAGAATGGGAATCAACATCATAGGAATCGACCCCAAACTACCCTCCTTACTTTGTGATTTCACATAGACCTAATGTGTTCCTATTCTTAAACATAAAATTATTATTGATTCATTTTTCTCATGAAGGAATCAAATTTTTCTAGAAATAAATAATCCCTTAATAAGAGTAGAGAATAAAATATTAGTTTCCACATGAGGGATGCTTTGAATAAATGAAATATAATATTTTGGTGCTAACACAAAGTTTTTTAAATAGAACTATCACCAAATAAGAGAATTATAGTTTCTTTAATATCATTAATTGTCTAATAAAGTGTTGTAAATGTGGTGATATCCAATGTGAGTATAAGTTCGAGGCACGTTTGGGTATGTTTATAAATTATTTCAGTATCTTCCATGTGATCTAATTGGGAGAGTGACATGACTTGATAATCTATACAAATATTCCTTGAAAAATGATTTTTTTCATGAAAATAACTAGGAAATACCGATATTGTAGTAAGGGATATTATAAATATTGAAAAACTATTTTGGGGAAAGGATTTAAGTGTTCAGATGTTTGATATGGATTTAAGGAGTGAAAATATCCCCTAGTCTATTAATATATTTGATATTTTCCCGGGAGGGTAGATATTCCCATAGGTGTTGATATATTTGATTTTGTATAGGAGAGGACCACTATTCCCCCTAGGTTTTTAGATATATGAGTTTGTTATGGAGTGGGAGATTATTCTCCTCCTATAATGTTGAGATATTTTATATGGTTCTAGTTTGGGATGTTATTCCACTTAGGTGTTGAGATATTTCATATAGTTTTGGGAAGGATGATTACACCCACTCTATGTTGAGATAATTGATATTATTTTGAGGTTGGGAATTATCCTCCCTAAGTTATAATATATTAATGTAGGTTTTAGGGAGGGGTAATATTTTCCTAGTAGTGGTTATGCTTATGAGATGATTAAGAGGAGGGGTGTTATTCCACTAGTTGTCGATGTATAATGTTCTTAGAGATTTCTGCACTAGAAGAAGAGTGTAGTGTTGATAATGGGAAACACCATAAATCATAAAGATTAGATGTGATTTTTATATTGTTATTTTTTTTATTTATAATGTAAAATTTTTATGAACTCTATTTATATGGGATATGTTTGGGGTAACCTAGAGTTGTGCCAATTGATTTTTACTCCATCGTTTCTTTCCCCATAGAAAGTTCCCTAGAATACTTTATAGTTATAGGTCTGGATAAGGGGAATGACCTTATAAATGATGGATATGATTTAATGTGCATGTGTATATTGTAAATGGGATGTGGAAGGGAAACATGGCTAGTTTTGGGATTTTCCATGTTTTTTTTACTTTTGATTATTTTATAAATTGATGTATTTAAGATTCCAATTAAAGATCTTGGTTATGTATTTTGGAACTTTATAACATTAAATATTGTTAACATAATTATATAATGAATTTAAATTATTTACTTTTGGGATTTGGGAGTGGAATTTTTTTATTATAGTTATATTTGGATGACTATTATTGATTATACCTCCACTGTTATTTTTTGTGACCCGATCTATAGAGATATTTCTTATAAAATTACTATAATAACCCTGATAAATATCAGAATCTTATAGCATATGGTGATGCACACATGATGTATATAGCACCCAAGCCATGCCAAAGTGGAGGTGAACCAGGCTAAGGATGTAACTGAGTCCACAAGAATATTTTATATTTTTAATGAATAATTTTTATAGAAATTTTCTCTAAATTTTTATATATAAATATAAAATATATTACTTTTATTTTTTATTTGGTTATCTAATCCTAGAAATTTTGGTAAACTTTATAATATAATTATTTTTCTTATTTTCATACAAAATAATAATTTGTCTATAATTTAATTCCATAAATAAATACAAATAAATAAATAAAATTACAACCATTAAATTATTTTATAGAATAACATTAATAGTGGAAGGATAAATAAATTCTAAAAGATCAATAAAAAAAATTTAATATAAAAATATGTAAATTACAAAACTAAAATATAGAAATATGATGGATTTTGGCATCCTAGAAATTCCACTATCGTAAATATCACTATACTATAAAAACAAAACATTTATAGGAGAGTTATATTTTGTTAATGATTCCTATAAAATCATGATAAAATTTTGAATGAATGAATAATGAAGGAAAAAAGAGGTATTTATATATTGTTTAAATAATATATTTCCATTTTATACATTAATCTTAGAATAGTAAATTAACCGTTAAAATAGTAACCTAACCGTTAAAATAATAACCTAACCATGAGAATAGTCACAAGGCCATTGAAATTTGAAAATGACTATTAATTAATATTTTTCATGAATTGAAAAAGAAAATATAAATATTATAATACCCTTTTTTTCTAATCTTCATACATTGAAAATATATAAAAATATATTTTTAACAAAGAATAATTTAATGTATATAGTAAAAAATTATTTTTTATATAAAAATATAATTACATAAAATACCTAAAATATAAAATGATTTTTTTATAATTTATATTATAATCATCCAAGATTTAATTTTTTGAATATTTTAGTAAAGTATAATTTTGTAGCTGTATATTTTAAAATTTTTGAATACAGTAGTTTTTTAGCATTTTAATCATTTAAAACATTAGTGAATAATTTATTATATAATTTTCTTGATTAAATATATATTTAATTTAAATATAAATTATTAAAAAATATTAATTTGATTCAATAAAACCAAAAATTTATTTCCATTTCACTAGTGGTATTTGATTGAAATTAATAAATATTTTTATTCATTACGTTGAATATGTTTTTCAAATGAGACATTAGGTTTTAAGAAATTAAATATAAAGAAAATGTATTTTTTTGTCAAACAATATTATTAGTGAAATTAATAAATTTTAGACTTCTTTTATGGAAAATAAAACAAATTATATAACATTTTATTCAAAATCGCTCATATCCTTTGCTGATAAAAACCACATGCACTACCCATTTCATCTATCCTGTAACACATCTTAATTAAAAATATATTAATTAAATTTTCTTTTTAAACCACATTATACATATTTTTGAAACACATATCTATCGAATAGACAATCATGTCAGGTATTAAGTCTCATTCTAAAGATGTCATGTTAAAGAAAAGAAATGTTTTTCAAATCCAAATAATTTTATTTCCATGATCCTACTAAAAAATTAATAAAAAAATTATTTTTTTCTCATTAATTCAAATAACTTGTGTAATTATACTAAAATTTTATTTTAAAAAAATAATAAATAGTTTTACTTTCTCTTAGTCAATCAAAAGAGAAATTGTTCACAAAATAGTAGGCATACACCAAAGATGTGAACCATGGTGTTTTTCATTATATATGGATTTGAAAATGTAATTATTTTATAAATATTACATTAATAGTCATTTAATTTCATGATTTTTTTAATAATAAAACAATTTGTATGATATTAATTATATTTTAGAAATTATATAATGATCAGCTCAATCGCTTAGAAAATAGATTACCAAAAAACATCTCAAAATTTTTAAGTATTTATGTTTATCTATTAAAATATAGAACTTTTATATAATTGAATTGATATAACCTTAAAAAATGACACATTTGAAATATATTTAACCATATAAAAAATGTTGACCATTAACTATATACTAATACTCATTAGAAGTTGTAAATCGAATAAATTAATACCATAAAAATGTACACAAAAAATCTATTAAAAAAATAGTATATGAATATTTGCTGATGGTAATTTGAATAAGGATTACTAAGGTTCTATGATTTATATCTAAAGAATGAAATTAAGTAATTCAAGAGGATAAAGGGGCATATTATCTATTTGAGACTCAATATAAGGGGACTATCACACACTTTACTTATATTTTTTTGGTATTTTTTTATTTATCAGTCACATATATATATAATTATGTTTTGTTCTATATAAATAAATTCATAATTTTAATGTTACTATTTTATTTTATTTCCATGGGAATATTATTTCCACTATTATATTGTATTGATAATTTTTTATGTTAGTCCATATGGAATATGTAATTAAAACATATAAAAATTATTTTTTAGGTATCTATAATATCACATATATATATATATATATTGTTTTATTCATTTTATATCACAATTAATTCTATACATTTATATTTGTATCTCCTTTTGTTTTAGTTTTTTTCGTTCTTGTATCATTTTTGTAGATCCTTATCCATTCTCCTTTATTTTGGTAAAGAATATTTTCCTTAATCATTTCCTCGATTCTTTACTTTTTATTACTTTAAAATGTGGACATCTTTTCATAGCCTATATTTTTTTAAAAATTTGATCATAACCTTTGAATTCCCCAATATGATTTATTACCTTTTTCTGGGTACCTACTTGATTCATCATTTGACTATTTTTTATCAAAACATTTTATAACAAATTATATTATAAAGGGTTTTTCATTCTTATTAATGACATATGATTTAAATTATATGTACTACAAAAATTTATGACATATTTTCAGTTGATGGGTGAGACAAAAATTATTCATCTTCCAAATAAACTGGTCAATTATTACATCTCATGAGAAAATATCCATGGTGTATACAATGTATGAATAGTACATTATGTTATGGTGTATTGTATGTGATCCTCGATATATATTTATGATAACCTATTTTATATTTGTTATATTTTATAAATATTATTATGTCCATGTCAGGATTATTATAATAATATATTTAAAAGGGTTTTAGAAGAAACTTTATTTTATTTATAACATTGGGGTATCCCATTAAATTATATGGGATCACTGGGGTATACAAGATTAATATGATTATGTAAATAAATGATCAAGTTGTTTAATTTTAAAATTTTGTATTTAATATAAAATATAGAAAATAAATTTTACTATTATATTCTATATGGTTTTATCAAATTGGTATTACAAAAATAATGTATTAACATTTTTTTAATAATATGTATGTTGTTATAAACAGAAAACAAGATTTGAATTCATTTTATTAAATCCAAAAAATAGATTAAATTTTACTGTGGAATAATCATATCATTTTGGGAATTTTTTTTCATTAAACTATTAATGAGATATAATATTTTTATTTCAGTATCTCTATCTATTTCATTATTATTCACATCATATAATGATATAAAAGAGCATTAACATGCATCAAGATCCAAATAGTGAAGAGTTCCATATTCAAATATAAATTCAAAATCAATAGAAAAATATAGAAAAACAATATTATAAACATTAGAAACATCTATATTTTAAAATTCTGAAATTTTTATGTTGCATGTTTTTAAATTCAAATCAGTCTATACATGTATAAAAATAAAATAATTTTATATAACCAATTAAATGACTACTTTGGATTCTTATTATTTCTAAAATATAATTCTTTAATTTTTATTAAAATTATTAGAAATATCGTGGATTTTATATATGATTCCAATAACCAAGGGAAAATATAAGACAATAAGATTTAGATTATAGGTTCTTATGGTGTTAATAAATAATTAAGTAATGACCTATTTAATGATCTATAAAATTTCAATTCATTCATTTATTTCAATTTTTCCCCAGTCATCAATCATTTTTAATGGGATTTATTTTTCATAGATAAAATTAATATTATATAAGTTTTTGAAAACTTATTAATCTTATTATACCAAATAAATAAGAATAAAGAAGGAAATAATTTTTTTTGAATAATAATGGAATTAAAATAATTTTTTATGTATTAATGATGTATGTTATAATTCATTCATTCATTATATTTAAATCAGACCACTAATAAAATTAATCTTAGGGAAATGTATGTTTATAAAAATAGGATAACATAGAAATAGAAAAAAGGATTATAAAACATGGTTTTATAATATTGGAACGGTTTAACCATAATATTTAGATTTCATGGTGTAGATTGTTTTTATTGTTATTTAAAAGATAAAATTTTATTAAGTAACATTATTTATAGGATTTTATGTTATATTTTTGATTTTTTTTCAAAATATCTTAGTGGAGTAATTATTTTGTTAAAATTTTAAAGAATTATATTATTATAAAATGATTTATGTATAGTAAAAAGTTTTTCTATACATTAATAATATCTTTTATTGGTGTTAATGATAGTACATTTGAGTTTTTATGTGTATTTGTGGTGAATTGATGAGTCATTAGGGGTTTGGGGAAAATCATCGGGGATAAAACCTAAAAATGTAACACCTTGATATTTAAATATGTATTTATCCATTAAATGAGTACTGCTTTTCAATGCTTGTGATAAACTATCAATCAAACTGTAAGGAAACATGATACTTTTGTTAAAATAAAATATTAAAAAAATCTATTTATTATGAGGTCAATATAATAAACAATTGTGAAAAAATTAAGATTGGAATAAATTTAAAATTATATAAAAAATGAAAAAATAATATTTACACATATTGTCTTATAAGAATATCAGAACCCCGATGAAAACTAGAGGTAAAAGTAAAAGAATAACTACTGTTGGCGAGATGAGAGTGAAGTAATAATTTTATGGATTTATGTGTGTTTATATGGGAGGGGCGTATAGTAATTGGGATTATATATCCAATGATATCATATATTGAATAGGATTATGTAAAAATTGGTCCAGTATGACCATTGTTATTATATTTTTATAGGGTATTATAATAATAAAATTACTACTAAAAGAAACCATTTGAAATGATCAGAAAGATATTTTTTTCAAATAAATATTGTTATGTTTTTTAGTATTTTATTTTAAAAAATTAGTAACATTATAAATATAATTTTGAAAAAATGTTATATTTACACATATGACAAGTATATTAACATTCATATAATTGCAGATACTAGATACAAAGTGAGTATAAATAGATTTTATGCCATAAAAATATATTCTCTAAGAAATCACAAATCATGCCTTTCATGAGTAGAAATTCTAAATAATTTATAAAAATTTTAGAAACATTATTTTTACAAATTAAAATATTTTTTAAATAGTTATTCCAATATTATATTTGTGTTAATATATTTTAATTTTTTAAAAATATTGATTTTTCAGTGAATAGTAATTTTTTCTGACTTTAGTAAAACGTTCTTTTCTTTTTATAAAATAAATTATTTTAAAAGTCAAATTATATTATGGATTTGGTATAAAAGTGATATAATATCCATTTTATTTAAAATAATATAATTAATGTCATTAAGATCATTATTTTACACAATCATGATATAATATAATTTCTTATATTGATGAAACAATTTTTATAAAATTATTTTTCAGCGCATATTTTTTTTAATTTAAATAATTGAAATAATATATAATAATAAATAACTTAAAAGAAAATTATATGTTATATATATGATTATATTTATTTAAATTAATATAATAATGATAACTAATAAAAAATTTAATGAAATATATTCTTTTTAATAAAAATGAAATTTCATAAAAAACTGTTATTCATCATGTTTTGGAGGATTATTTTACAATTATTTTCCACCACATCAAAAAATTTAACTTAGAAAAATGGATTCTTTAGTTGGGTTCATGAGTTTGAATTTTGGTAAATAATTTCCTTTTATTTTTTTATTATGAATAGTAATTACAGTAAATAGTTATAACTATAATAATGGGTAAATCAAGTTAATTAATGGAAAAATAATGTGAAAAGGATTTAAAATATTCATAACACTAGTCATTTCTCTATTATATGATTGTATGTTTTCCATCCTCACATATGTTTCAAAATTATTTCCAGATGGATCCATTTTTATTTGATAATGGTTAATATAATTTTTAAGTAAATAAAAATACAAAATGCCACTTTACCACTTTTAAATTAATATAACATGATCAGACAAGGATAAAAATTTATTTTCATTGAATATTAAATTTTATTTTAATATTAATGAAATTATATATAGGATGGTAATTTATTTTGTATTTTGAATGATTATATAATTATCTTCAATGCTTATACTACACTTACACAATTATTGTGCAAGTAGTGGACAGAACAATATAAATAATATTAAAAACAATAAAAGTAAAGTATTTTGGGATGAATTTTGGTGAAAAATAATATTTTAGATAATAATAAAACATTATTTGTAATGAAATTTGTTAGACTAGAATTACATGGATGTAATGATTTCTTAAAGAACGAATTTTGTGAATATTTCTTAAAATGACTTTAAGAGTATTATATATGAAATAATATTTTATTAAATAATAAAAAAAAATGAATGTGAAAAAGTATGATTATAAATGGACTACATACTCCTCCCCACTCTATTTTTGAGGTAATTTTTAACTTATAATGAAAATTATTACCCTTTAGTATTGAAACAATCGTTAATGCAGTTATGGTCAAAATTGGTTAACAAAGTGGTTAAACCAAATGATATGATTTAAAATACCATTTAAGTAGATATAAATTTTTTTTTAATTAAATTTAAATCATATAAAATATTTTATTCTAAATTATGGACACATTGTACAACATCCACATGAATATGTGCTTAATATATTTAAATATTGTTATTAGTTCCATGTTTGTATTTTCCATCGATATAAAATGACACCACTAGTCATATATTCTTTAGACTACCATGAGCCAAATATCATGGAAAAACAGTACAATACATTATCTGGAGGATTTTATCTTCCCAAAATATCTACCCTGGGGTCATTAATGGGAGATCTAAAGGATCTATTTTAAGGAAGATGTAATCCTCTTCCCCAACCAGGTAAAATTTTCTCCTTATTTTACCACCTTCATTTATTTTCTAACGATTACTATATAATAAAATCAATATATTTCATATAATATTATTCTATTATATTTAATTAATAATATTTATCCATCACCTTCTCCATCAAATGCAGAAGAAAAATATCATTCATGTGTATGGAGGACTACTGCCTCATGAACCGATGTAATTTGTTTTCCAACACTACCACACATGAATAATAATTATTATGGATGAAATGAATATATTATATATATATATATAATATTATTAATATTATTTAAATATAATATTTTATTTACCTTTTTACCATTTCACTCATTAAAAAAAGATAACATCGATCATGGGTATGTGTGAACTACCACCTCTAGGAAGCGATATGATTCATTTTTGACGTCCAAATTTCATGGATGAAAAAAAGAATATTAATATAACAAATAAATATGATATTTAATTAATGGTTAAAATTATATATATAATGGAAATATTATCCTGATTAAAGGAACAATAATACTAAACCAAAACATACATGAAAAATGAAATTGTTAACACTCCAAAACTTTTATTTTAATAAATAATTATCAATAAACAAGAATTGAAAATTTATAATTGGATAATATATGATATTATAAATATATATATCGTTCAATTATATAAGTATAATAATATTAAATTTATTATACTGGAGTTTAAAAGAACATATGTTTCGATTCATATCTATGGTAATAGTTCTTCGTCTCAATTATGTTTAATTGAGAAATGTTTTATATTAAGAAAATAATTGTATTTATAAGGTTTGTATATTTATAATTTTAAATTTTATTACATGGATAATTCATAGTTCATGGTATTTATAGTTTTAATTCAAAATATTTCATGCAAGGGGGTTTTATTTGAATCCTACCAATGTGGTAAGGGTTTAGTTCACAATTTCATCTTTATTCAATATTATTTGTGTTTATATTTACATTTAAGGAATTATATAATACATAAAATTTTAAACCAACAATAATTTTTCTAATACCGTTATTTTATGAAATTAAATCATTCCCTTTCATTCTATATTTTTTTAAGAACTCAAGATATGGAAATAATGTTTTTAATGAAAAGAAACATTGTTTTTTATTCGAACATGGTAATTTTTAAACGATGTTAATATTTTTATTCAAATGTTTCAAATAATGTTTTAATACTCTCCAATAATGAATTAAAATATTTTTACCCATGTTTAACATTACACTTAATTGTTTAAATGGAATCTTCCTTTCATTTTATGAATGAGGAAGTTGTTACCAAATGTATGGACATAATAATTATTTGATTGTTAACCACATGAAGGGATTTTCCACTTTCATAAAAATATGTTCCTTAAATAATACATTATAGTTTTCTATGGTTTTTTATAAAAAATATTTTTAGATTTTAATTAAGATATATCTAAATGAAAATTCTATTATCATCAAAAAATATTCTCGCCATTTTTTAAAAGTATTTTCATCTATATTGCCATGATTTTATGATTATAACAATTTAAAAATGTTAAAATATAATGGTAACATCCACTATATATCTCTATATGTAATATGATCAGTTTTTGAGGGATAATTTTGAAATTTCATATTCTTCTTCTTCCAATATAGAATATTATTGGGTATTAAGGCATCCGGATTATGTTGTATTTTTTAATAATTTGATGAATACATTGATAATATAATGTGATAGTTGGGTCTTGGAATTACATATCCCTTCAATGAATCCATAGGTCTCATGTGATTTTTTTGGGTTATTTTTCCTATTTCAGGTCACTTATGTAGTATTTATTTGAAAGTGGACATGATGGTACGTTTAAGATGTCAAATAACATGCTTTCCATCAATGTGAAATTATTTTTTGACATCCATGTGATTATTCAAATTAAAATTTTATCCATGGATAAGTTTAAATCTTATGTGATTTTTTATATTGAATTATTGTTTCATCATTTATTCCTACCATATTATTCATGATAAAATAGTTTATTATTTATTTCACTATACGTCTTCCCTTAATTATAATCATACTTAAAACCTTTATTATATTTCTTTTCCCTAACATGTTAGGAAGTGTACAATGATTAATATGAAAGGATGTATTAAGGGTAATAATAATGATATCAAATAAAATATAATGATGTATTTTATGTTTTCTAATGTAATATGAGTTTCAATCATGTATCTAGTTTATTAAGACTACAAAACTATTTAGTCCCTTGGGCTATAGTCAATTGTATATATTTCCAACGTGATAAAGTAAAAATAGGATCTAAGATATCTTGGTTGGAGTTGTTTAACACTATGGTGTGGTGTGTCTTGGTTCTTTAAATCCATTATAGATGAATTATTTTTTAGGGATGATGAGTTAGGGAGGCGTCTAACCAAATTTAGAGTATTTTCTGCCATATTTGTATTTTAGATTGACTTTATACTTGTTTTTATAGTTAATGGTTGGTTTTAGTTTTTTCTAAATCAATGTTTTTAATTGTGGGTATGGAAATTCATAAGGTTGTTGGTGGTTTTAATAATAAATAGAGTTTCATTAAAACAATTCCATTGTTTTTTCATGATTCATTAATGGTATTAGATGAAAATGGTCATGGTTTAGTAACCGCATACTGAGGGATAGTCAAGTGGTTCATTTTTTGAATTAAATTAATGATGAAATTTAATGGATAGTGTGTTCATAAATTTTTTTTCACTTTAGATATTTTTTGACCAAGATATACAAAAATACAGTTGAAATTATCTATGACATGGTTTTTTCTCATTGATTTTCATTACCAATTTTCTTCATCCTTTAAACTTTGTTTGTATCCATGATATTATTAATAATATATTTAGTATAGAGGCTTATTTTCCATTTTTTTATATTCCCTATGATGACTCCTATGTTATTCTCATTTTTTGATCAAGTCTTCACAATCTAAGGTATGTTTTCCCAATTTAAATTTTATTCTATTATTTTGTTTTCTTAAAGGCTTATAGAAGTAAATAATTTATAGTTTTCATAGGTTATTGATGTTTGAATGATGTAGGATTTATTTAATATTTCTTTTGTGGAGTATCCTATTGATATTGTGGGTATTTGATCATTGTTTTTTTCTTAATGCTCTGTTTTATTAAGTGTGTTTGTGGGGGGGGGGTGGTTGTCTTATGGTGTTCTACCTGAGTTGAAATTATTTTGGGTGTAAAAAAAATGTTGAAGAGAAATTTAATGTTTCTGTTGAAATTTTGATGGTGTGGGATGTCCATGAGATTCTAAAATATGTTCAGGGATGATTTTAGCCTATGGGGAGGGAGGAGGAGACCATAATTTTGTGAAATTTATAATCATTCAATTTTTCATTAATAATATCCAAACTCTCTTAATTTTACATCAGAATTAATGACACATAAATCATACTAACCAAAATTCAAAAACAACCCTAAAAAGTAATCCTGATAAAAATATCCTTGACTAACATAGGATAGAGGTGTAGGTACTTATCAAGCCTATGTGGAATCTTGTGTGGGTTAGGATTAGGGAATCCTTGTTGAAAATCAGTATTTGTGAGATGATAGAAAGTTATGTTTGGTAGGTGTCTTGTGTGCATGGGAGGAGAAATTAATTTCAAATATATTTAATGAGATGAATATAGAACATGAAATAATCGTTTCTAAAGATGTATGATATCTATAATTTCTTTTAGTATTTTTGGGTTTCATGGGTATGAGTTTTGAATTTTCATTGATTTGATTTTTATGATTACTTTTCCAGGAGTATAAGTGGTATGGGTAGAGGAATCTATTGAGATAATATTTTCATTAATTTTCATGATATTTTCAATGATTTAATCTAGTAAAATTTGAAAATTTGAAATGAATTATATCAATTTTGGAATTTTGGTGAATTTTTTTCTAAAATGTGAAAATTTATTGATTATAAATTATAAAATTAGTTTTAACAGTTATGTATTTCAAGAATAACTTTTTAAATTTTGATACAATTTAAGTGATTATTTTTTTTATGATTCATTTATTCTTGGGCTTAAACATATTCTTATAGACCCTATAATAATTGAAATTTCAATAGGCCCAAGAAAATAAATCAGGTTGATATTTCTTTATAGATGAAATAATGGAGCCCACTTTAGTGAATGTTTCATATCTCAACCCACATACCTTTAGATGAGGTTATTCTAGCTGGATTTTATGGTTGACTTGAATCCCCACACAAAATGTTAATTTAATGTAGAATTTATCTCACTACGGTATCCATTAAATGCGCTAAAGTTGAGGAAGATGTATAGTCTCCTAGGGAAGGAAAGGTATTCTAGAGAAATTTATGAATAACTTTTACTAAACCAATAAAAATGCATTTAATTTTTTTATATTTGAAAGGGAACTCAATTTTTTAAATATTTTAACAAAATAAAATGACAATTTTCAGCCAACTGGTGGGATGAAAATAAGAACAATTATGATGAACCGATTGAGGAGGAGATTTTTTTATTGTTATTTTTCACTATTTCTATATAATTAGTTTCTTGATGACTTCCGCTTCGATAATATTTATATATACACTTCACATGGAGGGTTAATATTTCGAGTGATTGGATATGTTGGTTTCTTTTGTAATGCTTGAGTTCATGCATTTAATGGTATATAATCCTCTATTTATTATTTGAAATTGGTTCTAATTTAAAATAGTGGTTATTAATTTCAACTATCATCATATTTTATTGTAGATTTTATTGTTGATATTTCCTTAATTAATGATCATTATTTTCCTTCACTAGTTTCTAGTTTATATATGATGGAATAAACCATGGCTTAGTGGTGATGTACTCAGCGATCGTCATGGCATGTGGTAGGGGTAGTAGATGTTCCTTATTTTTTTTGTATAAACAACACCCGATTAGAAATTTCTGAAGTCCATTGAGTGTATTCAATTGATCTCTCTAGAATATAGGAATGAGCATAGACTAAGATCCGATATTGGAAATATTTACTCTCACCATCACCATTTGACCAAAGGAGGGAGTGGAATTGACTGTGGAATCACACATTAATTGGATTAGTATAAAATGATTAGATAAATTAGAGTTATGATAGAATTGGATTTGGAAAACTGAAACTTAAATGATTACCCTTATCATATAAATATTTTCAATCACTTATATTGTAATTTTTTTAAAAATCATTTTCTTAATTTAATTATTTTTTGATACGTTAGTTTGTTTTCAAAATTAATGAATTTGGAACACATTATCTTTTTTCACTAATTAAAGGCGACAATATGAGTTTTTTGTGCTCTTCTATAGATAAAACCTTTTTTTACCACTTTACTACTTTTTAACATACGAAATAATTATTTTCTCCCCATCCCATGAAAAAAACATGTCACAACCCATGTAACCTATTTGATTTGGGGTACTATATGGGAACCATCTTAGCCTTATGATACTACTTGGGTAACCTCATGGGCTTGAGATACTAACTATGTACCATCATGGGCTTTAGATAACAACTTTTATACTCTATTAGGAATGGGATTAATACCATTTTAACCTATTGGGATTGTTCTAATACCTATGTACCATCTTGAGATCATAATATATAGAACCTAAAATAATGCGTTGGAGGGAGATATAAGAACCCAATCATCTTAATATAATTCATTCATACATATTTAGTCTATTAGAAAAACAAAAAATTAATACTTTTAATATCAATTAATTAAATGGGCAAATAATATAGGTTTCATAAAAATAATTCCTTGAAAATTTAATAAGATACCTATAGAAATTTTCTTGATTATCTCACAAGAAATATCCCCATCATAATAGAAAATTCATTAATGTTGTTAAATTTGGTGAAAATAACTATTTAATGAGAACTTTTTGAATTGTAAAAAATAATATGGGATCAATAATAATATTGATTGTTCCCAAGAGTATTATTCCATGAAACTAAAATAGTACTCGAGAATTTATTAGATAATTCATGAAAAGTAACTCCCAAGGAGATAAAATCATTTTTAAATAAACAGGAAAATGGAATAAAAAATTAAAATATTATATAAAAAAACTTATCAAAAATATTTTGAGAATAATAAGATATGTTTCACATTCCAAAAGATGACTTTTGAGAAATTTAAATAATGGAATTTTCAAAATCAATTCTTATAAAAGAAATATCAATAACGTGTTAAAAAAAGGAATTATAGTTTTAAAAAATAGAAAAGTAAAATTTATTTTTAAATTTTTTACTTTCAAAAATAATCTTGAATAATAGGGAATCGAAAAATAAATGAATGATATCTTGAAGAAAATTGGAGTAAAATATCAAACATAAAATAATGAAAGGATTTTTTTTTCAAAATTTTAAAATAACTTTCTTAAAAACACCACATCATAAAATGAAGACAAAAATTACAAATAAAATGGGATTAATGGATATTGGATGATCTCCTGAGATAATTCACTATTAGGTTTCCATAGAAGGATAGAATTTGTGATAATAAAAAAATATAGGCATTGTGGAGAAATATTAATCAAATAGGATGTGAATTATTCTCAACCATGTTATACTTTTATGAGAAATAATTTTATCATGGATAATTATTTGAATTTAATTTTTCATTTTCCCCAAATATTGAAGAGGTAATATCATATTAAATTTAAAATATGATAATATTGAGAACAAAGAATCCTAAATCTCATGAGGTAATATTATAACCCAGAGAATGGAATCATTATTTACCAAAATATATTTTTCTTTCATATCCCATAAATTGAAATAATTTACAAATAGAATATGATATGAAATTTTAAATCCCTAAAATTAATGAAAGGAATAATGAAAGTAACTAATTGGGATGTAGACACACCATACAATATAAAAGAGGTGTTGAATATGTCATGTGTCTCAAAAAAAATTGAGACATAAAGAAAAATTACATTCATTTTATCATAACCGAATGTGCTTAATCCTCTTGAATAAAAAAATTATTATCTTAAAAACCAATTTAATAAACTTAATCATATAAAAAAACTTTTATAAACTATATTAATAATCATTTATTTCAAATATATTATTCATTAATATTTTATTTTCATCATGATATGAAAGATTATATTTTTTATTATATAAAATATTCATAATGTAGGTTTAAATTGTTGTTTTTAAATAATTTTTTTTTCAATATGAGATCATTTTATTAACTAGAATAGATTTTTTAATATAATTTACATTATTTTAGTTTTATTTCATAAGTATTTAAAAAATTGTTTGAGATGAATAATTTTTTGATGAGATTTTACAATACCTGGGAAAAAATCCTCGAGTTTACATGACCATTTTATCATCTTCTATAACATTAACAAATTAAGAAAAATTAAAAATTAAATTCTATGAATAACGTTCATCAAAATAAATTTTTTGAAAACCATTCAAATAAATCTCAAAAAAATAGCAAGATTCCATCCACGAATGTTAAACATGGTCAAAATGGAAAAGAAAATTATTTGATGGACATTCTATCTAGGAAATTGTGTAGTTATTGGAATATGTCGATTGTCTGTTGGTCCCATTAGCATAGATCATCAAAATCATCCTCGAAGTGTATAACCAATTCCATCAGATTGATGTATCCTCTCATTTTGTCCAATAAAATAATTGTTGATATTATTTTTTCAGACTTGTGGTGGGGGATTCCAAGCATTGTTTCCATACCATCAAAGAGTATTTTCATATAGAGTTGTGTTGCACTCATATGATTATGATTAATCATTTCTTTATCTAGAAGAGTAAAATATCCCAAAACAAGATCTTTCTAACAAGTCTTTACCTTAATAAAAAATGAAATAATATTTGTATTCCTCAATATTATCTTGAAATTAATGTTTTAAAATATTGGATATATTTTTATTCTCTGGGTAAATTTCATCCTTGTAAAACTCTATAAGCACATGGGAGGATTGTATAAGTTTAAAATCTAAAATTGTACACTTCACAACTACTTACAGATATTGTTTAAGTGAAACCTCATAAATCATTTCATGCCCTATTGTTTTTCTTATCAATCTATTATATGTTATAAAAAAGGATTTTTTTCAAGTTATATACTCTTTAGATCCATTATTCTTACATAAGAATATGATACTACATGTCCAAAACATCAAATTGACTGTTGCTAAACAAAAATGGATCTTTATTAATAAAGGAATTTGTTTTAAAAAAATTATCATCCTTGAGATAAAGGTGAGAAATTAGAACATATTTTAATAACCATAATGTATCATCTACCACTCCCATAGAATTGTATATATCAATTCCACTAAGAATTTTAGTATATTTATATCATTAATCATCATATTCATAGAATATAATATTATTCTCTAAAATGATCATGACATGTTCTTCAAAAAAATCAAACTTGGTTGTATATGAGTGATGGAGTAGTGTCGAATCTGTTTCTAGTTATCTATAGGATTTTCATTGAGTTCTTGAGTACACATTTATTGGATTTATAAAAATAAAACCAAAGGATTCTCATGAAAAAAAATTTATCAATGAATTTATTATCCTATGAAATTTGATTGGAATCAATGAATGTGAATATAATGATCTAATACTTTAATATCTTCTACCTCTAGTCATATATGGAATAACAATCATGAAGGTAAAATCTATAGAAGAAAAATTATCATGTGTGAAGTACGTCATCTAGGTGGAATTATATTCTAGTTGGAGACTTTACCCTAATTCAAACCACTCCTTTCTCATAAATTCACAACTTCCACAACCCTGGTTCCATCATCCATGGTGCCCCACCTGATGATGTGCTTGTTTTAGTAATTTTTATGAATAAAACGGAAGTACAATAATATTATGTTATGTATTAATATAATTTTTTTTAAAATATAAAATAATAATTATATTCTAATTAAGTTTCAGTAACACCTTTATATTAATTTCTAATGTCATGCAAGGTTGAAATTTATATCATTGTTCAAGTTGGTTTTTAAACAGACACAAACAAGAACATGTTGTAATCTATGGGAGAGTATTGTTATTAAAATGAATGATTTGGAATAATTTAATTTTTATAGAATCATAATGAGATAATTCATATGGTTTTAAGGGGATTTAAAATATTTTACGAGAGTATGATAAGGAGAAAAATATTAAATAAGAAAATAAAACACTTTCATTGAGGTGGAAGGCTGCATGCACACACAGTCGACACTTTCAATTACATCAAATGAGAAGGAGATGTGTAGTGGTTTATATTTTTATAATCAAAATAATTTTACATATATTATTTTAATCTATAAAATTCCATTTTATTTTACTATCCATTAAATGTGGACACTAATAATAAAATATATTATTTCTAGACTCGGTAGTCCACACATACACATGGTGATGTTTTCATTTTTCTAAATAATTTGTGGGAAATAAATAATGATCATTACCAGGACATAAAACAATTCAGTTTGAAAATAATAATAATTTAATTATACAATAATTTGATGAAATATATTTCTAATCGAGATATAAAAGAGAACATATGTTTTGGAAAGATTAATACCCATTTTTAGAACATAAGTTTTCCCATGGACGACTTTTTGAAAATAGATGACATATGTATTTGTTTGGATAAAGGGGTGGAATATATTCTAGAGGTTATAGGGGGTGTAAAAATTGAATGGTTTTAGAGTAATTTCAAATTACACTTTCCATTAAGGGGTGTCTTGAGTTTCACTTTATAAGTGAGAAGAGTGTCTTTCGTATAGAAATATCAATAGAAATGTCACTATTCAATGGCCAAATAGTTCCAAAAATGGATGTTAATTGATAGGGTAATAATTATGATCAAGAATTCAATGATTATTAACTTTTATAATTTTTTTAATAATTTTTTATTTCTTTTATTATTATATAATTTCAGTTTTACAATTTCATCTTTTTGAACTATTAAATAATAATATTCATAGAAGAAAAAAATTTACCGAAATATTAAATAACATTATTATAGAAATATAAGGATATAAAATTTCATATTATCTATATATATAAAACTTATAAATGATTAAAAGTTCATATCATCTAGGAATGTCTCAATGAAAGGAGATCGAGATGAATTACATTAGCTTGAGTCTAAATCACCACACATAATCGTTATCTTCCATAATAATAAATATATGTAAATTATTTAATTTATTTATAACATTTTTAAAGGTTATAATTACCTATATATCACTTATTATCATCTTATATAATTACTTTACTATTTAATTTCATGATGGATGTTTTGACGATATTCAGTACTTGTGTCCAAAATGACTTTGGTATGATTTCAATTTTCAAATTGGTCATTAGTAAATTAGCTCTAGTATAAAATCCATGAAATAATAATCTATTATATAAATAAATTATACTTTTAAATCAAACCATTTATTTATGGTTATGAAAAATGAACAACGAGATTATCATGGAGATGGTAGGTTATACGTATGAATGAGTAACATTTCCATTTTACAATGATTATTACAGAAAAAATGTATTTATTATTTTATATTTGAGGAATGATCACAATGAAATTAATATGATACTAATCATTTGAAAATACTTATATATTATTCTTGTTATGGGATGATTAAAAATGAATCAAATATATTTGTGAAGGTGATAGTTCTCACGTACATACAAAATATGTTATAATTTTTATATACATGTAATGTAAGAAATTAATTGATACATCATTATCTTATAATGATAAAAAAATATCATGAAAATAATATATAAAAATTAATTCCAAAATTATCATTAGTATTTCAAGATGATAATGGAATTTGAATTATATCACTTCGTGGAGGTGAAAGTTCACACGTACACACAAATGATTAATTTTGTTTTTCAATTTAATGGATGTGGAGAAATATTTAGTTCATTTTATTAATCTAATAACATATAAATATATTGAGGATACTTGGGTTTTTATTCCATCATGGTTGGAGTTGATTTTATATGAACAGAACAAGAAATAAAATAGAAATACATTATTAAAACAATACATATTTTTATGATGATCTCCTTTGATTGACACCTTAACACCTATAAGGATAGTGTTATAAATAAAATAAGGCCACTATAATTTGGATATAGATTATAGTAAGGTATTTATGATGATATTGGTTGAACCAAATTTTTTTACGTGTTAAGAAAAGAGAATAATGGTTCCCTTTTATAAGAGAGGGGAGGCATACTCTTGGAATTATTCAAAATATTAAATTTATATAAATTAATTTTCCAATACAAAAAATTCCAACCTATATAGATTTAGATGTATGGTTATTTAAGGTCTAATAAAATTCATAAATTAAAATTTAGATAAGTTTTTATAATCTATTAATCCTTATCTCTTTGTTTTAATGTTTAATTTACCCTTTTAATTCTTAATATGATATTATGAAATTTACTCATTAGGGTTAATATAATTACTAAAAAATGAAAAAATGCCATTAAATGAGTTATTGATGAAATTGGAAGACATATACCAATAAGTTGGATGATATTGATATTGTTATAAATTTTACATCATTTAATAAAATATTATTTATTTTAAAATATCAATAATGTAAATTTTTACACAATTCATTATTGGACATTTTAAAAATATCATAACAACTTCATATATTCGAAGAAAGACTCTATTAAATCATCCCTAACAAGTCAAATTTGTCCAAAAAATTTGTGGATGACATAAATTATTTTAAATTATATTTATTTTAACATTTTTAATATCGTTTATTTGATTCTTACAATAATGAAGAAATTACTGCATCATTATTGTGTCACCCTTTAATTTAATTATTTATTTCTTAAAAATAACAAATAAATTACTATGATATTCTTAAAAAATTTATATTTCTTGATACAAATATAGAAAAATATATCCTTTATATAACCCCATATTTAAATATTTTACTTGATAAAAGCTAGAGTGCGACAAAATTGATTTTTTTGAATATAATAATATAAATGAAATAGTCTCTTCCAATTGGAATCCAAAGGATACAAAATCAGAACACAGATTATTTTGGTCAAAAAAAACTCATCCAATGAAATTAATAAAAGTTTTATGGAAATTTTAGATTAGTTTTAATATTATCTTTTCCTTTAATTATCCGATTTACTTTTTACCATGGTAATAAAAATATTACAAAAGTTATTATTAATAATTTACAAAAAAAGATCTATTAAAACAAAATGTAACTTATGATTCAAAATATGGAATCCAAATTTACATATTCAAACCATATAATTGGTAGAAATTAATTAATAATTAATCCCATTTACAGAATTAGAAAACATGTATTGAAAGTAAAAACGTTTCAAAGTTCCAAAAGAATTTATATCCAATATTAATGTGAAATTTATTCCAATGAATTATAAAAAAATTATTTAATTATACTTTTAAACAAATCAAAAATATCATTTACCAATATAAATAAATTTGATTAAAATGTAGTTTCCAATTAAAATGCATTATTTTTTCATTATTCATCAAAAAAGAAATCTTATTCCAAAAATACCAACAATTAAATGAAATTAAATTTTGATAGAATAATTTAAAATAATAAGTTTATAATTTAAAATATAACTTATAAAAGTATCAAAAACTATATTTAATATAAGTGTGCCATCAAAAGGCATAAAAACATCCTTTTTTGAACAATAATTCATTTATTTGTAAAATTTGATTTGTTGTTATATCATGTCTAGAAAAAAATATAAGATTAACATAAAACATTAAATAAAATTTATTTCATATATATTTAGTTAATGTGATATAACATCAGTGATTTATTAATTTGTTCATATGAAACACAATTTTGCACTATTAAACACTTTTTTCGGAAAAAAATTCTTCTTTTATTTAAAAAAGGTCTTGACATTAATTTATAATTAAATACTCACTAAATAATTGATTATACATTTATAAAAAATATTTTCATAAATCAGATAATATTATTAATTCCTTATATTCTAACAATTATTTTAATGGTAACACTTAAATAATAATATTTAGACATTCGGTGAAGCTCGATGTGGTGTATCATGTATGACATCGTACTTAGAGTCTCATTTTCAAAACCTGGGAAGTTACATTATCCCCCCATTAATAAATTGAATAAACAAAATTTGAACATGGGATCAACAACTATGGTTTTGATTTGTCAAAATAAATATTTTGAGATCCTACACCGGATAAGGATTAATAAAAATCACCTTTAAAAGAAATAAAGGGAATTAAGATTGTCACTTGAGATAATAAATTCTTTGGTTCTATGTAGGAAAACATGTAAATGGAATAGAGAATAAACTATCAAGTTATGATGGAGATTTGTAGAGAAAATGGTCCTATGAAATTTAATAAAAATGAGACCATAAACTTGAGATGGGTAAATAGGTCATTGATTTCATGGTAAGAAAAGTAATCATATAACATTTTTGAAGATCTTATTCATAGAGTTAGGGAAATAATTTACTTCCTAGACTATGGACATAAAAAATATACATACTTTCAATGTTTAATTTCATCCATTAATCAATTTCCAATAGAAAATAATCTTTTTCTACAAATGATGAGTATTCATGATAAATATTTCACACAATAATTACTAGAATCATCTTCTATAGAATCATGTAATCCAAAAAATATTAACTATTTATTTATCATGACTTTAGACATTAAACATAAAAAAAAGGTTAGTATGAGATACCTTAATTCCTTAAAATTAATAAACCATAGTACAATGAAAAAAACTTTAAATCTCCAAGATTCGACGATAATACCCAAAGGTTAACCTTAACCATTCATTAAATAATAGTCCATAAAATTACTCAAAATAATCCAAATTCAGATTGAAACTCAAAATACATGAGGATTTGATAACATAATCTTCTATGATATGTTTAATGAATTATCCCCCAAAAAAATCAATTACTACTTAAGTCTCATTCAAAATAGTAATTTCCCTAATCACATATTCTCCAATATAGGTTAATCATTTACATTAATAATCTCATTAAGAATAAAATCATATTTCCATCTAAAATATAATTAAAAAATTATTACTCCAATAAAATTGAACAATAACTATTTACCTTAATCATATAATGTTCCCTAAAAAGTAATTTTATTACAGAATAACAATAGTCACTAAATCATCAAATCATTTTCCAATCCCCTTGTTATATATTCGATAAAAGATATGTTCCCAAAATCAACTTATTATTCATAGATAAAATTATTTAAATAAGAAAAGATTCAAAATAACCATGACTTTATGTATTCCAGCAGTAGTTGATGGACCCATGTCAACCTTTGGTTGTGGGTTTGAAACTTGCGACTTTTCCAAACATGGGAGGTTTTCACCCTTCATGTGGGTTTTTAATTCTCTAAAACTATTTAATTATTATAACATTAATAAATATTATAAAATACTCAAAAATAACCATAAGATATTTGAACCACAAATGTTATCTAATAAATTTCTTTTTTCTTCCTAAAAAGGTAAAACTCATAATAACCTAAAAAATAAATGTCTCCAAAAATACCATTACTCACCTTAAAATTTTGTAACATAAAACCAAAAAAGTGGTTTCTAAGACATTTAACTTACTATCACCCTTAAAATTATAAACCCATTATGATATCCCTAAATCTTAAGAAAACTTCATAATCTCCAAAGTTGTCTAAACCATTTTTGATACCAATTGTAAGGACCTAACCAAAATCATAACTTATTTGAGTGTTTCTGAACTAGAATTCACATTCAAGGATCATTTATGTTTATAGTTTTATAGAATTAGTAAAAACTATAAAAAATTAAACCCAAACATTACATGTGGTCAATTATACTTAGTATCAATATTTTTCACAATATAAATCTCAATAAAATGAAAAATTATTTTTTTATGAAAAATATCTACATTTATCCCCTTCATCTCATCCTTTTTTCTATTAAATATTAAACCATATGGACAATTTTTTAAATACATGGTATGAGAATTTAATTTCTGTATGGGATATAGAAATATATGAAACTGTTTGTTCTATAAAAACATGAAAACTCGTAAAAATTTTACATTCCTATTCAATTTTCATTGATAATGTTAAATAAAAAAAATTCCCATGAAAAAAACACATATTTTTCTCAATGAAAATAATTAAAACCCATTACACGAAATTAAATCAACTTTATGTGACTTAGTGCATCTTATACATAATAAATTTCCAAACCAATTCAATTGGAATATCCATATATCCAAAATCAAATTAATCTATTATAGGTATACCTGGTTCTATTTGGGCCATCCCATGTTAAGATATAATGGTCTTTCCCGATGCTATATGGGTCACCCTATGTTATGTTGAAGTAGGCTTTCTCGATGCTATCTGGGCCCCCAAGTTAAGTTATAATGGGATTTGTCGGTGCTACCTGGGCCTCCCCATGTATAAGTAGTATCAGTCTCACCCATTTCCTATAATTCTTAACTACCATCTCATTAATAAAATAATTTCATCACAAAAACCTTTTAAAAACTCTTTTAAGGCAATAATAAGACTCTTTCATATAAAAAACATTTCTTTCAAGAATGAATTTTCAATACAAAAACACCCATTTCATTAAAAATCAATTTTCAAAACCATAATACCAAAAAATTTAAATTCTGGGTTTCATTTATGGAAACATAAAATATTGAACTATAAAAAAACCATAAAATAATGGCAATAGTGGTAGAAAATTCATCGTCATCGCGTGTGTTATGAATAAAATATTCCTTTTATCGTTATTCAAAACATTCTATATAGTACATGTAAAAAATATACCTTTTTGAAATAACAATTATTGAAATTAAAAATAGATGTAAAATATTTTTTATAATCATTTTATATCCATATAAATAAATATGTAAAATAATATCATGAATATTGACATGGAAAAAATGATTTGAAAATTAAATAATTAAACATTCATGGGGTCCCATTACAATTTGAACATTTAAATCATAATCTTTATAAAAAACACATTTACAAAAACATTAAATAATATTATTATAAATAATATAAGGATTTTAAAATTCAAATTATCTATATATATTCCTTATAAATTAATAAAAGTTAATTTCATCAATAAATGCCTCAATAAAAAGAGATTAAGACGAAATCCCTTTCTTGAGTCTAAAATGTTATGCAAAATTGTTTTATTTATGAATAATAAAACTAGATTAATTATTTACGTGACTTATAAAATTTTTAAATTTTATTATTCCTTTTATATCAGTTATTATCATGTTATAATAATTACTTAATTATTTAAGTTCATGTCAAACATTTGGAAGATATTCGGTACTTGAGTCAAAAATGAATTTTGTAAGATATCAATAGTAAAAGGGGTCATTAGTGCATATTATCTAGAATAATATTTAGGAAATAAAAATCAATAATAAAAATCAATCATAGTTTTAAATCAAACCATTGATTAATGGTTATGAAAAATGGAAACATTATAATCATGGAGAGGTTAGGTCATACGTACGCATTCATAACATTTCTATTTTTCAATCATTATTATAGAAACAAGGAATATGTTATTTTATCTTTAAAGAATGATCGTTAAATAATTAATAACATATTAATAATTTAAATATACTTATATATATTATTCATGTGGTGGGGTGATTAAAAATTATTTACATCTCTTCGTGGAGGTGATAGTCCACACATACACTTGAACGTCGTTATCATTTTTATATTCATACATGGTAATAAAGTAATTGATATATTATTCTCTTAAAATGATAAATATTTCATTAATATCATATATAATGATTAATTCCATCGTTATAAACATTCTTTAGAGATGATAATGGAAAATGAAATATATCGGTTTTTGGAGGAGATAGTTCACACGTACGAACAAATGATTAATTATTTTCCCATTTGATGGAAGTGGAGATAGATTTAGGTGAAGATGCTATTATAATAACATATCAGTATATTTGGGATACTATATTTATTATTTCATTATATTTGGAGAATATTTGAAGGTAGTGGAAGAATAAATAATATAGAAATACTTGATTAAAACAATAACTTTTCTTCGAACGATCTCCTTTGATTAACACCGTAACACATATTAGGAGAGATTTATTCATAAAATAAGGCCACTATATTGTGGGTAGATATTATTGGAAGGTATTTTGGTTGGTCATGGCTGAATTTTTTTAAGATTGAAGAAAAGAGAATAATGGGTTCCCTTTTATAGGAGAGGGTAGGGGCACTCATCGAATTATTCAAAATATTAAATTAATATAAAATTTATTTTCTAATTACAATGGATGAAAACATATTTATTTTTAATATAGGATTACTTTGTGTGTAATAAAATTAATCCAATAAATATTAGATATGTTTTGACCATTTTTAATCTTTATATTTTTGTTTTAACCCATAATTACACATTTAATTCTTATCATTATTTTATTTAATTTACATATTGAGGTAAATAAAATTACTATAAATTTAAAAATACAAATAAATTAGTCATTTTTTAAATTTTAAAACATATCATAATATTTTTGATGACATTTATATTTTTAAAAATTTCATATCATTTAATAAAATATTATTTATTTTAAATTATAATAATGTCAATATTGAAAATATTCATTATTTTAATTTTTAAAAATATCAAAAAAACATTATATCATAAAATACTCAATTAAATAATCCCTTAAATGTTAAATTTATCCATAAAATTCATGTATGAAATCAATTATATAAATTACATTTTCTTTAATATTTTTAATATCATTTATTTGATTCTTCCATTTATGATGTAGTTACCGCATCAATATCGCACCACCATTTAATTTAATTATTCCATTACTAAAACTTATAAATAAATTATCTTGATATAGATAAACTTTTTATTTTTATAAAAACTATTTATATTCAAACATATCCCTTATAAAAACAAAAATTAAAATATTTTACTTGATAAAAACAAGAGTGTGACAAAATAGATTTTTCACTGAATATAATAATATAAATGTAATAATCTCACCCAAGTGGCTTAGAAAGGATATAAATTTGGTTAAAGTATTATTTTGGCCTAAAAAACTAATAAAATGAAATTAATACAAGTTTTATTGTAATTTTATATTAGTTATAATATTATATTTACCGTTAATTACTTAATGTACCCTTAACCGTGGTAAAACGTATTGCTAAAGTTAGTATTCATATTTTCCAAAAAAAAATTAATATTTAAAAAATATGGAACTTTTGATTAAAAATAGGGATTCCATATTTTTCTAATTTAAAATACTTAATTGATAGAGATTAATGAAAAGTTATTCTTGTTGATGGAACGAGAAAATGGGTGTTTAAAGTTAGAATGTTCAAACGGTCAAAAATAATTTATATCCAATTTCAATTTGAAATTTATTCAAATAAACATCATTGAATTTAATTTAGAATATATATTTAATTATACTTTAAAAAAATTCAGAAATATAATTAAACACTAAAAATAAATTTATTAAATATTGGTTTTAAATTAAAATGCATTATTTTCTTAGTATTCATCAAGAAAAGAATCTTATCAGAAAAATAAAAAAAATTAAATCAAAGTATATTTTTATACTCTTTTTTAAAATAATAAGTTTATATTTTCAAATTTAACCTATAAAAGTGTCAAGAACTAGATTTAAAACATGTGTTCCATGAAAAGATGAAAAACTGCCTTTTTGAAAAATATATATTTTATTCATAAAATTGGATTTGTTCATATATCTTGTCAAGAAAATACATAATATTAATATAAAAAATTAAATTAAATTTATCCCAAATTTATTTTATTAATATAATAAAAAAAGTTTAAATTTTAACTTATTGTTATAAAACACACTTGTACACATTTAAATATTTTTTCAGAAAAATATTTCCATTTATTTCAAAGAGGGGTTTACATTCATTTATAATTAATTGGTCAACAGAGAATTAATTATAAAAGTGTAAAACATATTTTCATAATTCATTTCATAACATTAATTCATACCATTATAATAGCCAGATTAATAGCAACATTTAAATAATAATATTTAGTTATTTTTTTAAGCTCGATGTGCCGTATAATGTACACTATCGTACATAGTGTATCTTTTTCAAAACAGGGAATTTTACAATATGATTTTTGAATACCATTCCACATATCATTGTCTTTATCTTTAAAATCATATCTTTGTGAAGCTTATGGATCCCTTTTTTCATATTCATTACATTCACCTCACTTTTTGAGAGAACCAACAAATGTTATCCTTATCTATAATAGGATTTATTCTTTTCAAATCAAGAGGGTTTGAGTTACTTTTGTTTTAAATGATTGAGGAAGGTATTTGACTTTAAAGCCATTTTTCAATAAAATTATTTTTATTTTGGCCTACCTTGTACATTTAATCCCTGTATCCCATAGAATCCATGAACATCCTTTTAGGTTAGCAACATGTAAATCCAATTTTCCTCTCTCCAGAATTATCTTGATGAGAAATTCCATGATCTATTTGAACTTAAGTGTGTTTGTGGGGGGGGGGGTTGTCTTATGGTGTTCTACCTGAGTTGAAATTATTTTGGGTGTAAAATAAAATGTTGAAGATAAATTTAATTTTTCTGTTGAAATTTTGATGGTGTGGGATGTCCATGAGATTCTAAAATATGTTTGGGGATGATTTTATCCTATGGGGAGTGAGGAGGAGACCATAATTTTGTGAAATTTATAATCATTCAATTTTTCATTAATAATATCAAAAACCTCTTAATTTTACATCATAATTAATGACATATAAATCATACCAACCAAAATTCACAAACAACCCTAAAAAGTAATCCTGATAAAAATATCCTTGACTAACATATGATAGAGGTGTAGGTACTTATCAAGCCTATGTGGACTCTTGTGTGGGTTAGGATGAGGAAATCCTTGTTGAAAATCAGTATTTGTGAGATGATAGAAAGTTATGTTTGGTAGGTTTCTTGTGTGCATGGGAGGAGAAATTAATTTCAAATATATTTAATGAGATGAATATAGAACATGAAATAATCGTTTCTAAAGATGCATGATATCTATAATTTCTTTTAGTATTTTTGGGTGTCATGCGTATGAGTTTTGAATTTTCTTTGATTCGATTTTTATGATTACTTTTCCAGGATTATAAGTGGTATGGGTAGAGGAATCTATTGAGATAAAATTTTCATTAATTTTAATGATATTTTCAATGATTTAATCCAGGAAAATTTGAAAATTTTAAATGAATTATATCAATTTTGGAATTTTGGTGAATTTTTTTCTAAAATGTGAAAATTTATTGATTATAAAATTTAAAATTAGTTTTAACAGTTATGTATTTCAAGAATAACTTTTTTAATTTTGATACAATTTAAGTGATTACTTTTTTTATGATTCGTTTATTCTTGGGCTTAAACATAATCTTATAGACCCTATAATAATTGAAATTTCAATAGGCCCAAGCAAATAAATCAGGTTGATATTTCTTTATAGATGAAATAATGGAGCCCACCTTAGTGAATGTTTCATATCTCAAACCACATACCTTTAGATGAGGTTATTCTAGCTGGATTTTATGGTTGACTTGAATCCCCATACAAAATGTTAATTTAATGCAGAATTTATCTCACTAAGGTATCCATTAAATGCGCTAAAGTAGAGGAAGATGTATAGTATCCTAGGGAAGGAAAAGTATTCTAGAGAAATTTATGAATAACTTTTACTAAACCAATAAAAATGCATTTAATTTTTTATATTTGAAATGGAACTCAATTTTGTAAATATTTTAATAAAATAAAATGACAATTTTCAGCCAACTGGTGGGAAGAAAATAAGAACAATTATGATGAACCGATTGAGGAGGAAATTTTTTTATTGTCATTTTTCACTATTTCTATATAATTAGTTTCTTGATGACTTCCTCTTCCCTAATATTTATGTATACACTTCACATGGAGGGTTAATATTTCGAGTGATTGGATATGTGGGTTTCTTTTATAATGCTTGAGTTCATGCATTTAATGGTATATAATACTCTATTTATTATTTGAAATTGGTTCTAATTTAAAATAGTGGTTATTAATTTCAACTATCTTCATATTTTATTGTAGATTTTATTGTTGATATTTCCTTAATTAATGATCATTATTTGCCTTCACTAGTTTCTAGTTTAAATATGATGGAATAAACCATGGCTTAGTGGTGATGTACTCAGCGATCGTCGAGGCATGTGGTAGGGGTAGTAGATGTTCCTTATTTTTTTTGTAGAAACAACACCCGATTAGATATTTCTGAAGTCCATTGAGGGTATTCAATTGATCTCTCAAGAATATAGGAATGAGCATAGACTAAGATCTGATATTGGAAATATTTACTCTCACCATCACCATTTGACCAAAGGAGTGAGTGGAATTGACTGTGGAATGACACATTAATTGGATTAGTATAAAATGATTAGATAAACTAGAGCTATGATAGAATTGGATTTGGAAAACTGAAACTTACATGATTACCCTTATCATATAAATATTTTCAATAACTTATATTGTCATTTTTTTAAAAATCATTTTCTTAATTTAATTATTTTTTGATACGTTAGTTTGTTTTCAAAATTAATGAACTTGGAATACATTATCTTTTTTCACTAATTAAAGGCGACAATATGAGTTTTTGTGCTCCTCTATAGATAAAACCTTTGTTAACCACTTTACTACTTTTTAACTTACGAAATAATTATTTTCTCCCCATCCCATGAAAAGAACATGTCACAACCCATGTAACCTATTTGATTTGGGGTACTGTATGGGAACCATCTTAGCCCTATGATACTACTTGGGTAACCTCATGGGCTTGAGATACTAACTATGTACCATCATGGGCTTTAGATAACAACTTTTATAATCTATTAGGAATGGGATTAAAACCATTTTAACCTATTGGGATTGTTCTAATACCTATGTACCATCTTGATATCATAATATATAGAACCTAAACTAATGCGTTGGAGGGAGATATAAGAACCCAATCATCTTAATATAATTCATTCATACATATTTAGTCTATTAGAAAAACAAAAAATTAGTACTTTTAATATCAATTAATTAAAATTTGTAAATAATATAGGTTTCATAAAAATAATTCCTTGAAAATTTAATAAGATACCTATAGAAATTTTCTTGATTTTGTCACAGGAAATATCCCCATCATAATATAAAATTCATTAATGTTGTTAAATTTGGTGAAAATAACCATTTAATGAGAACTTTTTGAATTGTAAAAAATAATATGGGATGAATAATAAGATTGATTGTTCCCAAGAGTATTATTCCACGAAACTAAAATAGTACTCGAGAATTTATTAGTTAATTCCTGAAAAGTAACTCCCAAGGAGATAAAATCATTTTTAAATAAAGAGGAAAATGGAATAAAAAATTAAAATATTATATAAAAAAACTTATCAAAAATATTTTGAGAATAATAAGATATGTTTCACATTCCAAAAGACGACTTTTGAGAAATTTAAATAATGGAATTTTCAAAATCAATTCTTATAATAGAAATATCAATAATGTGTTAAAAAAGGAATTATAGTTTGAAAAAATAGACAAGTAAAATTTATTTTAAAATTTTTACTTTTAAAAATAATCTTGAATAACAGGGAATCAAAAAATAAATGAATGATATCTTGAAGAAAATTGGAGTAAAATATCAAACATAAAATAATGAAAGGATTTTTTTTCAAAATTTTAAAATAACTTTCTTAAAAACACCACATCATAAAATGAAGACAAAAATTACAAATAAAATGGGATTAATGGATATTGGATGATCTCCTGAGATAATACACTATTTGGTTTCCATAGAAGGATAGAATTTGTGATAATAAAAAAATATAGGCATTATGGAGAAATATTAATCAAATAGGATGTGAATTATTCTCAACCATGTTATACTTTTATGAGAAATAATTTTATCATGGATAATTATTTGAATTTAATTTTCAATTTTCCCCAAATATTGAAGAGGTAATATCATATTAAATTTAAAATACGATAATATTGAGAACAAAGAATCCTAAATCTCATGAGGTAATATTATAACCCAGAGAATGGAATCATTATTTGCCAAAATATATTTTTCTTTCATATCCCATAAATTGAAATAATTTACAAATAGAATATGATATGAAATTTTAAATCCCTAAAATTAATGAAAGGAATAATGAAAGTAACTAATTGGGATGTAGACACACCATAGAATATAAAATAGGTGTTGAATATGTCATGTGTCCCAAAAAAAATTGAGACAAAGAAAAATTATATTCATTTTATCATAACCGAATGTGCTTAATCCTGTTGAATAAAAAAATTATTATCATAAAAACCAATTTAATAAACTTAATCATATCAAAAACCTTTTATAAACTATATTAATAATCATTTATTTCAAATATATTAGTCATTAATATTTTATTTTCATCATGATATGAAAGATTATATTCTTTATTATATAAAATATTCATAATGTATGTTTAAATTATTGTTTTTAAATAAAATGTTTTTCAATATGAGATCATTTTATTAACTAGAATATATTTTTTAATATGATTTACATTATTTTAGTTTTATTTCATATGTATTTAAATAATTGTTTGAGATGAATAATTTTTTGATGAGATTTTACAATACCTGGGAAACAATCCTCGAGTTTACATCAACATTTTATCATCTTCTATATTATTAACAAATTAAGAAAAATTAAAAATTAAATTCTATGAATAACGTTCATCAAAATATTATTTTTGAAAACCATTTAAATAAATCTCAGAAAAATAGAAATATTCCATCCATGAATGTTAAACATGGTCAAAATGGAAAAGATAATTATTTGATGGACATTCTATCTAGGAAATTGTGAAGTTATTGGAATATGTCGATTGTCTGTTGGTCTCATTAGCATAGATCATAAAAATCATCCTCGATGTGTATAACCAATTCCATCAGATTGATGTATCCTCTCATTTTGTCCAATAATTTAATTGTTGATATTATTTTTTCAGACTTGTGGTGGGGGATTCCAAGAATTGTTTCCATACCATCAAAGAGTATTTTCATGTAGAGTTGTGTTGCACTCATATGATTATGAGTAATCATTTCTTTATCTAGAAGAGTAAAATATCCCAAAAAAAGATCTTTCTAACAAGTCTTTTCCTTACTAAAAAATGAAATAATATTTGTATTCCTCAATATTATCTTGAAATGAATGTTTTATAATATTGGATATATTTTTATTCTCTGGGTAAATTTCATCGTTGTACAACTCTATAGGCACATGGGAGGATTGTATAAGTGTAAAATCTAAAATTGTACACTTCAAAACTACTTACCGAGATTGTTTAAGTGAAACCTCAAAAATCATTTCACGCCCTATTGTTTTTCGTATCAATCTATTATATGTTATAAAAAAGGATTTTTTTTTCAAGTTATATACTCTTTAGATCCATTATTCTTAAATAAGAATATGATACTACATGTCCAAAACATCAAATTGACTGTTTCTAAACAAAAATGGATCTTTATTAATAAAGGAATTGGTTTAAAAAAAATTATCATCCTTGAGATAAAGGTGAGAAATTAGAACATATTTTAATAACCATAATGTATCATCTACCACTCCCATAGAATTTTATATATCAATGCCACTAAGAATTTTAGTATCTTTATATCATTAATCTTTAGATTCATAGAATATAATATTATTCTCTCAAATGATCATGACATGTTCTTCAAAAAAATCAAACTTGGTTTTATCTGAGTGATGGAGTAGTGTCGAATCTGTTTCTAGTTATCTATAGGATTTTAATTGAGTTCTTGAGTAAACATTTATATGATTTATAAAAATAAAACAAAAGGATTATCATGAAAAAAAATTTATCAATGAATTTATTATCCTATGAAATTTGATTGGAATCAATGAATGTGAATAAAATGATCTAATACTTTAATATCTTCTACCACTAGTTATATATGGAATAACAATCATGAAGGTAAAATCAATAGAAGAAAAATTATCATGTGGGAAATACGTCATCTAGGTTGAATTATATTCTTGTTGGAGGCTGTACCCTAATTAAAACCACTCATTTCTCATAAATTCACAACTTCCACAACCCTGGTTCCATCATCCATGGTGCCCCACCTGATGATGTGCTTGTTTTAGTAATTTTTATGAATAAAAGGGAGGTACAATAATATTATGTTATGTATTAATATAAATTTTTTAAAAATATAAAATAATAATTATATTCTAATTAATTTCCAGTAACACCTTTATATTAATTTCTAATGTCATGCAAGGTAAAAATTTATATCATTGTTCATGTTGGTTTTTAAACGGACACAAACAAGAACAAGTTGTAATCTCTGGGAGAGTATTGTTATTAAAATGAATGATTTGGAATATTTTCATTTTTATAGAATCAAAATGAGATAATTCATATGGTTTTAAGGGGATTTAAAATATTTTACGAGAGTATGATAAGGAGAAAAATATTAAATAAGAAAATAAAACACTTTCATTGAGGTGGAAGGCCGCATGCACACACTGTCGACACATTCAATTACATCAAATGAGAATGAGATGTGTAGTGGTTTATAGTTTTATAATCATAATAATTTTACATATATTATTTTAATCTATAAAATTCCATTTTATTTTACCATCCATCAAATGTGAACACTAATAATAAAATATATTATTTCTAGACACGGTAGTCCACACATACACATGGTGATGTTTTCATTTTTCTAAATAATTTGTGGGAAATAAATAATGATCATTACCAGGACATAAAACAATTAAGTTTAAAAATAATAATAATTTAATTATACAATAATTTGATGAAATATATTTCTAATCGAGATATAATAGAGAACATATGTTTTGGAAAGATTAATACCCATTTTTAGAACATAAGTTTTCCCATGGACGACTTTTTGAAAATAGATGACATATGTATTTTTCTGGATAAAGGGGTGGAATATATTCTAGAGGTTATAGGGGGTGTAAAAATTGAATGGTTTTAGAGTAATTTCAAATTACACTTTCCATTAAGGGGTGTCTGGAGTCTCACTTTATAAATGAGAAGAGTGTCTTTTGTATAGAAATATCAATAGAAATGTCACTATTCAATGGACAAATAGTTCCAAAAATGGATGTTAATTGAGAGGGTAATAATTATGATCAAGAATTCAATGATTATCAACTTTTATAATTTTTTTTATTAATTTTTTATTTCTTTTATTCTTATATAATTTTAGTTTTACAATTTCTTGTTTTTCAACAGTAACTACATTTTTACCTTAGAAATTTATTTCCGATTCTTTAAAATAAAATGGTTTCTATTTCATAATTTTTATCTGATGATTCGAAGTATCAAATAAACATTTTAAAATAAAATTTCAAATGTTGATAAGAATAATTTTTAATATTTCCATTCATAATGGAAAAAATATATTTTTAAACAAATAGTATTTTTATGGTTAAAAAATTAAAAACAAGATAAAATTACCATGTTTTTTTAATTTCAATATAATTATCTAGTTTATTATTATATAAATTAATGTTATTCAGGTATAAATGATATCAAAATACTAATCCCAACTTGATAAAACTAAATTAAAATAGAAATCTGAAATCCATCTATTATAAGGAAAATGATTGCTTATATTTAAAAAATGTAACACATTTGTTTGCCAAATTCCATCTACTATTTTTAAATATATAATTTCATACATTTAATATGGGGTTTCCCATGGGAAATTTATATATGTTTCTAATTCTTTCAGAACATGAGGTATGTTGGTAAACAAATTTATATTAGTAAAAACTATATTTTTCAACTTTCACGTAAATATCAGTTATTTTAAAATATAAAAAACATATCTTCAATTAATATTGTTTTTATAAATAACACTATAAATTTAAATTTATAATATTAATTTGGTAAAATTAATAAATTTATTTTTTAAAATGAAAATATGAAATATAATCAAACACTTTATTGATTGAATGATTAAATTTCTAAGTGTTATAAATATTATTTTAAATAAATTTCTAATTTAAACACTGTAAGTATATTATTTTATATATAATAATTTTTTTAAAATTTTAAATTTAATTTTTTTAGATAAAATATATAATAAATAAAGTTACATTTATTTGAGAAATAAAAACCCATTTAATGTTAAATTATTCTAATTATTTATCCTTTAAATATAATCACATTTCTTTGAGTATAACCAATTTATGTACTAGAGGTCTTATTATTCTTAACATTTTCGTATTAATATTCTTATAATATTTCTAGGAACATAGTATCTTGATGTTTTGTGTGGATCGTGTTATCTAATATAAAATTAATTTAATTGAAAAATATATTCCAAAATCCGATGGTGTTACATTCTCTCCCCTAAATAAACCATTTCTTCACAATTTATAATTATCAATAACTAATAAAATATGCTAAAGGATCTATAATAATATAAATATATATATTTTATAATGAGATATTAACCTCACAATAATATATACTAAGAGATTCATAATTGTTTAACATAATATTCATGTATTGGTATTTTATATTATCTCAATAATTTATACAAAATATTCTTCCTTAGTTTTTTATATGACTTATTAAGGTCACACCATTCAATAATTCAATTTCATGGACTTATGTTTAACTAGATACTAAAACCAAATAGGTTATCATAATTTCCAATAAAATCAAAGTAAATGATTAAATGAATATGAAAAAACCATCCCAAGACGTATTATCCTATGGTAAATATAATTTAAACATATGATAAATTTGGTTTAACTATGATATAAATATATTATAATACAACACTTATAGTTTAACAATATTTTATTTGACCACATTCTAATTAAGTTTTTATAACCAAACCTGCTTTGTGTACCATCCTCAAATTCCATTCAAATATTTCATAATATTTAGTAATGAGTATTTGAATCATAAAATAATTCCCCTCAACAGTGTCTATAAAAGTGTGTAGTCTAATTCCCACTCATCATACACCACGTAAAGATCAATTTTTTACTTAACTGGCCTTTTTCCGAGTGATTACCACTATGTTCATATGATCTATAGTCATATCTACTTTATAGTATCTCTACAATGGTGTAATTTTTTGGAAACCACAAAAACTCTACATTACAAAAATTTTTGTATGGTATCCTACAAATTGATTCAACCATATGGGTTTAAATGACATTTTATTTTCACAATTTCCAGTCATAAGAGAAATAATCATAAAAAAAACCAATACTTTCTTTGATACCAACTGGTTCATCTCGATCCACACTCTCAGATCTATTGTTAAAAAAAATTCCTAAACACTGGATTTGATACAAAAAAAGGTGAATGAAGAAAAACATATCATTATTTTATATCAATTATATAATATACACATTATATCTCACTAACCTAAGAATCAAAGGTGTAGTGTATTTTAGGACTAGCCAAATCAATAACTTATTTAACAATAACTATGAACATTTCTCAACAACTGAATTTCACTATAACCCATTTTAGAAATATCTTTATCTATACATATCTAAATATCCTCATTAATGTAAACATGAGATACACATGATATTAAATAATAATTAAATAGAGTCCAAAAAACATTTTAACAAGGGAGCGACCATAGGAATATGAGATATCATAATCAAGGGAAAATATCATATTCAGAAGAAAAAGGAATTATAACTGTCTTGCATAAGAAATAATGGATTAACTTATATTATGAAATTATCAAATGTATACCATTTCATAGTTCTATAAAAATAATATAAAACAAATATAAACCATGGTAGAATAACATAAGTGTGTAACATTTAATATTGGCATAAATAAATGCAACATAAATCATAACCTGGTGGACTAGGGATGGATCCTTGATTCTCACAACATAGTGAGCGTTGGCTAATAATCCCTACACTTCCAAAGGTTTAGGTTGAAACCCCATATAACCTCATTGGATTTGGTTATTACCTATGAACCATATTGTTTTTGTGTTACTACCCATATAACCTTTTGGGATTGGGAAACTACCCTTGAACCCTCTTAGGATTAGTCAAACAACATGTGTACCAACTTGGTATTGGGATAACAACTGATGCAACCTCTTTGGATTGGCCCAATACTCATGTGCCCTATTGATCTCAAGAGAAACTAAAATCCAATGAGTGAATTGGTGGGTGATTTAGGACACCAACATTAATAATAATAATCATCCATACATATGTGTGTGTTTGGAACATGAAAACATTCATTCTTTAAAAATAACAAAATTAATCCATGTAAAACTGGTGGGTTTTTTGAAAACAATTAATAGAGAATTACATTATCCATCCAAATAAATAAATTATATTATGGAAAAATTATTATACCTAGTGTATCATATGGTTTTCTAAGGATGTTTCCATGATGGAATTACGACTATTAAAATGATAAATTTATGCAATAACACATAATAAAGGATCAAGAACTATATAGTTTGAGTCTATAAATTTTATACAATAAAAGAAACATGGTATGGGAGAATATAGAGGGAAATTAATGAAACAAAAATATAGGGGAGATAAAATTATTTTGACATAAATAGGAAAATTAAAGGTAAAAATATAAGAGTTTATAGAAAACATTTTAATAATTTTCCCAAAAAACTAAATTTTATAAATCAATTTTAAAATATAAATTTATATAAATTTAAATGATTCAAATTTGAAAATTAGGTGGGTCTCCTTTTCTAATTACCACCATTTTTTCATCCACGTCATGTTTGCACCCAGGTCATTCTTTCAGTCTTGTTATCACTTATGATCTGGTGTTGACGTTCAGTCATTCAAAATGCCGACTTCTGCTGCAAGGAGGTCCTAGTGTTCTGACACTGGATGTCTATAGAGGATTCCTACAGTCTCCCTTTCAATGGATCTTACCTCATATACATCAGTTCTAATCAAGGTGAGATATGGATCAGTTGTACAAGGAGGTTTTGGGTTAGGTGATTTGGCAGTTGACGAATCTCAAGGTGACTCTAAGTTGCTTACTCCTCTTTTGTTTTTTACAATTTTCTACTCACCCTAATTATTTCCATTTTTAACTCTTAGCCTCTCAACCTATGATCAGAACTTATGTTATACTTCTCTTCTCCTGTTCAGAGCCGAAGCGGTGGTAACAACATGGTTTTGGGGGGGTACAATTTAAAGACCACCATCACTCTTGGTGTAGCTCTTTTAAATTTCTTTTTTGTTTTTTAGTTATGGTTTGATTGCTTTGGTTTTGATGGTGGTGTGTTGAAGGATTTATCATTGTTGTTTCTTGGTTTTAGTTTTGGTGTTTTGGCTATTGCTGGTTAGATGAAGAAGGATGACATGGTGCAATGTTTGTAGCGGCACCAGAGGTCTTAGATGGTCTTTGGTGTATGGTGTAGTGGTAGGATGTTGACGATGACGAGGTTATGAATCATTATGTCAATAGTGGTACCCATGATGATGATTACTGTCGAAGGCTACAATGTTACTCATGATGATGGTGGGTGATCCTCAAATCTTCTCATCATGTGTTGTGAACATTTTTGAATTTTGAAATCATATAATGGGGTTAAAATTGTTTATGGATCCTGCCTAGTGGTTGGTAGGTTACCTCTCATTGAAAATAAAAAAAATGAATTTCCAGTTAGTCATTATACTTTTATAGGAAAAAATATAATCAAAGAATATGATTTGAATTTAATATTTCAGTTTACCTAGATATAAAATAAGGAATATCATATTAAATAGGAAATATAAAAATGTATGGAACATTGTAACATAATGTTCAATAACTACATTATAAACTAGTGAATGTATATTTTAGTTAACAAAATCTTTTATGACGGTAATATCACTTAAAATAAAAACACATGGAAAGTGAAAATGATAAGGATTTAAAAAAAATTCAATTCATGAAAGTTATAAAAAAATTAGCACATATTGTAGTAAATAAATTGAAACTAATAATACATGTCCTAATTATTAAGCGTGTCTCAAAAAGAAATATTGAAAATAGAAATACCATTTCCTTTAATATCGTTTGGACAAATATACTCTAAAATATTATATAAAAAATAACTTCTTTAGTCACCTATTTCATAACATTATTAATACCTATAATATTTAATAAACATAATTTATAATCATTTATTATAAATGTATTTCTTATTTATATTTTATTTTTATCATCATTTTTTATTAGATTCTATTGATTGTTCATCACATATTTTGTAATGCAAGAAAAAAAATCTTGTTTATTGATTCAAATTTCATAATTATTTGATAATTATTGGTATTTTAATTAATGTTTAATAATGATTTATAATGATATAATTAAATTTCATAACTATTTTAGTCAGGTCTCATAATGACAATGTAACAAACGATCTTTTTTAAAATGTTTATGAATAAAAGTATTGAACAAAAATACTACATTAGGTATTAATATATCCTTTATAGAACCATAAACCAAACATTATTTTCTTATTATAATACAATAACACAAGTATTAATGTTACCATAGATATTTAAACACACCAATATAATAAAAACATATAATATATGGATGAGTATCGTTAAAAAGGGATTTTATTGAAAAAATATATTTATTATAAATTCATAATGATATAATATAAATGTTTTATAGTATTAAATAAAAATTAAAAAACATATTATAGATAATAAAATTATTGGTGAAAAATTAAATACATCACTTTTGTAGAGAAGGTATCAATCATGTTTACACATTTGAAACATTCATGTCAAATGAATATGAGGAAGATATGGAATAGTTTAAAACATAAACTTATTAATAATGTTATAAATATCATATTAAACCAATAAATACTATTTTTTAAATACCCATGAAAAATCAAACCGATCATTCATAGATGTGGTAGCCCACAATTTCCGACGATGACAATTTCATTTTTAAAAATAAATTGTGGAAAATAAATAATGATCATTCCAATAATATAATGAAATTAATTATAAAAAAATAATTTTGTAATTATATAAGATTGTGTGAATTTTATTTTTATGTTAGAGATAAAAGAGAAAATAGGTTATCGAAATATTATAATTCATGTTAAGAACTGTACTTTTCCCTTAGATGGATTATTGAAAAAAGATGACATATGGATTTTCTGAAGATAAATGGGCTATCAAATATGGGAGAGTGATTTAGGGAAAGTAAGAATGGGTAGATTATAAATATTATTTCAATAATAGAGTGACATCTAAGGGGTGGTTAATGACACAATTTATAAGGGAATAGAGATGCATTTTTTTATTAATATCAAATGAAAAGTCTCAATTCAATGGTGAAATGAATCCAATAATGGACAATAATATTGGGAGGTAGGGTTATAGTCGATCATCCACTAACCATTCATTTTAAAAAATGTTTTGGACAATTTTGTTTGTCATATTCTAATATCATCCCTTTCACCATTTTTTATTTTACTATAGTAACAATATTTTTAACTAAGTAAATTGTATATTTTTCCAAAAATAAAAATTCACCTTATTAAATAAATTAGAAACAATATTATAAATATGAAATAAATTTTTTAAAATAAAACATTTATAGTTAATAAAAATTAATTTTATCTTTAGCAAATATAAGGGATAAATTATTTTTAGAATAAATTTTTTCTTACATTAAAATTTTGAGTAATATAAAATTACAAATAATTTAAATTTCTATGAAATTTATTGGTTTATTATTAACCAAATAATATTTATGGATAATTAAAATAAAAAACAGAACCTAATTACAAAGTAAAAAATATTAATTAAAAGTGAAAATGAAAAACATATTTTATTAGGATATACGATTACATATGTTTTTAAAATGTAAAATAAATTTTTTATAAATTCAAACTACATTTTTAAAATGATTAATTTTACTCATATAATATGTTTTTCTCAACATCGAATTTTACCTATGTTTTATAATGTTTCTATAAAATTATATAGTCATAACCGCAAAAATATTATTAAAAATTATATTTCCACAATTCACCTGAAAATCCAATTTTTTTTAAAAAATATAAAATATTTATCCTAAGTTAATATTTCTATGTGAAATAACAAATTAAAGATATTTTTTAAAAAATAAACCGAAAAAATTTGTAATGGTAGATTTTTACTAGAAATCAAAAATATAAATAAAATATTCCATTATTAAAATTTTTGTAGGGTTCTTAATAATATTTCATATCATTTTAAAATTTTAGAAAATATAAAATATTAGTTCAAATATAATAATATATTAAAACATGTCAATTTAATTTATTGGGATAATATATAAAACACTTCAAATTTTTATTTTTTATGGAATATTCCTTTTTTAATAATTATTATTATTAAATATTTATCCTCTAAATGGAATTTAATTTTGATTGTGTGAAACATAATTATTTAATAGAGGATTAATTATTCATTTAATTTATATTATAATATTCATCTAATATGTTATAAATCCACATAGTTTGGTGTTCCTTGTAGAGAAATATATAGAATTTTTTTATTATTTTAAAAACATAACTCCAAATTTTGGAGGTGTCACAGGTTTGATGATTCTTCTTTGGAAGGATTTGGTGCATCATGACCATTAGGTTATGTCATACTATAACCCTAGATATGGGGGATTTCACTATAACTATTGTGGTTTTTCTCAATGGAAATATGTGTAGTCTTTCATTATCAATTAAGAAGTATTGTTCAATTATTTAAATTCCAAAGGATGTTTTATTCTCTATTTCTTCACATGTGCAATGTTCATTACTCTTTCCATTTTTACTAATGTGAGATCACCATCATTCATCAATAAATTAATTTTCCCTTTATCCATTTGACTGTATATGGTGAATCAACAGATCCATATTTAATATTCATTCATTAATATTTTTATTCCTATGATTTATGGTGGATGTGTCCATTTATGCTTATTTTTAGTTATTTTATCCAATATCATGATTATAGACATTTAGGATAAAATAATCCAATGATATTCTACCAGAATCTCCCTACAAGAATAAGGTATGTGTGTCCTATTATATCCCTTTGTTTTATGATATTTTTCCATGTGTGTACTATGTGATGTCACATATACAGATTGAAAATTATATTTTTATTATTAAATAACTTTTGTGGAAAAAGACTGAAACCTAACATGTTTCAACCTAAAAACATCAAATAGAATAGAAGATTAAAAATATTAAATGAAAAAATTAACCTATTAGAATAAATATCCTTATATTATTTATAGAAAATATAAGTTACCTTTTTTTATTTTTTTCATATTTAAAAATTACTTTAATTTGATAAGTCATCTTTCCCAAATTTTGGATGAAATTCTCCATGGTTGTCTTCTTTTCCATGAAACCTATTTTAAAAATTAGATATTTATTATTGATCTAATAACTTTACTACTTATTATTGACCACTTAAATTGGTAAACCTTCTATCCTAATAGCATCATCATGAGAAGCATGAATAATAAAGGCCTCCTCCATAAATTCTTCCCTAGAGTGCATTATAAGTTCCCAATTTTCCCTTACTTACTCACCTACAACCCACTGTGTTCCATTGATAAGATCTATTGTTACATAAAATAATGTATCCACCTTTCCGGAAATCCATTAAGGATCCATCAGAGAATCCCCAATAATCATAGAGGATCCCCAAGATAGATCATTTATCATTTTACCCATCTTCTCAAGAGATTGTTTCATAGAAACACCACCTTCGGCCATTGCACTTCCACCCAGAAGGATCAAGATAATCTTATTCACCTTATCATTCTAATTGGAATCAATATCCATTGTCATAGACTGAAACTTTTTGACCTACCTTTTCTCCATTATTTTAGGTTGTTATGATTAATCTTTATGCACTTTGTATTTCTTCCACATTCTCATAATGAAAATCCATGTGTCTTTGTTTCCTATGTTCCCCTTGTTCCTCCTTCGGTTATGAAGAACTCTATTGTTCCATCAATTTTCACTGTCATTCGATATTTGAAAATTAATATCCCCAAGAAAACGCACCTGAGATGAATCCCTTTTTTAGGGGTCTCTTTTCTGATACTTCTACTCTAATTTAATCAAATAAATTTACTGGGTTTAAATAAGGCGTGGTCTTTCCAGGGATTTACACCTTCATAGAATCCTCAAATCATGAGAACCATGAAGTGTTTTATCCTAAAACTGAAATTCCATAGAACCTCACTCACTTTTCATCTATGTCTCCACTCTAGGGTTATTCCCACTTCCATATTTCATAACCCCTACATTGGTGCCTGAAATTAGACTAGAGGGATAAGAATCCAATGCAACAGTAACACTCACCTCCTTAGTTCCCACCAAACCCTATGGAATTTCATAATAGGCATGAGATATCCTAGATAATTCTTCAAGAGAATAAAAGTTTCTACCACCTTTGGTTTACACTCATGTGGTCCATAGTGAACAATATCCACATTAAATTGTTCAATATGAACAACCATATGTTTCTGTTCAATCGGAAGTTCACCAGAACAAGACACCGAAGCTTTACTGATTCTTGTTGACCCTGAGTCTGTCTACTAAAGGATATTAATAATCCCACACCTACAAACTACCACTAAGTGACCCAATTTCGTAACCAAAGGGAAAAAATATATCCACCAATAAAAAGAACATGTTGTTTGTAGTGTAAATATTTCCCAACATTAATAAAAATGTATTTGGTTTCCCTTCTTGAAACCTCAACTTCCACACAGATTTAGGGGGATATATGGGTTAAAACCGATCTTGTTCTACTTTCAGAACATAGATATCTTACAACATTATTGACTAGTGTAATAATAATTGAAGTGTTTTTAAAAAAATAATAGATTTTATGGAATCTAATTAAAATCACCATGGTAGGTGTATCCAGATTCATGTGAAAATCATATGTTCGCTTGAATAAATAGAATCAGGATCCATTGTAGTTTCAAGGGGCACTAGGACAAGCCTTAACCAAATAGGTCTAGGATTCCAACCAAATCATGATATTCATTTTTTCAAGTAGACCCCCCTTCCCTAGATCTTGTAAAACCTACAATAAAAATATATTTATATTGAATGAATCCTCTAAAGGATGAAACTATTTGAATTAAGAAATCAATATCAAATTCAAAAGAGACGAGGAATCATTGAAATTTGAACATGAAATTAGAAGATGGAGGAATTTTTTTGGATAGATATATATAATTAAGGAAATGAGAAATCATGGGGAGGGAGTTAATGAAGTTGGGATTGGAAAAGGGAGATAAAGAATGAGATGGTTCTCCTGAGAAGGACGACAAATGTCCTCCTGTAATAGCCCTACTCTTTATTACAAATTAATTCATGATTTATTACAAAAAGTACAAATAATAAAACTCAAAATATAGGTTTGTATAGTTTTTTGGGGAATTAGTTAAATTAAATAAAAACTAAAATAGTAAATAAATCATATTTATTGAAAACTTCTTTAAGATTCTCATATTATTCCTTCAATTTTAAAACTGAAAGGGATAACCCGGGGATATAAAAAAGAAAGTTGTGAGCTTTAAAGACCAGTAATGGAATTAACCTGGAATAACATGAAGAATTTAATGTAGGATGTAAAATTATAATACCAATGAGTCATAAATGGGGTTTAAATCATAAACATGAATAATAAAGCACGATCTACCATGATAACATAAATGAAATCATTGGAAATTTGGAAATAATAGAAAACAATTCCTTTTAAAAATATGAAAAGGATAAATTATAAGACATAATGGTGGAACAAATTACCATGATTGAGTAGGTTTACTGCCTAATCCATTAAATTAATTCTCATAAGACTAAAACATTACTGAATCTACTAGATCACTATATAATTCCAAGAACACCCGTCACTTTAATTTTATTCTCATGCTTTAGTGTACAACAAAGATTATAAAAAATGGATTCATTTTTCATAAATCTTTTTCCTAGGTCATTTAGTGTGGAATGAATACATTTAAGTCCAAAATAAAAAAATTATACATACGTAAAGGTGAACACCCTTGATAGGAAATCGATATGATTATTCACTACAAATTTTTTTCATGGCGTATCGCGGTTGAATTTTGGCAGAAAAATGAGGGAATCTAAATTTTAATTGATTAGATTAATGATGGAGGATGAGGTATATAATATTTTAGGAATAATAGGGGCAGTAAGGGGGATATCGAATATCATATGAAAACATTATTAAATGGAGAAAAAGGGCATAATATAATGAGGATATTTGAATAAAGAGGAGAGATAAATGAACCCTTTCCTTGAGAATCTGATTCCAAATGATTTGAAAGAGCTTTTTTAGAGATCGTGTGATCCTTGGGAGGACTATAGAGTGGGAATGGATGAGTAAGGATGTGAAAAAGGGTTTTTAGTGATGTTAAATGAGATTTTTTGTGGGATTCTATAGGAAACAAGTGGGTAATTCTTTATCACTTCATAATCTTAGGTTTTGGACTCTATATAAAAAAATAAATAAAACCACAAAAATTCCCATGGGTTTTCTAACATTTTCTAATCGTGAGGGGTGGTTTTAATTATATAGAAATATAAATATCCAAAATTATTAAAATATTATCCTTGGTGATTTGGAGGTGAGTCATACTCTTAAAGAAATGATATTAAAACCATAAAATATATTATAGGTTTTGGAGGATACATAAAGGCTTTATAAAACTAATAAAATTTAAATTAAAATAAATTATATTATATGTAAAACAAATATTCGTTAACTTATACCCTTTATATTATTTAATAAATCATGTTTGGGTCATTACGATGCCATAATACACACCATAAAATTATACTGTATTTATTTTTACCCAAAAGTTCATCTATCACAGAAATATATGAAACATTATCCATCGGATAATTTTGACATTATGATTCCAAAAATAAATTTCATTTAATAATAATTATTTTATAAATATTTGAATTTTTACATTGAACATATTAATCGACATTTATTAAGAAATCATAGGTTTTTTGACAAAAATAGTTTTCGAAACCTTCAAAAAATTTTATTTGAACTCATAAAAATGATATGATAATTAATATTTAATAAATCATATTTAATAATTCCATTTCAAAAAACAATTATTTATTTCAAAAATCAATTATGTCATCAAAATTAATTCCTTAATTGAATTTGAATATTAAGAAAAACTACAGTTTATGTTCTATTATATCAAAATAAAAATCATTTATAAAGTAGTGATTAGAAGTAAATATAAACATTATTCTATTAAAAATATTATATTAATTTATATATTATTATCATTTTCATATATATCACTTTAACGCACCAAAAATCACCCAAAGGGTAAGGTGTGAAATGGTGAGATTTTCATTGGGTGGTTAGGCGTACATGGAATTTTTCATGATAATGATGAGCTTGAACTTATCCCATAAATGGGTTTGATAAAGCATATGATTTTAGATCTCATCATGGGATTGGTTATGGGAAATCTAAACAATTTTATGTCCCTTGGAAGCTCTAATGAAAGGGCTTCATAGTGAAAGATCCTTCTGATTAAGGCCATCACATTTTCTCTGTCAACTGGATTTGGTAAAACAATATATTTATACAAATTATATGATCACTATTAAATGTGTATATTATCAATGGTTATGATGCTTAGTAGTATTTTAAATCTAATAGGATATAATAAAAACAAATAATTTCATTAGTTTTCCATATCCATAATTTTTTATAATTAATTTATTTAATCCAAAAAAGGAATATTATTTTTAAATTTTTGGGTTGTTAGAATCACCCCCTTTAAGAATTTTCTCTCTAAAAATTTAAATTTTACACATTAAATATATTGGGGTAATTATATTTCATCACCTCCTCCAATTCCCACGTCGCTTCATCAAACATGTGGTTTTTCTAATGCACTTTGACTAGGTGAAATGTCTTATTTCATAGAGATTTGTCTCAACGATCTAAGATCTTCATTGGATGCTCCTCATATGAGAGACAATTTAATAATGTAAAAACCTATTGATTGAGTAAATATGTGGGGTATAGTATGTAATTATTCAATAAGGATACATGTAATATGTCATACACTTGAGATAGGTTAAGTGGGAGCACCAGTCAAAATGCCCCCTCTCCAATACAATCATAGATCTGAAAGGGATTGATGTACCCTAGACTATGATTTACTTCCCTCCAAAATTTAATTATTTTTTTCCAAGAAGATATATAGTGGAATAACATGTCTCAAAAATGAAATTGTAGGTATAATTGATGATTTTTATCACAACTCCTCTACTGAATCCGAGAAGAACTTATTTTTATTCTGAATGGTCTTAACCTTTTCCAAAACTTCTTCAACCATTTCAGGACCTGGAAGTTTCTGTTCTCCAAGTTATTCCAAAAAATCTGGTATTTTGGACCACTTTCAATAAGTTGATTAATAGGGTCTATTTGGATTCTTTAGTGGAAACTATTATTATAAGATAATTAAACCATAGGGAGATGTCTATCCTATCGAAATTTCATGTCAGTTGAGCATGATTTCAAAATTTTCTCATGTTTCTAGATATTCCACTCTGATTGAACATCATTTTTAGGATTCTATATTGGGATAAAGGTCAAAATAGTATTTAAAGGTTGTTGGAGACACTTCCAAAACTTGAATGCAAATCTTTGATATCGATCAGATAGAATAAATAGTTTTTTTCATGCAACCTCGCTACTTCTATAATGCAGTTCCAAATAAGTTGAATGAGTGAGAAAACCTATCAAATTGAAATGAAGTGAGTAGAATTTATAAAAAAATCCACCACAACCTAGATATCATTATTTCTTCTTGATTTCTTTGGAAGACTGGTGAAAAATTATACGGTGTTGTTTTCCCATTTTAATATTGGTATGGGTAATGTTTTCATCATCCCATTAGTTAATTTCAATTCCTTCTTTACCTGCTAACATGCAAGACATATTGATGTTTATTCTATGATCTAATTATTCATATTCCTTTACTAATAGTTCTCTCAGAGATCTCGATATGTATTTTTACTCTCTATATGGTTAGAGAAATTAAAACTATGTGTATAAACCAAAATTTACTAATTTAACATAGGATTATATGGTACACATAGTCATGACACAAATTATACAAATATTTTTTCATTAACATTAAACTCCAAGTATTTCCATTATTTTATAGTTTCCACTTTTTTCAGAATTCTTGAATAATCTCTTTAATCACCCTTTATCTTCTCTTGGATGCACAATTGAGAAATTATTTGTGAATGGATAGACAATGTTACTCCATTTATGAATCCCATGTCGATCCTTTTCATGTCTTGTTAGATAAAATCATTCCCAATTCCCTTGAATGACACCATTTTTGGATCCTTTCTACTTATATCATATTCCACTTTATTGGATTTTCCATAATGGTAGTTTAATGATCTTTTACAGTCCTCGGTTAGCTATAACCATCTTTGTTGGTTCATAATTATCTCTTTTTATGAAAAAATACAATTGAGGATTTTGTGTTCAATATTTATTTCACACTTCTACACAATGAGATAATGCCACTAGATTATCAATGTGAAGATAATTGAAACTAATTCTAGATCATAAGTTGGGTATTTTATTTTGTGAACATTCAACTACCTTGAAGCATAAGTTCCTTGTCATTTTTCATTAACACGCAGCCCAAGACCTTGTTCGAAACATCCCTGAATACCCTGAAAAGTTGTCCAATTTTGGGTAGTGCAAGTATAGGTGAAGTGATAAGGCTTATTTTAAACTACATTAATCTCTATTAACATTCATCATTCCAAGATAACATGACTCTATTTTATGTTATCTATGTTAAAGTGTTTTACAATCATGGGAATTTTCTTACAAATTGACAATAGTACCAAGGTAATCCTTGAAAAGTACTAATATCTTTCAAATATGTTGTCCTAGACCATAATTCAATTTCTTATATCTTATAAGTGTACAAAAATATCCCATTTTTTATGATAATATTCCTTAATAATGAGACTTCATTCAACACTAACTTGAATTTTCTGTGATTTTCATAAGTCTCATCCTTTCGTATGGTCTTTAGCACAGTGAATAAATGTGCCTCATGCCCCTCATTTATGTTGGATTATATTAGAATAAAATCTATAAATACTACCAAATATTAATCAAGTTAATCAATAATGACTTTATTCATCTATTACATGAACATTTTTGTGGAATTAGTTAGTCCTAATGGAATTACAATGAACTAATAGTGATCCTACCATGTATAAAAAGAATTATTGGGGATATACTCCTTCACCTAAAATTGGTAATATCTTGAATGAATATCCACCTTAGAGAGGTATTTTTCTCCACACAACTAATAGAAAAATTAATCTATCCTTGGAAAAGGAAACATATTCTTTATCTCAATCATGTTGAGCTCGGGATAATCAATGAAAAGGTGTATTGACACATCCCTCTTCATTATAAAGTGCACTGGTGCAACCCTTGGTGAAGCACGAGGGAATATGATCATTTTATCTAGATTCTACTATATTTATTTCTTAATCTCCTAAAGTTATAAAAAATTAAATATAGAAAATTTGATAATGGAAACTCCCCTGATATATGCTCGATTGAAAATTAAACCTCTTAGTTAGGAGGAAGACCACACAAGTAATCCATAAACACATAATCTTACTCCCTAAAAATGGGAATTTCTTGAAAGATGATCTTTTATTTAGACACAATCATTTGAGATAGATATGATTTCCCGTTGAGAAATAATATCTATTCTTGAGAAGTTAGTGCTAAAGATCATTCATCCATATCCTTGAATTTGTAGAGAATTAGAGGAAGTTTTGTGATATGAAGAGTGATTTCCTTATTGCATAAATTTATGTCAGTTCTATATAATAAAATACCATCTATTCCCAAAATTTCATCAAATTCCACTAAATAGAATATCAAAAGGTTTTTGGGAATTTCAACCAACAAAATTTGATATGGGAGGAGTTATATACATGGGATGTAATAATTTCCCCATTTTTTATTTTCATCGATAGATCTACTTACTTGATTTTGGGTGGTGTTTGAATAGTTCAACTAAAATTTCCTGATATAAAGTAATGAATAAAACTATGGATGATAATATTAGATTTCATTTTTTGATTCTGGTTATAACTATATACTTTATCAAAATATACTTAGGGTTGACTTCTATAAAACTATTTAAAACATAAATGAGAATCCGATAAAATTAAAAGGATAACTTATAATTGAAATTTAATTCTTACCTTTTGATTTTTTAGGATTCAATATATGTTATCCATGATATATTTATTATTATAGACACTTATGGGTATTTTTCCCTTAATAATGGTTTATAATAAGGTTGTGAAATTACCAAAATATATCCCATGGGAGTGTCAACCTATGTGTGCAGCAAGGCCCATTGTCATTCACTAGATCATGGCCAAGTATTTCTCAACATGGTGTTTTTGGGTTTTACCACTATGTACATAAGTTCCAGAGCAACATCAACATGTAGTATCTAGATAAGGATGTTTTTTCTTGACAATCTACTTAATATATACTTATAAAAATTTATGGATGCTTTCTTATACATATTCTTATTTCTAATGATTTCTCTATAGTTTTATAATCCTAATCCCAAAATAACTAAACTTTTCCTTTGATTTCAACTAAAAACCCCTTCTATTTATTACAAATTAATTCATGATTTATAACATAAAAGTACACATAATACAACATGAATGATAAAAAATTATTTTTTATTTCTAGAATTAGGTACATTAAATAAAAAAAAATATAATAAATGCATCATATTTATTGAAAACATATTTAACATGGCCATATTATTCCTTCATATTTAAAAATACTTATACTAACATAGGAACATATTTAAGAAAATGGTGGGATATAAAGACTATTAAGGGAATAAACATGTCATAACTTGAAGAATTTAATACATTTTATAAAATTGGAATATAAATGGGGGCACAAAAAGGGTGAGAGTAATAGACTAGAATAATAAAGAATAATATGGCTTGATAACATAATGTCAATATGAGAATTTTGGAAACAAAATAAAACATTGCATCATAAACATATGTCAAGGGAAAAATCTAATAAATCATGATGGAAAAGTCCTATAATGGATTAGGATCACTATTTAATCCCTTTCATAAAGTTTTATGACACTAAAACATTACCTAATTAATTTAATACTATATATTTCTTAGCACACCCATCACTTTCATTTCATTCTCATGTTTAAGTGTGCTTCCATGAAAATAAAAAATGAAATAAATTTTCATCACTTTTTATTTCATGATCAAGGAGTGTGGAATAAATACATGTAAGTACACAATAAAATATGTTTAATTTCAAAAATGTGAACACCGTTGAAATGAATTGGGAACAGTTATTCATTATACATTTTTTTGGAATGGAATATCATGGAGAAATTTTAGCAGCACGACAGGGGTGTATTATTGTTCATTGACGGAATTAATGGAAGTGGAAGGGTTATCTCATAATTTAGTAATCATAGGTAAAGTAAGGGTGATATGGAAAAAAATATCAAAATATTAGGAATTTGAGAAAAATGGAATAATATAATGAATATAATTGAATAATGAGAGAATGAATATAACCTATACATTGAGAGTGTGATTCAAATTTTTTTTTAGAGAATATTCTTAAGAGATTGGAGGCCCATTGGAAAGAATCTAGAGAGGGGAAGTAATATTATGGATATTCTCTATGGACTTTGGGATAATAGAAATTGGATATTATATGGGATTATATAGGAAATTAGTTAGAAATTGTTTATCATTTTTGAATCTTAGGTTTTGTATTCTATATTATAAAATAACAAAAAAAACCTTACCCTAATTTTTCCATTGTTTCTAAAAAAGAAAATTTATTTTCATTATTTTATAAGGTAAATCTCCAGAATTATTAAAATATTACCCTTGGTGATGTGGAGGTGAGTCATACTCTTAATGAAATGATTTTAAAACCTTAAAATATATTATAGGTTTTAGAGGATTCATAAAGGCCTTATGAAATTAATCAAATAGGCGTAAAATAATATTATTTTAAGGTAGAAACATATATTTATCCACTTATACCATTTATAGTACTTATTATACCACCTTTTGGTCAGTATGATTTTATAATACACAATGTATATTTATATGGTATTTAATTTTGTCCCCAAAATGTGACTGTCTCAGAAAATTTTGAAACATTCATCGTTACATAGTTTCAAATATCCTGTTCCAAAAAAATAATATTTATTTTATGAAAATTATTTTGTAAACATTGGAATTTTTAGTTTTAAAATAATAAATGACATTTATTAAAAATTCTGGGTTTTTTCTAACAGAAACAGTTTTCAAACCCTTATAAAATTGAAATTTTACTTCATAAAAATTATATGAACATTTATATTTAATAAAAAATAATTAATAATGATATTTAAACGAATAATATTTCTTCAATAAATCTATTAATTTATTAAAATAAATTCCTTAAATGAATTTTAATATTACCCAAAAATAAAATTTGTGTTTTATTGTTTCAAAATAAAAATTGAATATAATGTAATGATTAGAAATAAATATAAACATTATTCAATTGAAAATAAAATATATATTTTCATTTAATGATGTTCCTGATATATTTCAATTTAATACACCAAAAAATCACTAAGGTTATGGTGTGAGAAGGTGAGAATTTAATGGGGTGGTTCAACATACATGGTTTGGGTCATGATGTTGATGACCTTAAACATCCCCCATAAATTATTTTGATATTTCTTAAGTAGCTGGATATCAACAAGGGATTGGTCATGGGAAAATCACAATGATTCTATCTCCCTTTGAAGCTATGATAAATTGGATTCATATGGCATGATCCTACTAGCTGATGCCACCACTTCCTTTTTCTATGTCAATTTTATTTGTTAAAACCCTATATTTATAGTAATCATATGATCATAGTTCAATGGATATATTATTTAAGGTTATGATACTTAATGTCCTATTAAATTTGATAGGATATTACAAAACCAAATAGATTATATGTTTTCCACATCCTTAGTTTATGATAATGAAATTACATAAACCAAAATGGAATTTTATTTATAAAATTTTAGATCATTACACCTCCCCCGCCAAGGGGGGAGGGACTGACATATTGACCATTTCATTTAGGGAAGAATAGGAATCAACATCATAGGAATCGACCCCAAACTACCCTCCTTACTATGTGATTTTACATAGACCTAATGTGTTCCTATTCTTAAACATAAAATTATTATTGATTCATTTGTTTCATGAAGGAATCAAATTTTTCTAGAAATAAATAATCCCTTAATAAGAGTAGAGAATAAAATAATAGTTTCTATACGAGGGATGATTTGAATAAATGAAATATAATATTTTGGTGCAAACACAAAGTTTTTTAAATAGAGCTATCACCTAATAAGATAATTATAGTTTCTTTAATATCATTAATTGTCTAATAAAGTGATGTAAATGTGGTGATATCCAATGTGAGTATAAGTTCGAGGCACGTTTGGGTATGTTTATAAATTATTTCAGTATCTTCCATGTGATCTAATTGGGAGAGTGACATGACTTGATAATCTATACAAATATTCCTTGAAAAATGATTTTTTCCATGAAAATAACTAGGAAATACCGATATTGTAGTAAGGGATATTATATATATTCAAAATTATTTTGGGGAAAGGATTTAAGTGTTCAGATGTTTGATATGGATTTAAGGAGTGAAAATATCCCCTAGTCTATTAATATATTTGATATTTTCCCGGGAGGGTAGATATTCCCATAGGTGTTGATATATTTGAGTTTGTATAGGGGAGGACCACTATTCCCCCTAGGTTTTTAGATATATGAGTTTGTTATAGAGTGGGAGATTATTCTCATCTTATAATGTTGAGATCTTTTATACGGTTCTAGTTTGGGATGTTATTCCACATAGGTGTTGAGATATTTCATATTGTTTTGGGAAGGATGATTACACCCACTATATGTTGAGATAATTGATATTATTTTGAGGTTGGGAATTGTCCTCTCTAAGTTATAATATATTAAAGTAGGTTTTAGGGAGGGGTAATATTTTCCTAGTAGTGGTTATGCTTTTGAGATGATTAAGAGGAGGGGTGTTATTCCACTAGTTGTCGATGTATAATGTTCTTAGAGATTTATGCACTAGAAGAAGAGTGTAGTGTTGATAATGTGCAACACCATAAATCATAAAGATTAGATGTGATTTTTATATTGTTATTTTTTCTATTTATAATGTAAAATTATTATGAACTCTTTTTACATGGGATATGTTTGGGGTAACCTAGAGTTGTGCGAATTGATTTTTACTCCATCGTTTCTTTCCCCATAGAAGGTTCCCTAGAATACTTTATAGTTATAGGTCTGGATAAGGGGAATGACCTTATAAATGATGGATATGATTGAATGTGCATGTGTATATTGTAGATGGTATGTGGAAGGGAAACATGGCTAGTTTTGGGATTTTCCATGTTTTTTTTACTTTTGATTATTTTATAAATTGATGTATTTAATATTCCAATTAAAGATCTTGGTTATGTATTTTGGAACATTATAACATTAAATATTGTTAATATAATTATATAATGAATTTAAATTATTTACTTTTGGGATTTGGGAGTGGCATTTTTTTATTATAGATATATTTGGATGACTATTATTGATTATACCTCCACTGTTATTTTTTGTGACCCGATCTATAGAGATTTTTCTTATAAAATAACTATAATAACCTTGATAAATATCAGAATCTTATAGAATATGGTGATGCACACATGATGTATATAGCACCCAAGCCATGCCAAAGTGGAGGTGAACCAGGCTAAGGATGTAACTGAGTCCACAAAAATATTTTATATTTTTAATGAATAATTTTTATAGAAATTTTCTCTAAATTTTTATATATAAATATAAAATATATTACTTTTATTTTTTATTTGGTTATCTAATCCCAGAAATTTTGTTAAACTTTATAATATAATTATTTTTCTTATTTTCATACAAAATAATAATTTGTGTATAATTTAATTCCATAAATAAATATAAAAAAAATAAAATTACAACCATTAAATTATTTTATAGAATAACATTAACAGTGGAAGGATAAATAAATTCTATAAGATCAATAAAAAAATTTAATATAAAAATATGTAAATTACAAAACTAAAATATAGAAATATGATGGATTTTGGCCTCCTAGAAATTCCACTATCGTAAATATCACTATACTATAAAAACAAAACATTTATAGGAGAGTTATATTTTGTTAATGATTCCTATAAAATCATGATAAAATTTTGAATGAATGAATAATGAAGGAAAAAAGAGGTATTTATATATTGTTTAAATAATATATTTCCATTTTATACATTAATCTTAGAATAGTAAATTAACCGTTAAAATAGTAACCTAACCGTTAAAATAGTAACCTAACCATGAGAATAGTCACAAGGCTATTGAAATTTGAAAATGACTATTAATTAATATTTTTCATGAATTGAAAAAGAAAATATAAATATTATAATACCCTTTTTTTCTAATCTTCATACATTGAAAATATATAAATATATATTTTTAATAAAGAATAATTTAACGTATATAGTAAAAAATTATTTTTTATATAAAATATAATTACATAAATTACCTAAAATATAAAATGATTTTTTTTATTTATATTTTAATCATCCAAGATTTAATTTTTTGAATATTTTAGTAAAGTATAATTTTGTAGCTGTATATTTTAAATTTTTTGAATACATTAGTTTTTTAGCATTTTAATCATTTAAAACATTAGTGAATAATTTATTATATACTTTTCTTGATTAAATATATATTTAATTTAAATATAAATTATTAAAAAATATTAAATTGATTCAATAAAACCAAAAATATATTTCCATTTCACTAGTGGTATTTGATTGAAATTAATAAATATTTTTATTCTTTACTTTGAATGTGTTTTTCAAATGAGGCATTAGGATTTAAGAAATTAACTGTAAAGAAAATGTATTTTTTTGTCAAACAATATTATTAGTGAAATTAATAAATTTTAGACTTCTTTTCTGGAAAATAAAACAAATTATATAACATTTTATTCAAAATTGCTCATATCCTTTGCTGATAAAAACCACATGCACTACCCATTTCATTTATCCTGTAACACATCTTAATTAAAAATATATTAATTAAATTTTCTTTTTAAACCACGTTTTACATATTTTTGAAACACATATCTATCCAATAGACAATCATATAAGGTATTAAGTCTCATTCTAAAGATGTCATGTTAAAGGAAAAGAAATGTTTTTCAAATCCAAATAATTTTATTTCCATGATCCTATTAAAACATTAATAAAAAAATTATTTTTTTCTCATTAATTCAAAAAACTTGTGTAATTATACTAAAATTTTATTTTTAAAAAATAATAAATAGTTTTACTTTCTCTTAATCAATCAAAAGATAAATTGTTCACAAAATAGTAGGCATAAACCAAAGATGTGAACCATGGTGTTTTTCATTATATATGGATTTTAAAATGTAATTATTTTATAAATATATCATTAATAGTTATTTAATTTCATGATTTTTTTAATAATAAAAAAATTTGTATGATATTAATTATATTTGAGAAATTATATAATGATCAGCTCAATCGCTTAAGAAATAGATTACCAAAAAACATCTCAAATTTTTTTAGTATTTATGTTTATCTATTAAAATATAGAACTTTTATATAATTGAATTGATATAACCTTAAAACATGACACATTTGAAATACATTTAACCATATAAAAAATATTCACCATTAACAATATACTAATACTCATTAGAAGTTGTAAACCGAATAAATTAATTCCATAAAAATGTACCCAATAAATCTATTAAAAAAATAGTATATGAATATTTGTTGATGGTAATAATTGGAATAAGGATTACTAAAATTCTATGATTTATATCTAAAGAATGAAATTAAGTTATTCAAGAGGATAAAGGGGCATATTATCTATTTGAGAATCAATATAAGGGGACTATCACACACTTTCCTTATATTTTTTTGGTATTTTTTATTTATCAGTCACGTATATATATAATTCTATTTTGTTCTATATAAATAAATTCATAATTTTAATGTTACTATTTTATTTTATTTCCATGGGAATATTATTTCCACTATTATATTGTACTGATAATTTTTTTAAGTTAGTCCATATGGAATATGTAATTAAAACATATAAAAATTATTTTTTAGGTATCTATAACATCATATATATATATATATATTGTTTTATTCATTTTATATCACAATTAATTCTAAACATATATATTTGTATCATCTTTTGTTTTAGTTTTTTTCGTTCTTGTATCATTTGTGTAGATCCTTATCCATTCTCCTTTATTTTGGTAAAGAATATTTTCCTTAATAATTTCCTCGATTCTTTATTTTTTATTACTTTAAAATGTGGACATCTTTTCATAGCCTATATTTTTTAAAAAATTTGATCATAACCTTTGAATTCCCCAATATGATTTATTACCTTTTATGGGTACCAACTTGATTCATCATTTGACTATTGTTTATGAAAATATTTTATAACAAATTCTATTATAAAGGGGTTTTCATTCTTATTAATGACTTATGATTTAAATTATATGTAGTACAAAAATTTATGACATATTTTTAGTTGATGGGTGAGACAAAAATTATTCATCTTCCAAATAAACTAGTCAATTCTTACATCTCATGAGAAAATATCCATGGTGTATACAATGTATGAATAGTACATTATGTTATGGTGTATTGTATGTGATCCTCGATATATATTTATGATAACCTATTTTATATTTGTTATATTTTATAAATATTATTATGTCCATCTCAAGATTATTATAATAATATATTTAAAAGGGTTTTAGAAGAAACTTTATTTTATTTATAACATTGGGGTATCCCATTAAATTATATGGGATCACTGAGGTATACAAGATTAATATGATGATGTAAATAAATGATCAAGTTGTTTAATTTTAAAATTTTGTATTAAATATAAAATCTAGAAAATAAATTTTACTATTATATTCTATATGGTTTTATCAAATTGGTATTACACAAATAATGTATTAACATTTTTTTAATAATATGTATGTTGTTATAAACAGAAAACTATATTTGAATTGATTTTATTAAATCCAAAAAATGGATTACATTTTACTGTGGAAGAATCATATCATTTTGGGAATTTTTTTTTCATTAAACTGTTAATGAGATATAATATTTTTATTTCAGTATCTCTATCTATTTCATTATTATTCACATCATATAATGATATAAAAGAGCACTAACATGCATCAAGATCCAAATAGTGAAGAGTTCCATATTCAAATATAAATTCACAATCAATAGAAAAATATAGAAAAACAATATTATAAAAATTAGAAACATCTATATTTTAAAATTCTGAAATTTTTATGTTGCATGTTTTTAAATTTAAATCAGTCTATACATGTATAAAAATAAAATAATTTTATATAACCAATTAAATGACTACTTTGGATTCTTATTATTTCTAAAATATAATTCTTTAATTTTTTTTAAAATTATTAGAAATATCGTGGACTTTATATATGATTCCGATAACCAAGAGAAAATATAAGACAATAAGATTTAGATTATAGGATCTTATGATGTTAATAAATAATTAAGTAATGACCTATTTAATTTTCTCTAAAATTTCAATTCATTCATTTATTTCAATTGTTCCCCAGTCATCAATCATTTTTAATGGGATTTATTTTTCATAGATAAAATTAATATTATATAAGTTTTTGAAAACCTATTAATCGTATTATACCAAATAAATTAGAATAAACAAGGAAATAATATTTTTTGAATAATAATGGAATTAAAATAATTTTTTATGTATTAATGATGTATGTTATAATCCATTCATTCATTATATTTGAATCACACCACCAATAAAATTAATCTTAGGGAAATGTATGTTTACAAAAATAAGATAACATAGAAATAGAAAAAAGGTTTATAAAACATGGTTTTATAATATTGGAACGGTTTAAACATATTATTTAGATTTCATGGTGTAGATTGTTTTTATTTTTATTTAAATGATAAGATTTTAATAAGTACCATTATTTATAGGATTTTATATTATATTTTTGATTTTTTTTCAAAATATCATAGTAGAGTAATTATTTTTTTAAAATTTTAAAGAATTATATTATTATAAAATGATTTATGTATAGTAAAAAGTCGTTCTATTCATTAATAATATGTTTTATAGGTGTTAATGATTGTAGATTTGAGTTTTTATGTGTATTGGTGGTGAATTGATGAGTCACTAGGGGTTTGGGGAAAAGCATCGGGGATAAAACCTAAAAATGTAACACCTTGATATTTAAATATATATTTATCCATTAAATGAGTACTGCTTTTCAAAGCTTGTGATAAACTATCAATCAAACTATAAGGAAACATGATACTATTGTTAAAATAAAATATTAAAAAAAAATCTATTTATTATGAGGTCAATATAATAAATAATTGTGAAAAAATTAAGATCGGAATAAATTTAAAATTATATAAAAAAATGAACAAATAATATTTACACATATTATCTTATAAGAATATCAGAACCCCAATGAAAACTAGAGATAAAAGTAAAAGAATAACTACTGTTGGCGCGATGAGAGTGAAGTAATAATTTTATGGATTTATGTGTGTTTATATGGGAGGGTCGTATAGTAATTGGGATTATATATCCAATGAGATCATATATTTAATAGGATTATATAAAAATTGGTCCAGTATGACCATCGTTATTATATTGTTATAGGGTATTATAATAATAAAATTACTACCAAAAGAAACCATTTGAAATGATTAGAAAGATATTTTTTTCAAATAAATATTGTTATGTTTTTTAGTATTTTATTTTAAAAAATTAGTAACATTATAAATATAATTTTGAAAATATGTTATATTTACACATATTACAAGTATATTAACATTCATATAATTGCAGATACTAGATACAAAGTGAGTATAAATAGATTTTATGCCATAAAAATATATTCTCTAAGAAATCAAAAATCTTTCCTTTCCTCAGTAGAAATTCTAAATAATTTATAAAAATTTTAGAAACATTATTTTTACAAATTAAAATATTTTTAAAATACTTATTCCAATATTATATTTGTGTTAATATATTTTAATTTTTTAAAAATATTGATTTTTCAGTGAATAGTAATTTTTTTGACTTTAGTAAAACGTTCTTTTCTTTTTATAAAAAAAAATTATTTTAAAAGTCAAATTATCTTATGGATTTGGTATAAAAGTGATATAATATCCATTTTATTTAAAATAATATAATTAATGTCCTTAAGATCATTATTGTACATAATCATGATATAATATAATTTCTTATATTGATGAAATAATTTTATAAAATTATTTTTCAGCACATATTTTTTTTAATTTAAATAATTCAAATAATATATAATAATAAATAACATAAATGAAAATTATATATTATATATATGATTATATTTATTTAAATTAATATTACAATGATAACTAATAAAAAAGTTAATGAAATATATTGTTTTTAATAAAAATGAATCTTCATAAAAAACTGTTATTCATCATGTTTTGGAGGATTATTTTACAATTATTTTCCACCACATCAAAAAATTTAACTTAGAAAAATGGATTCTTTATTTGGGTTCATGAGTTTGAATTTTGGTAAATAATTTCCTTTTATTTTTTTATTATGAATAGTAATTACAGTAAATAGTTATAACTATAATAATGGGTAAATCAAGTTAATTAATGGAAAACTAATGTGAAAAGGATTTAAAATATTCATAACACTAGTCATTTCTCTATTATATGATTGTATGTTTTCCATCCTCACATATGTTTCAAAATTATCTCCAGATGGATCCCTTTTTCTTTGATAATGGTTAATATAATATTTAAGTAAATAAAAATACAAAATGCCACTTTACCACTTTTAAATTAATATAACATGATCACACAAGGATAAAAATTTATTTTAATTGAATATTAAATTTTATTTTAAGATTAATGAAATTATATATAGGATGGTAATTTATTTTCTATTTTGAATGATTATATAATTATCTTCAATGCTTATACTAAACTTACACAATTATTGTGCAAGTAGTGGACAAAACAATATAAATAATATTAAAAACAGTAAAAGTAAAGTATTTTGGGATGAATTTTGGTGAAAAATAATATTTTAGATAATAATAAAAAATTATTTGTAATGAAATTTATTAGACTCGAATTACATGGATGTAATGATTTCTTTAAGAACAAATTTTGTGAATATTTCTTAAAATGACTTTAAGATTATTATATATGAAATAATATTTTATTAAATAAAAAAAAATGAATGTGAAACAGTATGATTATAAATGGACTTCATACTCCTCTCCACACTATTTTTGAGGTAATTTTTAACTTATAATGAAAATTATTACCCTTTAGTATTGAAACAATCATTACTGCAGTTATGGTCAAAATTGGTTAACAAAGTGGTTAAACCAAATGATATGATTTAAAATACTATTTAAGTAGATATAAATTTTTTTGTAATGAAATTTAAATCATATAAAATATTTTATTCTAAATTATGGACACATTGTACAACATCCACATGAATATGTGCTTAATATATTTAAATATTATTATTAGTTCCATGTTTGTATTTTCCATCGATATAAAATGACACCACTAATCGTATATTCTTTAGACTACCATGAGCCAAATATCATGGAAAAACAGTACAATACATTATCTGGAGGATTTTATCTTCCGAAAATATCTACCCTGGGGTCATTAATGGGAGATCTAAAGGATCTATTTTAAGGAAGATTTAATCCTCTTCCCCAACCAGGTAAAAATTTTCTCCTTATTTTACCACCGTCAATTATTTTCTAACCTTTAATATATAATAAAATCAATATATTTCATATAATATTATTCTATTATATTTAATTCATAATATTTATCTATCACCTTCTCCATCAAATGGAGAACACAAATATCATTCATGTGTATGGAGGACTACTGCCTCATGAACCGATGTAATTTGTTTTCCAACACTACCACACATGGATAATAATTATTATGGATGAAATGAATATATTATATATATATATAATATTATTAATATTCTTTAAATATAATATTTTATTTACCTTTTTACCCTTTCACTCATTAAAAAAAGATAACATCGATCATGGGTATGTGTGAACTACCACCTCTAGGAAGCGATATGATTCATTTTTGACGTCCAAATTTCATGGATGAAAAAAATAATATTAATATAACAAATAAATATGATATTTAATTCATGATTAAAATTATATATATAATGGAAATATGATCGTGATTAAAGTAACAATAATACGAAACCAAATTATACATGAAAAATGAAATTGTTAACACTCCAAAACATTTATTTTAATAAATAATTATCAATAAACAAGAATTTATAATTTATAATTGGATAATATATGATATTATAATTATATATATCGTTCAATTATATAAGTATAATAATATTAAATTTATTATACTGGAGTTTAAAAGAACATATGTTTCGATTCATATCTATGGTAATAGTTCTTCGTCTCAATTATGTTTAATTGAGATATGTTTTATATTAAGAAAATATTTTTATTTATAAGGTTTATATATTTATAATTTTAAATTTTATAACATGGATAATTCTTAGTTCATGGTATTTATAGTTTTAATTCAAAATATTTCATGCAAGGGGGTTTTATTTGAATCCTACCAATGTGGTAAGGGTTTAGTTCACAATTTCATCTTTATTCGATATTATTTGTGTTTATATTTACATTGAAGGAATTATATAATACATAAAATTTTAAACCGACAATAGTTATTCTAATACCGTTATTTTATGAAATTAATTCATTCCCTTTCATTCTACATTTTTTTAAGAACTCAAGATATGTAAATAATGTTTTTAATGAAAAGAAACATTGTTTTTTATTCAAACATGGTAATTTTTAAATGATGTTAACATTTTTATTCAAATGTATCAAATAATGTTTTAATAATCTCCAATAATGAATTAAAATAATTTTACCCATGTTTAACTTTACACTTAATTGATTAAATGGAATCTTCCTTTCATTTTATGAATATAGAAGTTGTTACCAAATGTATGGACATAATAATTATTTGATTGTTAACCACATGAAGGGATTTTCCACTTTCATAAAAATATGTTCCTTAAATAATACATTGTAGTTTTCTATGGTTTTTTATAAAAAATATTTTTAGATTTTAATTAAGATATATCTAAATGAAAATTCTATTATCATCAAAAAAATATTCTCGCCATTTTTTAAAAGTATTTTCATCTATATTGCCATGATTTTATGAATATTAAAATTTTGAAACGTTAAAATATAATGATAACATCCACTATATATCTCTATATGTCATATGATCAGTTTTTGAGGGATAATTTTGAAATTTCATATTCTTCTTCTTCCAATATAGAATATTATTGGGTATTAAGGCATCCAGATTATGTTGTATTTTTTAATAATTTTATGAATGCCTTGATAATATAATGTGATAGTTGGGTCTTGGAATTACATATCCCTTCAATGAATCCATATGTCTCATGTGATTTTTTTTGTTATTTTTCCTATTTCAGGTCACTTATGTAGTATTTATTTGCAAGTGGACATGATGGAACGTTTAAGATGTCAAATAACATGCTTTCCATCAATGTGAAATTACTTTTTGACATCCATGTGATTATTCAAATTAAAATTTTATCCATGGATAAGTTTAAATCTTATGTGATTGTTTATATTTAATTATTGTTTCATCATTTATTCCTACCATATTATTCATGATAAAATAGTTTATGATTTATTTCACTATACGTCTTCCCTTAATGATCATCATACTTAAAACCTTTATTATATTTCTTTTCCTTGACATGTTAGGAAGTATACAATGATTAATATGAAAGGATGTATTAAGGGTAATAATAATGATATCAAATAAAATATAATGATTTATTTTATGTTTTCTAATGTAATATGAGTTTCAATCATGTCTCTAGTTTACTAAGACTATAAAACTATTCAGTCCCTTGGGATATAGTCAATTGTATATATTTCCAACGCGATAAAGTAAAAATAGGATCTAAGATATCTTGGTTGGAGTTGTTTAACACCATGGTGTGGTGTGTCTTCGTTCTTTAAATCCATTATAGATGGATTATTTTTTAGGGATGATGAGTTTGGGAGGCATCTAGCCAAATTTAGTGTATTTTATGCCATATTTGTATTATAGATTGACTTTATACTTGTTTTTATAGTCAATGGTTGGTTTTAGTTTTTTCTAAATCAATGTTTTTAATGGTATGTATGGAAATTCATAAGGTTGTTGGTGGTTTTAATAACAAATAGAGTTTCATTAAAATAATTCCATTGTTTTTTCATGATTCATTAATGATATTAGATGGAAATGGTCATGGTTTAGTAACCGCATACCGAGGGATAGTCAAGTGGTTCATTTTTTGAATTAAATTAATGATGAAATTTAATGGATAGTGTGTTCATAAATTTTTTTTCACTTTAGATCTTTTTTGACCAAAATATACAAAAATACAGTTGAAATTATCTATGACATGGTTTTTTCTCATTTATTTTCATTACCAATTATCTTCATCCTTTTAACTTTTTTTGTATCCATGATATTATTAATAATATTTTTAGTATAGAGGCTTAATTTCCATTTTTTTATATTCCCTATGATGACTCTTATGTTATTCTCATTTTTTGATCATTTCTTCACAATTTAAGGTATGTTTTCCCAATTTAAATTTTATTCTATTATTTTGTTTTCTTAAAGGCTTATAGAAGTAAATAATATATAGTTTTCATAGGTTATTGATGTTTGAATGATGTAGGATTTATTTAATATTTCTTTTGTGGAGTATCCTATTGATATTGTGGGTATTTGATCATTGATTTTTTTCTCTTCTTAATGATCTGTTTTATTAAGCATCATTAGAGTAATTAGTTATCCTATAAAGAGTATTTTAGACCATTTATAGGGTGATTCAATGATTATAAAAAACATCACTCAATCGATGTTTCTGATTTATCATTAATACATATGATTATAAACAATCAACAGACTTCATGATAAAAAATATTGAAATAATATTCATTGAAAAGGGTTTTTATAAGGTTCACTCACTTATGTAGTCTCGTATAGATTAAATGGTATCCAAGTATTTTGATAACATTATCCATGTTATTATTTTTTATTCAAAGGAATATTAAATTATAGATAGTAAGAGGGTACTAAACTCCAATTATTAGAAATATACTAATGATATTCCACCAGTCAATCAATCTATAAAAACATCCATAAGCCCCCTTAAGTTTGAATTATGTATTATTAAGCATTATTCTCAAAAATCATGACCAAAATCCTCATTATAAGTCTCCCAATGATATAATCTTGAATCACTCATTATTCAACTCAAATGTCTGCATCCCTCTGTGTAAAAATACTTATATTAGTAAACAAATTAACTATGAATACATGATGTTAAGTGCTACAGTTTAACTATAAAAACATAGGAGATTCACTTCAGAATCCTCTAATTAAATCCATAACATTAAATTTCTTGATTTGAGGTTGATAATTGCGACCTAATGTTTTTCCATCAATCATTACAATATCAAAAAAAACATGGAGAACATGCATTTTGGAGGACTATTTTGGTTTACAGTTTTAGATAATTAGGAAAAACTCATATATAAACAATTCAAATATCATCAAAAATCATTTCTATGATTTATCATGGATTTAATTATATCAAAATAGACCATCAACAACATACTTGTGAAATAAATTATAAAATCTTGGGGAAAAGAAAGCATAAGAATGGTGAACGTAGATTCTTAGTAAGTGTAAAAATAAGAATTAATAGTTTAGTGTCATCAAGGAGAATAGGATAATATAAGGGTATGACGATATGGTTAAAGTAAAAGAGAAAATTATAGAAGAACTCATACACACCAACACTTAGATCAGAATATATGAAAAAATTGAAAAAGAAATCGTCATCATAATTAATAATCAAAAGCTATGTAATATCAATATTTATCATTAGAAACATTATACACTGATGAAAATAAATTAAAACATTTTTTTTGGTAACATGGAGCATCACTGTAATAAAACCCTTTAAAAACACATTGAAAACCCTTTTAATAAGAATAAACATATATACGACTTCCAATATAATCAATACCAAATTCATTAAAGAGAAATAATGGGCCCAAATGATGCTATCTGGGCAGCCCCAGAGTGTATTCTATTTTACGGCTTACCTGATGCTATCTATCCCACCATATTGTGTATGATTTTATAGGATCGCCCAATGATATGTGGGCTTCACCATTGTGTAAGTTGTAACAGGCTCACCCAACTCTATCTGGGCCGCCCTATCTTGAAATATGTATAAGAACCACAACATAATTAAAGATCATATATATAATCATTATTCCCTTTAAAACATGGTTAACCCATGTAAATGCAATGGTTTTTATACCAATATTGTTGAATAATTATTAACACATGGAAAATAAATGGGTTCATTACATTCTATTTCAAACATGGTTAACCCATGGAAAAGAAACGATTTCCTTACAATATCTTTGAAAAAAATATTTTTCCAATTAGAAATGACAGAGGATGGAATCAATACAAAATATAACCATTAGCGGATATGAAAAACATAGGTTTTTTACTTGTAATAATATAAATACTATTAAAATATCAGTAATAACATTCTAGAGGAAAATAATCATTAAACATTCAATGTGTCCCATAATAGTTTGAAACATTTGAATCATAATAAAAATGAAGTAATTAAATTAAATGGAAACATATAATATCATGAGAATAAAAATATTCATTATATAACATATCAATGGATAATTATATGCACCTCATAAAATAGGATATGTTTATAACATAACAAATGTCTCAAAGAAGGAAAATTATGACCAAAATCCATTACATCTTGGTTATGTTTAAATCGTAATCCCCATGAAACAGATATCATAAAATGGATATGTAAAACCCAATAAATTCAAGTAAAATTTTCTAAAAATAAATTCATTGGAAGTATATTCACCATATAAAATTAATTATTTTAATAATGATAAATAAGTTTCAATGAACTGTAAATTGAGGTGTAACCCCTTACAAATGTGCTAATATTTGAATCAGAAACCCCAATAGTAATAATAATAAAATGAAGCATTTAAATACATAGAATATAAAATAATTCATGATATAATACATAAAAATATTTTCATATACATCCCACTGAATATGTTAGTGTTGAATATAGAATTTATCTCACATATGTAAAAAGTGAGATGAAAATCTCTTACCTTGAGTCCGACTTGTCATGTGTGAATTTATATTCAATAATAATAATAAAATGTTAATTATTTTATTTATATATAAATTTTAAAAAGTTTATTATTACTTTTATTTCATTTATATACAATTTATATATAATTTCATAATTAATAATTTTTTAGTCATATGTTTTGACCATATTCGAGTTATGTGTCAAAACTAACTTTTTGTTGGTAAACTATGGTCAATTAGTTCATTATTAAAAAATATCTAGAATAATAAATATGAATTACTTATCACATTTTCAAAAAAATAATAATTTTAAAATTATATAGGAAATATGGTTATGAAAAAGTAACCAATGTTATGATCATGGAGACATTAGGCCATACATACGCATGAGTAACGTCCCCATTTTTTCAATGATCATTATGGAAAAATGGAAGGTAATGTATATTTTTAAAGATTGGAAATTAGATAATAAATAACATATTATTTAATTATATATACTTATATATATCATTAATTTAATGTGGTGGTGAAAAAGTAAGAATCACATCGCATCAAGGAGGCAGTCGTCCACATATCCAGCAACGACATTATCACTTTTTTAGTGTCTGAAATGGAAAAATGAAAATGATATGATATATATACAGGTAGATAAGTATTTCACTATGATCATAAATACTTCATTTATATAATATATTTTTTTCAAAAACATCCTTATTATATTCCATTTAATTCTTTAAAGAGTCACATCATTTTTAGGAGACAGTATTCCACATGTCCACAAATGATGTTATCGTATTCTCAAAAAATTGGAAAGCATGAAGGTATGCGCTATATAATAATTTAATAAATATGAATTCATCATAAAGATAAAATCTATCAGATAAAATTAGTATTTACTTCACCATTCCAAACCTTGATATGTGTTAATGGAATAACAAATGACATCGGTTCACGAGTTGGTAGTCCTCCATACACACAAATAATGATTGAGTATTCCATTCGATGAATGTGTGTGTAGGTGTAGGTGAAAAAATAACCTAAAAAAATTTCAGAATGTTTAGGATACTTAGGATATTATATAACCATGATATATAAATAATGCAAGTGGTGTGGAATGAAATAAAATATGTACACATTGAAAAATGTTACCTCTTTTTTGGCTAATTTCTTTTGGTTTATACCAAAAAACTTCCTTGGTTTGATTTCTTCCCAAAAGGTAGGCTTCTAATATTAGACTATAGAATATTTATGATTAATTAGTAAGGTTTTTAGTGATCCAAATGTATTTATATGTGTCAAGAAGTGATGAGGGTGAGTTCCTTTTTAAAGTAGAGCGTGAGTGGAATTCTTGAAAATACAAAATGGTAAACACTATTGGGATGTATCACAAACATAATGTGCCTAAAATAATTATATAAAGTAGATACAGAATTATATTTGGTTGAATAATATCTATACAATGAGTTTCATACATTTTTATATGTTTTTCCCTTTAATATTAATGTTTTACCACTATGTAAACTCATTTTTACCTTAATCACTGTAATTATTTTTAATTTATTTCGCTAATACTTTTGGTAAAAAACTAATATGAAATTATTATATATTATAAATTATTATGATTCCAAATATGGATTCATTTTTTCAAATTCTAGACATATAATTGGTGTAATTTAATTTAAAATTAATCCGACAGACGGAATGAGAAAGCATGTTTTTGAAGTAAAAAGTTCAAAAGTTTGAAATGTTTTGACATCCAATATAATTAAAAAATTAATTAAAATGAACTAAATAGTATTAAAAGATATAAATTTTAAATAAATATACTTAAAAAATTTAAAAATATAATTTAACACCAAAAATTATTTAGAAAAAATCCAATTTTCAATAGAAACCAAGTATATTCACTACTCATGAAAACATGAAACTTTTCAAAAAAATACCAAAAATAAACCCAAATTGAATTTAGATATCACTCATTAAAAAATGAATTTATTGTTTCAGATAAAACTTATTAAAGTTTAAAAATTTATTTTTAATGCAAGTTTGTAATTAAAAGGTAATGAAACTACCATTAAAAAATATACACTTTTTATGATTAAAATTGGACTTTTTCTTATCTAAATCCTATTAAAATATTTTGATGAATTTAAAAACATTTCATGAAATATATAAAATTTGAAATTAATTAATATCATTCATTAATATTTATTAATATAATTTATTAAAATAAAACACCAATCTGCTCATAAAATGTGATTTTCATAAAAACACATCCTTTATATTCAATTATTTTTTATTTTCATTTCTAAATAATTATTAACCAATAAATCAATTTAATAAACATCAGTAAACTAAAATTTCATAATTTATTTAATATCTTTAATTCATACCATAGAAATATCCAGATGATAACTATCATATTAATATTAATTCTAAATTGTTGTACGGTAACACCGGGGCGTTTTTGAAACATAATTCATCAAAGAAACTCAATGTTGCTTGCAAAAAAAGATGAAATTTTGTTTTTTGTGAGGAAAGATAAACTATGTATTCAATATAATGAAATATGTTAAATAAATTTTATTAATGTTTAGAATATATTTCATAAAATCTCAGGATGTTAAATCCTACTCCCCTGAAAATTAATTTTTCTATAGAAATTCATCTTAGTTATCAAAGGAGTATCATTTTTAGAATTACATTATTGAAACTGACATCATACACGAGGTTACAAAAACAACCTCCTCAAAATATAAATTGAGAATCATAAAGGTCACAAGAAGATTCACATAACTAGGATTTAAAATATTGAGGACACTTTTAGGAAATTAAAATATTAATGTGGAAAAAAACTAATTCCCTTGGACTAATAAGGAGTGATATATTACACATTAAACTGGATTTCAATGAAAAATAAACCAAAAACCAAATTTTTTGGAAAAATTTCATTGATATCATCAGGAAAGATTGTAATATTATCAAATCTTATTTCAAGATCATTTTTCTAAATTTCATGGATTTCATTAACCATATATATAGAGAGAATATTAAATTATACATACTTTATGGGAATAATTTCATCATTTTATCAATTTTAACAATAATATAATTTTTATAATAATTATGACTATTTTAGATTATATTTTATTCCATGAAGCACTAAAATAAGATTTTAGAGACCACATAACGAAAAATGGACAGTTAAGATATTCCACCCATCTTTAAACATTAACATAAACCAAAATGGATAGCTCATGGTAAGAAAGTTACCAATGTGAGTAAAGACACATATGATAGACTAATCATAAACATTATATATAAATAACCAATGTTCAAACTAAATTAATATATAATCAAATATCATTAAAATTCTTTAAAAGTTTCTTGTATAATTTGTAATCCCAAATATTAGAAGGATTTGATCATATATTCTTCCAAGACAAATTAAAAATTATTTTTCAAATAAAATACCATAATTTTATATAATAAAATTAATCTTTATATATATAAACATGTATTTATAACCAGGAAAATATATAGGCTATTAGTAGTTTATAAAACCATTATAATACAACGATAATGGGGTCCATACCACTATGTAAATGAATTTGTTGTTTTTTCACCCACCATACAATGTTTCACATTTTTTTCTTTAGTCTTAAAAATAAATCCTCCAAAAAAATAATTCATGTTGATCATAGGCATTAAAAATACCTCAACCCAAAAAAAGTATCAAAAAATTTCACTAATAAACTCAATATATTTAATACATAAAATCCTTAAATGATAAGTCTAAGACATCATAAGATCATCCTTAAGATGATAGACCTATTATAGTATCCATAACTCTTATGATAAATTCACATGAAAAATAATTATATCCAAAGTAATATAAACCAACCATTGATACCAATTATTATAAGACAAGACCCTGACTCTTGGATATTGTGATGAAATCCACAACTTTACATTTCTGGATTTCATGTGGATATTTATGGCCCAATTATTTTCATCAAACCATAAAACATCAAAACGAAAAAATTGATCACTTATATTCTAGAGTAAAGGATAGTTTTAGAGTTTTAGAGAATTAGGAACTACTCATACATAAATAATTCACAAATCATCAAATGAAATTTTCTCTTATTTAATAAAACTTTTTGTTATTTCAAAATAGTCCATTGACATCATCCTTGTGAAATCCTTTATGGGAATAAATTTTTTGACATTATTTTTTAAAACCTAGGGGTAATTAAACATAATTAGGGTGAGCTCAGATTGTCAATAAGGTTAAATATAAGCATTTTAAATAGAGTTCCATCAATGATCATAATATTACATAAGGGTATAATGACATAAGAAAAGTTTATGATCTAATCATAAAATAACTCATACACATCAATACATGGATCATTAAATATTAAAACATGGAAAATGAAATAGTCATCAGAATCCATAATTAAAATCCATTTGATATCAATCATTGTCATTAGAAACATTATAAACTCATAAAAAGAAATTAAAAATCTTTTTGAAACTTATAACATCGATTTCATAATACCCTTTCAAAACCCTTTCAAAAACCATTTAATAGGAGTAACCTCATGGCCAACATCAAATATAATGATTACCCAATGCATTGGATAGATATAAAGGGCTCTCCCAACAATATCTAGGAACGCGATCATGTATAATATATAGTGATTACTTGAAACTATCTACACCACCCCATCGTTTAAGTTGTAATGGGATCACACAAAGCTATATGGGATGCCACATATTTAATCTATAATGGGATCACCTGACACTATTTATACCACCTCGTCAGGTAAAATGTCCATGAACCAAAATATGAATAAATATCACAGAAAAAATCATTATTACTTTTACAAATTTATTAAACCATGTAAAAAATGGGTCTTATAAAATTCTATTTGAAACATTAATAACCTAGGGAAAAGATACTGGTTCATTAAAATATATTTGAATCATGGTTAACCCATGAAAAAGGAATGGGTTCATTACAACCAAATTAAAACAAGTTATTTACATTCAGAAAAGAATGTGGGTGATATAAGTAAAAAATTACCCTAGATTATTTTGTGTAGGATCATGGTTTGTTTATTTTTATGAATGAAAATTCCATTAGAATATCATTAATAAAATTTTTGAGGAAAATAGTATTTAAACATTCAATGTGTCCCACACTACTTTAAAATGATTGAATCACAATCCCCATGAATAAATTAAATTATAATGAAAATTAAAATATAATCAGAAGTATGAGATTAATTATATTACATGTCAATGGATAAGTATATACACCTCATAATATAAGATTGGTGTATAAAATAATAAACATCTCAAAGAAGGCGAAATGTTACAAAAATCCATTACCACTTTGGTAACATTGATTATATAAACCCCATGAAAGATATATCATCAAATGGATATGTAAATCCAAATAAATTAATTTATAGTAGTCCTAAATACATTCATGGGCATTATATACACCAAATAAATTTAATTTGGTCCACAAGAACAAATAAGACTAAATGAAATGTAAATTGAGATGAAACCTCTTAAAATAGTGGTATCATTGGAATCGAAAAACCCAAAAGCTATATTCATCAAATTAAAAAATTAAATTCCATTAATATAAATCAATTAATGACATATTATATCAAAACGTGTGTAATATACACTACACAAAATATATAAGTGGAAAATTTAACATTTATCTCATAGATTTAAAGAGTTAAATAAAAATCTCTTAACTCGAGTCTGAATTTTCATGTGTGACTTTAATTTCTTGAATAATGAACTTATGTTCATTATTTAATTTATTCACAAACTTTTAAATTTTTATCATATGTTAAATTTCAATTATGAAAATTTATATATAATTACTTAATCCGAAATGTCTATGTGAGAATTTTTGACCATATTCGGCTGATGTGTCAAAACTCACTTTATTAGGTCGACTATGGTAAATAAGGTAATTATTTAATCAAATACAGAATAATAATCATGAAATAATTATTATATTTTGAAATAAAATATACTTTTAAAATCATACATAAATTGTGGTTATGAAAAATTAACCAACTTTACGTTCATGGAGACGGTATATCGTACGTACGTGTGATTAACATTCTCATTTTTCAATGAAAATTTATGAAATAAGGTAAGTGAAATTTATATTTACATAATGAAAATTATATAATAAATACCATATTATATAATTATATATAATTATATATATATATATTTTAATGTGGTGATTAAAAAGGAATAATCACATCACTTCAAGGAGGTGGCAGTCCACATGCCCACAAATGATGATATAACTTTTTTAGTGTGAGAAATAGAAAGAAAAAATTATATGTATTATGTAATGATAGATAAATGTTTAATGGGTATCATAAATATTTAATTTATATAATATATATTTATTAAACCCATACTTAAAACATTTAATGTAAATTTTGAATGAATCAGATCGCTTTAAGGAGGAAACCGTCGACACGTAAACAAACGATAAAATTGTATTCCAAAAAATTGGAAACCATGCAAGTATGTGTTATATAATAATTAAAAAAGTATTAGGAAATCATAAATATCACATATATCATAAAAATATTAATTCCTCCATTATACCAATCCTTTAATAGTGGTAATGTAAGAACGAATGACATCAGTTTGTGAGGTGGTAGTCCACCGTACACGCAATGGATGATTGTGTATCCTGTTTGATGCAAATGTGTATAGGTGTAGGTAAAAGACATAAAATAAAAACATTTAAGAATATTTATTATGATAATTTTATTATATAAACAACATATAAATATAATTTATGAGGTGGATAAGGAAATAAAACAAAAGTCATCATTGATTAATATTACCTATTTTTTATAAACTTCTTTTCATTTATACCAAATGGAAAACTTGATTTTCATTATGACCTAATTTAGGATTTTAGGATTAGGGGAGTAATATGGGTACATTAATTTTTCAGGTTTTGGATGAGCCAAAGTTCTCAAGTCATAGGAATAATTGAGGATTGTTAGTTCCTTTTTATAGTATAGAGGGAGTGGCGTTCTTTTAAATACAAAAATGTAAAAAATATTGGGAGTTATACCTTACATAATGTTCCATGATACTGATGGAAATTATAAAAAATTTTATATATGTTCGAATAATTTCCATAAAAGGGGTTCTGGATTGGTTTCATGGTCATTTGGACCCTTAAGATTATGTTTTGAATCACTAAGTAAACTCATTTTTTCCTTAGGCACTGTACTTAATTTTAATTTTTTTTCCATAATATTTTTGTTAAAAAACTATTATTACCATAATATAAGTTATAAATTTTACTGATTATACATATGGAAAACATTTTTTCAAATTAAAAACATATAGGTGTAATAATTTAATTTAAAATTAACACTGTAGATGGGATGAGAAAATATGTTTTTAATGTAAAAAGATCAAATGATTAAAAGTTTATTACTTCCAATTTCAATGTAATATTTGATATTAAGGAAATAAATTGGATTAAATTAATTTAAATTTATATATTTATATATTATAAGAAATTAAAAATATTATTTAACATTATAACATAATAGATATAAAAGTATTTTTGAATTAAAATCTCGTATTTTCCATTTTTCATCAAAACATGAAACATCTCCAAAAAACACAAAAAATTCACCCAATATAAATTTTTATATCTGTATTTCAAAAATTTCATTTAAATTTTATAAAAAAAATTTAAATTTTTCAAAATTTATTTATAAACAAGTGTTCCATTAAAATGTTGTAAAACTACCGTTTAAAATTATACACATTTTTATTATTAAAATTGGATTTTTTTTCTTATATTAAGAATATAAATCTTATTGGATGAATTTGAACACATTTTATTAAATTTATAACATATAAATTTCATTAATATCATTTAATAATAGTGATTAATTTAAAATTTTTAATATAAAATTCAATCCGTGTATTAAAAATAGTTATTTTATAAAAAAATATCCTTTATATTCCTTTACGATTTATTTTCATTTATAATTAATTGGTAACCAGGGGATTAATTTTATAAACATGTATAAACTGTAATTTTATAATTTTTTAAATCTCATTCATTCCTTCCATTATAATGGCTAGGTGATAGCAATCATGTTGATATTAAAATTATATTGTTGTATGATACGAATCAGGCTTGTGTGTATCATAAGTCATTAGTGGAACTTGATATTGTGTTTAAAAAGATAAACATGGTTTTTGTGCATGATAAATGATAAAATATTTATTTCATACAATGAAATATATTAAATAAGTAAAATTAAATTTAAATAAGTTATTTCATAAAATCATGGGATGTTACACTAACTATCAGATCTAAAATATTGGTACATTACATATATAAAATATCATAAATTCATCCGCAAATTTCACAAAACTATTGTAGAATTAATATTATTCCTGTAACATGGTATCTATATCTCCTCAATTCAAGTGTTTTAATTAATATTAAAAGATATAACTATTTCATAATAGACCCCTCCTCTCTAACAAGATTCATTAGTCTACTGAATAATAATATTCAATACCAAATATAATGTTTCATCAATTTTTCATTTCTCTTCATCCTTGAATAGACCAAAAATGAAAAATATTTTGGAAATCTGATGGTGAACATAATATAGATTATTAGAATACATTTTTTGTAAAAGTAAATTTCTCCTTTGATTCATCACTATCAGGGTGAAAGAAACACCCTCACAGTGTGATGTTCTTTATTATAAGAAAAATTCATTAATATTAATTTCATATGAACACTAGTTGTTTTCCATCTCATCTATTAGAATGATATCACTGAATAAAATTTGAAAAAATCCTAATGGATTATGAGTGAATTTTATTAAGAAATATATAATAACTAGATCCCAAAAGGGGATATATAAGAACTCCCATGTTTTGGTGGAAAACATTAAAAAAAATATGAAATCTTCCTGAATCATCAGATAATGCATCCTAAGATCCATATTATATATAATTATTCTCTTATCTTATCCATTCATAATCTCAAATGAAAACAATCCAATTGTCTATTAAAATTTATAAAATGTATTAATTTTATTCTACCACTTTCATTGAAATATATAGTTAAATGATTATTGAAAAATAAAAAAGATTTTTTTTTTCTTTTATAGGTAATTCACTCCAAAAAACACACTCAAGTGCCAAACGACAATATTTTTTGGGAAATTTTTTCAAAATTTATTCCTCATTATCCATTATTAATATATATTACAATGAATGATACTTATATTCCCCCATCTTCTTAATTAAGTTTTAAATAATAAAATAATTCCTAGACCCTACTGGATACACCATATTCTTTGATAAATAAATTTCACTCATACAATCACATTGAACAATTAATGAGCATAAAACTTTTCACACTCATTTATAGAAGAAGTATCATAATTCACATCATTTTTGGTTAGGTTCATGACATGAAACTATATTTATAATTATATGTGATTCATGTAACATAATCATTCCTCTCAGAGTTCCAAGAAGTCCAAATTCCTAAGAAAAGAATTCAGAAAAAATAGATGACCTTTTATTACAATAATAACATTAAAAATCCGCATCATAAAATAATTAAATTTGAATTTTTTTCATTAAATTACTCAATCCAAAATCTATATATATTTTATGAATAATAAGAACTTATTTTATTTTAATAAATGTAAATCTATAGGAATAATTTACAATTGTGTATATATAATAACAACAGACACAATAACTTGTCTCGACAATGTTATCTAATATAGGATACTAATATTCCTTTGTAACTCCATTTGATCCACACACCTTCAATCTTAATCAGAGGATAATTTAGATCCATATAATATATATTTAGATACCAATATCTATTCTTCTATACAAAACACCACAAATAACTACTGAGAATTATTTTACGAGAGGATAATAGAGCATGTTGTGTTTGTGACTTTCAAACACCAGAATATTTCAACCCATAGATCACAGATTACTCTAAGCCTTCACTAAATTTTGGATGAAATTCCAAAAAATTATACTTCTAATTTTGTGAAAAAATTAAGTAATAAACATACACAATCACAATGAATGTGTTGGAGTTTTCGACCCTGTCATAGAGATAAAAATACACTTTAACATTATTATTTTTCATAATCTTTTACCTACTATAAAATATTGAATACCATGATAGAGGAATAAACATTAGATGATATAAGTCCAACATTATGATAGAAAATTTAAATAATCAATATACAAATAATTTTTTTTAGTTATTCATAGTTGAACTCTTCCTAATGACCATCATTTGTGAATAATGATATAACATTTATTTTGAACACATTAAAATTCATATTAATAGATATCATAGAAAATGTCTTTACCAGTTCAAGATTTTTTTTAGATAATATGTCCTATAAATTTTTATTCTCTCAGTTTTAGGTCATCCCTTTTATATAGGAGGATCTCTATTCCATGGTATATATATATTAACATTGAGAATATTTCAAAAAAAAATTAATATTAGAATTATTTTCAGTGGTATGGTAAATAAATTTTCATCTATTATTATTTTCATTTCAATTCATCACATATTAAATTACTCTAATCGAACCCTCATGCTTAAATTCCTCTTCAACCCATTCTATCCAATAAACGAAAGTGGTATGGTATGATTAGAATTTAAAATATTTCTTTGATTTTGAATAACCTTATTATTATCTATATGAATGTTCATTGTCTTAATATGTTTCTAAAATCTTGTGAATATTATAACCTCTATCCCTAAATGATCATAATTATTAAATGTTTTATATTTATAATATAATTTTTTATATTTAGGGAATATAACATAATAACTCCATTATTGTTCATCATTATCTCAATGAGAATATTTAATATAATAAACAATTTACTAATATTTTTGAACTATTTTTAATTTTTTTAAAATTACATCAGATATATCATTGATATTATTCATTGAATTTAAAGAGTAAAATTTACCCCTAACAGTAGGGGTATATACAATTAACAATCCCTTATTATACATATAATCTATCATTATGTAGTTTCTAACATTAATATTAATGTAATATGGGATTACCAGTACATATAAAATCATTAAAATTAGCTTCATTACAAACCAAATATTATAATATGTGTTCACAAAATTCAGTATGAGTAAACATTAGTTGTGTATACAAGTAGTTTTTGTGATGGATTACCTCCAAAAGGACAATAAAGTTCCCAGATCCAATACTATGGTTTCCCAATATAAAAAAAGGTTCATATACTCATATACTGCATTTTATTATGTTCAATATAGATATATGTTATTTCCTTCATATATAACACTCAATATACACCTAAAACCATTAATTTGTGTATTCATATAAATTGGCATACCTAAATCATTTGATATAAATCATTATTTAATTTTTTATACAACTCTAAGAGTTATTAAGACCCCTAGAGTATGTTATTTATAAGAAATAAATTAAAAAAATTGAGTATTATTAAAACCACTAGAAAAAGATATAAAATTAGAATATATATGATTTATAATTAATCCATTAGACCACAAGAATCCTGGTTTATCAATTAATGTTGATTATTTATCTTAATCTTAACATTCTTAAGACTCTTATTCCCCATGATTGTTTTTTAAAAATATTTTTTTATTACTTATCTATTAATCATGGAGGTATTCCTTAGAGATTAATAATTGATTTGATTATTCATTTTCAATTTAAAAATATCAATTTATATTATAGAAAATTTTATTGTCCACTATCACTCTCAAATAGTTAATATCTTGGTCATTGAAAACGTAGAATATATTTACATGTGTATTAAACCCATTTATGATTAATATAGTATCCTTTATATTCGTTATCTTATATCCATTAATCAAAAATATTTCATTATTCCAATTTAACTACTTATGGAGACCAATAATATTATAACTCATAACATCAAAAATCGAAGAATTATTATATTTCTTCTCACTGATTTATTATTAAATAACTCCACTTCTATTTAGTGATAAAAATCTTTTTAATGTAATAAAACCTTTATCATGAATTTGTATATCTATTAAGATATTCTTAATTCCATTCATGTGTGATAATAATCTATTGTCCAATATCAATGGATTTTCTCATTTTCCAACCTTACAAGTAACCGCAACCACAATTTATTGCTCTTGATTAGTAATATTATAAATATATATAGATTTATCCTACTTTTCTAGCTACTCAAGTAGTATTATTAGATAACTTTTGTTTTTATGTTAGGATTGATTATTACATTATAATCTTTCTGGAATATTTTTATAAAAATTATACAATTTTACATTATCATTTAGACTTTGTTTGTGTAATTCTCTCGTAAGATCCCCTTGAAAACCAATTGATTCCACAATTTTTTAATATTGATGTAGTAACATTTTTAAAGCCACTCATATTATTCTCCCACAAACAGACTTGGAAATTATAATATTACATCAAGAAAAATTCACATGGAATTAAATAATTTTCTTGAAATTGTACATGTTTCTCTTCATTCAGAATTGAATTTTTTATATTATAAATCTTCTAAAACATAAAAGAAATTTTGTTTACAATAATATTTATAATAGTCCTGGTATTTAAATCTATTTATTATACACCTAATTTCCTTTATGATTTTTATAACCACCACTCTAAGATGTAATTGATCATTTATCATTCTGGGGATATGAAATCTCCATTTCACATTCTTATCATCACATACACCTAAAAAATTTAAATATTAGGTCTCTAATATGATAATTACCTAGACATAGGGAATTATAATAGTTTTTGATAGAATAAAAAAAAGTCTATGTTTCATTAGAACATTCATCAACTTTATTAATGGAATATTGAAACTCATGCAATGATTCTTTCATATAAATTGTATATTTAACAAAAATCACCTCAATATATTTTACTAGAACATTCATCAAAATCAAAATGTTTTTGTAAATATTAGTAATTTTATCTCTATCTTCCTGAATTATATATATATATAATCTTTTATTTCAAAAAAAAACTTTTTGTCCCTTTTTTCCATGGATTTTAGTTTCTCAAGTGTTTTCGTAAATGAATAATTTTCAATTTCTATTATTTGTCACTTTAAAAACTCATATTCCCTTTTATGGTATTTAAGTAATTCATAAACAGTTATAATTCCAATATATTCTTCCCATCAGTTCCTTCCAATTCTACACCATGTTTTTTTATTCACGTAAATCATATTTTAGAAAATAACATTTCTTTATAAATTTTATCTTCCATTATATTTTTTAATCTTCTTACTATCATTTAGTATTCCCATCATATAAAACTACATTTTGAAAAAATAAAAATTTCCTTTCCATAGACATGATGACCTTTCCATTAAATTTAATTATGTTTCCTCCACTTTTACCACTAGATACATTGTTCAATCTAAATGATCGTTAAAATGACCGTTATTTATGCCTTATTCTTTATTATTAATCAAAACCTACTAAAAAGATTCCAATATTATCATAATATAAACTCAATCTTTATATAATGAATCTGGGGGAAATGACATAAGCTCAAAGAAAAATAATATAGTGTCTTTAACTATATATTTTTCCAAAAGAGACATTTTTGGTTTAATAAGTTCCTAACTCTCAAATTCATTAAAAGTAGTCTCCTTCATTTATTTCCAATTTTTCCTAAAGAATGATTCCCTCCACATCTGATAAATCTAGTCATTATTTATGTAATCAATTTTCCACACATCCATGTATTGATCCACAAGCACTGATATTCTCATATCAATATCATCTTATAGAGGTATTAGTAATTTCGTTATGAATGTTGAATACTTAGTAATGTTATTAAAGGATATAATATATATAACACATTTTTTGACTATAATAAAGTTTTAAAACAATAAATCATCTTCATCCATTTGAATAACCTCAAATTTTGTTTCCCATTTTAGAAAACGTGATTAAATAACCTTTTTATCAACCTCATATATTCCATGGGTTTATAAGAATGTTCCTATTGTGGTTTTTATACCCATAACATGTGTTAAATAATTATCATAGATGGTTAAAAAAACTCACTATAAAATTTTCAGAAATAATAATTTTTCATGTAATATATAGGTTTTCCTAACATTGGTGATATGTACACAAATACCAATAATATAAAAACATCAATACAAGGTGGTATAATATATTGAACTATCATCTCCATTCATTGATGTAATCTAATAAAATAAAACATGTTATATCATATTATGTTGAGTGTAATTTGGATATCAATTGAACACACAAACAAAAAACATATACTATGTAATGAATAAACATATATCCTCAAGAAATACATTGAAATTATTTGAAAATGCTATGATTCCATGTGATAATATAATGAGAAACTATAACACAACTGAGAGGGATTAATTAGGGGATACCAAAATATTATATAATAATTAATGGGTGATTTTTTTGTTAATTTGTAGGATAATGAATGATTAGGATATAATGTAAGAATTTATAGATAAATTATTAACAATGCATATGGGTTTCTAAAATTTCCATGCACAAAAGATATCACATTTCAAATATATGGTGTACAATGATTAATATCATATTATCCTCATTATTATAATATTATTAATATGATTATTATAGGATTAGGATGAGTTTTTTTAAGAACTAATAATAAGTATTATTCATAAAATCACAATTAACACATTCAATATTAGACATCCTACTCAAATGCCTACTAAATTTAGATTAAATGTTCACCCTTGTTCTTTTAATTATCCTATCCAAAACCCAATTAAAATTCTCTAAAAGTTGTATGGTAATGTCCTTCAAATTTTAATTCCCCATTAGTCAAAAATATCAAAATTAAATACCACTAAACCATCATATCATGAATCTATGTGATACAAAATGAAAATTAAATATGAAATTAATTAATCTTATTTGATTCCAAATTTAAAAATAAATTCATAAAATTTTCAATATTATTATTATATGTCCAACAACCTTGTGAATTGTAATAAAATTACCATGAATATTAGTACTCCAATTAATCATTATAGATAACACCATTATTGTAATGACTAGTCCTCTATAGTTTGATTATTTTCAATCTTCCATGACTTGATTCATATCCTCAAGGAGTGTATAACCAATTATATATAAAATATTACAACAACAAAATCCAAATGTTACAACTCCCCCGAAAATATATCATATTATAAAATATCTAGGTTTTATTAGGGCTCTATGAATTGGAGTATATTTATCCTCTAATTCAACCCTATATAGTTTAATAACACCCCTAAGATATTTATGTTCTTAATCTCTAGGAATAATCATTCCATTGTAGTGTTTGTTAGAAAAAATAAGGCTCCAAATCATCCATTTTCAGGTTGCAAAAAAATAATTGAAAAAAAAATCATGAATAAAGAAATAATTCTCTCAAGAAATATGTTATAGTATGATCCTAATTTGATAGATGTATAAAGAAAAAATCATAGAATATAATTATTATTATTTGAGTCTAATCCAAAATCATAGTCTAAAAAACAATACTATATTTACTATGTCTTATTTGAGAAGAATTGATATATCACATAGGTAAATTTATAATATGATGTGTTTCTTCATTATACAAACTAGTTTGTAACCCATTCATCATCTTTGGATCATTAATATCTTTAATGTGGATATTTAGTTAGGTGATTTGAATTTTATACATAATTCATTATTATTTATTTTTTTAGAGAGAATTTAATTTGATTAATTAAGGAAAAATAATTTTGTTAATAATGAAATAGTTTAATAAAATTTGGAGGGGCATGGTTTAAAGTTATTTGAATGATATTTGTTTTTATAATTTCTTGTTTTTTTTGAGTTTGTTTATTTGAATCACCAATTTTATATTTTTTTTATCTTAGAGTGAAAATCTAAATCGATAGAACCAGATGTTAAATCACCCCATAAGGGAGTGACTAGATTAATCTAACACTCTATTATTGATCTCAGAATAAATATTAAACAATTCCATGTAAAAAATTTGTTTACCCTTTTGAAAATTGTGATTGATTGAAAAATAGGTATTTTAAAAAAATACTATGCAAGGAATTTCAAAATCCCGCATTTAACACATGTTATTAATTATACTAGAGATTAATGTTGAATGTAATTAAACATGATAATTTAATATCATCCTAGATGTCATAATGGATAAGGGGAGGTGGAAGGTTCTATAATGTAATTATTTTTTCTTTTGCGGACTTTATATATATTCCCTATATGGGATTTGAAAATATAAATAGTTTTATGAAATATTATAAATAAAACCCACATGAAATTCTACTTTGGGGAATTGAAAATAAAATTTTAGAAGGAAATAAATATTTTTTATGATTTATATTTGATTAACATATCAGTATTTATAGGCCTTGAAGGGGGATATGTAACTTCAGAAGAGGGTGATGGATGTTATAGAGTTCAAACACTATATTGGTTGAATAATATGGTTCATGAATTTAGTATGTAACATATCATAATAAGATGTGAAGAATTATATTTTCAAATAATCTCACAGTTCCTTATTTTCTATTCATCATGGAAGTTTGAAGATGTATTGAGATATGAAAGATGATTTTTGGTGGGAAAAAATGAAAAGGAATATTTCTGAGTATGTATGTTGATTCCTATGATATCATCATGTTAAGTATTATAGATATAACTCTAAGGTGATTTTACTATTATTTATTATATTAACATCGAAATTATAAAAAATTACCCTAATGTTTTTCAATGGACTCCCCAAAACATCTTAAAGGAACAATATTATTTGGGATTTAGTCAATAAATTTAGGAAATAAAAGCATTTTACTTCCATTAGAGGCTATTTATCCTTTGATCATATTTCATGGATATAAATTTCAAATTTGTTAATATTGTTTAGAGTACCACATTTTACCATATTTGTTCATGATACAAGGGTTAAATAGATATTCACAAAAATTATTAACATGGTCTAGATTCATAGTTATGTTTTTATCATGCATTTAATCCTTGAGAATACTGTCAGAAATAGGGGACCATTAATACCCTAGAATATTTTTTGAGTTTTTTATCAATATTTCAATGGACATTGGGAGAAACACATTTCTTTGGTGGATTTGTTATTAAAAGAATAGCTTTTACTCAATAATTCATAAGACTTATTCTGATTCCTTATATTGTATTGATAAAAACAAATGTGTTGGGATAGTGTGGTAGAATTAAAACTGTTGGGATCTGTGAAAGATTATGAAATGACAAAGAAGGTCACATCAATTTAAAAAAACATTAGGGAATATTATAGTCGATAAATAATTTATGTTGAAAATCATTTATGAGATAAGGAGGATAGAGTTGATAATAAAGTAATACATCGAATATCTCCATCAATGAATATTATGAGATTTTGGAGTAATTGAATGTTGATAAATAGATATATCTCAATTTTTAAGACTCTTGAATATATAAGAACCATCACTTATTTGTTGGATCTTTAACCAAACCATTCACAATTTTAAAATGTGTTCCATATATCACTTAAAAGAATTTACATACCTAATACATTAAATAAATATAATTCACTATTTTGGAGAATGCATCATGAAATTTCTCATGAGTATCAACCAATGGAAATTATGGATCATAGATAAAAATTTATATGAAAACGGGCCACTCACCTAGTCAGTGTTTTATTTTAAACAATCAACTTTAGAATGATACGTGGGAACCAGATGATGTGATATGGAATGGGTAAGATCATTTATTTGTATTTTGGTAATGGAATTAGGATGGTAAAATTATTATAATGGTATAGAAAGTAGTACCACATGATTTTTGAATATAATTTCTCTATATTAATTTGATTTCTTCAATATATTTCTCTATACACAACATCAAACATAAACAAACAATTCTTCAAATATTACATTAAATATTTTCTAGTAATTAGAAATTTTGGTATGAATAAGAATATTAAAATTATAAATGAAAATTTTCATGGATTTATATAATGAAATTTTGTAGATTAATTCATATTAAATAAGAACAACGTTTTCAAGAAACCTATTTTCAGTTTCAAAAATAAATTTTCTCCAAAAATGGGTTATTTTACATTTTTTGTCTAAAAATTAAAATTATTTTCTAAAATTTTTATAAATTCTATTTTAGGAAACTAATATAATTTTTTAAATCAATAATTAAATGTTATGGTTTGGTGAATTTTTTGGATTTCAAAAAAAAATATTTTAAGTGAAATATGAATAATAATAATTTTTATAGAAATATAATTTCTTTTAATTAAATTATTTAATTTAAAATCAAATTTATCTATGAATTTTGATATTCAATAAATTGATTAATTATTAAATTATTAATAATATAATAAATAACATACTAGTCATTATTTTACATTATTTTCTATAAATTTATTTTTGGGATAAAAAACATATTTCTTGAAAACTATTTTTCATTGTGTTGTAAAAATTTATGATAAAATATTTCTCTTAAATTTGTAGGAAATGATTTTAAAAAATTTCATGTAATATTTCGAATTAGTATGTTAATTTTCAAAAAAAATTCTTTTTTTGACAGTATAAATAGTATATAAGTTTATGATTGGTAACAACAATAGGGGTAAAAAGCGAAAAATTATTAAAACTATGGTGTAAGGATTTAAAATATATTTAATAGTTTTATTTATATTATTTTATTAGTATTATATTAACTAAAGATATGTTTATAGATATTTTTTATTATGAATCCAATGTTTGACATTAATGAAATTAAATTAAATTTTATAATAATTTGAGAATATTTTTGTGTATCATCTTTTAAGGGTTTGTTTTGAAGGTTTCATTCAGTTATTTCAAGATAAAAAAGTATAAAAACCATTATTTTTAACATTTAACTATAAAATTAGTTAAAATAAACTTCTTGCATGATTTCACAATGAAATGAATTTTACAAATAATTTAGGTATTTTCTTAAAAACTATTTTTCAAACATTTTCCCAACACATATTAAATGTAATTTAAACCAATTATGGTTTTTGAATATTATAATATAGATTAATTTTTTTGAATCATATGTTTTAGAATTATTTTTTATTCTTTTTTTTATAATTAATTTAACAGGTTAAAATTTTAATTTATCATAGTTCTCATTAAACTGGATGTAATGGGGTCCAACTAGGATATAGAGAATTAATATTCCACAAAAATTGTATAAATGTTATTTGTTTCCTTAATTTATACCCTATCACAACATATATATGAATTTGGGTTTCCTTTTTCCACTTTTACATGAACAATACCTTATATTAATTTAAAACATTGAATAATTACAAGAGTGTAACTCCCATCACATCGAAAAGAGAACCCATTATCACAAATTATTCACACATAATAGGAAGTATATCTTGAATATTATATACCAAAATACAATTATAGATTCCTTACCAATGTTCTAGAGCTTTATTAATTCTTTTAATATCATCATATTAAGTCTTTTGGTGTAATCTAAATGAAGGCTCTCAAAGAAGATGTATTCTTCATACCTGAATCGTTCAATTTTCATTTCAACCAATAATTAATTTAAATATATTTTATGAATAATATATATTAACCCACTATAATAGAAATATTTATATATTATTATAATTATATTACCACCATTTCCACCTCCTTTCTATCAATTGGAAAATCAATGTGTCACTCTTGCATACACATGGACTATAGCCTCAATAGAGCGATATGATTCGTTTTCATTAAATATATTTTTTTGGTAAGTTATAATTGTGGATTTAATAAATATATATTATATTAATGAAATTAATATTATTTTCAAATTAAAATATCACATATAACTTCTCACCTTCTCATTAAATGGAAAACGACAAGGTTTCTTGTGCGTAAGTGTGGACTACCACCTCTATGAAGCGATGCGATTTTTTTATCATTTCAATTTTACATGGATGGTTATGAGAATATATTTAAGGAATAAATATTTTATTTATTATAAAATAATTTTTCAATAAATTATAATTATTATTTAACTGCATTTAATTCAATCCATTGAAATATAGATTCATCACCCATGCATACTTAAAGACTAACTAATCCATGAAGTCATGTTATTAATTTTTCATCACCAAAATATATGAATGTTTATAAAAGAGATTATAATGAATAAATATGATAATTATTTTTTTATTAATATTTTATATGTTTAAAACATGACCATGGTGAAATTACTAGAATCATCAAACAAAAACATGCTTTGAAAATAAACCAATTTTCACCAAATTTTCATTTTAAAATGGGTATTTTTAATAGAAGAATAATAAGAAATTATAATTGAATGAGAAATAGTTTTTTATGTATTATTATAGTTAAATAATATAGTTTTAATAAATATATTTTTATTGTAAAATTGGTTTAAACTTTTACGATGCATTACGAGACACGAGGGAAGGGTTTCTTGTCTCACTTTAATTTCTGTTAGGAATATAGAATATTCAGCACTTTTTTTATTATAATTTATATATTTGTTTTGAATTTATTTAATATATATTGTAATGAAAAATATTGGGACTTAAAAATCTATATATGGTTCTATCTTCCATGTGGTTTGAATTCAGAAAATACCAAATGGGAATTGGATTTATGTAACAATATCTTTTATTTTTGAGATTATCTTTGATAAAATTCATTTTAGGAAAATTAAATATCTGCTATCTTTTATACACATAATATTTTATTCTCATATTTTTATTTCCATAATTATTATATCTCAGTTTCATTTCATTATATTTGGTACTTAAAATGATATAGACTTGTTTTTTTGGAAAACCTACCTTATTTCCAATGTGGAAAATATACATTTCCTTGAAATTTTACAATATTAGAATATAATATTATAGATTTTTTTACCTATAATAGAAATTTATTAAAAATATAATTTTCTCTAAAAATTAATTTTTAAAATTATTTAATAGGATTCATTTGTAAAAAATGATTTCTAAAGAAGTTTTTTTTGGAAATTTATAAATGTGTGAAAAGAATTTTCTTTGTTAACGTATACTGCATAAAGATATTTTTTATCCATAAATATTTATATAATATTGATGATTTCGTTACACATTTAGATATTTATTTATAAAATATATTCCCAATATTATGGAAATTTTTATTTTTTAATGATACGCAAATAATGGGATATTTTTTTCATGTTTTTCATGTCAATGATTGAAAATTATTTTAATGATCATTTTCATCTATGTCAACATCATTGAAGGATTTTTATTCTTAAGAGGGGATTATATCTTATGTTTTTATCCTAATTTTTATTGAATTCAATGATGATGATCTCAAGATGATAACATTTAATAAATATTATTCCCAAGGGATAATTAATCTATGAAAATAAAATTAATTCCTATATGATACCATCCACTTAATTCCGCTAGAAAACAAATTATTATGTGATGATGAGATGTTTAAAAAATCCATCTATATCCAAATATTCTGAAAGGTTTATATGATTAATTTGTTATAATTCAATGTCTCAGATATGTATTATTTTCATAATGTAATGGGTGGTAACTTTATAAAACACGGGTGTGTGGTTATGAAAAAATAAATGAATGGTGGTTTTATTATAAACTCGAGATAGGTGTTCAGATTATAAACTTCAAAAGGGTAGATTAATATTATCGATATAATTTTTCAAGAAATTATTCATTTCCCATTAGATAATAATGAATATAATAGAAATTGATCCCAGTTTATTAATAAACAGTTTCCATATATATAGTCTCAATAGTGAACCATGACTAAGGAAATGATGTAATGGGTAGTAAACCCATTCCACTCTAATAGTCATGGCAGTGACCTTAGACTAATGAAATGATTTTCAATTATTATTTATATTACCTAATCCTATGACTCAAGACTATGATTGTTTCTCATTTTACATGAGTAATTATTGATGATTTCATACTCATATGATTCATGTCATTTTTCATGATAAATATTTATTTCATGATATATGATTAATGATATTTGGATGATTAGTTAAGACTTTTATATGTTATGATTATGTTATCATACTTGTATTCTTATCTTATGTTCATTTTTATCATTAATTTATATAACCTATATCTACCGATACTGATAATTTGACCTCGCCTATTGTTATGTTCCTTTCACCATGTTATGATGAATGATTTTATGAAGGGTATGTACAAGAAGTTTACTATGTGATATGAAATTAGTGGGATATGTTGTTGATCATCATTTAATGAATATAATCACATAACTATTTTTAAATTAAACTTTGCCTTTATGGTTTTAATAAGTTTATTATTATTATATGTATTTAATATTTATTTTTAATGATGTAGAATTTGTTTACGTAAATCATAGGTTGATTAAGTTGTTATGAGAGAATAATATAGTCATTTTATGAAATTGGGATTAAAAAACCTTAGTGAAAACATTTGTGATAAGTCTTAATATAAGTTAACACCATTTAGACATGGTAATGTAAAGATTATAATGAATCACTAGAGAATAAATCCATGTGTAGATTCTGGGTTGTTGATACCGCTATTTTACATATCCACCTATATGTAATAAATCTAAGAGGAGAAGAATGGTTGTTATCTTGATAATCACCAATTAATGATATTGGGAAGGATGTGAATAGAAAATGACCATGGATAAACAATGTTAAACTGAAGGTGAAAAATATTAAAAATGTGGTGTCATGATTTAAACTTTATAAGAATGTTTTTCATGATAATTTGATTCCTCACTATGATGTTTGATTCTATTTCTAAACATATTGTTTATAGTAAGGGGATGAATATAAAATGATGAATATGATGTAGTGATGTACATACTCATATATTGAGGCATTATATTTTTTCTTAGTCTTAAGAAATATTTTATTTCATGAAATGTTTATAGGGATGTTCATTCATATAATCACTGATAAGATATAGAGTTAGTAGTAATAACTTTTAATGGTACAAATATCACATCTCAAGCCCATAGCTTCTTTCTGATAGATGTTTGTGTGAATATTCTTCCTATATGTCCTATGATCCCCCTCCTAGTTGAATATGATATTATTTTATAAATGGATTTGATTTTATTATATAGATCCAAAATCAATTTCAAGGGAAGGGAAATCACATTTGATATTATGAATCATCTCATGATCATTTTCCAATGTGAGAATGAATATGAAATTATAATGGAATTTACTACTATTTTACGAGTCTGAAAAAAATTCATTATGTATTTTTATCACAAATATTTGGGGAAATATTCATCATTTAAAATATTATGATTGTTTAGGAATATGATGATGAATTTTTTCTATACATTCTAATTCATCTATCGAATCATGAATATTAGTTTTCAAAAGAATTTATACATGGGGCTACACCTATATCAAAAAATATATATATAATATCCTATATTGTTTTATAGAATTTAATGATAAATATCTAGATGAATATAGATATGGGATTCATTAATTCTAGTTTATTACCTAGGTGTTAGCCTATTCTTTTTGTTTTGAAATTTTTTAACTCAATGCATCTATGAATTAATTACATAGAACACAAAATGGTAAAATTTATGAAAAAAACTTATACTTAATATCAATGAAATATTTCACCAATTATGAAGAGAGGGATATATTTTTCCAATACTAATATTTTATTAAGATATAATCTGTTAATTGTTAATATTGGAGATGGGGAACTAAATATGAGGGCGATAAATATTCCAGAGTTCCTCTATTATTGTTATTGAATGATATGTTTTAGGAACTGAATATGTGTCCCATCAATAGAGATCATAAGGAAGTGTTTATTAGAATAAATTTTTAGTTCATCATTATCTATTCATTAGTGATATATATAGATATATAGAGATCAAAAAGAATATTTTTGGTTGGATAATAATAAAATAGATATGAAAGAGTATATGTGTCGATGCCCAGTATTTTATCAAGATATGTATGAGAGAGAAAAGTCTATGGGGATGTTAAAATCCTTCTTGAAACCAAAATGGAAATAAGAATCAATTTTCCTGGATTTAATCATTGGACTCCCTAAAAAATAAAATAGGAACAATTATATTTGGGTTGTAGTCGATCGATTTATGAAATTTCCCCATTTTTCACATTAATAATGATTTACCAGTTCGTCATAATTCATATATATATAAATTAATTAACATGTAATATAACATAGAGTACCACATTCCACCATATCTAATTGAAATCTAATGATTACATTGATTTTTTTGCAAAGTGTTCTACAATATATGGATAAATAGTTTTGTTTTAGTAATTAATTTTTTCCTAAAATACATAGAATATCTGAGATGATAATACAAACCATTGAATATATTTTGAGATCGTATTATATGTATTTAAAAGATAGTTTGGATCAATACCTTTATCTAGTCTAGTTTTCTTATTATAATAGCTTCACATGAACATTTAATTGACTACCTATGACCCCCTCTATGGTAATGAAAAACTCCAACCTATAGGTATGATGTTATATAAATGAATCCATTCGAACTTGAGATTGGTGAAAATATTAAAGTAATGTTATATCAATTAAAATAAACATCAGGGTATAACTAAGTGGGTATAATGATAATGCTGACAATCATTGAAGATATCAGGAATCCAGATATGATAACAATGTATTACTATAAATGTATCTTTGGAAAAGTGTTATGAGATTTTTAAAGAAGGAAATTTTGATCCTTTCATATATACTTCCCCTTGATATTATTGATCATATCTATAAGATACCATATCGATTGGTTCTTCTGCCAATCCCCTCACATATTCACAATGTGTTCTATGTATCAATTATGAAAAAATAAATAACGAATCCCTCATGTGTAAAAAAATTCAAAATTTGTAGCAATGAAGAATTATATATAATATGTTTAAAACTATAAATATTTTTGATTGTAGAGAGAATTATCTATGGATAAATACCTATCACATGTTCAATGATTAGGTGTGAAACCATTGATCTTAGGATGTTATATGGGAACCCAAGGATGTGATGAGGCAACGATATAATAATTTGTTTTTATTTAAGTAGTGGAATTTAAAGGGAAAAATTATTATAAGGGTGATACTGTAAAATCACAATATTTTTTAATATAAATTATCTTTATTAATTTAATTCATTCAATTACATTCATTAAATACAATAATAAATTAAAAAGAACCTTGTTTAAAATATTATATTATGTATTACTAATATATTAGATCAGTTGGGGTGAGTAGGAATAAAAAAGTTATTATTGATATGAATAATTTTTTTTCTTATATTGATTTTTTATTAATTTATTATAAAAAATTATCAATTATCAGTATTTTCATTTTATCTATCAAAAATATGTTTTCTACAAAAATAAGTTTATTTCATTTTATCAATTTACATTATATATAGTTTCAATAAGTATTATAAATTTTATTTTAAGAAAATAATATCATTTTTAAAATCATTATTTCATTATTATATTATTGTAAAATTTTGGGATTTATCTAAAAATATTTTTTATTAATTAAATATATAAAAATACTATTTTTTATCAAATTATATATTCCTTCCATTATATAATGTAATTAAAAGGTAGAATTATATTTTATAATTTTAAATCAACAACACATAATACACCATTAATTATAAATAATCTAATTAAATATAATGGAATGATGATTTTACTAATTTTTTGTATAAGATTATTTTTGGGCTTAAAAAACAATTTTTTCATCAAGTTGTATACATTTATGTTAAAATTTATTTCGAACACATGTAGAAATTTAATATTTTAAAAATTATTCTATATTTAAAGTCATTATATCTATATTTTTTAAATATATCACTTTAATTTATTTTATAATAAATAGTAAACAAGGTAAATATTTTCTACCTTAGTATGGGAAAAACATGTATAATATGGTAAAAAACTCTAAATTATGGATTTAAAAACACTCTTAAAATTTAATTTATCCTCTTATATATGTTTTTTTGAAACAATATATGTTTATTATGTTATATAATGTATTTTGAAAAATTATTTCAAATTTGGGAACCCATCTGTGCCTTTAATGAACAAACATTATATTTTATTCAAATTAAAAACAATTTTTGGGTCTTTACATTTAATGTTATGGTTGGAATTCCCATCTAGTTTTGGCTCAATAATACAGACTAAAAATGGTCATTTATTTATTATTTAATGAAAAAAATTCATTTTAATCATCTCTCGACTTGATTTCATGGTGAAATTGGATTTTCGCTTAATTCATTTATTTTAATAAAAAATTTCCTTCTTACGTTTTTCATAATTATGTTAAATTTTATTTTTGAAAGCTATAGATTTTAAATCTAAAAAAATTTATTTAAAATTTGGAACCATTATTTAAAAATTATTTTATAATCCCCCTTTGATATATGTGATTATAACTATGTTTTCATTAAAAACTACTATGTTATTGTTGTTAAGGTTAAATTGGGTTTAAAGGGGGTTTAACATGGAGATGGGGTATACAATGTCTCCAAAACTTGTGTAAATGTGATTTTTGGTGTTCATTAAGACCCTATAAAATATTTAATTGGAATTTTTTGTGTCTTGATTCCATGAGACTATGTATACGACCTTATTTTTATTTAAATCCATGAATAATTACAAGAGTGACACACCCTTAACTTATAAAAGATAACCACTTTTGAACAACCCTTAGACCACATATCATTACAATGGACTCAAAAATCAATTAATATTTCCCTTACAATATTAATAGATCTTATTTTATCTTCCTAATATCAATGTAATAATCCTTAATGTGTGTACTAAAGCTGGTCTCTTAAGTAAGTTGTTATCATTTTACCCAAATCATCCATAGTGTATTTCATCTTCCACTCCCTGTAAATATATTTTATTAGTAATAATATGATGAATCAAGTATGGTCAATATATTGAGATTTTATTATGATTATATTGGAACCATTTTCAATCTCAATTACATCAAAGGAGAAATAAATTAACTAGTCAATCATATGTGTGGGCTACCACTTATATATAGTGATACAATTAGTTATCCATAAAAATAATTAAAGGATTTAGTTGTGATGGATTAAATGATATTATAATATATTTATTAAAGAAATATTCTTTTGGAATTATTATATCATTTAAAACTAATTACACTCTGAATAATCAGAAAATTAAAACACAATTAGTGTGTATGTGTGGAATATAACCTCCAGGAAGCGATGTGAGTAATTTTTTTCATTCCCATTTTACAAGAATGGAAATAAGGATATTTTTAATTAATATATATATATATTTATATGAAATTTATGATATAATAAATATTAATTATATTTTAATTATTATTTACATTTCTTTCATGCATTTGTCAAAATGTTGAAACATCACTCATGAGTACTTACATACAATAATCACCAAAAACTGCTGTAATTCGTTGTTCCTCACTACATTATAAGCAGATTTATAAATATTTTTATATTGAATAAATATGTTACTTAAGTTATGACTAATATTTTTATATAATTAATCTCTTACCAATGTGAATGAAAAAAAACCATTGAACTGAATCATGCATGGAAAAATCACTAGTTTTCTTGCAAATATTTATTTTAATGGAGAAAAGTTAAATAAAAGGATAGTTTGAAATTATTAATTATTGGTAAATAGAAACTTATTTATTAATAAGGTTGGATAATATATTTATATGGAAATTAAATTTATTATGTATGAGGTTTGAACTTGATCAAATCAAGAAGAAGATCGAAGTAAGGGTTTATCATCTCACATTTAATTATATGTGACATATTCCTTATTCAACACACGTTTTTTATGATGTATATAGTTACCACTCATTATTTTTACAATTATTATATTGAAAATAATTTTTTTTCTAATCAATATAGGGTTCTCTCTTCCATGAGATTATGATTCAGAGATTACTAATGTGGTATAAAATTTATGTTAAAAACCTCATTTCTTTTCATGATTTTCAATACTAAATTTATGTTTAGGGAAATTATATGGATTAAATACTATTGAAAACATCTAATTTTTTTATTAATTTATTATTACTGATGTATTAATAATATCAATTTAAAATATTTGGTAAATAAAATTATTGGGAAAATGTCTTAATAAAACAAACTTTATTTCCTATTTTATAGATGGTCTTCCTCTTCCTTGTCTATACTCTTCATAAATTATTTATGGAAGTTTCTACATATATATGAAATTTTTTAAAAACGCAATTTTTACTATATTTTAATTTATTTATAATAGTTTAAAATGAATCATTTTAAAAATTATTTTTTGGGAAATCCATTTTTGTTTTTTTTACAAAATTGTAAAAATAATGTTCCCTTTTAACATACGCTATATTAACAAATTTTAACAATATTATTACTATTTATTTTTTACTTTATTAATGGTATTTGTAATTACATCCTCAAAAACAAATTATTTATATTTTTTATTTGGGATATAATAATATATTATAATCATTTATATAAATATTAATTATATTGATTGTGATCTTAGGATGAGTTGTGAAAAAAAATTCCTTTTTCCAATGAGTTTATTTTGATATAAGGAGGTAATTAATTATTATATGATACCATCCACCTACTTTTTTCTGATGTATTATGATTATTTGTTTTTAGGAGATGTTTAAAAATTCCATATAATTTACATGTGTTATGATATGATAATATAATCGATGTTTTATGATATTGTGGAACAAAAATCTATGTTTTTTAATTATTTGAAGGATTATTATGTGATAAACCATGTATAGGTGGCTATATCATAAAATAAGAATGATATCTCAATATATAAAAAAGGGAACAAATGGGGAGTTTACCCAATTCAATAAGGGACTCTCTCAACCATGATAGTCTTGAGAGTATACCATAACTATTGAAATGATGGAAAGTGGAGTGAACCCAATCCACTGTGACAGTCAAGGAGGTCATATTACTAAGGAAAAAGATTTATATTCATATGTGAATGCCAAAAACCTATGTCATACAATTATGATATGTTCTCATTAATCATTTATGATTATTCATAACTCTAGAATCATAAAACTTATTTCAATTGTTGTGATAAACAATTATTCCTTGATTTTCAATTAATGATATTTCAAATATTTGGTAGGATTTTTGTAAGTTATGATCTGGTTATTATTTCCTTTTTTTATCTTATTCCCATTTTATATCATGATTGATATATCATATATTTCCCCTTACTGAGCATATAAAATCAACATTTCTTATTGTTAGTTTTTCTAGGTTGTAAATAATAGTTTTAAATATGGTATTTACAGCAATGTACTATGAAAGAATAAATTTTTTTCATATGTGGAATAATTTTTATGAAATAAGATTATTATTTATCTAGTCACAAAAGTCAAAAATCCTTTTGGTTTTGGGGACTGTAATGTTAAGACATGTATTCAATATTTATCTAAAATGATCTGTTATTAATGTATATAATTAATAGGTGTACACAACATGTCCTATAACTCCCATATATTGAACATGTATGTTCGAGAGTCTATTTTTAGAAAATGGAGTCTCGGTCACTAAGATTAAATTTTGGTGCATACCCAATCCTCTATTAGGGTCACTCATAGCCTTAAATATTAGAAATTCCCAACCTTTAATATTTCAAAAACTAATGCTTTAGTATGGTGGAAATTAATCCTTTATTAGGGATTTCATTGAACCTCTTAATTGGAATTCAATTCAAAAATATAAATTTTAAAATTTATAAAAAATTCATTCTAATATTCCAATTTTTAAACTCCAATACATGTCAAATGATAATTTGAAAAAATGATTTAATCCATAGAAGTTGAGTATAATCATATTTTTTTATTCAATGACATAAATTTTTTTGAAAGGTATTTGAAAAATAATATTAATTCATTGGATAGGATTCATTGAATATTATCTATCACCTATCCTTCATCAATATTTGGCACCTAGCCCTTTGTTGACATATTTGAGGAATGTTCCTTTATCCTTTATTGTAATGTCCTCTTATCCTTCACTTGTGTGTCCTCTTAGAAATCGATATGAAACATTATAAAACACCATAGGGTATGAAACTTAGACTTTACTAAGGATCATTTTAAAAATTCTATATGTTATTCATCATTCATTTTAAATGCAATGAGCTGAACCATCCTTTTTAAGTAATTTTGTTTCTGAATATGACTCTAAATTTTGATCCAAAACACTATTTTAGATCTATGAGATATCAAATTAGTGATATCAAAATGATTTATCAATTTGTTACTGGGAATATTTCTAGCCTCCATTTTTCATGTCTAAATGTGGTCTATAAGGATATAAAAAATTAATTATAAGTTAGTGGTTTTGATATATGTCTTACTTTGGACAATATTTTCTCTCCAGTATTTCTCCAAATTCGAAAACTTATTTTTAGAATATATATTCCATGGCATGTGAGAAATCATATAAAACCTGTATAATCCATTAATGTCTTTAAAATATTTTGACACACTCTTTTAAACATAGTTTGACTCATGTCATCCACATAATTATAATATGATTTAAATATGATTAAACTACATAGGGAAATTTTTTCCTTACATATATGTTACTACCTATTTATTATGATATCATGTTATAGTGATAATAGATTATTTCATCTATGAACTAATCTTATTAATAAGTTACATTAATTTAATTGTAGTAATTAAATGAATTATTAGAATGAAAAATTTGCTGGTTGATTTTGTTATGTTGTTCTTGAAATGATTAATTAATATATAAGTAGTAAAAAAGGTAATGTATTGTTTATTTCTAGGGTATAGTTGTGTTTTTTAAAATTTGTTTTCGTATATATGTTTATTTTGATTTTTTTATAATGGAAAATGGTGAAGAATCAATGTGATTATTTATTTTTATATCTTGATATGGTCGACTTGGTTAGTGTATAATATGAATCAATTATATAGAGGAATAAAAAATATATAATTCAACACCTTTTTATAGAATAATATTTTTAAAAACAAAAAAAAATGTTTTTATTTTTTAGTAGAGGTTTAAATTATCACTAAATAATAATTTTTTAGTTACTATTTTTTAAAATTCAAATGATAAATTTAGAAATTTAGTTTATTAATTATTATTATTCATTATATATTAGTTAGGTTTATAATTATTTTTTAATTTTTAGTTATTATATAATATTATTTTTACATTTATTAATTTGTTCTTATTATTGAAAAATTATCAATTATTGATAAGAAATAATTATTTATTATTTACTAAATATTACATACAATTTTAATTACTCTTAATTTATTATTTATCATTTATCAATTAATAATAAATCCAAATAAATTAATATTAACTTAATAATTACTATTTATTAAGGAATATAGAATTAATTAATGATAGATTGACATAGGTTAATTAATAAAAAAATTAAAAATATTTTATGACATATTATGAATTTATAATTTCATTCATAATTTATTTTTATAATATATTTTTTATGAAAAATTTGTTACATAATTTTTTAGATAATTATGTGTAATTAATTTGGTGGTTTGTTTAATCACTAGATATTTAAAATGGATTTGGTAGAATTTGGATAACGATGGGTATATTTAATAAATATATATTAGAGAAATATTTTGAAAATGATTACAAAATGATTAAAAGTTGTTTCATCCACCACTGAGTAAAAAAAGTTGCATGATTCAACCACCAAGAAATCTTTCATAACAAAATAATTCATTATGGGTTTTATAAATCACAAAGAAACATTTTAATGAGTATTAAACCATTGGTGATTACCAATAAATTATTATAAATGTTGTTTTTATTACAGTGAAAGAAGATGGTTGGGAGATCAAGTGAATTATAAATTTCTATAAATTAATGCAGCCAATTAGGATTTTTTTGTTAACAATATTTAATATGAATAATATTGAAAAATATAAATTGGGATGATTTTTGTGTACCATTATAATAGTTATCATATTATATTATTGTCTCATGTTATTTTTATGGAGGTTTTAGTGAGTGTTGTTTGGTGGTTTATATGTTGTGGAAATTGGTTTTGGTTTTATATATGATGAGAGAACATGGATACTAGGTTGGATTTATTTTTAATTTTATATCATTGTATTTTATGTTATTTATTACACACCACCACTCATGTTAGGTAACCCAACCGATGAACATAAAAGGTTTTAGGTATATATTGAACTCCAGACATCAAAGATCTGGATAATATGGAAGGATATAAACTCTTCTACTCATACTCTCTCATCGAGATCTACTCTAGTGATTTTGTATATGCCAGTGGTATATGAATTTTTTTTATGGTTGGGGAAAAGTAATAGTAGATATGCAATTATGGTATGAAATATAAATGTTATGTATCGGAAATGTTGATATGATATGTGTTATGTTTTTATGTTATATAATTAAGGTGTTCAAATTATGATATTTAGTGATTATATGTGGATATTTAATGGGAAGGTGTTCCATGATGTAAATTAATAGGACCTTAGGGAAAATATATTTGTGGATAAGTGAGTATAGGGTACCTTTTATGGATATATTCTCATGATTTAACACACTATACTTATAAATTTATTTGGTGAGTGATCCATTTTTGAGATGGGGTATTGATGTTTGGGGAAAGGTAATGAGAAATTTTCACTATTTATCCAATGAGTCTTTAGTATGGTTGTTCAATATTTTCCAAAGTGTTTCTGGGGATTTATTTGAAATGTATACTTGTATTCTCACTCATATTTATATATATGTTTTTATATATTTTTATGATGGATTAGTGATTGGGTTTAAAAGTACCCTCTCATGGGATAGAGGTCAATTTGATTGGGTTGAGTCAATACCTTATGATTTTCTTCTTCTTTAGTATTTATTTGGGCTCCATCATTCTAAATTTAACCTATCCTTATATTCATTATTATTAATGGATTTTCGAGTTATTGTATTTTAATATTTTTTATTTATTAGAATATTACTCTATAATTCCTTTGAAAAAGTTTGTAATGCCTCTTATATTGTGGGATTTACAGCCTCAACACTTGTGTCAAACTCTCAATCTATTTGAAGTCGGATTTAGAGATTATATGATGATTTAAATATGAACCAGGAGGGGTTATAGTGGGGAAGATATGATAAACAGTTATATTATAAAAATAGTTGTGAGTTAGGTTAGAGTTCATTTCTTAGAACTAGTAAAGACTATGATATTCTAGTAGAGAAACAATTCATTTAATTAGAGAAAGTGAGGCACGATATAGATACCACATAGAAATTATAGATCCCTTCTAAAAAAACAACACTCCTCATTGTCTTAACATGAGGATGTATTTCTACTTGAACTTATGCAACATCCCAAAGATTAAAAATACTGTAAATAAATGATAAGGGATTCAATACGATTGGGGAATGATATCCCCTGTGAGAAATAAAACAAACCAACCAAACCCACTATAAAAAATAACCACTAAATGAAATATGGTAATAACTTAAGATAACTCAATATAATAACATTGATATGAACACCAAACTAAAAAATAGTACCATAATGTAAGACTACTAAAATTAATGTATAATGTGGAAACAAAGCCAACAAAAATGAATTACATCAAACATAACTGCAAAGATACGAACATGCTCCATGCTCTAACTACACATCATGACCTAAGCATCATGAAGCACCATTAATGAAATGTGATATATTTCAATTAACTGTATCCCGATATAAAATATGCACAAAAAAACATGATAAACAATGGGTGAGTAACAAAATTCCGTAGGTTTTCCACAAATGAATTCCCTACTCACGCCACTTGGATTGAAAAAGTTGTCACTTTTTTGTAAAACATAATATATAAAACCATTTTAAATAGTTAAATAATCTATAAAACTTCCAAATAGTTTTATACCAAAAATAGTTTCCATGGGAATCATAGAAACAAGTTTTTAAAAACTTTTACATCCCCATTTGGAATACCCATTTCCTGGTTTACACACAAAAACTCCCACACATGCATGCTTCACTGATAGTTCCATACTCATGAGATATTTCTCATCTGTCCAATAATTCTTAACAAGGTGAATAATATTATTGGTCCCCAATGACACATTACCCTTTTCTAAGGTCACATCCCTCTATACCCTAAGGATACATTACCCTTATTTAGGGCCACATAAAAACATGAAATCAGGCAAACCTATGTATTCTAAAACCATTTCAAATCAACCATTTCAATAAATTTCAACAAAAAATTTATTTTATTTAAAATATTTCATGAAAATAATTTCCATAAATCCAATAAGTTTATATTTTAAACTCAACATTTTAAAATCATGAAAGCAAACCACTTTTCACAAACAATTTCCAAATAATGCACAAATCCAAAAACCATCATGGAAGAAGGTTTCTCCCATGATTTTCACATCAATTACACAATAAACTACATGAAATACTTAAAAAAATTAAACTATTCATTTATTTTCTAATAATAGGATTCTAGAGTGAATCCACCTATATTAGGAATTATGGAGTAAATGAAGAACGACACTAATTCTTCAAAAATTACGGGTTGAATCTCCAAAAACCCAACTTAGATCTATTTACCATACATAATGAAATCCATATCTCATCATTATTGTAATAAAAATTGCTATCTATAAACAATAGACTGGATATTTTAATTTGATATAGGGAAGAGAACTATATCTAAGGAAAGCTACCAAAAATAAAGTATTACAAAGGGAATCAGGCTTCAACACACCACGAATTGCCTCCGAATTTCTTTTGATTAAAAGGGGGAGACTCCGTATCCACTAGGAGGAATGAAATCCAACTTATTATTGAAATTGGTAAAAAAAATGGGAGGCATAGAGTGAAAAATATTGATATACACGTTTATAGGATCTCAATTTTAAAATTGTGCATGGTTAGTCACACAGTTAGAAAAATTATCCGCTAACCACGTGCCATCCTCTGAATCAAGGATCTCCTCTCATGGTTAACCATAATGGTTAGACAAACCATGTGTGAAATGTAAATTAGCCCTATTACGCACATTAAACTATTATTCCTAGGTGGTTGTATGGTTTATTCAAACTATGTCCCCCACCATACTTCTGACTAGATTCCCTTGTTTCAACTTGCACTGCTTCCAATATGAGTTTCACAGTTTTCACTAACCATTCTTAAATAATAAACCATTATAAAATCCCCATTAACGTTCTAATAGTATTCCAATCCCTCCCAAACATCACACCGAACACTTTACATAGTTATAAATCATATATAAATGACTACTAATAAAAAACCGGGGGTTATACATTCTCCCCACTATTATACTTTTAGTATTTAGTAAGTAGAAATCCAGCATTTCCAAGAAAGAGTTCAGGAAACTACTCAATCATTTCCTTCTCCCATTCCCCCGACTCTTCCTATATCCAAACATGTTTCCATAAAACAAGTACTAGATCGATTCTTTTTTCCACATAATATTTTATCTTGCCTATACTAAATCCACACTAGATCATGCACTAATGAAGCATCCATATTATAGTCTACATGATCCCATTATATCACATGGTCAAGAACAGGCTGATACATTTTCAAATGAGATACAAGAAACACATCATTCACTTCACCGAACGTTGGTGGAAATTCCAAATGATATGCCACTTCATCGTCCTATTCATGTATCTCAAAATGTCATATGTATCATGGAGATAACATTATTTTCTTCCAAAAATGATGTTTCCCAATCCATAGATAGATCTTTAAAAACATATGATCACTCACCATGAATGAAAAAAACATTCGACAATGATACACATATGATTTCTAATGGCTATGAGTTGTCTCCATTCTTTTCCAAATAAACTGAATATTCACCGATGTCTCTTATACATGTCTCGGCCCAACCAGTAAAGTCTCACATGGTTCCACCCAAGATAGCGGAGAACGATAAGGATAACCATAAAAGGAATAAAAAATATCCATATATATCGAGGCCTCTCAACTATTGTTATATGAGAACTCAACTAATGTTATGTGTTACTCCCATGAGCCACCAAAATCCATTACATAATCCCACAACATATACTCCATTGTGTGTATCACCCATTAAAATTGTCCATCTATCTGATGATGATACACCATATTCATGGTCAATTGATTCCTAAAGATTTCTTTAAGGAAATCAATTAATGATATGTAAACCACACATCTCAGCTTGATACTATTGAAATTAGTATTCCATTACAGATTACTAATTCTAGGATTTATATTTTTGTCAAGTCCTCCACTGTATGAGATTCAAGAATAGGCTAAAATGAGTTGAATTTTTGAGCCAATCCACTATCACCCATATGGAATCATGTTTCCCAACCATTCATGGGATACCTATAACAAAATCAATTTCTATATTATCCTATTTACAAATAGGAAATGGTAGATACTGCAACATACCTATTGGTCACTGATGATTTTCCTTTACATCCTGATAATTTAAACTTCTAGAAACAATCATAGGAAGCTTATTTTCCCTAATAACACTCCAAAACTGTGATTTCAAATCCTCATACATCTTTTATATTCTTGGATGAACAACCCCTGACTAATGGTGGTAAGCTTGAATAATTTGTTCCTCACCATCCATATATATAACCATCCATTTTTGAAACCACATTACTAGATTCCCATCCATCTTACATACCTAAATGGTCACCCCACCATTGAGTTTTGACCTCTTAGCATCACATTCTAAATCATGTGTATGCGCCTTTATAACTATCTCTAACAAATAAAGAACAAAATAAACTAGGATTAAAACCACAACTCCACCACGTTCTTCACATTCCAAGTTTAAGTCATCTAGGACCGACATCAACGACCACTGATATGAAGCCTCTTTTACAAACTGATCATATAAATATCCACATAATACACCATTCACTGAATTTCCTTTACCCAGTGTATACATCAAGTAAAATTTAAAATTTGAAGATAATTTATCTATCTTATTTATGTCAGATTCAAGCCCTATTGTGAGAAAATATGTTTCATGATTTTATGATCTGTATGACTTGTAAATTTCTTACCAAATCAGTAATGATTCCAAGTATTCAATGCATGGAAGAAGATAGATAAATCCAAATAATTTGTTGGCTAGTTATTCTCATGAAATTATAACTACCTAGATCCACAAGAAATAACATTATCACCCTATAGGAGAAAAAATCCCAACCCAGATCTCGTAACATCACAGTAAACCACATAATCTTATCCCAATTCTAGAAATATCAAGAATTTTATTGATGTAAATAGAATTTAAGCTATTGAAAATACTTCTAAAATTATTTATTCAATTTAAATAGAACTTTTTTACTTCTCTAGGATGTAATAATTGAATCTAGTCATGATAAATCCATGAAAGAAATTTAGTTAATAACCTTTTAGACTAAGGAAAGATCATTTAACAAAGAAATTATTTGATGGTTTCTAAGAGATACCATAGATTACATGTCCAAGGAAACATACCTCTTACTTCCAAAAATCACAATTTGAATATTTTTTATATAGACGATGCTCTCTCAATATTCCCAACACTTTTTCCATGTGTTACTAATGATTATACCCTGTCACTGGAGACAACAATATGTCATCAAAATACACAACCAAAAACGAATCTACAAAATGTTGAAATTTATTATTAATTAATTCAAAAATACTATAGGTACATTCATAAGAATGAAAGGCATTACCACACATTTATATTGTCCATATCCACTACTAAAAGGCTTCTTTAGAACATCCTCCTTCCGGAACTGCAATTGGATATATCTTGAGAAAAATTGTATCTTATAGAACCACTGATCTCCCATAATTTGATCAAACGTATCACTGATACATGGTATTAGTTACCGATTATGTATCGTAACTTGGTTATGTTTATCATAATTGACACAAAAATTTATAGGTCATACTCTTTTTGAAAAACAAAACTGGTGATGCCATGAATGCATACTAGGCTCAATGAACTCTATGCTTTATAACTCTTTCAACTACACTTTAAATTCCCTTTATTATGTTATTTCTATAGAAATAGACAGAAGGGATATTATAATAGTCCCAAGAAGGAAAACAATCATAAATTCCAATTCTCTTATAGGTGGAAACCCAAATAAATTATCAGGATATGCATTAAGAAACATGTGAAATATCACTGAAAAACTACATTTCTTGATGACTTCTATTCATACCAAGTTCAATTCTACAAACATTTATGAGATCATTCCTACCATTGTTTCCAACAACAATGTTGAACCAACCTTTATATTCCTGTATCCTGTAAAGAGAGACCTGATTCTGTTCTTAGTTGTAAAAATTACCTTTCATGTATAAAAACTTGATGCAAGCCTTGAACATAGTTAATAAATTCATACCTAGTATTATGTATAAGGAATCTATGTTAAGCATAGAGAAATCCCACATCAACTCAGCTCCATCAACATTTATATAACATGCTTTACACATAAAGGCTCGACATTATCTTTGAACAAGAGTATTTTTCGATTTTAAAATATAAGGAATCATATCAACATTTACACTCCAAAAATATACATCATGAGAAGAAATAAATGAATGAGGTTCAACCATATCAAACAATGTATAAGTTTAGAAATTAACATAATCATACCTTTCACTATCAATCATCCAGACAGATAATCTAAAATAAATTTTTCAACTACATTTAATTTCTTACTTTCTATATGTTGTTCTTAATTCCTCTATTTATATTTTCCTTGTTGAGGAGTCATGGTATTACTAGAATCATCATGGGAGGATCTTTTATTCTAATGAGGATTGTTCTGCAACTATGATCCCATCAAATAATGTGATATCTACGACACATGAAAAGTATCATGAACACCTGAACACAGAGAACTATGAAAATAATACTAATTATTAGCCATTTTATTTCCATTTTACATGATTTTGGTGGTGCTATAAACTATTTCTTCATGTCGTTGAAAGAAACACTTCAGAAACATCTATCTTGGATCTTGGGTTCTTGAAGAATATTCATTGATCCATCTCTCTAATTACTAGTAATCCTTGTAATTTGAAAATAGGTGTCCCTCTTTCGCTTTCTCCAAACATTATAGTACCCACCATTTCCCATAGGTATCAACATGTTTCCCCCACTTGAATCTCCTAATATTTCCCTTTCTGGCACTATATATCTATTTATCATCTTTATATAATCCATTATACAATGCATGACTTTCTTCGAGCGAATCTGTTACCTCATCATTGAATCAATGTTATGGGCCTTCAAGGATGTAGTAATAGAAACTTGGAGTGAAAATATGAATAAATTCCTTAATTTAGCCTCATAATCTATCACTGAGAGGATTTTATTCTTCAAGCTGAGAAATTTTGTTGTTCTTACAATCTGGAACATGTACAGAAAAAATTATATGTGAAAAAACATCAAAATCCTCCCATGAATTTCCTTGGTCTAATTTAGACTGAATAAGTAAATCCCACTATTGGAGGGAATGATCCTTTAGAATATACATTTCCAACATAAATTTCATCTCTTCTGGTGTACTAATGAAATAAAAGATTCGATTCATCCTATGCCTCCACACCTCTTCCTTCTCGGGTTCTAGATCAACCTAAAAGATGGGTGGATTCTACTTATAGAATTGAGTAGAATGATCCACCTTCCTTGGTTTATCCCTTTGGTTTCCTCTAAACACACCTTGAGAAGATTGTTCTACTCTTTGAACCAGCTGCTGGTTCACCTGTGGGTCAGGTACAACCACATTTCCTGCAGCCTCTTCTTTTTAGTTTCATCTATGAATACTAGGTTCCAATTTCTATAAACAAAACAAATTCCATAAGTCTCACTCTCTAGAAAATAAATGATTAAAATTTTCAAATTCTAGCACATCACAACTATCACAAAAATTATTTCCCAAATTCAACAGTTTTCCAACTTCTCAAATTTTTCAAAATTCCATCATGATTTTGAAAATCAAACCATTTTCAAAATACCACTATCATATCATTTTCAAAAGCACCCATTTGAAAAAAATAACAATTTTAAAAAATATACATATTTTCTCCTAATCATATATCAATAATAAAAATGAAATATTCACTCCAAGTGGGAATTCATATCTAGAATTCATGTCACAGAAATCTCATTTTCTAAACTCAGGATAATGAGATTATTTCTCCAATAATTGTCTCCAAAACAATTATGTATCCAACTCCATGGTAACATTAATTTCAACATAAAGGCTAGATAGTTATTTTGATGCCCTACATTTCATTTCCTAAAAATCATACTCTTTTCTATGACCCAACTCAAGAATTAAATAGAGTTAATTTCAAATCCACGACCGACACAATTTATACCTTTTGTCCCTAAAGATATTTATACTGACCAAGATTGAGTCCACTTTTTTTTCAAGGACAAAAAAAGATGATAAAACTTTTAAAACCCATAACCTCATAATTCTATAGAGTTTATGTGTAATTGTAAATAGTTTAAAAGAAAAATCTCATGGACTCCAATGGCTGACAATACATTCTAAGGGATCCAATCAATTTGGGGGGGGGGGGGGTTATTTTCCTTTTGATAATGAAAATAACCCACCAAAACCCATCATAACAAAATAACCACTAAATCATGAATTATAATCATGTATGAAAACTAAATGTAATACCATTAATATCAAAACCAAACTAAAACAAAGTACTATAGTAGAATATTACTAATATCAATGTAAATAGTGGATGAAAAAATAAACAAAACTCAAAGACCTCAAATATAACCCCAAATCTCCCAACATGATACATGATACAAATCCGCATTAAGACCCAAGTATGGAAAATAACCTCTAATAAAACATGATACCTTTATTTTACCTCTATCCTGATAGACAATATCAGTAAAAGCACAAACCTGACAAATTATGGGTGAGTAATGAAACTCACTTGGTTTTCCCTAAATGAATTCCCTACTAACACCACTATGATAGAACAAGTTAGCACATTTATATAAAACAAATTATATAAAACAATTTTCAATAGTTAAAAAATATATAAAAAATAAAAATAGTTTCATACCAAACTAATTTTCAATGGATGAAAAAAAATTCTTTAAACCATTTCACATTCTTTTTTTAGAATACCCATTCCATGATTCATACACACACACACACCAACACATGAATGCTTCACTAATAGTTCCATAATCATTATCATTTTCTTGTCTATCCACATTGTCATCACAATGTGGAAAATCTCCTTGTTCACCTAATGAAACATTCCCCTTATCCAAAGTCACATCCCTTTGTTCCCTAAAGGTATATGCCCCTTATTCGGGGTCACATCAAAACCATGAACTGACACTTACCCATGTATACTAATATCATTTCAAATAAAAATCTTCAATATATTTCCATTAAACCATTATTTTATTGAAATTGTTTTAGAAAATCCATTTCCATAAATCAAAAAATTCCATATTTTAAAATCACCAAAAAAAGAACTTTGCACATCCAATTTACAATTTCAAAAAATCCATAAATACTGAAACCATCACTAAATAAGAAGTTTTTCATGAATTTCACTACCAATTTAACAATCAATTTCAATAAATTTATAAAATTTGAAACATAGCCTTCAGGTTATAATAAGTGGAGTTGATAATGAATCTATAAACATTTATAACTATGGAAGAAACAAACAACGACACTAATTCTTCAACAAAAACATGTTGAATCTTAGAAAACTACTTAGATACCCTTCCCTATCATCAAACCACCCATATATCATAATTATTGTCAAAAAAATCCATATAAATATCTATCGTAGACTAGATATATGAATTAGAGGGAGGAAAGAGAAGTATATATAAGGAAAACTAAACAAATGAAGACGTACCAAGGGAATTGGGCTTCAACGCACCAATAATTCACTCCGAATTACATCCGGTTTAGAGTGGTGATAGTCCAAAAACTTTTAGAAGAACTAAAATCGTCATAGAGTCTAAATTGGTATCCATATAGAGTTTTATAGGCGATAACAATTGAGAACCACTTTTTTAGGATGTCACTTTTAAATCGTACCCAGTTAGTCACACAGTAAAGCAAGCCATGCGCTCACCCTGTTCCAGCCTCTACCTTAAGGAGAACCTCTCATGAATGTCCTACATAGTTAGGAAAACAATGTTCCAACCAAGAATAATCCCTTTTACTCACATTTCATGGTTACTCCTAGGTGGCCACACGGTTTATCCGAACCATGAGCCTAACTGTGCGCCTTCCTAGAATACCATGTTTCACCTTGCACTATTTCTTATAGTAGTCTCATGGTTTCCACTAACCATGATCAAATTAAACACCTTTGTAAAATCCCTATACATATTACAAAAAATTATTAAAAAACCGCAAAAACATCTCCCAATTACTTTACATATATAAAACGAATAAATAAAGGGTTACTTAAGTGAAATCAGTGACGCCACATGCCTCTTTTACCTAATATAATTAATATAACTGTATACTGAACATTTTTAGGAACATGTGTCCTCATTTTTGTGTAGAATACAATATGTTTTATATTAATCATAACTATTTAAAACAATGTTTTGATTTTAGATATCAATGTAAAACTAAAATAAATATAAATTAAGAGCATAAAATAATATTTGTTTCCTCATCATATGATAATTGATTTTTTATTTCTAAATTTATTGATTAAGTCACATAATTGAACTATATGAGGTGTATTAAAAAATTTTATATGACCCTAGATAAGTTGATCCTGATTAGGGTGACTCATGAAGGATGTCATGGGATGATTTTTAGAAATGTTGTTAACTATTTTGTGAGGGAACCGTCTATGATTAGAAAACATAGTGGTGTTTATAGAACATTGAAATCACATCCATGTTGATTTTAATGAGGAGTGAATATTAAATTCTTTTACTGGAAATATTTTTGATATGAAAAACATGTTTTTTTTGAATCCATAATCCTGGAATTTTTTATTCTCAATGTAGACCTGGGATAAGTTTGCGAGTTAGATAAAATCTATGTTCTTTTATTTTAATATATTTGTATACTGGAAATATGATAATCTCACACATTTTCTGTAGAATTTTACATTAAGGTACTATGAAGTATATTTTGTGAGGGTTCTCTATTATTCTCATGAACTACATAGATATGATGATGTTAGAGTGAATCAGATTTAGTAGACATTGCGTTCAATGATCCAATGTAATTTTTACACTTTCATATTTCAAATATATATATAAGTAAAATTAATGCTGTTATGATTTGGTGGAAATTGTAGATTACATGTTAATTTTTAATGGTAATTCATTAGAGATACTTTAGGATAGTATATATAGATATGAGATTTAGTTTTTTGACTTTTGAGGTTCTAGCTAGCGAGAAGTCTCTCTAAAACTTTGATCTTTCATTTATCTATATCATGAAGTCCATACGAATTTATCTGATGCTTATGAATTTAATTTTATTTACATAGTTGTTAATTACATGGAAATATTAATGTTTATACATCCATTGTAAATACCATGGAGAATGAGATTAGTATCAGATGAATCAATAAAAGTTATTTCCTCTAAAAAAAATATAAGTCTTATCTAGATCATTATTTTTGTGGCTGGTGATTTAATATGGATTAATTATAGTATTTCCCTATGATATTCCATATTCAAAGGTTCCTGCTTCAAATGAATAAAATGATATAAAAACATTTGGAAAAGTGAGGCTAGGGATGGGAATGGATCATTTCAGGAGCTAGAGCCAAAATTTCTAGGAGGGATCAAAATCCTTAGAGGTATAATTTTTCACCATTCATCCTAAATGTTCTATTTTATTGATTTTGGTTCATTTAATTCCTTTATTACATATTCCATAGCTCAAACAATAAGAAACAAGATGATTATACTTTTAGTGTACATGGTATTAACACCAATATATTGAACTCAGTCAAGTTTGTTGCAGGTTTTCAAAGGATATGAGAAAATTATTGGGTTGCAAATTCATTGGTAGAGTTATTCATGTGGTATATATACCCAAAATAGGTCATATTCAACATGGATTGTTTGTAATCTATTTTTCCTATCACAAAATTAATTAGGTTTATAGTGATTAAAATTAACTCTAAATTCTAGAATATTATATTTTTTAGTTAGAAGGATTATCAAATGGAGAATATATGTTCAGATATGTTGTCATCAAAGATAGTTGTAATCATTTAGATACTAATTTATATATATCTTAATGAGTTTGAAAATATTTTGGAGTAATTTCTTGATTTTTATCATAAATTTATTATAACATAACTCTACATTACTATGATATCTCATTTGACATATATTTGAATATCATTGATTATTTAGTCCCTTTATAGGAGATTGAATTTTGATTTATAGAAATTATAGATTGTTGAATAGGATCTACTATAAATGGGGTTCATATATCCTAGTTTATCCTCATGGGGAGATCCAATGTAATTTTAGAAGTGGGATGATGGTAGTTTTTGGTTGGGAAAATATTATTTTTGCTTAAACTTTGTGATGGTAAAAAATAAATATATCATTTAATGCATTGATCACTTTTTGATCAGTTGAAAAGACCCTGCTAGATCTCAAATATTTATTTCTAACAAGGGTGTCTTTGTATGAATGCGAATGAGGAAAATTATATGAAGACCAATATTTTTTAAAGAAATCATCTTTTATTTGTGTAAATACCTTTTTATTCCATTAATGCTCCAAAAATAATAAATGTATTAATGAAATCAATTATATAAAAGATACTAAATTAGTTTTAATGATGTTTGTCGAGGATATATTGGTGTTTTCAATATCATAGTAGGAGTATGTTAATAATTTGATATTTATTCTTCTAGTTCGGTAATGACATAAACTATATGATAATTTTTTAATGTATAGGTTGTTGACTCATGAGGTTAATATATTTAGAATTCCATATTTCATCATGGACAAATTTCTTATTATTTCAAATATTATTGTAGTTTTTTCTTGTATAGAATGAAAAAATATTTTTTGGACTATAATTTCCATTTTAAAAAAAAATTAATTGATGTTTATGTTGGAAAAATATTGGATTGAGTAATATTTAATAAAACTGACTTGGAACAGAAAATAGTTTTTATAGACAGGTCTATTTCAAGAGGATTTTGAGTACCTAATTGAGTATTCTATCAGTGATTATGATCATTATATTAGAATAGAAGATTCATATTTTTGTTTTCTGATTCTTTTTATATTTTTGTTGGTTCTATTTTAATATAGGATCCATATATGATAAATTATATGTTATTATAGATTTTTCTTCATGAATATAATCATATCACTAGGACATTGAGAATATGGTAGTAGTTTTCTCTCTAATGTTATGGTGACATTGTTTTATCTGTGAGATCTTTATGGTTTTTATCAAACAAAATAATTTTTAATCCTACCATAGTATGCTTTTAATTCTTATTAGTTAATATATCTGGAGTTCTAATAATATTATCTCATTGGTACAACTTATACATCATGGAAATATATTGAGGTGGTTGATTGAAATCGAATAATGTCACTTGGTGATGATTCTTTTAAAATTTTAAATTGGGTGAAGGTTAATGGTGAATCATATTATCTATCATCTGGATATGATATAAGTTAGTGGTAGATTCTACTTGAATTATTTGATGTTTTATAATTCCATATCGTATCAGTTGTAGGAATCTATTCCTAGATATTCGGAGGTGTATGTGTTGAGATATCATATAATCCATAATTATTCTTTTTATGCATAGTTTGAGGATTGGGAGTATAATTTTTTTCCCATGTAAAGTTCTTTATTCTTTTTTTGATGCGTGATTTGGAATTTCTAGAGTATCATAACTATCCTTTTCTATAATTTTTTCAAATTTAAAATTTTTATCATTCATTGACATCTAATATTTTGAAAATTTTCATGAATAAGTTTGTCTAATGGTTAGATATTTTTTTTTATTTTTCAATGTGTAATGTAGTGAATTGAGTTCTAGCATTTCTACTTTTAAACATAGATTTTACTTTATTAAAATAGTGGAAAATATCAGTGGATTTTGTAATAATGTCTCCTCAATCATTGGGTATACATGATCTTATTTTACTTATTTCTATTAGAATGATGAAATTTTCAAATTTTATAGATATTAATGATTCTAGTGTATTAAATTAATTTTATGGATATATATCGAATATTTTGTAAGTATTCATTAGATTTTTGTGATTATTACATAGTTTAAGACCATTAATTTACCTCTCTAAATTGTGACATATGATATTTTTTCATCCTTAAATAGATGGTAAAAAAATCCAAAAAGAAAATACTAAATTTCATGTTGGGTTATTGAGTTCATTATTTTAGAGGATCACGGAAAAATCAATTTTGTTTGACTAAGTTTACCTATAAAAATATTAATTACAATTCATTTATAATTTATCTAATTAGGGAATTATATATTTAGCTATGTAGATCTGTATTGCGATAGAATGGGGATGGGAATTTAGAAATCCTTATACTAAATTTGGTAAATATCTTTTTTTAAAACATTTAGGTGATCTTTTAGTGGTTAAAGGATGTTTAAAATCAATAAAATTCTAATACTAGTGGAAGGATGATACATATAGAATTCATATTCCATAAAAAATTCTAATGGTTTCTATTATTCACAGGAACCTATGGATTAGTATTGGTAGTATGTTTTATCTATTATACCATGAATTTTTTATATTGATGAAGAGATTTGGATAGGTAGAATATTTATTTTCTATCAAAAACCTTATAGATTGGACAAATGAAATATTTTTTTTCCACATATTTAGATATAACATTATGATGTCACCTAATCCATCTATTTAGGTATGTTATAAATTTATAAGGTTCTGAAATTCATTGATTTTTTTATTATATTTTGGATGATCAGATAATGGTTAAAAGGATATATAATTCATTGTTCATGTATATGCATAGTGGTTTGGGGAAATATAAATGGGAGTGAGAGGAATTAATATAGGATCAATTCCTTGATTTTTTATCCATGTAGATATGTTTCTATTTGGATTTCATATTTATTGAATTGATCTTCCTTTTCACTATCCATAGAACATTTTAGCTTTGTGATGGATTGGTTCTTATTTGAGAATCACCTCATAGGCTGTTTCGGTTTGAAAATGATTTATTATATCCACAAATTTCATTTAATTCTCATGTTTGAAAATTATCTTAGTCGTATCTAATTTGGTATTTTCATATTTTTAAGTCCTATATTTCTATATCTATTTTATATTATGGAATTAATTTTAGAGTTGGTTTGGAAGTAAGAAGTTTTGTTTTTATGAGGGGTTAGGATGAAACATCATGGAGTTGACCATAACACTTACTTGTCAGTCTTCATTCCATATAAAAGTGGCATTGATAATGGTGGAGTGGTTATTTTTATAGAGATAACTTTGTCTAAATAAGTTTTAATATTTTTATAAATAGGGAAATCAATCATAAAAACAATGATTTTATAGAATATATTTTTATATTCCTAGTTTCATTTTTGGTTTGGTCAAATACCAATTTTTTAGGTGGAGGTGGATGAAAACAGTCGTAGTATGAAATTATGTTGTGTGTTAAACACCACATCTTGTTTTTGACTAGTCATTTCATAATATTATAATGAATTGGTAATGGTTTTGATTAACCACATCATCATTTAATAAATGGTTTCATTTTAGGATGGTAAAAAATAGGCAGAGTTATAGGAGTGGGTATTGGTAAATTTCATGCATTTTAGATTATTGTTGACTAGGATAAAATAATCTATTGTTTAATGTCACTGTGGAATTATTTTTTCTCTATGATTTTTATTATAATTTATGTATCCTCTCATTATCTTTATTATTTCCTTCGATCTTCCAAAAAAAATTATCAATTGAGAGTATTTCTTATTATGCTTCTATACATATTTAGAGGTTCTGATATCTATACCACTAGTAGTTTGATTATTTATGATCTAAGGTGTCACTCTTCCCTCTTCACCATATATTTTCACATTTGATATTCTTAGAGTATAATGGTATTTTATTGTTTTTTGTTTTTATTGAAAAAATTGGAAGTATTTTTTGGTGGTGGATGTGGTTTTGGGTTGTTGCAGTATCTGTGAGAGTTATTATAAGTTTTATCATTAGATTATATTTCATTTATGTGTTTAGTTTTTCCCAAAAACATTAAATATGCTTTATTCTAATTATTTCACATTCCTTCATAGGTAGTAAATTTTCATTATGCATTATTCAGTTTCAATATATAAGAAGATGGAAATGGATTTAATAATGTAAATAAAGGAATTTTTTAAGTGGTATGTGGATCAATGTTGGGTATATGATTTATATTTTTTTATTATTTTTTTACAATATCATGAAACAATTATATGATTTTATTTCATGTGTAAAATTTTATTCTAAATTTTATTGTTAAATTGAATATATTTATCAAATGAATAATTTGTAAACGTATATTGGTTGTGTTATTTTTTAATTTGAAGTGTGAAATTATATGTTAATAAATTTTTATTATATGATTGATTTGGTTTATTCATTATTTTGATAGATATTTTCTAAATAAATTTTTATCGTAGTAAAAAATGATCCGGTATGATTTTTTGGTAGGGATGAAAATGAGGTATTAATGAATTTCATTATAGTGGTATCTTGATAGGAAAAGTACAATTAATTTGTTATACTTTCATATGTAATGGATGAATAATGGATGAAATGAAATACATTTATTTTTTAAAAGTTAATATGTTATGATTATTTAATCCAATTTCATTTAGAATGTAATAGAGTGATAAATTAATTATTTTTTTAATCATTTTCAATAATATAATTATTAGAAATTGGTTTTAGGTTCATGTTAATTGGAACATGAAATAAACTATTGTTTCTAGTATGTTCATGGTGATTTATAATAGTTAATTTGGAATTTAGGAAGATTTATGAATTAAGAAGTGGTTGTGTGCCCACTATATTGTTTTATTTGAGGGAACGCTTGGGAAATATACATATATATTTCACCGTTTTAAATGAAATTATTATATATTTCATAATAATTCGCACCTCGAAACCCTAGAAATATAGTGCTAATGATGTATGTATACATAATGAACTTTTTTTATTTATGATTTACAATATATTCCATATTTGTTTCTCTTAAATTACCCATCTAATACAAATCCCACATAAAACCATTCACCATAACATGGGGAAAATGGATACATATGAAAGGGTGAAATGAGATACATAGTTAGGGTAACCATGTGAGATATCAATTTTTTGATTTTATATATGTAATTGATATGAATAAGAGTATTATATAATGATCATAATTAATAATATGTATTCCAAATTAGTTACAGATCATAAATCATGAGTCCTAGAAAAAAGCCTTAGTGTATCGAAAGACACAAATCATAAGAGTGAGGAATTAACATTAATCTTTTATAATAATGAGTGTGTATCATATATATAGTAACATTTCGTAATAATTATATAACAATAATAATCCTAGAAAATAATTTCATTAGTCCAAGATCTCAACCAATTCCATCATCACATAGTTTACAAAGTCCTATAATTCGTTGTGTTTACACTTAGACTTATTTTCAACCTCAAAATAGGATCACTGTCCATCCTCTGTACATTATCTCATTATATATCTATCATTAAAAAATTTATTGGAGGGATATATAATTTTAATCCAACCCATCACATAATGAACACCATACATGTGTGTTCCAAAATAACATAAAAACATTCATCATACCATTATAGAATAACATGTTGAAACAAAATGTGTTTCACAAATATTTTATCATCACATAATCATAAGTCATCATGAATAATATCTTGTTTTTTTAATTATATATTATTCCCTATGTTTCATAAACAACATCAATGGATGTTGACATAGATGAAAAATACATTCCAAATAATGTTCTAACATTTATTTAAAAGGATGATAAAAAGATCCTTTTCATTTGATAAATTTTTTAACATTAATTTCATGAATATTTGAAAAATGATTTCATTGAAATTTAAAGTATGATATTACAAATTGATAAATGAAGAAAATATTTTTCATAATAGTGGGAAAATCCATTATTAAGGTAAAATTTAATACCACGAATCCATTCAAACCTATTGTAAAAATTATTCAATAATGTGCTTAAGATTTCTTTTTTAAATTTCTATTTAATCAACTAAAAAGAATGTCAAGTATTTTAAAAAATGACACTAAATTGTCATTGTATAATATAAAATAATTTTTTTTGAAATAATTTTATGTAATGTGGAAAAAGAATAAATTTCTTTCATGAAAAAAGAGAAAATTTGGTTAACACTTATAAATAATATTTTCTAGACCATTTTATGTACCAAAGTTAGAAAAATGACTAAGAACCAAAATATCCCAAAAAATAATTATAGCATTAGAAATTATATTTCTCTAAATATATAAATATATAATAATTCCAAAATAGTATATTCAACCTTAAATAATCCATATTAAAAATTAGATTGAAACATAAACCCTTACCATGGGTTTTGAATTTATTCATATGAATTATTAAGATTCTATATAAAAACAATATTTGTTAAATATTATTTTAATACACCTATTAATACTTATTTTACAATATAAAATTCCATTATAATTTAATTTTACCCATTTACTAACCATTATTCCTTAAAATCAATATTCACGTGTTAACTACTCTATTTACATGGTACATTTTGGTTTGATGGTTCAAATCCTTGAATATTGTTCATTGTTTCATCAACAAATTTTTTTTATCCATTTTATAATTTTCATATTTATTACTGATATAAAACATTATAATTATTTGTATAAAATAATGATTAAAAATCAATTACACTGATTCATGAAGATGCTATTTCATATGTAGCATTGAGTAATGTCTTATTTCTCGAATGAATTAAAAGAAAGGATGGTAAATAATAATATAAATTGTATGATTTGTAAGAACATCTTAAATACCATATATATGCATTAAATAATTCCATATGATTAGACATGTATGGAGGACATGAAAAATATCTCACATTGCTTCATTGAGAGAGTCGTCCAAAAGTATGCATGAGTCACATTATAATTTGTCATGGGATGGAAAGGAGGCATAACATAGATGTAACCTTAAAATTAAAAATATTTATTTCAGAAATGGTCCTTATATCATAATTTTAATATGGTTATAGAATATTTATATAATGATATGGATGAAAAAAACACTAAATAGATCAATAAATATAGTTATTTTCTCTTTGTGAAGCCTCATTTGGCATGCATGTTAATCCTTCTTGGATTAATATTATGTAAAGACCCCGAATTTCCATGTATTTTTTTAAATATATGGGAATTTTACAAGTCCAAAAAAACTGATGGCACGTGATTCTGAGGCCCGGTGTGCTTGGAATCAATTTATGAATTTTTGTTCAGGTACATTCAGTAAACATACGAGCAGGTTTTCCTATCTTTTAATCGGTGCTCAGAATTGAAATCCGAGAACACCGTTGAACTCCTTGTGCCAGTATTCGCTTAAGGATACATTCACCTTGATGTCATATAGATGAGGGTGAAAGTTAGTTTTTCTGTTTTTCATGGAAATAATAAAATAAAATAAACTTCATTTTATTTTATTTTATGATTCCATTTGGATATTTCAGGTGAGGTCCATCAGAACCAAACCTCCATGTGGAAGTTGGAAGTGGGAACCACAATACCTTAACCTCCCATGAGAGGTTATAATGGTGGGTACCACCCAAAACATAACCTCTAATGAGAGGTTATGGTGGTGGGGACCACCTGGGATGAAACCCCCCTTTAATTGGGAGAAACCCTCAACTCCCACAATTAATGAGGTAGAGCCTCTTGACCTCATCCACCTTAATTGTGCCAACACACATACCATTAATCTTGCCAATTCACTTCATTGTTTGCGCCAACGTAAATTAATTGGATTTCCCCTTTTTAAATTAAGTAACAACGTCGTTGGAATTTTTGAATGTTACTAATAAATGAACTGTCTTAAATTCCAATGATCGTTACCTACCTCCCCCTATCCTATATATACGGAGCTTGGGAGGAGGATTTGGGACGGCTTCACCAAGTGACGAAGTGCTGGTAATGTGATGTGACGACCAACACTTGGAGGGTTATGCTATCCAATAAAGAAAGTGTTCTTCCTTGAAGAATGATCCACCAACAAAGAATGCCGATGAGTAATGCCTTCAACTACGAAGAACATCGACGACTACGACCTTCTTCCTCGAAACTTCCTTCGACGTGGAACGTGTTCCTCTACCACGAATCAATGTCCAACTTCTCATGCTAGCTTCAACCAACAACGATCAAGGTAGGGATTTTAATTAGGTATGATATTATTCCCTTAATTCATTCCTTCTAAAACAAAGAATGCCGATGAACTTCTAACTAGTTGATCTGCATATGTTTCCAATTTGAGGGATTTAGGATTAATCATTGCAGGGGGGGTTATTGTGATTAATTTTTCTGATCCAAATTCTACCACCCTAAATGCAGAGGGTTCCGGCCAAACCAACATGGCCTGACCCCTCCACCATTCCCTTTTACAGTTTTCTTCGAAATAGAGGAAGATGACAGCGGCGTTGAAGGTGACGAAGGTGACATGCAATGATCGTGCTTCCCATGGCCTCCACAACCCGCGCTGCCGCTACGATGCTCTGCCGCCCCGAGCTGAACCACCCTGCCCACGGGATTTCGCGCCGTGTCGGCCGCGCCCCCTATTGGCCGCACCCCCTGCCATTAAAACCAGCCCGAGCCGCACCATGCCCTGGCCGTGCCACGAACAGGATCATGGCTGCTCGCTCCTTCTAGCCGAACCAGCCTCCTGCGCCCCTTGTAGTGACCTATCTAAACCTTCACGTGCCCTCCCAGTACCATCTGGGCCAAGCCGCCCCCTCGCAGTGCCCTCCGGGCCGAACCACCCTTGCACCGACCCGTGGCTGGTCTGCGCCCTCGCGGCCTATCGGTGCCCTCATGGCTCTCCCCGGCCCCTTGCAGCCAGTTGGGCTGGGCCCAGTGGGCCAGGCCGAACACAACGGGCTGGCCCACCCAACAGGCCAGGCCATACCCAATGAGTCAGGTTGGGTCTGTCAGACCGGGTTGGACCGGTCCCGAGCCCATTACAACCCCTTTCGTTCTTTTGGGAAAATCATTGGCACTAGATGTCCGTTTGAGGAACCGTCTGCGGCGTTGGTAATGTTGGATTATGATGATCCCTTTGAGTATACCCCACTGGAGTTTAGGATATAGTAGAGATACGGTCAGGTTGGATCGTGAATGAATCCAACCAGGCCCCCTGGACTAAAGGGCTAATAACTCACAGACCGGGTGTCCGATTGATGCGCCGTCTATTATGTTGATACCCCTAGGACGTGGAAGATTTTTGGGATACTTCTTGGTGGGACTTTGTAGTTGTTGGAGCATCATACTGTAGCTTGTGGAGAAGATCTTCTGGAGACAAGTAACCATTTGTGCGGGAACCAAATAGCTGACTAAGACTTGATGAATGTTGACCGATTGACTTGGAGTGACTCAACTAGCCCAGTGGGGATCACCTAGTTGTGGTGGTAGACCCATGAAAGAGGAGCGCCTGTTTGTGGCGGCAGAACCATGGTACCCAATAGGAGGAGTACCTGTACAGGCTATGAGTGGGAGCAGCTGGTTGTGGCAGCAGAATAACGGTGGGGAGCACCTCTGTGTGATGCAGCAGACCCAGGGTACTCGACAGGAGGAGTACATCAGCAATCCAAGGTTAGTGGGAAGCTCCTCTGTATGACGCGGCAGACCCACTGTACTCGATAGAGGAGGAGTTCTCCAAAAGTTGAGGATTTAGAACGTTTTTACCCTATAATAAAATCATGGTTGAGATGAGTCAGTAACTTTTGTGTTTTCCTCATGATTTAAATGGATTAAATGTTAACGTAAGCATATGTATGGGAATATACCTTGGTGGGGTAATCTATTGGTTTTATACTTTGTGGTTTATCCTTGTTGGATTTTGTGATACCTTGAGGGTCTCGGGGTCACTACTGGGTGTCGTTATACTCACCCCTACACGGGATATTCCCGAACCTCATTATGTTGTATACAGATGACATAGAGTGTTGGCTGAGGCTGAGAGTACCAGGACTGGATGGAACTCGGAGGAGGATGTTTTGACGAGTCGTTACACAGAGGAGACTGATGGGTGTGCAGTGCTGAGGAGGATATATATACCTACCCTTCAGGTTAGAATCTATGAGGATGACCCAACAACTATTTTTCCTTTTTCAGTTGTAATTTTACTTTCAGTTCCTTATACATTATAGTTGGCCTTGTATTTCTAGCCCCTTTTACTTTTCAGCACTCTTTTGCTATACAATTTACCTAGTGTTTTTATCCAGCTGTGTGCTCTGTTGTGTGAATTTACAGGTTATAAAGGAAATTCCTTCCTAGTTTTATGGAATTACACCATTGTTGCTTGTCCCCATCCCCTGGTCTATGGAAGACAAGCTTGGGGTAGTCATGGCATGGGCCCCGGGGTATAGGTCGTGACGAATTCGTATCAAAGGAGTCTGTTCTACCGCAGAACATAGGACTCTGATCTTTTATGTGAAGAAATAAGGTTAAGTGTAGTGAGTGTGGTTTTAAGTTCAGGGAGTCCAGTGTTGGTGCGACAACTGACATATCCATACACCAGGACCCTGACTTCTGATTTCCGACTAATTACACGAAAAAACTGATTGCATATGTTTTTTCAAAAGTTTTATTTTAGTCAAATCAACCAGGTCATCTCACCAGGTATAATCTTTTGATCCTGTTTCATCTGTTTCATTCAGGATGCCTCCACGTAGATAACCGTTTAGAGTTCCTAGAGTTGTATTCTCAGATATCCCACTAAGCAATGAGGACTCGGTGCAGGGCCCTTTTCTAATGGAGGAACTAGAGGTACCACGACCCATTGGGCCACCAATTCGACCATACCTAGAAGTAGATGTTGCATGCCGCTTGAGTGCATTGCACAAGTTCCAGTTCTAGAGGCCACCCATGTTTCGGGGGGAGACAGACCCACAGACGGCTGAGGATAGGCTGGAGGCTGTGATGAGAGTTTTCTGACTTGTAGGGACACCAACATACCTCATGGTGATTCTTCCTGCCAGCCTTCTATAGGAAGAAACAGGTAGATGGTTGAGCTTGATGATCCAGGTTCATGACGAGGTGATGCTTCTATGGGAAGACTCCGAGGGCCTGTTTCGGGAAGAGTTTGTCCCAGCGACTCTTCGCGTAGTGCGCATGCATGAGCTACTTCATATACACCAGGGAAACATTAGCTCAGTACTCATTGAGGTTCACAAACCTCTCATGATACTCCACTGATATGGTGTGGGACCCATAATTTAGGGCCTAGACATTCGTGCAGGGGCTCATATGGGAGATCATAGCTCTGATGATCTCACTTAGCATCCCGACACATGCAGATGTGTTAGAGAGAGCCCTCATAGTAGAGATTTTCCTTGCTGAGTAGTCTCCACCAGCGAGATCCACCACCAGTCGACACCTAGTGGAGTTTTTTGAGGCTGGTAGTATACAGATGTCATAGAGGTTCAAGGGGACCATACGTATAGGTGGACGACCGCATGGCTCAAGATCAGTTGTGCGGGGAACCTGAAGCGGATACAGACATGCCAGGAGCGAGCAGTGTTACTCATGCGGCGGGAAGGGTCACATGGATCGTGATGGTCCGACCTGCCGTTCGGATGATCAGCAGACGGTCGAAGGACCACCCAGGCAGTGACAAAGATTCAATCGAGGTTGTCCACAAGGAGTAGGCGGACATGGCAGAGGAGCTGGCCGTGTAGTTGCTGGTGGACGACGATTCGAGGTGTTATTTCCACCACCACCGGGAGGTCCACCACAATCATAGGGAGGAGGTTGACATGGGAGAGCTCAACTCCCGGTAGCTAAGGCATATGATCATGGCGCTTCAGAGATGATTCAAGGTACAATATGTGTCTACTCCAACATTACTACTATACTTATAGACACAGGTTCATGACACTCTTTTATTGCCACTACCCTCGTTCAGAGCTCGGAGATTCCGATAGAGCCGTTGGCTCAATTCTTACAGCTAGAGACTCATACGGGAGCATATTTGACAATTACGCACTGGTTACAGTAGTGTGAGATTACTCTAGGATGCGAGAGGTTCGGTTGGGATCTACTAGTAGCGACGTCAAGGCCTTACGGCATCATCATGGGTGAGGAATGGTAATATATAGTCCATGCTGAGATAGATTGTATTAGGTGCAAAGTGCGATGTGTCCGCACAGATGGGAACATGTTTACCTTCACCGGTGAGAAGGGAGCCTTTGCAGCACATGATGGACTTACTTGGAGGAGAGTGCAGCCTATCACTTATCAGTTGGCTATCCTTACCCTCGGAGTAGTTGATGTGGAGATTCCAAGAAATCCTATAGTGGTGGACCAGTACACAGATGTCTTCCCTGATGATGTTCCAGGTCTACCCCCTCACTGAGAGGTAGACTTTTACATTGACTTTTACCCCAGGATGACACCGATATCTACTCCAGCGTATTGGATGGCTCTCGGTAAGCTCTACATGTTGAAGGTATAGCTAGAGTACTTGAAGGGGAAGGGATTCATCCTACCCATTGTTTCTCCCTGGGTAGCCCCGATTCTGTTTTCCAAGAAGGTGGATGGTAGCTTGAGGCTTTGTGTCAACTATAGGCGCCTGAACCAGGTTACCATGAAGAACAAGTACCCACTCCTGAATATTGACGACCTATTTGATCTGCTGAACGAAGAATGGTGGTTCTTGAGGATAGAACTCAGATCAGGGTATCAACAACTCAATGTTCGAGACGATGATGTGCTAAAGACAACTTTCAGATGTTGGTATGGCCACTACAAGTTCTTGGTTATGTTATTGGGTGTATCCAACGCTCCCGTAGTGTTCATGGGACTCATGAATAGGATATTTTAGTCGTACCTCAATCAATTTTTCATATTCTTCATCGAATACATTCTTATCTACTCGACTACTAAGGAGGAGCATGCCTATCATTTGCAGGTAGTGATGGACATGCTCCGAGAGCACCATCTTTATGGTAAGCTCTCGAAGTTCCAGTTCTGGATCCAAGAGGTTTATATTCTAGGACATGTCATCTCGAAGGCTGGAGTTGTAGTGGATCCATTGAATATTGAGGAGATACTTGATTGGGAGCCACCCAGGATTGTGATAGAGGTACGAAGTTTCCTGGTTATGGATGGATACTACCGGAGGTTCATGGAAGACTTCTCCATAGTTGAGAACCCCTATCAGTCTTAACAAAGAAGGGGAAACCCTTTGTTTGGTCGGAGAAATGCTAGCGGAGATTTCAGGAGATGAGGTAGAGGATGACTCGTGCCCCCATATTAAGGCTTCTAGAGGAAGGCATAGGGTATGAGGTCTATTGTGATGCATCAGGGGCCAGATTCAGATGTGTCCTGATGCAGGAGCGAGTAGTGAGCACTTCCGGTTCTTATCAGCTGAGATATCATGAGCAGAACTATGCAACCCATGACTTGGAGTTAGCAGCAGTGGTCTTCGCCTTGATTATGTGGCGACACTATCTGATGGGCGAGTGTTTTACCGTGTACTCTGATCACAAGAGTCTCAGGTATATCTTCTCTCAGAAGTACCTGAACCTGAGATAGCGACATTGTCTTTTGTTCCTCTAGGAGTATGACTTCGAGATAGTCTATACTATTGGGAAGGGGAACGTTGTTTCACATGCAATCAGCAGGAGATCTAGTATACAATTTCTAGGTGAGGCAACAGAGAAGCTGACTGCTTTGCATATATGCTTCATGGAACGTGATGGAGCATCTTTTCTTCAGCTTCTTATAGTCACTCCCCCACTCCTTTAGTGATTCAGGGAGGCCCAACTTGGTGACGCTGACTGTGAGATGTGACGTGCTCAAATATCCACAATGTAGGCACCTGATGGGTTTTCTGACGATGGGGAGCACATCATCCTCCTTAGAGGACGTACCATGGTACCAGTGTCACTTCAAGAAAAAGTGCTGAGGGATTTCCAAACATCCCCTCTAGAAGTACATCCAAGAGTGGCGAAGATGTACCAGGACCTCCGACGATAGCACTGGTGGCTGGGAATGAAGAAAGAAGTAGAATAGTTTGTCTCTTGGTGCCTCACTTGTCAGCAAGTGAAGGTGGAGCATCATGTACCAGTAGGCTTGGTTCACCCTTTAGAGGTCCCAAAGTGGATGTGGTATGGGATATCCATATATTTCATTCCATGACATCCACGTACATCCAGAGGTCATGAATCGATTTGGGTGATCGTTGACAGACTCACCAAGGCAGCCCACTTCCTACTGATCAGAGATCAGGGTTAAATAGATAGCTTGGGTCACCTCTATAGGCCGGAGATTGTGCGGCTGCATGAAGTACCTTTATGATTGTCTCTGATCGTGATGCACGATTTACTTCCTGGATATGAGAGGGGTTGTAGGAGGATTTTGGGATGCATTTTCGTTTGATCACTGCCTTCCTTCCTCAAATGGATGGTCAGACTGAGCGAACCATTCAGAACCTTGAGGACATGCCCCGTGCATGTTTCCTCAACTTAGGTCGTAGTTGGGAGGATCACTTACCTTTAGTGGAGTTTTATTACAACAACAACTATCACACCACCATTGGGATGACCCCTTTTGAGGAGTTAAACAAGCGTCCATGCAGATCTCCCTTGTGCTGGACTTACCCAAGGGAGTTAGCACTAGTGGGACCATAGATGGTATAGGATACCAAGAAAAAGGTGCAGATCATCTAGGAGCAGATGAAGACTGCAAAGAGTAGGCAAAAGTTGTATGACGAGAGGAGACAGTGACCTCTAGAGTTTGAGTATGGCGACCACGCCTTTCTACGGGTCTCACCCCGATGAGGTCTATAGAGATTTGGTATTGGCTTCAATTTATCCCTGAGATTCATCGAACCTTTTCAGGTCCTTAATAGAGTTGGTGAGGTGGCTTACCGCTTAGATCTTCCACCTCTATTTTACCGGGTGCACGACATCTTCCACGTATCCCAGCTGAAGAGATACGTGCATGATCTTTCTCAAATCATTGACCATGGTGAGTTGGACGTCGATGATGGGGCGACTTTTACAGAGGTTCTAGTGGAGATTGAGGATCAATAGGAGTGGGTCCTTCATGGATGGTTGATACCTCTGGTGCACGTTTGCTGGCATCACAAGAACCTATTGGAGAGAACATGGGAGCGGGAGGTTCAGAGGCGTGCTCAGTACCCCCACTTGTTCCCTTAGTTCGAGTTGGAGCTTACAGGGATGTAAATCTCTATGGTGTGGAGAATGTAAAGACCCCGAATTTCCATGTAATATTTTTTTAAATATATGGGAATTATACAAGTCCATAAAAATTGACGGTGTGTGATTCTGAGGCCCGGTGTGCCCGGAATCAATTTCTGATGTTTTTTTCAGGTATATTTAGTAAATGTACGAAAAATTTTTTCTAACTTTTGAACCGGTGCTCAGAATTGATAACCGAGGACATCGTTGAAGTCGTAGCACCGATATTATCTTAAGGAGTCTTTCACCTCGATGGTTGATGGATGACAGAGAAAGTTAGTTTTTGGGTTTTTCTGTTGAAGTAATGAAATAAAATAAACTTCATTTTATTTTATTTTGAGCATCCCTGTTGATATTTTAGGTGGAGTCCACCAGAACCAAACCTCCATTTAGAAGTTCGAAGTGGGGACCACTATACCTTAACGTTTCTTGAGAGGTTAAGGTGGTGGGGACCACCCGGGATGAAACCCTCCGTTATTTTTGAGAAATTCTCTACTCCCAAAATAAATGAGGGAGATAATCATGACCTCCTCCACCTTAATTGTGCCAATGAACATACCATTAATCTTTCCAATGCACCACATCGTTTGCAACAGCGTAAATTAATTGGCTTCCCCATTTTTAAATTACGTAACAACATCGTTGAAATTTAGGAAGGTTCCTAATAAAAGAATCGTCATAAATTCCAACGATCATTACCTACCCCCCTCTCCTATATATATGAAGCTTTGGAGGAGGATTTGGGATTGCTTCACAAAGCGACGAAGCGATGGTAAAGTGACGCGTCGCCCATCACTTAGAGGATTATGCTCTCCAACAAAGAACATGTTCTTCCACCAAGAACTCTCCACCGAAAAAGAACGCCGATGAGGAATTCCTTCGACTAAAATGAACATCGACAACTTCGACCTTCTTCCTCGGAACTTTCTTTGAAATGGGATTTGTTCGTCTACAATGAATTGACATCCACCTTCTCGTGCTAGCATCAACTAACAATGATCAAGGTATGTATTTTATTTAAGTATGATATTATTCCCTTGATTATTTACTTCTAAAACAAAGAACGCAGATCCACTTCTAACTAGTTGATCCACAAATATTTCCCTTTTGCGAGTTTTGGGATTAATCATTATAGGGGGGTTGTTGTGCTTCGTTATTGTGAGACAAATGCTATAACCCTAAACGCAGAGGGTGCAGAACAAACGAACATGGTCCGAACCCCCCGCCATTCTCTTTTGGGGCGTTCTTTAAAACAAAGGAAGACATCATCATATTTGAAGGCGACGAAGGTGACAAGAAACAACCATGCTTCACGTCGCCTCTGCAACCCATGCCGCCCCCACGATGCTCTGCCACCCCGGGTCGAACTACGCTGCCCACTGGCTTCTGAGCCGCGCTTCCCGCCCTCCGTACCATGAACCGGCTCCCTGCGGAACCAGCCTCCCGCGCCCCTCGTGGAGCCCCGGTCGAACTGGTCGATGCCCTCGCAGCGCCCTCGGGGCCATGCCACCCCTCGTGGCGCCCTCTGGTCCGAACCTCCCTTTTTCCAACCTATGGCCAGTCCTTTCCCTCACGGCTCTCTGTGGCACCTTGCGGCCAGCTGGGCTAGGACCAGCGGGCCGGGCCGAACACAACAGGCTGGCCTACCCAACGGGTCGGGCCAGACCCAACAGGTCACTCCAGGTCGACCCGAACTGGGTCGGTCCAACCAGGTCAGACCGGACTAGGGCCCACTATGACCCTTTTCTTTCTTTTGGCCATATCATTGGTACTAGATGTCCATTTGATGAAATATTTGTGGCGCTGGTAATATTGGAGTATGACAGTCCCTTTGAGTATAACCCACTAGAGTTTGGGGTATAGTTGAGATACAGTCAGGTTGGATTGTGCATGAATCCAACCCAGTCCCCAGGACTAAAAGGCTAATAACTCATAGATCAGGCCTCCGAATGATGTGTAGTCTATTGCATTGAGACCCCAATGACATGGAGGATCTTTGGGATACATCTTCGTGGGACATCATGGAAGTTAGAGCATCAACCAATAGCTTGTGGGGAATTTCTTCTGGAGATGAGTGAGCATTTGTGTATGAACCTAATAGCTGGCTGGGACTTGACAACTTCTAACCGATTGAATCAGAGTGACTCGACTAGCCTAGTGGGGAGCGACTGGTTGTGGTAGTAGACTCATGGCGGAGGAGCACCTGGTTATGGTGGCAGGCCCATGGGACTCAAAAAGAGGAGTACCTCTGTAGGTTATGAGGGGGAGCACCTGATTGTGGCGGTATACCCACGGTGGAGAGCGCCTCTATGTGACGCAGCAGACCCACTGAACTCGATAGGAGGAGTATCTCAGTAGTCCATGGTTAGTGGGAAGCGCCTCTATGTGACGCAGCAGACCCACTGTACTCGATAGGAGGAGTATCTCAGTAGTCCATGGTTAGTGGGAAGCGCCTCTATGTGACGCGGCAGGCCCACTCTACTCGATAGAGGAGGAGTTATCTAGTAGCCAAGGGTTCAGAATTTTTTTACCCTCGAATAAAATCCTAGTTGAACTGAGTGAGTAACTTTTGTGTTTTCCTCAGGTTTGAGATGGATTACTTGATAAATTAGGTATATGTATAGGCATATACCTAAATGGGGTTATCTGTTGATTTCATACTTTTTGGTTTATCCTTGTTGGATTTTGTGAGACCTTGAGGGTCTCAGGGTCCCTACTAAGTATTTTTATACTCACCCCTACACGGGCTATGCCCGCACCTCGTTGTGTTGGATGCAGACAATGGACAGCACAGACTGAGGCTGCGAGTACCAGGACTGGACAGAACCCAGAGGTGGAATTTTTGAAGAGTTGGTACATGGAGGAGACTGAAGGATGTGGAGTTCTGAGGAGGATATCTGTACCTACCCTTCATGTAAGAATCCCGGAGGATTACACATCAGCTGTTCTTCCTTTCTTCAGTTGTACTTGTACTTTCAGTTCCTTGTACTTTACAGTTGGGCTTGTATTTCTGGCCCCTTTTACTTTTCAGATCTCTTTTGCAATACAGTTAACCTAGTGTTTTGTATCCAGTTGTGTTCTTTATTGTGTGCATTTATAGGTCACAATGGAAATTTCTTCCCAGTTTTTTGGAATTTTTCCTTTGGTGCTAGTCGCCATCCCCTGGTTTATGGAAGGCGGGCTAGGGGTAGACACGACAAGGGCCTCAAGGGACGGGTCATGACATATTAGGTGAAAAATAAAATAATTAATATATGAGGGATAATATTAAGATGTTATTCAGGATATTATTTTCCAAGATAGAGTTCTAGATGTTCCCAAATAAGAGAACTGAGGAGGTTCCCTTTAATATGTGAGTTAGGTGGAATTATTGTAAATATTAAATATATTAAAATATAATAAGGTCATTTTCATGTTCATCTAGAACTAAGTGGCCAATGGTTTTAATTTATAATAGGTTAAGGCATAAATCAATCCATCATATCTAATTTTTGTATGTTTAAGTGATAAATTAAACATTATCTTTCAATTTAACCTCCTAATTTACCATTTTCAACCTTAATTGAGGTAATAATATTTTACCATATTTACTATTGATTATGACCATAAATCAATGAGGAATCATTACCAAAAATAGAAATTCTGAATCCAAATATTGAAATAATTTTTTTCAAATTTTATTTTTATATTTAGATGAAATTAAATTTAATATAAGTGTAGAAAACACAAAGAATGTTTTTCAAGGAATTTTTTTTAATTAAAACTGAATTTATTCTCCTTCCATTCTAAGTAAAAACCATTCAATAAATTTTAAAAAATTTGATTGAATATATTTTCTAAAAATTTAATTCATATCATATATATATAACATTTAAAATAATAATACAAAAACATATCATGTGCATAAAACCTTTTTTTAATGAAACATATGATATTTATTCAAATGAAAATATTTTTATTTATATCAAATTGATAACCAAGGAATTCATTTTAAACATATATAAATAATATATTTTTATTTTTTAATAGTTTGAATAATATTCTTAAGTAACACATTAAATAAATACTCATAAGGTTTTTTTCAAAATAGTTATTTTGGATCAGTAGTACTTCCTAGGTGAATTAAAAATAATTTTCAACAAATATATACAATTTAAATAATATATAATATGATTCAGTTTTACATTTATATGTATTATTAAAATTAAAAGATGGTTTTATTCCTCATAATTTGTCAAAAAATTATATTTTTAAATTAAAAAACTTTCCAAAATATTAGGGTGTTACATTCTAAAAACTTATAATAAATTATCCCTCAAATTTTTATCACTATTTAAAAACATATGATACATTTTCCTCGTCACATACTTGATATACCTTATTCCTTAATTGAATTTATAATTATATGATATATCCTTAATCAAGTGTGTATTCTTACAATGTATCACCTTATCTCAATGATCAAATATTCATATTAGTTGTTCATAATAATAATGATCATGTTCCAATGGAATAACATATAATACATGAGAAACATCTTGCATGAAAATTATCAATATATATTCATGGAATACATTATGATGATGGGAGAGATGAAGAGGAAGTTACAAGTGATTAGTCAAAATCGGGATACGATCTATAATATTATATTGGACAATATATCTCTGGCTTATCACTCCCTTATTTGCAAATATTTTAACCTTACTCCAAGGAGACATTTGATTGAATAAATTTTCACCAAAATTTAACTATATATATCACTGATGACTATCAGTATAAATTTTCAATTGACCCTAATATTCTATTATGTGTTTCGGAATGACAATATCATGTTTTTCTATTTTGTCAACTATAACAGGTCTGATAGGATTCTTTCCTCAACATCAACATATCACGTCAGATTCCATTTGTCCCTTCCATTATAATAATCATGAGATCTATCTAAATTCATGATTGAAATGTATTGTTTTATAAAAATTTATATAAGGGATTTTTTAATCCCAACGTTCATTTAAATACATAGATAATGCTCTCATCACATCATCTATGGATTTAATGGTCCATAAAAAATGAAAATCTATCTTAGGATGACATGTTCTATTAAATCTCATCAATGTATTAAAATATTAATAAATAATTATCCAAAAAATCATTGCGAACCATGTAACATGATTATATATGGTTTATAGTTATACTTCATGTAACATTGCTACTTATATAGAATAAAACCTAGTGAAGAGATAAATCTTCTCTAATAACAAAAAAATGTACTTATATCATAAGTTTATCAACATCAACCCAAATCGAATGATCCCATTTGGATGTCCTGGGGAGTCCCATAACAAAATATAAGGTATGTTTTCAAATATAAACACAGATATATGTAATTATTTTATCTTCCACATAGAATTTATTCACTCAACTATAACATGATGTCTTATGAAACACAAATACACGTACCCCAAAATATCTCACCTTTTTTAATCCCACTAGAAATGATATTTAATATTTCTATAAATCATAGGCCTTATAGTATTAATATAAAAGAGAAAATACAAAATTAATCCTATAACCCCTTATTAATTTTTTTTGGAATTAAAGGGACACATACAGGGTTCTTGAATCCGATCATTCCATCATGGTCAAGGTTGAAATGGAGAACATTACATAAATTCTCTTCCTACTCTAGATCATCAAAATATGCCTTTATAATCAACACTAAAATATATAATTAAACATTCATATCTGAAAAATATAATATTTATTAATTACATATGATTTCAACTTCCATAAATGATAAATCCATAATTACTAGATCTATTTCAATCCTCATCACGAAAAAACAAATATGGTCTTTCTGAATAAGAAAATCAACCAAAATATTCACCTTCTTAGGGAGTTAATGTATTGATCATTCATAATCAATAATAATTTCCAACCATCCCCTTTTGTGAATATTTTTCTCTTTCAATGTGAATATATAAATCATGATTTTTTGATTGATATATATATCAAATATTCACCATAATTTCAATTCCTTTATTCTTCAAATAAAAACATGACCACTACTTTTTCTATGACACCCCAACCCATGTAAGGATCCATTCAAATTTATAATTTTATGAAACTTATTCCCGTTTCCATAATAGAGGTTTACAATGGTTTAGGGGTGCACTTATTGAGAACCATGATGAATTTAGGAGGATACATGGTTTTATAATGATACTTAAACATAACCGGCAAGCCAATGAAAATTGTAGTCTCAATAAATTCTTCTTGGACTCACTAGATATTTTGTGGCCAAGGGGAATCTAGTAAGTGGCCTCATAGGATGAATTTTTAGTAGTTAAATCCAAATAAATTTTCTAGGTATACCCCCTTAAAACATAACTTGAGTTTGTCCCCCTCCCATATATATTAATAAAACCCCTTCAGGGATTTTATCCTATTTTTACATCATGTTGGACTACTTATTTCTGGGGTAAATTTCTACATTCATTTAATTTGTTATCAAGCTGTAGGTAATCTTAAGATTCTTCTTTCCTCTATTTATTAATTTCATTTACCATTTATTCAAATATCTATATGGTTCTATAATACACCTTACTAGTAGTTATTATTTATTCTTCAGTAATTTCAATAGTTTTATCCCAAATCATAGACTTGTATTTTAAAAGTTGATTTATCTAAGGTAATGGTAGGAGTTTATTTTTAATTGACCCATAATATTGCTTTTCATTCATGTTTGGATCATTCTATAAATACTGGCCTCACTGAACATTATCCTAATAAGTATTTTGTAATGTAATTTTGTCATGTGTCGCTTAAATTATACATTAAAATTCCATGAAACTAATAAAGAGAGTGATTAGATGTGAATGCCCATATTCTGAAAATTAACAATGAATATATAAAATTTTAAATATTATGTTTTATTATGATGAAAACTTCTACTAGGTTAAACAATTCTTGTTTAATGAGGTTAACAAATTGGGTTTAATGGTTGAAAGGTAATTAATATTAAATCATTGATTATGAAATGAAATTTCAAAATCACTCATAATCATGGTAATATAATTTCAAAGAATTAGGAAATTACTAATGTCGAATATGGGGAGAGTAATTTAGTGTTTTCTTCTTAAATATGAAAGAATTTAGAATTAAATTTATCATGTATTGAAATAGATAAACATGAATTTGATGGCTTAATTGATTTTCATTAATGAAATCACTCTTAGGAGGTTCTTGTTAATAATTAGTTAATTCCATGGTTCATGTATGGGACTATAGAAGACATGTTTAAAATGATACTTATATAATTAGTAATGATGATTTCATAATAACTATGAGATATAAGTATAATTATATATGTTTTTGGTAGACCATTTTATATGAAGAATGATATATTTTATATTTTTCTTGAAAATGATATGATAAAATATAGTTTTTTATTTCTATTAAAATGGTTATATTTTTAATTTTTTCCATATTAAATGAAAAAATACCTTGGGGTTGTCAGTTTTAATGGAAAAAACATATCTAGGGGTATTTTTTAAGGAATGAAAATTGATCTTTGTTGTGGTAGATATACCCAAGGTTAATCTTGCTCTCGGGTGGATTGGTTGTGATTGATGGGCCCGAGGTTAATATGACCAATGTGTGGATTGGTTATTCTCTATATACACGAGGTTAATATATCCTCTAGGGATATTTTGGTTTTTAATGGAGGAAACATGATTAATTAAGACCCTAGGTGGATTGGATGGGCCCTAGTGAGGGGAATATTAGCCCTAACTGTCAATTTTTTGGCCGAGGATGGTTATATTAACCCTAGTGGATAATGGATTCACATAGGTGTTTTAATGTCCTAAGATAAACCCTAGTAGATGAAATGTGTAAATAATATTCATGGGTTTAATAAAACAGAATGGGTTCAATATTTTATTTATACATTAAGAATTAAATGTTTTAATTATTTTATTTTCAATTATTATTCATGATTTATATATAATTAACATGGTATATTGACTAGTTATTTTAGGTTTGTCATTGGTGGTGAAATATTAAGTAGTTATTACACCCTAATCAGGGTGATATGGAACTTCGACACCCCTAAGATGATGATTCTTATTGAAGTTTGGGGTAAAGGAATCTCGTATTAAGAATGAGACATGACACCAGGCTACTATTGGAGACCATTTACTAGGCCATATATAGATTTGTATTATGGGAATTGTGATATAATGCAATTATAATATGTTTTCATTTTATGAATACCTGACATGTTTGGTAAAAAATTTATTTATTTCATCACGGTCTATTTTTTATCACTAGCACTAACTACTTATCTATTTACTTTCTCATTTGGATAATGTATATGAATTATTTTATTTCCAATATTCATATATTTTTATATTATGGCATAGTATACCAATAATTTTATCTTATACCAATTATTCTAAGTTCCATCCTCTAGCATACGGGGAGGCACCACTGAGGTAAAATAGTGTCTACCAATCTAGGAACAAAATAGTTATCTAAAAAAGTAAGTCTTTAGAAGGTTATATCCGAAGATTATTTTTTTTATATTTCATAATGTTATATACGAGATATGATATTTTCATCTCATTATTTAGAGCATGTATTTTGGACAATCCACCCGACATATACGGAAATCCCAAGATTTAAGAGATGGGATTATTATCAATATTATTTTTTTAATAGTTAGTTTGATTCTAACATGATTGATACACATGATTATGATATCATTGATTCATGGGATTTTATATCATAGAATGTTATGTAGATATAGGGAATGTAAATTCATTATATCGGGAAAATTGTATTCACATAAAATTTTAGTGATTTCCTATGATTGATTAGATGTCTACCCAGACTGTTTCTTGTGACATTTTTTTAAGTTTCTCATTTCCATTAATACATATGTCTCCTATATATGTATATAGTCTCTCCAAACATAACTAATCACTTAAATGGAATAATATAATGTTATGTGACAAATTATCTTGAATACCATGAGGCTTCAACTATATAAAATGCTAATTACATCTTAACGAGTTTTAGTTTTTCACTTGTAACAAACATATTATTTAACTAATCCCTAGTTGTGAAATATTATTGATAAAGTATATAATAGAATATAAATTATGTGATCCCTTAACATGGTTATTATGAGGCAAAATAAAAATAATATTTCATGTGAAACTGATAAATGGTTTCTCTCTATAAATTGCACTTGACATTTCATTTTCGTGATCCCCTATTATGGAAAATTATGGTATTAATAAAATGGGAAAGCGTAAAATAGTTAAAACTCTATATGTTTATTTTATGGACCTATTGGATATGTGATGTGTATAAGGTCCCCTGATTTTTAAATGTAAATAAAATGTTTGATAGCAAATAAGATACACAACGTCAATCTTAATTGAACAATGAAATATTAATTTTTAAATGTGACCATTAAAACATATTAGTTAAATTAGTGGGAATGAATAATATTAACCTCATTTTAAAATATAAAATTATATTACTCATTTATATGATATTAATTGTTATTTTATAATTAAGTACCCAATTTTTAGTAAAATCATTTTATACTTCAAAATTTTATTTTTATCAAAAATTGAACATTATATGTTTTATGAGTGATTATTATAAATACTTAAATGATATTTTAGATAAATTATTTTAAAAAAATATATTTAATTATTTAAATCACCATTTCAATATTATATTTGGATTACTTTTTGTGAAAAAATTTATTTTTCAATGACTAGTGAAAGATACAGATTTTCATTAAATATTGTATTTTAATTATGTTTTTACATATTCAAATTCTTTTTTGAATTATTTTAAAAATTTTATTAGTTCATTTTGGAATAAAATATTCAAATTATGGTTATTGAAATTTTTTTATACTTAAATTTAGTATTAAAGACGTTTTATATTTTAAAAGGTAATTTCTTTGAAAAACTATTTTTCATGGAATTTTTATAGTTATATTTTAAATTAAAATCTATCATTTATTAGAATGGAATAATCAAAAATGGATTTTGTTAGTCCATAGGATATTATTGGCCACTATCTCTAACTATAATGGTTTTAATTATCACAAATCATTCCATCAATTATCATTTATTTTTCCTCATGACTGATATTAAATTATGCCAATGCTTATCATGTGAATAAGATCATTTCAATCATATTACGATATATGTTTTTTAAGTATAACAATCTTATTACTGATTATCTATGTGTAATTTTGAGTATTAACACTTTCTGACTTTGCTGTAATATAAGAAAAATAGAACATCTAAAATTATTTAAGTTTGATTCACTGAAACCTATAGGAGAACTGAGACACCGATAGACAAATGACTCACCGATGTAGAAACCCTACTGATGCATATGACTCACTGATGCAGATGACCTACTAATGATTATGACTCATCGATACAGATGACATACTGTCAGTCTAAGGGGTCTACCGATTCATGGTGCTACCAAAACAAGGACTTACCGAGAGTTAAAAAAAAGTCACCAATGTAATGAGTCACCGATATATGGAAAGAAAGAAAGAATGAAATACCGAGGGGTTGATTCACCGATATAATGAGATACTAACAGATGACTCACTGACTGATGTCTCATCGATAGGATGTTCCAACGATTGACTGCCTCACTGAAAGTGGTGTCACAGATAGACTGTTTAAATTTTCATTTAATAAATTTATTTCTAATAGTCATATTGGAATCATTTAATTTTAATAACATATTTAATAATTTTTTTTCGACTTTTAGAATACAGTTCAAGGTATGATGAATCTACGCACATGAAAAGGACATGCTCTTTGTCATTCCTCGAGAATAAAAATATTTTTTTGAAGGGAGAAGAAAGATAGAAGGGAAGTGTGGTGTGACCGTGTGTAAGACATAAAGAATAACATCCACGACTCTCATGCCCCCACTGTGAACTCAAACACTAAATTAGAACACTTGGGGAAGTCTCAATCAAGCTTTACATCTAAAAAAAACTTCTTCATTATATTAAGGAAGAGAGCGATATACTTGCGTAACCATACTTGTACCTAGAAGCTAGATTATGACACTCTTTTTAGTGACAACTTCTAGAAGAAGACTAAAACATTATCTTAGATGCATCAGAAGAGTCCAAGGCAGTATATCAAGACACACAGAGCCTTCTAAATCATATTTCATATTTATTTTCTCTATTGTGGGCATTTTTATAGACTTTTGAGTAGTTTGTGTATCTGTCTGTAACCCACACATTGTCTCCTGTAGAAAATTTAAGGATACAATAAATACATCCACTCATACCTTCTTACTCCTTTTTACTCCCAAAAATATGTGTGGAAGAGGTCCTTGTGTGACTTGGATGTTTGTACCCATGAAGAACTATGGTAGAGGTTTTGTGACCTGGAGAGCCTATGTGCTGTTGTGAACCCTGATCCCAGGTGTTCATCAATCTGTTTATTGATTTAAACTGCCTGGTGGCAGGTGATCACCAAGTGGAGAAGATTAGGTCTCTTCATGAGACTAAACCTCTCATATTATTTCTGTTGTGTTTTTACTTTTAGTTTTACTCTTTTTATCACATATTCAATAAAACAAAATTGAACTCTAATAGTTAGTATTATAAAGTATTTATAACAACATTGACTTATTATGTTAATTTCAAAAGTTTTATTAATTATAAAATTGATATAACTGAGAAAAAATCACTCTTTTCAGAAATTAATTGAAATGTAAAGCTTTTATAAATTCACTACTAGCTAACTGATCAATTGAATAGTAAATTTTATGGAACTTCAAATAATACCCTTTAACATAAATTTTTATAGATACTAAATTCACCCATCTATTGAGTACTCTACTATGACCAACATTTTGTATCAAAGGTTTTCTAATTTTTTGTTTTCAATGCTTTTCAAACATTTCAACAGTGATTTATTTGTATTTCAAAGATGCTAAAATTTCGGTTAACACTAAAGGTTTATCTCATTAAAAATATTTTTCTAAAAATTTATTATGGAAAATGGACTAGAATGTGCTTATACCAATAGACCTAAATTCATTAATGGAACTAACTATGCTCAATGAAAAATTAAAATGAAAATTCACATAGAAAGTATGGGTTTTCAAATTTGGTCATTAATTATAGATGAATATAAGATTACTTCTTCTACTAGAACTACTTGGGATGATCCAACTAAGGTTTCATATAATAGTTATTACATATACATGAATGTCATATACTATTATTTAAGAGATGAGGAATTTAATAGAATTCGGCCTGGAAAATAAACCATGAAATTTGGGATACTTTTTTTTTGTTTCACAAGAAGGAACAACCAATGTCAAGGAATTGAGACTTAACAAAAATATTATTAAATATGACAACATTAAAATAAATCAAGATGAGACTATTTCAAACAGGTATGTTAGGTTTAATTAATTTTTGAACACTATGATCTCTCAAGGATGAGATTTTACATCCAAAGTGAAAATTATGAGAATACTCAGATTTTTACAAGATAGATGGAGAGGAACATCAGTCACCATTAAATAATAATGTGACATCAGCAAACTACTTGGCAAAGAACTCATTGGAAAACTAATGTAATATGATGAAGAAGTGAAATTAAACCAGAAAAACGTGGATGAACCTATGGGAAAATCTGTGTCCTTCAAGACTACTAACTCTAAGAATAAGGAAAAAGATATAGTGCTTTCTTCGGATGAAATATACAGTAATCATGAATCAATATAAGACAATGAGAGAGGGATGGATCAACAGGCTATAAGGTTCAAGAAATTCTATAGAAAGAATAAGTTCTTTAGGAAGCCCAATTATAATGGAATATATGATAACAAGGGAAAATGAAAAAAGAATTTGAAAAAAATTACAAATCAGAAGAGATGGTCTGCTCTGAAAGTAAGAGGAGAGGATATGTCAAAGATAACTATTCAAAATTAAAATACAAAAAGAAGTATGAAAAAACGAGACAAGAAGTATAAGAAAACTATGAAGGCCACCTGGAGAGCCTCTGATGATAGCTCCGATGAATCATCTTCATCTCAGGATGAGTGCGATGACATGGAAAAAATGTGTTTTTTGATAAACACATCTGAGGAAAGCAGTTTGAAGAGTGACTATAAAAGATTGGGGTACTTGGATAGTGGATGTTCATCACAAATGATTGGAGACTATTCGATCATTAAGAATCTAATCAAGATTGATGGTGGATATGTCACTTCTAGAGTGAAATCTAGAGGAAAAGTAATTCGATTAGTATAGATTGGTAACTATAACTCATTTTTAATTTCAAAAGTACTTTTTTGAAGGATTGAAATATAATATTCTTAGTATTTTACCATTATGCGATGATGGATTTCATGTTAAATTTGAAAATGATGGTTGCAATGTTTTTAACTCAAAAAATGAGTCTGTATTTTCTGATTTTAGAAATGAAATTGTATATTATGTTAACATAGATTGTTTAGTTTCTCAAAATATTTCTTGTTTAGTGCATTTCATAATGATTATTGGCTTTGGAATAGGATATTAGGACACTGTAATGTACACTCTCTTAGAATGCTTACAAGAAAAGGACTACTTAAGGATCTACCCAAATTTGAGTTATCAAATGATATAGTATGTAATCCTTTTCAAAAGTGTAAAAAACCCAAAATATCTTGCAAATTAAAGAAAGATGTTTCAACTTATCGACCTTTGGAGTTTGTTCACATGGAATTTTATAGACCATCTCGAGTTTCTGATTTAAATGGGAAGCACTATGTCAATGTACTTATATATGACTATTCTAGGTACACTTGGAATATTTATTTGATCACAAAAGTGAATCATGTACTTACTTAACCAAGTATGATAAAACATTAGAAAATCTATGTGGACATAGAATAAAGTACCTAAGATGTGATCATGGTCGTGTGTTTGAAAATCAATACTTTGAATCATTTCTCTCACACAATGGCTAGAGTCATAACTTCTCTGCCCCTAGAATACCTCAACAAAATGGAGTTGTGGAAAGAAGAAATAGAAATTTTAAAGAGATAGCCCGAAAAATGCTTAATGAAAATTATCTAGCTATTCAATTTTGTGTTGAGGATATGAATACATCTTTCTATCTATTTAATAGAGTCTTAATTAGACAAGTCCTGAAGAAGACTCCTTATATGTTGTGGAACAATAGAAAAAACAAAGTCATTTACTTCAATGATTTTTGTTGAAAAGTCTATATCGTTAATTCAAAGGACAATCTTGTCAAATTTTCATCCAAGAGTGATGAAGGAATCTTCATAGGTTACTCATCCTCTAGTAAAGCCTACATAGTCTTTAAAAAAATAACTAAGTGTGTGAATGAATTTCAGTATATCAAATTTGATTAAATAGATCCACATGAATGTAAGACCTCCCAAGACAACCTTAAATATGATATGTCAAATCTGGACATAAATGGAAAATCATATAGTCCGCTTGTCAGGTAATTTGTTAAATCAAAAAGTTCTAGAAATTATTCAGACTCTAAACATGATGAACCTAAACATATATATATATATACATAAAATTACTAGCCCCACCTTTTCAAGACCAACATAAACCCTTATGTACCACACTTTACATATTGTTGTTTGAGACTTAGATAAAGGAACACACACTAGAGCTTCTCTCTGAAACCAAATTGAACACCAAGCCTTTTTGTGACAACTTTAACAAAAAGACCTCAATGATGCAATTAAAGTTGATTTTTGGGTGATGTCTATTCAAGAATAACTTAAACAATTTGAAAGAAATAATGTTTCGAAACATGTGAATAGACCCATATAAACCTTGACTATAGGAACTAAGTGGGTGTTTAGAAAAAAATTAGATTAATTTGTCAATATTGTTAGAAATAAATCTATATTGGTTGCACAAGTTTAAAGTCAAGAAGAAGGAATTGATTATGAAGATATGTTTTCACCTATTTATTGACATGAGTCCATCAGAATCCTACTTTCTTATGTTTCCCATATTAATTCCATGCTTTATCAAATGGATGTTAAAATTTCATTCCGGAATGGATATATAGTTGAGGATGTTTTTGTTGAAGACCCCCATAGTTTTACAAACCATCATTTTCAAAATCATGTTTTCAAATTAAGAAAAAAGCTTCATATGTTTTAAAACAAGATCCAAGATCTTGGTATAATAGATTATGTACATTTCTTATTATAAAGTGTTTTACAAAAGGAATTTGTCATCAAACTCTTTTTATAAAACTAATTTCTAAAGAAGTTTTAGTAGTACAAATTAATGTAGATGATATTATTTTTGGATCAGCAAGAAATTATTTATGTATTGATTTTTCAAAAATGATGCAAAGTGAGTGTGAAATGAGATTGATGGGTGAACTCAAATTATTTCTTGGATTCAAGATTTCTCATAATAAAGAAGCTATCATTTTAAATCAAATTAAATACACAAAATAACATTTAAAAAATATTTTTCCTTGATATAATTAAAAGTAGTGATTCTCTGATGAGTACTACTTGTAAGTTGGATCATGATGAATATGGTAAATCTATTGATCAAACCACTTACAGAGGAATGATTGAAGAATTATATACTTGTCTTCTAGTAGGACATATATAATGATTAGTGTGTGTATGTGTGCCTCGTTTTAAGAAAATCCCAAATAATCCCCCATAAATTTTATTAAAATAGTTTTCAAATACATCAGAAATACTATTAATTTCGGTTTGTTTTACCATAAAGGATATTATTTTGATAAAGTGAGATATTATGATGTTGATTTTGGTATATTTAAGTTATGTAGAAAGATAAAATCTTTAAAATATCAGTTTTGGGAAAATATTTGGCATCATGGTTTAGTAAGAAAAAATATTTTGTTGCATTATCTACTGCCAAAGATGAATACATAGGTACTGGTAGTTGTTGTGCTCATATTTTATGGATTAAACACACTCTGATAGACTATGGATATCAATTTAGACATGTAACTATAAATTGTGACAATACATGTGTAATTAACATTTCTAAGAACGTAGTTTCTCATTCTAGAACAAAACATATTGATGTAAGACATCATTTTTTGAGAGATCCTTATCAAAAGGTTGATATCACTTTAGAATTTATTTGAATTGAATATCATCTTGCTCACATATTCACTAAGACATTGAACTCTAAAAGAATGAATTACATTAGACATGAGCAAGGAATGATCAATCTACTAGACCTTGTGTTGCTATTCCATTTATCTTTTTAAGTGAATTTATCATGATGAAAATGATGCTATGTAATGACCACATAGTTTTCATGCCGACATCAATGTTATATCTTTCTGAAATAGTTGTCATGTTGACATTGACGCTAGGTCATGCTGACACTGATGCCTTGTCATGCTGACACAGTTAGTGTTATGCAAAATATGTCATGTCGACATTGATGAAAAACTGTTTTTATTCATTTTATTTTTTTTATCAAAACAACATTGTTTAATAAAATTTTTTGAAACAATTTCACGATTTCGTGATTGCTTAATTTCAAAATCCCTAAATGATATAAACTTGATCGATCCACCCTACTCCTTTACATATACACTCTCATGTTCATTTATCTCTTTCTTTACCCCTAACCTTTCACCTTTTAAATTTCAAATAGAATAGATTGGAATGGCACATGTGAATCGAGATCTTGATGATGGATAGTCACATGCTTCTATGAAATAGAAAGGTGAACCATCAAATATTCATCATCTATAAATCCTACATTGTAAAAATGTTTTGTAACTCTAGAAAAAGAAGTTCTTATAGAATGGATGTCAGAAAGAAAGTCTCTACTACTCAAGTTACTACAAGATCATGGTTTCCTAGGGTGGTTCTCAAATAATGAATGACCCTTTTACCCGAAGCTAGTTAATAAATTTTAAATCAATAAAGAGTTTCTGTTAGAAGGAAGTGATGGCTCCTGGATTAAATCCATAGTAAACGGGAGGGGAATATCATTCTCTTCAATAATTTTTTTGGAATTTCATAATGTTCCTCATGATGGGTTATTTGATGATTATAAAGGTACATCTCTACCTAAGAGTGATATGTTTTTCTTTGAGACAGTGTTAAAGGAACTTACTAATAATGATGACCACAGAAGACCGATTTCTACAGATTTAAGTGGAGAATTTAGAATATTGTTTATGATTATCCAGCATCATGTTTTTTCAAATAATGGTGAATTTTATTTAATAAAATATCAATATGTCGACTTGGTTTATCTGGTGAGAAAATAGATCAAGGTAAAGTTGTGTAGATATCTTGCTGTGAATATGTATGAGATGATGAAACCTCCTAAAAAACTAATTACTTGTTCTGTCCAAGGATTATCTCGGCTATGCATAAAGAAATAGGTTGTTAAGATAAAGGTGAAGAATATGTTTATTAGTGTAGTGGGATATACCACTATAATGAGATTTGTATGTGTATGAAAACAAACTGGAACCCATGGAAGAGAGAATGGGTGGGATATGAAGATAAGAAATATCACAAGTAAAATCAAGTGGATTATCCAACTAGATATAAGAATACGGTTGATCCCAGTCTGGGACCAAATTAAGAAGTTGTTTACTCTTCATAAGAATAAGAGGATCTTGTCACTCCTATTATAGATCTGGGATCACCTATTAATGATATGAGTGATCCTCACAAAACTGACCATGGAATGGGTTTTCCTTCGAACCTCCTTGTCCTCCACATATATTACCTTCTGATGATCCCACTCTTGAAGATAATCGGGATGAGGATAAAAAAGCCTCAGGAAGTGTGGAATATATAAGTAGATCCACTGGATCTGAAGAAGAAGAAGAATAATGTGAAGATGGTGAAAGTGGTAGTAGTAGGGAAGAGGAAAGAGGTGAAGAATATGGTGAAAAAATACGAATAAAGAACTTGTATCAGGACATGACAATGATGAAAGTAATGTAAGTGATAATTACCAACATAAGGATGATCAAGGTGAAGATGTTGAAATGATTGAAGTTCTGGATTAGGCTAGTTTGGAAGAACCTCCTAAATTTATTGTTGAAGTTAGAGAAAATGGGGAATTTGCTACTAAAGTGGAATCTCAAGAAATTTTTGTAACTCATTTGGTTAATGAAAGAAGAAGACCTCATGCTGATTATGAGATAATAGTACGGAAAGATCAGATGGATAGGGAGCCTCAGGAAAGGCATAATTAAGCTGAAGAAGATAATCAACTTTGAAGAGTATGTCTTTATACTCTCACTCCTCTCGATGATGATATAATGGATGAATGAGTGAGGAATATTGGGTATGTGGCACTATGATTATATTATGATGATTTAGAAGATGAAGACTTTGTACCTGTTGCAACGAAACTAGTGGTTGAGGCCCTTTCTAGTGATTATGTCACTTGGGAATACTTGGGGAAATTCAAGGAAGACATATATTCAGTAGTATGACATTTAGTACAATCTCAGATGAGAAATGATATTGATGAAGCTAGATGATAAAACACCGAGCTGAATGATAACATGAGAGTTATCCGGTCCATGGATTAAGTTGTATAAAAAACTGGAACATCTAGTTCTACTCCTATCCCACAAGTGAATCGCAAGAAGATGCTAGTTCAGTCTCACAGATGGTGATAAAGAAAATTCAGAAAAAATTGATTACAAATTCTAAAATCATTGGGGAAAAACACCAAGCATGGGAATGAGATAAAGAAGTTATCTACTAGAAGCAACACGTTACCCACTGAGTACATTACTACAATGTAGAGTGTCATGAAAGGGATTAAATATTTTGTTTCTCATATTATTGTTCCTTATTTTTTCAAACTAAGAAAGAAAGTGAAGGACATTGAGAAATATAATTCCAACTCTACTCCTATTGTTATTCCTTCCACATCTGTTCGGACCTATTAGACTCTGGATATTAAAGAAATCAAAACTGTTGTAAAATAGTAGCTTAAACCTCAATTTTATACCTATGCCTAGGGAATCCTATAAAATATTGGGAAGAATAGTTATCATGTGCATGATGTGGTCAGAATATATACCAATGAATAATCTTCCACTCATAAAGAGCTTATAAAGAGGATAAATTCATATTTCCCCAAGATTTACTCCAAGCACAAGTTGACAAGTCACTTTAAGTATTTTGTAGAAAATTTGACATTATCCCCAGTTACAAAAGAAATCAAATTAAAGGCATGAAATTTAAGTACTTCAATCCTTTTTAGGATAAATTAATAGATAATAAGGATGACATTGAGAAAGAAATAAAATATGGTTGTGAGATTATTGAGGATTTCATAAAACTATTAAATCTGTATCTCCATGTTCAAAGTGAATACATTATTGTTCCAGCTGCTATTTTTATTCACTATACTCCACCAATGACTTCCTATCCATTGTCAATTGCTCATGGCTTGACCCAAATCTATCATGTTATCATACAACAACCTCAACCTCTGGTGTTATCCCAACATAGACCAAGCATGACACCAACCATTCCAATAAGAATTCCTTTACCTCCACTGAATATTCTGTCAGTTGCTCTTGTTTCTCAGACACTAGCTACTAGACCTACCATTGATACATCTGATAAGGTTAAGGCACCCCTTTATCCTATGAAATAGTGTGGACTGATTCTTCTTGATAGGGATGAGTGATTTTAATTTTTTTCTACTATAATGAAATTTGATTATGTCTACCAATTAACTATTTCTACTTTTTTGTTTTAGTTTGTGACCTTCTACTTTTTTCAAATCCCAATAGGGGGATTACATTATTAAGGTATTATTATTTCTTTATGGGTTATTATTTTTTAATGTTACTATGATATATTTTACATATCATAATTATTTTTGTGCCTATTTGTCTTTATGGGATCTTATAATCATATTTTTTACTTTAATCATTCTATAATGGTACTTAATAATGACATGATTTGTAAACATCAAAATGGGGGAGATTGTTGGCTGATCAGATATTTTTGGCCACTATCTCTGACTATAATGGTTTTAATTATCAAAAATAATGGCATATATTAACATATATATTACCTCATGATAGATTGAAAATTATATCATATATAATCATGTATATCATATCATTTCAATCATATAACAATTTATATTTTTTTATGTGTAAACAATATTATAACTGATTATCTATGATTAATTATGGGTATTAACACTTTCTGACTTTGTTGTACTATAACACAGATAGAACATCTAAAATTATCTATGTATGAGTCACTGACACTGGTAGATGAACTGAGTCAATGAAAGACAAATGAATCACTGACACAGGAGACCAATTGATGCATATGACTCACCAACAAAGACAAACTAATGATGCATATGACTCAACAATGAAGACGACCTACCATCAGGCCTTGTGACCGATCGATTCATGGTGCTACCGGCGCAAGAACACACAGAAAGTTAAAATGCGTCATCGATGTAATGATTCACCAACCTATGGAAAGGCCGACAGAATGACATAACAATGGGTTGAGTCATTGACATAAGGTGATATCAACAGACGAGTCACCGATTGATGTCTCACTGACAAGATGACTCATTGATAGACTAACTCACTGATATTGGAGTCAAAAATAGATTATTTAAATTTTCATTTTTTAAATTTATTTCTAACATCCATATTTGAGTCATTTAATGATACTTACATATTTAATAAATTTTTTTAGGAAATTTAGTAGACATTATAAAGTATGATGGATCTATGCACATGGGAAAAACATTCTATTTGTGGGTCCTCAACAATAAAAAGTATTTTTTGAAGAGAGAATAATAATAGAAGAGAAGTGTGGTGTGCCTTCCTGTAAGAAATACATAAGAACATCTGTGAATCTCATGTACCCACTATGAACTCGAAAAAAAAGAAGATCACATAGGGAAATCTCAATTATATTGTACATGGAATCAACAAACTTCTTCCGCATATCAATGATAGAGAAATATATACCATGAAAACCATACTTTTATCTAGATGCAAGAATATGAGATGCTATTTTATTGTCAACTTCTAGAAGAAGACTCAAAACTCAAATTAGCTACATCTGAAGAGTCTAGAGCTGCATCTCAAGACACACAGAGATTTCTAAATCTTGTCTCATATTTATTCTCTCATTTGGGGTCATTTTTACATACTTTTGAGCATTGTATGTATATGTTTGTAAAGAATACACTATATCTTATAGAAAAATGAAGGATATAATATATCCTTCCACTCATACCTTCTTATACATTTTTAATCCCATGGATATGTGTGGAAGAAGTCCTTTTGTTACTTAGTAGTTTCTACCCACAAAGAACTATGGTAGAGGTCTTGTGACCAAGATAACTTGTGTGTTTTGTGAACCTCGATCTAGGGTGTAGATCAAACTGTTTATTAATTTAATCTTCTTGGTGGTAGGTGATCATAAAGATGAGATAATTAGGTCTCTTTTTGAGAAAGAACCTATAGTTTTATTTCCACTGTGTTTTGTACTTTTAGTTTTACTCTATTTTATCATATATTTCATAAAACTAAATTGAACTCTGATCGTTAGTCTTAGTAAGTGTTTATAAAATTATTGAAATATTATGTTATTTTCAAAAGATTTATTAATTATCAAATTGATATAACTGAGAACTAATAACTATTTTTAGAAATTAATTAAACAATCAAGCTCTTATTATTTCACTAAAGGAAAACTGGTCAATTGAATTTGAAATTTGGGGGGACATTAAATAATAATCTTTAGTAGAAACTTTTATAGTTACTTAATTCACCCATTATTGAGTACTCTACTCTGACCAACTAATTTAAAATTTGGAATTAGTGGATGAATATTTAGTAAATAGATCCCTTTTATTTTTAGTCAATATTAATAGTAACCATATACATTTTTGTTACCACGTTAAAATATAAATATGGTAATTAATGTTAAAAAATAAAAAAGATATGGACTAAAGAATGACCCCAAAACTATCTAAAATTTATTTCATGTGTATATATCATCCATATTAATTAAATGGTGAAATATATAACTTTTCTCATTTGGATGTGATGATAAACCTTATAATAATTTTTTATAAAAATTAAAAAATGTCCACATCTTGTTTTTAATAATTAAAATATTTTTATCATTGGGATAACCAGAAGTTATGGATGGTTATAAATTTTATTTTTAAATATAACGTCATTATATTCATCCTATTAAGTTTTTTTTTTAATTTTTTATAAATAAATAATTACATTAATACCTACACAATGAAGATTGAGTAATTATTCAATTAATGGAAAAATATAATAATTGATAATAAAAATCATAAAATTATAATTATTTTAAATAATTAATGGAATTAATTAATTTTATTGATTAAAATGGAATATGTGGGTTGTACTAATTTTAATTGAATTTAACTTATTTTCTTGATTTTATAGGATTCAATGTAATGAATAGTTCAAAAAATAACATTAATTATATTTTATAGTAAATATTATTTTATTGAATAATATAAAATTAAATAAAATCTCATATTTATAAACCATGTTAATATATGGATAATAATATAAAAAATGACCCATTGATGGGTTTTTATTCCATTTATAGTGACTATAATCACCCTTAAAGAGTAAAAATCATTATTGTCATGGTAACCGTGAAATGGATTAACGAGGGGTTAAACCAAAAAGGTAAGGGTAAAAAATAGTCAAATATTTTACATTTTTTATTTTTTGAGATTATTTTTACCCATACTCATATTATATTTTAAAAAAAATTATTTGTGAGAAATTTTTAGTTTAAAATTTCTTTTAACGAATTTAACGTTTTTAAGAAATTCCAAGAGTGTCCACCCATCTATTATAAAAGGAAGTATATTATTTCCTATAATTAAAACATAGAAAACAATTTTTTATTGTCAGGATATACCCAAATACATTCTGGAAATCCATTCCCACCTTCTAGAGGTATTATTTTGGAAAAAATAGAAACCATTGTTGTCTTAATGTGTTAATAAAAGTTGGTTTTCCAAAGAAGAGACATCCTTTTTAATCGATTGTTTCTGTTTTATTTCGTCTTCCACATCCATAAAATAATAAATAACCATTTTTATATAAAAAATATAGTATCATACAAATAATTAGGGTTATATTTGTTATTATAACATCCTACATTCATATTCTCATCTCCAAAATGGAAAAAAATTCGTCATTCTTGTGTATTGTGGACTACAGCCTCGCGAACTAATGTAATTAATTTTCCATCACCGTATATCATGGATGAGTTATAATGATATAATTAATGAATATATATGATATCAATTACATATATATCATTATTATATGATACCATAATAGTTAACTTCTTACCTTTCATTTCACGGAAAAATGATAACGTCGTTCGTGCGTACTTGTGAACTACCATCTACATGAGGTAATAAAATACTTTTTTCATCACCACATCACATGGATGATATATATATGTATATTTAATGAACTAATATGATATTAAAGATATTATTAAAATTTTATAAATATAAAATAATACTTTCCATCATTCCATAATGAGCATTGAAAAATGGAAATGTTACTCAGGAATACGTACGACCTATAGTCTCTATTATTGTAACATAGTTCATTTTTCATAACCATATTTATTAGATGTATTTAAAAATTATAATTAATTAATATAAATGATTTTAATGTCATAATTATTATTCTAGATATTATTTAATAATTAACCATTTGAAAATATTCAACCTACATAATTTATTTTAGACATATGAACTGAATATCACCAAAACATCCGACTTGAACATAAATAATTAAGTAATTGTTATAAAACAGTAATAAGTTAAATAAAATGAATAATAAACAATAAAAAGGTTATAAATAAAGTTTCTAATTTTGATATTACTAATATATATTAATATAATCAATGAATGTGATGAGATTGACTTTAGGTAAGAGACAATATTTTTAAAAACATTTTTTTAAATGTTTCCCTTAAAACAAAATTCTTTTCCTTGTCCATATTTGAAAAAAATTATAGAATTTCTTATATGGAAATAAAATTTTAATAAATAGAAATTTATTTCTATTTATAATTTATTTCAATGCTTTTCAAAAGAAATATTTTTATTGAATGTGTTGACAATCTTTGTAGAAGATAAAAAAAATATTCAATTTTATCTTATAATGAAATAATAAAATTCCATATGACTATAACCATTATTTTATGTCTGTATTCATCTAAAATATTTCATTTTTAATTTAAATAAAAAATCCCACTTTCAATATTTCTTAGTTTTTTGGTGTTGAAAATGTTTTTAAGTGAAAAGTTTATTTTGATAAAATAAATTATTTTCTGCATGGGGTTAGAATATTTTTTAAGGGTTCTATTCATGATATGGTCCTGAAAATTGTTTATAAAGGGTTGATATATATTTTATCTTGTATGTGCGATAGATATATCTTATAATATGGGATAACCCAGATAGTTCTCCAATCAGTTGTGTAATGAATATGTTATATGGATAATTTTATTTCAATTGAGCTATATGGTTATCCGAATTTGTAAGGTTTTTGAAAGGGTTATATAATTATGATGTACCAAGAAAAATAATTTAAATTTATATTCTTGTTAATTATTTTTCATGAAAATAATTTTTATGAAAATGTAATATAAATGATATTTTTAGAACAACGATAATACTCTTTCTTCATATAAGGGATTTTTTAAGAGAAATTTTTTCATGGGTTATTACATTTTTCACTAGACAATTTTTTTTTTCATTTTGTTCCTCTTTCTCATATTTTTGTTCCCATACATTGTTTTATACATATTTTCATATTGTTTTTGGGAATATTAGGTAAATTATGAGTGCAATAATGTTTTTTGAAGATGTGAAATGAAAATAAATAATGTTATATCCCAAAACATTTCATTGGGAAAAAATGAATACTATGTTTAAGTTTAAAATATTATTATATGAGTAATTTATGAAAGATTTTATAATAAATATAATTCTACATAAACTGAAAAGAAAATGGAGAGATAAATAAAGTTAATTCTATTCTAAATACAGTAGATTATATAATTTTTAAGGGTGGGTCCTTACATTTGGTATCATTGAAGGTTTTAGAAAACATGGTGTTTGTGATATTTTCATGTGAGGTTTTCTCATGAGTTATGGATACCATCATAAGATTACATGTTTATGGTTTATTATAATATGAACGTATTAGAAACCTCTTTTTTTTAAATGATGTGTTTTTAGGTGATTAATGATTCTTTATAGATTGGATTTAGAAGGGTAATTGAATTATTTATAAATGATTTGGAGGTTATAGTATTATGGAATTTATATTTGTATTATCTTCATAAGGGACTTTTTAATTTTAACATTAAATAATTAATTTCACGTATTAATGGTGTTTGTTTATATACATATGATACTATTTATCATGAAGTAAGGAATGAAATCTTTCACAATAGTCATATTACTTTTAGATGATTTGATTATAACTATTATTGTAAAATCATATTCAAATGATTTTAATTGCTTATTATGTATTCAAATATCCTATATGAAACTATTTGATATATCAAAAACTTTATCATTAATCTAAAATTTCTTTGGATCATGGTGTATATTTTATCTAATATCAATATCAAAATTTATCCACCTATTTTAGTAAAATAAATACCATCGAGGACTTTAATATTTCATTTAAGGACATATGGACTTCATTCTAGATGAAAATTGGATATAAAAAACATAATATTAAACCTTGATTCCTATGTTTAATGTATGAATTATTTTCTTATGGTATAAGTATGATACATGATTGAGTTTATATGGGAAAATCATAATTACATATTTAATATCATCGATTTATAGGAATAATATATTGAACAAAATCAAAAAAATATTGATTAATACATTATAAAAAAGGATAAGTGGTTGAGGATTCTACATATAAGGTTTAATTAATAAGGATTTAAGGGTGATCATAAGAATAATTACTCTTTTGATGTTCCATGTGATGGATGCACTTTGAGATACATTTTTTTCAGTTATATTTAACCATTATGTTAAACATTTAAAAAACTTATATAAGGAATAAGGGTGTTTTTTGGATAAGATTTTAAATGTATTGATAACCTTTAGGGTTATATGGTCTTTAATGGTGAGGTAAATATGGGTCATTACACTTTTAGTGATGTAATATTAATGGTACGAGATAACCTTTGAGGCTATAAATTTCATTAATTTTTATGTTTTAATGGTTTTTTAGTGATGATAATCAAATTATTGGGAATTTAATAGTAATTATATTAATATTGTTTTAGAAAAATGAAAACCCATAGGTCAAGTGAACACTCATCACATTTGATAAGGCTATGGGGCTTAAACCCAAAACAAAAGGTGAAAACGGTTCATCACCTACCAGAGGCCTACATGATTTCCTGGTTAGTATGAATTTATTTTTAATTGTTTAAAACCCTATAAATAAATATTTTGTTCATTTTTTGGAAAATATTTCATATTATATAAATAACCTTGAGATTTAAATTTTATTTGGTGATTATGTGATCAATCTTATTCAGCATTTTGAGAATCTTATATTATAAAGGTAAACCTCATATTATGGGATTATATTTGAGGAATAAAGTAATAATTATATTTTTGAATCATATATTATTTTAAAATGGATTACTTGTAATTCAGGTTAATTAAGGAAGTGATTAGAATATCTTTGAGATTATATGATTAAAGAATATAGTTTTTGGAATGATACATTAAGGGTGATTGATATTATCTGGAGATAAATGTTATACTATTCATGGAAGAATATGCGATAAAATACCTCTATTTTTTGGGTTTCAAAAATATTTTTGAATATTTTGAGTAATTTTAAGTATAGTTATTTATTTAATGTCTAATGTTGATCTTTTTGTATTAGTGTTGAATGATGGAGATTAGCACAATTTTTATTCACTTGAAGGTTTATTAATTTTGTGAAGTATATTATATTATAATTACAATTTTGGTTGTGCTTAATATTTAAATATATGATGAATATCTTGTTTTACTTATTGTGTATTATGTGATATAATATAAACTCATTATAGTGATTCTACCTTTGAAAATCCATCTTGAATACTCACTGTTGGGATCAAAAGTAGACATTGTGGTGGAAATTGATTAAAGGATAAAATTATATATTCCATGTATTTATATTTCCTTGGTATCTTATTATTGATTGAAATGGAATTAATTTACTCTCGGAATGGTTCCTTGAAACAAAAATGTTATCAGTTTACGTTTTTATAGGGAAATCAATGATATTTTAAACCATCAATGATTTATCATTTTGTGATTGTTAATATACTCTTGAAAATGTTATATATAAATCTATATCAGTCCTTGAGAGTTTTTTATTCCATATACATGTTCCATCTTACAACCAATGTTTTTATATATGGGAACTGTATCACCATGATATTTTAGAAAAGAAAACCATGTTCAATAGGGTATTCGAAATGCTACACTGAGCTTAAAAAACTTTTGAAATATATAAACTTTGTAACATAGCAATTAAATTAGTTGGAATGAATAGTATTAAATAAATTATGATATATATATATATATATATTACTCATTATAAATTACTTAAATATTTTTGTAAATATTCAATTATTGTTTAGTATAGTATGTTTAGTTTTCATAAATATGTTTTCTTCTAAAATGTTTTTTGTTTCTTTTCATGAAATTTATTATAATTAATTTATATAACATGTATTAAATATATTTGATAAAATGAACTTAATTATTTAAAATTGTAATATCAAAATATACTTTTGGTAAAAATTAATGATATCTTAGAAAATATTGACTTGTTAGTGACTTGTGATAAATACAAATTTCTCTAAATAAGTATTTTAATTTCAAAAAATTAAGATAAATAAACGTATAATTATGATTTTAGTATGATTTATGTAAAATATTTTATTTTTTTTATATTTAATAAACTTATTTTCTTTTTAAAAAACATGATATTGTATTTTAGTATAAGTTTGTTTTTGGAATAAAAATGGGATTTTTCAGAAAACTTTTTTAAAGTGAATAATGATTTGCTTTTTAATTTATTTAAAAATACTACTAATGTGGATTGATTTGAAAAGAAAATATATATTTTATATCAATAAATATTAATTTATACACATACCATTACCAGTATTAGTCAAATAGTTAATAAAAATCATCTTTTGCTTGATAAATAAACCTTCTGAAAGACCACTTTTTCGGCACATCTCTAGGTTTAATTTTAAATTAGAATTTTTTAATTATATGAATTTAATTTGGTAAAATGGATTATATATCTTTTTGTATCATAATTTATAGTATCTAATTTGGATAAATTTATTTTTAATAATAATTAATAGTTAAAATAGTAAAAAATAATTATCATGACTAAGGTAAAACAAGTTTTAACAATGTAAAAGTAACAAAGTTAAGGGTTATAATGACCTAAAACATGTCTAAAAACGTTTATGAGTAAATATTTCTACCTTAAAATGTTTAAGGATTGATAATGGTCTTTTAAAGATCCATTTTGTATTATTAAAACACGCATATAACTTTTTCTTTTAAAAAATTACAAGTCTGCTCTCACCTCACATATAAACGGTCGCCCCCTATCATATATTCTTTAACAATTCAATGCCATTTGGCTCTTCCAGAGCACAAATTTTTTTCTATAATTCCCCCCACAAATCTTTGAGCCCTTTTTTTATAATAAATCCTTCATATGAAGACTTTTGGTTCATACCTAAATAGTTTGTTCAAAGAAGATATATTGTGATTAGTCAAGCATTTTATATTATTTCATCATCCACCTAATTAAAATATTAATAAATTATGTTTATATAATAAAACTAATATATAAAATATATTGAGATTTTATTATTTTAATTTCATAACTGAAATCTATCTCCTCTTCCATAAATGAGATAACAAATCATCAATCGTGTGTACGTTGGATTATTGTCTCATGAACCGATGTAGTTAATTTTCCATCATCGCATCTGAAAACATGATATAATGGTGGATTAATATTATTCATATGTTATTTTTAACATATTTTTAATTATGGAAATATTATATCACAAATACCTTTTAAAAATTCTCTTAATTGGGGGATACAATGACATCTCTCATGTCTACGGTAGACTAGCGCCTCATGATGTTCTGTGATTTATTTTTCACTAACGCTTTACATGGAATTGAATAAAGATATTTTTACTAGATATATGTGATATAAATTGAATAATTATTATATTCATGACATATTTATAATTTCTAAAATATAATATATCATTTTCCCCCTTACACTAATAAATGATAATGTCGTTTGTGAATATATGAACTACAACCTCCACGAAGTGATGCGATATTTTTTTAATCACCAAATCAATATATATATATATATATGTAAATTTTAAAAAATAATTTTTTAGTTTTTATTTTATGAAAGTTATATAAAGATACAATAAAACCTAACTTATTTCCATATAGATCACTGAAAAATGGAACTATTACAAATGCGTTCGTACAACCTATGGTCTCCATGATCGTAACATAGTTAATTTTTCATGACCATTTTTTATATTTATTTTAGAATTATAATTGATAAAGAAATATGATAATAATATCATTATAATTTTAATGGAGATGTTGAAATAATTTCTTCTTTTATAATGGTCATCACCCAAAAGATGATTTTAAACAATGAATTGAACGTCGTCAAAACACTTGATGTAGAATTAACCAATTAAGTATTTGAATATATCATTAAAACTAAATAAAATAAATTAATTAAGTATAAGTTATTAAATTTGTAAAATTTTATTAATAAATTAAATAATTTATGTAAGCTTGTTATTGTAGATTTATTGGACATATAAGGAAATTCTTGACTTGAGGTAATGATTTTCTTATCTTGAATTTACATGAGTGAGACATATGCCATATTCACCACTAATTTATATTTAATGGGCTCTCTACTTTCCATGAATGTATTTTAGGATTCATTTGATGAAAATTATTATTATTTAAACATCTATATGAGGCTAAATATTTTCATGGGGTTTTATCCCTAGATTACCAAATCTGTAAGGGAATTCATCTCAATTTCCCTTCATTTTGGAATATGGTCTAGTTAATCAATTTTTTTTCTGATGATTATCTACATCCAATTTTTTCAATTTAAATCATTAAACTCTTTATTTTCATGATATTTAATGTTTCATTTGATTTTATTTTTTTTATGGGGCTAATGATTGAAATTATTTCTAAAATGGAAAAGGGTTTATGTTATAATATACTCAATTTTTGGGATTGTTTATGTTGATGGTTCCTTGTGACAGAATCATATGCTATAATATTATTAAACCACTTCTCTTCCATTATTCATTATTTATTAAATGTTTTACCATTTTTAATTTCCTTTACATTCATTATTTATTGATGAAATAATAATAAAGTTAATTTTAAGTGATATTGATATTATATTTTCTACTAGATCAAGTAAAATTATCGTTTATATCCATATTTTCTGATTTTAGTTAAAAAATTATCCTTTATAAAAATAAGTTATTTATTAAATATATTTTACATGATATTTGAACTTATCGTAAAAGATTTTGAATGAAGACTTATTATCCTTTTTCAAATGATTCACTTTTGGCCCCCTTTTACCAAATGTACTGATAAGATTATTAATTTTTAGAATTTAAACTATAAAACCATTTTCCCACCATCATGAAAATTAATTACATTGAAATATCCTTTATATGTTTCCAATTACATTTATAAGGAAAATTATTTTTATAATATTTTTAATATTTTTAGTTTTTAAAATGTGATTTGAAAAATGAAATGGGTATTTTCCTCAAAATGTATTTAATGACATTTTAATTGTTTTTCCATTAATAAAAATCAATAACCCTTGTTGTTTCTTATTCTCTAATGGGGATATTTTGTAATGATTCCATCCTTATTCATTCTCAGAATAGATTAATTTTTTTTGGAAGTGATTGTTATAGAACATGTTCTTTTCACATGTTAATCCTGTTTCAATGTGATCAACATGGAATATATTTATTTTCCACCTGTTAATCAAGTTATTAAGGGAATAATTATTTTCATATTAGTTTTATGATTAAAATATTGCTACAAACACATTATTTATGATTTTTAAACATTGTAATAAGATGGGTATTCCAACATATCATAGGTTGATCTCATTATAGCTTATATGATGGGTGTACCTAGATATCATCAGGTGAATATGATATAGATTATATGATAGATGTACCCATATATCTCTCTAATGAAATGCGTAATGACTATTTTTCTCTTTCAAATTTTATTTGATCCCAAATGTATGGTTATTCCATTTGAAATGGTTCTATAAGAGATGTTTAAGTGTTCAATGAATATTATGTTCTATGACACCAACACATTTTTTCTATCCTTTATATGGGTTAATAATGTTTCCTTCGATCGCGATTGATATTATATGGATTATTGTATTTGATTATTTTTACTATTTATATTGTTAAAGTTGTATTCCATATTTCATGATAGATGATTCTACTATTGATGTGTATTAATTAATTTTCGGTTTTCTCATGCAGTTGGAATACATCCTAAAATCCATATGAAATTATTATCCTCACTAATGAAATTCAATTATTAATGCTTATGTATACCCTTACTGATCAGTTTATCTAACACATGATATGTTTCCTTTTCCCCAAGTTATCATAAATGATGTTAAAATAATTATTTATCATTGTATTTTATATGGATGATGATAATGACTTAATGTGGAATATGAGAAGATGGGTATTGTAGGAAATGGTGTTCATCTTTATGAACAAGTTGTTTATGATTCCATTATAATATGACTTTTTTCCAATTATCTAAAACTCTAATCCTATATGAGCATTAATAATGTAAGTAATCAAAAATTCCCATAGGATGTAATAAGTTTTGGACAAAGAGAATTTCTAACATCCCAGTTCCAGGTGGCACCCAGAGGTGCCTCGTACCCAGTTGGTCACATGGCCTCAAGCGCATTTCCCCTAAAGCCAAAGGATTCCGACTAGAAGTGAGGGCCTTGGGTGTAATATTGGGGAAACTACTCTCTTATTGGAAGAGTAACATAGTAGAAATAAGAGATAACAGTAGTAGAAGCAGTAATACCATTTAATAAGTAAAAATGGAACACTGAAAATAAATCAACAATTGTAGCATATATATATACAAATAATGATGATTGTCACAAGTATATAGGAAAGCATCCAAACAAGTCACAATGATAGAATATAGTACTAAACCAAAGTACAAAAGAAAAAAAAGTAAACAACTATAACAACATTGCAAGGCTCAATTTGGTACGATGTTCTCTAGATCTACAGCAGTCATGTACCTAAAGTAGAAGGGTGCTTTCCCTATTCAATACCTGCAACAATATAAACTATTTGGGCCCAAAACCATGACCGAAATAGGGTGTGAGACGAATCCCAATAGGAAACCACCCAATGATCTGTGCCTAAATGTCAGGGAATATTTATATATATATAGCAGTCAATATAAAAAATCAATTAATAAACAAAGAAGTACTCAAAAGTAACCAATCCAAAAGATCAAGCTACATTCATTTACATTTATAAATTACTCAGCAAAACAAACACAAGACACCCTCTCAGATTCTCTCACAGACTTACCCATATGGTTCAACATAGACAAAGACTCTATATAGAATCACTCACCATCAATTCCACCTTGTGGTCTCGTAATTATATACTAAAGACTCTCTGAGGAAGCACTCAGCGTCTAATTCCCCATGTGGTCATGCAATGTGGAACTACAGAAATTCTGAGGGAGTACTCATTTCCATCCCCCCTATGGTCTCGCAACATTAAAAGTATGACATAAACTCTGGGGAAGCCCTCAGTATCCATTCCACCTATGGTATAAATACACCAATTTCTCATAGCCATTTGTAATACAATTGTGGAAAAACGATATCCTACAGCCAACATAAATCTCAAATACTACTTGGATAAAAAAATATAATGCATATAAAAATAATTTCATATAATAATCACTTCATCCTTACAGAAAAAGGCGTAGAATGAAAAATAGCATAAAAATAAATTCTAGACCCAACAAAATAAATCAAACAAACCAAGGAAAAAAATCCATAGTATGGTAAACAACCCTATTTACAATCAAAAAACCATAGTCAAGCAATGAAGGCATTGAAGGAATTAATAGGGTTAAATTCCCTACACAAGAAATACCCTAAACAAGGGTATTGGGAACTTTTTGCACATATAATTCAAAGATAATCTACATAAAGGCACAAAACACCTACCTCGACGTTGTACGATCGATATAGTTGAACCTCAGCCTTTGAATCGATTAAAACATCATAGATCTACAGAAATGTCAAAAAACGTTCAACCAAAGTCATATCACAAACGATTAGAAAATAATAAGAGAGTTTCTATAAGAAGGAAGGACTCACTGATGCGTTTCCAATGCAATCATTGGTGTTCAATTAGGAGAAATGACAGTCGATTGAGGTCTCAAAGAAGAATAAGGGGTATCTATTGCTCCTGGATGAGACCGAGCCAAAAGAAGGTGGTTCTGTCAATTAGATGTGACCCTGGTCTGATTTATCAATTAAAAATAAAAATACACAGCCTATTATCTAAGGATACATGGCGTGTATTGGCTTTTATCGGTCCCCTCTTTTGGGTGTCTCTTGGTCACTCGACACAGCCATGTACTCGATCATTACATGACTAGTACACGGATTCCCGCAGAGACCAGGTACATGATGTGTACTCTTATGTACATGGAATGTACTCCTAAAATTTCCAGAAACTCCTATTTATCTAAAAAACACAAGAAATAAAGATCCATACCTTAAATGATGATCGGAGTTCTTACAAACTTCCCCCCTTAAAAAATTTGTCCCTGAATTTCCCCTACGTGGAGGCGTAGAAGATGAATCCTTGAACAGCTCCGGCCACTACAATTGCACATTGGTCTCCCTCTCCCATGTCTTTTCATGTACTCTCCCATACTGCCATAACACCCATACCAAAAGAATAGACCGACCATGGATAACCTCCAAGCTGTGATAAAAAATATGGATAGGATTCTCCTCGAATGATGCATACTCCTCCAACTCAAAATCCTTGGGTTGAAAAACAAGGCATGGGTCTGAGAAGTATCTTCAGAGATAAGAAACATGGAAAATTTCATGCATTTAATGGTGCCTCTTGGATAACTGAAAATGATAGGCAACTGGCCAAAATCTCTCCAAAACCAAAAAACACTCGACATATCTCGGTGAAATCTTACCCTGCCTTCTAATCCTCCTATGTCCCATCCTCAGCGTGACACATGGGAAAAACTAATCTCTGACCTTAAACTCCAAGGGTCACCTTCAAAGATCTGCATAGGACTTCTTTTTTGACTGTGTAGTAGCCATCCCATTTTGAATCAACTCCACCTGCTCAATAGTATTCTGGACAAGATGAGGTCCTTGCATAGCTACGTATCTTTATTTTATCCAACATTGGGGTTATCTGCATGTCCTTCCGCACAAAGTCTCATAAGGATCCATCTGAAATGTTTCTTGAAAACTATTATTATAGGCAAACTCCACTATAGGTATGTGATTCTCCCAAGAACCACAAAAATATAGGATGTATGGTCATAGCATGTCCTCCAGCACCTGAGTCGTACGCTCGGACTGTCCATCTGTATGGGGATGAAAGGCTCTACATAGAAGTACCTGTGTACACAAATTCTTATATAGTCCCTACCAGACCTGAGAAGTAAAATGGCCATCCCTGTCTAAAACAATAGAGATTGAAACACCATGTAAATGTATAATCTCCCGGACGTACAACCTTCCCAGATCATCTACACTGAAATTATCGTTGATCTGTAAGAAGTGTGAAACCTTCGTGAGTATGTCAATAAAAACCTAAACTACATCATTACCTTGGGGAGACCTCAGTAAAACTATCATGAAGTCAATCAGAACATCATTCCTCTTCCACTTAGGAATGTGTAACTGGTGAAAAATCCCTGCTAGTCATTGATTCTATTCATTCCTCTACTGACAGGTGGAACACCTCATTACAAAACCAGCAACATGTCTCTTCATACTAGGACACCAATACTGATGGTATAGATCTCGATGCATCTTGGTGACACCAGGATGAACTACCCAAACTATTGTTTGGAAATCCCACATCAGCTCGTCACGTATGCCTTCTCACACCCATATGAGTCCATGAAAGTTCAAGATATCATCCTCACCTACTGTCTATCCAGGAATAGAGTTCTCTCCTAAAACACTCTCCTAAAGGCCTTTAGAATCTGATAGCTGCCTCATTCTTACTCGACCAAGTAGAGTAGAGGTAACAGCTTTAGAAGAACGAAATGACTGCCCCTGTATACCACGCACCACCAAATGCATCTCAAAGAACATAACCATAAGATGACACTCACTTCTGGCCTTCTGAACTACCTGTATCTGAGTCCTCATTCTCAATGCATCTGTCATTATGATGCATTTCCCATGAATATAGGCAAGATCACAGTCAAAGTACCGAAGGTACTCAACCAACCTTCTCTATCTCAAATTCAGATCGCGCAAAGTTAAGATGTACTTGAGACATTTGTGGTCAGTGAAAACCCAAAAATTATCTCCCAATAGATAATGTCTCAAATAGAGTAAAGCAAGAACAACTGTAGCTAACTAAATATTGTGCGTTAGGTAATTCCTCTCATGTAGTCTCAATTGCCGAGACTCGTACGCAATGACTCCTTCTCCCTGCAAAAGCACTACTCTATGCCGGATAATGGATGCATCACAGTAAACTGTATAACTCTTTCCCAGCTTTGAAAAAACTAGTATCGATGCTGATTTCAACCTCCCTTTAATCTCCTGAAAGGCTGAATCATAGGAATTTGTCAACAGGTACATCACACCCTTATTAGTTAGGCCCGTCAGTGGTGTTGAGAAGTGTGAAATGTCCTGTATAAAATGTACGTAGTAACAAGCTATCCCTAGAAGACTCCATACTTCAAATATGTTCTTCGCCTTCTCCCAAGAAACTACCGCTCTCACTTTATCTGGGTCTACCGATACTCCCATCATTGAGATAACATGACCCCAGAAGTGAATCTGGTCCCTCCAAAAGTGGCATTTTGAGATCTTAGCATATAAATGATTCTCTCATTGTGTACCCAAAAATATATCAAGATGGATAACATGGTCATGTCAAGTGTTAGAGTACACCAATATATCATCCACAAATACCACTAAAAAAGAGTCCAAGTATGGATGGAACTGTAACAACCCAAAGGTTTTCAATAGAAATTCCCTTATCATAAGTATGCCATAAAATCACATTAAACACAACATAATGAACTACTATGTTCTAAGTGACCTTTAAAAATAATTTTGTCACTTTTGTGTTTGGGTTTTTGAAAATCTGACATACATGGTTGTGTTTAAGATGTTTTTTGAAGTCTAATAAAACAAAAATAATTTTTTGGTGAATAGTGACCTACCCTTATGAATAGTAACATACCCTTATGAATAGTGATATACCCTAATTAATATTAACCTCACCTATGGTGGTATAAAAATAAGATTCAAGTTTGATGTTTGATATACCAATATTTTAGAATGAGTTAATGAATGTTTTAAAACTGGTTTGGATAATAAATTGTTATTTTAATTAAATATTCAAATAATCAAATCTAGAAAATTATTTTTGAAAAAATGGACTTTATTTTTGGATTCTACATTTCAAAAATTGTTTTGGGTGAATTTTTGGGATTTTTCTAAAATACTTGAATTTTTGATGAATAGTTGAATCCGATAATTCATAATAAATGCTTAATAATGGATTAATTGAGTCATCGATGATGTTCTGATGATGTAAGACCACTTGGTTTGTGATCACATGATAAAATCACTATTATTGGTCATGAAATATTAACTATTCCTTTTCGGGGCGTGATATAATAAATTAATGATTATAATATTATGAAATCCCTCCTCTTCTCCATTATAAAACCCCCATCCACTCCCTCTTCTCTCCACTCCTCTCAAGCCTTGTGCCTTGGCATTATTCTTCCCAAATCTCTCCCCAAGGTCCTCTCGTACGTCCAAAATATCTCATCCTCATCAAAATACCAAAACCTATTCCCTTAAAATGTTTTCAAAGGAGGAAGTCTCAAGTGGTAAATTTTTCTTCCCAATGTCTTCTTTTCTTTTAAGTTTTTTTATTTTTCTTTCCTCACCTCCCTTCACCATAATAGTATGATAAATCTAGTAACATAACTTTAGTATAATTTCTTCATGCTAGTGGTATATTTCATTATCTTTTCTCCTTTCCCCACCCTTTTATTTGAATGAAATGAAAGCACCGTTCGAGATGTGCTAATTTAGCACATTCAAGGACAACGATTTCTCAATTCCTGTTATTATCATTAATTCTGGTGATGAAACATTTGTGTTATGGTTTAACTAGATTATTATATATGTAATATATATCCAATTTTTGGTATTGTAATCCTTTGGTACAAATTAAATTATGTTATAAAGAAAAACACATTCTTTGTAATCAAATCAACCGATTAACAAAAATGGTTATCACTATGGTTATATATATAATAATTTTACTTCACTCTAAGTAACCAAATTCAAATTAAAACCATGTAATATCCTGGATATGAACTGAATAATATAACTTAAATTATGGAAAACCACTTTCATCTTGCATATAATCCAAACTTGAATATAAGTGTACTGATCTTTTAAAGCCAAGTAAACAAACGAGCATGAACAATGAAATTGAAACTTGTAACTGAACAAAAAGGCTTTGAATGAACTAAAAAGGGTTATAATAAATAAATTGAATATAGAAGAGGTTATGGACTTGTTAATTAATAAGCCTAATTTTTTTATTCAGGTCGTTAATAACATGTCGAGAACACCAACAGATTTAAGGTAAGGGATCCTGCCCTTTTTACTCTTAATCAAGATTACTCTCTATGATACGCCTTTTTGTGTAATACCAAGTGTTGGGGTACATTTATACGCCTTCCCCATACTTCCCTAATGTTTTATAATTGATTATAAACTCATTATCCCTCTCATTAAGCCCTCTTAGTTACACCCGATACCATGCCAATAAACCATGAAGGATTCTTCCCGAACTTCCTTTATTCCTTCAGGTTTCCCTATCTTTCTTTTTACCAAAATGTAGTTGTCTTTTATTTTATGTAGAACTTCAATATTATGTTTATATGCCTTAATATCATGTTCCAAGATCCATCTCTCATTCTCTTTCGGGGATATACAGGCTTTTAATTGAATCTCTCTTCAATACTTCCCAATAAGCACCCTCGTTTTAAAGGAACTTCCTGAACTTTTACCCAATTTAAAGTGCACTCTATCTTCTATTTTAAGACACCATTATCTCTGTAAATTATGTATTTTTATTATTAAAACCTTCTTAGTTAAATTATGGTTTTATATAAAAGAAAATTCTTCTTTACTATTATAACATCTCTATAGTATTTTCTTTAAAACCGCACAAAAATGTTTTAATGATAATGTTTCTAACATACATTTATCATATGTTGTCACTTATTTTTGACACCACTTCCCATGTTATATGCCTATTTTACCCAATTAACTTCCACGTTTGTTCTAATACTTTCCTTTCATGGACACTTTCATGATACGACCATTTGGTTATGATTTATGTCATGATTGTGGTACCCAATTATTTCCATGGGTACCCTTATGTTTATGTATGGTTGATTATGTATGATTGTATATGTGGTAAGAATATTTATGTTGAAATAATATTCATGAAAATGTTGAGATGGGTGTGCCCAAATAGCGCTCCAATCTATTGGGTAAGGTTATGTCTCATGAGATGTGATGTTAAACGGGATTGGCGGTTAGCCTTGACCCGTACTGAAATGGGAAACGAGATTGGCGGTTAGCCTTGACCCGTAATAATGAAATGTTTTATGATTCTTCAACATTTATATGATTCCATGTTTATATTATCCCATGATTATATTAAATGATTTTATATGTTTCATGCTTTGGATATCATTATGTCATGCCTCCTAACTCATGTTCTTGAGTCAAATCCTTATGTTCATTCACTTACTGGGCCTTTTAGCTCATCCCTTTGTTCATGTGTTCCCCAAGGTACCCTATGCAGATGTAAGGTCTCAAAAGAAGTTATAAGCTCTTTACGGGGAATAGATAAAGAAGTTTTTTAGCCACGTGATTTATGTAAAATTTACCTAGTCTTCCAAGACACTAGACTTAACTATCCTTGGATTGTACTCTAATGATTAATTATGCTTAAAACCATGAATTGATTTATGTAAAAGGCTCAGGTTTCTATAGTTGGTATCAGAGGATGGTCTAGTTATTTTTAGATATTAGGAATAGAGCTCCTTAGTGAGAACCTTATGTATGATACTAATTATAAGAAAATAGTCCTAAATTTTGGTGAGTATAGAGTAAGTGGTTTACCAAGAAAATACATCCCTCTCTGGATATGAGCAGGTAGAGGTGGCTCTGGAACAAATGTATCTAGGGGTAAATCCTAAAAACACCGCTTTGAGCTAGACTCGAATAGGAATTGGTGCATGACAATGGGCCTTGTTTCACTCCTGGTTATGACACTCACGAGGGATATGCTTCGGTAGATTCATGAGTTTAGTATAAACCATTATTAAGGGATAAAAAGAATCCCATTTGAATATAAGTTGAGAAATAGATCGAGGATAGCCTGTATATAAACCTAATGAATCATAAGTCAGGATATACTTCTTCTTTATAAGTTCAAACTTGTATGTTCAACGTTTTTTTATACTCAATGGCTATGTATTCAATACCTCTAATTATACATTCTTTTTCTTAGTTATTGTAGAGAAATAGAATAACACATTCCAACAACCAATGTGAAAGGAAATGTGGGGATTTCCCTAATGAAATTCCTGATGTTATGGAAGTAGGTGATCAAAACTTCAGGGCAGTACATGCTCAGCTAGCTCTAGTTATGAATAATAACTAAAATTAGGTGGAACGTCCCCCTCCACCAAGGAAAGATCATGTTGTCGTACAATCCTTCATGCGGAAAATACCTCCCATGTTTAGTTGGTCTTCTGATATCCTCCTCATAGAAAAATGGATTAACTCCATCGAAAAGATTTTCTCTATCCTCCAGTGCTCCGAAGAAGAGAAAGTTGTACTGGCAGTCTATCATTTTGATGGGGAAGCTGATCAGTGGTGGAAACTGATCAAGAATACAATGTCCCAATAGGAAATTTATTCCATAGAATGGGAGGAATTAAAGAGGATTTTTTTCAACAAATATTTTCCTTGAACCCTCCATCTCAGGATGGAAAGAGAGTTCCTTGGACTCAAGTCGAAGGAAGATGAGTCCATCAGGGCATATGAAGCGATCTTTACAAGGCATTCAAGGTATGCCTCTGACTTTGTCATGAACAGAAAAAGCAAGGTGGATCGCTTCTTTAGTAGACTAAAGCTATGTCTACAAAAAGTGTTGGCGATTCGAGACTTCAATAGCTATGAGGAGATTGTCTATTGTGCCCTCAAGGTTGAAATGGATATTGGAGACTCTTAGTGGTCTCATGGGCCTAGTGAAAAGTTGCAGAAAATGGAGAACAACATGGGTGGTTCATCAAACAAATCCCATGATGGATATAAGCCTCACATTCCCCTTTGCAAAAATTGTGAGAAGAATAATCTTGGTGACTGTCTCAAGGGAACCAATAATTTCTTCAAATGTGGAAGGTTTGGTCATCTAGGCATGAACTACTGAAGGGATATGAAAAATCCCACTAATTTTGAATAAGAAAGGATGGTTCAGATCAACACTCATCCTGTAGTGCAGTGTTATAACTGCAAGGAGCTTGGGAATTGTGCAAACAATTTCCCAAATCTGAGGGTTGTCGGAGGCAATCAACAAAAACCTCCAAGGAAAAAAGGAAGGGATTATACTATTACTACTTCTGAGGTGGAGTTGGAAAATGATGTGGTGACAGGTACGCTTATTCATCATTCAGGAATAGTGAATGTACTATTTGATTCTGGTTCCACGCATTCTTTCATACCATCTTGGTTTAGTAGAACTATTCAATCACCACCTCAAAATTTGGAGGAAAATTTATCTGTGAGAACAAAGAATGGGGAAATTATTGAATCCATGGTTTATAGCTCCTCCCCGGTTAATGTTTGTGGAGTAAACCTCGCAGCAAAGCTTGTCATGCTTCCCTTAGTGGATTTTGACGCTATCTTGGGCATGTATTGGATATCTTGGTACAAGGCCAACATCAATTTTGGGAGATCACTTTTCAAATCACGAAGCATCCTCCTATTCTTTACAAATGTAAGGAAGAAGATGAGTCTCCTTTAGAATATTCGTCTCAAGTTTGGATACTGCTTCCTTGTGAGAAAGAATATCTAGATCAAATGATTGGGACAAAGGATACAATTATTCTTGAAGACATGTCCATCATGAGGGATTACACTAATGTATTCCCCGAAGAGTTTCTTGGTCTTCCTCTTGACCGGGAGGTTGAGTTTTCAATTGAACATATCCCTAGATCTCTTCCAATCTCAAAGACACCTTACAGAATGGCCACCGTAGAGTTAGAAGAGTTGAAGAAGCAGTTACAGGAGAATATGGAGAAGGGTTTTATAGCCCCGAGTGCTTCACCGTGGGGTTCTCCAATCCTCTTCGTCAAGAAGAAGGATGGATCAATGAACCTTTGCATTGATTATCATGAGATCAATAAAATAATTATAAAGAACAAGTATCCCCTTCCACGGATAGATGACTTTTTCAATCAACTTCATGGGGCCAGTTTTTTCTCTAAGGTGGACCTTCTGTCAAGATATCACCAACTAAAGGTGAAGAAGGAAGATATTCCAAAGAATTCCTTTCGAACATGGTATGGAAACTATGAGTTCATAGTGATGCCCTTCAGACTCACTAATGCTCCTGAAATTTTCATGGATTTAACGAATAGAGTCTTTAGATATTACCTCAACAAATTTGTTGTGGTCTTTATTGATGATATTATGATATACTCCAAGAGCAAGGAGGAATATAAAAATCATTTGAAAACAGTGTTAAATACTTTTCAAAGGGAGAAGTTATATGGAAAGTACAGTAAATACGATTTATGGATAGAGGAAGTATTATTCTTGGGGCTTGTTATCACCAGGAAAGGGATATCTATGGACCCTTCCAAGAAGAAGGCAATTAAAGTGTGGCCGAGGCCAACTTCTATAATGGATATCCAAAGCTTTTTAGGTATATCTAGGTATTATAGACGATTCGTGAAGAAATTTTCACGATTTTCAAACCCAATAACCAAGATGAAATGAAAGGGAGTAAAGTGCGTATGGACACAGGAATGTGAAGACAGTTTCAAGGATTTGAAAAAGAGGCTTATCATTGCGCCGGTACTCACACTCCCTTTAAGTAGAGAACTCTTTGTGGTGTATAGCGATGCTTCTAAGAATGGCTTAGGCTGTGTGCTGATGAAAAATGATAAAGTGATAGCCTATGCCTCAAGGCAGCTGAAAATCCATGAGCAAAACTATCCCACACATGATCTGGAGTTGGTGGCTATGATCTTTGCGTTGAAAATCTGGAGGCATTATCTCTATGGGGAAAATGTGAGATATATACTGACCACAAGAGTCTAAAATATATATTCACACAGAAAGATCTTAATATGCGCCAGAGAATATGGAAAGAACTCATCAAGGATTATGACTGCTCAATCCACTACAATTCCGGTAAGGCATACAAAGTGGAAGATGCTCTAAGTAGAAAGGATCCTGTACCTTTATCAATGGTGAGAATTGAAAAGGATCTGATCTTCTTAGATTTGAAAAGGATGGACATTGGTATAATTAAGGTAGGAACATCATCAATCATTTCTCAAATGATTGCTCAACCATACCTCTAGGAGAAAATAAAGGATGCTCAAAGAAAGGATGTGGAAATTCAGAAAAGGGCGGAAGCTGTTAAAAATGGGAAATCCTCTGATTTCAAAATTGATGGGGAAAGAGTTGTAAGATTTGGGACAACATTATGCATACCATCTTATCCAGATATAAATAAGGAACTATTTAATGAGGCATACAGCTCCACCTTCTCAATCCATCCAGGGAGCAAAAAGATATATCAAGATCTCCGAGGAAACTTTTGGTGGGACAATATGAAAAGGGATATTACCGAATATACATCAAAGTGCCTCTTATGTCAGCAAGTGATGTCTAAGAAAAAAAAGTATAATGGGATGATGTAACCACTACCCATACTGGCATGGAAGTGGGAGAACATTACCATGGAATTTGTCACTATAATTCCAAACACATTTAGAGAAAACAATGCAATATGGGTCATTGGGGATCGTATTACGAAGACAACTCACTTTATCACAGTTCGAGAGGACTTCTCATTAGATCAACTTGTATGGATTTACATCAAAGAAGTGGTAAGGATGCATGGAGTACCACTATCTATTGTATCTGATCGTGATCTGAGATTCACCTCGAAGTTCTAGAAAAGTCTCCAGCACGCTCTGAGCACTGAACTGAACTTTAGTACGGCCTATCATCCTCAAACTGATGGCCAATCTGAGCGAACTATTCAGACATTGGAAGATATGTTTAGAGCGTGTTCAATGGAATTAAAAGGAGTAAGAGACCAACATCTTCCACTAGTTTAATTATCCTACAACAATAGTTTCCACTTGAGAATCTGAATAGAACTATAGGAAGACCTTTACGGGAAGAGGTGAAGAACAACGACATGCTATGATGAAGTCGGTGAGCGTAAGCTGCTAGGACCTGAAATGCTGGAAGAAATAGTGGAGAAGGTGAAAACCATTCAGCAGCATATCAAGGAAGCCCAAAGTCAATAGAAGAGTTATGCAGATAACAATTGACATGACCTTGAGTTCAAAGTTGAAGAAATGGCATTTCTACGTATATCCCCATAGACGAAGGACATGAGGTTTAAGAAGACAGGGACGTTAAGAACCAGGTTCATCAGCCCGTTCGAGATCCTTGATCGAGTCGGAGCTGTGGCCTATCGACTGGAAGTTCCACCTACCATGTTGAAAGTACATGATGTCTTTCATATATTACTATTAAGGAAGTACATACCATTCCCTTCACATGTACTCTCTTTAGAGGTGCTACAATTGGAGGATGATCTCTCTTGCGAGGAGCATCCAGTGAAGATCTTGGATAGTAGAGAAGTGTTCTATGCAACAAGACTACTTATCTGGTAAAGGTACTATGGAGAAACCATAAGTATGAAGAGGCAACTTTGGAATTAGAGGAAGCAATTAAGGAAAAGTACCCACACCTGTTTTTGTCTTAGAATGTAAAATGAAATTTCGAGGGAAAAAATTCATAAGGGGGGAAGAATGTAATGACCCAATGCTTTTCAATGGAAATTACCTTCTCATAAGTATGTCATAAAATCACATGAAAACACAACATAATGAACTAATAAGTGCTAAGTGACCATTAAACATAATTTTTTCACTTCTATGCTTGAAATTTTGAAAATCTGACATACACGGTTGTGTTCAAGATGTTTTTTGGAGTCTAATAACACTAAAATAATTTTTGTGGTGAATAGTTACCTACCCTTATGAATAGTAACATACCCTTATGAATATATATATTACCTAATTAATAGTGACCTCAACTATGGTGGTATAAAAATAATATTAATGTTGGAAGTACGATATACCTATATTTTAGAATGAGTTAATGAATGTTTTAAAACTGGTTTTCATAATAAATTATTATTTAAATTATATATTAAAATAATCATATTTATAAAATTATTTTTGAAAATTGGACTTCATTTTTGGATTATACACGTTGAAAAATGGTTAGTGTAAATTTTCGGGATTTTTCTAAAATACTTGAATTTTTTATGAATAGTAGAATCCGATAATTCACAATAAATGCTAAATAATGGATTAATTGAGTCATCGATGATGTTTTGCTGATGTAAGCCCACTTGGTTCGGGATCACATGATGAAATCATTATTCTTTTCCATGTAATACTTACTATTCCTTGTTTTTGGAAGAAATAATAAATTAATGATTATAATATTATGAAATCCCTCCTCTCCCCCACTATAACCCCCCTTCACTCCCTCTTCTCTCCACTCCTCTCAAGCATTGTGCCTTGCCATTATTCTTCTCAAATATCTCCTCAATGTCCTCCCCTGCGTCCAAAATCTCTCAGCCTCCCAAAACTACCAAAACCTCTCCCCTTAAAAGGTTCTCAAAGGAGGAAGTCTCAAGAGGAACATTCCACTTCCCAATTTCTTCTTTTCTTTTAAGTTATTTTATTTTTATTTTATCACCTCCATTCACCATAATAGTATGATAAATCCAGTAACATACATGTACTATAATATCTTAATTCTAGTGGTATATTTCACTATCTTCTCTCATTTCCCCACCCTTTTATTTGAAAGAAATGAAATCACCGTTTGAGATGTGCTAAATTAGCACATTCAAGGACAACAGTTTATCAATTCCTGTTATTATCTTAAAATCTGGTCACGAAACCATTTGTGTTATGGTTGAACCAGATTATTATATATTTAATATATATCATATTTTTGGTTCTGTAATCCTTTGGTACCAATGGAATTAAGATATAATTCAAAACACATTCTTTGTAATCAAATCCACTGATTAACAAAATTGGTTATCACTATTGTCATATATATATATAATAATTTGACTTCATTCTAAGTAACATAATTAAAATTAAAACTATTTAATCAACTAGATATGAAATAAAGAATATAACTTCCATTCTGGAAAACCACTTTCATATTGCATATAATCCAAACTTGAATATAAGTGAACCGATCTTTTAATGCCAAGTAAACAAACGAGCCCGAACAATGAAATTGAACCATGTAACTAATCAATAAGGCATTGAATGAACTAAAAAGGGTTATAATAAATAAATTAAATATATAAGAGGTTCCAGACTTATTAATTAATAAGCCTAATTTTTTTATTCAGGTAGTTAAAAACAAGTGGAGAACACCAACTGATTTAAGGTAAGGGATCATCCCCTTTTTAATCTTAATAAAGATTGCTCTCTATGCTTTGACTTTTTGTGTTATACCAAGTGATGGGGAACGTTTATACACCTTCCCCATACTTCCCTAATGTTTTATAGGTGATTAAGAAACCCATTATCTCTCTCATCAATCCCTCTTAGTTACACACGATACAATGCCAATAAACCTTGATGGATTCTACGCAAACTTCCTTTATTCCTTTGAGTTTCTCTGTCTTTCTTTTTACCAAAATGTAGTTGTATTTTCTTTTATGTAGAACATAAAAATTCTGTTTATATGCTCCCAACTCATGTTCCATGATCCATCTCTCATTCTCTTTCGGGGATATACATGTTTTTTCGTGAATCTCTCTTCGATAATTCCCAATAAGCACACTCACTTTAAAGGAACTTCCTGTACTTTTACCCAATTTCAAGTGCACACTATCTTATATTTTAAGACACCATTATCTTTTTAAATTATGTATTTTTATTATGAAAACCTTCTTGGATCAATTCTGGTTTAATTTAAAAGAATGTCTCCTTTACTATTTTAAAAGCTCTATAGTATTTTCCTTAAAACCGCAATAAATTGTTTTAATGCTAGTGTTTCTAAAGTACATTTCTCATATGTTGTCACTTATGTTTTACAACACTTACCATGTTATATGCCTATTTTAACCAATTAATTTCCATTTTTGTTCTAATCCTCTCTTTTCGTGGACACTTTTGTGATATGACCATTTGGTAATGATTTATGTCATGATTGTGGTACCCAATTCTTTCCATGGGTACGCTTATGTTTATGTGTGGTTGATTATGTATGATTGTATATGTGGTAAGAGTATTTTTGTGGAAATAATATTCATGAAAAAATTGAGATGGGTGCACCCAGATATCACTCCAATGCATTGGTTAAGGTTAAGTCTCATGAGATGCGATGTGAAAAGAGATTGGTGATTAGCCTTGACCCGTACTGAAATGGGAAACATGATTGGCAGTTATCCTTGGCCCATACAAAAGAAATGTTTTAGGATTCTACCAAAGTTATATGATTCCATGTTTATATGATCCCATACTTATATTAAAGAATTTATAAGTTTCATGCTTTGGATATCATTATGTCATGCCTCCTAACTCTTGTGCTTGAGATGTATCCTTATGTTCATTACCTTATTGTCTTTTTAGCTCGTCCATATGTTCATGTGTTCCCTAGGGTACCCTATCTAGATGTAAGGTATCAAAGGAAGTAGAATCTCTTTGGGGGGATTAAATATAGAATTTTTTTTATCCCCATGTTTTATGTTATATGTACCTAGTCTTCCAAGACAGTAGACTTAACGATCCTTGGATTGTACTCGGATGATTAATTATGCTTAAAACCATGAAATGTTTTATGTAAAAGGCTCGGGTCACTATAGAAACACACATTTTATTAGTTCTATAAAAAATTTAGGCACGTTCGTGAGACCAAACAACATAACCACATTCTCGTGTAGAAAATACCTTCTACGAAATGATGTAAGAGGTATATCTGATGGTCTAACACACAAATGATGGTTACCAAATCTCAAGTCAATCTTCAAGAATACCTGGGCTCCTCGAAGATGATCAAAGCGATCATCAATCCTCTGAAAGTGGTATCATTTCTTGACCATCAATAGGTTCGTCTTCCGTTAATCTACTCAAAGTCTTAAGGTACCATCTTCCTTCTTCACAAACAGGATAGGCGAACCCTAGGGAGAAGTACTAGGTTATATGAAACCCTTTTCCTATAACACCTCTAACTGCTTCTTGTGCTCCTATAACTCTGTTGTAGCTATCCTATAAGGAGTAATGGACACTGGTTCCACTCTTGGAACAATCTCAATATAAAAGTATAACTCTCACTCTGGAGGCAAACATAAAAAGTCCTATAGAAATATATCTTTGAAACAATCCACCACTAGAAAAATTTCCATATGTGAAGTCCCCTGGTCATCTAGATACAGACTAGAAATCTATGTTGTAACTCCTCCCAACCCATGATGCTCCGGTCCAACTCTTCTCGTATAAACATCCCATTATCCCTTATGTAGAAACAGACCACCCTCTGGTGATGTGAAACTCACACTACGAATATAGAAATCGTCAACCACAAGTAAGGGAACTAACCAATCCATTACGAGAAGGATATCATATCTCATCATCTCCATGATTTAAATTTCCCATGAGAAGTGAAACCCACCAACCTCAAGATGGAACTCCTTGCACTGACATACACTTTCGGTTTTAGTCCCTAGTGGAGTGTCTAGCGTTAAGATATCTGCAGAGGTAAAGATACAGAGCCCAAGGCTACCCACAACAACAGTAGATATAAAACTATGGGAAGACCCTGTATCAAAAAGAGTTGAGGGTAAAACCGAGGAAACTAGAATCATACCTTTAACAGTAGAGGGTTAGATATCCTACTCCTAATGGGTCTACTATATTGAAAAAGCATAACCTGCGCCACAACCTTGTGAAGTTGTCTGTGATCCTTAAGATGATCCACCTTATGGATGTCAAAAACCCTATGTATAACCACCACATCCACGGCATCTACCTCTTCCTAAATGGTCGGATGAACTCCAGTTCCCAGACCAAGGAGAAAATGGGGGTCCTACCCCTAAATGTGGATTCATAGCAGAACTCTTATCCCTGGATACTTGTGAGAAAAAAGTGAAATAAACGATGAAGATGACCCATCTTGCCTCAAGATCAGCACTCAACTAGGTCCCTTGGGTAATGTGACCTCGTATGCCCGCTCTTCCTGAAATGGTATCACACCACCTGGATACCTAAAGAAGTATTTATCCAACTCAGATATCTGTGCTTAGACTCCCTACGGTGCTTCCCACTGTCAGTCAGACGGGTACCAACTCCAGATGTCGAACCAGCCAAGCTCACAGCTCAAGAATCCCTCAGGTTGCACTCTGTGATCAAAACCTGGTTGACTAGAGAAGTGATAGAATCCAACCTGAATATTTTTACCTGAAATTAGATGTCATTCCTGAGACTATCCTCCAAAATCTTACCCGAAATTACTCATCTCCAACTAGAATGGGTGTGAAGCACTGTAGATATGTGAAGTGAGAAGAATAATCCATGAATAAGAGTGTACCTTGCACAAAACTCATAAAATATCAGGCTCAGTTATCCCTCAAAGTCTCTAAGTAGAAGTAATAATATAATTAATGCTAGAACTCATCCCAATCCATACCCTGATGGTTCCCTTCCTGTGATATCACAACCCACCATCTCTTGGAGGAATCACGAAGAATGTACGTAGAGAGACTCACCCTCCTATTTGTAGGCATCTCTCGATGCTCGAAGATAGACAACATGGGTTCTAACAATGACTATGTATCCTAAGGTCCTCCTTCACCAAAGAAGGTGGGATGATGATGCTAATGAAAAACCTACATCAACTCTACCATAGATGAGGCAAGATGTGGTCCTACCTAGAAGTTTTGAATAAATCTCATGAAGACTTCTCAGAATTGTGCATCAGTACCTGTATCCAGAATAACAGCTGGTTCCATGATGCGCAATATGGGAGGGTTCACTGGTAGTCTCTGATCTACCATGCTCAGTGTATGATCATTGCGATATATCTGGTGTACAGCCGAAGGACATCTCGGTGTCATGTCTCTACAAGTTCAAGCGCACACCAAAGTTCAATATTATCATGGAATGAAACTTAGAATCACAAGAAAGGTATAGGAGAAATAAAAAATTCATGTTTTTCAAAACATGTATACATAGTATGTATGATCCCTACATAAAGTGTTTCCTTAAGCCTTTACATGGGCATGTACTTATTCTAAACTTGGTAATGTAACACCGATCCACATGGCATGTTCTCCATCAGAAAATGTGGGTACATGAATTATTTCCCCCTACCTAAGATCATCTACGCGGCTCAACACATGGATCTTTCCTGGGTAACTCTACATGGTGTGTGTGCCTTGGACACAACGTGTACCCATTAAGTTATAACCATATGTTTTGTTAGTCACACGGTCGGTGACCCAGTCGACTCTACACAGCGTGTAATAACAGAACAAGACATGTTTACCCTTACATTCATCCACCTATGTTGTTGGTCACACGGTTGGATACATGGATCTTATAACATGACTTATACCCCAAGTACACGACATGTGTCACCAAACATTTCCCAACCCTGTGTCTCTGCCCACACAACCATTCACACGGTTAAGGACTACACGACGTGTACATATAACAAACAACATGTACTTAAGAAATGTTTTTCCTTCTTGGATAGAAAGATAAATGGTTGGTATTCATCATTACACACTGTTTATTCTTGGTTTTTTTCAAAAAGTAAGCCTCAAAAATACTTTTGAATCCTATTAAAACACTAAAACAAACATTAAAGTTCCAAATTCTGATCCATGGGGGCCCACACTCGCTGAGAATCAATGAATGGCATCGCATTTATGTATATCATATTGTAATTGTGTAATCAATCACATGATCCACCAAATTATGATCCATGAGGGCCCATAATACCTCAAAGACCAACGTATGGTGCTCGTCCAAAAGAAACATTACATATCAGCAGTACCCTATTAGATACCAGGTATTCTATCAAGGCATATATCACAACAACATGAATATCTAGAAAAACATATATCCCAACAACATGAAATTAGTAATGCACCCTAAATGCAATGACAAGAATGCGTGACATGTGATCTCTAGAAAGTTCCTATATGATGCGTGAGATGGAACACCCTCATCTCATTAGGTTGCAAAAGAAATTGAACATCAATAATATCAATGATAACAACCCAAAACATATGAATCACTGAAAGGTGAAATCAAATCAACTATAATAATTACAAAACCATAAAAACTGATAAAATTGAGGTAAATTAGATTTTCCGTGTACACGAGTTAGCTACCCCCGAGCACAACTTATTACCAACTACATATTATTTCCTATCCATGTCTATAGGCTCAAAATATTATGTCAAGAAGAAAATAATTCATTTGATACCGCTTCCTAACGTATCCGTTCTGGGTGTTGCCCAGAGGTGCCCCATACCTACTTGGTCACATGGCCTCAAGGGAATTTCCCTGAATTCCAAAGGCTACTGACTAGCATCAAGGGCCTTGGGTGTAATAGTGGGGGAAACTATGCCCTTATTGGCTGAGTGACACTGTAGAAACACACACATAACATTAGAGGAAGTAATAATACCATAAAATAAGTAAAAAACAGAGGACTAAAAATAAATATACAATTGAAGCATATATAAAAATAATGATGCATGTCACAAGTATCATGGAAAGTAGCCAAAAAATCACAATGCTAGAATAAAATACTAAAATAAAGTAAAAAAGGAAAATAATTAAACAACTCTGACATCATTGCAAGCCTCATCTTGTTCCCATGCTCTCCAGCTCTATAGCAGTCAAGTACATGAAGTAGAAGGGCACTTCCCCTTATCTATTCCTACAAAAATAAAATCTTTTGGGGCACAAAAGCATGCCCCAAATAGGGTGTGAGACGAATACCAATAGGAAACGACCAAAATATCTTTTCCTAACTGTCAGTGAATATATATATATATATATCATCCAATAGGAAAAATAAAGTAATAAATAAGGAATTAATAAAATCTAACCAATCTTACTATTCAATCTACATTCTTTTACATTTATAAATTATTCATCCAAATAAACACAAGAGACCCTCTGGGAAGTTCTCATATACTAACCCCTCTGGTTCAATGTAGACAAAGGCTCTTGAAGGAAGCACTCACTGTCAATTCCGACTTGGGTTTTCAAAACTATAAACTATAATCTCTGAGGAAGCACTCAATTTCTAATTTCCCCTATGGTTTCACAATGTGGATATGTAGACACTCTGAGGGAGCACTCACATCCACCCCCTGTGTCTCAAAATGTGAAAATTAAAACATACACCATAGGGAAGCCCTCAGTGTCCATTACACCTATGGTCTAACTACACCAGGTTTTCATAGCCCAGTGTAATAAAATCGTGCACAAAAAATATCCAACAGCCACGGTAAATCTCAAATAATACTTGGATAAACAACCACAATACATAAAACAAGATTGTCATATAATAATCACTCTATCCTAATAGCACTATGCATTGAAAGAAAAACATCCCAACATTAAATTCTAAACCCAATGTCCAAAATCAAATGAACATGGGAAAATACATGCATAGTAATGTAAACAACCATATTTACAATAAAAAAATCCATACTCAAGAAAACAAGGCATATCATGCATTAACATGTTTAAATTTGTTGAACATGCAATACCTTAAACAAGGGTATTGGGACCTTTTTTCACATATAATTAAAAGGTAATTTGGTAAAGGAACAAACCACCTACCTCAATGTTGAACGATCGATATAGTAGAACCCCAACCTTTTAATCGATCTATAATGTCGTAGATCTACAAAAAAAATAAAAAACGTTCAACACAGGATATGTCACGAAAGAGGAGAAATAAAGAGTTTAGGGTCTAGAAGAATGAAGAATTCACCGATGTGATTCCAATTCAATTGTTGGTGTATGATTCTGAGCATAGACAGTTGATCGGTGGCTTAGAGAAGCATTGACGATATCTGTTTCTCTTAGATGAGTTGAAGCTAGAAGAATAAGGTTCTTTCAATTAGACATGACCCTGATCCGATTTGTCAATTAAACATAAAAATATACAGCGTGTTCTCTAAAGTTACATGGAATGTATAGGCCTTTATTGGGCCACACTTTAGGCGGTCTCTAGGTTTCCCCATATGGCTATGTACTCAACCATTACATGACCGGTACACGACTACCGATGTCAACCCAGTACCTGGAAAGTATTTCTATGTACACGATGCGTACTCATAATATTTCCAGAAACTCTTATTTTTCTCAAAAACACCAGAAATCATGATCTATACCAGAAATGAAGATCTAGGTTCTTACAGAATTGGGTCACCTTCATCTCAATCAATCACTAAAATTTAATGTTTATGATTTTATCACTAGATCTGAGATTATGGGTTCAGGGATACTATAGTTGGTATTATAGGTCGATTTGAAAAATATTAGAGTTTAGGATGTATTCATGTGAGGTTTTATTAATAGTTATGGATACCATCATTGGTATATAAGATTAATAATGATCATAAGTTCAATGTTTTAGACAACACCTTGAGGTTTTAAATTAATATATCTAAAAGTGATTAATGACATTTTAGGAGATGTTTTATTAGGTTAATGTATATATAAATTTTTTGATTAATTTAATGTATGAATTTTCATTTTTGTGGAAATAATATTTATGTTATTGATAAATTTTAGTATTAATATGATATTAGATATTGGTTTAATTATGGAAACATATGTTTCATCATATATATAACAATGAGATTGAAAAGTGTTTTTCTGACCGAGTGATTAATGTTTTTTCAAAACAAGATCCCCATATTTTTGGGATTGAAACCTAAAAGGTATGATATAACCATTGATGTTAAGACATAATTTAATTTTTAGTTTATTGAGGTTATTTAGGAAATAGGTTTATTAATTTAAAAAATTGTTTAATTTGATCTTCAGGTTCAACTATTTAATTTTGTATAATAATGTATCATATGAAGGATTATTAATTTATGGATTTTTCCTACCATGTTCTAAAAACTTATATTTTTGTTAATGTGTAATGGTAGGTAGAATATATATTTATCCATTTTATGTTTATATGGTACATTAAATGTTTATTTTTAGTGCATTAGGATTGAAAAAAATTCTTCTTGAATACTCATCGTTTGGAAAAAAGATGAGATTGTTGGGGAAATTGAAAAAAGAATGAAATTCTACTCATCAGTTAAGTATATTTACTTATTCTCTTCTTATAGATGGTATATGAATTCCTTAACATTAGAAAAATTATTATGAAACAATATTTTGTCCTATTACCATCATTTTTTATAATATCAATGACTTCATTCACATCTCAATGGTTTATAGTTTTTTGTTTTTTTATTTTCTCATGACCAATCACAGTCTTGTGATAAATGATCATTGTAACTCTATATCATTATTTAGATGATACTAATTTCTTCCATGTCCATATATTAACATCCCACCTATGTCCTTTTATTTGTAATCCTAGTATGTGTAATTCTAGATAAAACTCATACTTACTTTTCTCTATTATCAAGAGGACATTTTATTAAGCATTTTTATGATGTCGGTTTCCAAAAAAATAATTTCCAAATTTGCAACCATTAGTTAATGAGATAATGTTGAAATTTAAAGGATTAAATTTCTTTGGGGGGGGGGGTGGTGTTTAATACCTTAAAAATTTAGAAAGGGAAACTATGTTCAATATGTATTTGATAGGAAACACTAAGATAAAAAATCCCATGAAATATATAACCATTATAACTGAGACATTTAATTGGTGGGTATAAATAGTATTAAATACATTATGAAATATATATATATATATATGATTTTAAAAATAAAAATAAATTATTTAAAAATGGTTAGTATGTAATAAATATTTTTTTTATAATGTAAACGTTTTCTTAAGAAATATGACATCTTCAAAAAATATTTTTATTTATTTATATGAAAATAATGATAAAAATAATTTTTAGAACCTCTATAAAATATATTTTATCAAATGAACATCATTTTTTAAATCAAAATATCAAAATTTATTTTAGATCAAATATTGTTATTTTCAGAAAATATTTATTTTGTGGTGAATAATAAAAAATACCAATATTTCTAAAAATGTCATTTATTTTTAATAAATTAGTTAATAAAAATATCCCATTATCTTTTGATTGTTATTTCATGTGGAAAATTTCCATCCAGGTTTAATGTATCATAGAGAGGGGGAGGGAGTGAATAAATGATATCATTTTATTTTATTTTATCTTTCTTTTGAAACAACCTTTGCCTCATATTAAATAATTATGCCTTTGTAGAAAATTAAACATCCAAACATCAGCAGGAACACATGTGTTTATAGGGTTCACTACCCAATAAGATAATCTAGTCAATATAATGGTTTAAAAAAAAATCCAATTTCAAACAATCCACTATAAAATACTCCTTTTGTGTTGATAAACAAGTAGGAAATATTCTTGCACTGCTATTGAACTATGATCATTACAATTGTGTATTTTCTTATTCTACCACAAATGTTGTCAAATAATATTTTCTAAAAAGATAATGAACATTCACTGGTTGGTTCCAAACATGTAATTGTTCATATTTATGAAATAAACTATAGAATTATTCAAAAAATCAATTAGTCACATTCCTACATAGTAGTAGGTCGAAACACATATTTTGGACGTTGAATGGAAACTCAGTCTGATGGCTCAGCTTGATTTCTTTAGTATGATAACTCATTTCAAAAATAATAATTAGGAATAGATGGTCCAACAAAGTTCTGAACCACTTTTTTCTTTTCTTGAAAATATTAGTTCGATTTTTCAGTCCAATATGGAAAACATTAACCACTATATATTTCTTACACTTCTTCTATATGGAGATGTTTCTCAAGAATACTCTATTTGAAAAACCATCCTCTACCAAATCATCCAAGAAATGTTAAGAACATTCACTCTCTCTCCAAATTGTGAAAAACGTAGTCATCTCAATGTATATTGTGCTTCCACTTCTATCAATTGGTACATCGAAAATGGAATAGATGGGGAATGAAATTCCCTTTAATGGTCAACCACATTTCAAGAAACTCAAATTTTACATCCATATTGAATTCATCTTTAAAAACTTTATAAACTCTCAACTCTTATTTATTCTTCTATAAACTTCTCAAATTTTCATAGAACTTCATCATAATCTGAAATTAAAAAAAAATCTTTATACCAACAGATATTTCATACCGATAATCTTATTTATTATGATGAAACATATCTAAAACTATTGGATCCCCATTCTGATGATCCAACTTTACCAATTCTATAATAAAAATTGTTTCAACCCCATTATACATTAATTTATTCTTATAAAAATTGTCAAAAATTGTAATTACTTAAAAATACATATTTTTAACACTAAAGAAACAACATGAAAACAATTATCCTTTTATTGAATTATTAAACACTTACATAGACTGATGAAAACCATATTTAATGAAGTCTAGTAGCCGATGATGTATCAGTATCATCCTATATTTTATACATCATTCTTTGTTACCTATGTTTGATCGTCATCACTCATTGTTTGATGGATCGACCTAAGTATCTCATCTCTTTTATCCAGCTCAAAAAATCCTACTTATTGGTTAGTTCAAAAAAATACTAATTTAACTTCGATAGAACTCTACATTTGATGCCCTATTGACACCTAAATTTTTTTATGATAGATCAGTGCTAGAAAATCTCCAATGGATTGGTGTAATGTCTTATCGTATGGAAAAATTTCAGTATAGACTTATTTTCATACATAATTTATAAAACGAAGGATTGATCCTATGGATTGGATTGAATGGTGGATCAAATAGTCTGATTTATTGGCTCTTCTGATGGATCATTCTATCAAAAAATTAGTAATAATTCTCACAAAAGAAACATCAAACATTTTATCATATAGTCAAAACTTTATTTCGGTGATATTCACACTGATGAACTATGATCGAAAGGCTCTGACATTGAATACTCACTTCTTCCAGAAAATCTTTATTGTATCATGAATTATTCATAATAATGAGAACATTAGGGTATCTATAATATTTTCTAACATAAAAAACATTTTCTCATCATTTATTTTACAAATAATGGATTGTAAATTATAGAGACAACTTAATATATTAAAAAAAATACAAAATATAAAATCATCAGTATATTTATTATTGAGATATAAGAACTCTGATAAATTTCATTATTTTGATCCAAAAAATCATTACAGGTGCAATGTGAGTCTGAAAACCTTTTCTCCCAGAAAAAATCTCCAAAAAATAAAACAAAATTTGATGGAATTTTTTATCAAACTGTAATTTGACCATCATATTAAAATAATCGTGTCTCTCAATCATCAACACATAAAATGTTAACTAATTTTCCATACTTACAAAAAAAATGAAAGAGCACAATCATCTTCCCCAATTATATTTTTTTTCAATAAAGGTTCCTAAATCACTGAACATTGAAAAAATAATCCTTAAAAAAAACCTACTGTCAATAAGTAGTGACTTATGAAATATCATCATCCGTCCAAACATTTCATCTCTTTAAAAAATAAAACATCCTATAAAAATCAGTTTCCTATAACCACATCAACAAAATGACATAATAGTTCACCCACTAACATTGTGAGTTCAATTATTACCCTCAAAACCCTTTATTTACATGCTTCTTTAAAAAATTTATCACATATCAATGGATATATTTATGAGAAATTAATTTTATTACCAAGGAGAAAACTATCCAAATACTATATGAGATAGGGGACCAAAACATATACCTCAACATTTGAGAGAAAGAGGTTCGATCCCCATGTTCAACCTTAGATTGAAAAATACTTCCTTTGGTAATGGTTTTGTGAAAATGGCTGTAAATTGATTCAATGTAGGAACATACACGAGATCAAGTTCATTATTTTACACATGATCCTTGATGAAGTGATATTTGATATCAAACTATTTTGGGGGAGAATGTTGTAAATGATTTATTAAAATGTTTATAGCACTCTTATTAACACAACATAAGAGAAGAGGTATATTTAAATCAACAAGTAACTATTCCAACTGAGTCTTCATCCATATATGTTGTGTTGTATCTTGGGTGGTGGAGAAATACTCAGCTTCATCCAGGATAAGTCAAACTGAATATTATTACTTATTATTCTAACTAATAAATCATTTCCCCAGAATGAAAACTCCATAAGATGCGGATCTTCTATCATCAACACTTCCTAAAAAATCAACATAAACATAGACAATGAAATCAATTTTTCTGGGATATTTCATAGTTGATTCCCAAATATATTTTCCCATTGATTTATCTGTGAATTATTTTTCTAGACAAGAGATTTGATTATTTTAATGCACATTGGAATCTTTAACATAAGGAAGCATTATAAACAATATGTTTTCTTGATGAAATAAGATACAAAAAACATCCAATTAGCTTAAAAAACTCTTTGGAGTAATCTTCCTTACCTTCTAAATCTTTACTCATCCTGGAACCCATAAATGTGGCATGTATACAGGTTTCAAAATTTAAATGTAAAACTTTTTAATATGTCTCTTAGTATACTTTTCTTGAGAAATATTTTTTCATTTCTTATTTGGTGATATTTTTACCCAAAAAAATTATTTTATTTAACCAAACATGGACATTTCTGAAAACATAATCATAACATTATAAAATATATCACAACTTATTTCATCATTATTAAAAAAGATAAGACAATAAATATTTAAAATAAAAATGACATAATATGTTGAATTTATTTGATGTAGATATTACTATGAACTATTTCATTCTTAATGTTGATCTTTCTTAAGTAGGTATCCAATTAGGAATACCATTCCCTTTGAGATTTCTTAAGATGATGCTAGATTTCGTAAATTTTTATACATGACTATCATCATTCCAAAAAAAAACCACACAGATGTTTAATTCAATCTTCTCCATCTAGCTATCCATTTAGAAATGAATACTTCACTTCCACCTAAAACATTTTATAAATTAATTTTGTTGTAATAGAACCAAATATTCTAACTATTTATAACCTCACCACCAAAGAAAAAGTTTCATAAAAATCAAAACCTTAAAATTTTTAGTAAACTTTATAGACCAATCATACTTTATTACTTATCACTTCACCATCGTCATTCAAGTTATTCCAGAACACAAAATTTGTAACTAAATCCTTTTTCATTTGTTTTAGGTATGATTCCATGCGAATCATTCTTCTCAATATGATCCAATTAATTATTCATACCATGATTCCATTTCATATGCTCAAAAAACATATTCATATCTTGCAGATCAACTTTTGATTACAAATTATTATGTATAACAACTTTTGAGGTTATACTTCGTTGAATCATTTTCTGTTAATCACCAATAATTTTTTGAGCTTCTACCTATTTACTCATCCAAGGAACAGATGTAAAAAATTATTCCTCATCATTGTATAGAGATGAGTCTGATTCATCCATCTGTGTGACATCATAATTGTTGGAATCCTTTTCATGTTTTTTACAAAAATTCCTTCATCCTCTTCATCTTCCTCATCTACATGTATTTTTTAAAAATTTCCTCAAAATTTTCAAGTATATGTACATAAATAGTATCAAATATTATTCATTACATTATGTTGAAATATCTATGTCATCTTCAATCTAGATCATATCAAAGAAAATTCCATATTCACCTCTTTGATCAATCATATCAAGATTTCCACCTTTTTTCTTTCGAATACTAGGACTCTAAAAATCCCTTAATTATTTCAAAACTGGAGTTTTAATATAAAACATTTCATAAAGAGTCTTATAAGAATTAATCTATAGAAAAATAAAATATGAATATAACCATCATTACTCACAGCTTGACTTCATCTCAACTAAGCTTTAATTCATAATTTTAGAAACAAAATTTTGTTTTGGATTGTATGGTGTGATAAGATCATATCATATTCAGTTTCTTTCAAGATAACTTCATAAATCTCTATTATTGTATTCTCCATCATTATATGTTTGTAAATTCATCATAGAATAAAATCATTCCAACTGAGATATTCTCGTTAAACTCTTAAACATATTTTTCTCTTTTGGTTTATATTTAAAATATTTAATACAAGCAATTTGAGTAAATAATCAATGACAAAAATTAAGTACTTATCTCAAAAAGTTGATTGTCTTCTCAGTATCCCACAAATATCAGAATGAATTAGATCCTGGGTTTGATTTGAGTGAATTTAAACATGATTTTTCATTGATTTTCTAATCTCCACTTTCTAAAATATTGAAGAACATCAATCACATATTTTTACATATCAGGAATATTTTAGACACTATATATATTTTATAACTTTATCATTTTTCATTCACACATGTGTCAAATTATTTTACACTACAACTGATTTTCATTCATCATGCTTCAGTAACATGAATTGGATTCATCACCAAATTGAAAAAAAAGATTCCTTTTGTTTGTCGGAATGTTCTAATAACTTTTCCACATTCTAATCCTTTCTTAATAACATCATATTTTCTATACAAAAATTTCTTCATATTTTTTTGAATCACTCAAATTGTTGTCTTTCAACCTATCAACAAACCACACTTTTTTGTATTTCATTTTTTATTCCCCAATACTATAGGATCAAACACATTTGATTATGAGGGACTCATTATTTCAAAATGTCTTTGTAACATCATTGAAATCATTTTCATTCTAAAAAAAATTTAAATCTCGAATCTTATGAGAAGAAAAACCACTATCTGAAATCCTGTTTAATTAAACCTTTTTAGCTTTTAGAGTGGTCTACGCAAAAATATCTTTTATTTCCCTTTAAATAACTTCACATAGTACTTTTGAGAATTTTTATAAATATGTAGTTGTTATGGTAACAAAACCAAACACCATTTATCATGATATATTTGCTTCTCACGCCATTCAAAAATGGTTTCCATAGTTTGGAACCTATTTTGAAATTAAAAATCAGCTTTCCCATTTTTCTTCCTCTGATAAGAATGATTTCCCCTCAAAAATTGTTTTTTGTAACTCATTGGATAATTTTAATGGTTATGATTAAACCAACACTTATTTGTTATATGCTTAAATCCACAACAATACAACCAATAACCATACAAATAATATTTACATCTATATCTTCTATACTTCCAGGAGTAGTGAATTTTTTTCCTGAAATATTCTTATCTTTCATATCAAAAAAATGTTTATCACCAAAATTTCTATTATCACATGAAATATTCTTCTTCCATTAATATTTCCTTCCATATTTATCTAAATCAAAATTGTTACAACCATTTTTTCAGACTCAATAACTTTAGAATCTTTTGAATTTTCAACTATGTTGGTTTTGTCTATATACACTATTTTCCAAGCCTTCTTTTTATTAGGATCAATTTTTTTATATCCTATTAAGGTAAATTTTAATATCCTTCTTAGATTAAACCATTGAATAAATTTCACCATCTTCAAATATAGATATCTTGAAACTTATAAATTCCTTCTCATCTTTATTAAACTTTTGTTGGACATGTTTGAATTATTCTTCCTTTTCTTTCTTATTTATATTAAGATGTCTATTCCGATTCATTTCCTTCTAAATATAATTCTTTATGAGGTCATAATTTTCCAAAACCATAGATTTAACTTTTGGAAGATATTCTTGACTGTTTTCAATAGGAATTTCCTTCTTCAAAATCATGATTTCTCTTTCCAGTCTTTTAATATCTCTGATACATTATTTCAACTATCTTTTTAGATGAAATTGTAACTTAGTATCTTATTCATAACTATTGATTGAAAATATTAATTATTCATTGTTTCAATAAGTATGTTTTACCCTAAACAAATTTAGAAATAATTTCATCTTAAACTTTACTATCTTTTTGTTCAATATCCTTATAAAAATAGCGCGTCCTTCTATATTTTGGTAAATTTTTATCTTTTCCCCACGAATAATATTTTGATTTATAATAATATTTTTTTCAATGATCTTATTGAAACTCTATAATTTTCATTAATAACTTCTTCATTCATTTTTTAGTAAAATTCATAGAAAAGTTCCCAATAGCTCCACATTAAAAACATTTCAAGGGTAGATTCCCATTATTCCTTATTGTATTGATTTCTACATTTTTTGACTAGAAGGATAAAAATTTATCAATATTGTAACTAAACTCATTTTTTGATTTAGAATCAAATGAGTCTTAATCTTTGAGAATATTTTCATATTTTCCATACACAACTACAAAAAAGGAAATTTATCAATCAACTTTTTCATTTAATTTTAATACTTTATCACTTTTAATTTCATAAGTAATAAGAGTACTATTAAAGATATTCAAGGATAGTGTTTTAGGATCTCTATATTCCTAATATGGAACTTTGGTATGAATCCTAACATGATGAATTTGTAGGATATTTTCAACAAAATTTTAATCTTTAAATATCAGATCAAGACATCTTATGGTCTTGAGAATACCATTCAACCTTGTAAACAAGTCCCCAATAGATTCATGGTCACCAATTCTGAGATCATTATTATTTAATCTCCAGATTTGTAACTTTTCCTTCTTTACAATAGTATTTCCTTCATAAATTTTTTTAATCTTTTCCTGGACACCACTAGTAGTTCTAACTCCATTAACTCTAATAAAATCACTTTTATAAGGTGATGAGATTAAAGAATTATTAGCTCTTCCATAAATATCTGTATTCATCTTATCCACATATGTAAGAGTAACCATATCATTAGGAAGAGGAAATCCGTCTTTAGGGTCTTAAAAAATATCATAACCAAGATTCCTAAGACATAGAATTATTTTATCTCTCAAAATTTGATAGCTATTCCCATTTATGACTAAAATTACATTTATTCCCACACAATTAAAATTATTCATAACAAATATTCATCAAAATCACTTCAATAAGAGTAAACGAAGGGAACCTTCACTCTGATGACAGATAAAATGTCCTAAATAGGATTAATGTATCACTAAGAAGGGTAGGTGTTAATTAGTGATATATTATTCTTTAATGTTATATTTATTATAAAAAAACCTTTTTCTCTAATAAAAATATTATCACCTTGCTAAAAAAGTCACACATCCAAAGGCACACAAGTATTTACAAGGTTCACTACTCAATAGGAGTAGCTAGTCCTTTGAATGGTTTGGAAACATTCTAATTCCACCCAGTATATTAGAAAAAACCTTTATTTTTGGATAAGAATGAAGGAAATATCCTTAATCATGTGTAGCACTATGATCAATAAAACAATTAATGTTCTTATTCTAGAAAAAATAATGTAAAATATGACTTTTTTAGAAGCAATAAAACCATTAGTAGTTAGTTCCAAAAATGTCACATTAATGATTTAAAAAGTCCTCTATTTAAATTCTTCACCAAAATATTCTTCACTTTTCTTCCCATAGGAAGGTAGAAAAACCTTTATTGGACATTGAATGAAAACTCATCCTGAAGGATCAGTCCAATTTCTCCAGTCTGATTACATAGTTCAGAAACAATAAGTCTGAATGGATACTTCAAAACTATTATAAATTGCTTATATCATTCCTTATATATTTTAGATTTATTTCTTGATCTAATATTGAATACTATAAACAATATATATTTCTTATGATTCTTATTTCCAAATATGTTTCTCAAAAAAACATTTTCCTAGAAAAAATTCATCTATCAAAACTACCAACAAAAATTCAGGGCCTTCTCCCTCTCTCTCGCATGTGAACAATGTTTTCATCTCAATGTACATTATGATTCCACATTTATTTATAGGTGTTCCTAAAATGGAATGGGAGGGAAACCCATTTCATGTTCCCTCTCGACCAAATTTTATGAAACATGAATTTCAATTTCATATCGAATTTATATTTTCTCATTTGAGTGCTTGTCAAATCATCTTGATTCTTCCCAAAATTTCTCAACCATCATAAATTTAAATATTCTTAATAAATACAAATAATTATTCATTATAAAACATATTTCATAATGATATTGTTCTTTTTTATGATGAACCATAAATAAAATTGAAGACTCCCCATTCTGGTGTTCCAACTGAACCCATTTTTCCATAAAAATTGTTCCAAATTTATTATACATCAACTAATTATTATAAACCTAATCTCAACTTTTAGAGACATCTAATACTTCAGGATAATACTAAGGAAAAAATCAAAAAAACTCTCTTTTTCTTAAGTTTTTCAACACTTCCTCAAACTGATGAAAACTGCATGTGTTGAGTTATAATGGCTGATGACTAATAAGTGTCATCATGCATCTAATGAACCAATCGTTTTTACCTATATTGGATTGATATAACTTCTTATCCAATGAACCATGATCATATTGAAGAAAAATAAAAACTTTTGTTCTTTATAAATGGTCGACAACATTGTTTAACATCATCGAGTTGATCAGAATATAATCTCAATTTATGGATCAGTTTCTGTAGATCATCACTTTTACCAGCCACAACAACTCCAATTTATTGATCAGTGTCAAAATAAATTATGATCGGCCTTTAATAGAAAACTAAATCTGGTTCTTTATAGATACCAATAATTTGTATGAAGTATTGGTGTCAAGAAACCTATTAAAGATTGGTGGAAAAAACTTCCTAACAGACCAATGTCATGAAATTATTATTTTCATCTAGGTTCTCTATAACTGTTGATTGAACCTATGGATTGGTTCGATCAGTGGACCAAAGAGTCTAATGTATTGTCTATTCTGATGGATCAATCTATCTACACTTTGACAAAAAATATGAAAAATGAAACATCAAACTTACCAATGTTAAGAAAAAACTTGTGTCTGTTGTGACTCACACTGATGAACTGTGATCAGACGACTTATACATTGAAGAATATATTCTCCCAAAAACACATACTTGTATCATGACTTCTTCAAGATGTTGAAAACATTAATATTAACATAACATCATCTGACCTACAAAACCATTTCTCAAAATTTCTTTAAAAAATAATGGATCAAAAGTTTTCTTGATAACTTATGATAATAAAAACATTCAAAATAGAAAATAATCATCACATCGAGTATCTACATCTCTATAAATTGATATATTTCTTCATTGTGATAAAAAATCTCATTGCAGATACAATGTAAGTTTGAATAGATTTTTAACTAGAAACAATATCCTTAATAAAACAAAAGCTAGTGAATTTTATAATCAAACATCAATATGATCATCTTAGTATGACACTCCTTTCATCTGACCACAAACACTTACAATGTGAATTAATATTTTATATTGTCAAAAAAAAAACAAAACAAAAAACGCAAACATCTTCCAACATAAAAAAATCAACATCCAGAAAAATTTTCCCCAACAAAAGTAAGATAAATAATATTTTGTTATATTTAATCCACTTAATTTAATTTTAATCAAATAAATATTTTATTTTAGTACATATTTCTTTTCCTATTTAAAAATGTATTTTCTAGAACATTGTTTTAAAGTGATTAATGTTTCTCCTTTCAAAATAATTAAAAAACCAATAATGAATAATTATTTGAATGAAATTTATAAATTATATATCAATAAATATTATTTTATACTCATAAAATGATTATTCATATTAATATATTTCACATAAAATTATATATTTACTGATAACTAAACTTAATGAAAACCCATTTTTTCACCACGTATATTTCTTTAATTTTAAATTAAAATCTTCCACTTCAGTGAATAGATTTTTTTTAAAAAAAATTAAATAATTAGATTCAAAATAATTTATAATATCTAAAAAGATAAAAAAAATTTTTTTACCATAATATAAGATGAAAAGAAGAAAAATTATTTCCCAAGGTCAATGTGGGAAACCGTTTCTGGTGGGGTAAAATGAAAAAGATAACAGTTAAGGGGACCTAAATATGTACTAAATACTAATGGATGGACAGATTTTGACATTATCATGTCTAATTATATATAAAGTTCCACTTTTTACCTTTTAAAATTATTAAAACCTTGTAATAAATTATTCTAAGAAGCAATTTCAAGTGTTCCACTCAATTGACTTAAAAATGAAAACCCCCTATACTATCATATACACAATATAATAGCCATTTGGTTTAGCCAATCTCTAAAAAAAATATCTTCATTAACTTCCTCCACACATCCAAGATACCATATCAACTTTTTTATTCCTTCTTATGAATCCTTTTTAAGCTTACTTAATAATGATTTCCCATGAAGAGGTATCACAGTTCATCGAGTGTCTTTATTTTATATTCTTTTCCACTTCTCAAAAATATTAATAAATTATGATTACATATTAAAAATACTATATAAAATAAATTTAAATTTTATTATGTTAATGTAATATCCTAAATTCATTGCATCCTTCATAAAATTGGATAATAAATCATTTTCATCTGTATAGAGGACTACCGCCTTGCGAACCAATGTCATTTGTGTTCCATCATTGACTCTCACATATTGATATAATGATGGATTAAAATAGTATATATGATATTTGTATCATATTTATACTTCTTTATATATGATATCACATATTCCTTTTTGTATTTCTGATCTATAGTGGATATGATAATTCCACTCATGTTTCTGAAAAACTGCCTCATCATGGAACGATGTGATACTATTTTTCACTAACACTATATATGGAAGGTAAGAATCGAAATTTTAAAAAATATATGTGATATAAATGAAATAATTATTATAATAATGAAATATTTATCATTATTAAAATATAATATACCATTTTATTTTTTTCACTGAAAAATGATAACATTGTTCATGTACATATGGACTACCGCCTCCACAAATCAATGCGAATCCTTTTCAACACCATATATAAATAATGATATATATAAATATATTTAAAGATATAATTTTGTATTTATGGTATTATTATCATTAGGGAAATATATAATTTTACAAACCCTCTTTCCATACCAATCATTGAAAAATGGTAATGTTACTCATGCGTACATACACCATACTGTCCTGTTGATCAAAATGTTGTTCAATTTTCATAAAATACTATCATGATTTGTTTAAAATGTATATTTTATGAATAAAAAACATATTTATTACAATATTTTTATTCTTTATTTCATAAAATATGTTATATTTGACCACAATCGGCACACGAAATCTGATTTGAAACAAAGAACTAAACTTCCTCAAAATACCCAATGTGGACATAACTGATTAAGTATTTGAATATGTGACTAAAAAGAAATAAAATAAATTATTTTTGAATAAGAAATTAAACCTATAATTTTTATTTAATAATTAAAATAACTTATGTAAGATTATTGTATAGGAGTTAAAAGACATAAAAGGAGAGTATAGACTCAAGGTAAGGGTTTTCTTGTGTCTCTTATACATCTATGAGGCATATACTTTATTGAGCACATAATTTTATTATGTGGTATATATAATTCCCATGAATATATTTAGTGTTAATTATCATGAAAATGAATCTGATTTACAAATCCAGTAGAGGTTCTATGTTTTTGTGGGGTTTTTCTCAAGATATTACCAAAGTTGTAAGGGAATTCATCTAAACTTCCCTTCATTGAGGAATATTTTTAGTCTATATACCTATATTATTTTATGAGGATTATCTACTACCAAAATATAAATTTTATATAATCAAAAGCATTTTTTCATTATATTCAATGTTTCATTTTAAATGACTCATTCAGGTGGCATATAATTGCAAAGATTCCAAAAGTGGAAAAATATTTATGTTACAATCTCCATAAATTTCATGATTATTTAAGGTGAAGCATATTTTTAAGGAAAAAATATGATATTATTTTCTTAAACCACATCAATTTCTTCTTTAATCGTTATTAATGTGGTTAACAAACTATATTTATAAGTCCTTTATTATTTTTTAAAGAAACATAAAAAAATTCATTTTTATAGGATACATTATTGTAATTATTTAAAAGAAGTAATGTTTATTTTTTATTTCCTTATTTTAAAAGATATTTTTCAAAAAATAATTTATAAATTCATTTCCCTCATTCTAATTTAAATGATCATTGATCTTATTTTATAAAATTTGAATGGAAATTTCATAACATTTTCTAGATTTGACACTTTTATCTCCCTTTATAATTTTTTAAAAAGGATTTCTAGTTTTAACTTTTAAAAAATGAATTAATTTTCCCCCATCACGAGGATTATTTTATTTAAAAAATACATCACATGTTTCCATAATTTTTAAAACAAAATTAATTTCATAATATTTTTGGAATTTATAGTTTTTAAAAAGTGGTTTTCAAAATGATAATGTTATTTTCATTAACTATTGGAAATTAGACTATTTGTGATGGGACCACATCACAAATGGCCAGTTTTAGAAAAAGGTGTCCTAAAAAACATTTCTTATAATGAGTCATTACAAAAAAGAAAGTTTTTGTGATGGGATCTGTGCCCATCGCAAATGGTTTCCCTGAGATTATTTCAAAAACCCATATACAATGGGGACCCCCAATGCAAAAAGTCACGTTGAAAATATTTTTCTGAATATTTAAAAAAAAAAGAATTTTGAGACAACCCATCGCAAATGGCCTATCACAAAAATCATATAAAAATTAAAAAATAATAAAATTGAATAAAATAATTTCATTAATAAAACTAAAATAATATTATAAAAATAAAAATAAAATGATATTGGAAAAAATAATAATGATAATACTAATATTTAAAATATGGATCTTCAACATTATGTACTAAATTTTGAAAAAGTGTTGTCTCTGAAACCAAATTATTAATATCTTATCTAGAATATCATTATCAATTTTGAGGCCAAGAAAAAAAATATTGTTGAAAAACAATATTCAATATATGACCTCCAACATTGTAAAATGTGTCAAAGGTCCTCAGAGCACAATTTTTTTAAAAGGACATGTAATTTTCCCTTCAGAAAAAAACACTAGTTTTGATGATGAATATGATAAGAAATCTACACCACCCTCAATATATATATTATTTAAACAAAAAATGTTTGGATTTTTATATAGATTGAACCAAGAATGATCATTTATCAATGATTTTTATCAACTTCATTGTTACATATTTCTCTAAAAAATATATAATAATATTTTTTTGAATTTTATATTTAACAAACATGATCTAAAAAATAGAAGAAATATAAATTGAAGTTTGTGGAAATTTATAATAATATATATGATTTCATAGTTATTTATTGTATTTGTTTAAATATTTATGCTAATATAAACTTATCTAAACTAATTCATAATAATTTATACAAATTAACTCTAATTGTTAGAAATTACAAGTAATTTATACTAATTACCACTAATTACAAGAGGCACAATTTCCAGCAGATTGGTGGAAACCCTTTTTCCCAATGGCTCACCCTTATGGGACTTTCTCTGAATGAAATCACTATAAAAATGTACTCTGACGTACAAATACATATTTTCATATGCACAATAATAGAGAGTAGGGAGGCCTCAACACACTACTCTGTATTATTGTGCCTTGTAAAATGGATATTCTAATATCAGAACACATTTTCCATAGTGATTTAATTCAGAGAATGTTCTAAGAAGATGATTTATTTTAAAGAAAGTGACTCTTTTTCCCGATTACTCATCTCTTTACAACTTTCTCTACTGAAATCATTATGAAAAATCTTCTCCGACGCATACATACAAATTCCCATGAATATAAAAATGGATATTTATACGTTGGAGCAGATTTTTCATAGTGATTATATTTAGGGAAAGTTGAAAGGAGATTATCCTTTGAGCAACAGAAATGTCGCCAAATCCACTAGAAATTATACCAATTTATTGAAAATTATTGTTAATAATTCTGATTTATTTCTATTTATTAACAATTAATCATAATTATTGCTAATTATTAATAATTATTCATATTTATTCTTAATTATTACTAATTATTACTAATTAATCCTAATTATTCCTAATTAATTATAATTATTCCTATTTACTTCTAATTATTCCTATTTACTCCTAATTATTCATATTTACTTCTAATTACTACTAATTACATGTAATTACTACTAATTATTACTAATTAAAACTAGTTCCTACAAATTATTACTAATTATTACTAATTATTACTAATCATTAATAATTATTACTAATTATTACTAATTATTACTTCTAATTTCAAATATTGACTAATTATTCTAAATTATTACGAATAATTCCTAATTTTTAATAATTAATTTAAAATATTACTAATTAATACTAATTGTTATTAATCAATCCAAATTATTACTAATTAATACTAATTAACACTAATTATTTCTAATTAATCCTAATTATTACTAAATAATCCTAATTATTTCTAATTATGACTAATTTTCCCAAATTATAACTAATTATTTCTATTTATTCCGAATAATTCTAATTTATTGCTGAGTATTGCTAATTATTTTTAATTATTTCTAATTATTGCAATTTATTACTATTTATTCCTAATTATTACTAATTATTACTATTTATTACTAATTATTACCAGTTATTCTTAATTATTACTAATTATTACTAATTATTACTAATTTTTTCTGATTATTAATAATTATTTCAAATTATTCGTAATTAGTCCTATTTACTTCAAATTATTATAAATTATTAATATTTTTTACTATTTATTACTAATTATTCATAATTATTTCTAATTATTACTCATTATTCCAAATTATTAATATTTATTACTATTTATTTCTAATTATTACTAATTTTTACTAATTATTATGAACTATTACTAATTATTACTACTTAATACTAATATTACTAATTATTACTAGTTACTACTAATTATAAGTAATTATTACTGATTATTCATAACTATTCCTAATTATTCCTAATTATTTTTTATTATTCCTAGTTATTGCTAATTATACCTAATTATTGTCAATTAATCCTTATTATTGTTAATTATTCTTAAATACTGCTAATTATTCTTAATTATTACTATTTAATTTTAATTATTACTACTTATTGACAATTATTTCTAATTAATCCTAATTATTATTAATTATTGATAATTAAACATAATTATTTCTTATTATTTCTTAATTTTTTCTAATTATTGTTAATTATTACTAAATATTTCTAATTATTCCTAAATATTGCATATTATTCCGAATTGCGACCAATTAATAGTAATTATCACTAGTTAATCCTAATTATGGAAAATTTATCCTAATTATTACTAATTATTACAAATTAATCCTAATCATTCTTAATTATTACTAATTAATCCTAATTATTACTTTTTATTACTGATTGTTACTATTTATTCTAAATTATTCTAAATTATTACTTATTATTAATAATTATTACTAATTATTACCAATTACTAAAAATTATTTTTAATTAATCACAATTATTACCAATTAATCACAATTATTACAAATTCATCCTAATTGTTAATAATTAATCTTAATTCTCACTAATTATTACTAATTATTACTAATTATTACTAATTATTTCTAATTATTACAATTTATTACTGAGTATTCCTTTTTATTACTGATTATTACTATTTATTCCTAATTATTAGTATTTATTCCAAATTATTCCTAATTATTCATATTTATTCCTCATTATATATATATATATATTCCTAATTATTACTATTTATTCTTAATTTTTACTAATTATTACTAATTTTTCTTATTTATTCATAATTAATCTAATTAATACAAATTAATCCTAATTATTCCTAATTAATCCTAAAAAATCCTATATATTAATAATTAAGCCTAATTATTAATAATTAAAATTAATTATTACTAATTATAACTAATTATTCTTATTTACTACTAATTATTACCATTTACATCAAATTATATATATTTTCTTCTAATTATTATTGTTTACAAATTTTTATTTCAATTTACAACTTCTTAAATTTAATTTTTATTTATTATGAAAAAATATTTTTATATATTATATTTGACTATGTTTTTATTATTTGTCAAATTAGTTTGATAGACATATGATAAGAACAAATACGGTTTATACTTAAAAAGCTGTAATTTTCTAAGGATACTTGTGTACCCTTTTATGAACACATCTATTTTAAAACTAAATTTTAAACAATTTTTAATTTTTTTTCTAAATAAACATCATTTTTGAAAAAATAATGCCCAAATTATCTTAGGGTGATTTTTTTTGTATTTTTATGAGAAGTTTCATCTTTTGATGAATAGGGAAATATACTATATTTTAGATAAAAAATGCCTTTTCATTTAAATAATTATTGATGTTTAATTATTTTATGAATTCGTTTTAATGTAAATTTAGTTCAATTATCCATCTTTAATTTAATATATGTCATAGTAATATTTTATATATTAATGTTAGATTTAAAGAATTAGTAAACTATTAACCATTTTTACTTTATAATCTCACTTTCTTTCTACATATGTAGGATTAAATTAAAATATAATTTTTTCACTTATATGAATTGAATTTTAAAAAATGAATATAAATATTTGGAATAAATATAATCTTTAAATAGTATTAATATTTACATAGTTTTTGATGAAAAATATTTGTGAATGTTATTAAAAATAATTTCAGCAACTAAGGTAAATTTTAGTTTACTAAGTGGTGGAACATTAATATTAAGGGAAAATGACCTAGAAACTTTTCCAAAAGCCATTGGCCGCCAATATTTAGACCATGTCCCCTATAGGTTCAAATTTTATGAGTTATGGGGATACTATTTCATTAAAGTGACCTATTTAAAATGTTAAGTATGGAAGAAGATAAAATATGAACATTTCTTACCTTTAACATTTATAAAGCATTGAGTTATGAAAAAACATAATATTTATAAATATAAATGGGTTATTGTTATCCATATATTTATAATTAATTTTTAGAGATAATATAGTTACATAAAATTCTTAAGAAATGCTAATGCATTGATTATTTAGTAAATCCTAAATTAAAATAAATTATACTAAAAATATTAAAAGTGAATAAAATTAAATGATTTATCATTTTCACTTATTTTTATATATGAATATGTAATTTTGTATATCTTTGAACATAATATATTTTAATTCCATCGTTACATTGATATTTTTAAATTTAAATCTAATAAATATTGTCATAATTGATATTAATGTTATTTTATAATAAATTACATTTTATTTAATGATTTCAAAATTAATTAAATTCCTATAATATAAAATTTTATTTTAAAATAATAATAAATATAAAATATGATGTATTAATGGATCAATTGAGGTTTTATAATGAATATATTTACCCCTAAATAATAAAAACATTGTTAGCACAGTTTGTGTTGAAGAAGTGTTTTGCGTGTTACATACGCTAGTTTTAAAATAAATTTACAATAAAAAATTGTTTTAATTTTTTTAAAATATTTATAATATTTATAATTAATTTGGTATATAATTTATAATTAAAGTCAATTTAATTTAGTCTTAGTGGATGAATGACATGTATTAGAAAACAAGTAACGTAATTGAAAAACCAAAATGAAAAAAATAAGGAAACCTACAGACTAAGGAACAAAATGATAAAAATGATATTATTTTTCTCTAGTGTTATTTTTGATCATCCACAAATATAATTTAATCCATTATTTTTCTATTTTGGTAGCACAAGAGGTATGGAAGACCTCCCAATAGTTTTCACCTATTGGTATTTATAAGAATGCCACTCCTTCTCGACTATAAAAAGGCATTCACGCTTACCCTTCCTATGATATATAAATACATCTTATCACATCCAAAAACATCCAAAATAAGCTCCCAAAATCCTTCCCCTCATATTAGAATCCTCAATCTGGGTTCATATCGAACCAAAAAAGACTTTTGGTATAAACCAAAAGGACTTACATAAAGAAGACGTAATGTTTTCAACGATCACTATTATTTGATTTATATAAAAAAATTATATTCATTGATTAGATAATAACATCGGTATAATATGTTCAATGATATAATGTTAAGATATGATTTTGACCTTCAATTTCACACACATCCATCAAATGGGCTATACAATCATTGTCTGTGTGTACAACAGTCTTCCACCTCTCAAATTGATGTCATTCTACCATTACCACCTTTCAAGGTTGATAAAATGATGGATTTATAGTTTATATTTTATATTTTTGATATTTATAATGTCTTTAAGATTTTTTATATTTTTATATAACACGTACCTTCATGATTCACATTTTTGGGAATATTATAACATCGTTTTTAGAAGTGTGGACTACCGCCTCCTCAAAACGATGTGATTCATTCCCACAATAAATAGAATGTATTAAGGATAGTTTAATTTAAAAGATGTGATAAACATGGAATTAATATGATACTAGAATTATAATATACATATATATCATTTAATTTTATTTCATTTAATATGAATAGAATATGGAATGAGCATTCATGCGTACATACGACCTATCATCTCCGTGAACTTCTTATTTCATTTCTTATATCCAAACATTATGGATTACTATAAATAAATATATAATTAATAAATATAATATCTAAATAATGGTTTATATTTTAGATATGTTTAAATCATTATAAATTTAATTGGAATTATTAATAAAAAAACAAGACATACTCAGAAAACAAGGAAATTTTCACTCGAAACAATGAAAATAAAAAAAATACCATTAACAAATGGGTAATAATATGATTTAAGGGGATCATATATTAGATAATAAATTTTAATATGGTTTTTTATAAGTAAATAATATATCTTAAACTATTATACATAAGGTTAAAGTGTTTTTCAGAAAAATATACTCTAAGGTAATTATTTTTCATCTCACTTTTTTCATTTGTGAGATAAATGTCATATTCAACAAATAATAATTTTGGGTAGTGTATATACTACCCCTTTGGATATATGATTTCATTAATCCTATTATATAATGGTACATTGGATATTAATTTGAATTATCACATCCAGTGGTTTTTAATATGAAAATCACAAAGTTATAAAATTTATTTTTAAATATCGCTTTCTTTTGTCTTTGTTAACTTTATATTAAAACGATCACTTTATTATAATAATTTTTAATAAAAAATTACATTTCTAATAAATATCCTTATTCTTTTATGATGTATATGGTTATTTCATAATTTTTATACTATTTTTATATATTGTTTATACTATGAATATTATTTGGTTAACTAATGAATTATTGATAAATCCATATTATTTATTCAATACAGACCTTTGAAAATAATGAACATTGTTTATTAATTAAATAAATATTTAGATAAATTAAGAATTATTTGGATTGGTATTACATTGGTGTGTCCTAGTTATAGATATCCCCTATATGTGTCAATAGGATCTCATGAGATGTATCTATTGTCCAAATCAACGTTGTTTAAATTGTCTTGAGAATAGGTGTTGATGGTAAATGTATCATGTACCTTGAATACATGGTTCCTAATAATATAAAATTTCCTGTATATTGATTTTGTTATTATTTATCCCTGAGATTTTTTACTTTTAAATTATCTATTGATGCATTTCATTTTCATTTTATTGATTAAACAACATGTGTTTTGGTTATTTACTATTCCATATTGATTATTCCTTATCAATTTGTTTAAATCGAATGTGTGTTCATTTATTTACCCTTCCATATTGATTATTATTATTGATTCATTATTATTAACACTATAAAATTACCCTTAATGAGAATTTTAGAACACCTTTATCTTTCCCTTTTCCTAGGATATGAATATAAATCCATAGAATAAGTATCAAGGATACTGTTTGTTTATATTTTTTATTTTTTATGTTTTATTTTCTTTTCCCAATGTAAAATGGGTTTAATGTATGTAATCTGTTTTTTCAAAACATCAAGTCTAATCCGTCCTTTCAGATTTTATTCTTTTTAATCATTGAAATTTAATAAATTAAGGGATTAGATCTAGACTTATGGGGTTAAGTCATTATAGTATATATAAATGGGATTTTTAGTAGAAACCATGAAAACTATGTTTATAAAATCATATATTAGATACCATTATCCCTTGAAGGAATTTTTTGATATGTAAAAAAATAAAATCATAATAAAACCATATATATGATAATGATAATATCTAGATATAAAATTTTCAATTTCTGTTATGTATTTCATATGTTTTGAAATTATACATGATACAATATAATAATGTTTTTTCCATTATTTTGAAATGGATTCTAGCAGAATGAATGTGAACCTCAATAGTTCACATGATCCAAATAGTAATATTGATCATTTCTTTTATGGTCTTAAGACAATATTTTGAAGGTAACCAGTCTCCCAATAAATATTATCACATTACGACATAATATCATGTTCTAAGGAGACATAGAAAAAATAATATAAATATTAAGGCTTTAAAATGATGGAAAATAATCGGAGGAAGGATTGAAAAAATATGCATACAAGGAATAATAGAACAATGTATTTTTTCACATGTAATAATTGTGGAAATAATAACCCTATTAATTTCATAAAAAGAAATAGGGTTTTTCTAGAAGTGTGGAGAGAAATTCCACCATACTAGTGATTAAAAGGGTAAGAATTTTTTTTCTAATGTATAATTCCTCAACTATAAGTAGGTATTAGTGTACAAAAATCAATGTTTGAAACTTCAAAGAAGAATACTTAAAAATATTCTAATGGATCATGGTCAAGATTACGATACTTCTAATGATGAAATGGTATGATTAAAATTATTCAATTTGGATTCAAAAATTATTTCTAATTTTTATTTTATTTTTGATTTACTAGATATTAGAATTATAAAATATATAAGGATTGTCATGTAGTTATTTTCATTAAGTATATGAATGTATATGTTAAATGGTACTACAAAAAGTGATTCATAAGATAATTAATTTTTTTTGGAAAAAAATGTTTGTGGGAATGATAACCCTTATCATATTTCTGATGTTAAGACATTGAAGTTCAGATAAATATGTGATTGACATGGATAAAATATTTTGGATATTACATAATAAATAAGAAGACATTAATTATTTGTTGACTATGTGGTTTATGCTATTATTGATGGAGTTTACAACAGTTTTTGTGTTGGAGAATATATTCGAAAACATGTGTTTTACTTATGGAAGTAGAAATAATGAATGTTTACAATAAATTTCTAGGGTATGTAATGTTATTACCACGATTTAAGAGAATAAATGATGAATGTATTCACATGTTTTCAATGTGAAAATTATGAATTACTTCCTATTGATTAATGTATAAGGATAAGATAATTTGGGAAATTCAGTGACCATTCTTATAAAATGTTGGATTATAATATTTTTGAAAAGTAAAAAATTTATTAAATGGTTTAAGTTGATATTTAGATGAGGATTTTTAGGTTAATTTATTAAATAAACATATGATGAAACATATTCTATAAAATGAATTATAAATATTTAAAGGTACAACCAGAGGATATGATTGTGTTTATGAAATAGGAATGTATCAATTTTTTATGATTTCTTAAATACCATGATATTGATTTTTTTAAAAAATATAGGAAAATGATCTTAAATATTTTTCCCAATTAACATAATTGTTGATGATATAAATGACCTTTTTCACACCTTTATTTTATGTATTTGATATAAAAATGTTCTCATGAACATGTTCTCTATCACTCCCCCTTAGAAGATGATATATTTACTTTTATTCCATGTCCATATTTTAACTAATATTCTCCTTTTTGAAATCAAAATTTTTTAGTGACCTTCACATTTTACATTCCATATTATTAAGAATATGTGTTATGAACCATAGTTATGAAATGGGTTTGTAAAAAATAGTATTTTCAAATATCAATCCCTCGATCACCTCAATCAAGTATAAATTATGAAGACACAATTAAATTAAGGTGGGTAGAATGTAACACTTTAAGAATTTAAAAAATGTTAATTTATGTATAAATTTAATTTGTTTCAATATTTATTTATATAAAACACCACATTTAGAGTATGTTACACAAAACACTATGTTAGCTTGTGTAACACATAAGACTGAGTTTTACGATTAATACTTTTAAATTGACAGTTATCTCTAGGCTGTTAAATAAGAGATTATTAATAGGATTAAATAAATATGGAATATATTTATTATATTAAAAATAATGTTTTCTAAATAATTAATTAATTCAAATAGACATATGATAACAAAAAATCTAGTGCATGCATAAAAAACTATATTTTTCTAAAGATAGTTTTTCATCCTTTTAAGGGAACTCCTATTATAAAACTAAAATTTGACCCAATTATAAATTTTATTTGTAAAAATCAAATTCATTTTTAATTTTGAATATCAAAATTATCTTAGGGTGAATTTTTGGTATTTTTCTATGAAGATTCATTTTTTCAAGAGTTATGAAAAATATAGCTTTTTTGTTAAAAACTTACTTCTTGTGTAAATAATTATCAATGTAAAATTATATTATGAATAATTTTTAAATTAAAATTAGTCCTATTTTACATATATTAATTCAATTTAGTTAATTTAAATAACATTATATTAAATTTATATATAAAAACACAGTGATCTTTTGGACATTTTATCTTTAAAAAACCACTTTCTCTCCAAGTCTGTGGGATTCACATTAAATTTAATTTTTTTCCACTTCTGTGAATTTAATTTCTAAAAATGGATATAAATATTTGGAATAATTATAATATTTATATTATAATCATATCTACGTAGTTTTCAATAATAAATATCATTGAATTTAATTAAAATTATTTTCAGTTATTAAGGTAAATATTTTTATACCTCGTGATTAAACATTAGTGTGAAGGGTAAAAATGACATATACACTTGTCCCAAAGTGATTTTATGATAATATTTAGACCATATCCTCTCTTGGCTTGCATTTGATAAGATTATTGGACACTATTACATGATGGTGACCTATATAATAAGATTACTATGGTAAAATAATAAAAGGAAGCCTCCTTACCTTTTACATTTTTAAAGCCAAAAGATATGAAAAAAAATATTATTTTCAATTATACATCCAGTTTTGAGGATAAATGAGTTATTTTTATCACAATAATTTATAATTAATTTTTATAGGAGAAATAATTACTTAAAATACCTAAGAAACTCCAGTGCAATGATTATATAGTTATTAATTAAATAAACGAAATGATACTAAAATTATTAACACTAAATAAAATTGATGGAATTATTATGTTACCTTATTTTTTAAGATGGATATTTCATGTTAAATATATGTAAACTTAATATATTTTAATTCCATAATTTCCTTGAAAATATTAATTTTATATTAATTAAATAATGTCAAAATTGACATTAATGTTATTATATAATAAATTATCTTATATTTAAAGATTTAATTTTAACTAAAAAACCTCTATTTTGAAAATATATTTTTAAATATTAATAAATATATAATATGGTTTATTAATGGAAAAATTGATCTTTTATAATGAACTTATTGACCCTAAATAGTAAAAATATTTTTAACATGGTTTGGTTTAAATTAGGGTTTTTAAGAGTTACATGCGCTTATTTAAAAATTAATTTCCAACAAACATGTGTTTTTTATTTTATAAATTATATATCCTATTTGAAATTAATTGGTTCTATATTTTTTTCAATTCTCACTTTAATATATTCATAATGGGTGAATTACATGGGTTAGAAAACTAATTATCAAAAGTAAAAAGAAAAATGAAAAAAATAAAGAAACATAAATGCTAATGAAAAAAATGAAAATCAATATTATTTTTTAGTGTTAGTGTTTTTCAAAAATAATTACACATTAATAAATTATTTATCCATTTTTTAATCACATGATGTAAGGGGGGCTTCCCAATACTGTTGACCTTTTGGTATTTTAAAGAATTCCACCTCTCCTCCACTATTAAAGACATTAACTCTTCCCATCCTCAAACCTATAGAGTCACTTTGTTTCATCCTAAACCTGGACAAATAATCTCCAAATATCCATCCCCCCATCCTATAATTCTAAATTTGGGTATAAATAAAACGAAATAATTTGTTTTTTGAAATCAAAAAGGTCTTACCTAAATAAGATGTAACGTTATTCAATGATAACATTTATTTCATTTCATTATCCAAAATTTAAATTATTTATATATATATTTATTATATAATAAATTAAATATCTTAAATATAATTATATTTCTATGCTAATATTATTCCCTATACGTTCACAAAAATCTATTAAATGGGACACACAATCATTGTCCGTGTGTATGGCAGAAAACCACCATGTGAGATAATGACGTTCTTTCTTCCATCACAACCTTTCAAGGAAAAAAATAATGACATAGATATATTTAATATTTTATATATGATTTTTATAATGTATTTAATATTTTGGAGTTTTTTTTATAACACATACCTGCATGATTTCCATTTTGTGGGATTATGATAACATCATTTTTTGACGTGTGAGCTACCACCTAATCAAAGGGATGAGACCTGTTCACACATTAAATGGAATATATTAAGGATGATTTTAATAAAAATATGCAATAAATATGAAATAAATATTATATTGGAATTATAATATACAAATATATCATTTAATTTTATTTTTTTAATATAAAAATAAAATGGAGGCAACGTTCATGCATACGTATGACCAACCGTCTCCATGAAAAATGTATCTAATCTCCCATAAAAAAATGTTATGGATTACTAAAAATAAAAATATAATGAATATATAAAAAATTTCAAATCATGGTTTGAATTATTTAGATGAAGAAGTCATGATCTATGAAATAAGAATTAAAAATAACAAATTGAGACATACTCAGAAAACAAGCTAATTATCACATGAAACAACGAAAAAAAGAAAAGACTATTAAAAAATGATTTATAATATGTTATAATAAGATTAAATATGTTATGATAAATATTAATATAGTTATATTATAAGTTAATAACTTGATTAAAACCATTATACATGTGGTTAAATAGATTTTAACCAAATGAAAGCGTAGGGTAAGTGTTTTTCATCTCACTTTTTTACATCTGTGGGATAATGTCATATTCACCACTTACTTATTTTTTGTGGTGTATGTAATTCCCATTTTGATATATTATATCAGTAATCATTTTATCTTCATGTTATTTAAATATTTATTTTGAATTATCTCATTCAAGGGATTTTATTTTGAAAATTACCAATTGGTAAAAGTTATTTTTAAATCTCACACACTTTTGTGACTGTTAAACTTATCTTGAATTAATCAATTTATTTTAATAATTTTTCATTTGACATTAAATTTATATTAAATATAAATATTTCTATATGATTTATATGATTATTTCCAATACTATAATCCATTTTACACATAGTTTTTACTTTGAATGTTATTTGATTAATTGGGGAATTATTGATAAATATGTATTATTTATTCAATATAGATATCTGATGATAAGAAAAGTTTTTTATTAATTTAATATATTATTTTATATATAATTAATGATTTATACTGTTATTAAAAAGGTGTGTCCTGGTTATATATATAATCATGATGCATCAATTAGTTCTCATGTAATGAATCAGTTTGCCAATTCCTAGTAGTTTAAAAATTCATGAGAATTGATATTGATGATAATTATATCATGTACCTAGGAAACATGGTCTCCAATAATAAATAATTTCCTTCATTAAAATTCAGTTATTATTTATCCATGAGATTAATTATTTAACATTTTATATAGATGAGTTTCATTATCAGTTTATTGATTAAATAGAATGTGTTTTATTTATTTACCATTCTATATTTATTATGCCTTATCCAGTTGTTTAAATGCAAAGTATGTTCAATTTTTACGCTACCATATTAATTACACTTATTTATTCATGATTACATCCACCATATTTTTACCGTTACAGATAATTTTAGCTCAACCATATTATTTCCATTTCCCCAGTATATAAAGATGAATTATTTGAATGAGTCTCAAGGATGCAAGTTATTTTTATTTGATTTGTATTATGTTCTATTTCATATTCTAAATGTAAAATGGGAATCATACATGTAATCTAGTTTTCTAAAACTAATAAACTAATCAGTACCTCCTGATTTGATTCCCTGTAATCAAGAAAATTTTATAAACAATGGCATTGTATCCAATCTTCTGGGGTTAGCATGTAACATAATGTTAATATTATCATTGGATTAATTTTGTGAAAATATTTATTTTTTAATGAATAGTGAAAATAATAATTTTTATAATAGATTGTATTTTATTAATGTATTAAAAAACTAAAATTCTATTGTGGATTTGTTTCATTCAATTTTTCATTTTTATGTAAAATTATCCAATTATGGTTTTTGGAATTGATCTTATAGTGGAATTTACTATACAAATATCTTATATTTTAAAAGGTTGTTTTATGTATTTTTTCATCCCATATTTTAGTTTAATATTAAAATAAATTCTTCCACATAACAAAAATGAATATTTGAAAATGGTTTCTATATTTTCATTCCTTGGGCCCAAATTTTGTAGAAAGTTCCCTTTTATTTTTTTAATAATACTTATAACCTTATAAATGGTTTATGATGATAAAGGATTAATCAGGTAATTAATGTTAAAAAATTAAATGATAAGGGCTAAATAATTGTCCTAACACATGACTAATTTTTTCGGATGAGTATATCTCATCTATAATCATCCAAATGAAAAATATATGACCTTTTTCCCATTTAGATGTGATTATATCCATTATAATAATTTATTTAATGAAATTTCAATAATGAAAATATATTTTTTAATATAAATTTTATTTTTAAATTTGTGATAACTAGTGGATATTTTTATTTATAAATATACATTTAAACTATAGTGTATTTTTATTAATCATTTATATTTTTTTTTAATTTTTAGTGAATAAATAAGTACGTTAAATGCTTACACAATGTTGATGTAACAATTATTTAGTTAATGGAAGAAATAACATAATTGACATTATAAATATTAAAAGGAATATAATTTAGACAATTAATATATTCCAAAAATTTTATATATGGCCATGACTCTTTGGGGATGTATTAAAAAATTTTGTTTGAATTTTATGTATTGTCTCAATGTTATTAGAGTAAAAGTGATATATATTTCTTATAATTGAAATTAATAATACTTTATAACAAATAATATATTATTAAATGATATATATATATATATTAAAAATTATATTTTTCCAAGTGATTAGGAAATGGTTGAAATATCATGCATGGTCTAGTTATGGGTTATGTTTTTATTTATAGTAAATATCATTATCACACTTTGAGATTTTAAAAGAGGAACATTATATTATCAAGTATAAATGACACAAAACCCTAGTCTTATATGAGGATATAATTCCCCAATAAATTAATATATACTTACCTTTAAATAAATTAAATTCTATCTGTGGATTTTATAACACACAACAATGGGATTAAATTAACATGATACTCTGTTAAAATATTATTATTTAAACACGACCATTATAACCTAGACATTATATTTGAATGTATAAATTATACTAACTATATTATATATATTATATGGTTTAAAAATGTAGAAAATTAATTTAATGGATATATAACTATTATAAATATAATAAGAATTATTTTAAAGAAAAATAAAATTTTTTTTATGAAAAACTATACTTTTCATAAAGGTAGTATAGTAGTGTTTCTATCACACAATTTAAAAATAATTTTTAACCCTTTAAAAAAAATATTTTAAGAAATAAACTTAAATTTTAATGCCTACATGTAAAAATTATCTTTTTGTATATTTTTTTAATATTCAAAAATTATTATTTTTTAACGAATTGTGAAAAATAATAATTTTTTTATTGAAACGTTCATTATAGTTTAAATAATTAACAAAGATAAAATATATTCCTATATTGTATTTAATGTAAAATTAAATATCTTATAATATAATACATCTAATTTAGGTCATTTTAATAAATTTAATATTGAATTTTTATATTATAAGAATCGATAAATTTGAAAATTTTCTCATTGGAAAAACAATCTTTCATAATGATTATAATTTATTTTTAAATTTAATTATTCCAATTATATAAAATAAATTATAAAAAATCTATTCCATATTTATAATAAAATTAATTTTTATTATCAATGAAGTTAAACTAAATTTTTGAAAATAATGAATTGTGAAAACTTAAATGTTAATTGATGTGATTAAGATAAAAATGAATTAACATGGAAGTTTAACTATGTAAATATGGGTTAAAATGAACAATTTTTTTTGAAAAAACAATTTTATGGGAATATTTATAGCTTATAGTATCTAAGGTTCTTTAATTACCTTATTTGGAATCTTTTGGCATGAAAACTCTTTGAGCATCACTTTATCTTTAAAAAAATTCAATGTGTGTCCTCTCCCTGACATATAAAAGGCCACACAATATCCTCCCATATTCACACATACAAACCCATTTGGATTAGAACATACCTTCCCAAATACCATCATAAATTCCATCTCAAGATTCTATATGTGTTATTTTTAATAGGAATCCCTTCTATGAAGGCTTTAGTCATAATCACAAAGAGGCTCTGTGAAGAAGAGGTAAAAATTTTAAACATGTTTATTAATTTTATTTTTTCATCCACATTCTTAAAACCATCTTAAAATATGATAATATAATGTAACAAATATATAATATATAATTATATTTTATTATTCAAATGTAATATCCCAGATCCATCACCACATCCATCATATGGGAAGAAAACTACTGATCACATTTACGGTGGACTTCCACCTCACGAACCTATGTAATTTGTATAACATAACCACATTTCAAGGATTCATATAATGATTTATTTAAAATATTTATCATATATTTAGGAATTTTTTATATATATTTAATTATTATATCTTATATATCTTCTTACTTTCCATTTCGTGGGGGATACGACAATGTTGCTCATGTATAAGACAAACTACCGCCTCATGAAGTGATGTGATTCATTTTCACATAACATTTACATGAAAAGTATCATGGTTAATGTAAATTAATATATATGATATTTATTATATATGAATAATTATATAAATATATTATCACATCTAACTTCTTACAATCCAATCCGTTGGAAAGTAAATGTGTCACCCATGCATACGTGTGGACTACAACCACCACATAGGTATATGAACTATTTTAATTATTTGTTTAGATGGATTATAATAAAGTTAAATATTATTAATTTACATGATATATGTGAAATAATATTTATTTTTAATTATTAATTAATATTTAACTTTTATTTGTTCCACCCTTTGATAATAATTGAACCAATGTTCCTACAATCATAAAACATACCTTTTCCATGAACAGTGTAATCCATTTTCTATCTATATATTTTCTATATTATTATAAATAAATATAAAAATAATAAATAATATATTTATATAATTCTTAACATTCAATATATGATTTATCAATGAATAAATTATAGGGATCAAAATTATCGAACACATTCATACATTAAAAATAAATCAATATCACCAGAAATAAATATTTTAACAAAGGAATTTTGATAAAGGCGTTATAAAAATGAAGTCAAACCTAAGGTAAAGTTTTCTCATCTCAATTTAACTTGCGTGTGAAATATTCCATATTCAACACTTATTTCTTTTTTTTGTTGTATATGCACCTCATTTGATCTTTTATATCACGAATTTATTTAAATTTCTGGTATTTAAGTATTCAATTGATGTTATTTTTTATGGGGCTTGTGATTCAAAAGCTACCAAAGTGGAAAGAGTTAATTTCACAATCCCATCATTATTTAATATTTTTTTTCTATAAGTTTCCCTTGGGTGAATTATTTGATATTTATACACTATAATAAACATATTTTATTATCCTATGGTTATTCATGAAAATTTTCAAGTAATATTACCTTTTTTCACTATTTTATTTTTAAAATGATTTAGAAAATGTTATTAATAAAATATTACTTTATTTATTCTTTCAGTAGAAAATAAATTTTTATTAAACTCAAATATTTATAAAAATGTTTCAAAAAATATTTTGAACATTTTATAAATGATTTATTTAAGTAATTTTTACACATTTTTACTTTTTAAAAATGGGTTTAAAAGGAATCTTATGGTAATTTTTAAAATAGGGTTCATATGAAATTTACTAAACATGATATAGGAATCGCAATTTTAAGGTGAAAAAATGAATGGAATTATCAACCTATCATGAAAACATAACGTTTCAATGATTATTCAAAAATTTATAAAATCATATATTCAAGGAAATGAATTTTCAAAATATTTTCTATCTTTTTTTAAAAAATATTCTCTAGGTGAAAATGTTATTTTCCCCAAAAATATTTGTAATGAAATTTTATGGTATGTCAATTCATTAATAATAGAAACATATTATTATAATTATGATAAAATGGGGATATGTTGTATTGATATCATCTGTATTCCGTATTTTGATTGTTTGTGAGGATTTTTTACTTATGATATAAAATTGTATTACCAGTCAACATATTATTCTGGATAGTTTTTTTATTATTTTTTGATTTTGGTAAGTATTAATATTGATAAGTTAGTTTTTCAATAAAAATGAATAGGTTGATATTTTTTCACCCCTTTGATTTGAGTAATTCATTGGAATTAGAAAGTTATGCATGGTTCGCAATTATATATTTCCTAAAGATGTATTGACTTATCTCATGATATAAATTTGGGGATGAATTAGATGTGTTTTTACCAACACATTTAAACTAAATTTTGAAGGGTCTTTATAGTTTTAGATTTTCACCATTATGAATCCCCTTAATATGATATGAGTTTTTAATTTCTCTGTGATTATACTATTAGTTAAAATATCCATGGTTATGGTTCAAGATTATGTAATTATTTATATATATTTATTTGAACACCATTTATTCCCACAATATTATGCACAATTAATTTATTAAATGGAATCAGTTTTAGTTATTTACCTTTTCATATTGATTATAATTATTTATTTAGGACAAATTCCACTATATTCTTACTTTACTAATCATACGAGATTACACCTTTCTTATTTTTTTAAACAAGATACTAGTAAGTGTTTTAAATTTATATAAATGGATATTCTTTGAGGAATAATGTAATTTGAAAATAATTTTTGTGTATTTTTTGTTTTCAGTTAAAATTTAAATTTCATGTATTTTTCTATTTTACCAAGACTAATAAAATATTTGGTACTTCAAGATGTTATTCCATATATCTTATGATGATGTAAAAAAGTAACGCATTCTCTGAGATACTTGGGTTGGGGTCTTTATAGTTGGTATCAAAAGAATATTAGTAGAATGATTGGGAATTATTTTTTAGATAACATAGATTAATGAATATTATCCTATGAATTACTTTATGAATATGTATGTGTGTAAAGGACATCCTAATGGATTTGTAAGGTAGTGATTATATGGTTTTCCTAGAAAAAAATTCATGCTTGGATACTGTAATAGGACATGGTCCTAGAACTGATTTACTCAGGGGTAAAAACTCTGAAAAAGGCACGTCAGGTTGGACTCAATAATTACTTGGTACATGAAAATGTTACTTATAGTGAACATGGTTTGATACTCTTGTGGGATATTATTTTTATCATTTTAAATTTATTTACAAACCATTATAAAGTATTTTAAAATATTTATATGATTTTAAAACCTTCATAATGAAATGATTTTTAAAATTATCATAATAGATAAGAATACAATTTTCAATTTATGTAATTTATTTCACTAGTATTGGGATTATAAATTATGTTTAATAATGTTATGATCTAAAATAGTGTATTCCATTATTTTTTTAAATCGAACTTAATTGAGTTAATATGAACCATATCGATGAACGTACCCCATAAAGGGATGTTCCTTCTAGGAAAGATAATGAAGCTGGAGCTGTAAATGGATATGGAACTAAGGAAATTATGACCATATTGGAGAAGGTGTATGATGTTATGAGAAATAAAATTTCTTACACATAGAAAACATTTTATATACTCCATGTTGTAACAATGTTACACCACTTTATTCATCAAAACCCTTCATCTATAAATGGGACTAAAAAATATTTTTCGACAGGGAAAATGATAGGTTCTTTAGGAATGATATTTCATGATTTAGGATGTATTGAATGATAAATGATGTCATGGAAAATCACTATTTCATAGAAGATGTAGATCAGTGGTGGTCTATTATTCAATACACTAAGAATGAAGAGTGAATATAAAACATTTAATTGAATGACTTTATGTTATTCTTCATAGAAATTTATTTTCCTCATTCGAAATGAGTGTATATAGATAGATAAATCGTTAGTTTAATAAAAAAGGAACATGAAACTAATGCTAAATATGATGAAAAATTTATAATGATATCAAGGAAAACTATAGACTACATACTCAATCAAAAGAGTAAGATGGACTATTTTAGCACAAAGCCCGACCACATGACTAAGTCCACACAACAAAGACAACTCAATATAGGTATAACTCAATATATGGAAAGTAATAATATTAGTTGTAACACTAAACACCTTTGAATACTTAGGTACTATTCCCTAATTAGTACCATGGTGTGCTGGGTCACAAAGAGATGCTCCCCACCATGGGTATGTCGGGTCTCACAGAGCTAGTCCCCACTTAGGCCATCATAGATGGTTCACACAGGACCGCTTATAGCTAGTCCACACATGTCAGCTTATAGTTGGTTCACACAGAGTTTCTTATAGTTGGATCACATAGATCCACCTATAGATGGTCCACACAAGGATGCTTATCATCTAGGATTGTAGGGTTACAAAGACCCACTCCTCAACAGTTTTTGGGTCTTACCCCATCGTAGGATTCTCGTACGTGGTGCACTTGATTCTGAGAGAATCTAATCCTCAGAAAATTCGTCAAATTTAAACTTCTTTGAATGCCTCATTAAAGAATTAAAAAACAACTGATTCATGGTGAGGGTTTCAACTCCCTAAACAACACCTCAATCAGACGCCCAGTCTGAAATATATTGGTGTTTTAGTAAATAGGGGTCGATTGTGTCCAGACCTGGTCCTACCCCGTCAGACCGACTCAACGAACCTGATCTGGTGGTCTCGCATGACCCTACCAGTTCAGGAAACCCCACCCAATTTGGTGGGGGTCGGGGCCATCCCAGGCCTTGTTGGACCCACCCGGTTTGGCCGTGGGTCCATCCCAACAGGTCACACAGTGACCCAGTTTCATCTGGCCTAGCCTACTTCTGGTGGGCCAATTATTTCCTAGCTCATCAAGCCAAGAATACTAGTTTGTCCCATTGGCATGGCCGGCGTCAGCAGTTCATCTCTTCTCCAGCTTTGGCCGCTCAGCAGCGTGGTTCGTGCCACTGGCCCAACGAGCATGTCGGGCCAGTTCTTCCCCCGCCCGGATGACCACTAGGCATCCTATTCGTGTCACACACAGTCTTGTGGGGACCGTGTGTCAGCTGCAGGATGTGGCCTGCAATAGGTGTGTCGCTCTTCCAACACGGCACCTGAGTGGTGCCCCTCTCTTATGCCAGTCCACTCACATGGATCAGCTCTATCATGGGTCCAGCTTGCCTGTGGATCCTATCACCAATGCAGCGTGCTGCCAGCTCGCTGCCTCCCGGTTTCCACCATGGATGGGGTGCCACAATCTCTTGCCGATGCTTCGACCTGTATGGCCACGACCCTTCCTCCCAATGCTTCTACTACCAATGTTCCACCATCCATTATGCCATGATGATCATGGAGAGAGATATGGAGGGGATCAAAAAGAACACCCAAATTCATCATTCCAACCTTTTTTTCATGTCGAGACGAGATTATTCTAGTTATAAGGATCATGAAGTATAGAGTTATAAATCATTAATATTTTATCTCATCATCAACCCACAAATATTGTCTTCATCCCCAAAAATATGAACCTTCCCCGGATCAACTTTTTAGATTTTTGATATGCATTATTTTTTTAGAGAGGAGAATGAAACAATAAAAATTGACGAAGAATTTAAACCCCTACCTAGGAAAAGAAATTTCTCAATGATGATCATTCATCATCGTCCAATGATCTACTGTTAAGATTTGCTATCCAAGGGTATTTTCACCACTTTCAAATTCACCAACGTTCTTTGTTAGAGTGTTTTCCATCAGAGGCTTTGACAAATTTTCATGATCCAAATTTTATCTCTAATTCTTATTATCCCATTAAAATGGAAAACAATTCATAGTTTTTCTATTCCACTGAGTCGCTGTCGTTATGCTATTTCATATATGAATCAAAATTTCTCTTACATTGAGTTGTATCATGGTTACATGGTTCCATTTATGGAATGAAACAGTAATCTCATTGTTGTGTTTTAGTAAAACAATTCTAATAAAATTAAAATATTATTTTTATTATATTTTTTCTCAAAACGTCTGAAAAATAACATTTTCCCTCGACCCGCGCCAGTCAAGATTAGGTCCTTCATAGGAATAATATCTCCTTACAAACTTAATGGTGGTCTCATATTTTTAATACGATTTATTGTTTTTGAGTTTGAGGATTAAAAATTTATATAACTTTTATTTAAATTATTTTATTTTTCGTTAGATCCCAAAAACCAACATTCACAGCCATCTTGTATGGACTGATTATAGGCTCTTCTTAAGGGAATCATACCCTCATGAACTGAACGGTACTATCGTATTTCCAATCAGAGTCACCATTCAAGAGTTATAAATAATTGAAAAATAAAATAATTTTTTTATGGTTATTCCATTTTAAGGATTTCTTAATGGAGGAACATGATGACTAATCTTAAGTTTCTCCTAGGGTAAACCCTAGATCCTGAACAAAAAGGTGCACTATGATATATAATTTGGGCTACGGTTTAAGTTTTATTCTAATTTTTCAGGAAAACCACTTACACATTCTATTTAAAACATTACATTTTTCTACGGATCATTAGGTCACTCTGAGCCTCAATATCACACGCCATCTCAGCTCCTTGTCTCAAAATAATCCCATTTAATTTTCAAAAAAAAATTCATGGGATTACGAGGTAATAAATTTCTCCCCCTTTAGGTATTTATGTCCTCATAAGCCAAAATAAGGGCTAATCAAACAAAAGGGGGGTAATGAGAACGAATCTGAGCCTCCATATCCCAGGTTTTCTCCTAGATATTCCCATACTTCAAAAAAAACATACACTCAAAGAAGTGACTGTCAATGAATGAAACACTCCTTTTGATACTCTATCTCCACTGGGAACTCTGTGAAAGTTTCCCTGTCATCAATCTCCAGCTCTTCATGGTCGATGACGTGAGAAGGGTCGTGCATGTATCTCCTCAGTTGGGATACATGGAAGATTTCATGCACTATCTTTAACTACATATGTAAATCTAAGTAGTGCACCACCTTTCCCACTCTACCTATAATCTGTAACGGTCTAATGATCCTCAGATAAACCATGCCACCCTGACCAACTATTTATATCTCCCATCAATGAGAGACTCTTACGAATATGTGGTCCACCTATTAGATCTCCATGGCTATCCGTTGCATATCATTATTGGAATTATATCAGCTCTATGAAGCCTTCATCCACTCTCGGATGACCTGCACCTTCTCAGTGGTAGCATGTACCAACTCTAGACCCATCAGTGTTGACTCCCCTCGGTCTGTCCATCATAATAGTTACCTATATGATCATCCATATAGTGCCTAAAAAGGTGTCATTTCGATGTTGGAGTGTTATATTTTTTTTACACAAAATCCAACAGTGGTAGGTTTTCCTACCAACTACAACCAAAATCAGTACCACAAGAACAAAGCATATACTCCATGGTATGTATGGTACACTCTATCTAACGATTTTCTTATGGGTGAAAGGTTCTTCCCAGGAACAGGTGAGTCTGAAACTCCTCATATAATCCCTTCCAAAACTAAGATGTATAGCGTGTCTCATTATATGAGAATATCGTAGATGGGACTCCTTAGAGTTTAACTATCTCCTCCATGTAGAGGCATCCCAAGCTCTCTACTGAACCATATTCTCAAATGGGATGGAAGTGGGCTGACTTTGTCAGTCAGTCTATGACCAACCAAATAGTTTCATGGATACTGGTCGTATGTTGTAAGCCCATTACGAAGTCCATCGTTATCTCATCCCACTTCCACTATGGTTCCTATAGGGGGTTTTCCAAACCTGCTGAAACTTGGTTCTTAGCCTTCATCATCCTTAACCACCATTACTAACGTCGGAGGTCCTGGTACCTCTTCACCACACCTGGAAGTAATGAAAATGCAGATGTATGAAACTCCCACAAATCTTCCTCCCATAACACCACTAGTAAAAAATTGCATCCTCTAAAAAGGATAAAATTCCCCCCACCTATCTAATATCCATCGGGGGTATGCCAGGTGGAAATTTGGGCACATGTGGTGTCATATTTAGCATCTTCGAGTTGTGACTCCTAGACTCATAGCTAGAGTAGGTGAAACCACCATCGACTTAAGATAATCTAACTCATCTCTGTCCAAAATGTATATCTGAAGCAAGGGAAACTACTATGAGGCCTCGTTCAGTAGCTGTGAACTCGATATCTTGTTGAGAGAATCTGCCACCACGTTCCCCATCCCAGGAGTATTGACTATCTCTAAGTCATATTCCAAGAGAAACTCTAGCCAACATCATTTTTTCAGATTCAGATTCATCTGAGAAAAGATTTACTTGAGGATCTTGTGGTCAGAGTAGATGGTGAATCGTTCACCCATAAGTTAGTGTAACCTCATCTTCAGTGTGATTACTACTACTTACAACTCAAGGTCATTAGTCTCATTGTTTTACTCATGTAGTATAAACTATGTTGAGCCATAAGTAATGAAAGCCTTCCCCTGCATCTAGTCACAACCAAGCTCATTTCTTGATTCTTCATATAACACCATGTAGTCAGTTACCACATCTATAAACCTCAATTTAGGAGCACCCATCAAGCTCTAATTCAATTTCTAAATGTTCAGTTGGCATATTTCCATCCACACAAAAGGTTTTCCATTAATAGACAATGCCATCATGGTTGATGCTACTCTGGAGAAGTTAAGAAAAAACTTCTGATAGTACCCAGCCAACCCAAGTAAACTCTATAGCTTGGTAACGCTCTTGGGTGGTTCCCAAGAAATAATTGCCTCAAACTTCTCAAGGTCCATTACAACTAAATCTTATGATATGACATGTTCTATACTGTTAATATTTTACATCCATAACTAAGTCTTCAAGATATTTCTGTAAATATGGTTCTCTCAGAGTGTGTTAGGAACCTTCCTTATGTGTATCACATTATCCTCACCAGATACTGAATACACTATGATGTCATCAATGAAGGCCACTACAAACTGGTCTACGTATGGCTAGAAGATCTGGTTCATGAGTCCCATGAGCACTGCTGGTGTGTTTTTCATGCCAAATAGCTTCACTATGTACTCATAGTGGCCATAGAGACTTCTTAAATCCATCTTCGAGATGTCCTCATCTCGTACTCAATGCTTTTCATAGCCTGATCCAAGGTCTATCATTGGGAACCATCTTTCTCCATTTATCAGATCAAAGGGGTCATAAATCCTCGGTTGAGAATAATTTTTTGTCACAGTCACCTGGTTCAGGCACTGGATGTCCATGTGTAGAATCAAGCTTATGTCTGCCTTCTTGTAAAACAAAACCGGGGATTCCCATGGTGAAACTCTGGGCATTACGAACCCATTTTTCTACTAATCCTCCAACCGTACCCTCTAATCTCAAAGCTCTGTGGGGGAAATTCATTATGAAAGAGTAGATATATTTGTCATCCTAGGGTATAGATCAATGTAGAAGTATACCCCTCCAGGAGGAGGTAGTCTTGGAACATCCTCTGGAAATGCGTCCTTGTACTCATCCACCACAATAGGGAACTGAAAAATCAAAACATATACTGCTATGTGGGTAAGTATGGCAGTATGATTCTAACCCCATTATATATCCCTTAGTTCCCTAAGACTGGTGTGGACCACATTGAGGTCTTGGTTGTAACATGTTGACATGTATAGAACCTCCTTATTCTCTCCCAACTCCTATGTTATGTCTACCACCCTACAGAAGGCTCGGGGATAGATCCACCATTTGGTGAAGTGGTATCCTCACTAAGAAGAGGACTCGCATCACCACCTTCATCAAATCCTTAGCAACCTGAGGATTTTTCTCTACCCTAAACCTAGTAGGTCATTATTGTTGGAACTCGTCTAATGCACTAAAACTACATGCATCCCCTACCAATAGTGCTTGTAGTAACTGCTTACCAATGGGTAGTGGTATCATTGGGACACTACTCGAAGGTTGAATATCGGGAAATGGTCCTTGTACCAATGCCTAATCACTCTATGAAACATCCTCATGGTCACACACCAGAATCCTGACTCGCTGTCTGCATGGAGGCATCTTGAAAGAGAATCAAGATTACCATGGTCAATTTATTATATCCGGTGAGCTAGATCTGACTCAAAATGATCATGGGAAAACAATCAAAGACGCATGAAACCTATTTTTTCATGTGCTAGGTCAGAAAAAATAATTTAGGGTCTTGATGTATGGATACGTCAATTTCCGCACCAACAATATTCTCCCTGTCATGAAATATAAACTCGAAACACTTAACAATATTGCCCATCAAAATTTACAGACTCTTAGTTCTTCTTTTATAACCGACCTCGTATCATACCACTTTGTCACAACCCATCCCCCAAGGCCCATACCATGACTACCACATTATTTCCTTACATAGGCCAGGGGATGGTGACTAGCACTGAGTAGGCTTGTCCCAAATAAAGGAAGGTATTTTCCTTGAAACCTGTACACACATACAAAGAACAAACTACAGAATATAAACCAAAATTAAACCACAACTTTCACCGAGACAACTACTGAGAGTACAGTATTAACTGAAAGTAAAAAGGGGCTAGAATACATGACCAAAAAAATAAAGGAAAGTACAACTACCCTGATCCATTTTCTTGAGACCCCACATGAAGGTTAGAAGATGGATCATGTAGACATAGAAGTACGCCTCTCTGTCCCATCTCACCAAACACCACCAGGTCCCAGACCACCATGATCTCCATCGATGCATCAATCACCTACACGAGACACGACAAGTGTGGGCGAAGCCCACAAAGGGGTTAGTAACAAAATAGTCAATTGGGACCCCACACCACAAAGGAATGATCACAAAGTAAAAACACATAGAAAATACTAAATTACAAAGAAAAAATAGTAAGGACCACACAAAAAAGACATATCACACCAGACATAACTCAAAGTGTAGAAAGTAGGACTATCAGTAGTAAAAATGAACACCTTGGACTACTGAGGTTTCATCATTAATGAGTACCATAGGTGTGATGGTTTACAAAAAGTCACTCCCCGCCATGGGTCTTCCAGGTCACACAGAGCCACTCCCCACTTAGGAAATAATAGCAGATCTACACTGGGCCGCTTATATCTGGTCCACACAGGGCCACTTTTAGCTAGTTCACACAGATCCACTTAAAGTTGGTTAACATAGTGCTTCTTGTAGCTGGTCCACATATGGCCTCTTATCATCTATTCCTATAAGGTTACATAAAACCACATGTTAGTAGTCTTTGGGTCTCCTCAAGGTGTAGGATTCCCGTAAGTAGTGCACTTGTGTCCGGGAGAATCTACCCCTCAAGCTATTTATCAAATTTCAAATTCCATGGAATCCATACTTAGTGTATTCCAAAAGAATGAACTCGTCACGAGGCTTCCAACACTGTAAAAGGAGAATCAATCAGACACCCTATCTGAAATATATTATCATTTTAGTAAATAGGGGCTGATTGTGTCCAGGTCCGGTCTGACAGTCCCCCATGACCCAATCTGGTTTGGACGATCCAACTCAATTTGGTTGGGTATGCGCCGACGTCGCCTAGAGTAGCCACTAGAATAGGTCCACTGGGGCTTACTAGACGTCTCCCGGTCCGGCCGTGGGTCCAGCTTGCTAGGTCACCCAATTACCCGATTTCAGTTGTCCCAGCCCACAACTATTAGACATGTTCTTTCATAGCCCGGGCTACCAAGCGGCCTAGTTTGTCCCGTTAGCCTGACAAGCCACAACTGGCCAATTCACCTCGATCTCGTGACACTCCTCCAATGCAGCGCCTGAGTGGTGCAACCCTCTTGTACTGATCCGCTCATGTGGAATATCTCTACTGCAGGTCCAACCTGCCTCCTTCTGCTGACCTCCGTGACAACGACTTCTGTCACCTCCATGGCCATGTGTTATAGTCACATTCTGCAGCCACTCTCTGCCTGGATGAAACCCTTCCACCTATAGCTTCTACAACCAATGTAAATCCATCTATTTTAAATTTAAGGGATAGAGATATGGAGGGGATCACAAAAAATACCCAAATTGAAAAACCGGACCATTGTTCATGCTCTCCCAGGATCGTTCCAGTTAGCGGGATCAATAAGTATAGAGTTATAAATCACTATGATTTAATCATGGAATCATCCCAAAAATATTTTCCCCATCCCAAAAAAATATTAACCATCCATGAGTCAACATGTTAGAGAGTTGATTCACGTTCTTTGTTTAGAGGGTAAAAGAGAGAAATAACAATTCACTAAGAATTTAAACCCCTACCCGGGAAAATAGATTTCTCAAGGATGATCGTTCATCATCGTCCATAAATATACTATTCCAATTCTCTACCCAAGGGTATCATAACCTCTTTTTAATTCTCTAGAGTTAATTTTTAGAGAAATTTCCTTAAAATACTCAGAGGAATTTTCAAGATCCAAATCTAATCTCCAATTCCGGTTATCCCATTAAATGGGGAAAATGCATCACAACATTTCTATGCCACTGAGTTGCTGTTGTTACACTGTTTGAATTATGAAAAAAATATCTACTACATTGCATTGAGGCATTGTTATGCAGTTTGATTTTTTGAATGAAATTGTCAGCTCATCACTACAACGAAACAATAAACATTCAAAACAACAACAAAATTTCGAATAAAATAAAATTTTTAGGTTTATTTTTTTCTTCCTTAAAATTTTTGAAATATAACTTTTCCCATGACCAGTACTAGTCGAGGTTAAGTCCTGCGTAAGGAGAAAATCTCATTAAGAACTAAATAGTGGTCTGAAATATTTAATCCAAGTTACGGTTTGAGAGTTATGAGGATCAAAAATAAAATATGTTTTATTTAAATTATTTTATTTGTGGTTACATCCCAAAAATCATATTTTATAGTTGTCCCTCATCCACTGATGTTAGGCTCTGCATAAGGGAAGAAAACCCTTAAAAACTCATCAGTACTCTCAGATTTCTAATCAAAGTCACATTTTGTGAGTTATAATGATTTGAAAAATAAAATAATTCTATTTAATTATTTTATTTACGGTTATTCCATTTTCAGGTTTTCTCATTGGAGGCCTGCACTGACTAAACATAAGTCACTCCTAGGGTAAACTTTCCATCTTGAATGCAATTGTTCCCTCATATATCTAATCCGGGCACCAGTTTAATAATTATTCCATTTTTTTAAGAAAACCTCTCACACTCGATATTTAAAACATTATATTTTTTCGACGTACCATTCCAGGAACCTTGGGCTTCAGAATCACATGTCGTCTTAGCGTCTGGTCTTGAAATAATACGATTTATTTTTCTAAAAAATAATTCAAGGAAATCAGGGGAATTATACAATGAACATACATCAATACTCGAAGAAATGGATCAGATAGTTGAGGGGCTTGAAGAAGATGTTTTTTTATTTAATATTTAAACTGTAAAATAAATCAAAATAAATTTAAACAAAGATGAAATTATAGTTTTGTAGGTTTTTAGATATATATATTTTTGAATGAGTTAATCATGGTTCGGATCAAGTAGATAAATCCTTGAATGATCAAATATAAATTTATGGGAAAAGGTAGAATTGGATATCATATGTGAACATCAAAGGACAAAAATAGGTTGTACCCATGTAAAGGGAAGCATAATATTAGACATATCCCAAAATCACCTGATGTCCTAATAGAGAAAACATAAAACCACATAGAGAAAATTTTAAAAAATATTCCTTAAATATCTAGAGAGTATCACCAGTCAAATATCTATACAAAATTAGGGGAAATGTGGATATTATTGATGAGAATATATCTTGTCCTATAATATGTTAATTCTGCATATTTTTGGGCTATACTATTTCTTATTGTGAATATGAAATGAGATATCTAGATGGAGAAGAACCTAAAATTCATCGAAAGATTATGAGATCATATCGTTCATCATATAGAATAAAAAATATCTATTGATATTTTTTTCACTGTTCAAATTGTTTTCCATAATGATACTTATTTCGGGAAATGGAATGGTGGGCACAACTGAACTATGAGAAAATTCATTACATGTCAAATAAGAATAATTATCCTTGGAAATAGTTAATCTATATTGGATGAAAAATATGTGAGTAATTAGACCACAGATGCAGAGAAATGATGGTAAATTACACTTTTCCACTTCTTATTAGGCATATTTTGGAAGGGAAAAAAGATTGATAAAACCAACCGTAACGATATTTCTATCAAAGCTACAAAACCAATAGCACCTAGATTCATGATAATGGATGTGCATCCCAAATGTCTTGAAATGCAATTTTTTTTTGAAAATTATTAAGAAAATGATTTATGGAAAAGTGAGATTCAACAATGATGGTTCCTTAAAAATTAGAGGGGAAAAAAGAAATTATCAAATTATAATATAATAAAAAGAAGAAGTAATCTACACTGATTATTTGCATCAAAATCTCCTAAGTGAGAGTGAACTCTATAAATCATGACTGGTAGTGAAATTAAATCTAAAGGGGTGGAGCATCAATTGGAAGAAAACTAATTATCTCATGAAAATATTTAGGGAAAATAGTAATTTACACCAATTATATCGTAAATAAAACTCATATTTCATATAAAATAATAATAGAAACATTATATAAAACTAGATATTTAGTCACATTGATCAACAGATCATGTAAAACATATCCAAGATAAAGGAGATTTTTGAAATTCACAATCTGAATCACGACCAAGAAAGGCATGTGATGCTTTAATGTTATTGATGGTGGTTCCTAATTCTTATTGACCAAAGAACAAAATGTAATCAAATATTCTTGATCATGATAAAAATGATGAGTGTGATCCAATGATTTTGGATAAAACATAGGGTGATATTGAATTCATTATTTTTAATGATGAATATTTTAAAATTTCATGTGGGATATTTATATAGCACAAATGAATAGTGATTATTTTCATGAAGAGATATATCTTAAGTGTTGAGAATGAGGATGGTCTCAAAATAAAGATATTATGATCTTATAATGGAATAGAATTCATCTCCATTAAATTTTATAATTACATCAAGAAACATGGGATAAAGAATTTGTTTTCATTATTGATATAAAATAAAATATAAATGAGTTCATTGAACGCAATAATTGAAAGGTGAACAATAGGGATAGAACTATACTGATTGATATTTTTGTTACTTTTCATTACATGAAGAGGCCATTCATGTTGGGGTGTACAACAAAAATCGAATAGAATGTTTATAGGATAGGATATGATAACATTTGAGATATGGCATAGAATAATATCATCACTAGTTTAATTTCATATTTTTGTATAACAGTTTTTTTCTAATAAAAATATGTAAATTGAGGAAAGCATATTGATGATGCAGATGAGGGAATGTTCCATGGATACTCAATGAAGAGTAAAAAAACAAAAATTCTACAATAATCATCATAGAAATATTGTTGAATGAAATGATGTCAAAATTATTGATGAAAACCCAATGAATAACACGAGGATATCTTTTGTTGATATGATTAAGAATGACGGAGAAAGTGGAAGAAGAGAAGATTCAAATAAAAAAATTGTAGAAGAGCTTCCAAACAATTAGTGTTCTAAAAAATACGATGATTTAAAAGTAGAATTAGAAGAAGAAACCATTGATGATTAAACTCTAAGAGAACCTCCTTTATGAAATATAACAGAAGAAGTTGACCAATTAAACATAATTGGGGATTAGAATACACCTACAAAAACAAGGAGAATGAGGATTGACCCACAATACAATATCCTATCAATATTTGGACCAACCTCATTTGAATTAGTAGTGAGGGATGAATCCTAGGTGAAGGCTATGAATGGAATAGTAGATCATATTAAAAAAAGACATGGGATCATATCACTAACCAAAAAGTCATAATGTCACTGGAACAACATGGATATTTATAAACAAATTCAATATCTAGGGAAATGTTATCCGAAAGAGGGAATTCATAGTGTATAAAGGTAATGCATAAATTGAAGGAATTGATATTGAATAAATGATTTTTTTCAAATAAATAAAAGAGACTATATTGTTCTCTTCCAGGATATATAAGTTCAAATTGGGTATAAGGTATATCATAATGATGTCAAAACAGAATTATGAAATGGTGTAATTAAAGAAGAACACTATATTTAACAACAAGTGAGATTTTTATTTGAAATGATGAAATATGGTTTTTGGTTTTTTGAAAGAATATTAGGGCATAAAATAGGCTCCATGATTATGGTATTATTGACTAGATACATAACTGAAGAATCTATAATTCAAAATAGGATGTATCAATAATAATTTATATGTGAATATTTATTCAAGAGATCAATTTATGGTGATTGTGTATTTGATTGATATTATATTTAGTGGAAACATTAATGTATTAGTGGATATTGTTTCTAGTCATATGAAATCAGAATTTGAAATGTGCATGATTGGTGAAATCACATTATTTTTGGTGGTGTATGTGATTAAAAATATATACTAATCCATCATTTCTATGGAACCATTTCAAGATATATTCATAATAAATTCAATATTCAAGACTCAAAATCAATGTTGAATTCTATTTTAGTAGTGAAAAAATAAAAATCCCATGTATGGGAAATATGTGGATCCCACCATGTATATTAGGATAATTGGAAGGTTACAATACATGAAAAACATACATCCTGATATCATCATTGAAAAATGTTCCACAACATCCTTCAAAAGTAATCTGAGAGAAAGTCATTTGGTAGAAGTTAAAATAACCATCAGATATATTCAAGGAACTATAATCTTTGGATTATACATTATTATATGAATATTTAAAAATTTATTTCTATTCTATGATGCTAACTATGATGGAGATGTGGTGGATTGAAATTCTATAAGTGGTGGTTCATTTTTCATTGGAGGTAAATGTGTGGTATAGTTGAGATATAAATAAAAAATAACTTCTCTTGGTATGGTTGAATAAAATTATATCTTTACTAAAAGGTATTCACTCATATATTCTGTATTAATAAAAAACTGATAGATATTGGAAATGAGGAGAAACAATTGATGGTGATAAAAAGTGACAACATGATCATGATTAATCTTATAAAAAATTGAGTTTAACAGTTTCCTACCAAATATATAGAGATCTTATATCACCTCATCAACAAAAAAATTGATCATGTTATGATAAAAATGGATGATTTTGGAACTAATCATCAAGAGGATGACATCCTGAAAGAGCCATTGGTGGCACCAAAGTTTGATAAACCCTAGTTGAACCACGTTGTTCATCCACCTCCCATTGAATGAGGAAGATACTTTTTATTCACCATCCCCATTTTTGTTAACTATTTTAATCTATTTTTGGATGTGATTCATGTCTATGCAGGATATTTGATCAAGGGGTACTATTTTATTCATACTAGGGTCCCAATACTTGTTCATTGGGTTTATTTCCAAATATGGAGAATGAAATTCAATGAATTTTAGGTTTGGAAATTGAGGTTGGAAAATAAAATTTGACACACTTGTTTTCAAAAATAATTTTTTCTCATATAGACATAAAGAGATGAAAAATTTATTTCACTCTTATAATGTTTTTTTCATGACTACTACTATATTGAATTTATAAATAAATTTCAAAAAACTCAAATGGGGGTATAGTTGGAGCCATGGTTCTCATAGCTACAAATATTTTTTTGTGTTTGTTTTCAATCCACACTTGGATGATAATGTATTTTACACAATAAGTGATCTTATGGATTATGTGGCATCATTATGGATGTTCTAGAAATTTTCCGGTTTTTTCCAAATTTTCCGGGCCCAACATTTGGTGGATGGAGAAAGATATTTTTGGAAAAGGAAATATTTTTTTATAGATAACAATAGTTTCAAAAAATGTTAATGTATGCATCTAAATTTGTGCAAAATGGAATATTTGGAACCATCACATCAAAATTAGGATACAAAAAGTGCATCACAATATTCTGAAACATCATCAGAGTTTAGTTGTGTGAAAAAGGAAGTGTTGCACATTATAATGAAATAGTGGTGAAGTTGAATGAAGGGAGTTACACACTAATGGTGACATCAACATGATAATGTTCAGTGCCCAAAGAATGTGTTTCACATAAATGTTGAAGATGTATAAGAATTAAAGCTACATGAACCTATGAAATATAGAGAGAGTTACATGAAGAAGGTGATGTAAAAACATTGATGTTGGGTGAACCATGAATTCACTCATTAGGAAGGTGGCTCACAAGGTAGTTTCTAAAAGGATAAGAAAAGTATATTAATAGGATGATACCTCCAGTACACAACACATGGTTATCATCGATTATATGGAGTCTTTTCTTAGTGATAGAGTTGTGTGATATAGAATTTAATGAATCATGTAACTTCTATATATCACACATTCAATTTGTGTGAATGTTATATTTGAGAGAAAAAATAATTTTTTCATAAAAAGTTATGTGTTGCATGAAAGTAAAACAAGATGGAAAAAAGCTGATGTTTTTTCAAAATGTAGAAAATTTGCGATGAAAGCTCAAGAGTTTCTAAATTTGTAGAGCTTGAACATTTGGTCTGAGTGAAAAATGCATTTAAGTGCATCGATTTAGGAATATGGTAAAAAAAGTCTCTTGCTAATCAGATAAAACTGATTTATGTGTCCAATCTATTAAGGTGACCATCAAGATGAAAGGTTAAAAATGACATTATCTAATGTAGTGAGAAATAGGGAGTCGAAGGAGGTTGTCATAGGGAGGAAGTGTGTTATCCCTAAAATTTATGTATAGGTGGTGATCCAAGATTGGAGTTACCATGTATGACGTTTTTAATCAAAAATTTCTTGTGAAACTTAGGGGATCTAGGTACAATCAACACACTCTCAGTGTATTCTCCTTGGAATAGCCCTTAATGGTAAACCTAATAAAACCAATGTGTCCAATTTCTATTTATGCATATGGGTGCTTAATATTGTCAGGATTCAATTAAAAATGAATTTAAAGTTTCTACGAATGTGGGGGGAATCTCATTCTCATTGAAAGAAAATGTTGACACCACGAATCAATCATCCACTCTTAGGGTATTATAGTGTCTTATATATGGGATTCTCTCCTCCTTCATAAAAACTTCTAGCTTGACTCATGGGGATATCTATTCATACAAATCCACATAGTCAAAATCTCCCAATTGACAATATATCATGAGATGAAGAAGAAGTGGAGTCACAACCATGCACTAAAGATTTGTTTCATCCCTCTCTTCAAACAGTGTCAAATGCCTAAATTATATCTCACATAACACCTCCTTAACCATGTGAGTATGATATTTCAAGATCAGGTAATATAAAACCTAAATTTCTTTCCAAATATTATACAATATCTTTAATTCATAGTTTTATAGGATCTCTAGGAAATTCCTATACCTTTTTTTGATATCTCTTTAAGTGAAGATATACCTATGACATTAATGGTCTTGGTTAAAATTTAAATTCTCACCTAGAAGATAGTTCCCCCATATATTCAAGGTGAAGATTATCACAACTAAATCTATGTCATAGTTCTTGAACAATAATCATGGGATCTCAAAATCATTAGGAAATAGGTGATCACCCTTAACTTACTCTTAAAAATGAAACTGTTCCAAACTCATGATGCATCACAAAACACCACAAAATCAACACCCTCAAGTTGTAGCCATAAATTTTAATCATTGGGTAACATATCAATCATACCCTAAAAGGATTTATTACAATCCATAGTCCAGGTAGATGGATTCCCCTTCCATGTTAGGGATGTCAAATGGTTTATTATATTGGAAACTTCTACCAAAAACCATTCATAGTACCCTACCAAACTGTGAAAACTCAACACTTTTGATATGGACTGGGTTGGATCTCAATAAAGAATTTTGTAAATAATTCTTGGATCCATAACTAAACCATGATATGTAACGAAAATTCCTATATAGTAAAGCTATCAAATTAAAAATTAAAACTATGAGAGATTACCATAATACTAAACATCCTGGTGTAAGTATAGATCTATCCACAAATAATAGACATATAACTCCTTCATTTGAGAGTATAATATAATTTCATCAGAGAATAAAACTATGAAATGATCTTAGTATGACTGTATGATATATTTAATATTACACATAAACATAGAAGGGGAATTTTTCACATCAAAAGGAATCACCATGAACTTATTGTGTCTACAACTTTATTAGAATGTCATCTTCAGAATATCATCCTCGCAAAACCTCAAATGATGGTATCCAAACCTCTGATGTATATTCAAAAACAATCTCACATATTCAAAGTGACTAAAATGATCATAAGTCCTCAATATGTGGTACTTTTTCTTCATCATTAACCAATTTAGGTGATGAAGGTCAATAGAAAATTCAAACTCCCAACCACTGATTTCATAAAAAAAATATAGAGCTTCCCTGAGGTACACAATGGGTTGGATTAAATTTTTTTCTTGAAGGTGTATAAACTGTAACCTCAACATATGGAGCTTGATTGGGGATAGCATTATGAAATAGAATATATCATTGTGGACAGAATGTACATGTCAATATATAAGTTAATCTTAATACTTGGAGGTATTATTGGGAAATATTTTAAAAAGACATAAATATTATTAACCACTAATACTAGAAACTGGACACCTAATGATCCCACTACACCAAGAACCAAACTCATTAACATATGGGTGATAGGATACACAATTTTCCCATGAGCCCCACTTTCATGGCCTTAATATCACCCTCACCCATGATTGTGTGTCTCATCTCATCTATGATGATTAAACTAACTCTCAAATGAATAAAGTCAATTTTGAAACACAACAAGGATAAGTATTCCATTCCATGGATAACATTATACTATTTCAGAATGAAAAACTTATGGTCCCATGAGAATCTATCTACACCTATATCTAAATAAGACTACTAGAATATTTTAAATATAAAGGAATATCTCACTGTTAGAACCTCTGGACATAACTACATGGATAAATTCACAACTATAATATCAACCACTCACAAACGGTATAAAATGATTAAATATTGACTCATTCCAATCCCAAAATTTACTATGGTAAGAGTAAAAAATACTTATATCATATCTCAAATCCTCTCATGATTTACCAGATAATATCCATCCATAAAATGTATCTTCCTATAAAATTAATGATAATATATTTTCCCCTAGAATGGGATACTAGGGGGTGTTTTTTGTCATTGATCATAGTGTCATCCTCCACATAATGATCCTTTCCCCATAGGTCCAACTTTTCCACCATCACTAGCTCCTTATAGGGGACCTCCCTAACCATACATTGGAGATCACTAATCATGGAGTTGGCTTTACCATGGAGGCACATCTACTACATGATCACCATCCATATTAGTATGGTATATGAAGTTATGATCATTTTGAAAGGACCCATAAGAATCATACTATCACCCATATTATGGATATTCAGATCCCCTACATTAACCCTATACTGAAAACCCATGTGTTTGAGTCTAGGAATGTGTATACCTGATGCACCAAGAACACGAACAGTTATGGGTACAATATACTTCAGATGAATCCACACCATGATGGCCATTTCTAACTCTGGCACCCTGACATCCCTCTAAAAGAAGTTTCTCTATATCCATGTAACAATATAACACTCTATCATAATTTTTAATACATAAGGATACCATGATAAAGAATATTTAACTATGATTATCTTCCTCAAACATCCATAGGAAAAAGTATCCATCTCACACCATATTTAGGGAGTAAATCATTAAGACGATAAATCTAGTGGAATAATCATAAACTATCATATAAACCTGCTATAGACCAATAATCTTCTTATTCCACACATAGAACAAGTTTTTTGGCTAATTCTCATTGTAGAACTGATGATGGAATTTTAAACCAGTAAGTATCACCAAATATTGAGACTCCACCAATGACTTTCATATCCATGAAGAAATATGGGAAAAAGTGAAACTATCAAGTTGATTGTTGTCTAAAAAATCCTAAAAACTCACAGCACTACCACATTAAAATCCTCTACCTCAAAAGGTTATGTATCACCATGAATCCTTATTATTCTCTAGAATTGGAACTCATACAACTTAATAAGTTTATGAGAATCATAATCTGGGTCTTCTAAAGTGATCACTTATCCATCGTAGACTTGATATTCCACTTGAAGCATTGGTGAAAGATCCACATGCTACTCAACATGTGGTATAACTACTCAAACAACTAATAGATGAAACAACTCATGGGATTTACCTAATTCGTGACCTAATTGTAAAACTAATAGTTTTCAAAATCATGTATTAGTACCCTATATGGTTATCATCTTTGGGAAATACTAAAAATAAAAACTAGTACCCTATATAGATGAGTATATATAGTGATCTGAATCAAGAAGGGCATGCATGTGAATCTAGTATTATATATGTTCCATTAGTTTCAATAAAATAGTTATCATTGAAATTCAAATCGAAAAACAGGTTTTCAGAGTCCTTGTGCAAGGACATGTTATCCTTTTGACCAAAAAAAGGCTCCCTTCCCAGAGATCGAAACATTTTAATCTCCAAAAACATTTCCCTATTTTTCAAAACCAAACCTCAAAACACGGTCCATATCCACCCACTCACAATGGGAAAGAATCAATTGATACCACACTATTATGAATTAGACCACCAAGCCCTTATTATCTCGGAATATGCTAAGTGAGATATCCTAAACATGTGTCCAATATTATAGGGTATGGAAAAAAATCACTGATTAGGAATAATACTGAATTATAATCCTTATCTTATGTACCAATACACACCCAATTAGATCTATTCAAAATTATTGTTATATTATTAGAAACTAATCATCAAAAGTTTAATCCCTATATGTAATAGCCATTGGTAACGAATCAAGGGATAAAATGGGAATACAAATGATAACATGGGAAAAAATTCATGTCCATCCAAAATATTATTTCCTAACATTACCACCACTAGAAATATTGAAATAATAATGTGTTCTAAGTTAACATTCTCTACAACTGACCATTGGACTTGGTGGACAAATATATGTACTACTATGCTTCTCTGAATTCACCAATCATCAATTATCCATCATTATAAGATGTAAAAAATGCAGGAAATGACTATTCATGGGTGACTCTATAAAAAGATAGTCGGAATCCATGGAAACCAAAGGGGATAAATAAAAAGAAGCATTATTTAGTCTAACACATAATGAAATACTGTCAATAGAAACCTAAGATACGTGATCAAAAGATACCCCATAATGAGAGAAAAGGGATATCCATATTCTTAACTATATATAAATTATGGGTCATTTTTCTTATCCGAGAGGCCTATATTTGTTGTTTAAAACCTTGTGAAACCTCTACATAATTAGTGTGGAGTTACTGCAACTCACTAGTTTTCTATACAACTAAGGGAGAACTATATTCGGAAGTGGACTGACTCCACATAGGTGTTCGAATATGGGGGAGTACGTCTCAATAGATAAAGGGACAATTATATACAATAGTATGGGTGAGTAATAACCCTACCTTTTTAAAAATTATGGGGGCCCACACCATAGTGTAATAGTAGAGTACTGACCTGGAATCTCTATAATAAACCAGACCGATCACTCCCAATTCTCAAGCATTACTGATTAGATAATTCCACTTGAAACACTATGTTTCAAATCAATGATTCCATACCAAATTCCTCCATTAACACATATGTGAAAAAATGTTCATTATAGGCTAGTCACATGCCAAATACCATGTACCTATGAAATAGATACACATGAATGATGTCCCCAAGAAATAGTATATGACTTGTAGATTTTATACATGGTGTGTCTGGGAAACCCCAATTATAACCATATCTTCTAGAACTTATCCCCATTGCTATATAATCTAGCCATGTCCCTATAATTTAGACATATAAGTGTTCCTTAGCCATATCCGAGTACATGTGCTTGTGTACTATGGATGTACCTATCTAAATAGTCGTGTGTATGTTCATGTAATCAATGGTACATTCTGATTTCCCAACATTGGGATATAAAGAATGTATGTGTCATACATGGTGTGTGAAATTAAATTAAACCTAAAACCCTCAACATCATAGTAGTGGGACTATATTATTGTAATTATATGTACTATATTCCTTCAAAATAAATATTTTCATGCACCCATTGTTCTCCACATGGGTCCAATTGCACCTCCTAATCCTTTTTTCTAGCTATAAATATCATCTATGGAATAAAGATATATGTTTATTAAACTCTAATAGTCACTATTTGAGATCTTCTAGCCAAAAAAAATATATTTGGACCATTCCTATTGTAAAATAGTATCGTATCATGTCATCCATGGGAGAAAAACCACGATCTGACCTTAGATCTACGTTTCTAACACCCACATCCAATGTCTCTTCACAATAAAATAAAAAAATTATCTCTTAATAAGCCACACATCTACCATGAATCTATTGATTTGATCACACTTAAATCCTACATGACAATGTCGAACCATGACACCATTATACAATAATGAGGAATGCAACGAATAATGTGGTGGAGAGGATAAGAAAAATGTAAAATCTTCATTGAAAAATATTATCCCAACCAACAACCATGAGTTTTTGGATAAAAAATAAGGTGAATTACAAGATGTAAAAGGATAAAAATTGGGTTAAAGAACACCAAATAAGTTGGTTCTCATGTGTTGAATAAGAATCACAACAAATAATAATCTATTAAATTATTTATTCATATCAAATAAATCATGTGTTTAAATCCATGAAATAACACAACCAATCAATTTTTTTATCGATCATATACAATGACTGGTTCTATTATTTTTTCACTTAAAATATATAGGAACTTATTTTTTGAAGATGAATCGTTCAAAAATATATTGTTTCTCCATGATCTATTTACGTTCATCAATGAAAATCTTCCTTGGAACCTACAATATCCACATGTTATGATGATAACCCTACTTATTTTCCTTAAAAAATATTATAATGATGTATATAATGTTTTTTAATTTTTTATATGTTTTATATAAATAAATATATAAATTACTTAATTAACCCACAAATGGTTTCCATCAACCCAATGCCCGAAACCTATAATATTTATGTTGCACCTATGGTAAACACATTTTTCAAAATAAAACAATTTTTATAAATTTACTACAATAATTATTGATCAATGGAAAAAATATTTATTCCAAAAATATTCTTGATCATTCTTTATTATATTTAAATATTTTTAATATTCTATGTCAGGGTCCTTTAACACCCAAACAAAATGCCTATTGTGAGAAAAAATACATAGATATATATAAAAATATTTAATAGAATAAATCAAAAAAACAAGATTCACTATAATGAACTATTTTGTGTTGGTTTTAATCTACATAAATTAAGAGGCAGAAAGATTCTAGTAATGGTATATGAGAGCATATTCCTTAGCATAATGAAAAAAATAGTGTTTTGATATTTCATTTATTTTTATAACATTTCGTCATAACAATAATTTCTTTTGGAAATTAAGGAATAAAAATAATTTCAATATATGTTCTTTGAGAAGGGATACGAGTCGATAAGATATTGGTATATTTGGAAATAAATTTTCAAAATTTTAAAAATATGTAGAATACTACACTTTTTCTATTGAAAATAATAGGGAGAAAACATCTTATATCAGAATAGTACATGGATCATCAATTATGAAAATAAAAATAAATATAATTTAGATGTAGTAATTTTTTCTCAAAAAGTGATAGAGAACTAAACTATCAAAATTTATGATAGTTTTTGAACATCCCACATGATAAGGAATATGAATTTATTAATGAATGTGAATCTTAATATTAATGGAGTGGTTTTTTTATAAACGATAAATCACTGAAAAATAAATTAAATTGAATGTTGACAAATCATTGAGATGTATTAAAAAATATAACATTTCTTATAATTATATACATAAACATCATCACTTGAGAGTAAGTTAATTTTATATATCAAAAGACAATTTTTTTAATTATAATGGATACCATATTATAAAAAGTTTATAAAATCATAATGAAATTGTTAATAAGAAATGCAATTTTTTTCTAGTGTATATAAAATTGAAATAACATTTCTCAAATTTATTTTAAATAATATTTTATGGAATCTACCACTTCACAATATACACATTCAATTAATATAGAATCTATCAATAATATTCTCTATGACCAATAATAAAAAATTTAATTAGTATGGATAAACAACTTCTTATGCATTCATTAGACAAAAGATAAGGAGAAATTATAATATAAAAATTATTTAGAAGGTATAGAATTTTATTTATTTAGTTCATGAAGGTATCAATGGTCCAATTTAATTTCCTTGTTTTTATATATAAATGTATTTAATATTTTATTTTAATGAATACAATAGAATATTTTTCATTTTGTTTATATAAAATAAAAAAGATATGAAATTTATTTAAATGTTTTAAAAGGTAGATTGAAACATGATATGAAGATTAACAAAAATAAAATGATAAAACAATAATGTAGATTATACTTTTATTGATATATACAATTATTACGAGGAATGTGCTATGAATCATAATTTATCATTTGTGACTAAATGAAAAAAATGCAGCTGTTAAAAGGACAAAATAGATTGTTAATAATACAGAAAATATAACATATACAAAAAGGAGTATGTCATAACCTTATTTGATAGAGGAAATTAAAGAAAATATAAAAAAATACAAAATAGGATCAATAAGTCCAAGAGAGAATAAAAAACCATATGTGATGTGGTGTCAAATAATTTATATGTTAAAACACATTAGAATATTTAATATTTAAAGTTATAATTTGAGACAAATATGGAAATTAATGAAACTATAGTAATATAGTGGGTGTTGGAGAATTCATGTCCTACTCAATTGCGATTAAGGATTAAAAAATAAACAATTTGGGAAAATAATTATAGGAAATAAATGATTATAAGGTTATAAAAGATAAATTGTGGAATAAATGCATAATTTTATTGTTCTATGAGATTTACGATGAAGAGGTTAGTTTTGAAAAAAACTAATTTATAAAAAATTTATTAAAAGGTGAGATTATGAATGATCATTTTTATTAATATGTTTTTGTGGAATAGACTCACTCATTGACCTCATGTAAAAGACAAAGAGATGAAATATTTGAATAAAAATTTATTAGAGATAAATCTACTAAAAAAATGTTGGGGAGTGTTAAACACACTACTATTTCATAACATATGGATATAAAACAATATATAAACTATAAATAGAGTAATCTCAGATTAAATCCATGAATGATTATTTTGAACAAATTGGGAAAATAAAAAAATAAATAAAATAAAATAGATTAATGTTAAAAACATCATTTGAAAAAATTCCATATTAATGATATAAATATGATATTAATGGGAATTTGGTTAAGAATAATGTTTGTATTCACTATAATGGTTATTATTAGATTTATAATCTATACATAGAAGAAACATTCCAAAAAATTTTGATACATGTGTCAATCATAAATATATCGCACATTACATTTCAATGATGTATTAATGATTATGAAACTTATGTGGGAAATAAATTAATCAAATATAGTGATCAATAAATAATTATATATTGAACATATTTTTTAATTTTCAATCATGAATCCATAAAAATGGTTTTTTGACTTCAAAAGCAATTTATGGAATTAAATGAGAACCATGAGCATAGTATACACTATTACACCATTATTTTTTGTTGTAAAATTCATGAGATGTGGTGTAAATATATTCCTCTATGTGAAATCATCACAATAAGATCAATTAATTGTAATTATATTTGTGATGGTATCATATTTTCAGGATAAAAGAAAAAATTTATTGATAAATATGAAAAAATCATTTGATTAAAGATTAAGATAGGATTGACTGTTGATCTTATTTAATATATTTGGTTTTATGTAGATTAACTCGATTAACACTAATTTATTTCTGAAGAAAATTTTATATTATGGATAATAATTTTTTTAATTATTCCTAACAAGTTTTATATCCAATAATTTTTAAAAATAACATTTGTAAAATTTTGTTCGAAGAGTCATAATAATACATATATTTTGGATAATGATTTGAATTTCATTATACATGATTAAAAAATGTCAAATTTAATTTATGATACCTTTTAGGAAGTGAAATAAAAATATAAATCAAATGAATAACATCTCACTATTATAAATATAATCATGAGGAATATTCATTGTTCCTTTGATTATGGATTGAAGTTAGATATAATAGAACACCAAAATTTATTATCTTACTAAATGTATGTTGGTCTATAGTTGTTGTAGATTTGATATCTAGAAGGTAATTTAAATTATTTTCTTTTAGAAAAAAATACGTTATGGAATCTTAAAAATAATTAAAGTTAATTACATGGTATTTTTAAAGAATAACACAATTATAGTCCAATGAAATGGACTCGAGTAATATAGATGAAATAAAATCCATAGGATCATCATGAAGTGGTTTTTGTATCCATTGATATTTTCTCGATAAAAAGGTGTTATTGAGTCAATTAACTAACCAATAAATAATTCTCAGATAGAAAATATTTTAATTTATTATAATTTTATTAACATTATTATAGAACATTGATTTTTCATTGTAGTCCATATTGGATCACATAAACCAGTAATGAAAATTTCCACTAAACTATTGTCTAGGAAAATGATTGTGGAAGATAAATACGATATTAATGTTCATCCACCTCCATATTCTTGTGAAAATTTGTAAAATTCCCTCTATAAAAATAATTTTTCTATATTACATGGATGTTAAAAATATAGAATGTATTTCCAATTAATTTTATTTAAAACTAGGATAATGGGGATGAAATTTATCAATGGATAAAATCATGAAATTCTCAAATCAAGGGATATAAGTCTATCAAATAGGTGGAGTTATTGATATATGGGAAACAGGGAGATAAATATATATCATAAAATATAAATTAATGATTAATTACATGATTATTTTTGTGAATTTATTGACTTTCATGTTTTGAAAACTAGTTCATAAATCCCATGTTTGATGAAATAAATTAAGGAATGCCATTCCTGATTAATATCTTATTTTGTACAACGTGTATCCCTCAACATGATAAAGAGTTTCAATTTAATTATTCATTATCTATTTGGTTTTTCTAAAATAATTTGTTTTTGTTATTTCACTTTGGATTTGAAACAACCCCAATGAAATAGATATTTGTAACTAAAGATATTTATGGAAAATATTATTGGAAAATAAATAATTATTTTTCTATGTTATTTTTTCAGATAATCAATGGGTGAAATTTATTTTAATGGATGAAAAATGATAATATTTTGACCATTTATGTGAATGGAGAATACATGGAATTTTATTAATAATTTTTATAGAGGATTTATCAATTTTTTATCAGTGATAACCACATCAAGGTGTGAAAAACCATATACATAATAGAATAATGTGATCTTGGTGAATGATGACTTTTGAAAAAATCCCTTGAGGCCATGATTTCAATAACCATGTAATATTTTATATATTTTTATATTAAAATTTCATAAGTTCCAAATCATTATGATAGAGTGACATTCATGGCCCAAAATAATGAATAAAAATAGGATTTTTATTTTCCAAAATGTTGTGGTGTTAAATAATAAAAAGAAATTGAAATTCTAGAGCATTATACGGACAAAAATTGGGAAAAATATTTTCAACTATAAATAGCGGGGGTTCATTTTGAAGTGATTATTATGATTCATGTTTTTTCATAAATATTTATTATGAATAATAGGTGTTTGAATTTATAACATACATAGAAATGGGAAGTCAATTGTTTTAGAATCAAAGATAATGAATGTTTTTACAGGGGAGTATTAATGAATTTTCTAGTGATATAATATAATATATTATTTTTACGAACACAATTTATTGAAAAGTCGTGACATGATGAATTAATAGTTACAAATGAACAAATTATAAAATAAATATGAATTTAGAAAACTAGTTTTCAGGATAATGGTACAATCTTGACCAATCCAAAATATGGTGGGTAATGACATTGACATATTCTTTGATGGTTTAAAAGTAATGAAGATAAAAATTGATTTATATTAGTAATGATATGTATCATATATTACTAAAGTAAATTTATTTATAATGGTTGTATTTGAGGAGTATTTATGTTCTTGCATATATAATTTTGAAATAAGAAATATTTTTGATATTAACGAAAAAGATATTGGATGATGAAAGTTAGATTATTTCATGGTATAAATATATTATAGTAAAAAGATATTCATTATATATCAAGAGTTTTGGTTTCACATAGGGGATATATTATTATTATTATTATTATTATTATTATTGATATGTAATTTATTAAAGGATAAATATTAAATTAAAACACTCCGGTTAATTAGATATTTGAATATGCTACCAAAATTCATTGTGAGTGACCATAGCATCATAAATTTCCATTTTATTAAATGATGAAATGTTTGGAAAGGAATATAGATTATTGATACCTAGTATATAAAATTATCCTTACCTAAATATTATAACTATATATTTTCAATAGATATTTTTTATACAGCGCATCACCACATCTATTCTCCTACGATGTCACCCATTATAGTGAACCATGTAATTTTTTTCTTGAATTTAATTTCTATATTTTCATTTATTTTATTAGTTAATTTTTTGATTTATTTATCATGTTATTTTTAATAAATAAATAAATTATACTTTATGGTTAATAAAAAATTTACACCTACATTGATCCACCTATTAGAATTTGAGTAGGCTTATGGTTATAAGTAACATGTACTAGAACTATAAAGACCCCACTGTGGTATATCGTAATCTTAGTGTTCCACCAAAATATCACATATAATTAGAATCAAGATACATAATAGATCCAAAAAATCTAACATCTTTGATACCATTATAACATGACCTTGTGAACATGGAGCCCACCAAGGCTGGTGGTAAGCTGAGTGTTCGACGTCTAGCATACCTCTAATTAGTCCGAGGCTGGATAATATCACCAAGAAGTAAAGAAAACATACATTGGAATCCTTATATAATAATAAACCACATCATACATGAAACATAAATAAGAATGATATAAATAAAAACACATTCTATATAAATTTATAATAGATCTGTATAATAATATATGCGTAAGATAACCACAATCTAATAAATTATCCTATGGAAATACCCATTATAAATTTCTCCAAATGGGATTAAGTGTGATTAAATTATATGTTGATCTATTATAACCAATATAGAAATGTTCCTTTAGAAGTTTTTGAGTGTCTAACAAAAAAATCCATGGAAATGTTATCCCATTTATAATACTTTATAGGTAATGTTTGTAACATCCCATTATAATTTTATCTCCCAAACTTAGACTTATAAAATTCTATGAACCGAGATTCAAACTTTAAAATTTCTCTCTTTAGGTTGTGTAACCAGAAATACTAATTAATATCTATTTACCACATTTTACATCCATGATGAATAGAGAATCAAGAACTATGATATTCCTTTGTTACATATCCTTCTTCAAATATGATATGAATATAACACATATATAATTAATGAATATTATAATTCCATTATAATCGAGGGTAGACTCAGGAAAATTTCTAACCCTATTCTATATCTCTGAATTTTCCATCTGCTTCTCTTTATTCTTCAATTATATTGATTGTTGGACAATTATTTTATAAAGATATGGTTTTCACCGTTCATTCAAGATCTCCAGAACCATCCATTGAAAATATTGAAATATAAGATCCTTTTTTATCCTTATCATTTATAAGCTAGAATATACCATTCAACATAAAGTATTAGCCACTTTGTTTTCTTTCCCATGGTGGTATTGTATTGAGAGTTCATAATCTTCAATCATCTAAAAAAATATTATTTGGTACATATTATAAAATTTCCATGTCAAAAAATACATTAAAATTGTATGATCATTATATATATATATATATATATATCAAACCTCTATCAATATAGATAATTAATTCTTATAATTAATGAAAACATTCCACTACTAAATCCAAATCATGAGTTGGATAATTTTTTTCAAGAACCTTCAATTTTCATGATGCATAAGTTTTAGCCATGTCATTCTACAAGAAAACACATCCTATCCCATTATTCAATGCATCAATATAGATTAAAACCCATTATCAAAAATATTTTAATTAAATAATTGGATTGTGGACTATCTGTCTCTTTAGTTCCTTGAATGTTTCTACATATCCATCTATGTAGATGAACATGGATCCCTTATGAGTTAACATGGTGAGTAGACTAGATTGTCATGATAAATAATCTAAAACCAATTAAGAATAAATAAAATCCCTTGAAACAACGTATCTCTATCCTTTTGTTTGGTCTTGACCAATGTAAAATAGCCACAATCTTTGGTGGATACACTAATATACCCACATTGAGAATATATGACCAAAAATGAAATTATTTGTAGTAAAAGACCACCATTTTTTTATTTTTCATACACACTTTCCTTACATAATATATATTGTTCAATTATCTTGTTATATTAATTCTCTTACGTTGTGTTTTAATAGATATTAATATCATCTAAAAAGACTATAAAAAACTGAATAAGTAAATCACTAAATAATCTATTCATGGAATTCATTAAAATACAGGGGTAATTGGAAGTATAAAAATCCATCACTATAAATTCTAAGTGTCCAAAATTTGAGTGTAATATTGTCTCAAGTATATATTTATCCTTAACATTAAATTTGTTATATATAGAAATATGTTCAATCATGCATAATTATTAATCTCAATGTATTTATTCAAACAATTCATAAATATGGGGCTGAGGATACTTATTCAATATTGTGAATTTTTTTTCTCTTTATAATCAATATAGCATCTTATTGATCCACATTCGTCATAAAAAAGAATAGGGGAACCCCAAGGTTACAAAAAAGTATTAATAAGTCCATTTTCATTATTATATTGATGTTTACTCTTCAATTTTTGAAACTCAATCTCGGCCATTCAATAGGGTGTCTTTAAACAAGGTGTGGAACTAGGTATAAGTTATATTTAGAATAGAACTTCATGATTCAGTGGAATAATAGGAAACAATTTATATAATGACATAAAAAAGATTCCATATAGTAGAAATATATTAAATTATTACATTCTCTACAACCATTCGAGATAAACACATATTTTGAATGATAATCATGACCAAAGTAATGAGCGTGATTTCAGTCAGATATATGTATTTATGTAATGGCCCGGACCCTCCTGGTCTAGTACATTGCAAAAAACATGGTCCCATCAAATGGTTCCACCAAAATTGTGGCACTGGTCATAGTCTCACACTAAGATGGTGGCACTGCTTACGGTGGCACCAATCACTGTCTCACACCGAAATGGTGGCACCGGGATGGTGTCCTGCCCTTGTTTCTTTTTGCATTTTCTGACTCCTTCCACTTCCTCAACGTATCTTTGGACATAAAAATAATTTAATACACCCTTTCAAAGCCATTTAAATCCCATAAATTAAATATGGAATTTCCCCAAGAGACGAGCAACCCTTAACTTACCAAAACATGTGTTTTTTCTCCCTGGTGTCGCACCATTTCCCCATTCATTTCAGTTCATCCCCTATCACACATTTTCTTCTGTTTAATGGAAATACTTAAAGCATCATCCATTATGGCCAACTCTCTGATAAGAATTATTAAATGAAAATTAATTCCATCGTGTGTAACCACCCACCCATGTGGAGAAACCATGTTCCGCCTTTAAACTGTTCAAAATTCAATGTCCCATAACTCCAGGATCTCTCCTTTTTATCGCACAATAACTTCTTTTTATTCTTCTTTTTCTTCTCAGCTATTCTCCTTTTTTTTCTATGTGCATTTGGAGTCCACCCTTCCCAAGGAAAGTGATACGCCTATGATAAAGCTTTTCTACCCACCCTTGTAGTCCTCGATGTTTCTTCCCTTCAAGTCACACATCCCCAGTTCTCGGCGCGTGGAGAAAAACATATATCTTTGATCATCAGGTAGAGTTTTCCTTCACCTATCTTTACTGTGTCTCATGCGGGGAGGGCATGTTATTGTTTCTACGGGGAAGGATGAAACCAAACCTTAATAAAGATAAAAAATGAACTTTTAAAGAATTAAGGGGTGTATATGATGATGATGTGGTGCTATTTTATCTTCCTTTATATGTTGTGGATTATGTGGACTTACGTCCACTGAGAATCATGTCCATTGGTGGTCCTTCATTGTGCACTAATGAACCTTGTCTTCTGTGATGATAAAATGGATGTAACATGGAAACTATTTAATCACAGAAACTAGGGTGATTAAATGGATGCCCAATAAATAAGAATACATGTGTGATCACCCTGGTTAATCCAAAGGAAAGACATAACTAAATAAATGGAATAATCAAATTTGAAAAACCCCCTTCCTATGTTTTGGTGGTGTTTACAGTTGAGGCTTGGGAAGTGACGTGGATGGGGATGGGATCCTCTACTATTGTGCAGTTGTTGGTTTGTGGATCTGAGGCATTGTGGGGCTATATCATTAGGCTTGGTTTGGTTCCAGTACTCTGAAGGATCTCACAGATCCCTTTCTCTGATGTTACGTTACAATAAAATCAGATGTGAATGCTTAAATTGTTGTTTGGACGTTTACCAATCCATGGTTCGTGGTTATGCCTTTTAGTTTCCCAATAGAGTTGTTTTTACTTAAATGGAATCACTTGAATGTGAAAACAAGAATGGGTTCAATGGGAAATTATCATTTGGTAATGGTTCTTTTTTTTGACATGGTTGTGGCTGTGGTGTTTTCTATGAATAAATAGTAATGGGGGTGTTTCTGATGGGTTGTTTTGGATCCCTATGAATGGGATGAGTGCTTGTTACCTATATGTGTATTCTAGTGTTTATGTTTCTTATTTGGGCCCCACCCATGTTGATCACTTCGTGCTGAACTCCCCCATTTCATGGGGGGGGGGAGTTTTTCCCAACACTCCTATGAGTGGCTGGTTATTAGCTACTTTTCTGCTCATTTTTTCAAGTATCCCAAGATCCTTTGGGCAAGGATATGACGACCGGAGGTCCATTATAGCCCAAGATTCATCGGGCAGGGTAGTGGTGGTGGTTGTCCTAGGTGTTTTCGGGTAGACTGTTTCCCATGTATCTTCGGGATGAGGCCCAAGTGTCATCACATGTGGTTTTAGTTGTTTTGCCCAGGTGTTTGTAGGAGGTTTGTGTGGTAGTGATACCCCAGGTGTTTGCGGGCGAGATGTGTGGCTGTGGTAGCCCAGGTGTGTGCGGGCGAGGGGGGGGGATGGATGTGGGACTATGGGGAGAATGGTGGGAGAGGTTTGACATGTAGGATGTCTTCAATAATTAGTGGGACATTGGAATGGGGTACCCAAATATCTATGTGCTATTACATTTTCATTACCTGACTTGGGTTATTTGGGGAGTGTGGCTTGGTGAGGTTTGGGTGGATAGTTTCCCTTGATGGGTGTTTTGGTTATTTCTTTTTCTCATGGGGAATTATAATTCCTCCACGCTTGTTCATGAGAGCTTTTGGTTTTCCCTTCGGAGTAAACATGTATACTCACCCTACCAATATAAACTGCTTTCAGGTTTCCAGGAGGACATTAGGGATCGTGCGGGACCATACTAACTCGGACTCCGGGACTGTTACTCTCTCTGTTTTTATTTTCATTGGTACTTTACCTTTGAGTATTCCTTGTACTTTTGTAGCATTTACATTTGAACATGCATATGGGAATGGTTTTCTTTTTCCCTTGATTTTTCCTCCAGTTTTGGTGTTGTTGGTATTTTCTATCTTATCTCCATATCCTACTAAATAAAAAGGGTAATGCCTTCCACCATTTTTGTAATTCTATACCCTTGGTGCTAGTTTCCACTCTGGGACCTATAGAAGGCAGGTATCGGGGGTCATTATGTCTCCTTTAACTTGATGAAGGAAGGGTTGGGAAATATGTTGTCCCTTCTCTCATCTTTGTGAAGGCGGGTCATGACAGAATGGTATCAAAGGCTATTGAGAGATAGGATGGATCTTGGGGTTAGGCATAGTGAGGATTGCACGGGATGGTGGGGAAATAGTTCTAGGCAATCTTGTCTCCTGAAATCGGCCAGGGAAGACTGGATAGGACACTAGATTTTAGGGCCCCACATGATTTAACACAAGGGCTTTGGGCCTACCGAACGACTATGTGAGGATCCACTGATTATAGGGTAGAGACCCTTGGAAAGGAACAAGCATTATAATGACTTGGGTTCTTGTGTGTTCGTGGGTTCCTAGGAATTTTAAATAAGTAGGGTGTTTAAGGAAAATTTGAAACCAACCTTCTACACTACTCTAACTTAGGAAATCCTTATTTACCTTGTAACTATGGCACCAGGACAATGGCCATGAGTAGTGTGGGTGATTGAGGCCCCTGAGGTTGTCATGGCTGATTGGCAGATGATGGGCTTAGAGGAGGAGGACAATCAGTGGCAGAGAATGCTTTGTGCCTTTCAGCGGCAGAACCCTTGGATATATGAGGGTAGCACCTCAGACATGGAGACATAGAGCTGGCTAGAGGAGATAGTGATAGCTTTCAGCTTTATCCGGGCTCTGATGGAGTACTGGGTCCCTCTAGTTGTAAGCTAGATCCGGGGAGTGGTGCCTCAATGGTGGAATCTCTACCATGGGGAGAAGAGGGAGATTGAGGTTACGTGGAATGACATTGAGAAGGAGTTCCAGGCGGAATTACTCTCTTCCATGATGAAGGCTGAGAAGAGGAAAGAGCTAATCTCCCTCCAGTAGGGGAGCTTGTCGGTATGGGAGTTGGGGATCAAGTTCAAGGATCTCCTTCACTTTTCTCCGGACCTCTTTCTAGTTGAGGAGTCTAAGGCGAGACGTTTAGTGGAGGCACTTCGAACTTCTCTTCAATATGCCATTACTATTATCTCCCTACCGACGTACATGTAGGTCCAGAAGAAGGATGATGTGTTTGAAAGGATTCACACTTAGGCAGGTGTGCTTCAAGGGGGAAGCTGGTTGGGATTGACAAAGGGGAAGGCCATTAGCAGCATGCCTTCATCGTTAGGTCCTTCCAGGTTTCGACCGGTGAGGAGTAGGCCCCAACAGTTCTAGTTTCGTTCTCATGGTACTCACACTTTCCTTGACGACCAAGGACTGAGATGCTTCATCTGTGGGAGCTGTGGGCACTTTCAGATTCAGTTCCTAGACCGAGTGTAGTATGGTGGGGATGGGTAGGTTCAGTGCCCACCTCAACAGCAATAGCTTCCAGCCAGGCCCTTTCAGCAGTAGTATCAGTAGGGACAACGAGCTCCCACTCCTTTGAGGGATGATGTTAATTTAGGAGGCTAGCCAAAGGGTTCTCCTCAGGTACCTCAACCATGGCGTGGTCAGGGAGGAGGCCGACAGCAGATGGGAAGAGGGGATGCGCGTGGGCAGTTGCACGCTGCAAAGGCAGCAGTTCTAGTAGGGTGGGAAGTCATTCGAGGTACGATCATCCTATTTAGTACTCTTATCTTTTACATGTTTGATATAGTAGCTTCACAATCCTTTTCTGAACCCAGTCTAGCCCGTGATGTGGGTTTAGATGCAGAGAGACTTCTAGTTCCCATGGTGTTGAGTACACCAATTGAAGGTCAGATTGACTTGTTTTATGTTTGTCGAGGGTGTAGACTGATTACAGGGCCACATCAGTCTAGCTGGGATCTTCTAGTGTTGCATATACAACCATATGATGTCATCCTAGGTATTGTCTACATCTTTTCTATGTGTTCTATTATCAACCGTTTTCATAGAGGAGTCATGTTCTCCGATGAGGATGGCCATCATGTGGATTTTATTGGAGAATGGGGTTGTCTGGTGGGGAGACAGCATGTGGAGCCTCTTCTTTCTGTGTTGGCCGAGATTTCAGCAGAATCAGTGGATGCAGAGATGATAGATGTCCCATGATTTGTTAGAGAGTTCCTGGACGTTTTTACCAAGTAGGTTGTGACTCTACCCTCTAAATGTGACGTTGAGCTTAGGATAGACTTACAAAATAGATCCCATATGATTTTTATGGCTCCTTATGGGATGGAGCCTTCAGAGTTGTGGGGGTTTCCGATTCATATTGACTATCTAATAAAGAAGGGTTTTGCCCAACCCAGTGTGACACCATAGGGTGCTCTGGACTTATTTGCGAAGAAGGTAGATTGTGGTCTCAGGCTGTGCATAGACTGCCATAGACTGAATTGGGTTAAGGTCACGAACCATAAACCTCTCCCGGGGATAGACGATCTCTTTGACCAGGTGAGGGGAGAAGGTTGGTTCTCTATGATCGATCTGTAGTCTGGGTATCGCTATTTAAGGGTGAAAGACATTCATATCCCAAAGATTACTTTCAGGTGAAGGTATGGGAACTTTGAATTCATATTCATGTTGTTTGTAATTACAAATTCACCATCTATGTTCATGGGGATCATGTACTCTATTTTCTGTGAGTTTTTGGATCGGTTCGTCATTGTGTTCATCGATGACCTTTTGATCTACTCTAGATTAGAGGAGGAACATGTTAGTCACCTTATAATGGTCTAGGAAATCCTTCGACAACACAAAATATATGGGAAATTGTCCAAGTGTACATTCATGGCATAATCAGTGCATATCCTTGGACATGTGGTGTCTCAGCAAGGGGTAGTGGTTGACCTGTCAAAGGTCAGAATTATTGTTTCTTTGGAAGCACCCATGAATGTGATAGAGGTTCACAGTTTTCTTGTTCTGGTAGGCTATTATCAGAGGTTTGTACCTGACTTCTCTAGATTTGCATCTCCATTGAATTATTTTTCCAGAAAGGACCAAGCCTTTGGGTGGAGTAATAAGTGCTAGAAAGGCTTCAGTTATCTATAAGAAAGGTTGGACATTGCCCTAGTGCTCCGTTTTCTAGAGGAAGGGGTGTAGTATGAGGTATTTTATGATGCTTGTGGACTTGTTATGGGGTGTGTTCTGATGCTTCAGTAGGGAGTGATATCTTATGGGTCTAGGAATTTATGTCCTCATGAGAGTAACTACGCCACCGATGACCTAGATCATGCAACAATAGAGTTGTCATTGAAGTTTGGGTGGCATTGCCTCATCGGGGAGAAATTTTTTGTCATCACAAATCACATGATTTTGAAGCATATCTTCACCTAGCAGGACCTGAACTTGTGACAATGAAGGTGGATAGAGTTTCATCATGACTACAACTTCGATATCACTTACACTGAATGTAAGGGGAACATTATGGCTGATCCCATGAGCATGGAGTCATGGAGGGAAGTTGTTCAGGAATATGTGGATTCTTGGAAGGAAATGGAGGAGTTGGCTTCCCTACACCAAGATGCAAGGGTGGATAGTGGTAGAGATTTTCTATTTCATATGTCAGTGCAATCCTATATGATGTGGTAGGTGGATGAGTCTCAGTGGGGAGACATGGAGAGTGAAGTGATGCGCGATCAGGTTAACCAAGGCAATGCTCCAGAAGGAAGTTCGGAAGATGGGCGAAATCAGATAATGTTTCATGGGAAGTGGTTTTTCCTGGTGGAAATATCCAAGAGTGTTCATGGTGAGTTCCACAACTCACTCTTGGTAGTTAACCCAGGAGTTTCCAAGAGGTACCGGGGCTTGAGGGATCAGTTTTGGTGGCCCGGGGTTAAACTAGTAGTGGCTGAGTTTGTGGAAAGGTGACTGTTGTGTCAGCATTTGAAGTCTGAACACTACATTCCAGGAGGACTTTTATTTCCATTATATATCCCCAAGTAGAAGTGGGATGACATTTCGATGGATTTCTTCACCGGATTACCCATAGTTCAAGGGGGTTGCGATTCCATCTGGGTAGTGGTGGACCGGCTGAAAAAATCAGCGCACTTCCTGGAAATCAAGGAGTCAAGTGCAGTGGATAACCTTGCATACTGGTACATGGATGAGGTGGTGAGGTTTCATGGTGTTCTGAGTTCCATAGTCTCTGATCAGGTTACCTAGTTGATTTCATGGGTTTGGAAAGGAATTCAACATGCTTTTGGCACCCGGTAATGCCTCAACACTACTTTCCACCCCCATATGGATGGGCAGACGGAGCACGCCATCCAGATGATGAAGGATATGCTATGTGCATGTGTGTGGACTTTGGAGGATCATGGGTACGACACTTTCCTCTAGTAGAGTTTTCCTACAACAATAGTTATCACTCTACCATTAGGATGGATCTGTTCGAATATTTGTATGGGAGGCCGTGTCTCTCACCCGTGTGCTAGAGAGAGGTTGGGGAAATAAGTGGTTTTGGATTGTAAGTGGTGCAGAGCATGATGGAGAGGATTCCGATTATACGAGAAAGGATGAAGGCAACCCAGGATCTGTAGAATTCGTATGCTGATTGTAGGAGGAGAGCTTTAGAGTTTGAGGTTAGAGACCATGTGTTTTTGAAGGTTTCCCTTCGACGTGTGCAGTGAAGGTTTGGAAAGGGGAGTGAGCTCTCCCCTAGGTTCATCGGAACCTTCGATGTGTTGGGGCGATTCGGTGAGGTGGCATATCATCTTGCATTTCCTCCTCAGATGGAAAGGATCTACGACGTTTTCCACGCCTCTCATCTTATCGATATCTACACGATGACTCCCATGTCATTGACTGGGGAGAGTTGTATATAGGTGATGATGGTATATTTTTGGAGAGACTGGTGAGGATCGAGGATCAGAAGGAGAAAGTGCTTTGTGGATGAACCATCCCATTGGTTCGTGTGTTGTGGAGGAATAGTGGCCTAGAAGAGAGTACATGGGAATGGGAGTCACAGATGTGCGCCCAATACACAGAGCTGTTTTGAGTTTTGTTCTCTTTCGTTTTGTACATGTTTGTGATTTAAGTCTAACCTTGTTCGTTTATGAGATGTTTTGTTTCCTTACCCTGTGAATGTTTATGAAAATATTTATTTGTGGGTAAGGAAGGACTTTATTTTTGATCAAGATTATTTAAGGTGGATGAGATTAAACCTATGCGGGTGAGTCGGTGCCACCCAATGTGGATAGTATCTTGACATGGAGGAAGGAACTCCCAGATCCATGTGTTAGAACAGTGTGATCCATGGGTTTGGTATGGCTGTTGGGGATGGTTTTTCCCCATGAGGTATCTTTCGGTGTGGTTGTTCGGACCCCTCTCTTATCTTCGGGTCTAGCTTTAATTCTCTAGGGAGAGAATACTTTGAGAGGTATTTGATGTAATGGCCCGGACACCCCTGATCCAGTACTTTTCCAAAAACTTGGTCCCATCAAACGGTTCCACCAAAACAATGGCACTGCTGATGGTAGCATCGTGATGGTGGCACAGTGATAGTGGCACCGTGAGGGTGGCACTGTGATGGTGGCACTATGAGGGTGGCACCGTGTGGGTGGCACTGTGATGGTGTCCCACCATTGTTTCTATTTCCAGTTTCCAACTCTTTATGCTCCCTCAACATATCTTTTGATGTAAAAATGATTTAATACCCCCATTAAAATCCATAAAATGCCCTTAAATGATATTGGAATTTCCCCAAGATTCAGGCAACTCTTAACTTACCAAAACGTGTGTTTTTTCTCCTTGGTGTCACGCCCTTTCCCCAAACATTCATGTTCCACCCTTGTCACGCATTTTATTCTATTTAAAATAAATTCTTACACTCTTAGCAGTTATAGGCACCTCTCTGATAAGAATTATTAAATGAAAATTAATTCCATCTTGTGTAACCTCCCACCCATGTCGGGAAACCACGATTTATCTTTATGCCGTTCAAAATTCCATATCTCGAAACTCTAGGATCTCACCTTTTTATCACATAGGAACTTCTTCTTCTTCTTCATATTCTTCTTTTGGGCTAGTCTCCTTTTCTTTCCTTGTCCATTTGGAGTCCCCCCTTACTGAGGCAGGTGGTGCGCCTATGCTGGAGCTTTTTTCCCACCATTGGATTCCCCAATGTTCCTCCCCTACAAGTCACGCATCCCTAGTTCTCATCGCATGGAGAAAAACTTTGATCATTGATCATTAGGTAGGGTTTTCCTTCATCTATCTTTACTGTGTATCATGTAGGGAAGGTATTCTGTTGTTTCCTCGGGGATGGATGAAACCAAACTATAATGAAGATAATAAATGGAATATTAAAGAATGAAGGGGTGTGTTTGAGGATGATGTTGTGCTCTTTTATCTTCTTTTATATGTTTTGGACTATACGGACTTATGTCCACTAAGAATTCATCATGGCCATTGGTGGTCCTTATTTGCACACTAATGAACCCTATCTTCTTTAATGATAGAATGGTTCTAACATGGAAACCGGTTAATCACATTAACTCAGTTGATTAAATTGATTCCCAATGAATAAGAATCCTTATGTGATCACCCTGGTTAACTAAATAGAAAGATGAAACTGAATTAATGTCCTAATCAAAATTTAAAATCTCCCTTGCTATGTTCTGGTGATGTTTACAGTTGATGTTTGGGAAGTGATGTGGATGGGTATGGGATCCTCTATTTTTGTGAAGTTGTTTGTTTGTGTATATGTGGCATCGTGGGGCTATATCTTGAGGCTTGGTCTGGTTCCAGTACTTCGAAGGATCTCAAAGATCCCTTTTTCATGTTAGTTTACAAGAGAACCGGCTGTGAATGATTAAATTGATGTTTGGACATTTTCCTTTCCCTGGTTCATGGTTATGATTGTTCATTGCCTAGTAGTGAAGTTTTTACTTAAATGGAATCACATGAATGTGAAAACAGGACTGGGTTCAATGAGAAATTGTCTTCCGGGAATGGTTCTTTTTTTGACATGGTTATGCCTGTGGAGTTTTCTATGAATAAATAGTAATGAGGGTGTTTGTGTTCGGCTTGTTTGGAACCCCTTGGATGGGATGAGTTCTTGTAACCTATATGTATATTATAGTTTTTATGTTTCTTATTCTCACCCCACCCATGTTGAGCACTTCATGCTGAACACCCCCATTTCATGGGGGATGGTTTTTTTCCCAACACTCCTATGAGTGGCTGGTTATTATCTCTATTTCTAATCATTTTTCTGTGTATCCCAAGATCCTTCGGGAAAGGCTATGACTGCTTGAGGTCCATTATAGCCCATGATTCTTCGGGTAGGGTAGTTGTGGTCGTTGGTTGAGGTGTGTGCGGGAGAATGTTTCCCATGTGTCTTCGGGATGAGGCACATGTGTCTTAGTGCGTGGAGGTAGTTATTGTGGCCCAGGTGTTTGCGGGCAAGTTGTGTGGTAGTGATAGCCCATGTGATTTCTAGTGGGATGTGTGGTTGTGGTAGCCTAGGTGTGTGCGGGAGGGGGGGGGGGGGAGGTAGTGGGACTGTGGTGAGAATGGTGGGAGAGGATAGATGCATAGGATGACTTCAATAATCAGTGGGAAAGTGGTGCGAGGTTCCCAAATATAAATTTCCTATTACTTTTACTTCACCTGACTTGTGTTATTTGGGGAGTATGCCTTGGTGAGGTTTGGGTGGATAGTTTTCCTTGCTGGGTGTTTTGGTTATATCCTTTTCTCACGAGGAATTATAATGGCTCCCCACTTGTGCACGAGAGATTTTGGTTTTCCCTACTGAGTAAACTTGTATACTCACCCTATGTATAAAAACTTCTTTCAGGTTTCCAGGAGGACATCAGGGATTTTGCGGGACCATACTAGCTCAGACATCGGGACAATTACTATCTTTTTTTCTTTTCTTCGATACTTTCCCTTGGTTTTTTCCATTACATTTGTAGCATTTACTTTTGAACATGCATATGGGAATGGTTTGCTTTTGGACTTTCTTATTCCTCCAATTTTTTTGTTGTTGGGATTTTCTATCTTATCTCTCGATCCTACTAAATAAAAAGGGCAATTCCTTCCATCTTTTATGTGATTCTATACCCCTGGTGCTAGTCGCCACTCTGGGATCAATTTAAGTCGGGTCTAGGTGGTCATTATCTCTCCTTAAACTTGAATAAGGAAGGTTCTGACAATTAGTTTTCCCTTCTCTCGTCTTGGTGAAGGTGGGTCGTGACAATTTATCATCACAATAACTGATAATCATAAATTTGTTTTGAATGTGAAATTTAACATCCATTCATTGGAAAATTAAGTGGAATTTATATATGAGAGGAATATATTTGACTAAGATTACATAAAATTCTAGTATGGGAATAATAAAAAGGATTTCAGGAAAAATATTTATGAAAATTTTAACTACATAAGAATTATTGACCTAATGAGTGATCATCATTTCATTACGGGATTTTATGTAAAAATCAACATCTAATCATTGGGGTGATATTTTGATAACCTTAGAAAGTTATTCATTTATATAATAGTTGGTTGGTCTAGAGTGAAATTTGGAATTAGCAAATATTTACAGGATAATTGTTATACCTTTCACCACAAAGTTACTACATCCCTCATCATAAATTGTTATCACATAATATTTTTCATTCATACATAGCTTAGGAGACTGTTAAAATATATCATTATCATTAACCTTTATAATTGGTAACCTGTTAGCCTAATTATCTTATATAAATATTTTGAAACAAAGATGTGTGTGTGGTGTATTCCATAGAGCTTTCTCTCTATTCACCTAATTAGGAAACATAATATATTCCCTTCTAAAATAAATTTAACAAGGATCATTATTTCAAAAAAATGAAACAATTGTATTTCCCCTTATGAAAATTTCCTTCTTTTTTCCTTTAACACATAGATCATGACAGAAATATAATCTTCTTCTTTCAATGGTTTTTAGAGTTTCATTTGAATTCTATCTTTATTTTCATATCCATACCATTAGATTAATGGGTAACTACAATATCTATTTTCACCTTTATAGAATATAAAATTATTTCTTGATATCATTGGATGTATCTTATTTCCAATTACCTTAGGAGACATAGATTTATTCACTGAATAATAAATCAAATATTCATTCAGGTTGGATGATAATAACATAAGAATACATTGTAATTCATGTAAATTCCTCTCATATGCACGAATGGATTCATCATACTTAAATTTTAAACCATGGAATATGTTTTCCATTTCCACGTATAGAATTTTAAGTATGCTATTAATGAAAAAATGTTATTAAGAACATCCAATTCCATGGATTCAATTTCATCATGTTGACTTATATTAACAAGAGTTAACCAATTACCCAATTCACCATCCAAATGATAAACAACTTAAATTAATTTTTCACGATACCAACACTGGATAAGGGGAAATATATTTTAAATATTTCTATTCTATTTATCAGTAAGAAATAGATCAATGGAGCCACTAAATTTTGGTTAAATTTTCCTCCTGAAATAGTCAACAGATCTTTCTTACCTTTTTTTCTCATATGGTTGTTTCGTATGATTCACTGCTTAAGAATGTTTTGTGAGCTTATGAATGAGATTTAACATTATATGTCTGACAAAATTTGATTGTTGAAGGAGAAAATCATTTCATTTACCATTTTATTCATCATAAGATGATTCATACAGGTTTAGTAGATTAACTAAGGAAAAAAAACATAGTGCGAGTAATAATAATCTTATTGGGAAACCTTATAACCATGAAAAATCTCTTATAATATGTCTAAATCATCAAACCATAATTCCAATATATGAATCCTTAGGCTTAGACATAGATATTCATGGTAATTATTCAAATAATTCATCATAATTCATAAATAGTTTGTGAATTTAATATGTTTATTCACCGTGTGTGTTAGACCAGGTGTACAACAACTCCCATTTTCATACACAAGGTGATGATTGATTCCATCTTAATGCACTCTTTTTTATATTAGTTATTCCTAGCTAAAACTATAAAATAGGCACATAAACATGTAATATCATTAAATTAATATAATTTCATGGAAACCACTACCTATATCCTAAAACAAAATTCATGTATATTTTTCAATACATTGATATATCCTTTTGGTTCTCACTAAAGATATCGTCCTTGTTTTCAATTTTTTAATAATACTTTTTTCCAATACCATATATATTGACCCACACTATTTATACTCAAATATCACATAATTAAAGATGTATATTCATTACATATTATAATTATCTAGACCATAATCATATAGTTCTAGTGCCTATGAAAAACATGGTAATATAAAAAAATAGTTCATAAGTGAACGAATTTATCTCCCACTATGTTCTTTTAAAATATAACCACTATTAAACATATCATACAAAATTAATCTCTTCACAACCATGGGAATAGAATCATAATAAAGGGTGATGTTAGAATATATGTAAGGGTAAACAAGTGAAATTTTAATATATTATGTGAATAAGGTTTTGAAAACAAGAGAATAAAATTTGAAAACCCATACATTACTTATCATAGATTATAAAAACAAGTTATGTAATAAAACATGGTAGTTCATAAGTCTTGAATCATAAATGAATTAAATAATATAAGCTAAGAGTGAATAATACAAGCATAAATTATAATTTTTTGGAATAAAAATAAGCATAGAAAATCATTTCTTTAGTACTAAAGGATCATTTCCAAAAATATCAGATATGTATTGGTTCACTAATAAACCATCATAGTATTCATGGTTTTCTCCAAATACTATCATAGTGGACAAAGTCCCTCACTAAACCTAGATCATAACCCATTCTAGGAACAATTTTATTATTAAATATAAATAAATAACCAATGAATTAGAGGTAGATATAGGTCCCAAAAATCGCATAATCAATTCATTTTTGATACAGAAGATCATAAAACATTCACCACATCAGAACCCATAAAAATTAATGGTTTACAAAAAATTAATCATTCCATAATATGTGAAAAAGAAATGAGTTCAATAAACATTTAACAGTTTAATAAATTCATAACAAGTAGAAAAGAAACAAGTTTCATAATCATTTCACCAATTTATCATATCATTACACAATGAAAAGTAACATGTCTCATAAATATCATATCAACATAATAATAAATAATTCTAGAGAAAGAATAAGTATGGTATCATTGGATTATATCTTCTGTAATGTTGAAGAATCATAAAAAGATGTCAACATAGATTGAAAATTATGTTGAATGATAAAATTTAAAACTTCCTAAGGAAAATAACCTTTAAACATTGAAAGAACTTATTTAAAATAAAAAACATTCCCAACTATTAAACAATGTATATTATTATTAATAAACATTAGAATCCGGTAATGGAATTTCTAAATCATATAAAATTAATCATGGTGGAAAATAACCTTCAGGTTGTACATATTAAAATAAATATTCCTTTCACATTTTTTGTTAAATATAAAAAGTTACTTATTCAGAAAAAGACAAGAAAATAACTTTTAAAAAAAATAAAAATTTGAAAAAATTTATAAATTTCTTCAACAAATCATTGGAGAATATTAATAAATGTATTTAAATTTTTTTATTAAACACATGGACATGGAAGAAATGTATTTTCTAATAATGAGATAAATAAAGATTTATTTTAGTAAAAACATTATTTTAAACAACCATGAGAAAAATAAGGGGAAAATCAATTGAAAATAATTATTTTTAGGATATATCAAGATGATAATAAAATTCATGAGGTTATTGAGAGATAGATTATAATATTTCTTCATCAAAATCATAATCATAAAAAATCCCATTAAATAAAGGTATTGTAATATAAAAACATTATCAATTTTGGAAACTATTGAATCATAATCCCCATTTGAGGATTAAAAATAGATTTATATATATATCCAAAACATTTCATGAGAAGTATCATAAAATAAATTCATAGGAATTTTATATAGCACATAAAATAAAGAAGTGGTGAATATGGAATATGTTCCAAAAAACAAAGATAAATGAAAATTTGTTAAAACTTTGGAATCATTTGCATCAAAAGACTCATTAAAGAGTAACATCAAATTAAAAATTAAATATCCTGAAAATATTAACATTCATATATTATATTTTGAAAGAGGAAGTATATACACGTAAAAAAATAAATTAGTAGTGAATATCGAATATGTCTCACAGAAATAAAAGTGTCAATATAAATATAGTAAGATCCCAGGTTTTTTTTAAAAAATAACACTTTTCAATTTTTTATTCAACATTAAACATTGTGTTTAAACAACCCATGTCATATTATTAAAATTTTATTATTTAAATATGTTTTTAACCTTGCCACTAAATTATATTCTATGAATAGGATTAAATACATTACAAAATGTATATAATGTTAATATAAAATAAAAATTTATTTATAAATGCTTAAGAAATAGGCACTCAATTTTCACTATAAATAATTTTTTTAAATTATAATATATATTAATTTTTATTATAAAATATTTTAATTAAATTTTTATATATTAAAAATTAATTTTCATAAAATTAAAATCTTTTTTATATAAAAATATGACTAGTAAATTATGGTGAAATATATTGATATTTTGTAATATATATATTTTTTGAATAGTGAATCATTCTGATATTTTTTTATTTATTTTTAAGAATTTATAACAAATTATGTTTTTAATTTGATTTAAATTTCACATTGTTATTTTTTATCTTTACTAAATTTAATTAAATTACATTTAAATTTTCATTATATTGAATTATTGTACATGTTTATTTTTATAATTAAAACACATTTTTATGAAAAATGTTTAAAATGAAATAATGCTTACCAATTTTAATTATCAAAAATATACTCATTTTAGGATTTATTTAATTAAAAAAATTATATTTTATATCTATAAATATTAATTTAAATTCATTTAAATATTATTATATGTTATATAGGTATTATGAAAACAAATTTTGATCCCAAAATGAATTTCTTAAAATCCTATTTTGTTATCATGATGAAAATGTTACTTTTAAATTAAATTGTTCCTAAAATGTGTGTTTAATTTGAAAAAAGTTATTCCACATTTAGAGTCATAAATATTTTATCTAACAATGTAAGATTATTTTTGGACCACAATGAATAGTGAAAATAGTAATAATTAATTACCACAGTTAAGGTAAAAATTGGTTTACCAAGAAGTTATACTAAATAGGATAGTGGAAAAATGAAACAAAACAAACCTAATTCCCAATTTTAAGTCATATTTTGAACATATCTCATATGAGGTTTAAAAATGGTTAATTGTTTTCTTTCTAGAATAAAAGAAATTTCGATATAATTCTTTCTTTTCAAAAATTACACTACTAGAAAAGGGGGCAGTGGAGCCCCCCAGACTCGGGCGACCGCCATTGGCGGTCGCTATAGCTTACCATTAGCGACCGCCAATGGCGGTCGCTTACCTGCATAAAAAAATTCGGGGGGTTTCTGCCCCCCCCCCCCCCCCCCCCCCGCGCCCTCGATCTCCCTCCGCCCTAACCCCCTCCCTCCCTCGTCGCTCTCCCTCGCCGCCCTCCCCTCCCCCGCCGCCCGGCCTCCCCCGCCGCCCGGCCTCCCCCGCCGCCTGCCCTCCCCCGCCACCTGCCATCCGGCCTCCGGCCGCCGCCCTCCGCCCTCGGGCCTCCGGCCGCCGCCCTCCGGCCTCTCGGCCCTCCCCCCCCCCCACCCCGGACGACACCCGCACCCCGGACAGCCCCCGGCGCGCACTCCGGACCGCCCCCCGCACCCCGGACGCCGCCCCGCACCCCGGACAGCACCCCCCCGCGCACTCCGGACCGCCCCCCGCACCCCGGACGCCTCCCCACACCCCGGACAGCCCCCCCCCCCCCCCCCCCCCCCCGCGCACTTCAGACCGCCCCCCGCACCCCGGACGCCTCCCCGCACCCCGGACAGCCCCCATGCACTCGGACACCCCCCTCCGAACCCGGACAGCCCCCCCCCCCCCGCACCCCGGACGCCTCCCCGCACCCCGGACAGCCCCCATGCACTCGGACACCCCCCTCCGAACCCGGACAGCCCCCCCCCCCCCCCCCCCCCCCCCGCACCCCGGACATCCCCCCCCCCCCCCCCCGCACTCGGACACCCCCCCTCCGAACCCGGAAAGCCCCCCCGCACCCTGGACAGGCCCCCCGCACCCCGGACACCCCACCCCGCACCCCCGACAGCCCCCCTTCACCCCAGACAGCACCCCCTCCCCCGCACCCTGGACACCCCCGCACCCCGAACACCCCTGCCCGCACCCCTGACAGGCCCCCAACACCCCGGAAACCCCTCCCCGCACCTCGGACAACCCCCCCCCGACCCCGGACACCCCCCCCCCCCCTCGCTGCCTGTCCCCCGTCCCCTCACCGCCTCCTCTCCTCCAGCTCCCCGCTGCCGCCGCCGCCCGTCCCCTCCCTTGCCGCACCGCCTTTGGCTCCGGCTCCCCTTCGCTGCCTCCTCTCCCTCGCAGCACCGCCTTCGGCTCCCCTCCCTTTCAGTTTTCTAGCTCAATCAGGTAACATGAGCTTTCAGTTACATTATTATTTTATCAATGGTTCATAAACAAATGGTTAATATTTATTTTGAATATAGTTGATTTGAAAAATGTAAATGTAATAAGTATTGTGTAAATGTTTGTTATACAGATATTATTATGGATAAGAGTTGGATTGATCTTCCAAATCGAACGTCTAGAGAATATTTCAATGGCATTATGCAGTTTATTGACATCACGAGAGGATTTGAATGTGACTATATTAGTTATCCATGTAGAAAATGTGCTAACAGATATCAATTCACACGAGATACTATGAGGGAGCACCTTTTCTTTAATGGATTTCTGAAAAATTATAAGAGTTGGACTCGTCATGGAGAAGAATATGTTCGTTGTCAAAATTCAGATGCAGCTCAGATGGATGTTGATGCAAGAATGACTGATCCAATGCATGAAATGCTTACTGAAATGGTACGTGGGTTTGATCCTGAAGGCATTGACATCCAGAATCTTGAGACCGGTGAGATAAATCTTTGCTCTGGTGCATATCGTGATTCGAGGAGGTTTTATGAAGTACATGATGATGCGAAAATAGAATTATATCCTAGATGTACTTCTTACAATAAACTGTCGTTTATCGTGGAGTTGTTGCATTTGAAGACTTTGAATAATTGGTCAGACACATCATTCGACATGCTTTTGGTTTTATTGAAAAAAGTTCTTCCTGTCGATGCTAAGATTCCTGAGTCATATTACTATGCTCGTAAGTTGACAGAGAACTTAGGTTTTACATATGAGACTATAGATGCATGTGCAAACAACTGTATGTTGTTTAGAAATGAAACTGCTCATTTGGATATTTGTACCATTTGTGGCGCTTCCAGGTGGAAAGAGAACAGGGGAAATAAGACTCATCAAAGTCAGATTGCGATACAGGGGAAACCGATTGCCGTAAAGCAAATGCGTTACTTTCCCCTTAAACCGAGGTTGAAAAGATTTTTTATGTCATCTAAAGTTTCTAATTTAATGAGATGGCATGCAGAAAGAGTTCATGAAAGTGACATGTTAACCCACCCGGCAGACTCTCTTGCATGGAAGGATTTTGATAAGAGACATCCCGACTTTGCTAAAGATGTTCGTAATGTCCGATTGGGATTGGCAGCAGATGGTTTCAATCCATTCAAGTCTATGGTTGGTGCAACTCATAGCACATGGCCCGTGGTGTTGGTTCCATATAATCTTCCTCCGTGGCTTTGTATGAAGCAACAATTTATATTACTTTCCACTCTTATTGATGGACCTAAAAGTCCGGGGGATAAGATTGATGTTTACCTTCATCCATTGATTGATGAGTTGAATGAATTTTGGGGCGATGGTGTGATGACTTATGACTGCGAAACGAATGAAATGTTCAAACTGCATGCTGCTTTATTGTGGACAATCAATGACTTCCCAGCTTATGCAATTTTTTCAGGCTAGAGTACGAAAGGGGAATTTTCTTGCCCTTGTTGCAATAAAAGTAAAAAATCTGTATGGCTTAAACATTCCAAAAAATGGGAATACATGGGTCACAGGCGTTTTCTCCCTCCCCAGCACAGGTTCAGAAAGGACAAAGTGGAATTTGATGGTTCTAGAGAGTTCAGCCCAGCACCAAAGATCATGACAGGAGTCGAAATGTTATCGCAGATTGAGGAAGAAAACATCCGCACGGTATATGAAATTCAGGATTTGGTGGCTCCTCCAGTACGTAATATTCATGCTGCGGGTAGGCAGCGCAGTCACAATTGGAAAAAGAAAAGTATTTTTTATAGTCTTCCGTATTGGAAAACTAACATGTTGAGGCATAATTTGGATGTCATGCACATTGAAAAAAATGTTTGTGATAACATATTGTGGACCATTTTAGGTGTCAGTGGAAAGTCAAAGGACCATGTTAATGCACGCCGTGATTTGGAAGAAATGGGTTTAAGGAAATAGTTTCATTTACAGTTAGCTGAGGGAAACAAGGCATATATGCCTGCTGTACAGTATTCGATGACTACAGAGGAGAAAGAGACATTTCTTTCCATTTTGAAGATGGTCAAGGTGCATGATGGTTACTCTTCTAATATTTCAAAGTGTGTGAATCTTACGAGCAAGACATTACAAGGGTTGAAAAGTCATGATAATCACATATTACTTCAGTAGTTGATTCCAATCGCAATTTGTGATTGTTTATCCCCCAATGTTGTTCAGCCCTTGATTGAGATGAGTAATTTTTTTAGACAGCTTTGTTTAAGAAATCAACGAATGAGTGATTTAAAAAGTTTGCAGGACCGAATTGTACTTACGCTTTGTCACTTTGAGAAACTTTCCCCCCCCCCCCTCATTTTTCGATGTTATGGTCCACTTGACAGTGCACCTAACTGATGAAGTAATGGCTGCTGGTCCAGTGCAATTCAGGTGGATGTATCCTATTGAACGATATTTGAGTACATTGAAAAGATTTGTACGCAACAGAGCTCGTCCAGAGGCATCAATAGCAAATGGTTATTTGATGGATGAGTGTACTACCTTTTGTGCAGAATATCTTACGGATGTTGAAACAAAATTAGATAAGCCCTCTCGGATTCATGATGGTCCAGTTGGAGAAGGAACCCCATTTGATATGGACAACATCGAGTGGATAAAAACACATCGATATATCATGTTCAATACTCCATCAGTTGCACCATTAATGCAGTAATTATCTTATCAATGTGCTTGTATAACTTTTACATGTTTTCTTTGCATAAGTTGATCTTTTAAACATCGCGTAATCATTTGTAGGAAACACATTAATGAGATAAAAGAAGAGATGCATCGTGCGACTGAGTTGCAAATTCAACAATCTCATTATGCGGCATTTCATGATTGGTTCAAGGATTATGTATGTATAAATTGATTTTCATTATTCCTGAGATGCAGGAGGAGGCCGCACGTCCATCGGACATGCGGTGCGCGCGACACGTCCGATTGTGTCGTTTTCAGCAGCGCGACGCGCGCTGAAATGACGCGTCGGGGGGTCAAAACCACCCGAACGACCTCCGAATTCCACGAAACCGTATGAAAACATCCAGGGCGTGAATTGTGAAATGGTCGGCTAGACGGAACCTCATTCAGAGGTGCCGTGTGACCGCGGCGGCCGAAAACGCGTTTCTGGCGCCATTAAACACCAAAACGGCGTGCGGCGGTCCAATTCGGAGAAAACGTGCTCCGAACCACCTGAAACCGCATGTGAACGATAGAAATATTATTCCTGAGATGCAGGAGGAGGCCGCACGTCCATCGGACGTGCGGTGCGCGCGGCACGTTCGATTGTGTCGTTTTCAGCAGCGCGGCGCGCGCTGAAATGGCGCGTTGGGGGGGTCAAAACCACCCGAACGACCTCCGAATGCCACGAAACCGTTCGACAACATCCGGGGCGTGAATTGTGAAATGGTCGGCTAGAGGGCACCTCATTCGGAGGTGCCGTGTGACCGCGGCGGCCGGAAACGCGTTTCCGGCGCCATAAAACACCAAAACAGCGTGCGGCGGTCCCATTCGGAGCAAACGTGCTCCGAACGACCTGAAACCGCACGGGAAAGATAGAAATATTATTCCTGAGATGCAGGAGGAGGCCGCACGTCCATAGGACATGCGGTGCGCGCGGCACGTCCGATTGTGTCGTTTTCAGCAGCGCGGCGCGCGCTGAAATGGCGCGTTGGGGGGTCAAAACCACCCGAACGACCTCTGAATTCCACGAAACCGTACGACAACATCTGGGGCGTGAATTGTAAAATGGTCGGCTAGACAGAACCTCATTCGGAGGTGCCGTGTGACCGCGGCGGCCGGAAACACGTTTTCGGCGCCATTAAACACCAAAACGGCGTGCGGCGGTCCAATTCGGAGCAAAAGTGCTCCGAACCACCTGAAACCGCACGGGAACGATAGAAATATTATTCCTGAGATGCAGGAGGAGGCCGCACATCCATTGGACGTGCGGTGCGCACGGCACGTCCGATTGTGTCGTTTTCAGCAGCGCGGCGCGCGCTCAAATGGCGAGTTGGGGGGTCAAAACCACCCGAACGACCTCCTAATGCCACGAAACCGTACGAAAACATCCGGGGCGTGAATTGTGACATGGGCGGCCAGACGGCACCTCATTAGGAGGTGCCGTGTGACCGCGGCGGCCGGAAACGCGTTTCCGGCGCCATTAAACAACAAAACGGCGTGCGGCGGTCCAATTTGGAGAAAACGTGCTCCGAACCACCTGAAACCGCACGGGAACGATAGAAATACTATTCCTGAGATGCAGGAGGAGGCCGCACGTCAATCGGACGTGCGGTGTGCACGGCACGTCTGATTGTGTCGTTTTCAGCAGCGCGGCGCGCGCTGAAATGGCGCGTTGGGGGGTCAAAACCACCCGAACAACCTCCGAATGCCACTAAACTGTTTGACAACATCTGGGGCGTGAGTTTTGAAATGGTCGGCCAGACAACACCTCATTCGGAGGTGCCGTGTGACCGTGGCGGCCGGAAACGCATTTCTGGCGCCATAAAACACCAAAACGGCGTGCGGCGGTCCCATTCGGAGCAAACGTGCTCTGAACGACCTGAAATGAGATTATTTCTTGAATCGAAGTTTTTAATTTATTATAGCAAAATGATTTGATATTATATATATATTAAATATATATTAAAACATTTAAAATATATTATATATATATATATATTTAAAATATTGTATTTAATAGTATATATATGAATATTTATATATATATATATATATATATTTATATTCAATTGAATAAAAAAAAATTTAAATTTTTTTTTTAGCTTAGCGACCGCCATTGGCGGTCGCTATAGGGTGCCCGGCAGAGGGCCTTCAGCGACCGCCATTGGCGGTCGCTAATAGCCTTATTTACAGTAGTGTTATATCCCCCACATATAAAATTAAACACCCTATCGTCTACTATTAAAACGTCCAAAAACCATTTTTTCATCAAATAAATTCCCTAATAACTTCCTTAAATCCTTCTCTTAATCATATAATCCCCTGTTTGATCATGGCTCCATTATTGAAAGGATTTTTGGAAAAAACATAATTTTTTTTCCGAAAGAAGTTGTAATTTACTTATCTGGGTATTTTATATTATCTCTTTATAAAACTAAAAAAATAGATCCTAGATTATATAATAACATATGTATATTTAATATATTTATTTGTTTCTATGTTAGTGGTGTGACACAAAAGTGTGTCCTCCTACCACAAATAAAAAGTGAAACCATGGATTGTGTGTATGGAAGACATCACCTCATGAACCGATATAAATAATTTTCTATCACCACTTCTCATGAATTAATATATTTGACACCCAATTATTTTAGGGTTTGACCATTTTTAAATTTTAATCTTTTGGATTATTATATTCCACACAACACCAAATGTAAATTAAAAATAAAATATTATTTTGTGATCATTATAACATATCCATTTAATTAATAAGAAAGAATAATATTTAGAAACTTATGTAAATTTTTATTATAAACTCGATAAAATGTTTTTAAAATAATCCAATAGAATTTATGGGTTGAAGATAATAATAAATCCAATTTTAATCAAAATAGAAATTTCTCCAAAATATAGTTTTGTTGATTTTATAAGGAACAATTATTTTGAAAATAAATATGCATACATTCAAAAATTATATATCAATAAAATAAACTTATTTCTTATAAGAGGGATATCAAAAATTACTTGGTTGAATATTTTTTATTTTTTAATATGTTTCTTTTTTTGATGAATTGTGAAAAATATTACATTTTAATTGAAAATAAAATTTTTACATAAATAATTCATAAATGAAATATTATATTTTAAATTTGTTTTAAATTATAATTAGACCAATTATCTAACTATTAATCATATTTAGGTCATTTTAATCCTTCATATATTGGATTTGTATATACAAACATTTCAATCTTTTGATCATTTTCCCATTAAAAATCTGTATTCTCACTCCATATATGGTAATGCTTTAAAATTAATTTTGGAAACATATTTATTTAATTTGGAAAAATAGATTCAATATTTTTAATAATTAGTTTAAAATTTATTAAATATGTCCTTTTTATTTTTGGCTAAAAGGAATAGTAAGATTGGTAATTTTTGATACCGTCGTAAAGGGTAAATTAAGAAATCTTGGTCAAAAATAATGTGACAAGGACTCCCAAATGACCCTAACACATATCAAGATTTTATTGGATGAAATTAATTATACCCTTAAATCATATGTTTCAAAATATAATTATTCAATTAAATATTTTAAATTCAAATGATTTTGATTTTTTTTAAAATCAAATAGATTAATGAAATGTCACACTCATACTTTTAATGAGTATAGTATTTTTAATATGGGGATAAATATAAATATTATAGAGAATATATTTTATTCCTAAGTAGAAAAGGATTATATATTTCATTATATATATTTTTTTAATTTTTAGTGAAGAAAAATTATCTTAAATAATTACACGATGATGATGTAATAATTATTAAACTAATGAAAAAACCAAAAAAAAGTATATTAGAAATATTAAAATAAACATAATTTGAATTAATTATATTCATAGGATAATTTTTTAGGTGAATATAAAAAATTAATAGGTATATTAAAATATTTATTACAATTATTTCTTACTATATTGAGTTTCTTAATGTTAATTTAATGAATAGTCTCAAAATTGACACAAATGATATTTTGTGAAAATAATATATTATTAAATTATTTAAAAATCATGAATATATTTAAAAAATAAAAAGTTATTATGATAAGTTATAAAATTTAATAAATTTAAAATTTATGGAAATTTTCATACATATATCTATGTATTAAAAATTTTAATATAAATTTTTTATATCATAGTTAACTTTAAAATAGGTTAAATAAGGGTTAATCTAAATGATATGGCTGAAAATAATTCCAAAAAATATATAAAATATATTTTTTGATGCTATTAAATCATTATATTATCTTATATTATAATACAAGTCCATTTGGTGGTATTTGGATAGAAAATGAATTTATTATAATTTATTATTCTAAGAAAATTTGAAAGTTCCCCTTACCTCCATTATAAATGGACACCTCCTAAATCATATCATTTCATAACATTAACGAATATAGATCAACCAAAAAATGAACAATTATATTATATACTTCCATATCTACATTCTAGATGTTCTGATATTCCCAAAAACCAACTCTAGTGTCCTTTACTGGAGATATGAAGGAGCTGGTTTGAAGGAAAGAAATCCCTTTATCCAATCACTCTATTTTTATAATCTTCTATACCTCCAATAAATCAATGATATATTTAATAAAATATAAACATCATAATCCTTTATATTCCAAATTTATAATATAATTTTGTATATATAATTAGAAACCACATTTCCCATCCAAAAACAATTGAAATTCTCGCTCTTGCGTACGTACAACTTGTCATCTCCATATAGAGATACAATTCATTTTTCTTCACCATATTTTATTGAATTAAATAATGATTATTTTAATGATTATATTTTAAATTTATGATATAATTATAATTTTGGAATTATAATATTATTCCTACCTTATCTCCATGAAATATTTTGTTAAATGATAATTTTATTTATTCATATTTATGGCTTACCATATCTATGATGCAAAGCGATTCATTTTTCATCTACATTTCAAAAAGGATGATTAAAAAGATAAAAGTTAAGAATATATATGATATATTTAAAATAATAATGATTCCTTAAATAATTTTACCTTGATGAAATTATAATTAATAGGATTTTCGAACAAAAAATTTCACGGAAAATGAAGCAGATATTAACCCAAATAGTAATATTAATAACAAATCATTAATAAATAGGTGATCAGATGTTACAAAATAATCACACATGGTATTATTTATATCTGTTATGTAATAAATTTATAATAAATATACATTTTTTATTTAAAATGTTTTAATGAGAAATGTTAATATTGATACTTGAGGCCAGAGTTTATTTCACAATCTCATCATTATTTGAGATTGTTTGTTTTTATGTCTCTTTGTGGAATATTTATCATCCATGTCCATGTTTTATAAAAAAATATCATTTAAAAAAATTTTGATTGAAATAATTTTACCCTTGATTGAACTTTTTCCAAATTGATTTTAAAATTATCTTTTAGTCATTTTTGAAACTAGGTTCTTTATGACTTCTCTGAAAAAAATACACAAGGAATGTTATTTTAACTTATATAGAATCATCATATGTTCACACGATCATGATTTATTAATTCTTTGATTCATCCTTTATAATAATACATGGTTAGTTTAAACGTAAATGTTTTCCATTATAATTTCATAGTTCATTTAAAAAATATTACATAAAGAAAAGGATATTCTTCTCAAGAATTATTTACATGGGTATTTTAAAAATAAATTTCATTCTAAGATCTCATTATTTTATGATACATATGATTTAATAGGGATATTAAACAAGGAAACCATTGTTATTATTTATTTTAATGGTTTGGGATTATGTTGGAAATATATTTTTGAAACCTATTTCTTTTCTATGATTTATATTATTATGAAGTGTTTATGAAAATCATTTCATTACATGGGTTATAAGATGTTGAAAGATTTATGGTCCTATAGAACACATGTGTATAGTGTTTATTATGCGATGGGTGGGACCTATATATTTGTCCAATGAATTGTTAATGAACTATATCCCATTATATAGTTAGGAGTAACATGTCGATGTGTTTGATCAGTTATGGGAAACTATCTAATGTTCTAGATTTGTTATAGGAAACAAGTCGATGTGATTGATCCATGATGTTAATGAAACCAATGTGCTTGACCCGTTATATGAATCATTTTATAGTTTATAATATGCGAGTCTTGTTAGTTAAACATGGAATATGAATGGGTTTCAATACTTATGATGATTTCATGAACATTTATGATATAAAATTATGGTTTATTACTGGGTTATAATGAATTTTTATTCTTATGATTCATTTATTTTGAAATGAAAATTTTTAATTCCATGAATCGTCTTTATGATCCATTAAATTTTGGGTATGAATAGTGTATGTTATTTTATTTATTACATTCCCATATTGTGTATCTTATTTTTTTATATGATAATAAATTGAAATCATCCCTTTTTAAACTTATCGAGAATCAGAGTTAACAATTTTCTTATGTTTTTTTATACAGGTTATGATAAAATGTGTTATGTATGATTTTATAAAACAGTTATAATATTAATAAATAATTAGTATATGATGGAGATATTTTATGGAAAATATATTTTTTTCTATGTTTACAAAGGCACCTGACCATTACAACCATAAATTTTGAGTTTGTATAATGTAATTAGTATTCATTAAAAATTGTAATATCTATAAATGTAAATATTTCTTCTTATAGTTGGTATTAGAGGATGAGTTTAGTTAAACATTGGAAATAAGGTTGAGAAAACCATAGTAATAACCCTAAGGATATGTCTAAATATATAGTAAAACCCTCTAGTTTTTTAAAGTATAATGAATGACCAAGGATAAAAATAAGGTTTCCTTGATGGTTTTATTATTGAAAAAATTTTCTAAATGTATTTCATGATTAATCACTACCATTTTTGTTTTTCAAAATATTTTTTTGTTAAATTCAATAGATGGAACGTGAAGGAATAGTGTTAATATTGAATTTAATGGACTATGAATTGGTTGTCCACATGAAAAAAAATAGTTATGGTAGATGAAATTTAGAACCTTAATAATATACTAAAAATTCCATTTCTAGAAACGAATCATACCAATTTTCAAAATGAAAAAAGGAGGGAATGATGCCCAATAGAATGTTTTATGAGGAAACATACACATTATTTGGGTGGATATTATAAACCCCTAGTGGCTGAGTGATTGATCAACACCATTGATAAAATATTTTCTATTCTTCAATGACTGTGACATGAATCTTTTTTCCTAACTATTTATCATCTGGAAAGATAAGTGGATTAATGGTGGAATCATGTTAAGAATATGATTCAAGAGGACGTAATTGAATCCACAGAATGAGATAAATTCATGAACATATTTTACAATATTTAAATTCCATATATTCTTCATATGAAGATGGATAAAGCCTTCCATTATCTAAATAAAAACGATGATGAATCCATTGGTACCTAAGATAATCATTTTCATAACTTTTGAGGTACGCTTCTAGAATTATTATCCAAACTAAAAATATTGTTGACTGATTTATAGTGTCATAAAATCTAGTCTCTAAAGGATAGTATCCATAAGATACTTTTTCATCTAAAGAGAAATTATTCACTACAGTCATACGATGGAAATGGTATTTTGAGACACCAACCATTCCCCTGGTTTTGATATGAAAATAAAGATTGTGTCTCAGGAAAACATGAATAAATCAAAAAGGGGAATGATGTTATGGGAATTTAAATGCCAGAAAATGTGGGAATAAACGTCAAGGGAATTGTTTAAATGGAGCTATGAGGCATTTTAATGTGGAAATTAAGGTCTTTAAGACCATAAATGTCTAATGGAAATGAATAAGACGGTTAATTAAATAATGTAGAAGAAGACATCAACGGATGAACCACCCATTCTCTAATGATATAAATGAAAGAAATATGGTAATTATTCCAATCAATTCATGAATCGAAATGTTTTTTTTATTATAATAATCAATATCCATTTTAAGGATAATTACAAATGGATAAATATTTCGATTAGAACAACTGAAGCTGGTTACGAAAAAATGTGGTAAAAGGTACACATATCATTCACACTATAATAATTAAGGTTTTATTTTACTCTATTCCAAGCCACTATTTTATTTATAATTAGTTTTATAATGGTATCACCACATATCAAAAAAAATTGTATTTTTATTTATCTATGAAGACTCTAAATGGAACAATGGTCACACATCAGATTTATCGTTCTTCTCTGATTGATATTTGTGGGAAATTACTTCATGAAAATCTCTTGATTCTCCATATAGTTGAATTTTTTATAGATAATGGAATGGATTGGATATCTCTATAGGAGGTAAAGATTAATTTACATGTAATAGATGTCATATTAAATAATCTGAATGAAATTATTATCATTTGTTATTGCAAGGATGAATAAGAACTTGTAATTGAAGTTGAATCCATCTTCTGGGTCTTAATTTCTATATATTACGGAAATCTATCTTAGATGGTTTGGGAGAAACTCAAAATCATGTATAAAACTATTATATAGGATTTTGTACATTTTATTTCTGATTTTCATCTATGTTTTCCTAGAAATAATAATGTTGAGTTTTCAATGGAACTCATACATGGTTATATGCCTATTTTGAAGAATTCTTATATTACGACCCCAATTCTGTTTCATGAATTAAAGAATAAACTGGAGGAGAATATTTATAATGTGTTCATATTCTCAAGTGTGTCACCGTGGGCTTCACCTATTCAATTTTTAAGAAGAAATATGAGTCAATGCGTCATTTCATTGATTATCAGGAGCTTAATAATATTACAATCAAGAAAAAGTATCATAATCACCGTATTGATGAATTTTTTGATTAACTATGTTGATGAAAATTATTTTCTAAAATATTCCTTCATTTTGTATATTTTTAAGTAAGTGTCAAGAACAATGATATACCCATGATGGGATTCCAAATAATGAATAGACAATATGAATTCATAGGGATGGATTTTCTTCTTACTATTTTTCCCTCTATCTTCATTTACTTAATGAGTAGAATATTTAGAGACAATATTGATCAGTTTTGGGAATTATTTATAGATGAAATTATTTTATATTCAATGATAAAGGATGAAATTTAAGATCACTTTAGGATTGAATTAAAAACCCTGAAAATGGATAATCTTTATGAAAAAAGTTTGAAGTGTGCATATTGGCTTTAGAATGTATCATTCTATTGATATAAAATATTATCTGAGGGTATATTAGAATATCCGTCAATGAAAAAAGTTACTCAGAAATGTACTAGACCAACATGGTAATTGAAAATAGTAGTTTTCATTGATTGGATATATATTATCAGAGATTTGTGTAGAATATGTGTTAATAATCGAATCCAATCACCAAGTTAACTCTGAAGGGTGAAGAGTTCCATTGGATGAATGAATGGGAAGACAATTTTAAAGAACTAATGTGAAGATTATTTAATTCCCCAATACATACATTACCCAACAGTGAAGAATTGTACATAATTTATAATGATTTATTTTAATGACCAAGCCTTAAACAATACGTAATCTTGAGTTAAACTAATAATTTGACTTCCATTCACCCCAATGATCTTTTTATGATTAGAGATTAAAGAATTAGGCTAGAACACTTATAAACAACTCAAATATTACTAAGTATACACTTTTACTCACTATCCGTTTATTTAAAAAACAAAAAAAAATTATAAAGAATCATGGTTTTGTTTCATGTTTAATCATCATAACATTTCATTGATCTCATCCTTGACTCTATAATCCTGTAAATACTGTAGAAAAAAATACAAAACATGGGATGAACATAAAAAATATTAGGAAGGGATACACAAATAAGGAAAACTATTAATCTTGAGAAAACTTGTCAAACATGAGTAATTTATCATAAAGTATTACTTTTCACTTTTAAGAAGTACTAAACACACTTCACACAATATAACATCATTTATTACCCTTATGTAATCAAATTATTACCTTAAAACTCATAGAAAGAAACATATAACATATAATCCTAAATTAAGACATAGTCATACTTAAATATAATAATCGTACAATCGACTTCCACACATATCACTATTAAAAATTGAATATCCATAAAATTGACTTCCACACCAAATTAATTAGAGGTTATAACATAACACCCCATCCTTGGTTTATTATCGAAAAAGTCACCTCTGGTTTATCAAGTAACCATGCGTCTTTTGTTTACCATGTAACCACCCATCAAATTTCTATATACCATTACATAATCATAACATAAAAAATATTACAATTATCAACATTTCACTCATAAATAAAAAATAAATAATTTCAAGATATTGAAATATTCATTCTATTTCAAAAACCATTTGAAACATACAACTAATGGATTTTTGAATCAAAGTGTCCCTTAATACTTTGAAACATTAAAAAGAAATTAAAGAATTAACATTTTAAAAAATTTATGACCATATAAATAAATCATTGAGGATATTTTTAAAACATGTAAATTAATGATAATTATTTAGAAGAATAAATCATTAAAAATTTAAAATGATATATTTTGTTAAGAAGTCTATTATTACTTGAGAAAATAGTTGAATAAATATTATTGTAGAATAAAATTAAACAAAACATAGAATGTCATGAGAATAATGATATTCATTATATAATATTTCAAATTGAACAATACACACCATATAAAATTTAATTGGTTCATAACAAAAAATACGTCTTATAGGAAAGTCAATTGAGATGAAAACCCTTTACTTGAGTCTAACTCATCACATATATTCTTTATCTTCCTGAATAAGAAATATTGGTTAATTTCTTCCATCGTGTCATTTTTTATTGTTTATTATTCCTTTTATACCACAAATTAACATTTTATAACTATTATATAATTATTTATCTTTACTTCAAACATTTTTTTGATATTCAGTACCTGAGTTGAAAAACAATTTGGGGAAAATACTGTATTTGAACTAAAAAATAACATTGCACATAAATTGTTTATAATGAAAAATCATATTATAAATTTGTTTAGTGTAAAATTAGATCAATTATCTATCTATTAATAAGATTTAGTTCATAATAAACTTTATCATATTAAATTTGGATATAAAAACATTTCAATCTTCTGATCGTTTTCATATTAAAAATCATCATTCTCACCCAATATATAGGAATGATTTAAAATTAATTTTTGAAACATATTTGTTTTTTATTTTGAAAAAAGGATACCATATTTTTAATAATTAGTTAAAAATTTATTAAGTAGGTCCTTTTATAATTTTCTAATATGAACAATAACATTGGTTGTTTTTATTCCCATTATAATGGGTAAATTAATAAATTTAGGTAAAAAACTAATGTGATATTGACTATAAAATGACCCTAACAATTTTCCAAATGTTATTTTATGAAATTAAATATTCCGTTATTTCCTATTTTTCAAAATGTAATTATTTAATTAAATATTTTTGTTCACGACCCGTCCTCGGGGCCTGTGTCGTGACTACCCCAAGCCCGCCTTCCATAGGCTAGGGGCTAGTGACTAGCACCAAAGGCGTAAATCCGGATAATTGGGAAAGCATTGCCATTATAAAGTAAACTAAACACCAGAGAGTACATGTGGAAGTAAAACACTAAGTACAAAAGAAAGTGCGGAAAAGTAAATGGGCCAGAATACAAACCCAACTGAAAGTACAACTACAACTGAACGAAAGTACAATAGGAAAGACAATAGCTGGAAGAAAGGAAGAAGCTCATGGGTCGTCCTCCTTGGATCCTACCTTAAGGGTAGGTACAGATAGCACAGCTTTTGGATCGTCCACCACGGATCCTACCTGAAGGGTAGGTACAGATATCCTCCACAACGCTCTTGCCCGTCAACCTTCTCCGAGTATCGTCTCGACGTGAAGTCCACCTCCTGATACTGACTCGTCGTGAGTTCCACCTCCGGGTATTGTCCGGTCTTCAAACACTCGGCCTCTGTCAGCACTGCCCGTCATCTACAACCAACACAACGTGGTGCAGGCATATCCCGTGCAGGGGTGAGTATAACGATACTCAGTAGGGACCCCGAGACCCTCAAGCTCTCACTAAATCCAACAAGGATAACCACAAATAAGATCCCAATAGATAACCTCTACTTAGGTATATGCTCATACATATACCTATGTTATCAAGTATCCCATCTCAATCATGAGAAAACACAAATATTATAGACTCTGCTCAAACCAGGATTTTTAATATCGAAACCGTAACTGCTGATGAGCCCGTATCTGGAGTGTACAGTGATCCTATCACAACTCCGAGGTACTGCTCACTAACCTAAGACTACTGAGGTACTCTTCATGTCAAGTACCGCGGGTCTGCCACCTCACACAGTAGTGCTCCACCGCCATGAGTCTGCCACCCCACACAGTAGTGCTCCCCCTCATAGCCTATAGAGGTACTCTTCCTATCTAGTACCGCGGGTCTGCCACCTCACAATGTAGTGCTCCTCCGCCATGGGTCTACCACCTCACAAAGTAGTGCCCCCCACTGGGCTATGCTAGTCACTCCGAATCGAATCGAACAAGCAGTCATCAGTCACAGCCAGCTACACGGTCGTCGTACTCTGTATGCTCGTCTCCGGGAGGGTCCTCTTCACGAGATACAGGTCTATACTCCAAGTATCACAAATCCCATGAAGAAGTATCTTAAAGGACCGCCTCGTCATAGGGGTCTCAACGCAATAGACGACGCGTTAATCGGACGCCCGGTCTGTGAGTTATTAGCATTTTAGTCCCAGGGGCCCAGTTGGTTTCATGTATGAACCAACCCGACCGTATCTCAACTGTACCCAGAACTCACATAGGATATACTCAAAGGGACTGTTTCTCGAAGTGATCACCAACGCCGCTGACGGTTCGTCAAACGGACATCTGGTCTGAAAGTTATCAGCTTTTCCGTTCCAGGGGCCCGGTTGGATTTCGGGTACAATCCAACCCGGCCATACTCCAACTGCTTCCAAACCTCAGGAGAATTATGTCAAAAGTTCCGTCTCCTCAATAGGAATCCAAAAAAGTTGATGGCACATCAATCAGACGTCCGGAGCTCAAGATATAAGTGTTTCCGCTCTGAGGGCACGATTGTTTCGTGTACGAACCAACCCGGACAAACTCAAAGTACTCCGAAACCTTCAGTATAACATGCCGAAATGACCGTCAAGATCCAAAGATCACATCACAGCTGACGGTGCATCGATTGGAGGTCAACAGCTCACGTTATGGGAAATGGACCAAAAGAGGTTCGGTCTTAAGGGGTTCGGCCCCGGTCCGACCCGGCCGGATACCACCAGGGTCGGCCCGAACCGGGTCGACCCGAACCGGGTCTGAGTCCGGACCATATGGGCGCGGCCTGGCGTGCTGGCTAGGTGGCTCGGCCGAATGGCCGAGCCGTTCGGGATGCGAGGGGGGGGGGGCACTACCCCCCACACTGGCCGGCCAACTTCTGCAGCCACGGGACCGGCAAAGGCCGGTCCCCCTACTCCGATGCCGGCAACCCAGACCCGGCCGCCGGTTCCCCTGCTCCGCCGCGTCCCGGAACCGGCCGTAGCCTTCATCCGTCTAGCGTGGCGTGACAGCGTCAGACCCCTCCACCGCGGCCCTGCTCCGACAGCGGTTCTTTCGTAGTTCTCCGATGCGGCGCGACGACGACGAATCTTTGGTTTGTTTTCAACGGTGCGGCGCGACGGCGCTGTGCTTCTTCCCCTTCTTTAATATTTTCTGCGTAGTGCTTCGGAACCTCGTTGCCTGGCTCGTGCCACAATCAAAATCAAACCAACAAGGGGGGAGGAGGGTCGGCCGTGTTCGTTCGGTCCAACCTCCTCCCGTTATTTTGATATCAGGTGGTTCTAAAGAAAGGAAGAAAGCGACAGAAGTGTTCACGAACTAACAAATAAAATAAATCACTACCTTGTCAAATGTTGTCGAACGACGGTGTCGCGGAAAATGGAGTCACGGGGTGAGGTTCCGTATATGATGATGGAGAACGTCCAAGGAGGAAGCAGCGTCTCCCTTCCTTTCACACAGAGAGAAAATAGGAAGGCAGAACATCGTTGGTGAGTTCCCACGTCGGTGCCAACTCCATTGTCGAGGAAGAAGAAGACGGAATAATACGAGTCGCCGAATCAACGTTCCTTGACAATGAAGAAGAAGTAGAATAAGAATAAGAAGAAGTTCTTTAAAACACCCAAGATCTCTTACCTTACCCTCAACACCACAAAAGCCAACCCTTCACAAAAAATAATGAATCCACGTTATTTAATCATCCTAAGCCAAGCTTTTCCAAAATAAATACAAAAGTTGAATTCACTTAAATTAATGTGTGTATTGGAAAGAGTTAATGAGGGAGAGAGTGAGGAAATGGAAGGTTACTCATTAAAGATAAGTTTACAAAAAAAATTAAAGAGGGAGTTAGGGAGTTTAAGAGGAATGTGAAGGGGTGGGGTTCGTGTGGGCCCCACCTCACCTTTAATCCTATCATGGGTGGTTAACTACAAGTGGGTACCACCCCTAACTCCCTTAAATAGGTTATAACCACCTAAGAGAGGGTCAAAGTGTTGTAACACAACACTTAATCCACTTAACAAGAAAAGAAAATATAATTGTAACAATTATATTTTATCCCTCACAATTTTTAAAACAACTCCTCCCGAGAAAATGCAACTCCAGAAAGGGACTTCTTAAGAAATTACCGTCACTGCGGTTCCATCAGTGCCCTCAGATTTCAATTCCATGCACCAGTTCAATAGATAGAAAAACCCGCTCGTTCGTTCACTGAACGTACCAGATCTAAACTTCGGAAATTGATTCCGGGCACACCGGGCCTCGGAATCAGGCTCCATCAAAAACTGCGTTCTTGTAAAATCCCAAAGAAAATTTAGAAAAAATTTCCCTTGAATTTTATAATCTTTAAATTACTCACACCTTAGGGCTTTTCGTCCTCATAAAGCTTAAACACAGACTAGGGATACAAAAGCGGTATTGAGCCCGTATCTGAGTCTTCCGCTCCCATGTGCTTACCTGGAGATTCCCGTACTACCAAAGAAAGTGCACCCGAGGAACTAACCGTCCTTGTAGGATCTGCTCCTATCGATCCTCGGTCCCCACTGGAACCTCTGAGAACATCACCCCATCGCCCAAGTCCAGCTCCCCATGGTCGATGATATGCGAAGGGTCGAGCACGTATATCCTCATTTGAGATACATGGAAGTCCCCGTGCACCTGGTGCAACTGAGGTGGATGGGTCAAGCGGTAAACCACCTCACCTACCCTGTTGAGAACCTAGAAAGCTCCCTTGAACCTAGGAGATAACTTTTCACCTCGGCCACGTATCCGTAATTCCATGTCGAGGTGAGACCCATAAGAAAACGTGGTCACTATCCTCGAACTCTATTGGTCTCTACCTCCTGTCGGCATAAGGCTTCTGTCGGCTCTAAGCAATCCTCATCTGCTCTTGGATGACCTGGACCTTTCTAGTCCCACAAGAGCTTCTATGATTTCTACTTTGTCGATAAGAGAAATCTGGTCTCATCCCCTGGATGAACCACGTTCTTTGCCTAATACAGTCAATCCGGACATGAATGAGGTATTCATGCCATGGACTACGTCGTAAGGCCTTTCCGTTACTTCCAAGAGATCCAACCGTCACTCTCATCTCTAAGGGTCGAGTCACACTGTCGGTATCAGCATGAGGTCACTGGGTCTCTTCCAGTAGAAATCTCGAAAGTGTGGGTCCAGTCAACAGTTTTAACTGGAACCTCTTAGTACTCAAAAAGGAATAAAGAAAATGTCACAAAGGTAAGTGTCTTTATATTATTGCAGCTCATGGTACAAAGACACAAATGTAACAAAAAAACATGGAACTAGATATACAATGAATAAAAGGAAACCACTAGTTCTGCTCCTTTCCACTCACTTCCGGAGCTCCGTAGTCATAATCTTCTGCTGCCTGAAGCTGAGCTCTCCCATGTCCACATGTTCCCTAAGGTCGGGGTGGACCTCCTGGTGGTGGTGGTGGAAACACCTCGATGCTTCGTCTACCTACAGCTGGACGGCCAACTCCCCTCCGTCGACCTTCAGCTCCTAGCGGTTTGCCTTGATCGAACCTCTGCCTCTTCCTGGGAGGTTTTTCATTTAGCTGCTGGTCATCTGCATGGTGGGTCGGACAGTCACATGCCATGTGACCAATCCCGCTACCGGAGTAACACTGCATGGCAGGTCTGGCTCTGTCATTCCCATTGGTGCCTCGCACTACCGACCCTGAGTCATACGGTCGACCACATGTAGGTCTCGTACTCTTGGACCTCTGCGTCATCTGTCTAATGCCTGCTACAGAAGACTCTGCCGCATGCTGGCTAGTGGTGGGTCCTGCTACTGGAGACTGCTCGGCAAGGAAACTCTCCACTAAGAGGGCTCTCTCCAACACCCCTATCTGCGTCAGAATGCTATGAGAAACAACAGAAGCTCCAATCTCTCTCCTGAGCCCCTGCTCGAAGGTTCAGACCCTGAAGAATGGGTCCCGTACCATATCTGTAGAGTAGCGTGAGAGGTCTGTGAACCTCGCTGAAAACTGCTCCACTGTCATGCTTCCCTTCCGCAGCTGAAGTAGCTCTTGTATATGCACCGCTCGAAGGGTGGCTGGTAAAAACTCTGCCCGTAACATGCTCTCGAAGTCTTCCCAAAGAAGTGTTGCCTCGTCATGCATCTAGAGCATCAGGCTCCACCATCTGCCTGGTGCAGCCAGAAGAAGGCTGGTAACAAAGATCACCATGAAGTCTGCTGGCATCCCCACTAGCCTGAAGACTCTAAACACAGCCTCCAGCCAATCCTCAGCCGCCTGCGGGTCCATCTCTCCCCTGAACCTGGGTGGCCTCTGGCTCTAGAACTCGTGCAGTACGCTCAAGTGACGTGCACCCTCTGCTACTGGGGCTGATGGCATCGGTGGCCCAGTGGGTAGTAGTACCGATGGTGCCTCCGTTGGTGCCTCAACAGGGAAAGGGCCTTGTACTGAGGCCACGTCGCTCGGCAGGCTGTCAATACGAACAACTCTCGAGGCTCTAGCTGGTCGTCTGTGGGGAGGAATCCTAAAAAAACAAACATGACACGGTCAAATGATTTATAGCTGGTGAGCTGACCTAGTTTGAGATGACTTTTAAAAACTTCTGGAAACACACATGAAATAAGTTTTTTCATGCACAAAGTCAGAAATCAGTTGTTATGGACCTGCTATTTGGATACGTCGGCCGTCCGCACCAACACTGGACTCCGGGAACTAAAAACCACACTTGGTACTCTTAGCACTGTTGCTTCACAGAAAGAAAAAATATCAGAGTTATTAGTTCTGCAGTACAACCAACTCCTCTAATACCAAATGTGACAACTGGGTTCCGGTGACAACACAGTCACCCCGCCTTAACAATGTCGTCGGGTCCTTGACCACCAGGTTCCACCAGTTGCCCCGTAGACACGTGGGTCCCACCCTAGGGTCCACCCATGTTCCTGAACGGGTCATTTGACTAATGATAGTCCCCACAGGCCAACACATGTCCTTTAAAGTGTGTTTTGTCCTCACTCGCACACACCCTAGGAAACTTCCCAGAAGATCACCCATCCTGATTATTACTCCAAGCCAAGCACGCTTAAATATGTAGTTCTAATCAGACAGGCGCCCGAAAAGGAAGGTGCACCTTGTTGACATGAGTCATACCATTTAGTCAATTAACCCTTTATCATTTGGGGTTGTTACAATCACCGCCCCTTTAGAGCACAACGTCCTCGTTGTCGGCCCTGTATCTTAACCCAGGTAGTGGACCGCGCACTTAAGGCTGGGTTCTTCCCTCTGATACCGAATTTGTCACGACCCGTCCTCGGGGCCCGTGTCGTGACTACCCCAAGCCCTCCTTCCATAGGCCAGGGGATGGCGACTAGAACCAAAGGCGTAAATCCTGATAATTGGGAAGGAATTGCCTTTATAAAGTAAACTAAACACCACAGAGTACAAGCGGAAGTAAAACACTAAGTACAAAATAAAGTGCTGAAAAGTAAATGGGCCAGAATACAAACCCAACTGAAAGTACAACTACAACTGAACGAAAGTACAACAGGAAATACAACAGCTGGAAGAAAGGAAGCAGCTCCTAGGTCATCCTCCTCGGATCCTACCTAAAGGGTAGGTACAGATAGCATAGCTCCTAGATCGTCCACCATGGATCCTACCAGAAGGGTAGGTACAGATAGCCTCCACAACGCTATTGCCCGTCAACCTCCTCTGAGTATCGTCTCGCCGTGAAGTCCACCTCCTGATACTGACTCGTCGTGAGGTCCACCACCGGGTATCGTCTGGTCTTCGAATACTCGGCCTCCGTCAGCACTGCCCGTCGTCTGCAACCAATACAACGAGGTGTGGGCATAGCCCGTGCAGGGGTGAGTATAAAGATACCCAGTAGGGACCCCGATACCTTCAAGGTCTCACTAAATCCAACAAATATAACCACAAAGAAGATCTCAATAGATAACCTCTAATTAGTTATATTCCCATACATATACCTAAGTTATCAAGTATTCCATCTCAATCATGAGGAAACACAAAGATTATAGACTCAGCTCATACCATGATTTTCAATATCGAAACCCTAACTACTGATGAGCCCGTCTCTGGAGGGTACAGTGATCCTGTCACAACTCTAAGGTACTGCTCACTAACCTAAGACGGCTAAGGTACACCTCCTGTCGAGTACTGTGGGTCTCCCACCTAACACAGTAGTTCTCCACCGCCATGGGTCTGCCACCTCACACAGTAGTGCTCCCCCTCATAGCCTACAGAGGTACTCTTCCTGTCGAGTACCACGGGTCTGCCACCTCACAAAGAAGTGCTCCTCCACGTTGGGTCTTCCACCTCACAAAGTAGTGCTCCCCACTGGGCTATTCTAGTCACTCCTAATCGAATCGGACAAGCAGTCATCGGTCACAGCCAGCTACACGGTCTTCGTAATCTGTATGCTCATCTCCGGGAGGGTCTGCTCCACGAGCTACAGGTCGATACTCCAAGTATCACATGTCCCATGAAGAAGTATCTCAAAGGACTGCCTCATCATAGGGGTCTCAACGCAATAGATGGCATGTCAATCAGACGCCCGATCTATGAGTTATTAGCCTTTTCGTCCCCGGGGCCCGGTTGGTTTCGTGTACGAACCATCCCGACCGTATCTCAACTGTACCCCGAAATCACATAGGGTATAATCAAAGGGACCATTTCTCGACGTGATCACCAACGCCGCTGACGGTTCGTCAAACGGACGTCTGGTCTGAAAGTTGTTAGCTTTTCCGTTCCACGGGCCCGGTTGGATTTTGGGTACAATCCAACCCAGCCATACTCTAACTGCGTCCAAACCTCAGGCGAAGTATTTCAAATGTTCCATCTCCTCAAGAGAAATCCAACAAAGTCAATGGCACGTCAATCGGATGTCCGGAGCTCAAGATATAAGTGTTTCCGCTCCGAGGGCCTGGTTGGTTTCGTGTACGAACCAACCTAGCCGAAACCAAAGTACTCTGAAAATTTGAGTATAACATACCAAAACGACTGTCTCGATCCAAAGATCACATCACAGCTGACGGTGTGTCGATCAGAGGTCCGCAACTCATGTTATGGGCAACGGACCGAAAGAGGTTCGGTATTAAGGGGTTCGGGCCCGGTCCGACCTGGCCCTGTACCCTCAGGGTCGGCCCAAACCAGGCGACCCGAACCGGGTCCGGGTCTGGTCCGATTGAGCGTGGCCCGGCCTGGCCTGGGCACGGCCCGGCTCGGTGGCCTGGCGCGTTGGCGGCCCGACGTGCTGGCCAGGGGGCTCGGCCGAATGGCCGAGCCGTTCGGGATGCGGGGGGGGGGGGGGGGGGGGGCTGCCCCCCGATCGTTGTAACCGCGGCCCCATAATGGGGCTTCTCACATCCGGCCAGCCGGGGGTTTCGAACCCCCGGTTCTTCCACGGTCCTGCCGGACCACTCCGGCTGGCCGGCTTCTGCCGCAACGGGACCAGCAAGGTCGGTCCCCCTGCTCCGATGCCGGCGGCCCGGAACTTGCCGCCGGTTCCCCTGCTCCGCCACAGCCTGGAACTGGCCATGGCCTTCATCCTTTCGGAGTGGCGTGATGGCGACGCGCCCCTCCGTCGCAGCCCCGCTCCAGCCGCGGTGCTTTCATAGTTCTCCGGTGCAGTGCGACTGCGCCACATCTTTGGTTCGTTTTCAACGGAACGACACGATGGCGTTGCGCTTCTTCCCCTTATTTAATATTTCTTGCACAGTGCTTCGGCACCGTGTTGCCTTTCTCGTGTCGCAATCAAAATCAAACCAACAAGGGGGGAGGAGGGTCGGCTGTGTTCATGCGGTCCGACCTCCTACCGTTATTTTTATATCAGGAGGCTCCAAAGAAAGGAAGAAAGCGACGAAATTATTCACGAACTAACAAATAAAAATAAATCCCTACCTTGTCAAATGTTGTTGAACGACGGTGTCGCGGAAAATGGCATCGCGGGGTGAGGTTTCGTATATGCCGAAGGAGAACGTCTAAGGAGGAAGCATTGTCTCCCTTCCTTTCACGCAGAGATAAAATTGAATGGCAGAACGTCGTTGGTGAGTTCCCACATCGGTGCCTCCTCCTTTGTTGAGGAAGAAGAAGATGGAAGAATCTGGGTCGCCGAATTGACGTTCCTTGAAGAAGAAGAAGAAGAAGAAGAAGAATAAGTTCTTTAAAAACTCCCAAACTCTCTTTCCTTACCCTCAACAACACAAAAGCCAACCCTTCACAAAAAATAATGGTTCCACATTATTTAATCAACCCAAGCCAAGATTTTCCAAAATGAATTCAAAAGTTGAATTCACTTAATTTAATGTGTGTGTTGGCTAGAGTTAATGAGGGAGAGAGTGAGGAAATGGAAGGTTACTAATTAAATATAAGTTTTAAAAAAAATTAAAGAGGGAGTTAGGGAGTTTAAGAGGAATGTGAAGGGGTGGGGTTCGTGTGGGCCCCACCTCACCATTAATCCTCTCATGGGTGGTTAACTACAAGTGGGTCCCACTCCTAACTACCTTACTTAGGTTATAACCACCGAAGAGAGGGTCAATGTGTTATAAGACAACACTTAATCTACTTAACAAGAAAAGAAAATATAATTGTAACAATTATATTTTATCCCTCAAAATTTTTAAAACAACTCCTCCCGAGAAAACACAACTCCAGAAAGGGTCTTATTAAGAAATTACCGGCGCTACGGTTACATCGGTGCCCTTGTATTTCAATTCCATGCACCGGTTCAAAAGATAGAAAAAGCCGCTCGTTTGTTCACTGAACGTACCCAAGCTAAAATTCGGAAATTGATTCCGGGCACACCGGGCCTCGGAATCAGGCACCATCAGAAACTGCATTCTTGTAAAATCCCAATGAAAATTTAGAAAAAATTTCGTTCGAATTTTATGGGTCATTAAAATTTTAAATGTAAATGACTTTGATTTTCACTAAAAAATATTTTACTTTTTCCAATGAGTGTATATCTGTTGGTAAAAGTGCATTTTATGTTGGTAAAACGTTTTACCAACATATATTCCCCTATCACTAAAGTATTTGTAAAAACTCTGTCGCAAAATGTTTTTGTGACAACTAAAATAGTACTATGTAAATTATAATAATAACAACATATAATATATATGTTGGTTAAAGTGTTTAGCGATAGGGTATGGTGTCAAATCCATTTGTTGGTAATAATATTACCAACATATAATATTTTTTTAAAATTATATTTAAATAAAAATTATAGTTTTTTATTGTAAAATTTCATATTATATTTATTAATTTATCATATATTATATTTATTAATTTGTAGATAAAAAATTTACATTATATGAAGCACCAAAAAACCAATAAGTTACAAAATTAGCATATATAGACCACCATTCAACCAAGACTTTATTTGAAAAAACATGTTCAAATTTAGTATCAGTATATTTTAAAACTTCATCAAAATACAAGAAAATCCAAAACATGTTTAAACACATTCAAACACTTAGAAACATTACATGGAAGTCAATAGAACTTTATCTGCAATCTGTTTCTCTCAAAAATCATACATCACTTTCATGGAATCCCCATTACATCACATGGATTATTTTCTATTATAGTGGATATGAACATGCACAAATTCACCGTCACCCCTTTGATTGTGGTGGACCAAATTTCTATGTTGGAAGAAGTACCTGACCCAACTCCCTCTACATTAATCATGCACCATCATGAACAACATTCTGATCACAAAACCAACACAATTAACAAATAGTTTTTATTTAAAAACATGATATAGAAATAATAATGCATGATATATCATGTCAAAAAAACACAGTATATAATCTAGTAAGGATGATTTCAATTTATAACAACACTACTTTTCAAAAAAGAACTCATTGGATATGGTGACTACATTAATAGAAGATAACCTTCCAATTCAATACTTTATTCTCAAGGTTGACCACATTTGGGGGTTTAGTGGGAACTCTCACAAGAAATAATTCCCAATTTCAAAATGTAGAAACAACCATTCAAAAATTGATATCATCAACAAAAAAAATTCATATTCCGGATAAGAAACCCAATCTCACAAACATACTGTTTTAATTATAATATTTTATAACTTCATGTTGAAATTCAGATCATCATGCATCTATGAAATCCATCATGTTGTAAACTCATACTAGGAACCAATTAATCATAAAACACCCCAATGAAAACCCAACTATAGCCACACTAAGGCACAACTTGTAGCACCAACATGAAAAAACCAAATAGAACAGTTGTGAACCCAAATCCTGAATTAAAACCTTATATCAACGTAGTATCCATATATGGACATTATTCGAACCATTTAAACACCAAATGGTATCTAGAATAAATAGTGAATCTATTTTGACCACTCGTATGAAGGTCCTAGGGATGTAGGGGCGCGCCACAATCATTGAATCCCTATACAACTCCCAGGCCTATGCACAAGCTCGATACCATTGTGGGTAATCCATTTGAAGATGTGAAGTCACATTAAACCATGGGGAGAGAACTGGGAAGAGGTCAGTTTGGGGGGTGATATGCCTTTGCACTAAAAAATAAGATGATCAACTATATGACTGCATATCTCTGTCAATGAGAAATCTATTTTCTAAACATGATAGAGACGATGTAAATGATATTTAGATTCTGCATCATTTGAGCAGTCATCCCGAAATATTTTAATTTATGGGAGCATTTGAGGATAGGTTCTATGTTCAAGCTGTGATGGTGATGTGTGAGGGTGGGGAGATTTTTGATCAGATCATCACCCAAGGGAGTTACATTAAATGTGTTGTTTCATATACATGTAGATCAACTGTAAAAATTGTTCAAATTTTCCATTTCATGGGTGTAATTCATAGGAACTTAATCCTAAGAATTTCTTGATCTCTAAGAGGGGGTAAGAATACAACATTAAATGAAACTGACCTAGGCTGTCAATTTACATTAGTGATGGAAAGATGTATCAGAATATAGTTGGGAGTGCTTATTATTTTCTTCCAATGTATTAATCCTATGATTTGGGAAAGAAATATATGTTTGGGGTGCATGAATCATCTTGTATATTCTATTCAGTGGTGTGCCTTCATTTTGGGATAAGATAGAAAAAGGGATATTTAATGCTATTCTAGAAGGAAATATTTATTTTGATTCTATTCCATGGCCATCTATTTTAAGGAGTTACAATGGATTGATAACGAAAATAGTGACACAAGACCTGAAAAATAACATTATTACAGCTCATGTACTTGAGCATCCTTAATTAGAGGTGGAGAAGTATCAGATAAGCCAACTGATATTATAGTTATTTCTAGAATGAAGAAATTCAGAGAAATTGACAATCTAAAGATAAATTCATTATAGGTTATTGAAAAAATCCATCGAAAGAAGAAATCATGGGGATGTAATCAATGTTTAAAAACATGTAAACCGATAATAGAAACACTATCACTTATAAAGAACCGAAGATGTGATTGGCACGGCTGGGATCACAGATCTCTGAAGATGAAGTCCAGTAGCTCATGGAAGATGCTGATGTGGATGGCAATGGGATGATTGGTTAAATTTAATTCATCAGTTCCATAATGTATAGGCAAAAATTGGAAAGTGGTAATAATTTGGGAAAAGTGTTTCAGTATTTTGAAAAAGATAATATTGGGTTTATAATGAAAGATGAACTGTAGGTGACATTGAGGGAGAATGGATTTTCTGCTGAAAGTTGTATATGGGAAATAATATCCGAAGTGGATACTGATAGAGATGGGAGGATCAATGGCCAATCCATTTTGGAAAAATTGATACATACATAAAAAACAACAACAAAACTAACTACATGACTTAGAAAAACCAAAGCTTCTAAATTAATCATATACTGATCATATTCTTCAACAAAATGGAGGAAAATTTTGAAAAAAATAAACACAGCTTCAACCGTTGTTGAGAATACCTCGATGTCGATCAATTAAACTAGAGGATGATGCCAAAAAAATCTTTGGCATGGTCGCATGGTGAAGGTTGTGGATGGTGGGGGGTCGAGATTGGAAGGTCACAAATGGAGGGGGTCGAGAGGGGAAGGTTGGGGATGGAGATGGTCAAGCGAAGAAGGTCGGGATTGGTGATAGTCGAGCGGGGAAGGCCGGGGAAAAATGGGGTCGAGCAAGGAATATCGAGGATGGAGGGAGTCATTTAGTGGGGATGTTAAGGATGACATGACTGACACTGAATGATGGTGATGGGTGTGGAGTATCATGATGTAGTGGTGCGGTGCTGTAAGCGTAGGGTCGCGAAAGAGGCGATAGGGGTTGCAGATCAAGAGGATGGCGTCTTTAGAGAGTGGATGAGGATGTGACGGTGGTCGTGGATGAGGCAGAGGGTCATGGAGGAGGAGGAGGCAACAATGGATATTGTCGATGCCGATGGTCATTAGAGGTGGTAGTGGGGTTGATCGCGCGGTGGTGGGAGGCTAATTAGGATTGAGTCATGTTTTAAAAGAATAAAATCCTATAAATAAAATATCAAATGCCATCCAGTTTGTCAAATTAAAAATATAATATATACACACTATTGTTGTTTTGATGAAATTGAAAACTAAAATCAATTAATGAGATATTTTTAATAAGACTGTAAAAAATGGGTATTGATTTTGGTCATAAAGATAATAATATCAAAAAAATTGAGTTCTATTGATTGTTTATCAATAGTTTTTTTTATTATATGGTTTTTAACAATTTATATTAATGGAAAATTATTTTTTTTTATTAAAGAAAAATTCATGTGTTGGTAAAAAAATCATTACTATTAGTATGATAAAGAAACATATTCAACTATTGGAAAAAGAGATGTTGGTATTGAATGATAAATGCCATAAAATATATATTTTTGTAAAATCAAGTGTCAGTACTTAAAATTAATACCAATAATACATAATATTTATTATAATTACTCATTTTTATAAGCAAATAGAAATTCTGTCAATAAATTTCTGTTGGTATAAGTCATTTTTTGTAGTTTTTATTAATATCAAAGAGACTAACAAAATTTCACAATCTTACTTTTAATGAGAATAATATTTTTAATATGAGGTTAAATATAAATATTCTAGATTATAAATATTTTTCATAATTATAACAGTTTTATATAAATAATTATATTTTATTTTTAATTTTTCATGAGGAAATAATTATCATAAATAATTACACAATGAAGAAGAAATAATTATTCAATTAATGAAAAAAATCAATTAATTGATAATAGAAATATTAAAATTAACATAATTTGAATTAATTATGGTAATCCAAAAATTTTATAGGTGAATATAAAATATTTTTGGTGTACTAAAATTTTCCTTTTTATGTTTTCTTATTGTATTGAGTTTGTTGTTATCAATGAAATAAATAAGGTCAAAATTGACACTAATGATATTTTATGAATAGAATATTTTATGGAATTATTTAAAAATCATGAAAATATTTAAAATTACTATCTTATTATGATAATTTATATAATTTCAAAAATTTAGAATTTATGGAAAATTTTCAGCATATATGATAAAAAAATTAATATAAATTTTTTTTCACACTTAACATTAAAATAGGATAACTAAGGGTTGAACAAAATTACAAGGAATAGAATAATTATAAAACATATATAAAATATATTGGATGATGGTATTAAAAACTTTTATTATCTTATATTATAATAAATTCCCATTTGGTGGTATTTTTATTGAAAATGAACATATTATAATATATTGTTCTGTGAAATACTAAAAGTTACCCTCACCTCTATTATAGAAGGAAAAATCCCCCATCATATCATTTTACAACATTGAGTCATATAGATCGACCAAAAAATGAAAAATTATATTCTATACTTCCCTATCCACATTCTACAGGTTCTTAGATTCCCAAATAACCTACTGTAGTGTCCTTTACTAGAGACCAAAAAAAGCTGATTTGAAGAAGAGGGAATCCCTCAAACCAATCACTCTCTTTTTATACTCTTATATACCTCTTATAAATCTATGATATATTTTATAAAATATTAAATTCAGTATCCTAAATACTCTAAAATTATATTATGATTATGTATATAGCGTTATACAACCACTTTCCCATAAAAAAGAACTGAAATTCTCACTCTTGCATACATACAAATTATCATATCAAAATAGAGATACAATTCATTTATCATCACCATATTCTATGGAATTATATTATAAATTTTTAAATATTTTATTTTATATTTATTGTATAATTAATCATTTTTAATGATAATATCATTAACAGATTATCATCATGTAATATTTTGTTAAATGATAATGTTGCTCATTTGTATGTATGGCGTACCATCTCCTCAAGGTGATGTGATTCATTTTTCATATATTTTTCCCAAGGATAAAAATAAGAATGAAATTTAAGAATATATATGATATATATAACATAATAATGATTATTTAGCTATTGTTTCCATGTTAAAATTATAAATAACAGGATTGTTGAACAAAATATTTCATGGAAAAGGATTCATTTATTACACATAATAGAAATTTCAATAATAAGTCAATAATAAAGTAGTGATTAGATTTTAGAAAATAGTAACACATGGTATGATTTATATATGTTTACCAACTAAACTTATAATAAATCTATATTTAATATATTTTTGGTTTTAATGCAAAGAACTAATGTCAAGACATGAGGTTAGAGTTTATTTCAAAATCACATCATCATTCGAGATTATTTATTTTTATGTCTCCATTGGGGAATATTTATCATCCATGTCTATGTTTTATAAAAATTATTTCAAAATTATTTTGAAAATTGTTTAAATTAATTTTTACCCTAGGTTTATCTTTTAAAAAAATTATTCTAAAATAATATTTTAGTTATTTATGAAATAAGTCTCTTTATGGCTATAGTGACAAAAATATAGAAGGAATGTATTTTATATTACATGGAATGATCATATGTTAAAACAATCATGATATCTTAATTATATGAATCATTATTTATAATCATACATGGTTATTTTAATAGTAAATTTTTTACTTTATAATTTCATAGTTCTTTAAAAATATTTTTACATAATGGAAATGATATTCTTCTCATGAATTATTTCAAGTGGTCTTTTAAAATTAAAATTCCATCTAAAATGAAATTATTTTATGTTACATATACTTTATTAGTGATATGAAACAAGGAAATCATTATTAATATTTCCCTGAATGGTTTAGGGTTATGATGGAAATATATTTTATAAACCTATTTCTTTTTGATGACTTATGTTATGATAACGTGTTTATGAAACTCATTTCATTACATGGGTTAAGATATGTTGAATGATTTATCATCCTATGGAACACATGTGTATAGTGATTATTATGTTATGGTTGGGATCTATATCTCCCTCTAATTCAATTGTTAATGAATTATATATCTTATAAATTTAGGAGAAAAATGTCAATGTGCTTGATCAGTTATGGGAAATAAGTTTATGTTCTTGATCTATTAGAGGAAAAAATAAATGTTCTTGATCCATGATCATAAATAATTCATTGTGATTGATCTATTTTGTGAACATGTGGTAATTCCAAATTCGAGAGTCTTATTATTTAAAAATGATATATGAAATGGGTTTCAATAATTTTGATCGTTCCATGTACATTTATGAATTAAACTTATTGTTCATGATTGGGTTATGATGTATTTTCATTATTATGATTCATTTCATTTTAAATGATAATGCTTAATACCATGACTAATTTTTATGAACCATGAAAGGTTGGGTATGAATATTGTATGATATTTTAATTATCACATACCCATATTTCTTATCTTATCTTTTCATATGATAATAAATTTAAATAATCCCTTTTTAACATTATTTAGAACTAGATTTCACCATTTTATTATATTTAATTTCTATAGGATTTGAAGAAATTTGTTATGTATGTTATTATAAAAGGATCATAATTATGATGAAATTATTGAGAGATTATATATATATTTTATAAAAAACTATTTATGTTTCCATGTTTACAAAGGCTCTAGACCATTATGATCCTCAAGTTTGTGTTTGTATAATGTAATTAATATTCATTAATGTTTTTTATTATATATAAATGAAAATATATGGTCTTATCATTGGTATCAGAGGATGAGTTTAGATAAACATTATAAACAACGATGAGAAAACCGTAGTAATAACTCTAAGAATATGTCTTAGTATATGGTAAAATCTAATAGTTTTGGGAATTATCATTAATAAACTATGTTAAAAAAATGGTTTCATAGAAGATTTTATGAATGATGTAATTTTATAAACATATTTTCATGATTCGTCTATATGGTTTTTATTTTTCAAAATATTAATTTTGGTTAAATTTAATGGTTGGAACTAGAAGGAATTTTGTAAATATTGAATGTGATAGACTATGAATTTATTTTACAGATGAGAAAAATATTATTTTGGTAGATGGAATTTAGAACCATACTAATATACTAACATAACCATCTCTAGCTATGAATCATATCAATTTTCCAAATGAACAAATGATGGAATAATGTACCATTTAATATTTCATGATGCAACATCCACATACTTTTGGTCGATCTTATGACCCACAAGTGGTTGAGTGATGGATCAACACCATTGAGAAAATATTTTATATTCTTCCTTGATTGGGAAATGGGAATGTTGTCTAAATATTTTATCATCTAGAAGGATAATTATATCTGTGGTGGAATCATGTTAATAATATGATTCAGGAGGACATAATTGAATCTGTTGAATGGGACAAGTTAAAGAAAATATTTTCCAATATTTATTTTAGATATATTATTTATTGGATGTGGAGAAGGAGTCCCTTTAACTAAATTAAAATGATGATGAACACAATGGTACCTAAGAGAAAAATATTCTTGACTTGTGAGGTACGCTTTTGGGATTTTCATCCAAACTACAAATAAGTTTGACTGATTTTTAGTGTCATAAAATCAATCCTCTAAAGGATATTAGCCATAAGATTATTTAGCATATATAAAGAATTTATTTAATGCAGTCAAAAGGTGGAAATCATAATTGGGGATATGCACTATTCCCATGGTTTTGATATGAAAATATAGATTGTGTGTCATGAAAAATTGAATAAATCACATGGAGGAAAGAAATTGTAAGCTTATAAATGCCAGAAAATGTGGGAATAAACATCAAGGGAATAATTTAAATGCATCTAAGAGGCATATTAAATTTCTAAATGTAGGTCATAAATCCCATAAATTTAAAATGGAAATGAACACGACTATTTATTAAACAATTTGAATGAATACATCAACCATTGAACCACCCATGCTCCAATGATATAAATGAATGGAATATGGTAATTATTCTAATTAGTACATGAATACAATGTTTTTTTGGTCATCATTAATAACCTATTATTCATTATTATAGTTTTATACCTCTTATGATCAAAATACCCAGTGTTAGTCATGATGAAAATATGATAAAAGGTACACATATCACTCACTCTATAACAACTATCATTTTATTTGACTCTATATCAAACCACTAATTTATTTATAATTCATTTTTTGAGGGTATAACCATATAAAACCAAAAATTTTATTTTTACTTAGCTATAAAGACTATTAATGTAACAATGGCTACACATCAGATTTATAGTTCATCTATAATTGATGTTTGTGGGAAATTAATTCATGAAAATATCATGATACTCCATATAGTTGAATTTTATATAAATCATGGCATGTATTTTATTTCTCTATATGATGAACTGATTAATTTCCTAGGAAGGGAAGTCACATTCCATATTCTGAATGAAATTAGAATAATTTTTTGATGCAAGGCTGAATATGATCATCCAATGGATGTTGCATCAATATTGTGGGTCTTAGATTTTATACGTTTAGGTCATATATCTTAGATGGTGGTTGAGAAACTCAACATTAAGTATACACCTATTTTATAGTATTTTCTTGATTTATTTACTAATATTCTTCTAGGTTTTCCAAATAATCATGAACTCGAGTTTTCAATAGATATCATACGTAGTGCTATGCCTATTTTGAAGACTTCTTATATAATAGCCCCAATTGTGTTGCATGAATTAAAAAAGAAACTTGATGATAATCTTGATAATGTATTAATATTCCCTAGTGAATCTCCTTGGGCTACACCTATTATCTTTTTTAGAAGAAAGATGAGTTAATGCATCTTTGCATTGATTATCAGGAGCTTAACAATATCACAATGATGAAAAAGTATACTATTCCAAGTATTGATGACTTATTTGATGAACTACGTGGAGGAAAATACTTTTCTAAAATTAAAATTCATTCTATGTATTATTAACTATGTTTCAAGAATGTGGATATACCCAAGGTGGAAATACAAATAGGTAATAGACACTATAAATTTTTAGTGATGACAATTGTTCTTACTATTTATCCCTCTATCGTAATGGAATTAATGAGTAGAATATTTAGATACTATCTTGATTAGTTTTTTTAGTCTTTATAGATGACATTATTTTATATCAATGAGAATTTATGAACTTTAAGGTCACATTAAGAATGTCTTATGACCCTTAAAAGGATAATATTTATTAATAACTTTTCAAGTGTGAAATTTGGCTTTATAATATTTCATTTTTAGGAGATATAATATCATCTAAGGATTTATATAAATATCCTTCAATGAAAAAAGTTATTGAGAAATGGAATAGAGATACATGATAATTGAAATTATTTGTTTTCATGGATTGGATGGACATTATCAGATATTTTTGGAGAATATCTCTCAATTATCGAATCCACGCACCATGTTAACTCGGAAGGGTGCCATATTCCATGGATTAATGAATTGGAGGAATATTTTAATGAACCAATGTAAATAATAGTTAATTCCCCTATAAATACAATACCTTCCAATAAAGAAGAATATGCAATTTTTTGTGATTTATTATAAGTCCCCAGCCTTAAATATTACGTAATATTGAGTTATGTAAATAATTTATTTCTCTTTCACATCGAGGATCTTTTTAGATTTCAAGATTTAGAGAATTATTCCAAAACTGATACATAAAAACTCAAATATTACAAAGTATAAACTTCTACTAAGTACCAATTTTTTATAAAACAAAACCATTTAAAAAGAAACATTGTTTTGTTTCATGTATAATCATTAGAACTTTTATTAGATCTCCTCCTTGGATATATTCTCTTATAAATCCCATATAGAACAATTGAAAACGTGGGATGAGCATAAAAAGACTTAGTAACATATACAAAAATAAGTAGAACTATTAATCCAGAGAAAACATATAATCCATGAATAAATTTTGATTGAGTAATACTTTTCACCTTTAATAAGTAGTTAATACACTTCTCAAAATATAATCTCATTGATTACCCCTTTGTAATAAAAAGATTTCCTAAAAACACATATAAAGAAACATATAACATATAAATGTAACTTATTATATAATCATATTTAAATATAATAACCATTCAGTCGAGTTCAACACATATGACTCTAACAAATCATATAGCCATATGAAAGACTACAACCCCCAATACGTTGGAGGTTATAATGAGACATCCCATCCTTGGTCTATCATGAAACCACTTGTCTTTGGATTATCATGTAACCACATGTCTTTGGTTTATCATGTAACCACCCATCAAATTTATAAGTACCATTACATAACAAGAACACGTAAAAGATTACAATTATCAACATTTCAGTCATCAATTACAGTAAATCATTTCAAAATATATAAATATTCAATATATTTCCAAAAAACATGAAATAATTAATAAAGTGATTTTTGAATCAAAGTGTCCCATAACACATTGAAACATTTAAATTAAATTAATTTATTAACATTTTAAAACTTTTATGTACATAAAAATAAAAAAATGAAACCATTTTTAAATCATGGGCATTAATGATAATGAAATAGAAGAATAAATATTCAAAACACTTAAAATAATGTTTTTAGTTAAAAAGTAAATTATTATTTGAGAAATATTTGAATAAAAATAATTATACATTTACATTTAAAAAATGAAGAAAATCACGAGAATTAGGAGTTTGAGGATATAATATCTCAAAGGGAAGTAAATACACCATATAATTGTGAATTGGAAAATAAGAATAAATATGTCTCAAGGGAATGTAAATTGAGATGAAATCCCTTAACATGTGTCTGACTTTTCACATATGTTCATTATAATCTTGAATAAGAAACTTTGGTTAATTTCTACTTTAATGAGAAAAATTTTATTGGTCATTATTACTTTTATATCAAAAAATAAAATGTTTTAACTTTTAAATAATTATTTTTGATCACATTAGACATTTTGTTAATTTTTGGTACCAGATTCAATAATGAACTTATTATGGTGTCAATATTTCATGTGTTAATCACAAGAAATAATTTCAAGATATTGAAATATTAAATCCATGTCTAAAACCATTAAAAACATTTAATAAAGATATTTTTGAATCAAAGTGTCCCATACCACTTTGAAACATTTAAAATAAATTCATGAATTAAAAATTTAAAGCAATTATATCCATATAAATAAATCCTTAAAACTATTTTGATGTCTTGGTCATTAATGATAATGATTTAGAGTAATAAATATTTAAAACATTCAAAATAATGTTTTTAATTAAAATAGTCCACTATCACTTTAGAAACACATGAATTAAAATAATTGTAGAATAACCATAAAAAACATATAATATCATGATAATAATGAGATTTATTATATTATATGACTAAGGGTATTATATACACCATATAAAAGTCAATTGGTTCATAATAAAAAATAAGTGTCAAAGAAATGTTAATGGAGTTAAAATATTTTATCTTGGGGCCAATATATCACATACGATCATTATATACCATCATAATAAAAAAGGATAATTTATAATTTCTGGAGAACCTTTTTCTTGGTAATTATTTCTTTTATATAAATTATTACCATGTTATTACAATTACAAAAGTATTTAAGTTTATGTCGGATGTTTTGTTGATATCTATTACTTGAGTCGAAAATAAAATTATTATGATGTAAATATACATGTTTTCATTAATTCCATAGTCTCCAGAATAAAATTCATGACATAATAATGACTATTATACATCAATTATACTTCTAAATCAAACCATTTATTTATGGTATGAAAAATGAAAAATTTTATAATCATAGAGACGGTGTACATACACATGAGTAACATTTACACTTTTCATTGACCATTATGGAAATATTGTAATTATTATTTTACATACAATGAATTATCATAATATAATTAAAATTATAATTATAATTTAAATATACTTATATATTTCATACACGATACACGGTGAATAAAAACAATTCACATCGCTTTGTTTTGGTGATAGTTCATACATATACATGAATGTTGTTATCATTTTTATGTGCATGTAAATTAAGAACATAATTGATATATTATTCCATTATAATGATAATTTTTTCATCTAAATGATATAAGAATATTAATTTTCTCATTATGAAAAGTCTTGAGAGATGGTAATAGAAAAAGAAATATATCGATTCATCAAGGTGATAGTTCACACACATGCACAAACGATTAATTCAGTTCCTATTTGATGGAAGTGGTGATGGAATTAGTGATCATATTAACATAATAAAATATCAATATATTTAGGTTACTATGGTTATTATTTCATCTAGTAATATGAATATTTGAAGGAAGTCAAAGAAGAAATAAAATAGAAACACTTAAAGAAAATGATATCTCTTCTTCGGTTGATCTCCTTTGTAGAACACATTAATACCTCTAAGGAGGGTTTTCAGCCGAGAATAATGCCTAAATTTTTTATGGGATTATATAATGTTTTCCGGGTAGATTTTGGAATAACCAAAATGTTTTGGATGTGCGAGTAAGAGAGAGGAATGTGTTACTTTTTATAGTAGAGGGGAGGGGCACCCTTGGAATTATAAAAAGTATTAAAATAATATAAATTCAATTTCGATTCCAAATGGGTCAAAATTACATTAATTATAATAATGGATGATTATAAGTAGAAATATTATCATACAATAATAATGGGATATTTTTTTTATATTTTTTATTTCTTATATGATTTGTTTTATCCCTTTTTAAGTCTTACTGTTTTATCAAGAAATTTACAGTTTGAAAGTTAAATTAATTATCAAATCATGATAAAAGACATATGCATGTGTTATTAATGAAATTATTACAGTTATCGAAAATTTTTGTCCTTTTATTATATTTTCTAGAAATTTTATATCATTTAATTAAACATTTTCTATTTTAAAATATAAATTATGTTATTTTTTATACTATTCATTACATATATTTAAAAAAAATCATAAAAACATTATTCCTTTAAATGTAATAAATTAAATAAATCAATAAATAACATATTCATACATAAAATTATTTTATGGCATAAAATATTTCCAATTATATTTATGTTAAAATTATTAATATCATTTACTTTATTCTTTCTTTAATAAATCAATTACTACATTATCGTTGTTTCATAATTAAATTTTATCATTTAACATGTAAAAAAAATAAAAAAATTTCCATGATGTACGTAATATATTTATCTATCTATGTAATATTTAATTTTTTTAAATATCACTTATATAAACACATATTAAAATTTTTTATTAATAAGATACATGATTGTGACATATTTACCTTTACTTTAAATTTAATGTTATAAACGTCATAATCACACCCACGTGGCTTCCAAAGTCCACCATTTCAAAAAAGGACTATCCTAGCTGAAAGTAACCCATTCAATAAAATTAGTACGACTGTTAGTGTAGTTTATATTATTATAATTTTACTATGACATTTAATTATCCTATTTTCCATTAATCATTGTAAATAAAATACTTAATGTTACTATTCTCTAAGAGTTATTTCGATCCTATTGGAGCTTATATTTCATTATTAATACAACCATGTTTGTAATTTTTTGATAATTAAATTCAAGGAAGTGGAAAATTTAACTTTAAAAGTAATCCAATTATCAGAATGAGAAAACATGTTTTTTATGTAAAACATTGAAAAGTTCACATAGTTTTTATATTAAATGTAAATATTAAAATTTTTAAATTTAAATAAATTATATTAAATGACAAAAATGTAATATAATTAAAATTTAAAACGAATTAAAAGTAAAACTTATCTATAAAAAAATCGAATGAAAACATATTTTTGAATTAAAATGTAGTGTTCTTCACTATTGATTAAAAAATGGATTTTATTAAAAAAATACCAAAACTATACCAATGTATATATTAATTATTTTATTCTATAGAATAATATAATTTTCTAATATATAACATATAAAGGTTTCAAAACCCATATTTAAAATGGGTTCACCAACAAAAGGCTGTAAAACTGCATTTTCAGAAATACACTCATTTAATCCTTAAAACTGTATTTATTCTTATATAATGCCGATAAAACACCTAATATAAAATTTAAACATTATATTGAATTAATATTTCATTAATATAATCCAAAAATATTTATTTTATTATTTTATAAACACATTTATTCTAACATAAAAATATTTTCATAAAAAACACCCTTTATATTTAATAGGTTTTTATATAAATTTATAATTAATTTTCTATCCAATGAATCATTATATAAAAATTTTTAAACACTATTTTCATAATTTAGTTAATATTTTTCATTCCCTCTATTCTAACGGTTATGCGATTACTACAATATAAAATAATAATTTTTATAATTCATTATTTTTCGGTACGACTCAGTCTTTTGTGAAACATAAGATTTCAAAGCAACCCATTGTTACATGTCAGGTAAGCTATTATACATAGTGTGAATTTTAATGTAAAATTACTATCTAATTAAAAAATATTTAGTAATATGAAAAAATTATTATTCTATAATTACCTTGGATGTTACAACCTTCCCCCTTTTAGAAATTCTATCCTCGCAATTTTAAATTTAGGATTAGTAACTAAGGTTTCAATTTTTGAAAATAATTTATTCAAAATACCACATTGGAAAAATAGTCAATAAAACTTCCAATTTAAATAAATGAAAGTGAAGTAAAAAGGTCACCTGAGAAAACGTATACTAGGATTCAATTTTTGAAAACATGGATATTGAAGAAAAAATACCCATCATATTCTGATAGAGAGTTATAGAAAACATGATTAGGATAATTTTATTAATAAAAAAACATATAATTATGATGGGTTAAAATGTCATTGGTTTTGTAGAAGGAAAAGTATATAGAAATTTTTTTAAATAATTTTCATCAAATTAAGGAATTTTTTTACTACATAGAATAAAAAAATTATGAAATATACTTACTTGTCAAGTAGAATTTTATCCTTTAATTTAATTCCACCAAAAATCATATTTTTCTATATTATATTAGTATTTACGGTGAAAATTTCCTCCCTGAAAAACTAGAATAAAATTATAGATAATCATATAATCCACAAATGATTAACTATCTATTTCTCCACTCGTGATACATTAACCAAAAAAATATGGATAAGATAAAAAAATTATCTAAAAATAATAAACCATTGGATGATGAAAAACTACTTTAAAACTCAAAAATTCTACACAAATACCCAAAGTTCAAAATATAGTGCACAAAAAATAAATTTCCTTAAAATTCATCAAAATAATTCAAACTATGTTTGAAACCCAAAACATAGAATAATGTGACTACACAGTCGACTATATCTAAATAAAATTGATCACTCTAAATGTCTCATACCAAAAATTAATTTCTAAAATCACATATTCTCCAATATAGGATAATCATTTCCATGAATAACCTGAATCACCATAAGTATACAATTAAAACAGATATTCTCCCAAAATAGAAAATCAACTGTTACTCCACATATAAAATCCCATAGTATTCTAGTTTACTTCGACATATAGGGTTCCCAAAATAGTGAACATTTTATAAAATAACATTTATCACATAATTCAAAAATAATTTTCCTAAACAAAAGATATCCATTTGATAAAACATATGTCCTCAAAATCAATTTATTATTAATGTATAAACTCATTTAACTAAAAATAAAATGACATAGTAAACATAGAATTTTCATTGGCTAGTGGTTGGTGATAAATCCTTGTCACACTTTGGTTGTGGGTTTGATTTCTATATCCTTGTCCGACGCGATGTATTTTCCCCCTTCCTGATGGATATCCTTTTCCTAAAATAATATAATTTTATAAAAATAGCTAAATGTGAAAAATCCTGATAAAATAACCTTAAATTTTTTTAACATAAAATTTTATCTCATTCCATTAATTTTGAATCCCAAAATGTAACAATACCTAATTATCTCAAAATCAGAGATCATATAAACCTTAATGGTTTTCAATACCTTTATAATTTTTTACACACAAGAAAAATAATCATTATTCAAATAAAATATTCACATAATAAACTTCATAGTTACACATACTAGAAAAATTTCAACAATAGTAATCCTATAATAAAAATAGAATTATTATTTTTTAACATTTCATCATCCTATAGTCTATTGTAACTGTTTAATCCTTTATATGTTGAATTTTTAATCATTCATCATTCTTTGTGATCCATTAACTTTGTTTTTCTAGATTATTCCTTAATATTTATTTCTTACAAAAAAATTGAATAATGTATTATGATTCAATAATATCAACACATGAGACAAGGAATAATCCATAACCTTCATATACCATTTTCAGTTTCATTGTTTTCAATTAAAATGGAATTAGGTATATCTAAAATTATATTTTTATTGTCCTCCTAATCCCACTCACGAACCTTATTCGCAAGACATTTATTTTCTTAATGAAAATACTCCCCACATTTAAGAGATTCAATTGATTAATCGGAAGGAAATTATTTCCCATTCCTAGAGTCAACTAAATTCTTCCTTATTATTTGGAAGGTTATTTCTATATGATCATAATTACCACATATATAACATCTTCCTTTCCCTTTAAAAAATTATCCTATGTGTTTATTTTCACATCGTTGACACATATGCCATTGAATAAACATAACGATATGATTATTACATGAACATCCATAGGGATTCATTTCTCTCAGTTAATATGCATTAGAAAACTAACCAAGGTTCCAGTGGTTAACCATTACCCCTGGTTTTTGGATTAAAATAACCACAAGAGTTCTCATTTCGCCTCCTATTTAATTCTTTTCCTTACACAAAGAACCACAAAATTTTCCTTCACATCCATTATTAGTTTGGTACCTACTGAATCCAACCATTTATTGAAAAAAATGTTAGTGTGATTATAAAAAAATAAATAATACTATCTTATGATGAAGATAATCACTAAGATATAATTATTTGTGTTATCTCAAACTAATTCATTTTCTCCAAAATATTAATGGAACTTTCTATTATGCTAACCATTGTGGTTACATATAACTTCTAACTTATTCATAAATATCACCCTAACCTATAAAGTTATATAAACCATCCATTGATACTAACAATAAGGCCCTATACATAAACATTACTTAATCTTGATTTAAGTAAACAATTTTATTTCCATTCACATCAAGTATCATTTCAGGTTTATATCTTTAGATAATATTCCCATGAATCATACATAAAAAATTAAATATTATAATATATACACTTCTACTCACTATCAATTTTTTATAAAAAAAATTTTACAATGAAGCATGGTTTTGTTTCCTGTTTAATCATCATAACTTTTCCTTTATCCGATGCATGACTCTATTATTATTTAAATCCTTTGAAAAACATTTCAAAACATGGGATGATCAGAAAAATATTAGTAAGGGATACACGAAAAAGGAAAAAAATTAGTCTTCTGAAAACATGTAAACCAAGAATACTTTATCATTACATTATAATTTTCACCTTTATGAAGTAGGATGTACACATACCTAAAATAAAATACCATTGCTTACTCTTTTTATAATCAAAACATTACCTTTACACCAATATAAAGAAACATATAACATATAAATGAATATTCTAACAGAAACATAGTTAAATGGAATAACCATATGGATCACTTCCACGCATATCACTCAAACAAATTTAATATCCATATGACTGACTTCCTAACCCAATGCATTGGAGGTTATAACGTAACCACTCTTCTTTGTTTCATCACAAAACCACCCGGCTTTGGTTTATCTTGAAACCACCCATAATTTGGTTTATCACGTAACCACCCATCAAATGACCAAGTACCACAACATAATCATAACACATAAAATATTGCAATTATCATCATCTCACTCATCAATCACAAGAAATCATTTCAAGATATTGAAATATTTAATCTATTTCCAAAACCAATTATAACATTTAATAAAGAGATTTTTGAATCGAAGTGTCCCATACCACTTTGAAAATTTTAAAATAAATTCAATAATTTAATTTTTCAAACAAATATGTCCATATAAACAAATCCTTAAAACTATTTTGAAATTTTGGACATTAATGTGAATAATTTATATGAATAAATCATTAAAACATTTGAAATTATATTTTTAGTTAAAAAGTCTATTATCTCTTGAGAAACACATGAATAATAATAATTTTAGAATAACATTAATTAAAACATAGAATATCATGCGATTAAGGTGATTCATGATATAATATGTCAAAGGTCCTTATATACACCATATAAATGTGAATTGGTGAATAATAACAAATAAGTCTCAACAGAATATCAATTGATATGAAATCCCTTACATTGGGTCCAACTTATCAAGTACATTCCTTATCCTCCAGAATAATAACTTTTGGTTAATTTATAAATTCCCATGAACCTTTTTCATGTTCATTATTTCTTTTTATCACTTTTTACAAAGTTATACCAATTATATAATGATTTAAGTTAATGTCGGATGGTTTGTTGATATTTGGTACTTGAGTAAAAAATGAACATGTTATCATGTCAATAGTCAATGTGTTCATTAAGTACACCATCTCTAGAACAACATTCATGACATAATTTTTACATTTATAAATCATTTATACATTTAAATGAAATGATTTAATTGTATTAAAAATGAACAACATTATAATCATAGATAAAATAGGTTGTACGTACACATGAGTAGCATTTCTATTTATAATTGAAAATTATGGAAGTAAGGTAGTTATTATTTTACATTTCTTGAATGATAAAAATATAATTATCATCATTATAATCATTTAAATATTCTTATATATATTATACACAAAAAGTGGTGAATGATAACATTTCACATCGCTTTGTGGAGGTGATAGTTCACATGTACGCACAAAGGACGCTATCATTTTTATGTGCATGTAATGTACGAAAATAAATGATATATTATTCAATTATATTGATAAATATTTCATTAACATATTATAAAAACATTAATTCCTTCATTATGACTATTCATGATAGGTGATTATTGAAAATGAATTATATCAATTTACGGAGGTGACAGTTCACATGTATGCATGAACGATTAATTACGTTCCCATTTGAGAATGTGTAGATGGATTTAGTGACAATATTAACACAATTAAATCACTATATATTGACGGTAATATATTTATTAATCCATCTAGGAAGAAGAATATCTGACCAAAGTGAAAGAAGAAATATATAGAGACTCGGTTTATCCTTTATAAGACTTTGAAATATGTCTAAATATTATTGTAGTGATAGGAATTGAGACGATGTGTGATTATAAGGTCCGGTGTTCTTGGAATCAATTTTATAACCACATTAAATATATTTTATATTACAAATTTTTGTTTAGTAAATGAAATGGGATAACTCTGAAATGGTTGATCAGGTCGGAAATCCAAGTACACAGTTATGTCCAGAACGCAATATTTACCATAAGTACGACATAAAATGAGTGGGTGCAGAAAATTAGAACCCCTAGCTTGTTAGATGTATGTTAAAGGGATGAATAAAATTATTAAATTTTTCATTTAATAGCTCAAACACAAATAAATATTGTACATGGACTCAGATGAGATTTCTGAGATCACCGTTTAGTTCGGAACATATGTTTTACCCTAGGCAGGGTATAACCTTGATCAGCATCAGGTGTTCAGATTATTTGCAATCCTGGATGAAGAATTAAAAAATTAAATAATTATTTATTTAAATATTTGATTAAAAATACTTAAAACTAATTGAGGGTAAAAAATTCTCATTTTATAAAATTCCCTCATAATCCTATTTTTCAAATGATGACAATCTCCACTCCTCTACTCTCATGTAGTACTTGTTCAAAAACGACGAATGAGGAAGAACAATGAAAAAATCAATGGATCCAGGAATATCAAAGCATGATGAACACATCAACATCTTCCAATCTTTGTGTGAGCTCATTCTTCATCATCAATGATCGATCCAATCCTAGTTGGACTTGTTATTGTAATTTTAATGCCTTGAATAAAACTTTGAGCATGCCGTTAGTCAATTATTCTACCTGCTCCATTTATCAAACCTCTTCCTGAGACCAAGTACCAATTTATTTTTTTTATCAGTACTTTTAACACTAGTACCATGTCCTTGATTTACAGAAAATAAAACATTGTGGGTGATGAGTAAAAATCATTGTTATGGTTCATTACCCACCTCCCCTACCTCTTCGATTTTGTCACCATGGAATCCCTAATGATTGTGGTTCGACAATTTTCAAGCAACAGAAGCTTGATTGGTTGCCCGAAATGAGATTGATTCAAGTCGGAATCATGCAACAACAACAGAATCATGGGCGGAGAATAGTTATTCATAGATCAGGACCTGGGTATTGCAAACCTTTGATTGTTATTAATTTTTCGGGCATATAATGTATGTGAGGTCTCCCAAGGAAGAATGGGTGGTCTGGTGTAGCTCCGGTGGTGCAAGAAGTGTTAGTCCAAGCGGGAGTAGCTGGGAAGTGGTATGGGGTAGCAGTGCGATGTGGCAAGAGGGATGGTGCAGGCTAAAGGTGATAGCGCCAAATGCGCCAGATATGGCGGCTATAGGATGGTGCACGTGACTAGGCGGTGGCTATGGGATGAGAGAAAAGACGAGGGATGGGGAAAGGATACCCAAGAGGGGAAAAGGAAAATAAAAATTGACAAAAAAATAAACTAATAATAATAAAAATATTATTATTAATATTATTAATCATAAAAACCTAATAAATCACTCTTAGGGAGTATGATTAATGTTCCATCTGTGGAGACAAGACACCATCATTAATGCAATCATTTTATGATCATTCCGGATAATTTTATCAAACCCATAACCTGGGACAATAAAATTCCTCCAAATAAAAAATTTCATAATATTATTAAATTTTTATCCCTCCATAACTCCTATGTGTGATGTCCGATTGAATTTCCATTAGTGTTGTTGTTACACTGATATTGAGGTAGACATTTCATGAACAACATAAGGTGTTAAAACCAAATATGAGGTGTGGGTCCCACTTAACCCAGTTCACGCGTGTTGTAGTCAAATGCATTTTTTCCACTGGGTATCTATTTTGGATGAATGAGTTGTCTACCTCATGTGTTTTTCCAAAGTTTTTTAATGGAATGATTCATATAATTTTTTTCGGCACCGAGGAATGGGCCCCAAGTGACGCCTCTCGATCGTATTGTAGTGACATAAATATTTTCCATCAAATGTCTATTTTGGGTGAATAAGTAGTCTATCTTGATTTTTTCCATAAGGATCGCAATTTTTTGATCCATTTGGTTGTGTAAATTTTTATTCATGATATCATTAAATGAGGAAACATGAATGGAATATCAGTGGAAGATCCTTTTGATTTGTTTGAAAAGAATCCACAACTTATGTTAGCACAAACTCATGTGAGAGTGGAGATGATGTATGAAGAGATTCAGTCAAATGTTTTTGTACTATTTGAGGAGTGTTAGTGAAATTATGTTCTCTCCCTCTTGATCAATGATGATCATCTTGTGCTCATTATCCTTTTGAATAGTGGCGAGATATACTATGGGTGTACCTTGGCATCCTTAGGGGTAGTTGTGCATAGTTTACTACTTGGGAATGGTTATGTAAATGACCATACGATGAGGCAGGGCCACATGTCGTGTGATCCCCAAACACTCCATGTACCAAACTAAAAATATTTGATCCCTCATATCTCTTTTATATGAACTAATATTTTGGCCCACAATTAGTATATCCTAAGTGTTCATTCACATAGAATGTTACTGTACGCTTCGTAGTGGCTTTCAAGATATGATGTGAGACATTCCATGTGTGTCTCCAATCCAGAGTGATTCATGATGACTATAGTGTTGTTTCTAAATGATTTCGATGAGGTACCACCCAGATGGGATTGCCAAAGTAGTACAGGATTACCCTCCAGCAGGGTTGGGCAATGAGGTTCCTCAATGACTCTTCAAGTCATACCCTCCAGTGGGGCATGGTAGTGAGTTACGTTGTTTACTATTCAAGACATACCCTCTTATAGGGCTAGGAAGAGAGGTTTCTCATTTACTTTATAGGACATACCCTTTAGTGGGGATGCGCAATGAGGTTTGTCATTTATTCTTTAGGACATACCCTCTATTCGGGATGAGTAGTGTGGTTTTTCATTTAATCTTCAGAACATACCGTACAGCAAGGATGGGAAGTGGGTTCTCGACCCTGATACACGATACCTAGTCTATGAGGATCAGTGATGAAACATTTTTTGAGGTACCACTAAACTCATAAGTAAGAGGTACACTTTCCCCAATAAGACATGTCCATGTGATGCAACCTAATACTGGGGGGGAGACAGTTCTGACCAAAGTAGATAGTATCAAGTTTTAGTGATTGAGTACCTTGGACTTATAGTTCAGAGGAATATGTGAAAGATGTTGGTAATTATAGGTGTTTACTAATGGAACTTTTGGAGACACTTTTCATGGGCTAAGCTGTGAGATTTAGATCCTCTTACTCTCTCATTTGGGCTTCTTTGACCAAGCACACACAAACACACACACTCACATAAACACACACACACACACACACACACACACACACACATATATATATACGATTTTGGTACCCACTCCTTGTGTATTGGATACTCGCCTTCCAGTAGAGGAGAATATGTGTGGGGTATTCCACATGCTTTCTCGGTCTAGCTTCTCGTGGTAGAATGAGTCAATTATTCTACTATAGGTAGAAAAGACTCGATGATAAGATCATCATCTCACCATTTCTAACTACTTGTGTTTAGATGAGATTACTTCACTATCATATAGGATTGAGCTACATTCCTTTTACTGTACCTTTTCCTACCTACTTCTTTCCATTTCCGAGTATCTATTATGGCTTCCCCATCACTATTTCAGGGCATCCCAATGAGTGTTTTTATTCTCAACCCAACATGGGATTCTCCCACACGTGTCGTTGCTTATTCATATTATGAATAGGTTGAATGTGAATTTAGAGAAGCATAGGGATACATGGGGTTGGACCACGTACGGTGGCCATGTCTTGGGATCCAAGACTGGGGATCTCTCAGCTATTTTTATTTTTTAGTTATTTCTAGGTTTGAACTTTTTTGGTTGGGCAATTAATATTCCACTTTTTCGGTTCTGTTTACTATTCCATACATTTAGTGTTTATTAGTTCACAATTGTTTGGTTTATTTATAGTAGTGTTTAATCGTTTATTTATTCCACTCTACTCTTTTTATATTGAGTTGGATATGTGTGTGTGTAGGTTATCAATAAAATGAATCCTTGGGTTTTTTTGTGCATTTGCAGCTAGTATCTATCCCCTGGCATGTGGTAGTGGGATTTGGGTTGTTGCGGCTCGATCCCCGACATGGGTCGAGTCGTTAAAAAGTTGTATCAAAGGTGGGTCAACCCTTTGGACATTTTTTAGACGTTTCCCTTAAATATTGTTTTTTGGGTTTAGGGAAAAGTGTCAATGTGTCTCGAGAGTCGATATCAGGCCAGAGAGTATATGGATGGTACGGGCGGCTGACATATCCTTTCACCAGGACCCTGATTACCCTCATATCGACTCAGAACACTGGGACACTAATTTTAGGGAACAATAGTACATGATTCACATCAGATTGATTCATCTCCCCATCTTTGTTGATATATATATATATATTCTCATCTTACTATGGTAATCCATGAAAAAATTCAAGATGTCTCTATGATGACAACCATCAAGGATACTAGCTCTAGTTTGTGATGACAATCCCGTGAGAGACGAGGCCTCAATTTAGGATCCATCATGTGACCCCTTCCTCTAGGTGGGCAGGTAGAAGCTCCTCCACCTATTAAACAACATATATCCCTAGAAGAGCAGTATAAGGATGCGTGCAGGTTGATCACACATTGTGAGTTCAAATGACAGTGACCTCTAAGGTTTCATTGTGAGCTAGACCCTGAGGCAGAAGAGGTTTGTTTATTGTCATTGGTCCACCTCTTCATAATTCTATGGACACCATCATATCATATGGTGGATTTGGAAGCCCGCCTTTTCTATGGTATATGGGACTCAGTGGAGCTTGGTTACTCAGATACTCGTTGAGTCAGGACACTAGTGGAATGAAATTCCGAAACTATTTTGTGACGTTTACTAACCATCATTCATTCACTCCATTAGACTTCATGAGCTCATCATGTTTCAGTAGGGAGGGATGAAATTGACTATGTATGCACCTAGGTTCAAAGACCTTGCATTATACTCTCTGACTATGATCTATGATGGCTACTTCTGACCATGGATGTTTGATAAGGGACTCCATAGAAAGATCTACGTTATCATAGTTCCCTTGTGAATCCCCAACTATGTTGGGGTTTTGGAGAAGGCATTGGTTTTAGAGAGATTCCAATCACACTATAAATCTAGTTGTGGAAATGATAGAAATGAAGCATAGATGTATGATGCACCTAGTAGACGCTAGTCGATAAAATCATGACATTGGATGACTCCACATAATCGGTTAGTAGAACATTTTATTACTGGGATGATGTATCACGAAGCATCAGAATAGCCTAGGGAGGTCCAGTGTAACTCTTGTGGTTGTTTAGGTAACATAGCGTGATTCTGCCTAACAATACGTGCTAAGAAAACAAGGAAACCACCAGGTGGATCACCGCGGCAGAGACAATACCATTATTAAGGTGGTGACCAGAGAGGTCCTGCTAGAAGAGGAGTGGGAGAATATTGATGTGGGGGATGACGTTATGAGGTTTTCCATAACCACAAGGTGGCCCACATCACGCTCAGGAAGCTGGCAGCTGGGACTCTGTATAACCGCAAGATTTGTATGTCTATGATCTTATAGAGCATGAGACGATAAGAGGTACACCTTTAATCCCCTATACTTTTTGTAGTAGAACATGTTAGGAACAATGTGATGCACACATTTCTCCCTAATCCTTTCTTGATGTTTTACTAGGGTGGTGAAGGTCATCAGATGAACTTTGTGTTAGTGTTGTTTGATATTGAATTAAATGCATGAAGAAGAGGGGTCCTTCCCCCACCTAGGCACATTTTTTTGATGCGATAAAAACCATGAGGGAGAGTTAGTGACACCCAAATAGGATAGTATCAAGGTGTGGTGGATGAGTCCCTATGAATTTTGAATTTAGGGGGAGGTTTTGGGATGGAGCATCCGAGAAGGTCCTGTCATTGTTCATGGAGTTTTTCTTCTTGACCGTTTTTTATGGAAATCCTCTAGTGGGTACGTGAGAGAGTCTGATAATTAATTTTACTAAAATTTTGAAATATTATTTTATAAAATGAACATTATTTTTAAAATCCATATATTTATACTAAATTAAAGTGAGATTATTTGTATTTAATGATTTTAATTAAATTGTAGGTATAATGCCACTTTTATTCAAAATCATGAAATCAAAAACATATTGAGTTCAAACATGGACAAACTACCCTTATAAATGAAAAGTAAAAGAATACAATTTTCTATAATATTAACATAAATCATGAACTCCAAACTGTATAGGAAATTACCTGGAAAATTATTTTCTTACTTACCTCCCCTAATCCTATAATCATTTAATTGATCTTAAATCCATCATTGGAATTATTTTTTTCGAAACCAAATGATGTTTTCTGAAGAATTGATAACGCAATTAACCGAGCATTTTAATATTATTTCTTCTCCCACCTTGTAAATATTTTATTGAAGAATAATGATATAATATTCTCAATATCTTCCTTATAAAATGATATTTTTATGTTATGGATATGACCAAGAATCATCTCCTCCTCCCTAAAATGGAAAACAGAATCATTGATCATTTTAATGATGGACTATGAGATCATGAAGCGATGTAAATCCTTTAACATCACCACTTCTCCCAATAGGATGAAATGATATATTTAATTATTATAAATGATAATTAGGATATAATTATAATTATTTAATAATAATATCACAAAATCATTCTCACTTTCAATTCAATAGGTAATATAATAATCTCTCTCATGTCTATAGAGGTCAACTGCCACATAAATCCATGTTATTCATTTTCAACATACGATTTACATTGAATGTAATATGGATAATTTTTATATTTATATATATGATATTTATCAAATATAAATAATTCTGTATAAAGTTATATATCTTTTAATTTAATACCTTATCATCAATTCAATAAACGATTGCATTGTTTGTGTGTATGATAGACTACCACCTCGTGAAGCGAATTGATTCATTTTTATAACGACATCAAATAGATGGTATATATAATGGTATTTAATGGAATAATTTGGTATTAATGATCTAGTTATCATATTGGTATAATAAAATAAAACATACATTCCTTCCATTATGATCATCTAAAAATGGACACATTACTCAAGCGTATTTAAGACCTATCATCTACTTAATTATAATATAGTTCATTTTTCATAACCATATTTTAGGATTAGTTTTAAAATTATAATTATTCTATATAAATTTTAATTTTTTAATTTTTACAAGTATATATATTATTAATAAAAAAATTATTTTTCCACATTCAACATACAAAAGTGATTTTGGACATATGATCAGTTTATCATTAAAACACACAACATGAAATTAAAAAGGAATGTAATTGAATTTAACCTGAAAAAAATTAAATTAATGGTCTAATACAGTGGGAAATTATTCCTATGAATTTAAATAATTTAATAAAGTTTATAATTAATGAATTTAAGGGATACACATGATGGTTGAAGTTTAACGTATAGGGTTCATCTCAAAACATCATTCTTTGATTAAAATTTAATTTAATGAACCAAATTACATTAAATGGTGTATATAAGACCCATGTAAAAATTATATCTGAAATAATTTATTATTGATTATATATTATATTAAAAATTTGTTACATCATTCTTATTTTTAAGATTAAAATTATTAAAAAATTAAAAAGGGTTTATATTTCGGTCCCATTTTAATCTAAATTACTTATGCTTTTAATTAAATTGGTAAAAATTATTTGACCACTTTAGAATAAAACCCTTAATTTTTATTATCCTATAGTTATTAATCATCATATTTTAGAATATTACAACATTAATCTCTTTTATAATGAAAAATATTAAGGAAATGATTTTGTGGAAAATTAACTTTATTTCCATATTGGGTCAAAAACACATTTTTATCCATGAACATGTTTTCATTAATGTTTATTGAATTTTTTTAATGTTATTATATGATTTTTTAAATTACCATTCACCCTTGATGACTTTAAAAAAAAATTAAAACATAATATTCTTTTTGTTTTATGAATGTAGTTATTTCTTTAATATTTACGGATAATGTAGAAGGAATCATTGTTTTAACATGTACAACATAGAATATATTTTATTCCTTCATGGAAATAGTTTTCCTTGAAACAAAAATTATTTGATTATGTATTAAATTTAAATGAAAAGGATATTTAATTTTGGTTTGAATTTTAGTATTCCAAATGATATTTTAAAAGTGGAAAAGTTATTTCCCTCACGATTTTTCTACATTTTTTAAAATATTTATGTTAATTTGTGAAAAAATCATTAATGTTATGGAATTCCTATAAATACTATATATATTTCTCTTACATATATAACTTTCTCACCCTTCCTTTGCTGCGGTAATACATGCCTTATAATTAACTCTGATATTCCTTTATTATGAAATTTCCTTTTATTATGATATGTGGAATTGTTAGGTCACCCATTTCATTACATGTGTAATTAATTTGTTTATCCATAGTATTGAATTAATTATTTTTACAAGATTCATCGTGAATATTTTATGATGGTTGAACCATGATTGGAGAAGGTGGTCTCGTTATAGGATAGATGATGGGTTCACCCTTACTGCGCTCCAATTCATGGGCTAATGTTCGAGTCACATAAACCATCATGTAAGAGATTAGAGAGTAATCTTAATTTCTTATTTGGATTTTGAACCATTTTATATTGTCTATAAATTTATCCTGACTCATCTTTATGTCATATAATATATTGAAGCCACTTTTCATAGGATTCTATAATCATATAATACCATGTTATTTATGTTACGATTCTATGTCATTAGTCTTGTTCCTTTATTATGATATAATTTTATACTAGTAACTCACATGATATGTTTAATTATCATCATTATTACCTTTCATGTTTTTTATCCACCACTATCTTTATCTATTCCCCATGTTATAACCTGTAGTTTAGCTCCTCGAAAGGATTTAGGAGATAATTATTTATAATAAAATAAAATGTTTTTTACTCTCACATTGATTTATTATGAATTATCTATTCCATATAAACTAGTAATCATTATCTTAATGTTATAATTAATGGAAATGTTTTTTGTATAATTTACAAAATAATATGTCGAAGACTGTTGTGTCTCCATAAGTCAATTATGTCAAGTCTCAAATTTCATCATCCCCATTAAATACTAATGTTAAATAAATTTAGGTTTATTATAAATATAATCTATAATAATAATCATATATATCATATAATATATTATTTACCTATGAAATTTTAGGACATATTATTAATTAATTATTTATTAGAATGCATTTTAGTTAATAAATTGAAGGGTTTTTCATATGTGTTTTGGTTTTTTATTTTTATTCTATTTACATTGATCATTATGAAATCAACAAAAAAATGATAAAACTAATATTAATATCATATATATTCAATATATATATATATCCATTATTGATAGAAATAGAATATTAATTACACCATTGTTGGAGACAGTATGTTTTCCATATGCATAAACACTATTTTATTTTCTTAAAGAATGGAATGAAATAAAAGCACATAATAACTCACCATTATAGATTAATATTTATATAATTTATAACATACATGTTAAAATAGAATGATTAACATAACACATCACTTCATGGAGGTGATATTCAACACATACGCATGAGGGATGTTATCGGTTTTCAATAGATTTGAAAGTAAGAAGGTAGATGTGATATTATAATTCTAAAATTGTAATTATGTAATATATATAGTTTAAAAATGATAAATAAACCATTATATCTTGAATTCATATGTGTTGATGAAAATGAATTACGTTGGTTCGTGAGGTGATTTTCCTCCATACATAAGATTGATGTGTTGGTTCTGAATTTTATGGAAGAGGATGTGGATATCAATTATGAAATTAAAATAATAATGTAAGAACCCAATTCTTATTCTTGAGGTGTGTGCTTCTTTTTTTTTCTTTTTCCTTATGTGTTTTTAGAAAATAAGGAATAAGGTAGAAAATACCAAATTTCGTGAGTACACGCCATGTACTTTACCACATACCGTGTACTTTGGCCGTGTGGGATGAGTACACAGGGCGTGTAAGACTGTCGTCGATGATGGGTGTAGAAAATGGCTACACAACGTGTAGTCGGTATTTACAAGTCATGTAATCAATCAGCAGGTGAACAGTAATGCGATGGAGGCAGCCGTCAGCTGAGCAACAGTACATGCCGTGTACTTGGGAATCCATGCCGTGTACTCATGTCGACAGATGAACAGTGTCGCGCGGGCGAGAAGCCTTCAGCGGAACAGTTAAAAAAAATAAAAGCACATGTCGTGTACTTGAGTGTACATGCCCTGTAGTCATGAATTTTACCTTAAAATAGGCTGTAGCCTCCTCTTTCGGTAGATGAGGCGTTCTAGGCGTTTGGAGTTTGTTTTGGAGGCCGTAGCATCGGAGATCTCCAGATCGCTCACCAGGAATTGGATTCTTACGCCATCAATCTCGATTGGACCGTGGTGATAATCCCTTCCTTCTCCTCGAGTAGTTCTTACCAATTATTCCCTGAGGGATAGTTATTTAGGTTTGAACGTGTTATTGATATTCCAAGATCTACATTGTTCTTGGGCGTTTCTGGAAGCGTCATTCCTGAATATCGATCAGGGCGATCGAGGTAGGTGGTCTGATATTTATTTTCCATCTATAGTGTTGAAATTGTGTATCGTTGTGCTATGAACCCATGTTTGGTGTGTCGTGTCACTGAGTCCTTGGCTGTTTTAAATACCTAGAACTGTGTAGGTAATTGAATGTAACTATAAACTGCACTTTGGGATCACTGCTGGGATCCAGGACCACCCTGGGGGTGAGTTCCTCTGTTTATCCATTTGGTCAGGATACCCGAGGGTATTCCATGATTATAATAGGTATTGAATTTCCTTGAGAAGAGTTTTATATAAATTTCTTGTTTATGAAATGGGCTTGGCCCGGTTACTTGCGCCTGAGTGAATTTTTCTTTTTATCCTAAAAGAATTGTGTGTTTTTCCTGAGAGCAAGGTATTACATTGCCTGAGGGAAATTTTCTATTTCTCCTAAGGGTAGTGACAATTGTGTCTCAGGGAAATATCTTGTATTCCTTAGGGGAATATTCGATATCCTGAGGGAAATCCTAAGGGCGTGGTTTTATTATATTAGCTTGAGGGAAAGGTTCTGATTGGCCAGAGGGCCTAGTTCTGATGAGCACAAGATGTTATTAAATTGAATGGTTATAATTAAAATCAAAATTTTAATGAAACTGTTGGTGATAGTTACTTTTGAGTACTTACTAGTTTACAACATTTACTTTTGCACACTATTGTTACATATTTTCAGACAGTTGGGCATGAGCCTTTGGTGGGTGCCTACTGGGATTCATTTCTCACATCCTATTTGGGTCATGTCTTCAGTCCAAACAGATTATATTGTTGTAGGTGTCAATAGGGGAAAGGGTCCCTATACAGGTACATGATTGTTGCTGAGGAGTAGGAGAGTATGGGACAGAGCTTAGGCTTTGGATGCTGCTGACTATTCTGTTTTGTTCCACTATACTTGTACTCTATGTTGTATTGTATTGTTTTACAGTGTATCATGTTCTGGCTACTTTAATTGAATTAGTGACATGTTGCATCTTTATATATATAACTGCTGGTTCTATTTTCTACAGTTTTCCATTTCACTTGTATATTGTTTACTACTTCTGCAGTTGTATGTTATTATCTTTTTCGCTATGCCACACTTTGAAAAATGAGAGCATAGTTTCCCCACTATCAGACCTAGGCCCTCGCTGCTAGTCATTAGTCTCTGGTGTTTGTGGAAATGTGCTTGAGGTCATGTGACCAACTGGGTTTTGGGCACCGGTTGAATGGCACCCGAATCCGGGATGTTAAAAAGTGGTATCAGAGGAGTTATTTTCTTTGACTTATGGTTTGGAGCCTTAGTCAGAGATATGATGGACATGGTAGTTGGTAATGAGATGTTCCCTCGAGTATCTAACCCATGTACAGGTAAAAAACCAATTTACCTTGAGTTTCAATTTTTCTGATTTTACAAATTTGACAGTTGACTTGATTTTCTCCGTTGGGAGAATCCCTTGTGATTGTGCTGTTTATATGTTATACATGGGTTCTATTTAGTTTCAACCCAATGAGATTAGGGTATGCCATCTGATTCATCATTTAGGAACATTCTAGAAATCACATTCCATGTATAGTTCCATTCCATGTAGGTTCATTAGAAATTTCAGGTTGTTGTGATAGTTTCCGTGTGAGAAAATCATGCTATTGGGATAGCGACTTTGATAAATACCTACTATTAGATAGGGTATTTTTGTGTGATGTTTTTAATAGAATGAATGACAAACTTTGGTTTTGGGTAGTATGGTCTGTCAATGATCATAATTTGGTGGATCATTGATGAGTTTACTTCACTATAACCTGTATAAGATTCCAAGATTTTATTCGCATGGAGTATAGGCCCTCACATATCAAAATTTAGAACATAGGTGTTTATTCCATGTTTTCGTGGTTACAGAGTAGTTTCTAAGACATAATATCCGGAAAACTGATTATACACACCGTGTAGTTCTATGAACACATGCCCTGTGTTCTTCTGTTCGGGAAGAAATGAAAAACTTTTAAGTACATGCTTCGTACGCTCAGTACATGCCATGTAGTCTCTTCCCATGTCATAGAACGTGTGGGTGGGGACACGGGGTAGGGAATGGCTTGGGGAAACACGCAGTGTACCAGTTGTACATGCCTTTTAGTACTGACCTGATGTCATCCAGTGTAACTAACAACACGAACAGAGGAAACATTAAGACATACGTGCCGTGTCTACTGGGAACATGTCGTGTAGTCTGACCCAAGTACACGGCTGTGTCACAAACAACACAGGCCGGTGAAATAATGTCGAGTACACGCCGTGTTTCTGTGGGACATGCTGTGTATTCTTGTTTTATGAGAGTCGTGTGGCTTATCCGTGTCGAAGGACTCATGCAATGAAGTGGGATTCAAGTACACACCATGTCTTCAGACGACACCCCGTGTGTTTGGGGTGTTACACAGCCAGTTTAAGCTAGAGTGCATGCCCATGTGGATGGCTTGTGAGAACACGTTGTGTAGTATTTATACACACAGTGTCGTCATGTTTTGTAAATCTATAATTCTTTCTTTCTCCTATTCCCTTTTTTGTCTCCTCTTTTTCGATCATGGATAATCTTCATCTAAGGCTTGTGTTTGACCATATAGATTCATGCCACAAAGACGACCATGATTTGTTCGCCAGGAGAGCGACAATGATTATACACCTGAGATGAATGCCCATGGGCTACCAGTGGATCCTCCAGCAGTCCCAGATGCGGCGCCAGCTGTTATACCGGACACAAGCGCGGATGTATAGTTACGTGAAGGCTTTATGTGGTTCATGCAGACCTTTCAGGTAGAACCGCCGGCTTCTACATCTATGGTAGAGCTAACACGTATTTTCCATTAGAAGAATATGCCTACATTATCAAGGGATGGCAGACCACAGGCTACGAAGTAATGGATGGATTCTGTGAAGACTCTATTCAAGCATCTGGAGACACCTCCAGGGCGTAGGGTCAATCTTGCGACTTATATGCTGCGTGATTCCTCCAAGAGGTGGTGGGATGTTACCACCTAGTTTGAGCATCACCAAGTCATGGTGTGGGATGATTTTAAAACAGTCTTCTATGAACTTTTTCATTCCAAAGACGCTGAGGGAAGTTCGATCTTGAGAGTTCAGGAATTTGAATCAGGGAACCATGTCAGTGATGGATTATTCTTCTCACTTCTCTAAGATTCAGTATTTTGCACCTGTTCTGGTAGGTGATGAGATGTTGAGGACTAGAAGCATTGAGGATGGTCTTCGATATGACATCCGAGCACCGGTGAAAATTTTCAGGTTTCTTACTATCCATGTTATTGTGAACTAGGCACTGATTATTGAGTGGAACCTACGAGGTGCTAGTGGTGTGGGCCAGGGCAGTCTGACACTAGTTTCTAGTATTTTTTCTACTGGGAAGAGGAAAAGACAGATGAGTTTATCTCATGATGGTAGTAATAGCTAGAGGATTACTTCAGGTGGCCTAGTCATATGCTACCAGTGTGGTAGAGAGGGTCACAAGAGACCTCATTGTACCCGTGACCCAATGGAGTGCCGAGCTTGTGGGAAGATTAGTCATCTTTAGCGTTTTTGTAGGGTGTTTCCACCAGTGACTAGTGAGAGGGGTTTTGTGCAGACTCCGTGTGTGGGAGCAGGATTAGCAGCTTCTTACCAGTCAGGAAACTGGAATGCATCAAGGTGTGTAGGTTGAGATGGTGGTCGCAGATATGGTATCCAGACACCAGGATCTCATAGCCATCAGGGCGGGACAGCTCAGGGTAGCCAGGCTATGTCGCAGGGCCATAGCACTGGGCATGCATATGCAGTGTAACAGGCCCAAAAGGTGCTGGATCACAGACCTTCCACAGTCAGAGGTACTATTCTTGTAGATTCTATTTTATCATCTACACTTTTTTGATATAGGTGATACACATAGAGTTATATATATGCCCATTGTGGAGAGACTTGGGCACTGTTTTTCCCTTATTCTGATATCATGACCCTAAACACTCCGTTGGGGACTATAATGGAAGGTGTGTATCAGTACAGGGAGTTCCCCCTTGAGGTTGGTGGGTGACTCTTTATTTGAGACCTCTATGTCTTAGAGATGATGAGATATGATTTCATTCTTGGGATGGACTGGTTGGTACCCTTTCGAACCTTTGTAGACTGCTATCATTTCAGGGTGAGTTTCACGTCACCATAGGGTGGAGTGTTTCTAGAGAAGGGCGAGTGGGATGTCCTGGCGATCCAAGCTGGACCCCAGCATTGTGGGTGAGGTGGAGTGATAGCTGAGATTGCAAGCCTATATCTAGATGTCCAGGGAACTTTCCAGAAGGATTTCACTCCACTAGTCGATCGTTTCAAGGATGTCTTCCCGGACAACTTCTCATGTCTTCCTCGAGAGCGAGAGGTGGATTTCTCAATTGAGCTTGTGCCAAGAGTGGCACCGATGTCAATTCATCCTTATAGGATGGATACAACTGAGTTGCAGTAGCTCAAGAGGCAGTTAGAGGAGTTACAGGAAAAGGGTTTCATCCGACCCAGTACTTCTCATTAGGGTTCGCCTGTCCACTTTGTGAAGAAGGCATACGGTACCCTCATACTCTGTGTGGATTAACGAAAGTTGAACCAGTTGATGGTTACGAACTGATATCCCTTGCTGAGTATCGATGTTCTCTTTGATCAACGTCGGGGAGCACGAGTGTTCTTAAAGATTGACATGATATCCGGATATCATCTGTTGTTCATTACACCATCTGATATAACTCTCATAGGCATTAAGAGTAGGTATGTTCTATATGAGTACTTAGTGATGCCGTTCAGACTCACGAATGCACTATCAGTTTCCATGGCGCTGATGAATCATGTTTTCCACCCTTGTTGGGACTCTTTTTTGGTAGTCTTCATGGACGAAATCTTGGTGTAATCTCACACTCGACACGACCATACTACCCATCTTAAGATCGTATTGAGTACACTGAGAGAGCATCATATATATGCTAAGCTCTCAAAGTGCCACTTTTGGATGGACCAGATACACTTCCTGGGTCATATCATTTCAGAGGAAAGATTTGCAGTAGACCTAGATAAGGTGAGAACAGTAGTGTCATGGGAGAAGCCTAAGAAGGTGTATGGGGTACAAAGTTTATTAGTTATGGATGATTACTACATGCGATTTATACGGGGCTTCTCCCACTTAGTAGCACCATTGACGGGTTTGACTAAGTAGGGTTTGAAGTTCGTTTGGTCAGAATCCTGCGAGATAGCCTTTCAAGACCTGAAGGGAAGGATGACATCATCACCAATCCTGATACTTCTCGGGCAAGGGAAGAGCTATACAGTCTACTATGATGCATCAAGTATTGTGATTGGAGTAGTGTTGGTGCTGGGAGATTGAGTAGTTACGTACGGGTCTCGACTGTTGAGGCCACAAGAGACGAATCACCCAACACATGACCTCGAGTTGGCTGCAGTTGTTCATGCGTTGCACTGTTGGAGACATTATCATTTTGGAGAGCATTTTTTAGTTTTCACTGACCAAAAAAGTCTCAAGTACATCTTTACTCAGCATGACCTGAATCTGAGAGAGTGAAGGTGGTTTGAGTAACTTCAGTCGTTTGATTTTGAGCTTGCCTATACACCTGGTAAGGGTAATGCAGTTGCTGATGCATTGAGCATGAAGACTCAGACATAGGTAGTTTATGAGGCTAGTGGTGAGAGGCAGCTTATGGATTTGTTCTCTGAGATTCATTTGGAGGTTCACGATAGTTAGGGGAAAACTTATATTTCTTCCTTCGCTGTGACCTCTTCCCTCTTGGATAGAGTGAGGATGAGACAACTATCAGATTCAGAAGGCCTAGTTCGATGGGTGTTGGTGGAAACTGAGGACCCCCCACCTGGTTGGATGGTAGGTGATGATGGAGTTTTGCGTTTCCATGGATGAGTGTGGGTTCCAGGGGATATACGTGAGGAGTTGATGGGGGGAGTTTCATGCTTCATCTTGGATAGTGCATCCTGGAGTTACCAAAATGTACCTTGACTTGAAATGTCAGTATTGGTGGCCGGCTATGAAACAAGAAGTAGCTGGTTTTGTTTCGAGATGGTGCACCTATCAGCAGGTGAAGGTGGAGCATCAAAGGCCATCCATACTGTTACAACAGTTACCCATTCTGGAGTAGAAATGGGATGATGTTGCGATGGACTTCGTGACTGGGTTGTTGAGGTCACCTCGAGGTAGTGATGCCATGTGGGTCGTTGGGGACAGACATACGAAGGTAGCTCAGTTTTTCTAATCAAGGAGACCATCGATGTTGATGAGCTCAAAAAGTTGTATATACGAGAGGTTGTACGTCTTCATGGGGTCCTTTGTTCTATCATTTCAGATAGGGATGCCCATTTTATGTCTCGTTTCTGGAAGAGTTTTTAGAGGGAACTGCGTACACATGTGATTCTAAGAACAGCTTACCACCCTCAGACCGATGGCTAGTCAGATCATACGATACTTTTGCTTGAAGACATGTTTTGAGCACGCGTTATAGACTTTGGGGGATATTGGGTGACGCATATACCCCTGGTTGAGTTTTCCTATAATAATAGTTTTCAGGAAACTATTGAGATGGCACCTTACAAGGCTTTATATGGTAGGCCTTGCCGATCACCCTTGTGCTGGATGGAGGAAGGTGAGGCAGCTTTACTGGGACCAAATCTCATGCAGGAGACTTCAGAGAAGGTCCAATTGATACAAAAGTGGATGGCTTCAAGGTAGTCTCGACCGAAATCTTACGTTGATCACCGTAGATGACCCTTTGAGTTCGTGGTTGGGGATCCAGTTTTCTTGCGTGTTTCACCGAGGTTGGGACACAAACAGATCAAGAGACAATGTAAACATTCACCAAGGTATGTGGGGTTGTTTGAGATTCTGGAGAGAGTCGGGTCGGTTTCCTATCAGTTGTAGTTACCATAGAGGTATCAGGCCATTCACGAAATCTTCTATATATATCAGCTGCGCAGTTATAATTCAGATCCGTCTCAAATCATTAATCCTGATGAGGTTGAGCTTTAGGTCGATGCATCCTTTGAAGAGCATCTGATTCATATTTTTGATAGGAAAACGAAGGTTCTCTGAGGCCGTTCAGTTCCACATGTATGGGTTCTATGGCAGCATGGACGAGTGCATGATGAAACATGGGAGCGGGAGACCGACATACGTGCTCAGTGGCCAGAGATATTCTTAGCAATATTCACCACCCTTGAAAATGAAATTCGAGGAATAATTTCTTTGATGGGGAATTTTGTAAGAACCCGGTTCTTATTCTTTAGGTACGAGTTACTTTTTTTCCATTTCCCTTATGTGTTTTGAGAAAATAAAGAAGAAGCGGAAAATCCTAAATTTTGTGAGTACACGCTCTGTAATTTTCCACATGCCATGTACTTTGGCCATGTGGGATGAGTACACAGGGCGTGTAGTCATATCGGTGATGAAGGGTGTAGAAACTGACTACACGACGTGTAGTGGGTATTTACACGCCGTTTAATCAGTCAGAATGTGAACAGTAAGGTGGTGGAGGTAGCCGCCAGCTGAGCGACCGTACATGCCGTGTACTCGGGAATCCACTCCGTCTACTCATGTCAACAGATGAACAATGCCATGGTGGCGAGAGGCCACCAGTGGAACAGTTAAAAAAAATAAAATTAAATGCCGTGTAATTGAGAGTACACGCTATGTAGTCATGAATTTTCGCTTAAAATAGGTAGTAGCTTCCTCTTTTGGAAGAGGAGGAATTTTAGGCGTTTGGAGTTTGTTTTGGAGGCTAGGAGCTTCGGATATCTCTTGATCTCTCACCGAGAACCTGATTCCTATGACGTCGATCTCGATTGGACCGCACTGGTAAGCCCTTCCTTCTTCTCGAGTAGTTCTTACCAATTCTTTCTTGAGGGAATGTTATTTTGGTTTGAATGTGTTCTTGCTATTCCAAGATCTACGTCATTCATGGGAATTTCTAGTAGCGTCATTCACAGATATCGATCAAGGGCGATCGAGGTAAGTGGTCTGATGTTTATTTTCCAACTATGGTGTTGAAACATTGTATTGTTGTGCTATGAACCCATGTTTGGGGTGTTTTGTGGCTGAGGCCTTGACTATTAAAAATACCTAGAGCTGTGTAGGTAATTGAATGTAATTATAAACAACTATTTGGGATCACTCCTTGGATCCAGGACCACCCAGGGGGTGAATTCCTCTGTTTATCCATTTGGCCAGGATACCTGAGGGTATGACATGATTATAATGAGTATTGAATTTCCTTTATATGAATTTTATATAAATTTATTGTTTATGATTTGGGCTCGGCCCGGTTACATGCGCCTGAAGGCAGTGTTCTTTTTAACCTGAGGGAATTGTTTGTTTAGCTTGAGGGCAAGTTATTGCTTAGCCTGAGGGAAATTTTCTATTTCGCCTGAGGGAAACACTTCATATGCCTAAGGGATGTGACTTCTGTGGCTAAGGGCAATATCTCGTAAGCTTGAGGGAAGTATTTGATAGCCTATGGGAAATCCTGAGGGCATGGTTTTATTTTATTAGCCTCAGGGCAAGGTTCTGATTGGCCTGAGGGCTTGGTTCTGATAAGAACAGAATGCTATTAAATTGAATGGTTAAAATGAATATCAAAATTGTAATGAAACTACTAGTGATAGTTAGTTTTGATTACATACTAGTTTACTGCATTTACTTTTGCACACTATTGTTACATATTTTCAGACAGTTGGGCATTGGTCTTTGGTGGGTGCTTACTAAGATTAATTTCCCACACCCTCTTTGGGTCATGTCTTCGGCCCAAATAGATTATATTGCTGCAGGTGTCAATAGGGTCAAGGGTCCCTATATAGTTACTTGATTGTTGATGAGGAGTAGGAGAGAATGGGACCGAGCTTAGGCTTGTGATGTTACAGACTGTTCTGTTTTGTTCCACTGTTCTTGTACTCTCTGTTGTATTGTATTGTATTGTAGTGTATACTATTCTGGATACTTTCATAGAATTAGTGACATGCTGCATCTTTATATATATGACTTCTGGTTCTCTTTTCTACAGTTGTCCATTTCAGTTGTATATTGTTTACTACTTCCATTGTTTTATGTTATTATCTTTTCCGCTGCACTACAGTTTGACAAATGAGGGAATAGTTCCCCCACTATCAGACCTGGTCCCCCGCTGCTAGTCGGTAGCCTCTGGCGTTTGGGGAAATGAGCTTGAGGTCATGTGACCAACCGGCTTCGGGGTACCCATTGAGAGGCACCCAGATCCGTGACGTTACAAATAATATCTCATTATATGGGAGGAAATCATTTTATTATATCATAAATTTTGAATAATATTTTATGATGGTGGAATAAGAAATAAAAACAAATGTCTGGTTAAGAACAATCCCTCTTCTTTGGACAAACTCATTAGGATAACATCTAAATACATAGTAAGAGGGATTGAAAATTAAAAAATTCTACTATGATGTGGGGAGGGAGGTATATATGATATAATGGTTTATATTTAATGATCCTATAGTCTTTGGGATTTATAAGTGGAGAGGCTAGAGGTTTACTTTTATATGTTGTAGATATGAAACAATTGAAATGTTTTAAAAGAAGAGGATATACCATCATTTTTCATCTGTAAAAAGGATCCAATATGGATCATTATCATCCAATAGATGTGATAAGTTAGAAAAATGGATATATAGTTATATTTGGAGATTTTCTAGGCCATTTTTATGGTTATGTTTTTATTTTGACCTATGGTAAACTCATTTAAAACTTAACCACATGGAATAATTTTTACTCTTTTCAATATTCATTATAATTTTTTTTTTAAAATTAATATATAATATAAATAATTATTTTTATAAATATGGAATATAATTTTAGAAATTCAATTCACACATGTGGGCAAATTTAAATTACAATTAAACCAACATGAATGATGAAGAAATTGTTCTCCAATGAAAATGTTTTCACAAGTATTGAATTTTTTATTATAGAAATTCATTATCAAATTGATTCCAATGGCCAAAATATAATTAATTATGATATAATTGAATATTTTTTCAAATTATAAAATTCATAAAATAATATTTAATTTTTAAATTCATTAATCTATATGGTAGTTTTTAATTAAAATAAATATTTTGATAATGTATTAAAATTAAAAAATTTAGAAAAATCCCATAAATTCACCCCAAGTAAATAATGACTTGTAGATTCTGATAATAAATAAAAAATTTTAAGGTAAATATTATTAAATAATAAAAAATAATTTTATTATTTGTTCTGAAAAATTAATAACAATCGTTGTTTAGAAAAAATTATTTTTCATAGTATAAAAAAATTGTACAAAAATAAAGTACCAATATCAATATATTTTACTTCAATAATAAAATCCTAATTTTTTTCAGAATCAGGTTATTCATATTCATACATCTAATTTTAAAAAATTTATTATTAAATTATTGAATAAATAATAATAACAATCATATATCACGGTTCGCTAAAACATAGTGATGCGTGTAACACAATATAATGAAGAAATTACATTTTTTTGAAGAAAATATCTCATAAAATATAGGGGTGTTAAATTATACCAATTTAGAAATAATATTTCAAAAAAAATTACATCACATAGAATCAAAAATAGTATGACACATCAGCATCCCCATATCTTTTTGTTCCCATATAGGTTATTCATGTTAGTGATCAAATCCCCAAAAATTATCCCGATAAGTTTTCTTGTTCAGTATATCTTACTATATATGATCGTGAATCTCCACAATCCTTTCCACTTAGTAATTATGTTTATCCAGTGAAAATTCCTCTAAGGGAACTTCATGTTATGTAATATGTATGTACTTCCTCAAGAGAGATATATGGAACACATCATGGAATTTATTGAGGGGGTCGGTGGAAGATCCATGTAATAAGAAACCGTCCCTACACAATCATAAATCATGAGTGGTCCAATATACATAGGGATTATTATTACATCCATAAAAATTATCATAAACATATTCTATATAGAAACTCATATAAAATCCTTCTTTCCAAATTCAGAATTAAGATAACAATGATGATTATCAGATTATGGTTTCAACTGACTCGGTGCTGCCGTGATGTCTATAGAATGGATCTAAACATATATAAAATTATATAATCTAGAATAGGTCCCAATAAATTTATTTTTGTAACATTATCCAAGAAAATTTGAGTTATGTCCTTATTTTCATATAAGGATTCCTAAGGATCCATAGGAATGCTTAATTAATGAAATCTTAGGTAATAAAACTCAAATATTGGAAGTTATTGATCCCAACCACCATTGAAATAAAGATATAAAGATATGAACATATCCTATAGGGTTATAATTTTTCACTTAAACTAACCATCTGACTTCGGGTATTACGTACTATTGAAACATAAATCTATATCCATAGAATTTGGAAAAAATTTCTTGAACATTATTGTAAACCTCCTATCATAATTAGATACATTTGAATTTGACACTCTATGAAACATTACCACTTTAAATTTTATATCATGGAAATTGTATCCATCATGAAATAATCTCTAATAGAGATGGAGTGTGATAAAATTATATGGATATCTACTACAACACTTCTAGCATTGTTCCCTATAGAGGTCTTGTGGATTCTAATGAAAAAATACATGGCGATGTATTCCCATTTCTATTATGGAATGGGTAATGGTTGTAACAAAACATTATGTATTTGTATCTCTGCCTAATCATGAAAACATACTAAGCCCCATGACACAAACTATTAAATATATCCCTTATTTTAAGCCCACTAGAAATACTATTTCAAATATATATACATCAATGTAAATCTATGTTAATTAAATAATTAATAATTATGTCTTTTCTATAACATATCAATCATCAAATATCCTATGGATGGAGAATAAATATGGTTCCTAAAATATTTCATTCCATCATAATCAAGGATTTAACTTAGTAAATATTCCAATATTATTCATTCACTCAACATCATATATCTTTTCCATTTTAATATTCACATCTATAGATGGTTGAATACATATTTGAAAAATGTAATATTTTAACCCTTCCATCATCATTTATAGAAGATTCTATTTCATATCCAAAATACGTTTTAAATTTTATGATCCTCATTGTATATAATCTATCAGGACCCTTTTGACTCAAGGCATCGACCACCTTGTTTGATTTCCTATGGTAATGATGTATTCTGGACTAATAACATTTAATCAGCTCCAACAAACTTTTATGGATTATAATAAACTATTTAAATGTTAATGTATAATATAGACACATATGATCGGTATATATATAACACAGTTTTCTATAAATATAATTCCTCTATATCATTAATGAAAAATTATCATAGTTAACTCCAAATAACTAGTTGGTTAATTTCTCTCACCAACCGTCAATTTTCATGTACAATAAGTTATAACCATGTCATTGAAAAGGATTACACATCCCAGTACATTCATCAATGAGTCTTTATATATTAAAAACCCTTATATACTATAGATTTATTTACGAATAGGATCACAGAATAACCATATATTTAGATCCTTGAAATTTTTCTAATTTTCATATGTCCAGAAAAAAATTTCACCAATACAAGTTGACATGATGAGTGGATTAGATAACGATGATATACAATTCAAGAAAACAATAATATCCCTGTAAATAATAAATATATTGGATATAAATAATAGTGGTTGGTATAGGACAATGTTTAATAGACCTCATATTGGTGCATCCATTGATATACGATTGCTTTTCGCTATATGACACAAAAACTAATCCTTTTGTATCCAAAATAGACACTTTATAGTTCTTTATTATAGTTTATCATTCCCTAATATCTAAAAAAAATTATATACTGGTCTCCAATATGTTCCTTTCTCATTCAATAGAAAATAATATAATCAATAAAGACTACAAAAAAATAAAACGATGCAATCCCTAAATACTATATTCATTAAATCCTTGATTATATCAGAATAATTTGTTTGATCAAATGTCTTTACAATATAATAATTGTTTTTTACCATGTATGGAGTGATATCTTTGGTATACCCTACTTTATAAACCTGAAATTATGATATCTGCAATAGAGGTAATTCTTGGAAAAAATTGTGATCTATTATGTTCATCAATCAAGTCATACATATTGGGTAGGTGACACTTTTTCCTTATTATGAACTTATTCATATCTTGATAATCAATATAAAGTTTCATCGATCATTATTTATTATTATAAAAAATAATAGGTACACCTCAGGGTGACACAATTGGATGAATAAGTCCATTCTCAAGAGTTTCCTAGAGTTTCATCTTCAATTTATGTAACTCATTTTGGGACATTCTATAGGGATTATTTAAAATAGTTCTGTCAATAATTATGAGTTATATTGAGAACTCAAAATCAAGATTTTTTGGATGTTTATTAATATAATATAAAAATGTATCCAAAAATTCATACATAATAGTAATATCATTGATGTTTTGTTTTTCCATATCTATATAAGATAAAAACCCCATGTTGAATGGGAATCGTGTCCCATTAAAGTATTGTTATTTTTATAATATGTTCATATTTATTATCACTTTTATTAATAATCATAGGATTTATTGGATTATCAAATGTTAGTTCCCTTACTTAAAAACTGATGTGGGATTTATGTAGAGAAATCCAATACCTTCTTAAAATAACATCACATTCAACTAGGGAAGAAATAATGAGGTTTCTTAGATGAAAATTCATGAGAAATTCAATTATAGATGAATCATATACATGAGACATGCTCAACATACTATTATGGGTTTCCATTACTAATTCAATATATAATAATTAGTGTTCCATTTTTTAGCATTTGAAAATTCTATTGATAAAAAATAGTTGGTTGACATAGAGTGAAATTAAACATTAATAGTTCTAGAGTGGATGGTACTTTTACCTTTCACAATGTCATTATCTCACCCTAAATCCGAAATGGTGATCATATTATATTTACCTTTTTCTCCTGGCTTAAGAGGTTGTTGAACAAGATCATTATCCTTAATATTCTAATTTGGGAACAATTTACAATAATGAAAATACCCCCATACACATGAAACCCATGAGTGTGGGTGGATCATTCTCTGTAGAATTCTCTCAATTAGAATCAATAATTAAGTTCAACCCATCACATCAAAACTCTATTACCTGATGAGATTCCTTTATGGGAATAAACATTTAACTATCCCACATAAGATAATTTCACGAATATTTCCTTCAATAAATTGTGAATTATGAGAATAACATCATCATCATCTCTCTATGGTTTTAGATTTTACTTTTAATCCCTTCATTCTTATCTTATCAAAACCATGCGTTTATATGTGACTCCAATAAATGATCCCACCTTAATAGAACATCATAAAATTTAGTCACATATACTACTGTACCATATGGAATACTCCATTCAGATAAATATTTTAAATCCTCTGAATAACCAATCAACCATACATTCAGGTTGGATGATTATACTATAATTTTACTATTAAATACATGAAAAATTCACCTCATTTGTAAAAACTGTTTCATCATTTTTCACTATTAAATCAAGTAATTACCTCCATATTTTCATGGGAAATGTATAAATAAATTAATTATTGAAAAATAAGTTCATAGAATCCAAAATATCCATGGATATATGGTCATCTTATTGATATGTATTCTTGATACGTGTTTATTATTGATCTACTTCACCTTTCAAATGATAGACATCCAAAATGTCTTTTTTTTTGTGCACCAACCCCTCTATAATGGAATATATCATTTCAATATTACAAATACATTGCACAATAACTAGGGGATTTATCGATCCACTAGATGAAGGTGGATGTTTCTCAAAGAGGAATCAATAGAATATTGTCCCTCTATATCACAATTTAATGTTAAAAATTATTTGTTGTTTGAAAATGTTGTGTTATTATAGAAATAATATTATTCATTTGATCTTCCATAGAATTTGGTTGATTGAGAGGAAAATGATATCATTTTCTATCACATTCCTAATTAAAATGATTCATTTAAGTTATATCCATTAACTCAAACAAATAATTATAGTGTGATTAATAATTATCATAATGGGAATGAAATCATTATCATAAAAAATCACATATAGGATGTATAAATCATGAAACCTTAATTCCAATCTATTAAACATTAGTCATAAAATAAAACATTCAATGTAATTATTAATCTTATTGTTAGGTGTTTGTATTGATTTTGTGAATTTCCAAAGCATATCACATAGGACTGTTAATCTAGTTGTGCATTAATGTTTGTTGTTGTGCACCAGGTGATAATCAAGTCCATCTCAAAATTGCCTTTTAGAGTTATTACCCCTAGGTAAATTAGTTTAAGATCCAAATACACATGTATTATCAATTTTGGTAAGAAATTTCATTGAATCTACTATCTTGATATTCAAAAATAATTATAGTATATTTTATTATACTTATAATTTTACTTATGGTTTTTAATAATGTTTTGATATCATAGTTTCCAAAAGTGTTACAAAATCATTATTTCATACAAACAATAATAGACCTAAATTTTCATATATATAATTATATATATATATATTAATAGATTAATATTAATTTCATAACATAAAAATCCACCATAGAATATTATATGTTTAGTTCCATTTGAAACATGAATACATAAACAATTGATTCATAGGTGAACTAAATCATCTCCAACTATGTTCTTTATAACTATAATACTTCTTATAAATATCATACATAATAAATTTCACCCATACCTAGGGTATAAAAACATAATAAATGGTGATATAAGATTCTCAGTAAGGTTAAATAAGGGAGATATCAACACAACATGATCATAAGAGTATAGGAACATGAGAATAATATTTCAAATCCCATACCATGCATATCATAGATCATAAACAAGAGGCATGGAATAAAGAAATAAAATTTATAAGAAAAAAATCCTAATGAAATCAAATAACGTAATCCCTGAGACTATTACATTTTAATACGTCATAAAATATTGTGGAATAGAAATAAGCATCGAAAATATCTTCAATATTAGTAAGGGATCATTTAAAAAAGTATCATAGTGGAATATGAAAGTATCAAAACCATTATAGTATTCATAGTCCACTATCTAGATGATCATAACAGACATATTCCCTTCAAAAACTGGGTTTACTACCCATTGTAATCATTTATGTCTCGTGATATATAAAGCATTATTCAATTATTTATAGTAATATACAAGTATAAACCATAACCTAATAATAAAATTTGTGTGAAGAAAATCATAAAATATTTTCACATCATAAAAAATGAATAAATTTTGTTTCATAAAAAAATAATCATTCTGTAGGTAATGAAAAAGAATTATGTTCATTAAACGTTTCACTATTTCTTCATTTCATTTCCATGGAAATGGAAAAGTTTATATATTAATTAGATCAATTTATATTATCATATCCTTCTGAAAAGGAACAAATATCATATAAAAATTTTATTTTTAATAATAAAACATCCATAGGTAAAATGGGGATGGTATCATTGGATCATATCCCTGGTAAAACATAAGTGACATTCACATATTTCATATTAGAAGGAGAAATATTTTTAAAGATAAAATGGATCAATTATTTGGGAAAACAACCTTTACCCTTTTAAAATAGTTATTTAATATCACAAAATTCATAAAAAAATGAAAAAACATTCTTTTAAGAAAACATTAGAATCTTATTATTGATTCATTAAATCATTGAGAGGCCATAATGGTAGAAAATATTTTTAATTCCATACACATTAAAATGAATATTCCTTCCTTGTTTTCAATAAAAATTTAAAATATCTTTATTATAAAAATGATAACAAGATTCAATTTTATCCATTTTAAAAAATTTGGAAAAGGGAAATAGTTATTTAAAAAACTATTTTATAATAATAATGAAATTATTAAATCTTTTTTTAGAAAACATCAGCATTGATGAAAATAGATTCTCAACCTATGTGAGAAATAAATACAATTTTACATAAGAACATTATTTTAGACCCATTAGTTAAAAATGAGGTGAAAATAAATATAAAATATGAATTTAGTGAAATAATAATGGGATATTAAATCAATGAGTTTATTTAGATACAAATGTCATAATATTTTATCATCATTAGCATAATAAATAAATATCCACATAAACAAAAAGATTGAACAATAATAACCTGTATATATTGGTAAATATTTATTCTTAAGACTCATGAATGGATGAATCATGGAAAGATATATATATATATATATAAATATATAATATTTATTTATAATAATAATATAATATATTCATGTGAATAATTTATGTTGCACCAAATTAAAATAGGTGAATATGGAATGTGTCCAATCAAATTGAATGTCCGATGAAAATCACTTACCCTTTTTAAAATATGAATTCAAAAGAAAAATTAAAAAGTAACAAAAAAATGAAATAATAAATAAAAATAAATTGATAAGAATAATGTATTATATGTCATTGGGGGAAGTATAAACACAAAAATTAAAAAATGAGGGGTGAATATGGAATATGTCTCTCAGAAATATACTAGAGACTAGAAATCTCGTTCCTCAAGTGTCAACATTCATCACACATTTGAAAATCATGTATAAAATATATTTGTTTATTATAAATATATTATATTTATTTTACAATATATATCACAACATAATTTATTTTTTATGAACTATTCTTATCTGATAATTGATAATTTCAATTTAAAATAACATTTAAGGTAATAACTGTTTCATTTTTTCATGCATATTTTTTTTGTATTTTTGTCATGTATTCATTAATCAAGGTTCCATCATCTCAAAATTTTAAAAAATCATATAAAAATCATATATATATATATATATAATATTTATATTAGTACATTATGGTTAGATATAGAAAATTATTTACACTGTTCAAAGTGATAGTGGGATATATGTACCCATGGATGTTGTTTCCATTTTCTCAACGAACAAAATGAATGGAAAGTAAGTATTAGTCAACCATTAAAGAATAGTTTTTATATAATATAAATCTTATATATTCACTAAATATACAATAAACAATATCCATGTCAAAAATAATATGAAAGGTGATTCCCATCTCTTTGTAGAGGTGGTAGTCCACATTTACGCACAAGCAACATTATCATTTTTCAATGGAGTGGATGGTAAGAAGGTAGAAGTGATATTATAATTAAATTAGTATATTAATGTCACATATATCATAAAAATATGTTATATAATCATTATATCCCCCCTTTATAGGTTTTGATGGAAAATTAATTATATCTGTTAGCAAGGATGTAAATTGTCGTAGACAAGATTGGCGGTTTATTATTCCATTTGATGGAATAGATTTTCAATATTATTTATTACACTAAAATAATTAAATATAATTAAAGGTGATATAAATATGTTATTATGTGATCATTATTTAAGAATTTTTTTTTTCAGATGATGAAGAAAAAAAATAAAAATTATCTAATAATAATGATACAACTTCTTAAAAGAACATCTGTAGGATACAAAACAATTTCCTATAAGGGTTTTATTATAAAATAATTCCCATGTTACGTGGAGATGGATGTAATGATTATATTTTAGATGGTAATGGAATAATAAAAAGGATTTTTGAGATTGAATGGGGAGTATAGGGAGTGTACATTTATAAGTCGAGGAAGTGCACACACTTGGAAATTTCAAAAAGAAATGTTACACTCAAATTTTTCCGAATCAAAAATTTACCACAATGAATCATTATAGTATTTTATATGTTATATGGGAAAAATATATCCATAAAGTAATAATTAGACATGTTTTTAGGCTATTAAACCAATATATCTTCAATTTAAACTCCCGAAAACTCATTTTAATGTTAACTATGGTAATTATTTTTTTACAATTTATACTACAAATTATGAACATTAATTAAGATTTACTAATAATGTAGAAATAATTATGATGATATGAAATATAGAACCAATTTTTCCAAATTAATGTAACAAAAGTTTCTAGATTAAATATAAAATTAAACTCGAAATCATGATAAAAAATCAGTTTCAAAAGAAAACGTTTCCATTTGTATATAGAATTTTAATGTCAAAATTAAATATTAAATTTATTATAATTCCATAAATCATATTAATTGTTATAGAATTGAACATATATTACATTTAAACCCAAATTAATGATAAAATAGATCTTTTCAATTTTTTTAAAAGAAAAGGTGGATAATAATAAAAATTATTATTTTCACTATTCATTAAATAAATATTATTTTTAGTAAAATCCTCAATATTCACCCTATGATTATTTTTTAAGGTTTATTCCAAAAATTATGTGTGTTTTTTCACATAAATTTTCTAAGTTTGAAATTTTATAATTTTTTTTTCAAAAAAAAAACACAATTTTGTTGAGAAAAAAATATTTCCAGAGCATATAAACATTTCATCAATAATTAAATACTCATTTATAAATATATTTTATTATAAAAACATCAGACATATTTTTTAGGAATTTTTTAATTCTTTTACATACCACCATTTTTAACTCTTAGGTTATAAGAATCTTCTTCAAATAACAATGTTAATTGTATATCATGGTTTGACAGAACTCGATGTAGTGGGAGATACAAGTTGATGAAAAAATAAATTTATTTGGTGAAAAAATATCAAAAAATATCATGGTGCTACACAATTCATCCTATAATTCATGAAGCTAACATTTTTTCATCAATATCCACTAAAACAACACAACAAATAACAAATATTTTATAATATGAATAATTTTGATTAGATACACCCAACCATTGAGAAATTATCTCCACCATGTTACCACCCAAACCACTATTGGATCTTCTTATTTGTTAGATGACCAGTTTTTCCTCCAAGATTGGTGCCCCTCACCACTATCTTGATTAATTTTATTTGATACCAACTTATTATTTTTTCTTTAATACAACACAATCAATTAATTTTTAACTGATGGCCCTCAAAATTACAAAAGTTATTTTGTTTCATGGGAAAAAATTAAATAACATTAAATAAAAAAAACTTAAATGATTATTTTCTTTTAATCCATCATGATTTTTCATTACACAATTATTTTCATTCATAAACTAATTAATATAAAATTATAAATTTAAAGAATAATTTAATAATTCACCATCACCCATCCACTTTAAAAATTAATTAATTCAATAAACAATATATTTTCATATAAAACATGTATTATAAATATTATTATCTTTAATTATATTGCATTTTTAATAAATTATATCATGAAAATTATCTATATAACAATTCATAACAATTAATAACATAAATATCTCTAAAATCATAATTATAAACAAGAATAAAAAATACCTCTATGATTTCTTTAATTATTAAATCATTAGAAGCATTGATTTAATCCTTAAAACGAAATGAAATGTGGAATGAATAATAACTCCAACCTTAAGGAATAAAATAATATTTATTATTGATTCATTTTTTATGACACAATTGTCCTACTATTTATGTTAATATGATATCATCTCAATAGTTTTTCAATTCCTTCAATCACCTCCAACCTTCCAATGGTGTATGAAAACTTTTATAAACCAATATTTGTTCCATAATTTGGGTTTTTAGCAATTAATCATGACAAAAAAGGTTCTTAAATTAAAGATTCAAAATAGGAAATGTGATGAATTAAAACCTCAAAAAAAATACTCCCATATGGAAATCTCCAAATTTTAGACCCAACAACAATGTATGAATTCTATTTGGGACTCTATGTTAATGATTTTACTACTCACAAAGATGAAGTGTTTTTTTATAAAATATAAATTTTACTATTCCTTAAAAATATACTAGCTCAGAACATCACTAAAATATTTCCCATGGGTAGCCATGATATATCAGTACCAATAAAACAACCATAAATTTTTTATAAAAAAATTATATATCTTATTTAGTGACATTGGACTCTGTGAAATGGAAATATGTTATGTCATATTCATCTAAAGACCAATACTATATGACAATAATCATATTATATAATTTTTTTGTGGATAAATTTGATTACAAACCCCTCTTCCATGGTACAGAGAGGATTATATTAGGTATTAAATGACTATACTACTCATACAATAATATTACAAGTTATGAGATAAAATCTCTTAGTGTATTTTATATATTCAATGACTATTTTATCGGATTAATTTTAATATAAAGTATAAATTTTCATATAGAATTTTAAAGTCACAGGGATGTATTGGTTGATGATGTCATAGTTGTACTATTGTGAAATATTGAAGGATACCCTAATTAATAATGTTTATAACATCCTAATTAAATATTCAATAGAGCTATTAGTGTCAAAAAATAATGTTATTAATAGGAGATTGTGAATTTTATTTTCATTAATTGATGATGGTAACCCCATAATCATCAAATTTGATTAGGTGTCTAATTTTTATAGTATTGATTTCGCAACAATGCATGAAATTATATTATCATGAAATAGACAAGTTGGTTCCTCCTAATAGTGTGTAGAATATCATCCTCTTCCTTATTCTAGTAGTGCTTCTCCATTGTCGTTCTTCTAAAATATTGCAAAGAATTATTTCAGAGATGACCTCCCTAAAATGATCATGGTCTACGGGGGGGGTAGTTTTAGAGTGATATTGACCATTCTCAATAGGTGGAATCTCTCGAAATATATTTAAAAATAATTCATCAAGGTCACAATTTTCATCTATCATCTTATAATAGGTGTAATTTATGTGTTAGGTGTTTTTAAAGTATTTCCATTAAAATGACCCCAATAGTGACCTTTATATTTTTTATGGAATGGGTACCTGATGAGAAATGGAATGTTTTGGGGTAGTTTTAGGTGGATTCTATCATTTCAAGGTGTGTATTCTAGGAACATTCATGGTGAAAAAAGTTCACAAACAAATTATTTTGGTAGTTGATGGTTCAACCATATATGATAGAGGTGTGGATTCGGGGTTAGCAATAAATATTGAGAAATAATTTTGAAACAATTTCTACATATTCCTTATTCATTATATTAGAAACATTAGTTCATATTCCATTACAGTTGGAGATAAAAAAATGTTGAAGCCTCTAAAGAGAAATCTACCATAATGTTCATCCAAATTGAATGTATAATATTAATTATTGTGATCAGCTAGTGAGTTTAACGTATTTATATTTATCATATTTTACATTCATCTTTAAATCTCTATAAATATGGTGAGTGAAACACTATAGATATTGGTTTTCATTAATAAAAACCAAATTTAAATTTAATGTCAATGGTTCCAAGTTTCGCTTAATCCCATGTAGTAGGGAAATATTTTTTTATATAATAATTTTTTTATAGTGTCTTAGTGAGAGTTAAATAATGAGAGTTTATTATTCTTGAACTATGGTATTTCATCAAAATGATGTTAACATAATTACTCATCTATAAAAGTATAATCATTTTGAATAATATTCCAATGGGTTTGATAAAGGTGGGTGGTCCTTTCCGATAATGTTTTAAACAAATATTTACTTATTATATAGAAAATTGAGGTGGTTAATATATACATGAGATTATGTTATTTTCTAATAAATGTTTTTTTATCTTATTAGTCTAACAGATCAGATTTATTTATTTCCATGGATAAAAATTCATAATATTAAAATATTATAGTCAAATAAATTTTTAACTAAACAATACGCCATTGAATTTGATTTTATAGAGTCCTAGCTCCCTTAAAAGGTACAATTTCAATTTTATAAAACACATTAATTTATCTTTTAGTCATAGAATTTGGTTTTTATGCTTGGTATAAATTTTGGTGGATCTTGGAGCATGTTTATTTAGAATAAATATTCTATAAATATGTACTAAAAATGTTATTTAATATTTTTGAGGGGTAATATATCTAATATGGACCACTGAATTGGAGTTTAGAGACAATAGTTATCACAACCCATCTTCTTCGAGATGAGGGAATGGTTAAAAAGGTGTTGATACCTTAATTTCTCAAGAGGAAGGAGAGATAATGACCCCCCAAGTCTAGCCTCCAATAAGCCCCGGGGATGTGAGCAGCGCCAAGGGTATCGAAATATCTTGAAATGGGAGGTATTTCCCTTTTAATTGTAATCATGATTGGAAGATAAGATTTACCAACTCAGGAAACTCCAAGACAAATATCTATATTATATATATATATAATGAAATAAAACTCCATCCCACATGCCTGATTAATGTAAAACTACTAAAAATACAAAGAAAACCCCAAGGTAAGTACCAAGATAAAACTAAGAAGTGACACAACAACTGTCTCCAGTGTCAATGATAGTAAGGTCCATCACGGTCCGTGTAATCTCCCATGAAACCTGAAAAACGTTTTATATATGTATGGTTAGCTTACTTGTATAATAAGTTGAAAAAACCCAAATTCCCTCATCAATAAGTGGGATAAGAATAATAATGACCCTATGAGAAAAATGTAGAAACTAAAAAAACTGAACAAAGTATACTATCCATCCTAACCTCACCAAGGCATGATCACCAAAAATTTCATGTCAGGTAATGTAATAAAATAAGGACATCAATTTTTCAGAACCCCACACTACTTCCCACCGGTTATCATCTATTCCATAATCGAGAAAATCTTGAACGTACCATGCTCTTCAACAATCCCCACTATCACAACCTGCCCACACACTCCTGGACCACAAACCATACACATTCTTCTCTTAGAAAACTGGGAAAAACCACAACACAATCCTGCCTGCAGACACATATGCTTCACATATACCACACCTTGCCCGAAAACACATACACCTCATCTAGAAGACACTTTGGAAAAAACCACCTATCACAAAACCAGTACCGTAGATATAGTAAGAAACCCTAGGCCATTATTTCAGGCCTAAATATTCATTTGCAGTAAAATCCTAGAAGTGGTTGAAGAGAAGATCTAATAACCATCCATACATCCCCCACCTAGATTTTGGGAAAACACCCTCCCACATAGTATTAGGGGTATTCAGAACATATTTCTCATCCTGAGTGGGGTGAGTATAGAAAACACAAGGAAATACCAATATATATATAGGTAAAAATTCTCATCCCAACATATGGGTTTTTAAAACAAACTACTAATCCACATAATCCTTCATTTGTCACCACCTCTAAAAGCAAGTATCACCAGAAAATACAGTCACTTCCCTAAGTCAAAGTACAGCCCAACCAATTAATTTAACTCAATATCATTATACATTCAACAATTTATTCATCTATCTATCCCATCCCTATATGGGAAACTATTAAGAACAACATCTGCAACCATTGCTAGATGGATAAACTCAATTAAACAATTCCACTAACAAAACACACTGTAAACAAACAAATTCGTTTTTTCTCCCAATTTAACACCAATTAATATTTCATCATTACCATCATCATTATTAAAATTTATCCCACCTAATTCATCCTCTCACAACAAAATCAGGTAGCCCCGCTGCACAACAACACCACACTCATCACACCCAAAAACATGAAATCATGACACAACCCAAACCTACAACCCCTACACCAATCCACTTCCTATAAGTAGTCCCACTCCACAACAGGTCCATCCATTCCATAATCAATCAAACTCTAAAACTAAGTTTCCATCACACCTCTATCACTACCTCATACACAAATCCCATAACAACCACCACCAAAACCGCAACCCTGCTGCACAAACATACCATACCCCAATCATGTAGCTAACCCATATGCCCACATATCTACTGAAAACAATACATAACATCATCAAACACACTCAAGGAACAAAAACAAAAAAAACATAAAGAGAACCCAACCCCACCAAAATAATAAGAGCTTATTAGGATTTTATCCACAATGTTCACGAATTTTAATTTTATAATTTCTGGGTGATCACAAGAAAAGTATAATCCTAGGGTGTCCATTATTATTTTACTTGATATACATGGTTAATAAGATTATATTTTTATAGCCACTTAAACATAGAAATAAGTATAAATCATCAAGGGAGTATAATAAAAGACCACCAATGTCCATGATTTTTAAAAGAGAACAACCCACATGATTCAAGACATTAACCAGTGATAACATATAAAACAAAGAGATCATTATCATATTGCTCCCAGCCCCTTCATTCATTCATTCTTATTATTTCATTAAAATGGTTTCATCATCATTCAAATGGATACAAGAGTAAACCAACCCAACATGATACACAATTAAAGATAGATGAATTATATCCCTACATGGAACAATAAGTGACCAAATGTTTTCCTTCTACCAAAATAGGGGGTGGAATTAGTATCCGGAAAAGTACAAGGAAAAACTCCAAGGAAAACTGGATCAAAAGATATGGAAAACACATGACTCCACAATATGGGAACATTCATGGAAAACTATGAGAAAAGAGGATAGGGGAACTCAGCCTTAGAAAAATCCATATCTTATATCAATGGAACAATAAACGGTTTCAAGGCCATTAAAGTCAGATCATGGCCGGACCATGTGTTTATATTATTTCAATATCCCCATAACATTAGGATATTAAAGATATAATTAATATCCTTTGAAACACAATTAGAAACACTGAAACAAGGTTTTAAAATTGATTTACATCAAATAAAATGTAAGAGGGGTGAAACTGCATAACCTAGGTGAAACTAGGGAAAAAAGGAAATTTGGAAAACTGTCATAAGTGACTCAATGTTGGGTGAGTCATGGTGTGACCATTTGGTTAAAATTTGCTAGTTGAGAAACTGTTCAGTGTCACCATTTCGCGAGCCACAATTCGATGAGCCACCATTCGGTTAGCCACTGTTTGGTGAGCCGCCGTTTGGTGATCTACTGTTCGGGGAGCCCCCATTCAGTGATCAACTATTGGGTGTGCCACCATTTAGTTTCACCATTCAGTGATCTACCATTTGTTGAGCCACCATTTGGTGATATATCATTTGGTGATCAATCATTCAGTGTCTTACCATCGAATGAATCACCTCTTGGTGAATCATCGGTTTGTGCAATCATCAGCGAGTCTCCTATCCGGAATCCCCAGTATGTTTCACTATTGGAAAACTAGATTTTTTGAAAACTCCAAAATTAAGCAACCGTTACCTCCAATGAGTTCTCAAAGAGAGGATTTTTACAATGTAATGGATCATAGGGGTCCATCTCATTACCTTACATACCTATGAAACTATTCTCATCATCGAGAATCCAATACAAACCCCAGAAGGAGGAGGGGTCCAAACAACCACCCCGTAAGACACTCCGTAAGGATAAAACATCTTAAATTTTTTGAATTATGGAGGGAAAACATCGAAATCCAAGAATACCTCCCAAAATCTAATACCCGAAACAACCGAAAAACACTATAATTCACACTCTATAGAAAAATGGATTTGGGAATTCCTTCCTCCATGCCAAGATACTATCCATTATGGTTGGCACTGACTCGCCCACATAGGTTTAATCACATCAACATTAATGCATATAAATTAGGGATTGGGTCCCCCTTCCCATGTTTTATGAATCTTCACACTTTAGAGAATAAGGAAATAACTCATCTAATAGAAATAAATGTCATGTATCACATAAAAATAAGGAACACAATACAAACTCAAAATAATGCTGGGTACTTGGCAAAAGTATGTGCATGTCGCTTCTAAGTACTCTCCTCTTGGCTGGAATGCCTCTAGATCAAATGAACCAATGGAATAGTCCTCCCACAAAAACACAGCCTCCTAATGATCCTGGATCACCAGTGGCCACTCCAAGAACGTCATGTTGTCCTCTATATCCAACTCTCCGGAATCAAGGACATGGGAGTTATCATGAAGATACTAACGAAGGTGGGAGATATAAAATACATCATGGATCCTCCCCAAATACAGCTAAAATGCATGCTGATATAAAATCTAACCAACTCATCCCAACACCATTAAAGATCTGATTAACTTAGGAGAATTCCTACTCCCTCTTCCAAACCACCAATACCCATGCCGGGGAGAAAGCTTCAAGAATATTTGGTCACCATCATTGAACTCCATGGGCCATATCCTAGGATAGACATACATATTCTACTATTGCATTTCTTCCTATATCATCTCACAAACAATCTGCACCTTCTCTGTCATACTTTACACCACATCTTGACCAATAACTGGGGCCTCCCCAATATTCATCCAACAGAAGGGCGAATGAAAGAGTCTTCCATATAATGATTTGAACTTATCCATTCCAATGGAGGAGTGACATATAATATTTCAAGAGAACTCTACCAGGGGAAAATTACACACCTAGGACCCACTAAGGTCATGAACACATTCTCTCAACATTTCTTCCAACGTGTAGATGGTCCTTTCTATTTTTCCATCTGTCATGGGGTGGAAAACAGTACTAATGATTAACTGAGTGACATATGAATGTTGAAATTCCTTCCACAATCATGATTAAAATGTGTATCCCACACCATGATAATATATGTTGGAACTCAATTTATCCTCACAATCTCATCAACATACCACTATGATAAGGCATCCACTGCGCTCGACTCCTTGATCTCTAAGATGTGAGATGACTTCGTCAAACGATCCACTACTACATAGATTATATCTCACCCTCCCTAAGCCCTGGGTAGTCATTTGAAGAAATAAAGTGAAATGTAATCCCACATCCACTTGGGGATATCCAAGGGCTGCAACAGACCACATGGAATATGGTTCTTCAACTTGAAATGCTGGTACACCAAGCACTTTTCAATTAACTCCATCACTTAATGCTTCATCTCAAGCCACCATAACTGTTCCCTCAAGCCCTGTTACATCTTGGAAACTTTTGTATGTACCACCAGGGGTGGTCTATGGAAGTCATTGATAAATCCCGTATACATCTCCATAGAGACGAATAGCCTCCCATAAAAACAAATTTGATTCTTACCATCCTCAGACTATCCGTCTAGAGCATTTCCCCAGTCAATATGATCATGAACCTCTTCTACAACTAAGTCTACCAACAAAGAGTCCCCTATAAGCCACCAAAGAGATTACTACATGGTCATCTAAAACAGACACCCTCTTCCTCCATCTATTCCATTATCTATGTTCATGTAATTGAACTCCTCAATTCCTCTCCAAGTATTTGAAGATTTCTAAAACACTCCCTTCTATGACTTCATGATCAGAGAATTGTCCAGAATATTCCCCTTTGAGGAACTCACCTGAATTCCCTTTTGTGGAATTCATCCTCTTGAGTGCACACTTTCTAATTCCACATCCTTCTTCTGAACCTCTATGTATGCCAGCATGGTGAAGGGAGAAACCACATACTAATGGGAATGAAAGATTGCCTCCTCTACGAGCCTCACTCAAGACTCCTAATTTTGAAAGATACCCCAAGAAAAAAATGGGATATCATTAATGTTGATCCCAAATTCTTTTACTAACATACTCCTAAACTGGAGGAAGAGTAGCTTCTGCCTCTTCTCAGGCTTCATCGTTGAACAAAGGAATTCTTCCCTGAACTCTCTATCATTTTCATCCCATGAAGCATCAGTCTCCATACAATATTCAAGGTAAAGATTCCACCCCTGATGCGCTAATACCCTAATCTGGATCACTATTAGAGGAACCCAATACTCAGTCAAAGCCCATATCAAGATAAAATTGATCACCAGCTCCTCGAGCCATCTCTTATTCTCTATGTCTGAGATTCCACCCATATACTTTCCTAGAGTCTTCCGATGGAATGAACGAAGCATGTTCTGCCACTAGTCTACTTCCTCAAAAGGATCAACCCTCTACATATCAACCAGATTGTCCTTCTATGCCTACACTAACTATTCCACTCATGGAAACCGACTGGGTTCCATATATGAAAGGTTATCAAGGAACACCAATGCCGAACTAGCATGGAATTTATTTAGGATTCATTTTAACTCATTGTTTATTTTAATTTCCCTGAATCACCCAAAACAAAAACCATACAAGTAATAAGGATGCATGTAACATTCATATGGTCTCTAACCATAAATTAGTGCAGCCTCACTTGGTCATTAAGTATTCTTAGAGTCCCTAAATTGCATCACTGGGGGCCCAAAAATCTCATTTCCTAACAAGTCTTCCCATGCCTATGTCACGTACCATGATCACCTAACACTATCTCCCTTCCAACCCACATAATCCATAACGTGCATATATCCAAACTCCATCCTATATCTGCACCATCACCAATGAAAACAGTTTATCACAATTCACCTTCTTCATGTCGAGGAAAGGGTTAGCAAGGTTCCAAGACCATTCTTCCTCATGATTAAGGAGAGATAATGACCCCCCCCCCCCCCGAGTCCCATCTTCAACAGGCCCTGAGGTGGCGACTAACACTGAGGGTATATAAATCTCACCAAATGGGAGGAATTACCCTTTTTACAGTAACCATTATTAGGAGATATGATGTACAAACTCAATAAATTATAATACATAAATATATATATATAATAAAAGAAAAATAAATCCCACATGCATCCTTAAAATAAAACTGCTTAATATAAAAAGTAAACTCCATGGTAAGTTCCAAAATAAATCCAAGAAATGACACAATAATCATACCCAATGTCATAAAAAGTAGGGTTTAAAACGGTCTTCATAATCTCCCTGTAAACTTGAAAATAATTTTATATATGTAGGGTGAGAATACATTTATATTCAATAAGAAATAACAAATGTAACTCGTGCGCAAATGGGAGAAAAATACTAATTCCCATGTGATAAAACATCAGAAACTAAAAAGCACCCAACTAAGTATACTCTCCAACCCAGCCTCACAAAAAACATTCACAAAATAATTCATGTCAGGTAATGTAATATAAAAATCACATTGATATTTGGGTTGTAACAAATCAAACATTTATCAATGGAATTCCATAAAGTATAATAAAATTAGGAAACACAATGCCACATCAATCTCAAATGAACTAAAATGTGACCTTTAAACATTAATTTTCTACTTTTTCCTTTTGAATTTCAAAAAACTGACATACAGGGTTGCAATCAGTAAGATTTTTGGAGTCCGATAGGGAAAACATAGTTTTTGGTGAATAGTAAACTACCCTTACAAATAGTAACCTACCCTTATGAATAGTAAATGCTCTTTATGAATTGTAAATCATCCAAAATAATAATAAATTTACCCATGAATGATTAAATAAATCTTAGGAATCTTATAAGTGGGAGTTTGACCATAGTAAAAGAATTGGGGTTTTTGTAAGTCATAAATAAATAATTATAATTAATTAAATAATTTAAAAGAAAATTTATTTTCCTATAATTTTTTTAAAAAATAAATAATTCTATGTCTTATGGTTCTATGAATATTTTATAAGACCATATGTAATTTTTGAAACCATTATGCAAATAATATTTAATTTTAAAATCTGTATTTTTCAAGTAGATTATGATTTTATTAATAAATTAAATTAATCATATATAGAAAATTATTTTTGAAAAATGGTTTTTTTTTGGATTCCACACAATGAAAAATGGGTAGGGTGAATTTTTGGGATGTTTCTGAAATAATTGGATTTATTAGGAATAGTGAAATACAGTAAATTACAAAATAAGTTAAATTCAAGATTTATATATTCATGGGTGATGTTCTGATGATGTAAGAACATATAGTTTGGATTCAGATGATTAAATTTCTATATTTAGTCATGAATCACTCACTATTCATTATCTTGTGGAGAAATAATAAATTAATGAATATAATATTTTGAAAATACCTCTCCCTTTCAATATAAATAAAACCATTCACACCCCCATTTCCTCACACCTATAAAGCTCCATGCCTTGCCTAATTTCTACCCAAAAATATTCCCTATCCCCTCCTCCACATCCTAGATCTTTTCATCTCATCAAATGACCAATCCAAGGTTCATTGAGGATGATCTCAATAGGATAACTCAAAAGGTAATTCCCCTCTCTCTTTCCCATTAATTTCATTTCAATTTCACATTATTTTTTTATTCTCTCCCCACATATATTCATTCATTTTGTATGGTAACTCTATTATTATACATATAATAGAATTTTATGATACAAATGGGATATTATATAATCCAAACCCCTTCTCATCATCATTTTATTTTAGAAAATAAAATGTTGTTTGTGAGGTTTTTTTGAGAAAGATGAGCACAAAGGCTCTAATATTGAAAAATAAAGGAGTTACACAATTCTAAAGGAGGGTATTTGACATTTTTACCGAATCATAAAATGCATCGAGTCATTAGGCACCCTGGGTAGTCGCATTCATAGCTCTTCCAAGTTACTTTTATTTTTAAGGCCATCCGCGAGATAGTTCCATTCCCTGAACGTGTGCATAACAAAGTAGTTCATATTGGCATGGTTTTCCAGGATGTTGACCCATTTTCCAGTTAATTTCCATGATAGATGATATTGATTTGTCAAAATTTCCTAAACAAGAACTATTGAATCACACTCAGACAAAATATTGTTCCAATGATTATGGTAGACCATATCAACCGCTCTAATATGCGCCATCATTTCAGCTTCCAAAGCAGTGTCCTGTCCACATGGGCCATAACGACACTCCACTGCATCTCCCTGATAGTCCCTAAAAATAATCCCATAACATGAAATATTAGTTATGTACATTTATCCATGATCTACATGAACTTCCATTTATGAGTAAAAGTGAGAGACTCAAGAAAATCATAAAAACAAACATTCCCGAACAATGTATTTAAACTATATAACTCATCCAAAGGACCATAAAATAAATTAATGAAACCATAATATTCCATATTCATTGAAAAAAAGTTCTTTAATTTTTCAATTAATGAATCTAATGTGTTTATACAGGACATTAAAGTGAAGAAAGGGTTCAGATACAAGGTAAGGGGAAATTCTTGAACACAACTTTCATTCTTCGGGTTCTCCCACGTTCACTCCATTTTTGGTATGGTCACTCCCTAAAAAACATTTTTTCATAATTATATTACCTTTTATGGTATATAAATGTTTTCCAAAAGAACTATTCTTTCAAAAAAAACCATTTTGCTTCTCACTCAAGGTTGATGAATCTTATATGGGGTATGTTATTCCCTTTTTCCTTTGGGAACCCAAAGTTTATAAATGTCTTATTATGAGATGAAACCCATTAATTTACATGGGTTATTTATGTTCATTTTTTAGATAAGATATATTTGGTGTTCATGATAATGATAAGGTTATGATGTGATAGGTGTAGCTGAAATTATATAGCCCAAATTTAATTTTATGATGTGATGAGTGCACCCAGGATTATACAAGTTACAATGCATTGGATAAAGTGATTAATCTCATGAGTTAGAGTGAAATTATTTGTTAACATGATTCTATATTTCTTCAAGTCAATGTGTGGTAGATGACCACTAATTCATGATGTTTCAATTTTTTTTCATTTTCACATTTTAAGCCTTTTATTATTGTTTCCTCTCATGATTTTGATGATGATCTTATGATTATTCTCAGCCCATGCTATATAGTTATTATATATCCTCTTACTAGGATTTTATTTCATCCCCTTTTAATTTATATCCTTAGGTGACTGCATCTACTAAGGAGAGTTCAAATCCCATTAAGAGGTAAGAGAAGAATGAATTAAATAAATGTTTATGCTTGATGTTATAAATGTTATGTTTTTTCTAGTTTTAAAAAGACACTAAAACTATGGATCCCTATGGTGTAATACTATTGTGTTTTTCTTATAATGATGTAATATTAATTTATGAAAATTATCGGATTGTATAGTTGGTATTAGAGGCATGGTTTAGTTGAATTGGTAATTAGGATTATTGAACCCTAGAGAAAACCTCAAGTATGAGACTATGTAAAAATATGAACACAAGAATATTTATATAGGGATCCAATAAGTTATGATTTTAGTGTAAATTTAAAAAATTAATAAGTTAATTACTCATGAAATGTTGGCTTCTATTTTTCTCTAACCTTTTCTGTTTTAGAAAATTGTTGGACCCAAGAGAAAACAAGAAAAAAACCTATATGAGGGCCAATGCAACAATTTCTCGAACAACATCCCAAATGCTTTGGGAGGTGGAATTAAAAACATCATGGTTATTCTTACCGAACTATCTGAACTTAGGAAAAATAACCAGCATAATGGAGAACATACTCCTTTACTAAAGAGGGAGAAACTGGCAGTCGAGTGTTATATGCGTCAATGACCGCATACATTAAGTGGGTATTCTGATCAACTATTTGGAGAATAGTGGGTCAAATACAAGGTGAAAATCATTTTTGTTCTTCACTATTTTGTGATAGAGAATTTGACATTAACCATTTATCATCTAAATTGAGATATCAATCAATTGTGGGGTTTTATTAAGAATACAAAACCAAGTGATGAAAATGAAGAGATGGAATGGGAAGACTTTAAGATCATGTTTCTTAACAAGTATTTTCCAAAAACTCTTCGTACGAATATGGATATTGAATTAATTGAGCTCAAGAAAAAGGAAGGATAATATCTCACAACTTACGAAGAGAATTTCAAAAGGCTTGCAAGGTATGCTTTGGTTTTTGTTATAAAAAATGACAGAAATATTGATAGAATCATTAGTGGATTAAAACCACACCTTCTAAAGTCTCTTATTATTTTAGCCTTTTGGAGTTATGAAGAAGTTGTTCAATGTGATATCAAATTGGAGATGAAGTTTGGAAAATATTCCCTTGGCTATATTGATATGAAATTAATGATGAAGTTTCATGCCAGAGGATCTAATGATAATGGTGGGAAGAAAACTCAACAGCCGACATGCCAAAAATCTTGGAAGTTGCATCATGGGAACTACCTCAGAGGGATAGGGAAATGCTTTACGTGTGTGAAATAAGGCCACATTGATCCAGAGTGTCAAAAAGATGAGAGAAGTAAGGATAATGTAATGGAAGAAAGCGGAGCCCCTACAATGGTTCAATGCTATAATTTTAGGGAGAAAGGGTACTATGAAATCCAGTGAACTAAACCTAGAATCCTCGAGGGTAATCAGCATAAGTAGCCACCAAATCCAAAGGAACAAGGGAAGTCTTATAACATCACTAATTTTAATGTGTAGAATGATAATGAAGTCATACAAGGTACACATACTATTCACCCTATAATGGAAAAAGCATGATTTGATTCTGGTTCTACGCATTTTGGTATATCTTGAAAGTTTTCTAGAACTATAGAATCAGAGAATCGAATCCTTTAAGTATAGATATCGGTAAAAACACCATGTGGTGAAATCATTGCACCCTATGGGTTTAAATCCACTCTTGTTGGCGTATGTGGGAAGATTCTTCTAGAAAATATCATAATAATTATCTTGGGAGAGTTTGATGCTGTTATGGGAATGGATTGTGTCTTGTTATATAGAGCACATATCAACTGTTAGGAAATGGAAATATCTTCCCATATTATGAACCATCCCATGATCCTCTACAAATGCAAAGAAGATAACAAATTTAATTTGAAAAATCCTTCAACAGCGAGGGTTTTGATACCCTATGAAGGATCATACCTTTCCCAAATGGTTAAATCCAAGGAAAGTTCCATCCTTGAAGAAATTACCATAATGAGCGAACACAATGACATATTTCTTGAAGTGTTACTCAGACTACCCCCAGACATTGAGGTAGATTTCCCCATAGAACTCATACCTGGAGCTACTACTATCTTAAAGTGTCCCTATTGGATGGATCCTGTTGAACTGAAGGGTTTATAGAAGTTTCTAGAAGAGAATCTGGACAAAGGGATCGTATGCCCTAGTGCATCCCCTTAGGGTGCGCTAGTGCTCTTTTGGAAGAATAGGGATGAAACAAAGGAGTTCTGTATCGATTATTAGGAACATAATAAGATCCCCATAAAGAACAAGTATCCTCTTCCAAAGATTGATGACTTGTTTGATCAGTTAAGTGGAGATCAATACTTCATAAAGGTGGACAATCATTTTGGATATCATCAGCTAATGGTGAAGAAGGATGATATTCAGAAGACTTCCTTCCAAAGAAGGTATGGAAACTATGAGTTTCTAGTGATGCCCATCGGACATACTAATTCCCCTAAAATATTCATGGATTTTATGTATAGAGTCTTTATACATTACCTCGACAAATTTGTTATAGTTTTTATTGATGATATTATCATAATCTTAGAGTGTATGGAGGAACATTAAGAACATGTAAGACTTGTGATGACCAAATTGTCAAAGGAGAAGTTGTATGCCATGTTCAACAAGTGTGCCATCTGAATGAAGCAATTCACATTCATGGGACATGTCATCACAAGTGGGGAAATTTCTGTAGACCCTTCAAATATAACGGTGATTGAGGAATGACCCAGACCCTCTAGTGTAATATAAATCCATAGTATTCTTGGATTAGCTATATACTAATGAAGTTTTGAGAGAAATTTCTCATGATTGTAAATCCCACTAACTAAGTTAAGAAGGAAAGGGGTAAAGTATGTATGGACTAAATAATGTGAGGGAATCATCAAGTAGTTAAAGAGAAGGCTGATCACTGAACCTGTACTCACATTACCAAAAAGTGGAGAATGATTTGTGATATACAGCGATGCTTCAAATAAATTATTGGGTTGCGTACTCCTGAAAAATGATAATGTGATATCATATTCCCCATGATAGATGAATATCCATGAAATGAAATACCTGACACGTGATCTAGAGCTGGAAGCCTTGATTTTTGCCTTAAAAATCTGGTAGCACTACCTTTATTGTGAGAAGTGTGACATATACACCAACTACGAGAGCTTAACGTATATATTCACACAAAAGGAGCACAAAATTTATCAAACGAGATGGTTAAAACTAATAAAGGTTTATGATTTCTCTATTCCCTACCAACCTGGAATTTTGAACAAGGTAGATGTTGCTCTAAGACAAAAAGAACCAGCTACTCTATCTATATTACTGTATGTGAAAGAACCTATCTTCGTGGATATGCAAAGGATTGATTTGGAAATCATAAATGTAGGGTATACATCCTACCTTTCATAAACGATTGTGAAACCTTCAATCCAAGAGATGATTAAAGAGGCACAAAGGGGTGATCTGTTGTTACAAAAGAAGGTTAATGCAGTAATGGAAGGGAAGGGGCATGAGTTCCATATCGATTTTGATGTTGTGTTTCGTTTTGGAATATGGCTTGGTGTGCATTCATCACCCATGATAAAGGAGGTATTAGATAATGCACATATCTCAACATTATCTATCCAACCATGTAGTTCCATGATGCATCATGATCTCTAAGAACACTATTGGTTGGAAAAGATGAAGAAGAAGACTACAGAATATATAACATCACGCTTCATTTGTTAGGAAGTTAAAGTAGAGTGTCAAAATTAGAAAGGGATGATGAAACCATTACCTATAAACATATGGAAATTGGAGAATGTTATTATATAATTTCTCATGGGTCTCCTAAAGATGCTGAAGGGGAATACTACGATTTGGGTTTTGGTTAAGAGAATCCCTAAGACTGCACATTTTATCACTATTTGGAAATATCCCTCGCTTGAACACCATGAAAAGATATAGGTGAAGGATGTAGTGAGACTTCCTGGTGGTCCTCTATCAATTGTCTCTAATCGTGATCCAAGGTTTACATCTATAGTTTTGAGGATCCTTAAACATGGTTTGAGTAATAGATTAAATTTCAGCATGGCATGTCACCCCCTTACTGATGAAAAATCTGAAAGGACTATTCACACAATTGAAGACATGATAAGAGCCTACACTCTAGAATTTAACTGTGGATGGAATCAGCATCTCCAATTGGTTGAGTTCTCATACAATAATAGATTCCACTCGATTATTCTAATGGATCTATAAAATGCTTTGTATGGAAAGAGATGTAGAACTCCAACCTATTGGGATGAACTTGGGGAAAAAAATAATTAGACCTGATCTTGTGCAATATTTTATAGTGAATGTTTATGGCATCTAGAAACACATCAATGCTACTCAGAGTCAGAAAAAGAGCTATGCAGACAACTGTCGAAGGGAGTTGGAGTTCGACGTTGGAGATAAAGTATTCCTTAGAATATCACCATGGAAAAGAGTCAGGTGGTTTGGAAAGAAAGGGATGTTAATCCCAAGGTATATTATACCCTTTGAGATCCATGAACGTATATAATTTTTGGCCTATCATCATGCAATTTTACAAAATATGGCTCATTTTCATGATTTGTTTCAAGTATCACTCCTGAGGAAGTACATACCAGACCCCTCACATGTACAAAAGATGGAGGTGTCACAACTGGAAGATGATCTCTCTTATGAGGAGTGCCCAGTGATGATTCTGGACCAAAGAGACAAGGTTATAAGCAAAAAGAAAACCCACCTTGTCAAAGTGATGCGGTGGAACCCTATGTTTGATGAAGAAACTTAGGAACGGGAGGAATCGATTAAAGAGAAGTACCCTAACCTGTTTATGTAAAACTTAATTTCAAAGTTGAAAATTCATTAGGGGGAAGAGTGTAATGACCCAAAATTTTATCAATGAAATGAATTAAAATACAATCAAATTAGGAAAAAAAATTTACTATCATTATCAAATGAATTACTATCTGACATTTAAACAAAAATCTCCCACTTTTGTGTTTTGAATTTCGAAAATATGACATACACAGTTGTGATTAGAAATATGTTTGGAGTTTGATAGGACAAAATTAATTTTTAATGAATAGTAACATACAATTATGAATAGTAACCTACCCTTATGAATAATAACCAACCATTATGAATATTAAATCCCCCAAATGAATAGTAACCATACCCATGAATTATTAAATAAAACATATGCATCTTATAAGTGACAGTTAGACCATAGTAAAAGAATTTGTATTTTTGAAAGTCATAAATAATAAATTATAATAAATTAATTAATTTTAAAAAAATTTATTTTCCTAAAATGTTTTTTAATTATGTATTCTAGTTTTAAGATAATTTTATAATACCTTAAGTAATTTTTCAAAGCATTATCAAATCATTGTTAGTTTTAAAATATGTATTTTCAAGTAGATTATGATTTTAATTAATAAATAAATTAATAATATTTAGAAATTTTTTAAAAAAAATTGGACTACATGTTTTGATTTTACGCATCAAAAAATGGGTTTAGGGTGAATTTTTGGGATTTTTCTGAAATATTTGGATTTTTTATGAATATTGAAATATGGTAAATTTCAAAAATAAGTTAAATTCTTGAATTATAGAGTCATGGGTGATGTTTTAATGCTGAAAGCACATATGGTTTGGATTAACATGATATAATTACTATTTTTATTCTTGAAACACTCATTATTCCTTTTATTGTGGATAATTCATAAATTAACTATTATAATATTCGTAAAAAACCTCTCCCATCCAATATAAATACAACCATTCACACCCCCATTTCATCACACTTATAAAGCATCAATCCTTATCTAAACTCTAACCTTAAATCTTCCCTAGCACCTCCCCCACATCCAAGATCTTCTGGTCTCATTAAAAGACCAATCCAATGTGCCATGAGGAGGATCTCAAGAGGATAACTCAAGAGGTAATTCCCCTCCCTTTTCCTTTAATTTCCCTTCAATTTCATGATATTTTATTATTCTCTACACACCTATATTCATCCACATATTATGGTAACACCAGTATCATAAATATACTAGAATGTTTTGATACTAGTTCTATATTATAACATCCAACCCCTTTTACTCTTCTTTTTTATTTTAGAAAAGAATACATTGTTCGTGAGGTGTTAATTTACCACCTTCAAGAACGACTTTTTTTCATTTTCCTTTAAACCTTCAAATATGGTAATGAAAAAAAATTTAGGGTTGAATAATATTATGTTAAATGTATTATATCTTATTTAATGCTCTAGATCTATCTTATGTACATATTACTAAATTATTAAACGAAACATGTTTGTAGTGGTTGAAAAACCACCCGAATTAACCCAAACGATCATCATTAAATTATTATCAAATGATCCATCTACAAGGTATATAATATAAATCATTAATAGATAATTTAAACTCTTAGATTATCATTAATGATATTAAATATAAGTTTTTTATTTTTATCCATGATCTACATGAACTTCCATTTATAAATACAAGTGAACTGCTCAACAAAATCATAAAAACCAAAATTCCTAGAAAATGTATTTAAACACTATAACTCATCCAATGGACACTAAAATATCTCAATAAAATTATAATGAACCGTATTCATGTACAAAATTTTATATAATGTTTTAATTAATGAAACTAATGTGGTTATACAAGACCTTAATGTGATGAAAGCGTTCAGATACAAGGCAAGGGTAAATTATCGAACCCAACTTTCATTATTCAGGTTCTCCCTCTTTCACTCTATTTTTTGTATGGTCACTCCATAAAAATAATGTTTTCATCATTATCTTACCTTTTCTGGGATACACAATTTTTCTACTATAGTTTATTTCAAATTAATGTTTTCTAAAATAACCCTTCTTTCAAAAACTCACCTTTTACTTATCACTCAATGTTGATGGTTCTTGTATAATGTATTTTATTCCATCATTACATTGGGAACCCAATGTTTAAGAATGTGTTCCTATGAGATTAAACCCATTCAATTACATGGTTTTTTATGTTAATTTTTGATATATTATCTACGTGGAATGAATGATAATGAGAATGTTTTGATGTGACGTGTGTGCTTGGAATTATATAATGTAGAATAAATGTTATGATGTGACACGTGTACCCAAAATTATAAAGAACTCAAATGAATTGGGTAAAGTGATGAATATAATGAGTTAAAGTGGAATGATAGGTGAACATGATTCTAGATTTTTTCACAGTTATGTGTGGTATATGACCACTAAGACATGGTGATTCATTTTTATGCATTTCCACATTTTTTGTATTTTATTAATTTTTTTTCTCATAATTTTTATAATGATATTATGATTATGCTCACCTCATGCTATATTTTTCTTATCCATCCACTTACTGGGATTTTACCTCATCCTTTTTTAATTTAAATCCTCAGGTTTCTACATGAACTAAAGAGAGGTCCAGTTCCAATAAGAATCTAGAGAAGAAGGAATTAAATAAATGTTTATTCTTGATGTTGTAAATGTTATGTTGTGTCCTAGATTTCCTAAGAAACTAAACCTTTGGATCCTCATGGTGTAATACTATTATGGTTTTTTATTTATAATGATGTAATAGTAATGTAAGAAAAGGTTGGGATGCTATATAGGCACCCTGAAACCACTTCCCACTAGTTAACTACTCATCCCTAATGTTGAACATCCTGATGCTACCACACTCTTCCTCAATCCCTATTGGTACAACCCACCCTCACTCACCTAGGCCACAATTCAAGCACATTCATCCCACATACACCTAGGAAACTACCACACATCAATCATACCCACAAAATCCTAGGATTCACACATACCACAAGATAACTGAAAACAGCAGGGGTTCATCTTGAAGAGACTTGGGAAAAAAACCACCACTCAAAAAAATAGTATCATAGAGCTGGTAAAAAACCAATGACCATTATATCCTTAGAAAGAAGTCTTGAGTGGTAAAATCCTAGAAGATAGAGCAGAGAGGAGCCAATAACCCTCTATCCATCTTCCCACTGGGATGTTCGGAAAACCAGCCTCCCCTATAAGAATGGGGGTGTTCGATACATAGAGCTCAGCACAAGTGGGGTGCATAAAGAAAACACAAGGAACTAAAAGTTTATATATATAGGTACCAAAAACTCTACACAACCTATAGATTTAAAAAAAACAACCCACGCAAAACTTCCCTTGCTGCCACCTCTAAATGCACATATCACTACGAATGATGACCACTTCCATAAGTCAAAATACGCACCCAACCAATTCATTTAACCCATTTTCATTATGAATTATTCAATTTATTCCTTTATTTATCCCACCCATACCTGGTAAACTAACAAGAACAACATATGAAACTATTTTAAGAAGGATGAAACCCACGAAACACTTCCCATAACAAAACACACATCAATCAACCAAATTCTCGATTACTCTCCATTTAATACCCATTCATATTTTAACATTTCCAACATTATTATTCAATGTTATCCCTCCTAATTCATCCTTTGACAACAAAAACTAGAAGACCTGCTGCACAACATCACCACACCCAACACACCCATAAACACAAAATCATGACACATCCCAAACATAAATTCACCCTTACCAACCACTGTTCAGAGGTAGTCACGCTACACAACAAGTCCATCCATTTCACAATCAATCAATATCCCAGTATGATATTCCCTCAAAACTCCTCATACACAAATCCCATAGCAACCACCACCAAAACCACAACCTTGCTACACAAACATAACATACTACACTCCTTTATCTAACCCCTCTATCCACCCATGTACTGACAAAAATACTCCACATCATACAACCCAAACAAGGAATAAGACCCAGAAAAACCATACAAAACACACAAACACACTTAAATAAATATATTTTATTGATATTTTATCCACACTGTTCTTTAATTATACTTTCATATTTCATTAGTGATCACAACAGAAGATTAGTCCTAGGGTGTCCATTTTATTTGACAAGATTTATGTGGTCACGAAAATTTTATTTTTATATTCATTTAAAAAAAGGAATATGTATAAATCTTCATTGATGGGAAAGAAAATACCACCAAATAACATGATTTTTAGAAGAATACATACCCCATGATTCATGATATGAATCAATGAAAACATATGAAAGAAAGTGATCATCATCTTCACTCTCCAACTCCCTCCAACTATTTCTTATTATTATATCATTAAAATGATTTCTGAAGAATTAATATATAGAAAAGAGTACACACACCCCATAAGATACAAAATTAAATAGAGATGAAGGAAATCCCCACATGGACAATAAGAGACCAAAACTATTCCTTGTGCCAAAATAGGGGGTACACGAGTAGTAGGAAAAATATATCAAAGGAATGTAAAAACATGTGAATCCACAAGAATGGATGGATCTATACTCAAAAAGATAAAATATGGTAGAGGAAATCTACCTCAGAAAAATCCAGTTCCTATATCAATGGAATGAGAAATGATTTAATGGCCATTAAAGTCTAATCATGGCCAAGACCGCACAGTTGGATTATTTCACAGTCCCTGGAGTGTTATGTTATTAAATATATAATTAATATCATTTGAAAAAACATTATCAATTCCCAAAAAATACATTGAACTCTATTTATGTCAAATTAAATGTAAAAGGTGCTAAGATATAAAATTTGGGAGAAATTGAAGAAAACTAGATATTTGTGAAACTTTTTGAAGTGACACACCATTCGATGATTCACCGTGTCATCAATAAGTGATACACATCATTTTGAGCCACTATTCAGTGAGACATCACTCAATGATCCACCATTCAGTGAGCTGTAGTTTAGTGAGCCATTGTTCGATGATCCACAGATCAATGTATATATACGGAGAGCCACCGTTCGATGTCATCATTTAGTGAGCTACCATTTAGTGAGCCACCATTTGATGTCACCATTATTTGAGATACCCTTAGTTGAGACACTATTCTATGTATTACCATTGAACTACTCACTGTTGGGTGACTCACTGGTGAGAGGCACCATTACTGAGTCACCGGTCTAGACTCACAGTTGAAAAAATGGATATTTGAAAAAATCTCAAATTATGCCACCACTACCTTCCAGAACACCCAAAAAACGGATTTTCATATTTGAATGGACTGTATTGGACCCAGTCATTACAATAGTATTTTTAAAATGGGTTTTTTTACCAAGATATGGTATAATTTATTAGTATATTTTAGGTAATGGACTGATCATATTATATAATTAAAATTTAAAACATAATTGGACATAGTTGATGACCATAAATTATACCGCGTGGCATAAAATGCAGTTTTTATTTCATTGACACTAACGACATGATGAATAGAATATATAATAAGAATCATATTATGTTTTTTCTAAAATTTGATTACAGTGTAAATGTAGATCCATTTATCATTGATGAACAAATTTTTGAATTGACGATTCTTACTCTTTGAGTTGGATCATTTTCAATTCATGTCCACTCATTCAACACAAATATTTATCAACACATATCTAGTTTAATTTATTAGAAATGGAATGTAACGCCCCGACCCCAGCTACCCAGAGTCGGTGCATTAATTACATAACATTGGCATGATCACAAGAAAGATCAAATCTCGAAAGACCGATTGGTTTAGTAGCCTTGGAAACACTAGATATATTCATAAGTTTTACATTACATCATAAAATGAAAAACTACTACAACAACATAATGTCTCCATAATCCACACTATTATCCCCTCATAATATCCCTGCAGGTCATTCATAATTTACTTCTTCACATCCTGGGGAAAAATAAAACATAGAAAAGGGGTGAGCTCAAATGCCCAATAAGGATAACAATATAGCGGAAACTTTCATAAATAAGAATAAACATTTAAGGCAATGCATTACTAAAACAAAAGCCTTTTAAAATTGAACTTCAACATGGTATGGCAAAAGTAAAATGAAATAATGCCATTTACTTATTCACATGGATATTCTACTAATCGAATAATCACATGCAAAAATCAATAACCACTTTCATAATGTTGGAATGCATAATGCCAGACTATCATAACCACATAGCCAAGGCCTCGTGCCAAGGCTACAAATAATATTTTGTCAAGGCCTTGTGCCAAGACACTAGTTTGTCTCATGAGACCTACCGATGCATCGAGGAGCTATAGCGGGCTCCACCCGTCACTTATTAAGTCCAATGCATTCCCATATGAAAAGGTTTAAACATAACATAAACATTCGTATTAAAACTAACATACGAAATGTCAATATTTTCACAATAAACTATGAATGGTATAAAAATAGCACATCCACAGTCAAACATATCACAAAACCTTCAATACAATATAGAAGTTTTGTATCATAATAAATCAACTTCAAATAATCTTAAAATCCATCAAAGGATGTTGACATAGATGAAATCAAAATTCTTTTAAAAGAAATATCTCCTTTTATTTTGAAATCATTTAAGATCCATATAAAATAAAACATTTTCTTTGAAAATATTCTTATAAGCTTGTATGGGAAGCTTCGACGATTTTATAACGGCGGAAAATAACCGCACCCGCCGTATAAGTTAAAAAAAACATTCTTACCTCAATTCTGTCGGAAAGGTTAAAAAGGACCTTGTTTTGAAAACGAAGGAATGATTCCTTTATAAACCTCTTATAAAAAGTCAAACAAGGGTATAAATGACTTTAACCCATATTCTTGTAAATAGTAAAAATGTTTTGAAATACATTTCGAAGAAACATGGATGTGGATGATAAAGAGATCCCAGTAGATTATTACGTATAATACAACCTCGGATAATGAAGAGATAGTGAAATAACCCTTACCTTGTACTTTTCCTTGGTTGTGGTAGGTTAACCTCCTGTATAATGGTGAAATAATTGTTATTAAATTATACAAGAATCATATACATTAATATGATATCATATATGATCTTTTAATATTGATTTGATAATAATATCTTAGTATTATCGTTGTTTCGGGTGTTAACTTACTTGTTTTCTTTCATATGTTTTGTTACGTAAGACATGTTTGTAAAGGATAGGTTGTATATTATTCATATCCAGAATTATATCAAGTCCTTAAACATCATTTTTAAATCATAAAATGATAATTACGCTTTAATGGTTACGATGGAGAATGAATCTCATCGCGTTCGTGGAGACGGTAGTCCGTACGTACGCACGAGCGACAATATCATTCTTTTGATATTAAAATAATATATAATGGATGGTATATCATATATACAGAATCATTAACATGTTATATTTATTATTTACATGAGTTACACATCATTATTATACCCATCCAAATAATATTATATTGAATAACAATTACACCACGACGTGGAGACGGTAAGCCGTACGTACGCACGTATGGTGACATGTTATTCAAAGGGTGGATAGAATACTGAATATGATTGTACCATATTTATAATAACATCACAGTATATGTGAGATACTGGAGTTATTATTTCAGAATGGTAAGAACAAAGGAAGAAGAAGTGGAAGAAGAAATGAACTTAGAAAAGGGTGGTGAGATCATTACCTCTTCTTCGGGTTCTTCCTTTTGATTTGATCAAAAGGGCTCCTTAGGTTGGCTTTCTGATCAAACTAAGGCCTCTAGGTTGTATTTAGGGATGTTGGGAGAGTATTTGGGCAGAGTTTGGCCGAACCAAAAGGCTTTAGAGGTGTGAAGAAATGAGAAGGAGGAGTGCCCTTTTATAAGAGGGGTGAGGGGCACCTTTGGAAAAGCTAGAAATATTAATTTATAATAAATTCATATTCGGTTTCTAAAGGCTCAAAAGTTGACTATTCAAAGTATGAGGTGGGGATAGGTCGAAAACAACTCATCCAATAGAATTTAGACAGGTTTGGGTACTTATATTAACCTTATATTTAAGTATTACCTCTAAGTTAATTAGTTTCACTTTTACAATGTCTCTTTGTATTTTTATATAATATGGTTAATAAACTTACTATATACATCCAAGCGACCCCCAAGTGGTCCATTAATGAGGAACCTATAATAATATAAGTCTCTTGGCCGATCCTTAGATTTTTAGGAATTTAATATCAATTAATAATATAATATTTGTTTTAAGAACTCTTTTATGTCAATTTTGACACTATTCAATAGTTGATTTTTTTGAAACTCCTAACAGATTGATTACTTCGAACAAAGTCAATTAAATCAATCCTAATATATCATATTATCATAGAAAATTAGTGTAATTTTTTAAAAGTTTCATATTATATTTATTTGGGTATTTATAATATTAATTATGTTAATTTTTTACTATTTTAGTAATTACTGCATCATCATTGTGTCATAAATAAAATAAATTATTTAATGTCTAAAAATTATAAATAAAATATCATTATGTAGGAAATATTTTTAGCTTTCTAATGAATATTTACAATCGAAAATCCAACATGTATAACCCTATGTACAAATTGTTCTTCTAAAAGATATATGCTTGTGTCATTTTTGTATTCATTTTAACTTAATTAAAATAAAGTGTCATTATCACTTACAAGTGGATCCATGGGGTCCCAAAATTGACACAAAGATGCCCATGGTCGACCATGTATCAACCAATAGGGTTAAGACACGTTTTAGGGTAATTTTGTATTATTATAATATTATTTTTTAACCCTTATTTACCGGATTTACCCTTTAACCATGGTAAATAAAATATTTACCGCAGTAATTATTCAAAATGTCTAAAAATAAAAGTTACCTATTTACACAATTTGAACATCCTGATTCCAAATATGGAATCCATTTTCCTAAATTCAAAACACAGAAGTGGCAGAAATTAATTTAAAATTAATTCCAGCTGTCAAAACAAAAAGCGTGTTTTTAAGAGATAATAACTATCAAAAGATTGACACTTGTTTATGTTCGGTTTAATTGTAAAATTATGTCCAATGATAAACATTAAATTGAATGGTAAAAATATATTCTAAATATACTTTAAAACCACTCAAATTCATAATTTATCACTATTAATTATTTTGATTAAAAAAGTTGTTTTTAATTAAAATTTAGAAATTTTCACTATTCATCAAAATATGAAAGTTATCCGAAATGTACCAAAATTTCACCCTAGGCTAATTTTGATATTCCGAATCCAAAAATGAAGTCCATTTTGAAATATAGAATATATATGATTTCAAAAATTAGGTATTACTATTCACAATGGCTAGTTTAATTAGTTGTGGTGTGTGTTAGAACTCGAGGTTGCGTACAACACACGCTATCGCATTATTCGAAGGGAAACGTACCGTAGAAGCTTGGGGTGTTACATTCTCCCCTCCTTCAAATAATTGCGTCCTCGCAATTTCTAGGGTATTACTGCATAAAAAGACTCGGGTGGTTCTTCATCATAAGTTCCTCGGGTTCCCACGTTGCCTCTTCCATCTTATGATTCCTCCACAAAACTTTTACCAGACGCGTCGTCCGGTTTCTCAGCACTTGTTCTCTCGTATCAAGAATCTTGATGGGCTCTTCGCAATAGGAAAGATCGGGTTCCAGTTCTAATTCCTCATAGGTGAGTACATGCGTTGGGTCAGGCATGTATTTCCTCAACAGAGATACGTGGAACACATCGTGAACTTTGGAGAGACTTGGCGGCATTGCCAATCGGTAAGCCACAGCCCCAATTCGTTCTAGAATTTCGAAAGGTCCGATGTACCTGGGACTCAATTTACCTTTCTTACCGAAACGTATGACTCCCTTCCATGGAGATACCTTCAGGAAAACATGATCACCGACTTGAAATTCCAAATCCTTCCTTCGATTATCGGCATAGCTCTTCTGCCTACTTTGAGCTGCTTTAATGTGATTTTGGATTACTTTCACCTTTTCCACCGTTTCCTCCACCAGCTCTGGGCCTACAAGTTTTCTTTCACCAACGTCATCCCAACAGGTTGGTGTACGACATCTCTTTCCGTATAACGCTTCATATGGTGCCATCTGTATACTCGAATGGAAGCTATTGTTATAGGAAAATTCTACCAGTGGTAAATATTGATCCCACATACCCTGAAAGTCAAGTGAGCAAGATCTCAACATGTCTTCTAAGGTCTGAATAGTCCGTTCTGATTGTCCGTCTGTCTGAGGGTGGTAAGCAGTGCTCAAATGAAGTTCAGTATCTAGGGATTTCTGAAGACTTTTCCAAAATCTTGAAGTAAAACGGGGATCACGATCAGAAACAATCGATAGGGGTACTCCATGAAGTCTCACAAATTCATTAATATATAGTCTTGCTAGACGTTCCAGGGGTAGATCTTCTCTTATAGCAAGAAAATGTGCTGACTTGGTAAGATGATCAACAATAACCCATATTTCATCGTTCCTTCTAGGAGTCTTTGGTAGCCCCATGACAAAGTCCATCGTAATATTGTCTCATTTCCACTCAGGTATGGGAAGAGGTTGCATGACTCCTCCAGGCTGTTGCCTTCCAGCTTTCACTTGTTGACAAACCATACATCTTGACACAAAATCAGCAATCTCCCTCTTCATGTTGTCCCACCAAAAATGTTCTTTCAAATCTCTATACATTTTGGTGCTCCCAGGGTGTATAGAGAAATTGGAACTATGAGAATCATCCAGCAATTCCCTTTTTAGATCAGGTATATTGGGAACACAAAGTCTCTTCCCGAATTTCAAAATTCCATCTTCATACACAAAGTCTCTCAATCTCCCATCATTCACAGCTTTAATCTTCTTCTGAAATTCTTCATCATCGGTCTGAGAACTCTTAATCCTTTCTAGTAAAGATGGTTTGGCAACCATTTGAAAAAGCATTGATGTTTCACCTTCCCTGGTTATTCCCATGTCCATCTTCACTAGATCCATGAAAATTGGATCCCTTTCAATTCTCATCATGTTCAGAACTCCATGGTCTTTTCTGCTCAAAGCATCTGCCACCTTGTTTGCCTTCCCCGGGTGGTAATGTATCGTACAATCATAATCCTTGAGTAATTCAAGCCATCTCCTTTGCCTCATGTTGAGTTCTTTTTGTGAGAAAATATACTTCAAACTCTTGTGATCAGTATAAATCTCACATTTTTCACCATAGAGGTAGTGCCTCCATATCTTCAAAGCAAAGATCACAGCTGCTAACTCAAGATCATGAGTAGGATAGTTTTGTTCATGAATTTTCAACTGTCGTGATGCATAGGCAATAACTCTATCATTCTGCATAAGGACACAGCCAAGTCCTTTCTTCGATGCATCACTATAAATAACGAACCCATCATTCCCCGATGGTAGAGTCAATATAGGATCATTGACTAATCTTCTCTTCAGTTCTTCGAAACATTCTTCACACTCTTTTGTCCAAACAAATTTAACCCCTTTACGTGTGAGCTTCGTTAATGGGTTAGCCAATCGGGCAAAATTCTGGACGAAACGTCGATAATAACCTGCCAAACCAATAAAACTACGTACCTCAGTTATACTCGTAGGTGCTGGCCATTCTTGGATTGCCTTGGTCTTAGAAGGATCAACAGAGATTCCATCTTTAGAGACAATATGGCCAAGAAAAGAAATCTCCTGAAGCCAGAATTCACACTTGCTAAACTTTCCATATAATTCATGCCTCCTCAGAGTCTTCAAGATAATGCGCAAGTGATTTTCATGATCTTCATAGGTTTTGGAGTATACCAATATATCATCAATAAATACTACCACAAATTCATCGAGATACTCCTTGAAAACTCTATTCATCAGATCCATGAATACAGAGGGTGCATTGGTCAATCCAAACGGCATTACAGTAAACTCGTAATGCCCGTACCTGGTTCGAAATGCTGTTTTCGGAATGTCTTCCTTCTTCACACACAACTGATGGTATCCAGATCGAAGGTCAATCTTTGAAAAGTATTGAGCTCCATGCAGTTGGTCAAATAAATCATCAATACGAGGTAGGGGATACTTGTTCTTTATCGTTATAGCATTGATCTCCCTGTAGTCAATACATAACCTCATAGATCCATCTTTCTTTTTAACAAAAAGAACAGGGGCTCCCCATGGAGAAACACTAGGGCGAATAAATCCCTTATTACTCAATTCCTCTAGTTGTTTCTTTAGTTCGACTAACTCTACAGTGGCCATTCTATAAGGGGTCTTCGATATAGGCCTTGATCCAGGAATCAAATCAATGGAAAACTCTACTTCTCGTTCTGGAGGATGTCCAGGTAAATCTTCCGGAAATACATCTACAAACTCTTTCACAACAGGTACATCCTCTATTTGAACATTCCTTTCCTCACCGACAGTTATTTCATTCTCTTCCTCCCCAATAATTGAATTAAGTTGAGCTATAGGGGGTGGATCTAAATAAGAATTAGGTGGTGACGATTCTGCTCTAAAAATAAGGTGCTCCTTATCATTATCATCAAGAATCGTAACCTCTTTCTTCTTACAATAAATCTTCGCATCATAGTCCGAAAGCCAGTCCATACCGAGGATTATATCAAACTCAATCATAGGTATGACGATGAAATCAGCAGATAAAGAAAATTTATGTGCTCTAATGGGGACTGATTCACAAAACTTTGTTGCAACGATACTTCCCTTAGGAGTTTTAACTGACAACTCCCTTATTAAATCAAATTGGAAATATCTAATTTTCTTAGCAAACTGGGAAGATATGAAACAATGCGATGATCCAGAATCAAATAATGCATTTGCTAAACTTGAGGAAACCATTAAATTACCTGCCACCACGTCTTTCGGAGCTTCTACCTCAGCAGTAGTGATAGCATAAGCCTGGCCTTGATCCCTTGGCCTTTTCTGAGGTAAGTTCTCCTGACGCTTAGGACATGCATTTGCATAATGCCCCATCTCCCTGCAATTGTAGCACTGAACGTTGGTAGCTTCCTTCTTCCCCTTGCAATCATGAGCTTGGTGGCCTTTTTCACCACACTTGTAACAGACTCCCATTCCCTTCAGGCAAGCACCGGGGTGTTTCTTCCCGCACTTACCACAAGATGGATATTCAACCTTTCCCTTCTTCCCCTTATTTCCATTCCCAGATTGATCAGCAGGTCTCTTCTTCTCTTGCTTTGCTTTAAAGTCATAAGACTTAGAGAATTCCTTTTCGGTCTTGATAGCACATGAGACAATGTCTTCGTACGATGAAAAGGATTGTGAGACTAATGCTCGACGGAGAAATGGTTTTAACCCATCAAAGAAATGATCAATCTTACTTCTTGGGTTGCGAATATAATCACCAGCGTACCTCGCTAACCTTGTAAAGTTAGCCTCATACTTTGTGACATTCTCATCCTCCTTTTGTCTCAGACTCAGAAATTGTCTTTCCATATCTGCTCGATGGTCGCAAGGAAAGTATTTTTCTAAAAACAGATCTTTGAACTCCCTCCATTCCATGTTTGATACTTCATCATCTTCCTTCATGTTTTGAATCAATGACCACCATTGATCAGCATCTCCAGTGAGGCGGTAAACTGCCATGGTAACTTTTTCCCTTTCACTACTCCCCAAAGCCTGAAATATTTTCTCTAGGGAAAATATCCATTGCTCAGCTACTAAGGGATTTGTACTCCCATTGAACGTTGGTGGTTGTTGTCTCATGAATCGATCTAACATTGATCCTCCACGCTGCGGATCAGGGTGCTCCATACGGGTAAAGTTATTATTCATAACCTGAGTAAGTTGTCCCAGTATGGTGATTAGCTGATCAGCACCAATTGCATCACCAGCCCCACTATAATTATCTTGAGCAGGAGGGCAATCCCTACATGGAGTGCGTGCATTGATACGGTTTCCATTTCTTCCACTAGGTGCCATTTCTAAACAATGGCATAAACTAGATCAGTTTATGAATCAAAATACAAAATCCCATACTTATAAAACACTTAACATAAATTGAACTATTTATGGATATAATCCATAATCATAAAAATGTTTTCTTTGAGGAAGTATATACTCATAAACCCTTCATAATGATTTGTAAAGAAAATGAGAGTTATCCTAAGCATATCCCCCGGGAGTGTCGTAACCAAGAGTGCAGCAAGGCCCGTTGTCGTGCACCAGTTCCCGTTCGAGTCTAGCTCAAAGCGGTGTTTTCGGGTTTTACCCCTAGGTACATCTGTGCCAGAGCAGCCTCTACCTGCTCGTATCCAGACAGGGATTTATTGCTCGGAAAACTCACAAAATCTCTACAATACCAAAATTCTAGGAAGTTCTTCTATACTAATCCTCAAAGTTCATCTTAGTTCTACGTGCTCTAATCAGAGTTTATCTAAATCTAGTTTCCAAGGTTTGTACTAAACTTCCTCTGATACCAACTGTAACGCCCCGACCCCAGCTACCCAGAGTCGGTGCATTACTTCGTAACATTGGCATGATCACAAGAAAGATCAAATCTCGAAAGACCGATTGGTTTAGTAGCCTTGGAAACACTAGATATATTCATAAGTTTTACATTACATCATAAAATGAAAAACTACTACAACAACATAATGTCTCCATAATCCACACTACTATCCCCTCATAATATCCCTGCAGGTCATTCATAATTTACTTCTTCACATCCTGGGGAAAAATAAAACATAGAAAAGGGGTGAGCTCAAATGCCCAGTAAGGATAACAATATAGCGGAAACTTTCATAAATAAGAATAAACATTTAAGGCAATGCATTACTAAAACAAAAGCTTTTAAAATTGAACTTCAACATGGTATGGCAAAAGTAAAATGAAATAATGCCATTTACTTATTCACATGGATATTCTACTAATCGAATAATCACATGCAAAAATCAATAACCACTTTCATAATGTTGGAATGCATAATGCCAGACTATCATAACCACATAGCCAAGGCCTCGTGCCAAGGCTACAAATAAGATTTTGTCAAGGCCTTGTGCCAAGACACTAGTTTGTCTCATGAGACCTACCGATGCATCGAGGAGCTATAGCGGGCTCCACCCGTCACTTATTAAGTCCAATGCATTCCCATATGAAAAGGTTTAAACATAACCTAAACATTCGTATTAAAACTAGCATACGAAATGTCAATACTTTCACAATAAACTATGAATGGTATAAAAATAGCAAATCCACAGTCAAACATATCACAAAACCTTCAATACAATATAGAAGTTTTGTATCATAATAAATCAACTTCAAATAATCTTAAAATCCATCAAAGGATGTTGACATAGATGAAATCAAAATTCTTTTAAAAGAAATATCTCCTTTTATTTTGAAATCATTTAAGATCCATATAAATTAAAACATTTTCTTTGAAAATATTCTTATAAGCTTGTATGGGAAGCTTCGACGATTTTATAACGGTGGAAAATAACCGCACCCGCCGTATAAGTTAAAAAAAACATTCTTACCTCAATTCTGTCGGAAAGGTTAAAAAGGACCTTGTTTTGAAAACGAAGGAATGATTCCTTTATAAACCTCTTATAAAAAGTCAAACAAGGGTATAAATGACTTTAACCCATATTCTTGTAAATAGTAAAAATGTTTTGAAATACATTTCGAAGAAACATGGATGTGGATGATAAAGAGATCCCAGTAGATTATTACGTATAATACAACCTCGGATAATGAAGAGATTGTGAAATAACCCTTACCTTGTACTTTTCCTTGGTTGTGGTAGGTTAACCTCCTGTATAATGGTGAAATAATTGTTATTAAATTATACAAGAATCATATACATTAATATGATATCATATATGATCTTTTAATATTGATTTGATAATAATATCTTAGTATTATCGTTGTTTCGGGTGTTAACTTACTTGTTTTCTTTCATATGTTTTGTTACGTAAGACATGTTTGTAAAGGATAGGTTGTATATTATTCATATCCAGAATTATATCAAGTCCTTAAACATCATTTTTAAATCATAAAATGATAATTACGCTTTAATGGTTACGATGGAGAATGAATCTCATCGCGTTCGTGGAGACGGTAGTCCGTACGTACGCACGAGCGACAATATCATTCTTTTGATATTAAAATAATATATAATGGATGGTATATCATATATACAGAATCATTAACATGTTATATTTATTATTTACATGAGTTACACATCATTATTATACCCATCCAAATAATATTATATTGAATAACAATTACACCACGACGTGGAGACGGTAAGCCGTACGTACGCACGTATGGTGACATGTTATTCAAAGGGTGGATAGAATACTGAATATGATTGTACCATATTTATAATAACATCACAGTATATGTGAGATACTGGAGTTATTATTTCAGAATGGTAAGAACAAAGGAAGAAGAAGTGGAAGAAGAAATGATCTTAGAAAAGGGTGGTGAGATCATTACCTCTTCTTCGGGTTCTTCCTTTTGATTTGATCAAAAGGGCTCCTTAGGTTGGCTTTCTGATCAAACTAAGGCCTCTAGGTTGTATTGAGGGATGTTGGGAGAGTATTTGGGCAGAGTTTGGCCGAACCAAAAGGCTTTAGAGGTGTGAAGAAATGAGAAGGAGGAGTGCCCTTTTATAAGAGGGGTGAGGGGCACCTTTGGAAAAGCTAGAAATATTAATTTATAATAAATTCATATTCGGTTTCTAAAGGCTCCAAAGTTGACTACTCAAAGGATGAGGTGGGGATAGGTCGAAACCAACTCATCCAATATAATTTAGACAGGTTTGGGTACTTATATTAACCTTATCTTTAAGTATTAACTCTAAGTTAATTAGTTTCACTTTTACAATGTCTCTTTGTATTTTTATATAATATGGTTAATAAACTTACTATATACATCCAAGCGACCCCCAAGTGGTCCATTAATGAGGAACCTATAATAATATAAGTCTCTTGGCCGATCCTTAGATTTTTAGGAATTTAATATCAATTAATAATATAATATTTGTTTTAAGAACTCTTTTATGTCAATTTCGACACTATTCAATAGTTGATTTTTTTGAAACTCCTAACAGATTGATTACTTCGAAAAAAGTCAATTACATCAATCCTAATATATCATATTATCATAGAAAATTAGTGTAATTTATTAAAAGTTTCATATTATATTTATTTGGGTATTTATAATATTAATTATGTTAATTTTTTACTATTTTAGTAATTACTGCATCATCATTGTGTCATAAATAAAATAAATTATTTAATGTCTAAAAATTATAAATAAAATATAATTATGTAGGAAATCTTTTTAGATTTCTAATGAATATTTAAAATCTAAAATCCAACATGTATAACCCTATGTAAAAATTGTTCTTCTAAAAGATATATGCTTGTGTCATTTTTGTATTCATTTTAACTTAATTAAAATAAAGTGTCATTATCACTTACAAGTGGATCCATGGGGTCCCAAAATTGACACAAAGATGCCCATGGTCGACCATGTATCAACCAATAGGGTTAAGACACGTTTTAGGGTAATTTTGTATTATTATAATATTATTTTTTAACCCTTATTTACCGGATTTACCCTTTAACCATGGTAAATAAAATATTTACCGCAGTAATTATTCAAAATGTCTAAAAATAAAAGTTACCTATTTACACAATTTGAACATCCTGATTCCAAATATGGAATCCATTTTCCTAAATTCAAAACACAGAACTGGCAGAAATTAATTTAAAATTAATTCCCGCTGTCAAAACAAAAAGCGTGTTTTTAAGAGATAATAACTATCAAAAGATTGACACTTGTTTATGTTCGGTTTAATTGTAAAATTATGTCCAATGATAAACATTAAATTGAATGGTAAAAATATATTCTAAATATACTTTAAAACCACTCAAATTCATAATTTATCACTATTAATTATTTTGATTAAAAAAGTTGTTTTTAATTAAAATTTAGAAATTTTCACTATTCATCAAAATATGAAAGTTATCCGAAATGTACCAAAATTTCACCCTAGGCTAATTTTGATATTCCGAATCCAAAAATGAAGTCCATTTTGAAATATAGAATATATATGATTTCAAAAATTAGGTATTACTATTCACAACGGCTAGTTTAATTAGTTGTGGTGTGTGTTAGAACTCGAGGTTGCGTACAACACACGCTATCGCATTATTCGAAGGGAAACGTACCGTAGAAGCTTGGGGTGTTACATGGAATTAGAATATATATATATATATATATTCCTTAATTATAACTATAGCTTACTAATTATTTACATTAATAATTATCATGCATTACTCATTATTCATTGTTCAAAAAAATTGATATAATGTCAATATATATTAAATTATTAGTATATAAAATAAGTTATTGGGAAAATATATTATTATTCAAAATATTTATTTTTTGTTATACTGTTGATGATGTGTTCAATAATCTTTCCATAATAACAATTTTTTACAATAATTATTCGATATAAATTTATATGTCATAAAAAAATATTTTTAATGATGACTATCATTCGACCATCAACCATTATAATAAATTTCATTTGAAACTTATTATTAATTTATTACACATGAAATGAGTTTTCCACAAGAATTCACAATGATTTTTTGTTCAAATACTAATTATCTTGGGAGAATAATGGACATTGAAAACTATAATTGAAATATATTTTTTGGATGTAAGTGGTGTGGAGTGATACAAAAAGTTGGAATAATATCTATTTATATGGATGAGGGCTCAGATAATGTCTACGATGGTCAAATGAAGGTTTATGGTAATTAAATGTGGTATCATAGCTCAAAATAAACCAATAATTAGATGAATAACACCCAAATGTGGTATCCTAGTAATTGGTGTTGATAGTGTGTGCAGAATACAAATAGAATATCTCTTCTTGAATAATCAAATGGATAAATAACGGATGAAATACTAAAAATTATGAAATGGTGGGAGTCAAGAAATTTCCCAACAACACATCATATACTACTGAACTACATAGAAAAAACTATTTTCTATAAATTGAAAACTATTTTAACTAGATTAAAACACTAAATTACATATTAATAATGTTTTTATGTTTTTTATGATTTTAGGATGGTAGTTGTGGTTTCTATGTGGAAATAAACTTTTTTTCATGTAGTCATAAAATACAATGTTTGTATTTCTAGGGAACAAGACATAGAGTTGAAAAAATTATACATTCATTTGGTTTGTGAGACCCAAAATAAATGTTACTATGTTGACCAAAATATGTAGGTCAACCGCATATATTTTGATAGAATTAATCCATGATTATAGAGTCTACAATTTATGTATATAAAATTACATGATTTATATTGTGTCTTCATTATTATTTATCATAACTTCTCACTTAGGTTTTAGAACGAGACACATGAATTGTCTACCATATGATTTTTTTCATATGAAATATGGTTTTTTTATTCCTTTGTAGTTGAAAAGGGGTTTTTAGAATATTTGAATTGTTTTTGTTCCTTATCTTCGTAAATATGATGACTATATTTTGATGAGATATTTGGTTTGGATATTGTATCGATAACCCTCAGTAGCACATTAATATAAGGGAATGATTCCTCCACACATTTACTAAAGTAGTTAATAACATTATTTAGGGAGTTAAGATCCTCCCTATATGATGTAAGAAACCATCCAAATAATGAAAATCCCTCATGATGTTTTTTTGTTCCTTCAAAGGGGATAGTGACTACCTTGAAATGTAAACTCTATTTAGAATGGTATGGTTCCCCAACTACTTTTAGAGAGATATTGTTTTGTTGGATGAAATTATTATTTATGGAATTAATTTAATCCCCTTGTATTCGGGTGTATTCACCCATTCCAAAAATTTATTCTCTCCAATGATTCAAGGAATAAATTTCCATAGTGGAATTAATTTCCACGACCATTGCTCTTTTATTCAATGAGATACATTCCAAATTTATAGTTTTAATTATGGAATTCAAATTATAAGAAGATGAGTTGTTCATAAGTCATTGCATTAGTGATGTTATTATGTTATTTCATTATTCATGTTTTTTGTAACGTCCCGACCAGGCTCACCATCGACCCGCTGGCCAGACTGGTTTCCACATTGCCTCAAGAACGTCTCCACGTACGCCAGAGTCTGCCGACTAGTAGCGAGGGTCTCGGGAGGTGATAGTGGGGAGACTATACCCTCATATCAGAGCAACCCAATGGTATTATCAGAGTAAATAATTTTCAATAACGGAAGTAGTAACAATTTTAAGGAAGAATAAAAATACATAATAATATCCATTTTATAAATGGTGGAAAACGCCAGTTTACAATGCATGTATGTACAAATGATGATACATTTATGAATGCAATAAAAAATACAGCATGCTTTCAATACAATACAAAAGAAATGAAGAAAAGACAGTAAGGCCCGGTGGTGATCTCTTGAGAATCCCGATCTCCCGCTCTGTCCTTTGCTCTTATCCCCAGGTACGTGCGACACAACAATTCAACCCAGGTCCGGCAAACAAGAAAGGTCTACTCGGGTACCCCAGTGCAATGGCGGCCCGAGTAGGGTGTGAGATATAAATCATAGTAGGCCGGAACCACCGGTGTCTAACCCAAAACAAATAGTTTAATATTAATTAAAGCATTAAGTAGGTATAAAAAGATTCAACAAGTAGGACAACATAGATAGACAACACTCATCCAGGTTCCCTAAGGACACTTGACAGCTATACCAGCTTCGGCTCGTTTCCAGTAATGTAACCTAATCATGTCACCACATATATATATATATATAATTCACTTAGATCATAAATGGTGTGGGGTAAGAATTCCTCCCACCCATTAATAAGATTATCAAGCACGAGGTATGAATGCTTCTCGTCCATATAGCTCAACTGGAAAGGGGTAGAATGCATCCCTTCCATACATGTATAGAGATCACATCGGGCATGGGGTAACATGCCTCCCACCAATACTCAGAATAAGCTGGAATGGGGGATACAAGCCTCCCATCCACAAACATACATAGAACATAGCATGGGGAATGAATGCCTCCCATTCATAAACATACACAGATCATAGCATGGGGTATGAATGCATCCCATTCATAAACATACACAGAAGATAGCTTGGGGTATGAATGCCTCCCATTCATAAACATACACATTCACTATCAGTTTAATATCACAATGCATAAGGTACTACCTCTTATGAATTTCATGTAAACACATCAAATTTACAATCATCAATAACCCCTGATAATCATTATCACAATTACATTAGAATTCATAAGGCAGTACATCTTATGCATTTCAAAAAGGACACCGACATAGGATTGGTCACTTCCAATATATCCCATGAGGTAGAGAATTATCATGTAAGTCATTAACTATAAACCAACCAATTTCAAGGTGCTATTCATTATATTCAACTTTCACACACATGTCATCTCACTCAATTTTCCTATGCATGGAAAATTGGTTCACAGTTCAAGTGTCTTAGCCATTTCAGTTACATGTCGTCATTATCTCTTCTAATCCATATTGACTGTTCCATTTATCTCAACCCAACCATTTAACTTATTAGGACATAGAAACTACAATTAAGGGTTCAAATACATTAAGGGGTGCTAAGGTAGAAAAGCCTTTTCCCACTTGGGAAAATTCAACAACGAAGTAAAAAGCAGCTAAACATGAAATTTAATAACTATAGCAAGGCAAAAAAACAGGAAATCATAAATGTCTACATTGTACATTTTTATCTTGAAGACATCACACCTCTGATCGATGGGTTTTATTAGTAAATCGTTAGTTTAGTTACCAAGCAACCATTTTAATCATGTCCCTTCAATTCACACTCTTTGGAAGAAATCATTTAATTAGAATGAAACTTGAATAATTAAAATACTAAAAAAATGCAGTATTAAACTCTTTAAATGATTCACTTTAAATTATAGGGAAAGGAGAGGGATCCTACCTCAAGTTGGATCCATCCGTCCACTCCAACTCTTGACGCCTTCTAACTAAGAGGCACTGCTGCTCCCCCACGAGGTATATATGATTTAACATATGTATAAGGACACCTACCCTCTATGAACACGCCCCGAATGGCCATGAGTGTGAACAAGAGGATCCTTACACATATTTTTATACACATAAGCCTGTCTCCGCTCACCTGTGCATGTACTTTTTATATATGTACATGGGAACACCTAGCCCCAGACATGTATAGTTGCTACCATGTACGAGCATACACATACCGTGGGAACCCACATAAATATAAATATGTACCTATGCCCACTCAGGAGAGTTTCCTATGCTCCGGCAAAGCAAAACCAACTCTAAAGGTCCAAATCACTACGGAAAACAAACCAGGAACCTCTAAAACAACTAAGGCATTGATTTAGAGGATGCACAAACAATAAATGGGAAAAACCCTTACCTGAAAATAAACCCTAAAGACTAAAACAATCACAAACCACCTCACCTTCGGCGGCGGACATCATATGCGCAACCACGAGGTCCCGAGGGACCTTTCTCATCCCCTTACAACAAAGGAACAAAAAGAAAAACGATTCAAAAACAAACCCTAAACCCAGGGGGTTCAACGGAATAGAAATAGGGCAAAGGGGAGATCCAGAATCGGCCCCACAATGAGAGTAGACTAAGGTAGAAGGCTTACCTCGACGATTGGAGGGTAAGCCTCATAAAATCTGAGAGGATCAAAGGAGGAGGAATCCGAGGGGAGATCCTTGCGTCGTGGATCCAAGGGGGAGGGCTCGTGCGGTTTCTGGACGAGAGGATTGAGGGAGAGAAAATTTAGTTACATAGGTTTTTATTTTAATTTATTTTTAATTTTAAATTCATTTTAAAAAAAGGAGGGCCACACATAGTTTGACCCACACAGGTTTCCAAACAGTGCGCAAACCGTGCAACACCCCACTGGACACCCTAGGCACCCCGCATAAGCTGGACGCATGGTTTGGGGAAACCGTGCGCAGGCCGTGCAGACACCACTGCCTCCCCATTTTAAGCTGCATGGTTTGATCTGCACATTTTGGGAAACCGTGCACCAACCTTGCACCTACATATGTCCTTTTAAAAACTAATTGTCTACGGGTCCGAAACTCTCGGAACCCCTCGAGACACTCAAGAAACTTAACGATCATTTTCCCATGTCCAAAAAATTAAAAATAAGGGCCCAAATCTTTGAAATATCATTCTGAATCCCGATCATAAATTTGACCAGTTCAGTAATTGAAAAAGATCAATTTCCCCCACCTTTTTACCTAGTTCAAAACGCGGGTCACTACAACCTTCCTAGCTTAAGACTTATCGTCCCTGAGAATCCATCAGGAACAACACACACCTCACTCGACCTGCAAGGGTTGTGAAGCTTTGTTTAAACGATCACATTATGTTTCCAACATCCCATGCACCAATGAACATATTCTTAAGCCCATGGAACTTAAACTGTAATCACCAGAGCCAATGCTCAGTTTCTAACCAAAACACCCAGACGCCTCTTACCTGAGCCCGTCAAACCAGAGACACAAACCCATTGTCGTCTCACCAAGTAACCAATCATAGGTAATTCCCACCCTAGGTTTTAACATTAATCCAACAACTGAAAACTGCGGTTTGGACCAGCATTGGAATTAACATTCAAAGAATGCCCCAAGCGTTCCCACGATGCTCCTATCATGATTTAAAATATATCAAACGGTCGATTCCCCATCGACCTCAAGGCCCATGTCGAGCCGTTTGCTCATCTTAGGCACCGACCGACACAAACTGAACTCACCTCTACCTGATGATGTGCCCGAGAACTGTATGTCACCGACCACAGACATTAAACAAGAACCCCGAGTCAAGCCATCTTCGGCTGACTATCCAAGAAGAATCCCAGATTAAATACTTGATTCTTTGTAAGCTGAAAACCAATGCCTTCTTCCAAGGAATCTCAAATTTACCTCAAGAACGTTCAACGAAGCTCATACCTGAATCCCGGTGACATATCTACGATCAAACCACAAGAGAAACCACATATCCCGCGTGTAACGCCGAAAGAGAACAACCAAAAGAGCTCAACAACTTTTAAAAATATATGCGCAACATAAGACCGACAGTCTCTTAGTGTATCCAGGACGAAGTCAAGATAGGGGACATGCTCGTCACGTAGCAGAGTACACCAAGAGGATTAAAACAGATTCCAGTCAATCATACTAGACTATTAGAAGGAAGAAGTGTCAAACCACCACTGGTCGACTTTAATAACAAGACTCAGCTTCTTCTACCGACACCTCGAGATCTCAAACCGATCACAATGCCTTTTCCCACCCTAGGCCTTCCAACGATCAAGCTTACCACCAAAACCCAAGTGTATTCGAGGAACACCCGACCATTTCCAAAATGGTCATTCTTGGCGTGTTCCTTCTACCAGGAAGGACACACTTCACTAAACTGACACAAGGATTCCCACATTTGAAGTTTCAGTTTCATCGAAAGAAGAAAAGTCCAGTTGCTCCTATGAAAACTGGTTCATCACCACCTTAACAGATGTGTGTCACTCTTTCGAGCCACGATCACCACGTCTAAACATTCAAAGAATCCAAAACAACGATACTGGAATCTCAAAACACCCGAGTCTTTCGAAAATCATCCCATGCATTGGGAAAACATGATTATCAAATGATTAGGTCACTCTACCATGGAGATGACCCGAGAATACACTCAACAACACAAGAGATTTAGCAGAACATCATATTAACTCTTACAACCATTCACTAGGACAAAGATGTGTCATGTCATCAATTACTGAGAAAGAAAAGGTCAAACGATCAACAAAACAACCAGCCTTTCCCAAGGCATGTCTAACCAGCTGATAGAGAGCATTACTTGATTCTCAAGTCCACGACGAGGTCAAAAGAATCCTGACCACCAATCTGAACAAGGGTGTGATTGGAAACAAAAAGTCATATGAGGGACAACGACAGCAGAATGGTACCAAATGTCAGAAGACTCACAATGCTAGTAAGGAATAAAATATCGAAGGGCACTACCTACCACGGGATAGCCCCTCACAAGGAACAAGCATCGACTCAAGTATTTGGCCATGCCAAAACAAATTCATCGAGCTCAACCCTAACATTCAAGTCAATTTCCAAAACAAAACAAATGTCCACGGAAAACACTTATGGTTCCGTCTTAAGACACTTTCAAGAAAGACTTAACTTACCCTCGTACGAGGTTTCAAAGGAGGACACCACTACAAGTTACTCTTATAAGCCCTTTATATTTAATCACGTTCATTATTTTAATAACTTTAAAATATTAAATTCAAAACATCAAGTAACCTTACAAAACCAAAAAAATCACGAGGCACTTGATCATTTTTCTAACAAACAGCTCAACGCAAAGCAGGAAAGTCTCAACAAACTCCCTTTTAACCAGCATACATTTATCATACATCCCGTCTTATTCCAGTAATTTATCATAATAAATTCCTTTTAAATAATTCAGGTGACCTACGTGGGTCCCAACAAGAAAATTCGCATCAGATCACAACCAAACATCTTATACACAAATAAGCATTTCGCAAAGCATGCTTCAATCACATTCATTTTGGGTTTCCATTTTCCCACTCATGAAGCGCCCATACACTCCATGGGCTGAAATTTTCCTTCCATTAGACGAAAAAAATTACACTCTAGAATTAAACATGCTCAAAGCAATCATCTAGTCATAGGGGTAGCCACCTACCAATCTATAAAGCGCCCCTACACTTTACAGTTTTTTATTTGGATCCCTTTAATCAAAACATGACTCATTTTAAAATTTGACATTAGCAGACCCTTTTTCTATGAATTCTAACACACTGGTTACCCTTTCCCAGCTATAAGGCGCCCACACACCTTACAACTGAAAATTGGATCCCGTCGTAATTACAATCATTTAATTTGGTCAGAGAAACCAATTCCATATTAACTGAACCTAGCATGTTATCGAAATCCATAACACAGAGACATGCTATATCACAGAAGCATGGAATAACTACCACATCACCTATCACAATAGAAGGCATGAACTATTGCATCCTAGATGGCATGGAATAATGCATGGAATGTTATTGTTAACAAAGAGCCTATATGATGCATGAAATGGCATACCCTCGTATCATCGGCTTTCAATAGAAATGAACCCCACAATTGCATCAACAGTATCAACAGAAACCATGTGCGTCACCCAATGGTGAAATCAAATCAACCGTAATAATCAAAATAATTAAAATAAAAATTTCATTTGAGGCAATTTGGCTTTTCCTGGTACACGGGTTAGCTACTCTCGGGCACATCTTATTACCAAATTCCATCCCATTCATATCCATGTCTATTATCGCTAAATAGTAATACAAAATAGAAAAAAATGAAACTCCTCTGATACCACTTTGTAACGTCCCGACACGGCTCACCATCGACCCGGTGGTCGGACCGGTCTCCACATGGCCTCAAGAGCATCTCCCCAAACTCCAGAGGCTGCCGTATAGCAGCGAGGGTATCAGGAGGTGATAACGGGAAGACTATACCCTCATATTAGAGTAACACAGTGGCTTTATCAGAGTAAATAATATTCAATAATGGAAGTAGTAACAATTTGAAGGCAGAAGAAAAATACAGAATTATATACATTTTATAAAAGGTGGAAAGCTCTAGTTTACAATGTATATATGTACAAATGATGTTACATTTATGAAAGTAGTAAACAGTACAACATGCTATCAATACAATACAAAAGAAATGAAGAAAATATAGCAAGGCCCGACAGCGATCTCCTGAGCATCCTGAGCTCCCACTCGGTCCTTTGATCTGATCCCCAGGTACATGCAACACAACAATTCAACCTTGGTCTTGAAAACAAGAAAGGTCTACTCGGGTACCCTAGTGTAATGGCGACCTGAGTAGGGTGTGAGATATAAATCTCAGTAGGTCAGCACCACCAGTGTCTAACCCAAACCAGACAATGTAATATTAATTAAAGCAGTAAGAAGGTATACCAAGATTCAATAAGCAGGACAACATAGATAGAAAACACCCATTTAGGTTACCTAAGGATACCTGATGGCTATACCGGCTTCGGCTCATTGCGGGTAAAGTAACCTGATCATGTCACCATATATATATATATATATATATATAATGCACTTAGATCATTGATGGTGTGGGGTAAGAATTCCTCCCTCCCATTAATAAGATTAGCGGGCATGAGGTAAGAATGCTTCATGTCCCTATAGGTCAACTAGCAAGGCGTAGAATGCATCCCTTCCATATATGTATAGAGATCACATCTGGCGTGGGGTAACAAGCCTGCCACCTATACTCAGAATAAGCTAGCATGGGGTATGCATGCCTCCCATCCACAAACATACACATTAGATAGCCTGGGGTATGAATGGATCCCATTCATAAACATACACAGAAGATAGCATGGGGTATGAATTCCTCCCATTCATAAACATACAAAGAAGATAGCGTGGGGTATGAATGCCTCACATTCATAAACATACACATTCTCCATCAATTTCATATCACAATGCATATGGAGTACCTCTTATGCATTTCATGCAAACACATAAAATTCACAATCATCCATGACCACTCATAATCATTATCACAATCACATTAGAATGCATATGGTAGTACATCTTATGCATTTCAATTAGGACACCGACATAGGCTTTGTAACTTCCAATACATACCAGGAGGTTGATACTTATCTTGTAAGTCATTAAATATACACCAACCCATTTCAAAGAGCTATTCATTATATGCAACTGACGCACACAGATCATCTCACTCAATTTGTCTAGTCATGGAAAATTGATTCACGGTTCAACTGTCTAAGCCATTTTAGTTAAAAGTCGTCACTATCTCTTCTTAGCCATACTGACTTTTCCATTTATCTCATCCCAAAAATTTAAATTATTAGGACTTAGCAACTACGTTCAAGGGTTCAACTACATTAAAGGGTGTTATTGCAGCAATTCCTTTTCCCACTTGGGAAAATGCAACAACGAAGGAACAAGTAGCAAAACATGCTATTTAGTAATTATAGAAAGGCAGAACAAGCAGGAAAGCAAAAATGACTACATTCTACATTTTTATCTTGAAGACAACACACCTCTGATCAAGGGGAATAATAAATAAATCATTAGTTTAGTTACCAAGCAACCATTTTAATCTTGTCCCCACAATTCACAGTCTTTGTACAAAATCATTTAATTGGAACTAAACATGCATATTAAAATACTAAAACAATGTATTATTGAACTTTTTAAATGATTCAATTTAAATTAAAGGGAAATGAGAGGGATCCTACCTAAAGGTGGATCCATCCATCCACTCCGGCTCTTGATGCTTTCTAACTAAGAGCCGTTGCTGCTCCCCCATGAGGTATATGTGATTTCACATATGTATAAGGACACCGGGCCTCTATGAACATGCCATGCATGTCCATGAGCGTGTAGAAAAGGATCCTTACACATATGATTATACACATAATCCTGTCTCCACTCACCTGCAAAGGCAGTTTTTATATATCTACATGGGCACACCAAGCCCCGGACGTGTACAGTCGCTGCCATGCATAAGCATACACATACCGGGGGAACCGACATACATATAAATGCGTACCTATTCTAACCCAGGTGAGCCGCCTAAGCTCTGGAAAAGAGAATCCAACTCCAAAGGACCAACGCACTACAGGGGAAAAAAACCAGGAACCTCAAAAACAACTAACACATTGTTTTAGAGGATGCACAAACAATAAACGGGAAAAACCCTTACCTCAAAATCAACCCATTGGACTGAAACTATCGCAAACCGCCTCGCCTTCAATGGAAGACATCATACGCGCACCCACAAGGTCCAGAGGGACCGTTATCATCTCCTTAAAACAAATGAACCAATAGAAAAAGGAATAAAAGTAAACCCTAAACCTAGGGGGTTCGGCCTAATGGAAATAGGGACAAGGGGAGAGCCAAAATTGGCCCAACAATGTGAGTAGACTAAGGGAGAAGGCTTACCTCGAAGATCGGAGGGGACACCTCATGAAATCGGAGGAGAGGATCAAAGGAGGAGGAAGATGAGGGGAGCCCCGTGTGGTGCGGCTCAAAGGGGGAGGGCTCGTGCGGATTCTAGCTCAGAGGAGTGAGGGAGAGAGCATTTAGTTACTTAGGTTTTTGTTTTAATTTATTCTTAATTTTAAATTCATTTAAAAAAAAGGAGGGTTGTGCATGGTTTGACCCACACGGTTTTCCAAACCGTTCGCAAACCACACAGCACCCAACTAGACACCCCGGGCACCCCACATGGGCTGGTCGCACGATTTGGGGAAACCGTGCACTGGCCGTGCGGACACCATTGCCTCCCACTTTTAATCCGAACGGTTTGGGCCACACGGTTTGGGAAAATATGCGCCAACCGTGCGCCTACAATTCTCCTTTAAAAACCAGCTGTTTTCAAGTCCGACACTCCCAGAACCCCTCGAGACACTCGGGAATCTTAACCGGCATTCACCCATGTCCAAAAACATTAAAAATAAGGGCCCAAACCTTCAAAATATCAATCTCATGCCCGATCATAAATTCAACCAGTTCAGTAACTGAAAAAGTTCAATTTCCCACCACTTTTTTACTTGGTTCAAAACGAGGGTCATTACATTTTTTAATAATAGTCTATGATGATTTGGATATTCTTCTTAAACACTTTATTTTCAATGAGACTTTACTTGAAGTTGAACTATTGACTGAAGAATCTTCAAGTATTAATCTATCATTAGGTTCTCTTGTGTAAAAAGATATATCATATCTTTTGGAATTGAGTATTAATTTAGATCTATGATATGATGATATTACATCCCCACATATTATAGTTTAGTAAATTTAATGAATATAAGTGGTTTACATTATTTTTATTTTTATTTTTATTTAAAAATTCATATTTACCTATTTTTTCATATAATCATGTATATATTTGAGGAAAAATAATAGGATTCAATATACTGACACCTACATGGGCCTTATACCACAATGATTTTTTCCAATGTTTATATTACATAGTTCAATGATGGTTGAGGTGCATTGGGGTAAGATGTGTTTCTATGACGCTGATTCATGATATATATTTGATGTTCATTGTTGTTTTTATTTTAATTTGGGAGATTATATTTATATATCATAATGAGAAGAGTTGATACCTATTTATTATATCTATTATATAGTGAGACATTATGTTAGGTATTTTATTATCTACCATGGTTTTCCAAAGTGGAATTTTATTGGATATATGTGTTCATGAATCCATTAATATACAGATTGGTAATTTATTTAATTTTATTATCATGGTATATTGTATTAGGAATAGTTTTTATTAATAAATATTGATTATTGTTATTGGATTATAATTTTCATGTATTTGTAAGCATCTCAGGTTTTATTTTCCACCCTTATTTTATTAGAGTTAGACGTGGAGTTATATGCTTGACATATTTTAAACACTATTAGTGTCCTATTGTGTCATGTCACATTAATAAAAATAGATTTGTTAATTGAAAATCCATATATCCATATCACTCATAGGTTCATTTCACAATATCACAATTTACCTAGAGTTCATATATAACATATATCAACTTCCCATGAAATACATTATCTCACCAGTCCAAAATAACCACATATTTCTCTAAAAACAACGATTCATCCCATATATAATGATCACATCATTACAAGACATGGTAACAACCATAAATATACCTACAAAATAATTATACTTGAAATATTATATATAATATCAAGAAGGTGAATGGATACATGTTTTTTAGGCCACTAACTAGTTCCATGATCTCACATGTCCGAAAAAACAAAGAGGAAAATAAATACACTTCTCAAACCTCTTCCGCCATACATGGAAGGAAATTTAAGAAACATTAATAACAAATTTTAGACTATAAAGGCCTCATACAAGGATTATAAATTTAGTTATGATAACTAAACATTATATATATATATATATTGTTGAAGTTATATGACCTTATTTATCATACTCATATAGAATCCAATCCCCAAAATACCTGACTCTCTAACCATATCCTAGTGAATCAAATATCAAAAAATTCACCAATATAATTCCCCAAAGGGTTCACTACCAATAGTAGAGTGAAAAAACTATTATATATGAACTACGATAATGGTAAATTATTTAAATATATAACATAAATATCTACAATTCATATTGAAAACATGTTCTGTAATGTATAAATAATCATCTCCTTCTAGAAATATTTCAGTCAATAAAAGGAAGTGAAATAATATAATTGAGTACCAAAAGGATATTATATTATTTATTGTAATATTTATTTTAAAAATAATCTAAATTGTATATAATCATCATTGGTACAAAATAGATATTCAGTTTATCTACAAGATATAATATCATTAAATTGTATACTAAAATCTGCTCTCTAATGGGTAAATATATACCATACAACATTAATATATCAATAATAACCCATATAAGTTCACTTATAGTAGTAATATGTTTAAAATCATAAGGAATAAATTGAAATATTTTTATAATTATATTGTCATATTCGAAATGGGAAAACAATAACACTTATATGAAATGTTGCATCAGTACATACTAATAATTAAAACATCTCACATAAATCAAAAAAAATATCTTAACATTATTTTTATCAATAAATTTTATTCAAACATTGATACAAATTTTCCCAATGAGAAGGAACAATGAAGAATAATTATTAAACAATAAAAAACTCCCTCCTAGACTAATATGTAATACAAATTATCCCTATATTAAATATGATTAAAATAGATACGTTTATATGATTTAGAAGAATCCACATGAATGATAATTTCACACCATGCCTCAGTTACATGGTCCATTATATATAAATCAATGACCTGATCCTTCAGATTAAAAATCATGAACATCCATGAAAAACATAGATGTCCTTTCATCACTTTATAATCATGATATAAATCCACTGACAACAAAGTAGCCTTTCAAATTTTTTGATTCACTCACACTAACATCAAATATATTATTATCCTAAATATTCTTCAAATTCATTTCCAAATACTTGGATATATGGATTGAAAAAATAATAATCCAAATAAAAAATTATATTCGATTTTTTAAAAAACATCAAATCACATTGACAAAATAACTTTCCCTAACACATCATGTATTTGAAATGAAAAAATCAATTCCCAATTAAGTACTGCCTGGGGGAAATTATTGTGGAAACCAAAACTACAAACTATAATTTACTGATATCATATTTCAATTCATGATTGATTAACTACCTTCAAAAATATTAAATAATAGTGTTTTTTTATTATCATATAATCATGCATAAATGGAAACCATAAAATCACATATTGTTATGAGACCACTCAAATAAAAATCAAACAACCACTATATGATCTGAATTCATAGTTAAATGTTATATGGAATCCTTATGATTGTATATATACATAAGATATTTTTATTCCATCATTAATGTTAACCAAGAAGTTGTTATTTTGGTGAAATATGCCACTAAATAAGGTCAATATATAGTAAATCCCAATAAACTCATTAAATAAAAAAATTTATTTTGGGATCCTAAGCAATCACTGCCTCAAAATTTATTGCAATAAAAGAGACTCCAATATTTGATATAATGTACATTTAGGAATCGATTTCTAGAATTAAGAAATGTAATTTCAATAACATCTCATATAAATTTCATTCATGCAATGTCTACAAATAAAATTAAAAATGAATTGTAATATCATCATATATATAATGTTAAATCATTAAATCATCAATAAATACAAACAAAAACATATCCTTGAATGGTTCAAACATTGGATTCATCAGAGTCATAATTCCTATAAAATATTCATCCTCCAAATTTAAACCATGAAGAACTCATTATTCAAAACCCGATATATAAATTATATCATTAATATTACATCTTTGTGAATTTGTGACTATGGATTTACTTAATTGATATCAATTTTATAGACTACTTGATCTCCCCTATTTTTATCACATCTGTTTTTAATTATTTGTAATTGGTTTTTATTCCCTACCTTCACAAAAAAACTAAAACAAATAATGAACAAAAACTCATAAAATTTCATTATCCATTTTTATAGATAAATAGAAAACCCCATAGGGAAACACGTGTTCAGATATATATTCTATACATTAATTTTCCCACTTGTACTCTAAAATTATAGTAACTCTCAAGGTACATTTACTATGTTCTAATTAAAATATGAATTATTACTAGAATGAGATTTATATGAAATGAACCTCTCTCCATGGTTTTATGAAAACCACTTACTAGGAAAATAAATCAATAACTACCCTTAAAACAACAAAGCAATCAATTAATTATGTATTTTCCATACAAAAAACAAATATGGAAAACCAATTTTGTAATCACATGCACCCATCACTGATAGATATCTATAAAAAAACTCTATATCAAATATACACTAATAACTACATACAATGAATCAAATAATTGAAAAATCATATAATTTTTTCCACCAAGCATGATTTCTTTATATTCAATAAATTTTATATATTCCATCATTTGATCACATATCCAAAAAATTAAGATCTTGTTACATACTATCCCAACTATAAACTAAAATATTGGCCTAATACATTTTTATCAAAACATGTTACCAAATAACAAGGGATGATAAATTTATTGTCCATTCATATATTATCAATAGATGAATTATCACTTTAAATAAATTCAAAATAATAAATGAATTTATAACCCAGGTATCAATCCAAATAGAATCTAATATTGAAAATATGGTGACCATAACTCAGATAACCTTTAGTTTTTTCACCACATACACCATTACTATACCTGTAGCATGTAATATACAATGGTATGTGTTTCATCCACTTATCTTCCATTACATTGACTATAGTGACACAATGGTGTACCATTATCCATATGTTTCATCCTATGATACATCAGTGGGTATGTAGAATACAACCATGAATGCTTAAAAAAAATATTTTTCGTCCCCCATAATTGTATATCTCATCCCCCTCATGTTCATATTTTTTTATACTACCTCGAAGGTCTGTCAAGTCTTAGTGGTACATCTATAATCATACTCAAACAATCTATATGATGATAAATTTATAATATAGTATAAAACATACCATATGTACTATAACACTATTCCCAAAACAAATAAATATAGACATATTCATTCATACTGATGGAAAGGAACTTCAAAAACCTGATTCAAATAATGGTGAATCATAAGGATGATTAAAATAATGAGAACTATTCCCCTTCAACTATTTAATTTTTTACAATATATTTTGTCCATGAATCCATGACAAATATTCTACCAAGATAGTTCCCTCACCATTGAATCCATGTTAACTATATTTTCATCAACATATATTTTGTAGTACAATATTTAATTCTATAATTCTAAACCAAAACAATGAATATTTATAGATTCAAAAACCCATTTAATTTACTCTCCCTCATCACTTCATTCTTTTTCAAATATTCTGAAAATCATAACAATCTAGTGAGATGAGATACGGGCCACCAAGTTTTAATTCCAACTATTCATAAAACATATCTATATAATGTGGTACAAAGGGAAACTTATATTGAGAGATATATATAAACAATACACATGAATATTTAAACTCTTACAAATCATAAAAAATCCACTACATTAGTTTTTTATACTGATGTTTTATGGACACTATAATAACTAGAGTCTCTACATGGTTTTTCATTAATAGAAACATAATATACACTTCCTTTATACATTCACCCAAAAAATATTTCCATGTGACTCAATCCAAACATATGAAACAACAACCTCTTGGAATGAGAATGTAATGAAACTCTTGAACTCCCTTCATTGGCATCAAACTCAACCCTCCATCTCACCACCTCATGCCCATATTATACTTCATCTTAATTTATCCTTTGTTTAGTAATGATGGTATTATGGATCTCACCACCATAACTTTTGATATTTGATATTACATGAACATACTCATCCCCCATTTATAAAAATATTTATATTTATAATTATATAGTTATACCTATAATAGTTTGAACTATTTAAATAATAATAATATTGAACATAAAATTATAAAATTTATAAATAATTTATATAATCTGTATAGTCATCCCAATGAAAAATTTCATAAAATACATTCATTGATAATAATTACAAACTTATATATTCATTATGGTAATCTTTATTATATACATTTTGTAGATGGTATTAAAAATGCAGAGTTAAATAATTATAAATATGAGTCATGAAATTGAATATATGTACATTCTATATCATTTTAATGTACCATATTATGAATAAATTAATTACTATAATTTGAATGAATTATAATTATATTATCCAATCCGAACCTTACTATGCTCAAACTCCAAACATAAAAATAACTCACATATTCTCAATTTCCTTGTCCAATCAATCATTGAGGTGAACTTACAATGCCTACCACCAGCAGGGAAAGGGTGGATAAATTCCAAGGATGTGTCCAAAATAAAAGATATACCTCACATTAATTAATACATCCTGCGTGCAACACTGAAAGATAACAACAAAAAGAGCTCAACATCTTTTAAAAACATTTGCACAATATAAGATCGACACTCTCTTAGTGCATCCAGGATGAAGTCAAGATAGGGGACATGCTCGTCATGTAGCAAAGTACACTAAGAGGATTAAAACTGATTCCAGTCAATCATACCAGACTACATGAAGGAAGAAGTGTCGAACCACCACTGGTCGACTTTAAAGACAAGACTCAACTTCTTCTGCCGACACCTCAAGATCTCAAAACCGATCACAATGCCTTTTTCCACCCTATGCCTTCCAACGATCAAGCATACCACCAAAACCAAAGGGAATTCGAGCAACACCCGACCATTTCCAAAATGGTCCTTCTTGGAATGTTCCTTCTACCAGGAAGGACACACTTCACTAAACTGACACAAGGCTTCCCACCTTAGAAGTGTCAGTGTCATCAAAAGAAGATGAGGGAAGTTGCTCCTAAACGAATTGGTTCATCACCACCTTAACAGATGTGTTTCGATCCTCCGATCCATGATCACCACGTCGAAACGTTCAAAGAAGCCAAAACAACGATACTGGCATCTCAAAACACCCGAGTCTTCTGAAAATCATCCCATGCATTGGGACAACTTGATTCTCAAATGCTCAGGTCACTATACCACGAAGATGACCCGAGAACACACTCGACAACACAAGAGATTCATTAGAACGTCGTATTAAGTCATACAAACATTCATTAGGACAAAGACGAGTCATGTCATACATTACTGAGAAAATAAAAGGTCAAACAATCAACAAAACAACTAGCCTTTCCTGAGGCATGCCTAACCAGCTGATACAGAGCATTTCCTGATTCTCAAGTCCACGACGAGGTCAAAAGAAACCTGACCACCCATCTAAACAAGGGCGTCATTGGAAACAAAAAAGTCATACGAGGGACAATGGCACCCGAATGGTACCAAACGCCAGAAGACTCACAGCAGTAGTAAGGCATAAAATCTCTAAGGGCACTACCTACCATGAGATAGCCCCTCACGAGGAACAAGCGTCGACTCAAGAATTTGGTCACGCCAAAAAAAATTCATCGAGCTAAATACTAACATTAAAGTCATTTTCCAAAAGAAAACAAAAGACCACGGAAAACACTTATGGTTCCATCTTAAGGCACTCGCAATAAAGACATAACTTACCCTCACACGAGGTTTCAAAGGAGGACACCACTACAGGTTTCTTTTACAAGCCATTTATATTTAATCACGTTCATTATTTTAATAACATTAAAATATTCAATTCAAAACATCATGTAACCTTTCAAAACCAAAAAAAACACTAGGAACGTGATCATTTTTCAAAAAAGCATCTCAACACAAAGTAGGAAAGTCTCAACAAACTCCCTTTTAACCAGAAAACATTTATCATAAATCCCATCTTATTCCTGAAATTTATCATAATAAATTCCTTTTAAACAATTCAGGCGACCTACGTGGGTCCCAACAAGAAAATTTACATCAGATCACAACCAAACATCTTATAAAAAAATAAGCATTTCGCAAAGCATGCTTCCATCACATTCATTTTGGGTTTCCATTTTCCAACTCATGAAGCACCCATACACTCCATGGGTTGAAATTTGGCTCCCATTAGACGAAAAAATTACATTCTAGAATTAAAGATGCTCAAAGAAATCATCTAGTCATATGGGTGGCCACCTACCAATCTGTAATGCACCCATACACTTTACAGCTTGTCATTTGGCTCCCTTTAATCAAAACCAAACTCATTTTAAAATTTGACTTTAGCAGCCCCTTTTTCTAGAAATTCTAACACATAAGTTACCCTTTCCCAGCTATAAGATGCCCAGACACCTTAAAACTAAAAATTGGCTCCCATCGTAATTGCAATCATTTAATTTGGTCAAACCAACCAATTCCATATTAACGGATCCTAGAATGTTATCGAAATCCATAAGATAGAGACATGCTATATCACAGAAGCATGGAATAACTACCACATCACCTATCACAATAGCTGGCATCAACTAATGCATCCTAGATTGAATGGAATAATGCATGGCATGTGATTGATAAAAAAGAGCCTATATGATGCATGAAATGGAATACCCTCGTATCATTGGGTTTCAATAGAAATGGAACCCACAATTGCATCAAAAGTATTAATAGAACCCATGTGCATCACTCAATGGTGAAATCAAATCAACCGTAATAATCACAATAATTAAAACAACAATTTCATTTGAGGAAATTTGGCCTTTCCCTGTACAAGGGTTAGCTACTCCCGAGCACAAATAATTACCAAATTCTATCTCATTCATATCCCTGTCTACTATCGCTAAATAGTAATAAAAAATAGAAATAAACGAAACTCCTCTGGTACCACTTTGTAACGTCCTGACCCGGCTCACCATCGACCCGGTGGCCGGACCGTTCGCCACATGGCCTCAAGCACGTCTCCCCAAACACCAGAGGCTACCGACTAGCAGCGAGGGTATCAAGAGGTGATAATTGGAAGACTATACCCTCATATCAGAGTAACACACTGGTGTTATCAGAGTAAATAATATTCAATAACGGAAGTAGTAACAATTTTAAGGCAGAAGCAAGAGACAGAATTATATACATTTTATAAAAGGTGTAAAACGCCAGTTTACAATGTATGTATGTACAAATGATGATACATTTATGAAAGTAGAAAACAATACAACATGCTTTCAATACAGTGAAAAATAAATGAAGAAAAGATAGCAAGGACCGACGATGATCTCTTGAGCATCCCGAGCTCCCGCTTGGTCCTTTTCTTCTATCCCCAGGTACGTGAAACACAACAATTCAACCTAGGTCCTACAAAGAAGAAAGGTCTACTCGGGTACCCCAGTGCAATGGCGGCCCGAGTAGGGTGTGAGATATAAATCTCAGTAGGCCAACACCACCAGTGTCTAACCCAAACCAGACAATGTAATATTAATTAAAGCAATAAGTAGGTATAACAAGATTAAATAAGTAGGACAACATAGATAGAAAACAATCGTTCAGGTTCCCTAAGGACACCCGACGGCTATACCAGCTTCGACTCATTGCCAGTAAAGTAACCTGATAATGTGTATATATATATATATATATCACTTAGATCATAGATGGTGTGGGGTAATAATGCCTCCCTCCCATTAATTTGATTAGCGGACATGAGGTAAGAATGCTTCCCGTCCCTATAGTTCAACTGGCAAGGGGTAGAATGCATACCTTACATATATGTATAGAGATTACATCTGGAGTGGGGTAACATGCCTCCCACCCATACTCAGAATAAGATATCTTGGGGTATGCATGCCTCCCATACACAAACATACACATATGATAGCATGGGGTATGAATGGCTCCAATTCATAAACATACACAGAAGATAGCATGGGGTATGAATTCCTCCCATTCGTAAACATACACATAAGATAGCATGGGGTATGAATGCCTCACAATCATAAACATACACATTCTCCATCAGTTTCATATCACAATGAATATGGTAGTACCTATTATGCATTTCATGTAAACACATCAAATTTACAATCATCTATAACCACTCATAATCATTATCACAGTTACATTATAATGCATATGTAAGTACATTTTATGCATTTCAATTAGGACACCAACATAGGATTCATAACTTCCAATACATCCCATGAGGTAGAGAATTATCTTGTAAGTCATTAACAATACACCAACCCATTTCAAGGAGCTATTCATTATATGAAATTGTCACACACACATCATCTCACTCAATTTGCCTAATCCTGGAAAATTGGTTCACGGTTCAACTATCTTAGCCATTTCAGTTAAAAGTCATCATTATATCTTCTAAACCATACTGACTGTTCCGTTTATCTCATCCCAACCATTTAACTTATTAGGTCATAGAAACTACGTTCAAGGGTTCAACTACATTAAAGGGTGTTATGGCAGCAAAGCCTTTTCCCACTTGGGAAAATGCAACAATGAAGGAACAATCATCTAAACATGCTATTTAGTAATTATACCAAGGCAGAACAAGCAGGAAAGCATAAATGTCTACATTATACATTTTTATCTTGAAGAAAACACACCTCTGATTAAGGGAATTTATTAGTTAATAGTTAGTTTAATTACCAAGAAACCATTTTAATCTTGTCCCTACAATTCACACTCATTGAACAAAAGAATTTAATTGGAAGTAAACTTGCATATTAAAATACTAAAAAAATGTAGTATTAAACTTTTTAAATGCTGCACTTTAAATTAAAGGGAAAGAAGAGGGATACTACATGAAGGTGGATCCATCCGTCCACTCCGGCTCTTGATGCTTTCTAACTAAGAGATTTTGCTGCTCCCCCACAAGGTATATGTGATTTCACATACATATTAGGACACCTGGCCTCTATGCACACGCCCTGCATGGCCCTGAGCGTTTAGAAAAGGATCGTTACACATATTCTTATACACATAATCCTATCTCCACTCACCTGTACATGCAGTTTTTATATATCTTCCTGGGAACTCCTAGCCCGGGGCGTGTACAGTCGGTGCCATGCATGAGCATACACATACCAGGGGAACCCACATACATATAAATACGTACCTATGCCCACCCAGGTGAGATTCCTAAGCTCTGTAAAAGCAAAACCAACACCAAAAGTCCACCTCACTACAAAAAACAAACCAAGAACCTCAAAAACAACTAACACATTGATTTAGAGGATGCATAAATAATAAACGGGCAAACCCCTTACCTTGAAATCAACTCGGCGGACTGAAACTATTGCAAACCGCCTCACCTTCAGTGGCAGACATCATACGTGCACCCACAAGGTCCTGAGGGACCTTTCGCATCCCCTTACATCAAAGGAACCAAATGAAAAAGGAATAAAAAACAAACCCTTAACCTAGGGGGTTCGGCCTAATGGAAATATGGGAAAGGGGAGAGCCCAAATCGGCCCAACAATGTTAGTAGACTAAAGGAGAAGGCTTACCTCAAAGATCGAAGGGGACATCTCAAGAAATCAGCGGAGAGGATCAAAGGAGGAGGAGGCTGAGGGGAGCTTCGTGTGGCGTGGCTCCAAGGGGGAGGGCTCGTGCGGATTCTATGCGAGAGAAGTGAGGTAGAGAGCATTTAGTTACTTAGATTTTTATTTTAATTTATTCTCAATTTTAAATTTATTCTAAAAAAGGAGGGTCGTGCATGGTTTGACCCACATGGTTTTCCAAACAATGTGCAAATCATGCAGCACCCAACTGGACAACTCGAGCACCCCACACGGGCTGACCTCACATTTGGGGAAACCGTGCACAGGCCGCGAGGAAATCACTTTGTCCCACTTTTATGCCGCACAGTTTGGGCCGCACGGGTTGGGAAACTGTGCACCAATCGTGCGCCTATAGTTTTCCTTTAAAAAATATTTGCCTTCCAGTCTGACACTCCCAGAACGCCTCGAGACACTCAAGAAAGTTAATGGGCATTCACCCATGTGCAAAAACATTAAAAAGAAGGGCCCAAACCTTTGAAATATCATTCCGAATCCTGATCATAAATTCGACCGGTTCAGTAATTGAAAAAGTTAAAATTTCCCCCACTTTTTTACTTGGTTCAAAACGAGGTTCATTACATTTTTTAATAATAGGCTATGATGATTTGGATATTCTTCTTAAACACTTGATTTTCAATAAGGCTTTACTTGAATATGAACAATAGACTCAAGAATCTTTAAGTATTAATCTATCATTAGGTTCTCTTGTTTAAAAAGATATGTCATATCTTTTGGAATTGAGTATTAATTTAGATCTAAGATATGATGAAATTACATCCCCACGTATTGGAGTTTAGTACATTTAATGAATATATGTGGTTTACATTTTTTTTATTTTTCTTTATATTTAAAAATTCATATTTACCTATTTTTTCATATAATCAATTATGTATTTGAGGAAAAATATTAGGATTAAATATAATGACACCTACATGGGCCTTATACCACAATGATTTTTTCCAATGTATATATTACAAATTTCAATGATGGTTGAGGTGCATTGGGGGTAAGATATGTTTCTATGATGATGATTCATGATATATATTTGATGGTCATTATTGTTTTTGTTTTAATTTGGGAGATTATATTTATGTATCATAATGAGATGAGTTGATACCTATTTATTATATCTATTATATAGTGAGAAATTATCTTAGGTATTTTATTATCTACCATGGTTTTCCCAAGGGGAATTTTATTGGATATATGTGTTCATGAATCCATTAATATACAGATTGGTAATTTATTTAATTTGATTGTCATGGAATATTATATTAGGAATATTTTGGATTAATAAATATTGATTATTGTTATTGGATAATGATTTGCATGTATTTGTAAGCATCCCTGGTTCTATTTTCCACCCATATTTTATTAGAGTTAGATGTGGAGTTGTATGCTTAACATATTTTAAACACTATTAGTGTCCTGTTGTGTAATGTCACATCAATAAAAATAGATTTGTTAATTGAAAATCCATATATCCCTATCACTCATAGGTTCATTTCACAATATCACCATTTATCTAGTGTTCATAAATAACACATATCAACTTCCCTTGAAATACATTATCTCACTAGTCCAAAATAACCACATATTTCTCTAAAAATAACAATTCATCCCATAGATAATGATCACATCATTACAAGACATGATAACAACCATAAATATACCTACAAAATAATTATACATGAAATATTATATATAATCTAAACAAGGGGAATGGATACATGTTTTTTAGGCCACTAACTAGTTCCATGATCTGACATGTCCGAAAAAACAAAGTGGAAAATAAATACACTTCTCAAACCTATTCCTCCATCCATGGAAAGAAATTTGAGATACATTAATAATATTAGTTATGAAAACTATACATTATATATATATTATTGAATTTATATATCCTTATTTATCATACTCTTATATAATCCAATCCCCAAAGTACCTGACTCTCTAACCATATCCTAGTGAAACAAATATCAAAACATTCACCAATATAATTCCTCAAAGGGTTCACTACCAATAGTAGAGTGAAGATATTATTATATATGAACTACAATATGGGGAAATTATTTAAATATATAACATAAAGATCTACAATTCATATTGTAAACTTGTACTCTAATGTATAAATAATCATCTCCTTCTTGAAATATTTCAGTCAATAAAACGAAGTGAAATAATATAATTGAGTACCAAAAGGATATTATATTATATATTGAAATATTTATTTTGAAAATAATCTTATTCATATATAATCATTATTGGTACAAAATAGAGATTCATTATATCTACAAGATATAATATCATTAAATTGTGTACTATGATCTGCTTTCAAATGGGTAAAAATATACCATACAACATTAATAAATCAATAATAACCCATATAAGTTCACTTATAGTAGTAATATGTTAAAAAACATAGGGAATAAATTGATATATTTTTATAATTTTATTTTCATATACTAAAAGGGAAAACAATAACACCTATATGAATTGTTCCATCACTACATACTAATAATTGAAACATCTCACTTAAATCTAAAAAGAATATCTCAACATTATTTTTATCAATAAATATTTATTCAAACTTTGATACAAAATTTCCCAAAGAGAAGTAACTATTAAGAATAATAATTAAACAATCAAAAAAACTCCCTCCTGTACTCCTATGTAATAAAAATTATCCCTTTATTAAATATGATTGCAATAGATACGTTTATATGATTTAGATGAATCCACATGAATGATAATTTCACACCATGACTCAGTTACATTGTCCATTGTATATAAATCAATGACCTGATCCTTCAGAATAAAATTCATGAACATCCATGAAAAAAATACAAGTCCTTTCATCACTCTATAATCATGATATAAATCCACTGACAACAAAGTAGCCTTTCACAGTTTTTTGATTCACTCACACTAACATCAAATATATTATACTCCCAATTATTCTTCCAATTCAATTCAAAATCCTTGGATATATAGATTGAAAGAATAATAACCCACATAAAAAATTATATTCAAATTTTTTTAAAAAAAATTCAAATCACCTTTACAAAATAACGTTCCTTAACGCATCATGTCTTTGAAAAGAAACAATCCACTCCCAATTAAGTACTGCCTCAGGGAAATTAAGGTGGAAACCAAAACTAAAAACTATAATTTATTGATATCATATTTCAATTCATGATTGATTAACTACCTTCAAAAATATAAATAATTGTTTTATGTTTTATTATCATATAATCATTCATAAATGGAAACCATAAAATCACATATTGTTATGAGACCACTAAAATAAAAATCAAACAACCACTGTATGATCTGAATTCATAGTTAAATGTTTTATGGAATCCTTATGATTGTATATTAAAATAAGATATTTTTATTCCCTCATCAGTTTTCACCAAGAAGTTTCTATTTTGGTGAATTATGAAACAAAAAAGGGCAATATATAGTAAATCACAAAAAACTCATTAACTAAAAAAATTCATTTTGGGATCCTATGCTATCACTACCTCAAAATTTATTGTAATAAAAGATACTCCAATATTTGTCATAATGTACATTTAGGAATCGATTTCTGGAATTAAGAAATGTAATTTCAATAACATCACATATAAATGTCATTCATGCAATGTCTACAAATAAAATAAAAAATGAATTGTAATATCATCATATATATAAATTTAAATCATTAAATCATCAATAAATACAAAAAAAACATATCTTTGAATGGTTCAAACATTGGATTCATCAGAGTCATAATTCCTACAAAATATTCATCATCCAAAATTAAACCATGAAGAAGTCATTATTTAAAAACCGATATATTAATTATATCATTAATATTCCATCTTTGGGAATTTGTGACTATGGATTTACTAAATTGATATCAATTTTATAGAATACTCGATCTACCCTATTTTTATATCATATGTTTTTAATTAGTTGTAATAGATTTTTATTCCCTACCTTCCCAAAAAACAATAAAAAAATAATGAACAAAAACTCATAAAATTTCATTATCCATTTTTATAGATAAATATAAACCCCCATAGGGAAACACATGTTTAGATATATATTCTCTACATTAATTTTTCCAATTATACTCTAAAATTATAGTGACTCTCAAGGTATATTTACTATGTTCTAATTAACATATTAATCATTACTAGAAAGAGATTTATATAAAATGAACCTCTATCCATGGTTTTAAGAAAACCACTTACTAGGAAAGTAAATCAATAACTACCCTTACAACAACAAAAAATTCAATTAATTGTGTATTTACCACACAAAAAACAAAACTAAAAAACCAATTTTGTAATCACATACGTCCATCACTGATAGATATCAATAAGGAAAACTCTATATCAAATATACAATAATAACTCCCTACAATGAACCAAATAATTGAAAATAAAATGAAATTTTCCACCCAGGCATGTTTTTTTTATATTCAATAAATTTTATGTATTCCATCATCTGATCAAATATCCAAAAAATTAAGATCTTGTAATATACTATCCCATCTATTAACTAAAATATTGGCCTAATACATTTTTATCAAAACATGTTACCAAATAACAAGGGATGATAAATTTATTTTCCGTTCATATATTATCAATTGATTACTTATCACTTTAAATAAATTCATAACACTAAATGAATTTCTAACCCATGTATCAATCCAAATAGAATCTAATATTGAAAATATGGTGACCATAACTCAGATAGCTTTGGGGGTTTTCACCACATACATCATTACCATACATATAGCATGTAATATACAATGATATACATTTAATCTACATATCTTTAATTACATTGACCATAGTGACACTATGGTGTACCATTAACCATATGTTTCATCCTATGATACATCAGTGGGTATGTATAATACAATCATGAATGCTTAAAAATAATATTTTTCATCCCCCATCATTGTATATCTCATCCCCCTCATGTACATATTTTTTGATACTACCTACAGGGTATGTCAAGTCTTAGTGGTACATCTATAATCATACTCAAAGAATCTATATGATGATAAATTTATAATATAGTATAAAAAATAGCATATGTACTATAACACTATTCACATAGAAAATAAATCTAGACATATTCAATCACTCTGATGGAAAAGAACTACAAAAACCTGATACAAATAATGGTGAATCATAAGGATGATTAAAATAATGAGAACTATTCCCCTTCAATTATTTAATTTTTTACAATATATTTTGTCCATGAATCCAAGACAAATATTCTACCAAGACATTTTCCTCGCCATTTAATCCATGTTACCTGTATTTTCATTAATATATATTTTGTGGTACAATATTTAATTCTATAATTCTAAACCAAAACAATGAATATTTACAGAATCAAAAACCCATTAAATTTACTCTCCCTCATCACTTAATTCTTTTTAAAATATTTTGAAAATAATAACAATCTAGTGAGATGAGATACGAGCCACCTAGTTATAATTCCAACTATTCATAAAACATAACTATATAATGTGGTACAAAAGAAAAATTATATTGAGAGATATATATAAACAATACCCATGAATATTTAAACTCCTACAAATCATAAAAAATCCACTACATTAGTTTTGTATAATGATGTTTTATGGACACTATGATAACTAGAGTCTCTACATTGTTTTTATTTAATTGAAACATAATCTACACTTCCTTTATAAATTCCCCAACAAATATTTCCGTGGGACTCAATCCAAACATATGAAAAAACAGCCTATTGGAATGAGAATGTAATGAAACTCTTGAACTCCCTTCATTGGCATCAAACTCAACCCTGCACCTCACCACCTCATGCCTATATTATACCTCATCTTAATTTATCCTTTGTTGAGTAATGATGGGATTATAGATCTCACCACCATATCTTTTGATATTTGAAACTACATGAACATACTAATCCCCCATATATAAAAATATTTATAATTAGAATTATATACTTATAATTATAATAGTTTGAACTATTTAAATAATAATAATATTGAACATAAAATTATAAAATTTATAAATAAATTATATAATCTGGATAGTCCTCCCAATGATAAATTTCAAAAAATACATTCATTGATAATAATTTCAGACTTATACATTCATGATGGTAATCATTATTATATACATTGCGTAGATGGTATTGAAAATATAGAGTTAAATAATTATTAATATGAGTCATGAAATTGAATATATCTACATTCTGTATCATTTTAATGTACCATATTATGAATAAATTAATTAATGTAATTTGAATGAATTATAATTATATTATCCAATCCGAAACTTACTTTTCTCAAACTCCAAACATAAAAATAACTCAAATATAATCAATTTCCTTGTCCAATCAATAATTTTGGCGAACATACAATGCCTAACTCCACCAGGTAAAGGGTGGATAAATTCCAAGTATGTGTCCAAAATAAAATATATATCTCACATTAATGAATACACCCTGCGTGTAACGTCGAAAGAGAGCAACCAAAAGAGCTCAAGAGCTTTTAAAAACATTTTCAACGTGTAATACCAACGCTCTCTTAGTGCATCCATGATGAAGTCAAGATAGGGGACATGCTCATCACGTAGTAGAGTACACCAAGAGGATTAAAATGGATTCCAGTCAATCATACCAGACTACTAGAAGGAAGAAGTGTCGAACCACCACTGGTCGAATTTAAAGACAAGACTTGGCTTCTTCTGCTGACACCTCGAGATCTCAAACTGATCACAATTCCTTTTTCCACCCTAGGCCTTCCAACGATCAAGCTTACCCCCAAAACCCAAGGGTATTCGAGCAACACCCGACCATTTCCAAAAAGGTCCTTCTTGGAGTGTTCCTTCTACCAGGAAGGGAACACATCACTAAACAGACACAAGGATTCCCACCTTAGAAGCATCAGTGTCATCGAAAGAAGAAAAGTCCAGTTGCTTCTAAGTGTACTGGTTCAGCACCACCTTAACAGATGTGTGTCGCTCCTCCGAGCCACGATCACCACGTCAAAATGTTCAAATAATCCAATACAACAATACTGGCATCTCAAAACCCCCGAGTCTTCCAAAAACATCCCATGCATTGGGACAACATGATTCTCAAACGCTCAGGTCACTCTACCATGGAGATGGCCCGAGAACACACTCAAGAACACAAGAGATTTAGCAGAACATAGTATTAACCCATAAAACCATTCACTAGGACAAAGACATGTCATCTCATCCATTACTGAGAAAAGAAAAGGTCAAATAATCAACAAAACAACCAGCCTTTCCCGAGGCATGTCTAACCAGCTGATACCGAGCATTACCTGATTCTCAAGTCCACGACGAGGTCAAAAGAAACCTGACCACCCATCTGAACAAGGGTTTTATTGGAAAAAAAGTCATACGAGGGACAATGGCACCAGAATGGTACCAAACGTCAGAAGACTCACAGTTCTAGTAAGGCATAAAAGCTCTAAGGGAACTACCTACCACGAGATAACCCCTCACAAGGAACAAGCGTCGACTTAATAATTTGGTCACGCCAAACAAAATTCATCGAGCTCAAGACTAACATTCAAGTCATTTTCCAAAAGAAAACAAATGCCAACGGAAAACACTTATCGTTCCATCTTAAGGCACTTGCAAGAACGACTTAACTTACCCTCACATAAGGTTTCAAAGTAGGACACCACTACAAGTTCTTTTCCAAGATGTTTATATTTAATCATTTTGATTATTTTAATAACAATAAATGATTCAATTCCAAACCTCAAGTAACCTTTCAAAACCAAAAAAATCACTAGGCACTTGATCATTTTTTAACAAACAGCTCAACACAAAGCATGCAAGTCTCAAAAAACTCCCTTTTAACCAGCAAAAATTTATCATACATCTCGTCTTATTCCAGAAATTTATCATAATAAATTCATTTTAAACAATGCAGGTATCCTACATGGGTCCCAACTAGAAAATTCACATCCGATCACAAACAAACATCTTATAAACAAATAAGCATTTCCCAAAGCATGCTTCCATCACATTCATTTTGGGTTTCCATTTTCCAACTCATGAAGCGGCCATACACTCCATGGGTTGAAATTTGGCTCCCATTAGACGAAACAAATTACATTCCAATATTAAACATGCTCAAAGCAATCATCCAGTCATATGGGTGGCCACCTACTAATATGTAAAGTGCCCATACACTTTACAGTTTGTCATTTGTCTCACTTTAATCAAAACCAAACTCATTTTAAAATTTGACTTTAGAAGCCCCTTTTTTTCTAGAAATTCTAACACACAAGTTACCCTTTCCCAGCTATAAGGCGCCCACACACCTTACAACTGAAAATTGGCTGCCGTCGTAATTTCAATCAATTAATTTGGTCAAAGAAACCAATTCCATATTAACTGAACCTATCATGTTATCGAAAGCCATAACACAGAGACATGCTATATCACAGAAGCATGGAATAACTACCACATCACCTATTACAATAGTAGGCATCAACTAATCCATCCTAGATGGCATAGAATAATGCATGGCATGTGATTGCTAACAAAGAGCCTATATGATTCATGAAATGGAATACCCTCATATCATCGGGTTTCAACAGAAATGGAACCAACAATTGCATCAACAGTATCAACAGAAACCATGTGCATCACCCAATGGTGAAATCAAATCAACCATAATGATCACAATCATTAAAATAACGATTTCATTTGAGGGAATTTGGATTTTCCCTATACACGGGTTAGCTACTCCTGAGCACAACTTATTACCAAATTCCATCTCATTCATATCCCTGTCTACTATCACTAAATTCTAATACAAACTAGAAAAAAATGAAACTCCTCTGATAGAACTTTGTAACTTCCCGACCCAGATCACCATCGACCTGGTGGCCGGACCGGTCACCACGTGGCCTCAAGCGCGTCTCCCCTAACGCTAGAGGCTGTCGACTAGTAGCGAGGGTCTCAGAGGTGATAGCGGGAAGACAATACTCTCATATCAGAAGAAAAAAATGGTTTTATCAGAGTAAATAATATTCAATAAAGGAAGCAGTAACAATTTGAAGGCAGAAGCAAAAGACAAAATTATATCCATTTTTTAAAGGGTGGAAAATGCCAGTTTACAATGTATGTATGTAAAAATTATGATAAATTTATGAAAGTAGTAAACAATATAGAATGATTTCAATATAATACAAAAGAAATGAAGAAAATATAGCAAGGCCCGACGGCGATCTCCGGAGCATCCTGAGATCCCTCTCGGTCCTTTGATCCTATCCCCAGGTACGCGCAACACAACAATTCAACCTAGGTCCTGCAAACAAGAAATGTCTACTCGGGTACCTCATTGCAATGGCGGCCCGAGTAGGGTGTGAGATATAAATTTCAGTAGGCCAGAACCACCGGTGTCTAACCCAAACAAAACAATGTAATATTAATTAAAGCAGTAAGCAGGTATAACAAGATTCAATAAGCATGATAACATAGATAGACAACACATGTTCAGGTTCCCTAAGGACACCCAACGGCTACACCGAATTCGGCTCGTTGCTGGTAAAGTAACCTGATCATGTCACCATATATATATATATATATATATATATAGAACTTAGATTATAGATGGTGTGGGGTAATAATTCCTCCCACCCATTAATAAGATTAGCAGGCACGAGGTAATAATGCTTCTCATCCCTATAGGTCAACTGGAAAAGGGTAGAATGCATCCCTTCCATACACATATATAGATCACATTTGGCGTGGGGTAACATGCCTCCCACCAATACTCAGAATAAGCTAGCATGGGGTATGCATGCCTCCCATCCACAGACGTGCACATAAGATAGCCTGGGGTATGAATGATTGTTATTCATAAACATACATTGAAGATAGCATGGGGTATGAATGCCTCCCATTCATAAACATACACAGAATATATCATGGGGTATGAATGCCTCACATTCATAAACATACACATTCTCCTTCAGTTTCATATCACAATGCATAAGGCAGTACCTCTTATGCATTTCAGTAAACACATAAAATTTTCAATCATCATAACCACTCACAATCATTATCACAATTAAATTAGAATGCAGAAGGTGGTACATCTTATGCATTTCAATTAGGACACTGACATAGGCTGGGTAACTTCTAATACATACCATGTGGTAGAGACTTATCCTGTAAGTCATTAACTATACACCAACCCATTTCGAGGAGATATTTGTTATATGAAACTGTCACACACACATCATCTCACTCAATTTTCCTAATCATGGGAAATTGGTTCACGGTTCAAGTGTCTTAGCCATTTCAGGTAAAGGTCTTCATTATCTCTTCTAAGCCATACTGACTGTTCTGTTTATCTCATCCAAACCATTTAACTTATTAGGACATAGCAACTATGTTCAAGGGCTCAGCTACATTAAGGGGTGTTATTGCAGCAAAGCCTTTTCCCACTTGGGAAAATGCAGCAACGAAGGAACAAGCAGCTAAACATTCTATTTTCAAATTATAGCAAGTCAGAACAAGTAGGAAAGAATAAATGTCTACATTCAAAATTTTTATCCTGAAGATATCACACCTCTGATCGAGGGGATTTATTGGTAAATCAGTAGTTTAGATACCACGAAACCATTTTAATCGTGTCCCTACAATTCACACTCTTTGCACAAAAGCATTTAATTGGAAGTAAACTTGCATATTAAAATACTAAAACAATGCAGTATTAAACTCTTTAAATGCTTCACATTAAATTAAAGGGAATGGAGAGGGATCCTACCTGAAGGTGGATTCATCCATCCACTCTGGCTCTTGACTCTTTCTAACTAAGAGCAGTTGCTGCTCCCCCATGAGGTATATGTGATTTCACATACGTATAAGGACACCAGGCCTCTATGCACATTCCCCGCATGGCCATGAGGGTGCAGAAAAGGATCCTTACACATATTCTTATACACATAATCCTCTCTCCACTCACCTGTGTAGACACTTTTTATATATGTACATGGGAACACCTAGCCCCAAACGTGTATAGTCACTGCCATGCACGAGAATACGCATACCGGGGGAACCCACATTCATATAAATATGTACCTATGCCCACCTAGGAAAGCCGCCTAAGCTCCAGCAAAGAGAAACCAACTCCAAAGGTCCAACACACTATAGAAAACAAACCAGGTACCTCTAAAACAACTAACGCATTGATTTAGAGAATGTACAAATAATAAACGGGAAAAACCCTTACCTCGAAATCAACCAGGAGGACTGAAACTATCAAAATCCACCTCGCCATCAGTGTTGGACATCATACGTGCACCCACGAGGTGCAGAGGGACATTTCGCATCCCCTTACAACAAAGGGACCAAAAGAAAAAGGAATAAAATACAAACCCTAAACCTAGGGGGTTCTGCCTAATGGAAATTGGGACAAGGGGAGAGGCAAAATCGGCCCAACAATGAGACTAGACAAAGGGAGAAGGCTTACCTCAATGATCAGAGGGAAAACCTCAAGAAATATGAGGAGAGGATCAAAGGAGGAGGATGCCGAGGGGAGCTCCGTGTGGTGCGGCTCCATGGGGGAGGGCTCGTGCGGGTTCTAGGCAAGAGGAGTGAGCGAGAGAGCATTTAGTTACTTAGGTTTTTATTTTAATTTATTCATAATTTTATATTCATTTTAAAAAAAGGAGGGCCGCACATGGTTTGACCCGCACGGTTTTCCAAACCGTGAGAAAACCATGTGGCACCCCACTGGACACCCTGGGCACCCCGCATGGGCTGGCCGCATGGTTTGGGGAAACCGTGTGTAGGCCATGCGGACACCACTGCCTACCAATTTTAAGCTGCACGGTTTGGGCCTGCCGGTTTGGGAAACTGTGCACCAACTATGCACCTACAATTGTCCATTAAAAACCAATTGTCTTCAGGTCTGACACTCCCATAACCCCTCGAGACACTCGGGAAAATTAACGATCATTCACCCATCTCCAGAAACATTAAAAATAAGGGCCCAAACTTTCGAAATATCATTCTGAAGACCAATCATAAATTCGACCGGTTCAGTAATTGAAAAAGTTAAATTTTCTCCCACATTTTTACCTGGTTCAAAATGCTGGTCATTACATTTTTTAATAATAGGATATGATGATTTGGATATTCTTCTTAAACACTTGATTTTCAATGAGGCATTACATGAAGATGAACTATTGACTGAAAAATCTTCAAGTATTAATCTATCATTAGGTTCCCTTGTTTAAAACGATATGTCATATCTTTTGAAATTGAGTATTAATTTAGATCTAAGATATGATGATATTACATCACCACGTATTGGAGTTTAGTACTTTTAATTAATATATGTGGTTTACATTATTTTTCTTTTTCTTTTTATTTAAAAATTCATATTTACCTATTTTTCATATAATCATTTATGTATTTGAGGAAAAATATTAGGATTAAATATACAGACACCTACATAGGCCTTATACCACAATGATATTTTAAAATATATATATAACATAGTTCAATGATGGTTGAGGTGCATTGGGGGTAAGATATGTTTCTATGATACTGATTCATGATATATATTTGATGGTCATTGTTGTTTTTGTTTTAATTTGGGAGATTATCTTTATATATAATAATGAGATGAGTTGATACCTATTTATTATATCTATTATATATTGAGACATTATATTTGGTATTTTATTATCTACCATGGTTTTCCCAAGGGAAATTTTATTGGATACATGTGTTCATGAATCCATTAATATACAGATTGGTAATTTATTTAATTTGATTTTCATGGTATATTATATTTGGAATAGTTTTGATAAATAAATATTGATTATTGTTATTGGATAATAATTTCCATGGATTTGTAAGCATCCGTGGTTCTATTTTCCACCCTTTTTTTATTAGAGTTAGACTTGGAGTTGTATGCTTGACATATTTTTAACACTATTAGTGTCCTGTTGTGTCATGTCACATTAATAAAAATTTATTTGTTAATTGACAATCCATATATCCCTATCACTCATTGGTTTGTTTCACAATATCACCATTTACCTAGAGTTTATATATGACATATATCAACTTCCCTTGAAATAAATTATCTCACCAATACAAAATAACAACATATTTCTCTAAATACAACAATTCATCCCATTGATAATGATCACATCATTATAAGACATGATAACAACCATAAATATACCTAAAAAATAATTATACATGAAATATTATATATAATCTCAATAAGGGGAATGGATACATGTTTTTTAGGTCACTAACTAGTTCCATGATATCACATGGCCGAAAAAACATAGAGGAAAATAAATACAATTCTCAAACCTCATCCCCCATCCATGGAAGGAAATTTAAGAAACATTAATAACTAATTTTAGACTATAAAGCCGTCATAAAATGATTATAATATTAGTTATAAAAACTACACCTTATATATATATTATTGAATTTATATAACCTTATTTATCATACTCATATAGAACCCAATCCCCAAAATACTTGACTCTCTAACCATAGCCTAGTGAAAAAAATATCAAAACATTCACCAATATAATTCCTCAAAGAGTTCACTAGCAATAGTAGAGTGAAAAAATTATTATATATTAAATATGATAAGGGTAAATTATTTAAATATATAACATAAAGATCTACAATTCATATGAAAACATGCACTCTAATGTATAAATAATCATCTCCTTATAGAAATATTTTAGTCAATAAAAGGAAGTGAAATAATATAATTGAGTAACAAAAGGATATTATATTTTCTATTGTAATATTTATTTTAAAAATAATCTTATTCATATATAATCAACATTGGTACAAAATAGAGATTCATTATATCTAAAATATATAATATCATTAAATTGTATACTATAATCTGCTCTCTAATGGGTAAAAATATACCATACAACATTAATATATCAAGAATAACCCATATAAGGTCACTTATAGTAGTAATATGTTAAACAAATAGGGAATAAAATGATATATTTTTATAATTATATTGTCATATACTAAATGGGAAAACAATAATACCTATATGAAATGTTCCATCATGACATACTAAAAATTGAAACATCTCACTTAAATCTAAAAAGAATATCTCAACAATATTTTTATCAATAAATATTTATTAAACTTTGATACAAATTTTCCCAAAGAGAAGGAACTATTATGAATAGTTATTAAACAATAAAAAAACTCCCTCCTAAACTCCTATGTAATAAAAAGTATCCCTATATTAAATATGATTACAATAGATACGTTTATATGACTTAGATGAATCCACATGAATGATAATTTCACACAATGACTTAGTTATATGGTCCATTATATATATATCAATGACCTGATCCTTCAGAATAAAAATCATGAACATCCATGATAAACATACTTGTCCTTTCATCACTCTATAATCATGATATAAATCCACTGAAAACAAGGTAGCCTTTCAAATTTTTTTATTCACTCACACTAACATCAAGTATATTATAATCCTAAATATTCTTCCAATTCATTTCCAAATCATTGGATATATGGATTGAAAAAATAATAATCCAATTAAAAAATTATATTCAATTTTTTTTTAAAAATCAAATGACTTTGACAAAATAACTTTCCCTAACTCATCATGTCTTTGAAAAGAAAAAAATCAATTCCCAATTAAGTACTGCCTCAGGGAAATTAAGGTGGAAACCAAAACTACAAACTATAATTTATTGATATCATATTTCAATTCATGATTTCTTAACTACCTTCAAAATTATTAAATAATAGTGTTGTGTTTTATTATCATATAATCATGCATAAATGGAAACCATAAAATCACATATTGTTATGAGACCACTCAAATAAAAATCAAACAACCACTGTATGATATGAATTCATAGAAAAATGTTTTATGGAATCCTTATGATTGTATATATACATAAGATATTTTTATTCCCTCGTCAATGTTCACCATGAAGTTGTTATTTTGGTGAATTATGGCACAAAATAAGGTCAATATATAGTAAATCCCAATAAACTCATTAACTAAAAAAATTCATTTTGGGATCCTAAGCTATCACTGCCTCAAAATTTTTTGCAATAAAAGAGACTCAAATAATTGATATAATGTACATTCAGGAATCGATTTCTGGAGTTATGAAATGTAATTCCAATAACATCACATATAAATGTCATTCATGAAATGTCTACAAATAAAATAAAAAATGAATTTTAATATCATCATATATATAATGTTAAATCATTAAATCATCAATAAATACAAAAAAAAAACATATCCTTGAATGATTAAAATATTGTATTCATCATAGTCATAATTCCTATAAAATATTAATCATCCAAAATTAAACCATGAAGAACTCATTATATCTATTTTGAAATGTACAATTTATGTCTGAAAAAAATCAATTTGTCAAATTCGTTGTATTGTTAAGAAGAACATAACATAAAACAGAATTGATGGAAGAAATATAATTATATAATGGGATTATACATTAAGTTACTAAGGCCTTGAAACAAATCTCCTTATATCACTTTCATATGACCAAAGTGAAATGTGTGAGATGATGATAGATTAATGTGGAGGCTCGACTAACATCGCCCGAGTGGTAATTTCGACTACATTGAACTTTTCTTGTTGGAGATTTCATTCAAGAATAACTTGTTAAAGATAATATTGGGCTTGGTCAAGAGATAACCCCATAGACCCTACCACCCACCAATGATATGAAAAATAGGATTCAAACTGTATGACTCTACGTGTTGAGGTCATCGACCCTTCATTATATATCAATTTTCCATTGTCAAAATATTAGTTATAAACTCTATTGATGATGTTAATATTATTTTCCAGATTACAGTTCCCAATGGCCTTATTGCAAAATGGTCATAGTTTTACAATATTCATATGATGGTCAAAACTCGACATTCACCATTAAATATTTAATCACGTCATTATTAATGAGATATAGTTTTGTTGTTTGTAAAATAATATATCACACATTTTTCCAAAATAGAAATTATTAAAAAATATGAGGTCATTACATTATTCCCCACTTAAGAAAATTTATTCCATAAATTGGAACTTGTTATCTCAGTTGAGAAAATATATGGGTACTTCTGCCTCACTGTATCCTCTATTTCCCATGATTCTTTTTCATATTTTTGGTTCCTCTACAACACTTCGATGAGGTGGGTAGTCTTGTTTAGTTGGTCATTGTTTATATGGTCCAAGATCTCAAACGGCTTCTCCTCATATGATAGGTAATTTTCCAATCATACCAAATTAGGATTTAGTAAATGTGAAGGGTTAGTTATGTACTTCCCCAAGAGAGATATGTGTAAAACATCATGAACATGAGCTATATTTGGTGTAAGTGCAAGCTAATAGTCTGCATTTCTTATGAAATCCTGGATTTCAAAAAGGCCAATGTACATGGGGATATTCATCAATTTATTTATAAAGATCATGAATCTCTTACAAGTATATATTTGAATGAACATTTTTTCACCAATACCAAACTACTGGCCCCTTTGACGGTTGCATCATATATTTTCAGCAGACTCTAAGGATCCTTTATGTGTTTTTGGAAAAAATGAAACTTTTTTGTCATATTTTTCACAAGATCGGGCCCACTAAATAATCTCTCTCCAACTATATCCCAACAAGTTGGAATTCTACATCACTTCCCATATATAGCTTCATTGGGGGAAATTTGATTACTCAAACGGAATCTATTTTTTTGAACAAAAATAATAGGATATGTTGATCCCAACCACATTTAAATTCCCTTAAGATTATAATTAGAATCTACCCAAGTGTTTGAATAGTCCTTTCATATTATCCATTAGTTTGAGGGGGATAGGCCATACTAAAATTGAATTCACTACTTAGAGTATGTGGAATACTTATCCATAATTTTGATGTGAACCGTCGATCATGATCCGATATGATAGAGAGTGGTAACTTGTACATAATTACTGGTTCCCTCACATATATCATAGAAATACATTTAAGAGAGAAATAATCCCAAATTACGATTAAATGAGTAGTATTTGTGGGATGGTCCTCAATATCCTATATATCATTTTTTCATTTAGATGTTATTTGGAGACCATCAACAAAGTCTATAGTAAAATTTTCCCACATCAATTCTGGTATGGGTAGTGGTAGTAATACCCTATAAGAAGTCATTGACCTACCATAACTTGATGAAATGGTAGCCACCATATAGTGTAGTGTGAAATTTCCCGTTTTATGTTATCCGACCATTAATGACGACAAAGTTCCCGTTACATTTTATTGATTTTGGGATGTATATAGAATGAATATCTATGATCTTAATCCATCAGATAATTCATTATTTCTAGAATATATGGAACACATAGTCATGTATAAAATTTCAGTATACCTTCATGATCAATATTAACCTCAAGAAAATACCCATCCTTTACGGCCTATATCATCATCTGAAAAAAAGTATCATATCTTTTATATTTCATTATTTTCTGTAGAAATGATGGTTAAGAAATAATTTTGGATAGGTTTGTCTATATCCCTACCCTTGTAATTCCCATATCCAGGTTTTCTAGGTCCCTGATCAGAGGATCTCCATGAATCCTCATCATATATAGAACAACATGGTCTTTCCAGCATAATGCATAAGTGACTTTTTTCTCTTCCATGAAGGTAATTAATTGATCATTCATAGTCTTTCATAATTCCCAACCATCTCCTTTATCTCATTTTAAATTTCATTTAAGTGAAAATTAAATTAAAACTTTGGTGGTATGTGTATATATATCACATCTCTTCCTATGATGATTTTTAATCCATGTATTAAATGAAAAAACCACCACATCTATCTCCAGGTAATGTGTATCACTACTCGAAATAGCACCTATACCCACGATTTTAAACCATGGGTATAGCCATTGAAACCGTGGGTATAGGATATAGCCACGGTTTCAAGAACCGCCAGCTGTAGTGCCGTCGCAATAGGGCTATACCCACAGTTTGCATAGAACCGTGGGTATAGATGAAGAAAAATTCAAATTACCCACGGGTTAACAAACCGTAGGTATATACATCTATACCCACGGTTTTCAAACCATGGTTATACTGATTTAAATCTCCCCATATGTAACCACGGTTTGCAAATAGTGGGTATACTGATTTAAATCTCCCCATATGTACCCACAGTTTGCAAACCGGGGGTATACTGAATTAAACTCCTGAAATGTACCCAAGGTTTGGAAAACCGTGGGTATAGAATTGTTCCCCATGGCGAGTAGATGCAACTCCACCTCCCTACCATTCTTAAACTACAGAAATATAAATCCTGCCATTCAGATATATCAAAAATCAACAATAATATGAAAATACCTACTCTGGTATATCAATCCCAACATGAAAATTCAATGGAAATTAGAGGACCTCGTCAAAGCATCTTGACTAAAAGACAGAGGAAGACTCACATTCTTACCCTAACTGTAGAATGGGTGTATATTCCCATTCCCTATAAAGATTTTTCTTAGCAGATCCTAGAAATGATGGAATCTAGGACATCAATTCCTAAACATATCCTACAATCCTTCCAAAATGCCATCGCATCAGTGGAAATAGCAAGGAGTTAGGTCTAGTTCAGTTCAAGGATATGGTATGCAATGATCTGATAATATTTCAAGTGTTCAGCCCTTCATTTCATCCACCTGTCATCCAACCTCAAAACATCCTATTTCATTTCATTCAATAAATGAAGTGGAACCAAACATGGCCTAATGGGAACACCAATTTAGCGTCTTCAAGAAAACCAGTACAATTGAAATAAAAGATGCTCACCTTTTTGGGCATCAAAAAATGAAGTAGGGTATCAGATGATAAAGATCTTGGACAATTTTGGGAAGATCCCTCGCCTAGATTCATAGGGATAAAACTGAGAATTGGACATGAGAATTCAGCATGATATGAAAATCACCCACCCCCACCATAAATAAATTCCAAATGTTTGACCCCATTTGATGAAGGCATCCTTTATAAAATTATCATATCACATATATTCAATGTTTAAAATCATCAGTGAAACTTACCACATTGGTGTGTACAATACCAGGTGAAACACAAACTACACTGATACCAGACTCAGTAGGCAGCCGCTTGTGGAGGACACTGCTAAACATGATCTTCAATGAAACAGCGACACTGTTTTATATTTCATTGTTCAAAAAAAACAGAATATCGTGCAGATTAAAAAAAATTCCCATCCCATTCAAACACTTTTCCTACTTTTTCTAAATGTTTAGAGTGAAGTTGAGGGTTTATAAGGCCTTTAAATCATTGGACAACCAAACACCGTACAGCTTCATGTGCACCTGTACAAGCTTGTTGCTGGAGTATCCCACTAAACCGGTGAACTTCATTTCACCAGAAATAACATTTATATCTTCAGAGCTGACAAAGAAAAAATGATGTATCTATTTAAAGAAAGAGATAAATTTATCTCAAACCCATAATTTTGGTGCAAATAATGCAGTAATGAAATGAAACACGGTAAAAAATAAGCTAATAAATCATGTAGATGTAACGAGTAAACGAGCAAAGCAATGAGATTGGACATGCTCATAAAGTTTTGCACTTTAAATTTAAGAAGTAATATGTAAAAGACAATGAATTGTTCAGAAAAAAGAACTTACAACAGAATTCATGTTAATAATTCGACTTAGAGAAGCTCTAATAAGAGATGGCAAGAGCAAAACTGTAAGTAGTGTTGGAGCCAAATGATTCACTTGCATATGTTTCTCATATCCATCCTTTGAAAACTTCTGTTGTTCTAATTATAATAAAATGTTATCTCATGTTGAGTTATTTGTGTAATATTCCTCAACCCTATCACAACCTGAACCACTTTATGTCTAACCCAAACCTGTTTAACTCATGTCATGTCCAGATATCATGTCAAGTTAAAAATTGTCACCTCCAATTGAGGAAAACAGAAAATAATTTTGAAAAATCTAATACAGAAATCAGATGCCCCCATCAAACAGTATTGGCCTCCTACAATGAACATTAAAAACCTATGATCAAAGCACATGAAGGAATAATAAGTCATTTACCATTGGAATTCCCAAATCCTTAAGATCCCCATCACCCATGTGTAACAAGGCTGCCATGTCAACCTAGAAAACATGAAAACATGAATACATTAAAACAGAAAAGAAAGAATGTGTAGGAATGAGTTTAATTGAAAAGATAAAATAAATAACCCTAACTTATGGTTAACAATTAATAATGAAAATATTTACAACGTATTAATGCACTTATGTTAGTTTATTTCTCTGACCAAAAGAACTAGATTAACCTAGGCAGAATCAATGGAATTGACCATAGAGAGGTACGCGATTTTAGAACGATCTTGCAGCCAATTTATTCGACTCATTCATGAATGAAAGAGGTGGACATATCTTGTAAAACATCCTTTGAAATTGATATCTCGCTTCTATGTTTATTAATTTTCTTTAAATATCATTTAAATTCATGTTTTAAAATTCTGTTTGAAATGATTTTTTCTTACAAATCACCAGGTTAACAATTAAGTAATGTCAGGCTCTTGCAGATCAGTCGTGTTCTTTGTGGGATCGACCTTGGACTCTCGGTGTTCTACAACTTAGTAGTATAGTGAAGGATCAATTATATTCATCAATTCTAAACGTGATAGTCAATTGAATGTAAAGACATCGGTCAGCGAGTCAAGTAACTTCACCTGTTTCAATTATAGAAATACCATTTTATCCTTCAATCAATACTTGTACATATCTTCCAGTTTCAAAATCATAGGTCTCATATGGGTACACAAACATGTACATGAAAATGAAGGCATTGTTCTAGAAGTTCCATAGAATCATCATGTGCTTTATTTAGTGTTTTAACATATTCATACTAGAGTGACTGGGATGAGACCCTTTCCTCTATCACCATGCCTAGTGAACCAGGAGCTTCCAAGAGCAACTTGACCCATTTTAAAGATAGTTCTCTAATTTAAAATTTTTGATGGTTAAATACATGATCCTCCCCCGCCCCCCTGCCCAGCCCCTCCCCATCCCTCCCCACTGCCCAGCCCTCACCCTCCCCCCTGCCCAGCCCTCCCCCTCCTCCCTGCCCAGCCCCTCCCCCTCCATCCCCACTGCCCAACCCCCCCCCCCCTGCCCACCCCTCCCCCTGCCCATCCCCCTCCCCCTCCCCTCCCCCTGCCTAGCCCTTTCCCTGCCAAGCCCCCTCCCCCTCCCCCTGCCCAGCCCCTCCCCTCCCTCCCCACTACCCATCCCTCCCCCTGAATCTCCCTGCATAAAATATATATATACATGACATGTTTTATTTGGATGCAGACCCAACCAGGTAAGGTACTGAAACTGTTTGAAAACACCCTAAAATTTTGATAAGGTACTACAACTCACTGTATTATAGAATAGATTATGACAGAAAAAATATATAAAATCGGGTGTCCAACTAAATATGTTCCCTTAAGGTATGTTTATTTAAGGTAATACAACTCACTGTAATACAAAACAGATTATAACAAAAGAAATACCAGTCAAACTGATGAAGAATGTGATTATCACTGTATCATTTACTGCTTGAGTTGTAAACAATATAAACATCAATACATCCTATCTTGTTGAAGAGTTAGTTGGGAAAAAAATACCTTCATCAATCCTTACTGAGACATAAATGATACACATCTCTTAAGTTTCTTCTCCATGTTTGTAAATTGAAGGTATTCATTCCATCGGCTAATGCACATTCACCAATATTTTGGTTCATCGCTATGCTGGGATGAGAACAATCAACATATGTCTAGCAACTCAGAGAAATGATCCATTGAAATCAATATACAGTGGAGTCAATAGTGAAAACATATCACCTGCATTCATATATTGGATGAAAGGGAGGTTAACTCCATGATTTTACAACCAATAACCTGCATTCATATAGTGTGTAAATGAAAATGAAAAATGATGCATGGTAGGGAGGTTAATTCCACATTTTTAGGAAAACATACCTATTGTAGAGATCTGGCACTTATTATGGGAGGATTCCCTTGATCTCTTCATGTACAGAGTAAGTCACCTGCAACATATAAATAAAAATAATCAATATTCATCTTAAAAGATGAAGTGCGTAATAACATATTAAAAAGTATTATGCGAAGGGAAATAATACAAATTGTCTAGGAGATTATTTCAATGATATTATGAGAACATACCTACTGCTGGGCGAGCAACACATCGGTCAAGATTCGATTGAAGTGGCTGCTCTGGGCAGTTTTGTTAACATCCACCTCACCAGTGCACTTGCTTTGTGTTTCCAGTGCACCCTTCAAGAACACTTTCAGCTTCCAGAATGTTGATTCACTCTGGATCTCACATACCAATTATGGCCAGAAACAGAGAGGAAACAGAGCATTTGTGCTGCAATGAATAGTCAGAAATTTCAGGTTTAATGATAGAAACCAGAAGTGTTTACCTTCAACTGGAAGACAGTGCCCCATTGATGATTGTTCATAAGGTGCTGAATAATGGTGATGTCCTGGGAGTGGTCGATCCTCTAATGCGCCATGGTAATCAACTAAATTAGATGGAAATTCATTTCTGGGAGCACTTCAAGTCCCACTGCATCATATTATGAATATATGAGTCTGGGGTTAAATTGGATATTTGAGGATGCAGTTGAGTAAAAATAAAACTTTTCATGATGTAAAAAATGGTGTGGTGAAACCATACCTTTAGCGACGGTGGATAAGTCGACACTGTGTCCAGCTCCTCCCCCAGCCCCTCCCCCTCCCCACATCCCCCTCCCCCTCCTCTTGCATTGACCAACCCCTCCCCCTCCCTCCCCACTGCCCATCCCCCCCTGCCTAGACCCTCCCCACTGCCCAACCCCTCCCCCTCCCTCCCCACTGCCCATCCCCTCCCCCTCCCCACCTGCCCAGCCCCTCCCCCTCCCTCCCCACTGCCCTACCCCCCTGCCTAGCCCCTCCCCTGCCCTCCCCACAGCCCAAACCCCCATTCCCATCCCCTCCCCACTGCCCAACCCCTCCCCACCTGCCCTGCCCCTCGCCCTCCCTGCCCACTACCCAGCCCCTCCCCCTCCCTCCCCACTGCCCAGCCCCCCTGCCCAGCCCCTCCCCCTCCTCCCCACTAAACATGCTTTTTATTTTGTGTTTGAAGTCTTCCTAAAACACACAAAACCACATTTAAAAATTAGAGAAAGGAAAGCTGAAAACCAGAAAATGCATATGAAACATCTAAATCAGTTAGTCAGCTATGAATATTCATATAACTGTCAGATCACATACCAATCAGTGCCTTTACGTTTAAAGAAAAAGATCAGAAGAAACTAAACCTTCTCAACTCCTTCAATAGATGATCTCTTCTGCTTTAAAGTGGAGGACACTGTAAAACTCGCCTGATGAACATCCTCTGCATGTCGATTTTATGAAAAATAGATTACATGAATATAGCCCCCTCCCCTCCCAGCCCTCCACTGCACCCCCTCCCAACCTTCCCCTCCCATCCCCCCCAACCCTCCACTGCATCCCCCAATCCCAAGCCTCCCCTGCACTGCTAAGGCCAAGATTAGATGGCAAGATAATAATTAACACACCAAACCATAAAAACAAAAATGGAATGTGAATATAACCTCAAGAATTGTCAAATAACATCCCCGATGAAAACATAATCCAAAATTAATTTCAATGCATAATGAAATTCACATACAAGAAGTCCACCAATACAAAAAAAATTAAAACTCCAACACTAGTCTCTCTGCGAAGTCAAAAATAGAGGGGATTAATATCCCCCCCATCACCATCACCGTCATCCCCATGTACAACATCTTCATCATCAGCATCATCATCACCAGCAACAACATCATCATCATCATCAGAAGCAATCTCATCACCAACAACAGCATCAACAACATCCTCTCCAGCTCTATCGCCACAGCCGTCATCACCACTAGGACCCTCATGGGAATCACCCGAGGAATTATGTAAAGAGTGCATTGATGCCATACATGAATCAAAAGTGGCAGCAACCTTTGGTGGTAGTGACTTACTCAACATTGACATAACTTTCATGAAATGTTCATTCATTACCTTACTTTTTTCACTCTCCTCTAATACTATTTTATTTCTCGTAGCTAATTCATCATGCGTAATTTCCAACTCAGAGGCCTTAGAGGCATTAGAGGAGTCCGATGATGACCAATACCTTGAGGGGACAATGTTTTTTCCTGGTCTACAACAGACTCTTCCTGGATGCTCCACACCTAACACCTGACTCAAATGATCATTTGGACCTATGTTGTCAGCTTCCTCATCCATGGCCTCCAAGGCAGACTGTTGAAATTATACACATATTAAATTATGAATTTCGTATAAATTTTTGAAATATATATAAAAAAACTTACAATTTTTTCTTTTGTTTGTGAATTAACTGTAGTTCCATCTTTTCTTTTCCTACTAAAGAAAAATAATTTGGCACAAGGTACATGACCTTCAATGACCCATTCAGCTTGCTGCATATGAGAAATGCACAAATTTGGATTACAACCATATATGATAAATGCAAAAAATTGGATTGAACTTACTAGCCGCTTCTCATGATCGGGCATTTTAGTGCGCCCCAATGTGTGTAGATATATCATTTCATCATTGTTTTTTTGTTTTTCGCTGACACTTCCTAAGAAACAAAAAACAATACAAGTAATAAGAATAAAATTTTATATAAAAACCATTAAAGATGGGTAGTACCTTATACTGTTCAGTCTTCCAATGTGCGATCATTTTTTTATAATGACTTTTTGGACAGTCAGGGTTTGTGGGTACACCCTCTTACTCAGTACCCACTCTACTCCTCCAACCAATATGTAACTCATACTTGTATGACCACCAATAATCTCCAAGATCACTAAACCTAGCAGATTTGGTAGCTTAACTGTTAGGAAAGTTAAATCGACTCTGCAACGAAAATTTTAAGTCATATAAATACATTACTTATACAAATATAAATTTATAAAATTTCCGTACCCATATCTGCACCCATGCCCTATCCTTGATGTCAACACTGATATGTCTCCATGAGACCGGTTCCACCGGAACGATATTATGATATTTGGATAATGTAGCCATGAAACTTCTACAATCCTTAGCATTTTTACCTACCATTTGATTTTGAGGATTGAATACACCATAATTTGTGTTTCGCGATTCCAGGCATCCCACATTCAAGTGCGCCCACATCTCCTACTAGAAGATCCCACTAAATAACATAAGAGGTGAAAATAGAAGAGTTAAGTGAAAATAAAATAAGAAAAAAGTAAAATGCTATAATTTTAAACATTTTTAATAAAAAACCTGATGAAGGCTTCTGAATAGGCTGTAAGGCATCTGTGGACTGTGCTGGATCAGCATCCTCTGAAGGAAGTATATGTTCCACAGCATTCTCCGGCAAATCTTCATGAACAGGAGTGGAAACTGAAGGAACAGACTCAATATTTGTATGATGGATGGTAGGAAAAGGAGGTGGCATAGACATGTCAGAATATGCATAGTAGGTCTGGGGATACATGAATGGATATGGAAATTGTGGAGGTGAGAACATCGGTCGAGTCGGCGTGGACATGGAATGGGAAAAAGAGGGTAAATGGGATGATGAAGACAGCATGTATGGGAATATCCTAGGGGTCTCAAGCAGAGGGTGGACATGTGTGGTAGATGGGATGTCCACTGATGGGTCAGTGTGGGGATTGGTAAGACGGGAGCTCCGCCTAGGTCTAGGAGGATCCCTGCTCAGTCCCATACTAGGAAGATGAATCTCTGATGTTATATATCCCTAAAATAAATTTGACCAAAAATATGAACTTCATATTATATGTAATGGGGAAGATAAATATTAGAATTATTATACTCACTGAATACAACTCACGCTTGCGTCTAACAGGATCAACATCAAATAATCTTTTCTTGCGAGCTTCTGTAGTTTTCTTCATAATATGTATAAGAATGAAATAAATATTTTTTAGCAACAATTTTTACAAATCATACATACAACTTAGAAGCCAAATAAGAAAAAAAAATTCATAACAACTTTCAGTAATGATAATTTACAACCATGTTATAAAATTTTTAAAACCACATTTTAAACCCAGTTTTCTAAATTGAAATAAATATAATTAAATTAAATGAAACCAAACAATACTAAAACAGACATATCATTCCAAACTAAAAATAAATTAAAGTAATAACATTCGTACAACCCTGATAAACTCATGTCAAGGTAAACTGAATGAACTCTGAATATATATGGTTGCTTTTATATATTACCCTCCACTACCTCAGGTTCAACATCATCTCTCACAATGGGACAATTTGTGTCATCAAATACAATATTTTTGCTAACACTGATGGGGGAGTCAATGGTGACAATTTCATCCCCAGCATCATAAAAAATATGTCTTGGGATTAATTCATTAATGACACTGTAATCAGGGTTTAGATGATCTTTCACATAAAACACTTGTTTTTTCATTGATGCCAAAACGTATGGTTCACCGGTATGCAGGAATCGACTCATGTCCATAACTCTAAATCCACAATCATAAATAAATGTACCATGTCGCGTCATTGAATCAAACCATTTACATTTCATCATAGTGACTCGACCTTGAGATTATTAAACCAATAACAATATTTTCTCAACCATTCCATAATAATACACATCTTCATATCGAGGTCGAATATCTGATGCACTGGCATAACAATATGTTCTAGCAGTTAACATAACACCATCATGCTGTGTTATCATTTTCACTACTTTATCAGTTGTAAAAAATTTATATCCATTGATTATTAAAGATTTGCAGTCACGAACCAAAGAATTGGGACCAAAAGCCAATGCTCTTAATTCTTGAGAATTGAAGTCTGTAGGTAAACTCAATACCTGAAATACATATGAGTAATATAATTAAATATATATCTATATTTTAAGGTATATAATTTATTGGTCATACCTTAGATTTCAAACAAGCTGGGAACTCTTGGCTATGCATGGCCTCTCTCCTTCTCAATGGCAAAGACTGATGAACTCTACTTATAATTTATTTATGTTCTCTACATAAAATGACAATAAAAGTATAAGGTATATGTGATATGATATCGTATGAGATAACATATATATATATATTCAAATTACTTACTTGATATAGGCGTCGAACAAACCAAAATTAAACAAGACTGTACAATGTGCCATATCCTGCTCTTCAAAGCTCAATGTAACCAATGTATATGACCCGACAATTCCACCTATTTGGGGAAGAGATGGAAATGAGGGCTGAATTTCCTCATTGTGCTCATATTCATTTCTCATTGGTCGATTATGTCTTGTTCTCACATCAGACAAATACATTGAATAAAAATCCATACATTCTTGGGCCAGATAACTCCTCACAATGGAACCTTCAGGATAATTCTTATTTCGGACATATGATTTCAAAGTGCACATATTTCTTTCAGTGGGATACATCCACTGAAAAGCGACTGGTCCCCCAAGAAGTGTCTCAGTTGGAAGATGAACTGTTAAATGCAACATGTAAGTGAAAAAGGATGGAGGAAATTTTTTTTTCCAACTCACACAGAATTAACGGAGCCTCTTACTCCATTTTTATCAAGAATGATTTGGATAACCTTTTAGAACAGAGGTCTCTAAAAATGACACAACCGAATCAGTTCCACTCTTACATTATTGGATAGAAAATGCCGAATTGCTATTGGAATCAATTCATGAAGCAGGATGTGATAATCATGAGTTTTTAGGGATTTCAATTTCAAATGTCATCTGTTGAATCGCTTAGATATGTTGCTGGAATAGCCATATGGAACCTTGATATTCTCCAATATTTCCAGAAATCGATATTTCTCTGCCGGTGTCATCACAGAAGAAGCACAGGGAACTTTCCATTTGTTTTCACCGATACAAACAGGATGTAGTTCTGGTCGAATACCCCAATTCAATAAATCCCGATGAGATCGGAGGTCATCTTTGGTCTTCCCCTTAATATTCAAAAGAATTTCAAGAAACATTCCATATATATTTTTCTCAATATGCATTACTTATAAACAATGACGTAACAAATTAGTAGACCAATATGGAAACACAAAAAAATACTTCTCTTTTTCCAATTGTAATTGACCACATATCATCATTCTTCCTCTTTCGAGATTTCAACTGACCTTTCCCTAATGAAAAGATGAAATCTTTCAATTCCTCAAGCACATCACTTCCAGACATATGTTGAGGTGGTTCTTCAGTGTCAACATTATTATCAAACCTCCGATGATTCTTCCTGTATTGATGATCCATTGGAAAGAATCGGCGATGCCCCATGAAACTAAAACTACGACGATATTTAATCCTTATCGATCATGTATTCTTCATACAAATAGGACATGATAGTTTTCCCTTTGTGCTCCACCCAGACATCATTTCCTAGGTAGGGAAATCATTTATGGTCCATAGAAGGGCATCACGCATCTGAAACGTATTCTTTGAAGAAGCATCAAATATATGCACACCTAAATCCCAAAGTTGTTTCAACTCTTTTATTAAAGGCTTCAAGTAGACATTTATATCATTACCAGGATCCAATAGTCCAGATATCAGTATAATCAAGAATGTGAAAGTTGTTTTCATAAACATCCACGGAGGAAGATTATAAACATGAATAAAAACCGTCCACGTGCTATAAGCAGTAAGTATCTGACCAAAAAGATTAAAACCATCACATAATAGGCCCAATCTGACATTACACACCTCAGCTGAAAAATCAGGATGTTGTGCATCAAATGTCCGCCATGATAATCCATCTAAATGATGGACCAGGTCATCATTACCTTGAATTCTCTCAGCATCACGACATTGCATATTGACTGAGATTTCTGGAGACATGAATAAATTTTGAAGTCTGGGAATCAATGGAAAGTGCCACATGACTTTCTGTGGCACACGAGATGGTGTTCCATCTGCATTTGTTTTCCATCGAGATGTACCACATTCTTTACAGTCATTATGGTTAGCTATTTCCTCCAAATATAAACTGCAATCTTTTAGACAAGCATGGACTTTATTAGTAGAAAATACAAGCTGATTAATTAACATCCATTCCATGTAATGATTGGAGGGAATATCTGCTCCATCAGGAAGAAAGTCCTTCAAAATTGTAAGAATATAATAAATGGATGTATTAGAAATCCCATACATGGTTTTTCCATGATATAACCGAATTAAAAATTCCAACTTGGTCATTTTAGTACATTCTTGATATACTGGAGTTCTGGCATCATCCAATAAATGTTTCACTCTCTCAACATCATCGTCTTCAACATTTTCCTCATGTGTACTGATATCATTGTCTTCTTGCACCGACATGTTATCTCTCTCGGAATGATGCACATATGGAAACCGATCAAATATCAAATTCTCCATGCCACTTCGTTCATTTCGTTTATGAACAGTCAAACATTGACTCGTCTCTCCATGGTGAAACAAACATTATAGTTAGCTTGAAATCCAAATTTCATTAAATGGTAACTAACTTCTTCTCGTCTTAACCATGGTCTTCCAACACAATTATAGCAGGGACACTATATACATCCTCCATCTGACACATTGTTAAATGAAAAATATAAAAAAATCTCCAAATTACATTGAAACTTGGTTGAAATCTGATCGGTACGATACATCCAGCTTCTATCCATTCTATAACAAGAAAAAAAAATCATTCAATCAACAATGTAAATCATATTTAAAAAATTCATTACAATAAATTTTATTATTAAATTAATCATTGCATATTAGTAGCTAGAAAAACATAATTAATGACAAGAGGAGTCCATGATTGAATAAGTATCAATAATAAGAATGAACAGGATAAACCATCTTTCTATATTTATTTTCCATGTAAATCTAGAAAGGATCACATTGGATATCATTGTAAATCCTAAACCTGGATAAGAAATACGAGATCTATTTCCATTACAAGGATAATAAATAATATCTAGAAATAATAAGAATAATAACAAACAAATGATAAATTATATTTAAATCTCAAGGACTGATTAAATTCTATGTAAATGGTTTGGTTGCTTGGCTTAAAAAATCATGCTCTAACCATGTGAAGTTAACTACCTATTCAAGTCACCTGCATGGTTTTAAGACATAGTTTTTTACACCCTATGACAATCATGATGTTGATTCTCTTTATAGTTACATAGTTACCATGTAATTTTTTCCATGTTAGCTCTAAAAGTACCCCTACCATATATCACCCACCACTCCTCTCCAATATGCTTAATAGTTACGTTGGGGGACTACACTATTCCCTCTAACCATTATCACCATTAAATTCTTCAACCCCCCCCCCCCCAATCTCCCAAAATCTACCCAATACATTACCCAATAAATGTAATAACTCAAATAAACTCTTAATAAAGGCTTAAAATAAGGCATAATGCACCTAGAAAGTGTGTGGTTGTTCCATTATCCCCATCTAATGACTTGTTGACCATAATATGTGTCTCTAGAGGTCTAAATCTAACAAGTAGGTCTAGTAATACTAAACACATGATTCCTTATCACATTTATCATCCTTAATATGTATGTTCATCCATAAAACCTTGACAAGAGGCTTCATATTCCTTCATAGTTCCTTTATTCATCGATCAACAATCCATATTGATCCTTTCTCAAACAAATCATTTACCCCCAACACAACATTATCAATATCAATTACATTTGAAGGATAATTATTGAAATTTATAAGTAGGAATGCATGGGAAACATAATATATAATAGAAAACTGATGAATTTGATGATACTCAGAGGAGATGGAGCCGAGAGGGGGGAGCAGGGGCGTCGCCCGAGGTGGGGGAAGCAGGAAAAGGCCTTAATGTTGAGGCAGAGGTGAAGTCTAGGAGGTCCAGGTCGAGAGCGGAGGCGGAGGCCGAGAGGCGGAGACGGGAGGTAGGGTTGAAGTGGGGGGAGTGCAGCGGAGCCCGGACGCAGAGCCGGGAGGCAAAAAAGTATCTGATGAACCTAGAAAAATGTCACCCTCTATACCCATCATGGAAATATCAAATGAAATGATATTTCTCCCCTTTATAAAATAAACATAGCACTATTTTTGTTTGAGTTTTTGAAGTGTAAAAATTTCATGGATAGTTGCATGACTTTACATTGCACAACATAATTAATGGGAATAATACGATTCTATGCTTACCATACATGTTAGGTGTAACTTCACACCATAAAATTTTGTCCAGAAATCATTGTTTTACTCTGCATGGATGGGCCTATGGAAGTCAAACACATTGAATAAGTCACACATTATGGGAAAACATGTTGTATTTGGGATATTATGCTAGTTAAATTCTATAGTAAAGTGCTTTAATTTCAGCATTGAGGACAACAATAATGATCCTTGGGTGTTCACATGTCATTTTGGAGGATCTGTCTAGTGTCAAACACCTTGTAAAGAATATCATATTCCCAAACTAGTTATCATTTCTATAGGATATGTCACCATTCCCCATGATTGAGTGAGAATGAATGAATAGGGTATAAAAGGACCCTTGAAGAGAAAAACCCACAAGCACTTCATATACTTTTATTACTTGTATAGATTTCATGGTCTTATCAAGCCTTGTTAAATTAATCACACCCTCTATAATATCTTATCCATGTAATACCATCACTCATTGTGATATTTTCCCCCATTTTGAGAGTCCCACATGGAGATATTGATGATAGTTTTTATGCCCGTGATGATTGTTTTAGGGAAACTGATGGCTAAAGGATTATGTATAGTAATAGAGGATAACATGGTGCTAATTAGAGAGATCTTGTATCATAAGGATAGAAACTATTGTTTTAATTAGTTTTATGACCAGTAATAATATTAGTTAAATAATAAAATTGATAAATATGAATCTCACATGAATAAAATAATGAACCCAAGAAATCCATAGGAAAATCATTCATAGTGATTCTAAGTGAACATTTAAGGAATTTTGAACATTTGGACAAGAAGTTATCAGAAATTTACACACTATAGATAGCTAGGTTGATTTATTTCCCACTCTATCGACCATAATCGGTCAAAAATAATTTTTATGCTTTGGATAAATTTATCTATACCCTAAGAAGAATGAAATCTACAAAAAAAACATACATGAAATTCTAGAAAAATGAGGGAAATTGAAGTGAAATGACTAGGGGGAAAAATCTGCCACTTATTCAATGAAAATCAGCTAGTAGAAATTGGCCAGTCAACTTGCTGAGGCATTTGATATAAGAATCGATAATTAGTTTAAAAAGAATAAAAAATCAACGAGAAAAAATTACAAACCTAAATAGAATGAATCGGTGGGGACGTTGCCGGAGGAGAGGGATCCGAAAGGGGGAAGGAGAACGTCGCTAGAGCTAGAGGAAGGGAGGTGGATGCCGAGACGTTGAGGTGGAGATGAAGGCCAGGAGGTCGAGGTCAGGAGCGGAGGTGGAGGCAGGAGAGGGGATGAGATGGCCGGGAACCAGTGGTCGAATGGCCAGGAGGCGGAGGTCAGAGAGTGGATTAGAGGGCTGGGAGGCAGAGGTCGGATAGCGGAGAGGCAGTGGCTGGGGAGGGGAGGAGAGGGCCGGAGGCGGAGGTCGGGAACCTAGGGGAGGAGAAGAACCGATTATAGAGCGCGAGAGTGAGGAGGAAATCCGGGATGGGGGGGGGGTGGAATTGTGGATTGAATACCCACGGTTTTAATAAAAATTTGGGTATCGATAAACAAAAATGCCTATTCCCATGGTTTGGTATGAAAATCTCACAACCAATAGTGACTACTTCTCCTAGTAACTTGATATGCTGCACACCTGTCACAGTAACTCAACCTACCACACATCATCTTCACCTCATGGTCAGTTGACACCAACACTTTTGAACAAAAAACTCAAACATAAGTAAGAATATGCAATGGAAACTTAATAAACAACGGTTTACCAACAAAAATAGATAGATGAACTAGCAAAAAGAATTTATTTAAGAAAAACATAAAAGGGAAAAAGTAGAAAATCATTTGTCTACCATGAAACATTGTCTTTAAAGTCTTATGCCAAAATCAAACCCTTAAAACATTCCATCTGTGATGATTCAATGTTTAGGATTCATTGGTAGTTTCACTTTACTATTGTCTAAGGAATCAACAATAGGACCACTCAAGAAGTTTCCAAATTTAGAAGTAAAAAATTTTCAGAAAAATTAATATAAATCAGAGTAGGTAAAATGTTCTGTAGCTCAACGTGACCCACAAACCCTCTCTCTTAGCTCTAAAACTAGCTATTAGAAGCCTGATAATATCACTTATTTGATTAAAAAAATTCTCCCAAATCCCCCCACACTTAGAGAATTGCAGAAACTAAGAAACAACATTCAAACTTGCAACAACCTCCTCAAAATTTCTAGAAAGGATTCCTAAAACTATTTGTAAATTAAAGAGAACTGAAGAAACACATTTGAACGATTTGAACTCAACATCCAAAATTTAATTTCCAATGTCCACAAAAGAATTAAATTTTTTGAACCTTTGATATTGCGGCTGTAAATCATCACACACAACAACTAACTCACCAGGAAGAAACATTTCATGAAATTGCACTTGTTCAAAATGAACAAGATCTTGTTTTTTAGATGTGTATAAACCAAAAAATTCCCTAATGTTATAGATTTGTAGACATTCATCCTAAGATGGGAAAATATCATAAACAATCTCATATATTCTCGTAATAATAATTTACAAAACAGCCTATAAATTGGTATTTATAGAAGGAACTCGATCATTAGATGCATGACATTGAGTTACATCTTCTTGAGTAATACATTCAATGGGCTAGGGAATTATAATCTATGTAACCTCTAGAGAAAAAGAAAAAGAATCATATATGAACTAAATTTTAATGAACTCATTCTCAGCAACATCAATTAGGTTAAAAATTAACTCGTGTTTTTGCTTTTTTAAAACCATAATCTCCTCTGTATCATCAACATCCTGGAGGGTTTGTTTTCCTTTGGACACATCAATGATAGCACCACCAGTAGCAAGGAATGATCTACATAGTATGATTTAATAAAACCCTAAAATTTTGATCATTGATTGACAAATTTCCAGAAATTATTCCAGAACTTATTTCCAAAAGGATGAACTAGCTGGGAGATTACATCTTGATACTCAGTAAGATGTACAATATTACCTTGTATAAGAGAAGTTGAGGCGGAGGCAAAGGCCAGGAGGTCCAGGTCGGGAGCTGGGATGCGGAGCCGGGATGCGGAGCCTGGAGGCAGAGCCGGGATGCAGAGCCAGGACGCGGAGCCGGGATGCGGAGCCGGGACGCGGAGCCGGGACGCAGAGCTGGGACGCGGAGCCGGGATGCGGAGCCGGGAGGCTGAGGCCGGGGAGGGGAGTCAGAGAGGGGAGGAGAGGGTCGGGAGGCGGTGGTCGGGGAGGGGAGGACAGGTCCGGGAATCAAGGGTCAGGGAGGTAGGGTTGAATGGTGGGAGAGCCGAGTGAGGAGGAGCCCGATACTTCGGGCACGATGGATGTTTTAATACCCACAATTTTAATAAAACTGTGGGTAAAGATAAATAAAAACAACCTATTACCACGGTTTATAAAACTGTTGGAATATATGTGTGGGTAGAAACCCCATTCCCAGTAGTGTAGGATAATTCTATTATCGATGCATCAACATTCAAGTATCATAAGAAACCACTTTGTCAATTTTCATGAGGACACGCCCAAACCCTTTCAAAGATTCATCTCTAGAAATAAAAAATCATTCACTAATAGAGGGTAGAGTTAGAATAGGTGAAGTAATCAATATATTCATTAACTTCTGGAAACCTTCTTCACAATCCTTTGTCTAGATAAATTTATCCCCATTTCGAGTTTACTTTGTCTGTGGATTAGAATGTGATGAAATATTTTTGACAAAATATCTATAATATCGTGCTAAAACATGGAAACAATGAATATCTAGTACTTTTTAATAATAATTACACTTCTCCATTACCATTTTTTAGGGTTGGGTTAACATTGATTCCTTAATAGGTTATAATGATTTCCAGGAAAGAAACTTTATTTAACCAAAATTCATATTTTCATAAAGTTCAAAATAACATATCATTCTTATGTTTTTGAAATATAACCCATAGATAATCCTAATGCTCCTAAATAATTTTATAATATTATAGAATATCATTAATAAAAACTAAAAAAATTTATCATGGCATTCCTTAAATACATTATTCATCAAATCTATAAAAATAGAAGTAGAATTAGTCAAGACAAAGGGAACAAGAAATAAATCCCATTTCACATATATGGATCAGAATAAATTCATCGGAATATCTTTTTTTCACCATTATTTAATGATAACTAGATCAAAGATCAATATTTGAGAAGAATTGAGATCTTAGAAGTTGGTCAAATGAATCATAAATTCATGGAAGAGGCTACTTGTCTCACCGTGATCTTGTTATGTGCACTATAATAAATAAGTAGTTGTATTGATACATCCAAATTTTACACAAAGAGAAAAAGTTCCCCCCAAGGAGACACACTTGGTCAGATAAGCCCCTTCTCCAAAACAATAGGGAGTTTTTTTAATAATTTCTCTGGCTCATACATTTTCCATTCTGTACAAGGTAATTAATATTTCCTTGGATCGAGGCATGAGTTCATTGGAAAATAGTATCTCTCATTCTAGGGGAGGAATATGTTACTCCTTTAGAAATAAATCAATGTATTCTTGAATAATGGTGACACTTTTATTCAAATACACTCATTTCCTTCATCATCATCACTGATTATCTCCATAAACAAGTCTATGGGCAGTTCTTCGAGACAAATCTTATGTCATGATATAGATCCATTAAACAAAAATGTCAGTTATCCATTCAATACAACTGATATCTCTTTTCTTATAAAGCTGATCATTGAATTACACATTGAGAGCCATTTCATCCCTAGTATAATGTGGTATTGTTGCATGGGAATGACTACTAGATTTGAAATGAGAATATGCTCACCCATGTAAATACTGGAGTTTCAATAAACTGTTGATGCTTTGGTAATACCTACAAGAGTCTTGATTGATAACTCAAATTATAACTATTCATGGACCGATTTTAAATTCATTAATAACATGGAGGAAATAATGGAATTTGTATAACCAGGATAAAACAATGTATATGAATGATTAAGTGAAAATCAAGATTACTATCGACCAAATCATTTGGAAATTCAATTTCAGCTGTCATGACAAAAAATAATGACCACTCTCCCATGGCTTATTCTTAAGTTGATGGTGAATCCCATACATTAACATCAAATTATGGTAGTTATTGGTGACATTCCTACGCTATAGACAATTTATTAATTGGACATTATGTAGGTCATGACCCATCATCCCATTGCAGTTAGTGTTGAGAAGTTGAGGTTACGGCTCACTATGAATGATCTGAGAAATATGTCCATCTCTTTTATAGTTTTAACATTTCCAACACCCTAGAAAAAAGTTCCCTGAAAGATTATTCCCACACTTGTTCTATATGGGATGTTTCAATTACTTTCCTCATATTCTATGGTCAAAGTTAATAATTATTAATGGGCTGATTGATATCATTTTTTAATTATCATTGTGAGACAACTGTGTCTCACTAAACACCATTTCATCCTTTGTAGGACTCTACACTATCTATTTATAGTTTTCATATCCTTGATTACTTAGATTCCTCCATATATATGGTCTGAGTCCACAAAAGAATATATAAACCTTTATATTAATATAATTTAAAGGATAGAGGTTTTGTGAGAAATCCTTTTATAATTCATCTCATATTTTCCCACAAATTCATTTTTATTTTTTTCAAATAAAGGGATTCTTTCTGCATTTTTTTCACCTTGAATGGGAAAATATATTTCTAAAAAAATAATCCCATAAATCTACCAACTCCATTTAATCAATACCCCCTTCTAATTTTCACATTTTTAACTAGTCTCCACCACTGGTTGGCTTCTCCCTCTCAGCAGTACATATCCTGGGTGACTTTCTCTTATTATGAACAATGGAGTACAAAAATTATTTTCCTATAAATCATATCCACCATTCCTCAATCTGTGGGTCGGAATATCCATATTACGAAAGTGGAAATTTATTCCTAATAGACTCAATGGAAATTTGTTCTTTTTGAGGTGAATCTGATATCATAGTATGATTCATGTAATTTCTCATTACGTGAGTCATTTGATTAAAAATTATAATGAATTTTTTCATTTCAGCTTCCATCAAATGGTCGTCAGTGCCTAGTCTATTATGGTTACCATTTACATACTTTCTTCTATTTCACTCCATTTTCTAAAAGATGAAAACCTTAGTGAGAAATTTATTTCATTTAATAATAATATAATTTTATAGGAATTTCATATCTTAAAACATCATGATTAATTATGTTATTATTTAACCAATATTAAATTTTCTATAAATCTTTCACAATGGTTTATAAATAGATTATGATTTACCAAACATATCCCCCATGAGTGTTAAACCTGGTGTGTAATAAGACCCATTTTCAAATAGCAGTTTAGATTTGAATCTAGACTAATGCACCATGTCGAAGTTATTACACCTATGTTCATCTGTTCTAGAAACATCCACATGTTCCTATCTAGAAAAGGATTTAATTTCTTGGAAATGACTTAAATAATACTTCACCTAAATACTAGGATGTTTTAATATATTTTAACTTGTCCTTATGTTTCTTCATAATATTTTAAAATACTCATTTTCATTAATAACAAAACTATCCTTTGATACCAACTATGGCATCCCACCTTTTTATAATATATGCTTTTCATTACATTATACAAAATAAGGGATCTTTTAATGTTTAGTTTCATGAAAAAAGGTACATAAAAAATGAGAACATAAAATATTTATTATAATCCACTTGATAAAATTCATCATAGGTAAACCTAATGTACAATTATTGCATCTCATAACATGGGGATATACATCAATGTAAATGGTGAGCATAATTCCCAGAAATGGAATATAAGAGAAATAATTTACATGTTATGTTGATAAATATTTAAAAGTAAATGAGGAACATCATTATGAAATGAATAAGAGAACATGATAATATCATAAATAAATGAACATTAATCATAACTTGAAAGTGTGTCTACATTATTTATTTTATAAATGTTTAATCATGTCACAATGGTTGTTCAATGAGGTGTCATATAAATTACTATGGTTGGTAACCAATTATTCCTTAAACATGTCATCTCAAGAGATTAAATTATTTACCCAATTAATTATATCAGTGTCAATGAACACCCTTCTTATTTTTATAATTAATGTGAGAAAAAATTTCATAATAAAACATTTCATAAATAACCTGTGAAGAATAAAAGAAGTGGTTTTCATATCAAAATCATGGATTTTATAATTAAATCCTAAAAGACAAGATCTTTATGTCATTATTAATCCAAAAACAGGAAGACATTATTCATGTATGTTAATCCCAAAATAAAATAGGTTATTTTGACAACTAGTTGAATAAAATTTGAAAGGAAAGAGGTTTGGCTATTCATCAAGAAGATAAGATATTTTTTAGGAAAATAGACAGATTTGGAGAAGAAAAATCAGCAGCATAACGATTAAGAAACATGGTTTAATGAACTATAAAAAGGTATGGGATATGGTATACCATTAATAAAAGTATTTTAATATATTAAATTGTAAAAATAAATTTTATATAAGAATATAGTTTCAAAATTTGAATGACAAAAATAATAAAAAGGGAACTTGAAAGGAAATGAGAAAATGTGATTTCCCTTACCTTGAAGTGTATCTCCTAAAACACAATTATTATGGGCTTAGGGGATTTTTTATAACATAGGAGGACTCCTAGGGAGGTAAAAATGTCATTTATTTGTGGATTATTAATGGGGAATGAATTATAATGGAGGAATTGGTGGGTATTCATTACCAACGAGATGAATATTTTATAAATTTCCATAGACACCTTTGTAGTGGTAAATGAAAAACCATTAAAATGAACATTTTATTTTCCTATGGTATTGGAAATTTGGGTCACCTATTACGATATTTTAATTTAAAAGACTCTACCAGAATTTTATATTAACTATTACAAAATTATGATGTCAATAAACATACTAATAACTCAAAACTGTATTTTTACTATTTACATAATAGTTTTTTGAAAATTTAAATAAATTAACCCTAACATAATTATTACATTATTATTTAAAAATTGATATTTAGTTTATAATAACAATTCTATAATTATCATAAATTAAACTTCTAAATATAAAATACTTATTTATTAAATATAATTGGGGATAGAAAATGCATAGTTAAATTTTTGACACTTGAAAAAAATCTTATTTCATGATTTAAATTTAAATAAGAGTATTTAAATTATATTATTTGATTTAAATAATCATTATTAGTAATAAAATAGTTTATAATAACAATTTTATATTTTCTAAAAAAATAAAATTTCCATATGAAACAATGAAATTTATCAAATTCATTATATTTTTACGAAAAACATAACTCAAACAGAATTGATGGAAGAGCAATTTTATTTCTAAAATTGGACTATACATTAATTAACTAAGGAATTTTTAGATAAAGCCTTATATCACCTGAATATGACCTATGTTTTTTGTGTGTGATGGTGATAGATTTATGGGGAGGCTTGGATAATATCATTTCAGTGGAAAATTCCTCCAACATGAACTTATCTCATAGGTGATTTCGTTCAAGACACACTTATTGAAGCTCAGTTTGAAGTTGGTCAAGAGCGAAGCCCAGTGACACTATCACACTCCCATGTTCAAGAAAATGGTTTTAAAATATCACGACTCTACTGGTTTAGGTCATCGAATCTTCTTTCTATATCAATTTCCATTGGTCAAACTATTTGTTAAAAATTCATACTGATGATGTTAGCCTTATTATAAAGAGTATATTTCCCAACGGTCATATTGTCCAATGATTATAATTGACCAAATGTAATATAATAGTCACAAAATGATGGTCACATTTCAATGCATACACACTACATTATTAATCTGATATAGTATTGTTTTGTATAACATAATATAACACACATTTTTAGGAAACAAAAATTATTAAAAAAATTGGGTCCTTATAGAGAACATGTTATTTGAATCAATGATCATGTAATGATTTTAGTTATCTCTATTCTCGGATGACAGAAGATCTCATCAAATTAATAATCTATGTATTACTAAATGTAATTATGACCCTCCTTTCATGCCTCCTTAAATAGATCCTTCACTAGAATCATGGAATATAACACATAAAACATTCACTCCTAAAAAATAATATTATTCAACTTTCCTATAAAATGTATAGAGGTTTAGGATGGTTATGAGATTATAATTCTATCACATCAGTCAAATAGATATATTGAGTACATATTATTGATATATTATATTCTATTTTATAACAAAAAATTAATTTTTTACATTATATATATTACCAAAATGTGAGATGTAATACATTTATATTATTTTCATCTCTGAATATTTGAACTCATCCCGATAAAAAACCCATTGGAAAAGTAATTCCAAGTCACAAAAATAATCTAGTTGTAAGGATATTTTTTTTCTTTTAAATGACACAATCATATGCCTTAACAAATGACATAATGGTATTTAGGTATGTGGTCAATACGACTTCATTAACCCATAGTTCCTTGTTCTATGTAGTGGAATCCAAAATCAGGAAATAAAAATTGGGATTTCTATATAACATTCATACCAGATTCATGATTCATTGTGGAAACAAACATAAATTGTTCCCAATATGTTTAATATGACCTAAAGCATTCTTCTGAACAAACAGATGAGTGAAATATTCATGGAAGAAGTTATAGAGGAATTTTAAAATGTTGTTGTATAAATAATTATTGTAATATAAGGATTTCAGGACTTAATTTTTAGAAAATGGATTTTATATATTATACGTATTAATATATTATATTTTTGTATTTACACAGTAGTTAATATTATATTAAATTTATTTATTTTTTTATTCATTTCCAAATTAAATAATTTTCACATTATAAGTTTATATTATTTTATATTATCATGCATGATATTTTTTTATTTTATGTGATGTTTATAAAAAATAAACTTGTATCACATATATATGTTACATGATCATGATATATTACTATTGGTATGTTTTTGGAGTGGATGATAAACCATCCCATGATCTAGGGGTAATAACTCATTTAACGGGGCTAGGATCTAGTTTCATCATTCCATTATTATCCCATGTGTTATAATTAGATTATTCCCCCTCATATTATTCTAGATCTACATATTATTTCATGGGATATAAATATATTACATATTATAAAATCAGAAGCAAGGGATGGGAAGTATGGGTTTTTTCCTTACAAAAAATAATTTTTGGAAATGGGAGCCCAGAAATAAAATAAGGGTTTACATGATTCATGTGTCATCATCAGAAATTAAAAAATTAAATATAAAAATCCGACAAAATAATAATTAAATTAACTAAAAACACAATACATCCATTAGCATGTCATTATCATTATCATTCATTGTTGCATGACAACTCAATTAAACAAACAACTGACATCCATTTGTATCCATTCATTATTATTGTAAATAATCTCGATTAATAAAATAATTAACTTATTGAGTAATTAATTAATTTATCTTTATTTTACCTCCAAAAATTCATTTATATTCCCATAATGTATAATTTAATTTAAATTAAAACATTTAATTAAATTTCAATTTATTTTATACACATCATGTAATAACATGACACATGGATTCTACTGTGATAATCTTAATTTAAAATTGTTATAGAATGTAATAAATACCACAAGTAGTATAATAAATACAACATATACCACTTATAGTTACATGGAATTTTATATTCATTAGATAGAATGTGTCATAATATATTTCTGGTTATTTTAATGAACTATTTAATTAAATTAAATGTATACATACATATCATCTTATGATATTGCATGTATTGTTGTTCTATGGGATAAAAAATACAATGTGCAAAACATGAATGGCCACAAGACACACTATTAATAATGACTCCATGTGTATCTAGAATATAATATGAAGTAAAATGTATGTATATTAACTATACACATTTTTTATTTACAAAAAAATAGAAAATATATAATTTAAATTTCAACCACTCATAATCCATTGAAAATGAGTCCGCGAGTAGTTCATGGGTAAATCACTACCACATAGAATATACTTCCAGATTCATTCCATGATGTTTATCTTTTTATAATTAGTTTCAATTTATTTGTATTTGACTCAAATTTTAGTCATGTCTTCATATTTATTACACATAGTTGGGAATGCGTTACATTAATTGAACATTGCGCTACACACCATTTACTGATATCTATGGATACCCCATAAACAAGGAATGGGAAATATATTATATTCTACACTATATATTAATGTACCTCATGGTATGTATTGATGTTAAACATTATATAAATAAATATTAATTGTGTTCCTAATATAGAATTTAAAATTTTTTTAGTTTTAAAAATGTATCATCTACATTAACATCATGAATCTCCAGATTATCATGTGGTCAATTTTTTTGGAGTTATATGACCTAAACACTGGCTAAAAAACAAATAACCTTGTAATATAATGTTATAACTAACATTCAATAAATGATATATAATAACACTATTTATAGTTCTCTTAAATGACACGTCATGGTTCTGATGGATCATCAATGAGTGGTTAAACATGGGTCAAAACATATACTTTTTAGTTAAATTCCATGTATTATTGTTATCCTAGCAGAATCATCAGAACCTTTAGATAATATTTGAAAGAATTATTGATATATTCATTGAATAAAGGTTTTTAATAAAATATTTATTAGTAATATTATATTTAATTTCTTATTATGAATAGAAAATCGTTACATAAATAATGCATGTAATTTTGGATATCAAATAATAAATAATTTTTAATAAAAAAATAATATGGGAATAATTTCATACCATTTGATTGTTCTGGGGCATAGAGGAAGTGGTTGAGCACATTCCAAAGGATGGGTTTTCAATGTTTTATTTGGATAAATAAATTTAAATGGGTTAAATGATTACTGGAATATTAATGAAGATGATATTTTAACATTTATTTTACAGTTTATTTGTATAGAATAAATACATCACCATGGAATTCATTCTCTATTAAAACACATGATTTATCTTGATATTATACAATTTTATATAATGAAAGAACCAAAGTAGAAACCAAATTGTAGTATCCACACATGATCCAAAATTTCATAATACTACCAATAGAGACCTTAGTTCTATCATGGAGTTGGTGATTATCATTCACCATTCCCATTGATCACAAAAAGAATCAATTCATTCTTGAATGACCCTTTTTTGTTTCACGATTTTGAGGGGAAGGATAAGGAAAATTAAAATTACTCTTGAGAGTGCTCTAGAATGACATCCCTTTGGTCATGTGAGAATCATATGAAGATTAATAATGTGAATTAAAATGGAATGAACTATAAATTATATATGATTGGTTATTCCCTTATGATTAGAAATTAGTTATTTCAAAAAAGTGGTTTACCAATTCATTAAATCTATATAAACCCAAAATTTAATAATATTAAAATTATGAATATTATATCTTATGATCTACGTACAGTCATAAATTAACAATAACATTTATTAAATCAATAAATCAATATTTATTCAAATAATATTAAATAAAATATATCATTTCAAATATATAGTTAATAATGCACACCAATCCTCCAAAAAGATTTATAAAAACATGTATAGATGTTTTTTAAGATAAATATAAATCACTATTTTATTTTTTTTAATTTAGATAATAATTTTATATTCACTATCTCATGAGTAAATAGTTATTTAATATTTAACTCACATAAAATCCCAACTTGTACAAAAAGTTTTTCAATTTATGTGATTATAAAAACATGAATAATTAAATTTCCTTTTAAATAGAGAATAATAAATTCAATAATATTATACTACTAGATATTTAACTATGATTTATAAAAAACATAATATGTGACACTATTGGTCATTTTTTTACTGACATTAGGTTATCTTGGTTAATTTCCATGATTATCATCCATGATCTGACCAAGGAACACATAGAGAAATATAATAATGTCTTACTAAAAATAATATGAATTAAACTCTCCTTGTGTAATATAATATCTTTGTCTCTATGTTGTATCTAAGAGGTTTTATTCTTGTTTAATCAATATATATTCTTGAATAAAATTCCTTAACTCTTTGAAATAAGCTGTTTTATAAAGCACCATATCTAAAGATGTAATTGGATTTTTCTAGTTCAATCAATGGGATGACATATCATTATCTTGTTTGGGAAGGGAAAAATAGTCTCATGACATAATCAATAATGTTATACAACATATATCTCATCCAATATATCATATATAACCATGAGTATGGGTAATCATGTTTTTCTAAATTTCATCAATTTACATGATTCAATATACACATTAAAAATAATGTCATGCCTAGTGACTAATAAATATAATGGTAGTTTGGGATACCCAGTGATATATATAAAATAAGGAATTATTATTCGACTGGTTTTTCAGAGAACCCATGATCATTATGTTTATGAATTATAGATATCATGTAAGTAATTCTCAATATTTTATGATTCTCCAACACATAATAGTCAAATATAATATACTTGACATAATTCAAATTTCAACCGAAAATAAAACATATTAAAGAATATTTTTATAGAAAACAAGGTTTCTCATTATAGAGGGATTGTTTTAGAATAATTTTATGTGACAAATAATATTAGCTCATTATAAAAATAATGGAATGTAGTTTAAAGATTATATTTCATGCGATATTATTTAATATATTTATATAATTTAATTTATATAAACCTAGGATTATCATATATTGATATTTTATTATGTTTTAACAATATTCATTACATTACACAAAATCATTCCTATATACTTTTATAATTTAGTGTGTTTATAAAGGAGGAAACATAAAAAACTATTCCATAGATAAACTAAAAAATCTCCCATTACGATCTTCAAAATTATAACACCTCTTATAAATATTATAAATATAACTTTTCATCATATAATATGAAAAGGAAACATAAGAAGGGGTGAAATATGATTTTTATTAAGAGTAAAAAAGCTAGATATATATGCATCACAAGAATAGAATGGTATTAGAACATGAGAATAACATTTGAAAATCATATCATTAATATAAAAGATAAAAATACGGATTTATTGAATTAATATTGGTAGATAATAATAAATTAATGGCAATGGAATCAAGGAACATGATCAATGAGAGAATAGCATTTTCAGAAGACATATATTTTTGGTATACACTTAATAATATGAAAAAATTCTCATATTAGTCAAGGATTATTTCCATGTCTATAATATTGAAATTAGATCATTAAAAATATATCATTGTAGTCATGGTTCACTCCCAAGACCATCATTCTAGAAAATTCCATTAATAAACCTAGTTTACTCTACATTATAGTTATGCCTATCTCATGGAATATATATCATTAAACAATGAATTTTAGGGAGATATAAATCCCAAACATATAAAAATTAAAACCATATTTATGTGTGAATAAATATTGAAAAAATTTCAGTATATCATAAACCGTGAAGTTAAATGGTTTTCCTAAACATTTCATCATATCCTAACCTAAATAAAATATACATGTGTAATAATTTCTAATTTTTCATTTCATAACTTCTGATAAATTAAGTGGGTTTCCTAAGAATTTAATAATGGTGAAACCCGTGGAAGATAAATCGGTTTCAGAAACATCAAACAATTATAATCATAAATATTTTAATAAATAATAAAAATGGTATCCATGGATCATATCTCCAATAAGGTATAGGTAACATCATTGAATGTTATATTAGATGGAAAATGATTTTGTTCGACCATTTAAAAAATTTCATGAGGAGAATAAACATTCCTATTTGAAAACCCCATTTTAAAAAATAAAACAATTTTACAATATTTTTCATTGAAAATAATTGTGAAAAAATATAAAGGAATATTAAAATTGAATATGGATCCTGTTTATGGGAATTTTTCATGAATTTTGTACATAATATAAGCATGATCCTATTGAAATATAAAGAAATTCAAATAAAAATTGTTGAAAAACCAAATGAAGTTTTATTAAATAATTTTTTTAATTAATGAAGAAAATATGTAAAATTTTATTTTAAAAATATAATGTGGACAATACAACATTTTATGAAGAAATCGCTTTGGATGAAAATGGATTTCTTACTGAAGAGAGAAATGAAATCATATTTTATTAAAAACATTTTCAAAATTATTTTATGTTTCAATGAGATGATATTTTTACTATCACTTGAAAATATCATTAATAACCTTAGGTGAATAAAATTATTGAGTTTCGTGGGAGTCAGATCATAATATGTTATCATTATAAACAAAATCATAACAAACCCCAATAAATGATGTGATTGTAACATAAAATCATTAGCACGTTGGTAACATTAAATCATAATGCCCAAGAAATAATAACCGAAATTATAATATAAAATAACATGAGGTTAAATAAATTCATCATATTACATGTAAATGTGGTTGTATATATTCCTCTTGAAGGAATATAGTTTCATAACATAACGTAATTCTCAATGAATGGAAATTGAGACAAACATTCTTAACTGTAGGTCTTGACTTCTATCTTACACATTCCAACCTCCTATATAATAAATATATAAATATTATACATCTATTAAAGAACAATTATTACATATGTCCTTCTATAAGTTTCTTGATTATGACCTTTTATTACAAAATTATTAACAATTCCATGTTAATGCAACGTTTCAGGTAAGAGCCTCTTTATATTTCATATGTGTTTTGAAATTGTATATTTTTACCTATTAATTTGATAGTGATTTCATAATATCCCATATTTTAACCATGATATAAAGATAAATATATTCATTATATATTTAGTTATATAAATCCATAATTGTTTGTGATAGAAAATGAAATACACCATTCATGGAGATGGTTGATTGCATGTACACATGAACGTTGTGTCCATTTTCATGTTGGATTATATGAAATAATGTTAAATATTATATTAAAATTATATAATAATTTTTATATCATATAAATCATATATGTTAATTAAAACCAACCATAAAAAATTACATGAAAAATGTGAACGAATCACATCACTTCATGATGCAGTAGTCCGCTGCACACACGAGTGATGATGTTGTATTCCCATAGTATGTGATTTATGAAAGTTGTGTGTTATAATAATTAAATATGAATAATAATATCCTAAATATAACACAAATATATATACTAAATCTATCATTATGTTTATCATTGATAGGTGGTAATGGAGAGATGAATGACATCGGGTCACGAGGTGATAGTCTACTGTACAAACGAACAATGATTTCACAACCCATATGATGGAAGTGGAGATGGTTGTAGGTCATTACCCTAACATAATAGTATATAACTATTTTTATGATACTTATTTTATTTTATCATAATGGTATAATGTAAATTTCAGGAGGTGGTGTAATAAATAAACAAAATAAGTTCACCGATTAATGTTACCTCTTCTTCAAGTATCACACTTAATATTACACAAAAAGTTATCATATGAAATATTAATATCTGAAATATGGATTTTAGGATGATAGAAGATTTTATTGTATGTGATTTTGGTAGTTTTTGTGAGATCCAAAATTCCTTTTAGGTGTGAATAAGGTGGAAATGTTTGGCCTTTAATTAGTGAGGTGAGTTGAAGGCACATAATTTTTTGAATTAAAAGTTTGTACCCACGTTTTCATCACGATTCTATAAAAGTAAATTTATAGTAATAGAATATATATGCTCAAAATATGGCCATAAAATGGGTTTTGAACATGTTTTTTGTTTTTTCTAACCCTTATCTTTTTAGTTTAATTTACAGGTATAACGATATTTTCATTAACTATGTGAAATAATTTTTAATGATAGTAATCATAATTATGGTAAATAATTTATAGTAAATTATTAGATAATATCAATTATTTACAATCCAAATAGGTACTCTATATATCCAAATTTCATTTTAATAATTTTAAATATTTAACATAAAATTTATCCCACAAATGGGATTAGAAAGATGGTTTATAAAGACAAAATGTTAAAAAGTTTAAAAGGTCTTCATATCAAAACTCAATATGTAATTTATTGAAATAAACTAATTTTTATTTATGAATATATAATTTAACTACAGTTACACTAAAAATGAAGTAAATAAATTTAACATTATAAACAAATTAAACATAAATAAATTCTTCATATAAATGTCAATTTTTTTGACTATTTATCAATAAATTAATATTTTCTAAAAAATCACAAAAATTCACTCTATTAAATTTTAAAATGTTGATTTCAAAAATGAATTTTATCTAATCAAATTAATCTTTTAATAATGTTAAATGTTAATTTTATTAATATTCACCAAAATAAATAAAAATAATTTTTGGAAAATATTATTTTTGAAACATATCAAGACTTTATGGAAAATTAAATTCATTTTTTATCAACATAATTCTATTATATTAAACCATTATAATTAAAATTGAAAAATAATATATTACTATTCATATCTCTTTGTTTAATGTCTTGGTTACTAAGTTCAAGTTTTAATAACTATATTACTAATATATTTGGGTTTTCTTAAAACATGCAATCAGGTGTATCAACAGTTATCCTAGTGTTACGGGTAGTGAAAGCATTTATTGGTGTTGCATGTAAGGAGACTTATCAATGTGTTTTAATTTATTAAAAATAATAATTTACAAGAACATTGGGTGTTACATTTTAACACCATAAAATGTATTTCTCATATGAAATTTTTCACTCCAATATAAAAAATTGATGATGCTGAAGGATTTTCATTTATAATGGATACCATGTATCATCGTCAGACTAGTTTTTTATCCATATAACATTAACCAAGTGAATTTTTGTTTTCATAAACAATTCTCTGTATGATCTAATATAACAACTGGTTGTTCCTCCTAAGAATGATCTTTATCTAGTGATATATACAATCAGTTTAGTAGATGTGATGGGTCAGGAATAGATAAAATAAAATTTTATTGAATATTTTGATTATAATAATAGACATAATTTAGTCATGTTGTGTTAAATATTTTTATTATTAGAATATTTTATATTATATCTTTCAGTTGAATATTTTATGAATACACCATCTATTCCCTTAAATTTAACTGTAGTTTTTTCCCATAATTAATTTGTAGTGAATTATTTGAAAATTATATTTTGTAAAAGTGCACCTTAATCAATGTGATACTAATTTTATTCATGAAATATAAGATTTATCAAGCGTTTTATTCATTGAAATGGAGAATTAAAAAAAAAGTTGTACTAGACTCACAATATTGGATACATGTTTTGTATTTGGGCCATAACATTTTCAAAAGTTATTGGATTTGGCCCAAAATTGGGGAGAATATATAAGAAATATTTTTACCTCAAACATCCTTCTTGATTAAAAGATTATTTCAAGCTTTAAGATGGCCAAATAGTCAGTGAAATTTGGATTAAAATATTTTAACAAATTCCCCATTGTACTGAAACAATATCCTTCCCTTCAATCTATAAATTTGTTTTATTGTAATTTAGAGAAGGATTTATGGGACATATATTATTGTTAGTAGTGTATTAGTGGTGAATTTCCATTTTAATTAACGACTGGATGATTCAATATATCAAGCTAGGATATCCTCTGAAATTATCTTCTTTTTATCTTCATTATTGAAAAGTCATTTCTCTTTCAATAAAATCTCTACTCCATTCCCATTTCTTCTCTAATTTATATTTTTCTTATTTATATTCAACTTATTTATGATGGGACTCAATAATAGAAACTATATTGATTTAGTCATATTGAAATCCTTTTTCCACAAAAACGTTTCTATGATGACTACACTGAGAATGAAAGAGTTGTTTAATAGTAATCGATATAACACTTTCCATCTTCATTTATTTATTATGAATAAATTATCTAATTTAATTCAAATAATATGTTCTAGGAATTGAGTTTTAAATTTAAAATAATCTAATCAAGTAATTGAATAATTAATACAAAATAAGGGTGGTATAGAATTATGTGAATTGTTAGGGAACGATAATAATATATAAAACAAAACATGATGTAATCAATTTTTAGATTTAAAATATTTTCCCTAAACTCAATTAATCATCAAATATAATATGAATATGAGACTTAATTCACCAAGGACCATAATCTAGCCTTGGAATGACAATCAAAATAGGGTTCTATGATTTTCTGTTCATATGAATTTCATGGATTTAATTCATTTCCCAATTATGATATTGGTAAATTGTCAGCGGGATCATATTTTAAAAAAAATTGAGATCATATATAAATTTATTTTAATTGAATTATAATGATTAATAATTAATTGAATAGGTAGAGTTATTTTTATTACTCATTCTTTTAAATAGTTTTTTTAAAAAATTACATGTCATTATGTTTGTTAAATAACATTTAAAAAAATTATTCTAGAATACATATTCATTCTCTATAATCCATAAAAAATACCAAACCTTTATATTTTGTTTTTTTTTATTTTATTTTTTCAAAAAACCTTTAATATGATGTTTAAATTTCTTCCTCTTTTTAGAGAAGGCCTTGTTCATAAAATCTATTACACCAAAAAAACACAATATGAGAGCACTCAAAATATCTCCATTCATATTGGAACCAATTTTGGGGAGTTATGAACTAATTTCTCCAATTAGAGGTATTTTTTTTAAAAATTATTTCATCCCTTATTTTCCACATTCTTCATTCTACATTCCCCTTTCGTAATTATTTATTTTTCCCCCTCTCATTTATTATCTTTTAGAAAAATGATAGATGCTTATTATCATGATATTATCTTATATTATTCTTATTTTCTATCCATTATATGATTTATGACACGTTCCCATCCTAAGGTTATCATTGATTTAGACCCATGTATTGAATGATTCTATAGTGCTCGAATCATACAATCTCGGTCTACAGGAAGTGTCCAAATTTACCCAACTAGAAAATTACACCATTCATAGAATTTTTAAATAGGATTATCATTTTAATAAAATATAAAACAAAATACAATGGAATGAAATAATAATAATTAAATTAATCTAACCTTTAAAGAATTGGATTCACCAAACATTAACTATCAACCATATTGTATTTCATACCAAAATCTAGAATCAGACATTCAACTATATTCTAGGTTAATTCAACATCAAACAAAATTTTAAAGATTCTCCAGTGTGGATCTATAATAACCCCTTAAAATTTTAATGTTATTTTGTAAACCCATCAACCAACAATTTTTTTATGAATATTGAATCATACAAAGAGTGTTCTCATTTTATGTTGACGGAACTACAAAACATTAGATGTATTATCTTCATCCTGAAGATTTAACATGTTGCAATGAATTGATACATATTTTCTTGAAGCTATTTCTTCATGAAACGTGGACCAATTCCATTCATTATGATATATCTGGAATTAGAAAATCCCAGGGGGAGTCAATGTATAATTACAAGGAGTGACTCAAAAAGTTGTGTGTAGGAAACCCACATCAATGAATGTGTTAGAAACACCACATAAAATACTTATACGAAGTACTTATGTCTATGGATAGGATCATAGTGGAAGATATATCTAGTGGAGAATTTGTTGACAAAATTTAGCCACTACATGAGTGCTGATTGGTAATATAGAAAATAAGTCCCAATAATTTGTTTATTTACGTACACCACATTTTGGGGGAGTACATCTAGTTAGTTCTTCTTCTCTTGAAAACTATTTAGTAGATAAATGGATGAATGAATTGACCACCATGGGGATATATGTTTCTATTGTCACGAACCAGCTTGAGTTGACCATGAACTAGTCACCCAAGATCATCCACAACAATTCTCAAGGGACGTTCCTAATCCCCTAGGGATGGAAACTAGTGTCAGGAATCAAAACTAAATAGGTGGGAATGATTTTTCCCAAAAAATAGAGACCAATAAATTAATAAAATATACAAAAAATAAAAATAAAAATTGCAACGGAATGAAAACAAAACTGCACATACCTCCATGTGACCTTGTTTTCACCTTCAACATGTCACGACCCGTCCCCCGGGGCCCGTGTTGTGACTACCCCAAACCCACCGTACATAGGCCAGGGGCTGCAGTCTAGAACCAATGGCGTATTTTCCTAAATCTAGGAAGGTATTGCCTTTATAACTATAAACACACACAACCGAGTACAATCTGGAAGAAAAACACTATGTAAAACAGTATCACAAAAGTGTGCTGAAATGTAAAAGGGGACAGAAATACCAGCCCAACTGTAAAGTACAAGTTCAACTAAAAAGGGAAAAAAGATGAAAGATGGAATGTAGCTCCTGGATCGTCCACCATAGATCCTACATGAAAGGTAGGTATTGATAGCCTCCTCAGCAATCCATGTCTGTAAGTCTCCTCCGGGAACCGACTCGTCGTGAGGTCCACCTCCGGGTACCATCCAATCCTCATACACTCATCCTCAGTCAGTGTTGTCCATCATCTACATCCAACACAATGATGTGCAGGCATAGCCCGAGCAGGGGTGAGTATAACGATACTCATTAGGGACCCCGAGACCATCAAGGTATCACAAAATCCAACAAGGATAAACTACAAGGTATGAAATAAATAGATAACCCAACATAGGTATATGCCCAAACATATACCTTAGTTATCTAGTAATCAATGTCAACCAGGAGGAAAAAAAATTTACTAACTCAATTCACACAGGTATAAAACTTTTTTAGAGAGATATAGATAATCAGATGTAGCCACTGAATCATTTATTTTGTCGAACCCACACAGGATCCAGGAATAGAATTCAGAATTTTCGAACCAACACAGGATCTAAGAACAGTAAATGGAGATGTCGAACCCACACATGATCTAGGAACAATCGTCAGTGTTGTCGGACCCACACAGGATCCCAGAATAGTAGTCGGAGCTTTCGAACCCTCACGGGATCTAGGAACAGTCCCCAGTGTTGTCGAACCCACATAATATCCAAGTATAGTCGTCAATGCGGTCAAACCCTAATTGGACCCAGGAACAGTAATCAGTTCTATCGAACCCACACAGGATCTAGGAATAGTCGTCACTACTGTCGAACCCACACAGGATCCAAGAATAGTCATCAGTGCATAACCAGCCACAGGGTTCCACACGAAGCATGCTTGATTCTGGGAGGGTCCGCTCCTCAACCCAAGTGTCTCAACGATCCACCACATCATAGGTGGAAAATCCCAGAAATACGTGTCTAATAAATAGAGACGATATAACCAAGACATTTTCCAAAATGTACACGGACTGTTGGAATTAGGCACACATTGTGTCTTTAGACCTCGGGTACTGCCCATGTACAATGGCTCGTGTCGAAAGGCTGGTCATGTAGAAATTTAAGTACACAACATGTGGTAAAGTGACACACTGTGTCTACAGACCTTAGGTACTTCCCATGTGCAATTGCCCATGTCGAAAGGCTTGTTGTGTAGTAATGTAAGTACATGGAGTGTGGTATGGTTACATGCCATGTCTACGAAACTGGGGTCGGTTCCATGTACGCTTTCCATGTGCCCATACATGGACTCAACCTGTGTTCGCCAACCCATGTAACTGATACATGAGGTAGCCCGTGTCACTGGCCTTGCCTAGCCGTGTGGTGGAGTACATGCCCGTGTACTCCACCCTGTGTCCGTGTACCCCCGAGATACACGTCGAGTCTCACGAAGCCACTTCTTCCAATCTTCATAGAGAGTACATGTCGTGCCTCTAGGCCGTGTAATTATTACAGTGTTTGTGTATTTCCTAGAATACATTCCAAGTCTCGTGAAGCAGCTTCTTCCATTTTTCATAGAGAAATACACGTCGTGTGACCGGGGTCACACGCCGTCGGTTACTTGTCTAACATATGTATCTCAAGTCATAGAACGCTCGTACAACATTGCGCGTTTGTCTAAAGTACGCGCTGTATATTCTGGAATTTTCTAGAAACGGTGCCTCTGGCTAGCGTTCTTCCTAGGGAGTCTGTTCTTCATTCTGATGGTCCGTTCATCATGAAAAATCAGACACTAGGTTACCCCGATGTCCTGTAGTCGTTTCTGGTGTTTTTGGGCCTCCGATCGGCTCCGAAAACCGCACTTGATTTACCCACTTGATGAATGGCCATGGAACATTCCTTCCCATTCTTTTTTGATCTGTCGCCCGCTATCTTCGCCGCTCCTTCGCTAGTTCGTTGTGATGTTTGGTCTTCAATTTGGGATTGTTGCGTCGCACAATGGTCTCGCAACGATCTGTTGTTCATCACCCACGAAGAATGTGAAGAACACACCAAACATTCACAAGAACAGTGGTGGGATCGGATCGTGTTCTTTTTTACCGGTCCTTCCGCGTTAGTTTGGTAGCAGGAAGGAAAAGAGAAGAAAATCATGGAAGGAAGAATCAATGTTTTTCAAATCAAAACACACCCCAACCTCAGATTCATTGTCATTAGAAAAGAAGATGGAGAAGTCGAGGAAAACGCCGTCGATGTTCTTCAAGGATGGAACTTCCTCCCTTGTTCTGGTTGGAGATCAAAGAAGAAGATGTCTATCATCGTCGGATGAAGTGTTCTTCATTGGGAGGAGTGTTCATTATTAGGAGATTTTTCCCAATAATCCTCCTCTCAAAACACAAAAGTGAATAGACATGCCAAATAATTGAGCATATTATCTATTATTTTGTTGGAAATAAATTCAAAAATAATCCCTAAACACTTGGTTGGCACAATTAATGTGATGGGTGGTGGAACCATTAAGTGGGGAGCTCAAGAGGTTTCTCCCCACTTAATGGGGAGTTAAAAAGGTTATAACCTCGGGTGGTCCCCACCAAATTAATCCTCACATGGGAGGTTGAGTTCGGGTGGGCCACACCACCATAAGCTTTCATGGGAGGTTGCAGTCCCCACCTCCATCTTCCGCATGGTAGATATAACATATAAAATAAATTAAGTTATTCTCTTAAATTATTTTATTATTCCCATGTAAAACCAAATACTAACTTTCATTCCCGACCATATACCGTCGAGGGAAAGTCTTCTTAAGAGAATATTAGCGCTGTGAGTTCAAAGATGCCCTCATATTTCAATTCCAATCACCAGTTCAAAAGTTATAAAACCCCGCTCGTACATTTAATGAATGTACCTGAACAAAACATCATAAATTGACTCTGGGCACAATGGGCCTCGGAATCATTCACCGTCAGTTTTAGGGGACACATAAAATTCTTATGTATTTACTAAAATAATTTTCAATGTAAATTCTAGGTCTTTACATTCTCCCCACCTCAAGGATTTACTTCTACGTATGGTACAACTCGAACTAAGGGTATAAATGGGTGTACTGAGCACGAATCTGAGCCTCCCACTTCCATGTGCTCTCCTGGAGGTTCTCGTGCTTCCAACGAAAGCTCACCCGAGGTATCAACCATCCACAAAGGACCCGATCCTGTCGATCCTCAATCTCTACTGGAACCTCCGTAAAAGTCACCCCATCATCGATATCCAGCTCCACATGGTCGATGATGTGAGAAGGGTCGTGAACGTATCTCCTCAGCTGGGATACATGGAAGATGTTGTGCACCTAATGCAGAAGATCGAGGTGGTATGTATCCTATCCTACTATCCTAAGGACCTGGAATGGTCCGATGAATCTCGGAGATAACTTGCTGCCTTTGCCAAATCTCTGTAATCCTCGTCGAGGTGATACCTATAGAAAGACGTGGTCGCCCTCCTCGAACTCTAGAAGTATCTATCTCCTGTCAACATACAACTTCTATATTCTCGGTGCAATCTTCATCTACTCCTAGACGATCTGCACCTTTTTGGTGGTATCCTATAACATCTCTGGTCCCACTAGTTCTTACTCCATGGGGTCTATCTAGCACAACGGTGATCTGCAAGGTCGACCATACAAGGCCTCAAAAGGTGTCATCCCAATGGTGGAGTGATATATGTTGTTGTATGAAAACTCCATAAAAGGTAATTGATCCTCTTAGCTATGACCGAATTCGAGGAAACAAGAATGTAGCATGTCATCGAGGGTCTCTATGGTCTGCTCAGTCTGACCATCTATCTGAGGATGGAAGGCGGTGTTCAGATGAAGTTGTATCCTGAAGGCCTCCTGCAACCCATTCCATAGCTGGGATGTAAATTGTGTGTCTCGATCGATGATAATAGAAGAAGGAACTCCATGTAGCCACACAATCTCCTGCATGCAGAGTCATCCCAAGCTCTCTAATGAACCCTGCTCTCTGATCGGTAGGAAGTTGGTCGACTTGGTCAGTCGGTCGACAATCACCCAGATAGAGTCATGTCCCCCGGACGTATGTGGAAGACCCGTCATGAAGTCCATGGATATCCCATCCCACTTCTAATATAGGACCTCCGAAGGCTGAACCAAGAATTCTAGGACCTGATTCTCCTCCTTCACTTGCTGACAAGTGAGGCATCGAGAGACAAACTCTACAACTTCCTTCTTCATTCTCGGCCACCAGTGCAGTCATCTGAGTTCCGGGTACATCATCGCCCCTCGAGGATGTACCGCTAAAGGGGAAGTGTGGAACTCCCTCAACACTTCCTCATTAAGTGACACTAGCACCATAGTATATCCTATGAAGAAGATTATGTGCTCCCCACCGTTAAAATATCCATCAGGTGCATGTCTTGTGGATATCTAAGAACATCGTGTCTTACAGTCAGCGTCCCCATCCTGCGCCTCCCTGACTCGCTGATGAAGTGGGGGAGTGACTCTAAGAGACTGAAGGAAGTGTTGAGTCAATACAGTTTTCCTTATGACTTTTACATTCCTTCTTGTTTTGAAAATCACAAACACCTTAACTTTAAGAAAATCGCTTTTATAAGGAAAATATATTTTGTAAGGAAAATCGGATTTGTAAGAAAAATTATCCTTATCACATTTTCACCCATATATTTCTTAAGTACAAGATTCAGATTCGTTTCTAGTTTTTCGGAAGTGTTTAAAACTTTTACTTAAAAGCATTCTGTTTTAGGCTCCGAATTCTGGATATGAACATTAATAAAGATCAACTCCGAATTCTGGATGAGAACTGTAATGAATCTCAACTCCGAATTCTAGATACGAACTTCAATAACGATCAACTCCGAATGCTGGATATGAACCCTCATGAAGTTCAACATCGAATTCTAATGACATTTTTCCATTACGATTTCTGATTACGAATTCTGATGACAAATTCTCATTTCGAATTCTCATTCCGAATTCACCTATTAAACAGAATCTGGTCATCTTTATTTTATACACTCTGAATTTATTTAGACTCTGAAAATTATTTTTTGTTAGACTTCGAACATTCTTTTTGCTTACACTTCTATAATTTGTCTACTCTTTGAAATTTTGTTTACACTCCGAACCATCACTCCGATCCTTTTAGTTATACTTAAAACAAGGTTGTACATTATGTTACACTTGTTTTGTTATAAAATGATGTCGTCTCTTCTGTTATAAAACTAACCGTTGGCTAAGTGACACATGTACAGGTCCCTCCGATTTTTAATGAAAATATGACCTTTGGGAAGGAGGCCGACCTTACCTATAAATAGGAGCTCATTTGAAAGAGCTCAAAACAATGAAGTCGATCAATCTAGAGACCACACGCTGCTAAGGTCATTTCTAGAGAGAGAAAGCTTTTCATGCCTGGTGCGTACTGAACCGCTCATTCAGTTTTCGCTTTGTGCGACTCCGAATGTTGGTGATTACATTCGAGGGCTTCTAAGGATAGGACGATAGAGGTTTCCAACACCTTGAAGTTGAGGGCTTCCTTATTGAGGAATACAAAGGTTGCCAACTACCTTGAAGTTGAGGGCGTGCGGGGATATCAAGACAGAGACTCCGATCTTCGTATCGAGGGCTTACCCTGGTGTGGGTAAGACAGACTTGCTTGAAAGTATAAATCAAGCGACCTTTATGCAAGGTTGTTGGATACCCTTCTCTTTGGGTTAAAAGACTTATATATTGTTACATGTAGTTTTACTACTTGTTTATTTCCTCTTCATTTCATATTATAAGCAAAGAATAACTTTCTTATACTTCCTTACATGTACTCTGTTTCATTTAGATTCTATACGCTTTATGGTAGAATCTCATATTGTAATATTTTGTTAAGTTTCATTTTCTGGAACTATATTTCCTGAACCTACTTTCGGAATCTCTTTCCAGGTTTTCATTTGGTATTAGAGGTGTTGTGAATTTTCTTAGTTTAAACTTTGTTAAACATAGCCCTTTCCTTTGCTTAAGGAAATCATAGTTATTCGTAACTAACTTTAAAGGTTCCAAAGGAATTTTTAAAATATAAAATTCACCCCCTCATGTATATTGAGCATCTACATCATTATTTCGATCCTACAATTGGTATCGGAGGAAGGTATCTAGAATACTTGTACTCACGTATATGTATTTCTTGCTCACTTTATCATTCCGAACATTCCCATTCCGAACATTCTCATTCCGACCTTTGTTATGTCGAACCTTTTCTATTAAAAAATTTGTGTGCCAAAGTTATTTTAAGTATGGCAGGAATTAATGTTGGTTCTATTGATAATATAAATCCTATAAGACCACCAATATTTGATGGTAATGACTATGAGTACTGGAGAGACCGAATGAAGACTTTTGTTATCAATACTGGAGTAGACAATTTTTTTATGCTTACTGGAGATTATAAAATTCTTGATAAGGAAGTTAGAACTTTTACTAACCAGGAAAAGAAAGAGTATCAACTCAATTATAAGGTACGCAATACTTTACTATGTTCAATGACCAGAAATATATATATCCAAATTTCTTCTTGTGAAGAAGCTAATTGTATTTGGAAGAAGTTAGAGGTTACACACTTTGGAAATTCTAAGGTGATTGAGACTAGGAGAGCTATGCTTAGAGATGAATATCATGGCTTCAATTTTCCTTATGGAGAACCAATCTGTAAAGTACAAAAGAGATTTATGACTATCATTAACAGTCTACAGTCTATGGGAGAAAAAGGGTTAGATGATGAAGCACTTGTGGATAAGATAATTGATATCATGCCTAACGAGTGGGATTCCAAAAGAACTGTTATAGATGAGAATAGGAAGGACACTCAAATTTCTCTTGATGATATTTTTGGAACTCTTCTCCAACATGAAACAAGAATGAAGAGAGATGCTGACAACATCAAGAAGAAAAATAGAAATGGTACTGTTGCTTTTAAAACAACACCAAATCATATTAAAGCTAAGACTCCTGAGAGAGTAACCAGATTCAAGTCTAAGAAGATAGTTTTTCAATCCGATTCTAGTGAGAGTGAAATATCAGAAAATCAGTTAGCTAATCTTTCTCGAAGGATGAACAAGATAGCTGACCAGTGAAATTTCCAATCCAAGTATAAGAAAAATGAAAGGAAAGATAAGAATGATGGAGAAGTTACTTGTTATGAATGCAAGAAATATGGACATATTAGACCAGATAGCCCTTTTCTCAAAAAGAAAGAAAGGAAAGGAAAGCATTCAGACAGGAACAGAAAGAAGTATTATAAAGCCAAATCTATGAAAGTTTTGAAAGCTAATGATACTTGGAGTTCCAGTGTTGGTGACTCTTCAGATGAGTCGTCTGATTACGAATCATCAGGACAGAAGAATCTTGGTATTATAGCCAGATTACCTATTGATAGTCATTGTTTTATGGCTATGGTAAGAAATGCTGAATCATTGACCAACGTTTCTTAAAATTCTAATGATAGTAAGTATTATAACTCTTCTGATGAAGAATACTCTTCTGGTGAAGAAAATACTTTACCTACATATGAAGAAGTCTCTAGGTTTGCTGAACCTCTTGAGATTGAGAATTCTAAACTCAATAAGAAGATTGATAAGTCAAACTCTAGAAATTCTATTCTTACAAAAGAGATATCAGATCTTCCTAAAGATCATGATAAGAAAAATGCTGATTTTGAAATTATTTCAAAAAATCTTGAGGAATCAAGTTCTAAGAAGAACAAACTTTCTAACGAATTAGAAAAAGTAATTTCTAAGAAAAATGTTTTCGAGCCTAGCTCTAGTTCTAAAACTAATGATTTTGAGGATAAAAACATGGTTATAAAACTCAAGTCTGAAATTTTTTCCTTAAAGAAGTGTTTATCAAACATTACCCATGGTAAGGAAAATTTTGATAAAATGTATTCCCAAATACGACCTTTAAGAAATAAATCCGGATTTGGTTATACCCATGCAAAACCAATTTTTTGTAACAATTATTTTGTTCTTCAAAGTGCCCCATTTTGTAACAAGTGTCAATGTGGTGGTCATTGGGAAAATAATTTTTCCTTAAACAAAACCCAATCCTTAGGATTTCACAAAGCTTACTTTTCTAAGAAAATATGGGTACCTAAAATTTTGTTATCTGGTAATCTCAGATCCAAAAAAGTTTGGATACCGAAAGTCTGATTCTCTTCTTGATTTCAGGAAAAAAAAGAGAGTACCAACAAAAATACATGGTACATGGATAGTGGATGTTCTCGGCACATGACTGGTAACAAAATCTATTTTGAAAAGATTATCAAAACGAAAGGAGGAAAGGTAACTTTCAGAGATAATGCTAAGGGATAGATTGTTGGTATTGGTAATATTGTTTTTCTTGGTAAAACCTTGATTTCAAATGTTATTTTTGTTAAGGGTATTAATCACAACCTCATTAGCATAAGTCAGTTATGTGATGAAGGTTACCTTGTGAATTTTAGGAATGATAAGTGCTTAGTTCACAATTCCAAGGAATAATTTATTCTCTCAGCCAATAGGCAAGATAATGTTTACATCTTGAACTTAGAAGTCCTTAGAAGCCAAGATTTACCTTGCCTAAGTGCAATGGAAGATCATTCCTGGTTATGGCACAGAAGACTAGGTCACTGTAGCCTTAGGAACCTATGCAAACTCTCAACGAAGAAACTAGTTAAGGATCTACCGGAGCTTAGATTTGATTCTTATAAAGTTTGTGATCCTTGTCAATATAGTAAGCAACATAAATCTAGTTTTAAATCAATCAGTGAAGTCTCGACAACTGATGCATTACAGTTAGTGCACATGGATCTTTTTGGTCCAACACAAACAGGAAGTATTGGAGGAAAATACTATGTGTTTGTTCTTGTTCATGATTACACTAGATTTACTTGGGTCTAATTTCTAGCAAAGAAGTCTGAAGTTTTTTCTTATTTCAAAAATTTTATAGATCAAGTTAAAAATGAGAAAAACCTTCCATTGAAAACTATTCGTAGTGATCATGGAGGAGAATTTCAAAATTCTGATTTTGATACTTTTTGTAGTAGAAAAGGTATTACTCACAATTTCTCAGCACCTAGAACTCCTCAGCAGAATGGTGTAGTCAAAAAAAGAAATATAATTATTCAAGAGATAACTAGAACCATGTTGAGTGAATATTCTATAACTATAAATTTCTGGGCCGAAGCTATATGTACTGCATGCTATACTATAAATCGTGTTTTGATTAGACCTTTTCTTAATAAAACTCTTTATGGGTTATGGAATGGTAGAAAACCAAGACTATCCTACATCAAGGATTATGGTTGAAAAGTATCCAGTCTGAATACTAATAATAATCTACATAAATTCGCACCAAAATCTGATGAAGGAATTTTCTTAGGTTATTCCACAACATCTAAGGCTTATAGTGTTTTTAATAAAAATACTTGTACTGTTGAAGAAACAGTACATGTAAAATTTGATGAGTCTAATCCCTTTGTTTTCAAACCATCCCAGCCTACATCCTCAGATGTGTTTACAAAAACTGATTGTCATCCTTTGATAGAAGAACCTTCTGATAAAGAAAATGTTCAAGAAGATACTTCTGATACATTTACCCCAGAAGACTTTCTACCCCATGTTGATGAATAGGCTTTTCAAAACCCAAGTCAGGAGTTTCTTAAGAATCATCCCAGTGATAGTATCATTAGTGATGTAAATCAACTAGTATGGACTAGAAGTTCCTTAAGAAATGAAGTAGAACATCTAGCATTTCTTTCCCAATTAGAGCCTAAAAGCACTGATGAAGCTTTAGGTGATGATGATTGGATCAAAGCAATGCAAGATGAACTAAATGAATTCGAAAGGAATAAAGTCTAGACCTTGGTTAAAAGACATAAGGAAACTTCTGTTATTGGAGTTAAATGGGTCTTCAGAAACAAATGTGATGAAAATGGAGTCATAGTTAGACATAAAGCTAGACTTGTTGCTAAAGGCTATAATCAACAAGAGGGAATAGACAATGAAGAAACCTATGCTCCAGTAGCTAGACATGAATCTCTCCATATTCTACTTGCCTTTGCAGCATTCTTTAATTTTAAACCTTTTCAAATGGATGTAGAATGTGCTTTTCTTAAAGGTTATGTTCAATAGGAAGTTTTTATTGAACAACCTCATGGATTTGAAGATGCAAACCATCCTAATTTTGTTTTTAGACTTACCAAAGCTCTGTATGGACTTAAACAAGCCCCGTGAGCACGGTATGATAGAATTACTAGATTTTTTCTTCAAAATAACTATGTTAAGGGAAATGAAGATCCAACCATTTTTATAAATAAATATAATAAAAATGTTTTAATTGTTCAAATTTATGTTGATGACATCATATTTGGTTCAACTTAGCAATCATTGACTGACTCTTTCGCAAGTCTAATGAAATATGAGTTTGAAATGAGTATGATGGGTGAGTTAACATTTTTCCTTTGTTTTTAAATTTCTCAAAAACCAGAAGTAACCTACATATCTCAACATAAGTATATTAAAGATATTCTTAAAAAGTATGGTTATGACAACACCAAGACTATAAGTACTCCTATTGGTACCTCAAACTCTTTAGATCTTGATGAAGCTGGGAAACCAGAAGATCAAACATCTTTTAGAGGTATGATAGGAAGTCTACTATACTTAATAGCTAGTCGACCAGACTTAATGTTTTCAGTATGCTTATGTGCAAGATATCAATCCAATCCTAAGGAATCTCATTTAAAGGCAGTAAAAAGAATTTTTCGCTACCTTAAGGGGACCATGGATCATGGATTATTTTATACCTCGGGAAATGATTTTATCCTAAAAAGCTTTTCTAATGCTGACTTTGGTGGATGTAGAATGGATAGAAAAAGTACATCCGGAACTTGTCATTTCTTAGGAGATTCACTAGTTTCTTGGTCCTATAAGAAGCAACATTCTGTAGCACTCTCCACTGCTGAAGCTGAATATGTAGCAGCTGGAAGTTGTTGTGCTCAAGTGCAGTGGATGCAACACACACTCACAGACTATGGCTTGAGTTTTACTAAAACTCAAATTTTGTGTGATAACACAAGTGCCATTGCCCTTAGTAAGAACCCTGCACATCACTCTCGTTCAAAACACATAGACATTAGGAATCACTTTCTTAGGGATCACACACTTAAAGGAGATATTATTTTTCAGTTTATCGGAACGCAAGATCAACTTGCTGATATTTTCACAAAATCCTTGCCTTCTGATAGTTTTGAATACATTAAACAGAAGTTAGGAATGATAATGGTAAGGTAATCCTTCTTAATTAAATTTCTGTTGAAAAAGTCTCCTTACAGTAATACACTCTTTTTTATAGGGGGAGTACATTTGATTGTTAGATTTTCAAAATTGTTCAAAGATAGTTTTTCAATCTTTTCGGAACTAAAATTCCTGAATGGGAATTTCTGGAACTAAAATTTTCCAGAATGGATATTTTCATATAGAAAACTTATGGAATGGAAATTTTTGTATTGAAAACTTCCGGAATACAAAATTCATACTGGTATTTTCGTAACAGGACTTTTGTACCGAATCTTTCAAAATGAGTTTTTTTGTTTTCAAATTCTGTAATGAAATTTTCGTACTGAGTTTTCCGTACTGAGTTTGTTTTACATTGTGAGTTTTGCGAGCTATGTCTTTTTCATAATAAATATTTTTCCTAGTCATTTTTATATTACCCATTACAAATAATCCTCTTAAGCCAATCCGAAAGGTATGATTTCCTTATCCAAGTTTTCGTAGTCATACTTTACTTACTGGTATTTTCTTATACTTTGTTTTCGGATTATAATTTTCTTAAATCTTTGTTTTAATAAAACCTCAAAAAGATCAGATTCAAGTTTTAATGAGAATTGGTTTTCGACCGTCAGATCTGATCTCAGATTGTCATAACAGTTCGATCAACCCTGGAAGATGAACCGTCTTTTCATTGCCTATATAAAGGGGACCCCAAAATAGTTGTCCCACATCGATTTCATGCTCCAGCATCCCAAAACTCTTCCTCTCCGTTTTAAAGCCATTCTGAACATCAGCTTTCTCTGTTCCGAACTTCTCAGAAGTCTTCAAGACCCGAATGTCTGTGGAATTAGCTTCTCAAGAAATTTCATCCTCCAAGCCAATTTCACAATGGTTAGTTTACAGAGAAAGACTGGTTCATCCGGATTTCTTCAAAAACTATGATTCTCTTATTTCGAAGAACATAAAGCTGAACGGGTGGGAAGATATTGTTGTGTCCACACTGGGGAATCAAGATGATGTTTTTTTCGGAGTAACTTTTTGAATTCTATGAAAAAATTTCCTTCTTTAAGGAAGATAATAGGGATAAATTTTCTTTTAAGTCTTATGGTAAGACTTATAAGCTTTCTTATACCAAGGCAGCAAGCTTGGTAGGGCTGACCTATGAAGGAGAAGCCGATTTCATATCTCACGTATTTCCAGATTCTAAAGGAAGCTTCAACAAGGAAAAAGCTTTGAAAACTCTCGGACTGATAGACGACAAGGCTCTGAAGATTTCTAGCTTGCCTACAAATTTCCAGATTTTAGAGTTGTGGGTACAAGGTCTTATCGTACCGAGGAAAGGTGATAAAGACAGTCTGAAGAAGAGTGAAATCTACATCATAGATTTTCTGATAAATCAAATGAAGTTTAACTTCATGAGGCACATTCTTATAACTATTGAGAATGTTAAGAAAGGAAATCTCAGAGCCCAAATTGTAATGTACCCAGAAATTTTATCAGAGTTAATAGTTCGGTGCCTTGAGTCTTTCAAGGAAGCTTGCAGGACTAAGCCAAGGGTTTGCAAAATTTTATTGGTGAGTGATGATACTCTTAAGAGGATGGATGCGGCTTTCAAAAAGGATACTGGTGAGTTCTTCGATTTGCCAAATCAAGAAGAAGTGGTTCTGAAGGCTGCTGAACCGGAATTATCTAAGCCAGTAAAGAAAAGAAAGTTGAAAGAAGTTGCAGCTGAAGTAGAGGATCCTAAATCTAAGGACGTTCAAACCGCACCTCCAAAACCGAAGAAGAAGAAAGCCTATCCTGATGAGGTAGTTGCGAAGTGGAGAGCAAATAAAGAGAAAAGGAAATAAGGGGATCCGCAGTTCGGATTGGATCCTGCGGAATCTAAGGCTTTGAAGGAAAAGACAGTAGATGAATTGGTAAAACTCGCAAAAGAAAAGAATCTCAAGAAGAAAATGACAGAAGCTGAGGCCGTTCAAGCTCTGTTAAAATTTAATGAGATGGTTTCTAGAAACATTCCAGTTCCAAGATCTTTCTCCTTGGATTCTCTACCCGAGACTCCAGGAAGAAACATTGATTTTCCGGAAGAGATTAGAGCTGAGCAAGTTGAGCAACTCGAGCAGATTCAGCAAGTGGAAGAGGAATAAGCAGTTTCTGAAGGAAGTGGTGAAACAAGAGATCTTTTGAAAGAAGTAGATGATTATAAGGGGTCACCTTCGGATCATCTGTCACACTGAACTTCAGAGGCTGAATCCTCTAAGTTAGTAACTCTAGAGAAGGATAAGAATGAGGAATATGATGTTCAAAAAGTTGTTGATGATGTTATTCAAGTATCTACTAGCAAGCAGAAAACTCCAGATCAAGAATCCATTTCGAAAAAGGACAAGGGAAAGCAACTCCTTGTTGATACTTTGAAATCAGTGGCAAGCAAGAAATTAGAATTTGGTGATTCGTCTAAAAGGAAGTTGGAGCATATTGAGGAAGAAAATTCTCCAAGCAATGTTTTGGATTCAGAGTCATCCTCGTTGGGACATGACTTTGTTGTTCAATCTCTGAGAAAGTTAGTGGGATCCATTCTGACCATCTCGACTATAGATTCAAGATGCCAAATTCTCCAACATGCTCTGAATCAGAAATCAGATTCTGTATCCATGGTTATGGATAAGTGTGTAGAGATAGAAGCTGAATTCAAATCTTTTCTTGTTGGCTATGAAGCCCACAAAAGATCGTGCAAGAGGATGACTAGATGTTTGAGGAAAACAGTAGAAGAGATGAGGCTATTTGATGAATTTCAAGACAATGTTAAAGATCCTTTTGAAACTAAGGACAGGAAGATAAATGAGCTAACTTATTCCTTTGAAGAGAAGTTGACATATGAAAAGAACTTCCGGATTCAAGAAGTCAGAGATCTGAATGGGAAACTGAATTCCGTTTCTCAAAACTGGAAGTTTGAAAGGGATCATCAGATTGAGTTTGAAAATAAATTAAAGGCTCCGGAAGAAAAGTTGAAGGATCAGGAAGAAAAGCTTAAATCCCAGGAAGAAAAGATTGAAGCTCAATCTGCAAGAATAGTGGTCTAAGAGAAGCAAGCTGAAGAAGATCATAAAGACCTAAAAAAGATCAAGACTATTCTTAAGGGGATCATTTCGAAGGAAAAAGATCTGAAATAGCTAAATCCGATCTTTTTGTTGTATCTTTCATTCGTTAAAATTAATGGAAATCATGGTTTCTCGTCTTTTGTTATTATTACTAATTTTTCAGGTACTTTGTTATTTCTTTTCCTTTCCCGCGAATTCTTTTTGAAAATCAAAAAGGGGGAGAAGGAAGAGATCCTTAAGGAAAAATAACTCTAATAAGAGATTATCTAAGGGGGAGTTTTTCATCAAAGATTACTTTATTATTCGTAATAAAATGTCACTCCAGAAATCTAGAATACGATCCTTAGTGTTTCAAAGCCTAAGGGGGAGTTAGTCGTATTCATCAATATCCTTAAAGCAAAGGGAGAAAAGCCTTAATGTTTTTCTTTCTTCTTAGAATTTATTTTTCGTAAGGATTTTTGTGCTTTCCAAAAAGGGGGAGATTATTGAGTCAATAAGGTTTTCCTTATGACTTTTCCATTCCTTCTTGTTTTGAAAATCACAAACACCTTAACTTTAAGAAAATCGCTTTTATAAGGAAAATTTCTTTTTTAAGGAAAATCGCCTTTGTAAGAAAAATTATCCTTATCACATTTTCACCCATGTATTTCTTAAGTACAAGATTTGGATTCATTTCTAGTTTTTAGGAAGTGTTTAAAACTTTGACTTAAAAGAATTCTGTTTTAGGCTCCGAATTCTAGATACGACCTTTAATAAAGATCAACTCCGAATTCTGGATGAGAACTGTAATGAAGCTCAACTCCGAATTCTAGATACGAACATCAATAACGATCAACTCTGAATGCTAGATATGAACTCTCATGAAGTTCAACATCGAATTCTAATGACATTTTTCCATTACAATTTCTGATTACGAATTCTGATGACGAATTCTCATTCCGAATTCTCATTCCGAATTCGCCTATTAAACAGAATCTGGTCATCTTTGTTTTATACACTCTAAATTTATTTAGACTCCGAAAATTAATTTTTGTTAGACTTCGAACTTTCTTTTTTCTTACACTTCTATAATTTGTCTACTCTTTGACTTTTTTTTTTACACTCCGAACCTTCACTCCGATCATTTTAGTTAGACTTAAAACAATGTCATACATTATGTTACACTTGTTTTGTTATAAAACGATGTCGTCTATTCTGTTATAAAACTAACCGTTGGCTAAGTGACACGTGTACAGGTCCCTCCGATTTTTAAGGAAAATATGACCGTTGGGAAGGAGGCCGACCTTACCTATAAATAGGATCTCATTTGAAAGAGCTCAAAACAATGAAGTCGATCAATCTAGAGACCACACGCTGCTAAGGTGATTTCTAGAGAGAGAAATCTTTTCATGCTTGGTGCGTACTGAACCGCTCATTCAGTTTTTGCTTTGTGAAACTCCGAATGTTGGTGATTACATTCGAGGACTTCCAGGGATAGGAAGACAGAGGTTTCCAACACCTTGATGTTGAGGGCTTCCTTTCTGAGGAAGACAGAGGTTGCCAACTACCTTGAAGTTGAGGGCTTGCGGGGATAGCAAGATAGAGACTCTGATCATCGTATCGAGGGCTTACCCTGGTGTGGGTAAGACAGACTTGATTGAAAGTATAAATCAAGGGACCTTTATCCAAGGTTGTTGGATACCCTTCTCTTTAGGTTAAAAGACTTATATATTGTTACTTGTAGTTTTACTACTTATTTATTTCCGCTGAATTTCATATTATAAGGAAATAATAACTTTCCTATACTTCCTTACTTGTACTCTGTTTCATTTATATTCTATACGCTTTATGGTATAATATCATATTGTAATCTTTTATTAAGTTTCATTTTCTGCAACTATATTTCCAGAACCTACTTTCTGAATCTCTTTCCAGGTTTTCATTTTGTATTAGAGGTGTTGTGAATTTTCTTAGTTTAAACTTTGTTAAATGTAGCCCTTTCCTTTGCTTAAGGAAATCATAGTTATTCGTTACTAATATTAAAGGTTCCAAAGGTATTTTTAAAGTATACAATTAACCCCCCCTCCTCTTGTATATTGAGCATCTACATCATTATTTCGATCCTACAGGAAGGATGCTCCATCTCTATCCACAAAGCATATATGTAAAGTAGCCATCTGCTCTGTTGCCTCACCTAGAAACCATATACCTGATATCCTACTGAGCGCATCGGCTACAATGTTAACCTTACCAAGAGTATAGACTATCAATAATTCATAGTGCTAGAGGAACTCAAGCCATCACCGCTATCTCAGGATTTGGTCCACCTGATAGAATATATATCTGAGACTCTGGTGGTCAGAGTATACTGTGAAACGCTATCCCATCAGATAGTGCCGCCACATCTTCAAGGAGAAGACACTTCTTCTAACTCCAGTTCATGGGTAGTGTAGTTCTACTCATTCCGCCTCGGCTGATGAGAACCATAAGTAATCACTACTCGCTCTAGAATCAGGACACCCTTAGTCTGGTCCCTGATGTGTCGCAGTAGTCTACGTACCCTATGCCCTCCTCTGGAAGGATCAAGATGGGCGCACTAGTCAGCCTCGACCACTGCTACTGAAAGCTTTGCTGGCATCTGTCCAACCACACGAAGGGTTTCCCCTTCTTCGTCAAGGATGATAGTGGTGATGTAACTCTGGAGAAGTCTCGTAAGAAACTCTGGTAATGTCCAACCTAACCCAGAAAACATCGTACCTCCGTCACACTACTGGGTGGCTCCCATGCAAATACCGCTCAATCGTTGTTCGATCTACTGGAACTCAGTCCTCTAAGATTACATGTCCGAGAAAGTGACCCTCTCGGATCCAGAATTGGAACTTCAAGAGCTTACCATAAAGGTGGTTCTCCCAGAGTGTTTCCAGTACTACCCGAAAATGGTATGCATGCTCCTCCTCAGTAGTCGAGTTGATCAGAATGTCGTCGATGAAGAATACGACAAAGTGATCAAGGTTTTGCTGGAAAATCCTATTCATGAGACCCATGAACACTACTGGAGCATTGGTCAAGACAAAAGGAATAACAAAGAACTCATAGTGGCCATATCAACACTTGAAGATAGTCTTATGAACATCCTCATCTCAAACTCTAAGCTGCTGATACCCTGATCTGAGGTCTATCTTTGAGAACCATCGTGCCCCCTTCAACTGATCAAAGAAGTCGTCATTCCCCGGGAGTTGGTACTTGTTCTTCACAGTCACCTGGTTCAGGTGAAGGTAGTTGACACAAAGCCTCAAGAATCCATCTGCCTTCTTGGTGAATAGAATCGGGGCTGGCCAGGGAGAACCATTGGGGCGAATGAATCACTTCTCATGCAAGTCCTCTAGCTATACCCGCAGCTTGTGAAGCTCCACAGGAGCCATCTGATACGCTGGTGTAGATATTGGTGTCGTCCCGGGGTACAGGTCAATGTAGAATCCCACCTCTCTATGAGGAGTTAATCCTCGAACATCGTCTGGAAAAACATCAGTGTACTAGTCCACAACTACAGGATAAGTCGATCTCCGCACATCAACTTCTCCGAGGGTAAGGCATGCCAACTGATGAGTGATCGGATGGACCCTCCTCTGAGTAAGTCTGTCATGTGCTGAAAAGGCTCTCTTCTCACCAGTGAAGGTGAACATGGTCCCATCCATGCAAACACACCACACTTTTCACCTAATACAATCGATTTGAGCATGGACTGTAGATAACCATCCATACCCAAGATGACGTTGTAAGGCCCTAATGCCACTAAAAGGAGATCCCAGCCAAAGATTTTGCCTCCTAGAGTAAGATCAAAATGCTGGAACTAGTGTGTCACCGTTGAATCATTTCCCGTAGTAATATCTAACTGTAAGGATCGAGCCAACATCTCCGTCAGAATCTCTGAGATCTGAACTAGTGTAGTGTCAATGAATGAGTGATTGGAACCTGTGTCTATATGAAGTGTCGCTCGGGTGGAGTAGACATAGATAATATCTTGAATCATCTCTGGAGCGCTGTGATCGTAAGCCTCACCTACCTGGAGTTGATCACTCCCCTATCCACCTGCTCCCCGAGGTCTAGGTGGACCTCCGGGTGGTGGTGGTGGTAACACCTCGTATCGTCGTCCACCGCCAACTGCACAACTAGCTCTTCTGCCACGCCCTCCTGCATCCTATAGATCACATCGATTGAACCTCTACCTCTACCTGGGAGGTCCCTCAACTGCTTATTTATCATCTTCATGGTGGTTCGGATAGTCACGAGCCATGTGGCCCCACCCGCCCCATGTGAAACACAACCTATTTATCGAATGATTGGTTATGTCTCGTGTGCCTCGCACAACCGAACCCGTGTCTTGAGGTTGTACACCAGATGGTTTGGTATGCTTGGACCTCTACGACATCTATTTGATTCTAGCTATATAGGACTCTTCTACATGATGCCTGGTGGCGGGTCTTGTTGCTAGTGACTTCTCAACAAGAAAACTCTCCACAAGGAGGGCTCGCTCCAACACACCAGCCTGCGTCGTAATGCTGATGGTGATCATCGAAGCCCAGATCTCTCACCTGATCCCCTGATCAAAGGTTTGGGTCCTGAAAAAAGAGTCTTACACCATATCTGTGGAGTTGCACGAGAGGTCAGTGAACCTTGCTGAGTATTGTGCCACCATCATGCCACCCTGCTGTAGATGAAGTAACTCATGTATCTGCATCGCACGTAGGGTGGCTGGGACACACTCTGCCCGAAACAGGCTCTCGAAGTCTGCCCAGAGAAGTGTCGTCTCTTTATGCAGCTGGAGAATCAGGCCCAACATCTGCGTACTACTTTCTGAAGGAGACTCACGACAAGGAACACCATAAGGTATGATGGTGTCCCTACCATTCTGAAAACTCTCACCACAGCCTCCAACCAATACTAAACTGTCTGCAGGTCCGACTCACCCCTATACTTGGGCGGCCTCTGGCGTTGGAACTCGTGCAACGCACTCAGGTGGCGTGCACTCTCTGCTTCTAAGGCTGGTGGCATCGGTGGCCCAACAGGTAGTGGTACCACTGGTGCCTCCGCTATAATAGGGCCATGCTACGAGGCCTCATCGCTCAGTGGGCTGCCATCTCGTAAAACTCTCTAAACCCTGGATGGTTGTCTGTGTGGAGGTAACCTGTAAAAAAATAGGTGTTCCACAGTCAATAAGTTATACCTTGTGAGTTGACTCAAAAATCTCACTATAAAAACTCTTGAAACACACACGCAATCAGTTTTTTCATGAACTGAGTCAGAAATCAGAAGTCAGGGTCCTGGTGTATCGATACTTCGGCCGCCGCACCAACACAGGACACCCTGAACTGAAAACCAGATTTAGTTACCTTAACACTATTGCTTCACAAAATAGATCAGAGTCCTAAGTTCTGTTGTAGAACCGACTCCTCTGATACAAATTTGTCATGAACCATCCCCCAGGGCATGTGCCAGGACAGTCCCATGCCCGCCTTCCATAGGCCAGGGGATGGAGACTACCACCAAAGGCATATTTCCCTAAATCTAGGAAGGCATTGCCTTTATACCTGTACACACACACAATAGAGTATAAGTTGGAAGCAAAACACTATGTAAAACTGTATAAAAAAGAGTGCTAAAAAGTAAAAGGGGATTGAAATACATGAACAAATGTAAACTACAAGTACAACTGAAAAGGGACAAACAACTAAAATATGGAAAACCGCTCCTGGATCATCCACCAAGGATCACCAGAAAGGTAGGTACTAATAGCCTCCTCGGTACTCCACGTCCTCCAGTCTCCTTCAGGTAACGACTCGTCGTGAGGTCCACCTTCGGGTACCGTCCAGTCCTCGTACACTCATCCTCGGTCGGCACTTTCCGTCATATACATCCAACACAACAAGGTACGAGCATAGCCTGAGAAGGGGTGAGTATAATGATACTCAGTGGGGACCTCGAGACCCTCAAGGTCTCAAAAAATCCAACAAGGATAAACCATAGGTTATAAAATCTACATATAATCCCACTTAGGTATATTCCTATACATATAACTATGTGATCTAGTAATCCATATCAATAATGAGGAAAACACAAAGTTACTGACTCATCTCACACATGTATCCTACTTTTTTAGAGAGATAGAGATAATCAGATGTAGCCACTGAATCATCTATTCTGTCAAACCCACACAGGATCAAGGAACAGAATTCAGAACTGTTGAACCCACACAGGATCTAGGAACAGTAAACAGATCTATCGAACCCACACAGGATCCAGGAACAGTCTTCAGTGATGTCGAACGCACACAGGATCTAGGAACAGTATTTAGAGCTGTTGAACCCTCACAGGATCTATTAATAGTCCTCAGTGCGGTCGAACCAACACAGGATCCAAGAACAGTCGTCAATTCTATCAAATGCACACAATATCCAGGAACAGTCATCAGTTCTGTCGAACCCACACAAGATCCAGGAACAGTTGTCAATGTCGTCGAACCCTCACAGGATCCAAGAATAGTTGTCAGTGCACAAAAAACCACAGGGTTCTGCATGAAACATGCTTGATTCTGGGAGGGTCCGATCCTCAAGCCAAGTGTTTCAACGATCTGCCACGTCATAGGGGAAAATCTAAGAAATACGTGTCCAAGACACAAATACAAGATGACCATGCCATTTTCAAAAAAGTACACAACATGTTGGAATAAGGCACATGTCATGTCTTCAGACCTCAGGTAATGCCCATGTACAATGGCCCGTGTCGAAAGGATGGTCGTGTAGAAAAGTGAGTACACGATGTGTGGTATGGTTACACACCGTGTCTACAGACCTCAGGTACAGCCTGTGTGTAATGGCCCGTGTCGAAAGGCTAGTTGTGAAGTAAAGTAAGTACATGGCGTGAGGTATGGTTACACGATGTGTCTACAAAACAGGGATCAACTATGTGTACACTGGCCATGTGCCCGCACATGGCCTCAACCCGTGTTCACCAACCAGTGTAACTGATACACAGGGTAGCCCGTGTCACTGACCTTGCCTGGCCGTGTGGCGGAGTACATGCCCGTTTACTCCACCCCATGTTAGTTTACCCCCGAGATACATGCCGAGTCTCGCAAAGCCTCTTATGCCAATCTATATAGAGTGTACATGTCGTGCCTCTTGGCCATGCTATTCTTCCCATGTCTGTGTATTTCACAGAATACACACCATGTCTCGCCATGCTTCATATGCCATTCTGTGTAAAGAAATACACGTCGTGTGACTGGGGTCACACGCCATGTGTTACTTGTCTAATGTCTGTATGTCAACCCGCAGAACTCACATACTACACAACGTGTTTGTTTGAAGTACACATTCTGTATTCTAGAATTTTCCAGAAATGGAGCCTATGGCTAGCACACCTCTTGTGATGTCCTTTCTTCATTCTGACAGTTCATTTTACACGAAACTTTAGAAACAAGGTCACCCCGATGTACCGTAGCCGTTTCTGGTGTTTTCGGGCCTCCGATCGGCTCCAAAAACTTGACATGATTTACCCACTCAAAGAATGGTCGAGGAATAGTCATTCACGTTCTGGTCCGATCCATCGCTCGCTATCGTCGTTGCACCTCCGCTAGGTCATTTTGATGATGGGAATTCAATTTGGGGTTGTTGCATTTGACAATGGTCTCGCAATGATATGATGTTGGTCACCTCTGAAAAACGTGAAAAACACACCAAACATTCAATAGAATGGCAGAGGGATCCGGCCATGTTCATTTGGCCCGGTCCTTCCGCGTTAATTTTGTAGAAATAGGGACAAGAAAAAAAATTATGGAAGGACAAATCAACGTTTCTCAAATCAAAACACACACCTACCTCAGATTCATTGTCGTTGGAAAAGAAGATGAAGATGTCGAGGAAGAAATCGTCGACGTTCCTCAAGGACGACGCATCCTCCCCTGTTCCAGTTGGAGATCAAAGAAGAAGATGTTAGTCATCGGAAGTTGAAGAATTCTTCATTGGGAGGAGCGTTATTCGTTGAGATATTTTTCCCAATAATCCTTCTCTCAAAACACCAAGGTGAATAGATGTTCCAAATAATAGATTATATTATCTATTACTTCGTTGGAAATAAATTAAAAAGAATCCTAAAACACTTGGTTGGAACAATTAATGTGAAGGGTGGTGGAACCATTAAGTGGGTAGCTCAAGAGGTTTCTCCCCACAAAATGGGGAGTTCAAGAGGTTATAACCTCTGGTGCTCCCCACAAAATTAATCCTCACATGGGAGGTTGAGCTAGGGTGGGCCCCGCCAACATAACCTCTAATGGGAGGTTATGGTGTGGTGGTACCCAACTTAAACTACCACATTGTGGATATAACAAATAAAATAAATTTATACATGTAATTAAATTATTTTTTTATTCCCACGTAAAACCCAAAAACTAACTTTCATTCTGACCATCTGTCGTCGAGGTGAAAGTCTTCTTAAGAGAATACCAGCCCTCCAATTTCAACAGTGCCCTCAGATTTCAATTCCGAGCACTGGTTCCAAAGTTATAAAATCACACTCTTACTTTTACTGAATGCACCCAAAAAAAACTTTAGAAATTGATTCCGGGCACACCGGGCCTCAGAATCTTTCCGCCGTCAGTTTTGGTGGACTCGTAAAATTCCCATGTATTTAAGAAAAAAAATTCAATGGAAATTTGGGATTTTTACACAAAAACTAACAACCTGCCTCACATGGGTAGAAAATACAAGAACATGAACCAATAAACCTAACCAATATATGAAAATATAGGATAGACATGATCATTATAATGCTTAGTAAGAAATCCAAAAGTGAACCAAAGAATTAATTCAGTTCCAAATTCCAAAACAGTTCAATAACACTATTTTGAACTAAAGTTATAATAATAAGGTTTTTATATATACAATTCATCTTGAAAATTAATAATCATAATTCCATTTCCCTTTATAATTCAGGAAAAAGGAAAAGAAACAAAGAGGGGAACACACAAACCTTTCTGAAATAGCTACTTTGAAATCATTTTTAAAACCAATAATACATACAACGTTTTCCAAGAAAAGACCAAAACCAAGACCAGGATTATGATTCTACACATATAAAGGGAAATGGTATTAATATTACTCATATAAAAGGATCCCATAAAACTAAGGAAATCATAGGAAGAACAGAACATGCTAATACACGTGACTCCATCGCCGGTAGCACGCCACACATGAAAGAATAAAATGCCCTAATGCCCAACCACCCTTTATCAGGTCAAACCGAGGGTTCCAATCCCATATCAATAATCCCAAATTCTCACTTAATATGATACAATAGACAATACATTAACTTCGAGTACAATAATCATTCTCAATAATCCCCCTTATTATTCCAGGTTTCTGTGCTATGTTCACAAAGGGGTGTGCCACACATTAACACCACAATCCTCATATCTCACCAAGAACACTACACAATATGGAAGTACCTGTAGAGACCCAAATCTTGATGTACATGGACATTACATTACTTTTGTGGAATACTTAGTACATAACAAAAACAGACACACAAGGACCGTAATAGTTTTGTGTCTTCGGAAACTTGTAATATAATCTTCTAATCATGGTAAAAGATCTTCAACATTTCCATAAAGATCTTACCTTTTTTCATACCTAAAACCTTTATTTATATCCTGGGGAAAAGAAAAAATAAAAGAGGTGAGCTAAAATGCCTAGTAAGGGTAATCATAGAGCACATCAAACAATCCACAAACATTTGAATGCAAAAACATGAACATAGAATCTAAAAATCAAAATCTTGAGCAAAGACATGAATCTTGGAAGTACGTAAGACATATATCATAAGGGAACATCAATCATGATAAAATATCATGGGAATAAAACATGTAATTGTGGAAACCAATAAGCACATGTTATGATTTCCATAGTATCCAAGGAATTGCGGCCATGACCATCTTAGTGGACAAAGTCTCTTTCTGAATCGAGTTCACTCGTCATTTCAGCCCTGTAACACTGAACCGGATTAACTTACCATTCCAGCCATGTATATCTCATGAGATATAAATCTTTACCCAATGCATTTGAGGGAGATATAGGTCTCACCCATCTCATAATAAAATCATTCTTACTTGTGCCACAAAATAAACTTAAAACATTCATCATAACCCAAATAATAAAATGGGTTTCATAAACATCATCCCATCATCTCATAATCCATATAAAACAAGTGGACACTTCATCATATGAAAAGTGAAACCATATAAATCATAAAGACATTAAACTTGAAACAAAAACATATGAAATAATTTCATCTTAGATGAAAAAATGTTTTGATAAAACATTTGAAATGAATTCTTGAGGAAAATATCTATTCTTCTTCAAAATCATTTTCTTTTCACAAAATTCCATGCACTTTTAAAATAGAAGTATTTTGTTAAAAAATTTCATAAAATATTGTAGAGTAAGATTCATGAAAATGAGGTGTTATGAAACCGTAAAAATCCGTTCATTCCGTATAAGTTAAAAATAACATTCTTCTCTTACTTTTGTTGGAAAAGTCAAAAAGTACCTTGTACGAAACACGACAAAAGATTCCTTTAATATCACTTACTAAAAACTCACCGAAGGGTAAAATTGGATTTAAAAAATCGTAGGTTGATAGAAATAATATTACATAATGAATAAACATGTATTTGGATGATAAATATTCCCCAGTAAATTCTGAAATATAAACAATCTCGGATTAAAATTGAGATTGTGAGATTTTCCCTTACCTTTGGACTGATATGCTTCGTACGTTTCTAAACCTCCTTTATAATGATTTAAATAATCTCATTGACTTATTAAAAAATCATATGCATTGTTATGATATCATATATGGTTCACTTATGACTTTATATTACCCATTCTTTTGTAAGTTCCATGTTAAAGCAGCATTTTGGGTTAAATCGTTTTATTTATCATACATATTTTGACTTGTTGTTCTTGATATTATTACTTATATACTGATTTACTTAAATCCAGAATGTAAAACATGATTTATATATAATATATATTTCAGTATATACATATATAGATATGATAGATTGATTAAATGGAATTAAATACACCGTTCATAGAGACGGTAGGCCGTACGTACGCATGAACGCTGTTTTCGTTTCGTTATTGAATTGAATGAAATTAAGTAGATGACATAAATATATATACACATAAATACAGTATCATTATTATGTCATATATTTCATGATTAATTATTTTATATACTTTATAATCATTCATGAATGGTTAACATGGAGAATGAATCTCATCGCATCTTGGAGACGGTAGTCCGTACGTACACACGAGCGATGATATTATTACCATGATCGTGGAATTTAATTGATGTTTATGTATAATATTTCAGAATAAATATCACTTAACAATAGTCATATATATTTATTCTGTACACCATTATACCCATCCAATTAAGGAGGTGGTGGAAAATAGAATACACCACGGCGTGGAGACGGTATTCCGTACGTACGCACGCGCGGTGATTTCGTTTTCCATAGGATGGATAGATGGTGAAATAGGGTTGTTTCATACATATAATAAAATATCAGTATATGAGTGATACTGATGTTATTACATCATAATGAAACAACTAAAGAAGAAGAAGTAGAAGAAGAAATAAAGTTGAAAGAATCGGTAACGAATATTACCTCTTCTCTTGACACGCCTTTTTGAAACCTCCTCTTAGGGAACCATGATTGGTCTTTGAAGAAGACCAGAACCTCTAGGATGTTTCTAGGTAAGTGGAGAAGAAAAATTTTCATGGGTTGGCCAAGATTTAAGGCTAAAAGTGGCGTGAGGAAGAGAGAGAGGAGTTGCCCTTTTATAAGAGAGGAGAGGGGCACCTTTGGAAAAACTAAAAATATTATGTTATTATAAAGTCATATTCTGTTTTTAATAGCTCCAAATTGATTTATTTAGAATATAAGGTGGGGATGGTTAAAAATAATCTCATCCATTAGAATTTAGACAATTTTATATTTCTATTTTAACCTTATCATTTAGATTTAACTTTAAGTTAGATAATTTAACTTTTACCGTGTCTTCTTGGTTTCTTACACTATAAGGTAAATAAACTTACTATAACAAGCCAAAAGAAACCCAAGAAGTTTATTATTAATATATATAACCTTATCTAAGTCATTTTTCCGAACCTTAGATTTTTATGAATAAAATAACAATTAATAATATAATATTTGTTTTAAAAGCAATTTTATGTCAATTTTGACACTATTTGGTAATTGATTTTTGTGAAAATCATAACAGAAAGATTAGTTCTAAAAAAGTTAATTAAATCAATACTAACATGTCATATTAACGTAGATAATTATTTTTATTCATAAAAAGTCTCTATGTACATTTATTTGGATATTTATAACATCAATTATGTCAATATTTCATTAATAAGATAATTAATGCATCATCATTGTGTCATAAATAAATTAAATTATTTAATGTCTAAAATTTATAAATAAAACACCATTATGTAGGAAATATTTTTAAATTTATAATGAATATTTATATTCGAATTTATCTTATGTATAACCCAATATTAAAAAAGATTTAGTTATTAAACATTGATTTTAACTATTTTAACCCTTCTTTAAATAAATTAATAATAAATGTCCTAATCTAATCCAAGTGGGACTAAATGGTCACATTGTATTCCTAAGGTTGTTTTTGGTCGAATTACACTTATCCAATAGAATTAGGACATGTGTTAGGGTAATAATAATATCATTTATACCCTTAATTACCCTATTTATTTTTAACCGTGGAAAAAAAAGTAAAAAGTTACTATTCACCAAAAATTATTTTCATCTCATTGAATCACATTTTATTCCTTGATATTCACTGTGTCTCTCAGATTTTTGAAATTCCACTCACAGAAGTGGTAAAATTATGTTTCATGTGAATTTGCAAATTCTCCTAGGAGGTGGGTAAAAGACGGTGAAAAGTTCAATAAAATTTTTATATATCTAAAATTATTATAAAATGACTCCAATGACTTAAATTGAACTTATATAAGTATTATGTATCGATTTTGGCCTAAAATATATTTAAATAAAATATATAATTATTTAAATAAAAATTCGATTTTTGAATAGTAACCTAGTGTTTTCACTATTCATCAAAAATTGAATTTTTTCTGAAAAATACCAATAATTCACCCTAAGCTAATATCGATATTCTGAATCCAAAAATGAAGTCCATTTTGAAATAAAAAATTTATAAAATTTCAAAAATTGGGTATTACTATTCATAACGGCTAGTTTATATAAAATATCTTTGTTTAGCGGAACTCGGTATTGCGTACAACACATGCTATCGTGGAAGGTCATGATTGCGTGTAATGAACGCCAAGTCCGGGATGTGTGTTGTGCAAGCTCATTTTGGTGTAGCGTACAACACAAGACATTAATGAAATTAAAAATAATATTTTTCATACAATCTCAGGGTGTTACATTCTACCCCCCTTAAAATGAATTTCGCCCTCGAAATTCCTTGGGGTTATAAATGGTTTACTACTCAAAATTTTATTTAATAAGAACCCACATCGTAAAAAGGAATAACAAAACTTGGATTTAAAAACTAAAGTATGAAACGTAATGGTTACCCAAATTAACTAATCACTGGGTTTCCACATAGGAGAACATAGGTGAAAATATGGATATGGAAGAGAAATCTAACCCTCATGTTCTGATGGAGAGTGGTAGAGAACATGGATATGAAAAAGAAAAAAATCACAAAGCCATAAATTTGTGATGATCTAGGGTTCCATCTGATTCATCGGATATAAGGGCACTAGGACAAAAATTTTTGTTTTCAAGATCATTTCCCTAAAGTTGAAGAATTTGAATTAGAATAAATACTTACTTTATTTTGGTACAATCTCACTATTGATCGTTCTTTGAACTATTTCCATTTCATCTCTTAAATAAATGAAGTTGAATTTGTTACTCGTGAAGTGTTAATAGATCATGTGATAGAATGATGGGTCATTCCATCTGTTTCAAACAAAAGGTTAGCACAAGTTATCAAATATACATAAGTCCCTATATGGTGAGGTTAATCGTATATGATTCCAAAAATGATCTTATACTTCATATATCATACCTCCTAATAAAATAAAACTAGTTTCTACTAACCAAGTACTTCCTGTAGGCCAGTGGTATGCGATAATCGCCAGTCGCACTTCGTTTGTGGGTTCGATTCCCACATCCTTGTCCGACACCTTGGGCTATCACCCATCCTCCTGGTTGTCCTTTTTCTAAAACTACATTACTATAACATCCCATCAATAATATCGAAAAAGATTTTATCCTTAAACAATAGTAACTTATGTCCAACATAATCCATTCCAATCATTAGGCGTATCCATAATACTACAGTCCACTCTCATATTATAGTGAAAACGATTACCAGAGATTTCATATAACAAACATGTTAATACCATTGTTGATCCACATATATCATAAGATATGTATTGTTGGTCACATTACAAACATTCAAAGGTCTTAATCATGTATTCTCTTGAAAAATGAATACCCGTTGAATCTTAGTGAAAACATGAGTGTTGTCAAAAGTTAACTCTTTCCACATACCAAAACCCCAGAATTCAATATACTCAAACCATGATATAAATATTTCCTTATATTAGTCTTGAGCTCATGAATACTGTCAAATATTTCATTTTCTACTTATCACTTCATTATGTGCATATCATCTTCTTTCAAAAATATCTCAATAACTTTCCATGGTTATCAGTACCCAAAATTTTTTGATAACCACAATAGACCAATACATAAATATTCCAATATTCCACGATACTATATACAACATTATTTTGGAATCCGATTACATAAACACTTAATCATTCCACCACATCGTTTTCATATTCAACATCACCAATAGTGATCCCATGTGACTTCCCTTTTTCCTTTTCCTTAAGTGGTTTCTCATATCGATCATCATTAACCCATGGATTAGGGCATTTATTAGAATAATTCCCCATTTCATTGCACTTGAAGCATTGAAGTGTTGGTGGTGCGTTTTCTGCTGTCTTTTCTTTATTCACATTATTAGAAACCATTTTTCCATTACTTCGACACTCAGCTGCTCGATGACCTTGTTTTCCACACTTAAAACATTTTCTAGTCCCTTTAAGACAATCTCCACCATGCTTCCTTCCACACATTGAGCATAAGGAAACATTCATCTTCTTTTCACCATTATTTTGAGATTTCTCCTTGAACTCCATCTTTCGTTTCTTGTCAAAACCATGAGATGGATATGTAAAACCAAATTCCATTTCTACCTTGATAGCACAACACACAATTTCTTCATAGCTACTGAAGTCTCTTACAGCTAATTCCCTTCGAAGATTTGGTTTTAAGCCACTGAAGAATCGATCAACTTTACTTTCAGGTTGGATGATAAAGCCAGATGCATACCTTGGACGCCCTGTAAAATTCTCTTTGTATATACCAACAGATTCATTATCCTTTTGCTTTAGTTCAAGAAACTCCTTATCCATCTCTGTTCGAAGAATACGACGGAAGTACTAATTGAAAAATAAGGTCTTGAACTCGTCCCATTCCATGGACTCAATTTCATCTCTTGGCATCTTATTCTTGATAAGATTCCACCATTGATCAGCTTCACCTTCCAAACGATATGCTGCTAAGATGACTTTATCATGTTCAGAACATTGAAGAACTAAAAATATCTTTTCAATGGTACTAATCCATTATTCAGTAACAAGTGGATCTGAAGACCCACTGAAAGAAGATGGATGATTCCTCATGAAGGACTCAATAAAATATTGTTCCCTTCTCTGCTCATTTGGAAGTCCAGAATGATTCATATCTTGTGTAAGTATAGCAATAATATTTTGCACTCCATCTCCCATAACATTTGTTTGTTCAGGAGGACAATCATTTCATTGTCCATTACATTGATCAACACGGTTCCTTCGTGTTCTAGCCATCATCTAAAACCCAAAAAGAATAGTGTCAGAGACAAAAATCATGATAGGGAAAACAACATAATAAAGGGGGATTACCTTCAATATCTAACTTCTTAGGTTTAATTCTATGATCGTTACCGTAATTCTAAGACTATAAACTATACTTATACTTAACCATAGGGACATCCCTAGACATACCTTAGAAATATATATAGGGATCTCACTAAAGTTCTCGCATCCTAGTTTCCAATGATTGACAAAACCTTTCCTCTGATACCAACTGTAGAGACCCAAAGCTTGACGTACATGGACATTACATTACTTTTGCAGAATACTTAGTACATAACAAAAACAGACACACAAGGACCTTAATAGTTTAGTGTCTTTGGAAACTCGGAATATAATTTTCTAATCGTGGTGAAAGATCTTCAACATCTCCCTTAAAGATCTTCCCCTTTTTTCATACCTAAAACCTTTCTTTATATCCTGGGGAATAGAAAACATAAAAGGGGTGAGCTCAAATGGCCAGTAAGGGTAAACATAGAGAACATTAAACAATCCATAAACATTTGAATGCAAAAACATGAACATAAAATCTAAAAATCAAAATTTTGAGCAAAGACATGAATATTGGAAACACGTAAGGAATATATCATAAGGGATCATAAATCATGATAAAATATCATGGAAATAAAACATGTAATTGTGGAAACCAATAAGAACATGATATGATTTCCATAGTAGCCCATGCATTGCTGCCAAGACCATCTTAGTGGACAAAGTCCCTTTCTGAATCGAGTTCACTCCTCGTTTTAGTCCTGTAACACTGAACCAGATTAACTTACTGTTCCATCCATGTCTATCTAATGACATATAAATCTTTACCCAATGCATTGGAGGGATATATAGGTCCCACCCATCTCATAATTAAATCATTCTTACTTGTGCCACAAAATAAACTTAAAACATTCATCATAACCCAAAGAATAAAATGGGTTTCATAAACACCATCCCATAAACTCATAATCCATATAAGTATAATGGGCACTTCATCATAAGAAAAGGGAAACTATATAAAGAATAGAGACATTTAACTTGAAACATACACATATGAAATAATGTCTTCTTAGATGGAAGATGTTTTTGATAAAACATTTCAAATAAATTCTTGAGGAAAATATTCTTTCTTCTTCAAAATCAGTTTCTTTTCACAAAATTCCATGCACTTTTAAAATAATAGTATTTTCTTGAAAATTTTCATAAAATCTTGTAGAGTAAGCTTCATGAAAATGAGGCGTTATGAAACCGTAAAAATCCGTTCATGCCGTATAAGTTAAAAATAACATTCTTCTCTTACTTTTGTTGAAAAAGTCAAAAAACACCTCGTACGAAAAACGACAAAAGATTCCTTTCATATCTTTTACTAAAAACTCACCGAAGGGTAAAATTGGATTTAAAAATTTTTACGTGAATGGAAATAATATTACATATTGAAGATACATGTATGTGGATGATAATTATTCCCCAGTAAATTTTGAAATATAAAAAATCTCGGATAAAAATTGAGATTGCGAGATTTTCCCTTACCTTAGGTCTGATATGCTTCATACGTTTCTAAACCTCCTGTATAATGATTTAAATGATGTCATTGAATTATTAAAAAAACATATTCATTGTTATGATATCATATATGGTTCACTTATGACTTTATATTACCCGTTCTTTTGTAAGTTCAATGTTAAAAAAGCATTTTGGGTTAAATCGTTTTATTTATCGTACATGTTTTGACTTGTTGTTCTTGATATTATTACATATATCCTGATTTAAATAATTTAGAATGTAAAACATGGTTTATATATAATATATATTTCAGTATATACATATATATTTGATAGATCGGTTAAATGGAATGAAATACACCGTTCATGGAGATGGTAGGTCGTACGTACACATGAACACCGTTTTCGTTTCCTTATTGAATTGAATGAAATTAAGTAGATGACATACATATATATACACATAAATCCAGTATCATTGTTATGTCATATATTTCATGATTACTTATTATATATACTTTATAATCCTTCATGAATGCTTAACATGGAGAATGAATCTCATCGCGTCGTGGAGACGGTAGTCCGTACGTACGCACGAGCGATGATATCATTCCCATGATCGTGGACTTGCATTGAAGTTTATGTATAATATTTCAGAATCAATATCACTTTACAATAATCATATATATTTATTATTTACACCATTATACCAATCCATGTAATGTGGTGGTGGAAAATAGATTACACCACGACGTGGAGACGGTATTCCGTACGTACACACGCGCAGTGATTTCGTTTTCCGTAGGATGGATAGATGGTGAAATAGGGTTGTTTCATACATATAATTCCATATAAGTATATGAGTGATACTGATGTTTTTACTTCATAATGAAACAACTAAAGAAGAAGTAGTAGAAGAAGAAATAAAGTTGAAAGAATCGGTAACGGATATTACCTCTTCCTTCGACACGCCTTTTTGAAACCTCCACTTAGGAAACTAAGATTGGTCTTTGAAGAAGACCAGTACCTCTAGGATGTTTCTAGGGAAGTGGAGAAGAAAAATTTCAGGGGTTTTCTGAGATTTAAGGCTCAAAGTGGCGTGAGGAAGAGAGGGAGGAGGTGCCCTTTTATAAGAGAGGAGAGGGGCACCTTTGGAAAAACTAAAAATATTATTTTATTATAAAGTCAAATTTGATTTTTAATAGCTCCATATTGATTTATTTCGAATCTAAGGTGGGTATGGGTCGAAATAATCTCATCCAATAGAATTTAGAAAAGTTTATATTTCTATTTTAACCTTATCATTTAGATTTAACATTAAGTTAGATAATTTAACTTATTCAGTGTCTTCTTATTTTCCTACACTATAAGGTTAATAAACTTACTATAACAAGCCAAACGAAAACCAAGTTGTTTATTATTAATATATATAACCTTATCTAAATCATTTGGCCGAACCTTAGATTTTTAGGAATAAAATAATAATTAATAATATAATATTTTTTTTAAAAACAATTTTATGTCAATTTTGAAACTATTTGGTAATTTATTTTTGTGAAAATCATAACAGAAATATTAGTTCTAAAAAATTTAATTAAATCAATAATAGTATGTAATATTAACATATAGAATTAGTTTAATTCATAAAAAGTCTCAAATTACATTTATTTGGGTATTTATAACATCAATTATGTCAATATTTCATTAATAAGATAATTACTGCATCATCATTTGTCATAAATAAATTAAATTATTTAATGTCTAAAAATTATAAATAAAACACCTTTATGTAGGAAATATTTTTATCTTTCAAATGAATATTTATAGTCGAATTTATCTTATGTATTACCCAATATTAAAAATGATTTAGTTATTAAACATTGATTTTAACTATTTTAACCCTTCCTTAAATAAATTAATAATAAATGTCATAATCTAATCCAAGTGGGACTAAATGGTTATATTATATTCCTAAGGATGTTTTTGGTCGAATTACACTTATCCAATAGAATTAGGACATGTGTTAGGGTAATAATAATATCATTTATACCCTTAATTCCGTATTTACTTTTAACCGTGGTAAAAAATAGTAAAAAGTTACTATTCGCCAAAAATTATTTTCATCTCATTGATCCATATTTTATTCCATGATATTAACTGTGTCTCTCAGATTTTCGAAATTCCACTCACAGAAGTGGTAAAATTAAGTTTTATTTGAATTTGAAAATTCTCCTAGGAGGTGGGTAAAAGACGGTGAAAAGTTCAATAAAATTTTTATATATCTATAATTATTATAAAATGAATCCAATGACATAAATTGAAATTATATAAGTATTATGTATCAATTTTGGCCTAAAATATATTTAAATAAAATAAATAATTATTTAAATAAAAATTGGATTTTTGAATAGTAACCCAGTGTTTTCACTATTCATCAAAAATTGAATGTTTTCCGAAAAATACCAATAATTCACCCTAGGCTAATTTTGATATTCTGAATCCAAAAATGAAGTCCATTTTGAAATATAAAATTTATAAAATTTCAAAAATTGGGTATTACTATTTATAATGCCTAGTTTATATAACATATCATTGTTTAGCAAAACTCGGTATTGCGTACAACACACACTATCGTGGAAGGTCGCGATTGCATTTAATGAAAGCCAACTCAGCGATGCGTGTTGTGAAAGCTCATTTTGTAGTAGAGTACACCACAAGACATTAATGAAATTAAAAATAATATTTTTCATAGAATCTCGGGGTGTTACATTCTACCCCCCTTAAAATGAATTTCTCCCTCGAAATTTTATTTAAGAAGAACCCACATCGTAAAAAGGAATAACAAAACTTGGCGTTAAAAACTAATGTATGAAACGTAACAGTTACTGAAATTAACTAATCACTGGGTTTCCACATAGGAGAACATAGGTGAAAATATGGATATGGAAGAAAAATCTAACCATCATGTTCTGATGGAGAGTGGTAGAGAACATGGCTATGAAAAAGAAAACAATCACAAAGCCATAAATTTGTGATGATCTAGGGTACCATCTTATTTATCGGATATAAGGGCACTAGGACAAAATTTTTGGTTTTCAAGATCATTTCCCTAAAGTTGAAGACTTTGGATTACAATAAATACTTACTTTATTTTGGTACAATCTCACTATTGTTCGTGCTTTGAACAATTTCCATTTCATCTCTTAAAGAAATGAAGTTGAATTTCTTATTCATGAAGTGTTAATAGATCATGTGATAGAATGATGGTTCATTCCATCTGTTTCAAAAAAAAAAGGTTAGCACAAGTTATCAAATTTACATAAGTCCGTATATGGTGAGGTTAATCATATATGATTCCAAAAATGATCTTATACTTCATATATCATACCGAAAAATAAAATAAAACAAGTTTCTACTAACCAAGGACATCCTGTAGGCCAGTGGTATGCGATAATGGCCATTGGAACTTCGGTTGTGGGTTCGATTCCCACATCCTTTTCCGTCGCAATGGGCTGTCGCCCATCCTACTGGTTGTCCTTTTTCTAAAACTACATTACTATAACATCCCATCAATAATATTGAAAAAACTTTTATCCTTAAACAATACTAACTTATGTCAAAAATAATCCATTCCAATATTTAGGCTTATCCATAATATTGTAGTCCACTCTCATATTATAGTGAAAACGATTATCAGAGATTTCATATAACAAGCATGTTAATACCATTTTTGATCCACATATATCATAAGATATGTATTGTTGGTCACATTCCAAATATTCAAAGGTCTTAATCATGTATTCTCTTGAAAAATGAGTACCCATTGAATCTTAGTGAAAACATTAGTGCTTTCAAAAGTTAACTCTTTCCACATAACAAAACCCCAAAATTCAAAATACTCAAACCATGATATAACTATTTCCTTATATTAGTCATGAGCTCATGAATACTGTCAAACATTTCATTTTCTTCTTATCCCTTGATTATGGGCATATCATCTTCTTTCAAAAATATCTCAATCACTTTCCATGGTTATCGGTACCCTAAAATTATTGAAAACCACAATAGACCAATACATAAATATTCCAATATTCCACGATACTATATACAACATTATTTTGGAATCCAAATACAAAAACACTTAATTATTCCACCACATCGTTGTCATATTCAACATCGCCAATAGTGATCTCATGTGACTTCCCTTTTTCCTTTTCCTTAAGTGGTTTCTCATATCGATCATCATTAACCCTTGGATTAGGGCATTGATTAGCATAATTCCCCATTTCATTGCACTTGAAGCATTGAAGTGTTGGTGGTGCGTTATCGGCAGCCTTTTATTTATTCACATCATTAGAAACCATTTTTCCATTACGTCGACACTCAGCTGCTCGATGACCTTGTTTTCCACACTTAAAACATTTTCTAGTCCCTTTAAGACAATCTACACCATGCTTCATTAAACACTTTGAGCATAAGGAAACATTCATCTTCTATTCACCATTATGATGAGATTTCTCCTCGAACTCCATCTTTCGTTTCTTGTCAAAACCATGAGATGGATATGTAACACAAACCTCCATTTCTACCTTGATAGCACAACGCACAATTTCTTCATAGCTATTGAAGTCTCTTATAGAAAATTCCCTTCGAATATTTGGTTTTAAGCCACTGAAGAATCGATCAACTTTACTTTCAGGTTGGATGATAAAGCCAGATGCATACCTTGCAAGCCTTGTAAAATTTGCTTTTTATATACCAACAGATTCATCATCCTTTTTCTTTAGTTCAAGAAACTCCTTATCCCTCATTGTTCTAAGAATACGAGGTAAGTACTAATTGAAAAATAAGTTCTTGAACTCGTCCCATTCCATGGACTCAATTTCATCTCTTGGAATCGTATTCTTGATAAGATTCCACCATTGATCAGCTTCACCTTCCAAATGATATACTGCTAAGATGACTTTATCATGTTCAGAACATTGAATAACTGAAAATATCTTTTCAGTGGTACTGATCCATTGTTCAGCAACAAGTGGATCAGAAGACCCACTGAAAGAAGGTGGACGTTGCCTCATTAAGGACTCAATAGAATATTGGTCCATTATCTGCTCATTTGGAAGTCCAGAATGATTCATAGCTTGTGTAACTATATCAATAATATTTTACACACCATCTCACATAAAATTTGTGTGTTCAGGAGGACAATCATTGCATTGTCCATTACATTGATCAACACAGTTCCTTCGGGTTCCATCCATCGTCTAAAACACAAAAAGAATAGTGTGAGAGGCAAAAATCATGCTAGGGAAAACAACATAATAAATGGGGAGTACATTCAATATCTAACATCTTAGGTTTAATTCTATGATCATTATCGTAATTATATGACTATAACCTATATTTATACTTAAACATAGGGACATCCCTAGACATACCTTAGAAATATATCTAGGGATCTCACTAATGTTCTCGCATCCTAGTTTCCAAAGGTTGACTAAACCTTTCCTCTAATACCAAATTTAGAGACCCAAAGCTTGACTTACATGGACATTACATTACTTTTGCGCAATACTTAGTACATAACAAAAACATACACACAAGGACCGTAACAATTTATTGTCTTTGGAAACTCAGAATATAATCTTCTAATCGCGGTGAAAGATCTTCGACATCTCCCATAAAGATCTTCCCCTTTTTTCATACCTAAAACCTTTCTTTATATCCCGGGGAATAGAAAACATAAAAGGGGTGACATCAAATGCCCATTAAGGGTAAACATAGATAACATAAAACAATCCATAAACATTCGAATGCAAAAACATGAACATAAAATCTAAAAATCAAAATTTTGAGCAAAGACATTAATCTTCGAAGTACGTAAGGCATATATCATAAGGGAACATCAATCATGATAAAATAGCATTGGAATAAAACATGTATTTGTGGAAACCATTATGCACATGTTATGATTTCCATAGTATCCCTGGCATTGCTGCCAAGATCATCTTAGTGGACAAAGTCCCTTTCTGAATCGATTACACTCCTCGTTTCAGTCCTGTAACACTGAACCAGATTAACTTACCATTCCAGCCATGTCTATATCATGAGATATAAATCTTTACTCAATGCATTGTAGGGATATATAGGTCCCACCCATCTCAAAATGAAATCATTCTTACTTGTGCCACAAAATAAACTTAAAACATTCATCATAACCCAAAGAATAAAATGGGGTTCATAAACATCATCCCATCATCTCATAATCCATATAAAACAAATGGAAACTTCATCATAAGAAAAGGGAAACCATATAAAGCATAGAGACATTAAACTTGGAACATACACATTTGAAATAATGTCATCTTAGATGGAAAATGTTTTTGATAAAACATTTGAAATGAATTCTGGAGGAAAATATCCTTTCTTCTTCAAAATCATTTTCTTTTCACAAAATGCCATTTACTTTCAAAATAAAAGTATTTTGTTGAAAATTGTCATAAAATCATGTAGAGTTAGCTTCCTGAAAATGAGGCGTTGTGAAACCGCAAAAATCCGTTCATGCCGTATAAGTTAAAAATAACAGTCTTCTCGTACTTTTGTTAGAAAAGTCAAAAAGTAACTCGTACGAAAAATGACAACAGATTCCTTTCATATCTTTTACTAAAAACTCATCGAATGTTAAAATTGGATTTAAACAATTTTATGTTGATGGAAATAATATTACATATTGAAGAAACATGTATGTGGATGATAAATATTCCCCATTAAATTCTAAAATATAAACAATCTCAGATAAAAATTGATATTGCGAGATTTTTCCTTACCTTAGGTCCGATATGCTTCGTACATTTATGAACCTCCTGTATAATGATTTAAATGATGTCATTGAAGTATTACAAAACTATATTCATTGTTATGATATCATATATGGTTCACTTATGACTTTATATTACCCATTCTTTTGTAAGTTCCATGTTAAAGCGGCATTTTGGGTTAAAAAGTTTTATTTATCGTACATGTTTCGACTTGTTGTTCTTGATATTATTACTTATATCCTGATTTACTTAATTAAAGAATGTAAAACATGATTTATATATAATATATATTTCAGTATATACATATATATATGATAGATCTATTAAATGTAATGAAATACACCGTTCATGGAGACGGTAGGCCGTACGTACGCATGAACGCTGTTTTCGTTTCCTTATTGAATTGAATGAAATTAAGTAGATGACATACATATATATACACATAAATCCAGTATCATTATTATGTCATATATTTCATGATTACTTATTATATATACTTTATAATCATTCATGAATGGTTAACATGGAGAATGAATCTTATCGCGTCGTGGAGACGGTAGTCCGTATGTACGCACGAGTGATGATATCATTCCAATGATCGTGGAATTGAATTGAAGTTTATGTATAATATTTCAGAATCAATATCACTTTACAATAATCATATATATTTATTATTTACACCATTATACCCATCCAAGTAAGGTGGTGGTGGAAAATAGATTACACCACGGCGTGGAGACGGTATTCCGTACGTACGCACGCACGGTGATTTCGTCTTTTGTAGGATGGATAGGTGGTGAAATAGGGTTGTTTCATACATATAATAACATATCAGTATATGAGTGATACTGAGGTTATTACTTCATAATGAAACAACTAAATAATGAGAAGTAGAAGAAGAAATAAAGTTGAAAGAATCAGAAACGGATATTACCACTTCTTTCGACATGCCTTTTTGAAACCTTCTCTTAGGGCACTATGATATGTCCTTGAAGAAGATCAGAACCTCTGTGATGTTTCTAGGGAAGTGGAGAATAAAAATTTTCAGGGTTTGTCCGAGATTTAAGGCTCAAAGTGGCGTGAGGAAGAGAGGGATGACGTGCCCTTTTATAAGACAGGATAGGGGCACCTTTGGAAAAACTAAAAATATTATTTTATTGTAAAGTCATATTCGGTTTTTAATAGCTCCAAATTGATTTATTTAGAATCTAAGGTGGGGATGGGTCAAATACCCTCATCCAATAGAATTTATACAAGTTTATATTTCTATTTTAACCTTATCATTTAGATTTAACTTTAAGTTATATAATTTATCTGTTTCCGTGTCTTCTTGTTTTCTTACACTATAAGGTTAATAATCTTACTATAACAAGCCAAAATAAACCCAAGTTGTTTATTATTAATATATATAACCATATCTAAGAAATTTGGCCGAACCTTTGATTTTTAGGAATAAAATAACAATTAAAAATATAATATTTGTTTTAAAAACAATTTTATGTCAATTTTGACACTATTTGGTAATTGATTTTTGTGAAAATCATAATAGAAAGATTAGTTCTAAAAAAGTTAATTAAATAAATACTAACATGTCATATTAACATAAACAATTAGTTTAATTCATAAAAAGTCTCAAATTACATTTATATGGATATTTATAACAGCAATTATGTCAATATTTCATTAATAAGATAATTACTCCATCATCATTGTGTCATAAATAAATTAAATTATTTTATGTCTAAAAATTATAAACAAAACCCCATTATGTAGGAAATTATTTTATATTTATAATTAATATTTATAGTCGAAAATATCTTATGTATTACCCAATATTAAGAATGAATTAGTTATTAAATATTGATTTTAACTATTTTAACCCTCCTTTAAATAAATTAATAATAAATGTCCTAATCTAATCCAAGTGGGACTAAATGGTCATATTTTAATCCTAAGGTTGTTTTTGGTCGAATTAAACTTATCCAATAGAATTATGACATGTGTTAGGGTAATAATAATATCATTTATACACTTAATTACCCTATTTACTTTTAACAGTGGAAAAAAAGTAAAAAGTTACTATTCACCAAAAATTATTTTCATCTCATTGAACCACATTTTAGTCCTTGAAATTAACCATGTCTCTCAGATTTTTGAAATTCCACTCACAAATGTTGTAAAATTATGTTTTATGTGAATTTGCAAATTCTCCTAGGAGGAGGGTAAAAGACGGTGAAAAGTTCAATAAAATTTTTATATACCTAAAATTATTATAAAATGACTCCAATGACTTAAATTTAACTTATATAAGTATTACGTATCAATTTTGACCTAAAATATATTTAAATAAAATAAATAATTATTTAAATAAAAATTCGGTTTTTGAATAGTAACCTAGTGTTTTCACTATTCATCAAAAATTGAATGTTTTCTGAAAAATACCAATAATTCACCCTAAGATAATTTCAATATTCTGAATCCATAAATGAAGGCCATTTTTAATGATAAAATTTATAAAATTTTAAAAATTGGGTATTACTATTCATAACGGCTAGTTTATATAACATATCGTTGTTTAGCGAAACTCGGTATTGTGTACAACACACACTATCGTGGATGGTCACAGTTGCGTGTAATGAAAGCCAAGTCAGGGATGCGTGTTGTGCAAGCTCATTTTAGTGTAGCATACAACACAAGAGATTAATGAAATTAAAAATAATATTTTTCACAGATTCTCGGGGTGTTACATTCTACCCCCCTTAAAATGAATTTTGCCCTCAAAATTCCTCTGGGTTATAAATGGTTTACTACTCGAAAGTTTATTTAATAGAAACCCACATCGTAAAAAGGAATACCAAAATTTGGCTTGAGAAACTAAATTTTGAAATGTAACGGTTACCCAAATTAACTAATCACTGAGTTTCCACATAGAAGAACATAGGTGAGAATATGGATATGGAAGACAAATATTACCGTCATGTTCTGATTGAGAGTGGTAGAGAACATGGATATGAAAAATAAAACAATCACAAATCCATAAATTTTTGATGATCTAGGGTACCATCTGATTCACCGGATATAAGGGCACTAGGAAATTTTTTTTGGTTTTCAAGATCATTTCCCTAAAGTTGAAGAATTTGTATTAGAATAAATACTTACTTTATTTTGGTACAATCTCACTGTTGTTCGTACTTTGAACAAATTCCATTTCATCTCTTAATGAAATGAAGTTGAATTTTTTATTCGTGTATTGTTAACAGATCATGTGATAGAATGATGGGTCATTCCATCTGTTTCAAACAAAAGGTTAGAAAAAGTTATCAAATATACATAAGTCAATCTATGGCGAGGTTAATCGTATATGATTCCAAAAATGATTTTATACTTCATAAATCATACCGCTTAATAAAATAAAACTTGTTTCTACTAACCAAGGACTTCCTGTAGGTCAGTGGTATGCGATAAAGTCCAGTCGCACTTCAGTTGTGGGTTCGATTCCCACATCCTTTTCTGACGTGATGGGTTTTCGCCCATCCTGCAGGTTGTCCTTTTTCGAAAACTACATTACTATAAAATCCCATCAATAATATCGAAAAAAAGTGTATCCTTAAACAATACTAACTTATGTCCAACATAATCCATTCCAATATTTATGCTTATCCATAATACTACAGTCCACTCTCATGTTGTAGTTAAAATGGTTACCAAAGATTTCATATAACAAGCATGTCAATTCCATTGTCGATCCCCATATATCATAAGATATGTCTTGTTGGTCACATTCCAAACATTCAAAGGCCTTAATCATGTATTCTTTTGAAAAATGAATACCCATTGAATCTTATTGAAAACATTAGTGCTGTCAAAAGTTAACTCTCTCCACATACCAAAACACCAAAATTCTATATACTCAATCTATGATATAACTATTTCTTTATATCAGTCATGTTCTCATGAATACTATCAAACATTTCATTTTCTTCTTATCCCTTCATTATGCGCATATCATCTTCTTTCAAAAATATCTCAATCAATTTCCATGGTTATCGGTAACCTAAAATTATTGAAAACCACAATAGACCAATACATAAATATTCCAATATTCCACAATACTATATACAATATTATTTTGAAATCCCATTACATAAACACTTAATCATTCCACCACATCGTTGTCATATTCAACATCGCCAATAGTGATCTAATGTGACTTCCCTTTGTCCTTTTCCTTATGTGGTTGCACATATCGATCATCATTAACCCTTGGATTAGGGTATTGATTAACATAATTCCACATTTCATTGCACATGAAGCATTGAAGTGTTGGTGGGGTGTTCTCTACAGTATTTTCTTTATTCACATCATTAGCAACCCTTTTTCCATTACATCGACACTCGGCTGCTCGATGACCTTCTTTTCCACACTTAAAACATTTTCTAGTCCCTTTAAGACAATCTCCACCATGCTTCTTTCCACACTTTGAGCATAAGGAAACATTCATCTTCTTTTCACCATTATTCTGAGATTTCTCCTTGAACTCCATCTATCGTTTCTTTTCAAAACCATGAGACGGATATCTAACACCAACTTCCATTTCTACCTTGGTAGAACAACTCACAATTTCTTCATATCTACTGAAGTATCTTATAGCTAATTCCCTTCGAATATTTGGTTTTAATCCACTAAATAATAGATCAACTTTACTTTCAGGTTGGATGATAAAGCTAGATGCATACCTTGCAAGCCTTGTAAAATTTGCTTTGTATATACCAACAGATTCATCCTTCTTTTGCTTTTGTTCAAGAAACTCCTTCTCCATATTTGTTCGAAGAATACTAGGGAGGTACTAATTGAAAAATATGTTCTTGAACTCGTCCCATTCCATGGACTCAATTTCATCTCTTGGCCTCGTATTCTTGATAATATTCCACCATTGATCAGCTTCACCTTCCAAACAATATACTGCTAAGATGACTTTATCATGTTCAGAACATTGAAGAACTAAAAATATCTTTTAAGTGGTACTGATCCATTGTTCAGCAACAAGTGGATCAGAAGACCAACTGAAAGAAGGTCGACGTTTCCTCATAAAGGACTCAATAGAATATTGTTCCCTTCTATGCTCATTTGGAAGTCCAGAATGATTCATAGCTTGTGTATGTATAGAAATAATATTTTCCACTCAATATCCCATAACATTTGTTTGTTCAGGAGGAAAATCATTGCATTTTCCATTACATTGATCAACACGGTTCCTTCGGGTTCCAGCCATCATCTAAAACCCAAAAAGAATAGTGTGAGAGGCAAAAATAATGCTAGAGAAAACAACATAATAAAGGGATGTACCTTCAATATCTAACATCTTAGGTTTAATTCTATGATCGTTACCATAATTCTAGGACTATAACCTATACTTATACTTAAACATAGGTACATCCCTATACATACCTTATAAATATATCTAGGGATCTCACTAATGTTCTCACATCCTTGTTTCCACGGGTTGACTAAACCATTCCTCTCATACCAGCTGTAGAGACCCAAAGCTTGACGTACATGGACATTACATTACATTTTCGGAATACTTAGTACATAACAAAAAAATACACACAAGGATCGTAATAGTTTAGTGTCTTTGGAAACTCGGAATATAATCTTCTAATCGTGGTGAAAGATATTCAAAAACTCCCATAAAGATCTTCCCCTTTTTTCATACCTAAAACCTTTCTTTTTATCCGGGGGAATAGAAAACATAAAAGTGGTGAGCTCAAATGCCCAGTAAGGGTAAACATAGAGAACAGAAAACAATCCATAAACATTTGAATGCAAAAACTTGATCATAAAATCTAAAAATCAATATTTTGAGCAAAGACATGAATCTTCGAAGTACCTAAGGCATATATCATAAGGGAACATAAATCATGATAAAATATCATGGGAATAAAACATGTAATTGTGGAAACCATTAAGCACATGTTTTGATTTCCATAGTAGCCCAGGCATTGCTGCGAAGACCATATTAGTGGACAAAGACCCTTTCTGAATCGAGTTCACACCTCGTTTTAGTCCTGAACACTGAACTGAATTAACTTACCGTTCCATCCATGTCTATCTCGTGAGATATAAATCTTTACCCAATTCATTAGAGGGATATATAGTTCCCACCCATCTCATAATGAAATCATTATTACTTGTGCCATAAAATAAACTTAAAACATTCATCATAATCCAAAGAATAAAATGGGTTTCATAAACATCATCCCATCATCTCATAATCCATATAAAACAAATGGACACTTCATCATAATAAAATTGAAACCATATAAATAATAGATACATTAAACTTGAAATATAGACATATGAAATAATGTCATCGTAGATGGAAAATGGTTTTGATAAAACATTTGAAATGAATTCTTGAAGAAAATATCCTTTCTTCTTCAAAATCATTTTCTTTTCACAAAATGCCATGAACTTTTAAAATAATAGTATTTTGTTGAAAATTGTCATAAAATCTTGTAGAGTAAGATTCATGAAAATGAGGCGTTGTGAACCCGTAAAAATCCGTTCATGCCGTATATGTTAAAAATAACATTCTTCTTCTACTTTTGTTGGAAAAGTCAAAAAGTACCTCGTACGAAAAATGACAAAATATTCCTTTCATAACTTTTACTAAAAACTCACAGAAGGGTAAAATTGTATTTAAAAAATTGTAGATGGATGGAAATAGTATTACATATTGAATAAACATGTATGTGGATGATAAATATTCCCCATTAAATTCTGAAATATAAACAATCTCGTATAAAAATTGAGATTGCGAGATTTTCCCTTACCTTAGGTCCGATATGCATCGTACGTTTCCGAACCTCCTGTATAATGATTTAAATGATGTAATTGACTTATTAAAAAATCATTTTCATTGTTATGATATCATATATGGTTCACTTATGACTTTATATTACCCGTTCTTTTGTAAGTTCCATGTTAAATAATCATTTTGGGTTAAATCGTTTTATTTATTGTACGTGTTTTGACTTGTTGTTCTTGATATTATTACTTATATCCTGATTTACATAATTCCAGAATGTAATACATGATTTATATATAATATATATTTAAGTATATACATATATATATATATATTATAGATCGATTAAATGGAATGAAAAACATTGTTCATGGAGACGGTAGGTCATACGTATGCATGAACGCTGTTTTCGTTTCCTTATTGAATTGAATGAAATTAAGTTGATGAAATACATATATATACACATAAATCAATTATCCTTATTATTTCATATATTTCATGATTACTTATTATATATACTTTATAATCATTCATGAATGGTTAACATGGAGAATGAATCTAATCGCGTCGTGGAGACGGTAGTCCGTACATATGCACGAGCGATGATATCATTCCCATGATCGTGGAATTGCATTGAAGTGTATTGATAATATTTCAGAACCAATATCACTTTACAATAATCATATATATTTATTCTTTACACCATTATTCCCATCCATGTAAGGTGGTGGTGTAAAATAGATCACACCACAACGTGGAGACGGTATTCCGTACGTACGCACGCGCGATGATTTCGTTTTCCGTAGGATGGATAGATGGTGAAATCGGGTTGTTTAATACTTATAATAACATATCAGTATATGAGTGATACTAATGTTATTACTTCATAGTTAAGCAACTAAAGAAGAAGATGTATAAGAAGAAATAAAGTTGAAAGAATCGGTAACAGATATTACCTCTTCTTTCGACACACCTTTTTGAAACCTCCTCTTAGGGCACTAAGATTGGTCTTTGAAGAAGACCATGAACTCTAGGATGTTTCTAGGAAAGCGGAGAAGATAAATTGTCAGGGTTTGTCCGAGCTTGAAGGCTCAACGTGGTGTGAGGAAGAGAGGGAGGAGGTGCCCTTTTATAAGAGAGGAGAGGGGCACCTTTGGAAAAATTAAAAATATTATTTTATTATAAAGCCATATTCGGTTTTTAATAGCTCCAAATTGATTTATTTAGAAGGTAAGGTGGGGATGGGTCGAAATCCTCTAATCCAATATAATTTAGAGAAGTTTAGATTTCTATATTAACCTTATCATTTAGAATTAACTTTAAGTTAGATAATTTAACTTTTTCCATGTCTTCTTGTTTTCTTACACTATAAGGTTAATAAACTTACTATAACAGGCCAAACGAACCCCAGGTTGTTTATTATTAATATATATAACCCTATCTAAGTCATCTGGACGAACCATAGATTTTTAAGAATAAAATAACAATTAATAATATAATATTTTTTTTAAAAACAATTTTATGTCAATTTTGACACTATTTGGTAACTGATTTTTGTGAAAATCATAACAGAAAGTTTAGTTCAAAAAAAGTTAATTATATCAATACCAACATGTCATATTAACATATAAAATTAGTGTAATTGATAAAAAGTCTCAAATTACATTTATTTGGGTATTTATAACATCAATTATGTTAATATTTCATAATAAGATAATTACTGCATCATCATTATGTCATAAATAAATTAAATTATTTAAAGTCTAAAAATTATAAATAAAACACCATTATGTAGGAAATATTTATTTCTTTCTAATGAATGTTTATACTCTAATTTATCTTATGTATAACTCAATATTAAAAACTATTTAGTTATTAAACTTTGATTTTAACTATTTTAACCCTTCCATAAATAAATTAATAATAAATATCCTAATCTAATCCAAGTGGGGCTAAATGATCATATTTTATTCCGAAGGTTGTTTTTGGTCGAATTACACTTATCTAATAGAATTAGGACATGTTTTAGGGTAATAATAATATCATTTATACCCTTAATTACCCTATTTACTTTTAATAGTGGTTAAAAAAAGTAAAAAGTTACTATTCACCAAACATTATTTTCATCTCATTGAACAATATTTTAGTCCTTGATATTAACTGTGTCTCTCGGATTTTCAAAATTCCACTCACAGAAGCGGTAAAATTATGTTTTATGTGAATTTTCAAATTCTCCTAAGAGGTGGGTAAAAAACGGTGAAAATTTCAATAATATATATATATATATAATTATTATAAAATGACTCCAATGACATAAATTGAACTTATATAGGTAATATGTATCAATTTTGACCAAAAATAAATTTAAATAAAATAAAAAATTATTTAAATAAAAATTCGGTTTTTGAATAGTATCCGAGTGTTTTCACTATTCATCAAAAATTGAATGTTTTCAGAAAAATACCAAAAATTCACCCTAGGAAAATTTTGATATTCTGAATCCAAAAATGAAGTCCATTTTGAATGATAAAATTTATAAAATTCCAAAAATTGGGTATTACAATTCATAACGGCTAGTTTATAGAACATATCTTTGTTTAGCGAAACTCGGTATTGTGTACATCACACGCTATCATGGAAGGTCGCGATTGAGTGTAATGAAAGCCAAGTCAGGGATGCGTGTTGTGAAAGCTCCTTTTGGTGCAGAGTACAAGACAATACATTAATGAAATTAAAAAGAATATTTTTCATAGAATCTCGGGGTGTTACACCACCTGTCGACCTCACAGTTATTCTCCTTCCTTAAATAAAAATTACTCAAAGGATGTCCTATATCGAGGACCCTCTAGTTTCATGATCTACAACTATGGTGAGAGACCTAACCAAAGTGGTGTTTTACAAAAATTATGTTTCAATGATGCCAAACGATCCTCACTCAAATCCAACATATCAAACCTTTAATAAACAACCAATTTAAAATTACAACTAGTCCTTTTTCTTTACAATGCCTGACCTTTTATTAAAACATCAATTAACTATTTCAAAACAACCCTAAATACCATTTATTTACATAATTTTCTAATCATGCCCTTAAATCAAGCATTCCCCAAAATCTCTGTTGTACTTTTTAAAACCAAATTAAAACATACAAAACATTCACGAGATACAAAACATGTCATTACTTCCAAACACACAAACACCCAACAATGATTCAAGGCGAAACAGGTCAAACCACATGAACCCATTTGAAGTTATTTTTTTTGGAATACAAAGAGTAAAAATTCCCCAATTTTTGGAAAAAATGGAATCATTATATCATAAAATAAAGGGAGAATAGGTAATCATTAGGCATACTAGCTCTTGAGCTCCATTTTCACTTGATTTCACAACTATGTGTGTGCGTAATGCACCCATGGTTGTTCTTTCATCTTATGGGACACTCTAAAACTAATCAATACATTTGAAATCCAATTTCAAAAATCCACCATTTACTTTCCACCTTGAATCACCCATTTCACTCATTTATAAAATACAACACATGTTTCCAAGTAAAGCAGCTCTTTCAAAATCATTTTTTATACCACATCAAGAGAAAACACCTTATTTCAAATATAAAACACAAAAAATGTTCCAAACAAACATATCCAAATATTTTCATGGGGAAAACACCATTCACCCTTCCAAATTACCTTTGAAAGTTCATTTGAAGTTTAATCATACACTTTTAGAACAAACACACAAGAGAATAAGTCATGTATCATGTAAAATAATATTGTTAATAAAATAATATAACTTGAAAATGTCATAAAAAACTAACTGCAGGTACCATTGAGGTATGAAAGAAGTTAATAATTTAATTAAATACACCAACCATCAAAGGAAAATCAATTAAAATGAAAATTCAATGGTTCTCCTACGTCATGAGGAATTGGGTCATGCCGAACACATTAGAACATGACGAAAAAGGTGGTGAACACTCGTAACAAGCCCACACTCGCACACACATACCTATATAAGTATACCTATATCCATAATCCAATTCCCATATTCCCCTCTCCATGAATGAATACATAGATAGAGGAAATATATATATATATATATTATATGCATACCTTACATATATTCATGCACACCCTCTATCGTTGGCCAAAAATATACTATAACAATAATTGATACCCAAAATTAAGGCGGTAAAGACCAAAACATGACTAAAAGTTCCACAGACTCAAATAAACCAAATACAGAAGTCCAAAAACACAACCAAATGCTACCAAAATGATTTATATCCAAAACACCTAGAATATTAGATGGTTCCAAACATTCAATTCATCATTCTAAGTAAATCAATTCATTTCATAAAACACCATACACTAACATATTTTTCAACCAAATTGGAACCCATTTCAACAATCCAACACATCATTCAAATCGAGAAAACATTTATAATCCACCATTTGAAAACAAAACACTTTTACAAATCCAAATGTCCTAAATCATCTTTAGTATCATGAAAAAACCCTATTTAAAAATCCAATTCACCATTTCGACATCAAAAAATGTTTACAAAAACCAAATCATGCCATTATAAATAACATTTCACCTTAATGGGACAACCTGGATATTTTCCAAAACACTAAACAAGAAAAACGTCTCCAACAATAACAAAACATCATATAATCAAGGGGAAACCATCCACTTTCAGAAGATACAATTAATTTAAAACAATAATTTTCTAATTAATGATTAATAATTGTGAAAATCAAGAAAACAAAGTAAACTAAATTTAAAGTACATGCAATGGGGTTCCTACCTCAATGTTGTTGAAACATTTGAAAACTCATAGTGAAACCTCTTTAATGCCATCACCAAACCCAAAAAAGATAATAACCAAACTAAAACATCATGATCGAAAAAAATTAAGGATCTATCACTAAAATTAAACTCCTAAAATATAGGTTTTAGGGAGAAAATAAAAACCCATAAATTGATGAAACAAATACTGGTGGGGGGGAGGTCGCATGGCCGATAGACTATCGGAGGGAGAGTAGAGTGGCTGGAAGGTTAGCCGGACATGCGGTGAGCTGCTGAAGGGGCCTCAGCTAGCTAGTGCAAGGTGGAGGGTGGCGGTAAGCTATTGCGGCATGACAAGAGGGATGGGGGAGACACCACGATCAGAGGGGAGGCCGATGAGCATGCAGGGTGGCATCCAATGGCGTGATGAGAGGCTAGGAGGCATGCATTCGTTGCGCACGAGGAAAATTAGAAGGGGGTGGGGGGCTCTGTCGAGTGGCGGACCAAGAGGGAGATGGGAGTCGACCCCTGTAGGGGTTTTATCCCCTAAAAATTTAAAACTAAAATTAAAAATAACTTCTAAAATTATTTCTATAAAATTAAGAATTTGTTATAAATTTTATTAATATAATAATAATAAAGCCAAAATTAAAAATTATTTCTTATCCCTTTTATTTTAAATAATAATAATATTATTATCAATGTTACAATAATAATAATAGTAATAATATTAATAGCTAAATGATAATAATAATAATAATAGAAACTAAATGTTATTTATAACAAAAGTATTGGTAATTAAAATGTTAGATTTGGTTTGTCACATTTTAGATAATAATTATATTTATAAAAATTTTACAATAATATTATAATATTGAAATTAAATATTATTATTATTATCATCTGTGCAAAAATACTATTTTTATTATGGTTAATTATTTACCTTGTTTTGTTGTTATAAAATTTTATTTAACTTTATTTTTCAGTAAAATTAATTTATTAATATTTTTTTTATTTATTCAATCTATTTGGAAACCACACATTCACCAGGATTGAACGCATGATCTCCGCTAGTGGTGCGGTGACCGCACAGTGGCTCAAGACCCAACAAAAAACATAATCTTCAAAAAATGTCAAACCGTGACACAACAAAACATCTTCTAAAAAAAATGAGGCTAAGGAAAGAATAAAATAAAAGGGTGTCCAAGGTCGGGGTGTGACCAGTCTCCCCACCCCAGATAGTTTCTTCCCCCAGAACGTCACGAAGCCCAATGATATCCAAGAATTGAGTCCATGCCCTAGTGCAACCAAAAGAAACAAGGAGTTTTAGGGTGACTATTTTCTCCCCAAGTCACACCTGACCAACCCAGATGAAACCACACTCAAAAAAAGGGGATAACACAAGGGGTTCTCCCCATATCAAGTAATCCACTAGAAAAAAATAAAACACCCAACATACCATCCGAGAGATGGGGGGAATGCGATAACTCTCAATAAATTTAATCCAACTTCTATAGCACGAGCGATACAATTCCACCATCAGAACAATGATCTAAAACCACTACAAGGTCAACCAGTATACGAAGACACCAATATGGTGGAATCCCCCACAAAACTGAAACACAGAAGTGGAAAACCCATAGAGGTGCCCGAACTAAAGAAGGGATAAAAATTGTACCCATTAATTTCAAGAAAGAAAAAACCTCTTAATGAACAAAACTGATACCAATACTGAATATCTGAACAGAACTGTTTATCCCCAAGCACAAAACCCTTAAACGAATATAAACGATCTAAAAACCACGATAAAATAAAATAAGTCCACTTAGATTGCTGTCAAATGAGCACATCACACCCCCACAATGAGAACGAGGGTACGAAGGTGACATGAATTGAATAAGGATACATAATATATTTTCATAACAATACTAAAAACATAAACCAGACCAAGGTTCCACACACCCTCGAAAACTTCTTACTATGCGCGATATTCACGCCGAGACCTATTGTTAGGGCCTTAATGGATAAAGCTTATCCTACCTCACAGTCAGGCATTCGCATCCTCCAGTCACCAACTTCTGCTCCCTCCTGATGATTCAGCCGATAAAAATGGTCGAACGTTTTCAAAGGGATGATAGATAACGACTTAGAATGACCAAATTCTCTAAATTAGTAGAACCCAAGTGAACAGTACGACAAACTGTTTTCCACCATCAACAAATATGGTTTCTTAGATAAAGTTTACTCCAACATGCACTCCTTACCCGATGGGGAACCTTCATGAATGCCGACTACCATTAACTGCAACCAAAACTTTAACGATGATGAGACATCCCACCTTTACTAGTCCAGAACTGAACCATCAAATAAAATTAGGATGGTATGAAAATTTACACCCTCGGGAGTTCCTATCAACATGAAAAACAACTCTAACATTTCTAATAAAAAACGGCCTCTAACAGACATTGATTATCTCGATAAACGGCAAACACAAAAAAAGAACCAAAAACAGGGCATGAATCATTGTCAACATTAGCGACCTTTCATGGAGTCATAATAATAACAACATAAAAAATAAAATTTCATTCAACATTAGGCCAACTTTCAATCAATGAAACAACCTGATCCAAGGGAAACATGCAAATAAGAAAAACATACACAAACATTAGTAAAAATTACTTTTCATAATACTGTCATTTATTTAAATTTTAATACTCACCCATGGAATCTTATGAACCGTCACATGTGAATTCATTCAATCCTGCTTACATCATCTTCAAACAAGTCCTCCCACACACTATATGCACATATCATTGAACATGTGATCCTCCATAAATAATTTTAATGTTCAAACAACTCTTTCATTTATCATATCCAAACACACACTATAATTTTCCAAATCTAAACACTTTCTCTTTTAAAACCCACTTCACCAATTTCAAAACAGTTTTAAAGAAACACTTTTCCATTTAAAAATCAATTTTACTTTTAACAAACTCACATCAACTAAGATACAGCCAAAACACAACCAACAACAACCCACTAGAATGAGGAACTATTACATATTCCAAACCCACTGACATGGTGATGAGCTGTGTCCCATGTAAGGAATAACACTAAGAGGACCTTGAGCTGGGAAAATGGAATTCACATGGTTCAAAATCCCATGTGTGGACGCACCGTGAACTAATTTTCCTCCATTATCATCCCTCAATCCAAAACAACCAACTATGAATGTATCAAAACCCGGACAACCCCGTTTAACTAAGGTCTCATCACAAGTGGTAGTGATTAGAAACTGACCTGTAACCTACCTCCTATGCCAAGAAAAAAGCTAATATTCATCTACAAGGCCTCAAAAATATTAGGACCTCCCAATGATAACATTTTGTCACAAACCATCCTGAGTTAACCCTGAACCGGTCTCTCGAGCTAGTCCACAATAAGTCTCAAGGGGCATTTCTAATCCCACTAGGATGGAAACTATTACTGGGTATCAAAACTAAAATGGTGGGAATGATTTCACCCATAAAAGAAAGTAAAATTAATTAATAATAACCAAACAATGAAAAACAAATATAGTTGTGGAAATAAAGCAAGACTGCACATACCCCTATGTGACCTCTTGGTAACCACAAACAACTAACAACCTGCCTCACATAGGTAGACGAAACATGAACCTGAATCAACCAATTGAACCTGTATCTGAAAACGATATCATAGGCGTGAGCATTAAAATTCTGTGTAGGAAAGCCAAAAGTGAACCACATACTCCTAGGATTTCCAAAATCCAAAATAGTCCAATAATAGTAGTTTGAACTGTAGATATAAAAAATAATGTTTTCATATATACAATGCATTCTTAAAACTAACAATCACAATTTCATTGACATTATAATTCAAAAACAAGGTAAATAATGAAAGAGGGGAGCACACAAACTTTTCAGAAATAGATACTTTGAAATCATTCATATAACCGACCATAAATACAATGGTTTCCAAGAAAATACTGAAACCATGGTCAATATTATGATTCTATATGTAGTAATGGAAATGGTACTAATATTTCTCATATAAAAGGATCGGAAAAACTTTGGAACTTGAAGGGAGACCAAAAAATACAAATATCTGTGACTCCATACCTAGTAGGATTCCATACATAACAGAATCAAATGTGGCAATGCCCGACCACCCTTTATCAGGCCAGACCAAGGGGCCCAATCACATAGCAATAATCCTGAATATCTGACTACTATGTGCCACTGGATAGTACATGATTATCCAGTGTAGCAATTGTTCTCAGTAAACCTCCATACTATTCCAGGTTTATGTGCTATGTTAACAAAGTGGTGTTCAACACATTAAAACCACAAAGCCTCATATCTCACCAAGAACACTACACAATCCAGCACCCTCTTCCACTTCACGGTTAGTCCCCTACATTAAATAATAATTACCCAATGGAGGTGCTATATTGAGGTCCCTCCTATCTCATTATCAACAAATGAGGCGAGATACTTAACTCAAGAGGGGTTTTCGAAACATAACATTTCATTGTTTCAAAAACATCCTAATACAAATCCCACACAACTAACTTTTTATAAAAACCCAATTTAAATTTCCAACTGGGACTTTAGATTAAAAAACTTTGACCTTTTATTAAAAAATCAATTAAACTTTTCAAAAAAAACCCCAAATACCATATTTATACCAAAGTGGACAAACATGCCCTTAAATCAATCATTCCCCAAAAGTGATCATGTTCTTTTCAAATCAAAAATTAAAACACACTGAATTTTTGTGAGATACAAATTGGTCCACAGATTCTGAATAAACACACACACCCAGGAACATTTCAAGGCTAACCCGGCCAAACCACAGGAACCCGTTTGAAGTTATTTTTTTGTAACACAAAGAGTACCAATTCCCCAATTTCTGGAAAACATGGATGAATTTTGTGAAAAATGATTGGAGAATAGGTACTCATGAGGTAGAATAGCTCTATAGTATCATTTTCACATGATTTCACAATCATGTGTGCACCTAACACACACTGGGTTGTGCCTTCATTAAATGGAACACTATAAAACCGATCAAAGAATTTGAAATCCAATTTTGTAAATCTTCCATTTACTTTCCAACCAAAACCATCCATTTGAAACATTTATAAAATACAATAGATCTTTCCAAATCAAGAAGCACATTCAAAATCGAGTTCCAAGCCACATTAATGGAAAACACATAATTTCACATATAAACCCCAAAACAGGTTCCAAACCAACATTACTAAATATACCCATGGGGAAAACCCCAATCACCCTACCAAATTACATTTTAATTTTCATTTTAAATTTCATCTAACACTTTTAGAACAAACACAAAAGGTCATAAATCAAGTTCATGTAAAATCCAATTGCTAATACAATCATTTTACTTGTAAATGTCATATCCAACTAATTAGAGGTACCATAGGGGTGCGCAATAAGCTAACAAATTAATTTTAAATTCCAAGCATCAAAGGAAAAGAAAAGGAAAGGAAAAGAAAAGGGTTCACGTACCTCAAGAGGAACAGGGTCATGTATACCACTTTGGAACTTGACAAAAAAGGTGGCGACCAATCGTATCTGGCCTACACTTCTACACACATACCTATATATATATATATATACATATATCCATAATGAAATGAATGTATTCCCGACGCCATGTGGGAATAAGTACTTGGAGGACGCATATATATATATTATACATATACATACCATAAGTATATGAGTTCACCCCCTCTATCATTGTCCAAAATTTCACTATAATAACAAAAGATACTCAAAATTAATGCGGAAAAGACCAAAGCATGACAAACAGTACCAGGGACTCAGATAATCCAAAGGAACCAGTGATAGAGAAAATATTTTCAATAAAATTTATATTTAATTTAATTTTTTAAACCCACAACAGTGTTATTCTAAGATGAATTTCTTAATTTTTATGATATTGGTGTTATTTTGGAGTTAAACTGTAAAAATGGCCCATTTTAATTTTTTAACTTATTTAAATTATTTCTATAGTTTAGTCATAAAATATTCTACACTAATCCAAATTGAAACATTCTTTATTTTCCAGATTCTATAAATCTAGGGATTCATTTACTATTTTTGGACCAAAAGCTCAATAGACCATATGGAAGTTCAAAAGAAGCTCACAAATTGTCTCATGAAAACTGTTTATAGTTCTTCCGATTTTTGGTCGGGGGTCCATAAATAATTCTTGGTGGGACCAATTGTTTTTATATTCAATGTATGGGCGCGCAAGGAGTTTTGGAACATCTTTCATGAAGGGAAGGCTGTGGGAAATGGATGTTTTAAGGTTCATTAATACATCCTAATACGGAGGTTTGGGATTTGGCGTGTCTGACTGGATAGAATAAATTGTGAGAGTAAAGTGGGCATAACTATCGGATTATATGTCCAAATTTGCTGATATTTTGAAGGGAAACTCCAAAGAGAATTATGAATAACATTCAAGAAGGTCTCAATGTGTGAAGAATTCATTTAATGGGGCTACAATGCGTTAAAATTTTGGGGACAAATTCAGGCTATAAAAGGAGGATAGATCCACCCTTTCAAAGCATCTCTCATTCCATCTCATTCCTTCTAGGACACTAAGGAGAAGAACATTTCGGCTTTCTCTTTTATTTATTTTCTTTTTCATTGTTCTTTAATGCCTTCTTCTTCTCCATTCATCTTGATTACCCTTACCATGGTGGGGTAAAATTTTTGAGTGATTGGAGAAGGGTTGATTTTTCACATTGTAATGCTTGAGTTCTTAGACGTAATTGAATAAATTTCTTTCTTCCTCATTGTTGTTTTCAATTTCTTATAGAGGATTTTATTATCAATTGTGATTGTTCTTGAATATTAATTCTTTTATTGATTTTTTTCCTTGATAAAATAATCATAATCTCCCTCTACTAGTTTGTTGTTTATATATGATGTAATATACCAGGGATTAGTGGTGAAGTACCTGACGAGCGTCAGTACGTGAAAAAGGTGTAGTGAATGTTATTGATTTTTTGGGATAAACAAAACCCGATCAGTTATTTCCCATTTCAGTTAAGGATATTCAATACAACTATTTCACACATGTATGGAGAGTTGACCAAACCGAGATCATGGTAAGGTTTTCTATCACCATAATAATTTCACTAAGGAAGTGAGAGGAAATGATTGAGGAAACATACTTTAATTAAAAAAGAAGAAGATGATTTAATTAAATTGAACAAGGATACATTAAAATTATGAAATAGACCCTGAAATAATCACCCTTTTTAATATCATAGTTTTTTACCATCATTTGAATTTCAAATTTCATTTCAAAAACACAACATTTTTACCCTCCTTTTAATGTGACAAATTGATTTTCTGTGCACTCCTCTTCAGGAGACATCCTAGGGTTAATCACTAGACAACACTTAGGAAATTCAAAAAAAATATTCCCACTCCCTATGACAGGCATGCGTCAAACGTGGCGTTGTTGCTGGGGAGGTAGTGGCATAATTTATTTGTAAATATTTGACTATTTCAAATTAAAAAAAAATCTTTTACCAATTTGTTTTCAAATGATTATTTATTTAATTCATGGAATAATTATCCACAAGTGAGAGAACCAATTGTTGAATCACCATGGTCTAAAGAGTATAGAGTTTCTTTATTGGCTAAAAAAATTTGGAGAGCTCGAATCCAAATCATTACGGAGGATGAATTCAAGGTTCTCATTAAAAACCATAAAGAGAACCTCAAATACCATGTGTTGGAGGGTTTTGAAAGATAATTAATTGAACTTTAGGAGTATTCTTCGGAATTTTATCAAGAAATGATCAAAGTAAAACACCAATAAGAAGAATTTCACAAGGATCTTGAAGCCCAATTTAAAATAATTATTCAAACAATTCAAAACCTGGAGACCTCAATAGAGTGGATAGCGGAACAAGTATGTGCATCTAAAGATCAACAAATGGATCTAGAACAAGAACCATAACCATAAAAATTGATGGAAGAAGTTGCCCCAAAAATCCTTCAGGTTGAAGAACCCATGGAGGCATTGATGAAATTAAAATAAGATGCATTGAGCCAAACTGAATCAATGTTGGAGGAGAGTGATGAATAAGATTTAACTATTGAAATGAATATGGGGGATCAAAAAGATCTGAATAACTTCTGGAATGAGTGTGAGGAACTAATTGACCCCCCCATACCTAATAATGTAGATGATTCAGAAACATTGAATGAAGTAACCAACCAAGCAGTGTAATTTGAAGAGAAGATAGATGAGTCTGACTACCTACCTCAATCTAGGAAAATTCAATTCCAAGTGGCACCTCCCATTGAAGAAGAAATTAAATCCAAACAATCTCAGGGAGTCAGTCTTTTCATTAACACATTATTTTTTTGAAACTAAATTGAGTATTACCTCCCCTTATTTTAATTCTTCAAATTCAGCCAACACATGTATTTCCTTGGAGGATGATGATGAAAAAGATGATTCATCCATGGAGGAACATCTAGAGAACCCCAAACTTGTTGAACATTTAATGGAGGGAGTACATGAGAAGATCAATGTGGATTTTCTGGAGTAAAATGAGACACAAGATACTTACTTTTAAAGGGAAGAATTTTCTATTGATTATTTATGCTTTTTTCGAATAGAATTAAACTCTAACATTGCCTTTGATTTTTCCACAGATGTATCATACCTTCAGCAATCACTGGAGAATAAAGAAGATGGTGTTCTAGCAGAACCCCAGAAAGATGAGGACACATTCATTGTTCTAACCCCACCATGCATATTGTATCTCATTACAATGGGGCTGGACTTAGTATACTATATCCATGGAGTCATCAAGAAAAACAAAGAAGTTCATCTTTTAAAGAAACTTTTTGGTTGGTTCATGAGCAAGAAACCTCACCCACCATTAGATTGGGGATAAACAATTAGAACTTCCCCATTGGAGGTAGTAAAATCCTTGGGGAAACATGAGAGATTAAACCAAGATTTATCCTTCTTTTCATATTCAATTTATATTTTCATTTCTTTTAATAAATTTTTATTTTATCTTTTTTCTTTTTTAGGTTTTCAAAGAGCAAACCTTAGGAGCTTAACTCAACGTTGCATTTCTAATAAGTCATGTCGTACGTCTCCTTTACATTTTATTTCTTACGGTGATTCATTTGCAGATATGCATATATGATTATTCCATTTAAATTCACTAAGGAAACTAAATCATTTATGTGTGGGGGAGGTAACCTTTGTAGTTTAGTATTTTCATTTTGTTTTATTTTTCAAAAAAAGAGTGTTTTCATTATTTTGTGTGTTTATCTTTCAATTTTTGTTGTTTTTTAAACATTTGAGCTGAAATTATTATCATTACCATTTTTGAAACCCATGTAAATGAGTGAACTAATATATTCCATGAAACTGAGCTTAAATGAATGTTGAAATGACTTTTCTTCGAGTTCAAATCTTTGGGAATTTCATGAAAATTACATAGATTTTTGAGACCCAAGCCATATTTCACTGCCTATATCTTTGAAATTACATTCCTATAAGGCTTCTGAAGCATTTTTTTCATATTATTTTCATTCAAAACATTTATTGAGAGAACCATATGATGCTTTCTTTAACCATAATTTGATTTATTCCTTTCAAAACATGAGGGTTTGGGGTACGTGTGTTTTAAATGATTGAGGAATATATTTAGTTTGAAGCCCCCTTTTTAAAATAATCCTTTTCATTATGGCCTACATTATACATTAATCATTGTATCCCCTAGTAGCGATGAATATCTTGTTAGGTTAGGTGATTTACAAGCCAATTTTCCATATCCTAACTGCTCTTGATGTAAAATTGCAAGATCTAGTTGAACTTAAGTGTGGGGGAAGATGTCTTGTGGTGTAATACCTCATTTGGTGATTCTTTTGGTGGAATATAAAATGTTGAAGAGATGATTCTTCTACTGAATATTTCATTTTCTTAAAATATGTGCCTTTTCTGGAGCTTCCATGATAAGAGAAGTTGTGCCATTCTGGATCTTCCGATGTAAAAAGAAAGTTCTGCCTATCTGGAGCATTCAAGAAAAAATCATGTTTGAAAAGATTGACAATTTTTCTTCTGAAATCCTAATCTGATTGAATGATGATGGAGCCTATTTTCTACCAAGGGGAATATAAGGAGACCATATTTGAGTGAAAATTAGAATCGTGCAATTTTGCTTCAAAAAGAACCAAGCCCCCATTTTTCGGCCTCAGAATTTTTAAAATATAAATCCTACCAACCGAAAGCCACAGAACAACCCTGAAAAGTACTTATGAGAAACACATTTCCTTGACTCATATCTAGTGGAGAAGTAGGAATTTATCAAGCCTATGGTTACTTTTGTGTGATTTTGGATGAGAAAAACTTTGTTCAGCATTTACATTTGTGAGATGAGAGAAAATTCATGTTAGGTAGGTGTTTAGTGTGCATGGGATAAGAAATGAAGTGGAGATATATTAAAATCTAAAATGGAGAACTTGAAATAATTTTATTGATAAGGCATGATATCTTTTTGTTTCTTACTATGGATTTGGTAGATCTCATTGGTTTGTGTTTTTGATTTGATTTGATTTGATTTTTACTTGTCTAGGATTCCAAGTGCTAATTGTGGTGGAATTGATAGTGAAAATATTTTCAATTAAATTTATATTGAATTTAATTTTTTATACCCATGAAAGTGTTACTCTAAGATAAATTGCTTCATTTTTATGATATCAGTGTTATTTTGAGTTAAACAGTAAAAATGTACCATTTCAGATTTTTAACTGTTTTAAATTATTTCTGTTGTTTGGCCATAACATATTCTACACTAATACAAATTGAAAAATTATTTATTTTATAGATTCTAAAACTCTATGGATTAATTTACTATATTTGGTCCAAAAGCTGAATCGACCATATGGAATCTCAAAAGAAGCTCACAGGTTGTCTCATAAAAACTATTTACTGTTCTGACAATTTTTGGTGTGGGTTTATAAATGAATCTTGGTGGGCCCAATTGTTGTTATATTCGGTGGTTGGACGCACAAGGTGTTTTAGAACATTTTTCATGAAGGGAAGGCCGCAGGAATTTTCCGTTTTAAGGATCATTAAAGCATCCTAATCCAGAGGATTGCGATTTGGTGTGTCTGACTGGATAGAATAAATTGTGAGAGTAAAATGGGAGTAACTCTCGTATTACATTTCCAAATCCTCTGGTATTTTGAGGTGAGACGTCAAAGAGAATTATAAACAACATTAAAGAAGAGATCAATGCGTGAATATGTCATGTAATGGAGATAAAACACATCATAATTCTGGGGACAGATTCTGGCTATAAATGGAGGATAGCTCCACCCTCTCAATGCATCTCCGATTCTATCCCATTCCTTCTAGGACATCAAGGAGAAAAACTTTTTGGAATTATCTATTATATTTTTTCTATTTAATTGTTTTTTAATGCCTTGTTCTTCAACATTCATCTCGATTACCCTTACCATGGTGGGGTAAACATTATAAATGATGGGGGAAGGGTTGGTTTTCTACATTGTAATTCTTGAGTTCTTGGACGTAATTGAATAAAATTATTTCTTCTTAAAAGTTGTTTTCATTTTCTTATAGTGTATTTTATTATCAAGTGTGATAGTTCTTAAATATTAATTCCATTTTTGATTTTTTCCTTGGTAAAATAATCGTAATCTCCATCCACTAATTTCTGGTTTATATATGATGGAATAGATCAGGGATTAGTGGTGAAGTACTCGACGATCATCAGTACATGTAAAAGGTGTAGTGAATGTTATTGATTGTTTGGGATAAACAAAACCCGACCGGGTTTTGACCATTTAAATTAAGGATATTCAATACAACTATTTTACACATGGAAGGAGAGTTGAGAAAATTGAGATCTTGGTATATTTTTGTCTCACCATCATAATTTCACCAAGGACGTGAGAGGAAACGATTGTGGAAACTAACTTTAATCAACAATGAAGAGAAGGATTTAATTAAATTGAACAAGGATAACATTACCATTAAGAATCCAACCCGGAACTAATCACACTTTCTAATATCATTTTTTTCAATCATTTGAATTTCAAATTTCATTTCAAAAACACGACATTTTTACCCTCATTTTAAAGTGACAAACTGATTTTGAGTGCACTCCTTTTCAGGAGACATCATAGGGTTAATCACTAGACTACACATAAAATTTTTTAAAAATGATTTTTCCACTCCCTATGATAGGCATGCGTCAACAATTCATAAAACACACCCATACTCTATCAAAATGTTTTATATCTAAAACAAACAAAAAATCTAAAGATTCGAAATGAGCTTTCCATAATTCTCAAAAAACAAATTCATTTCATAAGGTACCATACACCAACCAATTTTTCAACAAAATTTGAAACCATTTCATTGATCCAACCCATCAGTTAAATCAGGAATTAATTTATAAGACACCATTAGAAAAATAAAACACTTTTAAAAATACAACAGTCTTTAATAATCAAGATTTTCATGAACAAACCCCATTTGAAAACCCAATTCAATGTTTCAAAAACAGTAAATGTTTAAAAAACCAAACCATTCCCTTATAAATAACTTGTCACCATAAAGGGCTAACCATAGTATTTTACAAATACCCAAGCAAGCTAATCCTCTCCAATAATTCTAAAACATCATATATTTAAGGGGAAACAAACCTATTTTACAAGATACAATATATTTAAAAAAATTAATTGTCTAATTAATGATTAATAATGGTGAAAAAAACAAGAGATAATGTAAACTTAATTTAATTTACATGCAATGGGGTTCCTACCTCAATGTTGGGGAAACATCATAAAACCCAGAGTGAAACCTATCTCACACCATCACCGCACCCAAAGAAGACAATAACTAACCTAAAACATCCAAATCAAAAAATATTATTGACCTAACCCTAAAATTAAAATCCTAAAATATAGGTTATGGGGGAAAATAAAAAACCCCCAAATTGATGAAACAAACATCAGAAGGTAAGGAGGTTGCATGGCCAAAAGACCACCAGAGGGAGAGGAATGTGGATGGAAGGATAGCCCGAGAATAGGGGAGCTTCCAGAGGGTCCTCGTCCAGCTGGTGTAAGGCAGAGGGTAGTGGTCAGCTACTGCGGTAGGACTAGAGGGAGGAGAGTGATACCACAATGAAAGGGGGGTTGGTGAGCGCGCAGGGAGGACGTCGATGACGCGACGTGAGGCTAGGAGGGGTGTAGCCACTACATGTAATGAAAACCCATGGGGGGGGTTCTATCCTTCGACAGACCAAAGGGGAGGGGGGCAGTCGTCCCCCTTATAGGTTTCTCCCCTAAAAAAATTAATACTAATATTAAAAATAAAACATTAAAGTATTTCTAAAAAACTAGTTTCTTATACATTTTATAATAATAATAATAATAATAATAATAATTCCAATAATATTAATTATTTCTTATCCATTATATTTTAAATTATAATAATAATAATATTAATTTTTCAATAATAATAATAGAAATAAAATTAATAGAAAAGTGATAATAATAATAATAGGAAAAAAATGATATTAATAACAAACTTAATGATAATTAAAATGATAACTTTTTTTTCATTTAAAATAATCATTATACTTAATTTTTTTTAAAATATTAGTATCATTATCAAATTAAATAATAATAATATTATCATTTTCACAAAAAAAAAATTATTATGGATTAAATGTTCGGGAAACCACAAATTCACCAAGACCAAACACACGATCGCCGCTAGTGGTGCGGTGACCGCTCACCAGCATGAGACCTACCAAAAACATCAAACTTTGAAAAATTTCAAACCGGGACCCAACTACGCCTCATCCAAATGACATGAGGATGATAAAATAATAAAATAAATTGGATTACATGGTTGGGGTGTGACATATATGGATCAAATGATATCCCAAACAACTCTTCTTAGGACATGTTTAATTTTCAGTTAAATAGAACACCCAACAAATTGTTTTCCACCAATTAAGAGAGACATTCGATTTCACATCCAATTTCCATGGGTGACCATATCAGAAATAAAAATAACCACATCCCTAGAATAATTATTATCCCTTCTTACCAACATACATCCATGTCTAGAAGGATCTATCATACATGAGGTATGGCTTCAGACAACAATACAGGTCCCCTTTTCAACAAAACATATCGTCGTTACATCATTTCCAATAGAGTTTCCATGAACACCAAACCAGATTTTAATCAAAAGAATCAGAAATATAATAAAAAGGAAATTGTAAACCAAATAAATAATCTATTTTTTTATCTTCTAAAACATATTATTAATACTCAACCAAATGAGTTGAAGTGTCAATGTTTGGATGTGATGTAATTGAAGACACAAATGCGACGAATTTCCCTAGCCCTCCATGAACTAATATTTAAGAACAATGAAATTATTCCTACCGAAACCACTCCAAATTAAAGGTGGAGTGTTAGTGACATAAAGTTGAGAAATTTGATGAAAATGACTCATACATATCCACCTATCATTCCATAGGGACTCACCTCAACCCTATAGATGTCTTTTTAAATACCAACTAATGAGCAGCCCAAGGATAATGATAAATGATATGAAAAATATTAATGATATTCCTCATAAACCCCTTACCTTTACAAATATTGGTTGAAAATCCTAAATTATGGGTAAACAGGTGGTAGAAAAAGAGGTTTTGGAAACATTTAAATGCGTTGAAATAAACATCTGCATTACCAAATCCATTTAGATAATCCCAATTCCTAAATAATTTAGAAAATAACATTGTACCAATCTAAAATGGACTAAGGGAAATGGGAGGAGAAATAATTGAAGCAATGTGTCCAAACTCATTACACTAAATCATGAAATTAAAACTCAGTGATAGGATTCGAGGATATTTACTATCCCATACACCATAAAAAATGTACACTTTTTTTTCTCTAGGTGTCTTGGAGGCTTCCATAAATTTGATTCCTCACTCTATATTATCGTCTTTATAGGTTATTGATTTGAATTTGATCCTAGTAAGGGTGATGCAGGAAAATAGAGCTATAACATATCCAATGTAATTCCTTGAGTATGTACTTTTCTTATAAAGAGAGATGATATTTGAAGCACATTTATACATGCATAACATGGAGGATGATGAGGTAAATTATTGTACTCCAATTACCTTATATTGGAACATCCTCAAAAAATCATGAAAATTATAAATTTCCATGATGGTACAATTACCATGGTGTTTGGAGATGAATTTGATAGATTTAATGTAACAAACTCCATGAAGTACCCCTCATAGGACCGTTATACTTTTTTCTCTCCCATTTTGGACTGCCAAGAAAAAAACTAATGGATTTTTATTATACTTTGATTATATAAATTATGATCATTTATTATAGATTTATTTCTATGAGATCTTAGACACCTATTTCTAATTAAAAATATCTATTGTATTTGATTTTTATGTGGATTATTTAGTGATTTTGATCATGTTCACTATTATTATTCCATAGAAGTTGAGCATAATGAGGGATTTGACACATTATTCTATAATTTTGATGATTTCTCTTCTGATACAATGGTGTATTATGCAAATATCTCTATTCAGTCAATCTGACAATCCATACAGTACCCCCATCATTGGAACTCAAGCCGTTTTCAAAAAATCTCAAATGCACATACTATTTTGTGGTTAGAGATTACTAGTTATCATTGCTAAAAATATATCTTTTGAACATAAATATTTTTTTTTTGAATATTTTGAGGGACAAAATTAGTAATATTGAGTGGATTTTGGATGATATATCTGGTATTATCCCCTCCATTTTAATGCATATGATTCTTTTGGAGGATGGGGATAAAATAGTTAGGCTTCCACAAGGAAGAAATATCCAATTTTTTTGGAAGTTGTTAAAGAGAAACATAAAAAATTGATCAATTTAGGTAACCTTTATCCCAATTATGATTCTAAATAGGAGATTACTATTCAATTTATTCCTAGGAAAAGTGATTTTTAAATTTTTACAAATGAGATAGAGGCGTTAGTTACAATGAGGGGAAAACACTGTTTTTTGTGTATATTGATTATACGAAACTAAATAAATCCACTCACAAGGATTATTCCTCCTTCACTTTATTGATAAAATTATTGAATGAATATATTGGAAGGAAAAATATTCTTTTTATGGATTTTTTGATATATTTATGTTCCTATAGCTTTAAAGGATTATGCTAAAACAACATTGACTTGTCCATTCAGTAAATTATATTACCAAAGAATACCATTTGGACATTGCAATTCCCTAGGAACAATCCCAATATATAAGTTGAGTATTTTTAGTATTTTATTGAGACATATATGCTGGTATTTATGGATTATTTCATTGGGTATGTATCATTATTTTATGAAATGTGTTGAATCATTTTATTGAGAAAAATATAGTTTTTAACATTAAAAAATGTTAGTTCATCTTAGATAATGAAATTTTTATTTGGAATGTTGTGTCACAACAATCCATTATGGTTAATAAATATATGTTAGACAATATTTTATCACTTCTATATCATAAATGCGTGAGTATGATTTTTAATAATTCCCGGGGCATGCTGGTTTTCATTGAAGATTTGTTAGAGTTGTTAGTAAGATTTCCATATCCTTATCATGATTTCATAAAAAAGACACTAAATTATTTTTTTATGATTCATGTACGGTATCATTTGAGGAGATAAATAAGTTTCTAACCACTCCACTAATCATAAACCCCCATGGTGGGACCTTCCTTTTAAGAATATGGGTGATGCATCTAACATTGTGGATGGATATATCTTATCTGAGAGGGTAGAAAGGATGTCCCATGTGATTTCTTATGGATTAAAAACCTTGGAATGATCCCAAAAAAATTAGCCACCAATAATAAATGATTTAATTTATATTATATTTTACTTATATAAATTTCATTCATATTTAATGTGGTATATGTAGTTATTTTTTCCAACCATGATGCTTTGAGATACCTCTTAGAAAATAGAGATGCAAAGAATATAGTAATCTTATGGATTGTCCTTCTTCAAGAATTTGATATTAAGATAATGGATAATAATATTTTATATAACAAGGTGGGGGAAAAAATAATTTGATTACTCACACACTAGATAATGTCACCTTTGACCAGATACCACTTTAGGACAACTCCCCGATGAGCATATCTAATTTTCACCCTTGTCATGTACTTTCTTATGGTGGATACATTGGACCCCAATGAAAAACTAAGAAAGTCATAAACCCTATATTATTTTGGTGTAGCTTTTTCGATCATTCTCATGTGTTTTTTATATCAATATTACAATTAAAACACAATGAAATCATTATAAGGAGACATAAGATTCCATAAAAACCAATATAATTTTAAAAGTTTTTTAGGTTTTTTGAATTTATTTTATTGGTCCATTTAGAAATTTATTTTGTTATTATAAATTTTTTTCACTATTTATTATTCTATAAAATGATTTGATCTCATGTCCACACAGAATGATGATGATTATTTTTCAGTGGATTTTTTTCAGAGGTTACTTTTTTTATTGGTTTGGAGTACCAATGGACATCATCAGTTACCAAGTCACACTTTTTTACAATCAAAATTTGGATTACCTAATTCATAATTATGGGGTGACACATTAAAAAATAATACAAACCTAACAAAAACAAATTGGTAGGATGAGTTTTTAAATTTGTAGTGGAAACACATTTTGGATAAAATCATGTAGTTGAATTGGAAGGATTGAAGAAAGTAATTGGATGATGCGCAATTAGACTATAAGATAGAATTAAAAACACACATTTTTTCATGCAATTAAATTATTTTTTGGAAATCATTTCATCTTCCTGTGGAGGTCAAGAATCAAGCATATTGAGCGGTAAAAAATGAAACCTAGATTAGGCCCAATATGGATTCCACATTAAGCTACAAATTCAAGAGATTGATGATATTCAATTTTCATCATATGAGGACTACAGGATCTAAAAAAATGTACAAAGATGATCATGATAAAATTATCCAAAAAATAGAGTTTGATGTAGGATTTAAAGTCCAGCTATATAGTTATTGAATGAAGTGGATGCCTAATAAGTTTTTTAGAATGGTTAGGTATTTATGTAGTATTGGATTTTTTCCTTATGGTGTAGTTTATATTACACAATAGGAAACAAGAAGGATAATTTTAGTAAATGGGAACCATTTGAATTAATATATTAAGGTACATCCTCTAGATTTAGTTGATTTCATCACACTTCATGACACCATCATCACATGAAAATATCAAGTGGTTCATAACCCTTTCAATTTTAAATAATTTTTTATATTAGAAATTCTACATTTCATGTGCATATATGAAATAATAGGTTCACATTCAGGACAATGAAATATTTTAATTATGTGGGATGGGAAAATATTTTGGTGTAGTTATTTAGGAATTTCATTTGTTGGTTGTTTTTGTGTCTTATATTTGGAATTCTCTTAAATATTCAAAAAAATAATAATAAATACATAAAATAATAATAATAATAATAAAAATAAATAAATTACATATACTAGGATCATTTACATGTGAAACCTATAGAAAATTCGTGTTTTCAAAATTCATTAGTAGCATGATAACCATGAGTAAAATTTCATCATTAGTTGTTTATTTTTATAAAAATGGAAGTCTTTGTTGATATGATTGGTTGTACCATTATTAAACTTTCAATATTTTGACCCAATTATTTGGGATATTTGATCATGGTAAATTATTTCATAGATTTCTCAAATAATTTTTTTTTATAAAACCATGATATGTGAAAATTTTATACTCAATTTATGGTAATGTAATGTTAGTTAAAAAATTCAGCTTATATTAATTATTGATCCATATATTGTTTTCTCTTCCAATTAGTTTCTTTACTCTAGTTAATTGTCCTATGAGTGTGTACTTGATATATATAATAGTTTTATTCCGTAAAATATATGAAATGTTTTAATGTAATAAAGTGGGTTTGGATGAAATGTATAACACATGGGTATATCTAGGTTAGGAGATTAGTTATTGAATCTCAGGAATTATTAAGTGAGTGGATTAGGAAATTTTATTGAAAACTAAGCTATAACATATTTGGTGGATTGAAACAAGGTAAGGAGAATTGTTTTACCTACATGAATATACTGAAAGAAGGATGGAGATATGAACAAAAAATGGGTATCATACACACATGGATAGTTAATGGCATGGTATACCTATAAGTAATTTCACTATGATTAGTGTTATTTATCTCATTGGATTTTTTTCATTCAATTTTTGAGGTAGTGAATTTAGAATATATTGAGATTGAATCTTGTTGAGATTACTCCTTTTCACAAATTACAACTATGGATTGGAAAATTTTAACATGCATATCTTTTCACAATTTTCTTGATTACCAAACATCTGACCTTTCCTAGGAGTGTAAAAGGGTATATTTGGTAGAGTTGATAAAACAAAATTTTATAAAATATTTTTTTGACAAAAAATGATATAATAACCTAACATATTTTTAAATATGTTTTTATATAAAATATTGAGGATTAGATCATTCATTTGAAAATTGATGAAAATTTTAGTTATTTCCCTTTAATGTTTGGTGTAGTTTTTTTGTGATAATATTTGTTTAGTGGATTCTTAAAATGTGAAAATTTTTAGGAGAATTCATAAAAATTATGTTAAAACATTATATTTTTTTAATATGATATAGATTATACATTTTATTTGTTTAATTGGGACATGAATTCAAAGCCAGACCAGACTCCCTAGATAGAATACCACTTCTATATTAGGTACATAACATCTTCATCATTTGTTATATTTCTCCAAAAATTGGAGAGAAGATAGAGGACAAATTTTTGAAAAATTATAATTGTATAATGATAGATGATGCATGGGTTTTAATGTTAAAAAAGTCTATTTAGGTTTGATTAAAATATTTATATGAATTCCCCATTCACACATGAAGTGTATTGAATCCTAGCCTCCAATCCACTCAATATTTTTTTTCTTATTTCAACTATTTGGACATTAAATTGTGGGTTGGAAGAAGAAGAGAATTTTTTACATTCCATCTTAATATACCATTGGTGGTAGGAAGCTATCAAGATAATATCTCCACCAAACTAATCATTTTTTTACTTCTTTGTTGTAATTTTGTTGTTCTTATAATAAAAATTATATTTCATTGTCATTTCATCAGTTATTATTATGTTTATTATTTTTTATTTCACTTATTCAATTTGTAACAGTAGAGTAGAAACATTATTGGGCGATTCAATTTACAAAAATATTCACATCGAAAGCATTTCTACAATGACTGCATCACCCATTGAAGAGTAGTTTTTTAGTAATAAATCTCCCTACTATATTATTAATTTATTTATTTTCAATAAATAATCTATTATAATTAACATAATATGGTCTATGAATTTATTATTTAATTAAAAAAAATCTATGAATGAAATTGATTAATTAATTCAAATCATGCATGGATGATAATTGTGTGAATTGTAAGAGTGTGATCTTAATTGGTGAAACAAACCCACATGGGATCAATTTTTAGAGTTAAAATATAATCACTAAACTCAATTCATCCTCATAGAAATGTATCGATGTAATCCCTGATTCACTAATGAACATATGATAGCCTTGTAATAAAAATAAAATAATGGTTCTATGATTTAATGTTCCGATTCTAGCGTGGGGATTAATTCAATTCCTCATTGTGGTTAAAATAAATTTTCAAAGATTTTTTAAATTAAAAAAATTAGGGGGTAATAATCAGGTGATTTTAATTGTAATGATAACGAATAATAATTATTTAATTTGGTATATTTAAATCGATTACAACTTCAAAACAATAGTTTTCTAAAAAAATTACTTCTCGTTGTGTTTTATTAATCTCATATAAAAAATATAAATATTCTTATTCCATCATACTTATTGTTTCTTTATAAACCTCAAACAAACCAATATACTTTTAAATAGTATTTTTTTATTTTTTAACATTCCAAAACATCTTTAATATGCTATATTAGTTATTTCACCCTTTAGGAGATGACCTTGGTCAACCACTATTCTATACACAAATATCCTAAAACGAAACATCATTTGAGATCACCAATGGTCGTACCTTTTAGTTATGTACATTCACAGGAGTGTTACAAGGAAAACCTCATAGAAAATAGAGAGGTTTTGATAAATAACCATCTGATAAGGTTCTATTATAATATGATGAAGAATATCCATGTGACTTATATTACTTGACATCAGTTTCCCTTGCATTCTAAACCTTATAAAATACATCCCTGAGGATATTCATAGAATCACCATGTCACTAAATTCAATTTATAGATCATGTTAGTGATTAATTGGAAAACGTTTTCTGACTCTGATATCACATGATATGATGATGGATTACTTTAATCTTATCTATCATTTCATCACCTATCCTAGGTCCCAATAATTTTAATTATACAACTTCATTCTAACATGTTGGAGAACTACATTTATTTACGTAGAGGGAATCATAAGGATCTGTATTAATTCTTAATTTAATGTTTTATTTTAACAAAACACAAATAGTGGAATGTGTTTGAGAAATATCCTTTTAAGTCCAATGAACAATATTTCAACATATTCTTTAGGGTTGGAATTAGTCTCTTAAACTGACCATCTGTCTAAGGATGATACCCAGTTCTAAACCTCAAATCCATATCAAGAGAACGATAAAGACATTCGCAAACGATGTTGAAAACCTCATATCCCTGTCATAAATGATATAATATGGGTTCCATAAAACTTTAATAATTATTTAATGTATATCATGGAATGATGATCTATATATAAGTCTTCTCCAATAGAAATTAAGTGTGTTGGATTTGTAAGGTGATTGAATAAAAACCATATAACATTATTCACATTTGGTGTTTACTGGAGTATATTGATAGAATAAGTTGTGATGTGTTACGATTTAAATTCTAGTATGGGTGATGGATGTAACATCCTCCTATAAATTTTTTTATATTAACTTGCTGACATAAAATTCACTACTATTCCAACTTTTTTATATCCCTCTCCATCCTATCTCACCAGAAATACAATTCAAATTCTCTACACATCGTCATACTTCCAAGATGAATAGAGAATGAATAATTATGATATTCCTCTAAAAAATACATGATGTATTGTATAGATAGAATTTATATGTAATTCTTGAGCCTTATCATTCCATCATGATCAAGGTTAACATAAGGAAAATTTATTACCTTTTTTCTAGCTATATATGTTTTTTATGCTCCTCATTAATCATCACATGGATAGATGGTTGAACATTTAATTGAGAAACATAAAGTTTCCACCCTTTCTTTTAGATTTCATAATCTATCCATTTAAAATCAATAAATATTGGAACATTTATAATTCACTTCATGGAAAAGCTATCATGATCCTTTTGAATCAAAGCATCAGTAAAAATGTTCACTTTTCAGGGTTGTAATGTATTGAGAATTCATAATCATTAATCAAAACTAACCATATTCTTTCAGATATATTGAAATCCTTCTATGTTTATGTATATATAAATGTTTTATGATCATTATAATTTTCACACTTTTACCCATATAGATAATATCTCAATATCTATAATTCAAAAATTACTATTGCTAACTCCAAATCATTTGTTGGGTAATATTTTTCATGAACCATCAAGTTTCATGAGGCAAAATCTATAACTTTGGCATTTTGTAAAAAACACTTCCCAATCCCATTTTGGATAAATCACTATAGATAAAAAACCCTTCTACACTAAAAGGTATTATAATTATTAGTTCAATAAATAATATTCTATTTATTTCCACATAATTTAAATCAAATTCATCTTTCTAGAGGAAGTTGGCTCTTATCCGATTTATCTTAGAAAAAGTATTAGATATTTTTGATAAATTCTCCACAAAGAGTCAATAATATCAACATAAAACACGAAATATATTCATCAAAACCACAGTGGTTGGTCTGTGCTGACATTTAATATCTTCATTCTATGATGGATCTATTAATGTACACTCTATGAAGATTATATGTCCCAAAAACGAATCCTTATGGAGTCAATATTTAGAAATTGTAATTTTTTTATATATTCTATCCTTCCTTAGGGGTTTTATTAAAATTATCATGTGATATTAATGATATTCATTTCTGCTTTAGAAAATAGGAATATTTTATATAAATACTACCAAAAACTGATCAAGCTAATCTCTAATGTCTCTAATGATTAAATCTATGAAGATATTAGGGTAAATATTATGACTAAATTTCAGCACAATATATTCATAGATTCATTAAATTTTTTATAATTGTATCATGGGTATATCCTCTTTATGGACCCCTAATTGATGATATCAAGAATTATGTTGAATCTTGGAAATTTTTTGAGCTCCATGATATTGATAAAAAATACCTCAATATGAGGAAGTAGATATATGATCATAATTGTGATCTTGTTCACATCTTGATAATAAATTTATAGTCAACCTAATCCATATTTATTATTAATAAAAATAATTGGGGAAACTCCAGTCGAGTCACATGGTTTAATGAATACCTTTTCATGGTTTTCCTAGAGTTTTTCCTTAAATTCCAACAATTTAATTAGATCCATTTTATATGTAGTTTTTGGAAATGTAATGGCACTTGGTATGATTTAAATTGGGAACTAAATCACCCATTTTGGCAGATGTCATAGAAAAGTTTCTATAAATACATCAAAAATTTCATTCAAATTAATAATATTGTCAATATAATGTTTCTCCATAATAATTTTACATAAAAATCCATTATGAATGGTAATTGAAACTCATGAAATGGATTAAATCCCCATCATAAGATTTTACATATATTCACATTTATATATGATCATAGGTCAGTTTGGAATATAGAATGTACCATTAAATCCTAATAATCTGATATGGTCCCAATGTACTAAAATCCAATCTATTCCTAATATAATATCAAGTTAAACTAGATGATGAATGAAATGATTTTTAGGAATCACATTCCAACCAATGACTACCAGAGAGGATTGATAGACTTGATATGTGATCGTCATACCATATGGGATTTCCAATGAAAAATCTATATCTAATCATTTGGGTGATATATTTATAACCATAATAAATTCACTAGATATGAATGAATTGGTCGATTCATATTCAAATAAGACATTAATAGTACTCAAGTATATGTTATGTGAACCTTTCACTACATCTTTATCTTACCGATCATTAGAAATAGTGTTAACATGAGGAATCTTTTTGTATCATGACATAGAAGGTTACTTATGTCGATCATCTTCATTTAACATTAGATTTGAGTACTAGTTTTTATAGTGACTATGCTACATGAATTTCAAGAACTAGGTTGTGGGTGGGTAATTCTTTGTATCATTCACATTATTCATATCATCAGCTAATATATTCCAATCAATTCAGTAATAAATTAAATTACGGTCATATTCAACACCTAAAACATTTACATTACCAATTTAATCATTTTAAAACATGATTCTTTCCATAATTTGATAATGATGGAAATATCATATTATTATATATGTGGTTCTTTTATTTTCCATTAAATTGATTTTTTTTCTCAATTCATATCAATACCATAATATTGATACATATCTTAAAATTATATTTCCAACTTGATAACACATAAAAAAATATCTTCATTGATAATATAGCCTCTTATTGGTAATTTCCTTTTGACATGTGGTTTTGTGGCATTTAAGACCCTATCAACCTTAATTTCATGTTTGATTAAAATGATAAAATCATTACTAACATGTCATATAAATTCTTTCACAAAGGATCAAAATGATTCACCATTGTTTTCCTTTAGATAGAAGAACTCATCCTCCATATTCATATGAAAATTAAAATGAAATTACTTATTGTTAAATATGTTCGCGAATTCATTCCAATCCATGCATTGAATTTAATAATATTGCCTCATATTATTGATAATATTCCACAGTTGATGTGCTTCACCATTCAAACAGAACATAAAAAATTAATTATTCATGTTCTAAAAATAGGAGAATGGAAAATATTTTTTTAGTGATGTTGATCCTTTTTTTACAAAATAGTGGATCAAAATACAAACTCAAATATGATGGAAGTTTCCCAAATAAAAAAAATTAAATCCTTTTTTTGTTGTCTATAAATCTTCAAATCAGGATAATTTTCTATCATAGAAGGAATGAGAATTTTCATTCTACATCCCACAAAATTTTAATGCTCCAGAGAACATTAATTTTATGTTCCACCACAATCACCAATAACCAAGTACCTTCAGGTTCCACTCATTGAATAAAACAAAAAAAAAGTGGTGTAATATAAATAATGATATTGGGGAACCAAATAGTCATGAGAAATACTTATATGATATAATAATATTGAATTATTTTTTGTATATGTCAATATAGGTTTATTATTTGTCATTAATATTCATAATATATTTAAATCCTTCGTAATCGATTGTGAATAGTTTCCAAATTTTTAGAGTACATCCCCTATGAGTATCAATACAAATGTGCAATATGGACTATTTTCACGTACAATGTGATGTTATAGTCATGCTCAATGCACACATTTCAAAGTAATTACACATAGTTACCTTAATTCCATTTCCAAATCCATTTTTGTATCCATATAGGGATGTAATTTATTTTAAATAACTCTCTATATCATTTACTAATATTTTTGAAAATATTCATATACATTGATTCATCATTTGACTTATCCATATATTGTCCATCAGGATGTCATAAAGGTTTTCTCATCCATGTTTCCAAATTATTAAAAAATAATTCGTATGGTAATTCCTTAAGATCCCAAGGCTTATGGTACATATATATTACATCATTTTTTGGAATATTATGTACAATAAACAAAAAATCTATTGAGGACATTAATAGATTTGTTTCTTTGGAAACATGGAAACATAAACCACTAGTCCATAGGTAAAATAAATTATATCTCAATATGATATTCATAACTAGAAATATTATTATAAATATTATACGTAATACATTTCTTTCTAACCTTGTTAGAGGAGTAATAAGAAATGGTGAGATCAGATGCTTAGTAAGGGTAAAAAGGGAGAAACGTAACCATAAAAGAAACATAACTATACTAGGTCTTGAGATAAAAAATTTAAAACAATAATCTTTATATAAAATATCAAAACTTTTATTCATTGAATAATGATTATAATTTCATAATACATGAATCATGTAAAATGTAGAATGTAGAAAAATATCAAGGGTTGTTATTATATTCTATTAATGATATTAAATATGTTTAAATGGTCTTACAAGTAATTTTGTTATATGGCATGAGGATGAGTCATTACATTAAAATTAATGATAATCATTTTAGGTTAATTTTTTCTATTTTTTGATCACAATGAAATCATTTTGTTTAGTAATTTAGTATTATGTATATAATTTAGTTATAGAACATAAAATGTATTATAACACACACATTAAAATATTTGTCAATGATTTAGTTTTTTTATTAATATACATGATGTTGTAAAAGAAAAATTAATGTGCATCTCCCATGATGTGGGTAAATTGATACATCACGGGCGAAAATTTCATTTTCAGAATAAAAGTGGGAGAGTGATGCGTTTAATGATTTATCTTCCATTAACATTATATTATTCCAGTATATCAATCATAATGTATTTATCATTCCTTTTGGATTAAGGGAGGTTAGCATAAGTTAGTAAAATAAATGAAATTGAAAATGAATTAAAAAAATCAAGATTATTTTACCTCTTGGATTCATCCTCTTTGACAACCATCTTCAGGAAAAGGTTTTTGTCTTTTGATGAAACCAAGGGATCCTAAATGTGGGGGATGTGCTATAGAATAGTATTGGGAATAAATTAGGCAAGGATCAAAGCATGAGAGGTTTGAGGGGTGGTATTTATAGTCGAGGATAGGGGGTTTTCTCATTATTTAATTCAATAGATCATTATTTTTATCATGACAAGAAATAGTGAGGATTATTGTGACTTAATATAGTAATTAGAGAATGTGATTCCTAACCAATGGTCACTTACATCATCCACAACTCAACCATGACTTAAAAATTTCGATTTTTTTCATTTATCATAAATAATAGTGTTATACTACTCGACAAATATTCCATTATTTTACAAAAATACCAAAAATTATCCCTTACCATTTTTAAATGTGTAGAATTAAAAATGAACACCGTTTTATGAAAATATGTTACTAAATATTATTAATTTTAGTTTAAATTAAAATCATTGTTTACATAGAAAATACTATATTTAAATTCATAATTGATTTGATAATACATTGAAAAACTACTTATGGTGTCATTAAATTATCATAAAATCATAAGACATAAAAATATTAATTTAGGAATATATTTTATGAAAATAATATTGTTTTAAATTATTCAATTTTTCATAAATTTGTAATTAAATATTTATGACTTGTAAAAATACCAACATATAATTAATAATTTTTAAAATATTTATTTACATATACTCTACTATAATTATATATTATTTTCACTTATAATATTCAAAAATATTATTGTTTACTTTCAAGGGTGATGCTACTATTCATTTGTCATGTTTACAATTCATAATGGTCATATTATTTTTCATAAGGTCATGTTTATATTTTATCAGTATAAGTTTCCTAATATTTATAAATTATTATTATTTCCGAATTCACCATTTAATAAGTTTTTATTACTATACATAAGTGAGTTTATGAGATTTATAGTTTATGAAATTACTATAAGATGGGATAAATTATGTTGATAAATGTTTGGTCCATTACATCCATCCCCCCTTTTGAAATGTCTCCCCAAAAATTTTCTTTTTAGATAAACAGGTGAGGGTATCTCTCCTCTATCACCGGCTATGGTTCTAATGATTCTTGTTGATACTTATGGTTACTCCACAACACTTTTAAAAGTTAGGATGTATAGTTTAATAAAACCTTATCTCTGCAATCCAGAATCATTACTTGTTCCTCCTCATATGAGATATCATGTTACAACTCTAACACCTGGAGTTTGGTACATATGAGGGATTTGGTATGTACTTTTTCATGACTGATACATGGAACACATCATGAAAATATGCCATATTTTGTGAATGATCAAGGAAATATGCTATAACTCTTATGTGTTCAAGGATATAAAAGATGCCAATGTACCTTTTTATTATCTTACCTGTCTTTCCAAACCGTATGACTCTCTTCCATGGTGATAATTGAAGGAAGAATTTATCTTAAACATCAAACTCCTACTCCCATAAACGATTGTCAGTATAGTTTTATTTATAACTCTGAGTTTCATTGATATATTATTGGATAGCTTGAACCTTCTCTGTCATCCCTTTCACAAGATCAGGTCCATATATCTTCCATTTTGAGACTTCATATAAATATATTGGAGTTGCACATCAAATTCCATACATATATTCACATGGAGACATCAAAATACTTGATTGGAAGCTACTATTGTATGATAACTCAACCAAATTTATATGATGATCCCATCCACCTTTGAATTCTAAATTTTAGTCTCTTTGAATATCATCGAGTGTATTAATAGTCCTTTTAGACTAAAAATCCTTTAGGGGTGATAGGTCATGATGAAATCTAATTCTGTACTCGAATAATTTTGAAGAATCATCGAGAACATATATGTGATCTTGGGATCATGATCATAGAAAACTGAGAGTGTAACTCCATGAAGTCAGTCCACTTCTTTCTCATATATCAAATAATTCTATTTATGTGATAGATCTTCCTAAATAGAGATAATGTGGGAATTATTGGTGTGTCGGTCCACAACAACCCATATTCCATTACTTATATTGTATTTCTTCGGGAGACCCATGAAAATGTATACACTGACATTTTCCCATTTCCACATGGGTATAGGAAATGGTTACATAATAAATTTGAAAATCTGTCACTCAAATTTAACATTCTAACATATCAAGAACCTTGAAATATACTCTGTAATATGCTTTTTCCTGTTGTCCCACCAGAAGTATTTTCAAAGATCATGGTACATCTCGATACTCTTGGGATGAATAGAGAAAGTTGATTTATGTGCACTATCCAAAAGATCCTTCCTTATCCCAGGTTATGAAGGAACACTAAGACTTCTTCCAATCAAAATAACACCATCATCATTGATATGGAGCTCTTGAATCCTCCCTTTCCTTATATCATTCACCTTATTTTGTTACTCTAGATCATCCCTTTTTCCTCCTTAATATTCCCTTTAATAGATTATTTGAAATTCATTTGGTAACGGTTGGATGTATTCCTTGTCGTTATGATTTCCAAATCCATCCTCCGAATATCTTGGAATATGGGGTCTTTCTTAATTCAGAACATAGAAATAGTAGTAGATTATTTTCTATATAGAGCTTCATCAAATCTGTTTTCCAAGACAGGATGATAGTTAATAGAGTAATAATAATCATTTATTATCTATATCCTTCTTTTTTTATGCATGTTGAACTCCTTTTGTGTGAATATATACTTCGGGATCTTATGATTGGAATATATGTAACACTTCTCAATATAGTGGTAGTTTCACTATATTTTTATGGAAAACATCAAAGCTTCTAGAACTAGATTATGTGTCACCTAGTCAATCTAATAAAACATTAACATCCATGAGGGGTAGGATATCACATTATCATTATTCGTGAGTACAAAAACCATGCCATTCTTTGAAGTATCACTATATATCATTATACTTTCTCTCCACTTTTTAGTAATCTGAGTACGTGTTAAGTGATCATCCTTCTATTTAGCTCCTTGAGTCATTCATTACATTCTTATGTGCAGAGAGACATTACCCATTTTCTTCTTAACATTGTTTTTGGGATTTACAATGATGATATTTTTATCACAAAACATCGGTAGTACCCTTTAAAGTCAAAGAAACTACAGATTCAAATGAAACTAAAGGGTATGGGCCATTCCTTAATCGCCATTATTTTTGAAGGGTCCACATAAATTCCCGCACATTTGATCACATGTCCCAATAATGTGATGTTATAATTCCCAAAGGCACACATGCTAAAATTTCCATACCACTTATCCTTCTTTAATGTCACTAACAAAAGGCTTAGATGTTCTTTAGGTTCCTCCTTACTATTTGAGTAGATGAAAATATCCTCAATAAAAACTACAAAAAATTTGTCGAGGTAATGTATAAATACTCTATTAATTAAATACATGAATATTTATGTACCATTAGTATGTTTTAAGGGAATCACCAGAAAATCAAAGTATATATACCTAGTACAAATCGATGTCTTCTAAATATATTCCTTTTTCAACTTTAGTTGATGATATCTAGAATAGAGATCCACCGTTGAGAAGTACTGATCTTCTCTTTACTGATTGAACAAGAAATCAATCCTGGAAATAAAATACTTGTTCTATGAAGTGATCTTTTTGTGTGCCCGAAAATCTATTTATAGCCATATTGACCAATCATTCTTCTTGAAAAAGAGTACATGCACAACTAAAGTTGCTGACGTGATGTGTATTAACCCTTTATCCAAATTCTCTTACACCTGATTCTTTAAATCCTCTAGTTCTATATGGGCCATCTAGTCAGATAATTTTGTGATAGGAGTAGCTCGAGATATGTGTTCTATGGAGAACTCCACCTCAAAAACTGGGGGAATTCCTTGTATACCTTCGAGAAATAAATAATTCTATTCCCTCACAATAGGAATTTCCCTTAGGTTGATACCTTTCCTTGACTCAACCATTTGTGCGAGGTATGATTCTTTATTGGGAATCAATACCCACACTGTTGAAGGATTTTCTAAAGGATATTAAGTATCTTCCTTGAATTTCTATAGGATCATGGTATGTTTCATAATATTAAAATATATTTCCCTTGCCCAAAATATTATATGATTTCTAAATAACAAGAGACAATCCATCCTCCGTATAGTGTCAAATTCCACCATGGGAATTATTATAAGATTCCATGGATGAATATTCCCACAAATGACAATATATGAAGATTCCAACACTTAGGTCGTGATGATTGAAACATTATGTGTTTTTACATACATCTCTTCTTTTTGGTTTTGGGGATTCAATTCAATAGTTATAGAAAAAGTGAAAGATATAAAGGAGTGAGTATAACTATAATCAAATAAGTCATTTTACATTATTAAGTAAATAAGAAATTTAAATTGTAAGAATTCATTTTCATGCTCCAATATTGTAGTAGTGATGACATATGCCATCACATTCTTCATTGTATTTGGTGGCTGATGACGCTGATTACCATTGAGAAATGAAGGTTTAGTGAACTGACATGAATAGTTTCCTTGCTCCCCACATTTTTAGAATTGGACCATGGGTGGTGATCTCCTTTCCTCCAACATGTTATCCTACTTCCTCATGTCATTTTGACAATAATTCACTTGGTGGCCTTCTCTCCAACACATGAAGCATTTACCTATCCCATTGAGGTAGTTCCAGTGAAGGTTCTTCCCTAATTTTTTACATGGGGTGGTTGAGTTTTCATTCCACCTTTCTCATTAGATTCATTAGCTTTAAACTTCATCATTCGTTTCCTTTGACCGTAGCCATGGGACCACTCTAAAAACTTCATCTCCACTATGACAGAACATAGACAAAATTATTCAAAACTCCAAATGTCTCGAATTACAAGAGCCTTTCAAATGTGTGGTTTTAAAGAACTAAAGAATCTAATTTTTTTATATTATTGTCGATAACCAAACTTGAAGAATACATTACACTTCTTGTGATTTTTTATTTATAAGATTTTATAGATTCACCATTATTTTTCAACAACTATATAAATTGTCTCTCCACCATTTTTTGAAGATTTTGAGGGAAATACTTGTTATGAAACATTTTCTTAATGTCTTCCCACCATATAACATTAATTTCACCCTATGGCTTAGTGTTATTATTCAACTACTACCATTTAGCGATCTCTCAATCTAGATGATAAACTGAAAGATTCCATCTCAGAAAATGAAGAACAAAAAATATCTTTTCAATCATGTTGAACCTTTATTCTGTGACTAGTGGATCAGATGATCCACGGAATGTTGGTGGTTGTTGCCTCATAAAACACTTGATAGCCAATTTCTCCCTCTTAGGTGACGGCAGAAGTTACAAATTATAGAGGTTATTGTTCATTACCGGATATAGATATGTAAGAATTAAAATGAAAATTTTGAACTCCACATCCCAATATATTGGTGATATCATTCGAGAAATCAATGCATTGTCCCTCACATGGGTAATTGGATTTATTTCCCCTTGTTCTCACTATTTTATAAAATAAAAAAGGATAGAACGAAACATAAAAAAATAAGTAGTGAATAAATAATTTACAACTTTGTGAAAATAGGTCATATTGTGGGGGAACCCTATGTTTAGAATTATCGAAATAATATCTTCTTGGGATAATAATTATTGTTAGTTTTTCACTATATGATTGTCACTAAGGTTCTCTAACCCAGATTCCCAAATTAAATATAAAATCACTCATACAAACTATAGAGACCCTTATTTTTTTATAACTCTTCTTACATGATTTTAAAGACAAAAAACATTATGTAATTAAAAAATGAGGATCCAAATGGATATTTTCTTGGAAAAATCAGGACCATACATAACAATTCCTCAATAAAACATAAAAATGTATTTAATTACTAATTCTCTAGTATCTTATTATCCCTTGAATTCTCATTAGTATATGTATTCACCTGAGGATATACATAAAAATGGTGTGACCTAAAATATGGTTAACATGATAGATAAGAATAGGAAAAAATAACATGGGTGATCATAATCATAATCATGATAAAAATAATTATTTAATGGCATGGAATGTGGAAATTCATCAAAATGAAACATCATTTCGGAGTGGTAAACTACCATACATAGCTATGAATAACTCTAGCATCATGTTCACACATATTACACTTTTTTAATGAGATAAATCACATTACAAAATGCATTGGTGTGATATATATTTTTTGGTGCACCAATCACATCATGTCAGTTACATTATTCTATATAATTCTGGGTGCAACCGACACATCATAACATTTACATTATCATGCATGACACATAGATAATATATCAATATTGAACATAATATAACCCATGGAAAGGAATGGGTTTCTTGTGACTAAAATACATTCATAATCTTTGCACACCCAAAATAAAGCGGTGTAACGTCTGGGACCCGAAGAGCCACCTGGATAGTGCTAAATAGGTCAAGTGTTACTACATTTGGCGCACCTCCCCGAATGCCAATGGTTTCCGACTAGAAGCAAGGTTCTTATTGGTATAGTGGGGAGGAAATAACCTCTCATTGTATAATAGAGGCATTGGTCCGAGCAATAATATATAACATACAGTGGAAATAACGACTCAGCAGACTCAAACCAGACCCACAGAGCAGAAGCACAATCAATTGCAACAACAATGGAAGCGATAAACAGATAGAAGAAGTATAAAGTAAATAAAACAGCATGTTAAAAACCACTTACACAACTACTAGAACTAAAAATAATGCTTCCATAGAAAGTCAATATATAAAAGGCTACAACCGCTAACAAAAATTAGCTACAATAAACATGGTAAGCTTGCTGGTACAAGAAAGAAATAAAAACTATGTAAAATCCATATAGGCAAGACCTCAAGGTCCCTACCATCTCCATAAAATAGCTAAAATATTGTATCTCCTGAAGCTAGTATCTTTCCTGAACGTAAATCCATAAAGTCTACATGCTTCCTGAAGGGCCCATGCTGGGTGTGGGATGAATCTCAGTAGGATACCACCCAATAGTTCATTCCTAAAATAAGTTTTTAAGAAGGCATGCATTTATAAGGAAAACAAAAACCAGTATGATGCAAAAATAACCAAAAACTCCCATGGTGATCAGCAGCCACCATGGAGTGTCACCTGCTTCGTCCAACACCATAATCACTATCATGTAACCGGGCACCATTTTCCCCCTAACACAATGTGTCCTAAGTACCAATGTCCCGAAGGCATGCCCAAGAAGTAGTAACTCAGAGGAACATGAATGCATGCCCTCAAATAAGTAACTGCATGGGACAACGAAATCTACCCTCAATAATGTAATCAGAGGGACAACGATGTCTGACCTCAAATCAGTAACCACAGGGACAATGATGTCTACCCTCAAACCATTGCGAGCCTCTACCCCCAACCCGAAAGCCTCAATGCTATCCCCTGAACTCTCCCCACCTTCCACATGTCTTTCTATGGAAAACACCCCCCAATCAAATAGTTCCTAAACCATAACTAACAGGGGTCTCTACCTACACATGTGTTCAAAACCACCTCATCACAGAGTCTCTCTATGTGAAAACTACTCAAAGATCAAGGTGAGCGGTAAAAACCAAAATAAGTTCCCAACCCACAACATCTCTGACACCTTGATCCCCTGTGACCACGTCTCCCAAGTCCAATGGCCTCGCCATCCATGTAACCCGGGCCATGGCCAACCTAACAGTCACACTGCCTTAAGAAGACGTCCATGATGCCCAATCCCATGGTCATAACTATCTAATGTAACCTTGGCCAAGACCATCCTATGATTGGCATCACTCAATAATACCCAGTCCATGCCATGCACAAACCGAAGGTTCCCACATATGAAAATCAAACATCACATATATGTACAATCAATATAAATACTTTAAATAGCCAAAAAAACTAAATAGTGGAATTGCACTATCTATGTGATGTCCCATACCAACACCATGGTCGTGGAGGTCTCTAACCATTCATATCATCACATAACAAATGGAACTCATCAATTTAATCAAAACAATTCCTTCTTAACACATTTTGAAATACCCAGCCAAAATTCCCCAATTGAACAACGACCCCTCCCTCAGCTCTACTCAAGAAAACAGGTAAAAGGGCATACCCAAAGGCATCCCACATGTCTAATAAAAAATTTAATATGCAATAACACATAAACTAGAGTGTCACTCAAAATACCCAAATATGCGTTAAAGGTCCCGCCACCCAAATGACCACAAAAAACAAAAAAAGGGGTATCCACCACCTACATGAGACTCGTAGATATAGGCATGTCTGATATCGATCTCTAATTTGAAGTAGAACTTTTTAGATATACATTTCTATCAAATCTCCGCAATTATTCTCAGATGGAAAATGTGACATGTGAGGAAAAGGATCAAGAATAGAACATGGTTAGTGGGTTTATCCTCATTCATGTGATCATGTAGCCACTAAAAGATTAAATAAAAAACACTGGAAGAAGAATCTAAGAGAATAAACATTTTCGGCCTTCCGGAGCATCATGGTCCAAAACGGGGAAAAAGAAGTATTTACAGAAAAGAGATGCAACACACATTAATTTAAACTAATAAAAATAAAAATAAACATTGTGTGTAAAGGACTACATGATGTTTAGTTTCTTTATCCATACTACTACTTAAGAGTAGGTAGATACACAACTTGGACATTCCACATGAGTCGACAAACAACTAGAACTCAGTCGGTATATGGAAAAGAGAACACATTGTATGTCAGGAAAAACTACACACCATGTAGAAGGAAATTATTACACGGTCATCACACGACATGTACTCAGTGACCACATGGCTAGTACAAGCCTAACCCATACATGGCACATAATTTGGAGTACATGTTGTGTAATCTGAAATTTTCAAAACATCCAAGATTTTCCTTGTTTTTTCAAAAAAAAAATCAAAAATTCAAATAGGGTGGGATTTTGACCTGTTAAAAAACCAGGTTTCCTACAATCTCCCCACGTTAACATAACTCATCCTATATATATTAAAAGAAACACAAAGATGGCCCAAACATACCACACTAATAAAAAAATGGACTCCCCTGGTCTCAATGGATATGGATTAATTTATCAAGGGCCTCCCCTCATTAGGAAATGACTAACTCGGTCTCAAAAATAAAAAAAAATTAACAAATCCAATTTTCACTAATGTTTTTCTGAAATCATGGTCCTATCATGACGCATCATCAATCTTATGCCTCATTGATGCTCCCTTGTCATTTCTGACACCCCAAACGTATCCCACACCACATCGGTGTCTGCCTCTATGAGGTCCTACATCCCATGGACACTCAAAATAAAACATGATGCCATGCACCTCAAGTAACATACATCATATATTCCCTTATTCCCACGATACCTCATGTAACTCGCATCCTCGATGCCCCAATGCCCAAGGCACCTCAAGTAACATGTATCCTCGATTAACCTAATGCCATGCATCACACACACAAACACACACACACATATATATGCATCACACATCCAAAATGGTTTCAATACCACTGACAAACATCTAGTCAGTCGACATAAATCATGTACACCTCGTGCACTAAAAACATACATTCCTCAATAGGTCATTCCAAAAATAAAATGGGAAAGTCACGACCACACTTGTGATATACCTCTAACCGTCATTGTCTCACCAGCCTGCTCAGCCTTTGGAAGCTCCATGGACTACACATAGCCTAAAGTACGAATACATGATACCTGAACTCCCTACAGTGTTGCTCCTGTCAATGGCCACTGAACCCTCAACTGGGTCCCACTGTCTTTGTCAGGTCCTCAGCATGCATAAGATATTCGGCTACCCTCTCCCGGAACCGTACCTGAACCAACTTCAGATGCCACCGTCTATCCTGGTCTATACCTGCCAGCTGTTTGAGAAGGCTTCCTATATAATATCTCAAGATGCCTGACCTGTCCACATTACCGACACTCTTCTGGAGGCCTATTTCACTGAGTCCTAACATGCCCTGGTTGTCCACAATGAAAGAAAACCCCTGAAGAACTACTACAAGGTGGTCTAGCTGTGTCCTTTGGCTAACTTCCCCACTGGAACTCATCCCTTACCCCCATCCTGGTATCCAAACCCTCACATGTAGCTGTCACCTGGCCAACTTGGGGCATATCCCTATGGTTTCCCTCCACTATGAGTGATTTATTCAACACCTATGAGAGTGAACCCAACTTGAATATATTTACCTAGATCTAAATGGCGTGTCATAAGACATCCTAAAAAATCCTCACCCTTGCCGAGTCATCACATACCATACCAAGTGCAAAGTTAGAAAGCTCCGTGAAAGTAGGTGCATAGTCCATGGGAGACATGTCTCCTTCCAGAAAGCACAAGAACTCTCGATCTCTCTTTGAAATCAGTGTCTCTAGGTAAATGTGCTCAAATATCCTGTCCTCAAAGTACTTCTATGATAGCCCCTCATGTTCGTGAGCCTAGTCCTATATATCCCACCACCGCTTAATCGGTCTTTTTAACAGGTACGTCACTAGCTTGACCCTCTGTACAGGAGAAGTCTCGAGCTTCTTGAAGATCATTTGCAAGCTCTATATCCAGTTCTCAACTTCTAGTGGGCCACCCTCACCCTGAAAAATCATCAGGTGTTGCGACTATAACTCCATTTCCAGATATTCCATAAATGGATCTATGCCCTGTGCACCACTGTCGATCCCCTACAAGACACATACCTGACTGGTTTGAAGCTTCTCATCTAGCCACTGCCCGAAAGCAACCAAAACTGACTGTTATCCTGCCTGAACTGGATCCTAAACCTAATCCTACCCTTGACCCTCTACCTGTGTGTAATGCTCGGCCTGCACCAGATCCTGAACCAAATCCTACTTATTTGGCACTGTACCATCTCCCGCCTCACACTCCATCTAAGTCGTCTAAAGGAAGCCGCTGAATACCATAAATGGTCATACATCCCACATATATAACAATATATATATAATACACATAAAGAATGAAGTAAAATAAAGCGCATAACTACTACCCTTACTCTCCCCTACCCCAACCATGCCCACAACATCCTGGCCTCATGGCCTCCTTACCCACCCTCAAAAGAGACATGTATCAAAAGTTCCTCAGGCCATGCCCGTCCTGACAACCAACATTTCCACAAACCGATGTCCAAGTTTCCCAATCTTGGTGATCAAAATCACCTCAACCAAAGTATCTGTCTGCTCATACAAGATCCGAGACCAAATCTCCTACTACATGAAATTGGAAATATATAATTTATGTCATTATACATTGTAATAAACTAGAAATTTTATCAGGAATTTCACTTATCACATTACAAAAGCATTAAAATAATCGAATTGGTATTATTCACATGGTATTATTACTTCACAAAGAATGTGTGCAGTTATGAAATTGAAATTCCTTAAAAATGTGCCTATCAAAATACAAACAATCAAAACTTTCCATACTAGGAAAAGGCCTAATTCACTCTAACAGAACCAGGTCAAGGGTTATATATCACAGTAAATAACATCACACACCAAGTGAACCACCGAGGTGGAAATCATATAAACTGTAATCTATGATAAAAGAAAACAGTAATTTCCACGCATGGAAACACAGTCCATCCCTCGTACCTGGGGCTGAAGACACCCAAGCACAAGCAATAAACCCAGTTCATGTAAAAACCTAACTCCATTCTACCATATCCCAAATAGTAAAACCAGATAAAATAAAAAGATAAGTCTCAATATAATTAGTAGCTAGAAAAAAAGTTCTATTAATCCCTATCATGAACTAATTCGATACCACTTTGTAATATCCCGGACCTGAATAGCCATGAAACAGTGAAAAACGAGTTTGGTGTTATAACCTTAAGTGCACTTCCCTGAATGCCAAAGGATACCGACTAGCACAAAGGGTATGCTGGGTATAATGGGAAGGCTATACCCTCTTGGAGGATAATAAATGTACTATTACAAGAAATAATATATAACATGTATCAGAAATAATGACTTAGCAGACTCAAACCAGAACCGCAGAACAGAAGCACAATCAATAGAAATAACAAAATTGCGATAAACAAATAAAAGCAGCAAAATGTAAACAAAACAACATGTTGAACACCACTTAAAACAACTACTAGAAAATTAATCATGCATCCTTAATTAGTAAATATATAAAAAGAACCAATGGATAACCAACACTAGATACAACAAACTATGTGAGCATACTGGTACAGGAAAGAAAGCAATACAATGTAAATTTCAGCTAGGAAAGACCTCAAGGTCCCTACCATCTCTATGTGACAGCTAAAACAGTCCATCTCCTAAAGTTGGTCTCTATGTTGCATGTAAATATATAATGTCTACACGCATCTCGAAGGGCCCCTGCAGGGTGTGAGATTATTCTATGTATGAAACCATCCAATGGTACTTACCTAATAAAATTGTTTAATAAATTATGCATTTATAAGGAAAACAATTACCAATATGATCCACAAATAAACACAAACTCTACTGGTGCTCAGCAGCCACCATTGATTTTCACCTACTTCAGCCAACGTCGGAATCCCAGTCATGTAACCTGGCACCAAGTTCCCCCTAACTTTGTGTGTCTCATGTACCGACATCCCAAAGGCATGCCCAAGAAGTGGTAACTTGTAGAAACAATGATACGCGTCCTCAAATAAGAAATAGATGGGATAGAAATGTTTTCCTCAATAATGTAACTGTAGGTAAAGTGATTTCTTCCCTCAAATCAGTAACCAGAGGTACAATGATGTCTGCCCTCAAACCACGATGAGCCTCTACCCCCTACCCAATTGCCTCAACACTATTCCCTGAAGGCTCATCATCTTTTTCGTGGCTTCCTAAGACAATCACCTCAAAACCAACAGTTCCTAAAATGTAACTAACATGGGAATCTACCCACATGAGTCATCAAAAACCACCTCATCACAGAGTCCCTCAATTTACACACTATTCAAAGTTATGGGTGAGCAGTAATCCCCAAAATAAGTTCCCAAACCAAAAAATATCTGACAACTCATGCCCCTATAACCATTTTGCCCAGGTATGATGGCCTCTCCATCCATGTATCCAAGGAAATACCAAAAAATGATAGTCACACTACCTCAAGTCGACGTCCATGATGCCCAATCATGTGGTCAGAACCACCGAATGTAACCCGGGCCAAGCCCAACCTCTGATCAACATCACTCAACAATACCCAATCCATGCCCAGCGCAACCCAAATGACCCCGCATATACAATATAACACATCACATATATGTATAATCAAAATAAATATTTTAAACAAGAAAAAAAACTAAAAATTTGAATTTCACTAGCTATGTGTTCTCACATACCATAACCAAGGTATTAAAAGCCTCTAACCATTCATATCATCAGTTAACTAATTTATCTCACCACTTTAATCAATAAAATTCCTTTTTAACACATTTTGGTATACCCAGTCAAAATTCCCCTATTGGACAATGACCCCTCACATGGCCCTAGTCAACAAAAAAGGTAAAATGGTATACCCAAAAGCATCCCAGAGGTCTAATAAGAAATTTAATATGAAATAAGAGATACAACAAGGACTCTCTCAAAATACCCAAATACGCACTAAATATTACACCACCAAAATGACCATGAAACCACAAAATAGGTATTCACCCATACATGAGACTCATAGATGTAGGAACATCTATTATCGAGCTGCAATTTGATGTTGATCTTTTGAGATCTACGTTTCTGTAAAATCCCGACAATTATACTCAGATGGAAACTGTGATGTGTGAGGTATTAGATCTAGAATGGAACAAGGTGCACAAGTTTAGCCTCTCTAATGAGATCCCTCATCCACTAACAAAATAAATAATGGATTTTGGATGAAGAATTTGGGAGAATAAATGTTTTCAGCCTCCAAGAGCATCAAGGTATGAAAACGGGGTAGAAGAAGGTATTTCTAGATAAGTGATGTGACACTATTTCATTTAAGAGAACAAAAATATGAATACATGGTGTGTTTAAAGTCCTACACACCTTTTAGTGTCCTTTTCCACACTCCTACTTAAGCGGAGGTAGCCACACTTATTGGACGAGCCACACGGGTCAACAGACAGCTAGAACTCAGCAAATATGCAGAAAGGATATTACACGGAGAATCAAGAAAAACTACACGCCGTGTAGTATAAAATTATTACATGGCAATCACATGACATGTACACTGTGAGAATATATCCGGTATACGCCTATCCCATACATGGAATGTACATTGGAGTACACGACGTGCAATCTAGAAATTTTCCGAACTTCCATGATTTTCCCAGTATTCTCATAAAAAAGTCAAAAATTCCAACATGTTTGGTATTTTGACCCATTCCAAAAACACATGATATTTAAAGAGGTAATAACATACTTGATATAAGAATCATCAAACTTGAGTGAAGGAGAAGCAATATTGAGAAGTAAAAGGTGGGTTTTTTGAAGAATAGTTTGTTTGTAAAACATATTATTTTTCATAAGGACATGATTAATAGATGTATATCCTAGAAAATATATGATAATGATTAATAGGGAATATCCAAATTTGAAATGTGTTGAAATAGGGAAACCCCAAAGAATGAGAGTTGGGTTCGTGAATTCTCCATACCTTGTGTCTGAACTCTTTCCTCACATTAATGTCCTATATAAGCACATTAAATTCAGAAATAATAAATTAAAAACCTTTTATAAATGGATTTTATTCATTATGGTTTTATTAATTTCCATTATGGAATTTTTTATGATTTATTGTGTTTAATTTCATCATTTAAGTGAATTCGTTTTCATGGTTTTCATGATCAGTTCACTTTTATAAATGAATGGTAGTTCATGTAAATTATGGATAAATATAAAAAAAATTATTATATGTTATTAATGATATAACATAATTTTAAATGAAATTTTAAAAAACAGTTGTTATATTTTAGGAGGATGAAACATTAGATAAAAAATAATGACGATCCTTTCATGATAATTTTGGTGGTTTTTTGACCACAACAAACCCGTTTTGTTGTATCATTTATCATTATGTATATAAGTCTGTTACAGATCATAAAATGGGTTATAAAATTAAAATTAAAATAATTTTAAACCATTTTATGGTTTAATTATCATCATTCAATTTGTTAATGGAAAATTAAAGTCCATCGCCCAAGATGTTGGTAAATTGACACATCACGAGCGACAACTTCATTTTTAAAATAAAATAGGGAGATGGAGGAGTTTAATGACTTTTTATACATTAACATGATATAATTAAATTATATCAAACATAATATAATTATAAATACTTTTTGATGAATGGAGATTAGTATAAAAGAGTAAAATAAATGAAATTGAAAACGAACTAAAAGAAAAAGAAGTTTAATTTACCTCTTGGATTTATCCTCCTTGAGAACCTCCTTAGGGAAAATGTTTTGGTCTTTTCCTGAGACTAATATCTCTCTGATGTGTTGGAGGGGAAATGTATTATTATTGACTAGAATGTAGGAATGTATAAAATCTTGAGAGGTGTGGGGAGAATGGAGTATCAAGGGTGGTATTTATAGTGGAAGAGAGGGGGTGTTTTGTCATTATTTAATTCATTAGTTTATTATTATTCTCATGATAAGATATAGTGAGGATTATTGTGACTATATAAATTAATTAATTCAATATATGTCAAACCAATGGGCACATAAATCATCCATGACTGAAGCATGACTTAAAAATTCATTTTTTAGCATTTACAATAAATTATATTATTTTACTATTCACAAAAAATTCAATATTTTATGAAAATCCCAAAAAATCACCCAATTTTTTTTAAAATGTAGAATTAAAAAATGAACTCCATTTTAAGAAAATAATTTTACAAATTAGATAAATTTTAATTTGGATTAAAATAATCATTTTCTTGGAAAATATTGTTTTTATAATTATAACTAATTTTATAACAATTTGAAAATTTATATAAGGTCTAAAATAATTTTATTAAAATAATAAGATATAAAAATTAAAATTTTTGAATATATTTTATTAAATCACATTTTATTTTAAGTTATTAAATTAATCATATAATTGAAATTATATTTTTATGACTTATAATAACACCAACACATAATTAATAATTTTTAAAATATTAACATACTTATAATATAACCTAATTATATCATATTTACAGTTTTAAGACGTAAAAATTTAGTTATTAATTAAATTATGATTCTACTATTCATTTGGAGATTTTACTATTGATATGGGTCAGATTAATTTTCTTAATTTCTGGTTAGTATTTCATTGGTATAGGTTCCTTAGCATGTAGGAATACTTCTTATTTCACTAATTCTTCATTTATAATGTTTTTATTATGGTTCATAAGTGATTTTATAAGGGTTATACTATATGAAATTACTATTATAAGGGATAAATTCCATTGATAAAGGGTGTGTTGTTACAGGGTTCACCCCCCAAACCATTATAGTAGTAAAGTTTCAATCAAATGTCCATTATAGTATGAAAGTACATTAATGAACTCAGTATAGTCCCTATTCTTGTACTTTCAATATCATAAAATATAAATCATTAAACAATAAATTGGAGGGACATATAGACCCCACCTATCTCATAATGAAATCTATATTTACATATTTCATTATATCATTAAACATTTAATATATCATAACCCATGAAATGAAATGGGTTTCATAAACATTTCATTATATCATTGCCTATGGAAATGATATAAGATTCATAATCATTTAATCATTTCATCATAATATATCCCCCAAAAAGAGAATTAGGTTTCCTAAGAATTTCATCATGGTGTAACCCGTGGAATAGAAAAAGGTTTCATAAACATCATAGAATCATAAAAATAAATCATTTAGAGAAATAATAAGAATGTTATACTTGTATTGTATCCCCATTATTTCATAGGAAATATTAAATTATGACTCCTTATATATAATGTGATTCTTATTGATAATTTAAACCATTTATCGAGGATAATATATTTTCCAATTTGATGTAAAATTTTTAGGACATAAAACATTTTTAAAAATCTTTTTCATTAAAAATAAAATACAAAACAAATATATTAATCATTAAAAATATATTTCTTCCAGATGATGGGAAGTATTTTTCATGCATTGCATGTAGAAAATATAACGTTAATTTTTTTGATAAAATAAAAAATGGCATTGTATGGAAAAGTAATTGAATATTATATTAAAAAAATTATTAAAAAATCATAAAAATTGGTAAAAATATATTTTTAAAATCATAGTATTAAAAATAAATATTTTTTATTGAGTTTTTTGAAAATATTATTATGAAAAAATAAGGATTTCTAAACGAAGAGAAAAATAACATCGTATTTTATTAAAAAAATGATAAGTTATTTGATTTCTCAAACTATGGAAAAATTGTACTGTAACATGAAAATTTCTTAAAAAAATATAGTAGAAGAAAAATAATATGATTAAATGATACATTTACCATGATATTTTATAATTGAACACAAAATCATAACTAACCCCAATAACCGATGAAATTGTAACATAAAATAATTACCACTTCAGTAACATTGAATCATATGCACCATGAAGGAAAAAAAAACCGAAACATTAAAATTATTTAGGGTAAATATTTTAATTATATTACATATGAAAGGTGTTGTATATACACATCCTGAAAAAATATAGGTGCATATCATAATCTATGACTCAAAGAAGGTAAATTGAGGAAAAATCACATACCTTAAGTCTTCACATCCATCGTACACATTTAAAACTCAATTGTAAAAGATTAAATATTATTACACTTATATTAAAAAAATAATATATATATATATATATCATACCATATATGTTTTTTCTATTAAATTTTATTACATGTTTATTAACAATTCTATGTTAATGTTACATTTTGGGTATTTACCACATTGAATTTCACATATGGTTTTATTTGTTATATTTGGTACTCTTAATTTGTCCATGATTTAATAATATCCTAAATTTCAAACATTTTATAAATATAATAATAATTTAGTAAAAATATATTTAGAGTAATAAAAAAAATTTAGCGATTGAAAATTAAATACGCTGTTCTTGGAGACGGTAGGTAGTATGTATGCATGAACGTTGTTTCAGTTTTCTTTTTGGATTGAATGAATGAAATTTAAATCATATATTATCTGTATAGAATAATATTTATGAAATATATATCAAATAAGTTAATTTAATCCATATTTAATACCTTCCATGTAATGCATGAATGAATCACCTCACATCAAAATACAATTTTTCGCCCTACACAGGAGTGACATTATCATATAATCAAAATATAGATAGAATGTAGTTATTTGAGATATAATACTTATATAAGTATAATAATATCATAAATATTATATATTATTATAAAATACATCATTATTTCAATAATTGAGAGGTTGTCATGGATGAATGAATGATATCAGTTTGTGAAGTATAATTCTGTTGTGCACATGATTGATGATATCATAAGCTATATGATGGAAGTGGATATGATTCGATTTCATTCCCAAAACATATGAAAATATCATTTTATGTATGATGATATGTCTATTATATAATTATTGTAACATATTTTTCTGGGCAACTAATCCCTAGCATGAATTCCATGTGATATCCTGCACAACTCCACATACGCAGGACACTGTCAATGAGAAATGAGGGTCTTAGCCCATCAGGGGGAGACAATACCCACAGTATAATTTTATAGGATCAATAATTAAAAATAACAAAAATATGAAATAATCACATTAAACATACCCAAATCCAATGATAACATATATGTAATACTAATATAGAAGCTCCAAATAGGGAAAGAAAAACATGTGTTATAAGATATAGGTATATAAATAGATAAACATTGGGTCCTCCTATGACTATCCTGGCCCATTACTAGCTCCATCATCCATTGATCACCCAACCATCATAGGTTCCTTTCCCCTATCTAGATCACTCATAAAATCTACAAAGTTATCAAAATTCTTGAGTAGGGTGTGAGTACAAGACTCAGTTGGAATCAAAAAATGCGCATGTATCCTTTTGTTCTCATTTATAAATGTTTATTTCAGAATAATAATAATTTCATAAAAATACTAGTAACTCACAATTCAAAACCATGTGATCATGTACTAACCAAGACTATAAAATCCTCCAAACGTACCAACATCATCTCTTTATCAGGAGGATAATCATGATGTTAAATGATTGAAGGATTAACCATGAGGAAAAAGAATCATGATACTCAGAATAATATGATCATGAAACATAACAATACTATTCATCAAGGCATTTATTCTCTCGATATCTCCGAGGAATTGAGATATAGTAGTTTTCCCCAAGGAATAGCAAGACATAATCATTGGAATCTGTTAGTAATTGAGTACATCACATGGAATCCCTGAGGGGTCATCTTATCCATTCCATATGAATCTTTCCCTCATCATCAATGTTTCAAATCATGTTCACTCCCCCTCTATGTTATAAACATCTAACAGTGGTCCACCATCCCAATATTCCATGAACAATACCGTAAAAAACACATAATATGGTAGGATACACAAGAAAGAATATAATCTCCTCATATGTACGATGCCTCTCAAAATACATGTGATAAATATCAAACATGAATAATAAGAAATGATATAATCATGTAAAACGTGTAACATAATGTTCCCAAGGCTACACACATATTAACATGTTATCATAATCTACCATGGTACCCAAAATATATCTATGAATAACAATATTAAATCATCATTTATAAACAATCCTAAAAAGTTTTGGAACTTATTACCTCAAAATTCCTAGACGTCTAAAGTTGAGGATAAACTAGTCATGAACACCTCTTCATGACATTTTAATTGAAACATGTCAACACTCAAGGTTTATCAAGGGCCCTTAAATCCAAGATGGAATATTTAATTTCAAATAGAAATAATATATTTTATGCGGTGATATTTTTATCCCTCGTAAATAATTTTCAAACTTTTTCTTTAAAATGTCAAATGTGGTAAAAGTTAATATTTATAAAAAAATTATTTAATTATCATTTAAAATATAATGTATGTGTTTTTAATTATATACGATTAATTGTCCCTAATAATATTTCAATTATTATTTGATAACATTGATAATAATTATTTTATAATATCATTGTTATCATTTGATAAATATAACAATTATATTTTGATAAAACACTCAACTATCTAATTATAATTTCATTAATATTTGCAACGTGATGACTACAATTTATTTATCCTAGAATAATTATTATCATTATATTTTTTATCTCGTGAATTTAAAATTTAATAATTATTTTTAATTATCACATAATAAATCTTTATCAATTTCCCATGATTTTTCCTCAGAATTATATTTTTATAATTTAATAACCCATTCACTTATAATTTTATTTTAAATTATCATTTTATAATCTGGTTTGATTATCTTTGATAATTTGATAATATTATCATTTGATAATTATTATTATTATCCTTTATAAAATGTATCAAATTTTCCTGGAATATTATTTATATGCAATATCATTTTATATTTTCGATAAAAAAATTTGATAATTTATTTTAAAACTTTATTTTTGATAATCAAATTAAAAATATTGTTTTTAAAATTTTGGGTTATCATATTTAATGTAATTATTTTCCTTCATATTTTTAAAAAATATTGAATTTGAAATTAGAAAAAAAATAAAACATGTAGCAAAATGTGCACCAGCAATGAGAAGGCGGTCATTTCCATTTCTAGAGCCACACAAAAAAGGACCATCAATTGCTTCAACGATTTCACCAAGGAGGTTTCAGAGTAACATCAATTCAATATGATAATAAACTAGTGAAATATGAAAATTTTAGATATATGGAATCCTTGACCATGTATTCATCACTTGATGAATATAAACATCCAACATCATCTGTTAATCATCATAAAAATTTAATTCCGGTTTATAATTTACACTTTTTAGGGTATGACTTATTTTATTATTGTCAAAATGATGGTAAATTAAAGGTTCAATAATTCATTGGCATTAAAAATTGAGTTTCAACCATTGGGATGGAATAATATTTTTTTTATGAATTTATAATTATTATAATTTAAAATAAATATTAAATAACTAGAATTAAGTTTTGTCTTATTGAAATGACCAAAGAATATAAAACATATTCATTTTATTGGGTAAACCCAACATCTCCGACCTAACAGTTGTCTCATATTTCTCATATGATGCAATGTTTTTGAGACATTCAATAATTAGTTATTACAAATTTGAATAATAATATAATTAAATATTAAAATATAATTATCACGTGAGATGTTTCCAAACACCTAAGGAACATATAATTTATTTCCTATCTAAGTTAAAAATCATGTCCCAGACCTAGCGGTGGTCTCATATTTCTCATACAATGCATCGTTAGGGCTATATTAAATCATTTTCAAAAATAAAAAATTAAATAACTTATAATTAGGAGCGATCTCACATAACATCAAACACAGACAACAATTATCCACTCCATGGGGTAAAAAAATCATCCAAGACTTAAAATTGGTCTAATATTTCTTATATGACTCACCATTTAATATATATTCAATTAATTTTTAAAAACTACTATCACATAACATAATGTATTCTGTATATGTTTTCCTTCTATTATGAGTCACTATGGGCCTCAGAACATTGCACTAACTCAGCGTATAACTCTGAAAATATTTCATGTAATATTTTAAAGTGATAATTGGGAATCTATCATTACATTGGGCCTATAAAATATTTATTGTGTTTTTTTATGGAAAAATTTCATTTCCTCATAAAAATATTTGTAAATTATCAAATATATGGTTTAAATTATATTTAAAAATACATGATATTATAATTATCCCCATATATAAACATCTCATCCTCTAGAAGTATCGCTACTGATCATACATAAAAAACAAAGGCCAATGAGATCTAACCTGAGACAATGTCTCTCATGTATCATCCTTGATTTTTCTATGCTTCCACTGAATCGAAACTAGTTGTACTATATTTCCTTCCAAAACCTTGTTTCTTTAATCTATGATCCAAAACAAACACTAACCATATTATGCATCGGTCTCCAGCTCAACATCCCCTCAATCAATGAATTTTTCATGGTTGGGTATATAACTGTTAAGATGTGACACATGAAACATGTCATGTATACCTAGATAGTGAGGTGGGAGTTCTAGAAAATTGGTCAGTTCCCATACCCACTCTATGATCTCAAAAGTTCTAAAACAACATTTTGATAGCTTCACTAAGCCTCTATGCCATAATCATGGAGTCACTCTCAAGAAAAATGATCACCCATAATGAAATCCAAGGATCTTCTCCTATGATTGGTATAAGATATATTAATTCTCTGAGTAGTGATCAACCTCTTCCATATTAGTTGAAATCTATTGATGTTCTCCTCAACCATCCCGGGGACAATAACTTCTACCTCACCCACTTCATTGCAACATATTAGTGAGAAATAAAACATCCCACAATGCCCCTAAAAAAGATCCATCTGAATTACAGAATAATAACTTTTATTGTATTTGAACTCCATCAATTCCAGTTGATCATCCCACGATCCACCAATGTCTATCATTCAATATTGATTTATATCCTCTTATATGTGCTAGTCTTCTCAGACTATCCATTAGTATGAGGATGGTAAAACATTCCAAATCAGAACTGAGTTCCTATGTATTTTTTCATGGCCTCCCAAAATCACGTGATAAAAAATGGGAATCTATATGAAACCATGATCAAGGGTACTCTATTATTTTGTATGATATATCAAACATAGAGCTTTGTTATATCATCCACTAAGTGAGTTTATCTAATCAGAATGAAGTGAGGAGACCTCATTAGGTGATTCAAAATTACCCAGACTACATCACCACTCCTTGGAGTCCTGAGTAACCCCATTATAGAGATCATAAGTACACACTCCAGCTTCCAAATAAGTATCATGAGAGGCTACAACAACCAACTATGATGCTAGTTCTTTCCCTTTACCATTTTAAAATTAAGAAATATAAAGAAAAATCCTTAAATATCACTCTTATTTCTGGGCCACTAAAACTTATTTTTGGAGTAATGATACATCTTGTCCAAACCATGATTTATTACCCAAATAGAGGTATAATAAACCCTCATCATCTCCTACGTGATGGAAGTAGTGACTACACTTCTTCGAAGTACCAAGATTGTATCATCATCAATAATTGACAATTGGGGAATCATGTCCTCACCAGCTATTTATTCTCTTATTACTTCACACACTAAGTTATGTGTATGCTCATACTTTAACCAATACCAATTTAAATATGTGAATATAAAGGGATAATAGGTTGTTTAATATTTGTCTTATCATGAATATATCCTCCTTCATCCAATAAAATCTTCAAACACCAGTAATTCTCTTAGGACTTATCACCAAGTAGCTTCTCATCTAGTTTCTTACATCTATTAATAATCAAAATGACATTACCCATCCTGTGTGAATGTTCTTATTATTGGAAAAATATCATTAGATATTGAACCCATCACCTCTATATCAGGTCCATAACCCTTATGTGAAGATATAGATAAGAATATTGTGGTTCATGTATAGAGTAATCCTATCCCCGAAGTGATAGTGTCTCCAATACTTCATATCATGGAAAATAAATTATACATCCAATCCATGTGTAGTGTATGTCTTCTCATGGGGTCCCAGCTGGAGAGAAACATAAGATACTACTTTCTCTATTTACATCATCATTACTCCTAGACTATTGCCTGATGCATCATAGTACACTGCATAACCAATCATAGGCTCACGGAGAATCAGCAATGGAGGTCTCATCAACCTTGTGTTTAACATAAGGAAATTCTATTCAAACTTGTCTGACCAATAAGAATTCACTCAAATATTTTTCAGTACTATCATGGGTGTTGATAGTCAAGTGAAGACTGGAATAAACCATCAGTAATATCCTCCCAAATCTAGAGGGATCCTAATATTGACCACATTTCAGGGATGTGACCAATACATGACTACCTTGACCTTAACTAGGTCTATAGATATAACATTATTAGGAATGTAATGTCCTAGGTACTTCCCCAATCTATTCCAGAAGTCATAAATTATCATTTTAGTGTAATTCCTAAAATATCAATGTGTACTCCGGACTATCTCCATGTATCAAACATGTTGATATGGTATTGAAGTGTAGATAAGGACATTATCGATAAATATTATGTAAAATTAGTCCAATTTTGGATGTAATATATAATTTATTGTCATGAACCGACCCATATTGGGACTCGAGCCGCAACTACCCCTAGCCCTCCTCCATAGAGCAGGGGCTGGCGACTAGTGCTGAAGGCACACCAAACTAGGGGAGTCCTTTAACTACGAAATTGTATGAACACAGGTAGCTAACTAAATGAAAAAGTGCAGTGAAAAAAATCAAGATACAACACTGCTAAAAAAAGGAAACCAACATACATGCATCAACCTCTGACCAGTACAAGTAATGTTGTGAAAAGTAGACTGACATGTAAACTGAAATGTAAATGTGGAAAACCATGCGCCCAACCAAAATGGTGCCACAATCCAGCAATAGGAAAAACTAAAGTAAACAGCTTGTGAGTCTCGCACCTGAAATTTCTACAATGTCCTCTAAACATAGTCCAAGCTCATGTGTCCTCTATGCTCCTCCATAGTCTTGACTGACCTGTCCGTTGTATGCAAGGGCACACCAAGTGCGTGAAATTCCCAAGATGGGTTGAGTATAATGATACTCAGTAGGATGCCCCTAATGCTCAAGGGAGCAAAAAGGAGGTACTAAAACGGTGAGCAGTGGATCGAACAAAGAACAATGTATGAGTACAATAGTGAGAGGACAATAGTGAGAGTACATTTAAACCCAACAATAGAAAGGAAGTGGACTCATCCAATCCAAGATGAGCTAGACATGAAAAACATGTGGCATACCCCGCGCATCTACGCCCATCCTAGAAGGAGAGTAATTGAACCCCAGAGTGGGCAGAAAAAGTAGGGTGTATATATAAGCTCAACAAGAAACCCTAACAAGTGTTTAAGGGGATCTCTATCTCCATGCTCAGCCCAAGAAGAGTCCCCAACAGTTCCAAGGATATCTGACACTGATTCCCAACAATCCCATACGTTAAGCAGTCTCATTGCCAAATAGTATAACCAAGGGTCCCACTCTAGTAATCATGGACAAAAGTCACTGACTAGCCTCATAGAAAGGGCTGAGTCTGAAAGAAGTCATTGGGTAACCCACTGCCCATCCCAACTGAAGGGTAAATCCCAAGAAGTCGTCGGGTAACCCACTAACCTACCCCGCTTGAGGGTAAACCCTAAAATCAAAGGGTAACCCACTGCCCACCCCCACTAGAGGGAAAACCCTAAAATCAATGGGTAAAAAACTACCTTGCCCCACTAGATGGTAAACACTATGGTCAATGGTAACCCACTGCCCAACCCCACTAGAGGGTAAACCCTAAGGTCAATGGGTAAGCCACTGCCCAGCCCTGCTGGAGGGTAAACCCTATGGTCAACAGGTAACCCACTACCTAGCATCACTGGAGGGTAAACCCTAAGGTCAATGGGTAACCCACTACCCATCCTCGCTAGAGGGTAAACCCATAACTGGTCTGATATCTTGACAATACCCATGCCATCACTAGGTGTCCATAGCACCACTACCATGTGTAGGTTTGAAGTGCGTCAAAGGAACCTCCGACTAATGCCCTTTCATGTTTCTACATTTACTGAGATCTTGAAAGAGGCTCTACTCACCCAAACAGATTACACCGTTGTAATCCTCACAGAAAAACATGCCAGATAGACTATTTACTTGTTGGAAACAGGCTCCCGGTGATAATGTTATTCAACACCGCTTTATGCCATATGGCGTTTCATGGGACACACACCTCGTTACCAAAAAAAGTTAGGCAAACTGCACCATCGTGTTGATCTCAGAAAAACACGCCAATCCGACTACTCATATGCCCCAAACAGACATCTGAAAAGAGGCACAATATTCTCTACACAGCTTAAGAGATGTCCCATGGGGTCCATGCCTCAACTCCAGCTTCAATGCCTGAAACCACCCTGGACAACATTGCCTCGATGCCAGGGTCACTACACCGCTAACAGTTCCTAAAATGAACTCTAGATGCAGAAGCTACAACTCCCCGTGTTATGCAAACAGGACCATGTGGGGCCCACACCTCAACCCTAAAACACGTCATGCAGATCGTACCATTGTGTTCCTTACAGGTAACCACGCAGCGTAGGCTATTCATTTTCCCATAACGGACTTATGATGCATAAGTCATAAAAAAATAGCATACATCCAAAAGCCGCCTCATGGGGCCCACACCTTGGGCATGAATTTGGGTGGGTGGATTGGCTGTCGCAATCCCCTCGGAAGAAGAATCGGAAATGAGTACTCAAACACACCAAACAGATGTCGGGTGAAAAAGTGGCGTTTCACCATAATATGTGTGAACTTGGCCCTCTGGGGCCCGCATCTTGTCTCCAACCCGAACGCTTCATAAAGCATCTCAAAATGTCTGCATGAGGACTGGGGTCACACTGTCGCTGACGGCCCATCAATCGGACAACCCAAGAAGGAGTTAGGTCCGACGCAAGAATAATTAAATAATTAAGTAATTAATTAATTATTATCATCAAGCGTTATGTGCCACCGAGCGATGCAACCAAATCGTAAGGGTTCCAAACCAACTTTGGAAGGACCTGCTCAACTCTAGGGCCACAACACCTCTAAAGGCGCGTCAAACAGACGTTTGGCTCGTAAAGCATGTCTGTCGCAAGCTTTAACAATAAGTTGATATTATTAAATTAAAGAATTCTGGGTTACCCGCCTTCGGGCACATAACCCAAAATCCCCAAAATCCACTTCAAATAGTCCGCCTCAGCGACACGTACCTGTAGCCGAAGCCGGCGCGTCAAACCGGCTTTCTGTTTAGATGTTACGGCCCCCCGAACGCAAGGGGGCCCAGTTGGGCCGGTTCTCTAAGGCCAGCTCGGTCTGAATCGCCTGCCCGCGACCCAGCCGCGGGTCCAGCCCAACATGCCATGGGCCGCTGGCCGCGGCCTGGTCTGGCATCACCAGACCCCCCTCGGGTCTGGTTCTTCAAGAAGACTAGCCTTTTGGATGGTCTTCGTCGCCCAGCAGGACCCGCGAAGCGTGGGTCCTTGTCCACAATGCACCCCGTGGCGCTGAACATGGGGTCTTCCTCCGAATGTGATGGGATGTTGCCAGCACCCTTGCATCCTACAACGATCTGTCATGCCACATCCTACCTACACCACATCGCGGCACCCAAGGCTATCCCACTCTGCCACTGGCACAGCCGGCTCCACCCAGCCTACACGGCTCCTCTGCCGGACTCCTCCGGCCGCACCCTGTCCATGCCAGCCACATCCAACACCGTCGCACAAGACCGACCCCTCTGAGCTCTGCCTCGTCCTGTTCAGCTCCACCACCAGATGCCGCCACATTGCACCAGCTGCAACCTAGCCCACTTCTTCGGCCACACCTACTGCCTGACTCCCAAACCCCACTGCGCCACCTCGACCACTGGCCACCACCCTTTCCGGAGCCGGGGCATCCGATGGCTGACACCATTTCTCCAATGGACCGATTTCAAAACCGAATGTGGGTTCGGGATCCAAGGGATGAGGCCTTCGTACCACTTGCCCCCGATCATCGATCCGACAAGATTTTCATATTGGAAAATTGGGATGAAGAACGCCCAAGAATGATATTTAGAATGGGGGTCGGACGATGGTCGAGTTCTTTCGGCCAACGTCCAAATTCAAAAAGAATATAATTAACATGAATAAAACTGAAAAAACCTCCAGAATTTGACGAAGGGGCGGAAAAACAATAGAAATTCTACCTCGATTAGGTCGTTCATCGTTGCGACATGTTCTCTGTGTTCCCACTTCGATCCACCGAAGTTTGTTCCTCAATCCGATGAAGAACATAGAAGAACACAGAAGAACTAGAGAGAGAGAGAGAGAGCGAGAGAGAAGAATAATAAGAAGAAGCCTGGGTTCTCCACTTATCTCAAGATTATTTATAAAAACACACTAAAACACCACCCACGGTCACGGATTCCAAAACCTATGCACCCGCTTATTTTATATCTCGACTAGGAAAAAAACACAATTTAGAACTCAATGGATGTCTCGGATTTCCATTCCGAGACTTCATTCAAAAGTTATTTCAAAATAACATCACTCATAAAAATCAAAAATCCATTATTTTGAGATGACAATTATTTCCCTGGGTGACATCCCTCACAGCAGGCCTGTGCCCGCAACATTTACACCCCGCCTAGGGTAAACGACATGCTTCAGACGCAACCATGCCTTCAGATTTCCAATCTGCGCTACCATTTAGGATAAAAAACATCACCGCCAAGTGCATAGTATAAAAATGCTTAATATTTATATAAAATTTATCCCGGGCTCATCAGGCTTCAGAATCACACGCTATCTCTACTCCTAGATCTGGAGATATATGTAGAAATATTCGAAAGTCTTACAGGGAAAAATCTGAGTGTCTACATCATTCCCTCCTTCAAACTATTCGTCCCTGAAAAGAAAAACTAGGAAAAACAACTCGGGTTACAGATCTCACACTTGGCTCTCATGCTACCAAGAAAACATGCACAACACTATCCTGCACAACACGCGAACCAAAGGGATGTTTCACACACATAAGGTATGATACTTTCGAGGAAATGTGCAGGAACATGTATGCACCTCATCATCTGCGACACGCGGAAGATGCCCTACACCCACTCCTACTATTGGGAGGGTAGGGAAAGATGTTAGGCAACCTCTCAATCACTTTCACAATTATAGAATGGCCCAAAGAAACTCTGGGGTCTTCCCATGCCAATCTTTTACCCTCCACATCACGATCGAAATCACAGTTGGTTCCTGGAACATGGTCTTGTGATTCCCTCCTTCAGAATACCCATCTGGTGAAACACCCAAGGATATCCAGTCACACAAATTTTCACAGTCGGTGAATCAAAACCAAGTCTCTCTTATATTCTCAAAAAGTGAATGACTCAACAACATCGACTGAAGAAAAGTTTCACCATCATGGTCCCACAGGGTCAACTACAGAGAATATAACTACTACGAAACTTCTCGCACCTGACGAGACTGGGACTCTCTGCTAAGGGATCCTGCTACAACACTACCATTTTCCAGAACATAGAATAACTAGAAGTCATAGTATTGTAGAATTTTCAACTAGCACACTCATATCAGGTTCAAGTCTCTCTAGGTGAGGATGCACCAGAGAAACTGGTGGTCTAGGCAACCCACAATGCACTCTCCCTGAAGATAGCATCTCCAAATTCTCAGGCCAAAGACTATCATTACTAGAACCACATAGTGAAGCACACAGTTCTGTTTATGGGGTTTCCATCAACATGACCTGTATTTTATAATGGTATCAAGATTGACGTTGAGTACACAAGGTACCAATGAATAGGGTAGGTGAGCAAACTCATCCAACCTCTAGAGGATAGACATAGAATGCATGTGGCATAACCCACCTGTATTTTCCCCTCTTTGAAGGAGTGTAATCCCCAAAATAGGCACTCTTCCAAACCTACTAGTGGCACCTCAATAAAAAGCGGTTTAGCAGAAAATCCCCACTGGAAAATCCAGAACCTTCTCTGACACTCCACCACACAACCCTACCATTAATTCACATGTTAGAGGGACTCATCCAACAAAACTTAATACTATCCTCTTTTGGTGGTGCTGAATCTCCATCACAGTTCTGATCGCATCACAAAAACACATCTCAGTGGGGGATAAACCCCTTTTTCCTCTGCATTCAAATCTACGTCAGACAACACCAACACATGGTTACACCAATGCGATGTGTCACCCTCGGTGACCCCTCAAACAAAGAGTTAGAGAAAAAGAGTACCTCACACAGTGTCTAAAAAGTTCTAATAAGAAAAGTAGAAAAAGACACATATAATACCTCTTATCCTATCATGTGTTGCAAGATTGTAGACATCCAAAGCACACAGCCACCCACGGCCTCTATCCGTCAACTGTCTGAGCCTGACATGGGCTGCCTAGTGGTTGTGGAAGGACTTCAAAACTACATCTTCCAACCACATTTATTTCTGGTTTTCTGCCTACACCGCCTCCCTGGGGACCACCCTGTCCTCACCTAGGAGTTCTCTGATCACGAAACTGCCTCTGTCGTGGCGGTGCATCTACCAACTATCTGGAGATATCAGCACATTTGGTCAAGTAGTCTCATGCCACATGACCTCACACATCAAAAAAATAGCACTAGTCCTCCCTGGGCTGTCTCGGTGCTCTATTATGTCTCCGACCATGTGCCTGAGTCTCATCAAGTGGAGAACTCTGGCGTCGAGGCCCTACCAATTGACATCCCTCTAACAGAAATTTATCAATCACCAGTTCCTACTCCAGCACCCTGAGATTGGTGAGGATGCACAAGGGAACTACGCTGGCACAAATATCCTCTATAAAGACCTCGCTCAAACTTCTGTGCTCAGAAGTTGCTATCATGGACCACATTCAAAGAGTACTGAGTAAGGTCTGCGAACCTAGTCGCGTACTAAGCCACTTCCATCACTCCCCACTGAAGATCAAGAAGCTCCCAAAACCATAAAAAGTGTATGTAAGAGGGGTATTACTCCTCACTAAATAGATTCTAGAAGTCATCCCACAAGAGTACCAACTCATCTTGAGTAACCCTGGATCAACTAACTCCGAACTACATTGTGAAAAAACTAGCTTTCAAAGCCACCATATAACCTATCAGTGTCCGAACAAGGCTAATGAGGTGAACCACCAACTCTAGCCAACCCATCACTGTCTGTGGGTATGGCTCACAGTGGATCCTCATCGGTCTCTGATGCTGGAGCTCACGTAGCACACCCAACATGAGTTCTTCATCATCCTTCACTATCGGTACTATCTGCTACTCCACATGTGGAGGTGCTGATGCCAGTCCTCCTGAAAAAAGGGTAATCGTATGATGTATCTTGAACTGAGGCATCATTGCTCACATAATTTTCATCACGAACCAGAGCGAGTATCCTGGCTTGCTATCATCGTATAGATATCCTGAATCTGATCAAGGAGTACTACGGTCAAATGAGCATATATATATCAACAACAATGGGGTTCTGACTCAAGAAGGATAGTCAAAGACTCAATCCTATATGATGCACGAACCAAATCCCTGCAAAAAGTGTCTCAGTGTTCCGAATTGACAAGCGGGTTATTAGAGTCCTGGTGAATGGATACGTCAGCTGACGCACCATCACTGGACTCCCTGGCCTGAGAGCCGCTCTCAAGACATGTTGACACTATTTCCCCAAAACACATCTGATTCCTTTTTACGGATGTCCGAATAATGCCCCAAGGAATGAACCACCCATGATACCACTTTATCACAACCCGACCCGTACTGGGACTCAAGCCGCAACTACCCCAATCCCGTCTATATAGGCCAGGTGCAGGAAACTAGAACCGAAGGCACAAAAAACTAGGGGAGGCCTTTGACTAAGAAACTATAAACACACACACACACACACAGTTAAATCAATGAAAAAGTGCAGTGAAAAGAAAGCAAGATACAACACTACTACAAGAGGGAAACCAACATACATGCATCGACCTCTAACCAGTACAAGTAAAGTGCTGAAAAGTGGACTGACAAGAAAAATGAATAGTAAAAGGGGAAAAACATGCGCCTAACCAGAAAGGTCCCACAACCCGACAAAAGTTAAAATGAAAGTAAACCGCTAGTGAGTCTCACACCTGAAAGTACAACTATGGACACTAAACGGAGCCCAAGATCCTGTGTCCTCTACGATCCTCTGTAGTCTTGACTGACATGTCCGTCTTCTGCAAGGTCACACCAATTGTAGGCAATTCCAAAGCAGGGTTGAGTATAAAGATAATCAGTAGGATGCCCCGAAATCTTGAGAGAGCAAAAAAGGAGGTACTAAAACTGTGACCAGTGGACAGAAAAAAGAATAGTGTAGCTGTAAAATAGTGAGAGTATAGCTCAACCCAACAAAATAAAGGAAGCGTACTCATCAAAACCATGAGGAGCTAGAAATAGAAAGCACGTGGCATACCCTGCACATCCTCTCCCCTCCTAGAAGGTGAGTAAATGAACCCAAATAGTGGGAACAAAAGTAGGGTGTATATATATGATCAAAAAGAAACCCGAACGAGTGTGTAAGGGGATCTCTATCTCCATGCTCAGCCCAAGAAGAGTCTCCAATAGTTTAAAGGATATCCATCACTAATTCCCAACAAAACCATTCGTCAAGCAGCCTCATCGCTAAACCATACAACCAAGGGTCCCACTCTGGTAATGACGGAGAAAAGTCACTGACTAGCCTCATAAAAAGGGTTGAGGATGAAAGAAGTCATTGGGTAACCCACTACCTAGTCCAGCTGGAGGGTAAACCCTAAGAGGTTGTCGGGTAACCCACTACCCAACCCTGTTGGAGGATAAACCATGAAATCGACAGGTAACCCACTTCCCTGCCCCGCTGGAGGGTAAACCCTAAAATCAATGTGTATCCCACTGCCCAGCCTTGCTGGAGGGTAAACACTAAGGTGAATGGGTAACCCACTACCCAGCCCCACTAGAGGGTAAACCCGAAGGTCAAGGGGTAACCCAATGCCCAGCCCCGATGGAGGGTAAACCCTATGGTCAATGGGTAAACCAATTCCCTGCCTTGGAGGAGGGTAAACCCTAAGTTCAATGGGTTACCCACTACCCATCTCCACTAGAGGGTAAACCTAGAACTAGTCTTATATCTCTGCACTACCCGTTCCATCACTAGGTTTCACTTGCACCACTATTGTGCGTAGGTTCGGAGTGCGTCAAATGAACCTCTGACAAATGCCCTTTCATGTTTCCACATTTAACAAGATCTTGAAATAGGATCTTCTTTCCCAAATAGATTACACTGTTGTAATCCTCACGAAAAAAAACATGAGATATACTATTTACTCACTAGAAACGGGCGCCTGATGAAAAGTTATTCAACACCGCTTAATGTCATATGGTGTATCGTGGGACCCACACCGAGGTCCTGAAAGTGGTTGGGTGAACTACTCCATCATGATGCTGTTGAAAAAAACATGCCAAACGACTACTAATACGCCCCAAATGAATGTATGCAGAAAAATACCCAGTACGCTGCACGCAGCTTAAGAGACAGCTCATGGGGCCCATGCCTCAACTCCGACTTCTATGCCAGAAACCACCGTGGACAACTTCGCCTCGATGCCAGAGTCACAATGCCTCTAACGGTTCCTAGAATAGACTCTGGATGCAGAAGCTGAAACCCCCCACGTTATGAAAATGGGACCCTGTGGGGCCCACACCTCGACCCCAAAACATGTCATGCAGATCGTTGCATTGCCTTCCTTGCAGATAACCACGTGGCATAGGCTATTCATTTTCCCAGAATGGAGTTATAAATCATAAGTCATAAAAATGTTGCATGCGTCCAAAAGACACCTTGTGGGGCCCATGCCTCATGCCCGAATTTAGGCGGGCGGATTGCGTCGTCGCAATCCCCTTGGAAGAACAATCAGAAAAGTGTACTCAAACACCCCAAATAGATGTCAGGTGAAAAAGTGGTGCTTCACCGTAAAACGTGTGAACTAGGACATGTGGGACCTGAATCTTGTCTCCAACACGAATGCTTCAAAAAGCGTCTCACAAAGTCCGCATGAGGACTCGGGTCATGCTGCCGCTGACGACACGTCAATCAGACATCCCAAGCAGGAGTTAGGTCCGATGCAAGAATAATTAATTAATTATGTAATTAATTAATTATTCATATCAAGCATTCCGTGCCACCAAGCGACGAATCCAAACCTCAAGTGTTCGAAACAAACTTTGGAATGACCTGCTAAACTCTAGGGCCACATTTCCACTAACGGCGCGTCAAACGGATGTCCGACTCGCAATGCACGTCCGTCACAAGCTTTAAAATAATTTGATATTAACAAATTAAAGCATTCTAGGTTACCCGCCATCAGGCGCAGAACCCAAAATCCATGAAAACAACTTCAAGTAGTCCCCCTCCCCAACACGAACCCGTAGCCGTAGACAGCGCGTCAAACGGACATGCCATTTAGAAGTTACAGCCCCCTGAATACAAGGGGGCCCAACGGTGCTGGTTCACCCCGGCCGGCCCGGTCCGAAACTCCAGCCCGCGACCTTCCAGCGGCAGCCCGATTAAGCAATGCCGGACCCACCTCGGGTCCAGTTCTTCAAGAATATCGGCCTTTTAGCCGGTCTTCATCGCCCAGCAGGACCCACAAATCGTGGGTCCTTGTCCACGACGTACCTCGAGGCGCTGACCTCAGGGTCTTCTCCGACCGTTACGGGACGACGCTGGTGCCCTTGCCTCCTGCATTGCGCCTCCACGCCACCACCCGCCTACACCATGACGTGGCACCCCGGGCTCCCCCACTCTGCCTCTGGCACAGCCTGCTCCACCCGGCCTACTCGACTCCTCCGGCGGCACCCTGTCCGCGCCGGCCACACCCGACACCGCTGCACTAGACCGACCCCTCGGAGTTCTGCCTCTCCCAACTCGGCTCCTCTACCAGAAGCCACCACACCACACCGACCATAACCAAACCCGCTACTCCGGCCGCACCTACTACTTGACACCCGAACCTCACTGTGCCACCCCGAACTCTGGCCACCGCCCTTGCTGGAGCCGGAGCTTCTGACGGCCGTCGCCACTGCTCCGATGGCTTGATTTCAAAACAGAATGTGGGTTCAGGATCCTCGGGACGAGGCCTTCGCAGAGCCTACCCCCGATTGTCAATCCGGCAAGATTTGCGCGTCCAAAAATTGGTACGAAGAATGGCCAAGAATGGGATTTAGAATGGGGCTCGGACGATGGTCATGTTCATTCGGCCATCGTGCCAATTCCAAAATTATATAATTAAAACGATAAAAACTGACAAAAACTCTAGAAACTGACAGTTGTTGAAAAACAACCAAAATCCTACATCGATCCGGATGTTCGTCATTGGATACACGTTTGTTGTGATCCCACTTTGATCTGCCGGAGTTTGTTACTCAATATGGCGAAGCACGATGAAGACCACCGAAGAACAAGAGAGAGAGAGAGAAGAAGAAGAAGAAGAAGAAGAATCATGGGTTCTCCCCTTATCTCATGCATATTTATAAAATCACACAGAAACGACACCCATAGTCACATATTCCAAACCCTCCACGCCTGCTTATTTTATATCTCACCGAGTCAAAACACCCCATTTTGAACTCAACGGAATTCTCAGATTTCCATTCCGAGACTTCATTAAAGATTTATTTGAAAATAACATCAGTGATAAAAATCACTAAGTCATTATTTTAAAATGATGATTTTCCCCTGGGTGACATCTCTCACAGCAGGCCCGCGCCCGAAACTTTTACACCCTACCTAGGGTAAACGAAATTCCTTGGAGGCAACCGTGCCCTCAGAAAGCCGATCCAAGTTACAGTTTAGGATAAAACACAACCCTACCACATGCATAGTATAAAAACACTTAATATTTTTATAAAATTTATTTCGGGCACACCGGGCCTCATAATTGCACGCTGTCTTATCTCCTAGCTCTGGAAATATATTTAGAAATATTCCAATGTCTTACAAGGAAAAAATGGGTCTCTACATTTTTTATTCCCATGAAAATTTCAGGTTCACTATTCTTCCCGAACAGAATCACCATGTTATCATACATTCAAAAACCACTATAGAAAAAAATCATTGCAATGTCCTTATTTCTAGCATGAAACTAGTGATAGTATGATCGAAGATCAATCGCGGAGAAACATTAGGATCCCCATAGCTGATTGAAAGTATCATCAATCCTCTCCATATGATAACGATTCTTCACTGTCACATGGTTGAAATTATGATAATCAATGCATGACCATTGTACATCATCTAACTTCTTGGAAATAAAAATAGGTGGACACCTTTGTGAAGTGCTAGTTCTAATAAATACCTTCTTCTCCATGTGTTATAGTTTTCCCTGAGCTCCATCAAACTTATTGGAACCATATGATACATGGTGTCTAATTAGGATACACACATGTTACATTCTCTTTTCATATTAAATTTTTAATCATTAAGAGTCTCTATTTGGTCAAAGGTCCACAAATATTTCAACCCACTACTCGATATATTAAGGGCCTCCAGTTACCTTGATGGATGAAAAATGATGTAGTTTATTTATGGTAACACTTGACCACACTTCTCAAATCTTAATAATTGGACATTGTCTAAGAGAAAGGATTCTGTTTTAATTTGACCTACTACCTATTACATTGATAAGTTTTAGGAGAAATCTCGTCTTTATTATCTTACACATATTGTGGTAATAATAAAAAACATCCCTTTCATATGTATTCTAGCATGCTTCTTAAGTAGTTTCATAAAAATTGTTAAGGAGAAATATTATGTAGCACTAAGGAACACACTACAAAAAAGTAATAGAGTCATTAGTATAAAACCTAGTAAAAAAACGAGATCAAAAAATATTTATATTAACATGAATATGTGATCAAAAGAAGTTTTCCTCAAAGACTACCCTTAACTTGTGGTATACATCTACTAGTAATTACCCATGTTTCCATCCCTTCAAATTAGTCATTGTAATCACATATATACTAACACCAAAATATGATATGACCAAAAAATTGATTCCATTAATGATATATCACAAGAGCATGTAATACTGATATATCACACAATCAATGAAACACTCTCAAATATATAGAAGTAATCATTTCAATTTATTAGGAAATAATATAAATTACAACAATATTTTTATACATGTAATGAGAACCTATATTTCTTATCATGATTCATAAATAAAAAAAATTATAAAAAAAATCCATATCATTTGAATCAGCCAAGTTGAATTTAAACAGTTGTAAAAAACATAATTTAACAATTTATTGAAACTTATAGGTCTACTATATAGTGTTGTCCAAGAATTGGCATAATTTCTCTCCCCAAGACCCAATTGTCCAATATCATTTCTGTTATATCGAATCTCAATAAAAAGTTATAAAATATATAGAGAGTCTTGATTCTCTGATACCTCTTTCTAACGTCCCGACTTGAACTACTGGGCCCAATCTGGAATTCCATGTGACTTCACGATTGACTCCTAGTATAAGAGAGGTTTCTGACTAGTAGTGAGGGTATCAATCCATAGTGAGGAGGCTATAACCGTAATATCATTTCATAGTTTTAATAATTAATAATAAACAATATAATAAATAATCAGATTAAACATGCAGACATCTAAATATGATATTATGGTCTTACAAATAATGCATCTCCAAATGTGGAAAAACATTTTAATAAGTTGTATAAAATTAATATATAAGTATCACAATAAGTATAGTAACACATAAACCAAAACTAAGCAGCCGTATGCTAAAAAACATGTAAAACACACAAACCATACCTTCCCTAACTCCATGACGAGAGGATAATAAAGGTGTTTAGAATAATAAATGATTAACCATAATGATAGTGAATCATGGTACTCAACATCATGTGATCATCTAACATGGAGTAACATTGCATCAATGGAGTCATGCTCTTGGCATCCCCTATACATTGGTAACTACTTGATATCCCATATGCATTGAGAAACATATACCAGGGAATTCTCTATTCATTGAGTGCATCACATGGTATCCTTGAGGTTTTTTTATATGCATACCTTATACATATTACGCATATCATCAACATCGAAAATCTTGTTCACACTACATATAAGGGATAAAAATTTCATGATGGTATACCTTCCATGGGTTCTAGGAATAATACCACAAAATACCACATATCGAGGTAGGATACACGTGAAATCATAATATATCATTATGAGCATGGTATAATACACAATACATGTGATAAATATAAAAAATGAATAATAAGCTACAATTTACTAATGGAATAATGTGTAACAAAAGTTTCTAGTGCCACATACATAGCCACAAAAAATCCTAATCAAGTAGGGTCATAAAAATATGTATATGCATAATCATATTAAATAATCAAGTCTAAATGATCCTAAAAAAGAAAGGGATATCCTACAATAAAAATTCATTTATTCTGAATGGTGAGGATAATGAGTCAAAAACAACCCATTGTGGACTAATTATCGAAAAATGTCGACACTCGAGGTTCACCAATGGTCCGCAAATCCAAAACCAACTATTCTATTTCAAAAAGAAATATAATATTACAAGAGATGATATTTTTATCACTCATAGAAAATTTTTAAATTTTCATTTTAATGTATCACATATTATGAAATTTTTTATCTCATTTTTTTTTAAATTATCATTTAAAATTCAGCACATGTGTTTGCAATTATCCTTCAATAAATGTCCTTGATAATCTCAAAATTACTATTTGATATCCTTAATAATCATCCTGTGATAATATTTACATTATCCTTATATAATTATAATAATTATCCTTTGAGAATACATGTAAGTATCCTATGAAAATGGAAATAATTTTTATCATGTTATAGTTACATTTTAATTATCCTTTAACAATTTAGTCAATATTATGTTCGATAATCTCATGAAACTATTCATTGATAATTCATTTTGATTATCACTTGGTAATTAATCATCATTACCCTATAATAATGTTTCGTAATTATCTTTTCCTAATATTAATTACCAATTCATTGATAATTTTATTTGAAATTATAATTTGAAAATCATCTGGGATTATTGCTAATATTTTGATTAAATTACCTTTTGATATTTATCATAATTATCAATTGATAAATTGTTTATAATTATACTTTATAATAATTTTTTAATAATCTACATTTATAATTTTGGTAAACATATTTTTATAATTTATTTTAAAATTAACTTTTGATAATTTAATTAAAATTATCATTTGAAACAATTAGGGTTATCATTTTTATTTTAGTTAATTTAATTTATTTATTCGATAGTGAATTTTAATAGAGAGGAAAATAAAATAACATAATATAAATCCTAGTGGATGATTCACACCAACAAGGATGAGTAGGTCATTGGCATTCCTAGATCTGAACAAAAAAGGACCTCCAAAGGATTGAACTATGGTGGTAAGTATGATTCAGGGTTGTGTCAATTAAATGTGGTAAACCACTAGTGAAATCAAAATATTTAAATTAAATGGAACCCTAATAAATGTGTTAATCACTTGGTGAATTTAAAATATCTGATTTGAACTAATAATCAACTAAATAATTAAACACGAATTCATTTATTTCCACTTATTAGTTTGTTAATAGTTTAATTGTTGTCAAAACATTGGTAAATCAGAGGTTTGAAAAACCTCAGTATTTATAAATGGAGTTTTTAGAATTGGGATAGAAGCTAAAATATACTTTTTAAATGTATTAATAATAATTTTTTTATTTAAAATATTAAATATGTAATTGTAATGAGCTGCCTGTGCAAAAGATTGACGCATTTAAATGTTATTCCCTCCCTATGGTAAACCCCACATCTTAGACCATAATATGTTCCAGTATTTTTCATACTATACAAAATTTTGGAGATACTAACTTATTGATTATTACAAATTATAATATTTTTGTAATTGAATATGAAAAAGGTATTATCATGTGTGATGCTTCCAAACACCCAATTCGTGTAAATGTTATGTCCCACCATTGGGTAAACCCCACATCCTAGGCGAAATAAAGTTCTCAATTTTTCATATCATATACCATTTCAGAGATATGAATTTATTTAATAAAAATTAGTAAATACATTATAATCTTGTGCAATCTGACTAAATATCCATCGTTTAAAAATGTTATGCCCCACCATGGGTAAACCCTGCATCTCGAACCTAATAGCGATTTATGATTTCTCATATAATTCACTGTGATTTTACCCTTATGAATTGAGTATCTTCCGGCCTCAAAACCATTCACTAACTCATTTTTTATATCTGATAATATTTCATGAAATATTCTAAGGTGATTATAGGGATTTTAAACTTTTGAAAATCCTTTAAAATCTTATTAGGAGATTTTTAATGAAAATTTTATTATCTATATATTTTTTTTTCATTTATCAATAATTGGGTTTTTATTATCATTAAAACATAAACATATTATAATTATAATAGAATAATAATTTTAGGGGGTGGAGGAATAAATAAAACAAAAATGCATGTTTATTTACGTTACCTATTTTTCAAGTATCCTCCTTATGTGTGGACAAAAATCCTTCCTAGGATGGATTTATGTCTAAATATAGGATGCTAACATGAGAGGAGGGAAGTTGGGAAGTATTTCAAGATAGGATTAGCTATACCAAAATTTTTTGAAGACGTGAAGTAGACAGGATATGGGGTGATCTTTTAGAAATAAGGAGAGTGACTAACATGTAATATTTTTAATGAAAAATGTGTACCCATATATTTATCACGTCAAAAGTTTATAAAATGGACCATTCTAAACTCTAGGAAAAACATTGGAAATATAAGGCCATAAAATGGGAGTTGAAAAATTCTTGGTTTCTATTCAACAGTTATCGTTTTAGTTTAACCCATGACAAATTCATATTTACCTTAACCATGGTAAATATATTTTAATGTTTCTACTATTAATTTCGGTTGAAAATTATGTTTAACTTATTAGATAACATATTTTTAATTATTTGAAATATTGAATCTATTTTTCCAAATTCCATTCCCCTATATAGGAAATTTTAATTTAATACATATATTTTTTATGTGACAATAAAGAGAGTTTTTTAAAGAGAAAATATTTACAAAGATTTTATATCAAAATTGATTATAATATTAATCAAAATTAACTATATTTAATTAATATATTTATAATTAATGTTATATAACATTTAAAAAAATTTAAAATTTAAATTGAGATTTTAAATAAATAAATCTAAATGAAAATTTTCAATTAATATTTAATATTTTTCACTACTCATAAAAGAATGAAAATTTTCCTAAAAATCTGAAAAATCCACCCTATATTTGTTTTGACATGATGATTTAAAAAAATGAACTATATTTTATCAAATTAGTTTTATAAAATTATAACTATATAATTTTATTAATCTTCACAAAAACAAAAAAATATATTTTTTGATAAAATTATACTTTCAAAATCTAAAAAATACATTACTGAAAATTTTGTACTATTATTAAAAAATTTTAAAATATATTAAAAAATTATAATCAAAACTGAAAAAGAAGTATTTAGTATTAATATCACATAGTTTAATAGATCTTTTATTACAACCACATTTAAATAACTATATTAGCAATATATTGTGGTTTTGTTGACATAGAGTGCCATCTGTAACACAAACTATCCAAGTGTTTAGAGAAGTGAAGGATTAATATTGGGTTGTGTTTATCAGAAGATATTAAATAAATTTAATTTATTTGAGAAAATAATTCATAAAAACATGGGGTGTTACATAATATATATGTAATCAAACGTGAAAAATTTCTTAGATCTATTCCACCAAATCCAATAGTTACCAGTTATTTTTCTATATTGATCACAAGCATTACCAATGGTGGTGATTTCATTTGGGATATTATGTACTAGTTATAAAAGGTTCTTGGTTTCATTAATTTAGACATACCTTCTATGTCGATGATCTAGGTAGTGAATAAAAAATCTATATATGAAATTTATATACTATGAATTAGAGAATAATTTCATACCTGGATTCTCATTTCATATTATCATTATGGAACCATATTTGGAAGGGTGTTGACGTGGGGGTATATATGAGAACATATTTTTATCAAAATATTAATATAAAATATTGTCATATCATCCAAATATTTGAGGATGTATTGTTTGGATGTGACCTATAGTTCTGTTACTCATGGGAGAGTTTCTTTATGCTTTTAGATTTGTCCTAAGAAAATAGTAATCAGTCTTCGAATTAGATGGTTCTTTTTTATTCCCTTTGTGTTCGGTAATTTTATCTCCACTATGATCAATATATGTTAGAGAGTCATTAATTATTGGACTGAGACTCATGGAGTAGACATCTGGTTATATCTGGTTTACCAGGAGGTAGCTACCGACTACCTTGAGTATGAATAGGTTTTATTATGAAATGAGTTTTATTACATATAGAGTTTGAGGTTAGGGAAAATGTATTATTATTAATTTAAGCTATATAGGATCATTAATTGATTTATTGATTGGGGAAATTGGGTCTCTGGTTCACATGGTTGAATGAGATTGTTGGTATAATCGATATAACAATATATTGATTGTCTTTTCCTATCCATTTGGCTAAAATGCATTATGTCTTCCACATATCACAACTTCAATGATTTCATCTCTATCCATACCATGTGATCAGTACTAATAACATCTAAGATGAGGTAGATATATCATTTCAATATCATCTTCTTCATATTTTATTTTAACGTCAAAAGAATCAATTCAAGAAGGTTTATCTTCTAGTATGAGTGTAGTGGAAGTTGGATAAAATAATCAAGGATACATGAATGGGTGAGATTATTATAAATCCATAATGTCCAGAATTTGTATTTGATGAGGACTAGTGATTATTTTTAATGTTCTTGTTTCATGTGTGCCTATATAGTGGGGAGGTTGTATCACCTCATATCATGTCAAGGTATGAACCATTTAAAATAGTTTCTATACTATTATTTTTATTGATCATAAATGTTAAAGGTGTTAGTGGGGATCATGGATTTTTTTAATTTTAGTTGGATTTGGTTAGTAATATATTTTATTTGGAATGTCATTTCATGATAGGAAATGGTTTCATAGAGATAGGTTCCTAAAATATATTTTTACTTTAGGTGTCATAAGAAGTAACATTGTGACCTAGGGAATTATGACATAGAGAGATTCAATGTGATTAGTTTTTTTTGGGTCGATCGATAACCATGTTTTATCCATGGGTATTTCATTGTGGTGGGATATGTATAAGAATGAACTAATATTTTTTCAGAATAATGTTTTTTCTATGTGTGAGTATCACACCATATGGGTTAAGTGTTCCAGACCATAATAAAAATTGTGTAGGATTACTCCTTCAGTTTCATTAGGTGTTGAAATGATTCATCTATAAATTTTGTGATTTGGATATGACAAGGGATTTAGTGGAGTGACCCATACATATTGTGTTTTATGTTCCATAAACTATTACAATTTTTTTGGAAACCATTATGTATTCTTTTTCATAATCATACATGGGGAAATAAAAATATATTAGATCATGGGGATGTAGTATGAAGGCTGGTAATCATGCCACAATATCATTTTATACTATTTTCATATTCGATTCGGTAGCAGTGGGTTAAAAAAATACATGTAATAGCTATAAAATTACATAATTGAGGAATGAGTTTAGTGGTTATAAGTAGGATGGAGGCGTTGTTCATTGACCACAATGTCACACCACAATATGACCCTATGTAGGGCCCATTATTCCATGTACAGGGGGTTTAACCATTATTATAATGATATTTAAATTTTTTAAACCCAAATATATATTTCATTTTCAATTTCTTCTAAGGGGAACAATTCACTCATCATTTCTATTTTCCTTATGAAACAGCTTATTATATCTTCGATGGATTCTAGTGATAATTACCTAAATCAATTTATACTACTGATTCCACCTCTCTTCATTAATTAATCCTTCATTCATGTAGTTGTTTATATACAATTTTTAATTATTGAAATTTATTTTAATTTTAATTTATTTTCCATTATTTCATGAGGTTGTATGTTTTGGACATGATCATTGATGAAATTAATTAAAAACTTTCAAATAAAAATATTATAATCGTTCCATTAGCTATACCTAAGTTCTAATATTTATTTCATTGTTTTTATGATATTCAGAAACAAAGTAATAAAATTTTCATGTTATAAAAAACAAAATGTATTATTCCTTTGTTTTGATATAAGTGTTACCATTTACAGTATGAAAGTATTTTATAGATAATTTTATAGGTTGAACCATTAGATATAAAGTGAAGTGAGACTTTCTAATAAAAATGAGCTCTGTTAGAGGAATCCTAAGATGGAACATAAAGGGAATTATAATCTTATTTAATGGATGCAATGGCATAATATGATACTTTGATTGAGAATGGGATGTAACTTTTGTCTAGCTTGGTGGTTAGATATGAGAGTATAGATTTTGGTATAGGATGATCATGCAAAAATATTAATTTGAAATCATATATCTATTCATCTTGAGTGAGATTTAACCACTGATAAAAATTATATTAATAAATGAAAAAAAAATTTGATGTGAAAATAATGAATTAAATATATATAACAATGTTCTGTTAAAAACTAGGAAATTATATTGTCTCCTTGTGAATAATGTTTATCATTATATATATTATAAATTGATTATTGGAATTTTATTCCCATTTCCCTAGGTGTGTATTTATTTTAGTATGTTATGGGGATTACTATTATTCCCTCACATATTGTTGATACATTAGAAATAGTTTTTTGGAGGGTCGTTATTCCTCTAAGGTGTTGAGATATTTTACATATTTCTTATTAGGGTTCTTCTTCCCCCCTATGTGTTGATAATGTTTACAAAATTATAGGGTGTATTAACACTCTTGGGTGGGGATATATTTTTGATGGGTTTTAAGAGGTATATAATTTCCCCCATCGGGTTGAGATATTTTAGAATGTTTTATGGAGGGACACTATTCACTATAGGTGTCGAGATATTTGAGATGGTTTTAAGGAGGGCCTATATTACCTCTAAGGAGAATTGATATGAGAAACTTTTTTAGGAATGAGTGTTATACCTCCATGGGTTATTAATGTTATAGCGTTTTCTGGAAAAGGTTGTTATCCCCCTGTGTGATGATAATTATGAGATGGTTCTGGGAACGGGATCTAATCTCCCTTCATTATTGATGTATCATTATTATAGATATTTTAGTATCGGAAGAAAAATGAATTTCAGACTTGGTAGTCAATGTAGAACCCAAGGATAATCTGTGACTTATTTTTAATGCTTAATAATTTAATTAATAAGGAAAACCCCCATGAATAATATTTATAATGAAAATATTTTGGGACACTACGGATTGTGACCTATAGAGTTTGTGGTACTACCTTCATGGCTGAATGTTGGTACTAGAGAAGACATCATGTTTATAGTTATAGTCTATGGAAATGTAATTATAAATTACTGTTGAGTTGGAAATCTATGTTTATGACAGCAGATGGGATAGGACTAGGAAAATCTACTTGTTTTAGAGTTTTCATTGTTTTACATGTGAATATTTTATGCCTTTATGTATATGATCATCATATCAGGGATACTAATTATTCCTTCTTTCCATGTACAATATGTTGTATTTATCATATTATATTTCATGTGTTATGTATTTGTCTTCTTACATTTTGATATGATTTCTATTATGTTGGGTATAATTTTTATGTATGTTATTTTTTATACTTTTGATTTTATTTTGTATATCATGGTCTAGGTGTTATATTCACCCAATGTTATTATCAGATCCAAGAAACATGTATAATGCCTATAGAATATGGGGAGGCACACATGAGGTATATAGAGATATATTCTAAGCATAGAGTTATGAACCATGCTAGGGATGTTATAGTGTACATAGTAAAATACTATATTTTCAAGGAATATCATTAAAAAGCCTTTAATATTATATGAAAATATTAAATAAACTATCTTACTTTTCAAAAATTATCTAAAACATTATTTTACCTAAAAGTAAACACATTATTTATTTTCTATATTTTTTAAAAAATATAAACTCATCTATTAACGAATTACCAAAATAAATGGAAGGGGGAATATAGAATATAATGAATTCCTTTATTTTTGATTTTTATATTCAAAATTAAGGATGGATACAGTCCAAAATATCAAGAATATTATCATGGGAATATAAATATATATCAATAATACAATTAAAATACTGAAATATGTGGGATCATGGTCTCTTATAAATGCCATATTTTAAAATTACATTATACTAAGAATGAAAAATTGTTGAAATAATAGTTCTATTTTACAAAATAAGTATAGGAATCTGTGATAATATATATAGTGAGTGACTAATGAATATAATATGTTGACTATATATTAATTTTAAATATTATACTATTAATGGATATATGACTATTGAAATTTTAACTTTACTAAAAGAATATTAACATAGAAATTAAAATATTAACCTCACCATTAAAATAATTAACTAGACATTAGAATAGTAAAATGATAGAAAATATTAATTTAACAAGATTTAAATTATAAAATAATAATAATATTTTACCTTAAAATGAATTTTCATATCCCATAAAATGGAAGAGAATAATACATAATTAATATGATATTTTTTAAAATAGTTTTGAGAAAATCATATCGTACATAAAAATAAAATTATATAAAATTATTTAAATATATTTGTAATTTTATATGATCGGTGGAATAATTTAATTATGATATCGAAATTATGTTAGATTTTTTATTATAAGTTTTTAGAAAATGAACAATCATTCGGTGAATATTAAAAAATAATTATGTTAATATAGTATGTTTTATAACATTATTATGATATTAAAATGATTCAATAATTTAATTAACATTTACCTTACAAAAAATAATTTATGAGAAAAATAATTTCATTAAAACTTATAAATTGAATTTCAAAATAATTAAAAAATTTATCGATGAATAAATATTATTTTTTTCAAATTAATAACCAGATTTTATTCATTACATTGAATAAGTCATTCCGAAGATAAATTTGTTTTTTGAAAGAAATATAAATTATGAATTTTTTTAATAATAAAATAATATTATTTGGAACGTAAATCAATTATATTGATGGTAATGTGAAAAAATAAAAAAATATTAACTATTTTACTCAAAATATACCTTACACGTTTTCCTAAATGCAATAGGCCAAATGCCTATTACTACATACCTGTAAAACATCACAATTATCTAAAATTATTCCAACTTATCTTCATAAACCTTGATATCCTTGTTTTTAAGCTATTATATTTCCAAAATACCAAAAATATAAGTCTTATGTCTCATTCTAAGGAATGCATCTCAAATAGAAAAGGTTAATTTTAAAATCCTAACCATTTTATTTTCTTTATACTATATTCCTTCTATAAAAACATTATTTATTCAAATTACATCATATGAGTAGTATAATTAAACTCTAGTGTAATTATTGAAATAGAATTTAGAATATTTATTCCTTTATATGAATCACACTTAAATATTATTTTTCACACAATAGTTGATTTATAAGACCAATTTGAATGAAGTTGGTCTCATAAAAAATTTAATGGATTTATTAAAAAATTAAATAATGTATAATTAGAAATTAATGATAAAATAATATTATAATGAGTATAAATCAATTTCATAAATTTTATCATATTAATTATATTAATAATTTACCTCCATGGAAAACTCAATCATTAAAAATCAACATCTTTATAATGTTACATAATTTTGACATACTTTAGATTATCTATTAAAATATAAAATATTTATGAAACTCTAATGATATGATCACAATATCATGAAAATTAAATAACATAATTATCTATATGAAAAACAATGTTGACTATTACCATCAAAGGAAATTAGTTTATAAACATTAGGAAAAACAACCAGAAACCATAAAAATATAGCAAATATATCAGTAAAATGAATAATATATTATAATAAAGGTATGCATATAATTTAAATTAAAATAAATTAGTTTTTATTATAAATAGATAATTTATTTAGTTTGGTAATTCAGGAGTTGAGAGGGGTATACAAGGTAATTTAGACATAGTGTAAGGGTATCTTCACAAACTTTCCATATATTTTTAGTCATGTAATATTTTTATACCTCTTAAACTTATAATTCACTTATGTTTCCTATAGATGTATTCTTAAATTATTTTATTCCTTATAACATATCTATGTGGGGATATTATTTTCTTTATTATTCCCACCCAATAATTTGTTTCTTTTTTTATGTGTAATATGAATGTAAAACATTTCAAAATAAATTTTTTCATGTATTATTTCTATAATGTCTAATATTTTTTATTCATCCTATAACTGTTTCATAAAATAAATACAATTTTTGTTATCATTTAATTTTAATTTATTCAAATTTCATCATTTCCATTGCATAAACCATTATTGATTTTCTATTATTTTGGTAACGAATTTATTTATAAAAATTCTCATAAATTACTTGTATATTAATATCATCAAATTTATAATTACGTTTATTAAATATATTTTATGTAATTAACTGATATAGTCAATTTAATTCAAAATATGATGTATTCCCTTATTTTATTTTTTATCTTCATGATTTATTATCTGACTAATCCTTGTGACATTACATTACCATTTATTCATTTAAAATATGTTTTTCATGTTAATAATATATATATTCTTTATTTTTATTTGTAATAAAAATTCAAAAAATATTATGATGTGATTTGATGGAGGATATTATACATTTCAAAAATAAATAAGATAATTCTAATATCTCATTATATTTTATATATTCTATATAAATTTTAATACATGTACATTATGTTATGGTTTCTCATCAGATATCTTTAATGAATTAATATAATGAAATATTTTGTGATTGATTAATTTGTCAAAATTTATTATTTAATTTTCATTTTAATTTTAATAATTCCCTTATTTAAATTTTATGTCAAGAATTATTTTATGTATTTATATTATGTAGCCTATATAGTTATATGAGTCTGATGAATTTTCCGTTGTTAATATGAATATTGAAACTAATAGTCAGGTATGATAATTATAAAAATTTATATTATATAGAAACGATATTAATGGAATTTGACCATTATATTCTTACTGTTTTTTATCATATAGTTTATAAATAAAATATGTTTTAAATAAATGTTAATGAGATTAATGATATTATTACTGCCATATTAGTTTTTAAGAGAAATTTCCTCTAACTAAATGGTTTATATCATGTGTCTATTTGAATCATGTCATTCTAAAAAATTCAAATTTAATTAAATAATTTTTGAGATACAAATATATTGGGTTTATTCTCTATATCTACTTCAATATAATTCAGATCATATAATTATTTATGATAAAATTTAAAAACATGGAGATTAAAATATTTAAGATTCCATTATACTAATTCAGTACATGATAAATAGAAAATGTTACAAAAATAACATTAAAGTCATTAAAAAAAATATATTTTTAAAAAATTATAAATATTTTATATAATTATTTTCCTAAAAAACAAATTTTAAAAATATATAAAAATAAAAACATTTTGAAAACCTCTTATAAAAAATATTTTTATTAATCTAATTAATGAAATATTATTTATTAAAAATATTATTCATGGTATACTTAAACCCTTTTTTGATATTTTATTCTCATAATCTATGGAAAATCTATGAAGTTAATTTAATTATTGGAGTTACTTTTAGTTTTAATCATGAATAGATATCTGATATATTTTAGGAACTATATATTATCTAAAATATTTTCCATATTGTATATATTTCTCTAATTTCAATCCAAAATAAATTCATTCTTTGGAATTTTTGTTTTTATAAAATAATAATTTAATATTAGGTACTAATAAACCCATCAATTTAATCAAATAAAAATGATAAAGAATAAGCAATACAATATAACATCATTTAATAAAAACTATATAGCTGTGAAATATTTTTTTAAGTAATTATGTAGGTTATAATGTATGTTTTTTATTTTATATGAATTAGTCAATTAACAATATTCTTAAAAATAATTCCACGAAAATTATTTTTTCTAAAAAATGGAGAAAATATAATTATAAAAAGATATATTTCCATATAATAATTAGATAATAATGGAATTGTTTAAATATATTTTTTTAAATTTCATTATATATTATTTTTCATTAATGGTTAAATGATTACTTTTTAATACATAGATTCATTTTTAGGATTTTATGTTATTTCCTTGAGATTGGTTTAAAAAATATTATATTATTTCCATATTTATGTTTTTTTGGAAAATCACATTTTAAAAATATAATTCAAATAGAGGATCATCATTTATGGGTCTTTAAATTATGTATTATAGTGTTTATTCATAGTATTTGTTTTCTTAAAGGTGTTCTGAGTATAATAAACTTGCCTTTCGAGTTTTTATCAAATAAAAATGGGGTCCTAACCACATAACATTATTGTGTGTCTGGGTTAGATATCATTTTGTCAGACTACTCCTTTTTCTTATGATAAGGTTTCAATGGGGAGTCTGGCTGATTTTGGATTTGGTTATTTCATCATTGCAAATAATTAAAATTTATTTCACGTTATTTGGATCATAAAAGATTAACGTTTTAGAGGAATCCATTACTTTCATTAGGAGGAGGAATATTCCAGGTTTAGTTATCATGATTCAAAATTTCATAGTATTGTAAACTCGATGTGTCTATATTTTCATAAATCATTTATGATATAAGAATATATTTTTAATGGAATAATAGAACCATATCATTGCTACATCTGGGGGAATTTTAGTAATTTAGTAACCTAAAATGAACCATTTTTTATTCTCTTCAAGTCATTGTATTGACTATTATATTTTTATTTAGAAATTTCATTCCCCATTTTCTCATTTTTTGTTGTGTTATTACTCAATAATGCATTAGGTAGATGATAGGATAGCTTCCTATGGTTGTGTATTCCCATAGAGGATTATTGAGTTATTTTATTTGTAATATTTATTATTCCTAATATAATGTATATTTTTTTTCATTATTCAACTTGAAATATATTATTCAAAATTATCAATGTCTAATGATTATAAATGATGTATGGTTTTGATAGAGGATTGAGGGTAGACTACTTAATTTCATTTATTTGAGGACCCTTCTGATATTATGAGATTTTTAACATGAGTTTTATTTTCTTCATAATATTGAGTTTTTTAGAATAATTTGAGTTAATTGTTGGAATAAGTGATATTTCTCACCCGCTAAGAGGTGGCTAGTGTGTGGTTACAAAAAAAAGTTAGTAAATAATTTCCATTTCTAATTATTTCATTTTATTCTAAACAATATAACGTTAATATAATATTCTATAGTGAAATAGTGAACATGGTAGTTGCATTTTTACAAGGATCACTCACTCCTGTTATAATGCATAAAAACATTTCTTCCCCTATATTTTAAAGAAATTATAAAAAATATTATATTATTTGCAACAATAATGTTGAATTAGTTTATTAACTTGTTATTAACATCCACTTTCAGAAATATCCAAATGATCTTATACAAGTAGATCAATATCATACAATATCCTCAAGTGTCTTTGGACAATTAATTACATATTCCCACTAATTTTACTCATAATACATGAATAGAATCTGCTATTAAATTATCCTTCAGATATAATATGGTTAAATATCTGACATATTAATCTCTAATGTGAGTCTATCTTCAGGTAAAAACCCCATATTTATTATAAAATCAATCATCATGGTGTGAGGGATTATTCTTTGGTTTGTCAATTTTTTTAAAGAAGTTTGATTCACAAAGGCCCCTATTATTAAAAAAATGTCATACAAGATGTAAAGACAAAGGAGAAAACACAACAATACAGGTCCATAAAAATGATATCAGCGCACTTGCGAGTGAGTGTTCATACCGTGATGAGATATCTGAGAACCTCCGCCACGTGGATATCTCCCCCTCCGCCCAGCCTTTTCCTGTATCCAGGGACCTCCACCATCATTCGAGAACTCAGAAGTTACACTAATGTTCACACACTTACCTCCATCCCGATCTTCCATAGTTTTCCTATCATCATAACTACTGGAAGATGCATGAAATTCAAACAAAATAAAGTTACTCACATTTTTCATAAATTTTGAATTTGAGATTGAGGGGTGCCACAACTTGGTGGAGGATGAAGAGATCCTTCCACTTTTTCATTTTTTATTCCCTTCAATCTAGGAGAGTGCACATGCATTTCAGAAGAGGAGGCACAGATAGATTCCATCAATTAACTGGTCTGTTCATGCTGCCATGTAGGAGTGGGTTTATGGCACAAAATATGGGTAATCATAACATCCTATGCATTAGTCTTTTTATGTGGGGAATATGCTAGAGTAGAAATGATTGTATTCCTACAGTCCTTATCATGTAACAATGAAGTATTACAAGCACAAACCTTAGTTTGAAGACCATGAAATAAACTGGATTTAACATGGGCTCTAAGATTACCTTCCATAGGGGAGACCTCCACCTTAGTGTAACTGGGATCTGTAGAAACATATGCATCTCTATCTACTGTAAACAGAACACAGAATTTGACATTTGAGGTTGGGGGTTGTACCTTTTTATTTTCCTTTGCTGATGTATAGTTACAATCATTCACCACTTTCTTATCTTTATATTTCCTGGAGATAGGAAGATCCATCTTTTCCTTGCCTCTTCTACTTTTGGAATTGACCAAAATCTGTTCTTTCTTTAAAAAGGAGTCTGCATCTTCTTGAGCAGCATTTTCCAGAGCATCAAGGATGTTAATTGATTCATTATCATCATCATCATCTTTGAGAGAACTTTTATATATATCTTTGAATGAGGCTCCATTATCATCCATAACAGAACTTTCATTAATAGATAGATGAATATCATCCCCAAGATCTGCCCAGGATAAAAGAACTCTCTTTTTTTGTGCAGAATAACTGTTCTTGATAGGTTCTTCAGAACATCCCTTTTTGAATAATATACCTCTAAATACTAAATTAAATCAACAAATTTTATAACATTATTTTATAAAGAAATAAATTTTTTCATATTTGAATATACATCTCTTCAATTCTAGTGTTGTATGGAATTTTCACATCCAATACAATTGTCGCATGACGTATTATTTTACATAGTGATTATATAGATAGAATCATGAATCCAATTATCTCATAAAACAATTTTGTATCAGTTTTTCCTTTCTCACAATCATTTCATGAAAAATCTGTGAAACTGTTTAGAAACACTTTCAAATATCCAATGCTTATAGCTTACATGATGTCTCTTTTTGTAATAGGGAAAGAGTCCTCTGATTTAACACCATCATCATGAAATAAAACTCGCCACAATATGATGTTAATAAACTATAGAAATCAACATTCATTTTCATTCATTATTATATCCAATAAAACTATACCTCCTCACTAATCATGTTGTTATTAAATAAAATATGGGAACACCTTCATAACTCATGAATGAATTATCTCCTGAAATAAGTAATAAAATGATACCAACAAAAAATTTATATTAAAACAAAATCATATGACAAAATTATTGTTTAAATATTTATAAGTCATAAAAATTTAATGATCATATCTATATTTACTATTCCTCAATTGTGATTAAATAATTTTATATTCTGTCAATTCACTTAGTGAGGGGCTTCCTCAATCTCAAGACACATCCATAACCCCATTCATTGTAATTGGATCATCAATATCTCATTTGTGTCTCATCAATATCACCATTTCTATTTATTTACAAAATATAAATAAATATATTGTCTCTTTTCATAGCATCGACTAACATCTTCTGAAACGTATTTTAGAAGGAAAATTTCTCTTTTCTAGATTGCTTCTCATCACCCATAAAAATAAATTTAATTTTTGGACCCCATTACATGAATAGATATTTTATATTCTAAAAAATTATCAAAAAATAAAATGGTATTAATTTTGAATGTATAAATGATAAATTATTGTGATTTTGTGAGGTTATTCACTCCCCAGAATAATATATATTTTAAAAAAATCCTTTATTAGAGGATTTTTCATTATATTTTCCAAAGGGCACATTGTTAAAACGTATTATATTCTATTGTTGGCATGTTTTACATTCTATAAAATTCATATTTATATAGTATCAATATTCCATGACCTTGATTATTTTTTTTGATTAATTGATATATTTATTTCTCTGAGATTATAACAATGAATCCTCAATGAGTATAAATAAATTTAGCCTCATGTATTGATGATATATATATAAATATATATATATATATATATATATTCATCAGTTACTTTTTTTTCAAGTGATTTTGTTAAATATTCATATTTTATTATTATTAATGTTATACTATTTTTCAAAATAAAATTCTAAGAATAACACCTTATTCTAATAAATAATTCTACTCTAAATGATTAATTTTGATAAAAAATATCACTATCCCAAAAAAATATAAAGATCCATAAATTTATTTAGATATTTTATAATCATCCCTTAAATAAAACTCATATTTCATTTTCATGTAAAATAATATAAATTTCTCTTCTACTAAATTTGAAACCATATGATTACAAGGGAATTATTCCAGTTGACTGATAAAAAAAATCCAGTCTATATATTATCATGTACTATAGGCCACCAAAACATATTTCAAATAGATATTTATGTACCCTCCTTACTTCTATAGAAAATGATTATTTATTTCCATTATATATATATATATATAACAGTATGTGTTTTTGTATCCCAAACATCATCAATAACACATAAAATATGTAATTGTTCTAGAAAGTTAGACCCTATTGTGTTTTTGACATTCTATTCCCAAAAAAACTGTTATGTCACTGATATATCAATTTTTCCCCATTTTAACTAAAAATTACTAATAATTATTATAATTATTTACAATAAATGTTATCTCATCAATATAAGAAATCACAAATATAGATTCAAGGTTATCTCCCTTTACATAGAGATAAGAATCCGACATGCCTTTTTAATGTTCATACACATTCACAAATATGGAAAATATATCTACAAGGATCATGTAACTTTATTAAACCTATATAACTCCTTATTTATGTTATAAACTATAGAAAAATATACATCTAGGATAAAACCATCTGGTTTTTAAAGTGGAACACTTCCCCATATTCATAATTAGAGAATACTTACACAATATCTATTTTGAGAACATTTAAATTCCATTAGGAATATATTAAAAATTATATATATGTATATCAAAGCCTTTGATATAAGGCCCGAACATTAAAAATTACATAATATTGAGATAAGTCAATAATTAATGTTTATGATCTTTTCAGGTTTAGTGTTTTAGAGAATTAGGTCGTAACTATTACTTTACATCTCAAAATATTACAAAGTAGACAATTATACTCTGTCGATATTTTTTCCACAATAATAAAACTATATAAATAATTAATTAGTTCTTTTCCTTATATAACCTTACTTATACCCCACAAAAGACATTTAAAAAACAAAGTATGAACATAAAAAGATTAGAAAGCGTTATAAAACAAGGAAAGAAAACATTAGTCCATAAATACATAAAAATCAATTATATCATAATTTTCAATCATAAAACATAAACTCTTTAACATACCTCCAAAAAAATTATATTTATGAATAAAAAATAGAAATCATTAATAATAAAGGTAACTTGTGGTATCCATATCATATTTACATTGTAGACTTTTTAGGTACATAGGGATTTACGTTTGGAATACCCATCATAGAATACTCCGCAAATATCATAGTAGAAACATTAACATTTACCTATGTACGTTACCCAATGCATCAGAGAGCTATCTCAGGATCACCCACCCTAGGTTTATCACGGAACCACCAATATTTGGTTTATCATGTAACCTTCCATAAAATGTCCAAGTACCATCACATAATCATAAAACATAAAAGATTTAAATTATAAACATTTCCATAATCATCACAATGAATCAATTCAGTATACTGAAATATTCAATCCATTTCCAAAACCATTTAAGCAAATTATATGGTGATTTTTGAATCAAGGCGTCACATACCACATTTAAACATTTAAAGGAATCAACTTTTTAAAAAATTAATGTCCATATAAATAAATCATATAAAACATTTTGAAAACAGGGACATCATTGATAAATATTTATAATAAAAAATATTTAAAACAGTTAAAACAATGTGTTTGTTAAAGAGTCCCTTACTTCTTGGGAAAACACTTGAATAAAAATAATTAAATAATAATTTTTTAAAAAAAACTTATAATATCATGAAAATAAATATATTCTTGATATATTATTTCAATGATAATTATATACAATATATAAAGTGAATTGGTTTATAACAACATATAAGTCTCAATGGAATATAAATTGAGAAAAAATCCCTTAAAAAGATCGTACAAATGACATAAAAATTTATCAATGGGCTGATTATGTATTCAAAAAGTATATCCACAGAAAGGGATGTGGAAATTACAATATAAATAAATAAATAGTGATTACACACCTAATTGTGGCGTAATATAATCAATGAAGTATGTGTCAAACCCAAAGAGTGGAAATTGAGTTTTAAATTCCCTAAAATAAATTCAGTAGCCTAATGACGTCACATAAAAATTAAAAAAATGAGTTGATGAGGAAGAAAAGAGTCTCTCATTACATGGACATAAAATTTATATAAATATGGAAATAAAGAAAATATCCCAACATAATAAAATGGAAATTAAAAGACATAACATAAAGAGGTCTTTGACTAAAATATGAGGGTGAAAGATTCCCTTAAAAACATAAAATTGTAAATAAAATTAATACATTATGTGTATTCTCTATAAGTAGACATAAATAAAGTATAAATTCAAGATATAATATCAAAATTTATTTCTCACATACTCATGGCATGAAAAATTCAAGAAGCAGAAGATTAACCCAATGAATGGAAGTTGGGCTTTGAAATTCTCTTACCTTGTGTCTGACTTGTATCATTCATTCTTTGTCTCCATGAATAATAAAATTAAGTTAATTATACATGCTTCAGAAGCTTTTATAAGTTTATTAATTATTTTATATCACTTATTAATTTTCTATAACAATCATATAAATATTGAAGTTCATAACAGTATTTTTTTCAATGTTCTATACATGAGTCCAAAATGAACATGTTATAATTACAAATTTTCCATGAGGTCAAAAGTCCATTATATCCATAATTTTATTCATGAATTAAATATCATATATATACATTATATATAAATTTTTATCTAGTATATATGTATTTATTATAGTCCATAACATTCAGTTATAACAAAATGAAATGCATAGTTCATGGAGACAACAAGTCGAACATACGCATGAATGATACATTCATTTCTATTTCATTTTTAAAGGAATGAAATCATATGTATATAATAATTACATTATAAAATATACATTATATATGTTACATATGTTTATTAATTCCATCCTTTATATGTTCCATGTATAACATGAACGAGTCATATCACTTTGAGGGGCGGTAGTCCGCACTTACTCAAGTGAATTTACCATATTTATAAAACATTAAAATTCTATAGGTATGTTATAAATGATAATTATAGAAGAATATAGAAAAAATAAATATCATAAATATTATATTTATTTTTAGTTCCATCATAATGGTCACCATGAGAGGTGGTAGGAGTGTTTGAACAATCATCGTTTCATGAGGCAGTAGTTTGTCGTCCATAGAGACAATATGTTTTTATCAATTAGATGGAGGTGTGTTGAATTGTAGTTAGAATAATTCTCAGAAAAACATCCTATTATATTGAAGATACTAGTTTTTTTATAAAATAATGTAATTAAGAGAGTTTAACAGGATGGATAATGAAAATAAATGGAAGAAGCATGAGAGAATACATTGCCTTAAATCGGGTAACTCCATTTTATTTAAGATAAAAGGACTTTTTGAATTTCTTTATACCCATGGTAAGTCATCATGGAGGATGACAGAGATATTGTGAGATTACTAGGGTAGAGTTTGGATGAGGCAAGGGGGCTTGGGAGGTGTGAGTAAGGGTTAGAGGTGGTGGCCCTTTATTAGATGGGGAGGGGCACTTAAGGAATATCTTGAAATATTATATTATTATAAATTCAATTTCGATTATAAATGAGTCAAAATTAATTTATATACAATATTAGATGAATATAATTCTAAATAAAATCATTGAATAATAATTATATAGGGTTTGGATATTTTTGTAATCCTTGTCATTTTTTGATCCTTTTTTAGTCTTACCATTTTATCAATCATTTAACACTTTGAGATTCAAAATAGTTACCAAAACAAAAAAAATATAACATTAAATATTAAATAATAAAATTTCAGACTTATAATACATTTTTGGGTAAATAATAGTATTTTTTTAATTTTATAATATTTAATAATATATTTTATATTTTAAAATAATAATTATGTCAATTTTGAAATATTCATTTCATGACTTTAAAAAAAATCCATAACAGCTTGATAATTTTAAACAAACTACATTAATAAAAATATATCATGTAACTATCATCCAAAAATTTCACTAAAGATATCAAAATAACAAAATTACATTTATTTTAACATTTTTAATAGCATTTATTTAATCCATTAATATTGAAACTATCACAACATCACCATTGTGTCATAATTCAATTTATTTATTTAATTCCTTAAAATTATAAAAAAATACCATGGTGTAAGAAATAATTTTAGCTTTAAAAATAATATTAATAGTCAATTATTTCTATTATATAACTCTATATAAAAATTGTTTTACTGAAAGATACCATTTTAGGTTATATTTTCCTTAACATTAAATTAAAAGTAATTAAATGTGATTTTCACAGACAAGTGGCTCCATGGGGTCTTAAAATTAAGAAAATATTCCCATGGTAATTCATATATAGTCCAATAGGTTTACAACATGTATTATAATAATTTAATATTATTATAATATTATTGTTTACCCTTAATTACCCGATTTACCCTTTAACCATAGTAAATAATATATTTATTGAAGTTACTATTCATAATGTCTAAAAATAAAAGTTACATATTTATTCAATTTTTAAGTCCTGATTAAAAATATGTAATCCATTTTTCAAAATTATAAACTCCAATGTTGTTGAAATTATAATACAATTAATTCCCTTTTTCAAAACGAAAATGTGTGTTTTTATAGAGTAAAAACTACCAAAAGATCGACATATGTTTATTTCCACTGTAAAAGTGGAATTACTTCCATTGACCAAAATTGGATTAAATTTTATAAATATATTCCATTTACAGTTTAAAAATAATAATAATCTCAATCTAACTATATAAATAAATTATATTAAAAGACAGTTTGAATTAAAATTCTGTATTTTTCACTATTCATTAATAAAATGAACATTATTAGAAAAATAACAAAATTTCATCCAATGCAAATTTTGATGTCTAACTTCTATAATTGAATATTAATTTTTCAAATAGAACATATAATAGTGAAAAAAACTAACTTTAAAATGGTTTTTCCATCAAAGGGTGGTAAACCAACCTTTTAAAAATTATAGTTTTTTTCATGCATAAAATCAGATTCAATATTATTTAAAGCCACTAAAATTAATTAGATATGTTTAAAGACATTTAATAATCATATTTTAGATAGTTATGTTCATTACTGCCAATATAATGTCTTGGTGTTAACTGTCATTTAAATAATAATATTATTATATTATTTTTCTCGTATAACTCAAAGTTGTGTGCAACGTAGGATTTAAACGAAACCAATTGTTGCATGTTGAGTAAGGGATCATAAAAAGTGTCCTCCTTAAAATAAAATTAATATCTTGTTCATAAATATTAATAGATATGAAAATGTATTATTCTATAAATACCTGTGTCATTACATCATTCCCCGCTTTTGGAAATTTTGTCCTCACAATTTTAAAATTGTTCTTGGAATATTCATTGAAAGCCCCGCATTGGAAAAAGTGTCATTAAAACTATCAATTTAAAATAATGAAAGAGAAGTAAAATGGTCACCCATGATAAAAAATACTAGGATTCCATGTAGGAAAATATAAATATAGAATAGAAACTAACCATCATGTTCTGATGTTGAGTGACATAAAGAATTATTAGGTGAAAGTTAACCACTAGAAAATCACAAATCTGTGATAGATCAAACGGTCATAAATTACCTAGTTGGAAAAGGTAACTGAAAACATTTTTGTTATAAGTTCATTTTCATAAATTGAGGAATTTATTTTATGATATTTACTTTGTACATAAGGAAATATTAATTCTTTTCCATTAAAGTTTTGTCCTTTATAAAATTTCTACTACAAACACATTATTTCTCCAAACGAAGAGTATTAAAGATGAATTGGTCACATCTGAAGTGCTAAAATCAAATTCTAGAGAATTACATAATCTAGAAAAGATGAACTATATATTTCCCCTATCTTTAGAAATTAACCAATAGCAAATTGGTTAGTACGATACCAGATAATCCCCAAAAAGTATAATCCTTTTTTAAATGAAATACAACGCTTAATCTCCAAAATTGAACAAATTATACCCAAAGTTCAAAAAATAAAATTTCATAAAAAATTGTTCTTAAAGTAAATCAAAATAATCCAAGTAATTTTGAAACACAAAATTTAAAAAGGATTTGATCACATAGTCTTCCACGATAAATCTTAACATTTATCTCCAAATAAAATCAAGTACTATTAAAGACTCATACGGAAAGGTAATTAACCTAATCACATATTCTCTATTAGAGGTTAATCATTTCCAAAAAATAATCCAAATACCCATATGTCCACAATAAAACATAGATTCTTCCAAAATAATATTTCTACCATTATTCCACAAATTAAATCCGATAGTATTCTATTTTCTATAGGAATATAGTGTTCCCAAAAGAGAGAACATCCTCCAAAATAACATTTATCACTTAATTACCAAATCATTTTCCTATACTAAGGATTTCAATTTTATAAAACATAAATTCCAAAATAAATTCATTCTTATTTCATAAAATAATTTAACTATTAGGAAAATTTCATACAAATCAGGGACTTTACATAGGCTATAGGTAGGATATGCATCCTTGTCACCCTACAGTTGTGGATTCAATTCATGTATCCTTTTCAGACACGATGTGTTGTCACCCATCCTATATGTTGGATTTTTTATAAAAACCAATCATTAATACAACATTATCAAAAATTAGATAATTTCCTAAAAAATTACAATAACCTTCTTTATCATCAAAAGTTATCTAATACCATTCATTTTTATCCCAAAATTTAATAACCATTAATCACGTAAAAAAAGATCATATGAACCCCTAATGTTATCTATTATGTCCTCATAAGAAAAAGTAATTCTTCCTTGAATAACATTTTCACATATCAAACATCATGGATACTCTTATTAGAAAATGTATTACCAATGTAATCCCATCATCAAGAGAGTATTAATACTTTTAAACATTTCCTCATCCTAAAATATACCATAACAGTTAAATCCTTTATATGTTGACTTCATACTCATTCATCACTATTCACAATCCATTAACTATGTTTTTCCACCTTATTCATTCATTCATGACTCCTATAGATCAAATATCATCATCAGTTATAAATACCAATCCAAATAGGCTTCATTCTTTATGGATAAGAAAATAAATCATAACTTGAATCCAAATATCATGATCTTCAGGATGTTACCTTTCTCTTTTGGCATGTTTTCATACTTTAAAAAAGTAAACATTTTCTCCACTTCTTTAATATCACTTTTCGATAGAATTGGAAAGGTTGAGATCTTGAAATCATAGGAAAAAAGATACAACGACACATAAAATTGCTTTAGAAACAAGTAGGTGTTAGATAACTTAAACAATTTCCTGAGGGTGATTTGAATACTCAAGAAGCTCTAAAAATAATTTGATATTGATTTTAAAATAATAGTGATAATAAAATTGTTGGGGAAGGATAAGAAGGTTGTCCAAGATCTCTTTCTATCCATATTGAAAAATTATCCTTAATTTGACGAATATAATCAGCACTTAAACATGAAACAAATTATTATTTAAAAAAGAATCCTCTATAGGGTAAAGATAACCAAAAAAGTTTTATATTACTCTAATACATCAACTTTATTATATCTATATTTTTTTGGTTTTTATTCAAAAAACCTATTTTACATTAACCCTCCAAAAGATTCCATATGATAATAAACCTCTTGGTTTATTGGATCCTTTACCTACTTCTAGATGACACAATAATCTCTAATATTATCTAAACTGGCCTCAGATACCAACTATAAGGCCCCATCCTTTAACATTACATAATTTTGAGATAAGTCAATAATTCAAATAGAGGATCTTTTCAGCTTTAGAGTTTTAGATAATTAGGCCATAACAATTACATTACATCTCAAAATATTACAATGTAGACACTTCATCTCTATCAATTTTTTTCCACAATAATAAAACTCCTTAAATAAAACAATAATTCTTTTCTTGATATAAATTTTCTTTAATAATTAATTTCTCTTACCCTTCATAATACCTTATTAATGACATTTCAAAAACATGGCATGAGCATAAAAACCTCAATAAGGGTTTTAAGAAAAGGGAAGAAAATATTAGTCCATCAATACATACAACTCAATGATATCATACTTTTCAATCATAAAACATAAACTGTTTAGCATTCCTCACAAAATCATAAGATTTATGAATAACTCAAAGAAATCATAAATCATAAAGGTATCTTCTGGTATCTATATCATACTTACATTGTAGCATTGATAGTTTCATAGGTATGTATGTTTGGAATACCCATCATAGTATATTCCCTAAATCCCTTAGGAGAAACATTAATGTTTACCTCAGTCACTTTACCCAATGCATTGGAGAGCTATCTCGGGCTCACCTGCCCTAGGTTTATCATGAACCACCTGTATTTGGTTTATTATGAAACCACCCGTCAAATTTCCAAGTAACATTATATAATAATAACACATAAAATATTGAAACTATCAACATTTCTCTCATCAACAACAATGAATCAATTCAGGATATTGAAATATTCAATCTATTTCCAAAACCATTTAAATAATTTAATAAAGATAATTATGAATCAAAGAGTCTCATACCAATTTGAACAATTTAATGGAATTATAATTTTAAAATGTTTATGTCCATATAAATAAATCTTTAAAACCATTTGTAAAACTTGGACATTAATGCGAAATATTTATAAGATTAAATCATTAAAACATTTAAATTAATGTTTTAGTTAAAGAGTCCCCTACCACTTGAAAAAACACATGAATAAAAATAATTACATAATAACATTTAAAAATGCTTATATTATAATTACAATAATGATATTAATGATATAGTATGAAAAATAGTTTTATATACACTATATAATGTGAATTTGTGTATAATAACAAATTAGTCAAAAATGGAATTTAAATTGATACAAAATCCCTTACAAAGATCATATAAATGACATAATAATTTTTCCTTGGGGGTGATTATGTGTTGAAAACATATATCCACACAAAGGGAAGTAGAAGTTACAACATAAATAAATAATTAGTTATTCTGTACATAATCCTGCCCTATTATAATCAATGAAGTATGTGTAATACCCACCGTGTGGAAATTGAGTTTATAAGTCCCCTTATAAAAATTTGACAGCCTAACAGTGTCACCTAAAAATACATAAAATGAGTTCATTAGAGAGAAAAGGTTATCTCATTACTTGGACATAAAATTTACATCAATAAGTGAATATAAGAACATATCCCAACATACAAAGATCGAAATTAAAAGTTATAACATAAAAAGGTCGTTGGCTAAAGGAGGAGGGTGAAACGTTTCCTTACAAATATCATTTTGTATATAAAGTAGATTGATTATGTGTATTCACTATAATTACTTATAAATACTGTATATATACAAGATTGGATATCAAATGTTATTTCTCACGTAATCATGTGATGAAAAAATCAAGAAATATAATATTAACCCAAAGAATGGAAGTTTGGTTAAGAAGTTCCGTTCCATTGTGTCTGAGATGTTTTGTTCATCATTTATCTCCATGAATAATAATCATAATTAAATTATAATTACATAAAAATATTTTTAATATTTATTATTCCTTTTATATAACTTATTACTTTTCTATAACAATCATATAATTATTCATGTCCATATCTGTATTTTTTTCGATGTTCAGTAGTTGAGTTAAAAATGAACTTCTTATAATTACAAATCGTTCATGTGGTAAAAATTCCATTATCTCTTGAATTTTATTAATGATTTAAATATAATATATATCAATTATATATGTTTTTAAATCTATTATATCTGTATTTATAATAGTCCATATCATTCGGATATAAGAAAAGGAAATGCACTATTCATAGAGACGGTAAACTGTATGTACGCATGAACGCTACATTAATTTTTTTTCATTTTTAAAGGAATGGAAACATATCTATATTATAATTAAAATATAATTTATAATTTATATATGTTACATAAGTTCATTAATTTCTTCTTTTTTATTTCCATGTATATAATGAACAATTCATATCACTTTGAGGGGGCGGTAGTCCGCTCTTCCTCAAATTAAATTATCGTATTTATACAACATGATAACCATAATGGTATGTTATAAATTATTATTATAGAAAAATAGGGATATAATAAATATAATAAATATAATAATTAATTTAAGATACATCATAATGGCCCCTATGAGAGGCGGTAGGAGATAATTGAACAATCATCATTTTGTGAGGCAGTAGTTCGTCATCCAAAGAAACAGTATGATCATTTCCATTAAATGGAGCTGCGTGGATGTTTAGTTTGAATAACTATCATAAAAATACCCTAGAATATTTAATATACTGTTTTTTATTAAATAATGTAATAAGGAGATTTTAGGGGGTTGGAGTAGGAAAATAAATGGAAGATGTTTTAGAGAAGACAATACCTTAAATTTGGTAACTCATTTTGATTTAATCTAAAAAGACTTATATAATTTTTTTATACCCATGGTAAGGCATCTAGGAGGAAGATATAGATGTTGGTAGACTATTTTGTCAGAGTTTGGATTAGACAAGGGGGCATTGGAGGTTTGAGTAAGGGTTAGAGGTGATGACATTTCATAAGAGGGGGGATGGGCACTAATAGAAAATATTGAAATATTATATTATTATAAAATATATTTCTATTGTAAATGATTAAAAAATCAATCAATTATAATATAATATGAATATAAGTCGAATTAAAATCATCCAATACTAATTAGACAGGGTTTGGATATTTTTTAATCCTTATCATTTTTATTTTACCCTTTTTCACTCTTACGGTTTTATCAAACATTTTACACTTTGAGAATCAAAATAGTTACCAAATGAATTTAAATATCCAACTAAAAAATAAATAATAAAATTTTATACTTATGATAACTTTGTGGCCTAATATTATATTTTTCCGAATTTTATAATATTTAATAAAATATTTTATATTTTTAAATTTGAATTATGTAAATTTTGAAACTATTCATTATATGAGCTTTTAAAAAATCTATAAAAACATTATTACTTCGAAAAAATTCATTAATAGAAATATAAAATTTAAATATCATCAAAAATATTCGTGGATGACATCAAAATAACAAAATTTCATTTATTTAATCATTTATAATATCATTTATTTAATCCTTTAATAATGAAAAAATCACTCAATCACCATTGTGTCATATTTGAAGTAATTTAATTAATGTAAAAAAATTATAAATAAAATAAAATGATGTAGGAAATATTTTTATATTTCACATGATGATTTATAGTCGAATATATCACTTATATTACCCCATATAAATATTTTATTACAAAAAGATATATATTTAGAATATATTTCACTTAACATTAAATTAAAAGTAATTAATGTCATTTTCACACAAAAGTGGCTTAATGGGGTCCTAAACACCAGGAAAGGAGGCCCATGGTTAGAAATATCTCACAAAATTAGCTTAGGAAATGTTTCAGGGTAATTTAATGATATTAAAATTTTATTTTTATCCATATTTAACAGATTTACCCTTTAACAATGATAAATAAAATATTTACTGAAGTTACTATTCATAATGTCTAAAAAACATTACCTATATACACCATTTTGACCTCTTGATTTAAAATATGGAATCCATTTTTCCATATTTTAAACACATAAGTCTCAAAAATTAATTTAAAATTAATTCCCATTCTCAAAACCAAAAAACAAGTTTTTAATAAGAAAAAACTACGAAAAGATTGACATGGGTTTATGTCCAATTTAAGAGTGGGATTATATCCAATGGAAGAAATTGGATTATATGGTAAAAATATAATCCAATGAAACCTTAAAACCAATTAAAATTATAATCTAACTATATAAATAAATTTTATTAGAAGGCAGGTTTGAATTAAAATTCAGTATTATTCAGTATTCATTAAAAATGTACTTTTTTAGAAAAATACCAAAATTTCATCAAATGTAAATTTTGATGTCCTTATTCTAAATAATAATATTATTTTTTCAAATTGAACATATAAAATAAAAAACAATATTTAAAAAGGTTTCTCCATCAAAAGGTGGTAAAAAGACCTTATAAAAATATTAGAGTTTTTCATGCTTAAAAATGAATTCATTCTTATATTCAGCGTCTGAAATTTATTCGATAAGTGTAAAGACATTTAATAATCAGAATTTAGTTTTTTCTATTCATTTACTCCAATAAAACATCTATGTGTTAAATATCATTTCAAATAATAATAATATTTTTTTTTATTTTTTGGTATAACTCATTGATGTCTGCAACATAAAATTACGAAAAATTCTGTTATTTTATGTTGAGTATTCTATCATATAATATGTCCTCTGTAAAATAATATTATTATCTGATTCATTAATATTAACAGATATGAAAATTTATTATTCTATAAATACCTGGGTCGTTATATTTGAGGTTGGAAAAATGTACAGTCATTGTACATGCTCTTAGATTGACTATACTACTTCCACAAAAGAGAACCATTGTTACATGATACTCTTATTTTTGAACATAATTCCGAGAGCTCACATTTTCCTAAAAAATCACAATGTTAAGGATATGAAAATAATTCCTAAATTTCATTCGTTTCAATTAAATTCATCTCCTCATCCATACATATGATTCAATACTCATTCTAGAACAACTCATTAACAATTTTTGTTCATCCTATGAATTTATGCTGGTATGATTAGACATTCTAAAAAATATCCATGTTATAATACATGAGTTTCTATCTATATAAATATTACTTCTCTAGGTATTATACCTATGTATTGTAAAATCAGTTTGAACTTTCCCAAAATTATATTCATACACATGTATATATAATATTCCATATAAATTATAATAAATTTTCATGAAATTAATTCAATAAAATGATTTCCAACATCATATTCATGAAAATATTTAATACCATCAACATTTGTAAATTAGTTTTTCACGGAATATTGGTTTTAAAAAACAACTACATCACATAAATAAATGATCATCTCCATATTCAAATTATAACATAGTTAACCCTTATTATTGTTTTTATATTTAGTTGATATTTTCTCATTAACTATATAATCATACATTCCTAAGATTATAACATAGTTCATGATGTAAAAATGCATTTAAAATTAGTTTATAATCTATAGGTTCATCTTCATTAAAAAACATCTCATAAGTTCTCTTCCCTAAATTCGTTCAGAGTAATCTATTTTATGAATGTAAAAAACTACTCTAATTAATTGTTAATAAATACCATTAGTGTATCATTACATGATAATAGGGTTTTCTCCATATCCACCAAACTCTTGTTATTTTTCCCAGATGCTTCATTTTTTTCTAGTGAATATAAGGAACTCTATTATTCCTTTATTCCATGATTATAAATATACACCTAGAACTCTTAATTCTTGTGTTAAAAAACAATATTTAATCAAGAATTATTTTATCATGCATTTTTTTATTTCAATAATAACTCGGAATTTTCATGATCATATCCCGAGTATTGTATTTGTTGGAAATAAATCATACATGTCGAATAAGAGTAAAATGACTAACATATGTCATTAAAAAAATATGTCAATTTTTTTCTGTAAAACAATTTATACAACACAGATCCCTAATTATCATCTCCAGAGGTCTATATTTCTTATTTAACACCAAATTATGTCACCTATTCATAATATTAAAATTTAAACAAGTAATTTTTTTAATATTACATGCTTTTTCAATTAAATAATACAATCATCAGGATTCATCATTAGAATATCCATTTCTTTTTAACCAAAAAAATACCCTTATCCTATACTATAATATATTTTTATTCATCATGGTAAAACTAAAATTATATTTATAAACTGGGATATGGAATATATTTTCACTTCTATGTTGTATCTTTATAATGATATTGACAACGTATATCATCATAATGAAAAGTATATTCATTATAAAGAAAAAATTGTTAAAATTGTATGAAATCCAGCCCCAAATAGTTAATACCTCTAAACATCGTCAACAATATTATCAATTGATTTAGTCTACCTATTTTTTCTATCTAAAATCTCTTACATTTAGTGATCAATCATTTCTAACTCTAACACCTCCTCCACAATAAATTTTTATATCCTTTAAAAATTGTATATTCAATTCTTTTGTTAAAAGATGTCATTATTGGGTATTAGTGGGTTTTATCAGTTTATAATTTTATAAGTAAACTCAAACACCATTCCTCAGGACTCAATATCTCCCTTTTTAATAGATTTGGAGTTCTGCAATGACTTAAAATTCATTTGTTATATTATGTGATACTTTTTTTTATTGTCTAGAAAGATTAAAAACACATTAAAAAAGATATAATCATAAAATTTTATATTCTATTTATGATTCTTCATATGTTATTCCATATTAACATGAGAAAATAATTAATAATGATTAAATGTGTCTCTTTGATAAATCCAGTGTCATTTTTTACCATCTCCCATATTTTTTTTCACCCATACAATTTACAATACTACAACATTCCGTTCATGGAAATTTTATTTTTTCATTATATTCATCATCAAAATTTTATTTTCCCCATTCTATCCAATTTGTAATTTTTTCTTATATTAAATATTATCACACATAAAAAAATCTTCTTTTACAACAATTTTTCACTTATTCATGTTGTTGATATTGTTTTTTACACATTTCAAATTTATATTATGATTTTTAAAACTAATTCTTGATGTAGTAATTAGTGATTTAACATTTTTTTACTGATGTAATCATATTATTATGTTTTTATTAATAATATCAACAATTTATATTTCAATATTGAGTTTCTAATATGGTTGTTCATGGAAGCATAGTAAAATTTCAATTTTACAATATATCATCAAAAAATTTCAACACGATATTAAAATAGTCTCAACATCATTAATAGTATTTGGAAACTCAACTAGTTATTTCCTCATGATATTTTAATTATTTACAATTTTTTTTCAATAGTTGTTGCTTTTCCATTACTATAAATCAATTTTTTGGGGTTTCTCATTAAAATTATTTCTATCATCATTCATTTCCAAGAGATCCTCAATCTTTCATATGAACTCCAATTCCATCTCAATAATGTAATAGGATTTTAATTGACCATTATTTTCCATAAATGAGTAATTCTCACTCTTAAATTGTTGTTTTCATTTTAAATTCCCATAAATTCTATTAACTACAACATTATCTTTATCCCCAGTTATAAATCCTTTAGTGTATCCACTTAACTCATTTTATATTTTCCACTAACATACTCATCAATGGTAAAATGATACTCATGGTAATTTTATTAATCTATAAATATCATATTTCATTATCCTTCTGAGATAGCATGTACTAATTCATATTCCCATCCTAAGAATTATCGCCATCACTTGAGATAATTTTGTTTTTGGAATTTTTATAATTTCATATACTTTAAAAAAAATCATCAAATTTTACCATTAGATATCTTGTTCGTATTTTTTGTTCTTCAAAGTATATCATTATCAGTATATTCTTCTTTCTACTCATGAAAAACATAAAACTATTTATCCTATTTTCATAATAAAAAATTTATCAATAAATAAAACCTTTAATGGATACTCAAATAATTACATAAAAATAAATACTAATTTATTCAACATCATAATCCACCTCATTAGATGATTTTTTTCAATATTTTTCAAACCCATAAATTGTTTTTATGTAGTCATTTTCAAATATTTTAAAATCATTTTGAATGTGGATCCTCTCCTTATATAATAATAAAATAAATAATTAAATAGAATTTCACTTGTACACTCATACATGCATTGACCGTTGACAGTGATATTCATATATTATACATATTTGTAAGAATTATTATAAATATCATTATTAATATGTAATTCCTATAAATATTAGCATAACTACTTATGAAGAAAAAAAATTCCCCCTGAATAGATGAATAATATAAAAAATAATGTTCAAATATCCAAATATAATTAAATTGATTTTTTAATGATAGAAATCATGACTATGTTTCTTTTTTCTACTATATAGACAATATATTGTCCCCTAATATTTCCATTTATACTCTTTCTACCCATAACATTAGTTAAATTGTTCTATGAGATTAACTAATGTATATAAACTTTACATTGTATTGTTGGATTAAATATTATATTTATCATGTAATGTGTATCCTTTTTCAACATTAGATATATATAAATAAACATCGGTCATGTATTGATCATCTAATACAATAGATTTAAGAAATATAATTTCTCATCCTTTTATATATAAATATCATTCACATACCTGGAAAAATTGTTTCTATTTATTATAATCTGGATTAAAATATATCTCATTCATAAAACAAATATATTAATTTATTATAAATTATGATAAATGGGAAGAACCATGAAATGATTCAACAATACTTCAACAAGAACAAATAGTAATACTAGAGAATATTTTAAAGTTAGGAAGGTGAATCCATTTTCAGAAAAATACAAACACTTATTCTATTATTATTTTTTATGGTCAAATTGATGTATAATTAATTATCAAGATATAATATAAAAATATATTGATAAATAAAATAAATGGAAAAAGGGTTTTAAAAAGTATCACTCACTCTCATTATCATGTTTATAATCCCTAGTGTCCATTAATTACATCCTCATTATGCACATTTTAATATTATTATTAATATGTAAAATATTTTAAGATTGAGGATATGGTTCTTAATATTAAATATAACTATATTTTAAACACGAATCTATCACTAAATCATTCATATACACCCTCATCATATGCCTCTTTAATTTTTATTATTTTTGTAACCCTGTTCCAGAGCATAATATTCCCCAAAACTGAAGGTGGAAGGCTACTTGGTTTCATTTCCCTAGACAGGCTCAATCTATAGTAACCCGACCTAATGTCCACATGTCCTTTTCACCCTCCCCATTTGATATTATTATATATTCACAGTGATGTTAAATATTTCAATATGGGGAGACAATTCACTTTAGAAATAAATAAATAGGAAACCACATATCAACTCTAAGTACAAATGGATTGAAAAAATAATGTCTTATCCATATTATATATATTGATGTAGAATATTGGAAAAAATTATAAACTAAATAAATAAAAATAAACAACCCCTCACAAATATCAAATAATTATATAATGAGATGTTAACAAAAATATCTCCATTCAAGCACTATGTATCCACCAAAACCAAATTCCCAATCACCATAACATTATAATTCATTTGTTGAATCTCCATAATTTCTATTAAATATAGAAATATCCATTATACAAAAATATATTGTGAACCATTAGGAATCCATGCTTCTTTTGGGGAATGTGAAGGGTATGGGTATTAACATAGTAGGCCACTACTAATAATATCCATAGAAACTATCTTTATGTATAAAACTATATGACAAACACAAAAAAAAGAAATAAAAAACATACCAAATGCAACATTCATTCTCAAAAAAACACTTAGTGATCCCTTTCCTACCTTGGATAGTGATTTAGTAAAATGATGCATCCACATCCTCGAATAAAAAAATCTCTCTTTGAATTTTTACCAGTTTGGTTTTACATGGTATCGAATTCCAAACATAACAATATAATCAAAATGATTCAATCATGATTCCACATAGTCATGTTCTTAATGAACTTTTAATGACCCACAATACTCCAAATAATTTTTCCAACCACTGTAATAATATCCAATTGGACCCAAGTGACATAGAAAATAACCAACATGAATTATGAAAAATTGGCACAATATTTTTTTATATATAGGGAGAAAAATTATCTCAAATGATAGTATCTACACCAATAATGGTTTCCAGATATATATTATTCCCAAATATATAATAATTCTCAAAACAATTCTCATATATCGACGAATCATTAAATTTTACACCCTTAATGAGTGCACTAAAGAAGATCGTCGACAATGTCTTATTTGAACATGTCCCCAATGGCCACATCCCCCGTAGGGAGTAGTAATCAATAGATACCTCAGCCAAACCTCTAGTGAACCTATTTCAACAGCATTTATATTCTTCTACATCACCCATATTGAAAATGATACACCCATATAATTTATGTGTCACCACAAAAAAAACACGTATCAGGAATAAACACATTACAAAATTGTAAATTATGGAAAAAACCTATATCCAAACACATATTCTATCATAGTCATAATATATAAATGTATATATGAGACTACCCCTATATATTCCATATGAATAATAGACCCCCATGTGGTTCAGTTCATGGTCATAAAAATATCACACAAACTATATAATTATATCACATAATTCTTAGACATATTTATAAATCATGAGAATTTTTTTGTCACCTTCATTGAGATAGAAGAACACAATTTGAAATTGAACTACAATCAATTTGGTTTTCCTTTAAAGGAATGTTTAAAATCTCATAATATACAATATTTATAGAAAAACTGAATTAAAATGTTTATACAATTAGAAAAACATTTATCAAACAATCAAGGGAACCTACAGTTATAGGTGAATAAACCTAGAAAAAGTGGAATAAAAACATTATTAATGAAAAATGATCTCTCAAAATATTGAGTGAAATGTGAGATGGGGAGATGGATGGAGAGATGAAACTTGGTATATGCCACATAATATTGATGACAAAATTTTAAATAAATTATTTTGAAAAAATTAAAAATAAATATTTCATTATATTTATTTGTTAATAAATTGTGAATATTTTTCAAATGTGAATTTTTGAAAAACACTAGGAAAATATTGACCCTTCCATATAGTTATTCATCATCATCATATTTATTTTATTTTCAGAAGAGATAACACCAAGCCCCAAACTAAGGGGGACTGAAGTAGTGTAGTCCAAGTGAATCCCCTATGATTAGATTCACACCCTCTGGTTTCATAAAGCTAAAGAAGATGATGGGAGTACTACTGGAACTATGATCTGCCAAAGAGGGAAAATAATCCATGACCTTGTTGCCCTCACGTCACGTGTGGGAGACTCAGATTTTGGCGCCAAGAAGAACTATGCATTTACGAACAATAAGCTATGTACTAAGGAACCGAACCGTTCCCGCTCAGGGAGTCATGAAGTACCTTAGAGTCGGTTTCCACCTGAGAGACATCCATGTACTCTTGCATACAAATAATGATTCTGTTGAGGAGTTCTTAGACCTCAGCCTGCAAAGGGGTGTCTTGGACATAGGATACCCAATGTGCTGTAACTATAGTACCCTTAGAATGACAATCCACTCCCCCGCCTCTCATTGTACCCAAAACAAAGGTCCCATCCGAGATCTGCTTAATCCCTACAACAGGAGGGTGCTAGTAGACCCAATTTCCTCATTGCATGCAAGGAAGTTATGATTGGGGGCTTTCCTGAAGAAGCCGCAAAGATGGATCACCCTACTAATCTGAGAAGAGTGAGGCCATGTTCACCAGAAGGAAGTGATTCCTTGCTATGAAGGACCTCTTCTATATAATAACCTTATGTATTGTACAATTACATATCACCCTTGACTAAACTTATATATTACCAGTAGCTGTAGGAATGTACTCTATGTATAACATGATCTACTCTAAATAAAATATCACTTTTTTGGATCATCCATGTATTACAGTTATGTATCACGGATTTACCACTACGCATTATAGGGTTCACAATACATATCCAATTTTCACATTTCATGATGTCTTTTTTGTATAAATAAGTAAAAATTTCATAACACATTTTATAAATTCTTCTCTTATGTATACAAGGTATCAATAATCTGAAACTTATATATTACATTTATTATTTTCAAAAAACTATTTATTGATAAACTAATGTATAAAACTGAATGTTATTTATATAATTATTAATTTTAAATAAAAAATTACTTTTGGGGGATTTTATAATATTTCCGAGAACAAATACAACTACCATAATATTATGAGCCTTTTAATTATCTTAAGTCATATTCTATGGGTAATAGCCTAAAATAATTTAGTTATATAGTAGAACCTAATAATATATTTTTTTCCTCTAAAAACGTCCAATATATGAATGTATTTATAGAATAATCAACAAAATACCCCCAACCCACAATCATTTTTTAAAGGCATGTGATAAAGTTTTTTTGATTAAAATTTATCCTCTGATCCATCCCCTATTACTTATTCCCCTCCCTATAATGAACCCTCTAAAAAAATATAGGGTTAGAACTCAGGAAAATGATCTAAAATCCATACCAATTTACTATTCCCCAATACAATGTACCATAAAACATCCCTTGCATATGATATATCATTTTTAGAAATTCCTAGCGATGAACTGACAAATTCCATTTGAATTCATGTGTCTCACTAAATGTATACTAAATCCACTAAGATTCTCGAAACAAATTACTATATTCCAAGGTTACCCTAGTTTCACAATTTCAACCAATCAACCCCTTTTGGGGGAACACCCCTCTATAGGAGTCACTAACCCAAACATGTTCCATCCAATCAACCAAATATGAATATAGTGTCCTGCATGTACATGATCCAAATTCAATCAGACAACTATTTTCCAAACAAATCCAACAATAATAAATCAAAAATTAACCACATCACACATGATTACCCCTTTTATTTCACATCATTATTGATACTGACACCATTACCAAAATTATTTTATCCCATTCATCACACATGCACATCATGCACTAGAGCCCATCATGTAATGAAAAGACTATAATTACCACTACATATATCTTTCTATAAAAGTCTCATTAATGTTTCTAATACATATTTTTAATTTTATGTAACTAACATGAATCCCATTTACCATACACATGCCTTCCAAGAACAATTATTACAACATTCATATAATTATCCAACTATTGTGTATCTGATCTACTTCCAAGACCAATTCATGATGATGAATATAATATGTAATCTCTTTGTGGGACTTATAATAAAAAGTCATATTCTAAATAACTATAATAATCCATGAATCCCCATTTTACTATGTTTTAACCCATCTAAATCTTGTGAGATTCACTATTTTCCATATGCTCAACACTCCTTCAATAAAAAATAACATTATTCTCAAAAATTCAAAGTCATCTAATAGAGTGATATATTTCAATAATTAACCACTCAATGGTGTCTTCATATAAACTATAATGTAGATACTTTCATTGAACTACACCTGCCTCTATATCATGATCTCTACTGCTCCACTACCCATCTCACATCGATCCACTATATGCATTGGTTTGCTACCATCCCCCATGATTATCTTTATATCTATTCTTGATTCAGTGCCTATGAAAATGAGTACAACCAATGAAATATTGAATTATACTTTTACATGTTTCTATAACCACTCAATAAATTTCAACACACTATATATCATTTCCAACCAATATCAATAAAAACTAAAAGAATTAATTGATCCTTATAATATATCCAATGAATAATTCCTCTCTTTTTACTAGGTGAAAGAAAAATCATTACCTATAAAATCTTAATTACTTAGAGGATATCTTCTTGATGTTTCTAACTTAAATATCCTACTGTATAACAACCTCATGTATGCCTTCAATTATATGTTCATCCCATTGGTTATTGACTATTCATGATATCTCATTAAAAAATAGCATCACCCTCCATATGGGTGCTGTCACAATTTGAACAATGTTCATATGTTTGAACATGAACTTTTAATATTCCCCCTGGGGTCTAGCCTATCTATTAAAGAAAGAAATATATTGATACTTGAAATAATGTGTCATATATTCCATGTTTGGATTATCTCTCTATGATCCTTAGTACATATTCCATACAATCATTAATAAGACATACCTTTACTTCCGATTCAACGACTTTCATGTCTTCCTGGAAAACAATCTCTAACTATCATTTGATTAAACAATTTTCTATGACTCAACCTCTCCAATATCCTTTAGAGCATTATGTAGTACATCCACCAATAATACTATCTCTATACTATCTAGTTTCTAAAATAAATTCCATCTAGGTGTAATATCTACGTGGTACAATAATATGACTAATATTGAAATAATATATTTAATATCATTTTTAGGGATTGTTTTTATATGTAGTGTGACCATTTAACCCTTAGATATTCCTATTTTATCCATTTTCATTACATCCTACCATATTTCCACACATAACCACTTCAAGGTTAATCACCAAACATCCTATACATACATAGGATAAAATTTCAAATATAGCTATGTATAATTACAAAAAGTTTACATATATGAAAAATCATATAGGTTGTTACTAAAACAATAAATAATTTAACCCCTATTAATTTTTGGAACGATTACTCTACATGGATTAGCTAAGTAGAGCACCAACATCTGACTATATTAATTTTTTTTGTATACTATTGTCTCATTAATTAACTAAACACCTTTCAATATGGTACTCTAAAATAAAACACAATAATTTATATGCTTAATAGCAATGCATGGATAAAAAATAATGAATAAGCACCAAATCATACCTCCTAGGGAGAAGAGTTAGACAAAAAATTCAACAACACAAAAAATATTAATATATATAAAATTATAAAATTATAAGAATAAAATCTAAAATAATATACTCGATGCAATCAACATGGTAATTCCATATATATCAGTTTGTTAAATCACTATAGATTACCATCTCCATGATTTTCCCATCCTTAACCCCCACCCCAACAACCATTCCTAATTAAAAAAACATTACTCACTCACTATAATTTCATCTAAACATACATTGATATGAAATTTTAATGTCCCATCTATCCTCAAAACATTATGTGTTGAACAGAGATCCACTATCAATTAGATGAACCTCTCCAAACACTCATAGCATTCAACTAGTAGTGGGTTCTACAAGTTATTATGGGGAGACTATAACCTCTATAAATAAAATTATAGATAATAACATATCTATTATAATTTCATGTGAAAGTATAATATAAATTATATTCCATAATATGTATCATTATATAATATTAAATTGACAATGTTGGACTAAAAACCAAATCTATCTTTTTGTGATCACCTCTGTACATACTGTAATGTTGTATAAATATCAACATCATCAAACCAATGATCCACCCATCCCATCTAACAAACCATTATAGACACCATGTTCATTTCCTTCACATCCATCATCTCTAGTCTCGTAATTTTTTTTTCCTCACACAGACAAAAACCATGAATGTTGAATTATGCACAAGTCCCATAGGTCCCATGCAGGAGGTGAGTTGGAACTCAGTAACCCACCAGGACAAATGAAACTATGTAATATTCTTATGTATACAATTTTATATGACATATAATAAATGATAACCAAAAAACAATACATTAACTCTAATCCCAATCTACCATCATCGAGTGAATCATTATCAAACTCATATAGTACTTGAGTGGAACGATGCATCCAAAGACTATTATACTAAATGTTCACTATGACATTCCATGATTATCATAGTACATGGAAACCCATGGTTATCATATCCCTATAACTATCCTGATTCAGTTAGGAAAACCCAATGGAATATTTTAAATTTCCTTCACAAGACCAAATTCTGCCAAATCATTGTTGAAATATATTAGGTAAACAACACGAGAAACCCAAAATAAGGTGACACCCATCCTTAATAATCTCATCCCACTATACCAATAGATAAAATATATATAATGAGATTAAATCTCCCATCCAAAGGACTAAACACAATTAAAAATGCACAAATATGATGTATCCCTTTATCCATTTAGATAGTCAAAAAAACCTCATTTTTCTATAATATAATATGGATACACTAATATGATGTTTTCTGAACCACCACACATGAATTGTCTATGTGAAAGTAAACATAATATTTTTCCCCAATATTATGTGTAAATTACAATATCCTTTATAAAAACTGCTATAGAACATCTATTTATAATATTATATATTATCAACAACACCAATGCTAACTTGGGTTATATGCATCATATTATCAGGGAAAAAAATCAACCATAAAATCTCATGAATTTCCTATTTATAATATTTAAAATCATTCCAAATAAACACAAGACCCACACACCCAATCCAAACTATATTAAGACCATAATTTTATAGGAATTAATATCAGTGGGTCACTATAACATATAATAAAAACCATATTTTTTCCATCATATATATACCATCCTACTGAAAAAAAAATTTCATTCAATACGTATACATATATATGAAAGAAATAAGTTTGATACATAATGATCCTATAGTTAGATGGACCCAACACATACAATTAATCAATTACTCCATTTATAGTATAAATAATTCGATAAATCTAAAAAAGTTATCTTTTTTGGGAAACCAATGATGGAAAAAAAGAGATATTATACGAAAAACTATAATATAAAACATAGGGATAACTTTACTAAATTTTTACTAACCCTATAAAAAATGAAATTTAAATATTAAAAAAATCAATGATGATATATGAAATGAGTCAATGGAACTTTAGGGTTATGAAACTATTGAAATCACACATATTATGATCAAAAAACCATATTCCCTATCTTAATGATGATTTTAGAGAATAATTTTCCATTTTAAATTTTTTATTATTTTGGGAAAATGAAACATATTTTAATTCTCGATAAACTTTGAGGAATTTTATTTCATTTTATATGGCACTAATATCTAGGGGACCCTGGCATATAACCACCTTGATGTGTTTTATGTATTACCAAATTCAATAGGAATGATCCTGAAAAATCACAGTGATCACTCTCAAAACTCTATAATATTTCGTTACTCAATAATGGATAACTCCTACATATCATGGATTTACTCTCTTGCAATAATGTGTACCTGTAAATTTATATATTTACTAGTATATGAGAAAATTATGTTTCCATGTGTTACTTTTACAAATCCATTCAACATAATTTTTATACTTCTATATTCTTGGTTACTTCAATATGATCCTAACATTATGAATATTAGTTTTATTATCCTCTTCAAAGTGTTGTAGTATTCGAATGAAAATGGAAATAAGTATAAAATTTTCAATTTTTGATAAAACATTATTACCCTTAAAAATTGGTTCATTCAAAATATTTAAAACAACCAATAAAACACTCAATCATGTCAAAATATATGTGAACCTTTATTAATAATCAATAAATAAAAACATAAAAGTTTAAATATTCATTATAAAAATAAAAAAAGTCACCATCAATCATCCTAAATACATATTGAATCATATATTCTACATTTACATTCCCCGAAATACCCCCACACTATATTCCTCATTTTAAAATACCTACAAAATTATTTTATTCATAATTTAACACTTTATCCCAAACTAGATCCTAATTCTCTTTCCTTGACCTATATTAAGACAACATAAACAATGTAATGGTTTTAACACACAAGATCATTACATTTTTTCAACCAAATAACAATTAAAAAAATACCCACGTCCTTACACATGGGTTGTATGTTAATGTTTATCAATGTTTAATCTTTTAGATTCATCTCACTTATAGTGAAAATTTCAATTATATAGACTAATAAACCATCAAATCATGACATTACATGATCATATGTATGCATTTATAATGAAGGAAATGAATATAATTTATGTCAAAATTCATAAAATGGTCCTAAAATTTTGTTATTACAATTAAATCATGACCTATGGTCTTGTACCATAGATCATCATTCCAATAAATGTTTTTTTATTAAAAAATTTATGTTTAAAATAATTATGGAATTTATATATCCTTTGTGACATGATTCTGTATATTACATCATTACTCTATTCATATAATTTGATTATATTTCTCATCTTTTTAGTGTCTCATAATTAAATTTTAGTATTAATCATAGAACCCCTTAAACACCACATTATTTGACTTCATTTATAAAATATGCAGTTAGTAAATAACAAATTGTAAATTTCTCCACTAATTTGACCCCATTATGGTGAAATAACACATATAATTTCTAGATTTTAATCAAACCCATGAAATATTTATCCCATTACATTCTATATAATCTCCAATGGGCCTCAAAATAATCTTTTATCATGTTATCAAAATATAAAATATAAAAAACCTTCAAAAAAATTAAAATAAATATCTCATTAAATATTTCATATCATTCTTCTATTGTAAGAATTTTTTAAATTCCACCTCATAAGATACAAGTATTTTTTCTAGGGTTATCTAACCTTTAAAAGTAATGAAAATCACTATATTTACCAAGTACCTATCATGATTAACTCATGGGTCCCCATTATTAATTTAATTCATGATGGGATTCTTCAGTTTCCAAATTCACCAGTAGACCAAATATTCATCAATGGACCTTTCAACTCCCTAATACATCCCTCTATCTATGAAATTCTGAATCTATAAATATTTTATTAATATTGATTTCATTTTTTGTTATATATTTTATTTATTTAGTGAGATTGGATTTTGTATAATAAATATAATAATTTAGTTAAATTAAGTGGGATTTTAATCCTATATCATGGTGTTATTTCTTTTATTTTTTATCCTTACTCATTTTAAATTTTCCTCCCAAGCACCCATTTTTTGTATAATTTCCTAGGGTGTGGGAATTGAAATCATGAGTGTGGCCAGATAAATCACCACATAAATGTGTAAATTATTTAATCTATCAATTATTTTTAGAATTATAAATAATTATTAAACCTTATGTGTAATTATTTAGGTGCATTTTTATCTAAGGGATTTGATTATCACTAACGAATTTTAATATGTATAACAAATGAACATTTGTTTCCCTCATTAAAAGCATGTTATTATTTATAATATAGTTTATCAGAATATATAAATTCACTAAAGAATTTAAAACCACCCAAGATTTCATATGTATAAAAAATATCATTTTTAAATCATTATTATTTGATCCATTTTAGATAAAAATATAATAATATTATCATTTTGGATCAAAATGTTTATTATCGTGGAAAATTTGGGGTTGTAAAAAATAACAATATGTAAAACATAAAACATTATTTAATTTCATTATTATAGTGATCCTATTATCTTCCAAATTATTCAGTGTATATGTAATCACCTTTAGACTTATAAAAACAATAATTAAGTCAAAATAATTTTAATGGGTGGGATAAAATGGAAGAATCATGAGATATGAACTAATTTTAAAGAAGGGTGAGTATAATATACATCATCAAATCATAAGAAATGTTACATCCATAAAATAATGGGTAATTCATTGGAAATATTGGAATGCACTTTTCTATATTTTTAATAATTATACATTATAATATAGTGATAAAACACCCCACCTAGTTATAAAAAAATATTGTCTTAATGTTCACACATAACATATGTGAAAAAATCATAACATTAAAATTCATAAAAAACATCATGTAATGTTCATACATAATTAACATAATCTCATGAAATATATCGCATTAATGAATAAATTTAATATATTAATATTTCTTTTCCAACCCATCACATAATAAAATCTTCAAAATATTACATTCCACATGGAAATTAAACATATGACAATAGTAGTTATGAGAAAAACTATGTAATATAATATGTTTCATAATGGTATTACTTGTAATTAATTTGGGAATGCCCATTTGAAATCATAGATTAATAAGGGGATTTATATTTTATCATAAAACATCCTCGCTCTTTAGTGGAGAACAAACAACTGAAGTTTAATCAGTAAGATGTTTTTGAAATAAAAATCCCTTCGATCTAAATATTTTAATGTGAATTTGAAATCACAATATAAAGTATTTAATATATAAATCCCATAAATAAAAATATATTATTTTTGAAATTATATTTTATGAATAATAGTGAATTATCTATACTAATAATAATGTGAATGTACAGATATCCTAAAAATAAAGTTCTCAGGTTGATATTCCCCTTAGTTAAATCCTTTTATATTTATGATGGTTTACATATACTTTATAATAATTTTATGTTTTTTAACATAGTAAAAAACAATTTTTCAATTTAACATAAGTTACTATCTATCGATTAATATTATTGTATTTTATTTTGTTATACACTTTGTAAAACATGATTTGGTTTGATGTCATTCTTTAATTGAATTATCTCATCTGGCATTGACTTCATTATCTTTGATCAGGGAAATATATAAATCTATAAAATTAATTACATAATATTAAAATACATTTAATTACATACTAAAATATTTTATGTAATTTATACTCAAAATTCATGATGGGGGTGATAATCAAAGAGTTATAAATGTCCTTATAGGTGATTAAACTAATAGTAATGGGACATTGTCAAAAATAAGTGTAATGGGATGAATTTCATATAAATATATAAAAAATTTAATAATTATCATAATTTATCATAATTAATATAATTTTAAATAATTACCTGATTAATTTTATAAGGGTTAGGTTTTAATTTAATAGTGAAACTAGGGAAGGGAAGATGAAAATTAAAAAAAAACAACAATGAAACTTTACCATCTTCTCACTAATTCATATTTTCCAAGGAAATATAATAAATGATCAAATATATTTTAGTGACTTTATAAAATTAATACTGTTTCTAATGAACATACGTGATGAAACTTGTACATATTTTTTTATTTGGTAAATGAGAGAAAAGTTCCTTTTGAAGATCTGGTTCATGGGGTAATCATATTTAGGAGGGAGTTATTTTAAGTTAAAACATTGAAATATAAATAATTTCCATGGTACAGATTATAATAGTTATATTAATTATATTTTATGTCAAATTTTAAATATATTAAATTTTTTTGGTATTTATAAATATTTAAAAATTCAACTCATTAGAAAATTAGAATGGAATGTGAAAAAACAAAAAATTGTTATTTTAATGGATTAATTGAGAATTTTGGGCAATTTAAAAAATATTTTAATAATTTTATTTTATGGTTACTTTTTTAAAAGGATTAAATTATATTAATAAATTAGTTTTTTTCTATGAAAATGATTTATTACCTCCTAGATTATGTACTTAAAATACACCAATTAGTTAACAATTGTATTTTTAAAATCACATAAAAATTGAAATATTTAAAAAAATTAAAAAATGTAACCATTAATTTGTTTTAAAATGGTGACTTCAAAAATGAATTTAATTTAATAAATATAATTTTATATCATATATAATATTAATTTTTAAAATAAAATTATATTTTCATAAAAATATACATTAGAAAAAACCCTCAATACTTTAATAGTAATAATTATTTTAAGGGACTCAATTATTAATATTAAACTATTTTTTTGTAGTAAACAATATTTTAAAGACTATAAATGATTTTATTATTTGAAAAACTCCTCAAATTTCCAAAATCTATATTAAAAAATTCAGGATAATATTCATAATGAGATTAAAAATATTATAATGGTTATATTAAGACATATAAATATCACTGAATTATTTAATAAACCAATCACTAAAATTTTGTCAAAGTGTGTTTATAATAAATTTCTAAAAAGGATCAAAATATTATCTTTATAGTGGTTTCATTTTTTTATTTTTTCTCTTTATAATATTTTTCATTTTTATGGTTGTAGTTATTAAGTAATGTAATGATCTCTATTACTAATACAAAGTATCAATGGCTTTTATACATGATATATGTGTCTAATGTTATAAAATATAATATAATACAAATTAAATATCATTGATAATGTCCACATCATTAAATTATGGGATAATGGGTGGTGGAATGTGTCCTGGTGTTGATATTGGGTTTGAAAATGGATTTCTATATATCACATGTGATGGAATAATAAACCCACATAGTTTTTTTCATGGATAAAATCAATATTTCAATAGGTGACACTAAAGTTCATCTAAAATAAAATATTTTTTCCAATAATAATGAATAATATTTATTTTAATTATATATTATTAGGGTGCATGTTGTTCCATTGTGGTTATATGAATAACCAAATTAGTGAACCATTTTTATTCATGATCATTTTTTATTAATTAAATGCATAAATCCAAGAATAATTCATCTTATATGTTATATTAATACATCTATGGAAAATTCGTATAATGTTTCATACTATTGGTATCAGTGTGGGATATACACTTGAGTGTGTGTTTTTATTTTTCATCAATAGTTGAATTTTTCGAGGGATGTGGGCATATACCATATATGAAGTCCTGGTTAGGGAGATATCCACAATAATTTTAAATGAAATAAACATGAGATTCCCCAAGGATAATACATAAAATGTAAATCATTAAAAATATTATGTATATATGTGGAGTGAAATTATAGGTTTTACATTTAGAATGGAGTTCAGAAATAATTTACTCTAAATTTATATCAATTATAGTGTTTAGCACTAGGAGTAATGCAAATTATTTCTCAAGATACTGGGTCATTATTATCAATGGAATAAATAATTGGTTACTAATAGCGGATCTATATTATGAGGTTAAATGTAAAATGAGTGATATATTAGGCAATAAATAATTCTCTTTATTAATCTAATACACTATTTTATAGGCCACATGAATATAAAAAATGGAATAATCATGGAAAATTACTTGTTGATGTGATGGATTGGTTGATGTATCCAATTATATTGAGGAATGATTAAAAATTAATACCACTAATACTAGCGAGGATACATAAATTAAATGGATGTTCATGACCCATGTTTCTAAAAAATATAATTAATAACCCTAATATTTTTTTAAGTGATCGGTGAAGTACCATTGTACTCAAAGTGGTATAGGTCTAATGAAATTAACATATCCTAAATTGGAATGTTCAATGTATGGTTTCGTAAATAAAACCCCAAATTACATACCTTGATTATGTATTATTTCATGATTTTCTTATACATGAATCCTTATTGTATAAAAATTCAACAATTTTATCTCTATTATTTGAGTATGTTATCTGAAAATCACATAGAGGAGTATCTGATTATTTTTAATTCTCATCATGGTGTATTTCTTTCTCTCTTTTTACATATTTTTAGTTTTCTCTTTGGTATTAAATATTTATTTTGAATGTTTTAATTATATGAAATAGATTCTCATTCACCATACTTAAATCATAGTGGATTCGCAGCCACACATTGGAAACATTATTATCTTTTGTCAAGGAACATTCATATATTATACAAAGGAACACAGTTATCTTTCAGTAAGGTTCACAATAAATATTATATAAGGAGTCCATTGGACTTTCCCATTAGAAGTAAATTTATAAATATATAACATTAAATTTCTATAATTATAGATAAAAATTTCCCTTTAACATAATTATATGTCAATTTATACTAAAAAAATTAGTTACTATTAACTATTGAGTAAAATTGTTTTGTTTCATTCATGTTAAAATGTTCATTATATCTATTGAAAATTGTTATTAATTCAATGGATAGTGTTTATGGAAATATCTATGTCCCATATCAATCAAATATGTATGTGAATATCCTTTTGATTAATTATATAGGAAATGTGAATTTAACCATCGTAAGGGTGATATCTCTACCTTTAATAGCTAAAATTACTAGCCTACATAATTGAAAACACACTACATTAAATTAATCACACATAAAAATTTATTTTGGGTGTGAATTGTTTCTCGAACATAACATTAATTTAATGTATCATTTAAATTTAAATGTTACATTGAATAGCTATATGTTTGGATGCAGATACTTATTTTATCATTATATGATATGAAATTTAATTTAGTGAATTGATTTGAACAATGGTATTAGATAGAACTCTATCTTTTATTTTTCACATAGGGAAAATGAAAATAATGATTTTAAAAAGGCATGGGAAATTAATTTATAATATTTAATTATTACATAATATTATATGGTTAGATGAACATGTCACTGGATATAGATACATTTTTTAAGAACATATACTCCTCGATGTGTGTGAAATCTTTTAGAATATTGAGATACCATTCATATCTTTTTAATAGAGTTAGAAAAACCATTATGAAGAACATGAATTCTATCATATAACTAATGATCATATCATGGATTTCATTAAGAAATTACATAGAATAGTTTTATGGACTACATTTATTTTATTTATATTCTATTGTGCAAACATTTTATAGAGATAAGATATTGTATCTTGTGTGGAATTATGTGTTAAATTTTTTATATTATTTTAATTACAGTAAAAAATGAATAAGTAATAACATTAACATGTTTTCATTATTTTATTTAATTAGTTATGAAATAATTAATCAATATAAAATAAATATATAACTAGATTAATGATTATAGTTTCAAGGTATAGTTGTCTTCTTAAAATTATGATGGTTATATAATATGTTTTGTTGTAATTTTAAACTATAGTTGGGTATGTTTCATTATTTTCATTTTTTGTTTTGGTATCCAAGAATATTTTATGTGGTTTGGGAATTATTGAAATCTAAGATGTAGAACCTTAATTAAATGAATTAATGCATTGAATAATAAATATGGAGAATGATTAATTATGCAAGAACATATTTTTGAATAACATTTAACAACTTGGTAGGATTATTATGATGTAAACAATTGAATTATGTAATATATAAATTATAAAATTGCATAATTTAGTTATAGTTTTTAGTATCTATTTTCTAAATAATAAAATATTATTTTTTTGTTCATTATCATAAATTTAAATCATCTCTAAATTCAGATCATTATTTCTAATAAATTTTCAGAAGAAGTTTTTCAAAAACAACCACATAATTTTATAAAATCAATAAATTTTGATAAATAATAATTAATTATTTCTTACAATATTAATTTTGATATGATAATACATTTTACATTCTATATATATATATTTTCATCAATTATTACACTCTAATAAAATTCACACTGGTTTATTGAGAGTTTTGTGGTATGTAATTTATGTAACATTGGATAGTGAATGAGTCATTTTAAAGGAATATTTAATGATAATTTTTATGGTATTTCTGTAATGGCCTGTGATTTTCTCTAGAGGAACAATCTAAATGTTCATATATTGTAAATTTTAATTTTATATAATATTTTCACATATTGTATTCTGGAAATGTTTAATAATCTGGATTGAATATACTTCCTAATGAAATGAAGTTCAATTGCTTTGGGTTTATTTTCTCCCTAAGGTTTTGTTCCCTTTTTTGTATTAATATTCTAAAAATTATTTTAATTTTTTCGTTTCATTAAATTATATTTTATTGATATAAGTTTTATATTCATTTATTTTTTAGAGTTTTTGTTGATTGGTATATCATTATACCTTTCCTAGATTAAAAGAGATTAATTCCTCGTATATTGTGTATAATTTAAAAAAACACATTTTATAATATGTGGGGAATATAATTTATCATTAAAAGGTGCATAATAAGAGACAAGGGATGTGTTTAGGTTGAGAATTTCTATCCCCTAAATTTATTTATTTTTTGTGATCATTTATTTTATTATCCATTATTTTAGAACTGTTATATATTCTCATCATTTATATAGGTAAAAATTTTTACATCAGTATTGTTTTTTATAAAAATGAAATTTGGAATATTAAATAATTTTAAAGAACTAATTCTGAAAATGAATTCAAATTTATTAAATTCAAATTTTAAAATATATTAAATTTAATTTTTAATGACATACAAAAGGCAAATAAAGATATTTTTTAGTTAACTATATTTTAACTATCAAAATGAATTTATTCTTATTCCATAATAAGGAATAATAATTACATAATTTATTATTTATTTTATTTTATATTGGCTTATCAATTTTCATTATGTTTGACTCTCAAAATACATGATATTAATATTAAAGTATTTATATCTAACAAAAAAATATTATTTAATTTTAAACATTTTTAATTGACTATCATTCTGTAAATTCTTATTTCTAATAATCACATAATTGAATTGAATATGTTATGTAAATTTTTCAAAATAATATATTTTATTATTCCAATCATTATTTTTTAAATTATTCCTTATATTCAATAAATGTATAAAAAATAGATTATGATCTAAAAAAACTTTTCACTAAAATAATTTGTATTTTCCAATTCATATATATCTATTGACCATATAAAAAACATCCATATATATATATTAATTCTAATAAATATAATTAAATTATTTTCTAAAAGAATCCATTTTGATAATTATATTTTTCATGACATTTATTAGAGATATGATATGTATTTTCTTTCCATAATTCTCACAGATCGTATGATCATCATAGTGAATAATTATGATTTTACGTTCAACCATGAGATTTTTTATTTTCAGGTAATTTTTATTTTATGAACAAAATTTTATATTGTTATCTTGGAATGTATTTTAGTTTTTATTAGAATATTAATCCACATGGAATTAAAGGCACTATTTATTTTAGTTTGGTATTTTATGTATCAAACAAATCAGACACACATGATTTATTTAAAGGCAAATACATAATAAAAACATTTGATGGTATATTATAAAATCCATTAGATATTTTATCCATTCAAATTTCATTACTATGATGAAAAACAAGAATGATTTTTTTTATTACATATTCAGGTTGACATAGTACTTCCTCAAACATATGATTCCTCTACTTAACTCTAACTAGGTGAGTTAACTTGTTCAAAAAAAATTATCTCTATGATCCATGATTTCTACACATAATTCCATATTCAAAAGATCATGTTAAATTTTTTCGACATTCGATTAATGTTAATGTGATGAATTTCTTATGTTCTTCCACATTAGTTACACATGGACCATTCCATGCAATTGTAAGAGGTTCGGTGGATGTGAAGGGTTATAAGATACCATCCCCATACCATTGAGGATATAAAATGGGATGATATATATATATCGAAACATCCTCATATTTAGAAATATCATAATACTCTTTCCTTGTTATATTCAAAGGATTACCATGTCTCAGACATTAATCCTTACATCTTACTGATTATTAGCAATCTATGCCTTTTGTGGAATTCATGTTTCATTAATATGTAACTAAATGGTTTGAATCTTCAATGACACCTATTTGGAATGATATATACCCAGTTCACTATAATGTTATCCTAATATGATGGTGTGTTATACCATTTCCCATATAGAGCCTCATATAGGGCCACATTAATTCTAGAATGGAAATTGATATTGTATGATAAATCTGCACGAGGAAGGTGTTTTTAAATCCTCATTTGAGAGTCATCAAATAGACTATCATAATATCATCTAGAGTTTTATTTTCCCTTTTAGATAAGTTATATTTTTATGGATAACATGTTTTATTAAATCCTAGGTTTTTATTTAATTATTATTTATGAATTATCTAGAGAATCATGGTAAAACTCAAATATCAATTATAAAAAGTATAATTGTGTACTCTATGCATCCTTACCACTTAGATTATATATATAATATAGACAATATTAATTTATAAATCATCTAATGTAGTAATGAGATTCCATAAAATCATAAGGTGATCAAGAATACCCAAAATGTTGTTATACCATTTATAATTTTTGGTATGATATATATTTAAATATATCGAGATGATCTACAATATTTATAAAGGTGAGGGAAATTTTTTCATCATCACTTTACGATTATGATATTTTTATTTAATATTCTATTAAAACATTATTCATGTTCTTTACTAAAAAAATTCTGATTAATGTTATCTTACAAAAAATTCTCCTCGATATCATTTAACATCATTATAAAACATAGAATGATATTTAATGATGATCTATGTGCATAATCTAAATAATATAGGTTCATTTTTTGTATTAATGGGATATATAGTTGTTTTCTAAATCATATAATTATACCATATTCATGGATGAAAATAAGAATATTCCATAACTTCTTCTATATCTCTATATCATCATCGACACCCTCAATTTTAACATATAATGATAGTTGAGTACTCAACACTGAATGATCATATTTCTCCCACATTACCTATAATTTTCACATAAATTGTATTTAAAATAATTAGATTTGGGTCTCCTTTAGTACTCGTTATTTTCAAGGTAATATAACACTTCCTTTTCACAAAATCAATCACCATGTTCACATTTATATGGTTATAATATAGTGAATTGTCATCTTTTCTTGATCAAATGTAACCATATCCTTTAACACATGTTTATCAACTTCTATATGAATATATACATTTATAATTATAAATGATATAAATAAATATAGTAAAATTCACTCTATAGAGATAATTCCTCTATATCATTACTGAAAATATCACAATTTCTATATACAGAACAAATGCCTAGTAATTTTTCTCAAAGGTCATTATATGAAAAGAGTAATGATGTTCCATGTTTTTATTTTTATTGTGAAAAAATCCTAATCCTTTCTTTAAAGAATATTTTTTTGTCATAAATCCTTATCAACTTATTTTTAGTGTGATTACGACTATAGTTACCAAAAAAACTATTTAGGTCTATGAAAATTTATTTATATTAATCTTTTAGATGAATTTGACTCCCTTCAGACAGAATCTTATTTTGAATTTAGTTTCAGGTAGAATTTTAAATATTGTATTGAAATCATCAATCTAATACTCAAAAACTATGAATTTGTACTATAGTTCTTCATCTATTAATTTATCAAAACACATTTATCATTTACAAATCCTAAAATACGTAGTCTATTGTGTTTATAGAACCCATGAATGATAATTTCTTCATACATCACTAACATTTTTAAAAAGGATGATATTTCTTATAACTTTTTTACATAATATAAACAATTAAAAAAATCCATAATATATTAATATCCCTTATAATATATGATAATATCAATCAGAAATACAACCAAAAAAAGATCAATGTAATATCCCGGGACTATATTCATCATATCTGTGTATATAAAAACGGAATTCTAATGATTAAAAGACAACATAACTAATTCATTGTGTCCAAATATTGAATTACATGTTTCCTTGGGTATAACATCCATTTTCAATATTCATTGATTATATCCATATTAATGATCTATCGTTGAGTAATATTTATCCCCTCATATATGATTAAACAGACAATGGTCTGGGGTAATGGATACTTTTTATTGATTGTGAACATATTATGTTAATTATTATCAATGTATGGATGAATTGAACAATCATTATTAATAAAAAATGTGATGGTTGAACCCCGATATTAAGAAAATTGGTGTATAATATGGTAACCATATTCTATTGGAGTTATTTATTCAATTTCCCTAATCCAATTAGGGACATTCTATAATTATACATTGATATTTTAATAGATTTATCATGAGTACTATTGAAAACACATCCTAAAATCTCAGGAAGTCTTATTAAAATATTTTCCATGCACTTATTCTTATTCTTGAAAAATATGAATATATTCAATATTGATATCATAAAAAAATATTTGAAATTAGAAGCCCTCATTATTGAGTGACAAGAAACATATAATAAGATTATTTTTTGGGGGGAGTTCATAGTTATCCTAGCACTGATTCACATTCATATTTTTATTTGAGATATGAAATATAATTTTCCGTTCCTATAAAAACGAAATGTATCCATGTATCATGTTCTAGTGGATGATTAAAATCACATCAAAATTAACTAATGGGACAATATCAACATTTTTATAGATAATAATTCAAAAAAATTCCAATCATAAAATAGTTGTAAACATGTGATGAAATAATCAAAATACTAGGATGTTTTAAAAAAATCAACACATATTCATTATATTCGTTATTTGATAGTCATAGAAAAATTCATGAATATAAACATGTTGTTGGAGAAAGAATTAGATATTAAATTTATAGTACATTAGTTGATAATGATTTAAAATTTTGAAAAATTATTTTTCTTATCAATATTAGAAATTTTGATTGAGTAGGATATCCATTTTTCCCATTTCACTAGAGGATACAAACATTGATTTTTTTCATTAAAAAATTGATTTTAGCAGTATTTTTCATTATGTTTATACTCATTAAAATTACACCATTTATTTGTTTTTGGTACAATTGGTTGAGAATTTATTTATCTATTATATTGGTTTAATTATTTATTTAAATTTTTAATTAATTTTCTTGATATAATTTTATTAAATTATTTAAATAATTAATCAAATAAATTAGTTAAATTCTTGCCATTATATTTATAATATTTACATCACGTAGGAAGATGAATCTTACTTTATCCATTTGTTTTACAATTTGAGTATCTTTGAATAAATATTATCCAATTATTTTCCCCCAAAATATTTTAGTTGTGAGAGTCTATAATTATAAATTCCACCATGGGATCACAACATACAATTTCATCATAGATAAAAAAAATACTGCAATAGATTTCACTGCCCAGATACATAGTTTTGTACCGCTAATGTAATGATAAGATTTTATTTTGTTCGCAAAAACAAAACTATATTTGTAACATTCATATCTCATGATATTTTCATCATATTTCACAATTAATACAACCCATCTTCCATATCTCAAGGAATTAATGTATAATTTTAATGGAAATAGATCTGGGAAAAATATTTTGAAAAAAAATCTATAAACTACTCCCAAACGATTTTTTTTGATGTCGACATTTTACATTGCATTGATAATGAGAGTAAACTATTGATCACATTATCCTTATAAATGAAAAAATTACTAAAAAATATCTTCAAGAACATACCAATATATATTGGATAATATATTCTCATTTTTATCGACCAATTTCAATGAAATTACTAAATTGAGTACCCACTAATGGAATTTGTATGTTTCTATATGAATGAAAAAACATAGAGTTTTCTAATCCCATGTACATTTAGATATTTTACATAGTTCATGTAATTTTAAATAGAATATGAATTTTAGGTTATTATCACCCTAATAATTTTCACTACATATACCATATTATTTATTTTCTCATTGAAAAAATCATTCCATTTTCAACAAACACATTGTTCTATTAGTATATTATAGTTCCAACAATTGAATAAATCTATATTTATAGTGGTATTATTAATAATTATTAATAAGGCTATGAAATACTATAAAAAATAAAAAAATCCAAATATTTCCTTAGTTGGGAATCCTCAAATCAAAATAGTACCACTTTAGGGTCATATTACAACATTTTTTTCAACTTCTGTTATTAATTTTACATTATTTTATTTTCAAAAACCAACTCCTAAATAGTTACTAAATACCACTATGATACCATAAGATATAACCCAACCCAAAAAATATACACATAAATAATAATATTACATTAATACCTATTACATATCATAAAAAAATACATTGTAGAGCCTATAAGTTTATATCATTGGAGATCAACTACATTAACAAATTATTTTAAAATAATTTTACAAAATATATAATAAACTTATCCATGAATTATATACTTCTGGACATACTACATATAACAAAGCCCTTTAATACACGGGGAATGTAATCATTAGAAACAGGGAACCTTGGATGATCAGTAAGGATATGAAAAACTCATATCAATCAAAATTCAAAACTGAGATTGTTTTGAAAATGGGAATATGAGAGACAAATTTTCATAAATATATATTAAATAAATACTACCCAATGAATCATGTATTATAAATCATGAATAATAATAGATATATTTTTTAATAACATGCTATGAATTTTCAAGGGGTGTGGAAATTTGAGTCAATAGTCATGATCTATGAGAAAAAAATTATAATATGAAAAAAGTATAAATGTAAAAAAAATAAAAAAAAATAAATTTATTTAATAAATCAAGGATAATGACCAAGACAATGATCACAAAATGGTAATTGATCTATAACAATGTAGTTTTTCTTCACTCCCTCTCATACATAAACATAGTGGGTTGGGTTTACTCCAAAAAACCCTTACATATCATCTCATGAAATTTTATTCTATACCATATGTATTACTGTGAACCATAATCATATTATAACCAATCACATTAAAAAACCATATTCCTATGATGACCACATGATGAAAATCATAGTCATTAATCAATCGTAGAATAATTACCCACTAAGGAAGAAACTGTATTGAAATAAATCCTAATTAGAATTATTAAATCATCATTATAAACAAAAATGAATTATTAGAACATATCCCTAGTTAATCATAATAAATATTAAATGATATTAATATATTTAAAAAGTACATTATGTGAACATTTGATAACTATTTTAAAAATATAACAAAATAACCTTTACATTTTTAAAACCTATATTTGAAAAGGTGGTAAATTGTATATTAATTGGTTTAGTGAAATAAAGAGAAAATAAATATAAATTAATTTAAATAAATATTATTTTTTTATTTTTTTATTGAAAATTGTTGTAATTAGTGGGAGAATATAACAGTGTGGAAAACAATGATGATGTTATTTGAGAAGAATCATTTAACGCACACTTAAAAATGTCAATGTAAATTTAATTTGGCCTTAATAAACATTTTATGTATGTATAAGTACATAAAATGAATATAAAATAAATCATGAATGAAAATGAATCCTAGTCGAAAAATGTTGGACATGGTGTCTGAGAACCAACTACTCCGTAATTTATTCATTAATAAAAGCCTTATCACATCTTGATTGTTCTTCTTCCTGACAATGCATGTGATAATGTCCTAAGGATAGCTGTTGCATTAAAGGGTCATAGTGGATCCTTGCTATGATGAGAACTCGGAAGTGCCATTACACTATTCATGAATATATGTTCTATGGCCAGATGATATTATTTGAGGGACACAAATAATATAAGCCATTAGGGGTGAGGACTCATAGAACTTTGAGGCATCATCTCATGGTGTGCGCCCTTGCTAATATCCAGGATGATATTATGGGAACGAGACCCAACAGTAGGAAATCCACATTTCAAAGTGTCATTGGATGTTCCTATTTGCAGACGTTTGTATTGATCCTTAGACATTAAGATTATTATTAATGGGTATTACAACTCATGCACTTAGATGTATTGACAAAAAATTCTATGACACGCTACTCGCTGCGAGGTAGGATTCATTGGGTGCATCACGAGTAATACTTCATTAATAGATAATGCTAGAAAGGATTTGTCCCTTATGTTCCATAAAATATGTAGATATCATTGGCCCTTTGATGGAATTGACATAGCCTAAATAAATCCATGGTCGTGGTAAGGTATGGGCGAGTTCGATTAGGGAAAGTCAAAGAAAGAATAATCGAGCACGTTGGTTGATGACACAAGAATGCAACCCGCTTGATTTGAGATATCATGAAAAATGGATTATATTACACGGTAAGCGTTCGTATGAGGTGACACGTCATTCCAGCGTTATCTTATTTCTCTATGGGTGACTTGGGATGTTTCTATACACTAACCTTGGACGTTAGGCAGGCTCCACTTAATTCCACTGAGAAAGAGGACTAGAGGGTCACACACAAAGTGTCTCCATGTATCTCAGTTAAAAATTAATTTAACAAGTTAAATAAAGATTATTCCCAACTGTGGTTTACTATTATTTAAAGATGCCTGATCGCCTTTATTTCGACACAAGTTATTCGAGAAAATATATTGTGGAAGAAATAATATTTATTAGAAAGTGATTTAGTTACATTTATTTAATAAATAATTAGCCATTACCCAAGGTATAATAAATATGGTGGAGGAAACAATGGAAGTTGGAAAATAAAATTACACGCCTTGTATATTGAATAAATACGCCATGAAGTTTTATGGAAAATGAGTACACACCGTGTATTAATGATTACATGCCGTGTTGTTTTTCCAGTCAGGATTTTGAGGATATAATGTTGTTTTATTAAATGATATTTATTATAATCAGCGTGGGTGAATGTCAAGGAATTAAAAATTCGACATGGGGGTTTTCAATAAGAGTTAATGAAATAAATATAATGCGTAACACATTTATTTATTATCATAACTCTATATCCTCAAAACCTATTATAAATATCCTCACAACCCCAACACATTTTCACAAGAGAATCGTTGTGCACAAAAACTATGGAGAATTCTTTCAAGGAAAAAAAAACTCATTCCTCCAAGAACGCTCTCAAGACCGAGAGACCAAGGAGATCAAAGGCGGACATCAAAAATGATGTTTCTTCCACGCTAGCACTTGGAGATCCCATTAGCGACGTCCTGAGATACATGTTACATGTTTGGATCACAGTTAGAGGAATCATACACTTGGATTCTATGATGCAACGACTGATCACAAGATCGTGACTGGAGACATCAACGATGAAAGAATTCCACCAAGGTAATTCTTGTGAATTAATTAAATTAATTATAACCAACATATAATGATCCTATCTCTATGATTCCGGGATTCCCTATTAATATTTTCATTCCTCGTTCTATTATTAAGTTTTGGAATTTTACATCATGACAGATCTCGGATTGAACGTTGTTTAACGTTTAAATTATAGTTGGTAAAACCCACCAACGCGCTTCCACTATGCCCGGAACATACAAGTTATATCAGAGGTGTCAAATCATTGATTATAATTATTTATTTTTCTGTTGATGTTTTACGCATTTAAGAATTTAGTTGTTTCAATTCATGTTTAATCGTTCCGAAAATATGAATCTTGAGATCTGTTCCTCCTCCATCGTTTCTTGTTCACTTCATAGAAATGAATTTTTCTTTTAATTTCGATAAAAATAAATTAGAGGAACTCATTCGGTGGAGCCAAACGTTTCTGGTCGTATAACACCAGAATACACGGCGTGTATTCAGATGATCACGTCATGTAGTCTGGGTTCAATGCATTGACTGATCCGCCAAATTAGGCCATGTATTGGAGTATACCTATGTCATTTATGACACAGTGTGTTGACAAGGAAAAAGTGGCACACATTTTCCGGATTACACGCCATGAGGTCCAACTGAACATTACGTGTAGTCCCTTCGGGTTCGGGTTGGACCGTGTACCCCGTACATGGCTTGCTCTGCTGGAAACCGTGTAACACGGAAACTACACGGCGTGTGTCCCACATAAAACGCCATGTACTCCGAATATTTCTGAAGTACATTAACACGCCCTCTCCCTGGGTGTGTACTTCAGATGGATGGTAAAGAAAAGAACACTCAATGTAGTCAGAGCTACACGCCGTGTACTCACCCAAATCACGCAGATTTATTAAAATTTATTATTATATTATACAAACCCTTGAGACGTGTACCATGGTGCAGGCGTAAAGCTGAGGCACAACACGTGATAGGTGTTTTATATATATGTGTTTAATTTAACATCTGCGCAATGAATGAGAATTCACTGGGTTACCTCCAAGGTACAAGTTACGTACAAGGATAATTTTTAAATGAATTTATTTGTTTAAAATTATGATGTATGAGAATCTCATGGAAGTTCGAAAAAGTTTTTAAGATAAAAGTATTTAATAATTAAAGATAATTAATTGATTCGAGCGTGATTTATCTTAAACAAGAAGGATTAAATAAATTTAATGATAGTTTCATTTATGCCTAAATATTGTTGCATGTATGGATGCTCATGAGCTAGACTGATACCTTTGTATGTGAATGGTTTCTTTTAACTAATTTATTTAAATTAAATTTGTTGGCTTACGAGCCATCTCCACATTAATATGTAGGGCCTGCGTGCCCAGGGATTATTTTATGTAAAAACCCCTTTTTACCCCTCACCTGCATGTGAGATAAATGCATATGTAATGGATGGAGCTCCCAAGTTAGTGGAGGCGGCTCAAGTCAGGAGCCAAGGTGAAACCAATCTAAGGAGATATAAAGGCGGACAGGTGGAAAGATGTAAACATGAACCCAAAAGGTTCAAGGTGTTTCTTCCCTAAGACTTGGGTTAGATTGTCTACTACTACATAAACTAACCAATAGGAAAAGCTCATGATCATTGCATTTATTTTATTTCCTCCAGTTTCATGGTTTATTTATTGTCGGTGTGTTTTCCCAATCAGACAATTAATGAATTAAACGAGCATGCAAGAGAGAACTAAAATAAAACTGGATTATACGTAAATATTATCTTAGACATGGTTAATCACTTAAGTATGTCCCAATAAATATTAACAAGCATGTAGTCAATGATAATAAAATGGAAATTTATGTATAAGGATAAAATCTCTCAAAAGAAATATTATGTCGGTATAGCCTTCCATAATCTTGGTTAGAATCGAACCATAGTTCAAAGTGCTTGACCAACCCTAGTTGGGGTGCTTTCAATTATCAGGGAATTATAATTCAAGTTTTTGGGTTGACTTGACTTGGTTTTCATCAAGGGTTGACTTCCATAGCAGGACTTGGTATGACAAAGAGGAAAAGGTTGAGGAAATCTAAAATAAAAGGATTTCAGGACTGGGGAGTCCACTAAGAGGTTCAGGGAGTTGCGAGTTAATGCAGTTGGAATTTGGAATCCCTACCTAAAACACTTTATGTTGCTTGAAAAACTGTAGTTGGGGTAATGTGAAGGGAAATATGGATCCTTTCCCCTAGAATATTCATGCAATAAAATATTCCGAAGTCAATGGTGAGGGCTATTGGATTTCAATAAAATAGTGGGAGACTAATAAGTATTAATTTATTTATTTGTCTCAGTTTTGTAATAAAGTACTAAAACATTACACATCTTAATTTGTAGAAACGACATGAAAATGACTTCAAACATATCATTTCGAACCATACTCGAGAATGAAAACCTTCTCACCAGCACAAATTTCCAAGAGTGGCTGAGGTGTTTACGTGTCATCCTTCGCCACGAAAAGAAAACATTATGTGCTGGAAGATCCTATTCTAGTAGCACTTGGGAAAGAAGATAGTGATGAGGAATTATCTCTCTATATGATACACATGGATTATGCCATAGATGTCTAGTGTTTCATGGTATCTGCCATGTCCAATGAGCTCTTGAAGAAACATGAAAACATGGACGTGTATAGCATGATGTCTCACCTTAAGGATCTCTACCAATAGAAGGAAAGACAAGAGAGGTATGAGATCTCCAATGATTTATTTACAACTAATCTTGGAGAGTATATGCCAGCTGGGGCTCATGTAGTCAAGCTTACTAGCTACATTGAATGCCTGGACATCTTAGGGATTAAATTCCCAGATGATTTGCATACAGATCTTATCCTATAATCACTGCCCAAGACCTTCTCAAGATTCATTGTCAATTATAACATGAGCGGCAATGAGAAGAGTCTATCAGAGATTCTAACCTTGATTCGCCAGGTAGACAAGGACATGGGGCGTGACAAACCCACAGTCCTTATGCTGAACAAGAAAAAGAAGGACAAGGAAAAGGGTCTATAGACTTATAAAGATTCTGATTCCCCCGAGCACCGTCCCTCCAAGAAGGGGAAGTTCAAGATCCAGGAAAAGGAATGGGAGGCGGTGTGTTTTTCATGTAGCAAGCAGGGCCACTGGAAGAGGAACTGCACCCAGAAGCATGGGGACGCTAAAGGTGCATTCGTTATCAAGTGGAATCATTCCATTTCTACACATTGGGTATTAGATACAGCTTGTGGGGCTCACAACTGTATTCAAATGCAGGAACCATGTAGATTTAGAAAGATTTCTAGAGGAGTGGTGGATCTTTGAGCTGCCAATCGCTCAAGGATGGCTGCATTGGCTATTGGCGATTACCACCTATCATTGCCAACTAGAATGATTTTTGTTTTACATAACTGTTATTATGTGCCTAGTGTTACCAATAACATAATTTCTGTATCTTGTTTGGATATGGATGGATTTATTTTCATGTTTGGAAATAAGGCCTGTCTCTTTTATAAGAACAATGTATGTTATGGTATGGAACATTTAAATAATGGTTTGTATGTATTAAATTACGAAAAACAAGTGTTGGAAATCGATAAAAAAACAAACTCACATGACTCATACATCACCTAGTTGTGGAATCACCGTCTTGGTCATGAGAATGAGAATCGCTTGACAAAGCTCTACCAAGATGGCTATTTAGACTCTAATATGCTAAAAACACTTGATAGATGTCATGGTTGTTTATAAGGAAAAATGAGATATCCAATTTTTATTGGACAGGGTGAAAGGGCCACAAAGCTTCTAGGATTGGTACGCAAATATGTGGGTGGACCATTTCTGGTAGATGATAGAGGTGTATATTCTTACTTCATTACTTTTACTAATGATTTGTGTATATATTTCTATGTCTACTCAATGAGGTATAAGTCAGAGGCCTTAGATAAATTTAAGGAATTCATGAATGAAGTAGAGAATCACCTTGGTAAGAAGATAAAGAATATTCGATCGGATCGAGGTGGAGAATATCTGAACCAAGATTTCATCGATTTTCTATGGGAGTCTGGGATTCTATCTCATCTCACTCCTCTTTATACACCACAGTGGAATGGTGTTAGTGAAAGGAGGAACCACACCTTGTTGGACAAGGTGAGGTAGACGATGAGTCATATGGATTTTCCATTATCCTTTTGGGGATATGCATTACAAACTGCAGCATACACATTAAACCGAGTACAAACAAAGGCGGAAAATGGAATTCCCTCAGATCTATGGAATGAAAAGAAACCCATTTTGGCACACACACAAGTATGGGGATGTGAGGCATTCGTTAAGGCCACCTCAGGAAACAAAATATCCCCCCAGGGCACGAGGTGTATATTTATAGGAAATCCCAAGGAAACAAAAGGATATTACCTATATAACCCTTTAGAAAAGAAAGTGAATGTCATCAGACAAGCCATATTTCTTGATAGGGAGAACATTCTCAAGAAGGATAGTGGGAGAAAGATTGACTTCGATGAAGTTGATGCTCAAGAAACACAAGAGTTGGTATAAGAACAAGTTCCACAGGTCCCCGTGGAAGAGGTTCCAGAAACACAAGTACTCCATAGGAGCTCAAGAGAGGTATGGGAACCAGAGAGATTTGGTTTCCTAGTCACTGAGGATGGTGAATCATTATTGTTGGATAATGATGAACCTCTCTCCTACAAGGAAGCAGTAGAAAGATCCGAGGCTGCAAGATGGCTTGAAGCTATGAATTCGGAGATTGATTTCATGTATCAGAACCAAGTCTGGGTTTCAGTCGGTGAGCCAGTTGATGTAAAGCCTGTTGGATGCAAATGGGTATTCAAGAGAAAGCTGGACATGGAAGGTGAAGTTAGCTCCTATAAAGGAAGTCTAGTTGCTAAACGGTTCAGACAACGCCAATGAATTGACTATGATGAAACCTTCTCACCAGTTTCCATGTTTAAATCCATAAGAATCATACTGGACAAAGCATCATACCATGACTACGAGGTTTGGCGAATGGATGTCAAAACAACATTCCTTAACAGGAACCTTCATGGAGATGTCTATATGACAAAACTAGAAGGGTTTGTGACACTAGGTGAAGCCAAACGGGTTTTCAAGTTGAATAAATCCATTTATGGATTAAAAAAAGCATCTGGGTCATGGAAAATTCGATTTGATGAAGCCATAAAGGAATTTGGGTTCATTAAGAACGAATGTGAGCCATGTGTTTATAAGTGGTTTAATTGGAATGCCATCGTTATCCTTGTAGTATATGATGACGACATATTGCTTATAAAAAATGATGTACTGGTCTTACAGTCAGTTAAGGACTTGTTAAACTAGTGTTTCTCCATGAAGGACTTGGGTGAAGTATCCTACATTCTAGGGATCATGATCATTCGTGATAGATCGAAGAGGCTACTTGGAATAAGTCAGGGTACATACATTGACCAGATACTAAAAATATTTAGTATGGAACAATCCAAGAGGGGATTAGTTCCAGTGTCACATGGCCTACATCTTTATAAGAAAATGTGTCCCCAGACACAACAAGAGAAAGATAGAATGAGTAAGATCCCATATGATTTGTCTATAGGATCCATCATGTATGCCATGATATATACTAGGCTTGATGTTGCCTTTGCACTGATCATGGTAGGAAGATATCAAGAAGATCTAGGATAACATCATTGGACTGCTATTAAGACTATCCTTATGTATCTGAGAAGAACTAAGGATATGTTCCTGGTTTATGGAGGAGACGAGGAGCTTGTCATCAGAGGGAATGATGATGTTGGTTTTCAGACAGATCAGAATGACCTGAAGTCACAATATGGATATGTTTTCTATCTCAATGGAAGATCTGTGAGCTGGTAGTGTTCAAAGTAGCCAGTTGTCGCCGATTCTACAGTGGAGTCCGAATATATAGCGGCTTTTGATGTAGCCAAGGAAGCCGTCTGGATTCTGAACTTTTTCAAGGAGATTTATGTGGTGCCTCGTAGTAAAGATCCCATTATATTGCATTGTGATAATACTACAACAGTGGATCATGCGAAAGAACCAAGGTCACATCAAAGTAAAATGCATATACTCTGAAAGTATCACCTATTGAGGGATTTCTATCAAAGGGGTGAAGTTTCAGTGAGCATATTGTCCATGGAAGTAAACGTAGTGGACCCCACGACTAAAGGCCAATCTCAGCAGAAGCATGAATATCATGTGAGAGCTAGCAGGTTAAAGGTTGTTAGCATTTGGATCTAGTCCATGTGGGAGTTTGTTGGAGTTGGTGGCCTATAAAAAACTACTTTTTACTTTATTCATTAATAAAAGCCTTATCACATCTTGGTTGTTCTTATAGGTGACAATGCATGTGATAATGTCCTATGGATAGCTGTTGCATTAAAGGTTCATAGCAGATCCCTGCTATGATGAGAACCCGGAAGTGCCATAACACTATTCATGAATATATGTTCTATTTACCGATGATATTATTTGAGGGACACAAATAATACAGGCCATTAGGGGTGAGAACTCATATAACATTGAGGCATCATCTCATGGTGTGTGGCCTTGGTAATATCCATGAAGATTTTATGAGAACAACATCTGCCAGTAGGAAATCCACATTTCATAGTGTCATTTTATGTTCCTATCTACGGACGTGTGTATTGATACTTAAACTGTAAGATTATTATTAATGGGTATTACAACTCATGCACTTAGATGTATTGACGAAAACTGTGACGACACACTGTTCACAGTGAGGTAGGATACGTTGGGTTTGTCACGAGTAATACTGCATTAATAGATAATACGAGACAGGATTTTTCCCTTCTATTCCATAATGGAAGTAGATATCCTAGTCCCAATGATGGAATTGATATATCCTAAATAAATCCCTGGCCTTGGTAAGGTATGGGAGAGTTCGATTCAGGAATGTCAAACAAATAATAATTGAGCACGTGTGTTGTTGACACTAGCATGCAACCCGCTTGATTCGAGATATCGTGAAAAATTGATTATATTACACGGTAAGAATTCGTATGAGTTGACACATCATTGTGGCATTAACTTCTTTCTATATGGGTTCCTTGGCGTGTTTCTAGACGCTAACCTTGGACATTAGGCCGGCTCCTACTAATGCCACTGAGAAAGAGGCCTAGAGGGTCACACACTAACTGTGTCCATGTATCTCAGTTAAATATTAATTTAAAATGTTAAATAAAGATTATTCCTTACTATGGTTTAATAATTATTCAAGGATTCCAGATCACATTTATTTCGACACTAGTTATTCGAGAGAATATATTGTGGATAAAATAATATTTATTAGCAAGTGAGGCAGTTATATTTATTTAGGAAATAAATAACAATTTCTGAATGTCTAATAAATGTGGTGGAGGAAATAAAGGAAAATAGAAAATAAAAGTACACATCGTGTATTAATGATTACACACCATGTAGTTTTTCAATTCAGGATTTTGAGGATATAATATTGTTTTATTAAATGATATTTATTATAATCAGCATGGGCGAATGTCATGGAATTAATAATTCTACATGGGGGTTTTCTATAAGAGTTAATGAAATAAATAAAACGTGTAATGCATTTATTTATTGTCATAACTCTATAACCTCAAATTCGATTATAAATATCCTCACAACCCCAACACTTTTTGACAAGAGAATCGTTGTGCACAACAACTCTGGATAATTCTTTCAAGGCCGAATGAACTCCTTCATCCAAGAACTCTCTCAAGACCGAGTGACCAAGGCGATCAAAGGCGGACATTGCAAGTGAAGGTTCATCCGTGCTAGCTCCTAGAGATACCTTCGGTGACGTTCGGAGATATGTGGCACACGTGTGGATCACCTCTAGGGGAATCCTACACATGGATTCTACGACGTAACGGCGGATCATAGGATTGTGACCAGAGACATCAAAGAAGAAATAATTCTACCAAGTTAATTCTTGTGAATTAATTAAATTAATTATAACTAACATATGATGATCCAATATCTATGGTTTCTGGATTCCCCCTTAAGTTTTTCATTCCTCATTCTATTCTGAAGATTCTACATTTTACATCGTGATGGATCTCGGATTGAACATTGTTTAACGTTAAAAATAATGTTTGGAAAACCCATCAATGTGCTTCTGCTGCGCCTGGAACCTACAAAAAAAATAGGTAAGGTCAGTTCCAATTACAAGAAATGTTTTAGTATAATTGTGAACCAAATAGAAGGGAAATGGTATGGAGTAAAATTAACCCATGAAATAACCATAGGATTATAAAATAGATTGTATAAAAATGTAAAATCACATAAAATATCAACAACATGAAATATCAATATAGAAAATCTTTTTTCAAAAGGGTGATTGGAAAATAAATATTTCCCCTAGACAGCTCATTAGATAGATGTGCTCTACCAACCTGTTTAATCAATTTATATTTTTTATACATATTAACATGATCATTAATCCTATTTATTTTACACAAAAAATCATTTATACATCCTTATTATATATAATTTATTTATATTCATTAAAATAAATATTCAGGTGTTAATTATTTCATTTTCCACACATGATTTAGTCTTGTAGTTGTAGTCGTTCCACATTTTTCATATATTCATCATGTAGATAGTTTACTTCAAAATTAATAAGATTTAATTGGATTATTTATGGAATAACAAGGTAATTTCATCAATGATATGGTGATGGTATACATGTAATGCATAAAAATATTTCATTGTGATTATTATGTGGATATAATAATTGAAGTTATTCATGAATACACATTGGATTATTCAAATTGATGAATTATAAAAACAACCTACATTTTATATATTCAAATAATAATAATAGTAAATATGTCTCCCTATTCATTAATGATGTATATAATATAACACCATTATTGGAGGTGGTAAAACGGGACCCAAAACAATCCCTTTCTAATGATTTAATGATTAATAAGATATTTTTACATAGTAATAAAATCACTTTTATATAAGATTTATGAATCTAAAAAAATATTAATTTAATAAATTCTACTAAGGAAGTGGTGGATCAATAGTTTAATTATCAATTATTATGTATATGATTAAAATTATGTTGGATACATGAATATTGACCTTGAGAGCCTCTTGGAAATAATGAATTTGAAATTCCATCTCATGACTAAATGAACTAGTTAGGCTTGACCCACCACATCAACTGACCTGATTTTACACTTTAATTAAATGGAATTCATGAATCCCATAGAAAAGATATAGTTCATGTTGATCATAAATGTACTCCTTCAAAATTATTGTAGCATTTTATTAATAAGAAAACAAAAATTGACACCATCTAGGATATAAAAAGAAAAAAGTATACGTCAAACATCCATGAATAAAATAAAGAGTCTAAACATAAAAGGTATAACCATTAGATTAATCTCTAATAACACTAATATAAAAACTAAACTACACAAAGATATCAACTGAATGTTGAGTCAATATAGTTTTCCTTATGACTTTTCCATTCCTTCATGTTTTGAAAATCACACACACCTTATCTTAAGGAAAATCTCTTCTTACCCCTTGTTTCATTTTCTAAGGAAAATTTCCTTTCTCAAGGAAATTTATTCTTACATTGTTTTCATTTTTCAATCACATTTTTTTCTAAGTGTAAAATTCAGATTGTAACTAAAAACCTCAGAACCATATAATACTTTGATATGAAGAATTCTGTTTAAAACTCCGAATTCTGGACTCTGAACTTCTATGAGTTCAACTCTGAACTCCTACAAGTTCCACTCCGAACTTCTACCAGTTCGACTCCAAACTTCTACTAGTTTTAGTCCAAAATTCTATGAAAGCCACTGAAATACCCTATGAGAATATTCCCATTCTGAAGTCTTTGTTGCTTGAAAATTTATAAGAGACTCCGGGGAATAATTTCATAATTCCGGAAAAATCTCAAGAGAGGTTGATGTAGAAAGGGAAGTTGAGAAAGAAGTAATGAAGAATGTTAAGAAAGTTGTGGAGGAAGTTCAACAAGATGAGATGAGTGGATGTTCTGATGATGTAATTAGGAAAATCGAAGAATATCAAGAAAAGGAAAGTGCTTCCGAGGAGTTTTCACTCTGTACTTCTCAAGTCGAATCTTCAAAACTTGATACACCCACAGATAATGAGAAAGTAGAAGAAGAGGTGAAAAATCCATCTGAAGAAGAAAGTCATAATCATGACTTTATTCATCCTGAAGACATTGAAGCTAGAGATGAGAAAGAGAAAGTTAATGAAGAAAAGATTGTACAATTATATGAGAGTGAGCATGAATCTCAAAAAGAAGAGGCCATTCTGAGAACCAGTAAGGGTAAGCAAGTAGCTATTGAGACCCCAACGAAAGATATCATAAAGATGAAGAATGTTGGAGGCTCTTTTAAAAGGAAGCTGGTGGAAATATAAGAAGAACATTCTCCTAGAATTTTTTTTTATTCAGAGTCATCTGCATTAGGACATGATTTCTTGGTTGAGTCCCAAAAGAAATTGGTAGACACCATTCTGATCATTCCTACAATATACTCCATATTCCAAATTCTTCATCACAGCTTGAATCTGAAGTCAGAGTCCTTATCCATGTTAATGGATAAAAGTGTGAAGATTGAAGAAGAGCAAAAAATTTTTTATTAACTACAGGTCCACAGAAAGTCGTGCAGCAAAATAACTCTTTGGTCTAATAAAATTGGAGAAGATATGGAAGATCTTGATCAGTTCCAACTAGAAGTTATGGTATCATTTGGTACTGACGATGTCAAAATCAAATATATTTCAGACAGTTTTCAGGATAAGCTTAACCTAGAGAAAAATACTTGGATTCAATATGTCAAAGATCTAAATGGAATGATGAATTATGTTGATCAAGGTTTGAAATCATAAAGAAATCTCTGGACTGAGATGGAAGAGAATATAGTGAAGCAAGAAGAGTTTCTGAAGGCTCGGGCAGATTCCCTGAAGGCTCTAGAGGATAGAATCACAACCATAAAAAAGAAAGCCGAGGAGTATCATAAAGAGCTCAAAAATATGAAGACAATTGTGAGGAAGCTCTTTCCCAAGGAAAAAAGAAAAAAAATATACTCAATACTATCATTCATTGCATATTATTTTTCTTGTAAAAATTCATCCCATTATAATAGAATTTTGTTTTCTTGTTTATTTTGGTTGTATTTACTAATGTTTCAGGTACTTTATTGTTTTTCCATTCCCTCAAAATTTATTTTGAAAATCATAAAGGGGGAGAAGGAAAAAGAACTCAAAAGGGAGAAGGAAAAATCTAAAAGGAAGAAGATAAATTTATAAGTTAAGAAAAAATATCCTTAAGTAAAGGGGAATTCTCATTTCGAATTCCACATTCAAATGAAATCTCTCATTCCAGAAATCTAGTATATGATCATTAGAGTTTCAAGGCCTAAGGGAGAGTTAGTCGTATTAACCATTGTCCATAAACAAAGGGAGATAAGCTTTAATTTCAAAGTCTAGGAATTTATTCTATGTTCTTTTATTCTTTTTTGTAAAGATGTTTGTTCTCCCCAAAAAGGGGGAGATTGTTGAGACAATACAGTTTTCCTTATGAATTTTCAATTCCTTCTTATTTTGAAAATCAAAAACACCTTATCTTAAGGAAAATCTCTTTTTACCCCCTGTTTCATTTTCATAAGGAATATTTCCTTTCTCATGGAAATTTATTCTTACATTGTTTTCATTGTTCAATAATTTTTTTTTTTCTAAGTGTAAAATTTGGATTGTAACTAAAAACCTCTGAATCATATAATACTTAGATATGAAGCATTCTGTTTAAAACTCTGAATTCTGGACTCCGAACATCTATGAGTTTGACTCCAAACATCTACTATATCGACTCCGAACTTCTACTAGTTCGACTCCATACTTCTATGAGTTCGACTCCGAACTCCTACTAGTTTGACTCCGAAATCCTACTAGTTTGACTCTAAACATCTATGAGTTCGACTCCGATCTTCTATGAGTTCGACTCAGAACATCTAAAAGTTCATGTAAGAACTCTGTAAGTTCATGTTCTGAATTCTTGTGAATCTAGACTCCAAATTTCCTTGAAATTCAGGCTCTGGAATTCGATAGAATTAAGGTTCGGAATTCCTACAAAACAGAATCCGAATATCTTATTATTATTGACTCCAAATTCTATTTTTAGTTAGACTAATAACTTTCATATTTTTCTTACATTCCAAACAATTATTTATTTTCATTTAGAACTTCAGTTTTACTTATACTTATACTTGTTCTAATATAAAACGATGTCGTGCCATCAATTATTAACTAATTGTTGTTTGAGTGACACGTATATAGGTCCCTCTGAAATTCAAGGAGAAATAAGACTTTTGGAGGAGGGAGCTAACCATGGGAGCTTCACATATAAATAGGAGCTCATTTGAATATTATTAGCACGTTTGAAACTTTTGGAATTTTGGTGATCAGAACTTCATGAAGTGATTTCTAGAGAGAGAGGCTCCTATAAACTCTCAAAGCTTCATGAAAAAATTTTGAACATCTTTTTCAGACTTTTTCTTGTGAAGACTTGATTTGTGTGACTCCGATTTTTTCTGATTACAATCAAGGGCTTCCGGGGATAGGAAGATAGAGGTGTCGACAAACTAATAGTTGAGGGCATGTAGGGATAGCAAGATAGAATCCGATCTTCATATAGAGGTCTTACGCTATTGTTGTTAAGACAGACTTTCTTGAAAATATAAATCAAGGGACATCTTATCTAGGGTTGTTGGATACCCTTCTCTTTGGGTTAAAAGAGTTATTGTTTGTTACTTTTAGTTTTATTACTTGTTTTTCTGCTGCACTTTGTATTGTTAAGGAAAGTATAACTTTCTTATACATCCTTACTTGTACTCTGATTTAGTTAGATTCTATATACTTTAAGGTTGATTCTTAGTTGGTGTAAACTTTTGTTAAGTTTCATTTCTAGAATCACTTTTCCAGAATCTCTCAAGTCCTTTGAACTTTGAGGTGCAGTGAATTTTGGTTATGAAAAATTTACTTAAGGATTTTTAAAAGTAAAATTCACCCCCTCTTTTATTTGATCATCTCATACATATATATTCAATCCTACTTTTGGTATTATAGAGTATATTATACTCACATACCATCATAAAAATTGGTATCAAAGGATTGGTTCCATCTGAATTAATCTCACAATTAGATTTAGTGGGTTTTTTCATAACATTCGGAATTGAACATTCAGATTCATATTTCCGGATTCATACTTTTTGGAATCTATTTTTCGGAATCATAGTTCAGATTAACTTTTCTCTTAGAGATTTAATTTCTTTCTTGCTTAGGATATTTTCTCTTGTTTACAAAATTATTCTTCTAGCATGTTTGTGGGCCAAAGTTTTTCTTAAGGATGACAGGCTTGAATGTTCATTCTATCGACAACCTCAATCCTATTAGAACACCTATCTATGATGGTAATTACTACGAGGATTAGAGAAATCGTATGAAGAGTTTCATTATCAATACTGGGGAAGATAACTTTTTCATGCTTACCAGAGGATACAAAATTCCTGATAAAGACGTTAGTGCCTTTACTAATCAAGAAAAGCATGAATTCCAACTGAACTATAAGGTACACAATACTTTTCTTTGTTCAATGACTAGGAACATATATAGCCAAATTTCTTCTTGTGAAATAGCTAACTGTATATGGAAGATACCTGAAGTTACACATTTTGGTACATCTAAAGTGATTGAGACTAGAAGATCCATGCTCAGAGATGAGTATCATGGTTTTAATTTTCCTTATGAAGAACAAATTTGTATGGTGAAACAAAGATTCATGACAGTTGTAAATAGCTTACAATCTATTGGAGAGAAAGGTCTTGATGATGACGCCGTTGTTGACAAGATCATAGACATCACACTCAAGGAGTGGGAATCAAATAGAACTGTTATATATGGAAACAGAAAGTTTATTCAAATTTCTCTTGATGAACTGTTTGGAACTCTTCTTCAACATGAGACTAGAATGAAGAGAGATTCTGACAACATAAGGAAGAATAATGGGAATGGTATTGTTGCTTTTACTACAACCTCAAATCACATAAAAGATAAGACTCCTGAGATAGTGACTAGAACTAAATATAAGAAGGTTTATATCAAATCCGAATCTAGTGAGAGTGGAGTCTCAGAAAATGTGTTAGCTAATGTTTCTTGAAGGATGAACAAGATAGCTGGACAGTTAAATTTACAATCCAAGTATAAAAAGAATGAATGGATAGAGAAGAACGATTCAGAGGTTGCATGCTATGAATGAAAGAGATCTGGACACATAAGACCGGATTTTCGTTTGATCAAGAAGAAAGAATGAAAGAAAATGAATTCTGAGAGGAAAATGAAGAAATTTTAAAAGCTAAAGCTAAGAATGTTCTGAAAGAAAATGAAACCTGGAATTCCAGTGGTGGTGACTCTTTAGAAAAACCATCAGATTATGAATCTTCAGGACAGAAGCATCTTGGTCTAATAGCCAGACTACCAATTAAAAATTAAGGATTTATGGCTATGGTACACAATACGGAATCCTTGATGAACGTTTCTCTAAATGCTAATGATAGTAAATATTATAACTCTTCTGATGAAGAATCCTCTTCTGATAAAGAAAATACTTTACCGACATATGATGAAGTTTCAAGGTTTGCTGAACTTCTTGATATTGAATACTCAAAACTCATGAAAAATATTTATAATGGAAATTCTAGGAATACTATTCTTAATAAGGAAATATCATATCTTTCTAAAGATCTTGATATGAAAATGCTGATTTTGAATGAATTTCAAAAAATATTGATGAAGAAAGCTCTGAGAAGAATAAACTTTCTAAAGATAAATAAAACGTAATTTCTAAGAAAAATGTTTTCGAGCCTAACTATATCTCAAAATAAGATGTTTTTGAAGACAAGAACATAGTTATTAAACTCAAATCCGAAATATTTTCTTTGAGGAAGTGTTTGTCAAACATTAACCTAGGTAAAGAAAATTTTGATAAAATGTATTCAAAAATCTGACCTCGAAGGAATACTTCTGGATTTGGTTACACTAGTTCTAAACCAATTTTTAGTAACAAATACATTGTTCCTCAAAGTGCCCCATTTTGCACAAAGTGTCAATGTGGTGGTCATTGGAAAAATAATGGTCCCTTAAACAAAACCCAATATTTAAGACTTCATAAGGCTTAAATTTTTATGAAGATGTGGGTATTAAAAATTTTTCTTTCTGAAATTTCCAGATCCAAGCCAGTCTGGATTCCGAAATCCTAACTTTTTCTTATTTTCAGGAAAATAGAGAAAGTACCAACAGCAATACTTGGTACATGGATAGTGGATATTCCCGACATATGAATGGTAACAATAACTATTTCTAGAAGATTATCAAGACGAAATGGGGAAAAGTAACTTTTATAGATAATGCTCAGGGAGGAATTATTGGTATAGGTAACATCGTTCATCTTGTAAAAACATTGATTTCAAATGTTTTATTTGTTAAGGGTCTTAAGAATAACCTCATTAGAATAAGTCAGTTAAGTGATGAAGGATACCTTATCAATTATTGGAATGATAGGTGCTTTGTACACAATTCCAAAGAAGAATTTATTCTCTCTACCAATAGGAAAGATAATGTTAACACACTAAACTTATAAGAACTTAGGAGGAAAGTCATACATTGCCTTTGTGCAATGGAAGAAGATTCTTGGTTGTGGTGTAAAAGGTTAGGACACTGTAACCTTAGGAACATATGCGAACTTTCTATGAAAGGTTTAGTTAAGGATCTACCGGGTCTTAGATTTGATTCTTCAATGGTTTGTGACCCTTGTCAATATGGAAAGAAACATAAATCAAATTTTAAATCCATTGGTGAAGTCTCAACAACTGATGCACTGTAGTTGGTCCACATGGATCTTTTTGGTCCAACACAAACTAGAAGCATTGGGGGAAAGTATTACGTATTTTTCTTAGTTGATGATTACACTAGATTTACATGGGTCTATTTTCTAGCAAAGAAGTCTGAATCATTTTCTTATTTCAAATGTTTTAGAGCCCATGTCAAAATTGAGAAAAACCTTCCATTGAAAACTATTCATAGTGATCATGGAAGAGAATTTCAAAATTCTGATTTTGAAACTTTTTGTAGTAGAAAAGGTATTAATCACAACTTCTCAGCACCCAGAAAACCTCAACAAAATGGAGTTGTTTAAAGTTGAAATAGAATTATTCAAGAAATAAATAGAACTATATTGAATGAGTATTCTGTAGCCAAACATTTTTGGGTTGAAGTTTTAAGTACTGCTTGTTATACAATAAATTGAGTTTTGATTAGACCATTTCTAAATAAAACTCCTTATGAATTATGGAATGGTAGAAAACCTTGACTTTCTTACTTTAAGGTTTTTGGTTTCATAGTATTCATTATGAATATTAAAGATAATTTACACAAATTCTCACCAAAATCTGATGAATGAATTTTATTAGGCTACTCCACAACTTCTAAGGCTTATAGTGTTTTTAACAAAAACACTTGTACTGTTGAAGAAACAGTACATGTCAAATTTGATGAAACTAATCATTTTTTAAACAACCTCAACCTCCATCCTTGGATGTATTTTAAAAAACTGATTATCAACATATGATAGAAAATCCTTTTGATAAGGAAAATGTTCAAGAAGTCGAATCTGAAACATTTACTCCAAAAGATTTCCTACCCTATGTTGATGAACAAGTTTTACAAACCAAAAATCAGTCATTTCTAAAGAATCATCCGAGTGATAGCATCATTGGTGATGTCAATCAACCTGTATGGACTAGAAGTTCCTTAAGAAATGATGTAGAACATCTATCATTTTTCCCAATTGGAACCAAAAAGAACTAATGATGCTTTAAGTGATGATGATTGGATTAACGCCATGTAAGATGTACTAAATAAATTTGAAAGGAATAAAGTCTGGAGCTTGGTTGATAGACATAAGGAATTCTGTAATTTGAGTAAAATGGGTCTTCATGAATAATTATGATGAAAATGGAGTCATCGTTAGGAATAAATCTAGATTGGTTGCTAAAGTTTATAATCAATAGAAGGAATAGACTATAATGAAATCTATGCTCCAGTAGCTAGACTTGAATCTATTTGTATTTTACATTCCTTTGCAGCATTCTTAAATTTCAAGCTCTTTCAAATGGATATGAGATGTGCTTACCTTAATGGTTATGTTCAAGAAGAAGTGTTTGTTGAACAACCTCCTTCCATTGAAGACACAAAACATCCTGGTCATGTTTTTAGACTTACAAAAGTTTTTTATGGACTTAAACAATCCCCTAGAGCTTGGTATAACAGACCTACAATATTTTTGAATCAAAATAACTATTTTAAAGGAAATGTAGATCCAACCCTTTTTATAAAGAAAGATAAGAAAAATGTTTTGAATGTTCAAATTTATGTTGATGACATTATATATGGTTCAACTCAGCAATCTCTAACTGATTACTTTTCGGATCTAATGAAATCATAGTTTGAAATGAGTATGATGGGTGAGTTAACATTTTTCCATGGTTTTCAAATTTCTCAAAAACCATAAGGAATCTATATTTACAAACATAAGTATATTAAAGATATTCTTAAAAAGAATGGATATGAAAACACTAAAAGTATTAGTACTCACATTGGTAACTCAAACACACTTGATCTTGATGAATCTAGAAAACCAGTGGATCAAACATATTTTAGAGGTAGGATAGGAATCTTAAAATACATTACAGCTAATCATCCAAACATAATGTTTTCAGTATGCTTATGTTCAAGATATCAATCTAATCCTATGGAATCTCATATAAAGGTAGTGAAAATAAATTTTCACTACTTAACGGTATCCATGGATCTAGGAAAATTTTATACTTTTGGAAATGATTTTATCTTAAAACATTTTTCAGATACTGACTTTGGTGGGTGTAGAATGGATAGAAATATTACATCTGGAACTTGTTATTTCTTAGCAGATTCATTAGTTTATTCATCATGCAAGAAGAAATTTTTTTTAGCACTATCCACTACTGAAGTTGAATATATAGCAGTTGGAAGTTGTTGTGCTCAAGTGTTGTGGATGCAACACACACTCACAGAATATGGTATGATTCTTACCAAAACCCAAATCTTGTTTGATAATATAAGTTCCCTTTCCCTCAGTAAAAACCATGCACATCACTCTCGTGAAAAACACAAAGATATTAGGAATCACTTTCTTAGGGATCACACACAAAAAGGAGATATTATTCTTCAGTTTATCGGAATCCAATATCAACTTGCTAAAATTTTCACAAAATCTCTACCCTCTGATAGATTTGAATACATAAAACAGAAGTTAGGAATGATAACCATAAGGTAATCTTATTTAATTAACTTCTTTTTGAACCAATCTCGTAACAGTAACAAACCATTTTTAATTGTGGGAGTATATTTATTTGTGAGTTTTTCAAAAAAAAATTCATAATGAGTTTTTCATAAATTTTCATAATAAAATTTTCGTACTGGAATTTTTTTTAATGATGTTTTTGTACTGGAAATTTTCGTAATGAAGTTTTCATACTGGAAATTTTCATAATGAAGTTTTCGTACTGATTTTTTTTCAATGACAATTTTCGTAATGGAAATTTTCGTAAGGAGAATTTTCGTGATGATAATTTTCATAATGGGAATCTTCGTACTCATAATTTTCATAATTTAGTTTCCATACTCAATGTTTTTAAAAAAAAACTTTTAAATTTTATGTTTTTTCATAGTACGCTTTTCGTATTGAGTTTTTTTGTAGTAAAATTTTCTTCAAGAAAAATATTATCTATTACGAATAAACATCCTATCCAATCCGAAAGGTATGACTTCCTTACTTAAGTTTTCATAGTCATTTTTACTTGTTGTTATTTTCTATTGAATTTTAATTTTTCAGATTCGTTTTTCCTTAAATCCATTTTTTTTAAAACCTCAAAAGATCAGATTCAAGATTTCTTTGAGGGCATGTTTTCAACCGTCAGATCATATCAGAGTGTTTTACAACTGTTATATTGGTTTAGGAAGGTGAAAGGTCACTTCCATCACCTATATAATGGACCCCTGATGGTTTTCCCACATCAGTTATCAGGCTCTTGCGTCTCGAAGCTCTACCTCTCAACAAAAGCCCGTTCCGAATGTCTCAAAGTTCTCTAGTCTGAATGTCGGCACAAGCCATTGAAAAGACTGAAAAGTTGATTTCGGAGTGGCTAATCTACAGGGAAAGGTTGGTGCATCCGAATTTTTTCAATAAGTATGATTATATCATTTCCAAGAATATAAAGCTCAATGGATGGGAAAGTATAGCTATTTCAAAGACGGAAGATCAAGATGTAGTTTATCCAGATCATCTTATATAATTCGATGAGTCAGTGTACTTATTTAAGGAATTTGAAGGTGAGAGGTTTTCATTCAAAGCCTATTTAAAAACCTACAAACTCTCTTACACTATGGCTAAAATCTTGTTGTGCTTATCATACGAAGGTGATGCCGAATTTTGTTCACACAAACTACTGGATGATTAGGGTAGTTTCAACAAGGTGACGGCTATGGAATGCCTTGGGCTCAAAGATGAAAATACAGCAAAGATTTCCCATCTATCTACCAACAACCAGATTCTACAATTATGGGTACAAGGCCTCATTGTTCCATGAAGGGGTGATAAGGATACCCTTAGGAAGATTGATATGTACATCTTAGATTTTTTGGTAAATCTGAGGAAGGTGAACTTTATGAAGCACATCCTTATCACGATTGAGAATATCAAGAATGGAAATATTAGAGATCAGATCATTATGTATACGGATTTTCTTTCTCATATAATAGTTCGGTGCCTAGAATCCTTCAAAATTCCTTGCAGCTCAAAGCCTAGGAATTTCAAAGTGATGCTGATTAGTGATGAAACCTTAAAGAGGGGGAATGTTGGATTTTTAAAACAGGCTGGTGAGTTATATGACCTTCCATAAGAGGAGTCAGAAGCTGTTATGGAAAATGTAGAGAAAGTTGAACCATCCAAAAAGGCCGGCAAGAAAAGGAAGTTGAAAGAAGTGGAAGCTGATGGTAAAACTCATAAGTCTAAGAAAGTTGAATATGCACCTCCTAAACCCAAGAAACAAAAATAATTTTTGGTTGAGGTTGTTGCAAAATAGAGGTAAGATAAGGGAAAGAGGAATGAAGGGGAGCTACAATTTGGCTTGGACCCTACTAAGGCAAATGACTTAAAAGAAAATGCTGCTGATGAGTTAGCGAAGCAAGCTAAATCGAAGAAGTTGAAGAAGAAGATGTCAGAGGCAGAGATTGTTCAATCTCTCTTGAATGCCACTGAAATATACTCTGAGAATATTCCCATTACAAAGTATTTCTTGGTTGAAAATTTACCAGAGACACCGGGGAAAAATATCATGACTCCGGAAAAATATCAAGACAAGGTTGATGAAGAAAGGGACGTTGAGAAAGAAGTAATGAAGAAAGTTCAGCAAGTTGTGTAGGAAGTTCAACAAGCTGAGATGAGTGCAATATCTAATGATGTAATTAGGAAAGTAGAAGAATCTCAAGAAAATGAATGTTCTTCTAAGAAGTTTTCACTATGGACTTCTCAAGATGGATCTTGAAAACTTGATACACCCGCAGATGATGTGAAATGCAAAGAAGAGGTGAACAAGCCATATGAAGAGGGAAGTCATAATCATGACTTTATTCTTACTAAATACATTGAAGCTCGAGTTGAGAAAGAGAATGTTGATGAAGACAAAATTGTGCAATTATCTGAGAGTGAGAATGAATCTCTAGAAGAAGAGGCCATTCTGTGAACTAGTAAGGGTAAGCAAGTAGCTGTTGACAGCCCAACGAAAGATATCATAAAAAAGAAGCATGTTGGAGGATCTTCTAAAAGGAAGCTGGTGGATATAGAAGAAGAAAAATCTCCTAGAATGTTTTTTGATTTGGAGTCATCTGCATTAGGAAATGATTTTGTGGTTGAGTCCCTAAAGAAATTGGTAGACACCATTCCGATCTTTCCAACAATAGACCCCAGATTCTAGATGCTTCAGAACAGCTTCAATCAGAAGTCAGAATCCTTATCCATGGTAATGGATAAATGTGTGAAGATTGAAGTAGAGTATAAAAATTTTCTTATCATCAACGAGGTCCACAGAAAGTCATGCAGCAAAATAACTCTTTGGTCTAAGAAAATTTTTGAAGATTTGGAAGATCTTGATCAGTTCCAACTACATGTTACGGAATCCTTTGGTACTAAGGATGTCAAAATAAAAAATCTTTCAGACAATTTTTAGGATAATCTGAACCTATAGAAATATACTCGGATTCAAGATGTTAAATATCTAATTGGAAAGAAGAATTATCTTTCTCAAGGTTTGAAATTAGAAAGAGATCTCCATACCGAGATGGAAGAGAAGATAGTGAAGCAAGAGGAGTTGCTGAAGGCTCAGGTAGAAGCCCTGAAGGCTCAAGAAGATAGAATCACAGCCCTAGATAAGCAAGCTGAGGAGGATCATAAAGAGCTCAAAAGACTGAAGACAATTGTGATGAAGCTCTTTCCCATGAGAAAAAACAAAATAGACTCAATCAGATCTTTTGTTGAATTTGATTTTCCTTATAAAAATTCTTCCAATTATAATAGAATTGTGGTTGCTTGTTTTGTTTGGTTGTATTTAATAATGTTTCATGTACTTTATTGTTTCTCCATTACCTCAAACACTTTTTGAATATCACAAAGGGGGAGAAGGAAAAAGAACTCAAAAGGGAGATGGAAAAATTTTAAAGGAAGAAGATAAATTTCTAAGTTAAGAAGAACTATTCTTACGTAAGGGGGAGTTCTCATTACGAATTATACATTCAAATGAAATCTATCATTCCAGAAATCTAGAATATGATTATTAGAGTTTCAAAGCCTAAGGGGGAGTTAGTCGTATTCACCATTGTCCATAAAAAAGGGAGATATGAACTAATTTCAATGTCTAGAAATTTATTCTTAGTCCTTTTATTATTTTTCATAAGGATGTTTGTGCTTTCCAAAAAGGGGGAGAATGTTGAGTCAATGCTATTTTCCATATGACTTTTCCATTATTTCATGTTTTGAAAATTACAAACACCTTATCTTAAGGAAAATCTCTTTTTACCCCTTGTTTCATTTTCTTGAGGAAAATTTCCTTTCTCATGGAAATTTATTCTTACATTGTTTTCATTGTTCAATCACATTTTTTTTCTTAGTGTAAAATTTGGATTGTAACTAAAAACCTCAGAATCATATTATATATAGATACAAATCATTCTGGACTCTGAAATTCAATGAGTTAGACTCCGATCTTCTACTAGATCGACTACGAACATCTACTAGTTCGACTCCGAATTTCTTCTAGTTCAACTCTGAAAATATATGAGTTCGACTCTGAACTCCTACTAGATCGACTCTGAACTCCTACTAGTTCGACAATGAACATCTATGAGTTCGACTCCAAACTTGTACGAGTTTGACTCCGAACTTCTATAAGCTCAACTCCGAACTCTCTAGGTTCGGGTTCTAAATTCTTGTGAATCTGGACTCCGAATTTCCTTAATATTCAGACTCTGGAATTCTATAGATTTTTGGTTCAAAATTCCTACAAAACAAAAACCAAAAATCTCTTTGTTACAAAATCCAAATTCATTTTTTAGTTAGACTATGAACTTTTATATTTTTCTTACATTCTGAATTTTTATTTACTTTCATTCTGAACTTCAGTTTTACTTATGCTTATAATTTTTCTAATATAAAACGGTGTCGTGCCTTCAGTTATTAACTAACCGTTGGTTTAGTGACACGTATACAGGTCCCTCCAAAATTCAAGAGAAATATCACTGTTTGAGGAGGGAGCTGACCGTTGGAGCATTGCCTATAAATAGGAGCTCATTTGAACATTCTCAGTACTTTTGAAACCTTAAGAATTTTGGTGATCAGAACTTCTTGAAGTGATTTCTAGAGAGAGAGTCTCTTATCAACTATCAAAGCATTGTGCAGAAAGTTTGAACAGCTTGTTCAAACTTTACCATGTGCAGACTTGCTTTGAGCGACTCTGATTGTTGCTGATTTTAATCGAGGGCTTCTAGGGATATGAAGATAGAGGTACCGACTACCTGATTGTTGAGGTATTGAGGGGATATCAAGACAGAATCCGATCTTGGTATCGAGGGCTTACCATAGTGTGGGTAAGACAGACATTCTTGAAAGTATAAATCAAGGGACCTCTTATCCGGGGTTGTTGGATACCTTTCTCTTTGGGTTAAAATAGTTATTGTTTGTTACTTGTTGTTTTACTAATTGTTTTTTTCTGCACTTTGTATTGTTAAGGAAAGTATAACATTCTTATAATTCCTTACCTGTACTCTGATTTATTTAGATTCTATATGCTTTAAGGTAGAATCTTAGTTGGTGTAAACTTTTTTTAAGATTCATTTCTGGATTCACTTTTCCGGAATCAAGAAAATCCATAGAACTTTGAGGTGCTGTGAATTTTGGTTATGAAAAATTTCCTTAAGGATTTTTAAAAGTACAATTCACCCCTATTGTATTTGAGCATCTCATACTTATATATTTGATCCTACTTTTGGTATTATAGAGTATATCATACTCACATTCCATCTTATCACTAAAATGATCAAATAGTACATATACATTTGTATTAGGAAACAAAGAATAAACTAAACCAAAATAGGTTATACATAACCATTAGAATAGGAAAATCAATAAGAAGACATTAAAACACTAATAACTAACTCTATTATATCAATGATCACTCAAAAAATCAAAAATCACCCCTCGACAGTCTAATATGAACATGATCTCCGGAGAGGAAACTATATCTAAATTAATCGTAGAAAAAAAACCTAAATGAAAAAATAATACATGCATTCCCCTAATAGTGTATGCAATGTGTGAGACAAAACAAATTAAAATGATTTCAGTAAAATAATTTTTATCATTTTATTTTGAAATATATTTATGTAATAATAGTTTGAATTATTACTGTGGAAATATTTTATTACATACATGCATTTTGAAATTAAAACTAAGGCCAAAACACATTTTAACACCATCACATACTATTATAAACCAATGTAAAATAAATAAATGTATTAAAAAATTAAAATTACTAAAGGGGGTCCTTTATGGATTTTAATAAATATATTACAAACCCCATTTCATCTTCAATATAGTATTTCTACACTGCCTTTTTACAAAACAAAAATCATTTTAATTACTAAATAAACATTCAAAACCATTTTCAAAAGTATATTTCAATGAAAAAATTATCTCTGAACTAAACATAGTTACAAGAAATGACACTAATAGGGAAAAGGAAAATAATAATCCATGAATGGTTTTGTATTATTAATAAATTATATGATATTCCAATTAGGTATACTCTGGTGTCCCTGATTAAATTTTTAAAAATATCTATTATTCCAATCAAAAAATAGCGACTATAACCCTAGTTTTTTCTATAATAACATGTATGTTTCTAAAAAATACAATCGAACTCATCGTTCCCCGAACCATATACCAAGAGAGATCATTTATTACAGTTAACACAATCCATACATGGAGTTTTCACTATCACACAACCACTAAAACAAGTCTATAAAAAGACCTATACATAATGATACAATCATTGAGTCCTATAGTTAATTAAATAGGTATTCCATGTAATTTATTAATGATAGTGAGAAAAATAATAGACCGTGATAAAAAACATAAAAAATATTCAATGATTTTGTAATAAATTTAATCTCACCTATTGCACCATCATAAGAAATAGTCTATTTTAATAATTATTACATAAGAATAAATATTAAATGATATACAACATACTCTATGTGGAATTAAAAATATCTGTTTCAATAAGAAATAAATTTTCCTCTCAATTGATCATATCATCTTTTACGATAAAATTTTTAATTTTCTAAAAAAGTTTGTTATAAAACATATTAAATTTTATAAATTCATTCATTAATTTATAAATATATAATTAAATCCTCCTTTTAGTCCAACCATTGATATACACATTTTATTACATTTAACATAAAAAACCTTTTTCATTTTAACCAATTAGTGATGTCAACCAATATTGAACTATTTAAAATTTTTTCTGAAAACAAATTTTCAACTAATTATTTACCCAAACTAGGTCAAGAACATTATAAAATATCGTTTCATTTATAAAAATTCATCAAAATCATTTCATGCAACAAATATTGAATGAAAAAATTTAGAAAACAAAAAAAATTGTTAATCACCTATCTGAGAAGTAATTCAACCCATGAAATATTTATCAATTCAATAACACATATCTCAAGATGTATATTATTAAATAAAATAAAATATTAAAACCCAATAAGAAATCAATAATATAAAATTTAATGGAAACAAAAAAAACCCCACCTCTAATTATTTTCAAAAAAAATTAAAATGTGGAACTTTTAGTGGTGAATTATTAACTATGAACAAAAACTTCCTCCTCAAGTCCTAAACATCCAATTTAAACAATGAAAACATCTTTGAATCCTATTACTTCCCAAATTATCAAATAATAATCACTAGATAAAACTAGAAAATGAATAAAATGGGTTTATATAATTAGATAATTGAGAAACATGATAGTGTGGGGGATTATTTGGAATAAACATTATAAAAATGATAAATAAAGGCCAAAAAATCAAGGAGGAGTTGAGGGAGGATCCAGTTATGTGTTCCATAGGTTTTTCATATATCATAGGGGATGAACGTTGGGGAAAATACCTAAATATGATTAAAATATTATTAAATTACCATTTATTGAAAACATGGGGGATTTCATGGTTTGGAATTTAGTTATCCATCCATGTGTGTCATAATTGATAAGCATAAAATAGTTACATAAATCAAATATATTTTTAAAAATTCCATGTACCAACTTTGAAAAACCCCAAAACTGTAATTTAATGTACTAGAGTATATTTATTCATATAGTTTCTATTAATCATGTTCTTGTAATACCCCAAAACCCCATGCTTAAAATACCAAACATGATTTCCATACGAACTTACAATAATGTTTCCAAACATTTTAAAAACTAGTCACCTAATATAGGGAAATAAAAAGTTGAATCAGTATCTATTTTATTAGTTTTCCACATAATCACTACTAAAAATATTCCAAAATACATTTTTTAGAATAAAAAATCATTCTATTCTATTAAATAATATAGAACTTCAAAAAACATAAATTACCACTAAATTATATAATAAATAAAATAATACTAACATATTGGAAGAGAAACATAGGTTATCAAACATGAGTTATAGTTATGAGCGATAGAATTTGGGTTTGGAATAAATTAAACATTTAATGTAAGACCATGATATTAATTTATGATATAATTTACATAAATCAATTTTTTATATTGATTGATATAGTTGAAAAGGTAAAACACATAGGTTGTAAGTAATTTTTTATAATGATATTTAATATTGATCGTCAAATTCACACCTATAATATTAACATGGGATTGTTTAAGATGACATAAATTAATGATTTCTTACTATAAATTTTCATTATCACTAGTATAAATGGAACAATCTATATAAATATTTATTTTTATTGAATTATATTATAATTATACGAAGATTTCGATTTCAATAAAACCTATAATTTTTAGTGGAAAATTATTTATGGGTTTATATATGATATAAATAAATTTATGGATCAAAATGGTGGTTATATGGTTTAATGGTTTCAAATGTATATTTTTGAATAGTTGTAGGAATCATATAGTTATAATATTAATTTATATTATGTAATCTATGACTTTTTGATCTTGAATAATCATAATGTATGTAAATATTAGAAGGGTAGATAGACGAAAATCATTTTTATAATTATATATATTCATTATATATATCTTTTTGGAAATTAACCTTCATCATTATATCTATGAATTCTTGTTTGGAAAAAAATGTCTACTTAAAATATTATGGAGAAGAATTTGACAAACTAGGATTGATGATATATATAAACAGATTTAATATGATATTTATATTATTTTAAAAAATTTATATTATTTACATTGTATAGAGTCATAACATGAAATATTCTTTGAATATATATATCATGTTTCATAGAAGTATTCATATAAAGATTCAATGGGCCTCTATTAATGTAAAACATTAATGGATAATAAAAATTTCAACTTTAATGTCAACAATATCCCTCATATATGCCATTTTAATATACAAAAAATAATTATTCAGATTATATGATAATAAAAAATTTGTTTGTATATGAAAATAGTGAATGTAACTAAATAATAGTTATGAATATTCTAAAGTACTAGTGACTAAATAAAAATGTATTCCTAATATCTTGACTAGAGTTTAATGTATCAGAAATTTTGTGTATTATTTTTTAAATTATAAGGAATTATTTCGAGACTAGACACCCTGAAAAAACAAGATTATGTGACCTGGTGAGCCTAAAATATAATTTTGAACTTTTTTAGGTCATTTTAAAAAACATGCGAGCAGGTTTTCCTAACATTTAAACTGATGCTCAGATTAAAAATATGAGGGTATCTTTGAACTCAGAATGGAAGGATTTTCATTGAATGGACCTAACCTCAATCTGTGTGGGTCATTGGAAAATTATTTTTTAGACCTTTTAAATAAAAAGTTAAAGATTAAATAAATAGGATTTATTTTATTTTTTTGAATTTTAAAATCATTACAGATTAGTGGTTTTTCAACCAAGAGAAACTGAATACATTGGATCATTAAATGAAACAGTGTAATGACTTCATAACAGAAATGTAACTGAAATAATGATTTGTGTTTCATCCATAAATAGCCATGTAGACAACACATGATTGTTAGTACAATTTAGGCTCTTCTCTGAATATCTGATGGGTGACTACGATGAATGCCACCCCCCCGAACAGATCATCAGTAACAATGATCGACCAATGACCGTAAATAAGGGATCGAGAAATGGAAAATGCATTGATGTCATTCATTACCAAAAAAACTATTTTTCCCAAGTCAAGGTTTTAATTGTGTTATTGTTTCTCCAATATTCATTGTAAAACAATGAACGTGGATCAACCCACGAGCATATTGATCCATGTATTTATAGTCCTTGTGGGAGGGTACTCTTTTCTCAGGATTTCATCTGTGATAAATTGTGATAGAAGATCAATATTTCATCTCATGTTTCTAAACCTATGACAAGGAGGGTATGAGCCAACAAGATCAAGGGTAGAGCCCCTCTTCCATGTGATTTTTATGCAATCTTTGTGGCCACATATTCAAAATGGAGGGTCGAGCCCCTCCTGAGTATTTTTGTTACTCATCCCAACATAGGATTCACCCACACATGTTGTGTCTTATGAAGAAGACCGCGACCTTAATGAGTGAAATGGAGGCCTATGACCCGGTGGTTCCTAGTGAGACCATATAGGCGGGGCATACTTCTATCGATTCTATAATCTACTCTACACTTACCGATTAGGTGGGGTTTTCCAGGAATGGATTTTAGAGTTTCCCTTTACATTCTAATTTTTAGTTCATCTTTTGTTATGTTTGTATTATTCCCCATTTGACCTACAGTTTATACTTTTACCCTGTGTTTGTTTAGTGGAATCTATTTTAACCATTTCAGCTTTGGGATGTGGTTGTGTGTGCTTGTGTACATGTACTCAGGAGAATTCCTCCCACTTACAGGTTGATGCCTTCTGCGCTAGTTTCAATCCCTTGGCCTTTGGGAGGCAGGTTTGGGGGTTGTCACAACATTTTCCCTGGGGTATGGTTCATGACAAAAAGGTATCATATGTGGTTGTTTCTACCTCAAATATTGGGAGTCTTTTTTTTGGGAAACAATGTCAAATGTTTCTTGTTCGACTTTCAGATTCAGGTAGTCCATTGTTGGCCCGACAACTGACGTATCTATACACCAGTACCTTGAATTATTCTTTTGGGATATATAAATAAAAACTCCTAAATGTATCATTTAGTAATTCAGTGTTCCGTCGTGTTCATCTTGAATTAGAGTCATGTAACACCCGAGACTTTTATGTTATATAAATCATCAAAGGAATATTTTTCTACACAACACTTGCTTGGCTTGCTTTACACGCAATCGCGACCTTCCTCGATAGCTTGCGTCGTACGCAATACCGAGTTTCACTAAACAACAATATGCTATTAAAACTAGCCGTTATGAATAGTAATATCCACTTTTTGAAAATTTATAAATTTTATTTTTCAAAATGGACTTCATTTTTGGACTCAAAATATCGAAATTATCCTAGGGTGAAATTTTGGTATTTTTCTGAAAACTTTCAATTTTTGATGAATAGTGAAACCACTAAGTGGTAGGTTAAAAACTGAATTTTGCATAAAACTTAATTTTACCGCTTCTGTGAATGGAATTTCAAAAATCCGACAGACACGGTTGATGTCAGTAAGTAAAATGTGGTTCAATGAGATAAAAATAATTTTTTGGTGAATAGTAACTTTTTACTATTTTTATCGCGGTTAATAGTAAATAGGGTAACTAAGGGTAAATATGATATTAATATTACCCTAACACATGTCCTAATTCTATTGGACAAGTGTAATTAGACCAAAAACAAACTTAGGAATAAAATATGACCATTTAGGCCCACTTGGATTAGATTAGGACATTTATTATTAATTTATTTAAAGAAGGGTTAAAATAGTTAAAATCAAAGTTTAATAAGTAAATCATTTTTAATATGGGGTTACACATAAGATAAATTCGATTGTAAATATTCTTTAGAAATCTAAAAATATTTCCTACATGATGGTATTTTATTTGTAATTTTTAGACATCAAATAATTTAATTTATTTATGACACAAAGATGATGCAGTAATTATCTTATTAATGAAATATTGACAAAATTGATAATATAAATACCAAAATAAATGTAATTTGAGACTTTTTATGAATTCCACTAATTTTATAGGTTACTATGATATATTATTGTTGATTTAATCAACTTGGTTCGAACATATAATTCTGTTATGACTTTCACAAAAATCATATATCAAATAGTGTCAAAATTGACACAAATTAGTTTTTAAATAAAATATTATATTATTAATTGTTATTTTATTCCTAAAAATCTAAGGTTCGTCCAAATGACTTAGATAAGGATATATATATTAATAATAAACAATTTGGGGTTCGTTTGGCATGTTATAGTAAGTGTATTAACCATATAGTGAAAGAAAACAAAAAGACACGGTAAAAGTTAAATTAATTAACTTAGAGTTAAATCTAATTGATAAGGTTACAATAATACCCTAAACTTGTCTAAATCCTATTGGTTGATAGGATTTCGACCCATCCCCACTTTAGCTTCGAAATAAGACCCTTTGGAACCATTATAAACCGATTTTGACTTTAATATAAAATAATACTTTGAGATATTCCTAAGGTGCCCCTCTCCTCCCTTATAAAAGGGCACCTCCTCCCCCTCCTCCTCACACCAATTTGAGCACTCAAGCTCGGCCAACCCCTGACATTTTCTCCTCTCCACTTCCCTAGAATAATCCTAGAGGTCCTGGTCTTCTCCAAAGACCAATCTTAGTTCCTTAAGTGGAGGATTCAAAGAGGCGTTCCAAAGAAGAGGTAATATCCATTACCGATCTTTTCAATTTCTTTTTTCTTCAACTTCTTCTTCTTTAGTTGTTTCATGATAAAGTAATAACATCAGTATTACTTACTGATATGTTATTATAAATATGAAACAACCCTAATTCACCTTCTATCCATCCTACGGAAAAATGAAATCACCGCGCGTGCGTACGTACGGAATACCGTCTCCACGCCGTGGTGTAATCTATTTTCCACCATCACCTTACAAGGATGGGTATAATGGTGTAATGAGTAACTATATATGATTATTATTAAGTAATATTGATACTTAAATAATATATATATATACTCCAATACAATTCCACGATCACAGGAACGATATCATCACTCGTGCGTACGTACGGAATACCGTCTCCACGATGTGATGCGACTCGTTCTACATGATCTTCATTTCATAATGATTATATAAATGAATTGAATGAATGAATATGGTATATACTACAATAATACCATTCTGGAAATGAATTATCTATAACCTAAAGATAAGAATAAGAATTTATTCGACAAAACACGCATAAGAACAAAAAGTTATAAAGACCCGAGTAACAAGTAACAATGAAATATTACTAACAAGAAGCTAATAATTTGACCATATATGATCTCATATCAATTTGTATGATTCTGGAATAAGTCAATAACATTATTTAAACCATTATACAGGAGCTTCGGACACGAACAAAGCAAATCGGACCTAAGGTAAGGGAAATATCACAATCTCATTTTTATCCGAGATTGTTTATTCGTAAGTATTTACTGGGGTGTATTTTATCATCCACATCCATGTTTACTCAATATGTAACATTATTTCCATCCACCTAAAATTGTTTAAATCCATTTTTACCCTTCGGTGATTTTTTAGTAATACTTATGAAAGGAATCTTTTGTCGTTTTTCGTACGAGGTACTTTTTGACTTTTCCGACAAAAGTACGAAGAATGTTTTTTTTAACTTATACGGCACGAACGGATTTCTACTGTTTTATAAAGCCTTATTTTCATGAATCTTCCTCTAAAAGATTTCATGACTATTTTCAATAAAATCTCTTTCTTTTAAAATTTAATGATGTTTTGTGAAAAGAAATTGATTTTGAAGAAGAAAGGATATTTTCCTCAATAATTCAATTCAAGTGTTTTATCAAAATTATTTTCCATCTAAGATAATAAAGGGTTCTGTTTCTATACATATTTTTACATTGATTTGACTATGTTGTGATGGAATTATGTTTATGAATTCCTTTATCTTATATGAATTGATTTATGATGTCATGATGTTTCAAGAATCCCATTTTTGTTACATGTGTTATGCGATGATGAATGTTTTATGATTATGTGGCACACATAAGAAAGGATTCATTATAAGATGGGTGGGACCTATATCTCCCTCCAATGCATTGGGTAATGATTTTATATCTCATGAGATAGACATGGCTGGAACGGAAGGTTATTTCGGTTCAGTGATACAGGACTGAAACGAGGAGTGAACTCGGTTCAGAAAGGGACTTTGTCCACTAAGATAGTCTTGGCAATGAGTCATGACTAACAAGAAATGATTTTCCATGATTATGTGTGCATGCCACAAAGTTTCAAGTTTTATGTTATGATTATGGGGATCTCATTTTCACTTCTATGATTTATTCCATGTTAAGATATTATGATCTCTTTTGCAGGTTTTGATTTTCATAAAGATATGATGTGATTTTTATTTCCTTTATTTGCCCTTGCTGAGCATTTGAGCTCACCCTTTTATGTTTTCTTTTCCCCAGGTCAGGAAGATGGATATTAAGTAGAATATGCTAAAAGGGACCCTAGATATGATGAAATAAATGGGAGACACTGTAGAAGATTTATGAACCAGTTGTTTATTTTTCCCAGTTTCTAAAGACACTATACCTATACGGTCCTTTGTGGTTTTGTCATATGTTGTAATAAGTGTGCTTCAATTTTGAAGTATTAACAATGTATGTAAAGTATGGGTCATTATAAGTCAGCTCACATGGTTAAATCTATTGAAAATGGTATATATTGATCTATTTAAGCATTCCTCCACACAGCCTGCCATCTAGGATTATGATATGTGGTCATGAGGTCATCCCACCTAGCGATAGGGAGTCGGTTCAGGGACCACTGCTATAGATATCCCCACTGGGTGGAGTACAAGTGTTACCACCACCAATTTATGTGCAATTACTACCTGTATTATTGGTAGAGGATGCACACAGGTTTAGTGCCATGAAAGAGTACTAGAGATCGAGACCTCCTAGGTTTAGGGGATAGACAAACTATCAGGCGGCTGAGGACTAGATGGAGGTGGTGATGCATGTCTTCCTCATAGTGAGGACACCACAATACAAGTTGGAGGTCTTATCATAATGACTTATTCAGGGATTGGCCCGGACAAGATAGAGTTTCACGATTCGGAATCACGATGAGGTGACCCACTCTTTGGCTGACATCAAGAGGATTTTCTGGGAGGGGTTCTTCCACATGACCTGGCACTCGGTGTGTATAAAAGAGATGCTTCATCTAGATAATGGAAGCATGTTAGTGGCTGAGTGCTCTTCGAGGATCAAAGTCCTATTCTGTTACTCTATATATATAGGGTGTGGTACCATTCTTCAGGGTACAAACCCTGGAAAAGCGACTCCAAAGGGAGATCAGGGTGTCGATGCTTTCGCTTATCATCTACAATAAGGTTAGAGTTTTAGAGAGATCTCTACTCGTAGAGAGCTTCCGTGCAGAGAAGGTACCGATGGTTGGAGCTACCATCGAGAGACAGGTGGTTGAGACATCATTGGTGGGAAGCCGATAGGTGACATAGAGGTCCAAGCTGGCCATACCATCCAGAGGGCGACCCTAGGACGCATGATCTGTGGTATGAGTCCACCAAGGCAGTGGGGGTCAAAAGAGTAGTACAGTGTTCTACGCATTCAATGGGAAGTGATATATGGCTTTTGAAAACCGGACTCTCCGCACATGCGATTATCTAGTGATCGAAGGTCCACTGAGGCAATGGCAGAGGTTTGACCATGGTGGTCTATAGGGTGGTGGGTGTGGCCATGGAAGAGTCCAAGTGGTAGGTGGTGGACGGTGGTTCGAGGTGCTACCACCACCACCCCCAGTTGGTCCACCACGGGCTTAGGGAGCTGACATACCTGGTCAAGGTCAACTCTAGGAAATGGAGGCCAATGACCATGGTGCAACAGATATGATTGGTGTTATGATTTTTGTCTTCTCCACCTTCATTGAAATACTTATAGACATACGATCCAGTCACTGCTTCTTTTCCACGAACCTTGTTCAGAACTCGGATATTCTGGTTGATCCATTGGCTCAATCCTTATGATTAGAGAGTCCTACAGGAGGAGATTCAATGATTACACACTGGTTCTGGCAGTGTGAGATTACTCTAGGAAAAGGGATCATTGTTTGCGATATCCTAGTAGTAGCCTCAAGTCCTTACAACATCATCTTGGGTATGGACTGGTTATCTACAGTCTATGCTCGGATTGACTTTATAAGGCCCAAAGTGAAGTGTGTCCATGAGGATAGGACAAGGGTTTACTTCAATAGAGAGATAGGATCATTCTCATCATAAGACATACTTTTCGAAGGAGAGTGCAGCCGATCAATCATCAGTTTGATAGCCTCACCCTTGGTGTTGTGGATGATAGGACTCCAAGTTTTCCTATAGTGTTGGAAGAGAATGAGGAAATATTTCCTAATGATGTTCTAGGACTACATCCTCATATATAGGTAGAAATCTACATCGATCTGTACCCTGAGACAAAACTGATATCAAAACTATCATATTAGATGGCTCCTACAGAGCCTCATGAATTGATGGTACAACAGAAAGACTTACAGGGAAAGGGCTTCGTGAGGACCATCATTTCACTATGGGAAGCCGCATTTTTGTTCTCCAAAAAGGTAGATGGGAGCATGATTCCATGTGTGGAATTGCATTTCCTGAACATGTTGACCGTAAAGAAAATAATCCACTACCATGAATTGAGGACATGTTCGATCAACTTAAGGGAGCAAGGAGGTTCTCGAAAATAGAGCTCAATTCGGGCTATCATCAACTTTGGGTAGGGGATGAGGATGTACCGAATAAATCTTTCATGTGTTTCTATGGCCACTATGAGTTTATAGTGATTCCCTTTGGCATGAAAAATTACCCAGTAGTGTTCATGGGACTCATGAATAGGATATTCCAGACTTACCTTGATCGCTTCATGGTGGTCTACATTGATAACATCTATGTGTAATCAAATTCAGAAGAGGGCCACTCTACACACCTCCAGATAGTCCTGGATACACTCAATGTGAACTAACATTATGGGAATGCCTCAAAGTTCAAGTTCCAGATCCAGGAGGTCCACATTCTGGGACACATCATCTCGAAGTCTAGAGTTTCAGTAGATCCGGAAAAGATTGATGTAGTACAATCTTGGAAGACACCCAAGACTGTGATAGAGATGCAGAGATTCTTGGGTTTGGCTGGATACTATTAGAGGTTCATGACTGATGTTTCCTGAGTAGAAAAAACCTTATCAACTTTGAAAAATAAGGGGCAACCCTTCATGTGGATGGAGAAGTGAGAGTAGAGATTCCAGGAGCTGAGGCAGAGTCTAATGAGTTCCCCCATCTTGAGACTACTAGAGGATGTAATTAGCTATGTAGTTTTTTATGATGCATCCGGGACTGGTCTCGTTTTCATCCTAATGTCGATGTGAGTAGTGATCACCAATGATTCAAGTAATTTGAGGCATCATGAGAATAACTACGTGGAAAATGACCAAGAATTAGCAGTGGTGATATTTACTCTAATGATGTGGAGGCACTACATGATGGGTGAATAATATACAGTTTTCTATGACCAAAAGAGTCTCATGTATATATTCTCCCATAAGGAACTGAACATGAGGCAACGACGATGGTCAGAGTTCGTCTATGGCTATGACATCGAGATAGTCTATACTCCTTGGAATGGGAATGTGGTGGCAGACATGCTCACTAGGATGTCTAGTTTTGAACTGCTGAGTGAGGTGACGAAGAAGCTAGCTATGATGTAGATGTCCTTCGTAGATGATGATATAGTAGCTTAACTTCAGTGTAAGAATGTCACTATAGCACTCTAACAACGTGTTAGGGAGGCACAACTTGTGGATGTTGACTGAAATGTCTAACATTCTCAGTTATTCTCAAGATGATCTCATAAGGTATTTTCTATAGGTGGGGAGCACATCATCTTATTTAGAGGGTGCACCATAGTACCAGTGATTTTTTGGGAGGATGTGTTGGGGGAGTTCCATAAATAACCTTTTGTGGTACATCAAATTGTTGAAATGATGTATCATGATCTACGAAATCAGTACTGGTTCCTAGGTATGAAGAATTTTTTGGGAGAGTTCATTTCCCAATGCCTCACTTGTCTGCAAGTGAAGGTTGAGCATCACATTCCAGAAGTCTTGGGATAGCCACTTGAGGTACTAGAGTGGAATTTTAATGGTATATCGATGGAATTTGTAATGGTCTTAACATGTACGTCTAGGGGCCATGATTCTATCGAGGTGATCGTTGACTGACTCACCATTTCAGCTCACATCCTACCCATTTAGGAATAGGGATCAGTAACGGGCATGGGAAACCTATACATCTTGGAGATAAAGCAATTTCACGGGGTCCCTAGAATAATTATCTCAGACCATGACGCTTTCCACATGTCCCGGTTGTGGAAGGGATTACATGAAGTTTTTAGGACTCAGTTGTTCTTGAAAACATCCTTTCACCCACAAAAAATGGTTAGATGGAGCAGACATTACAGATCATAAAGGACATGCTTTAGGATTACACCCTTGATTTTGGTCGCATTTCGGAGGATCACCTACCACTAGTGAAGTTTGAATAAAACCATTGCTAACACTCAACCATTTTTTTGGCACAGTTTGAGTCTTTGTACGGGTGACCATCCATATCACCTCTCTAATGGATAGTCCCAGGGGAGTCAAAAAACATGGGTCTAGAGATGGTAAGTGCTACCACTATGAAGGTGTAGATAATCTAGGAAGGGATGAGTACTGAAATGAGAAGGCATAAATCATATCATGATAGCAGACGAAGACCATTTGAGTTTCACGTGGGAGACCATGTGTTCTTCTAGGTCTTACATTAACGAGGATTGCAGAGATTTGGTCGGGGTGACTAGTTATCTCTTAGGTTCATTAGACCTACTCAGATTCTAAGCAGAGTTGGATATGTGCCATACTACATAGCTCTTCCCTCATAGATACACCAGATGCATGATTTTTTTCATGTCTCATAGCTGAGGATGTACTTGCATGATCAATTTGACGCCATAGAGTGGGGAATGCTGGACATTGATGATGGGGCGATATTTGCAGAGTTCCTAGTAAGGATAGAGTATCGTCAGGAGAAGGTCCTTCCTAGGAGGTTGATTCCTGTAGTCGACATTCGGTGGCATCACAAGAATCTCTTGGAACGCATGGGGGTGTGAGAGGCTCATATTCGTGCTCAGTACCCCCATTTGTTTATTTAGTAATTTTTTTGGGATTTCAGGGATGTGAAGATCTATGGTGGGGAGAATGTAATTTCTCAGAAATTTCATGTATGTTTTTTAAATTATATAGAATTATTTGGAGCCTAGAAGCTCTGACGACACCTGATTATGGGGCTCGGTGTGCTCAGAATATAATTTTGAATTTTTTCTAGTTTATATAAACAATAGTGTAGTAGGTTTTTCTATCTTTTAAACCAGTGCTTAGATCAATAAATTTAGGGTACCATTAAACTCAAAATGGTAGGATTTCCTAATAATGAACATAACCTAGGCCGTCACGGGTTGAGGGAAAAAAGTCTGACATTTTTAAGAAAATATTAAAATAAAAATAAAAAGGTTTTATTTCATTTTTATGAATTTTAAGATTGTTGTAGATCAATGGTTTTCCAACCATGAGAAACTGAATATGCTATTGAATTAAATGAAATAGAATAACGAGTTCATAACAGAAATGTAAGTGAAACACTAATTCTCATTTCATCATTTATTGGCCAAGAAGACAATGCACGACTTTTGGTACAATCTAGTTGTGCATTGAATCTCCAGTGGTTGAAGATGAAGAATGCCACCCACCATTCAAATAGATCTTCACTAATGAAGATAGACCAATTTCCATAAATAGAGGATCATAGAATGAAAAACCTATTGACAACATTCATCGCCATTGAAAAATACAACCCATGTAGGGGTTATAATATTCTTGAGTATCCTCGTTCTTTATTCTAAAACAACAATTGTGGATTAACCCACAAATAGGTTGATCCGCAGATCTCTTGTTATTGTTGTAGGGTACTCGTTATTAGAGATTTTTTGGGGATAAATTGTGATTGAACATCAATATTTTATCCCATGTTTCTAAACATCAAATGCAGAGGGTGCGGGCTGACACAAACGAGGCATGATACCCTCTCCCTCTCCCATTTTAGCATTCGTCGTGGTTGCATCATTTTAATGGAGTAATGGAGGATTCAAGGACATCACATGAAAGATGGAATCCCCTAGAGGCCATAATGGAAAGAGACATGAAGAACGGACTACCGAAGCGAACCTGGTGGTCCGTGGAAGAACCCGCTGGGGCCGAGGGTCATGGAAAGTATGGATGGACCATGATGGTGCACTGATGGGAGAACCGTGACTAGCTTGGGGGTGCGGTGGTGTCGTAGGAGAAGCAAACAGAGGTCATATGGTAGGCGGACATGGGTCACTGCCCTCTTCCATGTTGGGGGAGCCTATCGTAGGTGGAGCCGCATTGATGTGTTCTTGCTTGCGGTCCCTCAATCGAGTGTAGGTGGTAGGGGCATCCAGCATCGGCCAACCATGTGGCTTATATGCCAGATGCCTTATAAGGCATATGGGTGGGAGAAAACTGGCCCGAATAGTGGGCCAGACCTTCCCTGTTGGCTGGACCCATGACACAAGGGTTTGGGTCAAATCTTTACTCTAGTCGATGTAGGTCATGTTGGTGTGGCCCTCGGGCTAGGTTGGTCGGGTCGGTCTGAGGGGATTAGAACAGGCCTGGACACAACCAACTCCTATTTATTAAAACATCAATAACATTCAAATCGAGAATCCGACTGGCAAGAATATTTTGACATTGGATCCCTCGTGAAGAGGATGTTCTTTTGGATTGATTGAATGAGTCATTCATGGAAGTTGAAATACAATGTTTGGATTGAGGAATATATTCTCCAAGAATCAAGCGCGCTCCATACGGGATTCCTGCGGCTTGTTGTGACCCAAAGACTATTGTCCCTGTGTGGATTGTCTCCTAGAGACCCTGGGTGGATTATCTCCTACCAAACCTGTGTGGATCAGATTTTAGCCACCTTGTGTGGATCTGCTCTAAGCAACCATGTGTGGATTAGCTCATAGAAACCCTATGTGGATCAACTTCTAGTGACCCAGTGTGGATCATTTCATAGCAACCTTATAGGGATCAGCTCTTAGAGACCTCGTGTGGATCATCTCCTAGAAAACCTACGTAGATCAGCTCATAGCGACCCTCTGTGGATCATCTCCTCGCAACCCTGTGTAGATCAACTACACGTGGCCCTATGTGACCAAAACGACCCACGGTAGTTACTTGGGATGAGTACCTAAACAGTCCAAGGTGTATAGTGTTACAACTAATAGCCTTAGTTTCAATACATTATACTATACTTGTGTGAGATGTCTGGATTCGTGATCATGCTTTGTAGTTTACTTTGTGGACTATTTCATGGTCTTTCCATTGTTTTTTGTGGTTGATACTGGGTATTTTTAACTCACCCCTACTTGGGATATGCACATACGTGTTGTATCTGGGGCAGATGACTGCCTCCCTGACGGAGGACTTGGTAGCCAAGGACCTGGCGGTTCCCAATGAGGCTAGGCATGTGATCTATACATCTACGACTTCCAAAATCTAATCTACACGTACCCATCAGATGGTGTTTTTAGTAGATTACTTTTAGATTTTCCTTATACTTTCCTATTTTCAGTTCCTCTTTTGATAGGTTTTTATTCTGGACCATTATACCTTTGGTTTCAACTTTTACTCAGTGGTTATTTAGTTGCATGCATGTTTACACATCTAGATTTGGGACATGGTTTTGTGTGCATGCACTACAAGAAAACCGCCTCTTACCAGTGGTTTTTTTTCATATAGAGGCGGTTTAAACTGCCGCTAATTGGTTTGGCGGCGGTTTACAGAAACCGCCGCTAAACAGGGCGTCAGCAATCTATTATCGGCGGTTTTATGCATTTCGCGGCATACAATGAAAAGTGTCGTAGTACCACATTTCACGGCAGTTTTTTGGTAAATTTAGCGGCGGTTTTACGAGCTATTTAATTAGCGGCGGCTATAATCGCCGCGAAATTCAGCCGTGTCATGCGCCTGCTTAGTGGCGGTTAAAACTGCCGCTAATTCCAGAGTGATTTCTTGGCGGTTTTAACCGCCGCTAATTTTATTGCCGAATACATTTAGCGGCGGTTTAAACCGCCGCTAAATGTATAAGTGGTAAAACATTATCGGCGGTTAAAACCGCCGCGAAATACTGACCCGAAAAAAATAGCATTTCTGCTTATACTGCACCACTGCCCTGGAAAACAAACCAAACAAGAAACCATTTATAAATAATAAAACATTCATGGTTTTAATCACACCCAACACAAGTACTAAAAACATTCATGGTTTTAATCACACCCAACACAACTATCAAAGAAGAGAAGGTTTGGTGTTACACCCAACATATATACATGAAGATAACAATGGTTAACATTACACCCATCCCATATAATAAATAATAACAATAATTGGAATTACATTCAACCCACGTAACTAACAAGAACACTAGTTTTAATTGCACCCAACCCATATAAGAAGTCATAGGAATATTTGGAATTGTGCCCAATCTATGTAAAAACCAAGATAAATTGTCAGAATCATGTAAAACCTACATAACCACAAATATTTGGTTGGAATCACACCAAACCCATATACCAATAAGAATGATAGTTGGCATATTATACAACATATTATAAATTTCTCAACATGGTTAAAAAATAGCCAACCTATATAGCATGCCAAAGAAATGGTTAGCATTATGCCAAACCTAATTAAAAATATAGAATCATCATTGGAATGAAACCCAACTAAAGGACCAAGTAATAACAAGAATTTAATTACACCCAACCAAAAATATACATCATTTTACTCAAGTCACTCTTACTTGGATAAGATCTCCACTATCAATTATGTTGTATATAATTCACCATCATTGAGGAATTTCTTTAAATAACTTTTAAGATATTGTCATTTCACATTAATACATACACCTCTTGGTTATTATTCCAAGTTCCACAACCAATTTCAATTTAATTCATGGATGTAAATGATTAATAATTATAAATGAGAGGACCTTACATAGCCCTAACAAACCTTTCCTGAATCTCATCTATGAGGAAATCTAATTTTTCTCCATCCTGATCCATTGTTACCTTCCCTTCTACACTTGTGCATCAAACAACACATACAACATATATATAATGAGGATAAAATTTATGCACCACCTACGCAATATTCATAAAAACCCTTTCATTTAATGTCGATGAAAAAGTTGATCCAATTCAATAAGAATACCTAAAGGATACAAAATACCTAAAATTATGGATTTAGAATGAAACACAAGATATCATCAAATGAAACAAGATATTGGGGGTCACATGGATTTATACTTATAGTTTAGAGATGATCAAAATTGAAAATATTTGATTCCATAAAGGATTAAAGTGTATGGATCATAATGTGCCAAAGAAGATTGGGGAGGGATCACTACTAGTCGTTTGTCCTATAAGGAGGAGGAACGAGGATTAAATGGGTTGATGTTCAGTCAGAATAAGAACCATTAAAACATCATTGTTATAAAATACTTTGTATTGATGAATGACATTAAGGTTCCAGGAAATAAGGTCACTCTAGTCTACCACATAAGAAGACATTTGAGAAATAGAGGAGATATTCAAAGAGAATAGAAAATATATTAGAAGATATGTAACCATTAAGAGAGAATCAGTTGTGCTAATCAAACAAAATAAGTGCATAACATGGAAAACATTACGTGGACCACATGATCCATTCTAGGTCACTAAAATCACATAACCCAAAAAAAATCTTTTAATCACATTAATTTTATTAATACATATAATCATGGTACTATGTGATGGTCACATGAATCAAATAAAGATTAGTAGATCATGAAAAAATCCTCAAGAGACAACCGAATCACATAAGATAGACTAATGGCCAAGGGTGTGCATCAAAGTTCAAATAAATTACCATTGATTAGTTCATGGATTGATTAAGTGAGATATTTAGGCAAGGTGATCACACAAAGAGGTCAAGTGACATGATCACATGATTACGTCTCTTGTATGGTTCTTGTGATGAGGTCATGATAAGTTGTCTTGCAAAAAAATTGCACGAGAGAGGAGGTTTTGAGAGCTATGGAGCTTCATGTCACTGGTCAATTGACCCACCTCTCACCCCTATTTATAGGGAACATCAAGGAATATGAAGGGACTTATAGAAGACCAAAATTTGTTTTGAATTCCAACCAGATAAAGAATAAGAGACTCATGAAGTCATTTCCTACATCATAACTGAGTCCTTGTTCCTTCGAACATCACTTTTGTGTGGGGGGTCATTTTTTGATGCTAGCCAAATGAGAATTGTATATTTTAGGAACAAAGAAATACCCAAAGCATAGGTATTAATATATACCCAAAGGAGAGAAAATTATAGCATGTATACATATAGATTAATCACCTAGGTCACAAGGACCATGTGAAGATGAATGAGGCTCATGATCACATGACCCTAGGAACATCATGCAAAGGGGTTATGCAATTCCTGTGACATGTTACTGATCATGTGAAGCCCCATAAAATAGCCTAATTAATCATGTAAAACCCCTCTGATTATTCTTTTTTATCATATGATATGTCATCTAACAATCTCCGAATATGATCATAAAATAAAAGTTAGAAAAGAGGGAAGCTTCATGGGAAGGGAGTTGCATTGGTTTTCATGTGATGTGGTTACGTGCCTCATAAAAACTATTAATGATCATGAAAATCACCTCAGAAAACCATCTTGATCTAGTGATATCCATTCAACATGGCTGTTTGGACATCCAACACCCTAATGAGTCCAATTCCCAATGCAGAATTTACAACAGAAACATCAAAGAGCCTATTGCCATAGATCATCTAACCAATGAAACAAACACATCATTCTATTTACCACTTGAGGTTATTGTGATCATTCAAGCTTAACCACTGAAGCTCCTCCAAGACCAATGGTTTTTAAAGGTTTCATACACCACACATTTTATATATACAAACCAACCTTTCCCATATTTGTTCAACACATCAACAATACTACTCATGGTCCGATGATGCATCATTACCCTCTCCACCTCCATCACCTGCTGCCACCTATAAGAACATTATATTGAAAATTAAATATTGTTGTATATTTATAATTAAACATAAAACCAATAAAAGTTTGAAAACTAAATGATTTTGACTTTTTGTGATTTACCTTCTCACCACCACTCGGTGCACTACCACTGGGGGCATATCTGCTAATCTGCTGATATAAATCAGTCAACGCTTTCTGCATTGTGGATATCTGAGCCCCTTGGTCTTCAACTGTGGCTCGTAGCGAAGAAATCTCCCTCTGAGCATCTTCAGGTATGGGCTGACTATAACCTGGAGTATATGCGGCTGGAATCCCTGATGTCCTGCTAAAGACCTCAGATGGTACGGGTCCCAAACCCATCCCGCGCACTCTACCTGGATGCTCCTTCCCAAGGACTTGAGCAACCGGGTCATCCTGGGAGACTATGTAGGACTTCCCAGGATTGGCATCCCATAGTTCATTAATTTTTACCTATAAATCAAATATCAATACATATTAACATAGTAAAAACTGATAATAAGTTATTATAATAAAAATTTGAATTCATACCCCAACTTCTTTGGTAGGCTCATTAACAAAAGAGCCATCTGATTTTCTGTGAACATCCAACCACAGTTCTGTCCGGGAGGCTTCATTCCCTAAACTCTGTGACTGAATTAAGCAAAGATAAATAAAAAATTCAATATATTAAATGGATAATATTTTATTATAAATATTTAAACTATTTAAATTATTACCAATGACATTCGGCTTCTAGAAAAGCTTTTTGAGCCCGTCGTGTGAGGGATTACTTGATTCGCCCTGTTTGATGCATTCTGTCATGAGAGATCCTAAAATAAATAAAATTCAATTTAACAGTAATGTATCCAATGTCATTTCCTCTTCATAAACAAGTATTAATGTAAAATAAGGATAATATAATAATATACATTTCAATACCATCCGTTTTTCATCACGATGCCTGTCAACAAAAACATTCCACTTCTCTTTTGATACCCCACTAGGTAGCTTGTCATACATTTTTTCCAAGGTCAACGAAGTATCGTTGACATCACACCACAATATCGATTTGAAATCTTTCTATTTTTTACCATGATTTTTCAAAGTCCACTTCCGTGCTATCACATCAGCAACTGTGAAGTGAAAGAACATCTGTATACAAAAATTCATTTTGAACATATTAGTAACATGACATTCAATTAAACCATAATGTAATAAAATTACCTTTATTTGAGAATCGAAAACTTCATTTTTCCAGTTTGGAGGCAAATTTCTCCAATCATCATATGAAATGGGAAGGGAAATGGGCTCTGCTACCAACTGACCTATAATCTTGCCAAGTAACCCTACGACATCATCCGTATGGACTCCATAAGAATCAAATGGCATGACTATTTTTCGCCATTCAAGTTCCAAACTTCTGAGCTTTTTAAGTTTTTCTCCACAGTTTCATTTTTTTCATCTTCAATGAGAAAAAAATTAGTATAAACAAAATGCAATAAATTTATTTAATTAAAATTTATACCTATGACTGTGACCCTCCAGTATGTTCGGGATGAACTGGAAGGGGTCTATCGCCGCCCAATAGATGAGGCACCTGTAGGGGGAGTCGACGACTCATCCTCTAATTGGAGGCCCTCTGATGGTGTGAGAGATGGTGAAGGGGGAGATGGTGCGTGGGTGTAGGAAGCTGGTGCCTCAGATGTCGTGGGGAGTGACCCAGATGGATCGACATCCGTCGCAGAACTAGAAGAAATGGTATACCACTTCATCCTTAGCATTCCTATCATTTAAACAAATAAAATTAAATTTAGATTATATATTTCAAAAAAATTATTCATAAAAAAATTAAAAATGATAATAAATTCCCGGTACTAACAAACAAAATATATATAACAATGATAATGAATGACTGCAGAAATGAAACAAGTGGTTGCTGCATGAATGAATAATTGTACATACAATCATTTTCCCCTTCAATCATGTCGGTTTCCTGCTCCATTGCTTCATCCACTTCATTCATCCTTATAAGACTAATATTTTCAATATCGTTATGGACAAATAATTCTGCTTCCTTTTGTGGATGACATTCAATTTCAGAGGTCAAATATTCCACTTTATCACCCATATCATATAAATCTCATTGTATTACGTGAGTAACTACACCCCACCCTTCATCCACAACATCATTCACATAATATACCAATATTTCTTGCGATTCAAATAAATATGGATCATGCATTTCACGATCACCAACATCCATCAAGCGAGAGAAGTTCACAGAAGTAAATTTCAATGAATCTCTTTTAACACCTCTGATAATATCAACACATATTCATTTGAATAAAACAACAAAAAAATGTCCATGGTAGTTTAATTCAATAATATCATGCAGCTTTCCATAGTATCCCACTTCAGCAAATGTAAATATACCACTATTCTGTTTTTTCAAACCCACTTCTCGATCAACTGTACGAAATCTAAAGACATTCACATTATAAGCGTCGAACTTTCTAACTTGCTTTATAGGACCTCTAGCAAGAAACTTCAAATCTTATGACAAGTCTGCTCGAGTATCAGTATTCATGATCTGAAAAAATAAATATAATTTAATAGATTTACAAATTGTATGTGTCAAACTAATATTCATATTTATTGCAATATTTATGAACTTACACGTCGTGCGAACCATTCTACAAGCTCTTTATTCACTGCTTTCGTTATATCTTTCTCATTTCGTGTTCAGCCTCTCATTTGTCTCTTTTTTTTGTATCCTCAACACTTAAATAAATGGATCTTCAATTTCACTATTCAGCAGCACATTTCTATGTGCCTGTAATAATTCCAATTCTTTCAGTGTCATATTTGAGGTCCTCCCAACTGATCGGCCAATAGCAGGAAATATTTTTGATTTCTGATGCATTTGAGAGTGAGTTGATGTGTCGTCAACATGTCCAACTCGATTAAATCTTGTCTCAATATCATCTAAATACTTGGAAAAAAAGGTAAGACATTCCTCAGCCAAATAGCCTTCAGCAATAGAGCCTTCTAGTTGAGCTTTATTTCTCACGTATGATTTGAAATGCCCAAGATATCTGTGAAATAAAATAATAATATTATGCATTTATGTAAATGTAAAAAATTGTTTACTTAACTAAAAAAATATAAATAAAATACCTCTCAATTGGATACATCCATCGATAATGAACGGGGCCTCCTAATTTAGCTTCTTCAACCAAAGGCACAGTTAAATACATCATGATAGTAAAAAACGATGGAGGAAAGATCATCTCCATTGCAAAAAGAGTCAATACAAACCTCTACTGGAGGTTGTCAAGCTGAAATGGATGTACCACCTTCTCACATAATTGCCTGAAAAATGTGCAGAATTGGAGTACAACAGCTGTAACTTTTTCAGGTAATAATGTACGCAATGCCAATGGTAGTAACTGCGGTAACAAAATATGTGAATCGTGACTTTTCAATTCATGTAACTTACGATTCTTCAAGTCAAAACACCTCAAGATGTTACTTGAATACCCATCAGATACCTTCACATTCTTTAAAATTCGAAGGAACGTATCTTTATACCTATTTTTCATTTCGAAAATGGACGGAGCATACCTTTCATTCTCATCTTGCCAGAGATCGCATTTTATGTTCATTACTTGTAAGTCTTTGTGAGCATTAAGATGATCCTTCGACTTTCCATGCTCATTAAGTAATGTGAAAATCAAATTATCACAGACATTATTCTCAATATGAATCACATAAAGATTGTGGCACGACAAATTAAATTCCCAATACGAAAGTTTGAAGAATGTAATTTTTTTCTTACATTGTTGCTTTCTGATTTCACTTGACGATGCACTTCGGACCCGTTTTTCGCTATCATTCAAATGATGAACCTTCCCAAATTCTATTTCAACATTTTGAAGCTGTGTTAATATTTCAGAACTGGTTAACAACTTTGGAGGAGGTCTATGATCAATGAAACCATTAAATTTTGATTTGTTCAGCCGAAATCTATGAGATGCATTGAGAAATATTCGATGCCATAAGAAGAACCATTTTCTACTATGAGGTTGCCGTTTGGGCTCAAAATCAAAGTTACAAACGGGAAAAGCCAAAACCGTATATGTGTTCCAACCAGATAAATTCCCAAGCCTTGGAAAGTCACTAATGGTCCACAGTAAAGAAGCATGCATTTTGAATATTGTTTTAGAAGAAACATCAAATGTCTCAACACCGTTACTCCATAACTCATGTAATTCATCAATCAAAGGCCGCAAGTATACATCAATATCATTTCCAGGCATTTTTTTTCTAGGAATAATCATTGAAATGATAAAATATGATTGTTGCATACACATCCACAAAGGCAGATTATAAGGGATCAAAACAACGGGCCAAATGCTATAACTTTTACTCAAAGTCCCAAATGGGTTGAATCCATCAGCAGCCAATCCAAATCGAACATTCCTAGGATCAGCTGAGAAATCTGGATGTAATGAATCAAATGTCTTCCATGATTGGGAAACTCGTGGATGTCTCATTAACCCATCATTGTTATTATCTACAGAATGCCACTTCATGTGTTCAGCGGTTTTCGATAACATGAATAATCTTTGCAATCGAGGCTTCAAAGGAAAGTAACGCAAGACCTTTGCAGGTGTGCTCATTTTCTTCTTCTTCTCCATGAAATTATGTTCATTCAGACTTCCAACATCACCCTTTGCCTGCCATCTAGAAGAAGAACATTTCTTTCAATTCTGTCTACTTGAATCCTCTCCCCAATAAAGCATACAATCATTGGGACACACATGTATTTTTTTATAATTCAGACCATGCTTGTTAACAACTTTTTTCATATCATAAAAATATTCTGGGATTTTTTCTTCGGGAATTGCATCACGTATCAATTCCAATATCATGGACATTGCCTTTTTTGTAATTCGACATAGACATTTGATGTGATACAACTTCAGCAGAAATGAAAGTTTTGAATACATCAAACACCCACAATAAAACTCTTGATTTCCATCGTCAACTAAATCATGAAACACATTTTCCTCAGTGATGTTTTGTCTTACATTTGGCTCCACAAAATCAAGAGGAGGATCCAATGATATGTGACAATCTTGATCTGCATGGGTTACAGTCTCAATAACATCACTTGTCACGTTGCAATTTGTAGCACCCTCTTCTGGTTTTTCTGATATGTTTTGATGCTGATAGTGGTGCCTTGCAGTGCCGAATGCATCATTTATTAGGTTTTGCATTTCATTTTCCATTGTCGATGAACTTGGGACCTCATTCTGCAGATTAACATTAGTGCTCAATCTTTCTATAACGTTCGATTCTCCATGCCAAATCCAACACAAATATTGATCATGGAATTGCTTCAGTATTAAATGTTCATAAACCACATCTCTCTTCAACCATGTTCTAAATTTACATTTAGGACATGGAAATTTTATTCTCCCTTCAACGGATCTATTAGAAATCGCAAAATATAAAAACTCATTAAAACCCTTAATATACTGAGGTGTGTTGCTCGGTAATGTGATCCAACTTTTATCCATGTATATCACAATGTGCCTACACAAAAGATACGATAGTGTAAGATTGCAGAATCATAATATAATAAAAATGACCCATTGATCATAAATTATGCATAATATAATAAATATGATTCATTGATCAAATTTACCACTTACTTAGCATGCCCAGACAAACCAACCATGTCTGGTCCCTAGGAGACAGCGTGAACACCTCATTGAGGAGCAGTAAGAATATTGGGTTACACAATTATCATAACACTGTCAATCACACATTTATGTTTCCTCAAACAATTTATATCCCCACAACTATAGTGATATACATTGGTCCACTCAGATTACTTCCACAACCTCACAAAAAATACTACAACTTTCTTGAACATCTCATATACTCACGTGCTTGGTCATCTCAATTAAATTTTTTATTTTATTTTGCATATCTTGAAATGGGATACTAGTCGGTATTTATAACATCCATCCAAAATCACTAATATAGAATACCAATGCATGGGTTCCCATTTCTAGGGTTTCCCCTCATTGGATTATGTTTAATAATCATTACCTTCACTTATCAATATTATAGATCAATAAAAATAATATGGAATATTTTTTTACCATATTTAGTTTCATAATTTGAACAATGTTGTTGATACTTGTTTATAAGCCAATGAATATTCTTCTCACTAGATCCAACACATTGATAACACATTATGATAATTACCCCACTTAATTTCAATGTTTTTTCATCTATTAACCATTTATTTAGTCGTGATTACCTATTCATCAAATATGGACAAGGATTATTTAATTCATTAAAAAGATGAGTTTTATTTATTTTGGTCTTTATCAACATTACTATAAATTATTATCTTTTCATTACATATAATCATGTACCTTTTATTTATATAATAAGCATATGGTTCAAGTGATCTTTTATTTTGAGTGATGATACTTTTCTTAAAAGAATTAAATGGTTCTGTCCCATTTATCCTCATAAACCAAAGAAAAATATTCATATATCTATTATCCATATATATTACACGGTTGTACCTTCCATGAGTTCCTCATGAGGGTGTCGTTGAGTTGGAGACCGAGAACATGAGCCATTGATGAAGGAGCAGTGAAGTCATATTCCATGGATTACATCTTTTACATGACTTATTGAGGACAAAAATTATTTATAGTGGGGAGTTTGTAAGATCCTATTACTGATCTATCAGGTATTTTTTTATCCTCTTCATGGTTTTCCTTTTTTCCATTGTCTTTAAAGGACTAGGAAGGAATTGGTAAAATACCTAAAATGATGATGTCAGATATTTGTTGTACTTTCATCTTTAACCAGATTTTTCTACATGATTCAAAAGTATTTCACACTCTATAACTAGGTTACACACCATGTAAATATTACTAGATACAAGACATGAAAGGGTATTCATGCAGTGAAAGTTTAAACCTCGGGAAGAGTGGTTTCACATCGTAAATTTTAAAATAATGGATTTTTAATCCGAGGTGAAGGATTTTTCAACATACTAGAACACCATGGATTTCATAGCAGCTAATAGTATTACACATCATCAAATGGCCCTCATGTAGTTTTTAAAATAGGCGAGTGGCTATTTTGGTTTCAGTTCTTTTCTCCAGGCCCTTGGATCCCTACCTAGAGATCTTCTCGGGTTATTTTGGGAGACTATGCTCCATCTAGATTGATCCATTCCACATTGGATCTTTTATTATAGTCGTGGCGTATCTCTCTGGGTAAGAAAAATTTCTAATTATTCATTTCTCTTAATAATGGTGGCACCCTAGGGTAACATTATCAGATCTGGTGGCCTAATTTTTGAATCTTTGTTTATTCTTCTAGATCCTCTGGGAGATCTCATTATGGATGCCATTCCTTGGTTAGTTGTGGTGCGACAGATGTCTATTCTTGAGGTATTTTGTGTTTTCTCTTTCCACCAACCCCTTATTTTCTAATTTATATCAATATTAATGTTTTTATTATATTCTAGGGCCTTCGTTTTCATCATTGGGTTTTCATTGTTGGTGGATCCCATTACTGGAATGTGTGACTTGAGCTTTGAGGTAGGTGTTTCCATCTCTAGCCTATGATAATTAGCCTAATTTCTCTTAATTTATAAGTTGATTTATCAAATTTGAATGATTTTTTCATTTGTTTAAGAAGGGGATTTTGAGAGAAATGTTTTTCCATGATTTTTGATAAATGAAAATGAAATGGGTACTTTTAAAATATTGAAATTGATTTTTGAAAATGAGCACTTTGGTTACCTTGGGTGCTTAGGTGGAAGGTTTATCTTGAGTCCATCGTCCATGTTTTGTGATTATTAGGAGGTTTTCTCATTGGTATTTCCTTGCTTTCCTAGTCCCATTGTTCTAGGGGACAACTTAGCATTTTCGGGGGGGGGGGGGGTTACTCATGGGGTATTCCTCTTCTTCCTAGGCATGTGTTATAGGAATTGGATTGTGCACAAAATTTATTATGGTATAAGTATTCTTTTAGTCTAAACTATTGTATTGCTTGGTACTTATGCCTCTACTGCTTATTTTATTTTTTACTGATTGGATTTCTGAGTTATAATTGATATACATTATGTACCTACTTTTGTTTAGAACTAGGGAAAAGGGAAATGTTTACCCATGTTTTCTATAAAATTTCATTACAGCTTATCATTCCATGTTATCACCCAGTAGACGCCAAGAAAATCATATCCTCATCGATCTAACAGTTATTCCAAGGTTCAAGATTCTAAAGTACTAGACTAGAAAATCCCTAATAGAGCCACTAATGATTTGATTCCTTAAGTAAACTAAATCACATCACCCCAAAAATGAAACCACACCAACCACTCCAATTGGTTCATAGACAGGGTAAATTTTTTTGGAAGAACTCATAATATGAACACTCTAATTTCATAATAGATCTTTTTTGGAGGGGGGGATCACATCAAATAAACAAAAGCATAGACCCTTAAGTATTTGATTCCCCAAAATCACACCAAGATATCCCAAACCATCCTAAATGGAAAATCACATTCTCCTATAAATTCTTTTAAAACAACAAAATTCACAATAGAATAAAAAAACCATTCTCAAAAAATGCATTTTCCAAAAATAAAATTTTCAAACAACACATGTTCTTGTAAAAGTACCAAATTGCATACATAAATCCTAAAACATTATCAACCATTTCTTGATACCACCTAAGATTCTAAAATCTCAATATTTAATTAATGTAAAAAACATTTACTATATCAATTTCATTAAATGAAAATAGTCTGTTTTTCAAACCCCCCATGGGGTTCCAAATTCCTTTAAAACTGAATTGGTTTTTCAAAGAAAAAATTATTACAGAAAACCAATTCAAATGATTTAAAATAAGAAAAAAATCGCAATAATTTTCCAAAAAACAGAAAATTAGCAAACAAATCCCAAAGGATTCCTATCAAATTAGAATGATTTTCCATAAAACACTCATTTAAAAAACAGACATTTCACACAACAATCACATCAATTATTTTATAAATTTTTAATGAAATCAATGGTTTCAAAATATTTCATCAATCCAAGAAAATTTTACAAACAATTTATATGACATTGATTTATAACCAAAGGAATGTTTTCTAGGGAAATCTATTTTTTGATGCACATAAAATGATTTTCACAGCACATCCACTAAGTGAATATCAAAGAAAAAAAATAATACTAAAAATTAATCAAAATATTCAAATATAACACAAGACCTACCATAACCATATTCTCTATCAAAATTTTCTATATTTCAAACCTAGTTAAATGGATACATACCTTAAAATATGGTTCGCCAGAGATGGATGTCGCGGGGCCACCGGAGATGGAGGTCGCGGAGTCGCCGGAGGTCGCGGGGTCGCCGGAGGTCGCGGGTCTCCAGATGGGGGTTAGGGGAAAGATCGGGAGGGCGCGGGGGTTTGGGGAAAGATCCGGAGGTCGCGGGTCGCCGGGGGGGTTAGGGGAAGAAGGGAGGGTGCAGGGTTTGGGGGAAAGATCGGGGTGGGGGTAGGGAAGGGCCGCGCCTGTTTTAAAAACTTTTGGGTTTCACGGCGGTTTATTAAAAACCGCCGCGAAACCTTTCGGCGAAAATGTTTAGCGGCGGTTTTGTGAACTGCCTCCACAACACCGCCGCTACACCCGGTTTTTGTTGTAGTGATTCATATAGTTAATTAGGAAAATTCTTCCCACTTGTAGGATTAAACATTCAACACTAGTCATCAACCCCTACCCTTCGGGAGGCGGCCTTGGGGGATGTCATGGCACGATCCCTAAGGGATGGGTTGTGTCAGGAGTAATAGTGTGATAAAACTCCAACATTTTCCATGAAACGTAGATGGATCACTATTTGTTTTAGTTGAATTCTTCATAGTCCTTTGAGGTCACCAAAAATTGGCGAGGGATGATATTTCTATATAAGGGAATACTTTCCTCAATCAAAATCAACAAATAATTAAGGTTTCCATCGAATTATATAATAAAAAAATAAAATTTGTATGATTAATTATATTATATTTAATAACATTCGTGATTGCATATGATGTGATTTTGCATAATGTAATAATAAATAAAAATATAATTATTCCATAAATAATTTAGATCCTCTAAAACCCATCATCTATAATGAAATAGGATTTAACTATATAATTTTTTTATATTAAATAAACACATTCAGTAACACCCTAATATTTCATATTATGTTATTTTTGGTAATGTAATTCAAAAACTTGTGCTACACGCAACACCGAGTTCGAGTGCACCACGAATTACCAAACTAGCCGTTCAAAAGCGGTTATAAATAGTATTAATTGAATTTTAAATTTTATATACTCCATATAATTTTATAATACATATTATCTATTTCATAGATATAATATAATAATATAAACATTTTTTCATATAAAAGAAGTAATTTTCAAAAAATTGAATTTTACCACATTTTAAGATCAAAACCTTTTTAAAATAAATACTTGACACTATTATATATTAAATTAAATTAAATTAAATTATTCTTTATAATTGGGATAGAAAAAGTTATTTTGGATAATTTTTTTGTACTTTTCTGATAACTTTCATATTTGGATGAATACAGAAAAATGATAAATTTTATTTGAAAACAACTTTTTTTAACTGAATTAATTTATAGTGTTAAATTATGTATTTGATTGGTTTGAAAGTATAAATAGATTAAATTTTTATCATTTAATAAAATTTAGGTCAATATATGTAATTTTACATTTAAATTTGACATAAACATATGTTAATTTTTTGATAGTTTTTACTTTTATAAAACCTGCTTTTCAGTTTTGACAACAGGAATTAATTTTAAATTAATTAATAAAACTTATATGTTTTTAATTTGGTAAAATTTAATTAATTTTTGAATTCAAATTGTCAAAATTATCTTAGGGTTAATTTTGGAATTTTTCTGAAAACATTCAATTTTTGACGAATAGTGAAAAACATTGTGTTGTAGTTTAAAACCGACTTCTAATTTAAATAATTATTTATTTTATTTAAAATTATTTTATTTCATAATAGATATATAATACCTATATATGTTCAATGTAATTCATTGGATTCATTTTATAATAAAATTAGATGTATAAAATTTTATTGAACTTTTTACCGTATTTTATCCACCTCCTAGGGCATTTGCAAATTTGCATAAAACTTAATTGTACCACTTCTTCGAGTTGAATTTCCAAACTCTGAGAGACATGGTTAATATCAGTATGTAACATTCAGTTCAATAAGATTAAAATAATTTTTGGTGAAATGTAACTTTTGACTCTTATTTACCACGGTTTAAAGTAAATTGGATAATTAAGGGTAAAAATATTATCATAATTACCCTAAAACATGTACTAATTCTATTGGATAAATATAATACTACCATAAACAACCTTAGTAATAATATATGAACCTTTGTGGTCCACTTGGATGAGATTATTACATTTATTATTATTTTATTTAAAGAACAGTTAAAAGAGTTAAATTCAAAGTATAATAACGAAACCATTTTTAATATAGGGTTACACAAAATATATATTTGAATATAAATATTAATTATAAAGCTAAAAATATTTCCTACATAATGGTGTTATATTTATAATTTTTATACATTATATAATTTAATTTATTTATGACACAGTGATGATGCAGTAATTACACTTTTAATGAAATATTAAAATAATTGATATTATAAATATCCATATAAATGTAAATTGAGACTTAGAATTAATTAAACTATTTTTATAGGTTAATATGCAATGTTATGTTTAGTTTAATAAATTTTATTCGAAGTGATAATGTATTTATGGCTTTCAAAAAAATTAAAGTACTAAATAATGTCAAAATTTACATAATTGATGTTTTAAAACAAATATTATATTATTAATTGAGATAATCTTCCTAAAAATCTAAGGTTAGGCCAAAGGACTTATATAAGGTTATATATATTAATAATTAACCACATTGTGTTCTCTTGTCTTGTTATAAGAAGTTTATTAACCATATAATATAAAAATACAAAGAGACATGGTAAATGTCAAACTATTTAACTAAGAGTTAAATCTAAAATATAAGGTTAATATGATGACCTAAACCCATCTAAAACCTATTTGTTGATAGGTTTTCGACCCATAACCACCTTATCAATTAAAAAATACCTTTTGAGCCATTAGAAACCGAAAATTATTTTATTATAAAATAATATTTCAAACTTTTCCTAACGTGACACTCAACTCTCTTATAAAAGGGAACTTCCCCTTCACTTAAGTTCACACCTCCAAAGCCTTTTGGCTCTGCCAACCCCTGCCCAAATATCCTCCCAAAATTTCTCCCTTCATAATATAGGCCTTCCTTTGGTTATAAAGCCATCTTATGGAGTGATTTTGATCAAATCAAAAGAAAGAACCCGAATAAGTGGTAAATATTTCATCACCTATTTCATGTTCTTTTCTTCTTCCACTTCCACTATCTTTGTTGTTTCAATTATAAAAAATGAAATCCAGTACCTTATATATATTGTGATGTTATTATAAAAATGGAACACCCATATTATTTATTCTATACATCCTATAAATGACAAAGTCACCATACGTGCGTTAGTACTGATTATCGTCTCCACGTCGTGGTGTCGTTTGTTATTCAAACACTTCATTATTTGGGTGGGTATAATAATGTGTATAAATTATTTAAATAATAAATATAACTAGTTAATTATATTTTATAAATGATATACCATCCAATTTCCAATGATTTCCAATCAATATAATGATATTGTCGCTCATGCGTACGTACGGATTACTATCTCCACGAACGTGATGAGATTAATTCCCCATCACAATCGTTCAAAAATAATTTTCATTTTATGATTAAAAATAATGTTTATGAACTTAATATCATTCTTTATATGTATAAAATACATCCTATCCATAACAAACATGGGTTTGGTAACCGAGTATATAAAGGAAAGTAGATCAGTTAACACCCTAAATGATGATACTACTAAAATATTTAAAAAACAATATTAGAGGACCATATATGATATAATTTTTTGTATATAGTTCAATTATAATTTAATAAAAAAAATTATCTATTATACAGGTCGTTAACGTACCCTCCGCCATGGAAAAGTTCAAGGTAAGGTGTTTTCATCTCACCTCTTAATCTCGTGAGCTTCATGCTATATTGCCACTATTTCCTCTTGTGTGGTGTATGTACGACCCATGATTATATTATTTGTGTAATATACTTTAATTGATGGTTATAAAATTCCAATTTCCACTCATTGAGCTTTAAGCATACTTCATTTATTATTTTACTCCATTATTATTTGTGGAATCACTATTAATTATCTATGTAGTATTTTACACTCCTCTTTCTGTGGATATACTTTTGATACACATAATCACTCCATTGATAAATTCTCAGGTCTTCGATATGAACTCGATATAAGTAATTTCAACTCAATCACCATTCATTGAGTTAAACATCCAATTCATTTATTTTATTTTTATAATAATATGTGTGAATTTACTCTGATTTATTTATACTGAATATCCAATCATATTGAGTGTATTTATATTTGTCACGAATAATTATTTCTTTGATTTATCTTTATCCTAAGGATATGGTCTTTATAAGGGATTTCATCTCAACATACAATCCATTGAATCTTATTTGTTGTTATGTGCCACCTCACTTTTGTTTCATGTATATAATGTAATTTGACATAGTATATCATGAGTCCATTTATTCTCATGATATTATATAGTTTTTGTTATCTCAAATATTTTTATCCAATCATCTCTCATTTGGTTAGGAAATCTAACTAAAATATCAATTTAAATGTTTCAAAAATTTATTATTCTAAATATTTCTCATTAATTTCCATGTTTTAAAAATGGTTTTATGGATTTTTTTTATGGACATGAATTTTTTAAAATGTTAAGTCGTTTAAAAAATTTAAATGTGGCTTGGGATACTTTTAATCAAAAATATATTTTTAAGCATCTTCATGATAAATAGTGAGACTTTTAAATGTTCTCATAAAAAAAGAGATATTCTTGTAAAATATTTTTACTGATAATTTAAAACTATGTCAACATCCTTTACGGGATATTAATCTTGATCGAGGTTTATTAATTATAATACAAATCTTCCATACTATATTGAATGTTTTGTGATATGTTTGATTGTGGATGTGTTATTTTTATACCATTCATGGTTTATGGATAATGTATTGACATTTTGTATGCTAGTTTTAATATGAATGTTTATGTTATGTTTAAACCTTTTCATCTATGGAATGAATTGGATAGAGTATGTGACGGGTGGAGCCCGCTATAGCTCCTCAATGCATCGTTAGGTCTAATGAGACAAACTAGTGTCTTTGCACAGGGCCTTGACCAAATCTTATTTGTATACATGGCACAAGGCCTTGACTATGTGGTTATGAAGTCTTGCATTATGCATTCCATCATTATGAATGTTGGTATAGATATTGAATGTAATTATTCGACAAGTATAATTTCCATGTAAATAAGTAAATGGAATTGTTTGATTTTTCTTTGCCATATTATTATGATTTCATGTTTAAAAGGATTGTGTTTTAGTCTTATACATTCCCTTAAATGTTTATACTTATTTAGGAAAGTTTCCACTATATTGTTATCCTTACTGAGCATCTGAGCAGACCCCTTTCTATATTTTATTTTCCTAGGATGTGAAGAAGTATTTAATGTTTGACCTGTAGGAATAAGATAAGTATATAACTGTGTTTTAAAGGGGGAAAATTGTTGTTGATGTTTTTATTTCATTATGTAAGGTAATACTTATGAGTGTATCTAGTACTTCTAAAGCTACTAAAGTGATCGTTCTTTCAGGACATGATTCCATGTATCATGCCAATGTTATGTAATAATGCACCGACTCTGGGGAACTGGGGTTGTGGAGTTATAGTTGGTATCAGAGGAAGTTTAGTACAAACCATGGAAGCTAGATTTATAAAAACACTGATTAGAAAACACTACACTAAGATAGACATTGAGGAATAATATAGATGAACATTAATTTTTTTTGGTAATGTAAATATTATGTAGGTTTTTCATGAAATAAATCCCTTTCTAGATATGAGTAGGTAGAGGTGGCTCTGGCATAAATGTACCTAGGAGTGAAAAATCCAAAAAGGTGTTTTGGGATTGACCTAGGGTATCTTGGAACATGACAACGGGACTTGCAGTACTCTTGGTTATGACACACCTATGGGATATTCTTAGGATAATTAACATTTTCTTTAGAAACTGATTTTATGGATTTTAATATAAGATGAGATTAAATAAACTTGTTTAATATTAAGGTGTTTTAGATTGAAAATAAGGTGTTATTATATCATCTAAATGAATTTATTACTCACACAATGCTTTTATGTGTTAGTCAATGGATGGATTCCCAGGAAGTCATAGTAACATTGAACATGATATACAAGGTGGGAACGTTAGTGGAAATGATAAATGAAATGGATTGTTGGTAGGAGTAAAATATATTTCATTCATTGCGAATCATTTTTCCAAAAAATGATCAACAACATTTATATTAACCAACTCCCGGACTCAACAAAGAAGAGAGAGGCAGTGAATGACAAGTGCTCCAACAGTAGAGACCATGGATAAAAGAAAGCTCAATTTCCATCATGCATGAAATGTGGAAGGAGACACCTAGGGAAGTGTCTCAATGGAACAATGAAATTCTTTATGTGTGGGAACGAAGGAAATAATGTAATGAATTGTAAGAAAAAAATGATGAGTACTATGGAGGAAAATAAAAATGATCCCAAGATTCCATTTACTGTCATTTTCTTTAAATGTAGGGGAACATAGAATTACCCGATTGAATTCCATATTCTATATGATAACCTCTTGGTCAAGGAAAAACCATTGTGGAAATAAATGGATGGTGAAATGTTTATAAGTATTTGTCCTCTTTGTTGGTGGGATTACATTGGAAGACTTTTCCTTTATATGTGTAACCTTGCAGTTTGTTATCTGAAAATGCAATTTTAGGAAGAAATGTATTATCTATTGTTGATATAGTTATAAATAACCATTTGGTATTATATGATCCTTGAATTGGAGGCAATTACAAGTTATTAAATTTTGGGTTGAAAATGAGAGGAATAAGATAACATTTGTTTTGAAATTATGTTATAGTTATTTTGAAGATTTTATCTCATTTTGGGAATGTTATAAAATATAGCTTTTGAAAAAGGACAACACACAGACCGTGTGAGAACCCTTCACGTTAGAAAAATCTGTGGGAATCGAACCCACAACCAGAGTGAGATTGGGATTTATCACTTACCATAAGAGTACGTGAAGTTTCTAGTTAGTGTGGCTAATTATTTTTAGTTAAATGATTTTTTTTCAATAATAAGTTGATTTTGGATCTTATGTCTTATCCAATATATATCCTTAGAATAAGAAAATGATTTAGTTATTAAGTGATAAATGTTATTTTGGAAGATGTTTGATCTGTTGGGAACACTATATGGCTAATGAAAATGGAATAATATGGGATTACATTTAAGGAGTAATGGTAGATTATTATCAATGTTTTTATTGTGGATTTATAGTGATTTGGGTTATTTATAGAAATGATTAACCTATCATAGAGAATATGTGATTAGGTTAATTACTTTTAAGTATGTGACTTTAAGAGTAGTCGATGTTATTTGGAGATACATTTTGACGTGGAAGACTGTGTACTAAAATTATTATATCATTTGTGTTTCAATATTTGATTGGGTTATATTGAATGATATTAAAGAAACTAGTTTATTGATTTGTTTTTATTAAACATTGGGTATTGTTGGTTTAATATTAGAAATTAATATTAGTACTACTTTTTCAAAAGGATTATCCATTTTGGGGATCATATGATCTCGTACTAACCATTTTGGTTTTGGTTAATCTCTAAAGACAAGGAAAATATATATAGTTTATCCCTTGTGAATTATGTGACTCTCTAGAAGTTCATTTTAGCACTTTAGCCATGACCAATTCATCTTGAATACTCATAATTTTAAAAAAACAATGAGTTAGTGGTAGAAATTTATTACAGGATGAATCTCTACATAAAAAGTAAGTAAATATCTTTATGTTCTTAGTCAATCCCATAAATAAATTCCTCAACATTATAAAATGATACTTAAAACAAAAAACGTTATCCGTTTACTTTTCCTACTAGAAAACTAATAACTGGTTATCCTATCCCAAGTTTGTGGTTTTTTTCACATTCTCTTGGTCATGATTTCAACCACTCTCCACCAGAACTTGACACTTAGTTTATCTTCCATATCCATCCATTCCAACATTGAATCCTAGTATGGGTTATCTCGGTGACCATTGTACATCTCTTTCATTCTTTTAAAGAGATTGTTTTATTGACTCTTTTTCTGATGTGGGACTTTAAATGATGTTCCCAAGCCCAATTTTAAAATCACGAGGATGAAATTTCGAATAGGGTGGAAGAATGTAACAATCCAAGATTTCATAGTAAGTTAATTTCTTTAAAGTAATTCAATAGCTTGAGCTACATGAAACACCGAGTTCGAGTGCCCCAAGACTTACCAAAATAACCATTTAAAAGAGGTTATGAATAGTGTTAACTGAAATTTTAATTTTATATAATATATATAATTTTAGAATACATATTAACCATTTCTTAGACATAATATAAGGATAAATTCAATTTTCAGATAAAAGAATTATTTTTCAAAAAATGCAATTTTACAACCTTTTAATGGAAAAACCTTTTTAAAAACAATAATTTACACTTTTATATATTAAATTTATTGAAATTAAATTATTCATTATAATTTTGACATAAATCCCTATTTTGGATAAATTTTTTGTACTTTTCTAATAACATTCATATTTTTATGAATACTGAAAAATACTAGATTTTAATTGAAAAAATATTTTTTAAGAAAAATAATATATAGTGTTAAATTATGTATTTGAATGGTTTTTAAGTATAATTAGATCATATTTTTTTATTTAATACAATGTAGTTCATTATATGTAATTTCACATTTAAATTTGATATAAAAACATGTCCATCTTTTGATAGTTTTTAATATTTAAAAACTCATTTTTCAGTTTTGAAAATGGGTATTAATATTAAATTAATTAATGAAACTTCTATGTTTTGAATTTGGTAATATATAATTCGTTTCTGGATTTGGAAAATATAAATTAGATTAGGGTAAATTGTTTGTATTTTTCTGAAAACATTCAATTTTTGATGAATATTGGAAAACACCATGTTTTAGATTAAAACTGACTATTTATTTAAATAATAATTTATTTTATATAAATTTATTTTAAGTCAAAATAGATATATAATAACTATATAATTTTAGTGTAATTAATTGGATTCATATTATAATAACATTAGATGTATAAAATATTATTGAACTTTTTACTATCTTTTACCCACCTCCTAGGAGCATTTGCAAATTTTCATAAAACATAATTTTACCTCTTCTATGAGATAAATTTCAAAAAAAATAGATACATGGTTAATTTCATTAAGTAAATTGTGGTTCAATAAGATGAAAATATTTTTTGGTGAATAGTAACTTTTGACTTTCATTTACCACGGTTAAAAGTAAATAGGGTAATTAAGGGTAAAAATGATATCATAATTACCTTAAAACATGTCCTAATTCTATTGTATAAGTATAATTAGACCGAAAATAACCTTAGGAATAAAATATGAACCTCTTTGGTCCACTTGGATGAGATTAGGAAATTTATTATTATTTTATTTAAAGATGAGATAAAAGAGTTAAATGCAATGTTTAATAACTAAAACATTATTAAAATAGCATTACACACTATATAAATTAGACTATAAGTATTAATTATAAATATAAAAATATTTCCTATATAATTTTATATTATTTAAAATTTTTATAAACTAAATAATTTAATTTATTTATCACAGAATGATGATGCAGTAATTACCTTATTAATGAAATATTAAAATAATTGATATTATAAGTATCCAAATAAATGTATATTGATAATTATGATGAATTACAAAAAATTTATATGTTAATATGAAATTTTAATGTTAGTTTAATAAATTTCATTCGTTGTGATAAAGTTTTTATATTTAAAAAAAATACTAAATAGTGTCAAAATTGACATAATTGAGTTTTTAAAACAAATAATATATTATTAATTGGTATAATATTCCAAAAAATCATAGGATCCACAAAAGGACATAGATAAGGTTATATATATTAATAATGAAGAACATTGGTTTCTCTTGGATTTTTATAGTATGTTTATTAACTATATTATATAAAAATACAAAGAGACATGGTAAATGTCAAACTATTTAACTAAGAGTTAAATCTAAATGATATGGTTAATATGATGACCTAAACCTGTCTAAAACCCATTGGTTGAGCTGTTTTCGACCCATAGCCACCTTAGCCTTTAAATAATTCATTTTGGAGCCATTTGAAACCGAAATTGATTTTATTATAATATAATATTTCATGTTTTTTCAAAAGTGACTTCCACCTCTCTTATAAAAGGGAACTTCCCCTTCTCTTAATTTTACATCTCCAAAGCCTTTTGGCTCAGCCAAACCCTGCCCAAATTTTCTCCCAAATTTTCTCCCTTCATCCTAAATGACTTCCTTTGTTCAGAAATCCATCCTAAAGATCCCTTTTGATCAAATGAAAAGGGAGAACCCGAAGAAGAGGTAAATATTTCATCACCACTTTCAAGTTATTTTCTTCATCCAATTCATCTTTCGTTGTTTTTTCCATTCTAAAAAAATAATCATAATATCTTATATAAACTATGATGTTATTATAAAAAAGGTAAAACCAAATTCATTATTCTATAAATCCTATAAATGACAAAGTCACCATACGTGCGTACGTACGGATTACCATCTCCACGTCGCGGTGTAGTTAGTTATTCAAACACTTAATTATTTTGATGTGTATAATAATGAGTATAACTGATGTAAATAATACATATAAAAAGTTAATTATTCATTATATGTGATATACCATCCAAATAAATATTATTTCACCATCAATATAATGATATTGTCGCTTGTGCGTACGTACGGATAACCGTCTCCACGAACGCAATGAGATTCATTCCCCTTCATAATCATTTAAAAATAATTTTCATTTTATGATTAAAAATAATGTTTATTAACTTAATATCATTTTAGATATGATTAAAATACATCGTATCCCTAAGAAACATGGCTTACATAACCGAGTATATAAAGGAAAACAAATCAGTTAACACCCTAAACGATGATACTACTAAAATATTATTATCAATGCAATATTAGAGGATCATATAGGATATCATATTTATGTATATAATTCATGTATAATTTAATAAAAATGTTTTAACTTGTTTAATGGAGTTCAACTTACACTCGACCAAAGAAAAATTATAGGGTAAGAGGTTTTCATCTCACTTCTTATTCTAGTGAGATTCATGCAATATTTCCACTATTACCTTTTGTGTGGAGTATGTACTTCCCATGATTGTATTCTTTGTGTAATATAATTTATTTTTTTGGTATTTAAATATTCATTTTATGATAATTATTTCATGCGGTGTATGTCTTCTAAGGTACCAAATCGGTAAGGGAATTTCAAATTTCAATTTCCACTCATTGGCCTTTAAGCGTACTTCGTTGATTATTTTACTACAAGATTTTGTGTGGAATAACTATTTATTATTTGTGTAGTAATTTTCACACCCCTTTATGTGGATATAATTTTGATACACATAATCAATACATTGATAAATTATCATGTCATCTATATGAACTTGATAAGATTAATTTTAACTCAATCTCTATTAATTGAGTTAAACATCAAATTCATTGGTGTTGTTTTTACATGAATATGTGTGAATGTCCTATGATTGTTTTACACTAAATATCCAACCATATTGAGTGTATTTATATTTTTCACACATAATTATCTCATTGAATTGTCCTTAACCTAAAGTTATGGTCATTATAAGGGATTTCATCTCAACTAACATTTCAACAAGTCTTCTTTGTTTTTATCCACCAACTCACTTTTTTGTGTGTATATATTGTACTTTGTAATATTATATCACGAATATCTTTACTCTCATGATATTATAATGTTTTTATTACCTCCATTATTTTAATTCAATCATCTTTCATTTGGTTAGGAACTTTAACTATAATATCATTTTAAATGTTTTAAAATTATATTCTTCTAAATCTTTCTCATTAATGTCCCTGATTTAAAAATGGTTTTAAGGATTTATTTATATGGACATGAATGTTTTAAAATGTTAATTCCATTAAAAAAAATTCAATTTGGTATGGGAAACATTGAATCAAAAATCTATTTTTAAACAGCTTCGTGATAAATAGTGAGACTTTTAAGTGTTTCCATAAAAAGGGATATTTCTCTCAAAGATTTTTACTAATCGTTTACAATTATGTCAACATCCTTTATGATATGTTATTCTAGATTGAGGTCGATTTATTATTATACAAATATTCCATACTGTATTGATGTCTTTGTGATATGTTTTACTATGGATGTTTTATTTTTATACCATTCATTGTTTATGGATAAGTTTTTGAAATTTCTTATTCTATTTTTAATACGAATGTTTATGTAATGTTTAAACATTTTCATATGGGGATTTCCTTGGAATTAGTAAGTGATGGGTGGATCCCACTATAGATCCTTGATGCATCGGTAGGTCTCATGAGACAAACTAGTGTCTTGGCACTAGGTCTTTAAAAAATCTTATTTATAGGCTTGGCACAAGTTATCGACTATGTGGTTATGAAGTCTGGTATTATGCATTCCATCATTATAAATGTGGATATTGATATTTCAAGTTATTATTCGACTAGTAAAACATCCATGTGAATAAGTAAGTGGAATTATTTGATTTTATATTTTCTATATTAGCCTGAAGTTCATGTTGAAAAGGCCTTTGTTTTAGTCCTATACATTACCTTAAATGTTTATGCTAACTTGTGATAGTTTCCGCTATATTGTTATCCTTACTGAGAATTTGGGCTAACCCCTTTCTATGATTTATTTTTCCTAGGATATGAAGAAGTATTATATGGTTACCCTGAAGGGATAGGATAAGGATATACATGTTTTTAAAAAGGTTAATAATGTTTTTGATGTTTTTATTTCATGATTTAATGTAAAACATATGAGTGTATCTAGTACTTCCAAGGAAACTAAACTGATCAGTCTTTTAATACATGATTCCTTATATCATGCCAATTTTATGTAATAATGCACAGACTCTGGCTAACTGGGGTCAAGGCGTTACGCCTTTGAGAATGATTATTCCATAGGAAGCTCTGAAGAAAAATATATATGATATTTTATATAATAAATGTATAATAGTAATAAATCCTGTGGTAGTTAAAAATATTATAATCAATAATAAATTTAATCAAAATTTGATTAAGAATAATAAATGTTCCAAACGATATTATTCAGTGAATGTTTTTTTATTAATATATATTCTTTTTTATTTAATATATATTTTTTGGAAATATTTTTATCATATTTTTTCACCTTTTAATTCATCATCTCCAAATTATCAAATATTTATTTTTTTGATATTTATAAAATAGTTGATTTTTTAGTGAATATTTAATGCACTTATTTCAAATAATCTGTCACATTGATGACATTATCATTACACATGAATGAAATCAATGTTTAAGATTGGATTTATAAACAATATATATAATATTCAATAATTAATATAAATATTTTAATAATACTATGTTGAATGTGTAAAATGTATGGGAAATAATGTAATATTCCACACTAAAAATAGTTTTTATGTGCATATATTGTTTTTTAATTTTATATGATATATATGAAAGAAATATATTATATAATTGATATCGAAATATCTATATTTTTTATTAATTCAAATTTATTTTTATAATAAAATGGGATTACTAAGATTAATTTTAACAACCACTATAATGTTGAATGGTTTATTTTCAATGAATTTTTTTATTAATTATTTATATTTAATAGAATAAAATAAATTAATTAATTTTAATTAATTAATATTATATTATAATTTAGAATTTATACAATTATAATAATGTTGATTTTAATTTGTTTTCAAATCTAAATATTATTTAGACACTTAATTGTTAAAACATCATTTTTTTATTATTTTTTTCTTTGTCTATACTTAATTGGTTTTTATTTAAAAGTTAATTTTCTATTATTTCCTATTTTTGTTATTTTATAGAGAGAATAAATGTAGGATCATCATACAAAAAATTTTAATTATAGATCGTTTATATGTTTGTTAAAACATTTGTTACTTGATTGAAATCGAGTTACCCTGGAAAAAACCAAAAAAGATAATAATAAAAATAGAAGAGTAAAGGTCATACAAAATCCGTTAATCACTTGGGGAATAATTTTTTTTTAATTTTTAGATAAAAAATATTACCAAAATTCATTACTTTACTCTCTTTGACTCATTGACCCTTGAATAATGTAATGATATCATTTAAAAGTCTATGGTTTTCACAATAGTATGATTTTCATCACATTAAAAGGTGATCCATTGCACTAATTAAGAGACCCAAATAACATTTGAATTATCCTTTTATCCCAACCCAATTTTTCTCTACTATATTACCCTTGAATTCAATTTATCTTTTGTACTTTAATTCTAGGACGTTTATCAAGAGAAGTTTGAGGTCTCTAAGTAAGGATTACATACTCCTTATCATTTCCTATTAATCATTCTCTTCCAGACCTACACATATGATCATAAAAAAATTACATAAAAAAATTTATTATACATAAGTAGTATTATAGTAATGGAATAAACCTTATTTATTCTTTCCCATCCATATAAAAATACAAAATAAGGTTAATCACGCAATGAGAATACTACCATCTCCATGAATAAACTTCTTACAACACCCCAAATATTTAGTAATTGATAGTTTCATTTTCATTTTTATGTATATAATGTGTTTGAGTGATAGTTGGGAGGGGTTTTAAGACATTTATATTTTTTTTTGGGGATTTATAAAGGTGTATAGTTTGAGAATGTTCAGTGGGAATTGTTAAACACTTACATGAAACAATGTAAGGTGAAACACTGTCTTCTTGGTGCATGATTAGGTATATAATTTATCCATAAAATGTAGACACCCAGAATACACCATAAAATTAAGATAGAGAAATTTTTAATGGATATAGAATAGTTTTTATAATAGTTTGGGCCAACCATGTGAGGTTCTTCTTGAGGTAGATATTGGCACACTATTAGTGTAATGTTTAAAAATTACATCCTCAAAAAGTGGATCAAGATCAGTATTAGCTCTAATCCTATTGTTTTCCATTTTTTTGACCCTATTCTATGTTTATTCCAACCAATGGCTTTGGAATCTCTCCCCACTAATCTAAATGTCATCTGGAGGAAAATAATGGTGCATTGATGCCTTCTTCCCTTATTAAGTTTTATTTTTTGGTAGTTTTCATTAAATATACTTGTCTTCCCTCCCTTTGTTTCATAGATCTAGTTCAAATGTTATAGATCTAAGGATGTTGATGCCAATATTGATGAGAATTGGTTTTTATGATAGGGTATGATATATAAGGCGGGTAATTTTGATATTTCACCTAGTTTTTTGGGAATTTTCATATCATTGATTGTTATTTATCATAGATTGAGAGGTAGTTTTCTAAAAATTTGATTCCTATTATTATTAACTGATGTATTTTCTTCAATTATGACATAAAATTTATTGCGATTTTTTTTCTATTCATGGTGGAATCCTTCATTAGTGACGTTTTTAGGAATTATGATTTTGTTGAGTAAAGTGATTTGATAAATGATTTTAAAATGTTGATTTTAAAATAGTTTTATGAATTGAATAAGAGAAAAATTAGTTTTTTAAAGGATTTCATTAAAAAAAATTTTATTGAAATGGTTTTGGAATAATTGTATTGGAATGGTTTTGGGGAATACAAGGTGATGTGTTTTCATTTTACATATGGGGTATGGATAAAATATGACCTGGTTCTTAGAGAAAAAGGTGTAATGGCACATGGGATATTGGTAAATTTGTGACAATATGGATGGTGGATGAGAAAATTTTAATGGTTACAGAACTCTCACATAGGCATGCATCTATGGTTGTATGGATTTTTATATTTTAATGGGTTAAGAGAAATGAATTCTGAATGGGTTGGAAAACATGATTGGTTGCATTCAATATAAAAAAAATTGGATTGGAAAACTTTTTTTTTTCATAGAAATAGTTTTTTGTGATATAAGGGTTTAAATTATTTATATAATTTATTTATATCAATTGTTTTATATACATGTGATGACATGTTCCATCCAAGTTTCTTATATAGGGAACTATTTTGGGGAAAATCTATTAGGTATTATTTCTCACCCTTACTATAGAACATTGGTTTATTTATAGATATTGTTCATCAAGACACTTGTAAAAGGAAATTACGACATTTAATTAGTGGAACATCATAATTCTTGTGATGTTTTTTTGGAGTTGGAGCATGGGACCTTTTTTGATCTATAGAATTATGTATGTTGTCACTTTGAGTCTTTTTCTATAGTCTTACACATTGTACTTTGATGATTATTGTCTTACAATATGGTACTCTATTATAGTTAGGTTTTGTTATAAATTGTTTTACTATAGTTTTCTTGCATTATTTTCATGAATCATTTAGTGTTTATTTGTTTATGCTGGGTTTTTTAGTGTTGTTTTATATTAAAAATAAAAAATCATCCACTAGTTTTGTTGAAGCCCTTAGCAGTTATTCGAAGTCGTTGGCACCATGGGGATATTGATTTCAACTAATGTTCAATTCCTTATAGACTCATAACAATGGGGGTGTGGGATGTCAAAAATTGTATCAGTCAAGCCCTGTCCATATAATATTTTTTCAAGAGTTTTCTGTCTGTTTTCCACTTGAATAAAAATTAGAATTATTCTATGTTGGTCCAAATATATTTTGGGAAAATATTAATGGTTTATGTTGTTGGAGTTGAAATTAATTTGGGTTAAGTCCATGACTTTATTTTTTAGAAATGACTAGTTTCGTTGGGACATGAAATGTGGGGAATAAAAGTACATAACTCACATTTTTATGATGAACTACAAGTTAACCGGGATTTGGGTAAATAATTTTTATAGAGTCACTTATAGGTGACATGATCTCACTGTCATGTTATTTTTCCAATGAGACGATCATGAAATTAATTATATAAATGAATTCCCACTAGGAGTGAATATTTCATTTTCATAAATTTTTACAGATTTGATATAACTCTATAGTTTTTTGAAAAATATTGAAACAGTTTTCATATATGAGACTTTGAAAAGGGAATGGTTTTAGTATTTTCTTAAATTATTTTTATTTTCAAAATCAGTTTTTAATTTCCAAAAATGGGTTGAAATAAAAAGTTATGACTTTTGGATAGCCTTTATGAGACAGTTCTTATGTCTTTAAAATTTTAATTATTAATGTTTTTGTTATTATGGTGTTATAATTATAGTTTTTTCATTTTAATATAAAATTTCCCCCAATAAGTTTTTTTCAAACCCACAGATAGAAGATTATATAAATGTGGTTGCACATGAGCCACATGTGTATAAATAAATGTTTCATTGTATAGACCATAATTTTTTATGATGTGGATAGAAGAAACCAATCTGATAAGCCAGGGGAAGGGGATCATTTTTTAGTCTGAGAAGAATACTCCAACCATATTTCATGGAGATTCAGAACTAGTGAAGATAGAGGACTGGCTAAATTGCATGATTTGAAACATTGGATTAAATAGCATTCCAGTAGAGCTGAAATTCATGTTGGTGGCATATATGGTGTAGGATCATTCATGAAAATTGTGGGATTTATTAGTTCAAGTGTAATTTGAAAAAGACATTTCTTGTGATGATTTTTATTAATTCTTCACCAAATAATACCATACACATATATTCTGAATTTAAATAATGGTAAAATATTTTATGTTGAAGCTAGAAACCCTATTAGTGACAGAGTATACAAATACATTCATGAATTTATTCCTCTTTCACCCAGATTTTCATCTAGAGAATCTTTGAAGGATGCTTCTTTAAATCAGTTCTAAGGTAAGTTGTTCACTTGAAGATTTCAATTCTTTGTATAACATAATATATTTATATGGTCAATAGAGATACAACAATAGAAAGGGACATATTAGGAGCTATGGGTGGATGAATCATGTATGTAGCTATGAGAAATAGTGGGAAATGTACTGCTAGGAGTAGGATGAATAGGGAATCAAATTTATAATATATGGGAATGACATAGTATAATATAGTTGGATTGATGAATATTCCCCCATGACCCCATAGAAAATATGAATGTTTCTGATTTGGTTTATTTGGCCACATGAAGCAAGAGTGTACAACACTGCCTAGAGCATGTCATAATTGCAATAAGATGGGTCATCTTCTGCTATATTTTCAATGTTCTCTCTGCCTAAATATTTGGGACACTTTTCTTATGTCACATACATTGTATTATTTGATGGGATGAGGGAATCATAATAATTCACATCAATAGAAAACTCTATCCTTAGTGATTCTAGGATTACCATTACCCATTAACAAGGAGAATAACAAAAGCGAAATAATGAAAAAAGTGAAGCGAGTAAGTAATTATATACAGAATTTCCATCCTTTGTGTATAAATAATTTATCCATGGTGATATTAGGGCTTTTAATGTTGATATAATTCCATCAATTTTGAAACTACAAACTCCGTTTAATTATAGAGAATGTCTAGCCTTTCTGTATAAATTATTTTTTATAACTCTAAGAGGAGATTATTTGATAAGGTATTTCTATATTATTTACAAGTATGTTTAATACATAATCTTGGGTATGAATTGGATGACAATATTTATGGCTCACATTAATTGTTATACAGAAAGGGTCGTTTTTATGACTGATGATGGAATCAAGAATTTCTACAATGGAGAATGGAACATAAAAAAAGATTTAATGTTTTTATTTGAAAACCCATTAGAACTATCTCATAAATTTTTCATGCATTAAATTTAGAATCGATGAAATAAATAAAAATAGAATACTTATAGATAATTTTGATCAGTTTCATGATGTCTTTATTGAAATATTAGTTGTGTGGTCACCCACAAGAGAAGTGGAGTTTTCAACTGATTTCATTCCGAGAACTAATATTATTTCTATTCCTTCATAACAGATAGAACAAATATAATTAAGGGACCAAAATGTGAAGTTTAAAGAGTTTTAAGTAAATGATTTCACTCATCCAAGCCCATATATGTGGGCGGTACCAATATTGTTTGATAAAAATTAAGATGAAACTCTTTAGTTGTTTTTGGATTATCATAATCTTAACCAAGTTGTGATAAGGAATAAACATCCACTTCCTTTCATTAATTATAAATTTGATTAATTTTTGGGTACCCATTGGTTATCCACAATTTAGTAGTGATCAAGATATCGATAATTATGAATTCAGACGGATGATATTTTATAGAAGACATTGAGTAGTAGGTTTGGACATTAAGAGTATGTGGTAATCACTTTTGATCAAATGAATTCACCAGAGATCTTCATGGAATTTGTGAATCCGATATTTCACTGATATCATGATTCATTTTTTGTGGTGATTGTAAATGAAATATTGGTCTATTCAATGTCATAGGCTGAGAATTAGAAAAAATGGAGACAGTTTTGTAAATCAATCATTATCATCATATGTATTCCAAATGATCAATGTGTTATTTTTGGATACAAGAGGTACATTTATATAGTAATGCAATCTATGAAAGAGTTTTTTCTATTGATTCAGATAATATTGAGGTGGTTATCTATTACAAACCACTAAATAATGACTTCAATATATGTTGTTTCCTTGGTATACCTGGTTATTAACGTCATTTTGTTCATGATTTTTCATGACGAGCTTCACCAATGGAAACTTTTTTGAGGAAAAACGTATCATTCCTATGGAATGAATAATTTCAAAAAACATTTCAAGTGATTAATTTTTCCTTATATCTGCACCAATAATTATATTTCTATTATAATTTCAACATTATGTGGTGTATTGTGAGGCATAGGGATCTCGATTAGGATGTGTTCTCATTCTAAGATATCATGTGATTTATTAAGGAAAAAGTTAGTTATGATAGAATTAGAATAATTACCCAAATCATGATTATAGTCATCTATTATTTTCTATTCTTCAAATACTTGGAATTATTACCTTTTTATTGATAAATTTTCTGTGTTTACATATCATATATTGTTGAAATTTTTTTTATCAAAAAATGAATTTAAATAAGAGACCAATAAGATGGATAACGTATCTCCATAAAATATTACCTTGACTTTATGTATACAATGGTAAAGAAAATTTGATGGCAGATTAATTATGTAAAAATTCCTATGTTTAGTTATAAAAATATTCTTCATATTTGGTGATTGATATCAATGATATATGACATCATATTAGCCTATTAAGAATAAGGTTACATTGCATTTTTCATTCCAATTTATTTTGCTTCTAATTTGGTTTTGATAGTTATGTAGAGAATGATATCGAATTCAGAATATGTTACATTGAGTTCAAAACTCAATGGTGGGGTGACCATTGAGGGATGACATATGGATGGGTGTTCATGTTTATTGTATCGATATCAGATGGTCTTAATTATGGATTGTCAGGAACAAATTTTTTATTCTTAAAACTATTCAAGATGGGATGATCATTTCAGAAAACACAAGATTTATAAGGAATTGAAATTAATTAATTAGTGGGACAGTACAAAATGGAAAGTGGATGATTTTGTTTCAAGATGATTAAATTTTCATCTTGTTAGGTGAGATCATCAGCGAACAACGTGAATATTACAGTCTTTACCTATTTTCATTTGGAAATAGGAATAGATAACATTGAATTTTGTAACAAGTCTCCAATTAATGGTTGAGAAACACAATTACATATGATTGAAAGTGCATAAAATCATAAATTAAGATCATTTCATCTATATTCATGAGCCTTGTATTATGGAGGACTTTTCAAAAATCAATATCTTAGAACTGGAAAAGAGGCATGACATACCAGATTCGATAGTATCAGATGGAGATATGAGGTTTATGTCACATTTATAGATGTCCATACAAGAATCCATTTGGACTCAACTGACCATGAGTATAGAATATCATCCATAAATGGATGTGAAATATGAAATGATGATTAATATATTGGATGACATGTTACAGACTTTTTACTTGATTTTTTGGCTCATGTGTTTATCACAAATCATTAGTGGAGTTCTCGTCTAAAAATAGTTATCAATAAATGATACAAATGGATCCTCAAAAATTATTTTATCGGGGTCCATGCTGATCTCCACTTTTTTGGGTGGAAACAACATAGAAATCACATCTTGGGACATGCCTTGTCCTAGAGACAGTACAGAATATTCAATTGATCAAGAAAATAATGGAGATAGCTCAGAGTCGTCAAAAATCATATGAATATCATCCTCGACAGCCATTATTGTTCAATGTGTCAAATCACGTGTTCTTGAGGATATCTCCAAGGATTGGGTATTGTCATTTTGATAAGTAATTAATTCTATCTCCTCACAACATATAACATTTTGAGATACATGATGGGTTAGTGATGTGGCATATCAGTTGGTTTTACCCCCAAGGTTTAGTGTATTGAATGATATCTTTCGTTTATCAAAATTGAAAATTTATCTACCTAATAATGACTAAGTGATTCGATGGTATAATTTTTACTGTGATGTAGATGCCTCATTGGTGCATGTGAAAGTATTGATTTCGGATAGGAAATAGAATGTCCGACATGGGAAAAGAATTTTCTACGTGGGTTTTGTAGAAACATGGTCGGATACATGAAGAAACATTGGAATAAGTGAATTAAAAGGGTTAGAAATGGCCTGAACTTGTTTAGGGATATACTAGTTTTCATCATTCTAATGACCAAAATCACAATGGAGGGGATAATTTAACACCCCTTGTTTTAGAATGTGACCCTTTATTTATTATTCTTAAGAATTTAAAGTGTTTTTGCGATGTTTTAAAGGGGTTATAAGATATTTGGAATGTTTTTTGTTATACTTTAATGGTACAAGGCTTGAGAATGGTAAGTGGAAACAATGAAACTCCTACATGAAATAATGTAAGGTGAAACATCAGATTTCTTATAGGCACATAGTTAGGAAAATTGGTTAGGATAGACTGTGCGCTCACCTAGTAGAAATTGAGAAAAGTGGTACAAAGTATTTTTCCATGGTTGGGGTATAGATTGTATAACTATGGGGTGAAACCATTGGATGTGCTTATTAAGGTAGAGTCAGAAACATGTTTCACATATTTGTTTATTAACTGTGTGAATAACAATTCATGGTATAAGCATTAGATCATTAAAATGTGGTTTTGGGTTAGGATTATCTCTAAACCACTCATTTTTTCCTATTTTTACCCAAATACATTTTTTCGTCCTCTCAATGATTGGGAATATCTCCCATTCAATTTAAAAGCAATATAGAAGAAATTTAGAGTGTGTTGAACCCCGATTACATTGATAAGTATACACTTTTAGTAGTTATCCTTTTATTTACACATCATACCTCTCTTAGTTTCATATATGTTGTCTTATAGGGATTTATAAATGGTTTCTTATGACAATAGTGATGATATATCGATTTTTTGATGTTAGTTTAAGAGATCTAAGGTAGTTTTTCATGATTTAACACAGTTTTGTGGGTGTTTAGTGCCATTCATTGTTTTTTTCATGTTTTTTGAGGTATGTGGATTCACCCTCGTCTCTATTTAGTATAACATGATGGATTTATTTAAAAAAAACTCCTTAAAATAGATTGAGAAATTATTCTTCAAATCTTGGTGAAAACCCTATTTAGTTATTTTTGGTGTAATTGTGAAATTATTTTGAAAAGTTATTTTACAAATGTTATTAAAATATTCATATTAAATTAGTTACTTGGTTAAAATATTTGAAAATGTATTCTTGTAATTGATTTAAATAAAAAATTATTTTATTTAAATGGTTTTGGAATAATGTTTTTGGCATGGTTTTTGGGAATTCATGACGGTGTATGTTCATATTACACACATGGCCTATTTTAAATATGACTTGTTGTTTAGGGACAAAGGAGTAATGGAACATGAGATATTGGTTACTTTGTGACACCTTGGTAAATTTAGGAGATACCACTAATGAGTTTAGAACTATCACTTAGGAATGAATCTATGTTTTTGTGGACTTATGGATTGGAATGGGTAGTCCCAAATGTATTGTGAAATGGTTTAGAAAATATTATGGTTATCTTTCTGTAGAAAATAATTTTGGATTGGACAAATATTTTTTATATAAATAGTTTAGGTTTTGTGTTAAAATATTTATATTTTTTTATATAATTTATTTTTACACATTCTTTTTGTTAAATTATCTTACACTTTCTATCCTAGTGGATCTAGTTGAGAAGTCATTTGGTTTAATCTTGTGAGTTTCATTAAATTCCACTAATTTTTCACTTTTTTTAATTTGGAAATATTGTTTATCAAGATATAGGTAAAAATAATTCATCACATTTCATTAGGGGTACTTCTTGATACTTGGGTTGTTTGTTGGATTTTGAGAATTGAGCTTCTTGGGAGAAACGAAGTTATGTTTTTGATATCTTTTGGTTTTAAATGTTTTGTATTCTTCTTTGTAGTATGATGTTAGTATTCTTCCACTATGGTATATTATTTTTTCCAAGTTTTGAGATCAATGGTTTTACGTGACTTTACATTAATTTTTATCATGCATAAATTAGTGATTACTTATTTATGGTGGCTTTGGTTTGGTTGATTTATTTTAAAAAGTAAAAATTATACCCCAAATGTATTGAATCCATTATAATTTTTTGCGGGTGATTGGTTCCTTGAGGATATATCTTAAGTCCATATAGATAGTCCTCCTTGACTCAATCCAATGTAGAGGGGCTGGATGATACACTTCTTCTAGTTTTTATTTACCCATATATTCTAAATGTATAATACTGTAATGGATGAATAGATTTTAATTTTATAATAAAATTATGATTATTAAAAGAGATGTTAAATAACACCTTCATTTACTCTGATTATTTTGGAAATTCATTAGATAATTGTGAATTCTGTGTACTACTACCTCCACTATGTATAATTTTTAGTTCTTCACCCTGCTTTTGAATATATATACAAAAAAACAAAATACATTTCATTAAATAAATATATTTAAATAATATCATTGATATTGTTTTATAATTCTATTATACACTAACTAAAAATACTCTCCCATCGAGCATAAAGTTGTTTCTATTTGGATCATTTTAATTTACTACATAATCTAAGATATAGAGATCGATCATGGATGACAATGAGAACATAAATACTAAAATGATTATAGGTTTCTATCAAATAAATAATTTTATAAATATCTAGAAATATTATTTTAATTAATTAATATATTACTGAACTATCATCCTTGATTTCTATAGTTACCTTATTAATTTTAATCATATTATATATTTATGAAATATAACTAACCTATGAAAAAATATATTACATGTAAGTTGTATATGATTACAAATGGTTCATGTTAAATGAATTATTGAAAAAAAAGCTTCCTAATATTATATTTAATAATATTAATTTCTTTTTTCAAGATTTTAGGAGTATGTACAATGAAAATCAGGACCATGGTAAAGGTTTCTCTTCTAAATTTTCTATCGTTGAGAAAAATATTTTATTACTCCCAAAATTATATTTTGAATAGTGTTTCAATGTACTAATTAATATATTTGAAACAACATACTCTCAATATTCTTCTATTATAATGTTTCATTTAAAACCATTTTGTTTACAAGGTTTTGATAAATGTTTCTAAAATCATAATTGTTTATAGGAACTCTATTTTCTTCTATTGAGTTTCATACATAAATATTGAACTCAATGGTCACATAATGATTAATTATACCTAATGAGTAAATTTTATCGTATTTACTTCTACTTTTCTAGGGTTATAATCATCTTCCTTGTAATATCATTATCAAATGATTCAAATCTCAATGATTTTTGTATATAAGGGTGTTTCTTTATGTTAATTCATATTTTTTGAGACACACTTATTTTTTATGGACCAATTTAATTTTATAAAGTGTACATAAAACGTTTTTGTTAATTTATATTATAACAAAAATATATTTTAAAAGAAAACCATATTCTATATCTTATACAAAATTAAATACCGATCACATATAAACTAGACAATATTACTATTTAAATAATACTAAGTTGTTAAATTGGAAATCATGATTATAGTTAAAAACATTATGAAAATATGGATATTTTTTCATTTAAGGTATATAATATTATTAAAAATGTACTTAAATTTCATGAAAATCTATTTATATATAATTTTTTTTGAAATTTGTTTATTTTATATTTTTTCAACAGGAATTACGATTAATTTCTTCAAAATTTTCTAAATTATATATTATAAAATTATAATAATTTTTTAAATAATTATATTTAAAATAAATAATGTAGAAAAAATGTAATTTCTGGAAAATAATAATTTTGTAGTGAATAGTGGAAAATATTAATTTTCTTTAAAACTATAATATTTAAGCATTTACAACGGTCAATTTTCGAGAAATGATATAGAAGAATTTTTTTTATTAAATCCTATTAAATCAAAATTTATAATCCTTTGAAACAATTTAAAGGATTAATTTTTCATAAAAAAATTATATAAATTAGAGGTAATTTTTCCAGTCAAACTATTTTTAATTACATTTTTCATATTAATATTAATTCAATTTCTTCGAATTATATAAACTGAATCATAAAAAATCGATTCCATATTTACAATTAGGTGGTAGAAATTTAGAAAATATGTCCATTTTTTCATTATTAATACTAACCATAGTAATAATGTTCAACTTGGTAAATGTATATCATGTAATTAAGGTTAACAATAATATGATAATTTCATAAAATTACCCTAACAAATCAAATTATCCTATCAAATGACTCGAGTTTAGCCACTTACTTCCACGTTTCAAAATAATGGAAACCTAATGTCCTATTTTATTTATTTTTGAATTTATAATATTTAATTAAATGATAAAGTCATAAACATCACTTACATTATCTTAAAATATATTATATTTTTGGATAGGGATAAATTGATATTTTTCACAGTTATAATATTTTTTCAATTATAGATTATTTTTCTTATCATGGTACTTTATTTGGAATTTTTTGTGATAAATTATTACTATAAATTCTAAGGAAATAAAAATATTGTGTTCGTTCGATTTATGGATTATTAAAATATATAATTTTAAAAATTCTAATAGTAATATTTTTTGTTTATTAATAGTGAACCAATAATTTTATATATACATATGACAAGATAAGTATTTTTGAAAGGGTTAAATTGTAATTAAATGTCTGTATTTTTGTATATAAATTCCAATTGATGTAATAGTGTGAATATTGAAATTAATAAAATTTTATAAATAACAAAATTTTATTAAATTTATAAAAATAAAAAAAATATTATCCTCTCCCAAATAAATTGAAAAAGGTTTATAAAATCAATCGTGGTTCTTTTATGGGTTGTTTATCTATTTATGGTACCATTTTATACCCTTAAATTTTAGAAAAATTTAATATTACTATATCACCCCTCAAATTTCATATATTAAAAAAACATAACATTTGAGGAATAAATAGAATATTTAAAAAACTTCCCATAGACCATATTATTTTAGTTATTTGGAATCATGGAATCATAAACACTTGTATATAAGAGATCTAATTTATCTCCCTCTAGGTTCATCATAACTAAAACCATTCTTATATGAATTACACTTAATATATATCCTCTTATCCCATAGAAGGAAACATAAAAATGGGCGATGTCATGTGATAATTAAGGGTAAAAAAAGGAGACATGTAGTCATAAATTTTATCAAATGGGTATGAGAATGTCATCACAACATTAGAAGATCATACACTGCAGATCAAATACCATAAACATGAATAATGAAATAAATCTTAGAAGTTCATATGACAAGAATCCTAAAAAAATAAGTAACACAATCCATGAAATAATATCATAGGTATTAAATAATGAATCTTGGAAAACACATAAGGATAAAAAATATTAGGCTAGGCTACCTACCAAGACCTAACTAACATGTTAGACTTTGGCTAATCACTCGTCTATCTGCTTCGAGTGTGGAATGCCTGTAATTGTACCCACTTGGTTTGGGCTAGGGATGTCTTCTCATGTACCCTATTTTTTTGGGATTGGGATTCCCTCCCGTGTCCCCTCTTGTTTTGGTCTTAGTATTCCCCCCATGACCCCTCTTGTTTTAATCATGGGATGTCCTCCCAGATACCCTCCTGTTTTGGGCTTCTGATGCCATATCATGTACCCTTCGAGTTTATAAATCATTTAGAATTACCCAATGAATTAGAGGGAGATATAGGTTACACTATATCATAATAACATCATTCATATATTTTCCAAAAAATAAAACTTTCATCACATTATCCCCTATAAGAATTGATAGTTTCATGAACATCGTATCAAAACCCATTATATGAAATATGTATCAATAACATTTCCTCAAGTCATAACCTGTGAAAAAATATAGTTCTCACAATCACTAGATAAAATAATTTCCTATGAAAAAAGGAGATTTAAAAATTATATAACACATAAAAGTGGAACATGTTTCATAAATATCATTCCATAAAAACAAATACCATTCATAAAATGAATGTGAATAGAACCACTGGATAATATCCTATAAGGATATAAATAACATCAATGGATGTTATCTTAGATGTAAAATGACATGGAATGTTATTTTGAATACAGTTATTATGAAAATATAATTTCTTTTTTGAAAAAATCATCATTAAAACATAAAAAAATCAACCCTTTTTCATGAAAAAAATTAAAATATTATAAATAATGCTTTGAATTTATTTGGAATCCTTATTTATTGAAAACATATATAGAGAAATTAAATGGTTTTTATAAAACATTTTACTTGAAAAAATATAAAATTAGAATGAAAATCTTTGGAACACAATTGCATAGAAAATAAATTTAAATCATATAAATAATAATAGAAATAATTTCAAAAACCGTTATCGTAGAGAAATTATAAAATAATATAGAATTTTTTTTGAAAAAGAATATTCCATGAAAACATATAAATGATGCTTGATATCATCTTGAAACCCATTTCATTGAAAATATATTACAAACATAATAATTAGGCTTGAAATAATTTTGGAAATTGTTTTCCTTGAAGACATATAAAAGTAGAATGAAAAAGTTTTGAAACCCATTTTATTTAAATTATATTTTAAAAACCTTTTATAAAGAATTAACCTTTTAAACCTGAAAATGAGGCTTCAATGAATTGATAATGGGTAAATTCATAAATTTTATACGAGGTAAAAATAATATTCCTTTTATAAGGTAAAAATATTAGAAAATGTCTCGTTTGGAAAGTGGAAAGATGATTGGATTGAACAAATTGTTAAAATAAAAAAGGGGTTAAAAAGTATTTTAATTCTCTTTGTATATTAGTATAATATTCATGGAAAACCATTTTAGAAAGTAGTGTATTGATTGAACATATATTTATGACCGAAGAGAGCATATAGTCGGGGATTATTAAAAACACATTCTTAAGTATATTTTTTTTGAGTTTAAAAATGGAACCAATACATGATTATATCATTAATTAATAAAGGAGTACAAATTTAATGTGAGTATGGAAAATATTTATTAGAAGATATCATTAATGAATTCATAAAAAAGAAATCTCAAAATGCAAAGAGATTGTTTATATAAACTCTAAACACTTGGTAAAAATGAACCATACACCCAATTTAAGAAAATTAAATTACATGAATCATAAAATATCATGAAAATATGTATAATAATGATAAAAAATTTCAAAGTAAGTATATAAACCTCATATAAAAATGTAGGTGTATAAACTATCATGTGTCTCAAATAATGAAAATTGAGGCAAAATTACATTACTGTTTTGGAAAAAAAATTAAACACAAACCCCTTTAAAGAAATTTCATAAAATGGATATGAAAATACCATTAAATTTAATTATAGTAATATTATAAAACATCCATCAGTTATATACAAAGTACACAGAGGAATGGGTGGTAAATAAAGCCTAAATATCAGAGAAATAAAAAGTGAGATGAAATCCCCTTACATTGTGTTTTAACTCTCATCACCCTCATTAAAACGTCCTTTATAATAATAATTAAATTATTATACATATATCAGAGAACCATATTATTTACTAAAATACCATTTATGGTTTCATTATTTATTTATATTTCCTTCTTGTTAACAATTATATTTTAAGGGTTCATTTTAGGTAAAATCCGCTTTGTTTTTCCAATGTGTCTTACTATGTTATATATTTGGTCCTTATTATAATATAATTTAATAAAGAAGGTAAAAAATTATTTTAATATAATTTATATTTTTTGTATTTTTATTTTAATAATATATAAAATATAGAGGTATGAGAGATAATAGAATATTTATGGAGATGGTAGGTCATACATATGCATTAACACTATTTCCGATTAATTGTTGTTTTGAAGGAAATAATATAAAAGAAAAATATATATATATATATATAATTATTAAATGAGATTTTTTATATTATATTTATCATATATATTCACTAAAACCATCACTAATATATTCCATATAGTGTATGAAGGAATCACATCGCTCTGAGGGGGATGTAGTCCACACTTCCTTAAATGAAATTATCTTATTAAAACAACAAGGAACGTGTAACAATATATACTGTAAAAGGATTAGAAAAGATTAATTAAAAAATAAATATATTATATAACATATAAAAATATAGTGGCTATCAATATATTTATTGTGATAGGTTTTATAGAATAATGAAGAAGCATCGTTTTGTGAGGTAGTAATTTGTCATATAGATAAACAAAATGTTAGTAACTAATTAGATAATTCTATGTGAATGTTTAGGTTGAAAGATTAACATAAAAAATCCTATTATATTTTATATACTAATGTTTTTATTCTATAATGGAATAAATATAGTTGATGGGTGGAGAAATAAAATAAAAGAAAGGAGCCCAACAGAAGATGTCACCCCTTAATCGGGTAACTCATTTTGGTTTGTGCCAAAAGGATTATTGGATTTATTTTTTCCCAAGGGGAGGATTATATGAGTAAGGGAGGGAGTTTTGGATGTGTATTGGGTAGATCGTTTCTTAACCTATGTGGTTTAACAGGTATGATGAAGAGGGAGAGGTGGTGACATTTTATAGGGAAGGGAATGGACACAAGTGAAGTTGTTTTTAATACATGATAGGTGTACCCATGATTTTATCTAAAAAATGGAATACTGGAAAGACCATAATCTATAATATAAGGTTAATGTCCGAATAATGTCCATCCAATGGGTTTTAGAAAAGTTTCTGGGTTATTTTGGATCATAAATTTAATGTTTTGTGATTTGTTATCTAATTTTTTTCTCTTAATAATTGTAATTAATTTTAATGACATTCACTAATATATTAGTTCAAAAAAATTACCTTATTATAAAATATATATAATTTAAATTTCATTTCTGAAATTCATTTTTCAACATTATAATCCTAGATGAGGTAGAAATTAATTTCAAAATAATAATATTGACGGGACGACACTTAGAGTTTTTAAAATAAAAACATCGAAATGATTTCTATGTTTCATACACGATTTCAATGTGAATTTCATTACAATGACCTCAATTATATTGATTTATAAAATTACTATATATTTATACATTAAACAAAATTTAAAATATAATTTAACTTTATAAATGGATTTTATGAAAAATTATTTTTGTATTAAAATTCAGTATTTTTAACTATTCATTAAAGAAATTAAACCTTATAGAAAAAATACCTAAACTTTTATCTAACCTATTTTTAATGTTTATATTTAAAATATGATTTTTATTTTGACATATAAAATCTATAAATGTCCCAAAAATTTTATATTAAATTGATCCTCCCATAAATGGTGTAATAATATATTTATAAAAATATATGTAGTTAATCATAAAATTTGGTTTGTACTTATCATATATATATCTAATATATTGGATGATTATCAAAAATAATTTTCTAATATTTAACATATAAATTTAATTAATATTATTCACTATTACAAATAAATTTAACTTATAAGTAATTCTTATAACTTTAAAATATAATATTATAAAATCAGTACCTTTATATTCAGTTGGTTTCTATATACTATTATAATTTTTAGGTAAACAATTAATATATATATATATAATATTATTAAAAATATAATAATAAATTTAATTTCCATGTTATATCCTTTTAAATAAAATTATTTTAACAATGAATTATTATTATGTAACACTCTATCTTGCGTGTTACACAAGCCATCGATGAAATTCAGTCTTGTGTGTCATGTAAGATAACCTCAATGTTCTGTGTAGTGAGTCATAAAAATCATGTTTCTTTTATTGAAAAATTATCATTATATTCCATATAAATAGATACATATATATTGCATTAATATAAAATAAACTATTTTCAGTATTGCATGAAATGAAAAATATCAAAAATATTAAATTAATTTGAAAAACAAAATTCACATAATCTCACGGTGTGACATTCGACCCCCCCAAAAAATTAATTTCTCCCCCAAAATTTTCATTGATTATCAATGGATTAATACTTCAGAGTTCAATTCATTTGAATCCAAATAATTAAAATAAATACTATGAATTCCTTTTAAAAAGAATGCTGGAACAATAATGGTTACCCAGAGTAACTCATAACAAGATTCCCATATTAGAGAACATTGGTAGGAGGTGAAAACATGTACATGGATTAAAAATATGAGAATTATGTTATGATATAGAGTGATATAGATCCTGTCCATTAGAATGTTAACAAATCATAAGTTTATAAATATAAACCTATCTAATGGATCATTTTATTCATCAGAATAGAAGGTATTATGATAATATTTCTTTTATAGATCTTTTTACTAATTTTGAATAATATTCATGAGTTGCATAAGTTCAGGAAAATCTCTCAATTTATTGTTACTTAATCCACTTCAACTATTTATATAAAAATGGAGTTTAATTTTTCATTCATAGAGAACTAACAGATCATCATATCATGATAAGGCATCCCATCTCTCTTCAGTTATCATAATCACATAATTATTATAGATGGTTAACAATTTTCACAAATCCTGATGTGGTGAGATAATATTTTAATCTCACAAACTTCATCTAAAGTTTATCTTAAACAACTCATAAATATTTAACTTTATAACCCTTCTGAATGATGAAAATCTAAACATTATAAATAAAGTCCCAAAATCAGCTTAACATTGTTCCCCCATATATCAAATACTAGTTATTTTTTTCAGATTCCAAATATGTGAATAGACTAATCATATATTCTCTTAAAACATGGTAAATAATTGAATTACAATATATAAATTTGAAAAAAATGAATGATTACTTATTTTAATTGTTACTGGATATAATCCATAAATACAAGATGTTTTTAAATAATGTCCATGATAAAATAGAATACTTTTTCAACCAATCAATAATGAGATCCAGGGAAATCAGTGTTATCCCATTTAAATTATCCAAATCAATCATCTCCTTATATAAGTGAATCATATTTTTCTAAATACCTTCATCACATTTAGGGTTACCTTACCTTAATCAATATTTAACTTTTCTATGTTTTAATTACCAGTAATCTTATAATTTTAAATCATTAATGGATATTTATACTAAAAATACATATATGTTTCATGAATCATATAATCTATTTTTTTGTTTTCCAAACATTAATTTATATATTCATTCAACTATATTCTTAAACCATTACTTAGGATTCATATAATTATTTATTAATACATATTTCCAATAATATGAAATATGAATCATGGATTAAGGTTATTCAACATCAATATAATTATTCTTCTTTTGATTAATGTATGTAGTACTAGAAGAACATCACATTACATTCTCAGTTTGTTTGTGATATCTTTATCTTCATATGTATAACCAATACTCATACCACCTTCCTTATTCTCTTTATGATTTTCCCCATTGGGACATTTATTTTCATAATTACCATACTTTCCACATGTGAAACATTCAATGTTAACCAAGTTTCATCTAATTATATCCAATGGAATAAACCATAATGAATGAGGTGAGAAACACATATCATATAATAGGACCACATCATTATGAAACATTATATATAGTATGTATAAATCATGCTACATAACATTTAATTGATGTCTCCTAAGGTTTATCCTAGGGGTTTATAGTCATTTTTTATTCAAATCAGTCATTATGGTTCATGAAGATTTTGTGAATTTCTAAAGCATATCCCTCAGTAGTTTCTTACCATGATAGCAGCAAGGACCATTTTCATGTACCAAATTACCATGAGTTGATCCCGGGACATCTTATTGGAGTTATTACCCCTAGGTATATCTATTCAAGATCTACGTCCACTTTTAGTATCCCAACTGGGATGTTGTACATGGAAACCAATAACTCTACTCATTACCAAAAAATCCATGACATTTTCTTATACATTTCCTTATCCTTAGAATTATCACTAGACATGTCCTTATGGTTCTCACTATGGTTTTCTCTTACTACCTTCACAATTTGAACAAAAACTTATCTCTTAAATCATCTATAGAGACTCTATATTTTCATAAATTAACATTACATAATAGATATATAATTCTTAAAACATTATACAAATAGACCCCTATGGATGGTATTAGTTTAGTTCCATTATAACCATGCAATCATTAACACTAGAACATAAGAAATCTATGTTATCCCCTACTAGGCTCAACATAACTACCACCCTTCTTAAATGTATCACACTTAATAAATATCCTCCTAATCCTTGTAAGGTAACATAAAAAAGAACAAGGCCTAATTCGCATTATTGGTAAATAAGTGATAAGTATAAGAATAAACATGGGAATATGGGTATGAGAGTGTAGTCATAACAGTATGAGATCATAACCAGAATAGCATTGATCAAAAACATGAATCATTGCATAAATCTTGATAAATAATAAGACATCAATGATAAGGAAATAAGGAACATTATACATGAAAACATGGTATAGTATTAAGACATATAATAGGTGAAAACACATAATAATATAAAATCATGTGTATATGATACCTACGAAGACTTTTGGTACATGTTTGGCTTGGGATAATCACTTATGTACCTACATCCGGATTTGGATTCCATCATATATACCCTCTTGTTTTTGGTTTGGGATGTCCTCTCATGTACCATCTTGTTTTGGGATTGGTATTTACTCTCGTATACCCTAATTTTTTTGTCTTGGGATGTCCCCCCATATACCCTCTTGTTTTGGGATTGATATTTCTTCCCATGTACCCTCTAGTTTTGGTCTTTATATTCCCTACCATGCACCATTTGATATCATAAAACATTTACCGTTACCCAATTAAATAGATGGAGATGTATGTCCCACCCATCTCAAAATTATCATCAATACATGTTCCACAAGATAAAACATTAATAATATCATGACCCATAAAAATAGATAAGGTTTATAAACATTAAAAAATATCCCATGAAATTAAATGGGTATTTTTTACATTACATAACTTTATAAGATATGAATACATACAGGTTTCATAATCAAATCATGAAATCATTACCCATGAAAATAAATGTGTTTTAAATGAATATAACCTATGAAATAGGAATGGGTTTCATAAACACAATTCAATTAAGTAATATACCATTAATATAAATAATGTAAATGGGACTTTTGAATCATATCCTAGAAGGGTATGAGTAACATCAACAGATGTAATATTAGATTGAAAATAACGTGACAATATATTTTGACCACATTTCTCGAGAGAATGTTATTTCATCATTGAAAAAAGGATATTTAAAACATAAAATCCTTTTGAATATAATTTTCCAAAAAATAACCATCATTTATTATAAATAATGTTTTGAAAACATTTTGGAAACACGTTTCATTTAAAAAATATTAGGAGAGCTTGAAAATGTCTTGAAAACCATTTTCCTTCAAAACATATAAAAGGCCAATGAAAAATTATGGAAAACCATTTTCTGAAATACTTTTCAATATTATTTATATGGCTTTATATAGTTATGAAAGTTGTTTTCCTTTAAAACATAAAAAAGAAGCTTGAATTTTTTTTAAACAATATTCCTCAAAAACCTATGAAATAATATTTAAAACATTTTGAAATTTTTTTCCCAAGAATACATAAAAAGGTAGATTGAAAACATTTTTAATATAATTTCATTAAAAATAATTTCTAAACTAATAAATTAAGCATAAAATCATTTTGAAAATTGTTTTCCTTGAAAAATTAAAAAAGACGCTTGAAAACCATTTTAAAACCATTTTCGAACCATTTCATTAAAAATATCTTTTAAAACTAATACATAAAAATTATCCTTTTTTACATGAATATAATTATTCAAATATTGTACAGTTTTTAGATCTATACATTTTATATGAGGGAAAATGAACACTCCTTTTGTACAATAAAAACATTAGAAAAATTAAACATTCAGAAAGAGATAAGAAGATTCCATTAAAATAATTGGTAAAAGAAAAAAGGGAAAAAAATATGTTTTAATTATAGTAGGATATTACTGGAATATTATTTTAATGACTTTTAAGATAAAATGGTTTTTAATGAACACATATTTCTGAATAAATATACGGTACAATCATAATTTCAAAAAAAAATTGATTGTTTACTATATTATGAAATAAAGAGTGAAAAAATCGTACCAATACATTAATATATAATTAATAACCATAGTATGAGAAACTTTATGAGTTTTATTAATATATTTATCATATTATTTCATCAAAGGAAGCATAAACATAAAAAATCTCAATAAGATAGGAGATTGTTTCAATAAACTCTTACTACCTCTTAACTTATAACCATGCTCCCCGTGTAAGAAAATGAAATTACGTGAACATAATCATTTCAATGAATTATTTAAATTCATGATTTATAATTTCAAAGAAATTATATACACCTCATGGAAAAATAAAGATGTATAACATGTAATGTGTCTCAAAGAAGGAAAATTCAGGGAAAAAAACATTAATGATTAGGAAAATTTTTAATCATAAATCCCAAGATATAAATTTCATTAAATGAATATTTAAATACCATTAAATTTATTTTAATGATTCATAATATACATCCATGTGAATTATACCCACCATAATAAAAGTAATTGTTGGTTAATAAAGCATGAATCACATAGAAATAAATAGTGATATGAAATCCCATTACCATCTGTCTTGAATCTCATCACACACATTAAATCCTCTTATATAATAAATGTATGTTTATTATAAATATTAAAATTAGCTATATTATTACTTCTAATACCATATATGGTGTGATTATGGATTTATATTACCCACTTTTTAACTATTCTATGTTAAGGATTCACTTTGGGTAATATTGGCATTGTTTTTCTCATATAAGCTAGTTTCGTATATTTTTGGACCATATAATTATATCATTATCTATAAAAATGAATGAATTATTTTTATATAATTTATATTTAGTATTTTTTTATTATAATAATACTTTTAATATTGATGTGTGAAACATAATACACCATTTAGTGAGAAAGTAGGTCGTATGTATAGTTAAACACTATTCTAGTTTAATTGTCGTGTTGAAAGAAAGAAAGAAAAATAAATAAATACATATAATTATTAAATAAATTTATTTTATTAGATATATAATATATATTATATAAACCCATCCTTAATAAATTCCATGTATTGTATGAACAAATCACATCACTTCAAGGGTGTCTTAGTCCACAATTCCTAAAACAAAATTATCATATTAACACAAAATGGAATTTATAAGTATATGTGTTCTAAAAGTACTAATGAATAATAAAATAATAATAAATATACTATATTAAATAAATAAAAATATTTTTCATCATAATTTCAAACATGAGAGGTGGTAAGGAAAAATTATAAATTATGATTATGTGGGACATTACTTCACCATACACATAAACAATATTTTCGTTACCCATTAGATAGATGTATGTGTATGTGTCGGTAAAAAACATAGAATAAAAAATCTTAATATATTTAATATACTACTTTTTTCATACATTAATGGAATAAATAGAGTTTTGGGGGTGGATAATTAAAATAAATGAATGGATATTGAGAGAAAATATTATCTCTTACTCAGGTCACTCAATTCAGTTTGAGCCAAAAGGATTCTTTAGATTACTTAATTCACAGGGGTATGAATCTAATTTTATGGGAGGGATTTTGAGTTGTTAATTGAGAAGATATTGTCCCAAACTAACATTTTTGAGAGTTTTGAATAATAAGTAGAGATGGTGGCCTTTTATAGGGAAAGTAAAGGAAATATATCAAATTTTTGGAAAAAAAGATAGGTGTCCAATTTCTTTTACAGAAAAAAGTTATGAAAACCTACAGAACAAAATATTGGAATGTGAATAGATGAATAATGACCATAAAATGGGTTTATGATATGTTTCTATGTCTTTTTGGTTCTTAAATCTAAGTATTAACACTTCATTAACCAAATTTTTATCTAAATCATTGTAATTAATTTTATTATATTTCAATAATATTTTAGGTTAAAAATAAATTTCACAATATTATACATTAAAATTATTCGGAATTCAATGATTTATTCCATTTTTTCAAATTATAATCAATGAAGTGGATAAAATTAATTAAATAATTGTCCCGCTGACGGAACCGCACTGTTTTTTATGTGAAAACATCAAAAAAGATTGCTATGTTTTTATACAAAAATTTCGAAGTAAAATTACTAAGATTTAGAAATTATGATTAATTTAAAAACTTGTTATATAGTTAAAAATTAAATCCAATTAAAAATATTATTTAACCTTATATATGAATTTTATAAAAATGATGTTTTGAATTAAAATATATACTTTTTAACTATTCATTATAAAAATGAATCTTGACAAAAAGAAGAAAAAAATTTATCCAAAACATATTTTATGTTTCAATTTAAAAAATTATTTTATTGTGGAATATTAATTCTATTAATGTTACAAAGTTTTTATTTAAAATGGTTTCTCTAATAAAAGTTGTCAAAACTATCTTTATAAAAATATAATATTTTATCGTAAAATTGTGTCTATTATTTTCTTATATATATCAAATAAATTTTCATTATTATAGAAAATATTTGTTTAAATATATAACATTTAAATTAAATTAATATCATTTACTACTAGTAATTAATTTGACTTATATGTAATTTTTTACATAAAAATGGACTTTTATAAAATCCATCCCTCTATATTCATTTGATTTTTATGTTCTTTTCTAATTAACTTGTAACAAATAAATTAATATATATATATATATATATTCATATGATATATAATCAAATTAAATTAAATTTAATGGACATGCTAAGTCCTGTTAAATAAAAATATTTTAATGATGAATAATTTTTTTGTAAGACTCAGTCATACATGTTACACAATTTATCAAGGAAAGCGAGTCTTGCATGTAATGTAAGATAACCATGGAGTTCCATGCAGAGAAAGTAAAAAAATTATGTTGTTTCTAGTGCACAATTTCTATTATGGTTTTTATAACATAATAAATACATATTTCATTAATATAAAATAATATAGTTTTAGTGATTAATGAAATGAAAAAATATCAAAAAAGGTAATTAATTTGAAAAAATATAATTAAAAAAATCTCAAGGTGATAAAATTACGAAAATTTACAAATTAATTAATGACAGGTTAAAAATAAAATATTTGTGTAAAATTTAACAAAAAATTCTCCAATTGTTATTAGATGAGATTATTTTAACTCGAAACCATATTATATTATAATTAAATAATATTTCTCTATTTTTATTTAATCAATAATTTATATTCATTTAATGCTGTAAAAAAATTTATGAATTCAACTCCATATACAATAAAATTTATTTCATTCCAATCCTCCTTTATACCATATTGAGCAACCTATATTGACCAAAATATACCCCATTCATTTCTAAACGTACTCTTAAAATTTATAATGTTTTACCTTTCAATATACTCACCCTCTGTCCCATAAGTAGTGATCTAAATGTTTTCTATCGAAGAAGAGGAAATTTTCTTTACCGACTATTTCATTATTATTTATTCATCTATGTAATCTTAATATTGTTTACCAATACAAAAATCATATATATTGTATTATAAAAACACTTTTTTGTTATTATTATTATGTTGTGGCCAGATTCTATCTCTTTTCAAAAGTATTAAAAGTCAAAACATCTCTCTTTCATGCTTACGAATTACTGTCTCCATGTAGTAGTGTACAAATTATAACCAAAACTATAAGTTGGTGGTCATAAATATTAATCTAGTGGAATAATATAATATCTATGAAATAAATATTCTTCTAAAATTATAATATCACATATACCTTCTTACCATCCAATTCGGTGGAAAATGATAACATCACTCATGTGTGTTTGTGGACTACCAAATTAATTAAGCGATGTAGCCCATTTCCCTTTTAAGATTCACATGTATGATCGTAAAACTTATTTATATATATATATATATATATATATTATTTTATATCATTATCAACATTATAAAAATGAAATAATTGTAAAAAATGCAAAGGAAATGTAACTACCAAACCAAAAACTACATGAAAAATAAATCGGTTATCACACGAACAATTTATTTAAAAAAAACAATCATAACTCCGTGATAAAATATTATAAATAAATATTATATGGTTTGATAGACGTTATTATGTTTCCATAATATATTTATAATAAATATATATTTATTAAATATGAGTCTCTAGTACAAATAATTGAATTCAGACCAATTTTATGGGGATTCTTAACTCGATATACGTTAATTGGTTTAGACTTATACTTTATTAACTATGATATTAACTGATTATATGAAAAATCACTAACATAAAATTATCTTTTATGTCACTTTCTGACATGGGTTCCATACATTTTTTCCCTAATTAGGTTCAGTACATGACATCCAAGACACCTCCACGTACACCAGAGGTTTCCGACTAGTAGCGAGGGTCTAATATTGATCAGGGGGAGACTATACCATATTTAGTCAAGTAATACCATAGTGTAAATATAATAGAATAATATAATTAACTAACCATACCTTGAAAAATACCAGTATCACATGATGACCAAAATAGGTAATACAATATTCAAAACTAAACATTAAATATTTCATACCATTACATATGAAGTGTCTATATGAAAAACCCAAAATAAATAAAGACACTAAAAACTCCCATGTGGTTCTTGAATCACTTTTGGTTCCCCATCAATTATTCATCCCATATGAACGATCAATCATAGGGCAACTTCTATTAAACCTACCTATAACTATAAAATCTATTTGGGTACTAATCAGGAATCCTATGTAGGTTGTGAGTACAACTAAGTAAGCCACCAAAACCAACATCTAAAATGATATAAGGACAATAACAGTTTATGATCTTTTAAAAGGGATAATATAAAATAAATAATGTGAAGATATATTATTTATTCAATTGTTATTTATTTATACACGAAATCAGGGGTTCCCATGGACACCAGAATTCTCAATACCTACTTCAGCCTGTGTGGGAGTCTGAACTATCCCCAATGGATATCAAAAAAATGTATTTAGTTGTTACCATTCATCATCACAATTCATAACACAATATTGAAACCATATAACAACACAAACTCGTGAAATTATTATGTAATTTATAATACCCCATGGGTATTTTGAGCTTCTATCCCTATCCCACACCTCAATAATATCAATTTATCACTATGGTATTTTGATGTAGCATATTTCACCCAACACATGAATACTAATATTAATCACTATGAGATTTGGATGAAGCATACCATATCCCACACATTAATATCAACAATAATAGTTATCATAACATAAAAAATTATCTCTATGATCTATTGATGCAGCTGACCATGTCCCACAAACAAATATCATACAATTACAATATCACAATTTCACGTGTATCACAACTTCACATGTACAAAAAGAACCCATTAATTAATACAGTAATTAGTTAACTACATCCATTACATTAATTAATTAAAAAGTAATTAATCACATCAATCTTGTAACTAATTCTATAATTAATTAATCACATCAATTCCATTATTTAGGTCAACAATTAATTAAAAATCATTTAAATTATTTTATTATTAAATTAATTATTCCAATTCAATCAAGTTCATAAAAATAATAATATAAATTTATTTTTTTAACAATTAATTAATATAACTCAAAATTCCTAATATACCAATAATGAATTCAACAATTAATTATTCCAATTCAATCAATTTCATATATACAAAAATATTTATTAATTAATTTAATAATTAATCAATCATGCTAAACATTCCCAATATCCCCCGTTATTAATTTAATAATTACTTATTCCAACTTGGTTAATATCAGAAACACAAAAATCTCTATTAAATAAATCATCAATTAATTAATTAAAGTCAACAATCACAATATCACCAATTTCACAGTCCCATAAATAAATAATTTAACAAATTTTTTAATTTAATTTATTAATATAAATTAATAAGAAATAAATATAACATATACAATTACATACAATTAATTAAAATTAATACTTTTTTGATTTTAATAATAGACCAATTACCTCATTTTGTTGAGGAGCAATCTCCCAATGGAAATCTGGAATATTGAATTGATAGGTAAAACCCACAATGAATAAAAATATCTAAATTCAAAATATAAATCCTATGTAAAATGAATAAATATATAAAAAAACTAGATATAGATCTACATACAATAGTAGATCAACATACATCATTTTCCCAGGAATATGAGTAGTAGAGATGAAGAGATCTAAATGGGAAGAAAATACATACCTAGAGAGGTGTAGACCCAAAAGAACATGCATTGAATCATGAACAGTAGAGGTCAAGAGGTATTGGATTCCATTTAAGAGCATATGATATTTATAGGAATGAGTTTAGGTTCATGTATGGGTGATTAGGGATTAATACTCAGGGTTTTGAGATTGTAAAACTAATTTTTCGGGTAATTTAAAATCTCGCATATGGTTTCTTGGGTAGGGGAGAAGGGTTTACCATACTATTCCCCTTAATAGTAAACCTAATCTATGGGGGTTAAAAATATATCCTTAGAGGGTGCATGCGTAATCAATTTTTTTTTTCAACTATGCATTCCCCCTCTGTTAGGGGTTTCCTGGATTGTTGGGATAGGGAGCATGGTTCGGGTAGACCATCAACCAATCGTGTACTACCCTATTTCATTCAATATTTTCTCAAATTTTCACTCAATGTGCCCATATTACACCCTAAAAATATATTATACAAATAAAGAAATATTATAACTGGTAGAAATATCCCGATATCTCTAGAGATGTTCTAGATCTTACAATACCCCCACCTTATAACAGTGTTTCCTAGAGTTGTAATCTAAAGAATATATAATATTTGGAGGTAGAAAATATAGGTCCAATAAGCCATGATATCTTCTTCTTTGTAACATTTTTCATCTGTAACATGTCCATGTTTCCATAACACATGAACTATCAGCACTTTCTTTCCCTACATCACATTCTCACTATCATCCAACACACGCAACTAATTCTCCTCATAGGACACATATATCTCAAGATTAACATCATCCACATTGATCACATATGAAGGTTTGGGGTGGTACAAAAATAGGTTTGACTCAAAAAATACATCACGTATGAATTGTATCTTGTGAATAGGCCAATAAGTATGCCAACAGACCGGTTCTCTCCAAAATATCCAATGGTCCAATGAACATGGGCAAAAAATGTCCTTCCCACCATATCTAACGATAATCCAATATAAGAATCAACTGAAGGAATACATAATCACCTTATGTAAAGACTAGTGGTCTTTTATTTCTATCCGCATATGACTAATTCCTACTCTAATTCATAGCCATACATTTCTGATTCTGCTGTACCTTCTCCAATGTCTCCCAAACGAGACTCGAACCTAACATGTTTGAGTCACCTACCTCCATCCAGAATAGTGGTAATCTCCATTTCATATAATAAATTGATTAATATAGTTTCATCTTTATTTTATCTTGAAATATTTTTCTAGAGGTAAACCACTGCAAAACATTGTGCTTCTCCAAATATCCACCAATGTTTAGGACACATTATCAAATTATATCCTCGAGAACCCATGTAGTACATACCGATATCACATCTCTCTATGGGTGGAATTTCATACACATAAATACCTATGTACCAATAACATTCTACAATCCACATTAGAAATGTGATGAAAATTAAAATTCCCAATCTGAGACAATGCTCCATGGAACCCCATGCAGAAAGAGTATTTCTTGAACATACATTTCCTCTAAGGGCCCCACTAGTAATGTCTCTTGTATAGGAAAGGAATTTGAATTTTTTTTAAAATTATCTATAATCATGAAAATAGAATCATTATTCCAAGTAGTAATCAAGAGACAACCACAAAATCAAAGGTAACTTCATCCTACTTCCATCCCGGAATGGGTAATGGCTATAGTAAACCACTGGGTAATTGATGCTCATTATTCACCTATTGAAATGTGTAACATCATTTCATGAACACTACTATGTCCTATATCATGCTCGAAAACAAAAAAATCATTTTAGGTTATAGTAATTTTTTTCACACCTAGATGGACAACCCACTTTAAGGAATGAAATTTATGCATCAACTCTTCCTGCATGCTTGTAAGGATGATAAACTATTTCCAAAAATTAATGATATCATCATAAAAAATTCTATAATATAAAGGTGTATCCCCACCATCAATGATTTCCATAAAGGAAGGACATTATATATCCTTATAAAGTATAGTCATAATCCTTCTCTGAAGGCTAAACATTACAGAAAATAATACGAGATTCATCTAATCCTGGCTCTTCTAAACCACAACATGCATCTCATCCAGTAAGAACGTCACCTTCCACTCACCACTAGACTCCATAACTGCATGTTTCTAGGATTTTCTACATAAATCATTAGAAAAATATTTCCCTTACAATGAGAATATGCTAGATCCAAATCAAAATACATCATTTACATAACCCACCTCTAATGTTAATGATTCTAATTTCACTATGAAAAGATTTACATTAATCTATTATGATTTGTATACATAGTGAAATTCTCTACCAATAGTTAATTATTCTAAAACATCAATGCATAAAACTATGCATCTAACTTAAGATCATGCATAGGGTGATTATGTTTCTGTGTCCTCAACTACCAAGACACATAGGCTATAACTCGATATCTCTTTATTAAAATTACTCCAATCCTGATCCTTGAAGAATCACAATACACCACATACTCCTTACCATGTTTGGGTAGGATCATGATTGGTACCAATTTAGTGTAATTCACGAACTTTTGGATTTAATTATCACATACTTTCAACCATTGAAACATTATCACCATCTTGGTCAATCTCAAATGTGGAGCCTCAAAATGTGAAAACTCATGAAGGATCTTCTGATAATGTCATACTAACACAAACAAATATACATAATTTTAAAACATTTGTGGGTTTCTCCCTAGGTAAAAATTCATGAACCTTCTCTTGGTCCACTAACACTCCTTCCTTCGACATTATGTGACCCATAAAGTGTACCCGATCAATCCAAAACTGAAAAGTTGATAGATTGTCGTATATGTGATACTATCTCAATATACTCATGGTTATATGAAGGTGTCAATAATGATCATATTGAGGCATGGAATACAACACGATTTCAACCACAAGAAGGACTACAAATTGATCACGTTTTGGGTGGATGATTCGTTTCTTCCTTTCCATGAAATCATCTAGTGCGTTCATCAACTGAAATGGAATTACAATGAACTCATAAATTCCATAACTACTTCTAAAATAAGTCCTCAATATATCATAAGGTCAAACATTGAACTGATGATACCCTTATGTCGAGTCAATATTTAAGAATAATTAAGATCCATTCAACTTGTCCTAAAGATATTCCATATAAGGATGTTGATACCAATTCATTACAATTATATGGTTTAATATCTATTAATGAACAACCAAGTGCTGATTTATGTTATCCTTATTAAAAAACAATAATATAGAAACCGTGGGAGATATACTCAGATATGTAAAACCCTTATCCTTTGACTCATATTTTTTATTGTTGATATCCGGAAGCTCTACATGTGTCATTATTTATAGTGGAATAGAATGTGGCTTAGCCCCCAGAATGAGTTCAATTGTAAATTCCACATATCTCATATACATTAGTCCTGAGATGTTTTTTAAGAAACCTATCTAGAAACCTATCCACTACGGGTGGAATGATATCATGTTTCAGGCCCACATCATCTAATAATAGAATAGAAACATGGGTGGTAAGCTCCAATAGTTTCTAATTAATAGGTCAGGCATGACCTTCCTGTATACATCATTATCCACAGTGAAAGTATTCTTCACCCATAAAAGACATAAAAACAACTGTCATGTGGTGATAATCGATGTGGTATTGTTATGATACTTACTATTCCATTCCCATAATTATGATGATTCTCGACATATCATGAATTTTGAGATCCCAAAAAAATAGTACCCCAACCATTGATAGAACACCCCTTTCATAAACAGATGTCTCAAGATTTTACTCCCAAAGGTGTATGTATCATCATATCCCTACTCACGAACTCTGTCTCTAGGATCAATACATTCACATGTTTAATAGATATAAAATAATTGGAGACACTTGTATAAAATAAAGCACTATAAATTGTATAATCTATAAGAATTTTACATCTCACTGTTGATTTTATAGCCTTTCTCTCCACTAGTGTAGGCTGGACTACATGTAACTATCACGCCCCTCTACCCTATGATACATTCTAAGCACCCTAAGATACACTGCTCTTCTGATATATAAATTATTTCCTATAATATCCTCTTCCACTACCTCTACTTCCATGGTCTATAGATTTCCAACTTACAAAATTATATGGTATATAAGATCCTCTTCCCACAATCTAGTTATTTTTAGCTACTCCATCACTACCCATATGCCATGGTTTCTTAATTTTTTTGTAGATACCCTCTCCTATAGTGATATTAGCACTCAACTGGGGGGTCAGGGACAAATTCTAGGATAGTTGGAGGCCCTATCACAATAGGTACAAAGAACATAGTTAACATCCTTAGTAACTAATCCTACACCATTGCAACTCTTCCTTCTATCCATTTTTATAACAATATCATTGATATTCATCCTAATATTGGAATATATACCCACATATCATCTGAAAAAATCCACATATTCTGTACTAGAAGCCTCCTTCAGTTTCGCCAAAACTATAAGAGCCTGATCCACCACCTCATCAAATTTCAATAAGAAAAATATGTCAACATATAACTTAATCTCGCATTTATGATTGACCCGGAAAACCATTCCAAAAATATCTCTTCCCCTACAATCACTAAAGGAATGAATTTTGAATCTATAAAAAATCAGTCAATTCTATTACCAATATACTTCCCTAAGTCAACCATATGAAATTTTCTTCTGTCACCTTCTCTATCATCTATGGATAAATTTTCTACAATAATTTCTCCAATAAATCATTCCATAACATACCATCTACCTATCCAGTATGAACTTGAACTCCCCACCAGTGCTTTGCTGATCCACATAAAAAATAAGAATTCAAATTGACCATATTCCCAGTAGGTGTCTCTAAATGGTCTCGTATAGTCTGGAAGGCTTAATCCAAAACACTTCTGCCTCTGGTACACCCTCTTTAGTAAAAGTCAGAGTGTGTTGTAAATAGAAATCCAGTGTAAGGTGAGACAAACTCATCACCACCCACTTTGGGAATCTCTCCATAAATTATATAAATTTATAAAAGTTCTCAGGAACTATGCTCATTCTTCCTCACAAATATCTATCAATGCATCAAGTTTTTCTAATTGTGGAGAATATCCCACCATAACCTATGATCAACCTCTCAGAAAATGTCATCATGGAGGAATATATCTTCAATTAAAAACAAAAATCACTGAACCCAAAAACAAACGTAAACAAATTTTCGAATGAGGAAATCATGATAAGGAACCACACGTATCTTCCCAAACCCTTCCACTCATAAAAACCGAGGAACATTCACTACCCTTAATGATCCAACATCTAAGAAATGGTTAACAATGGGTACCCAAATTCTAAATTTCATTTTTCTCTTTAAAAACCCATCATTCGGATTTTCTATCATTTAAAAATTATCAACTTCATATTATATAACATTTTTAGTTCAATTTCACAAGAAAGAAATAATAGTTCAATTTCAACAATGTACTCCAAAACCAATTTCCACATGCATGCCTAAAATGATTCATGCCCCAAAATAAATATAATTTCCTAAAATGACTCATGAAAACTAAAATACCATTAAATTTTAGGACACAAGTAAAATATCAAAAAATATGAACAATAATAATATCATCACACAACATATGCAACACCCAAGGTGAAATAACAACCAACTATAAAAAATAATACCAAAAAAATAATCCCGCCATGGGTACTTTGGTTTTTCCCCACAAATGGTCTATGTACTCCCATGAATGAGATCATAATTATGGAATGACTCTTATTATTTTCTTGTATATCTTTCCCAAATAGTAATAAAATACAATAGAAAAGAATATTCCTCTAATACAACTTAAAAACCTCCATAACAAGGTTTCACACACCGATGCTCCAATATTGTTCTTGACTTGACCTCAGGCACAACTACCCATATGTCAAAGGATTTTGACTAGGAGCAAGGGTCTAATATCAGGCATCAGGAATCTATACCCTCTATATCAGAGAAAAAATATAGGGGAAATAAAATAGAATAAAAAATGATAAAAAATAAACAGAACAATACTAGTATCACATGATGAAAAAGATATGAAATACAATATCCAAAAATAAATAGTTGATATTTCATTCCTATACATGAAACTGATAATATAAAAAAACTAAAATAAATAAAGGAAATGACTACTCCCACTCATGGCTCAAATAACATCTAGTTAACTCATCCATACTCCATCCCATATCATTTAACAGACATTGGGTCCTTTCTCTTAACCTATCATGAAACCATGAAATCTATTTTGGTACTGATCAAACATACTGAGTAGTGTGTGAATACAACTTTGTAGGACACCATCAATGATGTTTAAATTAATATCCATTCAATAACACTGTATGATGTTTTATAAAAAAACATAATATAAGAAATAAAAAAACAATTTAGATTTATTCAATTACTCTGTATTTAACCACTTAAATCTAGTGTTCCCAAAAACACCCAATTTTTAAATATATTATATGGGAAATGCTAATGTCTGAACTATCTCCATGGGATCTCATATATCAGAATGAAATTGATACGATTCATTATATCAATTCAAATTAGGAAGTTTTTTTAACCATAGTCCAATGATGTCTCATGGGAGTAGAATTTCATGTCTAAAACCTTCTGGGTATTTGGATCCTCTTTCCCAATCCCACACCAAAATTATATCAATTTATCATTATCGTGATTTGATGAAGTAGACCATGTCCCACAAATGAATATCAATATTTTTCACTATGAGATTTCGATGTAGCAGAATGTGTCTCAAAAATGAATATCAATACTAAAATGTATCTCAATATCAATATTTATCTTTATGGGTTATTTATTAAGCAGACCATATCCCACACTTGAATATAAAACTTTCATAATATCAAATTTTTGCATGTATCATGTTATAACATGTACCACAACAACCCATTAATTAAATCACCAATTAATTAATAACATCAATTCCATTAATTAATTCAATAATTTATTAATCACATAAAACCCATTAATTATTTATATAATTAGTTAATCTCATTAATTCAATTATGTAATTAATAATTTAATTAATCACATCAATTCGATATAATAATTCCACAACTATTAAATCCAATTTAATAAATTTCATGAAAACAATTATATCAATTTATATATTGAACACAATAATTCCAATATCCATATAATCAATTCAATAATTAATAATTCTAATTTAGTCAATTTCATAAACCCTATAATGACTATTAATTAATTAAAAAATTAATTATATGAACTAAACATTCCCAAAATCCCAATAATTAATTCAAAAATTAATTATACCAATATATCAATTTTATAAAAACAAGAATACCTATTAATTAATTCGACTATTAAAATATAAAACATAAAAATCCTAATATCCCTAATTTCACAATACCATAATTAATTAATTTTCCCAATTAATTAATTTAATTTAATAATATAAATATCTAAAATACCAATAGAAAATTTACATTTACAAACAGGAAATTGAAATCTATACATTGGGATTTGAAGAATAGACCACCAACCTCAATTCATTTTTGAGAAATCAACCATAGAAATCCCAATTGGAAGACAATATGTCAAAACCTTAATGAATAACACTATATAAATAAAAACCAAGTTAATAAATTAAAAAAATCCTGATTTAATAAAACTATATAGATATTTAGAACCAATAGTTGGGAAACATATCAATTTTATCCAAGAACATTAGAAAGATATAGAGATTCATCTAAATGGGAAGAAAAAATATTCTTAGAGAGCGGAAGATCAAAAAATACATCCTTTGAATAACGAAGAATGGAGGTCAGGATCTCTTAAAATCTATTCGGGAGACTTGTAAATTAACTATAATAGTATTTGGATTTATTATGGAGGATAATGGATTATTACAGGTGGATCCGAGACATTAAAACTATATTTAGATCTTATTAAAAAACCCACACTTAGTTTCCATGGATGGGGAAGGCAATTTTCCAAACGGTTTGCCTTAACCATAAATATTTTCTGGGGGAGGGTGAATAGTTCCCCTAATAGGGATCTTGGTTTATCAAACCATCTAAAAAATGTAATCTCCCTCTGTATAGGGTTTCATGGTATTCTTCAACATGTCCCACCATCTAGGAAATTTGTTTGCTGACTACGCATTGTATTGTTTCCTTCCAAAAATTCTAAAAATTTCACCCAACAGAACCATGTTATAACCCAAATGAAATAAACTCAAAAGAAGAAAAAAAACACCTAATTAATATCTTGATATATATACTGAAAATTTTGGTATCAAATATTATATATCCATTTTTTTGTATATTTAAATTTTCTACACTTATTCACTTCGTTTATTTATTCTTACATTATTAAAATGATAATTCTAAGGTATTTTATCTCAATTTACACTCAAATGATATATAATTATTGATTCTATATGTTTTCTTTATGACTTCTCCATTCCTATATTTTTGAAAATCACAAACAGTTTATCATAATGATTATTATCTTTCCTAAAAAACTATTCTCTTAAGGAAAATTTCCCATCTCTAAATAAATTTTTATCTTTACATTGGTTTTCATTTCCTCATTTATGTTCTCTCAAAACCAAGTTGATTTTATTACTATGTCAAAAATTAATATCCTTATCGAAAACCTAAAAATATTGTAGTTCCATGGATAATGAATTCTTTGAAATTCAGATTTTGAATTCTCTGAAATTCAGACTCCCAGATCTCTAAAATTCAGACTCAACCTTCCTTAGAATTCAGACTCTGAATTCCACAAAATTCATTCTATGAATTCCAAATAATTCAGTCTATAATTCCTCAGTATTCAAACTCCTAATATCTTATAATTTAGACTCTGAATTCCTCAGAATTCGAACTCTGAATAATCAGAAATTTAGATTCAAAATTCGGAAGAATTCAAACTCCGAATTACTGATTATATAGACTTTGAATTCCACAGAATTTAGACTCAGAATTCCATAGAATTCAGATTCCTAATTCCTCAGAATTCAGAATCTGAAGTTCTCAGAATTTAGACAATAAATTTCCTCAAAATTCACACTACAAATTTCAAAGAATTCAGACTCCGAATTATTCAGAATTAATATTCATAATTCCATAGAATTTAGACTTCGAATTCATTACAATTCATACTACGGAATTAATAGAATTCATATTCAGAATTCTGTGTAAAACAGAATATAAATATCCATGTTTTATAGAATCAGAATGATTATATGATTAGACTTGGAATTCTGTTTTTTCTTAGACTCAGGATATTAATAATTGGTTATGCTAATTCATTTTTCCTTACACATGATTCTATAAATATGAAATGATGTCATACAATTTAACCATTGGTTAATTGACACATGTACATGTCCCTTATAAATTCATGGAAAAATATGACCGTAGGAGGTGGGAGCCAACCGTTGGAATTTTTCATATAAATAAGAGATCCTTTGAATGAGCTTATTATCTATATAATGATCACCCTAAAGAATACATTATGTGATGCTGTGAAGTTATTTCTAGAGAGTGGAATACTCTCATGCTTTGTGTGTTTTCACGAACATCTTGTTCAGCCGTGAACATCTTGTTCATCATGCTTCATGTGACTCCGAATGTTGCTTATTACAGTCGAGGGATTCCAGGGATAGGAGGACATAGGTTTTGACTACCTTAAAAATCTAGGTCTTGTGGGGATTGAAAGATAGACTAAGATATTCCTATCAAGGACTTACCCTGGTGTGGGTAAGATAGAACTTCTTGAAAGTATAAATCAAGAGTCCTCTATCCAAGGTTGTTTGATACCTGACTCTTTGGGTGAGAAGATTTCATACTAGTTACTTATATTTTTCTCGATGTTTTATTTCTGATGTATTTTGAAAATGGAATTATGAATAACTTTCCTATACTTTCATGTACTTTACTTACTCTAATATGTAAGACTCTATTTTCTTTAAGGTAGAATCCTCCAGTAAAGAAAATTGTTATTATGCTTAATTTCCGGATTCATATTTTTGGACCCTAAGAAAGTTTATTTCACAGTTACGAACATAAAAGGGCTTTGTGAAATTACCTTGTTTAACTTTTCTAAACATAATTTTCCGTAATGTTAAAAACAAAAGTTTTTAAATGTACAATTAACCCCCTATTAAAATTGAGAACTTCATATACTATTTTAATCCCACAATTGGTATGAGAGGAGGTATCTGAAATAATTATACTAACAAATAAGTCTTCTGTCTCAAATTTTCCTTGTTCTATATTATATTGATTAACTTTTTTTTCAATTTTTTCTTAATTATTTTTATTTTTTTTATAAAATTTTACTATTAACACGTTTTTGTGGAAAATATATTTTCTTATAAAAGGTCAGGTATAAATGTTAGTTCCATTGATAATCTTAATCATACCAGACCACCAATTTTTTAAGGTAATTATTATGAGTAATTGAGAGATTAGATGAAGAATTTTTTCATTAACACTAGAGTATCCAATTTTGAAAATTATTTAAAAATAATACAAAATTCTAGATAAGGAAGTCTGAAGGTTTACCAATAATGAAAAATCAGAATATCTATTAAATTACAAGGTATGAAATTCATTGTTGTGTTCTATTACTAGGAACATATATATTCAAATATCATCATGTGAAGATTACAAATGCACTTGGAAGAAACCTGAAGATACACATTTCGGGACTTCTAATGTGATTGAAACAATAAGAGCAATTTTGAAAGCTGAATATCATAGATTTCTTTATTCCTATGGAGAACAAGTTTTCAGAGGGAAATAATTATTTGTGACCCTTGTAAATAGTAACCAATATTTGGGACAAAAAGGACTTGATGATGATGTTCTTGTAGATAAAATAATTGATATCATGCCCAACACGTTGGAATCCAAAATAATAGAAATTGATGATAAGAGGAATGTTTCCAATAATACTCTTGATGAAATTTTTGTAACACTAATTAAACATGAGACAATAATGGAAAGATATGTTGATATGAATAAGAAAATGAATGAAAATGGAAGTGTAGACTTTACTATTACTAAATTCAAGCCTCAGGAAAGGGTTACAATATCTATGTCTAAGAAAGTGACTTTTACATCAAAGTTTAGTGAAAGTGAACATTCTAATAATGAGTTAGATAATCATGCTCAAATTATGAACAAGATTGTGGGAAGGAATGATTTTCAGTATAGATTTATGAAGAATGATAAAAAAGAAAAGAAATATTCTGAAGTGACATGTTATGAATGTAATAGGGTAGGACATACCAGACCAAATTGTCCTATTCTTAAGAGAAAAAACAGTCAGGAAAAGCATTCTGAGAGAAATAGAAATAAGGATTACAATACTAATGCTATGAAATTCAGGAAAGATACTGATAAATGGAGTGTAAATGGTGGTGACTCTTCACATAAATCTTTAGATTATGAATCTTCTGGTTAGAAACATATTTCTTCTATAGCTAAAGTACCTATTGAAAATCATTGTCTTTTGGCCAAGGAACACAATGTCCAATCCTTAGCCAACATGTAATTAAATGAAAATATATCTAATTAAGAATATTATGAATCATAAGATTATGAATCATCCTCATCAGAAGATAATAACTTACATTCATTTGAATAAGATTCTTGATTTTCTAAAATACTTGAAAATGATAATTGTAAGATGAAAAAGAAGTTAGAGAAGAAAAATTCAAGAATATATGTTTTGGCTAATGACGTATAATATATTTCTAAGGATCTTGATGAGAAAAATTTTGATTTTAAATGTGTTTCTAAAAACAATAAGGATGTTAATTCTAATAAAGATTAACCTTCTAAGGATCTTGAAAATGCTATTTCTAAGAGAAAAATTTTAGAAGCTAACTCAAACTCTAAGACCAATGAATTTGAAGATAAAAATGTAGTGATTAGACTAAAATAATATTTTTTTCCCTTAAATACACTTTTATCAAATTTTACCTTAGGAAAGAAAAACATTAATTAGATGTATTCACAACATTATCCTCTGAGAAATAGTTCCGGATTTTCATATACTCCTTCGAAACCTATTTTTAGTAAAAATTATTTTGTTCCCCAGAGTGCTCTATATTGTACTTAAAGTAAGTGTGGTGGAAATTAAGAGAAATTTATTTCTTTAAAAAACCCAATATTTAGGTTCCAAAAAGATTATTTTTCTACAAAAATATTTATTCATAAAATTTTATTTGATGAAATTGCTGGATCCAAAATAGGTTTCATGCCAAAACTCTAAATCTTTTATTTTCATGAAAATAAAGAATTTTTAAAAAAAATATGTTACACAAATAGTTGATGTTCCCCGCATATGATTGGTAACAAAAACTAATTTGTAAATAATATCCAGACAAAAGGAGGAAAATTAACTTTCAGGGATAATGCTCAGAGAGAAAATATTGGTTTTTGTAACACCATTCTTCTTAGATAAAATTTAATTTCAAATGTTTTATTTGTTTAGATACTTAAGCACAACCTCATTATCATATGTCAATTATGTGATGACGGTTACCTTGTGAATTTTTGGAATGATAAATGCCTAGTACAAAATTCCAATGAACTGTTTATTCTTTCAGCCCATATAAATGAGAATGTATATACAATAAATGTAGAAGACCATAGGAGCCATGATCTACCTTGCCTTAGTGAAATGGAAGATCAATCTTGGTTATGTTATAGAAGGTTAAGACACTGTCATATTTGGAGCCTATGAAAAATATCAAAGAAAAGACTTTTTAAGGATCTACCAGAACTTGTATTTCACTCTTCTATTGTTTCATATCCTTGTCAATATTGAATGTAACATAAATCAAGCTTTAAATCAATTGATGAAGTCTCATCTTCTAATGGATTATAGTTAGTGCAGATGGATTTTTGGTCCAACACAAATTGGATGTATTAGAGGAAAATATTATGTATTTTTCTTAGTTAGTGATTACACTATATTTACATTGGTATATTATCTATACAATAAATCTAAAGCAATTTATTATTCCAAAACATTTATAGCCCAAGTTAAAAATGCGAAAAACCATCAATTGATTACTATTTATAATGATCATGGGGGATAATTTCAAAATTCAGATTTTGAAACTTGATGTAGTAAGAAAATAATTACTCATAACTTCTTAGCCCCAATAACTCCTCAACATAATGGTGTTGTTGAAATAAGAAATTTATTTCTTCAAGAGATAACTAGAACCACGATGAGTGAATATTCTATTTTTAAACACTTTTGGGTTGACGATATTAGTACTGCTTGTTACACCATAAATCTAGTTTTAATCAATCCTTTTCTTAACAAAACACCTTATGAATTGTGGACTGGTCAAAAACCAAGACTTTCATACTTCAATGTTTTTGGTTTCAAAGTATTCATCCGGAATACTAAATATAGCTTACATAAATTTTCACCCAAATCTGATGAAGTTATTTTATTAGGCTCTTCTACTACATCTAAAGATTATAATGTTTTTAATAAAATCACTTGTAATACTGAAGAAGCACTAAATGTTAAATTTGATGAAACTAATCCTTTTGATTTTAAACAACCCCAACCTATATACTTGTATTTGTTTTCAAAAACTAATTATCAACACCTAATTGATAACTCTTCTAATAAAGAAAATATTCAAGAAAATATTCCTAAAGAATTTAACCCAGAATATTTTCTACCATATGTTGGTGAACATTTTTTAAAAAAATCCAAATGAATGGCTTCTTAAGAATAATCCAACTGATAGTATTATTAGTGATGTAAATCAACCTGTATGGACTAGATGTTCCTTACGAAACAAAGTAGAACATCTATCATTTATTTCCTAATTAGAACAAAAAAGAAATGATAAATATTTCGGTGATGATGTTTGGATTAAACACATGAAAGATGAGATAAATTAATTTGAAAGGAATAATATATGGAACATGGTTGAAATACCTAAGGAAACTTTTGTAATTAGAGTAAAATGGATCTTTAGAAAAATATGTGATGAAAATGGATTTATAATATGAAATAATTCTATATTAGTTTCTAATGACTATAATAAACAAGAAGGAATATACTATGGAGAAACCTATTCTATAGTAGCTAGAATTAAATATATTCACATTTTACATGCCTTTACAACATTCATTAATTTTATTCTATTTTTAAATGAATGTAAAGTGTTCTCTCCCTAACGAATATGATCAAGAGAAAGTTTATGTTGAACAACCTACTAGTTTGGAAGATGCGGGACATCCTAAACATGTTTTTAAACTTACCAATTTTTTATATGGACTTAAACAAACCCCTAGAGCATGGTATGATAAACTTACAATATTTTTGTGACAAAAAAAATCTGTTATAGGAACTTCTGATCCAACAATTTTTCTAAATAAAGATAATAAAATTGTTTTGATTGCTCAAATATATGTGGATGAAATTATATTCGGATCAACTCAGTAATCCTTACCATAATCGTTTGAGAATATAATGAAATATGAGTTTAAAATGGGAATGATGGGTGAGTTAACATTTCTCCTAGGTTTTGAAATTTCAAAAAAACCAGAAACAAAACTTATATATCAAAACATAGGTATATTAAATATCTTCTTAAAAAGTTTGGATATGAAAACACTAAAATTATAAGCACTTCAATCGGTACCACAAATTTTTTTGATCTTGATAAAGCTGGGAAACCGGTAAATCAAACATCATTTAGAGGTTTGATAGGAAGTTTACTATTCATTATAGCTAGTCATCCATATATAATGTTTTCGGTATTCTTATGTGAATGATATAAATCTAATCCAAAGTAATCTCATTTAAAATAAGTGAATATAATTTTTCTCTATTTAACGGGAACCATGGATTTAGTACTCTTCTATACTTGTAGAAATAATTTTTAAAAAACATTACAGATGCTGATTTTGGTGGATGCAGATTGGATAGAAAAAGTATCTCCAAAACATGCCATTTCATAGGATATTCCATAGTTTATTGGTTATTCAAGAAAAAAAATTAGTAGCACTTTACACTGATGAAGTTGAATATGAATCACCTGGAAGTTGTTGTTCCCATGTTTTGTTGATGCAATACACACTCACAAACTATTGAATGAGTTTTACTGAAACACATTTTTTTTGTGATAACACTAGTGTCATTTCCCTACGAAGAAACACATCCCATCACTCTTTTGAAAAAAACATATCTATTAGGAATCAATATCTTAGGGATAACACCCTTAAATCAGATATCATTCTTCAATTTATCGGAACACAATATCCATATGCTGATATTCATACAAAAACTTTAGGCTCTAGTCGATTTGGATATATTAAACAAAAGTTATGAAGGGTAACTATAAGGTAATATTCCATATGAACATTTTTTTGAAACTTATCTCCTTACATTAATAACTCATTCCCATAGAGGGAGTACATTTTCTTATTAAAAAAAATCATTTTTCCTTAATAAACGTTTTCGTAACCAAATTTTTTTTCTTTAATCAAATTTTTCGTAACCAATTTTTTTTCAATAATTAAAATTTTCATGCCCAAATTGTATTTTCATAATCAAATTTTTCATAAACATATTTTTTTCTTTAAATAAATTTTGTTTAAACACAATTTTTTTAAGTAATTTTTTATTTTTAACTAATTTTTATTGAAATAAAAAATTCCTAAATCACAAAATTTCATTTTCTTAATTTAATTGTTTAGAATATAATGTTCTTAAAGAAAAATATTTTTCATTATTTAATATTTTTGGGAAATATAGAAGTACTATTCATTTATGTAAATTTTCATTATTGAATTTTTTACTTTTTGGTATATAAAATTTATATCGGACTCACATTTCCTAAATCTGACATTTTCCTTAAAACCTAAAAGGATTGGAACCTACCAAATCCTTATTTGACATTCATATCATCCATCAGATCATTTTTTTCTCCTTTCAACCATTGGATCAAATCTGGAATTCGAACCATCGCCTCAACACCTATATAATGGTCTCTTATTTCTTATCCCACATCAATTTTCCAATGTTTTCGGTGCTGAAGCACTACCTCGATTCAAAAAGATCATTTTGTATTTCTATGTTTTCTTAGACTATGGATAGTTTTCGAAGCCTTTCCAGAGAAAAAATAGACTTCATCCATGGAAGTCAGGGAATGGAAAATATAATTGGAAATGTTAGTTGATCCAAAATTATATGCTAAATATAATTGCTTTACTATGATAAACTTTAAACTAAATGGATGGGAGAGCTTTTGGTTAGCAAAGCAAAAAATCCCGGATCCGGTTAACCTAGAGCTTCTTATAGAAATCTAGAATACAATACGATTTTTTTAAAAAAGTTGGAAGAGGGAAATTTTCTTTCAAGAGATTTGGGAAAACCTATTACCTAACTTTTGAAATGGAAGAAAATATTATTGGAGTTCCGTATGAAGGTGAAACAATTTTCTACACTCACAAGCTACCATATCAGTCAGTAAGTTCTGAGAAGGGAAGTAAAATAGAGTTCCTTGGACTCAAAGGATTAAAATCACAAAATATTAACCATATCTCTATAAAATTATGATTTTTAGAATTATGGATACTGTGTTTCATCATTCTGAGAAATGGAGATAAGGAATCCTTAATGAAAAGTGACATCTTCACCTTAGATTTTTTGGATAACCTGAAGATGATAAATCATGTGAAGTATATTCTTCTGAAAATCACCAATACAAAAAATGTAACTCTCAAATCCCAAATCATCATGAATTTTTCCATTTTATCTAAAATAATAGTGATATGCATAGAATCTTTCAAAATTCCATGCTGCTCCAAACCAATAAGTTTCAAGATCATTATACTAAGTGATGACACCTTGAGTTGAATGAAAGTTGGTTTCGATACCAAGTCTAGAAAATTTTATGATCTTTAATAAAGTGATATTGATTCTCTAGCTATGAAATTGGAAGGAGGAGAGACTTCCAATAATGCTCAGAAGAAGATAAAGGAAAAAGAACTAGAATTCAAAGAGAAGCATACAGTTCCAGAGTATAATTGAGGGATTACGAGGACAGAAAGACATAGGTGCTGACTACATTATTAATTGAGGGATTGTAGGGATAGAAAGAAAGATGCCAGTATTCTTATCGAGGGATTACCTAGGTGTGGGTAAGACAAAATTTTCGAAAGTATAAATCAATATACCTTTATCCATGGTTGTTGGATACCCTACTATTTGAGTGAAGATATTTCCTATTTGTTACTTGTATTTGTTTTAGGTTTTTATTTCCACTATATTTTGATAGAGAAATAATGTATAAGATTCTTACTTTATTGTATTTTTACTTAATCTGATTAATGAGATTATTTACGCTTTAAGGTAGAATCATTCTCTAAAGAAATTGTTTTTATGTGTCTTTTTCGGATTCATATTTCCGGACCCTACGAAAGATTATTTCATAGCTAAAAACATAAATAGTCTTTGTGAATTTACCTTGTTTAACATTATTAAAGGTATTTTTCCATATGGTTAAACACAAACGTTTTTAAAAATACAATTCACCCCCTCTTGTAACTGAGCATCTACATATTCTATTTCAAACCTACAATAACTAGTATTATGAAACTATTTATATTTACATGGTTCATATACATCCCCATCGAGGTATGTAAAATTAAAATATATTTATTCCTGAAGATTAGTGTTTCAATTCAGTTATACTATTTTATAGAGTTCCTTTATTATCATCCAATATTTCCACTCTTTAAAACCTGAATAAATTAATGAAATTTTTAAAATAAAAAACATATTATTCCAATTTTGATGGAGTATATATTTCATCCTTGTCTATGTTTTTCAAAAAAAAAGTTACACTATTTAAATATTATTAAATCCTTTAATTTTTAATGTATTTAAATGGAATAATTCTAAATTTTTTAAAGTTTTGTTATTGATAATGTTCAATAAAATTTGAAATAATTTTTTTTAACATAAATGGATTTAATGGATTTTCCCAGCAACTTAGCCATTTTTTACACTTATATTATTGAACAATTATTCAATGGTTTTATAAAGAAACGTTTTTAAGGAATGGTTATTTAATTACATTTTATACAATTCCCTAGAATATATGGATGTATTTCAAAACCTTCTAATGAATTAAAGGTCAAATTTTGTATTGAATCCTTTACTTTATTTTAATAATGTATCAATATACATTTTATTTATCTAAAATATCCATCATTGATGTGATTATATTTTAATTCATATGTAAATTTAATATATGGGGTTTTATGAAAAAGTTTATTTAATTTTTGATTAAAAACCAGGATAAATCCATATAATATATTCAATATATATATTTTTTAAACATAAATTGTATTTTTAAATTTAATTGTTAATTAAATATATGTTGAATTTATTGGTCATCAGTGACTACTCAGACATAGAATTATATTTCACATGATGTATTACTACGTCATATGTGACAAACTAGTTGGATATATTTATTAAATGTGTTTTTCATGTATACCTACTAATTTTTTGAACTTTATCGACACAAATCATTAATGGATTGTTTAATTTGCTCCATATTTTGTGTTCCATCATAATGAAATCAATAATTAATTCCCATTTTATTATTCTGAATAATATCAATGGTCATGATTTTAGATCATATGATTTTTAAATATAATATTTTCATCTTCATTTACTCCATTCATATTATCATACACGCTCATGTTATAAAATAAATGGAATGTTTTTTTGGTTATATACCACACCATATTGATTAATAATTATTTACTCAGGGAAGTACATCACCCTTATTGATCAACTATGCTTAGACATATGTTTTTTACATTCCCTACGATTTGAAGAATGTTTCACTGAATGAGATAAAGGATGAAAATTTTTTAGTCTCACTATTTTTTATTTTATTTTTTCAAATGAAATGTGTTTACAATTTATGATTCTCATACAAAAATAATACTAATTATTTTGTTTCATAATGATTCAGTTCCTTGTTTCTTTTTCTGATATAATAAATTTAACCCTATCTCTGGGATACTAGGTTTTGGATCATTATATTTGGTATCATATGATGTTTAGTAAATTCCTTGATAACTAGATTTTGGAATAAATTGATTTTGGAACATAAAAAAATAAATGAAATTGAAGATATGTTTATGTATAGGATAAATTCTCTATATTTTTGTAAGGAAGTGATTATGTTGGTTTAGAAGGATTACGTCCCAATATGGATACAATATGTCAAATTAGTATTGGAATATATGAATAAAGGTGTAATAACCACAAAAAGTGTTAGTTGAGTAAATGTATTCCATAATTCTGGTTCACGATGAATGTTCCATTACCATTCATGTGGTTTGAAACTCCTAATGGATATTCTTATGTTCATTCATATTTTAATTATAATCCATTTAGAATGGATTGAATTGATGATTTCCATGAATGAAATAGTTTAAATATATGGTTCCATAGATTAAAAAATAAGGATTCATGATTTAAACATCCTATTAATGAAATATCTTGATTTCCCAATATGAATATTGTTTCTCATTCTATTCTTTTCAGTATTAGTAAATGTTTTGAACCATGAGGAATCATGTTAACATGAAATATTATGAATAATGGGGTTATTGAGAGCCACATATTGGATGATGATTAGAGTGAAGGATATTGTGATTGTTCTTTATTAGTTATCATTATATAATACTAACAACCCACACCTTAACCAACCCATGAACTCACTAATGTGGATAATGTTAATATTTTTAGAGATATTAGGTGGTGGAGAACATAGAAGAAGGGAGGTTAAATATACTTCAAGTCATATATATGGAATGAAACACCATTGAAATTGAATCATGGAATTATATAATGTTTTAGAGGTTGAAATGAAACCATAGAGTAACAAATTTCTGAGTAGTTCAATGTATTTCAATTAGAGAATGGGGGTGTTATATGAGTCAATTACCTAATCTAAGGGTTAAATCGTAGACCATGGATGAGCATATTCTACATAAAACATTATTTTGTGAGGATTGAAATGTTTAATATGTTGTTATTTACGAATTATGTTATAGAAGTGTTATATCCATGATATTCAGGATATTATAATCATGAGAAATATATTGAGTGTTCTATAGTATATTTCCTTAATGTATTTGATATCCTTTTTTGAAAGGATCCTATAACCAATAAAATTGATTTAGTGACCATTTAATGATCAATAATGATGATGTAAATGATAGAGATTCAGTGACCTTGGGATTGGTTAGTTATTTGATGACGATGTGATTTAGAACATCTTTGACGAATTTTATAGAATTTGTGGATTTATGACAAATTGTCAATGAATTTATTTGATGAATAAGGATTTTGTTTTATTTATAATAATAATTGTTTTATTATGATGATATGTAATATTTTTTGGAAAATATCCTGAGTTAATAATTTCAAGGATGAACATAAGGTTTAAAAGAATGTATATCTATTTTGTTGCATTAATGGATTGACTTTTAATTAGATTTAACTCTCTTAATTGGATTTGGGAAAAATTCTCTCTTATTGATTAAATATCCATTTGGACCAAAATATTATTTTATGTTAAATTAATTTTGTTATATTTTAAGGTTTGATATAAAAAATAATGATTAATAAAAATCTATTCATTAACATGGTGATATGTTTGGAGATGACTTTGTTCAAGATACATATTACCATTCAGTTTAGTATCTATATTTTATTCAAAATATTCTGGCGAGTTAGACTATATTATAAGAATATATATTGATTTTTCACGGTGAATAATTAATTTTTTTGGATTATTTAATGAGTTAATGTATATGTAACCATTAGGTATACCATGTGGTTTGACATGAAATATTATTTAGGATGGATAAAAATAAATTTTGGGAAAGCGTTATAAAAGGTATGATATAATAGTTTGAGATAAAATATTCTTTAATGATGTTATCATTGATGTTAATTGAGATTTTGGATTACATTTTTGTGTTGTAATCTATGTTTAACCCTTTTTTTATTGTCTAAAGTCTGGTGTAAATATTAATATATACTAATATGAAGAATTATAAATTTTTTTATTTCAATTCAATGTGGTAAAAATTAAATTTTTAGTTAAAATTAATAGAGATTAGGAAAATCTTTTGATATATTTATTGATAATGGGATATATTATAATTTGAATTTTGTTCTTCATGTAAGAGAAATTCATCCTATGTACATATTTTATTTGAAAAGGGACAATATTGTAGTTCAAATTGATTACAAAATGAAATTGTATTTTTGAAGTTATGTATTTCAATATTTTCATAGTATATATTGTAATGAGATTCCTAAAATCTATTAAAATGTATCTTGAAACAAAAAATGTAATGTTATTTAAATAATTTCTAATGAAATATTCTCCCTTTACCTGATCACACATTTTTTAATTTATGGTCATTAAATTTCTCCCAAACATGCTCCCTTTAAATATCTATTAGTCCTTGACATTAATAATTCTCCTATATGTCCATTTATCCACTTCTAATTATTTTTCTTTTATATTGAAGAATGGTATTGTTCTATCCCAGATGACCTTCATATTTCCCATTATCTATTTGTAAGACATTTTTTTAACAGTTTTTACGATATGATTTTTCCATAATTAAATTTTAATAAGTAAGACACATGATTTTGGAGAACATGTTCTAATTAAGAGGAAAAAATTTATTGAATATGATAGAATTCAACACACTGATATTTCAATAAAACACTGTATTTGATAGTTTATATAACACATAACAAAAAACTAATAAAACCTAGAAATATTATTATATAAATATTAACAAACCATTGAATTAGTTGGAATTAATATTTTAAACCTCAATATGGGAATATATAAAATGTTTTAATAATAATGGGTTTTTAATAATAAATATGAACTTATCATTTAGGAGGATAATTTTATACTTGAATATAAAATTTTTATAAGAATTTGGTTTTTATTTTGTTTGTTGTAATTATAATTGATTTCCACCAATTTTTTTTATTTTACCCTATAAAATGAATAATTTTTTAATCATAATATCAAAATTAACATTGGGGGAAATTATGAGATTTTTCAAAAATGTATTTTTTTCTATGAATAGTGAGAAATACTACTTCGTTGAAAAATGAATTTCTTGGTTTCATAATTTAAAATGATACTTTTTAAAAAACTAATTCAATTAAAAATATTCCTCCTAAATTATGTATAATCCAATTAATTTAATTTTATTCAATTAAATGATATAATTTATTATAAAAAAATTAAACATTAAAATTAATATTTGAAATATGTACTTCAGTGTGTTATTTATTATAAATTTAAATTCAATACCAGAACTTATAAAAATTATATGACGAATAGTGGATTGGATATTTTAAATATAGAGGTATAAATTTTTAAATATGGTCCTTTAATTTTTTTCAAAATTGACAGTACATTTTATAATTTATTTCCAAAACATAAAGGTTAAATTGAGTAAATAAACATACAAAATAATATTATAGGTACTAAAAAATGACCCTAAATGTTGGATATTCACTATTGTATGTGTTTATTTCATCCATTTCCATCATTGTTTCATAAATATTGCAATATTGTTCAGTATATAATTTAATGCGACATGGAAACTATTTATGTCAAACATATAACAAAAAATATCACATTATTTCTTTTAAGAAAAACAATATTTGGTAATAGGTATACAAATACCTTTTGCGCAGTTACTATTTTTTATTTGAGGGATAAGTGAATACATTATCTTGGTAATTGTTTTTTTATTTTTTGTTATAATATAATTACCCTAAATTCATACAGCACCCCAATATATGATAAATTAAATTAATATTAAAATAAAAAAAATAATTTAAAATCTCTAAAAGTAATATTCTATAAGTGTGTTATAGTGACACATGTATTTAATAGATACATATGAAAATTTAGGGATCTTTTAATGGATTATATTAAAAAAATGAATTATATTTTTGTATTTATTATTAAATTTAATAAATATAATTTATTGAAATTAATGATATTTTATAATTATTAATAAATTTTAAAATTATTTAATATTAAGAAAACGGTTATCATCATCAAAATTAAGGATATATTGTTAATAATATAATCCATTTTAAATTTATGGGAAATTTTTTGTATCACCCTTGATTTCACAAGCATGACAATTAATTCTTGTATTCTGAAACTATATAATGACCAGGTTATGTTTTAGGTGGTTCAAATGGGGTCTTTCAGGATTTGGAGGATTTTATGGAGGTGCATTGTTTTTTTCATGGTTAGTAGATATCAAAAAAAATCACTATGATAAAATGAAAAGAAATACAATGGGAACTGAGAAGGCATATGGTTGGTTCATGGTTTGGAAAAAATGGTCCACTGATCATGGTTGACCATTTATCTTGATAATGAGGTAAAATAATTTATGTTGAATTGGTTTTCTAAGCATGTGAATAATTCGTGTGAGGTTGTAACATATCAACTTGGAATTCCATTAATCCTATAGCAAGACCGGTCACCACATGACCTCAAGCTCGACTCCTCATATTCTAGAGGCTGTTGACAATAAGAAGGGGTATAAGGATAGCCATTGGGGAGACTATACCCTCATTTTAGATATTGTAAATCAATATAAAAATATATAAATTTATGAAAATAGTGCAAGGCAGTATAAAGCAATAAAAACCACATAGAACAATTAAAATATCAACTGAATAATGAAAATAGACAACACAAATTTATAAAATGCATTTATGTCATTGTGATACATATTTGAATGAACTAAAAAAAATCGAATGTCTCACAACTCAATATATAAATAATGAAAAAGATCAAATTCCCATGGGCGTCCTCCCCAAGCATCCTGAGATTCTTCTCGGTCCTATACTCCTAAATCGAAGGTATAAGAATATAGTTATAAGGAAGGTCAATAGTCATGTAGACATGTGGAGTCTACTAAGGTACCCCAGTTAAATGGTGGCACAAATAGGGTGTGAGATAAAAATATTAATAGGTTGGGACCATAAGATTCTAGCATAATCTAGACATTTCAATATAATTGAATATTATGTAGTTATAAAAAAATTATAAAAGAGTTGAATCAAAAAATAACAATTCATTCTAGTTCCTAAGGGACACCAAATGATGATACCAGCTACAGAACATTTCCAGAAAAAGATTATAAACAAACATTATATATATAATTAATAAATAAACTATTTATCAAATTATATAATATTATTTATACAACAACATAGACACTAGTTTAATCCTTATACCAAATTCAATTCATAATTCATTTAAAATTATATATTGTTGGTGTAGAACGCCATTTCTATCACCTAATCTCATTGGTATAAAATTTCATGTCTTACCCTCAAAATATAATTCTTATATTTATACTATGTGTTTATAATTACATGTCTATCATCTAACCTCATTGTTTATGAACTCCTTGTCAAACACCCAAAAACCCCATTCATATATTTATAATATTGGTGTAGAATGCAATGTCTAAAACTTAATCACATTGGTGAAGAACGCCACATCTAACACCCAAAATATCATTCATATATTTATTATATGGGTGTACAAAACCATGTCTAACACCTAACATCATTGGTGAAGAACGACATGTCTAACTCCCAAAATTCCTCTAATTAATTATTTGGTAAATTAATTAATCTAGTCTGTTAACTAATTGAATAACTAATTAAAAACATAAATTTCCTGTAAATTAATTATAAAATCAGTTAACCAATCAAAATATAAACATTCAATGATTATTTAACCAGTTAGTTATTCTTAATCAGAAAAGATCAACATGATAATTAATACAACATTTAATTATCCCAATTTCTCTATCATTTACATTATTAATAAATTTTCCAATTAATTATCCTTCTTCCTCATTCAAATACATAACCTGAAAAATCGAATTAATTATCTCACATTCTTATCATATTCTAAAAACCATAAATACCACTATTTCACAAAATTCACCATTAATTAATTTACCAAATTATTTAATTAAATTAGAGGTCTCAATTTTTAAACAAATATAAAAATCATACAACTTTCATATGCAAGGACAAATTATGACTATGGTATTTAGAAATTAGACCACTTGCATTTAATCTTATCCAATGGGTATACCTACCAATTTATTACCATTATCTTATTTTTAGTTCATTATGGAATAACCAACCATGTTCTAATTCTATATCATTGGAAACATTTAATTAATGTACATCATCATTCAAAGGAGGAAACACATCCCATTAAGTTAAATAGATTTCTATAATTAGGCATACAAAAGAAAACACACATTATCAAGCTAAGAAAAAATAAATAGTACACTCATCGCATATTTATATTTTAGGAAGCACACATCCAAAGGATATGTTTTATTTAAAAAAAATATGATTTTGTAATCTAAAAAATCATTTTACACCAATGAGAAATTCATTCTATCATTGCATTACAATTAATCAAAAGATTTAATTCAATAAAAATTACATTTTTATAATTAAATCATGGTTGATGAACATATATAAAATAATTGTCCAACCAATTATTTTTAACTCAACCCAAGTCTTTTCGAGTACACAATCTTCAAAAAAAATCATGTTTTCTTGGAATTGATTGAAACACCCTACAGAAATATCTGACACCCAAAATTATTGTGGTGAGGACCAAATCATATCTAATTAATTAACTATAACTCATATAAAACATAACCTTCTAATTTAATGGTTGAGAAACCAATTAACGAGTATATAACCATACCCGAATTTTGTGGTGGTGAACCAAATTTAGGTGAACAACTTCTCCTTCAGTGGATGTTGTCGGAATACAGACCAATGGGTCCTAATAAATCCATTGCAAAACCTTGAAGAATCAATGTAGAATCAGGAAGAAATCCAGACAGATTTGTTGGAGGGATATGGATATGATGCATCGGTCTTGTGTGCTACGGGTCGCGCATAAATGGGGTTCAACGCAAAATAAAGAGGTGTGTGCCTACAAGAGATCAAAACCAATAGGGTTCATTCGGCTATGGAGAGGGAGAGGATAAGTTGGCTGAGGTCTGTTTTGTGTGGCATCCCTTCATCTAGGAGGGAGGGGTCGTTGTGCACTATGTGACACATCAAGTGAGAGGGATGATCTTCCTTAGGTTTTCTCGAATCCTAAAAAACAAATAAAACTAAAAATACAAAAAAAAACATATAATAAAACTAATAATAATATTGATAATAACAACAATAATAAACCTATTATTATTATTATCATTATAAAAAAATTATTAATATTTTTCCATAAAATTTCCGGTTAACATATTTTAAAATTAATATTTAATATAATTAATTACAATTTATTTAAAAGGACATATAACTGTGTTTTGGAACTAGAAATAAATATATGAAGCTTAGTTTTAATAATGGTCTAACCAGTAATTTCCACAAAAAATTCAAAGACCCTTGTAAAAACAACCCTATCCAAAACATGGGATTCTACAATCAACCCACCTTAAAACTTATCATCCCAGAGAAGCATTTGGGAACAATGGGAACATCCCCCAACCCATAGAGTTTTAGAGGTTCAATCAAACAACCATGATGTGTTTCCAAATTCTAAACACACCATAATCATCTCATAGGCCTAAAGCACATAAGCCTTCACAAAACCCAATCTAAAGCTCAAAATCCAACCCAAACATCGAAGCAGGATTTAACTAGGCCCACAAAACAAGAGGCATGATCTCTTAATCATCTCTTTAACCATCCAAACATTATTTCATTCTAACAATGGTCTTAACATTTAATGATTAATCCAAAACCACAATTAATCCACTATTTTAAAAACCTGAAAATATATATATAAAGTGATCTATCGATGCTTCCCACCTGATTTCATCAAATTGGAAAACCTAATTACCTTAGAGGCCATTACAGAGACTTTGTGGAAGGAAACAGTTGAATCTCAATAGACCAAAAAAACCGAACCATCATTCTTTCATTGAAAGTCGTCACCGACCAACAATTCACACTCACCCTTAAACTGGAGATATGCATTTAAAAAGGTTCCGTCAACAACCACATGTACCCTGACATCCTCACTCGACATTCAGTGACATTCCTATGAAAATCCATCGCAAGGAAATTTTATAACCGTCATGTCTCAACAAAATACAGGGATAACTAAAGAATCACACATCCTTCGTTCAACCAATATAACGACAACATAAAAAAACTATTTTTAAACTAGTGATATGTAATACCGACACTATCTTTGCGTCTCCAGGATAAGGTGAAGATAGGGGACATTCTCATCTCATTCATTAGATCACACTAAGAGGAAATCAATGAAACTAAGACGATTGGTCGAACCATCACTGGTCGACTCTTGTCAACATCATGACATCACCTTCCAATGCATCATCATCCATACCCCGATCCATATATCAACATACCCATTCATGTACTTCAAAATGATACTACCGTATCTCTCCCAGACTAACAAATTTTATAAGGGTTGTGGATATCGGCAACCTTATCATAGTCATGCTTCCAAGAAAGCACATACACGTTCACCAGAACCAATGTTACACTACTCACCTTAGGAGTGTGTATGTGGTCCAAAGAAATACCAGTCACTCATAGCTGCACTATTTTAAAAATACATTAAATAGACATGTTGCATTCCACAAACCATGATCACCCTATCATCATCTCTCATGAAGGCCGATATTTAAACATACCGACGTCTCGAACATCTTGAGTCCCAAAAATTCCTCCTAAGCAGTGTGATGAACATACCATAACACCTCAATCACTCTAATATGGATTTAAAAAAAGAACATCATGAACAATAAAAATCTCAATGATTATTCCAAACTCAAAGAATTAGTTACAGCACTAAAAACTCTATGTGTATCATGTGTTTTAACACGTACAAACCCAATCTCCCAAAAAGCCAATGGAACATCATCTTGTACATCTACGAACATAGATGGTGTTCCACTGATTTTTCCATCACATAAGAATAGAGATGGTCCCATGGCCGCGTAAACAGCTGACAATTACCATGGCATGTCTAGCATGCTTATGCAAGAATTTCATAATGCTTATTCCCACATTAGAAGTTAAGGTATAATGACAACAACATTGAACAAAGGTGTCTCTTCAAACACAAATGTCATACTACAAAAAACGACACCCAGGAAACTCCAACGTCAAAAAGGACACAACAAAAGCATGGATTTTCAAGCTGTAAGGGTGATACCTACAGTGGGATAGTCCCTTACGAAGAATACACTTCGACCCTATTACTATGTCACAAAAAACAGATTCACTAGGCTCAAGCTCCCCTCTTCATTTTATCTATTTCTAATAAGAAACAACCAGTAGATAAACACTCACTTCTCCACTCCAAGGCATACCACAAGAAACATTTAAAACTACCCTTCCATGAGGGTTTAATCATAGGACACTACTTTAGGTTCGAATTTTAATACATTTGATTTGATAATTTAAACTACTAATAAATTGAATAAATATTAACCACCCAATGGTACCATTTCACAATAAGGCACATGGTTTTTTAATCCACACCCCATTGAAAAAACAACAATTCTATAACAAACTTCCTGTGTAAAAATTAAACATTTAGTTTCCTTTCATCAAGAAAAGAAAATATAAAATCTAAATTTCATTTAACTAAAAAGGAAACCTCTGAGGGTCACAATTATTTAATTCTATTTCATTAAAAAGAAACCGCATAATAGTTCATTTCATAAAAACATTCCCCAAAACAACTTCTAGGGTCCTGTTGAACATTTTAAAATCTTAAAAAACAATTTCAATAAAAAATCAATTGTTTTACATTTATATCCATTTCGAGGAACACTATGGTTATACAAGGCTCAGTTACATCATCATACATTTACCAATCAATAGGGAACCCATATACCTTACCGGGGGCATTTGTCTCCCATTTATCATATCCAAATTCCACTTAACATTTCATCTTTTGAATCTCTTTTTAGTGGTTCAAATAAGTAGGTTAACATTTTCCTAGTTATAAGGAGACTATACACCTTAAAAATGAAATTTTCTTTTATTATAAATGTAACCAACAAATTTATACTCATGAAACCATTTACACATCAACACATCTCTATCAATTAATCATAAAAAGTAACATAGAAACATGATATAACACATAATCATAGAACAACAACAAAACATTATAAAGGAATAGGTAACATGGAATATAAATTTCAAATTATGTTTAGTATATCACCGAAACATGTTATCTAAATAGGAATTCTATAGAAGATCATGACATGATATTCAACCCATGGCACACGGTGAAAAATAGCAAACATCCTTCAAATGCAACTACATGCTATGTCATATTCATGGAATGTCATATTCCTAGCCTGTGAATTTCTAAGTGCATGTATGACGCATGTAATGAAACATCATTCCATTATCAAACCATGGAAAATTTCAAGATTTTCATAATCAATTGTCGGTGGAAAATACACCAGTCTCCCAAGGATAAATCGCGTCAACTATAATAGAATAAAATATTAAAATCAATCCCAACCATGGCCACATGGTCATTCCTCGTATGTGGGGAGATCAACCCAATGCAGGGCTATTGACCAAGCCTCAGCACATTCCTAGTATCTTATCTAGTAACCAAAGTTATAAAAAAAACTAAACATTTTATTTATACCACGTTGTAATGTCCTGACCCAACATATGATCGAACTGGTAGTCAGAATGGTCACGACATGACCTCAAGCATGGATCCCCATACTCTAGAGGCTGCCAACTAGTAGAGAGATGTAAAGAAAGTCAGTGGGAAGATTATATAATCATATAATTTTTTTCAAATTCGTATAAAAATATATAAATATATGACAATAGTGGAAGAAAATATAAAGAAATAATCAAAATAGCAGAAGGACAATTGCAATACCAAGTGAATAAAGAAAATTGAAAATTCCAGTTTATACAATGCATGCATGTCATGTTGATACATATATGAAAGTATTAAATAAATAACATGGTCTATATCTCAATAAATAATTAAAAAAAGATTCAATGCCCCAAGGGAGCTCTCTTTGAGAATATTGAGCCTCTAGTTGGTCATTTTCCCCTAATTCCCAGGTACAAGAAAAAAACAAGCAAGGTTCAATATCTTGCAAACAAGTAGCTTGAAAACAAGTAGATTCTACTTGGGTACCCTAGTTAAATGGATGCCAAAATAAGGTGTGAGATATAAATATCCATAAGCTATGACTACCTATATCTAGATCAATATTTAAAATTCAATATAATTAAATAGTGTGAATGTATAGTGAAGAATTGAATCGATAAAAAACAACCCTTATAGGTTCCTAAGGGACACCTGATACAGATCCCAGCATCGGCTCATTGCCGGAATAAGATTCAAAATGAAAAAATTATATATATATATATATATAATGCATAAATAAACTATTTATCACATTATTTAATATTGTTTATTCAACCACCTAGACTTGGGATTGATCCATGTCCCTTATTCAGTTAACAATTCATTCATATCATATATCATTGGAGTGGAACTCCATGTATCGTGCCAGATATCATTGGTAAATAACATCATGTATAGAACCCAAAATCATGTTTATATATTTATAAAATTGGTGTAGAAATCCATTTCTAACACAAAATATCATTGGTGATTAATACCATGTCTAATACCCAAAAATCTCATTCATATATTTATACAATTATTGGGGAACAACATATATAACACCAAATCTCATTAGTGGAGAATGACATTTCTAAAACGCAAAATCACATACATATATTTATACAATTGGTGTTTGATGACAAGTCTAACACCTAATATCATTGGTAAATAATTCCATCTATAACTCCCAACATCCCATCTATTGATTAATTAAAAAATTAATTAATCATGATTTTTTATTAATTAAATAACTAATTAAGAACATCAATTTCTTGTTAATTAATTCTAAAATCAATTAACCCTTAAAAATATCAAAATTCAATAAATAATTTAACAATTAATTATTGTTGATCAAAAAAGGAAAACATAATAATTTAAACAACATTTTATTTTCCAATTTCTCGATCATTTACATTGATAAATAATTTACAAATTAATTATGCTTTTTTTCTTCATTAAAATACCAAACTCAAAAAAGACAATTAATTCTGAGAATTAATTGCCTTATTCTACAAACCCTAAATTCCAAAATTTCAAAACATCCAAAATTAATTAATTTAACAAATTTATTAATTCAATTAGAGGTCTCAATTGTTAAAAAAATCTTGAAATCTTAAATCATGCATATGTGAGGATGAATCATGACTATAAGATTTAGAAATTAGACCACATAAATTTAGACATATCACAAGGGTATACCCATCTATTTATAACCATTAACATATGTTTATTTCACATTGGTATACCCACCGATGTAGCTCACTGTAATTATTTAATTCAAGTACGTCTTCATGGAAAGGACATAACCCATCCATTTAATTTAAACAGATTCTCATAACTATGAAAGACTAGGAAAGCACAAAACATCAAGATAAAAAAATATAAATAGTAAACTCACTATATATTTATCTTGATTGCATCACACCAATGATTGAGGAGTTTTATTACAAAAATGTGATTTTTTTTAATCTAACTAATCATTGTACACCAATGAACAATTAATTCCATCATTTTAGTAGAGTTTATCAAAAAATTTAAATCAATAAAAATTTTATTTTTATAATTAAATCAAGGTTGAGGACTCTACCTCAATGAATTGAAAAATCTAAGGCTTTTTAACTCATAAAATTGTCTTCTCGCATAAACACACTTCATAAAAAATGCACATGTGCCCTTGGAATTGATCTGAACACCCCTTAAAAATAACTGACTCCCAAAATTAGTGTGGCGAGGACCAACGAATATCAAATTAATTTACTGGAACTAATATAAACTATAAGAACATAATTGAAATGGCGTGAAACAATTAATTGGTATATAACATTACCCAAATTTGATGTTGGTTAACTAAATCGAGATGAACCACTTTTCCTTTGGTGGTGGGTTTCAGAATACAGAATAACAGGTCCCGAGACATCCTTTTAATAACCATTTATATTATATATAGAATTGTGAATAAATATGAATAGATTTTTGGAGGAATAGGTAGTCGAGGTGAGGGGCTCGTGTGCTATGGGTCGCACATCAAGGGTGTTCAGCGCATAATTGGAAGGTGTGTGCCTTCTGAAGATTGTATCTAGGATGGGTTGTTCTTCCATGGAGAGGGATATGAGAAGACGGATGAGGGGTGCACTATAGGGCATCATGAGATCTAGGTGGAAGGGAGTGTTGTGCAACGTGTTACCCAGAACGGTAGAGGGAAGGTCTAACATAGGTTTCTAGAAACCTAAAAAACTATTAATATTAGTAATAATTTAATTATTACTATTATTATTATTATCATTATTAAAAAAAATTATTATTATTTCCCATTTAATTATCATTTAAATTGTTTTCCTTTTATTTTTTAATTTAATTAATTCCTATTTCATTAAAAGGACATATTACAATGTTCTAGATCTTGCAATAAATATCCAATTCATGGTTTTAATTAAAGTCCACCAAATAATTTCGAAAAAATAAAACACCTGCATAAAACCCACCCTATCCAAAACACATGATTTTATAGACATATAACATTAAGTTAGTATCATCATATAGTTGGCTGACAGTATCCAAAATCATGTGGGAATACAATATGGGATAGAATTGGACCTTCATACATTATGGATCTAATCCTAATTAATACCTTTTACCATTGTTTTTCACTTAATCTTGCCATATCAAAAATTCCTTTCCCCCATGGAATGATATAAAATTCAATTTTATCAGGGGGTGATTGTTAGGTGAATCAAGGTGCAATATAGACCTAGATGCGTCGATTTATACCCTTTAATAATTTTTCTTCTTAAATCCCAATCTCTTCTCTCTGTCAGAACCATATATCTAATTAATGATATATATATATATATGTTATGAATTGTTTTATGATGATATATTGTTTGATCTTGTAACAAAAACATGGGTTGTGATAAAATATTAATGTTAAGTTGGACCATTCTTCATTTTACCCTATGTTGATAGGTAGGAGGATTCACTCTCAAATAAAATTGATTTAGAACTTGAAGGTTTAGTGTTAAGTAATCTTTTTTCCTTAAATACATATAAATCATTAGGAATTATTAATAGAAACTGGATTTGGGTCATGTATTTGGATTAAGGGAAAATAGATTTTTTTTCAAAACATGGTCTTTAGGGATAAATTTGAAATACTGATTATGAAATTATGTTTGTGTTTGAAGATATGGAATATAATTCATTTAAATTTTTTAAAATAAATAATGGTTTAATGTGGAATGGTTTTGAATAGATATTTGGAATAAATGGTTGGAATGACGTCATTTTCATTAGATGTGACCCTATTGAAGTGGTGTGTTCCATTGAGAAAATTTCAATTTTTCGCCTTTTGATGACATTGTAGATCGAAAATATATGACTCATGTGTATGGAGTTATCCCCAGTGAATGGATTTTGTGTGTCGAGGCATGGTTATTATTATTCAAAATTATCTAAAAAATTATTTTCGCATTGTTTATCATTTTTTGTGGAAAATTATTTATGAATTTTATAAAAAATGTTTTTACAACATAAAATGGATAAATTTAAGTTGGGATAACATGTTCTGTCCTTTTGGAATCATAAGTGTAGTCATTGATTAAATCGTACTGATTTTGGGCATGCCCCCTTCAATCATTATACTATGTGTTTGTAGATATCATCTGTTGAGAAATAGGTAAAGTAAAAGACTATAATTTCATCAATTATTCAAATTAATAAAATTTTCCCAACATGTAGATTTGGAGCATGGAGTGGTATGGGTGTTAAAGGTAGATCTAACTTTGGAGTTTTGATTTTGGTGTTCTTTTGGTTCTCTTATATATGTATTTTTGTTTCCTCTTGTACTCTGATATGGGTTTATTGGTTTGGTTATGATTTTATATTTACATTTTACTCAATCATCATATAGTTTTTTTGGTAATTTGATATATAGTTTGGATATTTTATCAATCAAGGGGAAATCATCCCCCTTATGTTCTTGAGTCCATTGGAATTTAGTACTTGACTTTTGTGTCTTGGGGATATAACCTAAGGAATAATAGAAAACCAATTACATCTAGATGATAATGGATAGTTGTGGGATGTTAAAAATAGTATTAGTCTTGGTTGTTCTATCATTCATTTTGGGAAAAATTGTTTTGTCTTGTTTGGTCCCTGAAAAATAAAATATGACAAGTCTTTGTTTGTCCAATTATTTTTTATGGAAATGTATTATCAGTTCTATTTCATTCTAGAGTTGGAAATAGTATTGTTCATTATATTGGGATGGTAGTAGGTGGTAGGATTATTGGAATCCTAAATTTCATCCACAAAACGACTACATAACCATTTTTTGAATGTCTTGTTACCAAGGTGTTTTGGTACATGATTATTTGAAGACACTTCTATGTGATTTGTGATCTCAATATCATGGAGTTTTAGAATTCAGGTTTCGTGACATTATTTGATAGTAAGGATTCCCAATTGTACTGGATTTTCCATTAATAGTTATTGGTTTATAAAATAGACAAAATTATTGATCTATATAAATATTGAAAAACTATATTTTGAAAATAATAGTTGTTTGATTCTAAAAGATATATTAAATGGATAAATTGGTTGAATTAATGAATGATATGTGGTGATATACATTGATATGGTGAATTGAAATTTCTAATACATCAAATTATAATGAGAAAGACTAAACAGTTACACTTCTAGTTATAGTGAATGGAACCGAGTAGGCATAAAAAAAATCAACCCAAGGAAGATAAAAAATTTGGTTGACCCTATGCAAAATGTGATCCAAAATCTTGTAAAATTCATTTTTTAGTTTCATCAAGTGATGGATAGGGGTAATAATAATGATGAACCATATTAAGTGTATTTTTCTGTTTAGTTCTAAATGAAGAATCCAAATATCTTTCAAAGGGATTCAGAGAAAGAAAATGAAGAATTATAATTGAATAGAATGAATTGGTTTGTTAGTTTTATTGGGATATGATAAGTGATAAATGTGATATTATCAATGTATATACTGGATTATTTTTTATGAAATTGGATGGAATTAAATTATAATGAAATGTTTGAACAAGGCATGACATGTGAGGATTTTGAGGTACTTTTAAAAAGAAATAATTGTTTTACACTTCATAAATTGCATAAAAAATAGGTTTATTTAGTTTGAATCTATTTAATACCATAGTGAAAGTGTATGTTGAAGAATTTATGATTTATTATTCTATTCCTAAAAAACTATGACAATTTGGTTCTTGCAGGTGTATATTTTTTAGTAGGTGTTGGATACTTTCTCAAATATATTCATTCTTTATATAATATATTATAAAAAAATGGACAATAGAGTGACATTGGTAGAAAGGGACATCATGAAAAATAATGTAGGATGGAGCATGATTATTTTTTTGGAAATAGGTGGGAACTCAACTTATGAGAAAATCATAATATTTAAACTTATTTTTAGAGTGGCAGTACACCTCAAAATCAAACAATGGGATCAATGAATGTTCACCCTTGATCCAAAATTATTTCCGGGTTTTTTTATTGGTGTTAATTTTACTATATTAATTGAGATTGTTTGACACCATCTATAGAATATCATAATTTTATCAACAAGGGATATTTTCATTGCTATTGTTATAGTGCTCCATGGTTAGGTTTTAGAGACACATCTCATGTTTGATGGGAATCAAATTTTATAGAAAGACATATGTAGAGGAATTATTGTTTTCATTATAATAGTGAAATATATGTGATTATAGGAACACAATGACCCCAAAAATAGTGCAATATCAATTGGGTAATATAGATAAAATAGTAGTCAGTAGGAAATTTTATTTAGAGTGAGAAAATGACCATGGATGAAAAATCTATAGCTTTAATAGTTATATGTAAGAATATTTTGAATTATACCCTTATGAGTGTTTTTTATATGGGAATGCCCCACTTGTTTATTGCTTCATTTGTTACTTATAAAATTATTTTTCGAGTTGTGATGAAGCCTTATATTTTGAAACAAAAGATACATCTGGAAAAAGAGATTGTTGAGAATTTATATTTAAATCTAATTATAAAACTATAAATTGGTCTGACATACATTAGGATTCCTTCATTTCTTTATATGGATGTATATTAATTCATTATTTTTATAGATAAGATGACATAATTCATCAATTAAATTTAATATTATGTAAAAACTATAATATTTACATGTCTTGATGGAATCTATCATCTCCTAAGTGGAATTTCTGTAGAAAAGAGATGTAGAAAAGGAATTTTGGAACTGGAGGTCATATCTATCCCATATCAACTAGTAGAATTTACATTAAAATATATGTATGGGATTAAGAAGTGTAATTTACCAATAATAAATCCCTAATTAGGTAATATTACCCATGATTATTTATATGGAATTCCACCGAAAATATAATTGGATTATACAATTGATTTCCTACAATGGACCAATCCAATATCAATTTCTTCTTATATAATATAACAAATATAAAAGAGGGAATTAAATATTATGTTGGAAGTGCTAGAATGAATGTGGTTTATTTGACTGAGTATGTCTTTGTGGGAAGCACACATTTTATTTATAACAAATTTTTGTGGATATATTATGGTTTCTATGGATTATCATAATATGAAAACAGTTTTTATAATGAATTGGAATCCACATCCAAGAATTTATGATCTTTTTTATCATTGGCTAGAGCCCAGTGGTTCCTTAAACATGAATTACATCTGTGGTATCCCCAAAAATTATTATAGAAGGACTATATTAGGAATATAAATTTAAAAGTAATATATGACCATTATGAGTATGTGGTTATACCTATTGATATTAATAATGAACCATCAATCATTATATATCTAATGAATCAAATCATTCGAAGCTTTCTTGATTCCTTTTTCATAGTAATTATTGATTATATACTAGTGTATTATAGGAAGACTGGATCATGGGAAACACTTGGCTATAGTTTTGTGTATATTAAGGGAGAATCATTTTCATTTGAAGATATAAATGATTTATTTATATAAAAAAGAGGAATATTTTCTTGGATATGACATTTATGAAAACTGTTTTTTCTATAGATCCTGAAAAAATATAATCTTTTATATCATATATACCAACCACTAATGCAGTTGAGATATATATTTTCCAAGGAATAGTGAGATACTAATGTGTCTATATGAGAATTTTTTTGGCATTACCAATGACTTCGTTGAAAATGAAAATCATTCAATTTCAATGGAAGGAGGAATACAAGAAATCCTTCCAGTATTATAATTTTATACGTACATCAAAACCTATTATTATGTTTCTAGTGTCTCGATATGGATATATAATCTAATTTTATATATAAGGATCTAGTTTGGTATGTGTTCTAATGAGGGGGGATCATTTTGTTGCACACGGTTTTTGGAAGGTGTAGTTTAAGGAAAGGTACTACCCAAAACATGATTGGGAATTGTCTTTTGTTTCCACTCTATATAGACTTCGATTCATATCATATTTGGATATAAATTTACAATATTGATAAAAATTAGAGTTTGAGGAAAATTTTATTACAGACAGATTTTAATTTATGTTAGGACATTTTGATGGGGTATCTATAGTGGGTTGATATCAACGTTATGTATAATGTAGGTAAAGGGAACTCTACAGTGAATTTAATATATAGATAATCATATGATCAATTGGGTAAATTGGATTCAGACTAGTGGGAAAAACATTACTCATAATGGATATGAATCTAGAATGTTCATATTAAGATTATATTTTAGTTATCATTCCATTTTTGTTTTTTATGTTGTGGTCGAGCAATTTATGAATGCTCATACATCTAATCCAAAATGCGTTACTTTGAGGTCAAATATAATTGTTGGCGATACCATTTAGGGATATAAATTATATTTCAATTCAATGTTATAGTCATGGTATTAGTTGTTTATACTATTGGATAATAAAGATCAACATCTTAGTGTTTACCACCATTAAAGATAGGAAATTCCCCATGGGATTCAGAAGATTTTTAATTAATTGAAGGAATCGTTTTGGTGGTCCAAAATAAAAATAGATTTATTAGAGGATATACCAAGATGCCATACCAATGATCAGGTAAAGAATGAGAATAAATGACTAGTGAGAACGTTCCATTATATACAAATTAAAATGTCCAAATAAGAGAAAATAACCATGGATATTTTAATAGTTCTACCATGTATTGTTAGAAAGCAATATTCTATATCAGTTATAATGGATCAAGTCAGAAATTCATCACATTTATTCACTATTAATGAAACTATTATGTTGGAATGATTTTCAAAAATATACGTTAAACATATTGTAATTACTTGTGCAACTAAAATATTGATTTTTTTGATCGAGACCCTAGGATTAAATCCCATTTTTTGGAAATAATTTTTGAAATCCCTTAGAAGACATTTGACTGTGATGACTGTTTATCAACAAAAAATGGATATACTATCATATGAGAAAATAAAAACACAAGAGGATATTCATTGGGCTTGTTTAGTGTATTTTTTTAGATCGTGGGATGATCATTTAACTATTATATTATTCTAATATAATAATTATTATAGCACATTGACACAAGTTGAACCTTTTAAAACATTGTGCTCACATCATTTTCATTTTCCACATTTGTTGGATGGAAACATGTGATATATCATTTATTGGACCTATACTTATGTAAGATACAATATTGATTATTTATGTTATTCGAAATATAGTGTATAACACTAATATTCATCATAAATCATATTTTGAACATCATAGTCAATTATTTTCATTTGAGGAGAGTGATCATGTGTTTCTATGAATATCTCCAAGGATTGGTCATCATCATTTTTCTAAACATGAAATTCTATCAAAATGAAAAATAGGACGTTTTCATATAAATGATCAAAATGGTGAGTTGGAATATCAGTTGGATTTTCCACCAAGGATCAGCTAAACTCATATGGTGCTTCATGTATCTCAGATGAATAAGTTCCAATATGACACAAACTATGTCACTTTATGGGATCTTGTTGACGTTATGATGGATGAAACATTAATATATTTGTCATTATGGATTTTTATAGGAAAAAATGTTCATTATAAAGAAAATACTTTGTCTAGTGTATTTTTTTGGAAACACAATCTAATTCGGGATGAAATTTGGGACTGTGAAAATTATATGATATAGTATTGGGATAATGCATTACATGGAAATGGGTATTTTCCACTACATTAGGAAATAAATGTAAATGATGTTGAGAAACTTCCCCCCCCCCCCCAATTTATTATACATCACAAATTTAATCATGTATCTTGAGTCCAAAACATTATTGTGTTAGGTTTCAGGAGGTCGCGATGGGGTTTGGAAGGTTTTTGTAACACCCCGAGATTTTATGAAAAATATTATTTTTAATTTCATTAATGTCGTGTGTTGTACGCTACACCAAAATGAGCTTGCAAAACACGCATCCTCGACTTTCCTTTCATTACACGCAATCGCGACCTTCCTTGATAGCGTGTGTAGTACGCAAAACTGAGTTTCACTAAACAATGATATGCTATTAAAATATTATTAAAACTAGCCGTTATGAATAGTAATAAACACTTTTTGAAATTTTGTAAATTTTATTTTTCAAAATGGACTTCATTTTTGGATTCGGAATATCGAAATTAGCTTAGGGTGAAATTTTGCTAATTTTCGGATAACTTTCATATTTTGATGAATAGTGGAAATTACTAAATTTTAATTAAAAACAACTTTTTCAATCGAAATAATTAATAGTGATAAATTATTAATTTTAGTGGTTTTAAAGTATATTTAGAATATATTTTTACAATTTAATACAATGATGGTCATTGGATGTAATTTCACATTTAAACCACTTATAAACAAGTTTCAATCTTTTGATAGATATTATCTCTTAAAAACACGCTTTTTTTGACGACGGGAATTAATTTTTAAATTAGTTAATGCAACTGATATGTTATGAATTTGGTAAAATAGACATCATTTTTGAGTTCATAATATCAAATATATCTTAGGCCTAATTTTTGGAATTTTTCTGAAAACTTTCAATTATTGATGAATAGTGAAACCACTAAGTGGTAGTTAAAAAAATGAATTTTTCATAAAACATAATTTTACCGTTTTTGTGATTGGAATTTCGAAAATCTGAGAGACACAGTTAATATCAAGGACTAAAATGTGGTTCAATTAGATGAAAATAATTTTTGGTGAATAGTAAATTTTGACTTTTTTTTAGCACGGTTAAAAGTAAATAGGGTAATTAATGGTAAAAATGATATTATTATTACAATAACACATGTCCTAATTCTATTGGATAAATGCAATTCGACCAAAAACAAACTTAGGAATAAAATATGACCATTTAGGTCCATTTGGATTAGATTAGGACATTTATTATTAATTTATTTAAAGAATGGTTAAAAGAGTTAAAATTAATGTTTATTTACTAAAATATTTTTAATATGGGGTTATACATAAGATAAATTCTACTATAAATATTCATTATAAAGCTAAAAGGATATCCTACATAATGGTAGTTTATTTGTAATTTTTAGACATTAAATGTTTTAATTTATTTATGAAACAACGATGATGTAGTAATTATCTTATTAATGAAATATTGGCATACTTGATGTTATAAATACCCAAATAAATATAATTTGAGTCTTTTTATGAATTCCAATAATTTTCTAGGTTACTATGACATGTTATTATTTATTTAATTAACTTTTTTCGAACTTATAATTCTGTCATGATTTTCACAAAAATCAATTACTAAATATTGTCAAAATTGACATAAAATAGTTTTTAAAACAAATATTATATTATTAATTGTTATTTTATTCCAAAAAATCTAAGGTTCGGCCAAATTACTTAGATACTGTTATATATATTAATAATAAATAACTTGGGGTTCTTTTGGCTTGATATAGTATGTTTATTAACCATATAGTGTAAGAAAACAAAAAGACACGGTAAAAGTTAAATTATTTAACATAGAGTTAAATCTAATTGATAAGGTTAAAATAATTACCTAAAATTGTCTAAATTATATTTTATGAGAGTAATTCGACCCATCCCCACAATATCCTCGAAATAAATCAATTTTTAGCTATTTAAAACCGAACTTGTCTTTATAATAAAATAATATTTTTAGTTATTCCAAAGGTGCCCCTCTCCTCCCTTATAGAAGGGAACCTCTTCCCTCTCTTCCTCACACAACCTTGAGCCTTCAAGCTCGGCCAAACCCTGCCAAATTCTCTTATCAATTTCCCTAGAAACATCCTAGAGGTTCTGGTATTCTTAAAAGACCAATTTTAGTGCCCTAAAAGGAGGTCTCAAAGAAGCACTTCAAAGAAGAGGTAATGTCCGTTACCGATTCTTTCATCTTTATTTCTTCTTACACTTCTTCTTAGTAGGTTGTTTCATTATGAAGTAATAACATCAGTATCACTCATATACTGATATGTTATTATAAGTATGAAACAACCCTATTTCACTATCTATCCATCCTACGGAAAAAGAAATCACTGCACTTGCGTACGTACGGAATACCGTCTCCACGCCGTGGTGTAATCTATTTTCATCCACCACCTTACATGGATGGGTATAATGGTGTAAAGAATAACTATACATAGTTATTAGAACATCATAATGATTCTGATATATTGTATCATCCACTCCAATTCAATTCAATAATTATGGAAACGATATCTTCGCTCGTGCGTACGTACGGACTACCGTCTCCACGACGCGATGAGATGCATTCTCCATGTTAACCATTTAAGAATGATTATAAAGTATATATAAGAAATAATAATGAAATATATTACATTATAAAGATACTGGATTTATGTATATATGTTTGTCATCTACTTAATTCCATTCAACTCAATAAGGAAACGAAAACAGCATTCATGCGTACGTATGACCTACCGTCTCCATGAACGGTGTATTTCTTTCGATTTACTAATATATTATATATATGTATATTCTGAATATATATTATATATAAATCATGTTTTATATTCTGTAATTAATTAATTATGATCTAAGGAATCATATGAATAATTAAAAGTCAAAACATGGACGACAAATGAAACAATTTTACCCAAAATTCTCTTTAACATAGAATTTACAAAAGAAAGGGTAATATAAAGTCATAAGTGAACCATATATGATATCATAACAATGATTATGATTCTGGAATAAGTCAATGACATTATTTAAATCATTATACAGGAGGTTCGGACACCTACGAAGAAAATCAGACCTAAGGTAAGGGAAAATATCACAATCTCATTTTTATCCGAGATTGTTTTTACTTTGGCATTTACTGGGTGTATTTTATCATCCACATCCATGTTCCCTCAATATGTAATATTATTTCCATCCACCTAAAATTGTTTAAATCCAATTTTACCCTTCGGTGTGTTTTTAGTAAAAGATATGAAAGGAATCTTTTGTCGTTTTTCATAAGAGGTAATTTTTGACTTTTCCGAAAAAAGTACGAAGAATGTTTTTTTAACTTATACAGCATGAATGGATTTTTAAAACATTATTTCAAAGAAGCTTCCTTTACAAGTTTTCAAGTTTATTTTTAATCAACTTATTTTAGTTTAGAATTGTATGACATGATATGAAAGGAAAAGTGTTTTTGAAGAAGAAAGGATATTTTCCTCAAGAATGGAGTTCAAGTGTTTTATCAAAATTATTTTCCTTCTAAGAAAATAAAGGATTCTGTTTTTATCCCTATTATTACATTGATTTGATTATGTTGTGATGGAATTATTTTTATGAATTCTTTTATCTTATATGAACAGTTTCATGATGTCATGATGTTTAAGACTCCCATTTGTATTACATGGGTTATGCAATGATGTATGATTTATGATTTTGTGGCACACATAAGAATGGTATCATTATGAGATGGGTGGGACCTATATCTCCCTCCAATGCATTGGGCAAAGATTTTATATCTCATGAGATAGACATGGATGGAATGGTAGGTTATACCGGTTCAGTGAAATAGGACTGAAATGAGGGTGACTCGGTTCAGAAAGGGACTTTGTCCCCTAAGATATTCTTGGCAATGAGTCTGGACTAATAAGAAATGATTCTCTATGATTATGTGTGTATTACACAATTTTTCATGTTTTATGTTATGATTATTGGGATTTCATTTCACTACTATGATTTATCCCATGTTATGAAATTATGCTCTCTTTTGTAGGATAAGATTTCCAAAATGTTTTTTGCTTATGTATATGATGTTATTGATATTTCTTTTGTTTACCCTTAATGAGAATTTGAGCTCACCCTTTTATGTTTTCTTTTCCCCGGGATATAAATAAAGGTTTTAGTTATAATGAAAAGGAAGATCTTTATGGGGGATGTTGAAGATCATTCACCAGGATTAGAGGATTATATTCTGAGATTCCAAATACACTAAACTATTATGGTCCTTGTGTGTGTGTTTTTGTTATGTACTAAGTATTCCGCAAATGTAATGTAATGTCAATGTAAGTCAAGCTTTGGGTCTGTACAGTTGGTATCAGAGGAAATTTTTAGACAACCTTTCGAAACAAGGATGCGAGAACTTTAGTGAGGTCCCTAGAGATATTTCTAAGGTATGTCTAGGGATGTCTCTAAGGTTAAGTATACATATAGGATATAGTCCTAGAATTGCGCAAACTATCTTAGAATTTAACCTAAGATGTTAGATATTGAAGGTACTCCCCCTTTATTATGTTGTTTTCCCTAGCATGATTTTTGCCTGTCACACTATTCTTTTTGGGTTTTGGACGATGGCTGGAACCCAAAGGAATCGTGTTTATCAATGAAATGGACAATGCAATGATTGCCCTCCTGAACAAACAGATGTTATGGGAGATGGAGTGCAAAATCGTATTACTATACTTACACAAGCTATGAATCATTCTGGACTTCAAAATGAGCAGAGAAGGGAAAAATATTCTATTGAGTCCTTCATGAGGCAACGTCCACCTTCTTTCAGTGGGTCTTCTGATCCACTTGTTGCTGAACAATGGATCAGTACCACTGAAAAGATATTTTCAGTTCTTCAATGTTCTGAACATGATAAATTCATCTTAGCAGTATATCGTTTGGAAGGTGAAGCTGATCAATGGTGGAATCTTATCAAGAATACGAGGCCAAGAGATAAAATTGAGTCCATGGAATGGGACGAGTTCAAGAACATGTTTTTCAGTAAGTAATTCCCTCGTATTATTTGAATAAAGATGGAAAGGGGGTTTCTTGAGATGAAGCAGAAGGATGATGAATCTATTGGTATATACAAAGCGAATTTTACAAGACTTGCAAGGTATGCATGTGGCATTATCATCCAACCTGAAATTAAAGTTCATCGATTTTTCAGTGGCTTAAAACCAAGTCTTCGAAGGGCATTAGCTATAAGATACTTCAGTAGCTATGAAGAAATTGTGCGTTGTGCTATCAAGGTAGAAATGGAAGTTGGTGTTACATATCCATCTCATGGTTTTGACATGAAACGAATGATGGAGTTCAAGGAGAAATCTCAAAATATTGATGAAAAGAATATGAATGTTTCCTTATGCACAAAGTGTGGAAAGAATCATGGTGGAGATTGTCTTAAAGGGACTAGAAAATGTTTTAAGTGTAGAAAAGAAGGTCATCGAGCAGCTGAGTGTCGAAGTAATGGAAAAAAGGTTTTCTAATGATGTGAATAAAGCAAACACTATAGAGAACGCACCACCAACACTTCAATGATTAAAGTGCAAGGAAATGGGGCATTATGCAAATAAATGCCCTAATCCAAGGGTTAGTGATGATCGACATGAGAAACCCCTTAAGGAAAAGGAAAAAGGGAAGTCACATGCGATCACTATTGGCGATGATGAATATGATAACGATGTGGTGGAATGATTAAGTGTTTATGTAATGGGATTCCAGAATAATGTTGTATATAGTATTGTGGAATATTGGAGTATTTATGTTTTGGTCTATTGTGGTTTTGAATAATTTTGTGGCATCGATAACCATGAAAAGTGAATGAAATATTTTTGGAAAGTAGATGATATGCACATAATGAAGGGAAAATGAGAAAATGAAAATATTTCACAGTATTCATGAGCTCATGATTGATATAAGGACTAAGTGATATCATGGTTTGAGTATATAGAATTTTGAGGATTTTGGTATGTGTAAAGAGTTAACTTTTGACAGCATTCATGTTTTCACTAAGGTTTAATGGGTATTCATTTTTCAAGAGAATACAATATTAAGGTATTCACATGATTGGAATGTGACCAACAAGATATATGGGGGATAAATGATGGTATTCACATGCTTGGTTGATGACATTTCAAGTAATCATTTTCATTATATTATGAGCTTGGACCGAAGTATTTCCTAATGATTGGACTGGATTATGTTGTACATAAGTTAGTATTGTTTAAGGATAGAACTTTTGATATTATTGATGGGATGTTATAGTAATATAGTTTTAGAAAAAGGAAAACCTGCAGGACGGGAGACCGCCCATCGCGTCGGACAAGGCTGTGGGAATCGAACCCACAACCGAAGTGCGACTGGCCTTTATCGCCTACCACTGGCCTACAAAAAGTCCCTGGTTAGTATAAACTAGTTTTATTTTATTATTCGGTATGATATATGATGTATAAGTTCATTTTTGGAACCATATACGATTAATCTAACCATAAGATGGACTTATAACTTTTTCTAACCTTTTGTTTGAAAGAGATGGAATGACCCATCATTCTATCACATGATCTGCTAACACATCACAAATAACAAATTCAACTTCATTTCTTTAAGGGATGAAGTGGAAATTGTTCAATTCACGAACAACAGTGAGATTGTACCAAAATAAATTATGTATTTATTCTAATTCAAATTCTTCAACTTTAGGGAAATGATCATGAAAACCAAAAATGTTCTCCCAGTGCTCTTATATCTGATGAATCAGATGGTACCATAGATCATCACAAATTAATGGATTTGTGATTGCTGGCTTTTCCATATCCATGTTCTCTACCACTCTCCATCAAAACATGATGGTTAGATTTCTCTTCCATATCCATATTTTAAACTATGTGGAAACCCAATGATTAGTTTATTTGGGTAACCGTTACGTTTCATACTTTTGATTTTAAAGATTGGTTTTGGTATTTCTTTTTTACGATGTGGGTTTCGATTAAAGAAACGTTCGAATAGTAAACCATTTATAACCCTGACGAATTTCGAGGGCGAAATTCATTTTAAGGGGGGTAGAATGTAACACCACGAGATTTTATGAAAAATATTCTTTTTAATTTCATTAATGCCATGTGTTGTACGCTACACCAAAAGGAGCTTGCACAACACGCATCCTCGACTTGCCTTTAATTATAAGAAATCACGACCTTCCTTGATAGCGTGTGTAGTACGCAATACCAAGTTTCACTAAACAACGATATGCTATTAAAATATTATTAAAACTAGTCGTTATGAATAGTAATAACCACTTTTTGAAATTTTGTAAATTTTATTTTTCAAAATGGACTTCATTTTTGGATTCGGAATATGGAAATTAGTTTAGGGAGAAATTTTGGTAATTTTTGGATAACTTTCATATTTTGATTAATAGTGGAAATTACTAAATTTTAACTAAAAACAACTTTTTCAATCGAAAAAATTAATAGTGATAAATTATTAATTTTAGTGGTTTAAAAGTATATTTAGAATATATTTTTACAATTTAATACAATGATGGTCATTGGATGTAATTTCACATTTAAACCACTTATAAAAAAGTTTAAATCTTTTGATAGATATTATCTCTTAAAAACACAGTATTTGTTTTGACGACGGGAATTAATTTTTAAATTAGTTAATGCAACTGATATGTTTTGAATATTGTAAAATAGACATCATTTTCGATTTCATAATATCAAATATAGCTAAGGCCTAATTTTTGGTATTTTTCTGAAAACTTTCAATTTTTGATGAATAGTGAAACCACTAAGTGGTAGTTAAAAAAACTGATTTTTTCATAAAACTTAATTTTACCGCTTCTGTGAGTGGAATTTCGAAAATCCGAGAGACACGGTTAATATCAAGGACTAAAATGTGGTTCATTGAGATGAAAATAATTTTTGGTGAATAGTAACTTTTCGCTTTTTTTACCACATTTAAAAGTAAATAGGGTAATTAAGGGTAAAATGATATTAGTATTACCCTAACACATGTCCTAATTCTATTGGATAAGTGTAATTCGACCAAAAACTATCTTAGGAATAAAATAAGAGCATTTAGGCCCACTTGTATTAGATTAGGACATTTATTATTAATTTATTTAATGAAGGGTTAAAAGAGTTAAAATCAATCTTTATTTACTAAAGCCTTTTTTAATATGGGGTTATACATAAGATAAATTCGACTATAAATATTCATTAGAAATATAAAAAGATTTCCTACATAATGGTATTTTATTTGTAATTTTTAGACATTAAATAATTTAATTTATTTATGAGACAACGATGATGCAGTAATTATCTTATTAATGAAATATTGGAATAATTGATGTTATAAATACCCAAATAAATATAATTTGAGACTTCTTATGAATTAAAATAATTTTCTAGGTTAATATGACATGTTATTATTGATTTAATTAACTTTTTTCTAACTTATCATTCTGTCATGATTTTCACAAAAATCAATTACTAAATAGTGTCTAAATTGACATAAAATAGTTTTAAAACAAATATTATATTATTAATTGTTATTTTATTCCAAAAAATATATGGTTCGGCCAAATGACTTAGATAAGGTTATATATATTAATAATAAACAGCTTGGAGTTCTTTTGTCTTGATATAGTAAGTTTATTAACCATATAGTGTAAGAAAACAAAAAGACACGGTAAAAGTTAAATTTTTTAACATAGAGTTAATTCTAATTGAAAAGGATACAATAATAACCTAAACTTGTATAAATTCTATTGGATGAGATTAATTCGACCCCTTCCCACCTTAGCCTAGAAATAAATCAATTTGGAGCTATTTAAAACCTAACTTGACTTTATAATAAAATAATATTTTTAGTTATTCCAAAGGTGCCCCTCTCCTCCCTTATAAAAGGGAACCTCCTCCCTCTCTTCCTCACACAACTTTGAGCCTTAAAGCTCGGACAACCCCTGCCAAATTCTCTTCTCCACTTCCCTAGAAACATCCTAGAGGTTTTGGTCTTCTTCAAAGACCAGTTTTAGTGCCCTAAAAGGAGGTCTCAAAGAAGCACTTCAAAGAAGAGGTAATAACTGTTACCGATTCTTTCATCTTTATTTCTTCTTCCACTTCTTCTTATTAGGTTGTTTCATTATTAAGTAATAACATCAGTATAAATCATATAATGATATGTTATTATAAGTATGAAACAACCCTATTTCACTATCTATCCATCCTACAGAAAAAAAAATCACCACGCGTGCGTACGTACGGAATACCGTCTCCACGCCGTGGTGTAATCTATTTTCCACCACCACCTTACATGGATGGGTATAATGGTGTAAAGAATAACTATACATAGTTATTAGAACATAATATTGAATCTGATATATTGTATCATCCACTCTAATTCAATTCAATAATTATGGAAACGATATCATCGCTCGTGCGTATGTACGGACTACCGTCTCCACGACGCGATGAGATACATTCTCCATGTTAACCATTTAAGAATGATTATAAAGTATATATAAGAAATAATAATGAAATATATGAAATTATAAATCTACTATATTTATGTATATATGTATGTCATCTACTTAATTCCATTCAACTCAATAAGGAAACGAAAACATCGTTCATGCGTACGTACGGCCTACCGTCTCCATGAACGGTGTATTTCTTTCGATTTACTAATTTATTATATATATGAATATTCTGAATATATATTATATATAAATCATGTTTTATATTCTGTAATTATGTAATTATGATCTAAGCAATCATATGAATAATTACAAGTCAAAACACGGATGACAAATGAATCAATTTTACCCAAAATGCACTTTAACATAGAATTTACAAAAGAAATGGTAATATAAAGTCATAAGTGAACCATATATGATATCATAACAATAAGTATGATTCTAGAATAAGTCAATGACATTATTTAAATCATTATACAGGAGGTTCGGACACCTACGAAGAAAATCGGACATAAGGTAAGGGAAAATATCACAATCTCATTTTTATCTGAGATTGTTTTTACTTTGGCATTTACTGGGGTGTATTTTGTCATCCACATCCATGTTCCCTCAATATGTAATATTATTTCCATCCACATACAATTGTTTAAATCCAATTTTTTCCTTCGGTGAGTTTTTAGTAAAATATATGAAAGGAATCTTTTGTCGTTTTTCATACGAGGTAATTTTTGACTTTTCCGACAAAAGTACGAAGAATGTTTTTTTAACTTATACGGCATGAAGGGATTTTTAAAACATTATTTCAAAGAAGCTTCCTTTACAAGTTTTCAAGTTTATTTTTAATCAACTTCTTTTAGTTTAGAATTGTATTACTTGATATGAAAGGAAAAATGTTTTTGAAGAAGAAAGGATATTTTCCTCAAGAATGGAGTTCAAGTGTTTTATCAAAATTATTTTCCATCTAAGACAAAAAAGGGTTCTGTTTTTATCCCTATTATTACAATGATTTTATTATGTTGTGATGGAATTATTTTTATGGATTCTTTTATCTTATATGAACAGTTTCATGATGTCATTATGTTTAAGATTCCCATTTGGATTACATGGGTTATGTAATGATGTATGATTTATGATTTTGTGGCACACATAAGAATGGTATCATTATGAGATGGGTGGGACCTATATCTTCCTCCAATTCATTGGGTAAAGATTTTATATCTCATGAGATAGACATGGTTGGAATGGTAGGTTATACTGGTTCAGTGAAACAGGACTGAAACGAGGGTGACTTGGTTCAGAAAGGGACTTTGTCCACTAAGATCGTCTTGGCAATGAGTCTTGACTAATAATAAATGATTCTCTATGATTATGTGTGTATTCCACAATGTTTCATGTTTTATGTTATGATTATTGGGATTTCATTTCACTACTATGATTTATCCCATGTTATGAAATTATGCTCTCTTTTGCAGGATAAGATTTCCAAAATGTTTTGTGCTTATGTATATGATGTGATTGATATTTCTTTTGTTTACCCGTACTGAGAATTTGAGATCACCCTTTTATGTTTTCTTTTCCCCAAGATAGAAAGAAATGTTTTAGGTATAATGAAAAGGAATATCTTTATGGGAGATGTTGAAGATATTTCACCAGGATTAGAGGATTATATTCCGAGTTTCCAATGACACTAAACTATTACGGTCCTTGTGTGTGTGTTTTTGTTATGTACTAAGTATTCCGAAAATGTCATGTCATGTCAATGTAAGTCAAGCTTCAGGTCTCTGCAGTTTTGTAGGCCTTTCTAGAAGTGAAATGTTTGTGAATTATTAGTTGAATCCATGAAAACTATCATATAAACTGGGTAAATGAATACATTGGGAACTAGGAAGGTGAACAATTAGAACATTGTTTTTCAATTTGTTAATTAAAATCGTGCATGGTGTGCCATTATGATAGTAGCACCAGAAAAATGGAACATGGTTGTGAAAACTATGCGGTGTAACATCATTCATCCTAAAATGATGGTGCTAATTTGAATTAATAACATTGGAACTTTATTCCCCTAATCATTTAATAAGAAAAATTGTTTGTATTCCATGGTGGGAGTGAAAATTCCCTCCAACTAGAGTGTGAATTTTGGGAAATTCAATGTGCGTTGGAGGCCCAGATTCATCAATATGTAAATGTTCTTCCACGTTCTTCTAAGATCCAAGGTTATTCTCTCTATTGGAACCATATGTATAGTCTATTACAGATATATCTATGTGTTATGACTAGTTTTTTGGTGAATAATTATTGGATAAAGGGAAATTATCAATGGTTTTGATCAGATTTTGATATTTTGTAGTGTTGATATGTAATTTTCACCAACATAGAAATGTAGGAGGCTTCTATCTTGACCCCACGTGATTTAAATGTTTATATAATGGTGATAATTAAATTTTTTCAAAAAATTTCTATAAAAACATATTTGATTCATGTTATAAACACCATTCCGATTATGCTTTTGATTTTTTTGAAATTTGGTGTTTTGAAAATCAATATCTTTTTTTATAATTTGAATATAGTAATTTTGAAAATCATATTTTTTTAATGAATGTAAAATGATTTTTTGAAATGTTATAATGAAGTAATAGAAATATGTTGAATATTTTGTATACAAGGTTTTAGTGAGTTCATTTTCATCAGAAGTGACCATGTTCAAGGGGAATGTTCTATTTGGGAACTTGATATTGGTTTCCTTGTCACGACATGGCAAATCGATGTGATGCCAATCATCAGTATTAAACTATCACCTAAGAAGGAATGGTGTGTGTGGAGATTTGATTATGATTATTCAAAATTATTGTTAAATGTTTTTTTTCAACATTTATTTATTTTTAATGAAATTTATTGCGGATTAGATATAAAATATTTTTACTACTTAAAATTGTTTTATAAAAACATTGATAGCATGTTTTTTCCTAGGGGCATGATTTTGGTTCTCATTAGGGAAATCACACTACGTTTAGACACCCCACCTTCTTGGTAACTATTGTTTATTCAAATATTTCACCTATTGGGACACATGTAATGGAAAGGTATATCAATTATTTTAATATTCTTCTTGATACTATGATTAATGAATGTGTATTGAATTCTTGTAGTAGGTTGGGTGTTGCATGTAGATGTAAATTTTTATTTTTGAGTTTTGGGTTATTTTAGTCCTCTTTAATTATGTATTATTTTACACTTGTACTCTATATGGTTAATTGGTTTTATAAGGTATTAAATTGTTTTTTTACCCATGTATAATATATATGTTAGGTTTGTTATTGGATAGATATTTTGGATGTTTTTTTGGAAGGGAAAATCACCCAAAATTTTTTCCAGGGGTCCATTTAAATTTATATTTGTTGCTTTAGTTTTGTTGGGATGTATCTTAGGACCTAGTATCACACCCATCACATCTAATGAATATGATTAAGTGTGGGTTGGTACAATGTTTCCTTTTATGGAATCACTATTGAACCTTAACCGGTATAAAACACAATTATTAAAGTTATTGTCAAAAGTGATAGAGGGGTTGAAACGAAATGATATGAGTGAAATATTTACCAAAAAAAATATTATTATATGATAGGATTTAAACACCTCCCAATATAATATTTTATTTAAATAAATTTTTATCAATTTTGAAATAAAAATTTATTTAATATAATACATTAATATATTATAATAATTCTTTTCCCTTCAAATATAAAATGGTTGAAAATATATTTTTTTAATTAGGAACGATTGAAAAAAATTAAGAAACCAAATAATATTTAAATACATTTTATCAATCCTTATCCAACTTATATATGTTCTAGACCATCCAAAATAATATCCTTATGTCCTTTAAGATGATATTTTAAGGAAATATACTGAAGAAGTGGTATTTTTGTTTACTGGATCTTTCATGAATATTTATTATTATATATATTAATAAAATGTTATGTCTATACTAAAATATTATCTCATGTGTTAACAATACACTATGAATATATTATGATTATGAAACAACCATATTTCATCTATATTGCATTGTAAGAAAAAATACCGTCTGTGCATACGTATGACTTACGATCACCACATAGCGGTGAAGTTATTTTTTCATTGAAAATATTAATGGGTGATTATAATTATCGAAATAATGAAATTATCATATTTTTTAAAATAAATATTCTTATGTAATTTTAATACAAAACATACATTTTTACTTTCTAATCAGCTAGAAAATGATATTTTATCCCATGCATACGTGTGGCCTACAAGGTCCATGAAGTGATGTAGTTTGTTATTCATTCACACATTCACATGGTTATTAATAAGGATATATAAATGGATATATATTATATTTATATTGACCTAGAATTAAAATACACGAATATTACACCATTTTTGATGAATATCCGGTATATTAAAATAATAAATGCTTGAGGACCGTAATTGTTTAGTGACTTTGGAAGCATGGAAAGAAGATATTCTATCCTAGTGAATGATCTTCACTATCCCCCATAAATATCTCCACCTTTATTTCTTCTACCTATATCATGTTTTCATAACATGGGGAAAGGAAACATATGAAAGGGTGATCATATATGCTCATTAAGGGTAAATAAATTAAATGTGTCAAAATAACAATAAAAAGGGTATATAACTTGTGTATAACATTCGAAGAGTATACAATGGATATTAGAGATCATAATAATGATTGGAAATTCATAACACTTGGATCATAAAATAATTATTATAATAATTCATTAAAGAAAAAAATAGTAATAAAACATGGAGTTTATGGAAGTCATATACAAATAGAGAATTCTATGTCAAGGATTCATATCAAGAACATTATAACATGTTTGGATTGGGATACAACCCATGTAACTACATCGTGACTGGGATAACAACTTTTGTAAACTATTTATTTTAGACTTAGGTTACAAACCATGTTCATTTCTATTTTTGGATATAGGATATAACTCATGGACCCTCTTACATTTAGACTTCAGATACAAACCATGTACCTTATTTTTTTTAGGTCTGGGATAAACCCTATGTACCCACATACTTTTAGGCTTGGGATATTACCCATGTAACTTATTTTTCTGTCTTAGGCTTTCATTTGTGTACCTTATTGTTTTTGGGAATAAGTTACATCACATGTACCATATAATCTCATATATAACATGTAATTACCCAATGCATTTGAGGGAGATATTTTTCCCACCAATATCATACTGAAATCTTACACCCATGGGGAAAACGATCATAAATAATCATACCATATCTCATGAAATAAAATTTTTATTATAAACATGAAATAATATAATAACATGTGGTAAAAAGATAGGTTTCATAATAATTTCATCAAAATATTAAACCATATAAGATAAATGTATTTCATATACATATAAATCATGAAAGAGAATAATGTTTCATAAAAAAACATGACATTAATCATATCCCATTTTTAGAAGGTATATGAATTGAACCATTATATCATTTCCTATAATGGCATGAGTAACATAAAAATATTTCATCATCGATGTAAAATAATTTTGAAATATAATTCAAAAATTTTTCTTGAGGAAAATATCGTTTCTTATTTTAAAATTGATTATTAATACATATAACCATTTGAAAATAATATTATTATAATATGCAATGAAAACTTATAAAGAATAATTTAAATCTTTCTGAAAACATTTTTCTTTGAATGCTTTTAAAATTAGATTCAAAACATCCTAAAATAATTTTTATTTAAAAACACATTAAAAATGTATAAATAAATATTGAAAATGTTTTAATAACTTTTTATTTTAAATTACATTGAAATCATATAAACATCATTTGAAAAAAATATGGGAAAAATTCCTTTAAAAATAATGAAATATGGTTGAAACTATTTTGAAAACAATTTTCCTTGAAAATCACTTTTTGAAACATTTTCATAAAAAATAACCTTTTAATGTTTTGATGGAGGCTTCAATGAAATGATGGTGGGTAAATCCACACGTGTTGTACAATTTAAAAAGAACATTACTTTTTCATGGTTAAATGGATAGATAAATTATTTGTTTATAAAGATGCAATAATATTCCATTAAAAATATTTCTAAAATAAAAAAAGTGTTAAAATTTAGTTTAAATACTATAATATAGTAGTAAAATATTCATGGAAACACTATTTATAAAACTTGGATTTCCTGGAACATAGATTTTCGAACAAAGAAAGGGTGAAGTAGGGATTTATTAAAAACAATTTATTGTCTATATTATGTAACAAAGGGAGGAATAAATCCTACAAATATATGAATAAATAAAAAAACTATAGTATAATAAAATTAATAATAGTTCATGAGATATTTATCATAATATTTCATCAACGAAAGCATAAACGTAAAAAATATTTAAAAGTTATGAGATTTTCTCAATGAAATCTTATGACATAGTATCATAGGATCATACTCACCATGTAAGAAAACTAAATAAAATGAATCATAAAATATCTTCAAAATAAGTGAATTCAAGATAAAACATGTAAAACAGAAGTATATACACCTCCAATGGTAATTTAGGTTCATAACAAAACATGAATCTCAATGAAAGGAAATTGAGAAAAAACTTTTTCACCTAATTGGTAACATTGAAAACAAAAACCAGGAAATAAAGATCAAAAAAATGGAAATTTAATTACCCATAAATTTATGTATAATATACATATAATAAAATCATTTTAATTACCTACATCACACAAAAGGAAATAAGGGCAATCATTTATGTATCTCACAGAAATAAAAATTGAGATGAAATCCCCTTACCTTGTGTCTTGAATATCATCACACTCATCCAAACCACCTACATAAAAAATATAAATATATTATACATGTTGTAATGAAAAATATTATTATATATAATATCTTATAATTATTTATTAAGACCTTATATTACCTTCTTGTTATTCATCATAGGTTAATGTTTCATTTCAGATAATATTCACTTTGTTCTTCACATGTATCTGAATTTGTTTTATCGTTCATCCTTATACTTATTTTAGGATTCCAAATGGATTCCATGATATAATTATCATTTATACCCCATATTTGTTTATTATAAAAATATATATAATATAGATTTATGAAATGTAATACACTATTCATGGAAACGGTAAGCTGAACGTACGCAAGAACATTTATTTCATTTTTATTATCATGTCGAAAGAATGAATAAAAATGGAATGTATGTATATATGTGTATGATGTCATTAAATTAGTATTATAATCTTATATATATCATATAATTTCACTAAAACCATCCTCAATACATTACATGTAGTGTGTGAATGAATGACATCACTTGGAGGGGGGGGGGGTTGTCAGTACTTTCTCAAATGAAATTATCATATTTTCACCAAATATAAAGTAAAAATATGTTTGTTGTAAATGGAATAAATAAGATTAAAAATATAATAAATATAATGTATAATATATATAAATTATGTTTCCATCATAATTTCCAAAATGATATGCGATAATGTAAAAATGAAAAATCATCATTTAGTGAGGTGGTAGTTCTCCATACACGTAAATAGTACATTCATTAACCAATAGATGGAGGTGTGTCAAATTATTGATCAAACTCTTAGAATAAAAACATAATATTATATTTAGGATATTATTTCTATTATATAGTCATGGAATAATTATATTTTAAGGGTGTATAAATAAAATAAAATAAATGATCTTGAGAGACGGTGTTACCTCATTATCGGGTAACACTTTTTTGTTTGTGAAAAAGGATTCATTTTAAGACATTATTCCCAATGGCAGGCTTCAAGGATTAATGTATAGATCTTGGGAAGTTTTTTTTTCAGATATTTTCCAATGTAATATTTTTTGACGGTGGGAGGAAGACACAGAGGTGGTGTCTTTTTTTAGGGAATGGAATGGACACACATGGAAATTCAGAAAACAAGTTATGTGTAACCATGTTGTTACCTAAAAAAATTAATAACAAAAAAATATTTGAAGTTTAATGGATTAATAATATCTATAAATATGTGTTTTATAAGTTTCTATCTATTTCTTGGTCTTAATTGTAAGGATTATTCCTTAGTTAAGATTAATTATAACTTAACTAATGTAATTAATTTGAAACACTTTCAAGAATAATTTTGGTAAAAAAATATTTTTACCTCACAATACATTATAAATTATATTAATTCCTAATATGGAATTCATTTTTCAAATTTCCAATCACATTTGTATTAGAAATACATTTAAAATTAATCTCACTGACCAGACGACAATGCGGGTTATTAAAGTAAAAAAACAAGAAAACGCTATGTTTTAATATACAATTTCAATGTGAAATTACTTCTAATTACCTAGGACTAATTAAAATATTATAAAATTGATATATGAAAAAAAATTTAAATCTAATTTAAAATTATAAATAATTTTTAGGAAATTAATTTTTGAGCTAAAATTCAGTATTTGTAACTATTCATTAAAAATTGAACCTTACATAAAGATACCAAAACATTATTTTAACCTAATTTTTATGTTTCTACTTAAAATTGGATGTTTATTTTGAAATAATTTGTTTAGTAAAGTTACTATATTTGGATTTAATGTGGGTTATCTATTCAAAGGTAGAAAACAACCTCTCTAATAAAATATTTTTTTATACATTAAATTGTTTGTGTTTTTATGTTATGTGCACCAAATCTAATGGATTAATATAAATATTATTTGATTTAATATATAAAATATATATTATACTAATATAACTCACTAATGTTAGCTAGTTTTCTTTATTATGATTAAATAGATTCATGACTATAATAATAACAATATTTTCATTTATATTAAATTATTTTTCATATAAATTTATAATTAATTGGTAACCTATGAATTCACGTTATATTTTTAAAAAAAATATTTTTTCATAAATTATTTAATAATATTATTAATAACAAAAAAATTTAAATTTTGGATATATCATATTCTTTTAAATAATAACATTTTAATTATGCCTTATTATTCAGAAAAAATCGGTCTTTTGTGGTACACAAGCCATCGAGGAAAATCATTATTTCATGTAACAAAAACTAACATATGTGTTCCATAGATAAAAAATAAAATTTAGGTTTAATTTAGTGCTTTATTTACTTGTTATTTCGTATAATTCAAGATAAACATAGTGCTTTAATATAATATGAAGTATTTTTTGTGTTGTGTAAAATAAAAAATTTCAAAAAGATTAATTTAATTTGAAAAAAACAATTCACAAAATCTCAGGGTGTTACATTCAACCACCCCTAAAATTAATTTCTCCCTCTAAATTCATTTGGGTTATCTATAGTTTAATACAATAATTTTTCAATTATTGAAACCCCCATCATAAAAATTAATAATAATAAATCCATTAAAACAGGAATGTTGGACCCATAACAGTTACCCAAAGTAACATAAAACATGGTTTCTTCATAGAGTAACATAAGTGGGAAGTGAAAACATTTACATGGAAGAGATATTGAACTACCATGTTCTGATAGAGAGTGATAGAGAAAGAGGTCAAGATAATGTAAACAATTAGAAATCCATAATTCTAAAATGAATTATGTGATCATCTATTTCATCAGAAACAGAGGTACTTGGATAACATTTTTGGCTTCAAGATTGTTTTTCTGAAAGATAATAAATTTTTTTAGAATGATATAGTTGCATCATTTTAGGACTACCTCACCCTTTTTGGGTCTTCGTTCCACTTCACTTATTTATCCAAAACGGAATGTGATTTTTTCATTTCCCAAGTAGTAATAGATCATGAGATCCATGATATATTATCTCATATATAATCAATTATCATAAAAATAGAAAATTTTAAAAAAATTATCCAATATGAATAAATCCTCATGTGGTAATATAATACTTTATTCTCATAAACTTCATCCAATTTTTATCTTATAATTTCCATAATTTGTTATCCTCATAGTCCTTTCGAAAGATGAATGTCCAACGGTTTAGAAAAAAATTCATGAAATTATCAAAACACTGATCCCCATGTGTCATCACATACCATACATTTTAATACCTTCATTATATGTTTTCTTGAAAACATGTTCAAAATTAGAGTTTCCATCAATCCTTATTGAAGACATACATGATTCCAAAAGATAATTCACACTTTATTCCTCAAATAGGATATTATATTAGAAAAACTCTATTGGAATCTTGAGTTCAACCTTGTAAATATAGAAAATCAAGGTGATTTTATTTATCCAAAATTCAGGTATAAAGATAACAAATTATAAGCGCATAACATGTTTCACTAATGGATTAAAAAATCTTCATATATCATATTTTTAAAATAATCCTATAGAAAATTACCCATTATGGAGTTAACCAATTACCATGGTTCACTTCATCCAATGTGATTGAATATGCTTTCCATTTTTCCTTTTTCATCAGTTTTTGCACTAAACACTATTATTCTCCCATGGATATGGACACTGTTTGGAAAATTTCGAAAATTACCGACAATTGAAACACTGATGTGTCAGATATTTATACTGAGGAGTTTTCCCATTATTCTAATCATTATATACCTTTATCCCTATAACTTCATCATTCATATTCTTGATGACCTTCCATTTCACTCTTAAAACATTTTCTACTCACATTAAGACATTTACCACCATGCATCCTTCCATGGTTGAAGAAAAAAGGAAGGCTCATATTCATATCTCTATGGTTTGTTTATTATCAATTGAACTCCATCTTATTATTCTTATCAAAACCTTGAGACTGAAAAATAACTCCATCTTCCATTTCAAATTTTAGTTCACAACAGACAATATATTTATATCTACTAAAGTCTCTTATAAATAGAACCCTTATATAACATGGATATATTCCAATGAAGAACCTATCAACCATAATATCTAGTTGGATGATAATTATAGAATCATACCTCTATAGTATTGTGAAATTATCCACATAGGAACCTATAAATTCATCATCATTTTTATTCAACTCAAGTAACACCATTTCCATCTTTATACAAAGAAAAATAGAGTACAATATATTTAAGAATATGTTTTTAATATCATCCCAATTCCTAGTTTAAATTTCATCTTTCTTTCCCTTATTATTGATAGGATTCCTCCACTAGTCTACATTACCTTCTAACTAATATACAACAATAATGAATTTCTCATGATCTGAACTCTATATAATATAGAATATCATTTTAGTAGTACCAATCTACTGTTCCGAAACAAGTAGATTAGACGACCAACTGAATGATATTGGTCATTGCCTCATAAATGAATCAATATAACATTTTCCATCCATTGATTATTTTTATGTTCATCACAGTTTCTTACCTGAGAAAGATGTATAAGAATAATATTGAGGTTTTTCGTTCAATATCAAAACTTTTTTGATCCCATAGATAACAATAATTTCATTATCCTTCATAATCACAACTAATGCAGTTGCTTAAGGTTCCATCCATTTAAAAAATAAAAAAATAATAGAGTATGAATAAATTATCATGTAGAGGAACCACATACTCATGGAAAGTAACTTATTGGATGTATAAATAAAGACACATTCCTTAATACATCAACCCTTATGTTTATCTTGGGTTATTCATAGCTAGCTTATAGTTAAATCATTTATTACGGTATGTTAATATTCTGTGAATTCCAAAATCATATCCCCTGGGAGTTTCAAACTAGGCATGTAGTAAGGAACATTGTCGTGTACCAGATTACCCAGAGTCAGGCACAAACCATCTTTTCATAGTTTTTCCTCCTAGTTACATCTATGCCAGATCTATATCCACTTGTATTATCTAGACATGAACTTATTAATTGGAAACAACTCACTCAATCCACTACCAAAATTCTTTGAAATTTTCTAAAATGTAAAATCATCCTTATAATTATACTTAGAGACATACCTAGAAATATCCAAAAAATATACCTACGTAAATAACTACTGATTTCACATCCTTGGAGCCAAAGGTTGACTTAACATTTCCTTTGATACTAAATATAATTACCCATTCCTAACATACATTGATATTACACCATTTCATATGAATATTCAATACAATACAATAATACATGCTTGTGGACCATAATAGTATATTGTATTTTGAAACATGGAAACAATATATTCTATCATGGTGAATGATCTTCAACATCTATCATAATGATCTCCACCTTTAGTACTTCTACATAAAACCATTAATCATAACCTGGGGATAAGAAACATAAGAAGGGGTGAGCTCAGATGTTTGGTAATGGTAAATAAAGGAAATGTGTAATCATAACACAAAAAAAGATATAGAACACGAGCATAACATTTGAAAATCAATACCATTATATTATAGAACATTATAAATATTCGAAATTCATAAAACATGGATAATTATAGAATTAAGATAATATGTCATGAAAGAACATCATTTGAATAAAACATGGAGTTTGTGGAATACATATAAGAATATAAAATTGTATGTCAAGGAAGCCTACCAAGACCTTTATAACGTGTTTGGATGGGGATATGACTTGTGCACCTACTTATGGATTGGTTTAACAACCCATGTACCCTATTAATTTTTGGATTGGGCTACAACCATTGTACCTTGCTTCTTCAATGATTGGGTTATTACACATCCAACCTATTAATTTTTGGCTTTCACTACAACCCATGTACCTTATTATTTGAGGCATAGTCTACAACCCATGTACCCTACTACTTTTAGGATTGGGCTATAACAAATTCACCTTCTGGTTTTTTTGGGATTTGGCTAAAACCCACACCCCATAATTTTTTTTCCATGGTCTACAAACTGTGTACCCTCTGAGCTCATATAAAACTTATAATCAACCAATTCATTAGAGGGAGATATGGGTCCCAACTATCCCATAATGAAATAATAAATACCTGTCCCACAAGATTATAAATAAGAATATAAAAAACCATGAAAAAATGGATTTTATTAAAATGAAATCATATCATAAACTATGTAAAATGACATGTTTCACAATCATTTCTTCATAATAATAACCCATGGATGAGAATGAAATTTCATAATCATATAACTCATGAAAGAGAAAAGATTTTCAAAAATACCATGACATTAAGCATTCCCAATTCATATAAATAATATGAATGGATCCTTTAGATCATTTCCTAGAAGGGAATGACTAACATCAATAGAGTTAATCTTAGATGGAAAATAATTTTTAAATATCATTAAATTTTTTTTTAAAGAATATATCCTTTCTTTTTTCAAATATTATTTTTAATACATATATCGATTTGAAATTAACATTCTTATAAAATAACATGAAAATTTATAAATAATACATGAAATAATTTTGAAAATATTTTTCCTATAAATCATATAAAAAATAATCAAGAAATTTATGAAAACAATTATTTGAAAATAATTTTTAAACATATAAATAATTATTCAAAAAAATTTAAAACAATTTCATTGAAAATAATTTTAAAATATATAAATATTATCTGAAAACATTTTAGAACAAATTTCCTTGAAAAATATAAATTAAGGTCTAATACATATTTAAAAACATTCCCTTGAGAAAAAATTAAGAAAATTCTAATAAAAAACCTTTTAAAAAAAATAGAAGCCTAAATGAAATAATTGCAGGTAAATATATACATTTTGTAAGAGGTAAAAAGAATATTCTTTTTTCATGGTAAAGATGTTAGAAAATTTTCTTTTTTGGAAATAAATAAGAATATTCTTTTATAATCATTGGTAAAATAAAAAAGGTAAAAATTACTTTAAATATTATATAATAATGGTAAAATATACTTGGAAACACTTATTAGAAAGCATGGTTTTAAAGGAACATTGATTCCAAACTAAAGAGTGGGTAAAGATAGGATTTCTTAAAAACCCTTTCTTAAATATATTATATACTAGAGAGTTGAATAAATGTTAAAAATATATAAATATTTCACTAATAACTATATGACAAGAAGTTTTAATTTTTTTTGATATATGGATCATAAGATTTCATCAATGGAAGAATAATCATAAACAATCTTGAAAAGATATGATATTATCTCAATGAACTTCTATATACTGGTAACATTGGATCATACTCTATATATTAGAAAGGGATATTACCTGAATCTTAAAATATCATTTGAAGAAATAAATTCATGATATAACATGTAAAATGAATGTATATACACCGAAAAAGTGAATTTGGGTTCATAAAAAAACACGAGTCTTAATGAAGGAATATTGAGACAAAACTATTTCACCGATTTGTTAACTTTTAAAACATAACCCCATAAAAGAAAGATAATAAAATGGATAAGTGAATACCTATAAATTTATGTACAATATAAATACAATAAAATAAGTGGCAGCATATACACCACATATAAGGAATGAATGGAGAAAATAACTTGTATATTTTGGAAATAAAAAGTGAGATAAAATACCCTTACCTTGTGTTTTGACTGTCTTTGGGCTCCTTCAAACAACCTATATATGGAAGTCAAAGGACGCACTTTGAATTTTTGAAAACAAGTTAGGTGTACCATTTTTTTACCAAACAAAAGACATAACAAAACAGAAAAAACTAAATAATGGAGGGTTCTTGGCTGAAGAATGTTCTGAAAATTGGTATTGTACAGGTTCTTAGGTCATTTGGTTCATAAATTTATGATTTATTCCTTAGTTAATCATAATTTAACATTAATTGACGTAATTGAATTTAATTAATTTCACTAATAATTTTTTTCAAAAACTAATTTGTATTTATTAGAAAATATAAATTATTCTGATTACAAATTTGGTATCAATTTTTCCAAATTCTATTCATAGGTGTGGCATAAATTAATTTAAAATAAATCCATCTGATGGGACGACACTGTGGGTTTTTAATGTAAAGAAATCATCAAATATTTTCAATGTTTTTATATCCAATTTAATTTTACATTTTTTCCCATAACCTAAATTGGATTAATTTTTAAAAAATTTATCTAATTTATCATCGAAACCAATTTAAAATATAATTTATACTTTTAAATAAATTAGATGATGAAGCAGTTTCAATGTGAAATTCATTATTTTTAACTGTACAATAAAAAATGAAACCATATTGAAAAATTACAAAAAAAATTCGAAACCTAATTTTTATTTTTATATTTAAAATTGGAATATTATTTAGACATATTATTTCAATAAAATTTCCAAAATTAGCATGTAAAATTCTGTTTCCATTAAAAGGCATTAATGTTATTTTTATAAAAAAAATATAGTTTTCTATGCATAAAATTGGGTTTGTTTTTATCTTATGTATATCAAATCTATTGTATCAATATCATAAATATTTGATTGATTATATAAAATATATATTACATTACTATCACTTTCTAGTTTTAATTAATTTTATTTATTAATATAAATCTTTTTTGTGACTATAATAATAATAATACTTTCCATTAAATTGAATAGATTTCGTATTCAATTCTAATTAATTGGTGACCTATGAATCATCTTATTTTTTTACAACATATATTTAAAAAAATAGTTAATATTTTTTATAATCTATAATTGAACAGGTAGGTTATATAATATTATATAAAAAATTATCATTTTAAGGATAAACTATTATTGAGTAAAAATGGATCATGTTCGTTACATAAGCCATTGAGGAAAGTCATTATTAAATGTAATGAAATAATACCTCGATGTTCTATGTTGATATAGAAAATTATTATGATTATTGTAGTGAATGATTATATTAGTGTTTCATATAAAATAATCAGAATGTATTGTTTTATTATAAATAAACAATTTTCATTGTTTCATGAAATGAAAAATATCAAAAAGATAAAATTAAATCGAAAAATTAAGAAACAACATATAAGGGTGTTATATTATTTATTTTACCCTTAAAATTCCTAATAGTTTTTAATGATAATTATAATACAAGGAATAAAATTACTAAAACAAAACATACATGAAAAATGAAGAAGTTTTATCCCAAAACTATGATTTTTAAAAATAATTATTAGAAGTTTATGGTAAAAGATTAAAATTAAATCATATGTGGTATGATATAAATTATTTAGTTTTCATAATATATGTATTGTAACTCAATATTTATTATACATGTGGTTAAAATACAATTGTTAAAATTCATAGTAGAGGTAAGTTGCCTCTGAACTCAATACAGAATCATTAGGTCATACTTCTACTTCAATGATTTTGTTATTCTTTGATTATGATTGAGATAACCTATGATTTTATTATTATTATTTTAAATATTTTTTGAATTTTTACATTCCGTACACGTAATCACTTCATTGAATAATACACACTTCATTGATATGATATTTATAAGGTATTTTATCTCAATTTTCACTCAATTGATTGAATGATTTTATTACTAACCTATTTTTATACTATTTATATAATTCAGCATTTTTTATTTGAAATGAATATATTTTTATTCATGATTAATAATGATTCATTTTTTTATACACTTATTGATTTTTGAAATTTTCATTAAATGTTTCCCCTCTTTAGGACATGAATAAAAAAATAAATATTTTAAATAATAGCTGTTCATATTTCACATGTGATTTCATGTATTTTTCTTCAATATCCATAATTTATTAATTTTTTTCAATATATTCATTTTATATTATCCTTGAATTTCAAATTTTTTTAATAGATTATTTATAATTGTTTTTGATAATAATATTTTCAAATTTTTTTCCCAAAAACATTAATGTAATGATTTTTAATTTGTATGGTGTTAAAATATTTTTCAAAAATAATAACCATTTTTACTCTTCGATTACTCTACTATTCTTAAATAGTATTAAATTGAAAAAAAATCCATGGAGATTATTTTAATACATTTTATTTTAATATTATCAAGATATTTATTTATCTCACATCCTTTTGATGAATTGATCATCATTTTTTATTTTGAAACATTTAAATTCGTGTGAAAAATTTTCACTGGAAATTAAATTTATCATAAATATACACCATGGATAGTGTAATTTCTAAAAACGTATATCATTTTACAACTCGGTATTTCACTATGAATGATATTAGATTGAGTGGGGAAAACCATGATATATTCATACTCTATAATCAATATAGTGATATGTCGATAAGGAATGTTTTCTCAATATTTAACTGATCATTTAATAAATTAGAAATTAATTGGACATAAAATTAATAGTGGGGATTGGAAATATATATCCCCATGATCCATCTATAGGTTTTATGATAAAAAATTCGGATAGCCTTATTAAATGGATTTTTTAATGTATATCATCCCATAGTTTAAACTCTATTTGAACAAGGCCTTGAAAGTACGTTTTGTTTGTCAAACATTATGTATTCCATCATTATAAACTCAATAATTAATGTCAATATAGATATTTTGAACAATATACCAGGATATTTTTCAACATTATGTAATTATTTTATAGAATTATTTTTCTTAATTCACTCCAACAATATTATTCTTCAAGTTGAAGATGTTGATTAAATTAAATATTATTTTAGTTATTTAGATTTATGTATTAATTATACATTATTAACTCATTTTTGTTTCTATTGTACATAACAATTATCAATAATCTGATCACACCATTATTTTATTTCCTTTCTTGAGAATATGGAAAAAGGAATCCATGCATGAGTTCAAGGATAAAGAATATTCACATTGACTATGTTTTTTATTTTTTATTTTCAACAATATTGTGAAATTAAAGTATTTATCTCATTTACCTGGGAAATTAAACTATTTTTCCTTTATAATTTGATTCTATTTATCTAGTCCCATGGTAATAAATTAGTCACCTTCTCGAGGATACTGATGTTAGGGTCCTTCAAAATATAATTAATTATCATTAATTCGAGATATTTCATCTTTATTTTAATGATTTTTCCTTTTAAATGGTTTTCTAAATTATAATCATGTGTCAAGGGTTCTTTTCAAAATAACAATTTAAAATTTATATCTATCAAATGTGACAACGCATCAGAGGATTTTTTTTACTTTTTCACTCCAAATGTACAACATGTTTCTTCCAATCTCGTTATCCATGGAGATTTTTTTCTAAACATTATATTCAATTAACATGAATATTCTATAAACTTTTAATGTGGTTTGTTTTTCATTTTTTTTAAAACATAATAAATATAATTTCTTTTTATACTCATATTTTATTTTTCATAATACATTTTATAGATATCTATTTAGTTATTTTTAAATTGGAAACTTTTTTATTTTCAACAACCATAAATTTCATTACAAATGTCTGAAATGATAATAATTTTATAACTTTTATATAGTTATTTTTCTATAAAAATAGATTCCTATAAATTTACTATGAAATGATATATAACCATAATCTTTATTATTTTATATGAACCATTCCCTCTATATTTTTATTTTCTCTTAAATAAATTGTTTTCTCCATTTTTTATAAAATATTCCTTTTAAAATACATTAAAAATTTCAAAGTCATTTCATATCTACAATATAAATTTTTTCTAACACTAATAATTTTTTTATCTATTACATTGTACATTAACATGTCTTCTTATTTATTGAGGATATTATTAAAATCTTATGATCCACCTTATATCTATCCTTCTATTATGTAATGTCATTCTCCATTTTAGTAGGGATTTATCACTACATTTTTCTTTAACAAACATCTTGTATAAATAAATACATAAGTAAGATTATTCCCAACCTAAAATATCTATATATATACCCATTATTTGAAAGCATTTTAATTAAATTCCATTCATTGATTAATTGGGGAAATTATTAACTTAACTGTATACCTATTATATATACAGTGTCAATACTATATGATCAATTATAATGATTAAAGTGTATTTTCCTAGAATTTTGAAGAATATCTATGGTTACCAATTTATATTACACAGGTAGAACATTTTAATATTATTAATAAAATTATGAATGCTTTCCTTATGTTAAATTCATATGGAATGGATATGAATCATATTTTATTTCCTTGTCTTCTTTATGATGTGATGTATAAAAGCCATTTTTATTACCATGGGATATTTATGATTTGATTAATGAAGAATTTAAATTAGAACATATATTTTTTAATGGATTATATGTGAGGTCCTTTATTTCCCTCTAATTCATTAGATAAATATCTATATCTAATGAGATAATTATTATTAGTTACATTTCAGTTAGTCATATACATGGTCAAACATATTGTGGATAATGAATGTAATGTTAACTATACTAATTATTGTGCCACATTTCTATGGTATCCGGATATTTAAATCTGGTAGATCATATTTATTGACTCATTTTTTCACATTATTCTAATTAAACTATTTATATTTTTCCATAATTTATGTTCAACTATTTATTGGGTAGAGAAAATATAGGTATCCTGATTATACTGATATTCACATCTTATTCTCAATTATATCTTATTATTATCATGCATGATGATATGATATTTATAATATGGTCTTGTTGTCTCATATACTTTATATCCCTCCATTGACTCCATTTTGATATGTTCTATTTTTTTATTACTTTTCTTCTATATCACACCTTTATTATGTTTCCCTTCCATAACTTATGATGAAAAATATAATATGATGAATGTTTCTATATAATAAGATAGGATTTAGATTGTGGGTAAATTTTTTCATCTCAGGGAAAATAAATTACATATAAAGTTTGTCTCTAAAGAAAATAAATAAAATCGATCCCTAAGTACTGTTAGATTATTTTAAGTTGAAATACTAATGTGTTTTTTATTCATGTCTTTTTTTGATTAAATTTCAAGCAATGAAAATAATTTTTTAAATGTATTTTTTTTAGCACTAGAATTTGGAGTTTGTTTTCAATGTTCTTTAGTTGGAATTAAATGATTCCATAGTTATATTTCATGATTATTTTTGTAATTTTTGTTATTAGTATGAGAGTCACCTACTGAAAGCCTAGTCTTTAGGTATATGTATAGGATAACATCCTAAAAATTTGGTAAAATATTGATTGTTTTTATTTCAAAGAAATAAAATCCCCATATTATTTCTACAACTAGATAGAGGATCTCAATTTGATTTATATAGGGGTAATATACATTAAGTGTGTAGATTGGTTTTTTACTCAATCATTTCCTTAGTACAGGACAATAAGTACTAACTAAAAAATGAGATATTAATACTAGATTATATTTCATAGTTAATTAATATTCTATCTAAGGAACCATTGAAAATTATTTGAAAATAATGTTAACAAATTATGTTAGAGATCCTTAGATAAAATTAACCATTGATATCCATGTATTGTCAAATATTTTCATATATTTAATTTAGGGTTCCACATTCTAAAAATGAATTAATAATTGGGGAATACATATTAATTTTGATGTTTCCAAATTTAATTTTTTTTCATAACATATTTTGTTTTTGTATTTAGTTTTGAACGGCTCATGAAAATAATTTTGAGAATTGTATATTTCATGAACCCACGAGGACATGTAACTACATAAGGGTGTATACTTAAATTGAAGAAAATGTCTATATATTTATGATATGGTATAAAAAAGTGAGTTCAATAGTCATTAATAATGTAGTTAGGTGAATTTATTAATAGAAATTAAATATTTATATAATATATATTTTCATCTGTGAGTGTTATTTATCAATATTAATTCTAATTCCCATACCATAGAAGTCCAGAGTTAACACCATACTTATTTTATTTTCATCATTAAAAGGAATAAAATCCATAAGTACGAATTAGATTAGATATTTAACTAAGCAATATTACATATATGATACTCTAAATACATTGGGAAAATGAAAATGAAAATTAATACATAACAATCCCAAATAAACCATGACCTAGAAACTCATTCCAATAATTCAAATTCATATCATAGGGATAGAAAACAAAATAAGGGTGAGATAAAATTAACGGTAAGGGAAAGGGTAATATGGAATTAATAAGTAATTAATTAGAATAATAAACATGAAAAGGTAAATATATTATCACACATTCTATTTAAAAATTTGGATAAGTAATAATCAATATATACAAGTAAATAACTGAAACCAATGCCATTTAATCTATCAAATAATAATGAAATGAATCCATAGATGATATGAAAGAAAAAAACACATGGATAAATACTAACTAAAATTTTAATGAATAAAATTCTTGATTATTAGATATCATGTTTCCTAGGCACATGATTCCTTTACCTTCAAGATCGATTCTCAAGAAAATTTAATCTACTCTCATTTGATCAACTTATTAATATTGTGGGAACATATTTATGAATCAAGGGGCTATCTATAACCAGTACCCACCTATTTTTTAGATTTCTAAATTATTCCTAATATATCGAATAATCTATTTAATTAATAAAAAAGATGTCTTATCATCAAATACGAGTATTCAATAAATAGTACAAATTTGTCAATAATTCACCAGTTAATCAAATAACATTCAAAGTAGACATTGTATGTAAAAATTTAATATGGTTTACAAAATAATCTTATTCGTCATATGGGAATATGTATATTTATTAAAAATTTAATGTTCAAAGAAAAATTATTATAATATTGTTATTGTTTTAAGGGAATTATATTAAACTAAATTGAAAGTGATATTCGAAAATAAATTTTCCCACTTGGTTGTTTTGAAATCCAAATCCCATAGATGAGATAATTCAATTTAAAACATTAAATAAATTTAAGATAAAAGGATTCGTGATATAATATATGAAATTAGGTAGAATATACACCACACAAAATAAGTATTTTCTTAATAAAACATTTATCTCATAGATGTAAAAAGTGAGAAGAAGTCCTTTATATTGGAGCCACATTAAAATTAATATAGTTTAACCCTTGTATAATGTTTTTAAACAAGTTATTAACTTATACCATAAACATATTATTATTTACTATATCATATATTACCTCTTTATAACATGTTATAACATTTTTATATTAATTTATGTTTATATTTTATTGGAGTTTATTGAAATGTTTTCCAAAAATGTATTGACTTTTTATTTTTCATTAATTTTTCTTCTATCAATATTTAATAATATCTAGAATTTTTACCATGATGTAAATATTCTATATATTCATTATAAATATTTTTTTAAATTTGTCCAAAATATTTAGTGATAGTAATTGAAATACACCGTTTATAGAGATAGTTTCCCATATGTACACATGAACGTTGTCTCCAATTTCTTGTCATATTTGAAACATCAATGATATATATGTATATTATAATTAATTCATAATTTTATTGAAATTAATATCACATATTTTAATTAAACTAATACTCAATATATTTCATTTAAACGATAAACAAATTGCATTGCCTTGAGGAGGTGGAAATCCACACATCAAAATATGATGTCACCCAATTCCCAAAAAAATAAATCGTGAAGGTGTATGTTATATAAAAAACTAAAGAATATTAATTAAATTATGTCATCCAGAAATATATAATATATAAAATAATTCCATCATTGTTCTGAACTGTGAAATGTGGTAATTTAATAATGAACAATAATAATTCATGAGGCGGTTGTCCTCCATACACACAGACAATAATTGTTTATCCCATTTGATGGAAGATTGTGGGATATCAGGTCATACCCTTGACATAAAAATAATAAATTATATTTATGATACTAATTTTTTTAGATATAAAATATATATTAATAATTGTATATGTGGATAAATAAATGAAACAAAAGTGATCGTTGAACAACAATATCTGTTTTTAGGTTACTTACTCTGATGTATAACAACAGAGTAATGAGTATGATTTATTCCCAAAATGAGTCTAATAGGATTTGGGTAGGTATTTTTGGGATTATTTGGTCCGGTTTTGGTCCATAACAATGCGTTTTTAAGTGCAAAGAAGTGGGGGTAGTGAATTCCTTTTTATAGTGGAGTGGGAGTGGTATTTGTAAAAATATAAAATGGTAATCTCTATTATGATGTCTTTCAAAACTCATGTGCCTCCAAAATTAATAAATAGTGATGTAATGTAAAATTACTGAATATCCAAATCTCCACCAATAATATAAAGTAGTAATTTTTTATAATTTTGTTCCTTAACATCATTGTTTCCCTACTATTATCATTTTGGTTTTTATTATGGTAACTTTTTTTCCCAAAAGTAATTAATTTAACCAATAAGAATAAATTAATGTTAAATTTATTATAAAATATAGAAAAATAGAATTATATATATTATATATTATTTATTAAATATAAATACCATGTTTTGGTTAAATTGATTTTAATACTAATGCATGTAAAGTGAACATACATTTCATTACCCTAAACCATGAAAACAATGTTTTTACCATTTAGGTGTAAATATTTTCAATATAAAATATAAATTGGTCCATAAATTGACAATATTTTATATTTATTATCATTTTAAAAGTAATTCATATAATATGAGATTTTATAAAAATTTTATTCTTTTAATAAATTTTGATTCATCATTAATTAAATATAATGTCAATTTTGACATTATTTACATAATTTAAAAATAAAAATTTCAAGAAAATGATGTAATTAAAAAATATTAACTACAATGAGATGTAAATTATCTATTACTCTTAAAACAAGGGAAACAATAATTCCTTATATTTTCTTCAATTTTAATATTTTTTTGTATCATTTATTAAATTTAATTTTTAACTTAATAATCACTACAATGTTGTTTCATAAAGCTTTTATGTAACTAATTCATCTCTAAAAATTATTTATAAATTATTAGGATAAAAACAATTGATTTCTAACATACAAGACCTAAATTCTATCTGAAACGGTGCTCTGAGCCCGGTTGGTCAGAAGGTCTCAAGCGCATCCTCCCAAACTCCAAAGGTTGCCGAGTAGTTTCTAGGGCCTAGGTGAGTCAATGGTGAGACTATTCACTCTTTACTAGAGTATCACAGCGGAAGTCAAATATATACAACAATGGAATAAAAATAAATATAATACAACTGAACGTGAAATAAGGAGACATGAATACAAAATAATAACCAAAACTGTCTCATATACAAAAATGATGCAGATGGTACAAATGTATAGAAAATAGCCAGAACAGTACACATAAATATAATACAAGTATCCCAAAAAGAAAAAAATACCAAAATGTTATCCCAGCATCACAAGCCACAACTTGGTCATATGCTCCCCTTCTCCAAAGCCACAATCAACATCATGTACTAGGTCGCTTTCCACTATCATCACCTAAAACCATATAATCAGTTTAGGTCCCGGAGGAGGCACAAATAGGTTGTCAGATAAACATCTGAGTATGCAACCACCCAGGTCTATACAGTTCTAAGAGAAATTCAACAAAAGTTCTAGCAAGTGTAAACAACGGGTATGTAAGTGAATATGCCAAAGTCATAAGTCTTTTATAAGGAAAAAATGAACATCCCTCAAGGATACCTACAAAAGATAGTCAACTCCAAAAAAGAAATATATAACCTTGTAAAAAAATAAGTCACATGTCCATTCTGTACATCCATCTGTATTGAGAAATCCACAGCCATGCTATATAGTGATGTCAGAAATCCAGAGCCACACTGTATAATGCATGTAGCATCCCACTACCACACCATATAGTGATGTAGTAGACCACAAAGGCAAGATCCAAGGTGTCAAAAGACCAAGTCATCCATGAAATAATATCTAGAACAAGGAGGGCCATATCCAGGGATCATTTCCAAGGCATCCCATTGATTCCCATGGACATCCCTAGTGGAAACTCGGTTAAGATCGTGTTGGCGTCTTGGGAACAAGTTAATAGAAATTCCAACGTGAGCCCAAGAAAGATGGATCCAATGGGGTAGCAAGGCCCATGGCATCCCATAGAATAAAGCCCCAAGTGGAAAAGTCAACCCAAGGTAACCTATACCGCATTCTAGATCCATGGAGAGCAGTCTAAGCCATCTATCAAGCGATTCATTCAGGCACTCAAGCATTCAATTAATCATTCATAAACATGTGGTTATAACCCCTCATATCATGGAGCACAATCCATGTGTATACCCACTCCTGGAAACCATAAATAGTTTACCATGAATATAGTCCTACCCTCTCATTTAATCCATTTAACAATCCTATTTCATATACATATAATTATACCCACCTATATAAACACATTTCATTCAAGACAAGCTATAAAAATAGACGAGGTATAACATGATATTCAGCAATAAAAGATGAATTACATCTCCTAACAAACATACTCATGCTATTAAGTAATCTAATGGATTCCTCTAAATATGTAAGCATAAGTAGACACACCTTGGGTGGTTTAAACATGCATAAACATGATATTCCCTAATGGTGCACCCCTTGGGTAACCTCGTAACGAGAAATGGGTTCCAAAACACCTAAACAGAACTAATGGTCAACCTCACTAGGTCCAACTACAGTTACTAAAAGAAACTCTCTCAAAAATTAGACCTCTACGGAAAGTATGATGAATGGAATTTTGGAAGAACACCCAAAAAACACCATGAAAACCCGAATTAAATTATAGACCACCTACCACACCTCGGTATTAGATAGCTCATCCTGTATCATGTCTTGATTTTCCCTTGATTGGATGAAATCAGAAGAATTTAAAATGATTGGTATGTTATGGAATATGAGCCAAAATTAAAATAGCACAGTCATTTTTATGAAAAATCAAGAACGACTAAAAAGGAATCGAGGACTTACCATTGCCGATCCATAGAGGCAATCAGCAATAAAAAAGGAAGGCAGACAGAAAATCAGGCTCAAAGACTATCTTAGGCACCCAAATGAAGCTACATGGGAGTCCTCTATTTCTGGAAGGAAGAAAATAAAAAATGGGTTTAAAGAAAAAAATTTATTTTAATTTATAAATTAAAAAAAACACCGCAAGGATTGCATGGTTTACTCGCACGGTTTCCCATACCGAGAAAAAACTATGCGAATCACTCTGTCTAAAAGGGGTTCTTCTCACGATTACACCACATAGTTTGAATAACCGTGCGGTAACCGTGCGAAAACTCTCCATCCAAAACCTGAAATTTTCAGACCTCTCACACGGTTTAGGCAAACCGTGAACAAGTCATGTGAAAACTGTGCGGAAAACCATTTTCTTCCCAAAATTTGGTTCCATCCTCCAAAAAATCCATGGACACCTCCAAAACACCTGTGATTAAGCTAATCATTTTCATCAGCCCATTACAAGACATTTAGTCCAAAAATAAAAGGATCCATACTCGTACAAAAACTAAGGTTCTTACAATCTTCCACCCTTATAGAAATTCGTCCCTAAATTTCTCTTTGATGGGTGGTCATGATTCGTCCAAGAACAACTCAGTCCACTAAGCACATACATCATCCTCCATCTCCCATGTCCCATTATTTAAAAGTTCATACAGCCATAGCACCCAAACTAGACGAACTGACCTACCTTAGAGAACCGTTTTGCTCCTGTCAACGAAACGAATACGATGCTCCTTAAAGAATGCATCAACCTAGATCTCAATCCCAGCAAGAAGAAAAAAATGAGACGAGTCTTAGTGATAGTGACACTACTAAGATACAATGATGTTTCCCTGAATGGATCGGTACCTCTGAGGTAACTATAACCAATATGAAATGGACCCCACTCTCTCCAGAATATAAAACATCCCGACATATCTTGGTGCATGATTACCATGTCTCCTAATCCGCCTGTGTCCCAACCTTGGTGAAACAAGTATGAAAAACCAATCCCTATACACAAACTCTATAGGGTTTCTACGATGGTCGTCCTATGATTTATGATGAGACAGTGCAGTAGCAATATGTATCTGAATCAACTGGACCTACTCAGAAGTATCCTACACGAGATGTAGTCCCAGCAAAGCCGACTATCTTGCCTCTAACAGGAACATGGGAGAAATTCATGGCCTATCATATAAAGCCTCATAAGGTTCCATATGTATCGTTGCCAGATAACTGTTATTATAGGATAAATAAAATATAGTAATGTGCCTCTCCCTAGATCCCCCAATATATATAATGCATCTTAAATGCATGTTCAATCGCACCTGTATCATACGCTATGACTGGCCACCAGTATGATGATGTTATGATGGGACAAAAAGCACCTAGGTAACCAACCTCCTATGAAAACGCTTCTAGAACGAGACATGAATCTTGTGTCCTAGCCTAAAACAATAGTGTACATGACCCCAGGATGTCAAACCACCTCTCATATGTAAAACATTCTGTGATCATCAACACAATAGTTATCTTTGATTAGAATGAAATGTGTGACCTTCTTAAGCCTGTCAACGGCAACCCATACAAACATTGTTACATCAACGAGACCTTGGAAAACTAGTCACAAAATCCATTGCGACATCATCCCATTTCCACTCTGGGATAGGAAATTTTTGTAAAATCCCAGCTAGTCGCTGATGTTCTATGTTCACCTACGGATAGGTGGAACACCTAGTTACAAAAAAAGCTCCCTCTCTATTCATTCCCATCCACCAGTACTGACAACTCAAGTCACGGAATAGCTTGCTAACCCTGGGATGAACTTCCCATGTTGAAGCATGAAACTCCCGCATCAACTCCTCACATATATCAACCGGAATCAATACACTTCTATGGAAAAATTGGATCTCATCATTTCCTAACGTCCAACTATGAGGTGGTTCATCACGTTCCATACCTACCTGTAGAACAAGGCCTTTTGAATTTGATATCTTCCTCATCCCAACTCTTTCCAGTGTGGTATTTATAATATATAGGGATGAAATAAAAGTCTTATCATCTCTTTCATGGACCTCTAGATTCATCTCAGTGAATAACCCCATAATCTGCAACTTTCTAATGGCATACTCCCTGTATCTATGTCCTCATACCCAGTGCATCGGCTACTGCATTATGCTCACCAGGTGTGTAGGAAGGATCGAATTAAAAGGACTATGGGTACTCCACCAACCTTCACTACCTCAAATTCTGATCATGTTGTGTAATCATATATTTGATACATTTGTGGTTCGTGAACACCACAAAACACTCTACCAATAAAAAGTGTCTCAAACAGTGCAACAGATGAACAATTGTAGCTAACTCAGGATCATGCGTAGGGTAATTCCTCTCATGAGGCTCAACTACCAAGACTCATATGCCACTACTCGATCTCCCTAAATCACCACTACCCCTAGCCCTATACCTGAGGCATTATAGTAACATGTAACTCAACCCTTGCTCTGGAAGTATCAAGACTGCTGCTGATGTCAGCCTCTCTTTCAGCTCCCAATGGGCTGTCTCAAAAGATTCGGACCACAAAAACACCAAACCATTCTTAATAAATATTGACAACAACAATTATAATTGTGGGAAGGCCTATATAAAACATATATAGTATCTTTCTAATCCCAATAATCTCTTTATATCAAAAATTTTATTGGTATGTTCCCAGGAAACTATAGTTTTCACGTTTTATGGGTCCACTAACACTCCTATCTCTTACATAATGTGACATAGGAAGTGAATCTGATCCATCCAAATGTTTTAATTTTCGAGCATAGAATATAATTAATGCTCTCTCAGTGTATTCAAAACAATCTCAATATGGATTCCATGGTCGTTTCAATTGTGAGAATACACCATGATATCATCCATAAAAAAATTCCACAAAATATTCCAGGTATGTATAGAACACTCGGTTCTTCAATGCAATGAAAACTTCTGGAGTGTTCGTTAGACCGAACGACATAACCAGATATTTGTATAACCCATACCTTTTAAAAAAATTTGTACATGGAATTTCTGTAGGTCAAACATGCACCTAGTGATATCCTGACCTCATGTCGATCTTTGAGAAAAAATTAGCTCCTCGAAGCTGATCAAATAGGTCATCTATTTGTGGAATGGGATATTAGTTTTTTACTATCAACTGGTTAAATATCCGATAATCCACCTATAGAATAAGGTTACCATATTCATTTTTTGATAAAAGGACCAGTGAACACCATCGAACAGTAATGTGTATCATAAAACCATTCACCACCAAATCCTCTATACTCATCTTGAGATCCGGAAACTCCGTCGTAGCCATATTATAAGGAATAATGGATACTAGCACAGAACCTGGCACACGATCGATGGAGAACTCTATATCTCTCTCAGGAGGTAAACCAAAAAAGTCATCAGGAAAGACGTCTCTGAAGTGTGCAACCACCAGAGAAAAGTTAGAATGATATACTCCCTAATCATCCAGAAACAAACTACTAATATAGTTTGTTTTCCCACTAAGCCCATGATGGTCATGTCCAACTCTAATCACCCGGACTTCCCATTCACCCTTGTGAATAAAGATTGCACCCTCTGGTGATGTGAAATTCACCATCTAGTTATACCAATCATTGTATGCTTGATAAGAAATTATCCAGACCATTCTGAGAATAATGTCAAGCCCTATCATCTCAAGGAAATATAAATACCAGAGGAAGCGGCACCCAGAAACCTCAAGGGTTCCCTCCATACACTGACGTGCCTCACTCATTCGAACACCCAACTGTGTGTCTAGAATCAAAAATCCTTCAGAAAGAAAACCCACAAGCCAAAGATAGTTTACCATTCACGTAGAGAAAAAACAGTGAGAGGCGCCTATATCAAAAAGAGCAGATGAAATGGTAGAAGCTACTAATATTGTACATGTCACTATAGATGGTCTGAGAACATGATCCTCTTGGGACTGTTGAACATCATAAGTCTGGCATGTACCATGGCCCTAGGACCTTGCCTAAATACCCTGATTTGATCCACCTGGTTGTCTCTTAGAACTCAGTGTTTAGCTACCATGGCCATGGACACCACTGCTCTAGCCTGACCAGACTTCACTATAGCAGCTCCCAACCTGATACAGAGCTAAAGACCCTACTCATGAACCTGATGTCTAAGCTAACCCCTACCACTCACAGCTCGAGGTAAGTTCATGAAAAATCATTGCATGTTCCCCATCCTGCCCCATGTTTGGGACTCGACTAGGTTGTGGTCCCAATGAATTTTCATGTTTCCATGCATACCACAATATTGAAAAACACCAAGATTTCTCCACCCACAACTTTATTGGAACTCACACCATGAGAAGCTTCAAATGGGGATTTCTGTCTGAAGACATAGATCCACTAGGATGTGAAACAACACTCCACCGTTCTGTACCCCCAGCATCCTCAGGCTATGCTCTGTAATCATCACTTGATTCACAGTATCATAGATAAAAGGCAACCTAAACACATTGACCTGAGACCTGATAGCATTTCTGATACCTTCCTCTAATCATTTGTCCCTCGACATCTCAACAGTATGATACATCAGTGCAAAATGCTACAACTCTACAAATCATTCAAAGTATTCCATAATTGTCATTACACCCTACTCCAGAGGCATGAAGTCACTATCCTGTAATGATCAGAGAGCCATAGGTTAAATGTAGTCGTAGAATCATGTTACAAATTCATCCAATCCTATATCACATAGCCCATCTACATTTTTCAACACATCACACCAGTACTTTTCCGCTCCACATAGAATGTAAATCATGATCATGACTCTCTACTCTAAAGGCATGTACAGATGATTGTAAATTGCTAATGTGGTCTCCATACAAAAAATTTCAACATGTGGTCCACCGTCCCATGAATAGGTAAGAAGATTCTATTATTGGAACACTTGTGTCAGCTCAGCCATTGTCGAGGCTGGCTACGGTGCTCTCTATAAAGACTGCATATAGAAAATGAAACCCTCACGGAACTGTGCCTCAACACCTATGTCAGGAACAACCTCTGGTTCCATTTCTGGTACTATAGGAGGATCAAGCGGTATCCCGTGGCCCACCATCTTAGAAGTATGGTTATCTCCTCCATCGCGGTGTATCATAGGAAGTAATCATGGTGGCATGCCTCTACAATTTAAAACTCATGACTTAGAAAATAACAACATCAAGGTACAAATCTCAAAAGAGTTGGACATGTCAAAACCCTCATACAAACCATGTAAATCCAATAGTCGACTCATAATGATAGAACTGCATAAAGAACAGCCAACGAGGCACTAGAAACTATGCCTCTTTCCCACTTAAAAACTGGGTCCAGATCAAGTCACTATCCAGTATTATTTCATGTTTCCATTTTCATTTTACATTTATTTATTCCTGAAATTTCACAAAGGGTTACCAATTCTGAATGAATTAGGGCCCATAACACCTCATGAACCCACAACATGTCTCCCATTTAAACGATACATATAACTAGTTTTTTTTAAGAATTTACATTGCATCATTGCATTATTTCCGAATTCATAAGGGCCCATAATTCTTATTTATTTAAATATGATGTCACAAATTTATATATTACACCAAAATAACACTGTAACAGGCATATCGATCAGGTCAACTATCACAATAGCATGAAATATCTAATTCATCCTAGATGGAATGCCCTAATTCATGGAATGTGATTCTAACAAGTGTCTATAAGTTACATGAGATGGACACCATCATATCATCAGGTTGTAACTTAAATAGAACCCACAATTGCATTAATTGTAATAGTATAAACGATCTGCATCACCTAACAGAGAAATCAAATCAATTGTAATTTCAAAATCTAGAAAATCAGAACTCAATTCGATGCAATTTTCCTTTTTTGTGTACATGGGGTAGCTACTCATGGGCACATTATGTTTAAAAAATCCATTTCATTCCTATACAAGTATATTATATACAAATATTAAGTAAAACTAGAAAAGAAAAACCCCACTAATACCACTTTGTAATAACATAGACCTTGATGCTAACCGAAACAGAGCTTCGAGCCCGGTTGGTAATAAGGCCTCAAGCGCATATCCCCAAATGCCAGAGGCCACAACTAGCAGTGGGGGCCTAGGAGAGTCTGTTTGGAGACTATTACATCATTACCAGAGTATCATAGCAGAATTCAAATATATACAATATCAGAAGTGAAATAAACAACAAACAACTGTAAGTGATATAAGTAGACAATAATACATAATAATAACCAAAAGGGACTCATATAAAAAAATGATGCAGATGGTAAAAGTGTGCCGAAAAATCAAAAATAGTTCATAGAAATACAATACAAGTATCCCAAAAATAGAAAAATACCAAAAAGCTATCCTAGCATCACAAGCCTCAGCTTGGTCCTATGCTTCCCTACTCCAATGACAGAATCAACAACCTGTACTTGGGAACTTTCCCCTATCATCACCTAAACCCATATAATCTGTTATGGTCCCCAAGGAGGCCCAAACAGGTTGTGAGATAAACATTCTTGTAGGAAACCACTAGTCTCTATACAATTAAAACAAAAATTGTACAAAATTTATAGTAAGTGTAAACAACAAATAAGTAAGTGCATAATCCCATTGAATAAGTCTAATGTAAAGTAAAAGTGAAGATTCCTCAAGGATAATTTCAAACGAGTCGTCTCCCAAAAAGGTACATATAACAACAAAAATAGTAAAGTCGCGTGGCCATGTCGTACATCCATATGTGTCAAGCAATCCACTTCCACGTTATATAGTGATGCACGAAATCCACGACCACATCGTATAATGAAGGTAGCATCCCACAACCACATTGTATCGTGATGTAGCTGATCTCAAAGTCTGGATTCATTGGTGTTAGAAGAATAAGGCATCCATGTAATAATATATATACCACAGAGGGCCAGATCCAAGGAGATTTACTAAGGAATACCATCAAGTCCCATTGGCGTCCCTAGTGGAAACTCGACACAGAACTGGTTAGCTTCCAAGGAGGATATCAACAGAAAGTCCTACATGAGCCCAAGAACGTCAGATCATATGGGGTCGGAAGGCCCAATGAATCCCACATAATCAAGACTGAAGGGGAAGATTCAACCCAAGTCATCTACTCCCATATTCAAGATCTATGGCGATTAGTCCCAGGAATCTATAAAAACATTCATTCATGCATTAAATCATTCAATTAAACTTTCATAACCATGTGAGTATACCCACTCAAATCAACGAGGACAAGCCATGAGTATACCCACTCGTTAAAACCATTTATTTTTTACTATGAATATGGGGATACCCTCTCATATAATCAATTTAACATGCCATTAGTAATTTATATATAGTTATACCCACCCTATAAACACATTTCATTCAATCCAAGCTATCTAAATAGATGAGGAATAACATGATATTCAACAATTAAGGTTGAATTACATCACCAAAAAAGATTATTAAAGCTATTATGTCATATAATGGATTATTCTAGCTATGTAAGCACAAGCACTCTCCCCTTGGGTGGTTTAAACAGGCATTAACAAGTTATTCCCTTAAGGGGAGCCCCTTGGGTGACCTCAAAATAAGAAACAGGTGACAACGTACATAAACATAACCCATGGTCAACCTCTTTAGGTCTAACTACATATATTAAAAGATACTCGCTCAAAAATGAGTCCTCACCCAAAATTTCAATGAATGGAATTTTGGTCGAACGCCCGAGAACCACCAAGAAAAGACAAACGAATGTACATACCTCCCACTACGCCTCAGTATTAGACAAATCATCTAGTATCATGCCTTGATTCGTCCTGGTTTAGAAGAAATATAAAGAATGGACAAAGAATGAGACATTAGGGTATATGACCCTAAATCCAAATAGTACAGTCGTTTTTCCAATGAATGAAGAAAAAATAAAAATCAATTGAGGACATACCGTTGTGGATCTGTAGAGACAATCAGTGGTAAAATTGGTTTTCAGACATGAGATCTGGATAAAAACCTATCTTATGTGCCAAAAGGGATCTCCACGGGGTCCTCTATGCATGGGAGTATGAAAACCCAAAATGGGTTTAAAAAATAAATTTTAATTTAATTTAAAATTTACAAACACACAGTAAGGTTTGCACGGATTACCAGCACGATTTCCCAAACCGTGCGGAAACCATTCACACCTCTCTGCCAAAGAGGGGAACTTTACACGGTTACCTCACAGTGTTTGACTAACCATGTGGTAACCATGAAAATCCTCTCGACCCAAAACCATCAGTTTTCTGAAACCTCACACGGTTTTGCCTAACCGTGTGTAAATAGTGTACCCGACCATTTTCAGCCAAAAAACACGGTTCCAGCCTATGAACAAGACTCATACACCTCCAAAACACTCGTGATTAAGCTAAGAATTCACATAAGTCCATAAAAAGACATTTAAAATGAAAAGAAAAGGATCCATACCTCCTACTAGAACTCGGGGTTTACATCATTTATATTAAAAAAGTATATGTATTACCAAATATATGATGTTTCATCATATCTCAAGGATTTATAAATGTTAAAGGTAGGTAATGATCCATTTTTCAACTTTTCGTTATTAAACAAAATATATAGGTCACATTCATGTAATATTTTCCCAAATAACTTCAAAACGTTGAACCAATATGGGATATTATTTATATATTAGAAAAAAAATGATTTTCAGAATCTTTAAGGGTAATATTTTAGCTTAAGATTAATTTTTGACCACCATGTAAACTAATATTTAAGTTAGTAATTGTAATTAATATTAAATGCGTTCAATAAATTTTTTGGTAAAACATAATTTTATATTATTAAATTATAAATATTATACTTATTCCACCATTGTACATCCATTTTTTTAAATTAAATTCATTGAAGTGGAGAAATTAAATTTAATTCTAGTATTGTAGATATGGTGATAAATCATGGTTGTAATGTGAAAATATTCAAATGTCCATTAATATTTTATATATAAATACAATATACATATGATTAAAAAGATATAAATTGGATTTATAGATATATAATTGATCTAATGTGACATTAAACCCAAATTTAAATATAATTAAACATTAATAATTATTTAATCTAAAAGACAGTTTTCAACTATAATGTCGAATTTTCACTATTCATCCAAAAATGAAGCTTGTTAGAAAAATAGCTGAAAATAACCCTAACATAATTATGACATTATGATTTCAATATTGAATTTTTTTTTCATAAATAAAAATTATAAAATTTATAAAATTTAGTTTTAAAATAGGTGAAACATTAAAAGGAAACAAACTACCTTTATTAACATATAGGTTTGGTTCCTAAAACTAGAATTATTCTTACTATATTTCTATAAAATATATTAAATTAATGTCAAAAAAATTATTGAATACATAATTTAAAAATAAAAATATCATAGTGTCTTCAGATGATATATACACTTCTATGCTTGGCCTTCATTGTCTTATATCCAATCGAAGGAACATGAAATTATCTATATCATACCATTAATGAACAGAGTGTATAATCTCAAAACTAGTGAAATAGTTAATATAAATTTAAAATTTACGAGTAGAGAATATCATAAAAAATAATATGGTTTCTCTGGGATGTCAGCATATATTTGTCCTTAATTTCTATAATAGGGATATATTTCTTTATATATGTTTTCATAAATCTAGTATTCCATTTATTATTCTAAAATTACTTTTATATGAGTTGCAATGCCCCAAATCTAGAAGACAAGAGTCAGTGCCTCACTTTTTTGAAAGTGTAATGATTACATGGAATCAAATACTAATGGAACAATATGTTTTGATGATTTCAAAATAAATATTACATACATGATAATCATATTACATTTGGATGTATAAAATAAATTATAAATCATAACAAATAAATATAAACTACATCTTTTAAAATCATTCCATTAATTCATCTTCATATCTTGTGAAAGTGAAAAAACATGGGTGAGATCAAATGCTCAGAAATTATAAGATTATAGTGGAAGTATTCATGAATAAATAAGAATAATCAATTTGAAAAGGTAAATAACTAAATAAAATTTACATTCAATCAATAGGATAAAGCACATTCAATATGGAATGGTAAACAATAGAAACACATTCCATATAATAAATAAACTGAGAATGAAATTAAGAAATAAATAATGTTAATGAAAAAATATCTAAGATTAATAATTACTAAATTTTAATAATTTTATTTCTTGATTATTTTATTCCATTTTTTCAAGGTACATGATACCTTCTCCGTAATGATATATTATCAATGTAGTTTAAAATACACTGATATAGCCAATAGATTCATTTTATGAGAACCTATTGATAAATCGAGGGACTATCTATAAATGGGCCTCACCAATGTCATATCATTCCAAATAATTATTCTTATATAAAATAGTGTATTTAATTAATAGATAATTTTCTTTATCATCTAATATCTGTATTGAATAAACAATTTGGTTTTATCAAAAATTCCACTTTTTATAAAATAGATCTCTAGGTAAACACCATCTATAAAATTTCAATAGATTTTATGAAAAAATAATATCTTTCATAAAAAATTATCTATATTTAATAGAAAATATTCTCACGTAAAAATTATTACAATAAATTTATTCTTTCAATAAAATTTTTATTAATTACAAAATAATGTGTGACTTGAAAAAAACATTTACAACTTCATGCTTTTAAAATTAATACCCGATGTATGATATAATTAATATAAAACATTTAATACCAAAATATATGTTGATTAAATATTTAATATTTCAATATGGAATGTATATACACCACAAAAAATAATTTATAAGTGAGTAAGACATTTATCTCAAAGAGGTAAAAACTGAGATTTACATCCATTACAATAGGCAATATTTTATAAGAACGATCATTAACCACATTTATAATTGTCTTAATCTTTTTATTAACTGAAAAATGAACCATATTTATATTTATTATATCATATACGATCCCCTTAAGAAATATTAAATCCTTCTACTAATAGTCATTCATTATTTCCATTGTTTTAGGTGTTAATTGCCTCATATTTTAAGTATGTATCAATTTGTTATTTTACATTACTATTACTAAGATAATTATTTCATTATCAAATAAATGTAAAAATGATGAAAATATTATATATATTGAGAAAAAAATTATTTTTATTAGTACATAATATTCATATATTGGAAATTAAATACATGGTTCATGGTGATGTTAGGCCATATATATGAATGAAAATTGTTTCATTTTTCTTATAATAGTAAAACAATGAAATGAAATTATTTATATTTATATTATAATTAAATTATCTAATTAATTTAATAATTACAACATGTTTTATTTATATAAATCCATAATAAATTCTATTTAAATCATGAATTAATCACATCTCAGTGCGGAGGTGGTAGTCCACACGTTCCGAAATGATGATATCGTATTGCATCAAAATGTAAGGCATTAAGGTATGTGTTATATAAAAAATTAAATAAACATTATGAAAATATAAATATTATATATATAATATATAAACTCTAATCCCATAATTATTCACATCCATGAAACATGGATGTGGAAGAATGAAGAACATGGATTCTCAAGGCAGTACTCTACCATACACACGAATGATGACTGTGTATCCCATTTGATAGAAGTGTGTATGAGTGTATGTTCCTCCTATGAGGTGGCTCATTTACGGACAGTGAGGAGATGGAATGATGTGGATCATTAGCCATACCTTTTTTTAGGTATGTTTTCCTGTCGAATTTACCATTCATTTTCCTCAACCCGTTCAGCGTCATTATCCATTAATGAAGGTTGAATAAACCCTACAGGAACCATCAGTCCCAACGGGTGATTGTGTGGGGGTTCATCACTCTTGAAATCGGTTCTTCTCAGATATAAATTCATTTGATGATCTCCAATAGGTTTATTCGAGGATACAATCATGCCCAATGACCTTGGTATCCATGATTCATGGACCTGCTTTCAAAAGGAAGAAACTCATTGACTGACGATTTAACCAATGACAATTAAGCATTCCATTGGTTGAGAGTATCTGAGTTCAAGCTCACTACACCCTTCCATGGGAGGATTTTTTCCTCTTCTGGTAATTTTTTATAGATTTAAGTCGTGTTCATATGTTCGTGAATCCTTGGTTCATTCCGTAAGCGTGTGTCTACGAACATCCCTTAGTTTGCATGATCATCGTGAGCATGCATGTGTTTGATGCCACAGAGGTGATGCTGACTTCTTTGGTATATAAGGTGCTCTGAAGTTTTTCTCCATCTTGGGGGATGTAAGATGACTTGATATTGGCATCAGGCATACAATGAAGGGTTCCTATGTATCCTCGAGAGAGGAATCAGAACCCGTGTAGTTTGGAATGTATGGGGATTACACTTGTAAGATGACTATTTGAGGGGGGCATGGTTTGGTAGACCCTATTATGGATGGTAACCTATTCGAGATGAGGCCTTCTGGAAGGATTCCTACGTATTCTATTTTGATCAGGAATTAGATTTCTTAGGGTTTAGAAAGTGTACTGTTGTTTTGATCCTCAATAGCCTCTAATCCCAAGTGAGTAATGCTTGGTATGAGAAACAAGAGGATTTGAAAGATTCAACAATTCCCATGCCTCCTCCCCTACTGGTGGGGGAGGGTGTGACCACAGCAGAAGAGGACAGGGTGACAGTGGGAGAGGGAATGGAGCAGTGAATCATTCCATGTGAAATGGCATTAATGGTCATGTGGCCCGACCTTGGAAGATTGGGTTCATACATCAGTGGGAGGGCCCCGGAGCACGTTCTGGGAAGGGGGAAGTTTCTTCCCCACCAAAGGGGGGATAAAAAATAACACCTTTGACTTATCACTACCCCTCATTGAATGGAAAAGAAAGTGATAACCCTTAATACTGAGAACAAGGATGTTCACATAGGCATCCCAATGTTGGACTCCAAGTTACGATGGGAATGTAGCCTTACAAGCATTCTTTAAGCCCGCACCTTTGTTGGGACGGCCATCGTCACTCTGTTTACCATGAGTATGTAGACTCAATAGGGTGTGTTGATGCACCCGATGGTCTAATCATATTGGTCTAGTGGATTTGGAAGAGGCTTAGGCCTATTTATGGAGAACTAGTTAGCGTAGGGATCATAGAGGACTAAACGATAAGAGAGGGGTGAGGTTGTAACCAGAAGGAACAATACTCAAAAACACCCCATTCCACGTAGTGGTTTTTCAATTGGGATGGGGAAGGATCTGTATGCCGTATTTCTATGCTGGAAGAAGGGCCATCCACATAACGATATGGTAAGTGGGCATGGGTATCTCCAATCGCATACCAAAGTGGTGGGCGGATCCCCGTGCCGATTTGGGTTACATCCATGTAATTATTGGGTATGCGGCGCCCGGTTCCATCCACGTAGTGGAATGCCACATGGGGCACCATATTGAAGGAGGTTCTGGGGGGATTACCATTTATGGTAAATTCATCCTCGAGAAGTATTTGGTTTTATGTTTACCGGTTATGTTCATAGTTATATTATTATTATTCAATTCCCCCGGATTTATGGTTAATGGCCGACTGTACCTACGGAGGAAGTGTTTCACGTTTTATACTTTGCCGATGAAACAAGATGGATTCCGCAGCGCAACCTCTAACTCCCCTTCAATATTTCATCACCCTCCCTTATATCTATCTGTATCCCTCTCTGCATGTTTCCCAATTTCTTCTTCTACAAATATCATTTTATAGAGTATCAGAGAGATCATATATTTTGGGGATGAGACACCGTATGCAGAGGCCCATTGAAGCGATATTCCAACCCACAGAAGACTTGGTCAACCAGGGTTTGTGGAGGCATCAGTTCGTGGTAATGGTTCGTAGAACCCTGAATGTTTTCATAATCCATGAACTAATGGGTTCACGGCATGTTACATGGAAAATCTTCTGCACACAACTCCTTCGGTTGATGAGGTTAATGGTTTGCCTTGCTTGTTGGACATCGCTTCGCGAGCCAGTGGTTCGTAGACCGTCCCGCATACCCGGTGGTTCGCAATCCATCTTCACAATGTACCTTTCCCAGTGATGGTATGATGGATTCATAAAAACCTTGAAAACATGAATTACTTCACCTTCCATCAAAGAAATGAAACTCAATTTCAGTCCCCTTGCCTTGATAGACATGTAGAAGCAATTTCTTCTTTCTGCAAAGTGATTATAGGTGAGAATTCTCTACATGGAGGAATTTTTAGGAACCTACAAATGACCTGCTTGATAATGGTGTCTTCTCAGAACAAAAAGGGGACTATTCTGATATAGAATCATTCCTAAATTGAAAATGGTTTGCATTAGAATAGGTAGACCCTATAGAAGGGGACCACACCTTTATAAAGGGCCCCATTTCATTTTTATTTTACAGTTTCTCATAGAAAAAATAAATCCGTATTTTCTCAGTATCCTTCACTCTTGCCAAATGTGATCCTTGTGAAAACCATAAACATGAACCGTTCCATATGTTCTATGAACTCATTTCCTCTCCATTTCCCTATCAGCATACCACATTTTGGTTTCCTCTAACGGGACTGTGGAATTTTAAAATATAAAATATAGATTCTACATGGAATAACACTATGTAACAGCCTCGTTTGCATACCGAAATTCAATAAAAATTAATATAGACTTAAATATTAATCCACAAATTCCGAATGAGAACATAACTGAGGATGAGGTTTGTAGTTTCGTCTTTCTACGAACCGTTCTGTTTGCCAGCCAATGGTTTACGGGCCTACACCCCGCGGTCTCTCGCATACCATTGCTATGCATAGTTAACAACTTTTACGTACCATAGCTGTAGGAGTAGCTTTTACGTGTCATGTTGTACGCGAAATTCACTTTCCATATACCATTTGTATGAACAGTACATGAAACATTTTTAGAAATGTTTTAGGACTTTTATCAATTTTTTCCATAGACTTTATCAAACATTTTTCTATCAAATTAAATTCTCATAAGACTCTAGATCTTCCTGTGAAAGCTACAATGGATAATTCACAGGCAAGTGATAATGTCACTGCTTCTTCTGAGGCTATTATTACTGCTCCTCTTTCCTCTGCTAACAAATGTTTGAAGGATAGTGTGGATTTGGTTAATGATAAGACATAAGTCATTCAATTTCACCAATCCCTTCTAAATCTCCTCATAGTGGGTCAACATGAGTAACTAATCTCAGAAATGATTCTTTCTGATGGATTTGGACTTTTTTTGACACATTGATCCCAATGCCAAACCTGTCTAATCATCCCTCTATCTGGATAATTAATAATTCTATTCCAAAGGCCTTGATTTCTTCCAAGCAGAGGTACCTTTAGACATAGACTACTTTTTGGGACTTTCTACATTATGACCTCAAACCTTAGAATGGGTGCAGCGGAAACCTGATAAAATGGCCCAATTTTACCAGTGAATCGCGAGGAAGGCCAGAGAGAATGAGTGGCATAGTTGGTCATCTTGACAGGACCATTCCCCGGAAGATCTTTTGCCTTAGACTGGGGGGTGGCCCTTTTGGGTTCACCAGAGTTGTGAAGAATTGTGAGTGGAGGTACAACTTGTAGGACTGTACGAGGCCTCCTGGGTTTCTCATACATACAACCATCATCCTACTACCATTATTTAATAGCATCTAAGTAGGTGGAGTCCAGATACCAACACCGTCCATTTGACCCACGAGGAGGTTGGCATCAGCCTTTGAAACATCGAGCTAATTTCGGGAGTCCCTATCATTGGGGGCATGTATGATGAATGTATCCCCCCTTCACTTATGGATGATGAGGAAATAACCCCCCCTAGAAAAGAAACTCATCATTCAATAAAATATGCTTTTAAAGGAATGTGATCCACTTTTGAAACATGGCGTTCTAATTCACGACTACTTTGGTGCTTCTTCTAAGGATACTAGTCTCGATCCAGGTCCATGGTGACCTAGGGATTGTCCCACCAAAGCCACCAGAAGGTGAGAAGGTACATAGTGGACCACCATAGAAGAGGGGGATTTTTAGAAATGGGGATGGGGTATCATCCCTGTTGTCAATCGGTTATTTCAACTGGTGGCTATCTTGGCCATGTTTCGGAGTAGGTGGCTTATACAAGTGCGATAATCTGGTGGTGTAAGAGCCTCAACCATTATCATGGACGCTCAGTTGGCCACCAGAAAGTACATCAATCTTGCTATCCCCATTTAGGCCATGATATACTTCCTACTATGCCAAATCAGCGAAGGGGGTCAGCCTACAGGATGGTTGGACCTTTTTAAATTCTTTTCTGATGGATGGGAGCCCATAAACAGTGTTATTCCTTAATCAATTCCTTACTAATCTCTCATTTGACCCATTAACTATACCTTCAGATCACTAATAGGGTCATTCCAGCAGCTTAGGCCTCAGAAGATAAGAAGGAGGAGCATACATAATGGAATGATCAAGACTTAATGGCTTTACTCAGTGTTTATTAATGTTTATCTTACCACCGGTATGATTCCCCCACTAGTACCATTACGAACAATGCATCAGAAGACTTCGTCAATCGAGGTTACTTCTTTTTTTTGTGAGAATACATTCTAGTTTCTCATATTATAGGGGAACTCATATGTGGGGGATATGCACCCTTCATGTTTAGATGAAAATTAAATTTCATTCATAAGTTAGGCCATCCTACTCTTAACAGTGTTCTCTAGGAGAAAAATATTATGATAGCTCGCCAGTTAATGGTAATGTTCACCAGAGAGGACACACAGATCTAGGATACACTTCTAGATTTTACATTTTTGTGCCCTTCCTTACAAATAATTATATTTAGGGCTGGGTAATGTCATATCCCAATGGCCAATTGGCTAACTAGGTTCCCATTGTGGTGACTTCTAGGGCATCCAAGGCAAAGGGAAGGGGGAATCAAAAGGAAGATTATGAACACCCTCGACCTGCAAAAGTTCGTCAAAGGTACATTCCCTCCCTCCCTAGGAATGATGTGATAGATGGGGTTATGAACTCACGTGCATCTAAACAAGCCACTAGAGCTGCTTCCTGAATTCCATCATCAATTCATTCAGAGGACAATTTTCAAGTGGCATGGAGGCAATGGGACCTTAAGAAAGGTCATCAATCATCCCATGGCTGGTCCTCTTGCAATTTATGGAAACTCCTCCATATTATGGAAGTTTTCATTACTAGTATTGGTTTTGTGTCAACACAAACTAACTTTTCTTCCAATGAGGATCCATATGAGGTGGGATGCTACCTTAAGGACCTCAAGACACTTATCCACTCCTGAAGTGGTCACCATAGGTACTCACATCATGTACTTGAAATTTTTAGACAAGAAACCACCGATGAGGATGATGACATTTTTTGCGTACCTACTGCAGACACAAGGGAAATTTTTTCTTTTTTTCCACCAGCATGTCATAAATGATCCTATTCTCAAGTTCCTGGTTTGGAAGAAACTCCTAGGAAACATTTTTGGTTGTCGAAGCCGACCCTACTTCTTCATGTTAGACCTGCAGAAATTGTCATCCGAATTAAAACTGCTTTTCTGGTAGCCTGGAATGTTTTGGATGAACTAAGGGTGAGCACTATAGATGAAGATATATGGAAACTTATTCTGAGGGAGTTCTTTGATCTTCCAGGTTTTGGAGGATCCATTACTCCAACCAAAATTTCAAAAGACAAAAAAGCCTTATGAGGTGGCTTCTTACCTGACTGAAATGGATAAGTACCTTCATGATCTAGCAGATAGAAATTACTGGTCAGACCATTTGGCATTGATGGAAGAATTCCCATGGCCAATGGGGGAGGTCTTATCTACATCCATTGGCCTTAAATTCATTTATTGAAAAGATGTTGAATGATTCCCCCTTTCCATATTAATTTTCAAGGGCATGCATGATCTCAGGAGACAAATTTTTCCTCCACTTATTCACCCAGAGGTACTGTACCTTGGGAATACTGCCCTCACCAGTTGGTGTAATAGCTGAAGTATCTCCTAGAGACCAAGAGCACATGGAGGCAGTGATTGGAGGTCGTTTCAGTTAATTTCCACCTCCAACTCCTCTGGATGGTCTTATTTAGGATCCTTCTCCCAAACAGTCAACGAAATGTAAACTATCCTCCCATCTATCAAAGAATATTCAAAGGGGGATCATAAGTAAGTTCCCTCTCACCTAGTTATTGAACCAAATATCCTTAAATTTTTGAGTCACTGTTATATATATATATATATATATGCTTTGAAACATGGCATATTGGTGACCATGCAATGACTGCTCATGCATCTATAGGTCCTCTTCCTTTCGAGGTAGAGGAAGGGTCACCATTAAATGATGTTGATCAAAATATGGAAGTACAAAATTTTGAAGAGACTGAGATTGGTGTTGACCACTCATATGTGTATGCCCCTACCCGAACAATTTTTTTCCCTAACAATGGGTGGTCATGTAGAAAATGAAGTCTTATTTGATCGTGTAGAGCCAACTCTCACGGAGAACGATAGGGTGGTCTTTATGGAAGGGGTTGTGTCCCATGACGAGAACCAAGTTTTTCTGATTCTTAGAGGTTCTTTATAAATTTATGAGCTAATAATTCTCAATCGAGAGGCTTTTCCCCTAGTGGATCTTGGGAAGTCATGGTCGGGGATGCCGATGTTCCGTCCATTGAAAATCTGGAGCGGGCTATTGTTCCATTTTTTCCAGTTCTGAGTGGGGATATGTTTTCTACCCACAGTATTTTGAGACCAATATCCTTATACAGAATGACTATCCCCACAATTCTTAGGTAAACCAGCATCCATTTAAGGTTCGTCTTGAGAACTACTTTTGCGGCCGATCATGGACTCGAGTCCTTAGTACTCTCGCATATCCAAGGACAGTAGTTGATGATTGAAGATGTAAACACAACCTGATTTGGATATTGATACTGAAGTAGGAGTGGGATAAATAATCATCTCTTCCTAGTCCTTAGGATTACAACCATGGGCCTTGGCTATAGCGGCAGACGCCCCTACCTTATCATCCATTACATTTACCAAAGACAAGGCTGTCATCGGCCTAAGCCATGATGTAGTTGGAGAATCAAGTCCCGATGTATTAACATTAATTCCTGACTAAATTTCGTTATCACGTAGTTATTCCAAGGATAATTGAGAAGGCATGGTTTATTTCATTCCCACTCGGCAAAAGGCATGGAGAAATATCTGGAGATTAATATCCAAGAATCAATTAGTTGGGATGCCATTGAAATTACCCAAGTTAAACTGCCAATTTATTGTCCTGGTATTTAGTGGTTTTAACTATCATGACATCCATGACATAATAAAGGAGGTGGTTGCTTCATGGTAAGCAACATGTGCCCTTTAATATCGACTCTTAATGGAAAAGTTGACGGCTCATCTGGATGCTACATGAAAAATCGTTATTGACAAAGCATCCACTAATTTTGGGAAGGATGCATATCTATAAGATAAAATCATGAAGAAAGATTCTTTGATGAAGCATCTTGACAAGGATGTGGAGAAACAAATCCAGAAACTGGAATAGCCCAATCTGGAGAGGGCGTGTGCCATAGCTTTCGTTGTGGAGGTGTGATGGAAAATGCAAGAGGGAGAGAGAACTGACCTCCAATCCATGTGGGATGAGGAGGAACTAAGAGCGAGTGCCGAATCCATGATTGTCAATTTTTTTATTATTGTCCATGCCATTGATGAATCTCACTAATCATTGACATTACTTTGGGACTCTACTGAATGACTCCAATAGGGGTCTTGTCTTGTTCTCAAGAAGAGGGTCCAGGTTGTGGATTCTAACCATATATTTTTCATGGAATATGATGGAAATTTTTTGCCTCTAAATTATATCTCTTTTACTTTTACTACAAATTTAATTTCAATCATGCACTAATTTTAAACTATGAATTGAAATCGGTAAACTGAAATAATTGAATTGAGCTCTAACTATTTTCCGGAGACAAGGGACTCAATGAGCATAGTTCGACTATTTTTGAGGTTCTATGGAACACATCATGTACTTTTACGAATTTTATTAATATTACACTATTATTTCCTAAGCCTTATTGACATGGGCCTAGCGGGCATAACTTGTATTTTTAATGAACTGATACTCAACTTTTACCCAGAGGTGCCTTCTGTGTGATTTCCCTCTGGCGACTATGGATTCTTTTTAGAGAGCAGTTCATAGTACTAACAACCAAATATAATATTGATATTTTAGGTCGAACAGCTTTGACCAAATTTAATGGGGTAGGGCCCTGACTTGGGACCATTAGACAATAATGTTCTAGTATCCTTCAGACATGGATTATGGATTTTTCTTGACACTTGACATGTGGAATCTGGTCATACATGTGGCTCAGGAGCCATTTTAGTCCTAAAATGGAAGGAAATGACTCTCTTAGGGATGAATTTTGCTTTTATTGATGACATTTTTGTGGGAAACCTATGCAGATCCACCGGGGCATGATGTGCATAATCAAGAAAATGTGTCTACAGGACACTTGCCTTGCATTCCCAACGGCCTAGAGTGATTTGAAATAATTTGGATTTATTTTGATTTTGGGATCCATAATTAGTGACTGGCCCATGTAGTGATATCTTTGAACATTAGAAACATTCATGCTGGCTCTCGATGGGAAATTGTTCCTGAACATTACTTGCATGCATGATGGAGAGCTGGTGAATTGTCTGTTCGGTTAAGAGTCCCCTCATTTCTTTTCATATCAGGAGAACTTGGAAAGAATGTGATTAAGAATCTGTCATCCAGTATTTTTCCATATTAGGGTTTATGACAAGGAGTGAATGTCATATAAGCATATGGAAATTGGAAAGGACAATCCCAGGGAGGGATTTTTCTTTTATCGATGGTCGTTTCTATTGGGGACGTATGCAAAGCCATCAGGGAGTGATATGAATAGTCAAGAAAAGGTTTTTGTTAGACACTGTCCTTCTATCTCTGATATCCATTAATGATTATTGAGATTGAGAACTTTTTGAATATGGTGTGTAACATTCGACATGGGGTTACCCTAAAAAAAATGTGGATTTTATCTGAACATCATCGGGTAAACCCCAAAATTAGTGTAGGCACACTTCCTTTGCATTTGGATCAACTTAGTGCATATGGATGGGATATCATTTAGAAACCTCAAATGAAAATAGAGATGAACCTATCTTGTATGGTCAGATATATACAGGATGTGTGAAAGGATTAGAATGTAAACCATGACGTTGATGTCCCGCGAATCCGGAGGGGTGGAATGAGTCTTGTAAGACATTAGTCATATTGAGGTAGGAGAGCACTATTATGGGGATGAATTTTCCATTGATTGATGGCCATTTTTGTTGGCGACATATGAAGATCCACCAGGGAATGATATTCATAGTCAAGAAAAGGTGTTTGCAGGACACTGGTCTTCCATCCCAGATGGCCTTGGAGGGTTTTGGGGATTCAAGATCACTCAAATCATGGAGTTTGGAATATGGTCGGGGTGTATCCAGACATCTTGGGGACATTTGGGATGCGATTTACTCATGGAATGATGTCCGTTATGTAGATCTGACTCATACACAGGGTGAGGTATTTTTTCTATCTTTGGGATACCTGGTCATTTAACAACACATGGCTAGGACATTGGGTTACTCTTGGGGGAGGGAAACGTGACATGCCTATTAGGGTCATGCTGCTAAGACCAAATTCCTGGCCATTTTTTCATAATGAAATGGTGGATCTCTCACTTATATCCCTAAGATCTCATGACCTTTTCTCAGTGTGATAAACAATGTATTATAAGGATTCCATGTCATCATCTAAGAATTGTGAATTCCATATTTGGGGTAATTTTTAGGATAAATCAATTTCTTTTTAGTTTAACCTCATGTGGTGAAGATGACTTTGTCCTTGCAGTTTAATATAATGTGTTCAGTACTATTTTGGCCTTGAAGTTTAATGTTGTGTGGTAAGGATGATTTTGGTTTCATAAAGTTCTTCAAATATTTTAGTTTAATTGTAATCAGGGTGTTCCGGCATTCCTTAGAACTAAGTGATGATAGAAGTAGTAAAGAATAGTCTTTGGGGAAACATGAATCAGGAGGGATGACATGGGGAATGAAAGCAATTGGGAAAACTGAAATAGGAGAACTCTCTGGAGGAAGAATATTCCTTTGATTGAAGACCATTTTTTGGGTGACATATGATGATCCAATAGGGCATGATATTCATAGTCAATCAAATGTGTCCAAAATACACTAGCCTTCAACCCCAGATGGCTACGAATAATTATGTGGATATGGGTTTTTCTGAGGTACGTATTTTGAAGAATGGTAAAGGTTTTCCTAGGAATGTGAGAATCTGAGACCATGATAAACCATGACCTTCTTGGAGATTCCAAATAGGACTGGTCCATATGTTTAGAGGGAAGTAGGATTTTTTGACTTCTCATGATTGAGAAGCATATGAATAATCTCATAACACTGATGATAGATCCACACGTAACTCTTAATGAATTTTGCAGATTAATTTTCATGTTATATCACCTTTCATGGAATCCTCATATAAGTCTGACCTACTCATGGGGGAAAGGGGAAGTTTGTTGGTGGTTGGGCCAGGATGTCAAATTCAAGCATCAATACAAATCCCACGAGGGAAGGAATCAAGAAACACGTAGTTCTGGATGTTCCCTACAAACTTTTTCGCGATGATTTAGGGAAACATAAGGGCATTTTGGTTTCACTTGATATGGGTTATATGCCTACAATATTACCCTACAGCTTATTTTCTCAAGAGAATATCTACCACTGATCCTAAGCTCATGTGAGTTATTCTCGTTTTGAGAAACAAGTAGTGGTTTTAGAGTCTCCTTCCCAAGTTTAAGGCGACATAGAATATAATGGGGCATTTTAATTTCATTTCCTTGTGTGGTTGGACCAAGATTGAGGATTGAGTCATCACTAAATATCCTACGAGGGAAGCAATCAAGTTGTGCATAGATCTGTTTTTACCCCTGTACCGATTTGGATTGGTCCAAAGGGTAGGGGAACATTCATTCTGCCCATCATGGTTTCCAGGACTTCCATGTTACCCCATAGTTGTCCTTCATAAGAGAATCTATATCACCCATCCTAAGATCATGGGATCTGTACTCATTGTGATTAATAAGGAGTGATAAGTGTTTCACCTAGGAATATGGGTAGATAGGGGGCATGATGGAAGCATTTATTTATGGGGGCTTGGCCAGGATCGAAGATCATAGAATCACTACATATCATGTGAGGACATGAATCACGCCACACATAGTTCCGTGAGAGATCATGTAGTTTATTGTCTTGTAATTAAGATGTTTAATTCTATGTAGTTTAATTCCTAACAATGAGGACATGAGTCATTGTTTATTATAGTGTTTCAGGGATGAATTTCTTATAGATTAACATCATTTTGAAAGGATAAAGACTCATATTTTATGGTCTTAGAGTTTGGAAATTGACATTGGGGGTTCATGACATATAGTTTAGGGTCATAGAGCTCAAACATTAACATTGTGGGGAATTTTTTATGACTAATAGTTTGGGGACACAGAGCTTGGACCTTTATGCTATGTAGTTTAACTTCATACAATGAGGACATGAGTTATAATTTATTTCAGTGTTTCAGGGACGAGGTCCTTATAGTTTAACATCATGTGGAAAGGACGAAGACTCCTAGTTTATGGTCTTAGAGTTTGGACCTTGACATTGAAGAAAATCTTTATGACTCGTTGTTTAATGTCATAGAGCCTAGAATTTGGCATTGGGGACACATTTTTTTCAACTCATTGTTTAGGGTTTTTGAGTTTAGACCAATACATAGGGGAATTTGTATGCGGAGTAGTTTTTTAAGGAACTTATCATTTGTGGTAGCTATGATGAGTTGTTCATCCATTGCTATCACGGTGTAGGCTCCGTTGGAATAGACAATATGTATGACATATGGTCCATCAAAATTTGGTTCATGATTTGAGGTCTTCTTCCCTACTATCACCGGGGTTCTAAGGAAAAGTATCATTTCTCCATTAAGTAAATATCGAAGGAGAACCATTTTATTGAAGGCTTGAGTAATCGGATTTTGGTATATTTACAAATAGTGCAGAGTGTGTATCCTTTTTTGGTCCAACTGCTCCAAATCGTGAAACCATTTTTGGGATTTATCATCCATGGGAAGTTGATCACAAATGGACACATGAAGTGATGACACATGGATTTCTATAGGTAACAGTGCATTTGCCCCGTATATTAGTGTGTATGGGGTTGCCTAGGTGGATGTGCGGGTCATGGTCCAAAAAGCCCACAATGAATGAAAAAGATTATCTGGCCATGATTTCTTACCCTTATCAACCATCTTTTGAAGTATGATGGACATTGTCTTGTTGAAAGCCTTTATATTACCTTTGGTTGCAGTGTGATAGCGGAACGACTGATTGGCTTTGATTCCATACTCCTAGTACAACTTTTCTATCTCAGTAGAGTAGAATATGGTTTCGTTTTCCATCAGTATTGTATTAGGGACACCAGATCTAGTGATGATGTTGGCCTTCACAAAGATGGCGATGTTTTTCTCCCTGAATTTCTTAAGGGTTATATCTTTGGACCATTTAGAAAATAAGTTGTTCACTGTGAGTATGAACTTGAATTGTCCGGATGTAGCTGGAGGATATGGTCCCACAACATCCATCCCCCAAACGACGAGTGGCCAAGAGTACTTATCCATGTGAAGCAACTCTGGGGGGGTGTATGAAATTAGCATGAAATTGGAAGAAATGAGACTTCTTATTGATTATGGTGAAATCTGGTATAATGGTGGGTGAGTAATACCCAAGCCTCTGGATTTGGTGAGGGAGATTGGTCACTAAAAGGTTTGATCCACAAGCACTGGCACACAATCCTTTCATAACGGAAACAGTCTTTTCTCAATCAATGCACCTGAGAAGAATCCAGTTAAGGCCTCGTTTTTAGAGAACCTTCTCTTGGTTTACCTCATTATATAGGGTAAAATTGACTTCCAATCTTCTGACCTACTCCCTTTCATCTCTAACTGGTGGGAGTTCCCCATTCCAATGCTAACTTGTAATGGGTGTCGTCCTATAGTTGATATGACCGTAAGGCTCGGGAATGCAACTAATTTCATCTATTTCATCCGTAATTCTCTGAATAAATGACAATAAAATCTTATAGTGGGAAATTATAATGACTGTTTCATCTTGGTCGGGGTCGGCTAGGGTTTTGGCTGCATTTTCTAATACATCATCTTGAGCATTCTGCAACCAGGGGACTTGAGTCAACGTTGGTTCGGATTGGAATTCTTCCACCAGTGATTGAACATGGATTTTCATGGGAATAAAAAATTCATTCTTGATATCACAATAAATGTTGACCAGTTTGATGACTAGCTTCTTATAACACATTATTCTTATGTTTTTGGCAAGTACATAGAGTTCCAGTTCCAGGCCAGCAATGAAGGGAAAATATTACACATCATTGTTTTGTACATCCATCCAAACGAATGAAATATTAAGGAATGATGGCCTTTTCAGGAGATACAAGTATGAATCCCAACCCCATTTTTTGAGTTTTGGATCCCCCATCCTTCTCCCTATTGGGCTTCATGAAGCATCTTCTAAGTACATTTCCCACATCTAGGGGTTATCCTGGACGGAAAAAACTTCTTTATCCAGAAGGTCGGCATCCCACAGTGCTATTTCGTCTGAGGGGTGCTCGGCCAAGAATTCTGCAAACTCTGAGGATTTTATGGACTTCTGGGGAATCTACTGTATTCAAAACTATTGTAGGATAACCTCCCATCATGAAAGGCATCCATTTAACATGGGACAGTTGAGGATATACTTGAGCAGGTTACAGCGGGTGACAAAGTGGACAACATGGGGCGATAAGTAATGACTGAGATCTTGAACTGCAGAGATTAGGGATACAATGTTTTTTTTCAAATATATAATACCATGTTTTGGAATCAGTAATTTTTTAGATGGTGTAGCAGAGGATTTTCTCACTACCGTCATCATTTTTCTGCGTGAGGAAGGCACCAAATTACCATTCTAGGGCAGTTATGTATAAATTGAACTATCTCTCCTCGACTGACATCATGAGAACTGGTGGGATTAGGAGATATCTTTTGAGGTTCTCAAATGTTTCTAGAAAATTGTTATCCCATTTATACTTAACTCCTTTGTTCATGATATTGGTGAAAGGTAATCATTTACATGCTTGGTTGTCCATAAAGCGTCGAATATAGGCAAGGTGTCCATGTAGACCTCTCAAATAGGTGAGGTTGTGAGGTGGGGATACGAAAAGAATGGATTTCTTCTTCTTGGGGTCATCTTCGATCCTATGACGACATTCAGTGATGTCGTGGAATTTTCCCGACGTAATGCCAAAGGCACATTTCAGGGGATTCATCTTTAAACTTTTCTGTATCAATTTGAAGAAGACAGTTTCAAGGATGTCTAGGTGGATTGAAATTTTTCATGACATAACCACCAGGTCATCGTCATGACACTCGTCAAATTTTACCAAAAATGGCTTTAATATGTAATGCATGAAATGTTGATATGTGGAGCCGATATTCTTTAGAAAAAAGGAAATAAATTTATAACGGAACACACCTTGAGGGGCCTAAAAAGTGGTAGATTCTTCATCTCCTCGGGCCGTCTGAATTCGATTATAACCCGAATAGCCGTTCATGAAGGAAATTGCTTCGTACCCAGCTGTTTTAGCATTAAAAAATTATGTGATCAAGACTGGGAAGTCATATTTTGTGAAATGGTGATTAAGGTTCTTAATTTCAATTCATATCCTAATTTTCACATTCTTCTTCTAGATGGGGACTATGTTGGCCAGCCAAATCGGTTGTTGGACCTACTGTATGAGGCTCGATTTTATCATCTTGTCCACTTGAGCCTCTATTTCTATATTAAGTGTCAGGTGGGTCCTTCTGGATGCCTACTTATAGTCCCGGTGATATTTTGGTAAGCCCAAATGGTGGGTGGATACTTTAGGATCAAGGCCTAGAATCTCTGTGTAATTATATGAAAACACATCTCGAATCTTCATTAGTAAAGAGATTTATAACTAATGGTTCTCAATGGGAATGATCACACTCATAAGAGTGGAACGGGTTGTTTTTAGTTCCAAGATTTAACTTTTTATGTTCATCGATTATGGTGGAAAACCCTTCTTCGAAAGTAGGAGGGGAATCTTCGAGGTCTTCTTCCTCTTCTTATTCTTTTTCATCATCTTCCCTTATAATAGAGAAATATTTTTTTAGATAACTTCTCCAATATTGAGAGGGAAATACTCTTTTTTTCTTTACTGTGTGATGCAAGGGTAGTTTTCTTTCCCAAGGACGGTCTGAGAGCATATTTTATAGGGAATTTCCTATCAACATGGGAGTCCGCCCGCACTTCTGCGTCTTTAGACATTGTGGTCATAGAATTTACCATGTAGACAATTGATTCTATATAGGAACATGTAATAAAGCACTCTACATGGTTGATGGGTAGTAATAACTCCTCCCCAAGCTACTAGAAGGGGTCAGCGGGAGCCATATCCAATCTATTCGGGGCATTGATCCAATCAATGTCATCGAAAAAATATGTTTTTCTTTCTACTCATAGAACCCTGTTTCTATGTAATGAAAATCAAATAACTCAAATGGGGATTTATCTGTGTGAAAATTCCTCCTCATCCCATTAGTGAAATATATGATTCACCGATGGTATAAGGATGGAATTGCAGCATGTCGTTGCATCCAAGGCCTACCAAACTAAACCTTGAATGTCGTAATTTTCCGCACCACTAAGAACTCAAAATCTGATATGAGATCTCTAAACCAAGTTTAAGATTAATTGTTTCCAATGATTTCTTCTCACTTTTGTTGTATTATAGAAGAGTTTTAGTGTATGGTGTCAAGCTATATTCATCATACTCCATTTGACGAAGCGTTCTTAGTAGGAGGAGGTTAACTCTATAGCCGTTTTCGGGGAAGATGCTCCAAAAAAATTCTATTTATCTTGCCAGACACATATAAGGGTTTGATGTGCCCTTGCATGACAGTGTCTACATCATTGTCTGTAAAGGAGATGATGGTGTGAGATTGTTTGGGAATGGTCTCCATTCGGTAGACTTTAGTTGCTTCTATTTCAGCCTCGAACTCCTATGGACTTGGCTAGGCTTCAATGAGTTCCCCCCTAAGATCTGTGGACAAACCCAACGTGTCTAGGATTAAAATCATTACTGGTACTGAATCCATCTTCTTTAAAATGCCATACCTATCCTCTAATGTTTGGTGATTCCTAGCTCTAGGTTTCACTTTTATAGACAATTTAGGGGTTTGAGCTTTGGAAGTAGATTGTTCGGCTTCTGTAGCAAGAGCTGGAGGTGCTACAGCCCTTTTTGCGTTTTGCCGAACTGGTCTGCCTTTATACCATCGGAAATTCGGTACTTATTTTTTCACTGATGGATACTCGACGATTTCTAGGCATGGTTTTCTTCTGGAGGGGGTGAAGGAGCATTCTGGTTCCTTTTTTTTCTGTTAGAGGGTCCTTCCATGAGTTTTCGTGATGTTAATGGTTTGACTTGTGGGATGGCTACGAATTTGACTCCTTCCATGATCATCCTTCCGAGAAACCTCCATCCTCTATGGACTCATCCTCCAGCTCTCCAATTGGGTGCTTGTAATTTAGATTCAAGGTTGTAGTCTTCATCATATAAGAGGCCCATCAGGTGAATGACATTAATGGAGCCGAAGATTAGTTCTTGATCCGATACTATTCCTATCCAATTGTCTTCCTCTGATGGTGTCGTTTGGTGGGACGGTTCCCATGGAACCTTTTGGTGGGGTGGTGCCCATTGAACCATGTCTATTGGAATGAAGTCTAAATGTGTCAATATTTACTTCTTCTTTGTTGTCAGCTCATCTTCTTGCAATTTCTTTCTACCATTATGCCCTATAGAGGACCGTAGGGCCAAGGAGGATGGTTGTGCAGTATTAGGAGCTTTTGGGGAAATATTTGGTAATTTCAACTATTCTTGGAGGATTTCATGGACTCATTCGACGGTTTTCATGGTCATCCAGTTTTCAATCATTTTCTCCATCTTCTAGCGACTTTTTCCACTCCTCTTCCTCTCATGATTCATAGGTGGAAACCTACCCCACTTGTGTTGGTGGCAGGCCCAAATTGACTTTCCCAGAATTCACCATCTTTGGCATGAGATCATTGAAAAAAAATCATTCATGTAATATATATCCTACCATCCAGTGGTAAAAAAATAATTTTGATTACTGCCAAGACCCACATTAATGGATCTCTTTAACTTTATCTATCAGAGAAGATTTCAATTGATGGAGGCTATGAAATAGTCACAGACCTGGTCGTTAGTGAATGAATAATCATTATTTCTCCATTCCTTGAACTGATTTATTTTAGCACCCTGTCATCCATCTTGTCGTGTTAGTGGTGGATGTTGGAATCTAGGGGGTCCCGAATGGTTTGGTGGGGGTATCACAACCAAAGCTAGTGATGGGGGTGGCTTAAGCATGAGAGAAGTTGCTTTAGCTTTTCCTGTTCTTTTACCAGGGGTCGATGGGGACACTCAGGCTTTATGATTAGTCCTTTTCAAGGAGTCTTCTATCCTTCGGGAAATGGAAGAGAAGTCTCTAAACCCACAGGTGTACTTCACCTGGATGAGCAGCATTCGCAATTCATCCCGGAGGTTATCAATGCGCTTGGAGAGCATCTCATCCTGGGGGAGTGGCCAGTTCAAGGAATATGTTAGGCCATTTTTTTATGGAAATGAAGTCTGAGACTCTATTGTTATCTCGCTACTTGTAGTTCATTTGATCATTGCCCATCATGTTGAGAAACATCGAACCGAACTGGAAGAAGATTTGCTGCCAGATTTCCTCCCTATCTATAATTGAATTAGCTAGAAGGCTAGTATACCATATGAAAGTAGATCCGTACAGGGTTCATACGAAGCACCTAAGTTTTATTTCAACTTTCTGCTCTCGAGTTCCCATCAAGGGATCACAGTAAGAGGCATAGTTCATCAAATGTTGTTCTGCGTCCCCTGTGCCATTGAATATTGGGAATACAGGGTTCCTGAAGTTTGGTAAAGGCAGAACATTGATCACCCACTCGAGGTGGGGTTTGTGCTTAGGTTTTAACGGAGTGTGCAGCCCCTCCATGGAATCTAGTTTGGAGGTTACCTACTCGACAGTGTTTATGATCCCTTGATGCATATCTTGTCCATCTTGAGCATGAGCTGGGGCAGTAAGGGCCATGATTGGGCCTGTGAGCGCAACATTAATTTGGGGTGGATACCCAGCCAGGGGCATCATTTGTGGGTTTACCTAGACATATTATAGTTGGATTCCATTCGAGGGGAAATATTGATGTCCTTTCGGTTCTAGGTTGAACAGTCCTACGAGCTTGGATCCATTCACTAGATTGAGTGCTTGTGGTATGGGCACCTCTTCTGGGAGAACCTGTTGACGTTCCGTAGAGGGAACACATCTGGCGAGATAACTCCCTAGACGTAGCTCAGAATTAAATCCCGTAAGCTCATTCAATTCATCCTCTTTCTTGGGGAACCATTACTTAAGGGTGACAGGCGCATTCTCATGGGGAGTATGAGGTGGATCATAGATATATTTGGATTTATTTTTCTCCTTTTTGGAGTTTCACTGGGGAGGTAATGTCGGGTTGACTGAAGGGGCACTACGATTTAGGGCCGCCCTTTAGTTTTAGGTATACACACCATCAAGCTTAATGTTGGATGCCTCTCAGAAGGGACAATATTCCTCCATGTTCTCTTCTTCTTCTTGATTTCCTGTGTGATCTATGGGGATGACGTTTACCATGTTTTCTGACGCATACCACATTGGGGGTGGTGTACCTGGTGTCGTATGGTATTAATGCTTCATGCTCCCTTTATTGGACTTTCTCCTTCCATTATGTAGTATTATTTGGGCCTCTTAACAAATATTTACCCAATGGAAACCCTAGTATGACCTCGTAAAGCGCCTTTTTCTCAAAGAGTGAGAACCACAAGAAGGGGTGGAATGGGTAACTCCTCTATCCATCATTATTCCTAGACGGTAGAAGAAAAACGTCTATCATGCGGGGAATTTTGGTAAAAATTTCCCCAGCCCTTCGGGATGAGGTTGTTCCCATCCCCATTTCACTGCGCTTCGGCCTAGAATTGTTGGTATTATGAGGGCATTTTGATTTAAAATTTCCCCCAGCCCTATAGGTCGGGATTGTTCACATATCGCGGCATTAGCCACCTCTATTTCCACCACTTCAATTTCACATACTCATGTGCAGTAGTTAGAATAATATGGAATTGGGTCTATGTGGGGTCTATGGCCATTTGTAGACATGGTCAATGCTTACCGGTTGGCTTCCCAGAGGTGGGAAGCCTACTGGATATTCCTGGTCGCTTGACTAATATGTTTTTTGATGGATAGATCTCTTCAACCTAAAATTTTTTAGGCATAATTTAGGCTAGTTTTTGTTGAGTATCCCATCTTTTATGAGATAGGGTTTCATTAGATTATTTCCTCTAGGTGATGAAATTGCAGGATGTAATTTCAATTAGGGAATTCTAGACGGGGCATGGGGTGAAGTGTAGAGATCCATGTTCTCCCCACCCCTGAATGTGAACTCCCACCAGTGCATTTCCAATAAGGTGGTGAAATTTATGCAGTGCATGGAGGCAAGACAGTTAAAGGAATTTCTTCGACCATCATGATTATGGATGCGTTGCAGACGAGAGGGATTCCAGGTATATAAGATGGTGAAGCTCCCCCATCGCGATGACATGGTCCATGTACCCTTCGATGGTTATGGATTTTTCATTCATCTTTCTAAGAGTTGTCCATATATTGAGGCGAATGTCATGCATGCATTCCCAAGAAAATTATCTTCGTATGTCGAAGTGAGAAGTGGTCATATGGAAATATGTCATGGGTATATTATCCCTAGCTAGCTTTCCTCTCACAAGCTACAAATGATGTTGTTGTTCTTCCAGAGGCTCCTCTAATTGATATTCCTCGCTCGATTTCTTCTTTATAATTTCCTTCCAAGAAACCAAGCTGGTGGGAGCCTTATCGATTTAGGGATGCAACGGGGGTAGCTCAGAAGATGAGCTTGTCCCCAGGCCATCCTTTGGTTGAGAAAGAATATAACTCATTAAAGACAGAGTTCCGGATGTGTGTGACCCCTTTTTGAGCACCTCCACATATGAGGGATTTCACATATTTGTTCCAGAAATGGGAGGAACATATTTTCCACATGGATTTTGGATGCGAGGAGGACCTTTGCAAGTGGTGTTGTGATGGTGAGGACTACCATTGCAACCTGATACCCGGCCGCAGGAAGATTCCTTGTGGTGTGTACCATGGTGTGGACCTTCAGGGTGTGCTGTAGCAAGGGGAGGACCTTCTTGCTGCTTGATGTCACTATGGGGAGGGCCTTCACAACAACTGTAATTGCGGGGAGAGCCTTCGTAATGACTGTCATTGTAACACCCTGAGATTTTATGAAAAATATTCTTTTTAATTTCATTAATATCTTTTGTTATACTCTACTCCAAAAGGAGCTTTTATAACACACATCTCTGACCTGGCTTGAATTACACGCAATCGTGACCTTCCACAATAGCGTGTGTTGTACGCAACACCAAGTTTCGCTAAACAACGATATGTTATTAAAATATTATTAAAACTAGCCGTTATGAATAGTAATAACCACTTTTTTAAATTTTCTAAATTTTATTTTTCAAAATGGACTTCATTTTTGGATTCAGAACATCGAAATTATCTTAGGGTGAAATTTTGGTGATTTTCGGATAACTTTTATATTTTGATGAATAGTGAAAATTACTAAATTTAAATTAAAAACAACTTTTTCAATCGAAATAATTAATAGTGATAAATTATTAATTTGAGTGGTTTTAAAGTATATTTAGAATATATTTTTACAATTTAATACAATGTTGGTCATTGGATGTAATTTCACATTTAAACCAGGCATAAACAAGTGTCAATCTTTTGATAGTTATTATCTCTTAAGAACACGTTATTTGTTTTGACGACGGAAATTAATTTTTAAATTGATTAATGCAACTGAAATGTTTTGAATTTGGTAAAATAGAAATCATTTTTGAGTTCATAATATCAAATATAGCTTAGGCCTAAATTTTGGTATTTTTCCGAAAACTTTCAATTTTTGATGAATAGTGAAACCACTAAGTGGTAGTTAAAAAAACGGAATTGTTCATAAAACTTAATTTTACCGCTTCTGTGAGTGGAATTTAAAAAATCCAAGAGACACGGTTGATGACAGTAAGTAAAATGTGGTTCAATGAGATGAAAATAATTTTTTGGTGAATATTAACTTTTAACTTTTTTACCACGGTTAAAAGTAAATAGGGTAATTAAGGGTAGAAATGATATTATTATTACCATAACACATGTCCTAATTCTATTGGATAAGGGTAATTCGACCAAAAACAAACTTTGGAATAAAATATGACCATTTAGGCCCACTTTAATTAGATTAGGAAATTTATTATTATTTAATTCAAAGAAGAGTTAAAAGAGTTAAAATCAATGTTTATTTAATAAAACATTTTTTATATAGGGTTATAAATAATATAAATTCGACTATAAATATTCATTAGAAAGATAAAAATCTTTCCTACATAATGGTATTTTATTTGTAATTTTTAGACATTAAATAAATTAATTTATTTATGACACAACGATGATGCAGTAATTATCTTATTAATGAAATATTGACATAATTGATGTTATAAATACTCAAATAAATATAATTTGAGAATTTTTATGAATTACACTAATTTTATAGGTTAATATGACATGTTATTATTGATTTAATTAACTTTGTTCGAACTTATCAATATTTTATGATTTTCACAAAAATCAATTACTAAATAGTGTCAAAATTGACATAAAATAGTTTTTAAAACAAATATTATATTATTAACTGTTATTTTGTTCCTAAAAATCTAAGGTTCGGCAAAATGACTTATATAAGGTTATATATATTAATAATAAACAATTTGGGGTTCGTTTGGCTTCTTATAGTATGTTTATTAACCTTATAGTGTAAGAACACAAGAAGACACGGTAAAAGTAAAATTATTTAACTTAATGTTAAATCTAAATGATAAGGTTAAAATAGGAACCTAAACTTGTCTAAATTCTATTGGATGAGAGTATTTCGACCCATCCCCACCTTATACTAGAAATAAATCAATTTGGATCTATTTAAAACCGAACCTGACTTTATAATAAAATAATATTTTTAGTTATTCCAAAGGTGCCCCTCTCCTCCCTTATAAAAGGGCACCTCCTCCCTCTCTCCCTCACACAACATTGAGCCTTCAAGATCGGCCAACCCCTGCCAAATTATCCTCTACACTTCTCTAGAAACATCCTAGCGGTTCTGGTATTCCTCAAAGACCAATTTGAGTGCCCTAAAAGGAGGTCTCAAAGAAGCACTTCAAAGAAGAGGTAATTTCCGTTACCGATTCTTTCAAATTTATTTCTTCTTCCACTTCTTCTTATTATGCTGTTTCATTATGAAGTAATAACATCAATATAACTCATATAATGATATGTTATTATAAGTATGAAACAACCCTATTTCACCATCTATCCATCCCACGGAAAACAAAATCACCGCGCGTGCGTACGTACGGAATACCGTCTCCACGCCGTGGTGTAATCTGTTTTTCCACCAACACCTTACATGGATGGGTATTATGGTGTAAAGAATAACTATACATAGTTATTATAACATCATAATGATTCTGATATATTGTATCATCCACTCCAATTCAATTCAATAATTATGGAAATGATATGATCGCTCGGGCGTACGTACGGACTACCGTCTCCACGACGTGATGAGATTCATTCTCCATGTTAACCTTTTAAGAATGATTATAAAGTATATATAAGAAATAATAATTAAATATATGACATTATAAAGCTACTGTATTTATGTATATATGTATGTAATCTACTTACTTCCATTCAAGATAATAAGGAAAGGAAAACAGCGTTCATGCGTACGTACGGACTACCGTCTCCATGAACGGTGTGTTTCATTTCATTTATCTATCTATTATATATATATATATACTGAATATATATGATATATAAATCATGTTTTATATTCTGAAAGTAAGTAAATCATGATATAAGTAATAATAATGTCAATAACAACAAGTCCAAACACCTACGACAAATGAATCGATTTTACCCAAAACACTCTTTAACAAGGAATTTACAAAAGAACGGGTAAAATAAAGTCAAAAGTGAACCATATATGATATAATAACAATGAGTATGATTCTGGAATAAGTCAATGACATTATTTAAATCATTATATAGGAGGTTCGGACACTTACGAAGCAAATCGGACCTAAGGTAAGGGAAAATCTCGCAATCTCAATTTTTATCCGATATTTTTTATACCTTGGTATTTACTGGGGTGTATTTTATCATCCACATCCATGTTCCCTCAATATGTAATATTATTTCCATCCACCTACAATTTTTTAAATCCAATTTTACACTTCAGTGAGTATTTAGTAAAATATATTAAAGGAAACTTTTGTCGTTTTTCGTACGAGGTACTTTTTGACTTTTCCGACAAAAGTACGAGAAGAATGTTATTTTTAACTTAAATGGAACGAACATATTTTTACAGTTTTATAAAGCCTTATTTTCATGAAGCTTCCTCCAAAATATTTCGTGACTATTTTCAATAAAATCTCTTTCTTTAAAAATTGCATGATGTTTTCTGAAAAGAAATTGATTTTGAAGAAGAAAGGATATTTTCCTCAAAAATTCATTTCAAGTGTTTTATCAAAATTATTTTCCATCTAAAATAATAAAGGGTTCTGTTTCTATCCATATTTTTACATTGATTTGACTATGTTTTGATTGAATTATGTTTATGAATTCCTTTATCTTATATGAATGGTTTTATGATGTCATGTTGTTTAAGAATCCCATTTTTATTACATGAGTTATGCAGTGATGTATGATTTATGATTTTGTGGCACACATAAGAATGGTATCATTATGAGATGGGTGGGACCTATATCTCCCTCCAATGCATTGGGTAACGATTTTATATCTCATGAGATAGACATGGCTGGAACAGTAGGTTATACCAGTTCAGTGAAACATGACTGAAACGAGGAATGAACTCGGTTCAGAAAGAGACTTTGTCCACTAAGATAGTCTTCGCAATGAGTCTTCACTAACAAAAAATGACTCTCTATGATTATGTGTGAATGCCACAAAGTTTCATGTTTTATGTTATGATTATTGTGATTACATTTAACTGCCATGATTTAGCCCATGTTCTGAAATTATGATCTCTTTTGCAGGTTAAGATTTCCAAAAGTTATGTGCTTATGTATATGATGTGATTGATATATATTTTTTTCCCTTACTGAGCATTTGAGCTCACCCTTTTATGTTTTCTTTTCCCCAGGATATAAAGAAATGTTTTAGTTATAATAAAAAGGAAGATCGTTATGGGAGATGTTGAAGATCTTTCACCAGGATTAGAGGATTATATTCCGAGTTTCCAAAGACACTAAACTATTACGGTCCTTGTGTGTGTGTTTTTGTTATGTACTATGTATTCCGCAAATGTAATGTAATGTCAATGTACATCAAGCTTCGGGTCTCTACAGTTGGTATCAGAGGAAAGATTTAGTCAACCTTTTGAAACTAGGATGTGAGAACGTTAGTGAGATCCCTAGAGATATTTCTAAGGTATGAATAGGGATGTCCCTAAGGATAAGTATACGTATAGGTTATAGTCCTAGAATTGCGCTAATGATATTATAATTTAACCAAATATGTTATATATTGAAGTTACTCCCCCTTTATTATGATTTTTTCCTCTCACGCTATTCTTTTTGGGTTTTAGAAAATGGCTGGAAACAAGATGATTCATGATAATGGAGGATATGATGGACAATGGAATGATATTCTTCATGAGAAACCAAATGAAATGTGATTTGGAGGTCCAAACATCATTATTATGCCGAATCATCAATCTCATAATATGATCAATAAAGTAAAATTTGGTATGTTTCCTGACTCGGCTAATAAGAGAAAGATGGAGTTTCATGATGATCATAGAGGAAAGAAAGTTCAATTTGCCCTATGTAAATCATGTTGGAAGAGTCATCAAGGAGAATGTTTCAAATGAACTGTAAGATGCTTTGGGTGTGGAAGAGAAGGACACAAATCCAGTAAGTGCAATGGAAAAGGTTCAGTTAACACCAAGGATGAGGATAATGGTATTGCTATGACATCAACAATGGTTAAATGTTTTAAATGTGGAATGTACGGGCATTATGCAAACCAATTCCCTAAGGGAAAGTCTCATGAAGAGAATCAGTATGGTCGTATGGGTAGTATTTATGTGGATGATGATGAAGAGACTACAAATGATATGTGAGATGAAAGAATTGTTGAAGCTCGGTCAATGGTTTAAAAATGTAGTGGAATAATTACATGTTTATCATGTGTAATGTTGTATAAGTAATCTCATGGTACTATGGAATAAAGAGACATCTAAGGATTGTTACACTATTGTCTTTCCTTGAGTTTTGAAAATGTATGATTAATGTTATCAGTATCCATGATAGGTTATTCAGATATTTTTGGAATGTAGATGATATGTGCATAATGAAGATAAAATGAGAAAACGAAATGTTTAACAATATTCATGAGATCATGATTGATATAAGGACTAAGTGATATAATGGTTTGAGTATAAATAAATTTGAGGATTTTGGTTTATAGAAAGTGTTAACTTTTAACTGCATTCATGTTTTCACTAAGGTTCAATGGGTATTCAAGAGAATACATGATTAAGGCCTTTGAATGTTTGGAATGTGACCAACAAAACATATCTTATGACATATGGGGATCAACGATGGTATTAAATCTCTGGTAATTGTTTTCACTATATTATGAGAGTGGACTGCAGTATTATGGATAAGCCTAAAGATTGGAATGGATTATGTTTGACATCAGTTAGTATTTTTTAAGGATAAAACATTTTATATTATTTATGTAGTTTTAGAAAAATGACAACCTGCAGGATGGGCGACAACCCATCGTGTCGGATAAGGTTGTGGGAATCGAACCCACAACCGAAGTGCGACTGGCCTTTATTGCCTACCACTGGCCTACATGAAGTCCCTGTTTAGTAGAAACTAGTTTTATTTTATTATGCGGTATGATATATGAAGTATAGATTCATTCTTGGAATCGTATATGATTAACCTCACCATAGATGGACTTATGTATATTTGATAACTTTTGCTAACCTTTTGTTTGAAATAGATGGAATGACCCATCATTCTATCACATGATCAATTAACACTTCACGAATAACAAATTCAACTTCATTTATTTATAAGATGAAGTGGAAATTGTTCAAGGCACGAATAACAGTGAGATTGTACCAAAATAAAGTAAGTATTTATTCTAATTCAAATTCTTCAACTTTAGGGAAACGATATTGAAAACCAAAAATGTTGTCCTAATGCTCTTATATCTGATTAATCAGATGGTACCTTAGATCGTCACAAATTTATGGATTTGTGATTGTTGGATTTTCCATAGCCATGTTCTCTACCACTCTCCATCAGATCATGATGGTTATATTTTTCTTCCATATCCATATTTTCACCTATGTGGAAACCCAGTGATTAGTTTATTTGGGTAACCGTTATGCTTCATAATTTTGTTTTTAATGATTGGTTTTGGTATTCCTTTTTACGATGTGGGTTTCGATTAAAGAAACTTTCAAATAGTAAACCATTTATAACCCCGACGAATTTCGAGGGCGAATTTGATTTTAAGGGGGGGTAGAATGTAACACCCCGAGATTTTATGAAAAATATTCTTTTTAATATCATTAATGTCTTGTGTTATATGCTACACCAAAAGGAGATTTTACAACACACATCTCTGGCCTGGCTTGAATTACACGCAATCGCGACCTTCCACGATAGCGTGTGTTGTACGCAACACCAAGTTTCGCTAAACAACGATATGCTATTAAAATATTATTAAAACCAGCCGTTATGAATAGTAATAACCACTTTTTGAAATTTTGTAAATATTATTTTCCAAAATGGACTTCATTTTTGGATTTGGAACATCGAAATTATCTTAGGGTGAAATTTTGGTGATTTTCGGATAAATTTCATATTTTGATGAATAGTGAAAATTACTAAATTTAAATTAAAAACAACTTTTTCAATCGAAATAATTAATAGTGATAAATTATTAATTTGAGTGGTTTTAAAGTATATTTAGAATATATTTTTACAATTTAATACAATGTTGGTCATTGGATGTAATTTCACATTTAAACCAGGCATAAACAAGTGTCAATCTTTTGATAGTTATTATCTCTTAAGAACACGTTATTTGTTTTGACGACGGAAATTAATTTTTAAATTGATTAATGCAACTGAAATGTTTTGAATTTGGTAAAATAGAAATCATTTTTGAGTTCATAATATCAAATATAGCTTAGGCCTAAATTTTGGTATTTTTCCGAAAACTTTCAATTTTTGATGAATAGTGAAACCACTAAGTGGTAGTTAAAAAAACGGAATTGTTCATAAAACTTAATTTTACCGCTTCTGTGAGTGGAATTTAAAAAATCCAAGAGACACGGTTGATGACAGTAAGTAAAATGTGGTTCAATGAGATGAAAATAATTTTTTGGTGAATATTAACTTTTAACTTTTTTACCACGGTTAAAAGTAAATAGGGTAATTAAGGGTAGAAATGATATTATTATTACCATAACACATGTCCTAATTCTATTGGATAAGGGTAATTCGACCAAAAACAAACTTTGGAATAAAATATGACCATTTAGGCCCACTTGAATTAGATTAGGAAATTTATTATTATTTAATTCAAAGAAGAGTTAAAAGAGTTAAAATCAATGTTTATTTAATAAAACATTTTTTATATAGGGTTATAAATAATATAAATTCGACTATAAATATTCATTAGAAAGATAAAAAGCTTTCCTACATAATGGTATTTTATTTGTAATTTTTAGACATTAAATAAATTAATTTATTTATGACACAACGATGATGCAGTAATTATCTTATTAATGAAATATTGACATAATTGATGTTATAAATACTCAAATAAATATAATTTGAGAATTTTTATGAATTACACTAATTTTATAGGTTAATATGACATGTTATTATTGATTTAATTAACTTTGTTTGAACTTATCAATATTTTATGATTTTCACAAAAATCAATTACTAAATAGTGTCAAAATTGACATAAAATAGTTTTTAAAACAAATATTATATTATTAACTGTTATTTTGTTCCTAAAAATCTAAGGTTCGGCAAAATGACTTATATAAGGTTATATATATTAATAATAAACAATTTGGGGTTCGTTTGGCTTCTTATAGTATGTTTATTAACCTTATAGTGTAAGAACACAAGAAGACACGGTAAAAGTAAAATTATTTAACTTAATGTTAAATCTAAATGATAAGGTTAAAATAGGAACCTAAACTTGTCTAAATTCTATTGGATGATAGTATTTCGACCCATCCCCACCTTATACTAGAAATAAATCAATTTGGATCTATTTAAAACCGAACCTGACTTTATAATAAAATAATATTTTTAGTTATTCCAAAGGTGCCCCTCTCCTCCCTTATAAAAGGGCACCTCCTCCCTCTCTCCCTCACACAACATTGAGCCTTCAAGATCGGCCAACCCCTGCCAAATTATCCTCTACACTTCCCTAGAAACATCCTAGCGGTTCTGGTATTCCTCAAAGACCAATTTGAGTGCCCTAAAAGGAGGTCTCAAAGAAGCACTTCAAAGAAGAGGTAATTTCCGTTACCGATTCTTTCAACTTTATTTCTTCTTCCACTTCTTCTTATTATGCTGTTTCATTATGAAGTAATAACATCAATATAACTCATATAATGATATGTTATTATAAGTATGAAACAACCCTATTTCACCATCTATCCATCCCACGGAAAACAAAATCACCGCGCGTGCGTACGTACGGAATACCGTCTCCACGCCGTGGTGTAATCTGTTTTTCCACCAACACCTTACATGGATGGGTATTATGGTGTAAAGAATAACTATACATAGTTATTATAACATCATAATGATTCTGATATATTGTATCATCCACTCCAATTCAATTCAATATTTATGGAAATGATATGATCGCTCGGGCGTACGTACGGACTACCGTCTCCACGACGTGATGAGATTCATTCTCCATGTTAACCTTTTAAGAATGATTATAAAGTATATATAAGAAATAATAATTAAATATATGACATTATAAAGCTACTGTATTTATGTATATATGTATGTAATCTACTTACTTCCATTCAAGATAATAAGGAAAGGAAAACAACGTTCATGCGTACGTACGGACTACCGTCTCCATGAACGGTGTGTTTCATTTCATTTATCTATCTATTATATATATATATATACTGAATATATATGATATATAAATCATGTTTTATATTCTGAAAGTAAGTAAATCATGATATAAGTAATAATAATGTCAATAACAACAAGTCCAAACACCTACGACAAATGAATCGATTTTACCCAAAACACTCTTTAACATGGAATTTACAAAAGAACGGGTAAAATAAAGTCAAAAGTGAACCATATATGATATAATAACAATGAGTATGATTCTGGAATAAGTCAATGACATTATTTAAATCATTATATAGGAGGTTCGGACACTTACGAAGCAAATCGGACCTAAGGTAAGGGAAAATCTCGCAATCTCAATTTTTATCCGATATTTTTTATACCTTGGTATTTACTGGGGTGTATTTTATCATCCACATCCATGTTCCCTCAATATGTAATATTATTTCCATCCACCTACAATTTTTTAAATCCAATTTTACACTTCAGTGAGTATTTAGTAAAATATATTAAAGGAAACTTTTGTCGTTTTTCGTACGAGGTACTTTTTGACTTTTCCGACAAAAGTACGAGAAGAATGTTTTTTTTAACTTAAACGGAACGAACATATTTTTACAGTTTTATAAAGCCTTATTTTCATGAAGCTTCCTCCAAAAGATTTCGTGACTATTTTCAATAAAATCTCTTTCTTTAAAAATTGCATGATGTTTTCTGAAAAGAAATTGATTTTGAAGAAGAAAGGATATTTTCCTCAAAAATTCATTTCAAGTGTTTTATCAAAATTATTTTCCATCTAAAATAATAAAGGGTTCTGTTTCTATCCATATTTTTACATTGATTTGACTATGTTTTGATTGAATTATGTTTATGAATTCCTTTATCTTATATGAATGGTTTTATGATGTCATGTTGTTTAAGAATCCCATTTTTATTACATGAGTTATGCAGTGATGTATGATTTATGATTTTGTGGCACACATAAGAATGGTATCATTATGAGATGGGTGGGACCTATATCTCCCTCCAATGCATTGGGTAACGATTTTATATCTCATGAGATAGACATGGCTGGAACAGTAGGTTATACCAGTTCAGTGAAACATGACTGAAACGAGGAATGAACTCGGTTCAGAAAGGGACTTTGTCCACTAAGATAGTCTTCGCAATGAGTCTTGACTAACAAAAAATGACTCTCTATGATTATGTGTGAATGCCACAAAGTTTCATGTTTTATGTTATGATTATTGTGATTACATTTAACTGCCATGATTTAGCCCATGTTCTGAAATTATGATCTCTTTTGCAGGTTAAGATTTCCAAAAGTTATGTGCTTATGTATATGATGTGATTGATATATATTTTTTTCCCTTACTGAGCATTTGAGCTCACCCTTTTATGTTTTCTTTTTCCCAGGATATAAAGAAATGTTTTAGTTATAATAAAAAGGAAGATCGTTATGGGAGATGTTGAAGATCTTTCACCAGGATTAGAGGATTATATTCCGAGTTTCCAAAGACACTAAACTATTACGGTCCTTGTGTGTGTGTTTTTGTTATGTACTATGTATTCCACAAATGTAATGTAATGTCAATGTACATCAAGCTTCGGGTCTCTACAGTTGGTATCAGAGGAAAGATTTAGTCAACCTTTTGAAACTAGGATGTGAGAACGTTAGTGAGATCCCTAGAGATATTTCTAAGGTATGAATAGGGATGTCCCTAAGGATAAGTATACGTATAGGTTATAGTCCTAGAATTGCGCTAATGATATTATAATTTAACCAAATATGTTATATATTGAAGTTACTCCCCCTTTATTATGATTTTTTCCTCTCACGCTATTCTTTTTGGGTTTTAGAAAATGGCTGGAAACAAGATGATTCATGATAATGGAGGATATGATGGACAATGGAATGATATTCTTCATGAGAAACCAAATGAAATGTGATTTGGAGGTCCAAACATCATTATTATGCCGAATCATCAATCTCATAATATGATCAATAAAGTAAAATTTGGTATGTTTCCTGACTCGGCTAATAAGAGAAAGATGGAGTTTCATGATGATCATAGAGGAAATAAAGTTCAATTTGCCCTATGTAAATCATGTGGGAAGAGTCATCAAGGAGAATGTTTCAAATGAACTGTAAGATGCTTTGGGTGTGGAAGAGAAGGACACAAATCTAGTAAGTGCAATGGAAAAGGTTCAGTTAACACCAAGGATGAGGATAATGGTATTGCTATGACATCAACAATGGTTAAATGTTTTAAATGTGGAATGTACGGGCATTATGCAAACCAATTCCCTAAGGGAAAGTCTCATGAAGAGAATCAGTATGGTCGTATGGGTAGTATTTATGTGGATGATGATGAAGAGACTACAAATGATATGTGAGATGAAAGAATTGTTGAAGCTCGGTCAATGGTTTAAAAATGTAGTGGAATAATTACATGTTTATCATGTGTAATGTTGTATAAGTAATCTCATGGTACTATGGAATAAAGAGACATCTAAGGATTGTTACACTATTGTCTTTCCTTGAGTTTTGAAAATGTATGATTAATGTTATCAGTATCCATGATAGGTTATTCAGATATTTTTGGAATGTAGATGATATGTGCATAATGAAGATAAAATGAGAAAACGAAATGTTTAACAATATTCATGAGATCATGATTGATATAAGGACTAAGTGATATAATGGTTTGAGTATAAATAAATTTGAGGATTTTGGTTTATAGAAAGTGTTAACTTTTAACTGCATTCATGTTTTCACTAAGGTTCAATGGGTATTCAAGAGAATACATGATTAAGGCCTTTGAATGTTTGGAATGTGACCAACAAAACATATCTTATGACATATGGGGATCAACGATGGTATTAAATCTCTGGTAATTGTTTTCACTATATTATGAGAGTGGACTGCAGTATTATGGATAAGCCTAAAGATTGGAATGGATTATGTTTGACATCAGTTAGTATTTTTTAAGGATAAAACATTTTATATTATTTATGTAGTTTTAGAAAAATGACAACCTGCAGGATGGGCGACAACCCATCGTGTCGGATAAGGTTGTGGGAATCGAACCCACAACCGAAGTGCGACTGGCCTTTATTGCCTACCACTGGCCTACATGAAGTCCCTGTTTAGTAGGAACTAGTTTTATTTTATTATGCGGTATGATATATGAAGTATAGATTCATTCTTGGAATCGTATATGATTAACCTCACCATAGATGGACTTATGTATATTTGATAACTTTTGCTAATCTTTTGTTTGAAATAGATGGAATGACCCATCATTCTATCACATGATCAATTAACACTTCACGAATAACAAATTCAACTTCATTTATTTATAAGATGAAGTGGAAATTGTTCAAGGCACGAATAACAGTGAGATTGTACCAAAATAAAGTAAGTATTTATTCTAATTCAAATTCTTCAACTTTAGGGAAACGATATTGAAAACCAAAAATGTTGTCCTAATGCTCTTATATCTGATTAATCAGATGGTACCTTAGATCGTCACAAATTTATGGATTTGTGATTGTTGGATTTTCCATAGCCATGTTCTCTACCACTCTCCATCAGATCATGATGGTTATATTTTTCTTCCATATCCATATTTTCACCTATGTGGAAACCCAGTGATTAGTTTATTTGGGTAACCGTTATGCTTCATAATTTTGTTTTTAATGATTGGTTTTGGTATTCCTTTTTACGATGTGGGTTTCGATTAAAGAAACTTTCAAATAGTAAACCATTTATAACCCCGACGAATTTCGAGGGCGAATTTGATTTTAAGGGGGGGTAGAATGTAACACCCCGAGATTTTATGAAAAATATTCTTTTTAATATCATTAATGTCTTGTGTTATATGCTACACCAAAAGGAGATTTTACAACACACATCTCTGGCCTGGCTTGAATTACACGCAATCGCGACCTTCCACGATAGCGTGTGTTGTACGCAACACCAAGTTTCGCTAAACAACGATATGCTATTAAAATATTATTAAAACCAGCCGTTATGAATAGTAATAACCACTTTTTGAAATTTTGTAAATATTATTTTCCAAAATGGACTTCATTTTTGGATTTGGAACATCGAAATTATCTTAGGGTGAAATTTTGGTGATTTTCGGATAAATTTCATATTTTGATGAATAGTGAAAATTACTAAATTTAAATTAAAAACAACTTTTTCAATCGAAATAATTAATAGTGATAAATTATTAATTTGAGTGGTTTTAAAGTATATTTAGAATATATTTTTACAATTTAATACAATGTTGGTCATTGGATGTAATTTCACATTTAAACCAGGCATAAACAAGTGTCAATCTTTTGATAGTTATTATCTCTTAAGAACACGTTATTTGTTTTGACGACGGAAATTAATTTTTAAATTAATTAATGCAACTGATATGTTTTGAATTTGGTAAAATAGAAATCATTTTTGAGTTCATAATATCAAATATATCTTAGGCCTAATTTTTGGTATTTTTCTGAAAACTTTCAATTTTCGATGAATAGTGAAACCACTAAGTGGTAGTTAAAAAAACTGAATTGTTCATAAAACTTAATTTTACCGCTTCTGTGAGTGGAATTTCAAAAATCCGAGAGACACGGTTGATGTTAGTATGTAAAATGTGGTTCAATGAGATGAAAATAATTTTTTTGGTGAATAGTAACTTTTTACTTTTTTTACCACGGTTAAAAGTAAATAGGGTAATTAAGGGTAGAAATGATATTATTATTACCCTAACACATGTCCTAATTCTATTGGATAAGTTTAATTCGACCAAAAACAAACTTAGGAATAAAATATGACCATTTATGGCCACTTGAATTAGATTAGGACATTTATTATTATTTAATTCAAAGAAGAGTTAAAAGAGTTAAAATCAAAGTTTATTTAATAAAAAATTTTTAATATAGGGTTATACATAAGATAAATTATACTATAAATATTCATTAGAACGATAAAAAGCTTTCCTACATAATGGTATTTTATTTGTAAATTTTAGACATTAAATAATTTAATTTATTTATGACACAACGATGATGCAGTAATTATCTTATTTATGAAATATTGACATAATTGATGTTATAAATACTCAAATAAATATAATTTGAGACTTTTTATGAATTAAACTAATTTTATAGGTTAATATGACATGTTAGTATTGATTTAATTAACTTTTTTCGAACTTATAATTCTGTTATGATTTTCACAAAAATCAATTACTAAGTAGTGTCAAAATTGACATAAAATAGTTTTTTAAAACAATATTATATTATTAATTGTTATTTTATTCCTAAAAATCTAAGGTTCGTCCAAATGACTTAGATAAGGTTATATATATTAACAATAAACAATTTGGGGTTCTTTTTGCTTCTTATAGTAAGTTTATTAACCTTATAGTGTAAGAACACAAGAAGACACGGTAAAAGTAAAATTATTTAACTTAATGTTAAATCTAAATGATATGGTTAAAATAGGAACCTAAAATTGTCTAAATTCTATTGGATGAGAAGATTTAGACCCATACCCACCTTATCCTCGAAATAAATCAATTTGGAGCTATTTAAAACCGAACTTGACTTTATAATAAAATAATATTTTTTGTTATTCCAAAGGATCCCCTCTCCTCCCTTATAAAAGAGCACCTCCTCCCTCTCTTCCTCACACAACTTTGAGCCTTAAATCTCGGACAAACCCTTCCAAATTCTCCTCTACACTTCCCTAGAAACATCCTAGAGGTTATGGTCTTCCTCAAAGACCAATTTTAGTGCCCTAAAAGGAGGTCTCAAAGAAGCACTTCAAAGAAGAGGTAATTTCCATTACCGATTCTTTCAACTTTATATCTTCTTCCACTTCTTCTTCTTAGGTTGTTTCATTATGAAGTAATAACATAAGTATCAATAATATACTGATATGTTATTATAAATATGAAACAACCCTATTTCACCATGTATCCATCCTACGGAAAACAAAATCACCGCGCGTGCATACGTATGGAATACCGTCTCCATGCCGTGGTGTAATCTGTTTTTCCACCAACACCTTACATGGATGGGTATTATGGTGTAAAGAATAAATATACATAGTTATTATAACATCATAATTATTCTGATATATTGTATCATCCACTCCAAATCAATTCAATAATTATGGAAATGATATCATCACTCGTGCGTACGTACGGACTACCGTCTCCACAACGTGATGAGATTCATTCTCCATGTTAACCATTTAAGAATGATTATAAAGTATATATAATAAATAATAATTAAATATATGACATTATAAAGATACTGTATTTATGTATATATGTATGTCATCTACTTACATCCATTCAAGATAATAAGGAAAGGAAAACAGCATTCATGCGTACGTACGGACTACCGTCTCTGTGAACGGTGTGTTTCATTTCATTTATCTATCTATTATATATATATATATATACTGAATATATATGATATATAAATCATGTTTTATATTCTGAAAGTAAGTAAATCATGATATAAGTAATAATAATGTCAAGAACAACAAGTCCAAACACCTACGACAAATGAATCGATTTTACCCAAAACACTGATTAACATGGAATTTACAAAAGAACGGGTAAAATAAAGTCATAAGTGAACCATATATGATATAATAACAATGAGTATGATTCTGGAATAAGTCAATGACATTATTTAAATCATTATACAGGAGTTTCGGACACTTACGAAGCAAATCAGACATAAGGTAAGGGAAAATCTCACAATCTCAATTTTTATCTGAGATTGTTTATACCTTGGTATTTACTGGGGTGTATTTTATCATCCACATCCTTGTTCCCTCAATATGTAATATTATTTCCATCCACCTAAAATTTTTTAATTCCAATTTTACCCTTCGGTGAGTTTTTAGTAAAATATATTAAAGAAATCTTTTGTCGTTTTTCGTACGAGGTACTTTTTGACTTTTCCGAAAAAAGTACGAGAAGAATGTTTTTTTAAATTAAAAGGCACGAACAGATTTTTATAGTTTTATAAAGCCTTATTTTCATGAAGCTTCCTCTAAAAGCTTTCATGACTATTCTCAATAAAATCTCTTTCTTTTAAAATTGCATGATGTTTTGTGAAAAGAAATTGATTTTGAAGAAGAAAGGATATTTTCCTCAAGAATTCATTTCAAGTGTTTTATCAAAATTATTTTCCATCTAAGATAATAAAGGGTTATGTTTCTATCCATATTTTTACATTGATTTTACTATGTTGTGATGGAATTATGTTTATGAATTCCTTTATCTTATATGAATGGTTTTATGATGTCATGTTGTTTAAGAATCCCATTTTTATTACATGGGTTATGCAATGATGTATGATTTATGATTTTGTGGCACACATAAGACTGGTATCATTATGAGATGGGTGGGACCTATATCTCCCTCCAAAGCATTGGGTAAAGATTTTATATCTCATGAGATAGACATGGCTGGAACAGTAGGTTATACCGGTTCAGTGAAACAAGACTGAAATGAGGAATGAACTCGGTTCAGAAAGAGACTTTGTCCACTAAGATAGTCTTGGAAATGAGTCTTGACTAACAAGAAATGATTCTCTATGATTATGTGTGAATGCCACAAAGTTTCATGATTTACGTTATGATTATTGTGATTACATTTCACTGCCATGATTTACCCCATGTTATGAAATTATGATCTCTTTTGCAGGTTAAGATTTCCAAAAGTATTGTGCTTATGTATATGATGTGACTGATATTTCTTTTATTTACCCTTACTGAGCATTTGAGCTCACCCTTTTATGTTTTCTTTTCCCCAGGATATAAAGAAAGGTTTTAGGTATAATAAAAAGGAATATCTTTATGGGAGATGTTGAAGATCTTTTACCAGGATTAGAAGATTATATTCCGAGTTTCCAAAGACAATAAACTATTAAGGTCCTTGTGTGTGTGTTTTTGTTATGTACTAAGTATTCCGCAAATGTAATGTAATGTCAATGTACATCAAGCTTCGGGTCTCTACAGTCATCATGGAGAGGACTACATTCACGACTTGATATCTAGATTCATGGGGAATTTCAGAATTGCACATCCTGTGGAGAGCCTTCAGGATGTACTACAAAGAGGGTAGGAACTTATCGTTTCTTGGTGTTACCCTAGGGAGGACCTTAAGAGTCACTTCTATTGTGGGGAGGGCCTTTGCAATGACCGTATCATTGAGATTACTATCATCATGACATGATATTAGAATACAAGGAGAAGCATATCTGCAGCGTATACACTAGGGAGGAACATCAAGGTGGTTTTCAGCAAGGGAAGGACCTTCATTTGGTATGATCTTCAGGTCGATGGGAGGGAACCCTGATGTGAATTAGTAGATAGGCTCTCATTATCGATCATTATTGACCCACAGATTAAGCCCATGAGGGTGCTCTGTGGATGACCTTTAGGGCTGGTGGAAGCGACATTGTGGGAAGGACCTTCGCAAATAAAAATATCACATACATAATTTTGTAATGGAATGATAGGGTCTTGAGAAGTTTTCGATATATGTTTTAGGGCTTCAAGAACCCCAGATTCCAGTAGAAAAGGATCATGTATGTTCTAGTCATTTTCCATTTTCCTTTGTAACTTTTCATATTTAGCCACTATCTAGCAGGTAACATGGGCCTTCTGTTATTGGTAATGGCCTTCCTATATGCTTCCTTGTCTTTTTGGGGACTGTGACATCATCGGGATACGCTGACGAGAATCTTGAGTTTTGGCAGGGATATATACCTGCCCTGGAGCTGCCACCACATTGGACCGGCTTCCCCCCATTGGAACATGTATTTGTTCCCAATTTGGTTATTTGAATGTCGTGTGATTTTGACGTCGAACCTCCTGGATCGGAGTAGTGATATACAACTACTCCGGAAGGGAGAAATAATTTTTCTATTGAGTCATTCCATTCAAGGAAATCAGGTCATGGTCTCGATTTCTCGCCTTTTCTGTCGATGAAATAATATCATGGAATTTTTGGAAGATATGTTCTATAATTGAATTCTAATCTTCCATCATTTCCATGATGTTCAGGGATACATCTTCGGTTGGAACGAGTATGAATGCTCATTCCGATGTTGGAGTAGGAATGTCTTTCCTACTCTGGTCCTCTATGAGTTTACAGTAGATACTGGAAGTTCTCCTATAGCAGGATAGTGGAACAAGTCTGTTTATATTTTTCTTCTCTCGTTCTGACCACATTTGACTAGTGGTCTTTGTATTCATGAGCGGGTATTTTCAGCCCCTTTCTTGCCACTATATTTCTCTCAGGATATTTTTATGCATCTGTATGAATTTAAATTTTAACATATTTTCTGTACGTCCTATTTGGATGGAGGACTTGGTGTGCATCAATGGCTATTTGTGCCTCGTATAGCATGTTGCTTCCCTATTTAGATGGAAGAATTGAAATACATCAGCAGATGTTTGAGTCTGCGTGTAGCTGGTTTCCACCCTATTTTGATAGCGGGATTTTTGGGAATTGGTAGATATATGTATCTTCCTGTAGCTAGAAACTCTGCTTTCATGGTGGGACTTGTGAGAACAAGAAGGAATGTGTGTTTTCTCATATTGTGCCACCCTATTTCCATGGTGGGGTCGAGCAGGAGGGTAGAGTCATATGCGTGCTTATTGAATGTCGCCACGCTAGAACAACAGAGAAGCTCCTCAGGAATCAGGGTGATGAGGTGTTATTGGTTATATATTAGACTCCCTTTGTGGGCAGCCCGAGGGGCCTGAGTCTCCTACAATTTGGTAGGTGCCCTAGGCATAAGGCCCTCTTCGACGGGAGGAGGTCTGGTTATCCTGTGTCGTCAATGACACTCTCTGGTAGGGGCCTGCGGGTAGAAGCCCTGTGAAGTTGATAATATTTCTTAAACATTGATTTCATATTCTTCCCTAACGTATGAGTGGTAGTAGTAGTCGTGTTCCGGATATAGGCTCCTAAAACAGTTTGAGACGACCATTGGGTCCACCTTGTTCTGCGGTGCCGGCTGCGACTAAAGAGGCAGATGGCAGACCTTTGTAGACTGGTGGGATTGTCTTGTGGCATCCAGCATGGGGAGAGTACAATTTGTGTGGTACTCCCTAATATGTGTATTGGATACCTGCATTGAAGACGATGGGTAGAAGAAGAGGTCATGCTCTTCGTTGAGTCCCCGACCGCCTATGTGATCACTGATGTGCGTGTATGCGTGGGTCATTGGGATTTCCTTTGGATTGAAGGTCACTATTTGGGAACCTGAGAGATACATATATGAAATATAGACCACAAAACATCATCAAAGTATCATTCCATTAAACATATTAATAGTTATAAATTCTACTTGGCCCCCTTTCTCTGTTATTTTGTTGTAGGGAGAAGGGGTCTGGGTGGGGTAGAACCGCCACATTGGTTAAGGATTTGTGTTGGTTTCACCATTAATGCTCCACCTACGAGGTGGTGCATTTTTCATGCAGTGGGTCGAACAAAATGGTCTGACATGCAATGTACTCTTGTCTTTAATAATTGGGGTAGAACCACCACCTTGCTTTACGATTCAGGTCGTGTTCCCTGTTTTTGTTCCACCTCAGAGGTTTCTCATTTATAGGGAGTGTGGATATGGCACAATGAGGATCATCAGCCAACCATTTTTTATAGTGATGGGTTCCAGTCGAATATACCATTCCTCTTCCTAGACTCGTTCACTGTCATTATCCTTTAAAGAAGGTGGAATTAACCCTGCGGGAACCATCGGTCCCAACGGGTGATGGTGTGGGGGTCAAACACTCTTGAAATCTCTCCTTTACAGATATAAATTCCCCAGATGGTCTCCAATAGGCTTATTCGTGGATCTAAGAACTCCCAACGACCCTCATATCCATGATTCATAGACCTGCATGCCAAAGGCAGGTGCAAATTGACTGGCAATTTGGAAAAAAATACTTAAGGACTCCATTGGTTGAGAGGATGGGAGGTCAGTCTCACTGAACCCTTTTGGGGGAGGATTTTTGCCTGTTTCAGGACTATAATATAGATTAAATTCAAGGTAATATGTTCTTGTATCCTTAGTTCATTCCCAAAGAGTGTTTCCATGAGCTACCCTTAGTTTAAAAGATCGTCGTGAGCATGAATGTGTTTGATTTCACAGAGGAGATACTGACTTAGCCGGTTTATATGGAACTGTGGAGTTAATTCTCATTTAGGGGGGATGGAAGGTGACTTGGTATCGGGATCATGCCTACAAGTAAGGCTTCATAAGTATCCTCAGGAGAGGAAACAGAACCAAAGTAGTTTGGATTGTCTGGGGATTAGGTGTGCGAGCTACCCATTTGAGGGGGGCATGGTTGGGAGGACCCATTATGGATGGGAAACCATTCGTTCTCGGGCTTTCTGTAAGGTGTCCTACATATCCTATTTTGATCAGGAATCAGAGTTCTCATCGTACAAAAAGTGTGAAAATGTTGTTATCCTAAAAAAACTATAATCCCACATGAGTCATTATTAGTGTGAGAAAAGGAGGATTTAAATTATTCAATAATGTGCATGCCTCCTCCCCAGTTGGTGGGGCAGGGAGAGCCCACAGAGTAAGAGTCTTGGGCAACGGTGGGAGAGGGCACGAAGAGATGAGCCTTTCCATGTGAAATGGAATTAAATTTCATGCATCCTGATCATGGATGATTGGGGACTTCCGTTAGTGGGAGGGACCCGAAGCACGTTTTTGGAAGGATATGAGTTTCCTCCTCACAAAAGGGGGGAGCGAACATAACCCCTTCGACTGATCGCTGTCCCTCATTGAATGGAAAAGAAAGTGATCACTCTTAATCCCGTGAAAAGGTATGTTCACATCATCATCCCAATGTTGGACTCCAAGATATCATGGGAATGTATCGTTAGAGGAATTACTGAAGTCTACACCTTTGTTGGGAGGGCCTTCATGTCTCTTCTTATCATGGTTATGTAGACACAATAGGATGCGTAGATGCACCCGATAGTCCGTTCATACAGGTTCAGTGGATTTGGAGGAGGACTTGGCCTAGTGCTTGAGGATTGGTTAGCAGAGGGATCATGGGGGACTAGACAATAATGGATGGGTGAGGTTAGATATGTAAGAAACAATACCCAAAAATACACATTTTTTGTACTAGTTTTTCATGCATGATGGGTAAGGCTCTACATACCGTAGTGGTATGCGGGTAGAAGGGACATCCACATACCGGTGTGGTACGCGGGATTGGGTATCACCAACAATGTACCAAAGTGGTACATGTCTCTTCGTCCCTCTTTAGGTTACATCTACATATATATTGGGTATGTGGTGTTGGGTTCTTTTGTGTAGTTGTATGCCACATGGGCAACCATACTAATGGAGGGTTCGCAGGGATTACCACTCGGAGAAAATTCATCCGTGAGATGTCTTTGGTTAGAATTTTATCGGTTAGGTTAAAAATTCTATTGTTATTATTCAATTCACCCATTTTATGGTTCGCGACCATCTATACCTGTATAGGAAGTGGTTCACGACTGATACTACGCCGATGAAACATGACGGAAGCAAGAGTGAAACCTCTGAGTCTACCTAAAGCTTATGTTTCCCATCCTTATCTATATCTATATCCCTCTCTACGTGTTCCCACTTTGACATTATACTATGCCCCTTTTATAGAGTATTGGAGCTATCATATCTATTGGGCATGCGAAACCTTTTTCGGAGGCCCATTGAAGCAATATTCTGACACCTGGATGACAGAGTCAACCAAGGTTTGAGGAGTCTTCAGATTATGGTAATGGTACACAGAACCCTTCCCATTAACATAATTTTCAAAATGATGGGTTTGAAGAATGTTATGCAGATAGTCTTCCATGTACAACTCCTTTAGTTGGCACGGTTCGTGGTTCGCCTTTCTCGCAGGCCAACTCTTCACAGACCAGCGGTTCACGGACCACCCCACAAACCCGGCAGTTCACAATCCATATTCTCCACTAACATTTCCCTGTGATGATATGCGTGTTACTTAAAAACCATGAAAACTTAAATTCATTCAAGTTCCTTCAAAAAATGCAACTCAATATGAGACCATTTTCCTTGATAGACTTTTAGAAGAACTTTCTTCTTTCTACGAACCGATTGTAGGAGGAATTTCTCCACTTGGCGGTATTTTTAGGACCATAAAATGTAGGTCAAAAAATTTACATAATTTTTTTTTATGAAAATTGATAATATTTTTTTTATTATATTTTAATGATATAATAATAATTTTATAGCTGGATAATGAAATTATATAGAAGTGATCTTTGAAAAAGTTACCACATTATCAGGTAACCCCTATTGGTGAATACACAAATAAATCCTTGGTTCTAGTTATTCCAAAGATTCAGAATATAGGATTATTTTGTAATTTTTTTGAAGATCTAAATGTCTTGATAGGTCTGAATTAGTGGGGGAAGGGAATGTAGTTTTATTGTGAAGAGGGAGAAGAATTATTGTAAACACAAAAAATTAAACAGAACTCGAAGTTATCCCTAACCTCATGTGGCTAGGAAATTGAATAAAATGTTTAAAGAAAATTTATGGTCTATTTAAATAACCACTACTCAAAAATAAGTTCATTTTTATAATTCTAGTCATTAACTCCAATGTTTCCCCATTTTTAACATTTTGGTTTTTATTAAGGTAACTATTTGTCTAACATAACTAAGTTTACCAATAATAATAACTAAAACTTCTATTTATTAAAATATATATACCCAATTAATTCAAAATATTTTAACTAATTTACAAAATATAAATCCCTTATATATTTGAAATAATTGTAAAATATGCGCATTTAACACCCAAAATTACAACTCTAACACAAACTGTGCTAATAATGTTCTTACTATTTTAGGTTCAATTTATTGATTATAAAAACTAAATTGGTCCACATTTATACCATATTCCATAATTATTAATATTTAAAAATAAATTGATAGAATATAGTATTTGTATTAATTTAAATTCATTCAATAAAATATAATTTATTTAAAAATACATTAATGTGACTTTTGAATATATTAAATTAGATAAATTTTTATAATTTCATCAAAAATATATAATTATGATATATTATGTTCAAATATATATATACAATTTTATTATTATTTAAAAAAATTTAGCAAAATAATTCATTAAATTTTCATCACTTTTAATATTTCTTAAAAAATTTGTTTTATTAAATTATTAAATAAGTTATCAATATGTTGGTGTTTCTTAAAATATTTAAGTTATTAATTCATCTCTTAATATTAATTATAAAATACTATGATAAAAATACACATTAATATTTTAATGGGATATGCATAAATGAAAATGTGTAGTTTTCTACATATCTGAAGGATTTATAAATGATTAGGGCAAGGATGGTTCTGTTTTTTCCTTTTTCATTAAATAACATATTATATAGGTCAACTTCCTGGAATAGTATCCCACTAACTCATACTCATTAAAAAATGGTATAGGGTCGAAATATGTGTAGCTAATGTCTTTTTGAAAATTCTCTAGGTCATTTTTCTCGTTATGATTAAACTTTAACATCGAAGTAAACAAACTTTTACTTTAATCATTATAATCATTTTTAATTACATTCTCTATTATTTTGGTTAAAAAATAATTTTATATTATAATAATATAAATATTATAATAATTCCATCTATTTATATCCATTTTTCAAATACTATTCATTGAAGTGGAAAAATCAAATTTAAAGCTATTACTGTAGAAACAGTAAGAAAGTATTGTTTTATCAAGAAAATGTCTAAATGTTAATTGATATTTTATATCTAACACCAATATAAAAGTATTAAAATGACCAAATTAGATTAATATTTTTATAATTGAGATATTTTTTACTTTAAAACCATTTTAAAATATAACTTATCCTTAATAATTATTTAAAATAAAATGCATCTGTCAATTAAAATGTAGTCGTTTTTACTATTTATGAAAAAATTAAAATTCATAAAAATATAAAATAAACTCACCTTTGGATAAATTCGAACAAATGAATCAAAATATGTTTTCTTAGAAATAAAATTCATAAAAAGAAATTTTTTTAAAATTTTGTGAACAATGAAAATGTAGAAAACTGGCTAATTAAAAATATATGTTTTTTTGTGTAAAAGAGAAATTTTTTTCATGTTTCTATCAAATCTCTTGGATGAATGTCAAAATAATTTGATGAATGAATATATCATAAAAATTGGTATGTTATATACACTTTTTTATTTGTTATTTCATGTAGTATAAGAAATCTAATGAACTCAATATTATGTATAACAGAAGCCAACATAGTGTTTCATATAAACATGCAAGCAAGAAAAATGAAATCTATTCAAAAAGAAAAATATTGTACAGTCTTGGGGTGTTTCAATATTCTTAAATATTCTAAATGATACAAGTATTAGTTGAAAAATAAATGGATTATTCTTCAATAGTTTTTCAGTAATGGTTCTGGAAAATATATTAAATTATATTAAAAACCATGAAATGTGATTTTATACAAAGAAAATATTTTTTGGAATAAATAATTTAAAAAATATGATTGAGTTATGGTTAAAACATATGTTCGAATGGATGATTTATTTTTAAAAAACACAATTAAATGGTATTAATAATCATGGTATTAATTTTTTTTAAAAACTATTATGTTATTTTTTGTAGATGTTTGTCCCATTTTTTAGATTAAGATATATTTTTACTATTTTGTCTCTTACTAAACTATTGGTTATTTAAATTTAAGGGTTCGAGATAATTTTACTTTTTTGAAGAATATATTGTTCCACTATGGTATAGTTCATGATTAAAAACGATTTGTTAAGGGAATTTTTTTTTGAATTTATGAATTCGGGATACACATACATTATTATATGATTGTATATAAGATTAATAGTGCTTGAAAAATAATATTAAAATAAATATGAAATATTAGAGTAAGGTAATTGTAAAATTAATGGTTATATATAGAATGATAAATATTTATGAATACCATAAATTACTTTTATCATAAATTCACAATTAAAATTGTGAAAATGCATTTTATTTAAGCGGTAGAATCTAACAACCCAATTTTATATAATATATTTTTCCATATAATTAATAATTATTAATTTTTGATTATTAGAAATTAAAAATTGAAATATAATAATCCATAATATATTATATATGAAAATAATAACAATAATAAATCCCATATAAATATATTATAATCATCTATAAATTCAAAAAAATATGATTAACATTAAATTATTTATTAAAATATAATTTTTCAAAAAATGTATTTGTCCTTTTTATATTGAAATGGAATTTATAAGATAAATTTATATATTCAATATTTAAAATTTCTAAAAATGTGATAAATTTTTGAGTTTTGTATGTCTAAATATTCATACATTGAATTTCTATGGATTTTATAATGAAACCAAGTTTTAGTTGAATGGTGAAAATATCTAATTTCCTAAATAATATTACACTTATATCATTATATTAATACATAATTAAATATATTTTATGAATATTTTCCAGTATAAATAAAATATATTACAATTTTTTATATATAAATTTAAAAAACTATGTTAAACTTTAAAAAAAATTGAAATTCATGTTTCATTTCACAGTGAAAAAATTATTCTGTTTTATTTAAAAAAATATTTAAAAAAATTATCAATAAAAATTATCAAAATATATTTAAATATTTATACCAATAATTCCATATTATTTGATAAATTCATGTTAATTTTTATCATAAAAAATTCATTACTAAAATTAAATTATAGACTATGATTCTGCTGAAATTGTTATTTAAAATGAATTATTTTACTAGTGTTGTGTAATTTTTGTCTTATAAATTTAAATCAAATTTTATAATTGTTTACTATAATATAATTTTAAAATATATTTAATTATATTAAAAAATATTTAATTGGTAATCAGTGCTTAGTAATACTAATGAAAAATAATTATTAAAAATAATTTTATTTCTACATAAACAATTATTTCCTCAATATATAAATTTTTTTGTTATAAAATTTCATTTCGTCTTTTTAATAATTAATATTTCAATAAAAAGAGATTAAATAAGGGTTCATAAAAAATTAGAATAAGTGTTAATATTATATCTATTGTAAAACAAATGTCACATAGGTAAAAACTCGTTACCCATGTAAAACCCAAAATAAGTAGAAGTAAATATATTAGAGTAAATTACATCAAAAATGTATAAAAATTGTGTTTAAATACTTTCTTCATAATTTATAAACCTGTTATCACCTAAAAATTTCTTATTTTTATCTTTTTGAGTCGTTTACCCAGGAATAACGTAATGATATCAAAGAAATAAAAATGGCATTACAATCATTTTATAAGTCCTTAACCTTAAAAACCACTTAAGATTGTGTTTTCTTTTCATGAAATTACTTTATTTCACATTAAGGGATTTTTTAGTTCTGTAGTTTTATAGACTTATTACAGAACTCTTATATAATAAATCCATAAAATGCAAAGTGGTAACTTCCAACAGTATCTATTTTTGTCGTAAACTATTGATTTCCAAATAAAGCTTGATCTATTTTATGAAGAATCTTCCATGATTTAACATTACTTATTTAAATCCCTTAAAAATCATTAATTAATGAGGAAAATATTTTAAAACATGGGGTGAGTATAAAAATTTAATTATGATGTATAAAAAAATTGAAACCAATAGTTCATTGATAAAAATTAAAATTCAAGAAAAGCCATTTAATGAAAAAAATTCCAAAAAATATAAATATCGTTATTTAATAAAAATAATTTAGTATACCTTTTGAAATCAAATGATTTCATGAAAACTAATAATAAAACATAAAACATTCTCATAGGTACCTTGGGGAATCAACACATTGGACCCTTATTGAACCCTTACAGAACCCATAGTGATTCTTAAACCCATACAACCAATTTCAAATAAAATTCTCTAGAGAATATATTAATTTCCATATTCATTAATGTGATATCCAGAAAAACCCGTAGTTTAAGATATAATAGGATCACCTAGCTCTATGTGGGAACACAAATCATTAATAATTCCAATGAACAAAAAAATGAAAAAAACATTCATAATCTGAGGATAGTTGTTATACTCCTTTGAAATTAATTTTTAGATATAAATATACCATTACAATTCAAAAATCCCATTTTTAATGAAAAATAGTCCTTCCTTTTGGAAAACCAATTTCAATACCAAAATTGAAAATAATGAAGTGTTATTAATTAAGAAAACATGAATTGTTAAAATTTAATCCTACATTAAAGTAGAGGACATGGTGGTGTGAAACTCATTTTCTCTATGTACATTAAGAATAGAATATTCCTTTTTCATTTTTCAAAACATTTCGTATAAAAAACAAGAAAATATTCGTTTTGGAAAACATTATAATGAAATTTAATAAAGAAATTAAATTTCATTTATAAACCATTTATATCTATAAAAATATATATTTAACATAATATATAAAATTTGGAAATGGAATTAATATTTGAAAATTAAATCTTTAAACACTCAAAGAATCCCATACCACTTTGAATATATAAATCATAATCCCATTGAATGATTAATAGTTATTTAAAAAATTATATAACATGATAATTGAAAAAATATATTGAAACAATGTCAATGGGGAATTATATAAACCTATAAAAAGGGTTCATATAACCATTGAATACCATAATTAAATGCAGTTAAGATGAAATCCCTTACCATGAGTGTGACTTGTCACATGTGTCGATGTCTTCCTGAATAATTAAAATTTGTTAATAATATACTTTCTTCAGTTCCTTTTTTTAGTTTATCATCAATTTTATTTCACTAATTACAATTTTTTAAATAGATTCTTATATAACTATTTCTATATCAATTTTTTTGATCATATTCGATTTAGGTATCAAAAACAACTTCGGTTGTTCAAATATGGTCAATGGGGTCAATGTATAAACATATACCAAATAATAATCATGATATAATTATCATATTTATACATATATTAATCTTTTAAATCTAATATCAATGGATAGTTTTCAAAAATGAACCTATGGTACAATCATAGAGATGGTAGGTTATATATACGAATTAGTAACATTCCAATATTTTAATGATCATTATGGAAAGAGGGTAAGAAGTATTTATCTCTATATAATGATAATTATATAATATATACAGTATTATTTATCCATTTATACTTATATAAGGAATTATATTTATTTAAAATTAATCACATAACATCATGGAGGCGATTGTCCACACATCCATGAAAACGTTTTAACTTTTTTAGTGTGTGAAAGTGTAATAAAGAAAATGATTTATTATATTGCCTAAAATATAAATTTTTAATTGAAAATAATATATCAATTATGTAGAAAATATATATTTAATTACACCCATCCTTAATATATTCCATGAAATGTGTGATCATATCACATCACTTTGAGGATACAATCAATTTTGAGAAGGCGGTAATCCACACGTCCACAAACGACGTTATTGTATTTAAAAAAAATGGAAATTCTGAAGGTATGTGTATCTAATAATTACATAATAATTATTAAGTTAAAAATAATATATATATATATATATCAAATAAAAACCTTTTTCCCATAATAATTCCAAATGACGAGCGGTGATAATGGAAAAACAAACGACATCGTTATGTGAGGCGGTAGGTCTCCACACAGAAATGATAATTCTATTTCTCGTTTGATTGTAGTGTGTTTACCTGATAGTTTTAACCATAAAATTACTATTTATAAAAAAATTAAAGGTAATTATTTTATTTAATGAATATAGAATAAGAATAAATGAAGTTGTGGATAATGAAATTATACATAAATGGATGATGATGAATGTTACCTCTACCTTATGTAAATCCATTTTTAGGCACCAAAGGGCTTGATTTTTTGGATTTATGCCCAATATTAGGACTATTGGACGAATTGAGGGATTTAAGGACCTTATTTGGTAAACTTATGAATGATATCAAGGGCTTTAGTTGTGGGAATAAAGGGAAGGGTGAGTTCTTTTTACAGAGGAGGGGAGTGGCATTCATAAATTTTTTTGAAGGGAAACTCCACCCATGTTTTCCCTTATAAATCGGACACTATTATGGTAAATAAAAGATCCCAGATAAGATAGGGTTTAAATAAAAAAATCCAATTTATTTTTCAGAAGATTATTTGTCATTTTGGCTACTATGGTTAATGTATAGTCCCCTGTTAAGCTATGTTTCCTCTTAGTTGTTCTAATTAATTTTAATTCCTTCAGTAATATTTTTTTCAGAAAAAAATGGTTTCCATATTAGAAATTATAAATTATTATTATTAAAAATATTAAATAAAATATTCAAAATTCTATTCAATGATGTGGTGGAAATTTATTTAAAATTATTCACACAGACAAGACGACACAAAGAGTTTTTAATGTAAAAAATAGTCAAAATATTACTATCTTTTTATATCTAAATTCAATGTGAAATTATTTATAATAATTTAAATTGTATTTAATGATATAAAATTGAACTAATTATACATTAAAAGAAATTAAAAAAATAATTTTACTAAAAAAATAAATTTGATGAAAAATTAGTTTTGGACTCAAATTTAGTATTATTCAATATTAATCAAAATGTCAATTTTATAAGAAAAATAACAAAAAACAACCCAATGTAAATATATATATATATATATATATATATACTTTTCTTTATTGATATAAAAATTAAAAATGATTCAATAATTATATTTAAATGAGGATCTCCATTAAAAGGGGAAAAACTATCTTCTAAATATATTGATCTTTTTTAGAGTTAAAGTTGAAATTATCCTGATTATAAGACATTGAAATTTGATATATTAATGTAAATAATTAATAATAATGGGGAAATATAATATAGTTATTCCTACTCATTTCCTTTGATATAAAATACTTGTGATAAGTATCACTAAATATAATAATACTAACAATATATTATTTTTTGTTATAACTTAATATTTCATTAAACATATGATTTCAGTGAAACTCATTGTTGAATTTCATATAACATATTCTAAATGATATCTATTTTAAGTTAAAATACCTATCTAAAACATAAATATTAATAAATATGAAAAACTCATATTATATCATTAACTGGGATGTTAAAACCTCCCCCTTCTGAATATTAAATCCTTGTAATTTTATTCAATTATCGAATAAGTGGGGATATTTTTCCCTCATTGCATTTTGGGATTCCCATATTTCCTCTTAAATCATATACTGTTTTCATAAAAACTAAAACAAATGAATCATTTTATTCCATTAAACTTTATCTCTATAGTAAAACTTGGAATTTTAGTTCCTCATAAGACATATTCCTTTCCAACTGAACTACTTCTTGGATAAAAACATGAGATGAATACGGTATAGACACTCTAAACATTAGAATGTGAAGTATATGGTGTACCTATTATAAACTTCATGGTAAGGCCACATGATATTAAATTGATCCTATATTATCCTCAACATAATAATTTCCATTAGGAAACTTTTATGAGTGCATGATCACCTGCCTTTAAAGAATGATCTTTATTTTAGTCATTCGTATAAATCTTCATCATGCTCTAACCTTTTCTCATTTTCACTAAATCACAAAAACATTATCATCCATTTTCTTTAAAAAATCTAGTCCCATCAACATTATTTATCCTACAGAAACGAAATAAACTGGTGTATAATATGTCTTTCCATATAATGCCTCTATAGGTTCCATCATTACAGTGGAATAAAACAATTATTATAATAAAACATAGCTAAATAATGATCTTTATCCCAAAATATCTGGAAATCCCTTGAGTAAGAAAGAATTGTATATTCCATGGTCTAAATTATCAACTCAGACTACCACTTATATTGAGGATGAAAACCAATACTGAAATTTAATTCATAACCTAACGACTTATAATGTCCTTTCTAAAAAATTTATGTGAACCTTGGATCATGGTCCCATACAACGGAGGGAAGAAATATAAGTATCAAAAAATAAATTTTAGATACATTCTAGAAAGTATCTATAAATACATTGTATCTCGAATGGGAGAAAAATTTGTAGATTTATTTAGTCGATCAATAATAACTGAAATCAAATTATTACCATGAGAAGACTTTGGTAACCCAATTACTAAATCCATTGTTTTATTCTCCCACTGTCACTATGGGACTATAAACTGTTGATATACCCCCTTTAGTAACTATCATTATACGTTAACTAATTAAAATGTTAAACACATCATTGTAAATATTGAAATTTCTCTGTTCATTCCATCACACCAATAACACTCTTGATAATCTCTGTACAACATAGTACTCCCAGGATGAATAGAAAATAATTAACTATGAGTTTCATGAAATAATTATTTCCTAAAATATTAATCTCAAGGCACGTATAATATTTTCCTAAATCATAAATATCCTCCTAAATCAATATTTAAATTATGAATATACTATTATTAATAGATCTTACCTTTTCCTGCAATTATTGATCAACTTTCTAAGCCCTCTAAATTCTATCTGAAAACATTGAATGCACAAAAACCTGAACCAAAACATATGTTATCCTAGCATCCAAAACATCTAAGAATAAATTCATTAAATCATTAAAAAATGGGTCTTGTTCCAAACATAACATGGTTAATGTAATATTACTTTTTCGAATCAATGCTTTAGCCACCTTGTTTTCTTTTCGAGGATAATAATGAGTCGTGAAATCATAATCATTAATTAGTTATAACTATCTTATCTGACTAAAGTTTTATTAGTTCTATGTGAATATATATACTTCAATCATTTTTTACTATTATATATTTCACACACTACCAAATAAAAATGACGCCTACAAATTTTTGAATAAAAATCATATAAACTAATTCTATATCATGTGTAGGGTAATTCCACTATTGCGGTTTCAACTAACATAAATCATGAGAAATTACTTTACCATTATCCTTTAAGAAACAACCAAATATTTCAATGACCCATCATTGAATATGATCACCATTTATGCTATCCAAGGACAAAAAAGGATCATTCAATAATCGTTTTTCAATTCCTAAAAACAATCATCATATTCTTTTATCAAGATAATATTAACACATTTTAGAGTTAACATATATAGTTGGCTAGAAAACTGATAAATTGTTTCATGAAACCTTCATTAGTGACCCACTAATCCTAGAAAACTATTACTATCGGTCATATTCATGTGTCCTGGTCATTCTTCAAAAACATATGTATTAGCATGATCCATAGTTATGACATATTTAGATACAATGTCACCATTGAATGAAATTAATTCATTCTAAAATTCATGCACGATAATTTTTTTATAAAATTTAATTTCATTTCTGGTATAAGAAATAACACATAGACACCATTCATATTTATCATGACTTTTTTATAATAGAAAAATATAATCAATAAACACGAATAAAATCATATCTATGTATTAATGAGAAATTAAATTCATAAGGTATATGAATACATCATGATAATTTTATAAACAAAAGAAAATAACAATAAATCCATAGTGGACTTATATTGTTTGCAAAAAATCTTCAGAATGTCATCTTCCTTCACCTTCAACTGATGGTAACCCCGACCTCAGGTCAGCCCTCGAAAAATATTGTGGTATGTGGATCAAATCAAAAGTACATAAATATATGGAAAAGGATAAGTTTTATTAATAGTGATGTTTTAAAATGAACTATAATCAAATAATATTATCATTGATCAATCTTTAATTCTAACAATCAAAATACTATCACCCCACGGTGAAGTTCAAGGTCAGATGAAACGTTTTTCTATTAAATTCTTCAATTTCATTTTAATCTTTAAATGTTCTTTCGAATCCATTCGCTAAGGGGGTATATAAATATGATTACTGTCATGAACTATTTCAACATTAAAATCAAAATCTCTATTATAAAATAACAAAATGATAATTATCCAAAAAACATCATTTTATTTTTTCACTATTGGAACATCACTATTTTGGAAAATTTTATTATATTTGACAATATGAATTTGGTAACATTCATTTCCATCTGTAAAAAATTTCACCGCATTGTGTTCAGTTATCAATGGAATGAAAGCATGAAATAGAACTTTCATAACACTAAAATCTATCTTATAATGATAAACTAAATTCCAATCCAACATAAGAATGACATCAGACTCTACTATATTCGTTTCAATAGGATTTTTTGGATTGAACATCCCACTAATGACAATAGGAACATTCCAAAGAATCATTATCTCTTTAATACTTCCACTATGAGTATTTACAAAAATTTCTACAATAGTTTCAATAGGTTATATTCCTAATTTATTTAAAAAATTCTAAAAAATGAAATATTGTGATGATCTAGAGTCATATAGGGTATTGGAAAAATTTGAAAATAAAAGTAACATACATGTAACCACTTCATTTGATGGAACAACATAAACTATAGTAGTTGAAAATAACCTCTCTAAACCATTCTATTTCGATCATAAATACTTTCATCCAATTAAAACGAACATCAGTCATGAATTAAAATAACAACCCATATCATTATAGAAAAAACATATTACCATCAGATGACTAAAAGTTAAAACATTCATTGATTCATAATGAATATTTTACTTGTAATCACGACCAATGTTTCTAAACATTCTACATTATTAATAGATCCCTACATTTATAATACATTTTCCATGATATTGATTACCACACATACTATAATATTGGAATATCATTTTCTGATATCCATATTTATTTCTTTCATGTTTCCCCTTCGGATTCCATATTTACATCTTCATACATTCATCATCAAGAGGCACATCAGAGTAATAAAAATCCATCTCAACCTTCTCATCTTAAAAAAACATAACCCTAGATTTAAAATCCCCACATGAAAAAATCACATCATTGATATAGATTCTATCTTTTCAAAAACTAATTATTTTTCTATCTGCATCCTAAAAATTATTTTCCACATACATGTCCAATATATAATAGATTCCTTCATATTTTTCCAAACAATATTAATCTTATTTCCTCCATTGAATAATTTTTTTTAAATTTGGATTTGATCAAAATTTCGGAAACAATTCCGAAAGAAAAATTCCTTAAATGTTTACAATTCAATAGAATGAAGATCATTATTTTTTATGTAATTTTTAACCATATACCACCATTGGTAATGTTCAACTACAAAACAATAAATTTCAAGGCTTAAAATTTATTGAAATGTCCAAACCATCATAAGAAATTTCATTTCTAGAGCTTTACTTCCTCATTAAGTAAACACACAGTTAGATGATACTATAAATGATGGGGGATTTTGTTCTATAAAATGATTCACTGTCATTATATTCCTATGTGGTAGATCTTGTTTTTATCTTTCATGGAAACCACCATCATAATATGTCACTTAAAATGAGAAATTAATGAAACAAACCATTATATTTCACTTCCAACCATCATATTTTGCTGATTTAGAATGATATTTTCCACTTGGTTCCTTCCCAGTAGATATTCCTTGATTCCTCTCTGGGAAATCATTTGAAAAACCATAATTTGATGAAGAAATATGGAAATTTTTCTATGATATATATTTATTACATAACCATAAATTATACTTATATATTTAAATTCTATTAAAACTATCCTAATCTCTAATGTCATAAAAACCATCAAAAGATACCAACTATAAGGCCCCGACTGTAAATGTTACGTAATCTGTAGTTTTAGTTAGGAAATTAAATTTTTTCAAATAAATGATATTCTTATGATTACTGTATTAGATATTTAATCCATAAAAAATTCATATAAACCATAAAATATAATGTGGACAGTTCCAAATAGTAACTATTTTCCCTATATACTGAATATTTTAAAATAGAGTATGAACTATTTAATGAAAAACGCATTGTGACTTTTAGCAAGACTTATTCCAATCCCACAAAAATAATTAAATATTATGAAATAAATTTAAAATAATGGGATAAGAATAAAAATTTCAATAAGGGATATAAAAAGAAGAAAACAATTAGTCTGTTGATAAACATTAATACTCTTGAAAACCCCTTTCTTGATGTCATAACATTTTTTCCAAAATGAAAATATCATTATTTCATGAATATAATTTATTTTACATTTTTAAATGAAATTATTTCATGAAAAAGAATTATAAAAAAATTAAAACTAATGCACTCACCCTTGTACATCACCACATTTAACCCTTTTAGAACCCATTTAGATTTGAATAACTATATAGCCAACATCCAACAAAATTCTATAGATATTATAATGAGTACCCAATTCACTTGATGTAACATCCTAATGTATTTTAAATGGAATTTACTTCTAATAAATTTTCATTGAATTATAATCACATTGATAAGTACAATTACATATAATCATACTAAATACTATGCGACCATTAAACATAATTTTTCCACTTTTGTGATTTGAATTTTAAAAATCTGACATACACCTTTGTGTTCAGGGTTTTTTTAAGAGTCTAATATAACAATATTAATTTTTTGTTAACAGTAACATTCCCATATGAATAGTAATGCTACCCTTATGAATAGTAATCTCACCCATGATATTATATATATAGTATTTATGTGAATGTATGATGTACTAATGTTTTGGAATAAGTAAATAAATGTTTCAAAAACTCAATTTTTCAAGTAAATTATTTTTTAAATTTAAAATTAAATTATTCATATTTATAAAATTATTTTTTGAAAAATGAAATTCATTTTTAGATTAAATGCTTCAAAAAAAATTCTGTGTAATTTTTGATATTTTTCAGAAATACGCGAATTTTTTATGAATAGTGATATAAGATAATTTACCGTATATAAACATTTTATGTTAAATACACGAATCCTGACCTCGTGGATAATATAAGCCCAATTTTTTCGAACTCACATGCTCATGTTACTATTTTTGGTCATTTAATTTTCACTCTTTCTGGTCTTTAGGGGAATTAGTAAACAAATGAATTAAATATTAAGAAAACCCTCATCCCCTCCACTATAAATAACACCCTTCACACCGTCACTTCCTCACCCCTCTCAATCTTAAATACATGTTCAAAATCATACCAAACACATTCCCTATCCCCTCCCCCACTTAAAAGAAATTTGGTTTTAATAAAAAGTCCAATACAAGGTTCCTTAAGAAGGATTCAAGAGTTAATTTCCCCTCTCTCTTTTCCTTTAATTTCCTTTGAATTTCATGTTCTTTTCTTAATCTACCCCCACCTATCTTCATCCAAATATTATATTGAATCAAGTATCTAACATATAATGGAATGTTATGATAATAATTGGATAATATATCATCCAACCACATTCTCCTCTTTTTTTTATTTTAAAATGGAAATCATTGTTTGTGAGGTGTTAATTTATCACCTTCAAGAACGACATGTTTTCTTTTTATGTTACCGCATTCAGATCTGGTCCAAAAAAAATATTTTTGAACCAGATTATATTACATTAATTATTTCCTATATTATTTTTTAGAATTAATATAAGTACATATTAAAAAATTATTAAACTAAACAAGTTCGTTGTGGTCGAAATACCACCCGAATTAACCCAAATGATCATCATTAAATTATTATATAATGATTCTTTCTCATGGTTTATAAATAATATCTATAAGATCATTTAATTTCCTATAACATCATAAATAAAATATTATTACCATTATGGGTGTTTATCATCATTTTAAATGTACTTCAAGTGATAAATACAAGTGAACCGTTCAATAAAACAGTAAAACAAACATTCTCGAACAATGAATTGAAGCACTATAAATCGTCAAAAAAACATAAATAAATATAATTAAACCGTAATGAATATTATTAATTTATAAAAGATTATGGTATTTTTAATTAATTAATCTATCATTGTTATAAAAGACATTAAAGTGAATAAATCTTTCGGATACAAGGTAAGTGGATGTTCTTGTACCCAACTCTCATTCTTTGGGCTTCCCATCTTTCAACTCATTTTTAGTATAGAGATACATAAGAATAATTTACTCATCCTAATCATAACTATTTTGGGATATAAATGTTATTTAATTGAGTGTATGGAAAACCAAATGTTCTTCGAAATGATCCCTCATTACAAATAAACACCCTCTTTTTACTTCTCAAATATTGTTTCTACTTCACTCATCATTGATTTTTCTATGTCAATAATGTTATCCACTCATTATTTTGGGAGCCAAATGTTTATGAATTTACTATTTATGATGTGAGAACCATCCATTTCTATGGGTTATTTATTGTTGATTTTTGACATATGTTCTATGTGGAATGCATGATAATGTGAATGTTGTGGTGCGACGAGTGCGCCCGTAATTATATATTGCAATAAAAATGTTTTGATGTGATGGGTTCACCCATAATTTTATAGTGCTCCAATGCATTGGGTAATGTGATGAATCTCATCAGTTAAAGGGAAATAATGTATTAACATAATGCTAGTATTTTTCATAACTATGTGTTGAGGTTTACCACTAAGACATGATGTTTAATTTTTATGCAAGACCACATTTCAATTCTATTATTAATTATTCCTCTCATTTTCATGATCCTTTTCTTATGATATGATTATGCTCAACCATTATTATATTGTTCATATATAACATATTATGGGGACTTTATCTCAACTCTTAATGATGTATATCCTCAGATGATTATGTGTACTAATGAGTTTTCACGGGACTATAAGAATATGGAGAAGCATCGATTAAATAAATGTTTACATTTTATATTGTAAATGTTATGTATGGTAATAGTTTTCTCAATAAAATAAACCAATAGATCCTTGATAAGTAATGTTTTTATATTTTTTATCACTAAAATAATTTAAATTTAATGTTAGAAAATTAGGGTTTTTATAGTTGGTATTAGAGTAATGGTTTACTGAACTTGGGAATTAGGATTAGTAAGCCCTAGAGAAAACATCTAGTATTAGACTAAGAAAAAATATGCACACATGAAGATGTTGTAAACATAGGTATCCCACAAGATATTATTTTAGTGTTAATTTCACAAATGAATAATTTATTCATGACTCGATGACTTATGTTTTGTTCCAACCTTAACTATATTAAAAGATTTTCGGAACCAGGAGAAACTAGGCGAACAACCCATGTGAGGGACAATGCAGCAATTTCCCGAATGACATCCCCAAAGCCTTCTGAGGTGTAGATCAAAACATCATGGGGATGAATACCAAGCTATCTCAGGTTATTAATAATAACACGAGTAATGGGGAATTTCCTCCTTAACCTTAGAGGGAGCAGCTTGATATCTAGTGTTTTGTGTGGCAATGACCACCGACATTTAGTGGATCTTCTGATCCACTAGGTGCTGAACAGTGGGTCAAGTCAATGGGGAAGATCTTTTCCGTGCTTCACTATTCTAATACATATAAGGTGACTATAGCTATTTATCATATAGAAGGATAGGTTGATCAATTGTGGGATTTGATTAAGAACACCAATAAAAGGATACAAATTGAAGAGATGGAATGGGAAGACATTAAGATCATGTTTGTTAATAAGTATTTTCTTTAAAATCTTCATACAAAGATGGAGAGAGAATTCATAAAGCGCCAAAAAAGGAAGGATAATCTATCAAAACCTATGAAGCGAGTTCCACAAGGATTTCATGGTATGATTTGGGATTTGTTATCAAAAATGATAGTAAAATTGATAGATTATTTACTGGATTAAAACCACACCTTTGAAAGGATCAAGTAATTCGAGACATTTGTAGCTATGAAGATATTTTTTTATGTGATATCAATGTGGAGATGGAGTTTTTATAATGGTACCATGGCTTCGTTGATATGAAAATAAAAATCGTATTTCATGCTGGAGGATCTAATGATAAAGGGTGGAAGAAAACTCAATGACCCACATGAAAAAATGTGGGAATATGCATCATTAGAACATCCTTAAAGGTATGGGGAAAGGATTCAAGTGTGGGAATGAAGGACATCGTTATGAAGAGTGTCAAAAAGATATGGGAAGGAAGTATAATGTGGTGGAAGAAAGGATATAACCACCCATGTTCTAATGCTATAAATATAGGGATCAAGGGAACTGTGAAAGCCAGTGCACTAAATGACGAGTCCTTGAGGGTAATCTTCATCTGCAGCCACCAATTCCAAAGGAAAAATGGAAGGATTATGTCACCACTAATGTGGAAGTGGAGAAAGAAAATGATTTCTTACAAGGTACACTTCATTTTCACTCAAGAATGGAAAAAGCCTTATTTGATTCTATTTTTATGCATTCCATTATATCTTGAATGTTTTCTAGAACTATACAATTGAAAACCCAAAACCATGTGGTAGAGATATCTATAAAACCACCAAGGGGAGTAATAATTGCAACCCATGTTTTTGAATCTTCTCTTATTTCCGTATGTGGGAATATTCTTCCAAAAAATATCATGATACTTCCCATGGTGGAATTTGATCCTATAATGGGAATGAATTGAATCTCACTTTCTAGAGAACATATAAAATTTCAGGAAAAGGAAATATATTTTCATAATACTCACCATTCAATTATCTTATAGAAGTATAAATAAGATTCTGAATCTCCTTTTGAAAATCAATCATTGGAGTGAGTTTCGATTCCATATGAAGAATAATACATACACCAAATGGCTGAGTTAAAAAAAAGTTCCAACATTGCAGAAATGCCCATCATGAGGGAATATGGGGATGTTTTTCTCGATGTGTTACCTGGACTTCTGTTAGATAGTGAGGTAGAGTTCTCAATAGAACTCATACCAAGAGATACTACTATCTAAAAGTGTCTTTATAGGATTGATCATATCGATCTGGAAGAGTTAATGAAGAGGCTCCATGACCATTTTGACAAAGGGTTCATGTTAGGTCCATAAGGTGGAATACCCTGAGGGGGTGTTCAATCAAGTTATGACAGATTAAAACTTCTTCCCTTTTGGATATTTTCCCATTGTTAAAAAAACTCAAATCTATCTACCTCTCATAGGAAATGAAACAAAAATAAAATAAAGACCATAACGGTGGAAAATTCATTATCATTGTGCACGGTAAAAATATGACATTCCTATATCATTTTCCAAAACTATCCTCATAAAACATAATAAATGATTCATTTTTAATACATTTTAATGAAATAAAAAATAGTCATAAATTTTCCTTTATAATTATTTTATGTATATATAAATTAATTTGTGAAATATTATTATGAATATTGACAAGGAGAAAATATTTTAATATTAAATCTTCAAACATTCAATGAATACCTATAATGGAATAGAACAATCAGGTCCATTACATTGTGATAAAATAGTGTTTAGGTGTTATGGGGGTCCTGGTGGATCATTCCAATTGTTTTCCAATTTTCCATTTTTCCAATGGTGAGTTCGAAACATAAGGTGGCAATGGTAGGTCATGATGGTATGTCACAATTGGGACTCGAAACAGTGCATCATGCACTGGTAGCTTAGAATGGTGAGTCATTAACAATGGTTCACTAGTGGGGACTCACAATAGTGACTCATCTAGAAGCAACTCGCAATAGTGACTCATCCAGTGGTGATACCCCACTGTGACTCCTCTATAGATGACTCATCCAATAGTGACTCTTCTAACTGTGACTTGTCAAATGGTGACTCATCCAACATTGAATCTTCCAATGATGACTTGTAAAATGGTGAGTCATGCAATGGTAGGTCACCTAATGGTGAGTTTTCTAATGGTAGTTCATCCACTGGTGATTCATTTTGATAGTTTGAAAATTTTCTGGGTTTTCCAAGTTTTTCATGTTTCACCCATTTAATGTATTAATTGACATAAAATGAGTTTAAAATTAGATTTATGTGTTTTTTCTTTGATTTAAAAGAATGTAAAAAATACATTTAAATTATTAATTCTTAAAGTCTTTTACATAGTCAGAAAGCGTAGTATTAATTTTGACCCTACATTAATGGATTTTGAAACTGTTTCTTCTATTGATACCTGATCTTCCATTTCCAATGATGAGATACATTCTCCATTTTCCATTTTCCATTTTAATTTCTACCGAGAGTTCTTAAATCAATTATTACTTGAGGATTCGTGAATTTTTGGTTCACCATTGGATCAAATTTCCTTGGAGTATTATACACACATTGTTTGGCATAAGAATGGGGTGATGATCGCTTGTTTCTTGAGGTAGGTATTCCATCATCTACCTTTTATTTGTGTGTCATGGAGGTTATGTGTATGAATGTTTTCCATGTAAAGGCAGTTGAATACTAATTTAATCAATAAAACTAAATTTTCTTTTAACCAATAAATAGGGGATATTAAAAATTGGAACATTCTTCTTCATTGTGGTTTACTGATATTGTGACTTGTTTTGGCACTATGGATACTGAAAATCAAGGTTGACAGTGGTCTTTTTTTGTGCACTCGGGATGACTTGTGATGGATTGTTTTTATCATGAGTTGAATGACTATATATATGTAATTGGTTAAGCACATATACATAAAAAAATAAATGGATTTCATAGGATAATACTTTCTGTGTGATAACCAATGAATTATAAAAATGTAATTAATGAATGAGTGTTTTTTAAATCTAAATATTCCCTTCCTTGTTTTGGGTGGCTATGTGTTGTGTGTGGTTTTTTTCTATCTTGTTACTTGTGTGGATGTCTGTGTCAGGTTTGATAGAACAAATGTATGGTGGAGTGGTATGAGTGGAGTAATTATTTTTGAGGTTTAGAGATTAATAGATTGTGGAATGGATGGGTAGTGTTTGAGTAGTGGGGTTGCAAGTCCGAGTTGTAATATATTTATATTACTCGGTGTAATGGTTGTGGTGTTGTTAAATAATGGGGATACTAGGTTTGTTTGTTATTAAATTTGTTTTCGAGTTTGACTATGATTTTGCGGATTTCTTATGTAGAGGATGGATTGCGAATAATGACATTGAAGAATATTGATGGTAGTGGTTGTCATGGGTGTTAAACGGAATGAAAATACGAAGTGGGATGTTTCTTTTGTTTCTTTTTCCAATGTATAGTTTATGATGTGTGTCTTGTTATAAGATTTCATTGGTATTATGCCAGGTAGGGATAGAATGAATAATTGTTTTTCTTAATAAATAATTGTAATTTGTTAAATGAGTTTGATAGGGGTATGTTTTTAGTTATGGATTGTTGTGAAGAGTCATTCATTTATAAAAATACAATTTAATTTTACTCCTATTAATAAACAAATTTAGAGGTAGTAGGAAAGATGGTTTTGTGGTATATTTATTTGTTTGGGAAGAACCCATAGGCCTGGATTGAGTGTTTGATACTAAATATATATAATTGTATTATCATTGTTTTTTTTTCTATATGCACCCCTCCCAAGTTGAGCACTATGTACCGAACACCCCCATTATCATGTGGGAGGGTGAATTTTCCCATCATATTTGTGGGAGGACAGATGGATGGTTCTGGGATCTTCCCTACTCCATCTTATTTACATTTTTACCCTACAATTCAGTGAACAGGTGGTGGTGAGATTGTGTGGACAAGGTGTTTATAATAAAGGTATTCTTTACCAGGTGTCTATGGGATCAGGTGTAATGTGCTTCCAAGATGTCTTCAAGATAGGATATGGTTTTGACATATGTGTCTACGAGTGGGATGTGGATTGGTTGTGGCCCGGGTGTGTACAGGAGGGATGTGGTGACCCTCATATTCCCATGTTATGGGACTAGATTTGAGGCCTAGGAGCATGCAGGTGGGTTGTGAAATTGGGCTTGTGGAAGAGTATGGAAGCTCCATGACATTGTTTAGGGTATGAGTGGTTAACTAGTGGGAAGTGGCGTGGGGGATAGAAAATTTGATGTTATTATTATATTACATTACCTGACTTGCGTTATTTGGTGAGTGTTACTTGGTTAGGTGGGGATGGATATTATTCCTTGGTAGGTGCTTTGGTTTTTTGGTGTTTTCTCACAGGGGCATTAGTATGCTTCTCCCACTTGTGAATGAGAGACCTTGGTTTTCCAACTGAGTATACTTGTATGATCACCGTATGTATATAAAATTATTTTTAGGTTTCAAGGAGTACTACGTGGACTGTGATGGGAATTACTATCTTAGAATTTGGGATAGTTACTCTGCCTCAACAAAGCCTTGTTTTGGGTATTTAAATTGGAGAATCTTATTCTGTTGATGATATATTTTAAACATGCATATTGGATGTTTTTTTATATTTAATTAATATATATGTATATTGTTGAATTGTTTTGTGGTTGATACATCTTTTCTCCTGATTTTGGTTATTATAAAAGGGTAATGACCCCAATTTAATAGATTTTTATACCCTTCATGTTGTTCACCACCATAGGGTCTACTGGACATGGTACTTAGGGGTCATCATCATTCTTTCTCCACTGCCATCTTATGAGGGTAATATTTCGAGGTAGGGGATCATGAATAAATTTTATCAATATTCTGATGGTTGAGATATCAGATGGTTTTTGGAGTTACACATAGTATGGACATCATGGGTTTGTTAGGTAATATTGTCATGTGATCTTTTATCATGTCATCAGCTAAGGAAGACGGGATGGGACACATAATTTTAGGGCACCCATAATCCGATGCAATGACTCAGATTCTACAGAATGACCAAGTGTTCTTAAACTATTTTTAAGGTAGTGACCCTAGTAAAGGTACATGCATCATAATGACTTGTGTTCTAGTTTGAATTTGGTATGTTAGGAAATTTAAAATAAGTAAGAAATTAAACTATGTAAAATTAAATCATAATTAAAATTCCATAATACACATGCTTATGAGTTCATTGATTACCATTCCAGTTATGTAACCATGTTTTCATCCATGTGTACTGTAGGAAGTTAAGGTTCAACAGGCTGACACAGTAGATTGATGGAGGATTGATCGAGAAGAGGAGGATGTTCAGTTGTAGAAGATTCAATTTTGTCTACAACTAAACTCTCTGGGAATATATGATGGGAGAATTTCGTACATAGAGTTACAGAGCTAGCTTGAGGAGTTTGTGATCAGCTTTATTTTGATCATGTCTCCAATGGAGTACTGGGTTCTTCTAGAAGTGATCAAGATGTGGGGATATGTGCATTAGTTGTCGATATTATACCTTGTAGAGATTAAATATACTGATGTTTTGTAGGCTGATTATGAGATGGCGTTCTAAGATGATTTCCTTTCATCCACCATAAAGGCCGAGAAAAGGCAGGAGTTACTCTCCCTTCAATAATGAAGAATGTTGGTACAAGATAACAGGATAATGTTCACAGATCTCCATCAGTTTACTATGTATATCTTTTCATATGAGGAGTCTTGTGTGTGATGCTTCAAGGATACACTTCATACTTTTCTCCAGTATGTGGTTAATCTCATTACCTTACTGACGTAATTTGTTGTCCATAAGAAGGTCGATATAGTTGATAAAATTCACATTCGAGGTGGTTTACCATGAGAGGGGGTCTACTAATGTTATTATATGGGAATGGCGGCCAGCAGTAGGTCTCAGTAGCCATGTCCTTCCAGGTTTCATCTACATGGGAGTCAACCTTTGTAGTTTATGTTTCGGTCTTCAGGTCCTCATGATTTTCCCATGAACTTGGGACATAGTTATTTATGTTGTGGATACCATGTACATCTTTAGAGTTAGTTCCCAAAACTCGTTCGAGCTTAGTATGGTGGAGGTGGGATGGTCATGCACCCGCCTCAGCAGTAGTTTTCCGTAGGGTTGTTCCAGTAGCTTGGATAATAGGATCATGATACACTGAGGGGAGACAGAGTATATAGAGACTAACATCAGGTTGTTCCTCTGGGACCTCTATGTGGTGTAGTTTAGGAGGTGTTCTTTAGTAGACTCTAAGAGAAGGTGGACCTAATTAGTTTCTTGCCGCTAATCCCGCAGTCCCATCGGGGCTAGTGATCGTTCGAGTAATGATCAGTTTGTATAGTACTCATTATTGTGATTAGTATGATTCCAAAGATTCTCACTCCTTTGATGAAATCTGTATATCCCATGATCTAGGAATATATGTATAGTGTCTTCCAGTTCCCCGGTTGTTGAGTATGTTCGTCTGAGGTTATACAAGATTTTTTTATATATGATGGGGATGTAGACTGATGATGGGGCTACATCAGTCTCATGTGAATCTTTTCTTGCTATAGATTCATTCATACAATGTTATCCTTAGCATCTACTAGTTGTATTTTTTCATGCTATAATCTATTTTATCTAGGGGAGAGTTGTGTTTTTAGACTTGGATGTTCCACGTGTGGATTTGTTTCGTGATCAGAATTCCTAGGTGGGCATTCGGTGTATGGAGCCTCTTATTTTCTTTTTTTCCTAGATGTATAAGGAATCAGAGTATGTAGAGATGTTTGACGTTCCAAATGTTTTCTTGGGAGTTCGTGGATGTCTTCCCTGAGGAGTTTTTGACTCTACACCCTTGATACGACGTTGAGTTTGGGATAGACTTATAGCCTAGTGCTTTTTTGATTTAGTTGGATCCTAATCAGATAACAAATTCAGAGCTACAGGATCTGAAGATTTAGATTGATTATCTAATGCAGAAGGGTTATATTCAAACCATTATGTCTCCATGGGCTGCTCTAGTCCAATTTTTGAAGAAGGCTATTGGTGGTTTATGGTTTTGAATAGACTATTAGATGTTGAATGAGGTAATGGTAAAGAACATTTACGCTCTCCCAGGGATATATTATTTTTTTACTGACAAAGAATAGAATTTTGGTTCTCTAAAATTTATCTACGTTCTTGATATCATGAGTTATGGGTGATAGAGGTTTCTATTTTGAAGACTTCCTTCTGGTGAAGGTATGGGATCCTCAATTTCATGCTTATGTAATTCTATGTTATGAACACACTAGCTTTGTTCATGGGACACATGAACTGCATTCTCAGTGTTCTCCTATTCTAATTCATTGCCGTATTTGTTGAAGAAATTATGATCTACTCAATGTTAGTGGAGGAGAATACTGAGCATTTTCGAGCTGTCTTAGAGGTTCATCGATGCACCTAGCTCTACGGAATGTTGTCAAAATTCATGTTTTTCACACGAGAGGTACACTTCCTTGGACATGTAGTGTTACATCAGGGTGTAGTAGTGGATCCATCAGTGGTTGATGCCGTTTTTGCCTATCCAGCACCCAAGAATAAGGCAGCGGTTCACAGTTTTCTCGGTCTTTCAGGCTATTACAAGAGGTTTTTACACAATTTATATTTTTTTCAAGCATTGTTGATAAGATGTAACAAGAAAATTCCAGGCTATTTTTTTTGGAGTGAGAAGTGTCATGTAGAATTCAGCTATCTAAAGGTGAATTTTCGATAGTGATGTAGTGATCAAAATTCTAGAGGAAGGGGTGATGTTTAAGTTGTTTTGTGATGCTTCCATTCCGGGGTTGGGATGTGTACTGATGCAATATAAATGAGTGTTCTCTTATGGTTCAAGGAAATTATATCTCCTTGAACATAACTATTCCAGCAATGTTCTATAGCTAGTGTCATTCATGTTCATACTGATGTTCTGGTGACATTTCCTCATTGGGGAGTGCTTTGTGGTCTTCATAGATCACAAGATCATAAAGTATATATTTTTCGATTAGGATATGATGTTTTGATAGCATAAGTGGATTGATTTTTTCCAATACAACATATTTAAAATATATTACACCCTAGGAAAGGAAAATTTCATGGTTGATTCTTTGAGAAGATGTTGTAGAAAGAGGTTTATCGGGAATCTGTGGACACATCAAAGGTGATAGTGGAGTTGACCACCTTGAACATAGATAAAAAAATATATGGAAGTAGAGGATTTATTTTTTAGATGATGGTATAGTGTGCTATGATGTAGCAGTTGGAGGAGTATCAGTGGGGAGACTCAAAGGCATAGGTGATGCGCAATCGAGTTTACAAGGTTGAGTCTTCAGAGGGATGGAAGGAGGATTGTCATAATCAGATTATATTCCATGGAAGGCTATTTCTTCTAATGTTAATGCACAAGTAATTCCTCCATGAGATTCATAGTTAACATTTTGTGGTACACCAATTAATTTTTTAAATTTATCATGTCTTGAGGGAGCTATTTTGGTGTCCTGGGATGAAGCGGGAAGTGGTATAGTTTGTGGTGAAGTAATTAATGTGCCTGTAACGCCCCGAGATTCTATGAAAAATAATATTTTTAATTTCATTAATGTATTGTGTTGTACGATACACCAAAAGGATCTTGCACAACATGCATCCCGGACTTGGCTTTCATTACACGCAATCGTGACCTTCCACGATAGCGTGTGTTGTACGCAATACTGAGTTTCGCTAAACAGAGATATGTTATATAAACTAGCCGTTATGAATAGTAATACCCAATTTTTGAAATTTTATAAATTTTATCTTTCAAAATGGACTTCATTTTTGGATTCAGAATATCGAAATTATCCTAGGGTGAGTTTTTGGTATTTTTCCAAAAATATTCAATTTTTGATGAATAGTGAACACACAAGGTTACTATTCAAAAACCGAATTTTTATTTAAATAATTATTTATTTTATTAAAATTTATTATAGGTCAAAATTGATACATAATACCTATATATGTTCAATTTACGTCATTGTAGTCATTTTATAATAATTTTAGATATATAAAGTTTTTATTGAACTTTTCACCGTCTTTTACCCACCTCCTAGGAGAATTTTCAAATTCACATGAAACATAATTTTACAGTTTCTGTGAGTGGAATTTCGAGAATCCGAGATACACGGTTAATATCAAGGACTAAAATGTGGTTAAATGAGATGAAAATAATTTTTGGTGAATAGTAACTTTTTACTTTTTTTACAACGATTAAAAGTAAATAGGGTAATTTAGGGTATAAATGATATTATTATTATCCTAACACATGTCCTAATTCCATTGGAAAAGTTTAATTCTACCAAAAACAACCTTAGGAATAAAATATTACCATTTAGGCCAACTTGGATTAGATTAGGACATTTATTATTAATTTATTTAAAGAAGGGTTAAAATAGTTAAAATCAAAGTTTAATAACTAAATCATTATTAATATTAGGTTATACAAAATATAATGTAGACTATAAATATTCATTATAAAGATAAAAATATTTCCTACATAGTTGTGTTTTATTTATAATTTTTAGACATTAAATAATGTAATTTATTTATGACACGATGATGATTCAGTAATTATATTATTAATGAAATATTGACATAATTGATGTTATAAATAACCAAATAAATGTAATTTGAGACTTTTTATGAATTAAACTAATATTATATGTTAACATGACATGTTATTATGGATTTAATTAACTTTTGTCGAACTAATCATTTTGTTATGATTTTCACAAAAATCAATTACCAAATAGTGTCAAAATTGATATAAATTTTGTTTTAAAACAAATATTATATTATTAATTGTACTTTTATTCCTAAAAATATATGGTTCGGCCAAATAACATAGATAAGATTATATATATTAATAATAAACAACTTGGGGTTCATTTTGCTAGTTATAGTATGTTTATTAACATTATAGTGTAAGAAAACAAGAAGACATGGTAAAAGTTAAATTATCTAACTTAAAGATAAATCTAAATGATAAGGTTAAAATAGAAATCTAAACTTTCCTGACTTATATTTGATTAATGGATTTCGACCCATCCCCACCTTAGCTTCGAAATAAATCAATTTGGAGCTATTAAAAACCGAATATGACTTTATAATAAAATAATATTTTTTGTTTTTCCAAAGGTGCCCCTATCCTCTCTTATAAAAAAGAACCTACCCCCTCTCTTCCTCACACCACTTTGAGCCTTTATACTCGGCCAACCCCTGCAAATTTCTCTTCTAAACTTCCCTAAAAACATCCTAGAGGTTTTGGTCTTCTTCAAAGACCAATGTTAGTGCCCTAAGAGGAGGTTTCAAAAAGGCGTGTCGAAAGAAGAGGTAATATTTGTTACCGATTCTTTCCACTTTATTTCTTATTCTAGTTCTTCTTATTTAGTTGTTTCATTATGAAGTAATAACATTAGTTTCACTCATGTAATGATATGTTATTATAAGTATTAACCATCCCTATTTCACCATCTATCCATCCTATAGAAAACGAAATCACCTCGCGTGCGTACGTACAGAATACCATCTACACGCCGTGGTGTAATATATTTTCCACAACCACCTTACATGGAAGGGTATAATGGTGTAATGAATAAATACATATGATTATTTTAAAGTGATATTGATTATGAAATATTATACATACACTTCAATGCAATTCCATGATCATGGGAATGATATCATCGCTCGTGCATACGTATGGACTACCGTCTCCACAACGCGATGAGATTAATTCTCCATGTTAACCATTCATGAATGATTATAAAGTATATATAATAAGTAATCACGAAATATATGACATAATAATGATACTGGATTTATGTGTATATATATTTATGTCATATACTTAAATTCATTCAATTCAATAAGGAAGTGAAAACATCGTTCATGCGTACGTACGGCCTACCGTCTCCATGAACAGTGTATTTCATTCCATTTAATAGATCTATCATATATATATATATATTTATATACTGAAATATATATTATATATAAATCATTTTTTAAATTCAGGAAGTATTTAAATCAGTATAAAAGTAATAATATCAATAACAACAAGTCAAAACACGTACAATAAATAAAATGAGTTAACCCAAAATGCTGCTTTAACATGGAACTTACAAAATAACGGGTAATATAATGTCATAAGTGAACCATTTATGATATCATAACAATGAATATGATTTTGTAATAAGTCAATGAAATTAGTTAAATCATTATATAGGAGGTTCTGAAACGTACGAAGCATATCAGACCTAAGGTAAGGTAAAATCTCGCAATCTCAATTTTTAACTGAGATTTTTTATATTTCTGAATTTATAGGGGAATATTTATCCTCCGCATACATGTTTCTTCAATATGTAATATTATTTTCATCCACCTACAATTGTTTTAATACAATTTTAACCTTCGGTGAGTTTTTAGTAAAATATATGAAAGTAATCTTTTGTCGTTTTTCATACGAGGTACTTTTTGACTTTTCCAACAAACGTACAAGAAGAATGTAATATTTAATTTATAAGGCTTGAACGTAATTTTACAGTTTCATAACGCCTCATTTTCATGAAGCTTACACTACCAGATTGTATGAAAATTTTCAAAAAAATACTTTTATTTTAAAAGTGCATGGCATTTTGTGAAATGAAAATGATTTTGAAGAATAAAGGATGTTTTCCTCAAGAATTAATTTCAAATGTTTTATCAAAACCATTTTCCATCTAAGATGAAATTATTTCATATGTTTATGTTTCAAGTTTAATGTATCTATGATTTATATGGTTTGACTTCTCTTATGATGAAATGTCCATTTGTTTTATATGGGTTATGAGATGATGGGATGGTGTTTATGAAACCCATTTTATTCTTTGGGTTATGATGAATGTTTTAAGTTTATTTTGTGGCACAAGTAAGAGTGATTTCATTATGAGATGGGTGGTACCTATATCTCCCTCCAATGCATTGGGTAAATATTTATATCTCATGAGATATACATGGCTGAAATGGTAAGTTAATCCAGTTCAGTGTTACAGGACTGAAACAAGGAGTGAACTCGACTCAGAAAGGGACTTTGTCCACTAAGATGGTCTTAGAAGCAATGACTTGGCTACTATGGAAATAATAACATGTTCTTAATGTGTTACACAATTACATGTTTTATTCCCATGATATTTTATCATGATTGATGTTCCCTTATGATATATGCCTTACGTACTTCCAAGATTCATGTCTCTGCTCAATATTTTGATTTTTAGATTTTATGGTCAAGTTTTTGCATTCAAATGTTTATAGATTGTTTTATGTTCTCTATGATTACCCTTACTGGGCATTTGAGCTCACCCCTTTTATGTTTTCTTATCCCCAGGATATAAAGAATGGTTTTAGGTATAAAAAAAGGGGAAGATCTTTATGGGAGATGTTGAAGATCTCCTACCACGATTAGAAGATTATATTCTGAGTTTCCAGAGACACTAAACTATTACAGTCCTTGTGTGTCTTTTTTTGTTTTGTACTAAGTATTCCAAAAAAGTAATGTAATGTCCATGTACGTCAAGATTTGGGTCTCTACAGTTGGTATCCGAGGAATGGTTTAGTCAACCTTTGGAAACTAGGATGCGAGAACTTTAGTGAGATCCCTATAGATATTTCTAAGGTATGTCTAGGGATGTCCCTATGGTTAAGTATAAGTATAGTTTATAGTCCTTGAATTACGGTAACGTTCTTAGAATTGAACCTAAGATGTTAGATAATGAAGGTACTCCCCCTTTATTATGTGGTTTTCCCTAGCATGATTTATTCCTCTCACACTATTCTTTTTGGGTTTTAGATGATGGCTGGACCTCGAAGAAACCGTGTTGATCAATGTAATGGAAAATGCAATGATTATCCTCCGGAACAAACAAATGTTATGGGAGATGGAGTGAAAAATCTTATTGCTATACTTACACAAGATATGAATCATTATGGACTTCCAAATGAGCAGATAAGGGAATAATATTTTATTGAGTCCCTCATGAGTTAATGTCCACCTTCTTTCAGTGGGTCTTCTGATCCACTTGTTGCTGAACAATGGATCAGTACCACTGAAAAGATATTTTCAGTTCTTCAATGTTCTGAACATGATAAAGTCATCTTAACAATATATCAGTTGGAAGGTGAAGCTGATCAATGGTGGAATCTTATCAAGAATATGAGGCCAAAAGATGAAATTGAGTCCATGGAATGGGACGAGTTCAAGAACTTATTTTTCAATAAGTACTTCCCTCGTATTCTTCGAACAAAGATGGAGAAGGAGTTTCTTGAACTAAAGAAAAAGGATGATGAATATATTGTTATATTCTAATAGAATTTTACAAGGCATGCAAGTTATGCATCTGGCTTTATCATCCAACCTGAATGTAAAGTTGATTGATTCTTTAGTGGCTTAAAACCAAATCTTCGAAGGTCATTAGCTATAAGAGACATTAGTAGCTATGAAGAAATTGTGCGTTGTGCTATCAAGGTAGAAATGGAAGTTGGTGTTACATATCCATCTCATGGTTTTGACAAGAAACTAAAGATGGAGTTCAAGGAGAAATCTAAGAATAATGGTGAAAAGAAAATGAATGTTTCCTTATGCTCAAAGTGTGGAAAGAAGAATGGTCAATATTTTCTTAAAGGGACTAGAAAATGTTTTATGTGTGGAAAAGAAGGTCATCGAGCAGCTGAGTATTGAAGTAATGGAAAAAGGGTTTCTAATGATGTGAATAAAGAAAAGACTGTAGAGATCAGACCACCAACACTTCAATTCTTCAAGTGCAATGAAAAGGGGGCATTATGCTAATCAATTCCCTAATCCAAGGGTTAATGATGATCAACATGAGAAACCACTTAAGGAAAAGGACAAAGGGGAGTCACATGCGATCACTATTGGTGATGTTGAATATGACAACGATGTGGTGGAATGATTATGTGTTTATGTAATGGGATTCTAAAATAATGTTTTATATAGTATCGTTGAATATTAGAATATTTATGTATTGGTCTATTGTGGTTTTCAATAATTTTATTGTACCAGTAACCATGGAAAGTGATTGAGATATTTTTGAAAGAAGATGATATGCGCAGAATGAAGGGATAAGGAGGAAATGAATTGTTTGATAGTATTCATGAGGTCATGACTGATACAAGGAAACAGTTATATCATGGTTTGAGTATATAGAATTTTGGGGTTTTGGTATGTGGAAAGAGTTAACTTTTGACAGCACTCATGTTTTCAATAAGATTCAATGGGTATTAATTTTTCCAGAGAATACATGATTAAGGCCTTCAAATGTTAGGAATGTGACCAAAAATACATATCTTATGATATATGGGGATCAACGATGGTATTAACATGCTTGCTATATGAAATCTCTGGTAATCGTATTCACTATAATATGAGAGTGGAATGAAGTATTATCGATAAGCCTAAAGATTGGAATGGAATATGTTAGACATAAGTTAGTATTGTTTATGGATAACTGTTTTTTGATATTATTGATGGGATGTTATAGTAATGTAGTTTTAGAAAAAGGACAACCTGCAGGATGGGTGACATCCCATCGTGTTAGACAAGGATGTGGGAATCGAACCCACAACTGAAGTGTGCCTGGCCATTATCGCATACCACTGGCCTACAGAAAGTACCTGCTTAGTAGAAACTATTTTTATTTTATTAATAGGTGTGATATATGAAGTATAAGATCATTTTTGTAATCATATATGATTAACCTCACCATAGATGGACTTATGTATATTTGATAACTTTTTCTAACCCTTTGTTTGAAACAGATAGAATGACCCATCATTCTATCACATGATCTGTTAACACTTCACGAATAACAAATTCATCTTCATTTCTTTAAGAGATGATGTGGAAATTTTTCAAAGCATGAACAACAGTGAGATTGTACCAAAATAAAGTAATTATTTATTCTAATTAAAATTCTTCAACTTTAGGGAATGATTTTGAAAACTAAAAATGTTGTCCTAGTGCCCTTATATCCGATGAATCAGATGGTGCCCTAGATAATAACAAATTTATGGATTTTTGATTGTTGTCTTTTTCATAGCCATGTTCTCTACAACTCTCCATCAGACCATGACGGTTAGATTTCTCTTCCATATCCATATTTTCACCTATGTTCTCCTATGTGGAAACCCAGGGATTAGTTAATTTGGGTTACCGTTACGTTTCATACTTTAGTTTTTAAAGCAATGTTTTTGTATTCCTTTTTATGATGTGGGTTTATATTAAATAAACTTTTGAGTAGTAAACCATTTATAACACCGACGAATTTCGACGGCGAAATTCATTTTAATGGGGGTAGAATGTAACACCCCGAGATTCTATGAAAAAATATCCTTTTTAATTTCATTAATGTCTTGTGTTGTATGCTACACAAAGAGGAGCTTTCACAACACGCATCACTGACTTGGCATTTATTACACGCAATCGTGACCTTCCACGATAGCTTGTGTTGTACGCAATACCGAGTTTTGCTAAACAACGACATGTTATATAAACTAGCCGTTATGAATAGGGATACCCAATTTTTTAAATTTTATAAATTTTATCATTCAAAATGGACTTCATTTTTGGATTCAGAATATCTAAATTAGCCTAGGGTGAATTATTGGTATTTTTATGAAAACATTCAATTTTTGATGAATAGTGAAAAAACCGGGTTACTATTCAAAAACCGAATTTTAATTTAAATAATTATTTATTTTATTTAAATTTATTTTAGGTAAAAATTGATACATAATACCTATATAAGTTCAATTTAAGTCATTGGAGTCATTTTATAATAATTTTAGATATATAATAATTTTATTGACCTTTTCACCGTCTTTTACCCACCTCCTAGGAAAATTTTCAAATTCATGTAAAACATAATTTCACTGCTTCTGTGAGTGGAATTCCAAAAATCTGAGAGACACAGATAATATCAAGTACTAAAATGTGGGTCAATGAGATGAAAATAATTTTTGGTTAATAGTAACTTTTTACTTTTTTTTACCACGGTTAAAAGTAAATAGGGTAATTAAGGGTATAAATGATATTATTATTACCCTAACACATTTCCTAATTCTATTGGATAAGTTTAATTCGACCAAAAACAACCTTAGTAATAAAATATGACCATTTAGACCCACATGGATTAGATTAGGACATTTATTATTAATTTTTTTAAAAAGGGTTAAAATAGTTAAAATCAATGTTTAATAACTAAATCATTTTTAATAATGGGTTATACATAAGATAAATTCGACTATAAATATTAATTAGAAAACTAAAAATATTTCCTACATAATGGTGTTTTATTTATAATTTTTATACATTAAATAATTTAATTTATTTATGACACAATGATGATGTAGTAATTATCTTATTAATGAAATATTGACATAATTGATGTTATAAATACCCAAATAAATGTAATTTGAGACTTTTTAGGAATTAAACAAATTTTTTATGTTTATATGACATGTTTTTATTGATTTATATAAATTTCTTCGAAATAATATTTCTCTTCTGATTTTCACAAAAATCAATTACCAAATAGTGTCAAAATTGACATAAAATTGTTTTTAAAACAAATATTATATTATTAATTGTTATTTTATTCCTAGAAATCTAAGGTTTGGCCAAATTAATTAGATACATGTATATATATTAATAATAAAAAGCTTGGGGTTCTTATAGCTTGTTATAGTATTTTTCTTAACCTTATAGTGTAATAAAACAAGAAGACACAGTAAAAGTTAAATTATCTAACTTAAAGTTAAATCTAAATGATACGCTTAAAATAGAAATGTAAACTTGTCTAAATTATATTGGATGAGAAGGTTTCTACCCATCCGCACCTTATCTTCGAAATAAATCAATTTGGAGCTATTAAAAACTGAATATGACTTTATAATAAAATAATATTTTATGTTTTTCCAAAGGTTCCCCTCTCCTCTCTTTTAAAAGGGCACCTCCTCCCTCTCTTCCTCACACAACTTTGATCCTTCAAGATCAGCCAACCCCTGAAAATTTCTCTTCTCCACTTCCGTAGAAAAATACTAGAGGTTCTGGTCATCTTCAATGACCAATCTTAGTGCCCTAAGAGGAGGTTTTAAAAAGGCGTGTCGAAAGAAGAGGTAACATCCGTTACCGATTCTTTCAACTTTATTTATTCTTATACTTATTATTCTTTAGTTGTTTCATTATTAATTAATTACATAAGTATCACTCATATAATTATATTTTATTATAAGTATGAAACAACCCTATTTCACCATCTATCTATCCTATGGAAAACGAAATCACCGCGCGTGCGTATGTACGGAATACCGTCTCCACGCCGTGGTGTAATATATTTTCCACCACCAACTTACTTGGATGGGTATAATGGTGTAAAGAATAAATATATATGATTGTTGTAAAGTTACATTTATTCTGAAATATTATACATACAATTCAATGCAATTCCATGATCATGGGAATGATATCATCGCTCGTGCATACGTACGGACTACCGTCTCCACGACGTGATGAGATTCATTCTCCATGTTAACCATTCATGAATGATTATACCTTATATATAATAAGTAATCATGAAATATATGAAATAATAATGATACTATATTTAGGTGTATATATATGTATGTCATCTACTTAATTTCATTCAATTCAATAAGGAAACAAAAATAGCGTTCATGCGTACGTACGACGTATCGTCTCCATGAACGGTTTATTTCATTCCATTTAATCGATCTATCATATATATATGTATATACTGAAATATATATTATATATAAATCATTTTTTAAATTCTGGAATTAAGTAAATCAGGATATAAGTAATAATATAATGAACAACAAGTCAAAACACGTACGATAAATAAAACGATTTAACCCAAAATGCTGCTTTAACATGGAACTTACAAGAGAATGGGTAATATAAAGTCATAAGTGAACCATATATGATTTCATAACAATGATATGATTTTTTAATAAGTCAATGACATTATTTAAATCATTATAAAGGAGGTTCGGAAACGTATGAAGCATATCAGACCTAAGGTAAGGGAAAATCTCACAATCTCAATTTTTTTCCGAGATTGTTTATATTTCAGAATTTATTGGGGAATATTTATCAGCCACATATTTGTTTCTTCAAAATGTAATATTATTTCCATCCACCTACAATTGTTTAAATCCAATTTTACCCTTCGGTGAGTTTTTAGTAAGATATATGAAAGGAATCTTTTTTTGTTTTTCGTACGAGGTACTTTTTGAATTTTCCAACAAAAGTACAAGAAAAATGTTAGTTTTAACTTATACGACATGAACAGATTTTTACGGTTTCATAACGGCTCATTTTCATGAAGCGTACTCTACATGATTTTATGAAAATTTTCAACAAAATACTTTTATTTTAAAAGTGCATGACATTTTGTGAAAAGAAAATGATTTTGAATATGAAAGGATATTTTCCTCAAGAATTCATTTCAAATGTTTTATCAAAACCATTTTCCATCTAAGATGAAATTATTTAATACGTGTATGTTTCACGTTTAATGTCTCTATGATATATATGGTTTCACTTTTCTTATGTTGAAATTACCATTTGTTTTATATGGATTATGAGTTGATGGGATGATGTTTATGAAACCCATTTTATTCTTTGCGTTATGATGAATGTTTTATGTTTATTTTGTGGAACAAGTAAGAATGATTTCATTGTGAGATGGGTGGGACCTAAATCTCCCTCCAATGCATTGGGTAAATATTTATATCTCATGATATAGACATGGGTGGAACAGTAAGTTAATCCGGTTTAGTGTTATAGGACTAAAACGAGGAGTGAACTCGATTCCGAAAGGGACTTTGTCCACTAAGATGGTCTGGGCAGCAATGACTTGGCTACTGTGGAAATCATAACATGTGCTTAATGGCTGCCACAATTACATGTTTTATTCCCATGCTATTTTCTCATGATTTATGTACCCTTATGATATATGCCTTACGTACTTCCAAGATTCATGTCTTTGCTCAAGATTTTGATTTTTAGATTTTATGTTCAAGTTTTTGCATTCAAATGTTTATGGATTGTTTTATGTTCTCTATGTTTACCCTTAATGGGCATTAGATCTCACCCCATTTATGTTTTCTTTTCCCCAGGATATAAAGAAAGGTTTTAGGTATGAATAAAAGGGGAAGATATTTATGGGAGATGTTTAAGATCTTTCACCACGATTAAAAGATTATATTCCTAGTCTCCAAAGACCCTAAACAATTACAGTCCTTGTGTGTCTATTTTTGTTATGTACTAAGCATTCCTCAAAAGTAATGTAATGTCCATGTTCTTCAAGCTTTGGGTCTCTATAGTGCCAGAAGCTGAAGGCAGAGCACCATGTACCTAGTGGTTTGTTGTAGCACTTAGATTCCTCCAAGTTGAAGTGGGATAAAATCTTAATGGATTTCATCATAGGATTACCAAGAGATCCACGTGGTTGTGATGCAGCCTCAGTAGTAATGTATTAGATGATGAAATCAGATGACTTTTTAATGATCAAAGAGTCTGGTTTAGTGGATGCCTTGGCAAGGAGTAATCTAAATGAGGTTGTGCAGTTTCTAAGAGATCCATGATCCATTATCTCATATCAAGATATAAATTTTACCACACGAGTCTGGAAGGTAATGCAGTATGGTTTTGGCACCTAGTTAAGCCTCATCACTACTTTCCACCCTCATATAGGTGGACATATAGAGAGAACCATAATTAATTTGGTTGTTTTGTTGTGGTATTTCTTCTTATACTTTGAAAGATCCTGGGTATAAAACTTCACTTCGTATGGTTTTCCATAAATAATAGTAATTACTTGTACATTGGAATGGTTACGTATGAAGATTTGTACAAAATACCGTATCTTTTGAATTTGTGCTGGACAATGTTTAGGGAGATAGCTACTCATGGTCCTGTGGTCGTAAAAAGAATGAAAAAAATGGTTCAACTTGTCCATGAGAGGATGAAAGCCGCACATGACCGAAAAATGTCATATGCCAATCGTAGGAGGAGACCCGTGGAGTGTGAGGTTGGGTAACACATATTCTATTAGGATCCCACTCAACGTTGGAAATATAGGTTTAGAAAAGTGATAAATCTTTCTCCTAGGTTTAGAGGCCCCTTTGAGGATTCAGGAAAAGTATTCATGGTGGCATACCAGTTTGTGATGCCACCACAGTAGGAGAAGGTCCATAATGTCTTTCACATCTCTCATCTTCGTCAGTATATTTATGATGACACCCATTTCCTTGATTGGGGAAATTTCTGTGTCAATGTTCACAAAATTTTCATGGAGTGGCCATTATATATCCAGGATAACCAGGTGAAAGTGCAATGTAGATACACCATTCCACTGGTTCATGTGTTGTAGAGGCATGATGACCTATAAGAGAGTGCATGGGAGTAAGAAGCACAAATGAGTTCCCAGTACTCGGAGTTGTTCGGAGTTTTTTCTTGTTCTGTTTTTCTTTTGGATATAATGTTTGAATCTTGTTTGTAATGAAATGATTTGTTTCCTGGTTTTGTGATGTGTTATAATTTCTTCACATTGGATAGAGGAAGACCGGATTCCTAATGGAGAAGAATTAATTGAGATGGTATTAAACCCCCATGGGTGTGCCAGCACTGCCTAGAGTGGATATAATGTTGATATGGAGGAAGGAATTCCCAGATTCATATGTCCATATAGTGCATCATTTGGTTCTTCTATGGTGTGTCCTGTTATTGCTCGGGGTATTAGATGTCGGAGGAGGCCTTTGTGGATGTTGAGATCACACTCCATCTTTTGAACAATAGATTGTGTTTTATCATCTAACTCTTATGTTGTAGAGGAGATTTATGTGTAGTGAGGTCCTTTAGAGGTATTTCATGGGGTGGTTGTTCAGACCCCCATTCATTATAAGATTGGATTTTAATTCTTGAGGGATGCAATATTTTGAGAGTTATCTCATGTAATGGCCCGGACATCTCGAGTCCATTAAATTCCAAAAATCTAGTGTTTGAGGAGTTCTCGGTGGTCACAATGGAATATTTCAATATTTTACCATATTTTTAGTCTCCCAATGGTGATTCACTGGTAGGTGGAGATATTAGGTCACAATTTTGAGTCATGACGTTGACTCGCAATGTAAAGTCAAGCACCGATAGCTCAAAATGGTGACTCGTGATGGCAAGTCGCTGAAGGTTGGTCAGCAGTGGTGACTCATTCCATTGACTCATATTCTTGTTACTCACAATGGTGACTCATCCAACAGTGACTCACAATTATGACTTTCCTAATGGTGAATCTTCCAACGATGACTCATCTGAGGGTGATTCATCCAATGGTGACTCGTCTAATAGTGACCCTTCTATTGGTGAGTCATCCAATGATGAGTTTTCCAATATTGATTTGTTCAATGATCAGTTATCCAATGGTAGGTCACATAATAGTGATTAATCTAATGGTATTTAATCCACTAGTGATTCATTCCCCCAGGTTTCCCTATTTCCTATTTTTCGAGTTTTTCATGTTTCTTCCAATAATCATTTTAATTGATGTAAAATGAGTTTTTAAAAAATGGACATGTTTTTTGAATTTGATTCAAATAATTTAAAATATATATTAATATTAATAATTCTCTAGAGTGTTTTAGATAGTTAAAACATGTGGTCTTGATCGTGATGCATCTTTAATGGATTTTGAATCCATTTCATTAATTGATATTGAATCCAGCCTTTCTAAAGTTGAGATTATTCATCTCTTGTGTGTTTTCCTTTTCCCTTTCTACTAAGAGTTCCCAAAGCCATAATTCCATAAGGATCCATGCATCTGTGTTGCACCATTGTATCATTTTTCCCAAGAGCCTTGTGCACCCCCTATTTAGCACAAGGAGAGGTGATGATCATCTTTTTCAAGAGGTCGGTATTCCATTATCAGTCATTTATTTGTGTATCATATGGAGTGGTTGTAAGAATGATTCCCATATGAAGGAATTTGAATACGAATTTAATCAAGATAATTTAATTGGATATAAACCAATAAATAGGGGATGGTAAAAAGATAAACACACATGAATTTTGTTGTTTTTTGATATTGTGGGTGTATGGGTTGTATTCCAACTAAACATCATGTCGATTTTTTGTCATTTTTGTTCACTCAGGATGACTTGTGATGGATTTTTTGATCATGTGTTTAACAACTATATATTTGAAATTTATTATCAAGGTATGCCTAGTTAAATAAATGGATACCTCAGGATCAAAGTTTCTCTTTGATAACCCCTGAATTATCAAAGTGGAATTAAATAATGAGCGTTTACTAAATCTAAATACACCCTCCCTTGTTTTGTGTGGCTATGAGATATTCATGGATTTTTTATGACTTTTTCTTTGTGTGGTTGTATGGTGTTGGTTCCAAGATAAAAACTATAGGGCGGGGTAGTAAAAGTGGTGTAATGAAGTCTCAGGGAAAGAGATTGCCAGATTATGGAATTGCTAGGAAGTGTTAGAGTATCAGTGCTTTAAGTTTGGGTTATTTTATGTTTATGTTACTATGTTTTATGGGTGTGTTGTTGTTATAAACCGGGTCTGTAATGTTTGGTTCTGATGAGATTTATTTTGAGTATGATTGTGGTTTTATGTTTTTCTTATTTAGAGGAAGGATTTGGCAGAATGAATTTGAAGAATATTGATGGCAGTGGTTGTTATTGGTGTTAAACGAAGTGGAAATCTGATATGAGTCTCTTTTTTTGGGTTCTTTTTCCTCTAAATGGTTTATGTTTTGTGGCTCATTTCATGATTTAGTGGGCTGTTTCTGTATTAGGGATGGAATGAATAAAAGGTTTTCTTAAGAAATAATGGTAATTGGTTAAATGAGTTGGCTGGGGGTATTTTTGGATTTATGACTTGTTAAGAAATGTCTATCAGTTATCAATATTTGATGTTATTGTTGATGGTATTAAAAAATTAGTTTAGAGGTAGAAGCAAAGGCTGTTTTGTGGGATGGTTGTTTTTATGGGAAGAACCCATAGGATTGGCTTGAGTGTTTAACACTAAATAAATATACATGTATTTTCCTTGTGTTTTCTATATGCACCCCACCCTAGTTTATCACTATGTGAAAATCACCCCCATCATCATTGGGGAGGGTGACATTTCCCAACATCCTTGTGGGAGGATAGTTGGCTAGTTTTTGGCTGTTTCCTACTCCCTATTCATGGGTATTTCTATCCCAATTTTATTTTGGAAGCTTGTGGTGCGGTTATGAGGCCCATGTGATTTCAGGCATGGAATATTTTCCCAAGTGTCTATGGGATGAGGTTTTGTGTGCCTCCCAGGTGACATCGGGATGATGTATTTTTGTCTCCCTAGTTTTTGAAGGTTGGATGTGGTATGGTTTTAGATCAGTCATGTGTGCGAAGAATGTGGTGAGATTTGTATGCCTAGGTTCTGGACTAGCTCTAAGGCTTAGGTGCTTGCTTGTGTGTTTTTATGTGGGGCTTGTGGGGGAGTGCAGAAGTACTATGATGTTTATTGTTATGGTATGACTATTAAACCAATGGGATGTGGTGAGGGGTATTCGGACATCTATGTGAATATTATATTATATTACATGACTTTTGTTACATGGTGAGTATTCCTAGGTGAGGTGGGGATGGCTAGAATTTACTATTAGGTGTTGTTGGTTTCTTTTGTTTTCTCAAAGGGTCATTAGTATGCCTCTCCCACTTGTGCATGAGAGACCTTTGTTTTCCTACTAAGAATACATTTATGCTAACCCTATGTATATAAAACTGTTTTACATCTTCCAGGAGGAAAAATTGTCCATACTGATCATTACTAGCTCAAACATTGAGACAATTCCTATGTCACTGCTTAGCCTTGTTTTTAGTATTTACTTTTTAGAGCCTCGTTTTTTAGGATTTATATTTTAATCATTCATATGGGATGGTTTTGGATCTTATATATATATATATGTACGCATTATAGTTGTTTTTTGGTCGATACATCTTATCTCCCAATCATAGATACTATAAAATTGTAATGCCTCCAATTTTGTGGGATATGATTACCCTTTGTGATGGTCACCACCTCGAAACCAACTTTAGGTGGGACTTGAGTGTCCTTATATATCTTTCTCCATATCCAACTTAGGAGGGGAATCATCGGACATAGGGGATCATAACAATAACAAAAAACTTCGAACATCTAAATCTTTTTCCCCATGAATGATTAAAAAGTATTAAAAAAATATTATAATGGATAAAATAAGGATATATAATTTCTAATGGCTTCTATATATTCTATACAAAATAATAATGTTTTATATCATCATGAAATGCCTCAATGAAAAGTGATTGATATGAAAACCCTTCCACCAAGCTAAAATTTTATGGCTGTCATAATTTTAATGAATAATAAATTTATATTACTTATTTACCAGATTTAGAACCTTTTTCATGTTTATCATTTCTTTAATTTTACTTATTAAAATGTGGTATACTACTATATAAACAACTTTACTGACGGTGAGTGTTTTTACTATATAAGTTGTATGTGTCAAAAAATGCATTGGAAGGTCAACTATTGTCAAAGGGATCATTATATAAACATCTAAAGAATAATAATAACGAAATAATTATCATATATATACAAAAATTACACTTTTAAATCCAATGATGAAATATTTTATTTAAAAAATAAACAAGATGACAATCATAGAGATGGAAGGTCATTCAAACACATGAGTAACATTCCCATTTTTCAATGGTTGTAATATAAAGAAGGTGAGTAGTAAATATAATCAAAAAATGATAAATATATCATATATACCATATTATTTACGACTATATACATAAATATATAAATCTTGTGATGTAAAAGGAGTCACATATCATTGAGGATGTGATAGTCCACACATCTACGAACAACATCCTTAATTTTTCAGTGTGTGGAAGCATAATAATGAAAAGTATATATTACATTTCCAATAATTTAACTATTTCATCAATATCAATAGATTTTCTGTATTTCATAACATTTTAATTAAAGCCATCCTTAAAAAATCCATGTCATTTGTCAACATATATCATGTCACTTTGAAGAGGTAGTAGTCCACCTGTGCACAAATGTTGTTATCATATTGAAAATAGGGAAATTAGGGTTGTTTGTTTGTATAAACATTATATAAATATTAATAAATCATATAAATCATATATATATATATATATATCACATAAAATAATTTTTTCCAACATAAGTACAAAGAACAAGATGTGGTAAAGAAAAAACCAATGACATCGTTACGTGATGCAGGTTATCAATCTACACGAACGGTAATTTAATTACCCATTTGATGGAAGTGTATGTAGGTTTAGGTTGAACCAATAACATTAAAATAAGTAAGTATTATTAAGATACAGATGCTATTATATGATCATGTAATAATAAGAAATTAAGTGGTGAATAAATAAGTAAAACAGAAATGGGCGTTGAAGAATATTACATCTTTTTTTAGGTGACTACATTTGGATTATACGAAAGGGATTATTTGGAAGGATTTATGAACAAATTGAGGACTCTGCGGTGAGATGAGGGATATTTGGAGATTATTTGGGTAGGTATGGGATGATATAAATTTTAGATAACCAGTTTTTTTTCTTTATAATAGTCTGAAATATTTGGTTATATATTTCCAGAGATCTCGGATGAGACGATGCTCAATTTTATGGCCCGATGTGACAAAATTAATGTTATAAATGTATTTAAAATATTTTATATTATATATAGTAAAATATATAATGAATATGGGAAAAATTATAAATATATTATTGGATCAAAACTTTGATACCACAGATGAGTTTAATACATTGTGTTTTCACTATGCATGTAATAAAATGTTTCGGAGTGAGATGCTCAGATCCCTCACTCATTGGTGGTGAATAAAATGAATGATTGAATAAATTATTTAATTAATTTGTTTATTTTCAAATTAATTTATAGTTTTATAAATATATTTCCAAGACAAACCATTCCCTGGTAAGCTCATAATTTCTGGAATCATCGGTGAGAGCTCTCTCCCTCCACCATTGGTGGATTTTGATGAATGGTGATGCAACTCCAGAATTGAGAAGATCAGGATGAAAAGTATACAATTTCACCTATAATACTATTTTATAATGAATTAATCATCATAAATTTATCCAAAATCAATCTTGTACTTGTCTCTTAGTGTTGTTACTCTCATAGATTAAATGATTATAGATATCCAAAACTTTTCTTGGATCTGTGCATGTTGTAGACTTTTCACATTTCAAAGAAATTAAATCTCAATTTATATAAATTTATCTATAAAAATTATTCCCAATCCTGATAATTGGAAAATAAATCTTTTCCAATGATGTTTAAACACTATTTTTTGTTGCTTTTCACCACCTTTGATTTGTGTTTTTCATTAGATGGGTCCCCACCGTTCTCAGTTCGACATTGCCTAGTGGTACTAAGCCTGATCGAACCCACACGTTAATGGTTTAAAAATGAAAAAATGGATCAATGATAATGGAATAAATCTGGGATCATTTCAATGATATAATTTCCAATTTTAATACCAAAGTACGAGTCTATGTCTACAGTAGAATGGATGGCGTGGAGAGTGAACGGTGAAACTTCAGCGGTGAACGTCGATAGTTTTCTATAGAATGATGGATCATATCAAATATATATGGTTAGATCCACAATTTTCAGATTTATATGGCACCAAATTTGAATTGGTAGTTATATATTAATTCACAGATTTCATAATTGGGGTTTCTATTGAAACCCCAACAACAAGTAATCTTCGATGAAGAACACATGACGTGTAGCCCCTCCCTTGGTGATGAGTAGGGTTTGGGAAATCATAACATGGAAATAGATTGTAGTCCCAATTATATGTTATGCTCCCCTTACCTTGTTGGAAAATAATGTGTCATATGTTACATGGATGGGAACCCAGGTGGAAGTACACTGGTTCAGGTACACATCTATGTACATAGGTACATGGACACAACGGGCAGCACATGACCCTAGTCCCAGTTTTCCAAGACATGCCATGTTGTCCACCAAAACATAGTGTACATATTCAAGGATATGAATAGGTGTAATAACCAAATACATAACCTTGTTTTGAAGTGGAACCTCATTCCATATGGCCCGCCTCACGCACTATGTACCCCCTTGGTTCCATTGAGGAAACATCCAAGCATCATATATTCATTGTTTGAACTCAAATTTTGGACCTTGAGTAGTTTATCCTGTGTTTTTTTTCACATAGAACATGTTGGTTCCATTACATTTTCATTTCATTATATGATGTGAAATTATCTTCGAATGACACCTTCCGAGGTGACCCCGATGGAGGTAGTGATCATGGGGGATCACTAAAGACAGACTTCTAAATGGATCCCTCCGGGTGGGCTGGCCACGAGTCCACAACGTCTTCTAGAGTAGAACCCACTTGCTGATCCAGGCATGGGTTCTCTAAATACTTCTAGAGAGGAACCCTACATCAATCCAGTCATATGTCCTCTACATACTTCTATGTTGGAACCCTCCAACAAAGCCTTTCATGGGTCCTCTACAGACTTGAAATTTGAACACTCTACCCATACTGGGAATGTATCCTCAGCCACCCAAGTGGAAACCTCTATATGGGATGTGAATGGGTCCTTGATTACATTTAGAGGGGAACCCTCAATCTATGATTGGAATGGATCCTCGACAACAAGATTGTAACACTCTAATCGCACCATTTCTTGGGTCCTCTACCAATAAATGGTTTCCTTAGAATATATGTCATTGAGAGAAGTCTTTGTTTGACATTTCATTGGACTCATGAAGAAGATGACAGATTTCCCTAATGGGATGCATTTTTAGGATGTTCCCAAAACTATGAGGGTGATTAAGTGCCACCAAAAGTGGATATAATCAATGTGTGGTTAATGTGTTCCTTATACTTTTGTGTTCAAGGTATATGTGTGGGATGTTGTGAATCATTGTTGGATTTTTTGAACTAATAGAAAAACTTCTTCCTAGGATGAGATGTGAGATGGAGATCCTCTTACTCTATCATTTCAGTTTATTTTAACTAATAATATATATATATATAATTATTATTTATCCACTCCTGGGATTTTGATACTCTCATTCCTTGACGGTTGAATAAGTACGTGGTATGAAAAATGATTTTTGTCTTTATCATATCATTGTTAGAAGATTATTCTATCCTAATATAAGTGTTGATGGATCAATGGGTAGTTTTTCTAATCTCCATGGTTAAACCCTTTTTTATTTGAGATGTGTTTCACACATTCTTGGGTTGAACTTTACTCATTCAATGTACCTTGGGATATCTGTTGTCTTAATCTTCTACTTTATATCTTAAAACTACGCCATCTACTTTTGGGACCCTATTGGGTTTGTTTATCCTCACCCACACATGTGATTTTCCCTCATGAAATATGTATTTTGAATACAAAAATAGTTTTACCATAACTTTATAATTTCATAGAGTTATTTTTTTCTTGGAACATATACGATGGTTGTGGATTGGTATTCAGGAGCTGGGTTCCCTCAGCTATTTACTATTTCTATTTTTTTGTCTGGTTGGGACACATTTCAGGGTGTCCATGTATTTATTAAACATTACATTTATGCATAAACTATCATTAATTTGTACATTATAGATGTTTATGCATTCTTGGTTTACGTTATATCAGTGTTGAATAATTTTTTATATTCAATATAAACATTTTCATAAGGATGGTTGGGTGTGTGTATAGGTATTTAGTTAATGTCCTCCATAAAATTATTAATCGTTGGATTTTTGTCACTAATGCTATCTTATGGAGGTCGGCTTGTGGTATTTTGGGATAAATCCACAGCTTGGGTTGGGTCATGATAAATTTGTATCACAACAATTTCATTCATTGGGATGTTGTTTGGACATATCCCATTATAGAGGATTGGTTGGGTTTATGGTAATATTGTCAATGTGTATCATGTGTGGCTGTCAGGCCAAGGAATCTAGCTATAGTGTGGTGGACGAGCTAATCATTCATCATGATCGATACTACCTACTTGTCAACTCAGTATATTGAGCCATTTTTTGCAAGGTTAAAGAAAAACATGTGTCATATTTGATTGAGTCTTTGACTACCCTTATTTAGTTAGCTTCCCATTATTGCTGATATGTATATATATATATTCTCATCTAACCATGGTAATTTATAATAACTTTTAGGATTTCTACGTGATGACTAAAATCAAGGATACAACATCTGGATTTTGACGATTAACCTATGAGAGGTAGGGACTCAATTAAATGTCTATCTTGCAACCCCTTACTCTAAGTGGGTAGGTTTTAGTTCCAACCCCTGTTAAGAAGACGCTCAAACCAATAGATAAATTTGAGTATGTACACAGGATTATCATGATCTATGAGTGAGTTAGTGACCTATGTGGTTCCATGGAAAGGCACACCCTTTTATAGAAGATAATTCTCTAGAGTTTTTGGTCTATAAATACATTCTTGTTAGGACCCTGGAATATCAGGTGGTGGTGGTGGTTACCAAATTTTTCCATGGAGTAGCTTGGAAATGCCGGATCCTTGTTAGATAAATGAAATATTAGTAGACACTCTCATCAGATGTCTTCCAGCAACTGTATTTTTAGGATTAATGCCCCTCTAAACTACACTCAGTCCAGATCTAGGAGCATCCAAACCAGATGTTGGAACAGATGAAAGTGGCTATGTTAGAAACCATGTTCACAATGAATATGTGTTACTCGCATGATATTATTTTATATGACTACATGAAAGCATAGAATATTGACCAAGGACTTTGCAGATAGATCTGAGCTAGTATTGTGACATTATGCATCCCCACCTATGATGGGGTGTTAGAGGTGCCTCTGGATTCATAGAGTTTCCTATAAGAGATATTCTAGATAGATAGAGCTGGTGGTGGGTGACACAGAGATGATTCATCTAATTTATCTTGCAGAAACCATGTGACAGGGTCTTGACACATGATATCCTTCCATTAACAAACATACGAACATTGTTAGAGGCAACACAGAGTGCCACGACACTATGGAGTGGGGAGACTTTTTACTTGTGATGGTCATAGTTACATGGAACGAGACTGCCCGACTAGACTTGTAGAGAAACCCCGACATATTATTGATGGACAACCACATTATAGTAAGCTCAATGATCATGGATCTCCCAGAAATTAATATGGTGGTCCCCAGGGAGGCAAAGATGGAAGAGGTGTAGGAGGAGGTGTAGGTGGAGGATGATTTTATGATATCATTCCACCATCACTATCATGCATCCCACATCAGGATCAGGGAGCTGGAGTCCAGGTCCAAGGATATCTACTATCTTTAGAGTCTTATGACCCCTCAGTACATCAAATGATAAGAGTTATGATATTTTTTTGATCTACTATTTTTCTAGTATTAGTATAAATATTTTCCATCCATTACTCATATCTCTACTCCATGTGAGAGAAATATAGTTCCCAAATAATTTTATAGCATGATATCTTTTTTTTGATGTTCCTACTAGGAATAGTTCTTATGTATCTTTTATCTACTCACACTGTGAGCTATCACATGGAAGCGAGAGGTTCACATGTGACCTTATGGATTTCATGATGGGACCCTAATACATCATCATGGGTATGGATTGGATAACAATGGTCTGATCCCATATTGACTACAACAATAGACATTTCATATGCTTACACACTGATTGTATGAGATTATATTTTTGTAGAGAGAGAGATGTCGTAGAAGGGAAAATAGGTTATATGACAATAATATGGAATCACATTACCCATCAGTTAGCGAGTACATCCCTTGGTGTAGTGGGATCTTATGAGTCTAGATTCCGTTAGTTGTGGAGGACTCAATGATTATCCTCTCTAAAGAAATTCTGTGACTACCACTACAATAGAAGAATGATTTTTAGGTTTACTTTCATCCTGAAACCACTCCAATGTATTATATTTTATATAGGATTTCATATACTGAGCACCAACAACTACCGTTTTAGTTAGCGTTCATACATGAGAACAGTTTCATCTGACCCAGTGTTCCCCTCTAGGCAGCTCTTATCCTATTCTGGAAAAAGGTTGGTAGGATCTTAGAACATTTTGTAGATTATCATTTCCTAAATCAATCTAAAATAAAGAACAAGTGTACCATGGTGAGGATTTATGACCTCTTCGATCAATTGTGAGATTCAATATGTTTATTTAAGAACAATCTCAGGTCCATCTACCACCAATTGTTGGTTTGTGAGACTGATATTCAAATGATTGTATTCAAATGTCACTACAGAATTATGAGTTTCTAGTTTGTACCATTTATGTAACAAATTCCTTATCCATTTTTATTGATTTGATTAACTATATCTCCCAATGTGTGTTATGTTCTCATGGATTGGACCAGGTTCACCATCACTGGCGAGAAGGGGGCCTTTATAGCATAGTAAGGACTAACTCGGAGGGTGCATCCGATCACTCATCAGTTGGATTGCCTTACCCTCATAGTAGTTGATGTGGAGAGTCCGACTTATCCTGTAGTGGTGGACCAGTAAATAGAAGTTTTCTTTGGTTATGTCCTAGGTCTACCTCTTCATAGAGAGGTGGACTTTTACATTGACCTGTACCCTAAGATGACACTGATAACTACACCATCATATCGGATGGCTTCCACAGAGCTTCGCGGTCTACGAGAATAACTAGACGACTAGCGTGGGAACAAATTCATTCGGCCTAGTGTTTCTCCATGGGTAGCCCCGATTCTATTCACCAAGAAGTATAATGGGAGCATAAGGCTTTGTGTCGACTACCGTCTTCTAAACCAGATGACCATGAAGAAAATGTAACCTCTCTTGACTGTTGATGACCTCTTTGATCATCTGAAGGGAGAATAATGGTTCTCAAAGATAGACCTCAGATTAGGCTATCACTAGCTCAGAGTTCGAGACGAGGATGTGCCGATGACGGCTTCCATATGTCTGTATGCGCACTATGAGTTCTTGGTTTTGCCTTATGGAATAACCAATGCACCAATAGAGTTCATGGGACACATTTTCTCATTCATACCTTGATCGCTTTGTCATAGTCTTCATCGACAACATTATGATCTACTAGACTGCTGAGGAGGTGCATGCCTACCATTTTAGGGAGTACTAGACACACTACAAGAGCATCGACTTTATGGTAATCTCTCGAAGTGCCAATTCTGGATCCAAGAGTTTCACTTTCCGGTACATGTCATCTCGGAGGCTGGAGTTGTAGTGGATCCAGTGAAGATTGAGGCGGTACTTTCTTGGGAGCCACCCTGGAGTGTGACAGAGGTACGAAGTTTCCGTGGTTTGGCTGGTTACTACTGGAGATTCATTACAGACTTATCCAGAGTTGCAGCACCTCTATCAGCCTTGACGAAGAAGGTTCAACCCTTAGTGGGGTCGAAGAGATTCCATGATAGATTTCAGGAGCTGAGTTAGAGGCTGAAAAGTTCCCATATCATGAGGCTTCAAGTTGAAGGCGTAGGGTACGTAGTCTACTACAATGCATTAGGGACCAGAATCGGGTGTGTCCTGATGTAGGAGTGAGCAGTGATCACATATAGTTCACGGCAGCTAAGACAGCACAAGAAGAACTAAGCTACCCATGACCGGGAGTTAGAAGCAGTGGTCTTCGCCTTAATGATGTAGTGACACTATATGATGGGTGAGCGTTTTACTATGTACATTGATCACAAGATTCTCAAGTATATCTTATCTTTGAAGGACCAAAACCTGACATAGCGATTATGGCTTGAGTTCTTCCAGGACTACGACTTTGAGATAGTCTATACTCCTGGAATGGGTAACATTGTAGCAAATGCACTCAGCAGGAGATCTGGTATAAAGCTTCTAGGTGAGGAGACAGAGAAGCTTGCAGCCTTACATATATCCTTTGTGGATAGGGAAGGAGAAAACTTTATAAACTCACTTACAGTCACAACCCCACTCCTTCAGTGATTCAGGGAGGTGTAGCATGGGGATGCTGACTGCGAGAAACGACGTGCTCAGATATTCATAGGGTAGGCACCTGATAGATTTTCTAAAGTTGGGGAGCACATCATCCTATTTAGAGGACGTACTGTGGTACCAGTGTCACAATAAGAGGAAGTGTTGAGTGAGTGCCACACATCACCTCTAGCGGTACATCCAGTAGTGGCGAAGATGTAGCAGGACCTTCGACGACAGCATTGGGGGCCAGGTATGAAGAAAGTAGTTGCAGAGTTTCACTCTCGATGCCTAACTTGTCAACAAGTGATGGCAGAGCACCATGTACCAGCAGGCATGGTTCAGCCTTTAGAGGTCCTAGAGTGGAAGTGGGATGGGATATCCATGGACTTCATGACAGGACTTCCAGGTACTTCCAAGGGTCACGACCCGATTTGGGTGATCATCATCCGACTCACCAAGTCAGCCCAATTCCTACCGATCAAAGAGAATGGATCAGTAGAGATCATGGGATGACTATATGTTCAAAAGATTGTGCGGCTACATGGAGTACCCTCATCTATAGTGTCTGATCATGATGCATGGTTTACTTCTCGGCTATGGAATGGGTTGCAGGATGCTTTTGGGACACAGCTTCATTTGAGCAATGCCTTCCATCCTCAGACGGATAGTAAGACTGAGTGGACCATTCATACCCTTAAAAACATGATATTTTCTTGTTTCATCGACTTCGGAAGCTGATGGGAGGATCACATACCTTTGGTGGAGTTTTCATACAACAAAAACTATGACTCCACCATAGGGATGTCACATTTTGAGGTGTTATATGTGCGACCTTGCAGATCACCCTTGTGCTAGACAGACCCAGGGGAGTCAACACTGGTGGGACTAGAGATGGTATGGTCTACCACAGAGAAGTTACAGATCATCCAGGAGTAGATGAAGATGCAAAAAGCAGGCAGAATTCAAATGATGATAGGAGACAGAGACTTTTGGAGTTAGAGGATGGAGACCACGTCTTTCTACGAGTCTCACCTCGTCATGGTTTACAAAGGTTTGGCTGAGGTGGAAAGTTATCTCCTAGATTCATCACACCATTCTAGGTCCTCACCAGGGTGGGCGAGGTGGTGTACCTCTTAGATCTTTCACCTCTGTCGCACCTGGTGCATGACGTCTTCCACGTATCTCAGTTAAGGAGATACGTGCATGATCCTTCTCGCATCATCGACCACAGAGAGTAGGACGTCGACGATGGGGTGACTTTTACAGAGGTTCCAGTGGAGATAGAGGATCGACAGGTGTGGGTCCTAGGTGGATGGTCGATACCTCTGGTGCGCGTTCGCGAGCAGCATGAGAACCTCTAGGAGAGCACGTGGGAGAGGGAGGCATAGATGCGTGATCAAAACCCCCAGTTGTTCCCTTTTTTAGAGTTGTAGTTTATGGGGACGTAAAGCCATGAGGTGGGGAGAATGTAAAGACCCAGAAATTCCAGGGAATTTTTTTCATAAATAAATAGGTATTTTAAGAGTCTTTGAAAATTTACGGCGCATGATTTTGGGGCCTGATGTGCTCAGAATCAATTTCTGAAGTTTTGTTCATGTACATTCAATAAATGTAGGAGTGGGTTTTTATTACTATTGAACCGGTGATTGGAATTGAAATCTGAGAACATTGATGAACTTGTAGAGAAAGTATTCGCTTAATAAGACTTTAACATCAATGGTAGTGAGTCAAGAATGGATGTTAGTTTTTGGGTTTTTGTTGGAATGTAATAAAATAAAGTGATCATCACTTTATTTGTATTTGAACTACCATGTGGGAGTTTGGTGGTTAAAACATCCTCATAAAAGTTGGAGGTGGGACCACCACACCTTAACCTCCAATGAGAGGTTATGGTGGTGGGGCCCACATGAACATAACCTCTCACGAGATGTTACGATGTCAGGACCATAGGTGGCTTAACCCCACTATTGATGAAGGAGAGTAAAACCTCTCAACACTCCCTTATTAATGAGGGAGAGCCTCTTCACCTCCCCTAATTAATTCCTTGTACCATCCCCTTGAATTCATTAAGGGGAGCCTACCTAATTAATTAGTCCAATTTTTATATCATGACAAAACATTAATAGGATATTTCAATCTATTATTTTGTTGGAATATTCATTTTGGTGGATGATTTGAGATGATGATTATTGGGTAAAATATCCCAATGAAGAACCTCGTCTCCCAACGAAGAAAAAAGAACGAAGAATGCCGAAATTATTAGACATCTTCCTTGAAGCATCATCCATCGTGAGACATATTCAACGACCAACTTCCGCATCGTCGTCAATGAGCTGACCCACCTCAGGTTTGGAAGTGTGTGGCGGAAGCGGTGAACGATGATCTTCATCGTCTACTTTCCACGACTCTGTCAACGAATGATGAATGATGATCAAAGGTAGGGGGTTTATTTTGTGTAACCTTCCTTTTCTTTTTTTCTTCGGATAATAAAGGAATCGATGCGTCGTTGCAAAACAATAGTTGTTCATTATTCTTATTCTATGATGAACCAATTGATACCACCCTAAACGCGGAGGGTGCGGACCAAACCAACATGGCCCGAACCCTACTCTGATCATGTTTATGTTGATCTTCGGCATGGCGATGAGGCGATGGAATGAAGAAGGCGACAACGACAAAGGTCGCGCTACCTGCGGCATCTGTGAAATGCACCACCCCTACAGCGGTCCAGTTATCCCATCCGGACACGGCCGTCCCGAGCCGCGCCGATCCGGCCTACCCGGCCGCCTCCCGGCCTCCAACCCGCATGGCCGCACCCTACCCTACCGAATGCCACTGGCCCGCCATGCATGCCTCCACGGTATCCCCACCCGCCTCTTTGAACCGGCCCGCATTCCGGCCTCCGCGTGCCCCCCACGCCTCCCTGAACCGGCCCGCCTGCCGGCCTCTGCACGCCCTGTGCACCTCCCCGAGCTGGCCCCCCTCACGACCTCCTTGAAGAACTGGCATCCTGACTTCCTTGCGGCCACCCAGCCTCGCTGGTGTCACATCCTTCTCATGGCCTCCCGGTCGACTCGGAGTCCCGGCTCCCTCACGACCACCCGGCCGAGCCGGTGTCCCGACCTCCTCGCATCCTCCCTGCCGCGCCGGGGACCCACCCCCCTCGCAGTGCCCTGGCCAAACCATCCATGGCCTTGCCCTCTAGTCCCATCCACGTCGGGCCATATCCTCGCGGTGCACCGGGCCAAACTGGCACTGAGCCTAGGCCGGACCGCCCTCGTGGCCTGCTTGGATGGGCCCAGCGGGCTTGGACAGACCCCACGGGGTGGCCTGCCCAATTGGCCAGTACGCACCCGTCGGGTCAGCGCGGGTCGACCTAAACCAGGTCGGCCCAGAAAAAGTCGAGTCGGGTCTGTCCAACTATGTCGGACCAGACCCAGGCCCACTACCGACCCCTTTACTTTTTTTGGCCATATATTTGGCACCAGATGACCATTTAACGAACCGTCAGTAGTGCTGGTTTTCTTCAGGCATGACGGTCCCTTTGAGTATACCCCACTGGAGTTCGAGGTAATGTTGAGATATAGTCCGGCTGGATCGTACACGAATCCAACTAGGAACCGAGGACTAAAAGGCTAATAACTCATAGACTGGGGGTCCAATTGATGCACCGTCTGTTGCGTTGAGACCCCTATGATGTGGAAGACCTTTGAGATACTTCTTGATGAGAATTTGTGGATATTTGAGCATCGACCAGTAGTATGTGGAGTTGATCTTTCAGAGACGACCGAGATTTTGTGTGGGAACCTAGTAGCTGGCTGAGACCTAACGACTGCTGAACGTTTGACTTGGAGTTATTCTACAAGCCCAGCAGGGAGAGACATGGTGTCGCGACATACCCACAGTGAGGATCACTTTGATGTCACATCAAACCAACGTTACTCTATAGGAGGAGTACCTCAGCAGGCTATGAGGAGAGGCGCCTCTATGTGATGCGGTAGACCCCCGATGGAATGTGCCTCTGTGTGACATGGCAGACCCACGGTACACGACAAGAGGAGTACCTCAGTAGTCCAAGGTTAGTGGTAAGTGCCTATGTGTAACAGGACAAGCCCACTTTACTCAATAGAGGAGGAGTTCTCCAGTAGCTGATGGTTCAGATTGACAGTACCCCTAGAATAAAATCTGTGTTGAGCTGAGTCAGTAACTTTTGTGTTTACCTCATGATTGAGATGGATTAATTGATAACATAGGTATATGTATGGGAATATCACTATGTGGGGTTATCTGTTGATTTAATACTTTGTGATATATCCTTATTGTATTTTGTGAGACCTTGAGGTTCTCAGGGTCCCTACTGAGTATCGTTATACTCACACCTTCACGGGGTATGACTGCACCACAATGTGTTGGTTTCAAACGATGGACAATGCTGACTGAGGCCGAGAGTAGCAGGACTAGACGATACCTAGAGGTGCACCACATGGTGGTGTGACGGTACACGGTTGAGATGGACAGGTGTGGAGAACTTTTGTGGCTATCTATACCTACCCTTCAGTTAGGATTTCCCAGAGGATGATCCAGCAGCTGTTTTACATTTCTTTAGTTGTACTTGTATTTTCCTATAGGGCTTGTATTCTGGCCCCTATACTTCCAGCACTCCTTTGTATATAGTTTTACATAGTGTTTTTATCCCAACTCATTCAATGATGTGTTTGATTACTCTTTATAAAGGCAATGCCTTCCAAGGTTTAGGGAAATATGCCTTTGGTACTAGTCACCAGCCCCTAGCCTATAGAAGGCGGGCATGGGGTAGTCACGGCACGGGCCCTGGGGACGGGTCGTGACATAAGAATCATGTGATACTATCTATGTGTGTATGATATTGAGTATAAACATCCTAATATTAATGAAATACATTTATATATCTACATTTATTTTCATAACCAACAATATAAATGGAACTTAATAGAGTTTAATCTTATAATAGAGGGTATATAAACTAGTAAATGTAGAATCCAAAATTACAATTTTCACCTTGGTGGAACTAGTCAATGGGTCATTGTAAGTAGTCTTCCGTAACAATTATGAAATCATAACTAGTATTTTGTAGATATTGAATAGTGGAATCATTCCATATCAGTTAACTTTATATAAAACCAATATACAACATGAAGTTAATATCATATCATGATAATGAAAATAAGGGAATTGAAACAAAATTTTGTAACATTTAATTGAATAATTTATATCATCAAAAACACTAAATTATTCTATTGAATATACTTAAGAAAAAACTACTTCAATACATCATTATTAATTTCAAAACTACTCATTAATAAATTCTAATATAATTCTATATAAATGAAAATTATCATTTAAGAAAATATTTCATATAAATCATTGATTTGTAGTGTTATTTTTTATAATTCAACGCCGTTTTTATATAGTATCATATTAAAATTATTAAGGTAAAATCCATAATCATCAAAAAAAATTATTACATATTTTAAAATAAAATTGTTAAGATAAATCATCATTTCAAATAAGATACAATATATGGATTTTTCAACTATAGAAGAGATGTATGATTTCAAAAAACTTCACACATATGAAAATAAGTGACAATAAAAAATCATGAAATATAATTAATCCAGATCAACAAAAAATCAATAATAACTAACATCACTATTTATTGAGTTTTATATGGGGAATTAAACAACCCATAGTGCAATGAAATTTATTAAATCTTGATGTAATACAAAAATTTTATGTACTGGAGTCTAGATGAAACATAGATTCATACTAAATTTTTCACACACTAAAATAGAAATATTATTTGAATAAAAAACATTGGAAACATTTTATATAAAAAAATTAAACGAAATTAATATTGAAAAGAGATAAGAAATTGAAATACTCAAAATTTGTGTTCGAACAAATCATATGGCCATATTCTAGTATTCTTAAGGTAAATACCATTCTAAATTGATAGATTCACTATCCAATAAAGATATTAACCTATAGAATCCTAATACTAAATAATATGTTCAATATATGTGAGAAGTGGATGAGTGGAGAAGAATTGTGGAAGAATAAATATGGGACCAACATTGGCCTATGCTTATTAATAAATTGAATAATAGGAGAAAGAAGATGGTGATGATGGAGGAGAGTGGAGGACCCCTTATGTCATTTTTGATTCCAAATGGTAAATAGAAATGTTATTTTCCACTTTTCTATAATTGATGCTAAAAATAATGATAAATAGTTTTTAGGATTATGGTTATTATCATCAAATACATTGATCAAACATGGTCATAGAAATAGAATAAGTCAATAGGAAAAAATATGTATCCATTGGAATTTTATTTATAGTGTTTTAATAAATAATATTCTTAAAGAGTTGAGATATGAACAAGTTCTAATAGAAGATTCTTCCAAAAATAATATTAGGGGAGAATCACAATTTTCTCAAATCCCAATTCCCTTGTTAAGAGACTTGAGGACTTTAAATACCCATTAGCTAGTAAATTGAACATATTTAGTAAAGAAACATCATGGACTCTTATAGATATATAGTTGATGTCTACCCGTAAATTTTGTTTCATGATTTAGAAAATAATCACTATATGTAATGGTAACCTATTATTTTTCCCAAATATTTAGACTTTTTTTGCAACTTTTATGATGTGTGTATCTTTTATTCTAAATATTGAGGTTATAAAATTTGAATTGGGATCTATATTTCAACCCACAAAACAATATTCAAAACAATATTTACATATCAATATTGTTTCCTAGGAAATGATAGGTGTTTTATTACCCAAATATTTGGAACGAAATTATACCGAGCATAAGAGAACCGTAAAACATGGACGAAACCCCATTTAAGAGGAAAATATGGTACTATAAAAGTGTGTTGGTAGATACAGTCCTACAAACTCCCCTAATTGAAAAATTTATAGTAAATGTAAAATTGATAAAATTGAAAAGTTGTTTTAATTATTGTTTGTAACCACTTATTTATGATTTTAAATTTGTATGGACATTATGTAATAAGTTACGGTAACGTTAAAAAACTATATTTGATGTAAAAGTAGATGCTATCTCAAAAACAAATATTGGGTTTTTAGAAAAAAGGTAGGTTAGAGGAGAAAATAAATTCTTCCTTAATTCCATTGGGTGAAATGGGGTGTTATTGAGTATTATTTATTTACCTATTATAAATATAATAAGAAGAACTAGAATAATGATAATTTAGAGAAACTACATAAGAAAGACATTAGATAATCATACGATCATTCGAGTGTCAAACATTAATAACTGACCGGATGAGCTAGAAAATTTCATTTAATGATTTTAATTTAAATAGATAAAAATGATTTATTTAGTCAGGATAGTTGGGATAAAATATAATTCACCCATAATATATAATATAACAACTATAATGTTTGATAAACCATGGAATAAAATATAGATAAGGAAACCCAAAAATCCAAGAATGAATTACAATGATATTTTAAGTAAGAGTGAATATTGGTCACTAATGAATATGATACATTATTGGATGTAAAATGGGATAATGAGAACCTAATATACATCAATGAAATCTAGATAGGTTGTTAGGAAAATAGGAAACCATGTTTTAAAAAATGATGAAAAATAAATGAATGAAACCATAGATAAGGGGGTCATAAAATCTAAAGAGGAATGATGTAGTGGTGTTATTGAAAAGGTGAACTATGTAATTAATATTGAAGATAATTATAGTGATTCTAGGTCTTTTTAGGAAATATATAATATAGAGAAAATGGGATATGATGATTCAATAAACATGTACATAAAATAAAAAATTATGCAAACTCCCAATAATAATAATCCACAATCTGGTTGTAAAAAATGAAGAGATTTAAATAAATAAAGTTATTATTATTGAACTATATATGTATATAAAATAAAATTAGAAAAATATAATTAATTATTATTATTATTATAAAAAAATCTTATTTTTTTCTTAGTGATCTAATGCTCCTCTTAGACTATTTTAGAGGAATTAAAATATTGAATTTTTATTATACGGTTATTATAATTTTTTATTCTTATGATGATGGTTAAAACACTTTTGATTATTTTTTATGATCATATCTCATACATTTCCATTTTAGACCCATAAGAATTATTTTACTTATTATTTTTTCTATATTTAGAAACATTTAAAATTATTTTCTATATTCCCATAATGAATACCTAGAATATTTGTGTACATATATGGATCTAAACTTATTTATTACATATATTATTGATCCTTCTGTAATCCCTAGTATTATAATTCCATTATGTAATCTTTTGATAAGATTGAGACTTTTGACTTTCTTTCTTTAGATAAATAATATTGATCATGAATAGACCAGAATGAACATTTAGAGAAATATATATTTTGTGTTGTTTTTATAAGGGAGAAAAACTTCTATAATGATATAGAGTAGTTTTTATAACACTATATACTTGTATATTTGGGATAATATCAGTTTCATTATTCATTCGAGAATGTATTAATTTCACAATACAAATGGGATTATTTTACCATGAAAAAAAATATTTTTAATACAATTATGTTCAATTATTAATAGATCAAAATCCCATATTAAAAATTGATAGTCCATGAATCATTGGATTATATGGTCTTTAGGGATTAAATATATTCCCGTCAATATAATATTCTATGTCTAATGCTGAAACATGATGATTAGATTAGAACTTGTTTTTGATATATGAATAAATTCATTCTCAAATAAGAGGTGGATCTACTATTTATTTGAATATCTATTTGATGAAACTATATTTAATGATTATATAATATACATGAACGTGGAGACCTTATATAAGTTTAATTCCTTTAAAAAAAGAAAGGAGGATATTATCAATGAGTTATATATAGTTGTATGTCTGAAAGAGTGGGATATGAATACTATGTTTTATAATCATCATCTGAAATAAAATAATGTTTATAAATCATTAAAATAATTACTGATTTAAGATAACCAAGTATATAAAATTAATAATAATACCACTCCTAAATACATTTATAATTTTTTAGTAAAACCTAATTATTTAAGTATATTAATTGACCTACAACACCAAACAAAAATAAAGCATTGACATTATATAAAAATTATAAATTTTAAAATTATAATATGACTATAAAATTTGTAGGTATAAATGTATGTAACCATATTATGAATTATAAAATGAAAAAATTAATTTAATGATATTAGTTATTAGATGTATCACTTATGAATCAAATTTTTCCATGCATGAAAATTGGGTGGACTCAAATGTGGTTTCACTAGGGAATGCTCATGTTAAACTCTAAAAATTATGGTATGAGTGAGATCCATTTGAGAGAAGTTCAATATCATTGATGTTATCAACCGGGAAATTCTAGAAAAATAACAATATGTGGCTACCTCTGAAGATTAAATTATTATTAGATCTTATAGAGAGATTTTATTAGGTTATCTTACTAAAAAATAGGATTATATAGACATGAAAATATTAATTTCTTATTTTATTTATCACACTGGTTTTACACATTTACAATTTTGTTTTTGATATGAAAAATAATGTATATCTTTTAATACATTAAAAATATAAATGAGGTCATTTTATGTCTGTTTTTCAATATTTTATTTTTCTATAATTCATTTTATGAAAAAATATATATAACTAATAAAATATAATTTGGATACCAGATTAAAAAAATTATTATTAACAAATAATAATTAATAATAATAATACTTAATATACAATAATTCATTTCCTTATTGACAATATTCAATATTTTATTTTATATTTCCAATTAAATGAAAAAATTTTAAATTGAAATATATTAGATTGAAAAAATATTCAACTTTGTTTGATTTATATATAAATATTTTAATGATTTTTTTGGGAATGATTGTAAGTAGTTTATTTTTAGGTGTATCTAAAAATACATACATTGATAATACCATCACATTATGAAATTTTAAGAATAATATAATGACATTAATTATTCGGAAATTTATTATTAATAATATATATATTAATATGTCAATTAAATCAATTAAAAATTTTATACTATATTTATTAAAGTCACATATATTTTTTCAGAAACATTAGTATTATTTTTTTATATGAAATATTTTATACGAATTTAAGAAAAGTAATTTTTTTCACTTGGTGAAACAAAATATAGAAAAGGATATTACGTTCTATATAAACATATTCGTTAGTTTATTATGGTAAATTTTATTTCTATTCATAAATTTATGATTTAAATGGTCACCATTAATGGCCATTATTATGGTGAAAACATTTTTTTTCCAAAAAAATCAGTTTTATTATATTGTGTGATTTTAATATAAAACATTAAAATAAAATATATTATTTAAGAGATATGATATGAATATTACACATATATAAAAATATATTATCACTTGTTTAATTCGTTATTAATCTTTTATAGGATTGAGAACACTAAATATCTAAAATATCATTTCTTACATAAACAATGTTTATATTTATGATATTGTTTTAATTGAAAATTATTTATCAAATATTAATAAATTAAAGTATATAAAAATAAAAAAATAGATTTCGAAAATCCAAATTTTGTAGTATTAGTTAGAAATTGTTTTTAGAAAATTCAAATTTAGAATCATAAGAGAAAATTACCTAGGTAAAAAAACAGTAAATTGAGAAAATCTAATGGTAAATGATTCAAAACATGTTTATTACATGATTAATAATGAATGTATGAGTCTTGATCATCCCAAAACTATCTAAACACAATTATTTATCACTTGTAAATCTTTTAAACAAATAATAGGGTCATGGAATCATTGATATATAATGTGTATTCACAAAAATTCCACTTTACTCCAATTATAAAAGGGGCCTCACAACACTCTTTGAAGAATACTCCTTGTATCAGTTTATTTTAAAAACAAATCTCAAATTACCTCTCCTAGACTTATATTTTTCATCTATAATCCCCTAGTTTATATAAAATACCCGACGACCTTCAGTTCCCAGAAGACTTTCTTTTGAAATACTAAACTCTCCACATGAGTAATTCATACCCCTTAGTCATTTTTTAACCTCTCACACCCATTAAAATATTATCTGTTAGTAATAGTATTATATAATATTTATTTTGAATATTAATTTTTATTGTAATAATTTAATATATCTCTTGTAAATTACCTACAAAAAATCATAAACCATGATTTCATGATTCATTTGGCTGGACTACTTCCTCCATTAGTGTAATGTTCTATTTTGCATAAAATATTTAAATTAACTGTTAAGAATAGTAAGTAAATGAACAAATTATTTATAATGTGAATAATTTTCATAAATGATAAATTATTTTATTTTTATTCATTCAAAATTTCTATATAAAATAAATGAATCAATGTTGTGTGTATAGACTACCACTTTAATGGAAATGTGTATTATTTCCCATCAATACATTACATAGATGAAATTAAAAATTTATGTAACACTAAATAATTTTATTTATGACACTACTAATACTAAATAATTATTATATTTGAAAAAATATTAGTAATATTAATAGTAATCAATTATAGTAAATTTAACCTCATTAATTTAACATCATAATGATCCTTTTTCAATTTAAGTCTATTTTAGATCCAATCAACAATAAAAATTTGTTACAAATTGATTCATAAATTATATTCAAATAATAAATTCATTATATTGTGAATCTATTTTAAATAATCATTGACAATGTTTAACATTCCAAGAGAGAGACATATAAATTTTCAATACAACCTTCAGTAACCTACCTAAAAACAACTATACATAAAATTTAATAACATATATTAATATATGGACAATATAATATGAAAAATATATGAATAATAAATTTTTTATGTTTAAGAAATAAAATTTTAATAATATGAATGTTATGTTCACTTGTGTAATTTATTTTCACCATTTTAAATGATATTGGATCTTAATTTTTTATTATAGTGATATAATTAATATTCACGTCTAGTTGTTTCTCATGGTGAGTGTATTTGAAATAAATTTCATTCTATCAAAAATTTCATAATATATAAGGGGTTTAGAAATAAATTTCATGTTATATATTTATTTCAATAAGTTTCAAAATATAAATATAATATACGGGTATTTGTTTAGTCAAATCCCTTCATTGAGAGAAAAATATCATTCTTAAAATTCCTTCTTCCATTTTTTTGTCTTCCAACCCATCATTTTTTTTCATTTCTATATAAGGGTCATTTATTTTAATATAATTAATTTATGTTGATGAGTTTCTTACTCATAATGTGTATAATTATTGAGAAAATTTTCATCATCTTCAATGATTATTTCAATTTCAGATACACATTATTCCATTCCCATTAATATTTTCTTTTATATTTGTAAGTACAATTATATTTTATCTCATGTGACATCAATATTTTCCATTTTATATTTCCAAAAAAAATATTATTATTTTTATGATGGATTTAATCAATGTTATATTAATACATAAAAAATTTCATTTAAACCTCCCTTGTTACATTTGGGTTACACAAGATCTTTCCTTTTAACTATTCTCCTCTAAATTGATCTCAAGTATAACATCCTTATTATACATACATATATATATATAACAATTATATATATTCCTAGTTTAATTTACCTTCATATTTTAGGATAATTCATGATTTTTCCCATTGAAAATTCCCACATTAATGTAAAAATAATTTAAGTAAACTTCCTTATGAAATGATTCATTTCAAGTAAAACACCCATACAATTCTTTAAAAACAACTCTATTTTGAAAATATTCAATAATATTCAGAAAAAAAATCCATGTTCAATTCTGGTTTAATGAAAATTATTAACACATTTCCTTCCATTAAATATTCTTTCCTTAATTAAATAATCATCGCCTTTTTAGTTTTATTTTATCCTTGTCATGAATTTTCCTACATTTTAACACAGTATTAATGTCCTTTTATTTATTATTATAACATTAAATTGAATGTTAATTATTTTTTCATTCTCGTTTTAAATTTTATTATATGTAATTTCATTATACATTGGGGATTTATTACACAACCCACTCCTTTCTCATGGGTTTTATCATTCATAGTATTTATGTATGATTAATTTTTCTCATGTGGAAGATATATGCAATTACATGTTATTAATATATAGGGTGCACATTGAGAGAACTCCAATGCCTTGGGTAATTTTTTATCGCATTAGAAACTCTTTATGGAGAATGGGTGGTAATGCTAAGAAAAGTATTTTATGTTTTCATAACGGTGGTGAATATTTATAGTTCATTGAATTATTACCCAAGAACACTATATTATGTTGTATTTGTGATGATCATTGAAAAATTCATATCATGTCAATTTATCTCTTATTTCTACATGATTTTAATTGGATGATATTATTAAATCATTTCCATATTCACTGATTCCATGCTTCTATAACATCAATATAGAATAGAACATATTTTTTCTCTTGATATTATATGTCATTACATTATGATTTATGTGAAGATACCACTATTATATGTTCTATTTGATATGTTATTTCTCCACACGTAGGATTTATCATATTTTTATGGTCTAAACCATGATGTCGTGTGGATAAATTTTCCCTTACAAATCATTTTATATCAACCCTTTCTTATGTTTCCCATCCATGTGATGTGTTTATATCTTATGAGAAGTCTAGAAGAGTGTCTATTGTGGCTCAATTTAGATGAAATGTAAAAATGGTTTATAAAATATGTTTCTAATGTAACTAGTCCTCAGTGAAAATAAAAAACATATTTTCTAATATCCACACTATTTTTATGAGTAATATTGTTTAACATATAGTAAAAACATATAATAAATATATAGTAGGATTTAGGTGATGTGGTGGTTATCAAAAGATATTTAAGTTGTTTTTAATGTGTTGTATCACTTCTTTTGGTGATTTTTATCAGATAATAGTAATGAAAAAACTATGTAATAAGTCTAAGGGATATGAATTAGTATAATATAACATCCCAATGTTTTTTTAACATTATAGTTTATTTTTTTCTATTAAATTACATCCCATTCTAGAAAATGTCATTTGAATTCAGGATTTGAAAAAATGAACACATTCGTAGTAACCCTAAAAAAAGTTTTTATATTATATACGTGATATTCACTCAACATATGATTTGTAAACATAAAACAATAAATATGGTAAGAGAGTCTCATAGGGTATGTAATTTCCCTAACCTTGGAGCCACTAATCGATTCACCGCACTACTACAAATATGGCTTATAATAGAGCTAAAAATGGCCTTTAACAGTGCTAAAAAAGCACTGTTAATCTCGGAGAAGATAATGGGGGTCCCCTTTATCAGCGCTAAGTGAGCACTGATAATGGTAGTATTTTTCAGCACTATTTTGAGCGCTCATAAATATATAATATATAAGCGCTATTTTGAGCGCTGATAAAAACTACCTTTATCAGTGCTCAAAATAGCGCTGATATATTATCCATTTATCAGCGCTTAATTAGCGCTGATAAATGCCAAAGATCCTGTCCAAATCTAGAACCTGCACAGAACCTGCCCAGCATCTGCACACATTACATCACCTGCACAGTAAAAACAAAACCTGCACACAGCACACACAACCCCCACACACAAAGCACAGACGAACAAAAAATGATACATACATTTACTTGAAATCATGAATACAAAACAACACACTTCTATATACATTTCAAATAATGTTTAATTTGGTTACAATTACATTTATCCAACAAACAGTTAAAAAACAATGATGTTCCATCCTTTTTGCATCCATCCGCTCTAAAAAGTTGTAGTCTATGGTGGCGGTTTCTGAAAAAAGCATTCGAACTGAGGAAAAAGATTTCAACTACATAATAAAACAAATATTATGTTAGCAATACAATAATGAAATAAATAATGGGGTGGCTAAATGGAATTATACTAGTGAGGCACAAAACATAAAATAACCAATTATACAAGTGATGCACGAAACATGAAAAAAATATTATGTCCTCCCATTCCATAAAAAAGAAGCACCCCTACCCCCTTCCCCAACACACCCGCTGCACACTGCCCACACCCGAGCATACCCCCTCCCCCTGCACACTCCCTGCCCCCTGAACACCCCCTGCCCCCTTCCCCAGCACACCCATGGCCACTACACTTCCCCCTGCCCATTACACACCCCCCTGCCCACCCCCTCTATATTTCAAAAGAACGCAGCACACCCCCTACCCCTTCCCCCTACCACTTTTCCCCCTTCCCCCTCCCCCAAAAAACCACCCCTGCCCTCTCACCCTATCCCCTGCGGATCATAAAGAAAATACCTTGTATGGAAATTTTTCTCCATTTACATTATACACATCATATATATCAACACATTCTCAGGTACTTTAATTCAATGTAAATATAGATATATAAAATCTCTACATCTCATAAGAAAACCCTCTTTAAAATTCACAAACACATTAAATCCATTTGAAAACACCCATCACACAACTTTCTCATTTCATCAAACACATTTAAAGGAATTAAGCATGAAAATCCACAAGAAATACAACTGAATTCATTTTAAAAATAACTTTCAAGTCTGTACACACCCCAAATTCCTTTGATAACACATTTTTAACCACACAAACATTTCATATAGTACACTTAGCAAGAAAATACGGGATAATAAAATCATCATATAATTTAAAAGCATGGAATCACCTACATAAAGCGTGTAATCTTCCGAAATCTGCTAGAAAACATAAAACCACACCTCCACAATACCTTAATAAGGACTGATTAAACATTAATATTGAATATATTAATGGAAAACCATGTTTAACTTGTGGTATTCCATGAGTTTAACATCCCACAAGGATAGAGGGTCATGATTTAATGTCTTGCAGAGATGTAAGGCCTGGGTGGATCAAAACACTTATAATGGTGGATTCGGTAGGTACATCTATAGGAGGGAGCACCTGGAATGTTTACCTGATAGATGGATCAAAACGCCCAATGAGGTCTGACCCAAGTGTGGTGCATCCCATAAAGGTAAGGTTTCTCATTTTGAAGAATTATTCGGATGCCACTAAGGGAAATACAATAGGGAAAATAAGCGAAGGTGTACCCTAGTGAGGGGGTCACCATGGTTTACCATTGGTTGGGATTTATCCTCATGGAGGCTTCCTACGTACCATATTTAGAATACAAGGATCAAAACCCATATATTTAAAAGAGGTATGTTGTGGGTATTACCCATGGTTAGATTCCCTTCACACTAGGAATACTCTTGGTTGGATGAGTATCGGTCTTTTGGGGCTTATGCATTGTCAGATTCTCAGGTTCTTCCAAGAGTTGCAATGGGCTGAATGGGACATACGTGCTAAGATGGATCATGTGAATGGAGTTATCCTTGTAAAGAGGCATGAGGCACAAAAAACATGTGGAGCTATCTGTAAACATTATCTATGGTGGCCATGTGGCTTATCAGACTCCCCATACCTTCCATAAACACCTCAAAACATCACGAGGACCAGATTCTACATGATGGTGCATCACAGGGTTGATTCTTTTCATCACAGGGTTGATTCTTTCCCCACCTTGAATTATCCTTGGACACATATTTTGGTTCCAAAAAATCCCTCAACGATACTGATTATCTCATGCATCTACCTAGAAATAATTGTGCAAGTCAAACAACAACACATGTTCTCAAATAAAAGATCAAACAAATGAGATACAGAAAATGGATTTTGTTGATCCTCGGTGGTTTCTTCATTCACCCCATACACACTGCACACCATCATGCCTTACTTCAATATTTATTTGTTCAAATATCAATAATATGAATTTGGGGATCGAAAACATTGAGTAATAAATTAAGATTTCAATACATCGGAGCATTCTCAATTCACCAAAGAAGGTTGGAGGATAATAAATGATCATATATAGAAAACATAAGTGGTAGGAATTCACCTTCATCCTATTTGTGTACAATCTTCCATCAGGTATGTTGCCCATTCGTTTCTATAAACATGTATATCATCTTCTAAATATGAGTTTTTGCAACAGTCATGGTAGTACTGACAAAATATAATTACACAAAGGATTAATAAATATTTTAAACGAACACATAATTATTTTCAAAATTACCTTATTAGGGATGCTATTTTGTTGATGAAATACGATCTCTTTCATAAATTTACAAACATAATAACCACAGTCCTTTCCGTTTGTTTTTTTTGGACACTACAGAAACATCGACAACAATAAGTAATTTGTTTTGATATGTGTTTGGATAGTGAAATGTTATTATATATACTCGGAAACTTTTCCAATTGTAGATCTTGTAGGCGTGCTTATCCTTATGCACTGGATTCATTCCATGCATTAGACGATATTGATGCACCGCCCTATCATAATAGAATCCTCATTAAAATATAAAATTAATTATATAACTAGATGTTTAGTTTTAAAATGTTGGATCTAGTGAATTACAAATTAACAAACGCCATCATGCGTGGTCGGTTTGTTGGATATCCATGCGTTGAATCCAGAAAATAAATCTTCGGAGTATCCAAATTGACTGTAATCAGCATCCAATGATCCCTAAAAATATAAAAAGGAATAAGTAAATAAATAAATGAAAATATAGTTGATATGATTAAATTGTAGAGTTTTACCCCTGCATTGTTGGTATTAAAAAGATTATGTCATCCGTAATTTTGTTTTCAAACGATTTGAGTAGGGATGTTATTATTGCAGCCTCTTTAACAGAATATATTTCGTCTTTTGAAGATGTGGTGTGAGGACTAACGGGTCCAAATTTTTGTTCATGGGGAAATCCCTTCAATTGTTTTTCATATATACGTCTGTGACAAATATAAAATGTATTTAGTCAAAATTATCAGATTATATCATCTTTTGTAAAATCAAATCATGAAAACTAACCTCATGTATACATTTACAAATGAGGCGCCTATCCATTCATACATGAGGAGTTTATTTACATTTTCAACACTAATGAAATCTGATATCTCCTCTCCATAAATATCTTTTTCAAAAGAAACTATATGGGTACTGCTGTCTTTCAACTTTGAATCCAAATGAGCCTGCAAAGATATTAACTGTGGATATAGAATGGGCGGGGTGAAGGTGATCTCAGTAGGCCGTTTCAATCAGTTGGTTGATCCTTAAGATAGTTTTGAGCTGATATTTCATTTCACCCCACAGTCTTTGTCATTCTGTACTAACAGTCATCGGTTTAGAACTTTTTTCATTAAATGTTAAAGGTCCGGCTTGAAAAATAAATAAGAAATGAATACCTTTTTTCCAACATGTTTTTTTACAAGAACTGCCGGCCATGCGATGAATGTTCCAACAACTTGTTCAACCGTATGAATGTCGTCATCGTCATTTGGAATAAGTAGCTCGGCACTCGGCTCATTAGCTACGTTAATTGACACTCTAAGATGATATTTTGGAAGCTGTCTATTGTGTAGCATGTCATTTTGCGTATTGAATACCGTAGCCCTCGCTACAAGGTGATAGGTGGGAGTTGATAAATATAAATCACAGTCATTTTCACCCTATGGAATATTAGTACAGGAAAGGTATCAGTGTCTATGTAAATCACATTTCACAGAAACAATTATTAAAACATTGATTACCTCATCTAAGTCAGGTTTTTTAGGGGAATGGTTCGCCTCAAAGCTGGTGTGGGGAGGGGCGAGATCGTCACACACAGGTTATTGTTGAGTTTTTTCTTCTCTTTTTCTCTCCCCCATCAATTTTGCTATCATCTCTCTCTGGTATTGTAATTCTTCGTGAAAAATAGATAATTGTTCTTGCATCTTTTCAATTTTTTCATTTTGATCCTCCGCTTGTTTTTGTTTTTGAAAATATGTTCGGGGTGTCACCCCAAAACCCGCACCTCTGACGCGACCATACTTTTCTTGCTGCTTCAAGGCTGTTGAAAGTATGTCTGCATTTGGTGCAGTTGTTGTTGATTCTTGTGACTATTTCAGATATAAAATATAGAAAAATAAGTAGTTATTGTAATGTAATAGCAATTTAAAGCAACTCAAATTTATATTATTTCATACATACACATGTTTCCCACACTTTTTGTGTGTTTTCATCTATTAATGTCCCCTCTTTATTTACACAAGACTCCTTCCATAGAACATGTTGTGGGATGGATATGGCTTTCCATTTCGATTCATCAATCTGCATATAAATAGAGAAACATGGTTATGGTGTTGTTTTATGTCACATACTAGTAGTAGGGTAGATTTAAAAGACGTACCATTTTTTTCTCAAGTTCAGCGTACCCCATCCTTGCTTTACTGTAAGGGTTCTCTGGTTCTGTTGTGCGTTTTTTATTTTCAGCACTCAGTAGCTGTTTCATAAATAAAAAACTGTCAATCAGAGTGATGAATACAAGAAAACGTCAAACAAATTATTACCCCACACAATGTACCTGAAATGTATGCTCCCCACGACGGTTTCTAAACACATCCAACGCTCCTTGGGATATCAAGTGTGCGTAAAGAGGAGGCGGGTGTGACTTGATTTTCGCTTCTTCATATTTAAGATGATATTTCATTAAAATTGTGCGGAAACCTCTATGAATCTTTCCTGCAACTCTTTATACATATTCCTTGTGCGAGACATCTACTATAAATGCACTCTGCAATGGATGAAGAAGAGTAAGTCAATGTTTTGGTATTTTATTTTATTTTAATAAATTAAAAAAATGATATCATAATGTTACTGTAATCTCTTCCCACATTAGTGTCTTCAGCCCGGTGACAACATGGTTCCACGACTGTACATCAATCGGCACGCGTTTTCGAGTGACGATTCCAATGTAGCTACTAAAGATGGCTTTGTTGGGGTTAACATGTTGGCCTCGCTTATTCTATCCCAACTCAAATTTGATGCCTTTGCTTTTGGCTTAAAGATTTTGGCCAACAATGTAAAACTACGACGCTCTTGTTTTTTTTTTGTGCTTTAAGGGTTTCATTTCCTACCATTTCCTCAGAAGTAGCATCAATATCATCCCCCGGAGCGCTATCATTGGCAATGAGACCAGCAACAACAGGTTGAGAAACCTGTTGTACCTCAGCACTCGGACCAACAAAAACAGGATGAGAAACCTATTGTTGCTCTGCACTGAGACCACCAGCATTTGGTTGAGAAACCCGTTGTTGCTCTGCAGGGGGACCACCAGCTGCTGGATGAGAGACCTTTTGTGCCTTAGGATTGGGCGCATCAGCAGGTGCAGAAGCCATTATCTGCAGAAGTGGTTTAATATTTAATTTAGATTACATTAAAACAGATGTGAACAGATAATAACATAACATAACACAATGTATGTTACAATAAACAAATAACATGATTATTGTACTCTCTCTTTTTTCTTTAAAGGCTGAAGTGATTTGACTCCACTGTCATCTATGTAAATTCATTCATTATTGTCTCCTCTGACATAGAAAATTCCGTCTACATTTCGACCGCAGCGAAATGATTGTGAAGTCCCTATAAAAGGGTCAACCTCCATTGAACTTTCATATGACCCTTCAGTTGTTTTGGTCGATAATAGAACAATTGACCAAATTCGGTTTGCGGGGTCTAGAACATAAAACACTTGTACTGCCTGTGATGCCATTATAAATGGTTCGTCTTTCTCCCCTTCCTCACGGAAATCAACTTTCATGAATCCTAATTCATCTATTTTAACAGCAGTCCTGTTATCAACCCACTTGCATTGAAAAATCGACACTTTGAATTTCATATAATCTAACTCCCATATTGGTTTGATGATTCCAAAGTATGACAGATTCACATAAATTGGATTTTTTTCCTTAGCACCGGAAACATGCATCACCTCAGCCACAAGTGTAACTCCACTATTCTGCATGGTATTTTCTTCATCATGTTCATTAGTATAGAATGTATAACTATTAACTGCATAAGCATTGTAAGATAATACATACACACTTGCTCCTCCGGCCAGCCATCCAAGTCGTTCTGAAATTGACTCTAGATTTTCATATAACTGCTTAAAAATATGGTCTCGAAACCATCCTATAAACTATCGATTAAGTGTATCTGATATCCATTTTTCATCCCTAGAAGTATTCAAATGCCTAAGAATTTATTTGTGGGTTTGAACATATGGGTCAACGTCGAAACTGATATGAAAAATGTAATGGTGGGACTGCTCCTGATCTGTAATATTTATTGTGACAACCTCTCTTCCAGAAATTCCTTCACCCCCAAGCCACTCAGTGGGTTGAGATTTTGGTAAGCCAACGATTTCCACACCAGACAGGTATTCTGTACAAAATTCAACAACTTCCTCAACAATATATTTCTCGGGGTAAATCCATCTATAATGTACAGGACCAGATAGACTAATCTATATCCCCAAATGAACCATCAAATGAACCATCATATCAAAAAATGTCGGTGGGAAGAACATTTCCAATTCAAATAATATGACGGAAATTTCTCTTTACATAGTTGGCAATTTCGCCGGGTCTATAACTTTGATGTATATATCTTTGAAGAAGAAACATAGTTTCGTTAATGTATGGCGAAAATTCTTGGAAAAAATGTAACGTAAAGCTATAGGAATTAGATCTTTCATCAAACATGTCAGTCATGTGATTTCAGACCCATTAATTTTAAATCTCCCATTGACACAATGTTCTTGATATTTGATGAATACCCCTCTGGAACCTTTACGTCATTCAAGAAGTTGAAAAACTGATATATCTCCTTCCTGGAAAGAGTGTAAGCAGCAGGAGGAAGAAATGTTCGTTTTTCACCCTTCACTGGTGCCAAGTCTTCTCGTATTCCCATCTCAACCATGTCCAATCTAGCTTTAATTCCATCCTTTGTTTTGCCGGGTGAATTTAGCAAAGTGTCGATGACACTATTACATACATTTTTTTCAACATGCATAAAATCATGAAAATGTATGACTTACAGACAATTCTAATCTGGTAATTCAAAAAAAACTGATCTCTTTTTCCAACCAGTTTTTGTAAGGTTTTTCGAAAATGGTTTACCAAAAGTAGTGTCCAAATCATTCACTTTCTCAAAAAATTGATAACCTGTTAGTGGAGATGGTGATGTACGTTCCTCTTAACTTTCGTCGAATGATGTCGTCCAAGATCGGTACTTATGTCGTTGGGGTAGAAATCTGTGATGACCTAGAAACATGGTTTTCGATGAATGTTTCAACCTAATTGACTGTGTACCTTGTTCGCAAATGGGACACCCTTGAGTTTTTTTAATGGTATATCCTGACAAATTTCTATAAGCAAGAAATTCATTTATCATCCAGTACAACATGGATTTCCAAGTGAACTGTTCATTTTTGTAAGCATCATACATCGTAACAACTAAATCCCACAATATTTTCAAAGCCTGGATCAATGGGGCCAAATAAACATCAATATCATTACCCGGTTGTTTTGATCCTGATATAAGCATAGATAACATGATGTATTTTCGTTTCATGCATAACCACGGTGGTAAATTATAATTTACCAACATAACTGGCCATGTACTGTGACTGATGCTTTGAAAACCAAAATGATTCACCCCATCTGTAGATAACGCCAGACGGAGGTTTCTCGGCTCGTTCCCAAATTCAGGATACTCGTGATCAATTCTCTTCCACTGAGGAGAGTCGGTGGGGTGACGTAGTTTCCATCTTTAATTATTGTATCTTCATGCCATGTCAATTGTCTTGCAGTCTCCTCACTTCCATATAGGCTTCTAAACCTAGAAATTATTGGAAAGTACCATACAACTTTCGTAGGACTAGAATGATCTTTCTTGTATCGGGAAGCACCACACTTTGGGAATTATTTATGTGACTTGTGGTCCTTGAGAAACAATATACAGTCATACGGGCAAGCATGTATTCTTTCAGAGATCATACCCATCGATTGTAGCATTCGTTTGGCATCATATGTTCTTCTTTGGAGTTCATTATCTTCTGAGAGCATGTCATTAAGGAGAGCAAGTAGTTCCGTAAAACTGGCATCACTCCACCCGTTGCCTTCTTTCAAATTATACAGCTTCAATATTGCTGACAATGCTGTATATTTAGTGAAACCAGCATACAATGACGTTTTTTCTGAACTCTTTAACTTCTCAAAAAATTTTGGGCAATCAAGAAGTTCATCTTCAACTGTCCTTTTCATTTCCTCAATACGATCTTCATCATCATTCACATTTGTAATCACACCCTCCATACGATCGTCTACACTGTTCACACTTCTAATCATATCAGATGATCTATAAAATGTCATGTTCTCTGAGTCACTACCTACATTGGTTTTTCCCCATGTTTATTACAACACGTATAACTTCGATCTATTCCATGATAGATCAGGTGTTCTTCCAACTCCTCTAGACTAATTTGTCTTGAATAACAACAGCGTGAACACGGACAAAGGATTTGAGAAGGGTCACATGCATGATCTTCTGCAAACTTGATAAACTCTTTCACGCCATCTTCATACTCTTTTTTCAACCGATTTTCATTCATCCATTCTTTATTCATATTCATCGTCTTTATGGGTTCGATCTTGAGAACTTGCCTAATATTATGTTTTAATTAATCAGGTATCATTTTTTGGGTTTTATAAAAACAGATGATGGTACAAATTCCTTTAAACACATGTGAAATCCATATACATGGTGTGTCTAGTAGGGTGAACATCATGTATGTATAAGATACCTGATTTAATCTGAAATATATCAAATTTATTCCAAGTTAGTCTTAGAAAGAAGGAATGATACCTTAGAAAATACATGACATGAAAACAAGAGGAAACCGATGAGTAACATGAGAAAACAGTAATAAATATGATTCTATCTCAATGTACTCAAGGTGATGATAATATGTTGGTCAAGATCAACTATGGGTTGGGAGTACACTAATATTTAATTGAAAAAAACTACTAAAAAATGATCCATAAAAGGATGAAATATCATATTCATTAAGTCCCTTAATACAACCAATGCATTAGTTAAACCAAAACTCATCGCTAAAAAATCATACAGGCCATAACTACTCCTAAAAGCAGTCCATGGTAGGTCAATCGATGTCCAAATCATCTAATGGTATCCTAATGTCAAATCTATCTTGGAGAAGATCATAAAACCTCATAGATGATCAATGTGACTATCAATGCGTGGATGAGGATATGTATTCATGACTCTCATCAGGTTCAATCTCCAATAGTCCAACAAAATAATAAATACCAATCATCCATCTATTTTAGAGAACTATAAAACCCCATGGTAAAGTACTATGCCATATGAAACCATTATATTCTATATCATCAAATTGTAATTCAAACAACTGATGCTCTTTTGGTGTTATTTTATAAATTGTGATAGAAAATGAATTTTCTCCCAAAACTAACTAGATTATAAAGTTTATCTCTTTATTAAGAAGTAAATTTTATACATCATCAGTTAAAACATCCTAAAAATGTACTACCATTGGGGAAAAAGAATCCTAAAGCATTCTAGCAACATCTACAATATGCCTGACTATTTGAGCCATTAGGGTACAATAAATATATAATTATAACATGCTATTTAAAACGAAATGTGGAAATAGGAAATCATACAGACTCCTGATAAACCCATAATACAAAACATATTACCTAGTATTTCTGTCACATATAAAAATAAATAAATTAGAAAAAAACATGACCCAAAGCATTAAGGTACCATTAAATACTTACATAGGTCAACATGTTTTAGAAATTGTTTATCTACATCTGTGTCTTGTACTTGCACCCATGAATTTGAAGGTGAGTAAGCGTACACGATAGTTGACCATCTTAGAGAAGAGTTTCTGGAATAGTATAAGAGACATGAAGCAATGAAGATCTTGTTATTCATTGTGGCAATCAGCTTGTACAACATGGCCTATGTTACAATACTTGCAAGTTGTAACTTCGGTCGCGTTGCAAAAGCCGATTGCCATATTGTTTGTAGCAACCACATTTTCCCCAACACTCTAATGATCTTCATTGCATCATGTCTCTTATACTCTTCCAGAAAATCTTCTCTAAGAAGTTCAACTATCGTGTACGCATACTCACCTTCAAATTCATGGGTGCAAGTACAAGGCACGGATGAAGATAAGAAATTTCTAAAACAAGTTAACCAATGTATGTATTTAATGGTACCTTTATGCTTTGTAGCATGTTTTTTTTCTAATTTATTTATTCGTATATGTGACAGACATACTAGGTGATATGTTTTGTATTATGGGTTCATCTTTGTCTAATCATATAACTATGAGATTACTCTGTGTGATGAAAATTAATATGGATCCATCATAATTTCAATTGGGATAATCATTGGGAATCCATATAACCATCAGATTAAAAACTATTTCCTTTGTATCTCATACATAAATATTCAACTCGAAGGGGTAGAACTTACCGCCCATGGTAACTCAAAATAAAAAAAATGAAAACAAGGGTTGGTTATCCACAGAATTCATCACACATAACCTTTGTAGATCTCTCACACATGTGAACCATCATAAATAAACATTTACCATATACTTCATCTTAGAGTCAAGATATCCCTATGGAACCAATAGGGTATCCAATTCCACATCATTCACCAACAACCCACTTGTGTTGCTAAATATCAATAACATCTCTTATTTCAACACTCATCACTAATTATGAATCACATCCCTAGAAATAATCATAATCACATTAAGACCACAGTATCAATTATGGAAATCCTTACTGGAATTGGGCTCAAGATATGGTATTATTCCTATCTCACATCTATATTCACTATTTGGTCCTCACACACACAATATATAAATAATATACCAAGGGAATACCATCCATGGAACTCACCTCCCGCCTTCAGTGTACGGGGAGGAGGAGGATGAAGCGGCGATGGTCGTGGCAGCGAGGGTGGAGGCGGCGGCGGCGGCAGAGGTGGCGACGGTCACGACAACGAGGGTGGAGGCGGAAAAGGAAGAGGCGGTCGCGGTAGCGGGAGCGGGGGAAGAGGTGGCGGCTGCGGTAGAGAAGGAGGAGGACGAGGAGGATGAGGAGGAGGAAGGAGGAGGAAGGAGGAGGAAGGAGGAGGAAGGAGGAGGACGAGGAGGAAGAGGTCACGCAGCGAGGGGCCTAGTTCAGCTTCCACGAGAGCATGACCGCGTGCAAGCGAGGATGTCCTGTTAGGGTTATTAAATAGAAACCGAAAGAACCATTATCAGCGCTCGTTAAAAGCGCTGATAAAGGTATGTTTTATCAGCTCTAAAATAAAAGCGCTAATAAAACATTCATTTATGAGCGCTTTTTAGCGCTGATAATGATATACCTTTATCATTGCTAAAAAACGCGCTGATAAAGGCATACCCCATTATTAGCGCTCTCTTTTTAGCGCTGATAAAGGGCAGCGCTGCACTTTCCCTGTTTTGTAGTATGTTGTCACATGACCTCAAGCGTGCCTCCCCATATAGTATTAATTGTCGACTAGTAGTGAGGGTCCAAATTACTCATGTGGGGAGACAATACCAACATTCCATAGTAATCCATAGCATGTAACAAGATTAAATTGTAAACAACATAAAAAAATAAATGAAGATGTAAAAATAACCATTCCCAAAACTGGTTACAAACAATATCCAACAACAGATATGTCATGTTATGCTACAATTAAAATTGAACACAACCCTAAATAAAGACAAACATTGATTCCCCAAACAGTCCTAAATCAATTTCTATAAAATCAAACATGAATGTACAATGTCCTACTCAACTCTCAAGTATAATGAACCTTCCATTTTCATTCCTTACAAGCATGAAATCTACTGGGTACCCAATAACAGCTTGAGCAGGGAGCGAGTACAACTAAATAGTCCACCACCAACAGTGTCTACAAATATCTAATCTAACAGATAATAAATTCAGTATGAAATAAATAAAAATAAAATAAAGGAAAATTCAAAATCCACTAGTTGATGAGGTTTACTAGAATCATTCCCAACATTATTTTAAATCTCAATTACTCAAACAATTTTTATTACTGAATTCACTTTCATTATATGTTGAATCGACTAGGCATAATAAACCACCTGAATTATAAGGAAGACAAGTCCAGTTCCAAACCGAGTGAGGTATAAAATATTTTAAAATCAATATATCTCAATTTACCTAGATCTTTTGTTTAGGTAATTCTATTGAATACAACCATTGGGGGCAGAGAGCAACATTCCAACATCCCTACACATGTATTCTAGGGTGGGGTTATAGCATTTGTCAAACGCAACACATGGTAGGATCACCAAACCTTTATCCCACCAATAATCCATGTGCATATGCTTATTCACTCATTCATTACACACAAAACATTCCACAACCAACACAATTGATTCATGAAAAATTCAAAATCTAACAATCAATATGGGAATTAAAAATCATGCCATCATCCGTTAACACATTTTCCATTTACATTTTATAGACTAGTTATCCCAAATCAAAGTTCCCATGTCTATCCCACTAATCATATTCCCCAATTCCATTTTTTCCATTCGTTCCTCAAATTTAGCCATTTCACATGCCATTACTATATCAACGTACTCATAAAGGGATATAGTCTGTCACATAATAACCTCGCACTTGGTCAATTTCTAGGCCTGGTAAATATTGGCACACCCCATGGATGCCCACAAATGGATTAAATCATTCTCATTGTGTCCCATGTGGACAATGGTGGTTTCCCATCATCATTTAGACACCCATTATTCCAAACCATACAAAAGGGTTCAAAATCACAATATGAAGTGACAAAGAAAAATTTTGGACGTGCACAAATCTATAACGAAAATATGGGATATATCATGTATATCACCAGCATTTAATCCGTTGATGAACACACTCTCATAAGAATCCTTAGATCATGATTCAAACCCCATTCAATGCCTAGACCTAGATCTCACCAGAAAATAGAGGTTTTAAATATTCATATTGATATGGGAGATAAATACAATCCCTAATCAAGAAAAGGAAACAAAGAGAATATTATACTCACCCAGGTCATTGATACCAAACCAACCGTGCTCCAAACGACATTGAATCGAAGGGGAATCCCCCTAGGGAACTTTAGGATGTCCAAGAATGAATTTAGTATTTCTGGAGGAGAGGTGGAAAATCACGAGTTATTCTTAAAAATACATGAGTGGAAATTTTGTTATTTTTCCATCATTAATAAGATGCATGGTTTACCTACATGGTTTTCCAAACCGTTCCCAGTCCTTTGTTCATGCTACAATTTGAAAATCACCCCCTCGAACGGTTTCTTGGGAGTTCCAAAAAGTTTTCACAAAATGTGCAGAAAACATGCAACAAGACTAGAAAGCTCATTTTCTCCACCTCATTTGTGCAATGAACCCCCTACACACCCCAAGACTCTTCATGGACATGGGGAATACCTATTGACCAAAATAATGGAATTAAAAAGAAACATAATAAAATGATACATTATGAAGAATCTGGGATCTTATAGGATATTCTTTGGAAATTAAAATTCTCAATAAAAATCATTTTGAAATATTTTATTATTTTGAGATTTTAGGTCAAGGAGTATAACTGAAAAATACCATTTAAACCCATATTTAAACAAGTGTGATTTTTTTAGTACATTAAATGTGATAGTTTTAAATAGTACGATATTTCAAGGTTGATTTTTCATCAGATAATTCATAATTATATTATTATGATATGAATTCATAATAACTAAACCGAACACCCTTTGTTTTAGTAATGGATGATGCCAAACGGAACCATGTAAAAAATGGTTGTCATGGCCTTTTTTGAGATTATCCCAATGATAATCCAAAAAGGACTAAAGTTTAAGTAAAAATATTATTATTATTCTAAATTATCTATAAATAATTAGGACTAATAACATGAATATAGTTTTATCCCCAAACACTACAATAAAAATACGTATATAATCTGATGGATGTTTTTGTGATGATATTAATGAAGGATATACGATTCAATTTCCATAATGTCACATATAATGATAGTGGCACTTCATAAAATGTCTCAAAGATATTAGGATATATTTTATCTATGGTATTAAAGGGATTATTTGTACTAATTACATAGGAAAAATAAAAAATTATGTGGAAATAGTTGATTGAAAAATTGTTCAAAATGATATAACACTGGCAGTTCATTTACATAAATATGGAAATCTTGAGTATTATCAAATACATTGCCCCAATACATAGACAAAAGAATATGAAAATCATTTAATAAATACATAGTCAAAATAATATGGTCAATATTATACATCTATAAAAAATTATTCGAGTTTTTTAACTAATGTTGAGTAAGGAAGACTAATATTCCACTCAAGAACTATGAGGATTGCATTTTAATAGTATCTAAAACATATCTTTATAACAATATTTTTTCTAGGTATATAAAATTATATCATTGACCATGATTTTTAAAAAATAATATACTTTTATGGCTATTGTATCACATGTTTTTGTTTAAATACAATTTATTTGTGAAAATCACATTAACATTATGAAATAATTTCTTTGATTTTACAAATATATTGTTTCTATTTATATAGAAAAAAATTATTTTTTAATAAGGAGATCTCCTTTTATATCACCCTATGATAAATTAACAATCCATATATTATTATGAAAACCCTTTATAATGAAATTATAAAATGATGATCTGATACCAAATAATGATATAATCATTGTTTAAATGGTTTGAAAATACACCATTACTATGGTTAAATAAATATAGGTCAAATAGATATAATCTGGACATCGTAATGAAGAGGTATATATATATATAATTAATAACATGAATAATGTTTGACCTATAGATACCATTTTCTACATTGAATGGTAAGTGATAATTATAATTATGAGGGAACAATTTTTTATTGGGGGAGAATGTACTACCCCAAAACAATAATATATTTTTCTAAAATCTTATATATTTTTATGGAATGTTTCAATGGAAAAACTAATATGAAACCTAATATAGACACATTGAAATAAAAATATTTAATTTTATTGTTATAATATAGTTTTCAAATTTTATACCATAAATAGATAAAACAATATTAAAAAATCTATGGAGAAAATGGAATTTGGTGGTATTTGGAAGTGGAAGTCTCTCTAATGAAACTAATTTTGTTAAGAATGGAAAAGAGGTCAGTTCACTAAGGATTTTACTAGACCATTCCAAATCCAATCTCCAAAAAATATTGTAAACAATAATTCTTAGGATAGTTATGTTCAAGCTCATGGAAATTTCCACGAGGTATATGAAAGAAAAATCACCCCTCATGACTACCACACGGGCATATTATATTTTTAATAATATATATAAATCAAAAGGGTATTTGAAAATAGAAATTATGGTTATATATATTTATATTTTATGTTATTTATCACATTTATTTTACACATGTAAAATTTTTTACTTTTAAGGAAAATAACATTTATTTACTAATCCATTAACAAAATATGTAGCTACTTTTATGTATTTTTTCTAAAATTAAATTGTTTGTGTTTTATTTTAAGGAGATAAATACATTTTGGAAAAATATATTTTAGTTTCATGTTAGGAGGAAATCATCCATTGAGTTTACTTTCATATAGTAAATATAGAAGTGTTGTGTTGCTTTTGTTCATAGTGCAATGAACATATCTATTATGGAAACAACTATTGATTTTTGTATTTATGAGCCAAGGATACAACTACTTGATTTTGGATGTGATGGATAAAATCTTAAACAATGATATTGTCTATTCATGGATCTGAAATGTCACATGGGAAAAACATGAAGGGGCTTAAAGAGATATGATATGTATCTCTAAGCGACGAATGTACCGTTGGATGACATGCCCTTTTTGTGGGAGAGTTCGGAAATGTCAACTTGGATATATTACTCTACTGTTAAATAGTGGAATCATCTTGATGATATCCCTATTGGTGGGTAAATAATAAAAATACAACTGGTGTATATTACTACATATTCATACAAAGGCATTCTATAAAATCATGAATTCCACTATTTATTTCCATGGAAATCTTATAGAGATCTGAATTCTCCGATAACAAGGGGTATGACATGATCAAGATAAATTTATGAGCACAAAGGTAGAGTTTATACTATAATTGGACATGGAATTTTGGGTCAACACATTTTTTTTGTTTACATATAGAAGATGAATCTTATCATTTATATGATGGGATCTCTGATGAGGTAACATGAATTCTGGTCTCCTGATAGATCCTTTTTTCTAAAATAGATGGTGAATTTAAAATTTTCATCATGGATGGTCCTCATAAATAGATTATGGAAATTAAATAATATCTAATTTTAGGAGAGAATCTTGCCACAAATTATTTTGATAAGACTCCCCTTTAAGTTCTTTTCCATTCACAATGAGGGGGAAGAATTTTTTTTGTTGTGGACGGACCTTGGATTGGGGATCCCGACGTCACTTCATATAATGTGATAGAAGGAATCAAGACACACATAGTTCTTAAATAATGGTGTTGTGGGATACCAAAAACTATGATGATTACCCACTCAAGAATAGAGTAAAATATAATGAAATATTATATCATGCAATATAGACAGGAACCATGATTTTTTTTTGTTTGGAAAGGATGTTTTAATATAGGTTAACAGATTGTGACTAGGATGTTAGGTCATGTATTTTAATGTCTTAATTCATTGAATATGATTTCGTATAGTTATGATTCTTATAACTAGGACTATATGGTGTTTCTTTTAAGGATATGAATATATTACCATTATGTTATGTAGTTTACTTTCATATAAAAATGATATATAATTACATGACCTAATTCTAAACAATTTAACCCATTGGTTATTCCTAGAATAATTACAAATTCATGACATACTCCAAAAATGTATTATAATTTTTTATACTTTATGAACTAACAGATAATAAGATCCAAAAATAGATACAAAATTTATACTTTTTAAATTTTATCATCATAAAATAAAAAGGGTTAACATAGGTGAACCACTATACATAAATATTTATATATTGAATTAATATGTTCATATCTAAAAACACATCCAAAGTTCAACTGAATCAATTCCACATATGGTAATTCTTATAACCCATTAAAAAGATAAAAATTAAAAACATTAGAAATATGGTCACTATTCTTTAAATTTACCCCCATAAAGAATAAATACGCTCATGATTATCACATAAAAAATATGTGATTTCTTTCACCATGTATTCTCTTGAAACTTGGTAAAGACATAAGTAACTATAAAATGATATTGAAAAATTCAACGATTTTTCATTCTGTATATAATCTATTATCTTACACTGAATACTTTTAATGGTAATCTTGGGACCTTATAGCAATATATTATGTGAGTTCATTATTCCAAATTCCATGTAGATAATCACATGAAATTTCTCTGAAATAATAATTTCATAGTTCCCATTCATAAAAAATCAAACATTAATTTACCATATAAGGATAAGTAGAAAAGACTTCCCTAATTAGCATTGTTCAATTCATCCATTATAATAGAAAACTATTTCACTATATCCTTTTTCTTTAAAGAATTATATGGAATATATTCGACATTTTTGATGGATTGGGGCACTTTTTTTCATATTTCTCAAACCTAATAAAATTGAAATAATAAAATGCGGCAGGTGCATTTGGTGGGGGATTTCTCATTATTCACATTTTTATCTTACTTTATCCCATAAATTTGATATCTAGCTACTTGATGAAGTTCCTTACCACAATTAAAACAATTAATACTACCCTTAAGAAAATTTACTCAATGTTTGTTCCCAAACATTGTGAATAATTGAATACTCGCATTAATTTTTCCATGGTTCATAGATTTTATTTTAAACTCCATCATCCTTTACATGTCAAAAAAGTGAATGATATAAAAATACTACCTCCATTTCCACCATGGTATCACAAAAAAATAACATATTCATAGTTGTTAATGTCTCTTATAGATAATACCATTCAAATAAGATGTTTTTGGATAACAACGAATTGTTAAATTTTTTATTCAAGTTGGATAATAATAGTAGAAGTGTACCTATCATGACCTGTATTATTTTATTCATAGGCACTAACAGATTCATCATCCTTTTACATAAGATCGTGGAATTTCATTTCCATCCTAATATGGGAAATAAAATTACTATTCTTGTTGAAAAATATGTTCATAAACACATCCCAATCCATGAAATAAATTTTTAATTTTCTGCTAATGTTCCAAATAATATTCGACCATTGATCTTCTGATCCTTCCAGATGTTAGATAGAGAATGTCGAAATTTTATACATTGGACACTATAGAATAGAAAATATATTTTCAGTGGTACTGGTCCATTTCTCAGCAACTAATAGAAAACCAAAACCATTAAAATAAAGTGGGAGCTTCCTCATGATGTACTCAATATAGCATTGTTCCTATCTTTTCTCGTTTTTATGTTCACCATTATGCATATCTTGGGAAATATGTGTGAGAATAACAATGATTTTTTTATTTCAGCTCCTATAAAATTAGGTTTATAGGATGGTGAATCATTATATTATCCATTGGATTCCTCATTAGCATTGTTCCATCAGGTTCTATCGATTTACTAAAACCAAAAAACAGAGTGGGAGAAACACTAATCCTAGTAAAAAACCTTTATAATCAAAAAAATACTTATAAGATGTCTAAGTCATTACACATACATTTTTATCTATGATACATGATGTTTATCCTAGTTCCTACAAATGAAAAATATATCTATATACTTCATGATGGTTCATAATTATTGTATGAATACAAAAATCATATCCCTAGAGAGTTTCGAACTAAGAGTGTAGCAACCCCTATTGTCATTCATCAGTTTCTGATCCAGTATTGCTTAATACTGTGTTTTTAGGGTTGTTACCACTATATAAATCTATTCTAGATTCATATCCACCTATAGAATCTCTACTGGTATGAAATTTTCGGGAAACCTCTATATCATTCCGTTACCAATATTAATGTACATTCTCTTAATCAATTACTTATCATTATACTTATCCATAGAGATAACAAAATTCATATCCTTACCTTTATCCATATGGATCTCACTAATTTTTTCTTAATCTAATTTTCAATGGTTAACTAATCCATTCTCACAATACCAACTGTAGTGATATAGTATAAACATATATGGATAATACATCAATTAGGATGAATATTTAGCACATTAAAAAGTACATTCATTGGGATCATAATAGTGTATTTTATTTTTAAAAATTGAAAAATAATATTCTATATTGGTGAAAGATATTAAATATCTCTTTTCATTATCTTACCCTTTTGAAATACTACATTAATCATTTAATAAAAACCTACGGAAAGAAAAAAATAATAAATAGGTGAGATTCTGTAAAGACCCGTAAAAATCAAGGAAATTTTTTTCTTTATTATCATTGGAATTTTACAAGAACACAGTTTCTGACGGCACCTGATTTTGAGTCCCGGTGTGCCCAGAATCATTTTCTGAAGTTTGGCTCGGGTACGTTCACTGAACGAACGAGCTGGTTTTTCTAACATTTGAACCGTTGCTCGGAATTGAAATCTAAGGGCACCGATGGAATCACAGTGCCGATATTTTCTTAGAAACTCCTTTTTTGGAGTTGCGTTTGCTCGGGTGTGGTTTTTAATTTTTGGGGTTAAGTGAAGAAATAAAATAAAAGTGGTGCGACACTTTATTTTATTTCACTTAAAGCCACTTAAGCCAGGTTCAGCGGATAAGGTGGGACCTACGATATCCTACCCACTAGGTAGGATATTTGTGAGGTGGGTTCCGAAAGAGCGCCACCGTTTCTTCCCCTCTAATTAAAGAACCAGCGAAAACCTATTTTAAATAAATTCAACCGTGCATTTATTCTGGTTAAGAAACGCCTCATTAATTGGGCAGATAAGTCGTTACAATTAATTCATCGAATTAATTGTTCATTTCTTAACTTTGATTTTCTAATTTTTGGCATGGGAATAAAATAAGACCAACACTTTTTTTACTTGAGGGTTGATTTTTGAGAGGATTTGGAGAAACTCTAAAGCTTGAAGATCTTCATCCACCTTCGCGAAAACGTGAAGAATGTGAATAAAGCATCGTCGCCGACGAAGAACGCCGACCTCCGACGAAGGCCGACGAAGAACACCGATCCCTTGGAGATCGACGACGCGAATCCATGTATCGCGATGCTGATGATACTCCTTCCAAAATGATTCTTTCGTGACGTTCCTTCCTCGCGACAATCTTCGATCAACAACCGATTGAGGTAGGGGGTTGCGGTACTTTTAATTCTATGTGAATTATATCCTCAACATGGGTTTAAATGGTGCAATCAAATCTGTGTGATTTTAATCCTCGGAGTTTCTCTACGCAACGCCGTGTACCGCGACGACGACGACACCCCTTCCGCGACGTGACGATCCTCTTCTTCCGCGATGGTTAATTCCATGACGAACTCACATTCGACGACAACGTTGAGGTAGGGAGTTTTTGTTCTTTTTAATCTATGTGATTATATCTTCGTCTTGTTTAAATATTTGCCGGAAGACTTTTTAAAACCGCTAACATGGTGGGTGCGGACCAACGAACATGTCCGAACCCACCTTCCTTCGTTCTTCGTCTGCGGATTGGCGGGCGACAACAAAGTAAGCCGCACATGCGATGTGAGGTCCTTGCAGTGAAGGACAGACCCCGGGATGGCCATTGGAAAAGATGACACGCATTTCCGACCACCAGAACTCGTCCGGTGGTCCGCGGAGCAGCCCGCCAGCGGTAGGAGGCGGCGGCGCCCGGCGTCCCACCGGATGGTGGCGCCGCGCCTAAAGCCGCGGTGGCAGGGCGCTGTCCCGCGACCACACAAGACAGGACGGGGACGGAACGCGGTAGCTGTCCGCGTCCGCTGGTAAGAGCGGCCCCACGTGGGGGCAGCGCACCCCCAACTTTGCTCGGCCGTAATGGCCGAGACGACCCGCTGGCCACCCAGCCAGCGCCAGCTGGGTCGCGCCCAGGCCGGGCCGGGTCGGACCCTGACCCGTGTCGGGTTGATCATGATCGGGCCGACCCAGGGGGGGTTGGGCCGGGTCGGTCCGGGACCAGACCCCCTGTTTTCGGACCTCTTTCTGTCTTTTGCCCATATCTTGGGCTACGGACCTCCGATCGACACAAAGTCAACGGAGATGTCATCCTTGAATCGATACGGTCGTTTTGACATATTACACTCAAGGTTTCGGAATACCATGGGGTTCGGCCTGGTTGGATTGTACACAAAACCAACCGCGCCCTCGGAGCGGAAACACTTATAACTTGAGCTCCGGACGTCCGATTGACGTGCCGTCGACATTGATGGAATCATCTCAGTGAGAAGGATCTTTTGGCTTACTCTTACCAAGGTTTGGATGCAGGTGGAGTATGGTCGGGTAGGTTTTGACTTAAAAACCAACCGGGCCCCTTGGACGAAAAAGCCAATAACTTTCAGACCGGGCGTCCGATTGATGCACCATCTGTGACGTTGAGTTCCTATTGGAGATACAGAACTTTTGGATATATCAACTCCGGACTTTGTGTTATTTGATGTATCAGCCCCTCGGTTCGTGGAGCGGACCCTCCAGAATGAGCTTGTTGTGTGCGGGAACCCTAGAACTAGCTGCGACTACGACGACGACGACGACCGTACAGAGATCCTTAGTGGACTCGACGACGACGACGACGACACTCAACGATCCTACGTGGATCAGTGACACAGATCCTGTGTGGGTCCGATCATGTGTGCGTCAGTGCTCAGAGGTCCTGTGTGGGCCAGCACCTACAGATCCTGTGTGGGTCTGATCCTGTGTGGGTCTTTGTGGGGGTTAGTTACCTATCAATCTTGTGTGGGTCAAATCCTTTGTGGGTCATTACAGGGGTTAGTACCTATCGATCCTTTGTGGGTATGATGACTTTGATGAATCATTGGCTATATCTAGTCATCTCTATCGTCTTACGAAGAAGTATACCTGTGTCAGCTTAATCCAGTTTTCATTCCTTTGTGGATTGTGTTGTGTTATCCTGTGTGGATTACGTTTTGCTTTCCTGTGTAGACTGGGTTGTACTTGAGCTCGGATGTTGGAGCCGAACTAGAATTGATGACTCAGGTATATGTATGGGCGTATACCTAAGCAGTGTCGAATGTTACTTCGTGATTGTATCTTTCCTTCGTGGATTATCCTTTTTGGATTCTGGGAGACCTTCGGGGGTATCGGGGTCCCTAATGAGTAGCTTATACTCACCCCTGCACGGGTTATGCCTACACTACATTGTGTTGGTTGCAGACGACGGACATCACTGATCGCAGTTGAGGCTTGCGGAGCAGGTCAGTACCCGGAGGTGGACCACTGGGCGGGACGTACTTGGAACAGACGGCTGGACCCGAGGAGCTGTGGAGGCTATCTGTACTCACCCTTTAGGTGGGACTTCCAGTGGACGGCTCGACGCTGCGGCTTTACTTTTCAGTTGCTGTTTTTCCTTTCCAGTTGTAATTTACTTTCAATTTGGGTTTGTATACTGGCCCACTTACTTTTGTTTTTTTTACTTAGTGTTTAATTCTTCTTCCTTTCACTTTGGTGTTTGTTTTTTACTTAATAAAGGTATTGCCTTCACTTTTTCTAGGATTTACGCCTTGGTGCTAGTCGCCAGCCCCTGGCCTATGGAAGGCGGGCTTGGGGTAGTCACGGTACAGGCCCCGAGGACGGGTCGTGACAGCTTCGGTGATTAATAATGGTTATCAATGGAGATATGAATGAGTAAAATGACTATAAGAGTATGAGAAAATGATAAAACATTAAATTATCACACCCTTGTTAACAAATATCTTAATGAAGCATAATATAATAATGATTAGTATTTAATGAGACATGAATAATAAGGGAATCAAATGTATAATCCATGAGATCATAACATTGGAATAAGACAAGAAATTTTGGTATATACATAAGCATAGAAAATCCTATATCAAGGATACCTAATAAGACAATCATAACATGGTAGGGTTGGGAGAATCAATTGTGTATATTCTTTTTGTTTTAGATGACCTACTGTTTAACCTCTAGAATCGGGCATGGGATGGACTCCTATGTACCCTCTTGTTATGGGATTGGGATTACCCCTGTGTACCCGCTTTCCAGGGGTATGGGATTCTCTACTATATACCATCTTGTTAGAGGCTTGGAATTCCCTCCCATATAAACCTTTGTTATGATATTGGGATTCCTGCTAGTATACATTATTTTTATGGTCTTGGAATTCCCTACCATGCAATTTTTGAGATCCTAAAACATTTTCTATTATTCAATTAATTGAAGTGAGATATAGGTACCACATGTTATATATTTAAATAAAACATAAATTTTCCACAATAAAATTAAACAGTCATGGTATCATGATAGATATAAATATAATGGTTTTATAAACAGAAAATCAAAAGATAAGAAATGAAATGGGTATTATAAAACATTCCTCATATAATGATCTATATAAATGATATAGGTTTTACAATCTCTTCATTATAGAATAACCCTTGAAAAGAATCATGTTTCATTATAATTTTATCATGGTATAGCATGTGGAAGAGAAATAGGTTTCATAAATAACCTTTCTAATAAACACTAGCCATTCATAGAATAAATATGATTATTACCCTTGGATCATAAACCTAGTAAGGCATATGCAACATTAAACTATGTTATCCAAGATGAAAAATTATTCTAAAATAAAATTTAAAATATTGCATGAAGAAAATATCAATTCCAATTTGAAAAATTCTTCTTAAAACATTTGAAACTTATAAAACATGTTCACATAAAAATATCCATGAAAATTTATAAATAATACTTCAAAAAACCCCTCAGATAATTTTTTTTGATATATAAAATTTTCAAAATAAAGTTCAATTAAAATTAACATAAAATATATTATAACATTTTGAAAACATTTTTTATAAACTTTTTAAAAGAATGCATATTTACAACTAGAAATAGAGATAATGACATATCCCATTAAAAACATTTTATTTATTATATTATGTACCAATGAGTAGGAAAATTTAAAAATTACTGGAATATTTATGGAATAACCATATTATAAGAAAGTTCATTTTTATTCTTGAGATATAGATCATAAAAATTTATTAATGGAATAATAATTAAAAACAAACCTTATAAGCGATGAAATTATAGAGATAAAATTTTATTACATTGGTAATGTTGAATCCAAATCCCCATGAAATAGTGAAATTAAATATACCCTAAAATGACATTAAATGAATGATATTCATGAAATAATATTTCAATGCGGGCATAGATACACTTCGTAATGAATATAGATGAATATCATAATACATGTCTCAATGTTGGAAAAATGAGACCAAAGAGATATCATGCATAAACCATAAAATAGAAATGTAAATTTACTAATATATAGGTGATATCAAAATATAAGGCTCAATAGTCCTTTACGAATTTGGTAAATTTTGACCCATAAACCCCCTAAAGAAAATATCCAAAAATGGATATGTATATACCCAAAATCATAATTATACTTATATGAAAATACATATATGAGATGTATACACCCCACATACATGAAATATGTTGTTAAAATTGCTTGTGTCTCATAAAAAAATGTTAAACTAGAAATCCCCTTACTACTTGAGTTACAATTGAATCATGATATCCAAGATATAATAGCATCAATATAAACTTTTATAATCATCATATAAATATACATTATTATATAAAATGTCATGGGTCTATATATAAACATCACAAAAGGAATAATTGGTGAATATAGAATATATCTATTTGAAAAATTGAGAAATGAAAACGTTTACCTTATGTCTTGACTTTATTCAAAAATGTTAAAAACTATGGAATAATAATTATACTATTACAAAAAATCTACCAAATGTCCATACTAATATATATATATATATAATAACTTATCACATATGATTATTCCTTTATATTTATTGTTTATTAATAACTTTATGTTAAAGTTACGTTTCATGTTAAAAACACCTTTGTTTTTCATGTGTGTTTTGACTTATTATTCTGGATTAGCTTATATAGATCATGATTTACATTTTCATTAATTTAAGATATGATATAAATATAATATATATTCAATAAATAATTATTTAAAATAATAATTAACGTATAGATATTTGAAATGATATATGATGATCTTGGAGATATTAGGTCGTGTGAATACATGAATGTTGTTTCAAAATTAATGTCATATTTTTAAAGAATTAAAATAAAGTTACATATATATTATCATTAAAATAGTATTATACTTTAATAAATAATTCATATTTGTGATAAGTCCATCATTCATTAATTTCATGTAACTTATTAATGAATCACATTACTTTGAGGATACCATAGTCCTCACATCCACAAATGATGTTATCGTACTCCCAAAAAATGGAAAGAAAAATTGTATGTTTTATATAACAATTATATAAGAAAAAATAAATCATAAATATAATATATAAAAAATAAAAATATTATTTCCTTCATTATTCTCAACTTTGAGACGTGGTAATGGATGAAGGACAGATATTGGATCATGAGGCGGTAATCCGGCGTATTCACAAATGACGATTGCATATCCGATTTGAAGGAGGGGTGTTTAGGAGTATTAAAAAATATTAACATAGAAAAATTTCATGATATTGAGGAAAATGATTTTATTATATAATAATTGAATAATTATATCTGAATTGGTGAAGAATAAAGGAAAGAAGTTCTCATTGAATAATGTTACCTCTTCTTCAGGTAACTCTTTCCGGGTTTCACCAAAGAAATTCATTTGTTTAATTTCAACCCAAAGTGAGGACTCTATTAAAATATGGGTTATTTTGGGAGCCTATTTTTCTAGGGTATTTATGATCCAAATAGTTTTTTGGTTTGAAAAAGTGAGGGGGTGAGTGCCTTTATATTGTATAGGAGGAGGGGTATTCTGGTAAATATAAAAAAGTAAACACTATTGGGATATACTCAAAACTATTTTTCCTCAAAAACTATAATTATTATATAAACGTGGTTATATGGTCTATATATGGCCTAAAAATGGGTTCTGGACCTATTTTTCAGTCATATGGCCTCTTAAGAAAATGGTTAGTCATATGATAAACTTATTTTTCTCTTACTCACAATAATTAATTTTAAATTTCATCACTAATATTTTTGGTAAGAAAATATTTTTTACCCAATTGTATAATATAAATTTTCTTTATTTAAAACATTAAACCCAATTTTCATATTCTAAACATAGAAGTGGTTGAAATTAATATAAAACTAATCCCACGGTTCAGATTGAAAAATGTTTTTTTAATATGAAAATGTTCAAAAATTGAAAATGTATTTATATCCAATTTCAATGTGAAATTAATTAAAATGATATAAATTTGAATATTAGATGTATTATTTATATAATTATACTTTTAATAAAATAAAAACAAGGTATCAATAATAATAAATTATAAGAAAAGTCATTTTTGAATTAAAATTTATTATTTTTCACTATTCATAGAAATGAAACTTCTTTTGGAAAATAAAAGAAATGCACCCAATGATTATTTTGAAATTCCACTTAAAATTTGATTTTTTATTTCATATATATTTTTTAGAGTGTTGAAAATTTGTTTTAAAATAAGTTCACCATTAAATGGTGTTATAAAATCCTTTTAGAATAATACCTCTTCTTATGCATAAAATTCGATTTATTCTTATCTCATACCTAGAAAATAAATAAGATGAATGTTAAATAGTTGAATAAATATAATATATATTTATATATTTATGTAAAATATTACATAAAATGTATTATTTTTAATTTATTGAGAAAAAATGTGGTTGTGCATAGAAAAAATAGTCATTTAGAGAATGAATTTTATATTTTCAAATAGTTCATAATTTCAATTATAATTCCTTATTTATTAAATTATTCACGATTAAACCATATTTTTAAAATTTATATTATACTTTTAATACCCTCCATTAAAATGTTATTGCGCTAAAAATAATAATATATTAATAATAATATTTATAGTATATTGTAGTTTGGTAAAATGTTATCTTGAATTTTTTACAAGATATCGATGGAACTCAGTATTGTGTGTAACACAATACCAACATAGTGTTGTGTGTACCAAAATCTAATATAATTGTTTCGTTTAGTGAATTATTTACTTGGTGTTTCACATAACACAAGCCACGAATAGTGCTTTCAAATAACACAAGTTATATTCTCGTTTGCATGAAATCCATAATATTGTTATGATTAAACTAAATTAAAAATATATATTCCACAAAATAGAGGGGTGTTATATAATCAAACAGATAAATCAGTGATTCGATAATATTGATGATCCTGTAACATCCCGACCCGAATCACTGAGTTCGATCAGGAATGCCACGTGACCTCATTGTGTCTCTCCCTATATAAGAGGTTTTAAACTAGCAACGAGGGTTGGAGTCTGTCAGTGAGCAGACTATACCCTCAGTATCATGTCCTGGGGTCTATATTCAACAATAAACATTATAATATATAATCAATGTAAAGGTGGGGAAAAGTAATGATGACATACACGAAATACAAATAATGAATCTATTGTAAGTAGAATGAATGTATAAATGAAATAAAGAAAATAAAGTATATAAATAAACAAAAAACCCTCTGGAGTCCTTCGTAGTCTCTACAGGCTTTATGATCTACTTCTCAAATATCCAACATAGGGTCCATTACCTTCTATAGATCCATCATCCAATATATATTCACATCAAAATTCTAAAGTAGGGTTTCACTACAACACATAGTAGGACACCACCAATGCATCCTTAACCCGATGTTCTCATGTATTCAAGTGTATTCCATAATAAAATAAATGTGTAACATGACTCATAACACACAATCCAAAAATGGGTGGACTCAATATATTTTTCACTAGGATAAGACCATGTTGAACTCCAAAAATAATGGTATGAGTGAAATCCACTGTGAGATAAGTTCAATCTCATGGAAATTGACATCTGGGTCATGATATAAAAATCACCATATGTAGCTTCCTCCAGATATTTAATTATTATTATATCTTATAAAGGCAACAAGAACGGTATTATTACTAAAAATTATGATTATATAAACATGAAATATTTAATTTATTCTGATATTTATCAAACATGTTTTACACATTTACAATTTTGTTTTGGAATGAAAAATAATGTATGTTTACCAATACATTACCAAAATTAATGATATCATATTATGTCATTTTTCTAATTTTTTTTTCTATAATTCATTTTATGTATCAAAAACTATAATGAATAAAATAAACTTTTTATTCTAGATTAAAACTAATTTTATTCCAAATTAATATTAAATAATAATAATAATAGTTAATATACAATGATACACTTCCCTATTGAAAATTGTTATCCTTATATATTATATATCAATTTGAAATAAAAATTTATAAAATCAAAAAAATTATATTGAAAAAATTATCTCCATTTTTTATTTAAATTTCATTACTTTTAATAAATTTTTGGGGTATTTTTAGGAAAGAGTTGATTTGTAGGTGTATCGAAAAATAATTTTTTTATAATAACATCAAATTATGACATTTTCATAATAAAATAATGAAATAAATTATATGAAATCAATTTATGAATAATATATATATTTATATTTCAATTAATTCAATTTAAAATATAGTATTGTATTTATTAAAGCCATGTCTATCTTTTTGGAAACATAAGTCTTATTTTTCTATATGAAATATTTTTATACAACTATAAGAAAACTAGTTTTCAACCCTTGTAGAAAAAAATATACGAAATGGATTATTTTAGATAAAAATATAAATAATATTTAATAAGTTCAATTTAATTTTTAATCCTAAATTTATTATTTCTGTGATCAATGCTAATGACCATGATTATAGTGAAAGTGAATTTTTCAAAAAAAAATATTAATATTTTTTAATTTTGATCTAAAATATTAAAATAAAATATATTATATAATGTCTAGGATATTAAAACTTCACATATATAAAAATATATTATGACTAATATAATTTATTATTACTATTTTATATGATTTAGAACACATAATATCAAGAACATCATTTTTTACAAAAACTGGTTTTTTTATTTTATTTATTTTTTAAACTAAATTATATTATCATATATTTGTAAATTAAATTATATAAAATAAAATAAAATTTAGATTTGGAATATCAATTTTTGATAATATCAATTACCTAATATATTTAGTAAAACCAACGTTACAATCATAACAAAATTTGACGAGGTAAAAAACCAAATAGTAATTTGAAAAAATATAATGGTAAATGACGCAAAACATGTTTATTACATGTTTAATAATGATTATATGAGTCTTGATTGGCACAAAACTATCTAAAATTAATTATTTATTACTTTAAATTCCATTAAACAAAGAATAGTGTCATGGAATCACTGACATGTAATGTGTATTATCAAAAATTTCACCTTCCTCCAATTACAAAAGGGTCCTCTCACAACCCTTTGTAGAAAACTCTATGTATCTATTTAGTTTATAAACTAATATAAAATTACCTCTATTTGATTTATCTTTTTCATCCATAATCCCTTATTCTATATAACCTACTTATGAACTTTATTTCCCAGAAGACTTTCTTTGGAAATTCTAATCTCCCCACATGAGTAATTCTTACCCCTTAGTCAGTTTTTTTATCCTCCCATACCATGTAAACTATTACCTATTAATAATAGTTTTATATAATATTATAATTAATATCCATTATTTTATTTTAAAATTATAATATCACTCTTGTAAATTACCTACCAAACCATTAAAAAAATGATGATGTCAAGATAAAATTGGCTGGACTACTGCCTCCGTGAGCAGAATGTTCTATTTTACATAAAATATATTAATTGACTGTTAAGAAGAGTCATTAACTGAAAAAATATAATATTAATAACGTGAATAACATTCTCAAATGATAAAATATTTTATTTTCATTCCCTCTACATTTCTATATAAAATGAGTGAATCAATCTTTTGGGTGTAGACTACCGACTCAATGTAAAGGTGTATTTTTTTCCCATGAACACCTTACATTGATGACATTAAAAAATAATTTAACATTTAATAATTTTATTTATGACACTAAAAATACCAAATAATTATTATATTGGAAACCTAATAGTAATATTAATAGTAATCAATTATAGTAAATTTAACCTCATTAATTCAACATCACAATGATCATTTTTTAATTTGACTCCATTTTAGAAACCAATAAACATTTAAAATATTTTAAAATTGTATTTATAAAGTATATAAAAATAAGAAATTCATTTTATTATGATTCAATTTAAGTACATTATTAAAAAATTTCAATATTCCAAGAGAGAGACATGAAAATTAATAATACAACATCTTGTAACATACATGAAAAAAACAATATGGAAAAAGTAATTACATATATTAATATATGGAAAATATAATATGAAACATATATGAATAAGGATAATATTAATGTTTTAAGAAAAATAATTTTATTAATATATATTTTAGGTTCAATTATATAATTATTTTTGAACTATCTTAAGCGATTTTGGATCTTAATATTTTATTGTTGAGATATGATTCATATTCACCACCAGTTGTTTCTCATGGTGTATTTATTTGACATGAATTTCATTATATAAAAAATTCTTAATATATAAGGGATTTATAAATCTATTTCATGTTCTATATTTATAGGATTGAGTTTCAAAATATAAATATGATGTAAGGGTATTTTTTAGGTCAACTCCCTTATTTTTGTTTAAAATATTCTTCTTAAACTCCTTTCATGCATGTTTCTTGCTTCTACCCCATGATTTGATTTTATTTTTATTTATTTTTCCCTTCATGGGCCATTTATTTGAATAGAATAATTTTAAAATTATGAATGTTTTACTAAAAATATGTATCATTATTGAGAATAATTTTAATCCACATTAATGATTATTTCAATTTCAAATATATATTATTAAATGCACAACTATATTTTCCTTTATATTTGGAAATACCATTTCATTTTATCTCATATGAAATTAATAATTTCCATTTCATATTTATAAATTTAATTATTGTTTCTTTTATTATGTTGTATTTAATCAACCGTATATTAATAGAAAAAATGTTTACATTTAAACCTCTCTCGTTACTTTTGGGTTACACATGATATTTACTTTTATCAATTCTATTGTATATTCTTATCATGTATAAAATCCTTGTAATACATACACACACACACACACACACACATATATATATATATATATATATTTATATTAATTATATACAATCCTAATTTAGTTTACCTCCCCCTTTTTGGATAATACATGATTTTTCTTTTTGATAATTCCCACCTTATTGTAAACCTGATTTAATGGATCTATCATATGACTTGATCCATTCCCAGTAAAAACAAAATTATTTTGAAAATAATCAATAATATTTTGAAAAAATACATTATCAATTCTGGTTTAATTAAAATTATTAACACCTTTCCTTCTATGAAATATTATTTCCTTAATTAAATAATCATCAACTATGTTGTTTGATTTTATCCTTCTCGTGAATTTTCCTATATTGGAACACAATGTTAAAGGACTATTCTTATTTATTATAACATCAAAGTACATGTTTCTTCCTACTATTTTTAATCACTATTATATATAATTTCATTATACTTTGGAACTTTTTTACACAACCCACTCATTTCTTGTGGGATTTATCAGGGTTAGGCTTTATGTATTGTTAATTTTTCTCATGTAGAAGATATATGCAATTACATGTCATTAATATAAAGGATCTCCTTGAGAGAACTCCAATGCCTTGTGTAATTTTTTAATCACATGATAAACTCTTTAGGGAGCATGGGTGGTTATCCTAAGAAATTTATATCTTGTTTTATTAGTGGTGGATCATGTTTATGGTTCATTAGATGTTTACCAAAGAACAATATCTTATGTTGTATTTGTATAGATCATTAAAATATTCGTACGATTTCATTTTATCTATAATTTCCACATTATTTTTATTGAATTATATTATTAAATCATTTCCTTATTCAATGTTTCCATGATTTTATCACATCCTTATATAATATAACATATTTATTCTCTTAAGATTATATGTATTTATTTCATGATTTACGGACAGATATTATTATTTGTTATATTTCATTATTTATATCTCCACACATAGGATTTATAATATTTTTAGGATCTAACCATTGATTTCATATTAATACATTTTCCTTTAAAAATTATTTTTTATAAACCCTTTCTCATGTTTCCCATCCCGGTGATATATTTATATATTATGAGAAGTCTAGAATAGGGACTATTGTGGCTCAATTTAGATGAAATGTAAAAATGTTTTATAAAATATGTTTCCTTTGTAACTAGTCCTCAGTGATAATAAAAATTATTCTCTAATATCCATACTATTTTTGTGAGACATATTTTTTTAGCAAATGGTTATAAAAAATAATAAAAATTTTGTTAGATTTAGTTGTTATAGTGGTTATAAAAATAGATTTATGTTTTTCATAGGGAGTAGTGTCATTTTTAGGGATTTTTAGGGAACTATAGCTAAAACCTAATGGATATGTCTAGGGGAAATTAATTATTATAAAATAACATCTCATGGTTTTTTTAAATTATATTGTTTTTTGTTTCTATGAAATTACATCCCTTTCTTGAAATTTTCATATGGATCCAACTTTAGAAAAAAATCAACACATTTGTAATAAACATTAAAAAACGTTTTTATATAATTTACACAATCTTCACTCAGTGTATGATGTGTGGAAAAAATATAGTAAACCTTGTAAGATAGTCTCACAGGATATGTAACGTCCCAATCCCGGGAGCCACTAACTGGTGCCCCGAGTCGGTTCGTTACATGACCTCAAGCACACCTCCCTGTATTCTAGCAATTGTCGATTGGATGCGAGGGTCAAAATTAGTCACATGGGGAGACTATACCCTCTTATCAAAGTAATCCACAATAGATAATGAACATAAAATTCAAAACTGGTTATGGAAATAAATAAGGAAGAATTAACAACAATTCCCCCAACTAGGTTCAAACAATAGCCAATAATAGATATGTCATGTTTTCCTATAATGATAATTGAACAAAAACCAAAATAAATACACAACAGAATCCCCAAATGGTCATGAATCATAGCCTATAACATCATACAAGAAAGTACCATATCCAACTAAAGTCTATAAAATAGGGCCCCTTCCATTATCCTGACCGTAAAGCATGATATTTGTTGGGGTTACCGACAGAGGCCCGATCAGGGTGTGAGTATAACTCAATAGTCCACCACAAACATTGTTATACATGCACACATCCACAATGAAACTATGGGTTATACCTTGTAAACCACCTGAATTGAATCCGTTGATGGGAATACTCTCAAAAAAGCCTTAGATCTGAATTCAAACCCATATCCAAGACTCCAACTATATATAATATGAAAAATGTGTTTTAGAGATCTATATGGATATAGGCGAAGAATACAAACCCAAATAAAGAAAAGTATACAAAGATAAGATTAAACCTACCCTGGGCTTCGATACCCAAGAAAAGGTGCTCCAAATGGTATAATATCGAAGGGGAATCACCTCTGGGAAGGTTGGTTAATCCACGTTCTCTTTTAGGGTTTTAGGAGGAGAAGAAGAATAAAATCCCAAGTTACACAAAAAAATACTGGACGAGAATTTTTGTTATATTTATATTTTTACTAGGTTGCACAGTTTACCTGCATAGTTTTCCAAACCATGTGCAAACTGTGTGCATGCTTCTATCTAAAAATCATCCCCTCCCATGTTTTCTTGGGAGTTCCACAATGATTTCACAAATCATGTGCATACCATGCAACACGACCAGAATGAATTTTTTTCCTCCTCTCTTGTGTTATGAACCCCCAAAACTCTCCTAAGCCTCCTCATAAACTTTTGGAAAACATATTTAACAAAAATAATGGAACTAAACTAAAAAATAAAAAAAAAATCTTCTTTATAATGAATATGGGAACTTATAATATATTATTTGGACATTCAAATTCTCAATACAAAAATTTTTGAAATAATTTATTATGTTACATTTCTAGGTCAAGGAGTATAACTGAAAAAAATTATATAATCCTAGATTAAAAGAAGTGTGATTAATTTTGAACTAAAATATATGTGATGGGTTTAAATAGTGTGATATTTTAATTTTTATTTTTTCAGCAGATAATTTATTATTATTTTAGTATGATATCACTTCATAATATCTAAATTTAATACCCTTTAGTTTTATTAATGGTTGATGCATTAGAGAACCAAGTAAACAATGGTTTTCATGGCCTTTCTAGGGACTATCCCAATGAGAATCCAAAATGGACTAATGTTAGTGTAAAAATATTATAAATTTTATAATTAATCTTCTAAAAATTATGATTAATAACATGAACATATTTGGATTCCTAGACACATCAATAAAAATATGTATATAGTCGGATGGATGTTTTGGTGATGAAGTTGATGAAGAATATAAGATTCGATTTTCATAATCTCAAATATAATGATAGAGGAACATTGGAAAATGTCTCAATGATATTGGGATGTATTTTTTCAAGGAATTGGAGGGAATATGGGTACTAATTACATAGGAAAAATGAATAAATAAATTGAAATATTATATTGAAAAATAGTTCAACATAATGAAACAATACCAGTTCATTTAAATAAATTTGTAAATGTGGAGAATTATCCAAGACAATGACCAAATCTATAGATAAACAAATATGACTATCATTTAATAAATCCACATTAAATGTAATAAGTGGAATTCTTAACATCCACTACTAAATATGAGAGTTTCATAACTGATCTGCGGTAAGGAAAACTAATCCTCCACTCAAGAACTAAGAGGATTATTTTTCCATCATACTCAAAAAACATCATTAAAAGTATATTTTTCCATGTAAATAAAATCATATGATTGACCACTACATGAATATTGTTTTTCAAAAAAATTTCTTATATAACTATTGTATCAAATTTTTATGTTTATATAGAATCTATTTGTGAGAAACATATTACCATTAAGAAAACATTAGTTGGATTTTACAAAAATATTGTTTCAATTAATATAGAAAAAAATAGTTGTAATAATGAGATCACATTTCATATCACCCTATGATAAAATTATAATGAAAAGTTGATTATGAAAACCCTTTATAATGAAATTATAAGATGACGATATGATACCGAATAATGATTTAATCATTGTTAAAATGGATCTAAAAAACACCAATAATATGGTTAATTTATGTTAGGGGATAAATATATGATCATGAGTTAATAAATATGATATCTCTATAGAATTGATAACATGAATCATGTTTATCCTATATATACGATTATCTACATTGAATTGTATTTGATAATAAAAATAAGAGGGAATAATTTATTTATTGGGTGAGAATGTACTACCCCAAAACCTACAATATTTTCCTAAAAACCAATATATTTATATAGAATGTTTCACATGACACTCTAATCTAAAACATAATAGTGACACATTAAAAAAATTAATTTTAATGTTATAATATTGATGTTACATTTTATTCAATAAATAGATATAACAATATTAAAAACTCTATAGAGAAAATGGAATGTGGTGGAATTTGGGAGTGGAAGTCTATCTAATGAATCTAATTTTTTCAATAATGAAAATGAGTTATATTCACAAGGGATTTCCATAGACAAAGTGATTAAAAAAACTCTACAAAATATTGTACAAGATAAATCATATGGGAGTGACGTTAAATATCATTGAAATTTCTGTTATGTATAATCTATAAAATCACCACTCATGACTACCACAAGATATTACCAATTGTTTAATCACATATATCAATGATAATGGTATTTGAAAATTGAAATTATGGTTATATATATATTTAGATATTAGGTTATTTATCACATGTATTCTATGTATTTCACATTTTTTATTTTAAATAAAAGAACATTAATTTACTAATGCATTAAAAAATAAGTATATAAATTTATGTATTTATTATAAATTAGATTTTATATGTTTTATTTTAGGAAAATAAATAAATTCTAGATAAAATATATTATTGATAATGTGTTAAAATTATTTGAATTATTATATGATAAATAATAATATTACCAATTGTTAACATCTAAAAATTAATTTTGAAAATAATTTTTTTCAAAATATATTATATTTAAATTTACAAGATAAATTCCAAAAAACTTGGATTAGATTTTAAAAATGAAAAAAAAAATTATTTGGATATAACACTATGGTAATTTCTATTTCTTACACGGTTATTGAATTCTGAATGTTATAACATGGATAAAAAACAACAACAGAAGGGTTCCATATTTTCCCTCTAGTTTTCTCACATTGTTTCCCTATCTCACAAAGCATCAATGTGGTGAAAAAATGTTTGAATAGATAGGAATGTGTGTAAAAACTCATTTTATTATTTATTTAATGTTTAAGTTCAGGATAGGTTCATGATATGTATGTTCCACACAATGTGTAATGTGTTGCATTGGTGGATTCTATAAGTCTACTCTTTCTTGAACGTCTCTTGACATATAATGTGTACATTATATGCAATGGATTATCAAATTGTGTACACAATTCACCACATGCAATAAATAGTGGGTTCTTATCCCTCAATGAATTCATGTCGTATATGTTGGTTAAACAATGTTTGAATATTCTACTCCAAGTTCTGTAGCCTACTCCTCCGTTATTTAGTATTGGAATTCAACATAAAAAAATCATGTTTCACATCAATAGTGAATCTCAGGGTTTGAATTATATTTTAATTAATAAAATCTTATCTTTTTCTCGTTTTCAAAATAGAAATTTCATCCCACTATAAAACAAAAACAGAAAAAAAAAATTCAAGAGCAGTTAAGATTAATCAATTAAGTACATAAAACCATGAATTAAAAAACCATAAAATCATGAATGAAATACAAAAATCACTGGGTATATCAATGTATTCATAAGATTAATTTTTTTATATTATTCATTCTTTTTTTAGAAAATACTGAAAATTATTGGTTTTTATAATAAAGTCATGTGAGGAAACTATCAAAATTAAATAATGAAATAGTTTTTTTGATATTTTTGTCATATAATATATATAAATATATTTAAACTAAAATATTTTATAGTAATTTATTTTTTTATAAAAGTCATGTTTTTTTTGAATCATAAGTAATTTTTTATTCAAATCGCTATTTTTTCACACATGCAACAAATTAGTTTTCATCACTTGTATAAATTAAATCTCACAAAACTGATATAATATTTTTAATAATTTTTTTAATATGAATAATTACATTTTTAAGGATTTAAGTATGATGACATTGATAATAGTTAATGATCAAGAAAATTATGAAACATTTATTTTAGAAAAATATATTTTATTAGTATTGTGTAATATTTATAAAATATCTTAATTGTATATATATATTATATAATGAAATTGAAATTTTTTTACCCATATATACATATAAATTATCACTCAATTAATTTTTTATTAATGATACATATAATCAATAACACATAATGGTAAAAATATATTCTTATATAAAAAAAATTATTCTATATATTCTATATATTATTTTTTAATATAATATTCTGTAATTTAGCAACGAAATTATATTGAGTAATGGTTATATTGATGTTAGAAACACCAAATTTTTTACGAATGGATATCAAATATTATTTTTAAATAATAAATTACTTAGTTTAAACTAATTAAGTTGGTGAAAAATAAAATTGTAACGTGTGAAAATATTATTTTAAATGTCTAAAATCATATTTTAAAAATTATTAAAAATCATGGTTGATTATTATTTGACCCAAAAACACTCTAATGAATTATGGTCAACATTTGGTGCCTTTAAACCTTGAATATTATCATAGAATCATAAGGATTTAATTAGTATTTATAAAAAATCATATTAATCACTTATTAAGGAAGCATGTAACTACCTCTTCAAGAAGAAACTATGTTATAGTTTATTATTTATAATTGACCTAATTTACATATCATTTATTTATATTTCCTATCCATAATAAATTCTTATATAAAAGTTATCCTAATCCCTCTATTTCTAATATGACTTTCAATGGAATGTTCAAGCTCTCCACCAAAGTAATTTTTACTCATCAACATTTTAATCTTAATAAACCTATTTTAATAACCCATAATTTCATGTATTGAATTACCCATCATGATAGATAATTTTTTCATATTTATTAATGTGATATTATATAATGGACATATATCACATGATAAAACAAACTCCATTTTTAATATTATATTAAAAAATAAATTTAGAGAATAAATATGGTAATAAGAGTTGATTGTATTAAAATGGTATAAAAATGGAAAATTATATAAGATTAATTAGATAATTTAGATCTTATTGATATTGTAGAATTATCTTACTCAGTAACAATTCTATATAATTGATGTATTAGATTAGTAATGCAATATGAATTCTGAGAAAAAATACATAACATTTTGAGAGAAAAGAAGTTAAAGAAATATGATATATTTATAGAAATTAGGGAACCCATATGACTTTAAAATTTTTTGATAGTTATAATAGAAATCTTGAAATTGGAATAAAAATATGGTCATTGTATTTCTAATAATATTTTCAGGAATAGTAACCTCAATGCTAGAATACTATCCTCGCCTATCAAAATATAAAATAATATGTAGACATATAATAAAAGGATAATAAGAGATATAAATATCATGATAGAAATAAATAAATGTTTTAAATGATAAAATAGGAGTTCAAATTTTTTAAAAGGAATATATATTTATTTAATTTTAATGATGAATCTATGTATTTAATTTAATTCTTATTTATAGAAAAAATTCATTATAAATTTATATTACATTGTATTATAATAAGAATATAATTTTAGAAAAACATAATTAATTTTTAAAATATACCAAATATTCATCATAAAATTAAAATTTGTATTATTTCCAATAAATTGGGATTTAATCAATGAATTTAATTTCTCATATTTATTAAAAAAATTAATAAAATCGATTTCATTTTTAGGTTGAAAAATGTTTATAGAATTTTTTTTCATATTTTTGTAATGTATATTATAATTTTTTGAATACTTAAGTCATGTAAAATACAATATTTATTATTATAAGATAAATATGCTAATTTTTGATACATCATTAAAATTAGAAAATAATAGTGGGAAGTCACATATACCATTAAATATTTATAATCACAATAATAAATATTATTTATAGGCTAGGTAAAAATTAAAAAACTAATGAATATAATAATACTAAACACTCTTCTACATACCTTATAAATACAACCCCTACATATAATATTTTTTAATCCATGTAACATTACAAAATACAACCCATATCTATTTTTAATATTATATTACATGTACGACTATTTCTGGTTTCATCTAATGATCATCCAAGGAGTGGTATTTCATAGTCTAAATAATATAAAACTAAATAGAGGAAAACTCTCTCCTAAATATCATTTGATATTATTCTTCTTATAAAACCCCATATCATCTCCACATACCTAAACAAATTAAAAAAATATCCTAAATATAATCATTTGATTCTATTATGGTCGAATATCAATCTTATTCCTTATATTTTTTCAATTCTAAAACAACATGTTATTTTACAACATGGTATGCTCATTTCCATTCTAAACGATTTACATCATTATACGCAACCATATTTCACACTTCTAAAAAATACATATTTATTTTTATATGATATGATACTAAATATATTATAAATTATTTCATCTTCTAAAAGTAATATATAGAATTAATATTAAATAAAATTATTGTTGCTCATGATGGTATGTAAATCAACCTTAATGAAAAACATTATAATGCAACAATTTTTAGAAAATGAACTATTCCTATGTTAAAACACAAAAGGATATTTAAAATGATGCAATTTTTTGAAGTACATGAAGACCATTTCATTTACTTTTGGAGTTGTAGACCCATTTTACCTGAGCATGAATAATTATGCATAATTTATGTGATTGAGTATCCATGAGGGGAATATAATCAAAATGATGAATTGAATATTATATCTCATTTATATAGATATAAGTGAACATAATAAAATTTTAATAGATCAAATATATATTTAAAATGTTATAGATTATGTAAATTATTAATTTATTTTGATTAGCCTATAAATTAACCACGATTGTAAATGATTCTGTAATATAAGGAAAAAAGATCTATCCAACAGACCCTCTTTCTGTGGGTAGTGATGTTTCTATTTACAAAACAGATTATCTATAAATTTTTTGGAATTTAATGAATAATATATTTTTAAATATTTCCCTTATATATATATACGTATCTTATTATACCTTCTACTGATGGGGTAATATAAGAATTACTTTCATTTTTGAATTTCATTTATTAAAATCATTCATAAATTTAGGGAAATTTTATATCCCTTAATTATTTTACGTAATGATAATATAAAGTATTTGTTCCCAGTCATGATTTAAAAATTTTATTGAATATTGTAGTTGTAAAATTTTTGTCTTACCTCTTGGTTTCAAACATAATTTCTTACATATTCATTATCTAATAATCAATAACTGATTCTATAGACTTCGATTTTGAATGGTTATTTTTATACCAAATTCTATTACTTTTAATAGGAAATTTTTTTTCCATTTCAACACAACATTTTGACACCTATGATTTTCTTTAAATATATTAACATCAATAATATTTAATTCCTTATTCACATTGTAATCCTTTGGAAATCCCATTTGGTTATTATCTGAGACAATTTTATGCAACCATATTATTTCTAAGGGTAATCCTTCTGTTTATAACATTTATTTGATTCCATTATGTGGAATATATATGAAAGTACATATAATTATGGTAAATCCATGATAGATCTAAAATGAATTTTCTAATTTTTTTCTTATAAGATGTTATGTATGATATTGTGGAGTAAATCAAATCTATAATGGGACTTGGTCAATAATAAGATATATTCATGGTTCTTTTCCTTGAAAGATTATAATTTAATGTTATATATTTCAACAACAAAAATATGTTTCTACGAACATATGATTTCATATTTATGATATTACCCCTTATGATTAATCAATTGTGCTATATTATTTTGGTATCATTTTCTTACTTTTGTCTCATATTAAATGCTTCATATCCAAGTTTATTACATTAGTGGGATTTATTTCTCACCCATTTCATATAGGTATTCCCCATTTTATCTAATGAAATTTTCTAATATAATTATAATATCATTATTGAGAATAAAATAATGATATTTTTTATAGATTGCTTTTAGTTATGTTATGATCCTTGTCATACAACAAGTGTAGGCCTCAAGATCTATGGCTTCAGATTATTATATGTTTATCATAAAAATCAAGAAATAAAAATTGAAAAGTCATGGGTTTTCATATTAGGGAAAATAGAATGTTTTTTGGGGATTTTGAATTGAATAAATTATTAAGAACCCAATATATAGGTCTATGTACTGGATAATATCCAGAAACCATGGTGTTGTATAGAGAAAGTGGTTTCTATGAAATTACATCCTAGTATGGATACAATAATAGAATGTGGTTATAGAATAGATTTATGTAGGGGTACTAACATCATGATGCATAGATTATTTATAAACTTGATGCTAACTTATTATATGAAAAGGTTCCTTGTTAACAGGTGTTTTCACACTCTAATGGGAGATTCTATGTAAAATTAACAAAGGCATCATGAACCATTATGATTAACATGAAACTATTGTCAGGATAAAAACCAATTTCAAAATATTTCCGTGGATAACCTAGATTGAAACTTATAAAATAATAATTCAGGATTTACATTTCATTTATAAGTAATTAATTTTATGTTCATTTTTCCCATTTTATATGATTTTAAGTTTCAGTATGATCATCACTAAGATTATTTTTGATTTTGTAAACAACATGGAAAATAATGAAATAGTTAATGCAGTGATCATTATACATTCATGGGCTTCAAATTAACTATATAATAATTCATCCACACATTAATCAATATCTAGTAAGATTAGTATATCTATTCAAATAGAACCTCAAAACATTGGGTTGAGCTATCTATGAGAACAAAAAATGGAGAACAATTTTCATCCCAGTTATATAACTACTCACATGTAATATTTTATGGACTAAAACTCCATGACTATTATATCAATTATCCATTATAAAAATTTAATAATTTTTAAGGTATTAATTTTATATATTAATATAAATTAAAAATCAATGTTTAAGATATGGATGACACACATCACATCCCATGTCATCTTCAAATTCATTATAAGTGTTTGTAAGTAGAAGAATATCATTGGAATATTTTTATCATGTGTGGATTTTATTACATAATGAGAAATAAACTCTAGAAAAAATTATTGTCACCAATGATTGAATCGTTCTTGAATACATGTATATTTTGAGGGATTATATTAATTATATCCTGATGAGATTCCCAGTTTTCCTTAAAACTATGAGATTTATTTTTAATCTATCATAAACCTGGATCTCATCCCCTATCCATGAATCCCTAAAACAATGAAAAATATTGAGGAAGATGATCTAAATAAAAGTTGCAAGAGATTTTGGAGAAGGGTTTTACATGACCAAGTGATTAATTATCAGTCATTAACTTCCTCATCATCATAAATAGGGAAATGAAAACATGCCACTATATTTGTTATCATGAACTCCCAAAAAAGATGACAAAAAAGTATCCATTACTATAGATATATGACTTGTCTGATCAAATATAAGGGCTCTATTATTTCTTATAGTTGGACCTTTAGACAATATATCCCTAATTTAATGTCAATAATGATGTTATTCCCATTACTACCTATAGAGTGAGGTCCAAACATTATGAGTTTATCATGATTCCAATTATACTAACAAGTTATCTAAAAAACTCCATTGATATAATGATTATTAATTTCCATGATTACCTGTAAAATTTTGTGAAATTTTCCTATATTTTTTATGATATAATAAAAAAGTAATATGGAACTTGAGGATTATTTGAATGCAATGACATATACTGTGTGAAATGAGATATCATATGAAACATATAGAAAATATGATTTTTGATACATGGAGTATCATTAATGGACCATGTTATCATAGGAAAACGGATATATACAGACCCTTCTATGTCAATGGAAGTTGAGGATTATCCTATGAAAAAAAATTCATGGGGAACAATAGTTTCATTGGAGTGGATGTGAATTACCACTTATTTTTGAGAAACAACACATTATATTCAAACTAATTAACCATGATGTCTCATAAGGGGGTAATGTTTTTCTTGACAAGTGAATGTGAAGAGAGATTTATGAAATTGAAAAATAGCCTTATCATTTCACTAGAAATCAAACTTCCATTATGTTTAGAACTATTCATGGTAACATGTGATGGATTAAATATTTTGTTTGTATATGAACTGTAGTGAAATGGTAATTTTTTCACCTATACCTTAATGAAATTGAATGATCACGATAATAAGTACACTACTTGTGATATAGAGATTGTTTTTCTAATCATCCCAAGGAATATTTGGAGAAATTAACATTATGGGGACATGTGTGAAATATATATTAATCCTATGATCCTTAAATATATATTCCCAAATTTAGATTTTAATAGTTTAAAGTGAATAAGTTTAGATAATATTAGGGTATATGAATACTCAATCAATTTCCATATGTGGAAATAAAATTAGGTGGATGATTAACTATTTATAAAGGATCTATAAACCATTTTAAAAATGAGAATTCATAAGTATAAAATATTTTCAAACATAAAAGGATATACCTGAGGATCACAATTTGAGAAATTTCATTATTGCCTTCAAAAATTATTTCCCACCCATCCATTAAAGAGATGAAAGTTGATGCTAAAATAGATAATGTTTAAATACAAATGATGGTGGAAGCTTCTAGTTATGGAATGTCCTTAGATTTACAAATTGATGATGGATGGGTTATAAGATTGGGATAACATTATTTATACACTAAAATCATATGATAATGAAGGATTTGTTAAATTATTCACATATGTAAACCTTTTATATCCTCTTAGGGAGAATGAATAAGTACAGAGATCTTTGAGAGAATTATTAGTGTGTTAATATGAAGAAGGTGTTCATATTTTATATACCAATGTTCTTATTATATGAAATAGTGAATAATAAAAGGAAAATGTCCTAGGGGATAATGAAACTATTACACATACCTATAGCGACCCAGCCTTTTATTACATTAATATTTCATCATTGTAATTATTAAAAACACAATAGTATTAAACAATAAGGATCCAAAGGTTTAGTGTCTTGGGAAAACTTGGACCATACATAACAATTACAACATCAAGTGTAAACATATATATAACTACATCTTCTCTTGGCACTTGAAATCTATATAGTACATGTAGTCGCCTGAGGATATACATAAAAAGGGGTGAGATAAAGGCCTAGTAATAGGATAGATATTAATAATATAATAATGGGTGAGCATAACTATAACATATGAGAAGGATCATGAACATGAGAGGAAGCATAAATAAAATAAATGAAATGTGTAATGCATAAAAAATGAAACATCATGTCTTAGTGATTAAATACCACACATACTTGTGAAAAAATATATAATATTTTTCTCACATAATTTCACATAATATAATTACATTCATAAATTTAACCAATGCATTGGAGAACTGTAAAATTTTGGGTGCACCCGACACATTCAAACATTTATATTGCTCTATATAATTCTGGGGACACCCATCAAATCCTGACAATATCATTATCATGCATTCAACATATTAAATATATAACAAATTAACATAAATAAACCACGTAAAGTATTGGGATTCATATCATAAGAAAAAATCGATTATCTTTGGGTTCTCAAAATAATGTGGGAATAACACACCTGATAGAATAACCATTATCCTAGAGTGAGATGTAAAAGGTGTTTTTTTGAAAGAAGAGTTCTTTTGGAAAACATTTGTTTGAAATAAACTTCAGTAGAAAAAATTTATATCCCTGAAAACATAATATAATGATGAAATAATTATTTTTAATGAGTGACCGTACAAAAAATTTAATGAAAGAGGGAGAACCCGAAGAAAGAATGTTGGGTTCGAGAATTTCCCCTTACCGTGTATCTGAATGCGTTCTTCACTTTAATGTCCTTTATAACCACATTAGATTGATTAATAAAAAATTATATAACCTTGTGTACATTAATATGGTTTATTGTGGTTTCATTGAGTGATTTTATGGTCCTTTGGATCTGTTATAGAGTTTAAAAACAATGTTCGAGAATGTTTATTTTCTAGGTTTTCTTAAACGGTTCACTTTTATTCATAAATGGAAGTTCAAGTAGAACATGGGTAAAAATAAATATATGATATTTCTTGTTATTAATGATATTACAAGAGTTTAGGTGGTCTTATAATGAATTTTGTTGTGTAACATGATGATGAATCATTATATAAAATTTAATGATGATCAATTTTGGTTATTTTGGGTGGTTTTTTTAATCACAGTGAACATGTTTTATTTTATCACTTAGTTTCATGTAAATAAGTTAGTTCCATAACATAAAAGGGGATACGAAATACAATGTAAAATATATCTTCAACCATTTTATTATTTTATATGAATCCTTGAAGGATTTTATGGAAAAACAAAGTGCATCACCCATGGTTTAGGTAAATTAACACATCATGGGAAGTGATTTCATTTTATTAACAAAGAGATGGAGAGAGGAGCATAATGAGTAATTTTCCATTAATATGATATCATACAAGTATATCAATAATATGGTACATATCTTGAAATATATATAAGATAATCTGAGGATAAGGGAAGGAATGAGAAGAAATTTTAATGGAAATAATGAATTAAAAGAGAGGGGGGAATTACCTTTTGAATCTTCCTCTTGAGATCCTCCTTAAGGAAGCTAGGCTTGGTATTTTGAATAGACCAGATGCTCTTGGACGTGGGTGAGGGGAAAGATAACATGCTTGGTCAGATTTTAGACATGTTTTGAATCTTGATATATGTGAGAAAATGTGGGTGTGAAGGGTGGTATTTATAGTGGAGGGGAGAGAGGTTTTCTTAATATAATATTCATTAATTTATTAATTTCCCCTAAGACAAGAAATATTGATGAATCCATGACCAAGAATAGTAAAGAGAACATGTCATTTCTAGATTGGGGTTCTTACATCACTTGTTATTTCTAAAATAGTGGATTGAAATTATAATGTATTTATAAGGTTAATTAATGAATTTTACTATTCACAAAATTCTAGTATATCAGAAAAATCCCAAAAAAGCACCCTGACTATAATTTGATTTGTAGAATAAAAAAATGAAGTCCATTTTTAAGAAACTAATTTTCTAAATATGATTAAGTTAATTTTTATATAAAATCATACTTCATTCAAAAATTGACACTTTTAAAACTAGAACTGCTTTTATATTACATTAAAAAATTAATCAAGATGTCATTATCTTAAATCCTTAATAAAATAAAACAGTAATAAATTTCTCTATTCATTAGGGTCATACTAATATTCATATTACTATTCATTATGTTATGTCTCTATTCCCTAAAAAATATGATTCTTCCATCATACTATGATTAACTTACTAAACACAAGTATAGATGACTTCTTTTAGAAATTCAAAACAAGGAAGTGGAAAAATTATGTTTACTGATCACAAAGTATTTAGTATCATGAAATTTTATTTCTTAGAAATGTTATTGTACTATAAGGAATAGAAGGGAATTCCATTGATAAAATTTTTGGTTGTTACATTCTCCCCCTCCCCCCCTTAGGAAATTTCGCCCTCAAAATTTCATTTTACATAAATAGGTGAGGGTACTTCTCCTTCATCGCCTCCACTGGTTACCATGAATCTTCATCAAACATATGGTTCCTAAAAAACACTTTGACATGGAGTGTTGTATTTTTCCGTAGATACTTATCTCTCTCGTCCGGAATATCTACCGGCTACTCCTCATACGAGAGATCATCTTCTAGTTGTACCACCTTTCAGTTAAGTGCATGTGTGGGGTCTGGTATATACATCATTCGGAGTGATATGTGATACACATCATGAAAATGAGCCATATTCGGTTGAAGTTCAAGAGGATAGGCCACGAATCCTTTGCTGTCAAGGATCTCAAAGGGGACAATGTACCTTGGGCTTAGCTTCCCCTTTTTTATAAACCACATGACTCACATAAATTGTGATATTTGAAGGAAGAATTTAACTCTAATGATGAAATCCAAGTCCCTTTGATGGTTTTCTGCATGCCTATTTTCCCGAATCCGAGTAGCTTCAATGTTTTTTTTGTATGACTTTAACCTTTTATGTCATCTCTTGCACATGATCTAGTCCAAGTAGATTTGTTTCTCCAACTTTATCCCCCTAGGTTGGAGTTCTAAATCACTTTTCATACAAATCTTCTTATGGAGCCATCTGAATACTCGAGTAGAATCTATTTTTGTATGAGAACTCATCCAATGGGTGATAATGATCCCATCGACCTTTGAATTCTAGAGAGTATGAACTTTTTATATCATTAGGCATCTAAATAGTACTATCATATTGGCCATTAGTTTGAGGGCGATAGGTCATGCTGAAATTGAATTCAGTACTCAAAGCATGTTGAAGGATCCTACAGAATTTACATGTGAACTTTGGATCATGGTCATAGACAATCGTGAGTGGAACACCATGCAGTCTCATAAATTCCTTCACATATATCATTTCAAGTTGTTCAAGAGATTGGTCTTCCCGAATAGTGTTAAAATGGGCAGTCATGGTGATTCGGTCAACCACAACCCATATCACATTATTTCTATTCGATGTCTTCGGGAGACCGATGAAAAAGTCCACAGTGGCATTCTCCAATTTCCACATGGGTATAGTCAATGGCAACATCAACCCTGTTGACTTTTGCGACACTACTTTAACTTTCTCACGTACCACGAACCTTGAGATATATTCTGTGATCTCCTTTTTCATGTTATCTAACATGAAGTTTTCTCATAGATCACGGTACATCTTGTTACTACATGGATGGATATAGAATTTTGAGTTATGTGCATTGTCCAATAGATCCATATTTATCTTGGTTGATGATGGCACACAAAGCTATGTTCCAAACCTAATCACACCTTCATCGTCGATATAGAACTCTTACTACTTCCATTGTTTTACTGAATTTACCTTCTTCTTTAACTCCAGATCATCCCTTTGTGCCTCATTAATCTTCTTTTAGATGGATGGTTGTGAAATCATTTGGGTAAAGAAGGGTTTATCCCCTTCCCTTATGATTTCCAAATCCATCCTTTGCATAACCAAGAAGATAGGGTCATTCTCAATCTGTAACTTGGATAGATTATCATGTTTTTTCTTCTTATATCATTATCTACCTTATTCACCATTCCAGGATGATATTCAATAGAGAAATTGTGATCCTTGATTAGCTCTAACCATCTCCTTTGATTTATGTTGAGCACTTTTTGTGTGAATATTTACTTTATGTTCTTGTGGTTGGGGTATTTTTCATACTTCTCAATATAAAGGTAGTGCCACTGGATTTTCGAGGAAAAAATCATGGCCAACAACTCTAGATCATGCGTCGGGTAGTTCTTATCATAGATCTTCAACTAATGTGAGGCATATGATATCACATTATTGTTTTTCTTGAGTACACAACCCAATACTTTCTTTCAAGCCTCACTGTATATCAGAAATAATTCTCCACTTTTTGGTAGTGTGAGTATTGGTGTAGTGATCAGCCTTCTCTTTATCTCCTTGAATCTTCCCTCACATTCTTCAGTCCATCCATACTTTACCCCTTTCCTTGTTATCTTAGTTAGCAGGCTTGAAAATCAGGAGAAATTTCTCCAAAGACGTCGGTAGTACCCAGCTAATCCAAGAAAACATCAAATTTTTGTGACATTATAGGGCTTGAGCCATTCCTCAATCGCCTTTGTTTTTTATGGATCCATAGAAATTACCTCACATTTAATCACATGTCCCAAGAATGTGACTTTCTTCATCCAAAATTCAAGCGTGCTGAACTTGGCGTTCAACTTCTCCTTTCTAAATGTTTCCAAGACAAGTCTAAGATGTTTTTCATGTACGACTTTGATCTTGGAGTAGATGACAATATTATAAATAATCTCTAACACAAATTTTTCAAGATAATTTCAAAATACTCTATTCATAAAATACATGAAGATTTGAGGGGAATTAGTAAGTCTAAAGGGAATCATCAGAAACACATAGTGCCCATAACATGTACATAAGACAGTCTTCTAAATATCTTCCTTCTTCACCTTTAACTGATAATATCCAGAAAGGAGATCCACCTTTGAGAAGTATTTATATCCTCTTAACTGATAAAGAATTTATTCAATCCTTGGAAGAGGATACATGTTCTTTGTGGTGATCTTGATGCATTCCCGATAATCGATACACAACTGTATTGTTCTATCCTTCTTCTTCACAAAGAGCACTGGCGCACCCCAAGGTGACACACTAGGGCATATGAACCCTTTTTCTAGATGCTCTTGCAGCTACTTATTTAACTCCTACAGTTTGATTGGATCCATACTATAGGGACATATTGAGATAGGATTAGCTCCGGGTATAATTTCTATTGATAACTATAACTCACGATCTGGGGGAAGTCTAGGTAAATTATTGGGAAAAACATCATCTTATTCCCTCATGATGGGAATTTCATCCATGTTGGAACATTCCATTGACTAAACTATTTCGGTGAGGTATGGTTCATCATATAGAATCAATACCCAAATAGTTGAATAGTTTTTAAATGGAGATTCATGATCTTCCTTGAATTAGTAGAGGATCATGGGATGGTTCGAAATATGAAATGATATTTCCTTTTCTTGATAGTTGGTACATGATCTATATAATGAGAGCTGATACATTCCTATCATAGTGTAAAACTCCACCAAGGGATGTATCACAAGAATCGTTGGAATAATCTAACCACATACTGAAACAGGAGAAGAGTCGGATTCTTGGGTTAAAATGATTGCACTACTTTGGGTTTTTACAGATATCTCTACTTCAAAGATTCATGGCATTGATTCTATAGTTCAGGAAAACATTCATGATATAAAGGAATGCATAGAACTAGAATAAAATATTACTTTTTCAATTATTGAGTGAATAAGAAGTGAACCTTTATATGAATTCATTATCTTTCTACACTTCCACAGTACTGATGGTATAATCCATCCTTTATTCCATTGTCATTGTTGGTTGCTGACGCTGATTACCCTCGAGAACTGGAGGTTAGGTGAACTAGCTTGAATAGTGCCCTTGCTCCTCATAGTTTTATCATTGAACCATGGGTGGTTCTCTCCTTTATTCCACTACATTATCCTTCATTTTCATGTATTTTCAACACTCTTGAGCCTGTTATCCTTCATTCACACACTTGAATAATTTCCCCATTCAATTGAGACATTTCCCATGATGCAACTTCCCACATTTTTTGCATGTGGGTCATTGAGTTTTCTTCCAACCTTTATCATTAGATCCTCCATCTTGAAACTCTATCTTTAGTTTCTTATCAACAAAGACATGGGATCATTTTCCAAGATCCATATCCACTTTGAGATCACACCAAAAAAACTCTTCATAACTCCCAAATACTGGAATTGCAAGTGCATTTTGATGGTGTGGTTTTAAACCACTAAATAATCTATCATTTTTTCTATCACTGTTGATAAAAAACCTGAAATGTACATTGAAATCCTTGTGAAATTTGCTTCATAGGATGTGACAGATTCTCATTATTTTTGTATTCACTCTATAAATTCTCTCTCCATCTTCGTATGATGAGTTCGTGGTTAATAAATATTAAGAAACATGATCGTAAAGTCGTACCAATCCATCTCATCAATTTCCTTTTTTATCTAGGTGTTCTTAATTAAAGCACACCATTGATTTTCCTCTCCATATAGTTGATAAATGCATTGTGTCACCTTCCCCATCTCATAACAGTGAAGCATTAAAAACATATTCTCCATGCAGTTGACCCACTTCTCCGCAACTATTGGATTAGAAGATCCACTAAATGTCGATATTCGTTGACTCATAAAACATTCAGTAGCTAGTTTCTCCATATTTGGTGAAAGAGGATGTTCCCCATTATTATAGTTATTGTTCATAACCTGAAATACTTGGGTAATAATTATCATGATGTTTTTAACTCCACCTCTAAAATCATTGGGGACGACATTCGGGAAATCGTTGCATTGGCCCTTATAGGAGTTGTTGGCCTGGTTTCTCCTAATTCACACCATTATCTAAAATAGAAAAGGTTAGAACAAAACATAAGTCAACAAGTCATGAATAAATTATTCAATTGTACAATTTTCACAAAAATCATAACTTATGGGATCCCTATGTAAATATTCTTTGGTGAATATTTTTACTTAGTCTTAGGCTAGTGGTTTTCTCTATGGTTCACTAATCCTAATTCAAAAATTAACTAAACCATGCCTCTGATAACAACTATAGCAACCCTTCCTTTTCTAACATTACTATTAAATCATTATAAAGACTAAAAAACATAATATTATTACTCCATGACGATCCAAAGGTTTACTATCTTTGGAAAGCTACCACTATATATAACAATTAAAACATCAAGCATAAACATATATTTTATTATTTCTTTTCATTGAACTAGTCCTCTCGTTAATAAATGTAGTCACCTAATTATATACATAAAAAGGGGTGATATAAAATCCCTATAATATGATATATATTATCAATATGAAATTTTTATAGAATAGTCATATCATAGGCAAAGGATTGTGAATATGAGTGGAAGAATAAATAAAACACTTGAAATGTGGAAATGCATAAAAAATGAAACATCATGTCTTAGTGGTTAACTAGCACACATACCTGTGAAAAAAGAAAGAATATTGTTCACACATAATTTCACTTAAAATCATGATATTCTTCCCTTTACCCAATGCACTACATCACTGTATAAATCCAAGCACACCCATCAAATTCAAATATTCATATTGCACTATATAATTGCAGACACACCCATCACATCATAACATTATCATTATCATGCATTAAACATAGAAAATATATAAAAAATTATCATAAATAACCCCTAGAAAGGAATGGGTTTCATATCATAAGGAAACATTCATAAACATTGGGTTTCCTAAATAAAGTGGGAATAACATACTTGATACAATAACCATTAACCTTGAGAGAGAAGTAAAAAGTTTGTTTTTGAAATAAGAGTTATTTTAGAAAACATTTGTTTGACATTATCATAAGTAAAAAACATGTATATCCCATAAAAGCTAATATATTTATGAAAACATTATTTTTAATCAATGAACATACAACAAATGGATTAAACGAGGGAGAACCTGAATAAAAAAAGTTGGGTTTGAGAACTCCCCATTACATTGTATCAGAATGCTTTCTTCAGTTTAATGTCATGTATAACCAAATTCCATTATTCAACTAACAATTCCATAACCTTTTTAACATGAATATGGTTCATTATGGTTTCGTTAAGTTATTTTATGGGCCTATTTATCTGTTACAGAGTTTAAAAACATTGTTCGGGAATGATAATTTTAATCTTTTTCTTGAATAGTTAACTTGTATTCATAAATGTAAGTTCATGTAGAACATGGGTAAATATCCAGAATTAACATTACATGTTATTAATGATTATCTAGGGGTTTAGATGATATTATAATGAATTTTTTAATATACTATGGGGATAATTCATTGGATAAAATTTAAGGATGATCATTTTTTGTTATTTTGGTTGGTTTTCTTATCACAATGAAATTATTTTATTTCATCACATAGTTTCATTTAAATAAGTTACTTCTAGAACATAAAAGGGGATAAGACTTAAAAAATACCATATTCTTTCAACAATTTCATGGTTTATTAGCAGAATTGAAGGAATTGAAGGAAAAAGGACGTGCATCTCCCTTGAATTATGTAACATAACACAACATGGCAAACGATCTCATTTTATTAACAAAGATAGGGAGGGAGGAGTATAATGAGTAATTTTCCATTAACATGATATCATACCAGTATATCAACCATACCAGAGTTATCATGAAATTTTTATAGGATAATATGGGGATAAGATAAGGAAAGAAATGAATTTTGAAAGGAAAAAATGAAACCAAAGATAGAGGGGAATTTCCTCTTGAATCGTCCTCATGAGATCCTCCTTAAGGAAGCAATGATTGGTCTTTTGATGAGACCAGAAGTTCTTGGACGTGGGGGAGGGTCTAGGTAAAATTCTTGGGTAGATTTTAGTCACATCTTAATTCTTGAGAGGTGTGAGGAAATGAGTGTGTGAAGGGTGGTATTTATAGTGGAGGGGAGAGGGGTTTTCATAATATAATATTAATTAATTTATTAATATCCCCTAAGAAAATAAATAATGATTATTCCATAACCAAGAATAGAAAATAGGACATGTGAGTTCGAGATTTAGTTGCTTACATCACTTGTGATTTCAAGAAAAGTGGGTTTAAATTATAATTTTTTTATAAAGTAAATTAATGTATTTTACTATTAAGTAAAAATTCATATATTTCAGAAAAAATCCCAAAAATTCACCCAAACAATTTTTTGACATGTAGAATCAAAAAATGAAGTCCATTTTAAAAAAAATTATATATAATTAATTTAATTTTTAAATAAAATCATACGTAATTAAAAACTAACTATTTTAAAACCAGAACATCTTTAATATTACATTGAAAAATTAATCAAGATATGATTACGATAAAACCTTAAGAAAATAAAATAATAATACAATTCACAATTAATTAGGGTCATATTACTATTAATAATACTATTCATAATGGTGTGTTACTATTCTCCAAAAAACATGTTGGTTCCATCATACTTAGAATAACATACTAAACCCTAGTGTAGATGACCGCTTTTCGAAATTCCAACCCTAGAAGTGGAAGAATTATGTTTAGAGATCACATAGTATTTAGTATCATGATATGTTATTTCTTAGTAATGTGATTATACTATAAGTCATAAAAGGGAATTCCATATATAAAACGTTTGGTCATTATAGTACACACGTTGAAATGGGAGAACAACAATTTATATTTTTTCACTTGTATTCGAATGAATTCAAGAGAAAATAACAATATATAGATAGTGGTTGGTTTTCAGACCAAGAATGGTCCTTTCATATCAATTCAATACAACTTACCACTCGATTAATATCCATTGATATACATTAGATATGTTTTTATTGAACCTATAATACCACTATCGATTGTTAATGACTAAGATATAAGATATAAATCTATGTTTTGAAATTCACCAACATGATCAACACACATAATTGAAAATAAATATGGATTATAACCCCAAAACTGATGTCCAATATGATAAATCAATCCTGAAATTTTATGACATTTTCAGATCATACTCTATGGACTTCAAATGAAAATTTTATAAACATTGTTTTATATTCGAGTTCACATAAAACAAGAGCTTCCACTCAAAAATCCTAATGGATTATTATGAATACCTTATAGGGGAGTTATGTTTAACACACTAATTATGTGGTATAGTTGTAAAAATAATGATTCATGGTCTTGAAATACTTATGGATATTGTAGAAAAGTTCATGAATATTTATAATTTCATTGGGATTCTCAATGTTTTCATAATAACTAAGATGAAAATCATTAATGGGATATGAATATTGATTTCATAGTTCAATTTTTCATAATTATATCACATTTGAAGAGTATCATGAGTTTTTTTGAAGATTGGAATGTAATATCCCACGTACATTCTCAAATTTGATATTCGAGATCACATCAAAGTTATTGCATATCAACTAAGAATCAAACTAAACCTTTATTAAGTATGTAATTTTTTCCACATATTCCTCTTAATGAATTAGAGATCATATCCATTATAGGTACTAAATTCATAGGTTGTAAAGATGTAAAAATATCTCTCTACGGATGAGTAGTTGGTAGAAATCATAAACAATAGAGAAAATGTTATACATAAAAAGACAACTCACCTAGTAAATGTACTATAAATGGTCAAATAGTACAAGAAGATAATTGGAAAATGATAAGAATCCATGTACCATACAAGGATTTATACACATAAATACTAAATATTTTCAGATGAATATTAACTATATGTCCCAAGAATTTGACTGAGGCACATAATTGTTTATTGCATTTATAGAAAACATATAGAATCTTCTTATTTCAAAATGATCTTAAGTATCTCCCAAAAATATCTTCCCACATAGTAGTATTAATATTTATACAATATGTGAAACCATTCTTCATAAACTGGGGAAAAGGAATATATTAAATGGGAATCTCAAATTCTCATTAATGGTAAATATGATAGATATCATCATATTACGGCAATAATGGTATGAGAACATGAGTATAATATTTCTTAAATCATACCATGCATATCATATAACATAAACAAAAATAATGTTATAAATCATGGAATTTAATATGTGATGAATCATAATGGAATCAAAGAACATGATCCATGAGAACATAACATTGGAATAAGAAATAGAATTGTGTAATAAAAATATGAATGAAAAATCATTTCCTTAATTGTTCAAGGATTTTTCTAAGACTATAACATTGAAATGGTTTTAATGCCCAAACCCTAGTTGTAGTTATGTTTTACTTATAAGACTATAAATGTGGAAAAAATCCTTTATATCAGGTTCACTACACATTCTAGTGCTTTTTACATCATATGATATCAATATTTACCCATTGTATTGGAGGGAGATGTTTTTCACACTAATCACATAATAAAAATCATACATAAATTTTTCACAAGAACAAAATAATTATAATACCATTACTCATACAAAGAATTGAGTTTTATAAAAAAAATTCATAGGATAACCCATGGAAAAGAAATGAGTTATATAATAATTTTATCATATCCTATTGGAAAAACATGTGTAAAATAAAGCGAGCTTAATGAGAATGTAATGATTGTATAACCCTTGTAATTGAAACATATTTCTTAAAAATACTTTCATCATAATATAAAACATCGATAGAAATAATATGAAAGATTCATTTGTTCATAACCATATAAAAATATAATTAAAATCAAATGATTTAATATTTGATTGAAAATTACTTTTCAAAGATAACTTGCAATATTTCATGAAGAAAATGACTTTTTATTAAAATTATAAGATTAAATCTAATACATTATAACAAACTCAGGAAATTGATTTCATTGAAAATAAATTTTGAACTCATTTAAATGAACTATATGAATCATTGAAAAACTTTCATTGGGAAAAAACATCTCTTTGAAATTTACTTTTTTGAAACTAATAAATTGTAAAAAAAATTGGTAATACAACTTTTACAACAATCATTGAAAATGTACAAATAATTTTTTAAAATTGATTTCAGATATTTATTGAGGAAAATATACATTCCACTTTGACAGAAAATTTTTTCAAAAATAAAAAATTCTCCTAATAGAATTCACTAAATATAACATTAAAAAATATAATGTATTATTTAAATAATTTATTTTTGATGAATGTAGAAAAATTTATACATGTCGAACATGTTAGAATAAATATTCCATTCAAATGTTTTATAAACGCTAAATTGCCCTTGTTTTGAAAAGAATATGAAAATTCATTGTAATTTATTTTAATAAAACAAGGTTAAAATGTGTTTAATATATATGTTTTAGAATGATACAATATTTGAAAATATTTGTAGAAAAAATGGTTTTTGATGAAATTTCATTTTTGAACAAAGAGAGAAATAAGATTTGATTTTAACATAAGTATTCCGTGGAAATCATGACTACAAAGAAGAGGAAAATTAATGTAATATATTTATTCTCATTTTATAATGATAGAATAATAATATTCATGACATTATTGAGTTATATATCATAATATTTAATAATTTGAATCATAAACCTAAACAGTCAGAATAAAAAATGAGACTATTACCTCAAACCATTACAACATAGGTATTTTTTGAATCATAGGTCTCATTAAATAATAACATAAAATTTATAATTGAGAATAATAAAATGATATATATTTTTTATATTAAATTTCAAAAGGTGAGTATATACACCTCATATAATATGATTGGTTCATAACATAAATTGTTCCCAAAATAAGGAAACCTGAAACAAAAATACCACCCTCCATTGCTAACTAGTGAAACGTAAACCCCATGAAAGAGAGATAGTAAAATGAATTTTTAAATGTAAATAAATTTCAGGATAAAAATAATCCAATAAATTTATGGGATTTTATGATATCACAATAATTAAAAAGGTAATGAATTTGGAATGTGTCTCACAAAAGTAAAAAGTGAGACAAAAATCCCCTCCAATAAATCTCGGACTACTTCGTAGTCATTCAAAACATATATACGATGAATATAAATTTAATTTAAATATATTAATGGTATATAAATATATTATCATGCCATATATTACTTACCTATGACCTTTTATTAACCATTTATAAAAAATTTCATGTTAAAATCATTTTGAGTGTAATCAGTGCATTGTTTTCTGTATAGGTTTTAATTTTTTGTTTTCAATTATCCCATTTTTAAAAATTTTACATAATATAAATAATCTCAACAATGGTATACATGTAATATATATTAATTGTATGTTTATTTAGAATAATATATAATTTTTATAGAATGAAATTGAAATACACTATTCATGAAGACGGTAGGCTATACACACGAATGAACGTTGTTTCAATTTTATCAGTGTATGAAATAAAATAAACCTAAATAACATATTACCAATAAATAATAATTATAATATCATATATATCAAATATATTTATTATTTTTATACTAATTACCTTCTATGTAATGTTTTATTAAAATCGAATTAATTTTTTTCGCGAGGCAGCAGTCTACCATCAACATGAACGATGTTATCTATCCCATAATTAATGTAAATTAAGAAGGTATATGTAATATAAAAATTAATGGATAATAATTATTTTAAATATATATATATATATATATAATATCCGTATTATCAACCATTTAAATCATTAATTGAAAACCCATAAACTTATTTCATGATATTATAGTCTTCCACACACATGTGTGACATTATTATTTTTCATACGTGTTTAGAGAAAAGAAGTTAGAAGAATTAATAAAATTAAATATGAATAATAATATCATAAATATCTTATATAAAAATTAAATCCATCATAATATCCATTTGTAAGATGTGGTGATGGAAACAAATAGCACTGTTTTGTGATGTTGTAGTCTGTTGTACACATGAATGATTATTTCGTATCATATTTAATGGAATAATAGAATGAATTTGGTAATGAAATTAAAATAATAACATATAAAATAATTAAATATACTATTTAATTTATATCAATGTGATTTAATAAGTATTTAATGAGTTGGTAGATGATGTAAAATAAAATTCTCGGTTAGTGGGGTTATATATTCTTCAAAAAAGAACACATTGTTTTCACCAATAGGCTTCTTAGGTTGGATTTATGATCCAAATATGGATTATAGGATGATATAATGGAATTAAGTAAGATATTTATGTTGTTATTTCCCAAACTAGTGGGATTTGTAAATATTAAGTGGATAAGAGAGGTTGTGGCCTTTTATAATTGAAGTGAGTAGAAAGCATGTAATTTTTGAAAAGAAAAATGTATGCCCAATTGTTTCAATTAAAATATCTTAAAATAATATATTTTCATTACCTTATAGCTTATATGGTTTAAATTGGGATATAAAATGGGCTTTTAATAATTTTATTTCACATTTTCCTTCATATCTTTTAGTTTAAACCCCAATAAACACATTTTCCCATAAACTGTCATAATTATTATTTTTATTTCAGGCAGTATTTATAATATTAAAAAATAATTTCGAATTATTATAAACAATCAATTATTCTGATTCAAAATATTTAATAAATTTTTAATGTTCCATTCAAATAAGTGGTAAATGTAATGTAAAATTAATCTTGAAAAAAAATGAAAAATTGGTTTTCCAAAGAGATCGTTTTAAATGTTTAAAAAGTTTATATATATAGATTCAATATGAAATTGATTAATAAGAAAAAAATAATTATTAATACATATAAAATTTAATTAATTTTTATTATTAAATCATGATAAAATAAATTATATCTCATAAATTCGTTGAATGGAAAAACAATTTTTCATAAAAACTAGTATTATCGCAATTCACTAATAATTTATCATTTCATAAAATTATCCAAAAAAAAAAATATAATTTTCACATTATTATTAGATAAATTGAGTTAATTTAATCATTTATTTTTTCTAAATGTTTTAAAAATTATTTTTAAAATACGCTCATAATATTTGGTAAAACTATTTCTCATAAAAATAATGTTTTCATGATTATAAATTGGTTTATACTTATCATTTTTCTCGAAACAATATATGATAAATTTCACCCATTTTAATAAATATATAATATATATTTCATTAAAATAGTTTAAAAAATTTTATTTTTTTAATTTAACGAGGTAGAAACGTGTTTATGTGTATAAAAATAAGTTTTTAAAAAATGTTATTCTTTATTGGCAGATGGTATTTATATTATTTTCTAATTAATTTTCCACCAAATAATAAATTAGATGTACAATTATAAACCATGTTTTTTAATTTATCTAATCCTATTAGTACCCTCAATTCAATTTTCATGGTGGTTACTATATTATTAAATTATAATATTTTAACATTATGTTATGTTTCATTTAAACTCAATGTTTTGTATAACACAAGATACAATGAGTTATGCTTGTATCTCAATATAAACATAGTGTTTAATTTAATGGAATGCACACTCAATGATTATTGTAACACAAAATATTAAAAATATTAAATTTAAATGAATAAAAATTACAACATATCGACCTCTTGCAAGATAAGAAGCAAAAGTATCCTGACTTTTTTCAACATAGAATGTAAAATGAATAATAGGGGGAGGAATTTAATAACATTAATTTTATCAATTAAATTTCTCTGATTAATATCTAATTGTGTCATATTTAATAATATAATATTATATAATTCAGTCATTCCACAAGTAAAAACCAATTAATTTTTATTAATATAATTTTATCATTAATAATAGAGAATAAATATGGAAAAAATAATTGAATGTATTACAATGAGAAAGAAAACTAAAAATATTATAATATTAATTATAAAATTTGGATATATATCAACCACTAGAATAGTCACACTCCCTAAAAATTTTAAAAATGAAGCATAATATAGTTTTTAAATATAAAATTTTTAAATTAAAACATAATTATTCTTATTATTTATATAAAATCTAAGTAAAGGAAAAATGAATAAAATAGGTGGTATTTATGGAATGGAGGACCCTATATGAACTTTAAGAATAAAATCATCATAATATTAGTCATACAATTAGAATAATAATATGACCACTAGGAATAATATCATAGTCATTTTAACAGTAAGGTCACCTATGGAAATTTAAAACAGTGTTTAGGTAAATTATAATATTCGAATATGATATATTTATACCATGATGTAACTAATTAATTTTTTTAAGTGATAAAATAACATTATTTTTTTTAAACAAGAATATTTTATTTTCATTTTTTTAAAAAATATAAAAAATTAAAATAAATTTATTTCCATAAAATTGGTTAATAAATTAATATTATGATTCTTTATTTTAATAATATAATTTTATTTCACCATATGTAATTTTTCATTGGTTTTGATAATTTATCAAAACATTGAAATTATTATTTTTTCATATAAATAAGGATTGTATTTTAAAAATAGATTTATTATATTAAAACTATATATTTTATTATGACTATTTTTTAGGAATTAAGAATTTGGAAAAATTTCTAGTTGAATTTTTTTTCTATGTTATATGATTTTTTGGGAAATATTGATATGTAGAAAAAATGAAATTTAAAATTATAAGATAAATACCGAAATTTTTGGGTAATGATTCATGTTAAAACCAATTATTTCAATCAAAAGTACATCATTTACTATATATTTTACCAAGAATCTTTACTTTTATTATACTTGATCAATAATAAAAAATTAATGAAAATAATATTCAAAAACATTATTATCCTCCACTTATAAATTCGACCACTCACCAGCCCCTCATATCAAAAATCATAATCATTGAAGCATGAAATAGTTTCAAAAAAATCCCTTTAAAATTCTCTCCCATACATCTTAGTGCTTTTAGTCTCATTTATATACCATTCCAATTAATTGTATACGGTGTCCTAAAAGGAGACAACCAAAGTGATAGGTAAGCTATAAACAAAGATTATTTAAATTTTTTTATTCTACATTAATATAATGTCCATCCATATAAACATTTGAATAAAATTTCCCTTGATATAATAATATTTAATTATTATTGTGTAATATAACTCTTATAACCTCCATTCATTTTTATTAAATAAGAATTTATTTCGTAGTGTTGTTTGTTCGCCTCCTCCATGACCAAAGTATATAGTTTTCTACAGCCGCTTTAAAAAATGGTAATAAAAATATTTTTATGGATAAATTTGAATATAATAAGTATTTCATAAATTATTTCAGGTTTTTAATGGTCATATTTAAAAAATGTTATATAATACAAAACTACATCATGATAGTCTGCAGAATCTCAAAAATAAACTGACTATATAACATTAACGCATTTAATAAATGAATTAGTCCAATATCATAGAGGAAAAGAAATTTATGGAATAGTTCAATTCCTAGAATGAAATTTATACAATTTCATTCCAATTATAGAGTTTTAGTCCCATTTTATGAGAACATCATTAATTATCCACAATTGATCCAACCACTGTACCACGAGATGAACACCCTCTGAAACAATTATGTTCAAAATTATTTCCCAATGAAATTAATAAAATTTTTAAATAATACAATTGTAGTAAATAAAATATATTTGGAAATGGTTTTCAATTAACATATTAAATAATTTAATTTGATTATTTAGGATAATATGTGCATGTATTGAAGGATTCTGGAACATAAGTAAAAAATATATCTGAACCATCATCTATCGTTTTGTTTGTAAATTTATATATCAAACAAAAATTTATTCATTAAATTATAGTAATAAATTCCTATAAATTATGTATATGTATATCTTACATATATATAGCTTATTATACCTTCTTTTAATGGGGTAATAAGTTTTATAAGGTAATATCTCAAATGCAATCTTTAAAACAAATAGTGAATAAGGGGAACTAACTAATTCTTTAATCAATTCATGTAATACTCATTGAAAGAAATTATAACATTCTGGTTTTTAAATAGAGGAATATGTTATTTTAAACCATTCATGATTACATCTATTTTTAATGAAAATTCCATATTTTTCATTCTCCAAAATACATTAAGAGAATCCTTAAACCATTATTTTGAAATATCATTTATATACCAAAATTTTATACACATTAGTGTTTTTCCCAAATGAACGACATATTTTCTGACCTACCCTTATATAAAATTATATGAATGTAAAAAATATTTATTACCATCTTCTATTTCAAATTTTTATGAAATCTCTTTTGATAATGATATGTTTCAAAATTAGTACCCCAATTTGATTCCATGGGTAATCCATACGATTATTACTGTCATTTGATTTCCAAATGTGGTAAAGATACACATGAAAATGTTATGATTGGTATGACATTATATCTCTATAATTAATTGTTTAATTTTATTATCATGAGAATTTTTGCATGATATTAGTGAATAAATCTAATTAATGATGGGAATATGTCTACCAATTAATGTTGTCTTCATAGTAATCCATAAATAATTATTATGTAATTTTATATGTTGTGGAAACATTCCTATGTTTCCATGATATTATTATTCATTTTTATTTATGTTGTTAATATACATAATTATTAATGATCCTTTGAGTTTAGGATATCATGTTATTTTTTTGACTCATATTTTATTTGTTACTTATATATTATTCCCAAACATGAATTTATTGCTCACTAATTTCATTTATGTCTTTAACAACTAATTTTATTATGTTATTGGAGTTCATTAGTATTTAGGATCTCATTATGGTTTATAAAATAATAAATTTTCATTTTATTTCCTCTTTCAAGTATTATGAACAAATATATATAAATACCCAAGAACACATGATCCTTGGGTTGTCTATATCTGATTTTAATCTTAACTATCATGTAATAGTATGTGAAAAAGGCATTGGTCACCAAACCTATACCCCATAAATTTTATCTATCCATGAAATTATGATATCAATTGAGTTATTAATATAATAATGGTTTTTAATTATTTAATATCACTCCTCTAATTCTATATAAAACCATTATAAAAATTAATACGACATGAATCATTTATAATGACTAATTCCTCCGGTAGAGGTGCATTCTATTTTTCATACACCCTTTATGTGTATATTTAAAAATGTTAATTTAATGAAAAAATATTACCATTTTAATATCTTAATTTTTTTTAATTTTGTAATTATTTATTTTTTAGAACCCCTTATTTTATATGGAGAATAATAGTTTCATTCATATACGTGTGGACAAATGACTTATAAGAATGATGTATTTTGTTGTCCCATTATCACATATCATTGATAACCTAAATTTTTTTTCTATTTAATAAAATGATATTTTTAACGATGTTAATGTTTCATAATAATAATAATTTGACCATAAATAAGGTAATAATAATAAAAAAAATAGAAAATTTTACACCATTAAGTGAATATCTAATGTAACATTTAATAATCTACTGCCATTATGGAAGCATATAGAAATGTATATACTTTTATCAAACATAAAAAAATATAATATTTTAAAAATTTTAGATATTATGAATGTATTTTCAAATACTTATCATAATTTTAATTATATGAAGACATTTATAATGAAATATATTGGAAAACATCTTGCAACAAACAAGTACAAAACCTATATGTTAAATTAATAACAGTTGGGAAAATTTAAAAAAATAATTAGAAATATTTTTGAATAAATATCATAGGAATGTTTTTAACAATCAAATTATTATTATTCCATATATTATGTTCACATATTAATTGAATCAAAACCTAAGATATTGTTTTTTATCTCAATTTTATTTCATTGAGAAATGAATCATATTCACCAATATTTTTATTTTGAAAATTATGTGTTTTAATGGATATATTTTAAAAAAAACTAATTTTAATATTATGTTTTTATAAATCCAAATCATTTAGTTTATTTTTGTGTTTTTTATTGAAACAAAACTACAATTCAATAGTACAAGTTAACTCTATTCCATTGATTGATTTGAAATTTTCATTCATGAGAATATTTCGTAATGATTTTTTGAATCTTCCAAATGATTTTATTTAATGTTTCCTTATATCAATAATGGGTGATAATTTATTATTACATCAATTATTTTAACTTTAATAATTTTCTTAACAAAAATTATATCAAGATTGAGAATAATTCCCTTCCACTTCAATGACGGTTTTTTCACAATGTTGATATTTCTATATTCCCTGAAATTTTCTCCATCGTATTTGGAAAAATAATTGTGTGTTATATAATGTGAAGTGCATATTTCCCTTATTATATTTTCAAAAATATGTTTAATTATACTTTTTAAAATATGTGAATTTAAAAATGATATTTGAAAATTTAAAAAGGTATTTTTTAAACCAATATTGTTAATTTTTTGTCGAACAATATCATTATTTTTCAATACCCTCTTAATTATTATTATCAATTATATCATAAATATTATATATATATTCCTTATATATATATAAACCTTACATTACAAGACATTATTTTGGATAATACATGTTTTTTATTCCATTGGAAATTCCACTTTTAAATAAACATGTTTTTTGGAAACATACCACTTTTTTATTTCATGTGAGGTATAAAACCCATAAATCAAATAAAAAGTGGATATATTTTGAATAATAATAATTATTTTATAGAATAATTTCCTACTAAGATTTTGTATTAATGGATAAATATATTCCCTTTCTTTAAAAGATCTCTTTTTTAATAATTATCAATATAGATTTTTTGTCTTCTCATGAATTTTTCTACATTGTAAATCCAATAAAATTACCTATGATTATATATTAAAATTTTAACATTCATGGTGATTTAATTATTTAATTTCTTTAGAATATTTTTTATATATCCCTCTAGTTATTATTTATTATATGACTATTAATCCCACTCATTTCTAATGTATTTTTTAATTATGCTTTAGGTATGGTTATTTTTTCTCATGTCTCACATATACGATATTACATGTTATGATTTTGATTATTGTTCCCTAATAGTACTATAGTTCTTTTGGTAATTTTTTATCTAATGAGATACCTTTTATGGTGAATCTGTGGTCAACCTAATCACACTAAATCATGTTTTCATTGTGGTGATCCTTGAAATTAGTTCACATTTATTTAGACTCAACACAAAATGTTACATTATCATTTAGGGAGACTAAATATAGTTATTATTCTATTTTTTTGGTCCAACATATATATTATTTCATGTTTTTTTATATAGTTTCTGATTTCCACATTTCATTGATTATTTCACACACTTATGAAATGGTTCATTTATGATATTTTTTCAGTACATGTCACTTTTTCATGATATTTCGACATCTAAAATTGTTCCATGAGGAATTTAATAAGAAATTTATCACTGATTAGTTTTTCCCATATCCTTATAATCATACAGTTGATTAAATGTTGATATGATTTGAATTAAATAGTTTTTAATCTCTCCCCTTTCTTATAATTCACTTCCCTAGTTTATGAAGATAATTATAACATATGATAATTCTATAAGGGGTTAAAGAAGATTTTTATTATTGATAAATTTTCACTAGAATTGTAAAATAACTTTTCTTTATAACTGGTCTTCATAGATACTAATAAAAATGTTTCATTTACCAATGTGAAAATTATTATGTGTTTTAATGTTTATCTTTATATAATGATGTAAATTAATGATATGACGGTCCTTAGGTAATTATAAATATCAAGGTGAATATATTTGTATAAATTTAGATATAAATTAGATTAATTATTGGAAATGGATATAACCACCTGAAGATGTTATTCATTACATTATAATTATGGAATATAATAAGATCCTCACTAAATCATAAAATCATCCATAGGTTAATGTTGTGGATTTTATTCTAAATATGGAATCAGTTGTATGGAAAGTTGTATTTTTCAAAAATCTCAATAATTATTTATATGGTATTATACTGAAGGATATTCATAGGTTGTGGAAAATATTTTCCCATAGGCATTCCCCCATCACATTTAAAATCTCAGTAAATGATCTTATTCTGAAAATTGAAATTTTTATATGGGGTTTTCAATCATAAATTATATAATTTCTAACCCTACATATAAAATATATAGTCAAAGTCATTAAAATTGGTTATGTGTATTAACTAATCAGGTCATTAGACCTGAAAGGTATGGATTATTCAATAGAATATCAATATATCACTATTTAATCAATTTTTTAAAATTGATCAATAATATTTAGAAAAAAACTATTGGGTGAAATGTTTCCATTAATCATTATGTCACAAAATAATTTAAGACCATTAAATGGTGTTTTGTATTCGAAATAATGAATAGATATGGGATCAACATTGTTCTTTTGAAATGTATTATATGTTTCATAAAAAAATTATAGTCATATAATATATTTATTATTCTATGTAAGGATATATTTCAGGATCATTGTTTTAGATCAAATGGATTATATATTTTCACTATTTATTTATTTTATATGATTATTTAAGAATATTCCCTTTGATAATTATTGAAGATCGAATGATATATCCTTTAAATAATTCTAGATATATGACTTCACCTTAAAATTTATTTTATTTCGATGATCTATCCTGATACATTAATGGTGACAATGATAACATTTAGTATTATAAAGATACTTTGGACATTATGTAATATTGGAATATTATATCATTCAATGAGATAAATAAAAAACAATCTTAGGTAAGGATTTTCATACATAAGTTAAATTTATATGATGGAATATATAAAAATTATCTAAGGGTCTCTTCCCTCCATGTATTTAGGTGTTCCACTTTTGAAAGGAAATATTACGTCCATTTATTTCAATGATTTATTTACTAATATCGAAAGATAGATTACTATATAGAAAGTTAAATTACTATCCCTGTAAGGGAGTGCATAACATGTCAATGAGGTAATTTTTGATAAATGTGTATACAAATTTATTTTACAATAATGACCCAAAAACATGAAAATTAAAACTTTAATTTAATATAATGATTTTTTGTATTGGATGTATTATATAGAGTAAATTGATCATTTAACAATTGGAAAAGAGTTTTAGATTAACTGAATATATAATTTGGACAATAAAATTTTGATACCTTCATTAAAGAAATACAAGAACACTTAACATTGACAATACATTCCATTAAGTAAAAAATAATATTAAAATATATAATAAATAAATATTGAAAATAGTTATCATATATTAAATGGATTTACCAATTATTTTATCCCATAAAAGCATTATCTTGTTATCATGAGATATTTAATATGTAAGGTATCAAGTTACCACTTTCTTAAATTTTTTATGGTTTTGTGGTTAGGTTTTAGTATGATTGGATTTCCCTCCAACATACATGTTAATGGTGATATATCAATTTTAAATATGTTAAGATATCTAAAAATATTCTTAAAAATTTTAGTAAATAAATTTTAGGACTTCAAAATGGTTACAATTATGTCATCCACATTTTAAAACTAGATAGACATGGGATGTTTAATTGATATATTTTTATTTTATATAATGTCTTATAATGTCTCAATTCGAAAAGATATAATATTTTAAAACATTTTTACACATCTTTGTAAATTAATTTTTCTAATAACTGGTAACTGATGAATGAATTATATTTATTGGATTCAATTTTATCAATATTATCATAAATTAAAAATTGGGGATGATGGTTAGAAATCATTTTTCCTATCATGTTTGTAGTCTAAAACTCTATGGTGGGATATTTTCAACCTATTATAAATGAAACTGTTTTATAAATTGAATCCTGAGAAAAACATTATTTCTCAGATTTATATAAGACTCACCCATGCCTATTTATTGGGATTAGTTATAAGTTTTCTAATAATACATAAATGATATGAATCATGATATTTAATGTAATTAATTAGATAGGGTAACGGCCAATATTCCTAAAATAATACATGTTTTTAGTGGTCCTATAAATGAGTATGTTGGTAACAAAAATTAGGAACATTTAGAGCTCAATGTGCGTAGAATTCATGGAATCTCCAAAATATAGAATGGTTTTTTTGAATTGATTTCACTGTAATAGTATTATAATATTCTAAATGGATTTCAAATAAAAGTGATATAATTTTATAATAGATTGTGAAGGTAACTTATGAATGAGTCAGGAGTGTTTTTGAGATAATTACATATGAATTATGTTTCTGTGGAAACACTGGAAGAAAAATTCAGAAGACATATAAATGAAATTATTTATTCTTTGTATAAATAATTGGGAAATATTTAGCTGGATATGAATTCCAATTTTTTGGAACATGTGTTTAATGAAATGATGTGTTTAATCATGAAGAATTTATCTATGAGGAATGATTCTATGGAATATCTTGGTATTTTCTATTTTTTCCATTTATCATGTCAACATGGAGGATGACTCTTTGGCCGAATCTCATTCTAATAGTTATACTGCTTCATTCCCATTATACTTGTCTAAAAATATTCATCATGGAATATTTCATATCATTGAGATTTAATTCCATTAGGCGCTATATTTTATATTATATTAATTTACTATTTAAATAAACTGGTTCTATGACCCATTGGTCAATGGAAAATACTTTCATAATAAGTAATATTATTATTATAATTGATTAATCGACTCCTAATTTTCATTATTATTATTATTACTGTTCTTAATATAGTATTTATTGTTTTATATAATAGTATATATATTTATGTATTTATAAATTTTCAAATGTAAAAATATACAGAAATATGGATATAATATATATTTATAGAAGAAAAATATAAAAAATTAATCCCATAATCTCAGTAATATCTATAAATAAATCCAATTTAAATATGGGAAACAATTTTACTCTCATAAAAGTAAAAAAATCATCCATTATATATTCTAAATAATCCCAAAATGTGAAAATGTTAAAAAAATATTGATTTTAAAATTAATATATGTAAGATCGTAACTTTTCTGTAGATTTCATCGGCTTATTTATATGTTCTATTTTTCCACGTTGTGGGTTATTTTCATTTGGGTTATTTATTGATGAATAATTTTTTGAAAATAGAGAAAATTTGATGAAGGGTGGGTCATACAGTGTGGGTGCACTGTTTAGCCAAACCATGCACGCAACGCAACAAACCGGGCACACTTGAGATAACATGTTTTCCACAGTTGGTGCATTGTTTGTCAAAAAATGTTATATATTAGGATAAATTATGAACCTCCCCATGAAGAGGCTTATAGTTAATGTGCATGATTAGGGGAAATCGTTTTCCCTTACCCAGCAAATCATTTGTAAGATTTTAATTAATCCAATATTTTTTTAACTTATAGAACCCCCTATTTTTACATATAATCGACACCAACTCACCCCTAATCAAATTCTCTTGATTTTGTATTCTCCTAGAGAGATTTTACGTCCTTCTAACCTCCATTCCTACTAAATCAACGGGAAGGATAAATATTTTCACCCCCCTAGTATGTGTGTCTACCCATTTAGATTTATCATTCTCTCCTGGTCCACCATCAAAATAAAAGAGGGATGTTAATCTATTTTTGGATCTTGATTTACATCTAGGTTTATTATATCATGATTCTTTTAGATCATGGATTTATTAATTGAATCATGATTTCATTCTACATCATTATACTGTTGATATTTGGGTCTTCGATTGGCGAGTGTTCTTCATCATCGTTCATGAGGTAGGTGGTCTATAATTCCAATCCTAAATTCATAAGGTTGAATTATGTGTATGTAATTGTTGAATTACTGTTGGATGTTTAGAAATTGTGTTATTGATTGAATTAATTAAATTATTGAATTAATTAATTAATAGAAAGATTCAAATAGGGTACATTGGGATGATAGATTATGAAGATTTAGATTGTTAATAAATTATAGGGGAATTGGTATTATTGAATTATTAAATTAATTGTATCATTAATTATGAAATATTGAATTTGTGAATGGGGATATTTATTTTAGTGAGTTGGAATAAATTTTTGAGCAATTAATTATAGGGTGACAGAATTTATAATGTTGAAATAATTAATTGATGAATAAATTAATGAAATGTAAAGACCCATAAATTCTGTGGAAACTTTTTTCATAAATACATGGGAATTTTACGGGTCTGCTAAAATTGTTGGAACCTGATTTTGAGGCACGGTGTGCCCAGAATCTATTTTTGATGTTTTTTTGGGTACGTTCAGTAAATGTATTATCGGGTTTTTATAACTTTTTAACCTGTGTTCAGAATTGAAATCTGAGGGCACCGTTGAACTCACAGTGCCAATATTTTCTTAAGATGACTTTCACTTCAACGGTAGTGATTTGAGAATGAATGTTATTTTTTTTGTTTTCATGGAAAATAATAAAATAAAGTGAGCATCACATTATTTTTAATTAAGCTACAATGTGTGTGTTTGGTGGTTAATACCTCATCATAGAAGTTGAAGGTGGGACCAACACACATTAACCTCCCATGGGAGGTTATGGTGGTGGGTCCCACCCAAACAAAATCTCCCATGAGAGGTTACGACGTGGGGACCACATGGGGCATAACCTTCTATTGAGGGATGAGAGTAAAACCTCTAAAGTCTCCCTCAATAATGAGGGAGATCCTCTTCACCTCCCCTAATTAATTCCTTGTGCCAACCCGTTGAATTAATTTAGGGGTGCCTAGCTAATTAATTAGTCAAATTTTAATATCCTGGAAACAAATTAATATGATATTTCAATTTATTATTTTGTTGGTATATTCATTTTGGTGGTAGCTTTGAGAGGATGATTATTGGGAGAAATCACCTAATAACGAACCCCGTCTCCCAATGAATAATTAAGAACGAAGAACGCTAACCTTATTCGACTTCTTACTCGAAGCTTCAACCGTCGTGAGACGTCTTCGATGACCGACTTCCACATTGTTCTCATCGAGCCGTCGCAGCTCGGGTTTGGAAGTGTATGGCAGACGTGATAAAAAATGATCTTCTTCGTCTACTTTTTAAGACTCTGTCAACGGATGATGAACGACGATCTTCTTCATCTACTTTTCGTGACACCGTCAACGAACGAAGAACGACAATCAAAGCTAGGGGGTTTATTTTGTGTAAAATTCCTTTTCTTTTTTTCTTCGGATTAGAAAGTAATCAATGCATGGTTGTAAAATAATATGTGTTCATATTTCTTATTCTTTGATGAACCAATTGATACCACCCTAAACGCTGAGGGTGCAGGCCAAACCAACATGGCCTGACCACTCTGATGATCTTGTTAATGATTAACATCGGCATGGAGATGATGCGTCAGAATGATGAAGGCAACGAAGACAAAGGTCACGCTACCCGTGGCCACCGCGAACCGGGCCGCTTCTACGGCGCTCCGATGCTCTCGGTCGAACACCGCTGGCCAGAGCCGCGCTGAACAGACCTGCCCGAGTGCCGGCCCACATGGCCACACCCTTCCCGACCGAAAGTCACCGGCCTGCCTGCCGGTCTCCATGTGCACCCCTCTCGCCTCCCCGAACCATCTCGATAGACGGCTTCTGTGTGCGCCACATGAGCCTCCCCGAACCAGCCCACCTGCCGGCCTCCGTGCACCCCGCACGCCTTACCGAGACGACCTCCATTGCGGCCACCCGACCGCACCGGTGTCCCGGACCCCTCCTGGTCTCACGGCCGCGCCAGTGTCCCGACCCCCTCCCGGCCTTTCCGATGAGCCCGGGTACCCCCCCCCCCCCCCTTGTGGTTCCCTGGACGAACCAGCCCCATTCGCGCCTTCCAGGCTGAGTCGTGTCAAGCCATGCCCTCGCGGTGCACCGAGCATAACCGGCCCCGACCCTGGGTCAGACTGCCCGTGCGTCCCGCTAAGCTGGGCCTAGTGAGCCGGGCCAATCCCAATGGGCCGGCCCACCCAACGGGATCGGCTGGACACCTTGGGTTAGCACGGATCGACCCGAACCAGGTCGGCCTAGACTAAGTTGGGTTGGGTCGGTCCGACTAGGTCGGACTGGCCCCGTGCCCACTAATGACCCCTTTACTTTCTTTGGACATATCTTTGGCACCGAACTACTGTTTGACAAACTGTCAGTGGTGCTAGTAATATTGGAGCATGAAGGTCCCTTTGAGTATACCCCACTGGAGTTCGGGGTGTAGTTGAGATACGGTAAGGATGGAGCTTGCACGAATCTAACTGGGCCCCCAGGACTAAAAGGCTAATAACTCACAGACTGGAAGTCCGATTGACACGTCGTCTATTGAGTTGATACCTCCATGACTTGGTATACCATAGAGATAATTCTACATGGGACTTCATGATAGTTGGTGTATCGACCTATAGCTCGTGGATCGGATCCTCCCGGAGACGAGCGAGCTTAGTGCATAGATCTAGTAGTTGGCTGAGACCTGACGACTGCTGACCGTTTCGACTTGGATTGTCTCGACTAGCCTAGTGGGGAGCATAATGGTGTTACGGGAGACCCACAGTGGGGAGCGCCTTGGTTTCATCGCAGACCCACGGTATTCGACAAGGGGAGTACATCAGCAGGCTATGTGAAGGAGGGCCTTGGTGACATGGATGACACACGGTGTGGAGCGCCATGTTGATTCATCAGACCCACATTACTAGATAGGATAAGTACATAAATAGTCCAAGGTTTGTGGGAAGAGCCTTGGTGTCATGGTAGGACCACTGTACTCGACATAGGAGGAGTTCTCCAGTAGTTTTGGTTTCGATAATGGGAATAAAAATCCTGGTTTGAGCTAAGTCAGTAACTTTTGTGTTTGCATCATGACTGAGATGAATTACTTTATAACATAGGTATATGTATGGGAATATAACTAAGTGTGGTTATCTGTTGAATTCAAAGTTTGTGGTTTATCCTTGTTGTCTTTTGTGAGACCTTGAGGGGCTCGGGGTCCCTACTGAGTAACGTTATACTCACCCCTATACGGGCTATGCCCGCACTTCAATGTGTTTCATGTAGATTATCGATAGCACTAACTAAGGCTGAGTGTACTAGGACTGGATAGTAACCAGAGGTGGACCACACATCATGAAGGTACATGGAGGAGATGGACGGAAGTGGAGTGCTATGGAGGCTACTTGTACCTACCTTTCATGTAGGAATCCTAGAGGATGACGCATCGACTTTTTTACCTTTCTTTTGCGGTACTTGTTTTTAGTTGTACTTGTACATTCATATTGGGCTTCTTTTCCAGACCCTCTATGTTCAACACTCTTTTGTATACAATTTTACTTAGTGTTTTTCATCCATATCATACTCTGTTGTGTGCGTTTTCAATTAATAAAGGCAGTGCCTTCGCAGTTTTGGGATTTAATCCTTGTGTGCTAGTCGCCAGCCCCTGGCCTATGGAAGGTGGGCTTGGGGTAGTAACAGCACCGACCCCGTGGGATAGGTCGTGACAAATTGGTATCAGAGGAGTCTGTTCTACCGCAGAACTTAGGACTCTAATCTTTTCTGTGAAGAAATAGTGTTAAGGGTATTGAGAGTGTTTTTCAGTTCAGGGAGTCTAGTGCTGGTGCGTCGGCCAAAGTATCCATACACTAGGATCCTGACTATTGATTTCCGACTTAGTGAATGAAAACACTAATTTCGTGTGTGTTTTCAAAAGTTATCTTTCTGTCAACTCAACCAGTTCAGCTCCCCAAGTATAATCTTTGACCATGACATATCTGTTTCATTCTCGATGTCTCCCCTCAGATGAACATCTAGAGTCTGAGATTTGTATGCTCAGATATCCCACCGAGTGACGAGGCCTTGGTGCATGGACCTTTTCTTGTAGAGGCTCTAGTGGTACCACTCCCCATTGGGCCACCGATGCCACCAGCCCCAACAGCAGACGATGCACACCACTTGAGCACATTTCATGAGTTCCAACGCCAGAGGCCGCATATGTTTAGGGGAGAGATGGACCCGAAGGAAGTTGATGATTGGATAGAGGCTGTGGTGAGAGTCTTCAGACTGGTAGAGACACCAGCTAACCTCATGATGATTCTTGCTTCCAGGATTCTATAGGCAGCAGCGAGAAAATGGTGGAGCTTTATGCTCCAGTTCCACAACGAGATGATGCTTCTCTAAGATGACTTCAAGAGAATTTTTCGACTAGATTTTGTCCCAGTGACTCTCTTCATAGTGTGAATTCAAGATCTACTTCATCTGCAGCAGGGAAACATGATTGTAGCTCATTACTCAGCAAGGCTCATAGAACACTCATGATACTCCGCTGATATGGTAAGAGACCCATTCTTCAGGGCCTAAACCTTCGAGCAGGGGCTCACGAAAGATATCAGGGCTTCTATGATCTCCCTCAGCATCCCGACATAGGCATGGGTGTTAGAGTGTGCCCACCTTGTTTAGAGTTTCATTGCTGAGTAGTCTCTAACAGCAAGATCCACCACAACTCGACACATAGAAGAGTCTTCTGCAGTTGTCAGTAGACAAATGTCGCAAAGGTCCTAGAGGAACAAACCTACAAGTTGATGACCGCATGACTCGGTATCAGTTGTGTGGGGCACCCAGAGTGGAGGCAGACCTACCAGGAGCAGGTTGTGTTTCTCATGCGGAGGCAGGGTCACATGGCTCGTGACTGTCTGACCCATCTTTCGGATGATCAATAGATGGTCAAAAACCCTCCAAAGCAGAGACAGGGATTCAATTGAGGTGGTCCGCAAGGCATATGCAAATGTGGTAGAGGAGATGGTCAAGCAGCTGGTGGAGTGTGATGTTTAGAGGTTTTACTTCCACCACAACCGGGAGGCCCACCCAGACCACATGGAGCAGGGGGACAGGCGAGAGCTCAGCTCCAGGTAGCTGAGACTTACAATTATGGTGCTCTGGAGATGATACGAGGTACGATATGTGTCTACTCGACCTTAGCTGTAGTACTTATTGAAACAAGTTCCAATCACTCTTTCTTTTTTACTACCCTTGTTCGGAGCTCAATGATTCTGATGGAGTCGTTGGCTCGATCCTTACAGCTAGAGACTCCAACGGGAGTAGACTTGATGATTACTCACTGGTTCCAATAGTGTGAGCTTACTCTAGGAGGTGAGAGAATTGGTTGGGATCTCCTTGTAGCAGTGTCGAGGCCCTACGATGTCATCATGGGTATGGACTGGTTATCTATAGTCCATGATCGGATCGATTGTATAGGTCGCGAAGAGCGGTGTCTCCACACAGGTGGGACCAGGTTCACCGTCACCGGCGAGAAGGCAACTGTTGCAGCACAGGACAAACTAACTTGGAGGGTGCAGCTGATCACTCATTTGTTGTCTTTCTTACCCTCAGAGCAGTTGATGTTGAGAGTCCGACTTATCCTGTAGTTGTGGACTAGTAGGTGGATGTTTTCCCTGGTGATGTTCCTGGTCTACCTCCTCATAGAGAGTTGGACTTTTACAAGGACCTGTACCCTGAGACGTCACCAATATATACACCATCATATCAGATGGCTTCCAGTGAGCTTTACGGTCGGCGGGTACCGCTAGAGGACTTGTAGGGGAAAGGATTCATCCGATATAGTGATTCCCCCTAGGCAGCCCCGATTTTATTTTCCAAGAAGGAGGATGGGAGATTGAGGCTTTTTTTCAACTACAGTCGCCTAAACTAGGTGACCATGAATAACAAGTATCCACTCCTGAGGATTTACTACCTCTTTGATCAGCTGAAGGGAGAATGGTGGTTCTCGAAGATATACCTCAGATCAGGCTATCACCAGCTCAGAGTTTGAGACGAGGATGTGCAGAAGACGACATTCAGATGTCGGTACAACAACTATGAGTTATTGGTTAGGCCTTTCAGTTTAATCAACATTCCAGCTGTATTTATGGGACTCATGAATAGGATTTTCCATCCATACCTCGATCTCTTTGTCATAGTCTTCCTCGACAACATATTGATCTACTCGACTACTAAGAAGGAGCATGCCTACCATTTTCAGGTTTTACTAGACACATTGTGAGAGCACCAACTTTATGGTAATCTCTCGAAGTGCCAGTTTTGGATTTGAGAGGTTCACTTTCTGGGACATATCATTTTGGAGGCTGGAGTTGTTATGGATCCAGAGAATATTGAGGGGTTACATGCTTTGGATCCACCCAGGTGTGTGACAGAGGTAAGAATATTCCTGGGATTGGTTGGTTACTACATGAGATTCTTTCCAGACATCTCCAAAGTTGCAGCACCACTATCAACCTTGACAAAGAAGGGGAAACCCTCCCTGTGGTCAGAGAGATGCCAGCAGAGCTTTCAGAAGATGAGGCAGAGGCTGACTAGTTGTCCAATATTGAGGATTTCATAGGAAGGCGTTTGGTACATAGTCTACTGCGATGCATCAGGGACCAGAATCGGGTGTGTCCAGATGCAGGAGAGAGCAGTGATCACGTATGTTTCTTGGCAGCTGAGACAACACGCACAAAACTATGCTACCAATGACCTGGAGTTAGCAGTAGTGCTCTTCGCCTTGATGATGTGGCGACCACGTCTTTCTACGAGTCTCATCTCCACAAGGTTTATAAATATTTCATAGAGGCAGAATGTTATCTGCAAGACTCATCAGACCTTTCTAGGTCCTCAACAGGGTAGGTGAGATGGCTTACTTCCTAGCTCATCTACCTCAGTTTCCCTAGGTGCACGACGCCTTCCACGTATCTCAGATAAAGTGATACGTGCACGACCCTTCTCACATCATTGACCATGCTGATCTAGACGTCGAAGATGGGGTGACTTTTATGAAGCTACCAGTGGAGGTTGAGGATCAACAAGAGCGGGTCCTATGTGGACGGTCGTTACCTTTGTTGTGCGTTCGCTGGTAGAATGGGAACCTCCAGGATATCACATTGGAGTGGGAGTCTCATATGCGTGCTCATTAACCCCAATTGTTCCTTTAGTTTGAGTTGTAGATTACGGGGACATACGTCCCTGAGGTGGGAAGAATGTAAAGACTCGGAAATTCTATAGATTTTTTTTAAATAAATGGGAATATTATGAGTCCGTGATAATAGATAGAGCATGAATTTGAGGCCCGGTGTTCCCATAATCAATTTCTGAAGTTTTATTCAGGCACCTTCAGTAAACTTACGAGCGGGGTTTTATAACTTATGAACCGGTGTTTGGAATTGAAATCTGAGGGCACCGTTGAACTCATAGTTCCGATATTCACTTGAGAATACATTCACTTCGACAGTAGTGAGTCAAGAATGGAAGTTAGTTTTTGGGTTTTCATGGAATGTAATAAAATATAGTGAGCATCACATTATTTTTATTTGAGCCTCCATGTGGGTGTTTGGTGGTTAAAACCTCCTCATAGAAGTTGGAGGTGGGACCACCACACCTTAACATCCCTTGAGTGGATATGCTAGTGGGGCCCACCCGAACATAACCTCCCGCGAGAGGTTACGATGTGGGGACCACACAGGAACTAACCCCCCAATTGATGGAGGAGAGTAAAACCTCTCACGTCTACCGCATTAATGAGTGTGAGCCTCTTCACATCCCCTAATCAATTCTTTGTGCCAACCCCTTGAATTAATTAAGGGGAGCCAACCTAATTAATTAGTCCAATTGGAATATCGTGCCAAAAAATTAATAGGTTATTTCAATCTATTATTTGTTTGGAATATTCATTTTTGTGGCAGCTTTGAGAAGATGATTATTGAGAGAATGCTCCCAATGAAGAACCTTGTCTCCCAACGAAGAATGAAGAACGAAGAATGACGGCCTTCTTCGACTTCTTCCTCAAAGATTAAACCGTTGTGAGACGTCTTCGATGAGCGGCATACACATCATCATAAATGAGCCGATGTATCTTTGGTTTGGATGTGCGTGGAGGACACAACGAATAACAATCTTCTTCGCCTACTCTCTGCGACTCTGTCAATGAACAATAAACTATGATCTTCTTCATCAACATTCTGCGACTCCGTCAACGAATGAATGATGATGATATTCTTAGACTACTTTCCAAAACTCCCTCAATGAACGATGAACGGTGATCAAACGTAGGGAGTTTATTTTGTGTAACCTTCCTTTTCTTTTTTTTTCGTCGGATTGGAAAGGAATCGATGCATGGCTGTAAAAAAATAGTTGTTTATATTTCTTATTTATTGATTAACCAATTAATACCACCCTAAAAACGGGGGGTGCTGGACAAACTAACATGGCCCGACCACTTCGCCGATCTTGTTTATAATGAACTACGACATGGCGAGGAGGCAATGGAAAGACGAACGTAGCAACGACAAAGGTCGTGCTACCCACAGTCTCCGCGAACCCCTTCGCCATCGCGGCACTCTGGTGCTCCCGAACGAACACCGCTGGCCCGCCTGGCTGCACCCTGCCCTGCCGAACCCCGCCGGCCCACCTTCTGGTCTCTGCGCGCGTCTTGCACCCCTCCCCAAACCATCCCAGTAGCAAGCCTCTGCACGCACCCCGTGCCCCCCCCCGAACAGGCCTGCCTGCTGGCCTCCGCATGCCATGCGCACCACACCAAGCCGGCCTCCCGTGCAGCCACCCGGCCGAGCCGGTGTCCCAGAACCCTCAGCCCTCCCGGCCGGGCCGATGTCCCGGCCCCCTCGCGGTGCCCTGGCAGAACCGGCCTCTGTAGCGCCCTCCGGGCCGCGCCGCGCCCTCGAGGTGCATCATGCTGAACCGAACTCGAGCCCGGGATGGACCGCCCTTGTGACCTGCTGGGCTGCGCCCAGCGTGCCGGGACAACCCAACGGGCCAGCCCACCCAACGGTCCCGGCCAGACCCATTAGTTCAACAAGGTTCAACCCAAACCGGGTCGGCCAAGACTAAGTCGGGTCAGGATGGTCCGACTAGGTCGGACCAGACCAGGGCCCACTACTGAACCCTTTTCTTCTTTTGGCCATATCTTTGGCACCAGACGACCGTTTGACAAACCGTCAGTGGCACTCGTAATTATGGAGCATAACGGTCCCTTTGAGTATACACCAGTAGAGTTCGGGGTTTAGTTGAGATACGGTCAGGTTGGATCGTGCATAAATCCAACCGGGCCCCCAGGACTAAAAGGCTAATAACTTACAGACCGGGCGTCCGATTGATGTGTCGTCTGTTGCGTTGAGACCTCTATGACATGGTGGACCATTGAGATAATTATAATTTGGAATTTGTGACAGTTGGAGTAACAAATTGAAGCTCATGGAGCGGATTTTCCCAGATACGAGCGAGCTTAAGGAAGAGACCTAGTAGTTGGTTGAGACCTGGCGACTGCTGACCATTTCGACTCAGAGTGACTTGACTAGTCCAGTGGGGAGTGCCATGGTGTCGTTGAAGACCTACTGTGTGGAGAGCCTTAGTGTCACGGCAGACCCAAAATACTCAACAGGATGTGTACCTTAGCAGGCTACGAGGGGGAGCACCTTTGTGACACAGCAGACCCACGGTGGCGAGCACCATGGTGACATAGGAGACCCACGATACTCGACAGGAGGAGTACCTCTATAGTGCATGGTTATTGGGAAGAACCTTGGTGTCGTGGTTGGCCCACTGTACTCGACAGAGAAATAGTTCTCCAGTATTTGTGGTTTCAATAATGGGAATAAAAATCATGGTTTGAGCTGAGTTAGTAACCTTTGTGTTTTCCTCATGATTACGATGGATTACTTGATAAAAAAGGTATATGTATGGGAATATACCTAAGTGGGGTTATCTATTGAATTCATAATTTTTGGTTTATCCTTGTTGGATTTTGTGAGACATTGAGGGTCTCGGGGTCACTACTGAGTATCGTTATACTCACCCCTGCACGGGCTATGCCCACACCTTGTTGTGTTGGATGTAGATGACGAACAATACAGACCGAGGCTGAGTATACCAGGAATGGATGGTACCCAGAGGTGGACCACATGGTGTGAAGGTACACAGAGGAGAAGGATGGATGTGGAGTGTTGTGGAGGCAACTTGTACCTACCCTTCATGTAGGAATCCCAGGGGACAGCCCAACATCTATTTTACCTTTTTCGATTGTACTATATTTCAGTTGTAAATGTACATTCCTATTGGTCTTGTATTCCAGCCCCTCTACTTTCAGACCTCTTTTGAATACTGTTTTACTTAGTGTTTTTCTTATATCTTGTACTCTGTTGTGTGATTTTTCATGTTATAAAGGCAATGCCTTCCCAGTTTAGGGATTTACGCATTTTGTGCAAGTCACCAGCCCTTGGCCTATGGAAGGCGGGCTTGGGGTAGTCATGACACGGGCCCTAGGGGACAGGTTGTGACATGGAAGTATTGTGATTATTTAATTATTGAATTATATAAGAGAATTAAATAATTGATGAATAAATTAAAGGAATTAATGTGATTACTTAATTTTTTAATTAAGTAATGGGAATAATTAATTAATTTTTTTAATAAATATAAGTAAAGTAATTATTTAATTTTTGAACTAAATAATGGGATAAATGGGATTAATTAATTGATGGATTAATTAATGTGAGTAATGTAATTATTTTTTTGTGAATTAATTAATCAAATTAACATGGACAATTAATAATTTAAATTATTGAAGAAATTGAATGTGATTAATTAATGTTTAATTAATTAAGGGAATTAACATGGATAATTGATAGGCGAATTAATAATAAAAATTGAATATTATTAAATAATTTTGAATTAATTAATGAAATTAACATATAAAATTAAAAGGAAAATTAATTGAAGTGATTTAATACAATTAATTTATTTTGAATTAATTAATTTAATGGACGTATAGAATTAATAAGTGTATTATTTCATGCGGAGTGAATGTGATTAATTAGTAGTTGGATAAATTGAGTGATTTTAGGTAAATAAATAATTATTGAACTAACTAATAGGGATTTCTGTGTTAATGAAATTGAATGAGTCAGAATAACTAATTGGAGAACTAATTAATCGGGATTGATATGTTACTAGAATAGATTGAGTTAGATTAATTAAATGGAAAATTAATTAATAAGGATTATTGAGTTAATGAAGTTTCACATGATAGATTAATTAATTAGTGAATTAATTAATGAGAATTGTTTTGTAAATGAAAATGGATAATTTAGAATAATTAATTACTGAATTAATTAGTGGGGATTATTGTTTCAATGAAATTTAACGAGTTAGATTAATTTTTTGGTTAATTTATTAATGGGTATTTTCGTGTTAATGTAATTAGATGAATTAGATTAATTAATTGTAAAATTAATTAATGGGGATTGTTGTGTTGATGTAATTTAATGAGTTATATTAATTAATTGTAACATTTATTAACTAGTATTATTGGGTTAATTTAATTGAATGAGTTATATTAATTACTTAGTGAATTTAATAATGGGGATTGGTGTGTTAATGCAATAGAATGAGTTATTTTAATTAAGATGATGAATTAGTTTAGCGGGATTTATGTGCTAATGCTGTTGAATCAGTTATATTAATTAATTTATGATTTAATTAATGTAATTTGCATGTTTAATTTATTGGGTAATTAATTAATGGTATTTATGTGACAAACAAGTTATATATTTTGTAATAAAAATAGTGTCATTAATTAAATGTTGAATTGAGTAATATAAATAAACTGATTAATTTATTTTTTTAATTAATGTATGTATGTGAGATCATTAATTAATTTCCTTATTAAATAATTTTATTTCATTATTAGTAAATTATTGAATTGACTACAGAAACAGAGGTTATTAATTATTTATTGAATTAAATTATATATCTGAAGAGTTTATATATGTTATGAGTTAATCAGTGTAATTGATATGATTAATTAATTATTATATTAACTAGATAAATAGATGTGATTAATTAAATGTTGAATTAAATAATAGTATTAATGTGACATGTCAATTGTTGATTTAACTTATGGAAATGTTTTGTTTAACTATTATTTGAATTAATAATTGAATCTGTATGAATAATTTATGGATGAATAAATTATGTGTTAATAATGGTAATATGGTCATTGGAATGTGAATTAATGAATGGGAATATAGTCATTCTAATGTGTGGTGTGTGAATGGTAACATGGTCATTCATATATGAATTAGTAAATGGGAACGTGGTCATTATAATGTATAATGTATGGATCTTAACATGTTCATTCATGAATGAATTGTATAATTAGTACATGATCATTATAATTTATGATATATGGGTGGTAACATGGTAATTCATGTAGGAATTAATGAATTGGAACATGTTCGTTCGGTTGTGACTAGTATGGATGGTAACATGGGCATTCAAGTATGAATTAAAGCATGGTAAGAAAGGAATTCCAATTTATGACATTACATTAGAATACATCAGGATCTAGCATGAGCATAATTTGGAATTTCGATATGATATTACCTTGGAATAATTAAGGCTATGGCATGAGACAAAGTTGGAAGTTAAAATATTATATTAACTTGAAACACATTGGGCTTCGACATGAGATGAAGACGGAATTGAGGTATGGGTGTCCTCATGAACCTAGACGTTAATGAGGTTAAGTAATGAAGACATGCTGATGTGATAACTCATTATATATTAAATTTATTTATTTATTTATTTGAATCTCTGCACTGTTTGACTAGTTATTATTTTAGACACTATTGGTGGTAGACTACAGAGTTTTACTCACACCATAATCAGACTTCTTGATTAGTTCCTGAGTATATTACATGATTGAAAGACAAGTTATGGGAAAATTTACTTTAGTAGATAGTTCATTTGGGATGGATCGTGAGGAGGGAACCATACATGCTATCGGGACCCTCTTGGAGTATTTTTCAGTTTATTTATTTATTTTTATTCTATATTGGAACGTGGAATGTACATTAGTGAGGGAAAATACTGTTAATTTTTTGATATTGTCTTTCCACTTTTGGGACATCTTTTGATGCTTATATTTTTATGGTTAGGTTATATAATTTATTTTATTATATTTATTATTATTTTCTAGTGTATTGGTCTGAAAAAAGACAGAGAAGAGCGTATAGTATCCCCATTATCTATATTTGTCTCTCGCTACCTGTCAGTAGCCTTTGGAATACGGGGAGGCATGCTTGAGGTCATGTGACCAACCAGATCAGGACCCTGGTGCATGGTTCATAGGTCATGATGAAAAAAAGTTGTATCATATGTGTTTTATTTAGTTTTATTTTTTCTAACATTTTAGTAAACATAGATAGAAGATTAATATGATTCTGGCCTTGGTTTTGAGCTCATTCATGGGAGTAACTAAACCATGTACACGTGAGAACCCATGTACCCATGGTGAGATTGTTTTAGTTGGTGTTTATTGTTACTGTTAAAAGATATTTCACCTTGGGTAATGCACTTTTTTTTATGTTATTATTGTTTATGATATTTTGTGCCGATTTGAATCGTGTCTGACTATGACATGAGATTTTATTTTCATGCATCATTCTAGGAACTCAATATTATTTTGTGACATGCATCATTTTAGGATCAAATGAGAAAACATGTTTTGGGTAAGTTATTAAAATAAAATTGTTTTTACTTCCTTGTGAAATTGAAGTAAAAATGGTTCATAATGAGTAATTAAGAGCGTTTTTACATTGATTCAAGATGAGAATAAGTAGGTGTGTAAGGATAAAATTTAATAACAAGAATTATTTTACACTTTATTGACCATGACCTATATGTTGGATGGTTAAGGGGGGAGATAGTGCATCGGTTTTTCAATGTTTTTAGAAAAAGGAGGAAATACTTGTTAGGGTTTATTGTTTATATATATGTTTACATATGTTATTTTTGTGAACTGAGAATAATTTTTTGTTTATTTTTCCCTTTATGTTTGTGGTTTGGGTAGAGATATTTCACTAGTTTGATAACATGGTTTTAGGTTGTGCGAGGGGATTCTGGTTCAGGATCATATGGTGAGATTTTGGTGCGTATTGAATCCCAATACATTCAAAAGGATAGGGTGTTTCTATAGTGGTAGGGGAAAATAGTGATGAAAAATTGTCATTGTCTCAATTAACAACTTCTTCACATAATTTTAATTACTAAAAATCATGTCACCAAACATTATATCATCCAAGGTAATATTAGAATGATTTATATTTACCCACATCTACCTTAATTCGTTTTGGTTGGATATGGGGCCCCTTAGAGGTTGTGCTTATGACACGGTATATAAAGATAAATATGGTAGAACGTATGCCATTTATTATTTACATATGAGGATCTCAAGATGGACTGGAGGTCAATGAATACCATAATGGCTGAGTTTCCTGAAAAAGTGGTGTTAATGATGATCCAAAGTTGTGTATCAATGTGTCAGTAGTGTTTGAGTGGAGAAAAACCATGGATTTTAAATTTTTTCACCATGATTTTAATGAGTAACATTTAATAAGCATGCTTAAATTCCTCAAGTAGATGCCTGGTTGGCCTTTGATGTAACACCATGAGATTCTATGAAAAATATTGTTTTTAATTTCATTAATGTCTTGTGTTTTACGCTACACCAAAAGGAGCTTTCACAACACGCATCCCTGACTTGGCTTTCATTACACGCAATCGCAACCTTCCACGATATCGTGTGTTGTACGCAATACTGAGTTTCGCTAAACAACGATATGTTATATAAACTAGCCGTTATGAATAGTAATACCCAATTTTTGAAATTTTATAAATTTTATCTTTCAAAATGGACTTCATTTTTGGATTCAGAATATCGAAATTAGCCTACGGTGATTTATTGGTATTTTTATCAAAACGTTCAATTTTTGATGAATAGTGAAAGCACTAGGTTACTATTCAAAAACCGAATTTTTATTTAAATAATTATTTATTTTAATTTATTTTATTTTAGGTCAAAATTGATACATAATACCTATATAAGTTCAATTTAAGTCATTGGAGTCATTTTATAACAATTTTAGATATATAAAAATTTTATTTAACTTTTCACCGTCTTTTACCCACATCTTATGAGAATTTGAAAATTCACATAAAACATAATTTTACCGCATCTGTGAGTGGAATTTTGAAAATCCGAGAGACACTGTTAATATCAAGGACTAAATTGTGGTTCAATTAGATGAAAATAATTTTTGTTGGATAATAACTTTTTACTTTTTTTACCATGGTTAAAAGTAAATAGGGTAATTAAGGGTATAAATGATATTATTATTACCCTAAAACATGTCCTAATTATGTTGGATAAGTGTAATTCGACCAAAAACAACCTTAGGAATAAAATATGACCATTTAGGCCCACTTGTATTAGATTATGGTATTTATTATTAATTTATTTAAAGAAGGGTTAAAATAGTTAATATCAACGTTTAATAACTAAATCATTTTTAATATTGGGTTATACATAAGATAAATTCAACTATAAATATTCATTAGAAAGCTAAAAATATTTCCTATATAATGGTGTTTTATTTATAATTTTTAGACATTAAATATGTCAATTTATTTATGACACAATGATGATGTAGTAATTATCTTATTAATGAAATATTGACATAATTGATGTTATAAATACCCAAATTAATGTAATATAAGACTTTTTTTGAATTACACTAATTTTATATGTTAATATGACCTTTTAGTATTGATTTAATTAACTTTTTTTCGAAACTAATATTTCTGTTATGATTTTCACAAAAATCAATTACCAAATAGTGTCAAAATTGACTTAAAATTGTTTTTAAAACAAATATTATATTATTAATTGTTATTTTATTTCTAAAAATATATGGTTCGGCCAAATCACGTATATAAGGTTATATATATAAATAATAAACAACTTATGGTTCTTTTGTCTTGTTATTGTAATTTTATTAACCTTATAGTGTAAGAAAACAAGAAGACACAGTAAAAGTTAAATTATCTTACTTAAAGTTAAATCTAAATGATAAGGTTAGAATAGAAATTTAAACTTGTCTAAATTCTACTAGATGAGAGGATTTCAACCCATCCCAACCTTATATTTGAATGAAATTAATTTGGAGCTATTAAAAACCGAATATGTCTTTATAATAAAATAATATTTTTAGTTTTTTCAAAGGTGCCCCTCTCCTCTCTTATAAAAGGCACCTCCTCCCTCTCTTCCTCACACCACTTTGAGACTTCAAGATCGGCCAAACCCTGATAATTTATATTCTCCACTTCCCTAGAAACATCCTATAGGTTCTGGTATTCTTCAATGTTCAATCTTAGTGCACTAAGAAGAAGTTGTAAAAAGGCGTGTCGAAAGAAGAGGTAATATTCGTTACCGATTCTTTCAACTTTATTTCTTCTTCTACTTCTTCTTCATTAGTTGTTTCATTATGAAGTAATAACATCAGTATCACTAATATACTTATATGTTATTATAAGAATGAAACAAACCTATTTCACCATCTATCCATCCTACGGAAAATGAAATCACCGCGCGTGCGTACGTACAGAATACCGTCTCCACGCCATGGTGTAATATATTTTCCACCACCACCTTACTTGGATGGGTATAACGGTGTAAAGAAAAAATATATATGATTATTTTAATGTTATATTTATTCTGAAATATTATACAAACACTTCAATGCAATTCCACAATCATGGGAATGATATTATCGCTTGTGCGTACGTACGTACTACCCTCTCCACGACGCGATGAGATTCATTCTACATGTTAACCATTAATGAATGATTATAATGTATATATAATAAGTAATCATGAAATATATGACATAATAATGATACTGTATTTATGTGTATATATATGTATGTCATCTACTTAATTTCATTCAATTTAATAAGGAAACGAAAACAACGTTCATGCGTACGTACGGCCTACCGTCTGCATGAACGGTGTATTTCATTCCATTTAATCGATCTATCATATATATATGTATATAATGAAATATATATTATATATAAATAATGTTTTACATTATGTAATTAAGTAAATCACGATATATGTAATAATATTAAGAACAACAAGTCAAAACACGTACGATAAATAAAACGATTTAACCCAAAATGCTGCTTTAACATGGAAATTACAAAAGAACGGGTAATATAAAGTCATAAGTGAACCATATATGATATCATATCAATGAATATGATTTTTTATAAGTCAGTGAAATTATTTAAATCATTATACAGGAGGTTCGGAAACGTACGAAGCATACCGGACCTAAGGTAAGGGAAAATCTCACAATCTCAATTTTTATCCGAGATTGTTTATAATTCAGAATTTACTGGGGAATATTTATCATCTACATACATGTTTCTTCAATATGTAATATTATTTCCATCCACCTAAAATTTTTTAAATCCAATTTTACCATTCGGTGAGTTTTTAGTAAATGATATGAAAGGAATCTTTTGTCGTTTTTCATACGAGGTACTTTTTGACCATTCCAGCAAATGTACGAGAAGAATGTTATTTTTATCTTATACGGCATGAACAGATTTTTACGGTTTCATAATACCTCATTTTCATGAAGCCTACTCTATAAAATTTTATGACAATTTTAAACAAAATACTTTTATTTTAAAATTTCATGGCATTTTGTGAAAAGAAAATGATTTTGAAGATGAAAGGATATTTTTTTCCTCAAGAATTCATTTCAAATGATATATCAAAACCATTTTCCATATAAGATGAAAATACTTCATATGTGTATGTTTCAAGTTTAATGTATCTATGATTTATATGGTTTAACTTTTCTTATGATGAAGTGTTCATTTGTTTTATATGGATTATGAGATGATGGGATGATGTTTATGAAACCCTTTTTATTCATTGTGTTATGATGAATGTTTTAAGTTTATTTTGTGGAAAAAGTATGATTGATTTCATTATAAGATGTGTGGGACCTATATATCCCTCCAATTCATTGGGTAATGATTTATATCTCATGAGATAGACATGGTTGGAACAGTAAGTTAATCTGGTTCAGTGTTACATGACTGAAATGAGGAGTGAACTCGATTCACAAAGGGACTTTGTCCACTATGATGGTCTTGGCAGCAATGACTTGGCTACTATGGAAATCATAACATGTGCTTAATAGTTTCCACAGTTACATGTTTTATTCCCATACTATTTTATCATGATTGATGTTCCCTTATGATATATGCCTTACGTACTTCCAAGATTCATGTCTTTGCCCAAGATTTTGATTTTTAGATTTTAAGTTCATGTTTTTTGCATTCAAATGTTTATGGATTGTTTTATGTTCTCTATGTTTACCCTTACTGGGAATTTGAGCTCACCCCTTTTATGTTTTCATTTCCCCAGGATATAAAGAAAGGTTTTAGGTATGAGAAAAGGGGAAGATCATTATGGGAGATGTTGAAGATCATTCACCACGATTAGAAGATTATATTCCGAGCTTCAAAAGACACTATACTATTACGGTCTTTGTGTGTCTATTTTTTTATGTAGTAAGTATTTCTCAAAAGTAAAGTAATGTCCATGTACATCAATATTTGGGTCTCTACAGTTGGTATCAGAGTAAAGGATTAGTCATCATTTGGAAACTAGGATGCGAGAACTTTAGTGAGATACCTAGAGATATTTCTAATGTATGTCTAGGGATGTCCCTAAGGTTAAGTATAAGTATAGGTTATAGTCCTAGAATTATGGTAAATATCTTTGTATTAAACATAAGATGTTAGATATTGAAGGTACTCCCCCTTTATTATGTTGTTTTTCACTAGCATGATTTTTTCCTCTCACGCTATTCTTTTTGTGTTTTAGACAATGGCTGGAACCCGAAGGAACCGCATTGATCAATTTAATGGACAATGCAATGATTTTCCTCCTGAACAAATAAATGTTATGGGATATGGAGTGCAAACTCTTATTGCTATACTTACACATGCAATGAATCATTCTGGAATTCCAAATGAGCATAGAAGGGAACAATATTCTGTTGAGTCCTTCATGAGGCAACATCCACCTTCTTTCAGTGGGTATTCTGATCCACTTGTTGCTGAACAATGGATCAGTACCAATGAGAAGATATTTTCAGTTATTTAATGTTCTGAACATGATAACGTCATCTTACCAGCATATCGTTTGGAAGGTGAAGCTGATCAATGGTGGAATCTTATCAAGAATACGAGGCCAAAAGATGAAATTGAGTCCATGGAATGGGATGAGTTCAAGAACTTATTTTTCCATAAGTAATTCCCTCGTACTCTTCGAACAATGATGGAGAAGGAGTTTCTTGATCTAAAGAAAAAGGATGATGAATATGTGGGTATATATGAAGCAAATTTTACAAGGCTTACAAGTTATGCATCTGGATTTATCATCCAACCTAAAAGTAAAGTTGATCGATTCTTCAGTGGGTTAAAACCAAATATTTGAAGGATATTAGCTATAAGAGACTTCAGTAGCTATGAAGAAATTTTGCATTGTGATATCAAGGTATAAATGGAAGATGGTGTTACATATCCATCTCATGGTTTTCACAAGAAACAGAAGACGAAGTTCAAGGAGAAATCTCAGAATAATGGTGAAAATAAGATGAATGTTTCCTTATTCTCAAAGTGTGGAAAGAAGCTTGGTGGAGATTGTCTTAAAGGGACTAGAAAATGTTTTAAGTGTGGAAAAGAAGGTTATCAAGTAGCTGAGTGTCGAAGTAATGGAAAAAGGATTTCTATTGATGTGAATAAAGAAAAGACTGCAGAGAACGCACCGCCAACACTTCAATGCTTCAAGTGTAATGAAATGGGGCATTATGCTAATCAATGCCCTAATCCAAGTGTTAATGATGATCGACATGAGCAACCACTTAAGGTAAACGACAAAGGGAATTCACATACATACACTATTGGAGATTTTTAATATGACAACAATGTGGTGGAATGATAAGTGTTTATGTAATGGGATTACAAAATAATGTTGTATATAGTATCATGGAATATTGGAATTTTTATGTATTGGTCTATTGTGGTTTTAAATAATTTTATGGGACTACTAACCATGGAATATGATTGAGATATTTTTGAAAGAAGATAATATGCACAGAATGAAGGAATAAAGTGAAAATGAAATGTTTGATGGTATTCATGATCCCATGACTGATATAAGGAAATTGTTATAACATGGTTTGAGTATATAAAATTTTGGGGTTTTGGTATGTGGAAAGAGTTAACTTTTTACAGCACTCATGTTTTCACTGAGATTTAATGGGTATTCATTTTTCAAGAGAATACATGATTAAGGCTTTCAAATATTCGGAATGTGACCAACAAGACATATCTTATGATATATGGGGATCAACGATGGTATTAACATGCTTCTTATATGAAATCTCTGGTAATCGTTTTCACTATAATATGAGAGTGGACTGCAGTATTATGGATAAGCCTAAAGATTATAATGGATTATGTTGGACATAAGTTAGTATTGTTTAAGGATAAATGTTTTTTAGATATTATTGATGGGATGTTTTAGTAATGTAGTTTTAGAAAAAGGACAACCTGCAGGATGTGCGACAACCCATCGCGTCGGACAAGGTTGTGGGAATCGAACCCACAACCGAAGTGCGACTAACCTTTATCGCATACCACGGCCCTACAAGAAGTCCTTGGTTAGTAGAAACTAGTTTTATTTTATTATTCGGTATGATATATGATGTATAAGATCATTTTTGGAATCATATACGATTAACCTCACCATAGATGGACTTATGTATATTTGATAAGTTTTGCTAACATTTGGTTTGAAACAGATGGAATGACCCATCATTCTATCACATGATCTGTTAACACTTCAAAAATAACAAATTCAACTTCATTTCTTTATGATATGAAGTGGAAATTTTTCAAAGCAAGAACAACAATGAGACTGTACAAAAATAAAGTAAGTATTTATTCAAATTCAAATTCTTCAACTTTAGGGAAATGATCTTGAAAACCAAAAATGTTGTCTTAATGCCCTTATATCTGATGAATCAGATGGTACCCTAGATCATCAAAAATTTATGGCTTTGTGATTTTTTTCTTTTTCATATCCATGTTCTCTACCACTCTCCATCAGAACATGACGGTTAGATTTCACTGCCATATCCATATTTTCACCTATGTTTTCCAATGTGGAAACCCATTGATTAGTTAATGCGGGTAACCATTAGGTTTCATACTTTAGTTTTTAAAGCCAAGTTTTGGTATTCCTTTTTATGATAAGGGTTTCTATTAAATAAACTTTCGAGTAGTAAACCATTTATTACCCCGACGAATTTTGAGGGCGAAATTCATTTTAAGGGGGGTAGAATGTAACACCCCGAGATTCTATGAAACATATTCTTTTTAATTTCATTAATGTCGTGTGTTGTGCGCTACACCAAAAGGATCTTTCACAACATGCATCCCTGACATGGCTTTCATTACATGTAATCGCGACCGTCCAGGATAGCGTGTGTTGTACGTAATACCGAGTTTCACTAAACAACGATATGTTATATAAACTAGCCGTTATGAATAGTAATACCCAATTTTGAAAATTTTATAAATTTTATATTTCAAAATGGACTTCATTTTTGGATTCAGAATATTGAAATTATCCTAGGTTGAATTTTTAATATTTTTCTGAAAACTTTCAATTTTTGATGAATAGTGAAAACACTAGGTTACTATTCAAAAACCAAATTTTTATTGAAATAATTATTTATTTTATTTAGATTTATTTTATGTAAAAATTGATACATAATACCTATATAAGTTCAATTTAAGTCATTGGAGTCATTTTATAATAATTTTAGATATATAAAAATTTTATTGAACTTTTCACCGTCTTTTACCCACCTCCTAAGAGAATTTTCAAATTCACATTAAACATAATTTTACCGCTTCTATGAGTGGAATTTAGAAAATCCAAGAGACATGATTAATATCAAGGACTAAAATTTGGTTCAATGAGATGAATGTAATTTTTGTGAATAGTAACTTTTTATTTTTTTACCACGGTTAAAAGTAAATAGGGTAATTAAGGGTATAAATGATATTATTATTACACTAACCCAAGTCCTAATCCTATTGGATCGTTTTAATTCGTCCAAGAACAACCTTAGGAATAAAATATGAAACTTTTAGGCCCACTTGGATTAGATTAGGACAATTATTATTAATTTATTTAAAGAAGGGTTTAAATAGTTAAAATCAATGTTTAATAACTAAGTCATTTTTAATATTGGGTTATTCATAAGATAAATTAGACTATAAATATTCATTAGAAATATAAAAATATTTACTACATAATGGTTATTTATTTATAATTTTTATAAATTATATAATTTAATTTATTTATGACACAATGATGATGCAGTAATTATCTTATTAATAAAATATTGACATAATTGATGTTATAAATAACCAAATAAATGTAATTTGGGACTTTTTATTACTTAAACTAATTTTATATGTTAATATGACATGTTAGTATTGATTTAATTAACTTTTTTCTAACAAATAGTTCTGTTATGATTTTCACAAAAATCAATTACCAAATAGTGTCAAAATTGACATAAAATTGTTTTTAATACAAATATTATATTATTAATTTTTATTTTATTCCTAAAAATCTATGTTTCGAAAAAATGACTCTTATAAGGTTATATATATTAATAATAAACAACTTGGGGTTCTTTTGTCTTGTTATAGTATGTTTATTAACCTTATAGTGTATGAAAATAAGAAGACACGGTAAAAGTTAAATTATCTAACATAAATTTAAATCTAAATGATAAGGTTAAAATAGAAATATAAACTTGTATATATTCTATTTGATTATAAAATTTCGACCCATCCCCACCTTAGATTCTAAATAAATCAATTTTGAAATATTAAAAACCGAATATGACTTTATAATAAAATAATATTTTTAGTTTTTCCAAAGGTGCCCCTCTCCTCTATTATAAAAGGGCACCTCCTCCCTCTCTTAATCACACCAATTTGAGCCTTCAAGATCGGCCAACCCCTGAAAATTTCTCATATCCACTTCCCTAGAAACATCATAGAGGTTCTGGTCTTCTTCAACGACCAATCTTAGTGCCCTAAGAGGAGGTTTCAAAAAGGCGTGTCGAAAGAAGAGGTAATATCTGTTACCAATTCTTTCAACATTATTTCTTCTTCTACTTATTTTTAATTAGTTATTTCATTATGAAGTAATAAAATCAGTATCACACATATACTGATATTTTATTATAAGTATGTAACAACCCTATTTCACCATCTATCCATCCTACCTAAAATGAAATCACCGCGCGTGCGTACGTACGGAATACCGTCTCCACGCTGTGGTGTAATCTATTTTCCACCACCACCTTACTTGGATAGGTATAATGGTGTAATGAATAAATATATATGATTACTGTAAAGTGATATTGATTATGAAATATTATACATACACTTCAATGCAATTCCACGATCATGGGAATGATATCATCGCTTGTGCGTACGTACGGACTACCGTCTCCACGATGCGATGAGATTCATTTATCCATGTTAACCATTCATGAATGATTATAAAGTATATATAATAAGTAATCATGAAATATATGAAATAATAATGATAATGGATTTCTGTGTATATATATGTATGTCATCTACTTAATTTCATTTAATTCAATAAGGAAACGAAAACAGCGTTCATGCGTACGTACGGCCTACCGTCTCCATGAACGGTGTATTTCATTCCATTTAATCGATATATCATATATATATGTATATACGGAAATATATATTATATATAAATCATGTTTTACATTCTGGAATTAGGTAAATCAGGATATAAGTAATAATATCAAGAACAAAAAGTCAAAACACGTACGATAAATAAAACGATTTTACCCAAAATGCTACTTTAACATGGACCTTACAAAAGAATGGGTAATATAAAGTCATAAGTGAACTATATATTATATCATAACAATGAATATGATTTTTTAATAAGTGAATGACATTATTGAAATCATTATATAGGAGGTTTGGAAATGTACGAAGCATATCAGACCTAAGGTAAGGGAAAATCTTGCAATCTCAGTTTTTATCCGAGATTGTTTATATTTTTGAATTTAAAGGGGAATAATTATCGTCAAAATACAGGTCTCCTCAATATTTAATATTATTTCCATCCAACTACAATTTTTTAAATCCCATTTTACCCTTCGGTGAGTTTTTAGTAAAAGATATGATGTGAATCTTTTGTCGTTTTTCGTATGAGGTACTTTTTGACTTTTCTAACAAAAGTATGAGAAAAATGTTATTTTTAATTTATACGGCATGAACAGATTTTTACGGTTTCATAATGCCTCATTTTCATGAATCTTATTCTACAAGATTTTATGACAATTTTCAACAAAATACTTTTATTTTAAAAGTGCATGGAATTTTGTGAATGAAAATGATTTTGAAGAAGAAAGGATATTTTCCTCAAGAATTCATTTCAAATGATTTATCAAAACAATTTTCAATATAAGATGAAATTATTTCATATGTGTATGTTTCATGTTTAATGTCTCTATGATTAATATGGTTTCACTTTTCTTATGATGAAATGTCCATTTGTTTTATATGGATTATGAGATGATGGGATGATATTTATGAAAATCCATTTTATTCTTTGGGTTATGATGAATTTTTTAAGTTTATTTTGTGGCACAAGTAAGAATGATTTCATTATGAGATGGGTAGGACATATATCTCCCTCTAATTCATCGGTTAAAGATTTATATCCCAGGAGATAGACATGGCTAGAATGATAAGTTAATCCAATTCAGTGTTACAGGACTGAAACGAGGAGTGAACTCGATTCAGAGAGGGACTTTGTCCACTAAGATGGTCTTCACGGCAATGCCTTGGCTACTATGGAAATCATAACATGTGCCTAATGGTTTCCCAAATTAAATGTTTTTTTCCATGCTATTTTATCATGATTGATGTTCCATTATGATATATGCCTTACATACTTCAAAGATTTATGTCTTTGCTCAAGATTTTGATTTTTAGATTTTATGTTAATGTTTTAGCATTCAAATGTTTATGGATTGTTTTTTGTTATCTATGTTTACCCTTACTGGGCATTTGAGCTCAACCCTTTTATGTTTTCTTTTCCAAAGGATATAAAGAAATGTTTTAAGTATGAAAAAAGGGTAATATGATTATGGGAGATTTTTAAGACCTCTCACCACGAATAGAAGATTGTATTCCAAGATTCCAAAGACACTAAACTATTACGATCCTTGTGTGTCTGTTTTTGTTATGTACTAAGTATTCCGCAAAAGTAATGTAATGTCTATGTACGTCAATATTTGGGTCTCTACATTGGAGGTGGTTGATTTTAATCCTTTTCATGTGGTTTTTTATTGCATGGTTTAGTGCATGTCTTGGATAATGTTCTTTTGGTTGTTGGGAAATGTGAGTTAGGAAATTATTTGGGTATGTTGTAGAAGATGAGTATCACATAGATGCATAATTTTAGGAGAATTTAATACATGTGATGGATAAAAGTGAGAATATGGCATGGGGAAAGGTAGTGCCAATAGTTTGGGTATAATGGAAATATGGAAAAGTTCAATAGGAATGTTTGTATTTGGAGAAGGATATTAAGGCTCGATGGAATGAACTCATTGACTTAGAATAATAGAGATATGTGGGAGTGATTCTCTAGGATAAGTTGTTATAAGGTGGGGAGATTGCAAGATCCTGAATTTTATGTAGATTTCATGAAAAAAATTTACAGGTAATCTTTTTCCTTTTTGTGAGTACTCTTCATTTTTGTTATTTATTGGGTAGTTTTGTAGATGAAAATTGAGAATGTTGGAAGGAGGGGTTGATCACAGTTGGTGTATAATTTTACCAAATAGTGAAGCAAGAGCAACAAACTATTCAACTGTGATATAATGGGTTTTTCACTATTGGTGCACAATTTGTCAAATTGTGTTCCCTCTTAATACAAACCATGCACCCACTAGTAGAGGCACGCGATTAAGGGACATAGTTCGGTTAAACCGTTCCCCCTAAACATGAAAACAATTTGTGTCATTTAAATTAATACTAAAATAAGATTTTAACATCCCTGAAGCCCTATTTTAACCATTATTCAACCCCATCCCACAAAAATAAAAATCTCTCAATTACAAAGGTTCTCGATAGATTCCAAACACCATTAACATCCTTTCATGGATAATCAAAGGAAAGATTAAAGATATTAACCGAACCAGTTATGTGGTCTTCCCAATCTGATTTATCAATCTCTCCTGCTCCTCATTCCGAAAAAAGAGTGATGTTAATCAACTATTGGGTCTAGATTTAGATCTTGGTCTACTTGATCCTGAATCATTTAAATCAGGAACTAGTAATTGAATAAACCTGTCATTATATATCATTATTCTGTTGAAATTGGGGTTTTACATTGGTGATTCTTCTTCTTTTTTGTTCTTGATGTAGGTGGTCTATAATTCAAATCCCAAAGTCTTAAATTGAAATTAGGATTATGTAATATAATAATTTCTGTTGGGTGATCAATAATTAAATTCTGGATCAAATTAATAAATTTTTTGAATAAATTAGTTAAGTTAAATGTTCAAATAGTGGATATTGGGATTGTAGATTATAAATAATTAATAGGTGAATTTGTTGCGATGGAATTGGAATTGTTTAATTACATAATTAATTGATAAATTTAATATGAAATATTGAATTGGTAGTTTGTTATATTGAATTGAGGGAGTTTGAATAATTAATTGAGGAATTAATTTTCAGTTTATTAAATTGATTTAGTTGGAATAATTAATTTATGATTTAATTAATCGATGTCATGTGATTATTTTATTGTTGAATTAAATAACAACATTAATTAAATGATGAAATAATTAATAGAAGTAATGTGAATATTTAATTATATAATTAAATAATGGTATTGATGGGATTAATAAATTGATAATTTACTTAATCAATGTAAAGTGATTATTTAATCGTTGAATTAAATATTAAGACTGATTTCATTAATTAATTGATGAATTAATTAATGTGATTAATTTGATTAGTAAATTTTGAATTAATTAATGGAATTAACATAAAAAAATAATTGGTAAATTAATTGAAGAAATTTAATGTGATTAATTAATTGTGAAATAAGTAATGGAATAGACATCATAGATTAATTACTAAGTTTATAGAAGAAATTCAATGTGAGTAATTATCTATTAATTAATTAATGATTTTGGTATGGTGAATTAATTGGAAAATTTGTGGAAGGGATTGAAAATGATTAAATAATTGTGAATAAATTAATTCAATTAACGTGAACAATTAATTTTTGAATTAATTTATGTGGATTTAAGGTGAATAATTATTTGTGGGAATATTTGATGGATTTTATTTGAATAATTATTTGGTGAACTAATTAATAGGTATTTTCATGTTAATAGAATTAAATATGTTGGATTAATTAATTTTTGAATTAACAAATGGATATTTCCATGTTAATTCAATTTAATGATATTGTTTAATTAATTTGTGAATTAATTAATGAGGATAATTGTGTTATTTCAAGTTAATTGGTTTGATTAATTAATTATATAATTAATTGATGTGTATTATTGTGTTAATGAAATTGAATGAGTTAGAATAACTAGTGGGTGAATTAATTATTAGGGATTTTAGTGTCAATGAAATTGAATGAGTTAGATTATTTAATTGGATAATTAATTAATGGTCATTTTTATGTCAATGAAACTGATTGAGTTAGATTAATGAACTGTAGAATTAATTAATAGAGATTGCTGGGATAATGTAATAGAATGTGTTAGATTAATAAATTGCCTGATTAATTTATTGGGATTATTGTTTTAATTCAATCCAATGAGTTAGATTAATTAATAGGAAAATTAATTAATGAGTATTATTGTCTTACTTAAATTGACTGAGTTAGATTAATTAATTGATGATTTAATTAGTGGGGATTATTCTGTCTATTCCATTGAATGATTTATATTAATTAATTGATTAATTCATTAATGGTATTGACATGAATAATTAATTGGGGAATTAATTCAGGGTATTTATGTGATGAAAAATTGTTGAATTAGTAATGAAATTTGTGTGATTAGTTAATTGTTCAATCGACTAATATAATTGAAGTGATTAATTATTATTTAAATTAATTTATATATTTTATGTGATTAATTAATCATTTAATTATTTTATATCATTGATGTGTTTAGTATTTTTTTGAATTCACTAGAGAAATTGAATTGATTGATTAACTATTTAATTAATTTATTTATTTTATTTCTGTAATTGATATTTTAATTTTTTAATTTTGTTGATATTATTAGTTAATTTTTGAATTTTCTAGAGAAATTTATGAGATTAATTAATTGTTGAAATAATTATCATTATTAACGTGATTAGTTAATTTTTGATCTAACTAATGGAAATTATGTGTGTATCAAATTTTTCAATTAATAATGGAATCAATGTGGATAATTAATTGATGAATTAATAATGGTTTGACAAATGGTAACATGATCATTTGAATGTGAATTAATGAATGGGAATATGTACTTTCTAATTTGTTATATGTGAATGGTAACATGGTCATTAAAATATGAATTAGAGACTGTGAACATGGTTATTCTAATGTATGATGTATAGATGGTAACATGGTCATTCAAGTATACATTAGTGAATGGTAATTTGATCATTCAAATATATGATGTATGGATGGTAACAAGGTCATTCAAGTATAAATTAACGAATGGGATCATGACCATTCTATTGTGTGTGATATGGATAATAATATGGGAATTCCGATATGAATTAAAGAATGGTAACAAAGGGACTATGATATATGACCTCACATGGTAATACATCAATATATAGCATGAGAAGAAGAATGTATTGAGATGTGATACCACTATGAAATACTTCAGGTTCTGGTATAATCTAATGTAGGTAGTGTGTTATAATATAATCTAAGAACACATCATGCTCTGACATGACAAGAAGCAAGCGTTGTGGTATGGGTATCCTCGGAAACCTAAGAGTTACTGTTTTTTATTAAAGAATAAATGATAAAGTGATAACTTTTTAATTTTGAATATTACTTATTACTTTATAGAAATGAATGTACTGTTTGAATGGTTATTGTATTAGACATCATTGGTGGGGGCCTACTGAGTTATTCTTACACCCTTCTTGGTCTTCCTGATTGGTACCCAAATAGTTTACATGACATTAGGATAGGATAAAGGAAAAGTCCCTACTCTAGATATCTATCTTGGGATGGAGCTTGAGGAGGGAAAAATAATCTATGATGATACCTTCTAGGAGGATTTTTCAGTGTTTTCATTTATTTTGGGGTTTGAGTATTGAATCATGGAACCTACTTTATCTGGTCATATATATTATTCAGATTTGATTTTTTCTTTTCTGTATTGGGTAACCTTTTGATGATAATATTATTATAGTTGTGTTAATCATTTATTTTATTTGAAATATAATTTATGCTCGTGTATTACTCTGAAAAAGGGGGGAATAGGTCATAACCTACCCATGATCGATATTAGACCTCCTCTGCTATTCGAGAGCCTCTAGCATAGGGGGGGTTTGCTTGAGGTCAGTGACTGACCAGTTCAATACCCCGACGCATGGATCTCTGGATTAGATGTTACAATATATGTTATTTAATTTATTCTAAAATAATGTGTTACAGATATATCATTAAAATTGTTTCTTTGATATTGTCATATAATTAATTAAATATGATAAATTGTGAAATCATAAAATTTATTTACTATTACCAGTTGGATCGATAATCTATATGACATATAATTAGGTTATCAATTATTATATTAATTAAAACATTGAATAAATCATATTATCAAATACTTAAAAATATAAGGGTTATATAAATAATTTCATAGGTACACAAAGGGTTGTTCCATTCTTAGAAATTATCATAGATATATATTGTAATGACTAGAATATATTCAAAAAATAACATGGAAACCAATTCTGCAAATGATCAAAATACAATCATTATAGATAACATATTATAAAAGAGATTACTAACATGGTATATTTAAATATTTATTAGGTAGATAATTATGATAATATAGTTTATCAATGGAAAAAACCACATCTATAAAAAATGAATACCGGTGATGCCCTTAGGTATTAGATAATTGATGTGTTAAACTATTTTCTTCTATTTCGACATAGAATGTTAGTCTAATATATTAACAAGATTTAAATATCAATCAAAAATATATATCATGATTAAAATATTAAGAGAAAATTTGAAATTATCTGTATTATAAGTTATCTTTCATTGTATTATGACAAATTCACACTTGGATATGTAATTATTAATTATTTTTAATATATAATGATCAGTGAAAATTAAGTGTTTGATTAAATATCTGGATTAGTGTGAGAATGATGTCTAATGGAGATACAATGCTCTCATGGGTCCAAATTTATATTTTTCATTTTCATTAATCTATATCAAGTGTACTACATATAATGTCATATGTAAATGTAATTGTTATAATTTAGGTGAATACTATGTAGGGAAAAATTTGAGGATAATATTGTTCTACGTTTTATAAATAATTATTTTATTCCAAATATATGTTATTCTTGATAATAAGAAAAATTAGGTGTTGTTATATATGATGGTGATCAAGTGAATATATTTTACTTACCAAATAGGATATATTTATCTCATAATGTATATATAAGGTATTGTGACTAATTTGAGTAAAAATAACTAATTTAATGGTCATATATAGATTATTGACACATTTTGTGACAATTTAACTTGATAAATTAGATTTTATGTTTTTATCATCTATATATTATTTAGATGAATAATTTTGAATATATAAAATTTTAAATATTTAATTGAAAATATTAAAAAAATTACTATATCAAATATATTTGACTATTATCTTTTTCTGGGATAGAATAAAAAGATTTATTAAAATTATTCATGATCTGGTGGAGGGTCTTGATATTTTACTTCTTTATTTTATAGTGTGTATTTTGAAACCCAATAAAACATGTGATCTAGTGATAGTCTGATGTTCATGAATAATGACCATTTATTTTTGTAAGATCCCCACGAAATTTATTTTTCATTTAAAAAAAATAAAATTCTTGATAATTTATCTAAAAATATAATGATTTTATTTGGTTCATTAAATGGTTAAATGTTTTATGAATTATTTTTTATATATTTTTGAATATGGCGTATAATATATACATGCAATATGTTAGATGATAAAAAAAAATAAACATCATAAGGTTCTTCTAGATTATGTCCATGTACACTAATGTTTTATTCTTCCCTTTTCAGCCATCCATAATTAGGAAATTTACAATCTCAATAATTCTAGTCATGAAATCTACAGCTGTAACAACATGCTCAAGTAGTGTGTGAGTAGAAGACCTGGTAGGAGACCTCAATTGGATTTTAAACTGGTTGTTCTTAAGTATAACAAGTATATCTCATTATAATAATATAAAATTTTTAATTTTCATAAATATAAAATATAAAACTGAGAGGTCATGTGATAATAAATCTTATCCAGGCCCATGATCATACCAATATCATATCAAGGTCAGAATAATGATAATGTATAATGAGAAATGATTTTATTCTCACCACAGGGAAATGTGAGTAAAAATATGAATACATAAGGCATCATGATAATGTGATAATATTGATTTTGATTTGGAATCAGGGTAGTTTTAATGCTACATAGAATCCATTATTCATCATGTTTTCATGCTACATTGAATCCACATTGAATCACATTAAGGGATAATAAAAACCCAAAAGGAAACTAGTGTGAGAACAAATCCTCATAATCCTCAAGGAATCTTTGTAATCTCATCCCAAATGTCTATCTTGTTCCACATTGTTCATCATTATATGTTAAGCACACCCCACCTTTAATGGGTAACCATAAGATGGTGGTCACCCTTCACATGTACTGAGTAATAAAACTCGCATTGAAAAATGCTCATATCCCAATATATGATGAAAAAATAGAAAATTGAATCATTAGATAAAAAATTGAACGTTTTAAATATGAGAATCATCATCAAACATGACATCAAGAAATTAAAACAAATATCATATAAAAATGAAACTAAAGGTTTCACGGGATATACAAAACCCTCATGTGATCACAAGTTGAGAACATATTTCTATTTTTCCAGTATAGAGAACACAATAGTGAAACAAGTGTACATGAGAGACAGTTATGTAATTATATTCAAACCTAATAGTTTTCAATGTTAGTGTAAAGTCACATCAATGTTTTCTTCACCCGAACAATGATCAAATAGTATCAGTTATATAATCTCATTCCAAGGGATCCAGAATCTAGTACCGATCATACATGTTATTGTTTTTAGAGAAAGTAAGGGAGGGAAAAATTAATGGGATAGAACCAAATATACCATAGGTGTGTTTTCATTAAAAGGGATCCATAATGTTAATTAAAGAGGTAACCAATTATGGGATCTATATAAATTATTTTCTTTAAAGAGGAAGGTTGGGGTTTTGGTGTCGTGGTGCGATGGAATCAATCGGCATGATGTAGTTTGGAAAACTATAATGAAAGGAGGGTATTGTAGGAATACCACTATAACATAGAGGCCTAACATGATAGTTTATATGTGAACTATATGAAACAACAATTTCATAGTGAAACAGCTATGGAAAGGAACCACATTGCAATGCAAACAACTATTATGTATGGAATGGGTCTACGACATTGATTTGATTCTATAGACTATTGATGCTCTGTGTTAATTGGAATTACTATAGTGGTATTGATTTTTATAGTGTTTCATATACGTTTAAACCTCTTATAGGGAGAATAAATCCTAAATTTGGGCTCATCATAAATTTAGAAAGTCTTCCCATAATTAAATAAAAAATTATTCATTTATGGCCATATATTTTAATGAATAACAATGGTTATACCATATTTATGAAATAAATTTTGAGAAGATATTACATTGTGGTCTATGTCACCATAGTGGATTTTTTCCAAATATATTCTCAATGGTGAAGGATACGATGTAGGAACCATATCATTCCATCACTAATGTATTACCTCATTCATTGTGGTGTTTCATCATATCTACATCACCCATACAGTTCATCGATATCAACCATGTCACATCAAACTCCTCTATGGAATTTCACCACAAACGGTGACCAATTACATCCTATTTTGGCAATATAAAGACCCAAAAAAACCATAATAAATTAAAAACATCCTAAATACCTAATACAATCATTATTTAATCCAATAATTTTATAATATAAACTTTTTATTACATTGTACAAAACAAAGGTTCTTTTATAATTTAGTTTCATAGAAAAATGCTACATAATACAAGAAAAGACAAATAATTTTAATAATTTACTTGATATGATTTATCATAAGTTAACAATAAGTTCAACTACATCATATCATATCTAGAGGACATACATTAAATTAAAGGGTGATAATAAGGCCCATTAAGTGAAAATAAGAGAAATATTTTACGTTTGATGTTGATAAATAATGATATGAACATAAGGAATATAAGTACACAATTAAAAAGAGAACATGAGGCATATAATAAAGAAAATAAAATTAATAATAAAAATTAAATATGTCTACAACAATTATTTTAAACATTCAAATATATATCACCATGGATTAACATCGAGGTGTCAAATAAATTACAACGATTGTTCACAAAGTTTTCGAAAATCATTCCATCCTTTGAGATTAAATTCTTTTCCCAATTAATTGGATAGCTATTAGTGTCCACCTATAGTATGAATAAATTATTATGATCCATATATATCATAATAAAACATTTCATAAATAACCCATCTAAAATAAAATTAATGGGTTTCAAATCGAAATCATTTCTTTTAAAAGAAAAGTGCATAAAGACATGATCTTTATGTCATTATTAACCCAAGAAAATGGATTGTGGGTTTAATGTATTTTAATAGTATAATAAAATATATTATATTAAAATCATTTTTAATACCCCTATAAAATAAAGAGTTTTGGGTATTCACAAAATAAAATAGTATAATTTATTGAGAAAAAGAGACAAATTTTTGAAGAAAATTCGAAATCATAATGTATATGAAACATGGTTTTATAAAATTGATACAACATAGGGGACAAGAGTTTTACATTAATAAAATACTCTAGATACAATAAAAGTATATAATATTATTTAATGAAGGACTTATTTTTAAAATATGACATACAAACCACATTAAAATGGAACTGTAAAAGAAAATGTGAAGTTATCATTTCACTTAGAATGAATAGTGACTCTTAAAACATGATGATTGGGACCGTAGGGGAGTAAGGAAACATTGGGAGGACACCTTAGGATTTAAAAAATTCATAGAATCATGGAGGAAGAATTGGTAATCAATTATAATGATGAAATCGGTTGGTATTTATATCAAAAGTGGGGGATTTGTTTATTAATTACATTGGACACCTAGGTAGTGGTAGATGAAAAACCATGAGTTTTCCAATGTTATTTTCCCATGATATTGGACACTTGGGAAAAATATTATGTTATGTTAATCTAAAATAGTCGACCAACTATTTATATTATATATTACATATTTCCATGTCATTAAAAACACTGAAAACTCATAAATGTATTTTTACTATTCACTAAAAAAATATTTTTTCCAATTCTCACAAATTCACCCTAATCTCATTTCAACATGATGATTTAAAAAATTATTTTTAATTTATCATAGTAATTTCTTAATTAATATAAATTTTAATTTTAAATATAAAAATATTAATTTATTAACAATAAATGTGGATAGAAAATTTACAGAAAAATGCATAGTAAAATCATTGAAAATTAAAAAAAATTATCATTTACATTTAAATAACTATTTTTTAATAATATTATTTCATTTAAAAATACATTTTTATTAATATATTATTTTATTATAATAATTTTAATTTTTTTTTGAAAGAAAAATTTCGGTCTGGAAAAATAAATTTATAAAAATTTTAATATTTTTACGAAAAGCCAAAAAAAATGAAGGAAAAACATTTTATTTATACAAAAGGATTATACATTAAGAGACTTTAAGGTGTGATATGGTGATATATTAATGGGTAAACTCATATAACTTCACCCATGGTATAATTTCCAATAACATGAACTTATCTAATAGAAGATTTCATTAATGCCTCACATGATGAAACTAAGTGTAGGATTATAAATGAGTGAAGCCCAATGACATTACCTCCCTCCCATGTTATTAAAATTGGGCATCAAATGGAATTCTTATAATATTTATGTCTATAAAATATTTATTCTCTATCAATTTTTCATTTATATAATATTATTTCTAAACTCTAAAGATAATTTTAAAAATATTATCAACATTATAGATACTAAAAGTCATATTGACCTATGGTCATAAATGACGGACAATCATATAACGGTTTACACCCAATGGTCACATTTCAAATTATACCCACTTAATTATTAATGAGAAATTTTTTTCAACAATATAATATGACAAACATTTTCCAAAAAAAAGAAATTAATAAAAAAATATTAGGCCATTAAATTCTTACCCCCGTAAAAATTTTCATCCCAAAAAGTTCAACTCTATATCTCAGTTGAGGAAAGGTGTGGGAACTTCTCCCTTATTATCTCCTCTTATTCTCGTAATGATTATTCATATTTTTTGGTCAATCATAAAACATTGACGAGGTCAGTAGTCTTTTGGAATAGAACCTTGTCTCTACAATCCAAGAACTCCACCGACTGCTCCTCATAAGAGAGTTCATATTCTAGTTGTACCACCTCAAGATTCACTACATGTTAAGGGAATGAATTGTACTTACTTAAGATATATTTTTGGAAAACATTGTGAGAATGAGCTAGATTTAGTGGAATTGAAATCCAATACTCTACTTCACTTATGCGATCATGGTTTTCATAGGGGTCATTGTACATAGGGATAAGAGTTTCTTTTATTTTCATAACACCTGACTCTCATCTGGGGTGATATTCAAAGGGACACATTATCACCAACACCAAACTCTAATTCCCTTCGACTATTTTCAGAAAAATCCTTCCTCCAACTATGAGAAGCCTCTATTTATTGGTGGATGGAGTGAACCATTAATATCATCTCTTGTACATGATCATGCCCAAGCATCCTTATATAACCAGCTTCATCCCAAATAGTAGGAGTTCTATAGATATTACAATATAAAGATTCATACGGTTCCATTTGAATAAATTAATGGAATATATTATTGTATGATAACTCAAATAATTCGCTATATTTATCAAATTCACCTTTAAATTCCATTGAGCTTGTTCTTAGTATTTCATTGAGTGTTGGCATAGTCCTTTTATATTGTCCATATGTTTGGGGTTGATATGTCATACATAAATTAAATTCAATACTCATAAAATGTTAATGAATTCTCAATAAATTTCCTATGAAACATGGATCAATATCAGATATTATAGAGAGCAGTACCACATGCTACCTTACCAAATCCTTCAAATATATATTGGAATGTTTTTCAAGGAAAAAATATTTCTATATAGAAATGAAAGGGGGAGACTTAGTGAGATGATCCACAATAACCAATATCACATTGTTTACATTGTATGTTCTCTGAAGTTGGTAGATAATGTCTATAGTGATATTTTCCATCTTCCATGATGGTAGGGTGTTGGTTGTAATAACCCTTTTAGATGTTTTGAATCTACTATAACTTGATGACACACTAAGAACCTTATAATTTACTAAACAATCTCCATTTTCATGTTACCCTGGCAATAATGATCCTGAATAAAGATATAAATGTTAGTGCTTCTAATATGTATATAGATATTAGAGATATGAGATTCATCCATCAGTTATTTCTTAATTTCTATAATAAGTGTAACATATCATCATGTACTTAATTTCATTACACCTTCTTGATAAAAATAGATATCAAGAAACATCACAACCTCTATATCTTCAATCTTATTTCACAAAAATGGACTAACTCTTGGATACATTGGATCACCTCTAGTAATTATGGTTGAAAAATAATTTGTCATATAGTTAATGATGTCCCTTACCATACAATTCTCATGTCCAATTTTACTAGGTCTTTGATTAATGATCTCCCTGAATACTAAACATACCTATAACAAAATGGTATTTCCGACACATTTTAACAAAAAATTTGGTTTCCCTTCTTAGATGATAATGATTTGAACAATCACAGTCTTTATGATGTTTCACCAATTTGATATATAAAAAGTTCAATTCATTTTGTTTGAAAATATATTTCAAACATTTTTATTCTTTTTATATATCACATATCTCACCACAATGATAGTTCAACCATTTCTTTAGAGAAAAAACCTCATCTAGCTCCAGGTCTGTCGTAGGATAATTTTAACATGAGGATTTAACTCTCATGATGTATATGAAATCACACTATTATTATTTATGAGGAATCACTCAATCAATTTCATAGATTCATTACCAAAAATAACTAAACATTCTCTATTAGAGTGTGTAGTTAATATGGGTATACTCTATAGACCCAAAGCTTGACGTACATGGACATTACATTACTTTTGCGGAATACTTAGTACATAAAAAAAACAGACACACAAGGACCGTAATAGTTTAGTGTCTTTGGAAACTTGGAATATAATCTTCTAATCGTGGGGAAAGATCTTCATCATCCCCCATAAAGATCTTCCCTTTTTTCATACCTAAAACCTTTCTTTATATCCTGGGGAAAAGTAAACATAAAAGGGGTGAGATAGAATTCCCATTAAGGGTAAACATAGAGAATATAAAACAATCCATAAACATTTTAATGCAAAAACTTAAATATAAAATCTAAAAATCAAAATCATGAGAAAAGACATGAATCGTGGAAGTACATAAGGCATATATCATAAGGGAACATCAATCATGATAAAATAGCATCGGAATAAAACATGTAATTGTGGCAACCATTAATAACATGTTATGATTTCCATAGTAGCCAAGGCATTGCTTCCAAGACCATCTTAGTGGACAAAGTCCCTTTCTGAATCGAGTTCACTCATTGTTTCAGTCCTGTAACACTGAACCAGATTAACTTACCATTCCATCCATGTCTATCTCATGAGATATAAATCTTTACCCAATTCATTTGAGTTAGATATAGGTCCCACCCATCTCATAATGAAATCATTCTTACTTGTGCCACAAAATAAACTTAAAACATTCATCATAACCCAAAGAATATAATGGGTTTCATAAACATCATCCCATCATCTCATAATCCATATAAAACAAATGGACATTTCAACATAAGAAAATTGAAACCATATAAATCATAGAGACATTAAACTTGAAACATACACATATGAACTAATTTCATCTTAGATGGAAAATGGTTTTGATAAAACATTTGAAATGAATTCTTGAGGAAAATATCATTTCTTCTTCAAAATCATTTTATTTTAAAAAAATGCCATGCACTTTTAAAATATAAGTATTTTATTGAAAATTTTCATAAAATCTTGTAGAGTAAGCTTCATGAAAATGAGGCGTTATGAAACCTTAAAAATCCGTTCATGCAGTATAAGTTAAAAATAACATTCTTCTCGTACTTTTGTTGGAAAAGTCAAAAAGTACCTCGTACGAAAAATGAAAAAAGATTCCATTCATATCTTTTAATAAAAACTAACCAAAGGGTAAAATTGGATTTAAACAATTGTAGGTGGATGGAAATAATATTACATATTGAAGAAACTTGTATGTGGATGATAAATATTCCCCAGTAAATTCTAAAATATAAACAATCTCGGATAAAAATTGAGATTGCGAGATTTTCCCTTACCTTAGGTCCGATATGCTTTGTACGTTTCGAAACCTCCTGTATAATGATTTAAATAATGTCATTGACTTATTATAAAATCATATTAATTGTTATGATATCATATATGGTTCACTTATGACTTTATATTACCCGTTCTTTTGTAAGTTCCATGTTAAAGCAGCATTTTTGGTTAAATCGTTTTATTTATCGTACGTGTTTTGACTTTTTGTTCTGGATATTATTACTTATATACTGATTTAATTAATTCAAGAATGTAAAAAATTATTTATATATAATATATATTTCAGTATATACATATATATATGATAGATCGATTAAATGGAATGAAATACAACGTTCATGGAGACGGTAGGCCGTACGTACGCATGAACGTTGTTTTCGTTTATTTATCGAATTGAATGAAATTAAGTAGATGACATACATATATATACACATAAATCTAGTATCATTATTATGTCATATATTTCATGATTACTTATTATATATACTTTATAATCATTCATGAATGGTTAACATGGAGAATGAATCTAATCGCGTCTTGGAGACGGTAGTCCGTACATACGCACGAGCGATGATATCATTCCCATGATCGTGGAATTACAATTAGGTGTATGAATAATATTTCAGAATCAATATCACTTTAAAATAATCATATATATTTATTCTTTACACCATTATACCCATCCAAGTAAGGTGGTGGTGGAAAATAGATTACACCACGGCTTGGAGATGGTATTCCGTACGTACGCACGCGTGGTGATTTCATTTTATGTAGGATGGATGGATGATGAAATAGGGTTGTTTCATAATTATAATAACATATCAGTATATCAGTGGTACTGATGTTATTACTTTATAATTAAATAACTAAATAAGAAGAAGTAGAAGAAGAAATAAAGTTGAAAGAATCAGTAACAGATATTACCTCTTCTTTCAGCACACCTTTTTGAAACCTCCTCTTAGGGCACTAATATTGGTCTTTCAAGAATACCATAACCTCTAGGATGTTTCTAGGGAAGTGGAGAAGAGAAATATTCATGGGTTGGCCGATCATGAAGGCTCAATGTGGTGTGAGGAAGAGAGGGAGGAGGTTCCCTTTTATAAGAGAGGAGAGGGGCACCTTTGGAAAAGCTAAAAATATTATTTTATTATAAAGTCATATTCGGTTTTTAATAGCTCAAAATTGATTTATTTTTAATTTAAGGTGGGGATGGGTCTAAATAATCTCATAAAATAGAATTTAGACAAGTTTATATTTCTATTTTATCCTTATAATTGAGATTTAACTTTAAGTTAGATAATTTAATTTTTACCGTTTCTTCATGTTTTCCTAAACTATAAGGTTAATAAACATTATATAACAAGCCAAAAGAACCCCAAGATGTTTATTAGTAATATATATAACCTTTTATAAGTCATTTAGATGAACCTTAGATTTTTAGGAATAAAATAACACTTAATGAAATAATATTTTTTAAAAAACAATTTCATGTCCATTTTGACACTATTTGGTAATTGATTTTTGTGAAACCAATAACAGAAATATTAGTTCTAAAAAAGTTAATTAAATTAATAATAACATGTCATATTAACATATAAAATTAGTTTAATTCATAAATATTCTCAAATTACATTTATTTGGGTATTTATAACATCAATTATGTCAATATTTCATTAATAAGATAATTACTGCATCATCATTGTGTCATACATAAATTAAATTATTCAATGTCTAAAAATTATAAATAAAATACCATTATGTAGAAAATTATTTTATATTTCTAATTAATATTTATAGTCTAATTTATCTTATGTATATCCCAATATTAAAAATTATTTAGTTATTAAACATTGATTTTAACTATTTTAACCATTCTTTAAATAAATTAATAATAAATGTCCTAATCTAATCCAAGTGGGCATAAATGGTCATATTTTATTCTTAAGGTTGTTTTTGGTCGAATTACACTTATATAATAGAATTAGGACATGTTTTTGAGTAATAATAATATCATTTATACCCTTAATTACCCTATTTATTTGTAACCGTGGTAAACAAAAGTAAAAAGTTACAATTCACCAAAAATTATTTTAATCTCATTGAACCACATTTTAGTCCTTGATATTAACTGTGTCTCTCGTATTTTCAAAATTCCACTCACAGAAGTGGTAGAATTATTTTTTATTTGAATTTTCAAATTCTCTTAGGAGGTGTGTAAAAGACGGTGAAAAGTTCAACAAAATTTTTTTATATATAAAATTATTATAAATGACTCCAATTACTTAAATTGAACTTATATAGGTATTATGTATCAATTTTTACCTAAAATAAATTTAATTAAAACAAATAATTTTTTAAATAAATATCCGGTTTTTGAATAGTAACCCATTGTTTTCACTATTCATAAAAAATTGAATGTTTTCAGAAAATATCAAAAATTCACCCTAGGATAATTTCGATATTATGAATCCAAAAATGAAGTCCATTTTGAACGATAAATTTTTTAAAATTTCAAAAATTGGGTTTAACTATTCATAACAGCTAGTTTATATAACATACCGTTGTTTAGCGAAACTCAGTATTGCGTACAACACACGATATCGTGGAAGGTCGCGATTGCATGTAATGAAATCCAAGTCAGGGATGCGTGTTGTGAAAGCTCCTTTTTATGTTGTGTACAACAGAAGAAATTAATGAAATTAAAAAAAATATTTTTCATAGAATCTCGGGGTGTTACATTCTACCCCCCCTTAAAATGAATTTCTCTCTCGAAATTCGTCGGGGTTATAAATGGTTTACTACTCGAAAGTTTATTTAATAGAAACCCACATTGTAAAAAGGAATACCAAAACATGGCTTTAATAACTAAAGTATGAAACATAATGGTTACCCAAATTAACTAATCACTGGGTTTCCACATAGGAGAACATAGGTGAAAATATGGATATGGAAGAGAAATCTAACTGTCATGTTCTGATGAAGAGTGGTAGAGAACATGGCTATAAAAAAGACAACAATATCAATGCCATAAATTTGTGATGATCTAGGGTACCATCTGATTCATCGGATATAAGGGCACTAGGACAACATTTTTGGTTTTCAAGATCATTTCCCTAAAGTTGAAGAATTTGAATTAGAATAAATACTTACTTTATTTTGGTACAATCACACTGTTGTTCGTGCTTTGAACAATTCCCACTTCATATCTTAAAGAAATGAAGTTGAATTTTTTATTCTTGAAGTGTTAACAGATCATGTGATATAATGATGGGTCATTCCATCTATTTCAAACAAAAGGGTAGCAAAAGTTATCAAATATACATAAGTCCATCTATGGTGAGGTTAATCGTATATGATTCCAAAAATGATCTTATACTTTATATATCATACCTCTTAATAAAATAAAACTTCTTTCTAATAACCAGGGACATCCAGTAGGCCAGTGGTATGCGATAAAAGCTAGTCTGACTTCGGTTGTGGGTTCGATTCCCACAGCCTTGTCCGACGCGATGTGTTGTCGCCCATCCTGCATGTAGTCCTTTTTCTAAAACTGCATTACTATAACATCCCGTCAATAATATCGAAAAAAATTTATCCTTAAACAATACTAACTTATTTCCAACATAATACATCCCAATCATTAGGCTTGTCCATAATACTGCAGTCCACTCTCATATTATAGTGAAGACGATTACCATAGATTTCATGTAACAAGCATGTTAATACCATTGATGATCCCCATATATCATAAGATATGTCTTTTTGGTCACATTCCAAACATTCGAAGGCCTTAATAAAGTATTATTTTGAAAAATGAATACCCATTGAATCTTAGTGAAAACACGAGTGCTGTCAAAAGTTAACTCTTTCCACATACCAAAACCCCAAAATTCTATATACTCAAACCATGATATAAAAATTTCCTTATATCAGTAATGAGTTCATGAATACTATCAAACATTTCATTTTCTCCTTATCCCTTCATTATGGGCATATCATCTTCTTTCAAAAATATCTCAAGCACTTTCCATGGTTACCGGTACCATAAAATTATTGAAAACCACAATAGTCCAATACATAAATATTCCAATATTCCAAGATACTTTATACAACATTATTTTGGAATCCCATTACATAAACACTTAATCATTCCACCACATCGTTTTCATATTCAACATCGCCAATAATGATCGCATATGACTTCCCTTTGTCCTTTGCATTAAGTGGTTGCTCATGTCAATCATCATTAACCCTTGGATTAGGGCATTGATTAGCATAATTCCCCATTTCATTGCACTTGAAGCATTGAAGTGTTGGTGGTGCATTCTCTGCAGTCTTTTCTTTATTCACATTATTAGCAACCCTTTTTCCATTACATCGACACTCATCTGCTCGATGACCATCTTTTCCACACTTAAAACATTTTTTAGTCCCTTTAAGACAATATCCACCATACTTCTTTCCATACTTTGAGCATAAGGAAACATTCATATTCTTTTCACCATTATTCTAAGATTTCTCTTTGAACTCCATCTTTCTTTTCTTGTCAAAACCATGAGATGGATATGTAACACCAACTTCCATTTCTACCTTGATAGCACAACACAAAACTTCTTCATAGCTACTGAAGTCTCTTATAGCTAATTCCTTTCGAAGATTTGGTTTTAAGCCACTGAAGAATCGATCAACATTACTTTTAGGTTGGATGATAAATCCAGATGCATACCTTGCAAGCCTTGTAAAATTAACTTCTTATATACCAACAGTTTCATCATCCTTTTTCTTTAGTTCAAGAATCTCCTTCTCCATCTTAGTTCGAAGAATACGAGGGAAGTACTTATTGAAAAATAAGTTTTTGAACTTGTCCCATTCCATGGAATCAATTTCATCATTTGGCCTCATATTCTTCATAAGATTACACCATTGATCAGATTCACCTTCCAAAAGATATACTACTAAGATGACTTTATCATGTTCAGAAAATTGAAGAACTGAAAATATCTTTTCAGCGGTACTGATCCATTGTTCCGCAACAAGTAGATCAGAAGACCCACTGAAAGAAGGTGGACATTGCCACATGAGATACTCAATAGAATATTATTCCCTTCTCTACTCGTTTGAAAGTCTTGAATGATTCATATCTTGTGTAATTATAGCAATAATATTTTTCACTCCATGTACCATAACAATTTTTTGTTCAGGAGGACAATATTTTCATTGTCCAATACATTGATCAACACGATTCCATCGAGTTCCAGCCATCGTCTAAAACCCAAAAAGAATAGTGTGAGAGGCAAAAATCATGCTAGGGAAAACAACATAATAAAGGAGGAGTACCTTCAATATCTAACAACTTAGTTTTAATTCTATGATCATTACCGTAATTCTAGGACTATAACCTATATTTATACATAACCTTAGGGACATCCCTAGACATACCTTAAAAATATCTCTAGGGATCTCAATAAAGTTCTCGTATCCTAGTTTCCAAAGGTTGACTAAACCTTTCCTCTGATAAAAACTGTAGAGACCCAAATCTTGACGTACATGGAAATTACATTACTTTTGCGGAATACTTAATACATAACAAAAACAGACACACAAGGATCGTAATAGTTTAGTGTCTTTGGAAACTCAGAATATAATCTTCTAATCGTGGTGAAAGATCTTCAACATCTCCCATAAAGATCTTCCCCTTTTATTCATACCAAAAACCTTTCTCTATATCCTGGGGAGAAGAAAACATAAAAGGGGGGGAGCTCAAATGCCCAGTAAGGGTAAACATAGAGAACATAAAACAATCCATAAACATTTGAATGCAAAAACATGAACATAAAATCTAAAAATAAAAATATGGAGCAAAGACATTAATCTTGGAATTACATAAGCCATATATCATAAGGGAACATCAATAATGATAAAATAGCATGGGAATAAAACATGTAATTGTGGAAACCATTAAGCACATGTTATGATTTCCATAGTAGCCAAGGAATTTCTTCCAAGACCATCTTAGTGGACAAAGTCCCTTTCTGAATCGAGTTCACTCCTCGTTTCAGTCCTGTAACACAGAAATAGATTAACTTACCATTCCATCCATGTCTATCTCATGAGATATAAATAATTAGCCAATTCATTGGAGGGATCACCAATCTCATAATGAAATAATTCTTACTTGTGCCACAAAATAAACATAAAATATTCAACATAGCCCAATGAATAAAATGGGTTTCATAAACATCATCCCATCATCTCATAATCCATATAAAACAAATGGACATTTCATCATAAGAAAAGTGAAACCATATAAATCATAGAGACATTAAACTTGAAACATACACATATGAAATAATGTCATCTTAGATGGAAAATGGTTTTGATAAATCATTTGAAATTAATTCTTGAGTAAAATATCCTTTTTTCTTCAAAATCATTTTCTTTTCACAAAATTCCATGCACTTTTAAAATAAAAGTATTTTGTTGAAAATTGTCAAAAACTCTTATTGAGTAAGATTCATTAAAATGAGGAATTATGAAACAGTAAAAATCCGTTCTTGCCGTGTAAGTTAAAAATAACATTCTTCTCGTACTTTTTTTTGAAAAAGTCAAAAAGTACCTCGTACGAAAAACGACAAAAGATTAATTTCATATCTTTTACTAAAAACTCACTGAAGGGTAAAATTGGATTTTAAAAATTTTATCTGGATGGAAATAATATTACATATTGAAGTATCATGTATGTGGATGATAAATATTCCCCAGTAAATTCTGAAATATAAACAATCTCGGATAAAAATTGAGATTGCGAGATTATACCTTACCTTAGGTCCGATATGCTTCGTACGTTTCCGAACCTCCTTTATAATGATTTAAATAATGTCATTGACTTATTAAAAAATCATATTCATTGTTATCATATCATATATTGTTCACTTATGACATTATATTACGCGTTCTTTTGTAAGTTCCATGTTAAAGTAGCATTTTTGGTTAAATCATTTTATTTATCATACGTGTTTTGACTTGTTGTTCTTGATATTATTACTTATATCCTGATTTAATTAATTCCAGAATGTAAAACATGATTTATATATAATATATATTTCAGTATATACATATATATATGATAGATCGATTAAATGGAATGAAATACACCGTTCATGGAGAAAGTAGGCCGTACGTATGCATGACTGCTGTTTTCGTTTCTTATTGAATAGAATGAAATTAAGTAGATGAAATACATATATATACACATAAATCCAGTATCATTATTATTTCATATATTTCACGATTACTTATTATATATACTTTATAATCATTCATGAATGGTTAAAATGGAGAATGAATCTCATTGCGTCGGGGAGACTGTAGTCCGTACGTACGCACGCGCGATGATATCACTCCCATGATCGTGGAATTTCATTGAAGTGTATGTATAATATTTCAGAATCAATATAACTTTTCAATAATCAAATATATTTATTCATTACACCATTATACCCATCCATGTAAGGTGGTGGAGGAAAATAGTTTACACCACGGCGGGGAGACGGTATTCCGTACGTACGCATGCACGGTGATTTCGTTTTCCGTAGGATGGATAGATGGAGAAATAGGGTTGTTTAATACTTATAATAACATATCAGTATATTAGTGATACTGATGATATTACTTCATAATTAATAAACTAAATAAGAAGAAGTAGAAGAAGAACTATAGTTGAAAGAATCTCGCAACAGAAATTACCTCTTCTTTCAACACGCCTTTTTGAAACCTCCTCTTAGGGAACTAAAATTGGTCTTTGAAGAATACCAAAACCTCTAGGATGTTTCTAGGGAAGTGGATAAGAGAAATTGTCAGGGTTTGTCCGAGCTTGAAGGCTCAAAGTTGTGTGAGGACGAGAGGGAGGAGGTTCTCTTTTATAAGAGAGGAGAGGGGCACCTTTGGAAAAACAAAAAATATTATTTTATTATAAAGTAATATTCGGTTTTTAATAGCTCAAAATTGATTTATTTTGAATATAAAGAGGGTATGGGTAAAAATACTCTCATCCAATATAATTTAGACAAGTTTATATTTCTATTGCAACCTTATCATTTAGATTTAACATTAAGTTAGATAATTTAATTTTTAGCGTGTCTTCTTGTTTTCTTACACTATAAGGTTAATAAACATACCATAACAAGCCAAACTAACCCCAAGTTGTTTATTATTACTATATATAACCTTATCTATGTCATTTGGCCGATAATTAGATTTTTAGGAATAAAATAACAATTAATAATATAATATTTGTTTTAAAAACAATTTTATGTCAATTTTGAGACTATTTGGTAATTGATTTTTGTGAAAATCATAAAAGAAATATTAGTTCAAAAAAAGTTAAAGAAACAAATAATAACATGTCATATTAACATATAAAGTTAGTGTAATTCATAAAACGTCTCAAATTATATTTATTTGGGTATTTATAACATCAATTATGTCAATATTTCATTAATAAGATAATTATTGCATCATCATTGTGTCATAAATAAATTAAATTATATAATGTCTAAAAATTATAAATAAAACACCATTATGAAGTAAATATTTTTATCTTTCTATTGAATATTTATAGTCTAATTTATCTTATGTATAACCCAATATGAAAAATGATTTAGTTATTAAACATTGATTTTAACTATTTTAACCCTTCATTAAATAAATTAATAATAAATGTCCTAATCTAATCCAAGTGGGCCTAAATGGTCATATTATATTCCTAAGGTTGTTTGGGGTCGAATTAAACTTATCCAATAGAATTAGGACATGTTTTAGGGTAATAATAATATCATTTATACCGTTAATTACCCTATTTACTTTTAACCTTGCTAAAAAATGCAAAAAGTTACTATTCACCAAAAATTATTTTCATCTCGTTGAACCACATTTTAGACCTTTATATTAACCGTGCCTCAAGGAATTTCGAAATCAGACTCACAGAAGCGGTAAAATTATGTTTTATGTGAATTTGAAAATTCTCCTAGGAGGTGGGTAAAAGACGATGAAAAGTTCAATAAAATTTTTATATATCTAAAATTATTATAAAATGACTCCAATGAAATAAATTGAACTCATATAGGTAGTATGTATCAATTTTTACCTAAAATAAATTTAAATAAAATAAAAAATTATTTTAAAAAAAATTCCGTTTTTGAATAGGAACCTACTGTTTTCACTATTCATCAAAAATTGGATGTTTTCGAAAAAATACGAATTATTCACCCTAGGATAATTTCGATATTCTTAATCCAAAAATGAAGTCCATTTTGGAAGATAAAATTTATAAAATTTCAAAAATTGGGTATTACTATTCATAATGGCTAGTTTATATAAAATATCGTTGTTTAGCAAAACTCGGTATTGCGTACAACACACGCTATTGTGGAAGGTCATGATTGCGTGTAATGAAAGCCAAGTCAGGGATGCGTGTTGGGCAAGATCCTTTTGGTGTAGTGTACAATACAAGAAATTAATGAAATTAAAAAAAATATTTTTCATAGAATCTTGGGGTGTTACATATAGTAACCAATCACATATTCATCTCTCGGAAACATTCTTCACAGGATATACAAAACCATCATGTGATCACAAGTTGAGAACATATTTCTATTTTTCTAGTATAGAGAACACAATAGTTAAACAAGTTTACATGAGAGACAATTATGTAATTATATTCAAACCTAATAGTTTTCAAAGTTAGTGTAAAGTCACATCAATGTTTTCTTCACCCGAACAATGATCAAATAGTATCTGTTATATAATCTCATTCAAAGGGATCCAGAATCTAGTACCGATCATACATGTTATTGTTTTTAGAGAAAGGAAGGGAGGGAAAAATTAATGGGATAGAACCAAATATACAATAGGCGTGTTTTCATTAAAAGGGATCCATAATGTTAATTAAAGAGGTAACGAATTATGGGATCTATATAAATTATGGTCTCTAAGGAGGAAGGTTGGGGTTTTGGTGTCGTGGTGCGATTGAATCAATCGGTATGATGTAGTTTGGAAAACTATAATGAAAGGAGGGTATTGTAGGAATACCACTATGACATAGAGGCCTACCATGATAGTTTATATGTGAACTATATGAAACAAAAATTTCATAGTGAAACAGCTATGGAAAGGAACCACATTGCAATGCAAACAACTATTATGTATGGAATGGGTCTAGGACATTGATTTGATTCTATAGACTATTGATGCTCTGTGTTAATTGGAATTCCTATAGTGGTATTGATTTTTATAGTGTTTCATATACGTTTAAACCTCTTATAGGGAGAATAAATCCTAAATTTAGGCCCATCGTAAATTTAGAAAGTGTTCCCATAATTAAATAAAAAATTATTCATTTATGGCCATATATTTTAATGAATAACAATGGTTATACCATATTTATGAAATAAATTTTGAGAAGATATTACATTGTGGTCTATGTCACCATGGTGGATTTTTCAAAAATATATTCTCAATGGTGAAGGATACGATGTAGGAACCATCTCATTCCATCACTAATGTATTACCTCATTCATTGTGGTGTTTCATCATATCTACATCACCCATACAGTTCATCGATATCAACCATGTCACATCAAACTCCTCTATGGAATTTCCCCACAAACGGTGACCAATTACATCCTATTTTGGCAATATACATACCCCACAAAACCATAATTAATTAAAAACATCCTAAATACCTAATACAATCATTATTTAATCCAACAATTTTATAATATAAACTTTTTATTACATTTTACAAAACAAAGGTTCTTTTATAATTTTGTGTCATAGGAAAATGCTACATAATACAAGAAAAGACAAATAATTTTAATAATTTACTTGATATGATTTATCATAAGTTAACAATAAGTTCAACTACATCATATCATATCTATAGGACATACATTAAATGAAAGGGTGATAATAAGGCCCATTAATTGAAAATAAGAGAAATAGTTTACGTTTGATGTTGATAAATAATGATATGAACATAAGGAATATAAGTACACAATTAAATAGAGAACATGAGGCATATAATAAAGAAAATAAAATTAATAATAAAAATTAAATATGTCTACAACAATTATTTTAAACATTCATATATATATCACCATGGATTAACATCGAGGTGTCAAATAAATTACAAATATTGTTCACAATGTTTTCGAAAATCATTCCATCCTTTGAGATTAAATTCTTTTCCAATTAATTGGATGGCTATTAGTGTCCACCCTTCGTATGAATAAATTATTATGATTCATATATATCATAATAAAACATTTCATAAATAACCCATCTATAATAAAATTAATGGGTTTCAAATCAAAATCATTTCTTTTAAAAGAAAAGTGCATAAAGACATGATCTTTATGTCATTATTAACCCAAGAAAATGGAATGTGGGTTTAATGTATTTTAATAGTATAATAAAATATATTATTTTAAAATCATTGTTAAAACCCCTATAAAATAAAGAGTTTTGGGTATTCACAAAATAAAATAGTATAATTTATTGAGAAAAAGAGACAATTTTTTGAAGAAAATTCGAAAACATAATGTATATGAAACATGGTTTTATAAAATTGATAAAACATAGGGGACAAGAGTTTTACATTAATAAAATACTCCAGATACAATAAAAGTATATAATATTATTTAATTAAGGACTTATTTTTAAAATATGACATACAAACCACATTAAAATGGAACTGGAAAGGAAATGTGAAGTTAACATTTCACTTAGAATGAATAGTGACTCTTAAAACATGATGATTGGGACCGTAGGGGAGTAAGGAAACATTGGGAGGACACCTTAGGATTTAAAAAATTCATATAATCATGGAGGAAGAATTGGTAATCAATTATAATGATGAAATCGGTTGGTATTTATATCAAAAGTGGGGGATTTGTTTATTAATTACATTGGACACCTAGGTAGTGGTAGATGAAAAACAATGAGTTTTCCAATGTTATTTTCCCATGTTATTGGACACTTGGGAAAAATATTATGTTATGTTAATCCAAAATAGTCGACCAACTATTTATATTATATATTACATATTTCCATGTCAATAAAAACACTTAAAACTCATAAATGTATTTTTACTATTCACTAAAAAAATATTTTTTCCAATTCTCATAAATTCACCCTAAACTCATTTCAACATGATGATTTAAAAAATTATTTTTAATTTATCATAGTAATTTCTTAATTAATATAAATTTTAATTTTAAATATAAAAATATTAATTTATTAACAATAAATGTGGATAGAAAATTTACAGAAAAATGCATAGTAAAATCATTGAAAATTAAAAAAAATTATCATTTACATTTAAATAACTAATTTTTAATAATATAATTTCGTTTAAAAATACATTTTTATTAATATATTATTTTATTATAATAATTATAATTTTTTTTTAAAGAAAAATTTCGGTCTGGAAAAATAAATTTCTAAAATTTTTAATATTTTTACGAAAAACAAAAAAAAATTGATGGAAAAACATTTTATTTATACAAAAGGATTATACATTAAGAGTCTTTAAGGTGTGATATGGTGAAATATTAATGGGGAAACTCATATAACGTCACCCAAGGTATAATTTCCAATAACATGAACTTATCTAATAGAAGATTTCATTAAAGCCTCACATGTTGAAACTAAGTGTAGGATTATAAATGAGTGAAGCCCAATGACATTACCTCCCTCCCATGTTATTAAAATTGGGCATCAAATGGAATGCTTATAATAGTTATGTCCATAAAATATTTATTCTCTATCAATTTTTCATTTATATAATATTATTTCTAAACTCTAATGATAATTTTAAAATTATTATCAACATTATAGATACCAACAGTCATATTGACCTATGGTCATAAATGACGGACAATCATATAACGGTTTACACCCAATGGTCACATTTCAAATTATACCCACTTAATTATTAATGAGAAATGTTTTTCAACAATATAATTTGACACACATTTTCCAAAAAAAAAAATTAATAAAAAAATCTTAGGCCATCAAATTCTTACCCCCGTAAAAATTTTCATCCCAAAAATTTCGACTCAATATCTCAGTTAAGGAAAGGTGTGGGAACTTCTCCCTTATTATCTCCTCTTATTCTCTTAATGATTATTCATATTTTTTTGGTCAATCATAAAACATTGATGAGGTCAGTAGTTTTGTGGAATGGAACCTTGTCTCTACAATCCAAGAACTCCACCGACTGCTCCTCATAAGAGAGTTCATATTCTAGTTGTACCACCTCAAGATTCTATACATGTTAAGGGAATGAATTGTACTTCCTTAAGATAGATTTTTGGAAAACATTGTGAACATGAGCTAGATTTAGTGGAAGTGAAATCCAATACTCTACTTCACTTATGCGATCATGGTTTTCATAGGGGTCACTATACCTAGGGCTAAGAGTTCCTTTCATTTCATAACACCTGACTCTCTTCTGGGGTGATATTCAAAGGGACACATTATCACCAACACCAAACTCTAATTCCCTTCTACTATTTTCAGAAAAATCCTTCCTCCAACTATGAGAAGCCTCTATTTATTGGTGGATGGAGTGAACCATTAATATCATCTCTTGTACATGATCATGCCCAAGCATCCTTATATAACCAGCTTCATCCCAAATAGTAGGAGTTCTATAAATATTACAATATAAAGATTCATAGGGTTCCATTTGAATAAATTAATGGAATATATTATTGTATGATAACTCAAATAATTGGGTATATTTATCAAATTCACCTTTAAATTCCATTGAGCTTGTTCTTAGTATTTCTTTGAGTGTCGGGATAGTCCTTTCTATTGTCCATCTGTTTGGGGTTGATATGTCATACATAAATTAAATTCAATACTCATAAAATGTTAATGAATTCTCAATAAATTTCCTATGAAACATGGATCAATATCAGATATTATAGAGAGTAGTACCACATGCTACCTTACCAAATCCTTCAAATATATATTGGAATGTTTTTCAAGGAAAAAATATTTCTATATAGAAATGAAATGGGGAGACTTAGTGAGATGATCCACAATAACCAATATCACATTGTTTACATTTTATATTCTATGAAGTTGGGTGATAATGTCTATAGTGATATTTTCCATCTTCCATGATGGTAGGGTGGTGGTTGTAATAACCATTTTAGATGTTTTGAATCTACTATAACTTGATGACACACTAAGAACCTTGTAATTTACTAAACAATCTCCATTTTCATGTTACCCTAGCAATAATGATCCTGAAGGAAGATATAAATTTTAGTGCTTCTAATATGTATAGAGATATTAGAGATATGAGAATCTTCCATCAGTTATTTCTTAATTTCTATAATAAATGTAACATATCATCTTGTAATTAATTTCATTATACCTTCTTGATAAAAATAGATATCAAGAAACATCACAACCTCTATATCTTCAATCTTATTTCACAACAATGGACTAACTCTTGGAGACTTTGGATCACCTCTAGCAATTATGGTTGAAAAATAATTTGTGATATAGTTTATGATGTCCCTTACCATACAATTCTCATGTCCAATTTAACTAGGTCTTTAATTAATGATCTCCCTGAATACTAAACATACCTATAACAAAATGGTATTTCCGACACATTTTAACAACAAATTTGGTTTCCCTTCTTAGATGATAATGATTTGAACAATCACAGTCTTTATGATGTTTCACCAATTTCATATATAAAAAGTTCAATTCATTTTGTTTGAAAATATATTTCAAACATTTTTATTCTTTTTATATATCACATATCTCGCCACAATGATAGTTCCACCATTTCTTTAGAGAAAAAACCTCATCTAGCTCCAGGTCTGTCGTAGGATAATTCGTAACATGAGGGTTTAACTCTCATGATGTATAAGAAATCACACTATCATTATTTATGAGTAATCACTCAATCAATTTCATAGATTCATCACAAAAAATAACTAAACATTCTCTATTAGAGTGTGTAGTTAACATGGGTATACTATATAGACCCAAATCTTGACGTACATGGACATTACATTACTTTTGCGGAATACTTAGTACATAAAAAAACAGAAACACAAGGACCGTAATAGTTTAGGATCTTTGGAAACTCGGAATATAATCTTCTAATCGTGGTGAAAGATCTTCATCATCCCCCATAAAGATCTTCCCTTTTTTCATACCTAAAACGTTTCTTTATATCCTGGGGAAAAGAAAACATAAAAGGGGTGAGCTAAAATTCCCATTAAGGGTAAACATAGAGAACATAAAACAATCCATAAACATTTGAATGCAAAAACTTGAACATAAAATCTAAAAATAAAAATCATGAGAAAAGACATGAATCTTGGAAGTACATAAGGCATATATCATAAGGGAACATCAATCATGATAAAATAGCATCAGAATAAAACATGTAATTGTGGCAACCATTAATAACATGTTATGGTTTCTATAGTAGCCAAGGAATTGCTGCCAAGACCATCTTAGTGGACAAATTCCCTTTCTGAATCGAGTTCACTCATTGTTTCAGTCCTGTAACACTGAACCAGATTAACTTACCATTCCAGCCATGTCTATCTCATGATATATAAATATTTACCCAATGCATTGGAGGGAGATATAGGTCCCACCCATCTCATAATGAAATCATTCTTACTTGTGCAACAAAATAAACTTAAAACATTCATCATAACCCAAAGAATATAATGGGTTTCATAAACATCATCCCATCATCTCATAATCTATATAAAACAAATGGACATTTCAACATAAGAAAATTGAAACCATATAAATCATAGATACATTAAACTTGAAACATACACATATGAACTAATTTCATCTTAGATGGAAAATGGTTTTGATAAAACATTTGAAATGAATTCTTGAGGAAATATCATTTCTTCTTCAAAATCATTTTATTTTCACAAAATGCCATGCACTTTTAAAATATAAGTATTTTGTTGAAAATTTTCATAAAATCTTGTAGAGTATGCTTCATGAAAATGAGGCGTTATGAAACCTCAAAAATCCATTCATGCAGTATATGTTAAAAATAACATTCTTCTCGTACTTTTGTTGGAAAAGTCAAAAAGTAACTCGTACGAAAAACGAAAAATGATTCCTTTCATATCTTTTAATAAAAACTCACCAAAGGGTAAAATTGGATTTAAAAAATTGTAGGTGGATGGAAATAATATTACATATTGAAGAAACATGTATGTGGATGAACAATATTCCCCAGTAAATTCTAAAATATAAACAATCTCGGATAAAAATTGAGATTGCGAGATTTTCCCTTACCTTAGGTCTGATATGCTTTGTACATTTCGGAACCTCCTGTATAATGATTTAAATAATGTCATTGACTTATTAAAAAATCATATTAATTGTTATGATATCATATATGGTTCACTTATGACTTTATATTACCCGTTCTTTTGTAAGTTCCATGTTAAAGCAGCATTTTTGGTTAAATAGTTTTATTTATCGTACGTGTTTTGACTGTTGTTCTTGATATTATTACTTATATACTGATTTAATTAATTAAATAATGTAAAAAATGATTTATATATAATATATATTTCAGTATATACATATATATATGACAGATCGATTAAATGGAATGAAATACACCGTTCATGGAGACGGTAGGCCGTACGTACGCATGAACGTTGTTTTCGTTTCCTTATCGAATTGAATGAAATTATGTAGATGACATACATATATATACACATAAATCTAGTATCATTATTATGTCATATATTTCATGATTACTGATTATATATACTTTATAATCATTCATGAATGGTTAACAAGGAGAATGAATCTAATCGCGTCTTGGAGACGGTAGTCCGTAAGTACGCACGAGCGAGGATATCATTCCCATGATCGTGGAATTACAATTAGGTGTATGAATAATATTTCAGAATAAATATCACTTTAAAATAATCATATATATTTATTCTTTACACCATTATACCCATCCAAGTAAGTTGGTGGTGGAAAATAGATTACACCACGGCTTGGAGACGGTATTCCGTACGTACGCACGTGCGGTGATTTCATTTTATGTAGGATGGATGGATGATGAAATAGGGTTGTTTAATACTTATAATAACATATCAGTATATCAGTGGTACTGATGTTATTACTTTATAATTAAACAACTAAAGAAGAAGAAGTATAAGAAGAAATAAAGTTGAAAGAATCAGTAACAGATATTACCTCTTCTTTCAGCACGCCTTTTTGAAACCTCCTCTTAGGGCACTAATATTGGACTTTGAAGAAGACCATAACCTCTAGGATGTTTCTAGGGAAGTGGAGAAGATAAATATTCATGGGTTGGCCGATCATGAAGGCTCAATGTGGTGTGAGGAAGATAGGGAGGAGGTTCCCTTTTATAAGAGAGGAGATGGGCACCTTTGGAAAAGCTAAAAATATTATTTTATTATAAAGTCATATTCGGTTTTTAATCACTCCAAATTGATTTATTTTGAATTTAAGGTGGGGATGGGTTGAAATAATCTCATAAAATAGAATTTAGACAAGTTTATATTTCTATTTTATCCTTATCATTTAGATTTAACTTTAAGTAAGATAATTTAATTTTTACCGTTTCTTCATGTTTTCCTAAACTATAAGGTTAATAAACATTCAATAACAAGCCAAAAGAACCCCAAGATGTTTATTAGTAATATATATAACCCTATATAAGTCATTTGGATGAACCTTAGATTTTTAGGAATAAAATTACACTTAATGAAATAATATTTTTAAAAAAAACAATTTCATGTCCATTTTGACACTATTTGGTAATTGATTTTTGTGAAACTTATAACAGAAATATTAGTTCTAAAAAAGTTAATTAAATTAATAATAACATGTCATATTAACATATAAAATTAGTTTAATTCATAAAAAGTCTCAAATTACATTTATTTGGGTATTTATAACATCTATTATGTCAATATTTCATTAATAAGATAATTACCGCATCATCATTGTGTCATACATAAATTAAATTATTAAATGGATAAAAATTATAAATAAAATACCATTATGTAGAAAATTATTTTAGATTTCTAATTAATATTTATAGTCTAATTTATCTTATGTATAACCGAATATTAAAAATGATTTAGTTATTAAACATTGATTTTAACTATTTTAACCTTTCTTTAAATAAGTTAATAATAAATGTCCTAATCTAATCCATGTGGGCCTAAATGGTCATATTTAATTCTTAAGGTTGTTTTTGGTCGAATTACACTTATATAATAGAATTAGGACATGTTTTGGGTAATAATAATATCATTTATACCCTTAATTACCCTATTTATTTGTAACCGTGGTAAAAAAAGTAAAAAGTTACAATTCACCAAAATTTATTTTAATCTCATTGAACCACATTTTAGTCCTTGATATTAACTGTGTCTCTCATATTTTCAAAATTCCACTCACAGAAGTGGTAGAATTATTTTTTATTTGAATTTTCAAATTATCCTAGGAGGTGGGTAAAAGACGGTGAAAAGTTCAATAAAATTTATATATATATATAAAATTATTATAAATGACTCCAATTACTTAAATTGAACTTATATAGGTATTATGTATCAATTTTTACCTAAAATAAATTTAATTAAAACAAATAATTTTTTAAATAAAAATCTGGTTTTTTAATAGTAACCCAGTGTTTTAACTATTCATCAAAAATTGAATGTTTTCAGAAAATATCAAAAATTCACCCTAGGATAATATCGATATTATGAATCCAAAAATGAATCCATTTTGAAGGATAAAATTATTAAAATTTCAAAAATTGGGTATAACTATTCATAACAGCTAGTTTATATAACATACCGTTGTTTAGCGAAACTCAGTATTGCGTACAACACACGCTATCGTGGAAGGTCGCGATTGCATGTAATGAAATCCAAGTCAGGGATGCGTGTTGTGAAAGCTCCTTTTTATGTAGCGTACAACAGAAGAAGTTAATGAAATTAAAAAAAATATTTTTCATAGAATCTCGGGGTGTTACATTCTACCCCCCCTTAAAATGAATTTCTCCCTCGAAATTCGTCGGGGGTTATAAATGGTTTACTACTCGAAAGTTTATTTAATAGAAACCCAAATTGTAAAAAGGAATACCAAAACTTGGCTTTAATAACTAAAGTATGAAACATAAAGGTTACCCAAATTAACTAATCACTGGGTTTCCACATAAGAGAACATAGGTGAAAATATGGATATAGAAGAGAATTATAATTGTCATGTTCTGATGGAGAGTGGTAGAGAACATGGCTATAAAAAAGAAAAAAATCACAAAGCCATAAATTTGTGATGATCTAGGGTACCATCTGATTCATCGGATATAAGGGCACTAGGACAACATTTTTGGTTTTCAAGATCATTTCCCTAAAGTTGAAGAATTTGAATTAGAATAAATATTTACTTTATTTTGGTACAATCTCACTGTTGCTCGATCTTTGACCAATTCCCACTTCATCTCTTAAAGAAATGAAGTTGAATTTGTTATTCTTGAAGTGTTAACAGATCAGGTGATATAATGATGGGTCATTACATCTGTTTCAAATAAAAGGGTAGAAAAAGTTATCAAATATACATAAGTCCGTCTATGGTGAGGTTAATCGTATATGATTCCAAAAATGATCTTATACTTCATATATCATACCTCTTAATAAAATAAAATTTCTTTTTAATAACCAGTGACATCCTGTAGGCCAGTGGTATGCGATAAATGCTAGTCTGACTTCGGTTGTGGGTTCGATTCCCACAGCCTTGTCTGACGCGATGGGTTGTCGTCCATCCTGCATGTAGTCCTTTTTCAAAAACTGCATTACTATAACATCCCATCAATAATATCGAAAAAAATTTATCCTTAAACAATACTAAATTATTTCCAACATAATCCATTCCAATCATTAGGCTTATCCATAATACTGCAGTCCACTCTCATATTATAGTGAAAACGATTACCATAGATTTCATGTAACAAGCATGTTAATACCATTGATGATCCCCATATATCATAAGATATGTGTTTTTGGTCACATTCCAAACATTCGAAGGCCTTAATCAAGTATTCTTTTGAAAAATGAATACCCATTGAATCTTAGTGAAAACACGAGTGCTGTCAAAAGTTAACTCTTTCCACATACCAAAACCCCAAAATTCTATATACTCAAACCTTGATATAAAAATTTCCTTATATCAGTAATGAGTTCATGAATACTGTCAAACATTTCATTTTCTCCTTATCCCTTCATTATGGGCATATCATCTTCTTTCAAAAATATCTCAAGCACTTTCCATGGTTACCGGTACCATAAAATTATTGAAAACCACAATAGTCCAATACATAAATATTCCAATATTCCAAGATACTATATACAAAATTATTTTGGAATCCCATTACATAAACACTTAATCATTCCACCACATTGTTTTCATATTCAACATCGCCAATAATGATCGCATATGACTTCCCTTTGTCCTTTTCCTTAATTGGTAGCTCATGTAAATCATCATTAACCCTTGGATTAGGGCATTGATTAGCATAATTCCCCATTTCATTGCACTTGAAGCATTGAAGTGTTGGTGGTTCATTCTCTGCAGTCTTTTATTTATTCACATTATTAGCAACCCTTTTTCCATTACTTCGACACTCAGCTTCTCGATGACCATCTTTTCCACACTTAAAACATTTTCTAGTCCCTTTAAGACAATCTCCACCATACTTCTTTCCATACTCTGAGCATAAGGAAACATTCATCTTGTTTTCACCATTATTCTGAGATTTCTCCTTGAACTCCATCTTTCTTTTCTTGTCAAAACCATGAGATGGATATGTAACACCAACTGTCATTTCTACCTTGATAGCACAACGCAAAACTTCTTCATAGCTACTGAAGTCTCTTATATCCAATTCCTTTCGAAGATTTGGTTTTAAGCAACTGAAGAATCGATCAACATTACTTTCAGGTTGGATGATAAATCCAGATGCATACCTTGCAAGCCTTGTAAAATTCACTCGTATATACCAACAGTTTCATCATCCTTTTTCTTTAGTTCAAGAATCTCCTTCTCCATCTTAGTTCAAAGAATACGAGGGAAGTACTTATTGAAAAATATGTTCTTGAACTTGTCCCATTCCATGGACTCAATTTCATCTTTTGGCCTCATATTCTTGATAAGATTACACCATTGATCAGCTTCACCTTCCAAAATATATACTACTAGGATGACTCTATCATGTTCAGAAAATTGAAGAACTGAAAATATCTTTTCAGCAGTACTGATACATTGTTCCGCAACAAGTAGATCAGAAGACCCACTGAAAGAAGGTGTACATTGCCACATGATATACTCAATAGAATATTATTCCCTTCTCTACTCATTTAGAAGTCTTGAATGATTCATATCTATTGTAATTATGAAAATAAGATTTTTCACTCCTTGTCCCATAACAATTTTTTGTTCAGGAGAACAATATTTTCATTGTCCAATACATTGATCAACATGATTCCTTCGAGTTCCATCCATCGTCTAAAACCCAAAAAGAATAGTGTGAGAGGCAAAAATCATTCTAGGGAAAACAACATAATAAAGGAGGAGTACCGTCAATATCTAAAAACATAGGTTTAATTCTAAGATCATTACCATAATTCTAGGACTATAACCTATACTTATACATAACCTTAGGGACATCCCTAGACATACCTTAAAAATATCTCTAGGGATCTCAATAAAGTTCTCGCATCCTAGTTTCCAAAGGTTGACTAAACCTTTCCTCTGATAACAACTGTAGAGACCCAAATTTTGACATACATGGGCATTACATTACTTTTGCGGAATACTTAATACATAACAAAAACAGACACACAAGGACCGTAATAGTTTAGTGTCTTTGGAAACTCAGAATATAATCTTCTAATCGTGGTGAAAGATCTTCAACATCTCCCATAAAGATCTTCCCCTTTTATTCATACCAAAAACCTTTCTCTATATCCTGGGGAGAAGAAAACATAAAAGGGGGGAGTTCAAATGCCCAGTAAGGGTAAACATAGAGAACATAAAACAATCCATAAACATTTGAATGAAAAAACATGAACATAAAATCTAAAAATCAAAATCTGGAGCAAAGACATTAATCTTGGAATTACATAATCCATATATCATAAGGGAACATCAATAATGATAAAATAGAATGGGAATAAAACATGTAATTTTGGCAACCATTAAGCACATGATATGATTTCCATAGTAGCCAAGGAATTTCTTCCAAGACCATCTTAGTGGACAAATTCCCTTTCTGAATCGAGTTCACTCCTCGTTTCAGTCCTGTAACACAGAAACAGATTAACTTACCATTCCATCCATGTCTATCTCATGAGATATAAATCATTATCCAATGCATTGGAGGGATCACCAATCTCATAATGAAATCATTCTTACTTGTGCCAAAAAATAAACTTAAAATATTCATCATATCCCAAAGAATAAAATGGGTTTCATAAACATCATCCTATAATCTCATAATCCATATAAAACAAATGGACATTTCATCATAAGAAAAGTGAAACCATATAAATCATAGAGACAGTAAACTTGAAACATACACATATGAAGTAATATCATCTTAGATGGAAAATGGTTTTGATAAATCATTTGAAATTAATTCTTGAGGAAAATATCCTTTTTTCTTCAAAATCATTTTCTTTTCACAAAATTCCATGCAATTTTAAAAAAAAAGTATTTTGTTGAAAATTGTCAAAAACTCTTATTGAGTAAAATTCGTTAAAATGAGGAATTATGAAACAGTAAAAATCCGTTCTTGCCGTATAAGTTAAAAAAAACATTCTTCTCGTACTTTTTTTTGGAAAAGTCAAAAAGTACCTCGTACGAAAAACGACAAAAGATTAATTTCATATCTTTTACTAAAAACTCACCGAAGGGTAAAATTGGATTTAAACAATTTTATCTGGATGGAAATAATATTACATATTGAAGTAACATGTATGTGGATGATAAATATTCCCCAGTAAATTCTGAAATATAAACAATCTCGGATAAAAATTGAGATTGCGAGATTTTCCCTTACCTTAGGTCCGATATGCTTCATAAGTTTCTGAACCTCCTGTATAATGATTTAAATAATGTCATTGACTTATTAAAAAAATCATATTCATTGTTATCATATCATATATGGTTCACTTATGACACTATATTACGCGTTCTTTTCTAAGTTCCATGTTAAAGTAGCATTTTTTGTTAAATCGTTTTATTTATCGTACGTGTTTTGACTTGTTGTTCTTGATATTATTACTTATATCATGATTCACTTAATTACGGAATGTAAAAAATGATTTATATATAAAATATATTTCAGTATATACATATATATATGATATATCGATTAAATGGAATGAAATACACCGTTCATGGAGAAAGTAGACCGTACGTATGCATGAATGCTGTTTTTGTTTCTTATTGAATGGAATGAAATTAAGTAGATGAAATACATATATATACACATAAATCCAGTATCATTATTATGTCGTATATTTCATGATTTCTTATTATATATACTTTATAATCATTCATGAATGGTTAAAATGGAGAATGAATCTCATTGCGTCGTGGAGACTGTAGTCCGTACGTACGCACGCGCGATGATATCACTCCCATGATCGTGGAATTTCATTGAAGTGTATGTATAATATTTCAGAATCAATATAACTTTTCAAAAATCAAATATATTTACTATTTACACCATTATACCCATCCAAGTAAGGTGGTGGAGGATAATAGATTACACTACGGCGGGGAGACGGTATTCCGTACGTACGCACGCGCGGTGATTTCGTTTTCCGTAGGATGGATAGATGGAGAAATAGGGTTGTTTAATACTTATAATAACATATCAGTATATTAGTGATACTGATGTTATTACTTCACAATGAATAAACTAAATAAGAAGAAGTAGAAGAAGAACTAAAGTTGAATGAATCGGCAATATATATTACCTCTTCTTTCAACACGCCTTTTTGAAACCTCTTCTTAGGGCACTAAGATTGGTATTTGAAGAATACCAAAACCTCTAGGATGTTTCTAGGGAATTGGATAAGAGAAATTGTCAGGGGTTGGCCGATCATGAAGGCTCAAAGTTGTGTGAGGACGAGAGGGAGGAGGTTCTCTTTTATAAGAGAGGAGAGGGGCACCTTTGGAAAAACTAAAAATATTATTTTATTATAAAGTAATATTAGGTTTTTAATAGATCCAAATTGATTTATTTATAATCTAAAGAGGGGATGTGTCAAAATAATCTCATCCAATATAATTTAGACAAGTTTATATTTCTATTGCAACCTTATCATTTAGATTTAACATTAAGTTAGATAATTTAATTTTTAGTGTGTCTTCATGTTTTCTTACACTATAAGGTTAATAAACATACTATAACAAGCCAAACGAAACCCAAGTTGTTTATTATTAATATATATAACCTTATCAATGTCATTTGGCCGATAATTAGATTTTTAGGAATAAAATAACAATTAATAATATAATATTTGTTTTAAAAACAATTTTATGTCAATTTTGAGACTATTTGGTAATTGATTTTTTTGAAAATCTTAAAAGAAATATTAGTTCGAACAAAGTTAATGAAATAAATAATAACATGTCATATTAACATAGAAAATTAGTGTAATTCATAAAACGTCTCAAATTATATTTATTTGGGTATTTATAACATCAATTATGTCAATATTTCATTAATAAGATAATTACTGCATCATCATTGTGTCATAAATAAATTAAATTATATAACGTCTAAAAATTATAAATAAAACACCATTATGAAGGAAATATTTTTATCTTTCTAGTTAAAATTTGTAGTCTAATTTATCTTATGTATAACCCAATATTAAAAATGATTTAGTTATTAAACATTGATTTTAACTATTTTAACCCTTCTTTAAATAAATTAATAATAAATGTCCTAATCTATTCCACGTGGTCCTAAATGGTCATATTTTATTCCTAAGGTTGTTTGGGGTCTAGGTAAACTTATCCAATAGAATTAGGACATGTTTTAAGGTAATAATAATATGATTTATACCGTTAATTACCCTATTTACTTTTAACCTTGCTAAAAAAATGCAAAAAGTTACTATTCACCAAAAATTATTTTCATCTCGTTGAACCACATTTTAGACCTTTATATTAACCGTGCCTCACGGATTTTCAAAATCAGACTCACAGAAGCGGTAAAATTAAGTTTTATGTAAATTTTCAAATTCTCCTAGGAGGTGGGTAAAAGACGATGAAAAGTTCAATAAAATTTTTATATATCTAAAATTATTATAAAATGACTCCAATGACATAAATTGAACTTATATAGGTAGTATGTATCAATTTTTACCTAAAATAAATTTAAATAAAATAAAAAATTATTTTAAAAAAAATTCCGTTTTTGAATAGGAACCTACTGTTTTCACTATTCATCAAAAATTGAAAGTTTTCGAAAAAATACCCATTATTCACCCTAGGCTAATTTCGATATTCTTAATCCAAAAATGAAGTCCATTTTGGAAGATAAAATTTATAAAATTTCAAAAATTGGGTATTACTATTCATAATGGCTAGTTTATATAACATATCGTTGTTTAGCGAAACTCGGTATTGCGTACCACACACGCTATTGTGGAAGGTCGCGATTGCGTGTAATGAAAGCCAAGTTAGGGATGCATGTTTGGAAAGATCCTTTTGGTGTAGTGTACAATACAAAAAATTAATTAAATTATAAAAAAATGTTTTCATAGAATCTTGGGGTGTTACATATAGTAACCAATCACATATTCATCTCTCGGAATCATTCTTCACACTGCATTCTCTAGATAAACTTATACCCATTTCAAGCTCACCTGGTATGTGGATTATAAGTTAATGAAATTGTTTTAAAAAATCACTCATAATATCCTTATAAATCAAGGAAACTATGAATCTCAGTTATTGTTGTTGGATGAGGCCAATCCTCAACAACTGTTTTCTTAGCATGGTTAACTGAGATTCATTCAATAGTTATAATGGTCCTCAAGAAATAAACTTGTTATAACTGATATTCACATTTTATGAACATTCCAAAATAAACTATCCTTCTGCATAGTTTTCAATATAACCCTTATATAACCCTAATTATAACAACCGTGATCTTTTATTGCACAATTGAACATAATCTGTAACAGAATCTTCACTTGATACAACATAGAATATCGAGAGGTATACTATCATTGGGGCTTAGGATCATTACATAACAACTTAAAACATGAAATACAACATCTTTATTGAAAACTATCTTTACATTACCACCACATTAGCTTGAACTTAGAATTTCATGGGTTAACCTGGGGACATGCATAAGAAATGGGTGAGCTATAAAGGAAAGTAAGGGAATAATCATGGAATAACATGAGGAATAAAATAAATGTTAGAAAATAGTCGTATAAATTGAGTACTAGATAAGAATAAACATAAAGGCATGATAAATCATGATAATTATAACATGGAAATGTGGCAAAAACACTTAACATGGAATTATCATGATCCAAGGATCATTGAACATAGAGGATGCATAAATCCTCATTGAACATGAAGCATGAGTAAATCCTAGTTTCTTTTGAATTATAATGAGTCAACACCCATTGCACATGAAATATCATGATACTATAATTTACCCAATGCATTGGAGCGCTATAAGGGTGCACCCTTCTTGAACATTTCATTTCATGAATAAGTGTGCCACATGGATCATAAAACATGCATTCATAAAACATCATCATTATTTCCTCGATAAAGGAATGTGGAATTAATACATGAAACTTTATAATCGATAATTAAATGTACATAAAGGTGAATACCCTTGATAGAGAAATGGGCATGGTATTCAACACACAATGACATTGGCTTGGAAAATCGGTGAAATTTCGGTAGCGTAACGGCATGACATAAAAATTCATAAAAATGGTTGATGAGAGAGAGAGGGGTGCCTCATTATATTTACATGACAATGACATTAGGTGGTTCATATAGATACATGTCCCAAAAATTGTAACAGAATTTAGATTCATGATAAAAAACAATTGCATGAATGTAAATGAGGAGAGGGAAATTCCATTCATAATTTCGACATAGTAATGGGTGTAATGGGAGGCATTTAATGAGAGATAAAGGGGTATAACATCATTCAAACATAAATATGTATGTATGGGGGAGGTTAGAAACCATAACATAACATTTATAATTGAAAATAAAAGGACATAACAACTTAATGAAAATTAGACAAAAAAGAGAAAGGAAGAAATCCCTTACATGGAAGTGTGCTTCCAAAGGCTTGAGAGATGCTTGAGAGAGGATTCATGAGAGCTTGGGGAACCTTGGGAGGATTCTAGAGAGAGGAGGGTGGAGGTTGGATGATCTGAAAAGGCTTTGATTGAGGAGTAAGTGAGATCTGGTGTGGGTTTATATAGGAAAGGTGTGGGAATTATTAATTATTTAGGGTTGGGACACCTCACATTAAACTAATCCAAACCACAAACCATACCATCATTTTTGCCCTTGTTTTCTGGAAAAAAAAAGTGTAAAACAATATTTTATAAGGCCCAAGTCCGAAATTTTTAAAATAATGGAGTTGTTTATGTGGAGGTGAGTCAAACTCCCAAGGAAATAAATTTAAAAAGGAAAGATGTTTAATAAGCCTTGAAGGGCCCATTAATGCTTTGTAAAATAAGTCAAAAAACCAGAAATCACATTATTTTAATGCTAAAACATATATTTTCCGAAAATAAGGCTTATAGTATTTTATTAGATCACTATTGGGTCATTATGATTTCATAAAACACAATATATATTTAAACAGTATTTAATTTTTACCCAAAAATTTGACTGTCTCTGAAAATTATGAAAAATTAACCATTGGATACTTTTGAAATCCTGATTCCAGAAATATATTTATTTTATCTAAATAATTTTCTAAATATTTTAATTTTCAATTTTAAAATAACAACCGATATATATCGAAATTTCAAGTGTTTTAAAAAAAATATCTTTCAAACCATAATAAAAACTAGTATTGCATTCATAAAATTATACAATCATTTATATTTAATAAAAATATATTTAATAATAATAATAATATTTTATTAAAATATAATTTAATTAAAAAATCCATCAATTCATAAAAATGTATTTTTTAGTTGAATATTAACTAAAAATACTATTTGTGCTTTAAAAACCATCTATAGGGTAACAATAATTAAATGAAAGTATATTCATTATTATATAAAAAATATTGTACATGACCATAATGCTAATGTCTTGTTACATAACCCCTTATAACACCCGCATAAGACTGAAGTGTAAGGTATGCGATGGTGACCGACTCTTGGGGTGGCTCGGATAACAATGCTCGGGTAGTAATATCTATAAATATCCACTTATCTCGTAGGCAGTTCCACTCGAGCATAACATATTCAATATCAGCTTGGTCTTGTTCATGAGCGAAGCCCAATGATGCAACCACTTTTCCGAGCTCTAAAAAATGGGCTTTGTATGGGTCCCATCTACTGTATGAGGCCATCGCTTCCTTTGTCTATGTAAATTGGATTTGTTAAAGCCCTATATTTATACTAATCATGTGATCACTATTCAATGGTTATATTAGCAACGGTCACAATTCATAACAGTTTTTTAAAATCCAAAAACATAAAAAAAAGAAGTTGAAATATTATATAATTATTTTACATAAATAGACATTTTGTTAGATCAAGAGATATTTCCATTAATGAACGTTTGGGTCATTACAATCTTCTCCCCTTAATAAATTTCTCCCTTGAAATTTTATTTTCCCACACTAAAACAGATTTTGGTGACTCTGCCTCATCATTTCCTCTGATTCCCACATCACTTCTTAAAACTTGTGGTTTCTCCACAACACCTTGATGAGGGGCATTGTCTTATTTCATAGAACTTTTTCTCTATGATCTATGATCTTCACTGGTTTCTCCTCATAAGAAAGATCATCCTATAACTATAACACCTCTGAAGAGAGTACATGTGAAGGGTATGGTATGTAATTTCTTAGGAGGGATACATGAAAGACATCATGTACATTGGCCCTAGAAGGTGGATGTGCTAGTCAATAGGCAACAGCCCCAACAAGATCAAGAATCTCCAAGGGGCCTATGTACCTTGGACATAAAATACCTTTCTTTTCAATCCTCATGACCATATTCCACGGAGATATGCATAGAAAAACAATATCTCCAACTTTAATCTCAAGGTCTCGTTGATGGTTATCTCCATAACTCTTTTATCGTCTCCGGGATGCCTTCATATGTTGCTGAATGGTTTTAACCTTCTCCACCATTTCTTCGACCATTTCTGGTCCAAGAAGCATACGCTCACCAACCTCATCCCAACATGCCGGTGTTCTGAAACTTTTCCAATAAATGGATTCATATGGTTCCATTAGGATGCTCGAGTAGAAATGGTTATTATAAGAGAACTAAACCAGAGGAAAATGTTGATATCATCCTCCTTTAAAATCCATTGATCACGCTCTCAACATTTCCTCATGTGTTTGGATAGTCCACTAGGATTGGCCATCAGTTTGAGGATGATATGCCATACTGAAGTTCAGTTCAATATTCAGAGCATGTTAAAGACTCTTCCAAAACATAGAGGTCAATCTTGGATCTCAATCAGTCACAATAGATAGTGGTACTCTATGCATCCTTACAACTTCCATGATATATATCTGTGCTAGTTGATATAATGATAAATCCTACAGAATAGCAATGAAGTGGGAATCCTTTGTATGATGATCCACAACAACCCAGATCGAATTGTTTCCTTTGGATGTCTTTGGAGGTCCGGTGACAATGTCCATGGTGATGTTCTCCCATTTCCATTCTGTTATGGGTAGTGGTCGCTTCATCCCATTAGACTTCTGCCTCTCTACATTCACTTGCTGACACCCCAGGAACCTTGATGTATATTCAGAGATCTATTTCTTCATATTATCCCACCAATAATTCTCTTGGAGATCTCGATACATCGTTGTGTTTCCTGGGTGAATAGAGAAATTTGAACTATGTGCATCATCCAAAAGTTCCTTCTTAAACTCCATACATGATGGAACACATAGTCATTTTCCAAATATCACAATTCCTTCTTCATTAACATTAAACTCCAAGGATTTCCCTTTTCTGATAGCTTCTACTTTTTCCTGAACTCCCACATCATCATTTTGACCATCTTTTAGGCTTTCCAAATGTGATGGCTCAACAACAATTTTTTAAAGGATTGATGAGATTCCCTTCTTTATAATTCCCATTTTCCATATTCATCAAGTCTAAGAAGATTGGATCCTTTTCAATTCTCATCAATGATAGAATCACTAGGTCCTTTCTACATAGGGAATCTGCCACCTTTTTCACTTTCCTAGGGTGGTAATGGATTGAGCAGTTAGAGTTTCTGATCATCTCTAACCATCTTCATTGGTTCATGTTCAACTCTTTCTGTGTGAATATATACTTGAGGATTTTGTGGTCTGTATATATTTCACACTTCTCCCCAAAGAGATAATGCCGCCAAATTTTCAAAGCGAAGATCACTACAGCTAACTCGAGGTCATATGTTGGATAGTTCTGTTCATGAAAATTTGATTTCCTTGAATCATAGGAAATTAATTTTTCATTTTGAATCAATACACATCCCAGGACCTTCTTTAAAGCATCATGAATACCACAAAAAGTTCTCGACTTGTGGGTAATGTGAGCACATGCGCAATGATAATATTACTTTTCAACTCCTTGAATATTTCTTCGCATTCATCACTCCAAGAAAACAATACTCCCTTCTGAGTTATCTTGGTCATAGGATTGGAAAATTGTGAGAAATTTCTCACAAATCATCGATAATATCCTGCTAACCCATTGAAGCTATAGATATATGTTACTAAATTTGGCCTCTACCACCCCTCAATTGCATCTGTTTTGGAGGGATCCACAGATATCCCACTGCTTGTAATGACATGGCCCAAGAATGTGACCTCCTTCAACCAGAAACCACTCTTACTATAGTTTTAATAGAGATTCTCCTTCCGAAAGGTCTCTAGTATAGTTATTAGATGCCCCTCATGATCCTCTTTGGTTTTGGAGTATATCAGAAGATCATCTATAAACACTATAAAAAACATGTCGAGGTAATATCTAAAGACTCTATTAATCATGTCCATAAATATTTCTAGAGCATTAGTGAGTCTGAATGGCATTACTATGAATTCATTGTGCACGTATCTTGTACGAAAATCAGTCATGGAGATATGTTCCTTCCTCACCCTTACACGATAATATCCCGACCACAGATCCACATTGGATATGTATTGTGCTCCACGTAGCTGATCAAACAAGTCATAAATTCATGGGAGATGATACTTGTTCATTATTGTGATTTTTTTGAGCTTATGATAATCGATTCAAAGATGCATTGACCCGTCCTTCTTCTTGACAAAGAGGACTGGTACACCCCACGGTGAATCACTTAGATATATAAACCCTTTATCCATATTCCCATGTAGTTGTTTCTTCAGCTCCTAAAGCACCAGGAATACCATTCTATATGGTGTCATGAATATTTGAAACACCCTATGAATAATATCAATATAGAATTCAATATATAATCTAGAAGGAAGACCAAGCAATTTCTTGGGAAACACTTAAGAAAATTCCCTCACAATAGAAATCTCTTCAAGGATGGGTTCCTCCTTAGAATCAATCATCTAAGCTAGATACATGTTCTCTTTGGGTATTAATATACATTCTTGAGATGATGGAGCTAATTAATATTCATATTCCTCCTTGAACTTGTAAAGAATCAGGGGTCAAATCTCCACATGAAGAGTGATTTCCCTCTCATAGAAATTTATGTTGGCTCTATATAAGGAAATCCAATCCATGCCAAGAAATGATTCTAATTACATCATATGGAGTGTGACGAGGTTCTCCAGGAAGATCAATCCATAGATTATAATAGGGGAGGAGTTATATTCATGGGATACAATGATTTCCCCATTTTTCGTAATCACCGACATCTTCACATCCTTGATTTTTTCTAGTGGTGGGATTGTTCTAATAAACTTTCGAGATATAAAAGATTGCATAGAACCTAAATAAAAAAGTAAATGCACTATTCTTGAATGAATAACTAGTGTACATGTCCCCACGTCGTTTTTAGGGTTCACTTCAGAATTAATGATGGAAATAGATCGCCCTTGCTGCCTTGGAGGTTGTTGGTTGACTCTAAAAACCCTTGGCTTAGGGCACTGATTTTCTAGATGCCCTGGTTCTTTGTAGTTGTAGTAATGAACCATGAATTGAGGTCTGAATGGAGCAATCTTCTCCTATGTTATAGCTGCAGGTATTTCTTGCCGACAGTTAAAAGCCAGGTGCCCCTCTCTTCCACACCTAAAGCATTTCCTCGTACACTTCAGGCAATTTCTCGAGTTCTTATTTCCACACATTTGGCTAGTGGGGTGATGGATCTTCTGAGCAACGTAGGATTTATCCATCGGAACACCATCATTTAATTCTACATTACACTTCTTATCCCCATGATACCCCTGAGATTCTACGATCTCTATTTCGACCATGGAGTTACATCAGACAATTTCCTTATAGCTGTCAAAGTCACAGATTGCTAGTGCATTCCACAGGCTAGGATTCAGACCACCAAAGAAGCGATCATCAATCCATTCAGGGGTAATGACAAAGCCAGAAGCCTATCGTGCAAACCTTGTAATGTTTTTATCATATTCTCTAACAGGTTCGTCATCTTTTTTTATTTAGGGAATGGAAGTTCCTTTCCATCTAAATCTCGAGGGTGAAAAAAAAATATTTATCGAAAAACATCTTTTGGAAATCCTTCCATTCCAATGCCTCGATGTCCTCCTCATACTTCGTACTTCTGATCAATATACAACATTTACTAGCTTCACCCTCTATATGATAAGCAGCCCAGAGAACCGTCTCTTGTTCAGAACATTGAAGGATGGAGAAGATCTTTTCAATGGAGTTGATCAATCGTTCAGCGATTGAGGGATCTGATGATCCATTAAAAGTAGGAGGCCTTTGTCTCACGAAGCTCTCGATAGAGATTGTTCATTATTAGGGGTGGTTGAACGTTCCTCTTGACCCATGTTTCTATTCAATGCTTAAGTTATATAAGAAATAAGTGTTACAATGTTCGTGATTCTCACTCCCATTGGCTTGGGCATCTCATTAGTACAGTCATCACATTGATCTTCACATCAGTTCTTAGCCCGAGTCCTCCTATTACCAGCCATTAGCTAGAATAAAAGTAATGGTAGGGGTAACAAATAAAGGGTAATCCATGGACAAAACTAACGACTTATAAATAAATATTATTTCCTTAACATATGAATCTATCGACCGAGTCTATGTCATCCATGATCTACTTTCTAACATATTTTCTTAGGGAATTTTTGTCCCTTAATAATGGTTCATTCAGAGCTAGTGAATTTACCAAACTATATCCCCAGAGAGTGTCATAACGAAAAGTGTATGAAGGCCCATTTTCGTGCACTATTTTTTGTTTGAGTCTAGCTCAATGTGGTATTTTCGGGTTTTACCCTTAGTAAACATCTATCCTAGAGCCACCTCTACCTACTCGTTACCATAAAGTGATGTATTTTCATGATAAACCACTTACTCAATACTCACCAAAACTTGGGGATGTTTTTATTATACTTAGTCTTGTCTCTTAGGATTTAATAGGGTTTTATAATCCTAATCCTAAAAATAACTAATCCTTCCTCTAATACCAACTCTAACAACCCTGATCTTTTATTACACAATTAAACATAATTTATTACATAAACTTAACTTGATAAAATATATAAGATCAAGAGGTATAGTTTATTTGGGGAATAGGATCATTAAATAACAACTTGAAACATGAAATACAATAAATTTACTGAAAACATCCTTTACATGACCACTACATTCCCTCGTACTTAGCATAGCATGGGATAACCTGAGGGGATGCATATGAAAAGGGTGAGCTATAAAACCCAATAAAGAAAATAATCATGGAATAACTTGAAGAATAAAATACATGTTAGAAAATTGGCCTATAAATAGAGAAATATATAATCATAAACAAAAATTCATGATAAATCATGATAATTATAACATGGAAATGTAGCAACCACACTTAACATGGAATTAGCATGAGCCAAGGCTTATTGCACAAGGAGCATGAGTAAATCATCTTTGCACATGAATCACATGTAAAACCTCATTTCACATGAATTAGAATGAGTAAACACCCACTGCACATGAAGTATCATGATACTATACTTTACCCAATGCATTGGAGGGCTATAAGGGCACACCCTTCATAAACATTTCATTTCATGTATAAGAGTTCCACATGAATCATAAAACATGGATTCCTAAAACATCATCATTTATTCCACGATAAAGGAATGTGGAATTCATACATGAAACATTATAATTAATAAGTAAATGTTCATCAAATTGAATACCCTTGATATAGAAATGGGCATGCTATTAACTACACAATGACATTGGCTTGGAAAATCGGTGCAATTTCGGCAGCGTAACGGCGTGATGAAAGAATTCATAAAAATGGTTGATGAGAGAGAAAGGGGTTTCTCATCATATTTACATGAAATGGTCAGTAAGGGGGTCATATATATATATGTACCAACAATTTTAATTGAATTTAGATTCATGATACAAAATAATTTCTTGAATGTAAATGAGGAGAGGGAAATTCCTTTCGGAATTTCGACATAGTAACGGGAGTACATGGGAGGAATTTAATGAGAGAGAAAGGGGTCTCCAATATTTCAAACAAAAATAGGGAAATATGGGGGAGGTTTTATACCATACCCAAACATTTATAATTGAAATTAAAAGGGTATAGAAACTTAATGAAAAATGGAATAAAATGAGAATGGAAGAAATCCCTTACTTGGAAGTGTGCTTCCAAAGGCTTGAGGGAGGCTTGATAGAGGCATATTAGGAGATTGGGTCACCTAGGGAGGATTATAGAGAGGTTAGTCAAAGGTTTGACGAACTAAAAAGGGTTTTAGTGAGTAATAAGTAAGATCTTCGGTGGGTTTATATAGGAAATGTGAGGGAATTCATTACTATTTAGGTTTGGGACACCTCACATTAAACTAATCCAAACCACAATCCAGCCCATGGTTTTTGCCCATGGTTTTTGGAAAAGGGAAGTGGAAAACAATATTTTATAAGGCCAAATTCCGAACTTCTTAAAATTATTGGGTTGCTTATATGGAAGTGAGTCACACTCCCATGGAAATCAATATAAAAAGACAAGTTGTTTAATAAGCCTTGAAGGGTCCATTAATGCTTTGTAAAATAAGTCAAAAAAACCGGAAAACAAATTATTTTAATGGTAAAAATTATATTTTCCAAACATATGGCTTATTGTATTTTATTACATCACTATTGGGACATTATGATGTCATAAAATACATTATATATTTAAATGGTATTTAATTTTTACCTAAAATTTGACTTTCTCAGAAAATTATGAAAAACTCACTGTTGGTTTATTTTGATGTCCTGATTCTAGAAATAATATTTATTTTATCTAAATAGTTTTCTAAATATGTTTATTTTTACTTTTAAAATAAAAACTCACAATTTTTTTGGAAATTCACTTGTTTTTGACAAAAATAGTTTTCAATCATTAATAAAAATTAAGGTTGAATTCATAAAATTATACAATAATTTATATTTAATAAAAATTAATTTAATAATAATAATATATTATTGAAATATTATTTAATTCAGAAATCCATTAATTCATCAAAATATATTTCTTAGTTTAATATTATCTAAAAATATTATTTTGCTTTAAAAACCATCTACATCGTAACAAAAATAAAATGAAAGTATATTCATTATTATAAAAAAATTTACATGACCATAGTGCTAATGTCTTGTTAAATAATCGCTTATAAAACCCACATAAGACCGAAGGGTAAGGTGTGCGATAGTGACTGACTATTAGGGTGGCTCGGAAAACAATGCTCTGGTGGTAATCTCTAACAACTTCCACTTCTCTCATAGGCAGTTCCGCTTGAGCATAACATATTCTAGCTCAGATTGGGCTTCATCAAGATTGAAGCCCAAAGACGCAACCTTTTTTCTGAGCTCTAAAAAATGGGCTTTGTATGGGGAACGTCTACTGGATGCGGCCATCACATCCTTTGTCTGAGTAAATTTTATTTGTTAAAGCCCTATATTTATTCTAATCATGTTATCATTGTTCAACGGTTATATTAGCAACGGTCACAATTCTTAACAGAATTTTAAAATCTGGAAACATAAAACCAAAGAAGTTGACATTTTTTATAAACATTTTACATAAAGATAAATTTAATTAGACTAAGAGGGATTTCCATTAATGAATGTTTGGATTGTTACACTAATAATCCTATTAAAATTCAGAATATATCATAATATCATCAATAAAAACTACCAAAATGTTATCAATTTAGTCCATAGAAATATATTCATCCCATCTATAAAAATAGAAGGAGCATTAGTCATGCTAAAGGGAATAAAAAGAACCTCATAATAACCATATCTTTATCAGAAATAAGTCATTTGGTATATCATCTTCCTTCGCCCTAAATTGATGATATCCATATCGAAGATCAATCTTTGAGAATAATTGATCCCCACTATGATGACTGAATAAATCATCAATCCTTGTATGTAGGTACTTGTTCTTCACTATGATCAAATTATGTTCTCTATAATCAATGCATAGATGAATTGATCCATCATTATTACTTACATAGAGAACAATTTCACCCCATGAATCACACTTTTACAGATAAACCCCTTATCCAATAAATATTTATGTCTTTTTTTAAATATCTTCATCTCCACATTTTTAATTTTATATTGGGTTTTTGATTTTCTCTTTGATCAAGGAATGAGTTCAATGGATAATGATACCTATCATTCTAGGGGAGGTACATGTACCTACTCATGAAATACATCAATGTATTAATAAATTATGGGGACACATTCTTTTCAGATACTTTCATTTCCTTCTTCATCATCACCAACCATCCCCATAAAGAAGGTTATCTATGGTGCTTCTAGACTATTATCAGGTCACAATATCACTCCTTTTAACACAAATGTTGTTTTTCCATTCAAGACTACATATATTTCCAGAATTCTTTATTTGATCTTATCATTATACATTGATATTTGATCCATCCCTACTATAATGTTGAATTCCATCATGGGAATGACTATTATATTTTCAATGTGATTATGCTCACCAAAGTAAATACTAGAGTTTCTATACACAATTGGTTATTGGATAATCCTTCGATGGGTCTTCACTGAAAATTCTACTTCTATCAGTTCAGATATTGATTCTATATTCATTACAAACATGGAAGAAATAATGGAATGCGTAGAACTAGAAAAAAAATACTTGATACCATTGAGATAACAATGAGAGTACCCACCACCACATCTTTTTGATCTTCAACATCAGCTATCAAGATAGAATAAACACAACCATGATCCCTTTCCATATTTTTGAGGACGTTTTCGATTCCCCACCAATATATTTATATTTGAAAAATTGTTCTGGATGTTACTAAGTTGTCCAAACAAGATGCGTTGGACTTCAGGTAGGGCATGTACCATATTCCCTTTTTGGTATGTGTTTAGAATTTGAGGATTCTCCTTACTATGATAGTTCCGATAAATGTGTCCATTTCGTCCAAAAATTTAATATTTAATGCTCACAGGAACGAAATTCCCTGAATTCTTCTTCCAACACTTGTTGCATGTGTGAAGTCTCTTTAGTGATCTTTATTCCTCCCTATGGTAGGGTCCATAGATCTCGTCTTTTCATTCAATTATAGAGACAACTATGATTCACATAATTATATTTGAACCATCATAGCACTCTGAAATATCTCTTCAATGCTATCATAGTCACTATTTTCAAGATTCAACAATGTATTTCATGTTAGTCCACTAAAAAAATATATCAACTTTTCCATTAGGGTCTATGACAAACCTTGATGTTTAAGGAGAAAGCCTTGTAATTTTCATCTCATTGTTTCTCAATAATTCCTTTTCCAATTGTTTCACATCAAAGAAAATCCTTCACTATTTTTTTTGTCATTGAATTGGAGATATTTTTTAGAAAATGGTTCCCCAAAAATCTTCCCACTCAATTGGATCAATCTCCCCTCTTGGAATCATGTTTTTGAACAATGTACACCACTTATCATCTTCTACCTCTAAGCGATACACAACTAGGGTTACATTCTCTTATTTCAAACAAAATAGTATATAAATGATCATTTCTTTACATCTTATAAAAAATTAATCAATAAGGGGGTTAATAGATCCAACAAAAGAAGGAGTTCGTTACCATATAATGGAATCAACACAAAAAATTTCTCTTCAAGGTGAGTATATTATATCGGACTGATTCATGTAATTTCTCATAACACTAGTCAATTGATTCATCATTCTTATGATGTTTTCCATTACAGCATCCATCAAAATGTTTACAGTTCCTAGTACATTATGGTCACCATTTAAATTGCTTCCCCTATTTCAATAAATTTTATAAAAGAAGAAAACCATAGTAAGAAACATGTTTAATTTAATAATTTCATAATTTTAAAGGAATTTCATGTCTTAAAATATCATAATTAAATATTATATTCTTTAACAACAATTACATTTTATATAAATACTTCATAATTATTCATAAAAACAATGTGATTAACCAATCAAATCCCCTAGGAGTGTCATACCAGATTCTTAGTAAGGCCTAGTGGCATGTACCGGGTTTCGATGAGTCATTCCTGTAACACCATTTCATATTTGTTACCCCTAGGTACATCTATGATACAACCACATCCACTTGTTCATATCAAGAAAATGATTCTTTTTCTCAGAAACCACTTACATAATACTTCATTAGAATACCATGATGGTTTCCTATATATTAGATTGTCCTATGGTTTTTTATAATGTTTTAAAATCCAAATTTCCATAAATAAGTAAACCTTCCAAGGATACCAACTACATAATCCCACCTTCTTATTACATAAACATTTCATTACATTGTACAAAATAGAGTATCTATTAAAGTTATGTTTCTTTTGAAAGAGGTACATAATACATGAAAATTTAAAATATTATTCTAATCCACTTGAAAGGATTCATCATAGATTCATCCATAGTACAATTACTATATATCCTATGTTGGGGACATATATCAAGGTAAAGGGTGAGCCAAAGGACCGGTATGGGAAAATAAGAGAATAAATTAACATGTTATCCTAAGAAATATTTATAATAACTTGAGTGATATAATTATAGAATAAAAAATCTAAAATGAGGAAAATCATAAATAAAAGAAAATTAATAATAACATTGAAAAAATGGTAAAGAAATATTTTATACATTCATAATTATATCAACATGGTTTTTCAATGAGGTTTCAAAAAATAAACCAATGTTATTCACCAAGGTATCATAAAATATTTAATATCTAGCAATTAAATTTTTTACCCAATGAATTGGGGCACTATAAGGGAGAATAATTCATTTTTATTAATTAATATGATCCATATATTTCCTAAAAAATTATTTCATAGATAAAAAATGGATAATAAAAGAAACATGTTTCAAAATAAAATCATGGATTTTAAAAGAAATGGCTTCAAGACAATATCATTAAGTCGTTATTAAAACTAGAAAAAAGTAATTTGTGTTTCATATATTTTAATCCCACTATAATATAGATCATTTTTAAATATAGCTGATATTACCATGTAAAAGAAATAATTTTTAATATTCACTAAATAGTATAATATAATTTCTTGAGAAAAATACAAAAATTTTGAGAAGGAAATTCCAAAGAATAATGGTTATGAAAGATTGTTTTAGATAATATTAATCAGAAATGATATAGGGTACAAAATTACAACAATATTTTTCATAAAATAAAGGTAATACATTAAATGGTCATAATACTGGATTTTTGAATTTTGAAATACATACCATATAGAAGGGGAACCTGAAAGGAAATCATATGTTGATATTTCCCTTACCATTAAGAGTAACTCCCAAAACATGATGATTAGGACATTTGATGCTTAAGGACACCTTCGGAGGACTAATTGGGAGGTTATAAAAAAAAAGAATCATTGAGGATTAATTTTTTTTATGAATTAAAATGGTGAAATCGGTGGGTATTTATAGAAAAAGAGGATGAATTATTTATTAATTTTATTGGACATCTAGGTTGTGGTAAAAGAAAAACCATGGCCATTCCCATTGTATTTTCCTATGGTATTGTAAATATGGGTACCTATTTTGATATTTTAATCTAGATGAGATGACCAGAATTTTATATTACTAAATAGGAAATTATGATGTCATTAAACATACCATAAACTCAAAACTGTATTTTTAGTTTTTACCTGAGAAACATATTTTAGAAAATTCACATAAATTCACTATTTCCTAATTTTTACTCAATGATTTAAAAAAACTATGTATATTTGATCGTAAAAAATCTCTAATTATATGAAATATAACTTTTATATATAATGAACATTATTTATAAAATATTATATTGGGTAGAAAATACATAGTAAAATTTATGACAGTTGAAAAAAATATAAAAATATCATTATATTAAAATAGGATGCTTTTAATCGTAATATTTCATTAAAATAAACATTATTAACAATACCCTATTTTATCATAACATAATATATTTTCTGAAAAGTAAAATTTTTATTCAAAAAAATAAATTTATCAAATTCATAATATTTTTAATAAAAAAAACTCAAAAAGGAATTGATGGAACAAAAAAACTTACTGATAAAAAGGGATTATAAATTATGTAACTAATGAATTGGAACATAACATCTTATAACTCCTACATACTAACTAATGGTAAGGTGTGAGATGTTGATAAGTTCATTTGGAGGCTCTGTTAACATCATCTGAGTGGTAATTTCCACTAACATGAACTTCTCCCATACGTGATTCCATTCAAGCCTCATTTGTTGACGCTCTTCTTGGGCTTGGTTAGGCGTGAAGACTAGTGATACTACCTCCCTCCCATGTTTTGAAAAATGGGCTTCAAATAGAACAAATATACTAGTTGAGTCCATCGACTCATCTTTTGGTATCATTTTTCCTTTGTCAAAATATTACTTATAAACACTAATGATAACATTAAAATTATTATTAAGAATATAGTTCCCAATGCTTATAAAGGCCAATGGTTATAATTGAAAAAAAAATCTTTTCATGATTGAATAATGATGGTCAGATCAAAATTTATAATCACTTCATTATTAATGAGAAATAGTTTTGTTGTGTGAAATAGAACAAAACACACATTTTCCAGAATAAAAAATTATTGAAAAATTTCAGGTCATTATAATCATCTAAACAATATCCTAATTCAAAACCATATGGGTGAAAATAATTTAAATTCATTGAAAAAATTCATTGTATTACAATTCATCCCCCTTAAAGCCTCCTCCTCTAAAAGAAGTGACTCTTGGGTTATAGTTCCAAGAATATATGTGACTGAGAATGAATGTAAACCTCTCATTTCTATGTATCATATGAGATCATACCTTCATTCCATTAAATATTGAAAATTTTTACTATATTACCTTTAATTACTTTCATTTTCTAGTATATAATATTCCTTATACATTCTTTATAGGTTTAATTTTTTTCCTATCACATGGTCCTTCCAATATCTTACAAGCTTAGGATCATCTATATGAATTTATATAAATTCTAAATGAAACATGTGATGCATACCCTAGTGATCAAGAGGAATATCTTGATGGTATACATCAGTCCCAAACCATTTATTTATCTCGGTTGGTTGGGAAGAATGAGGTGCAACCTTTCCCTGCTTCCTCAAAAACATATTCCCTTATCATGGAGACACTTTGATTAAAACATGCTTTCTAATATAAAATTTGAATGGTATCCAACTAAAATCATTATATGATATATGTCTTATCTAAGAGGTTTTGAACCTATTCAGAATCAACTGTACTCTCTCAGAAGTCTCCTGAACCATATTGTGGCATATAACTACACCACCACTTGCACGATCCCAATAGGTCAATTAATGAAATAAACTCTCATAAAGAAACTCCTATGGTGGTATCTAAGGAATATCTGAGTGACTATTGTTGAAAAAAAAGTAAATCAAGGATATGTGATCATCCCAAGATCCACTAAAGTAAATTAAATATGCTCAATGCATAACCTCTGATATTCATATAGTGTGCCTAGATTGTCTATATGTCTATGGATGGTATGTTGTGGAAAAAATTAGCCGAGTCCCTAGTCCATTAATACATCCATCAAAATCTGGAGGTAACATTTATTTCCTTTTTTGATATCAATACGCAAGGGTACTCCATGTAATCATAAGATCTGATGCACATTGATCATTTCCAACTAATCTATATATTTAGTATCTCTGATCGTTAAACAGTTGGGAGAATTGTTAGGCTAATCAACAATCATCAAGAAAACATCACAACCCTCATATTACATTTTAAACTAAATATAATTTACAGTTTTATGTACTCCCATATACAAATGGAAAGAAGAATATACTTTTAAATCCCACTAGGTCCCTGGTTCTTTCCCCTCACCATTTAACAAGTATGAATTTAAGAGACAAACATAAAAATTTATTAATTCATCCCAATACTCAACAACGATCACATGATTTCATGGAATTATTTAGTTCCAAAATTATTTAATAACAATATATAGGTATGGTAATATGTCATAATCTCCTCTATAATAGATATATGGACTAAAAATATACCATTTACCAGGATCAAATCAATGTTGTTCAAAGTCCACCCTTGTATTAGGTTATCTATATAAAAATGTCCCCATATCCCAACACACTCTGAGTTTGACTCTTTTCAATAATTCACTAGGTATTCAATCGAATATTTTACTACCATCGGGGTGGTAATTGTAGAATAATAGTCCTAAATTTCTCTATACTTTAGTGGGTCAATTACCACATCAAGTGACACTGCTTCTTAGATAGATGCTCACCAAGACCCAGCTCAGCCTACATATTTTGGATATCAGAATATATAATGATGTTACCCTTCCCTAGGGAATATCTCATCTCAACGTAAATAATATTGTTATGCACAACCTACAAACTCTTTATTAGGATCAGATATCTCTATGTGAAGATATAATAATGTCTCTTATAGTTCGTGTAAACTCTGAATCCTTCACTAATGATATATTGTCCCCAAAACTTGACATCATGGACCAAAACATCAAGATCCATGTCATGTGTAGGGTATTTCCACTCATGAGGTAATTTATGAAATCACTCATAGGATACTAACTTCCCCCTCTATGTAATCACTACTAATGTAATAGTTCCGAAAACATCACAGTTCACAACATAACCCATCACAAGCTCAAGGACTATCTGTAAATGAGTCTTCATCAATAATCACATTGTCTCATGGTATATATCATCATAATAGTCTGTCTACAATAAATTAAATCCTTTATTATTTGTAACATTCGTTGTTGCTGATAGTTTCATGATATTCAGGAAAAACTATCAGTAATATGCTAATAATCCCAAAAAGTTCACTATCTGAAAGAAATTCAGGGTACATAAATAAGACACGAATCCCTAAAATATATATATATCCATATATATAACCATCTCATACAAAACAAGTCCTAGGTTATCTTTCTCTCAAATCAATGTTACACTCAATGAAATGATGGCATAAAGACAATATTCATGAAGAATACTTAGAACTATCAAAGGCTGTCTATAATACAATTGTATTTTTTAGAGTACATAAGCATGTTGTTTATGAATAGTATGATGAAAATGTCCATGTACTATTGGAAGATATTTTTCATGAGTTCCATGAACAATGCATACATTTTTTTACCCTGAAGGACCTTACCATGTAATCATAAAGTCCACACCTACAAAAACCCATTGTCTTCTAAATGTTCTCCTCTCTAACTCACAACTGGTGATAGGGCAATCAAATTTCAACATTGGAGAACCAACGAGCTCTATATAACTAGTATAAAAGATCATCAATTCAAGGAAACTTATATCAATTTCCCTTGTCACCTAGTTTGACATATTGTAATCAATGAAAATATGATGTCTACGGACATCTTTCTTGGTGAACACCATAGTTCCTCCACATGGTGAGGTATATCGCCTCAAAAATACCTTCTAAACTTTTTCCATGAGTTTTTTCCTGAGCTCAATTATTTAGGATGGCCCTATATTATAATGTGGTATCAGAATTTGATATGTAGCTTATAAGATTCCAATATCAATGTCAAAATCTTATATAATGAGGGTGTCATGTGAGGTTTTCGGGATAGATGTATTCATAGATATCTTTGACATAAAAAATATTCAAGGAATTGATCACTAGTCCTACTGAAAGGGAAAATGAAAACAACAATTTTGTGATCCTCCCTAGCTAACTCATGTCTATTAAATATCCTCCAACTCCATGTTCCCTCCCTTTATTAATCCCATTCCTCTCCCATATTTTTTATGTGAAGGTAACTAATCTCGGATATTAATCAGTGTAATACCATAAGATAGTCTTCTAATCGATTCCAAGAATCACATAGATGTTATTCATTACAATAATGATGAAATACCACATATTTTCTTATACACTGATGAATAGAAGAAACAATTTGTATTGGTAAAGGTGGTATACATTTATTCTTAATGGTGTATTTTGGAAGACAAAGTCAGTGGATAACATGATTGGTAGGTTGATTCCAAAAACAATCTATTAATATGTCTATATATAATGGGATTCACTAATATAAAATAATGAAGCCGTTAACATGGCTGTAATAAATATCATAACTAAAATAGATGTTATCCCCACTCCAACATATGTTACATTTTGATTCACATCATACATTAAAAATGTCTCAGATACCCTTCCTTGTCAGGGAGTTTTATGACAAATCTAGGTCCACTACTGAGGAACCTAGTTAGATCACTGAGTCGAAGGTCATGTTTGACCCCTACATCTATAAATTCATATCCTTGACAATATAGAGAGTAAATTTTAAAGATTATATGGCTTTTAATCATGATGGCACATAATATGAGGAATTGTATAGATAATTAAACAATATCCAAAATATTCCTAGATAATGAACATTAAAAGTCCTTCTGATGATGATAAACTCTTCTCATTTTGTGTCCCACTGGTAATAAAAATTAGTCTTTCTTATGTGTCATACTACTAAATGATTCTCCTATAGTAGGGAATGATTTCTCAGGCAATGGTCTGTTATGGATTGCATATAAACATGTTTCCTTATCCAATTATAGATCACATTAAAATGTATGAGCCTTGTGACGGACATGTACATTTTTTGTTAGTTCAATGAACATATCCTAACATTTATGATATAATCATTAGACATTCCTAATCATCTACACTATATATGAATATTCTCTATCAGTAGATAAGTGAATCCAAGAATCTCATCAAACATGGAAGAATATGAAGAGACTGTCTAGGGTCATTTTCACAACTCAATAGAATGCATGGAATTTTTCAACATCGTTATTTAAAGAATGTACTACATGGGAAATATCTCGTTGAAGGTCACCTAAGTAAGAAAATATAATCTACCATCATGACATATATTATTCCAATAACTCCTACCTGGTCATAGGACTATAATGGTCTACATAATCACACATCACTTATTCAGATTCTGGATCGGTATGAAAATTATATAGATAAAGTACAACCATTCATTTGAATCTTACATGCATCTATAAACCTATAAAACTATAGGATTCGAAAGCTGATAATAATTAGAATTATCAATATTGGTTTTATGTTGATCCACAATGGATGATAACTATCTTAAACAGTCCCAACTAAGCTGGATCAATATCTATGGCCAATGGTGCTAGTACATGTTTATGCTTGTGTAAATCCACCAATTATATGGGTGGATGCTTTGCAACATCATAGGCCTCCACACATGGTGGTCCCATAAATTATCTCCATAGTGGAATCTATTCAACATGATGAATATTATCAACATCAATTGATCTTAACCATTCTTATGGAACAAACAAGTTTCTTCTATGATTCTACATATAATGTAAGGTATACACTCTATAAACTAACACTTGTAATTTTCACATCATGTTATCATTGTCATCAAATTTATACTAATATAGAAACATGATCAAATCAATTAATGAATTTCGATAAAGATGTATCCTGTTAGCATGTAAAAATATCTATCTAACATACTAATATTGAATCTTCCAAACATATATAATAAATGATGGAAAATAATTATAGTACTATTATTCATCACAACAAAAAGTATATATAATTAGAAATTGGGCATACGTTCATAGTGATGATGCATGAATTCACCCAAAATCTCATAAATCACATATCAACATCATGGGAATCACCTAAGGTAAATTTAATCAATGGTAAATGAAAAAAAATAATTTACCACATTATGTAAACATTAATTTCTTCTTTATAGTGTGGTATAGGAACTACAACTGTTCCCCTAAAAACTTATAATAGTCCTAAATCCGTTATACCCTATACCAATTTAAGGAAAAGTGAAAATTAAAGTTATGGAAACCTGATCCTCTAGTACCACTTTACAGCATCCCATCCTAAAAAATAGGTTTGATGTGAAGGGATACATGGCATCTTACAAACATCCCCATAGGTAAGAGGATACATATTAATATTGAGTGTGTATGTCTAGAAGTGGGGTAGTTATACGCTCTTTATCATTTCATTGGGTGAATAATAAATCATAAAAAAACATAATTTTTTTGATAAATGAATAGGTAAATAATGATAAAACTAGAATTATGGGATACATGTCATATAATGATTAAGATCATGTGGTGATAATCCTATCTAGAGTATATAATTAAAAAAATTAAATAAAAAACAGTTTGTGAATATAGAGTCTATCTGGGTGTGATCCATCTCTATGCTCTGTTTCCTAAACATCCATAATAGATCTCACTCTATTCCCCCTATATCTAGCCACAAAGCCTTGTTTCACATCGATATTATCAAGTGGGAGTGAATATAAGACCTATTAGTACACCACCAATGGGTCCTTAATCTAGTGTTCTCAATTATAAAAATTTTATTCAGTGTTAATAATAAAATCATAATATTCATTAACACACAATCCAAAACAAAGCTATCATGCACTACCCATGATTCCACAAACCCCCAGTCAAAAAAATTTCATATATATGTTAGAATAATTATCACAAATCATCAAGAATTTTCGTATCCTTTCCATAATGGGGTCATTATACCACTTGTAACCCACAAGGCCTCGAGTGGACATGAAACCTTGAATTGTGATATTTCTTAAAGGTGGTCGACATGCCACTAGGAATACAAAAGCCGTAAAAATGGCATACTACTCAAAATACAAACTTTATATCATAAAGGGACACTCAAAATCCCCACGGAATTGAGTAAAACCACATATTCTCAGAATCCATAAGGTATTGAAGTATCTCTACACCACTAGGGAATATTTCCCCACTTTTATCTTTTTTGATTGTGAAGAACACCCCCCTTTATGGGATAACTACTCCCTGACGGTCACCTATTATGTGTACTATGAAAATAAACTCCAAATAAAAATATAAAAAACAATATTTACCATCAAATTAATTTCATATAATTATGAGATAAAAAATGTAACCAAGTCATCATGTAAATCCACATTAAAAATAGATTCTATCTATTCAGTCTTATCTTATGGAAATAATATCACGATAGGTCTCATGGGATACGCACACACTCTCGTGTGATCCCAAGTGAATAAATAATATCAATTATTAAAATAACAAATCATAACATGTAATTATATGTAAAATAGATCCCATGATGTGAGTATCTTCCTACATCATGGTTGTAAATGTAATCATCAATGTCCATCAGAGATTTTACCTCATGAATCATGATCTCACCCAACATGGAATATGATCATACACCAAGGGATCCTAAACCCGATTCAATTCTAACATGTTACATTTTCTATAAAATTTCAAAGAGGAAACAATTAAAAGTAATAAAACAATATTACATTAGTCCGATCATCACCAAAAGGGATCCATATGCATGATAAAAGATTGGATTATGGAATGGTTCTGAAAAAAAATCTCGGGTACCACAGTGCATGGAATGGAATTTGGTGTGGATGTCCACCAGAAATAGGAACTTTGGGGTAGGGTGTAGCATCATTGTTTATGGAACGCATTGGAAGGTGTTAAACATACCAGAATGGACTACCACCAATGTGCATAGGTGAATCAGATGAATCCATCGTAATTTAGGGAAAATTTTGTTGGGTGGAACCACTGGTATATTTAAACCAACATGGAATATAGATTTGGCCTTTAGTGTATAGTTTATTATATAGTTATTTATTTCTCAATTTTGATGGCCAAGCATGTAGAGGGAAAGATATTTTTAATGGTTGATCAATTTTGACCCTTAGATTAAACCTCTTTAATCATAAATAAAGGATCATTTTCAATTGTAATTATATTCTCCAAATGACATCCAAAACAGAGTACGTTAAGAAAAAAACACATGATTTCCAGCAGTGGATACACCAGCTATTTGAAACATATGCACGGAATATGTTACAACGTAGTCTAAGACACCATGGATTAGTATCCATTAATATACGCACAACATTTTAGTATATATTATATCCACCACTACTCACGTTCATAATAGTGTAACCTCATTCTATACGGTGTGGACATTGATCCACAACAGACCTATATTGTAGCTATATCCACCATGATACAGTAGAATCTGATGTGGAATTTTCTTATGCACTATAGTGAGGTGCCTATAATTTTTATTTAAACATGACCAATAAATCTATAATCCACCAAAAACATGCCAAATCCCTCTAGATTTCACTTAAATATGAGCTGAACATAAAACAAATGGAGGGACATAAATGTTCGTTAAAGAAACAAAATTTTGTGTTTTTATAGTTTTTTATTACATGATGTTTATAAAATAGTATTTATATATTATTTTAAACATCCTTAATATATTATTATTTTTAATATATTGTAAAAATATCATTATTTTTATATATTGTAAAAATATCATTATTTTTGGTGATATGTGATTAAAATATTAAGAGGGAGGACTTATTTCTCCATATCCATTATGATCAACTAGATAGCTAGGAGAGAATATCTCAATAAACAATTCCATTCTTCCTATATATTACACGAAAGATCTATCATTGGATGACTATAGATAAAAATATATATTGTTTTATTTATTTTACCCTTCTTATTAATGTACCTTATCCATCATTATCCTTTAAGTGATGTGATGACACTAGGGATTTGGGATTTGGGGATTCAATAAATATATGAGAGACCCCTAACTCTCTAGGGAAAATATTCAATATATGATAAAATTATAATTTATATTGATTTCACACATAATGTTTTATTTAATTATCGCATGGAGGCTTGAGGGTAATAATATTCCCAATTTGATGTTTGGAAAGTATTTTGAATATTTTTTGTATTATTTATTTCAATTTATTTGTTTCTTAAGGCCTCAAAGAGGTATATTTTATCAAGGATACATTGTTAATTTAAATTAAGTACATTGATTTCGGTGTATATTTATCATATATATTCATCGGATACAATTTTTTATTTTTATTTTGAAAATGAACTATAAATTCACTAAAACATTGTCTCAATTTCCATATTACATAATAAATAAGAATTCGGTCATAATATTGTCATTGGTATAGTTTATTTTTCTATAAATTATTAATTAATGTTTTATTGGGATGATAGATAAGTCCATATATTTTTTTTGGTGAACACCACAACATTTGGAGTTAAGGAATAAAAATTTCAATTTTGGTAATGGTCTTATAATATTATGTTCCTATAATATGAATTTAGCTAAACTGAGAGGTGGGTAAATCAGTATAAAATATTCATTATAAATTAAGTGTTTTTTCTTTTTACCTTTTCACCTTTCGGGATACATGAATTTTAATCCATAAACTATGTCCCGGAAATTATGCATAAATAAGAAATTTAAAAGATAAATGACCAATGATTTTTTACATGGCTCACTCAAATTTTGTGAGTTACATTATTATGTATGGAGGTTCATATCCAACAATAACATGGATAATATTTTATCACCAAAAACATCCATTATTATGTGGATATAATTAATCACTACAAAATTTCATGTGATGAACTTACATGAAAAAATATGACAAAATATAATCATAACCGACTAATTATTCACTAAATACATTATAAAACTATATATTCATCCAAAAATATTGATTTAGCTTCCTCATTCTTGAATTAGCATCAATAGGATAGTGATATATTCCTATATATTGAATATATAATATCATATTTGTACATTTATACAATATAAAATGGATTCCTTTATTCTTCCATTGCACAGAAATTATTCGAATTCTATCACATTTTATTCTACATTAACAAAAAGTCTATTTAAATGTAACTATATTAGTCTCTTAGGATTTTTTCTCTTTAAAAAAACCTAGGGTATTCATAATCAACAGATGATAATATATATCCCTTGTTTTTACTATAAAATATATTAATATTATATATTTATTAAAAATATCATGTTTTTTTCCAAAATATGTTATATCGAAAAAAATTGAAATTATATATTGAGGTTTTATATTTCCATATTTCAATATTATCTAATATTCTTGAGGATACTGTTATAATTTTTAAACTTTTTTAACCCAATTAAATATCCACCCAAATATTCATCATTTAATTTGGGTGAAATGATTTCCCTAAAAACTCAATATTTTAATCATAATAATAATTAGATTGAAATCAAATATTATCATTCATAAGAATAAAATAAAAATATATATTCTAAAAACAAATCATTGAATAATTTATCATAATTTATCTTCAAAAACAACATAATAATAACAAAACTAATTCCCTATATTTCAATAAATCTAACATTATTTTATTCCATTTGAGTATTTTCAATGGAAAATATTAATTTGGATTGAATATTAGTAACACAGAGTCATGTTAAACCTATCAAGTAGAAGTTATGTGTTTAGTTTTTTATTATTTTATTTTATAATAGATGGGGCTCGATATTGTAATTGTTTTGGTTAATAGACTTGAACTGAAGCTTAGTGATGACTAGTGTGGTGTAAGAGCTTGTGGTTCCATTTTACACATTTATTACATTGTTTTTATACCACGTGTGATATTTTAATTAATTTCGAATTATTTTTTATGAATGGACAGTGAAACACAAGGTTATCATGTATTTTACATGATCTTATATAAAAGAATTGCAGTCTACTTAAAATAATTTTTTAAATAATGAATATTTTTATCAATAAATATTTAACTTCCCTTATCCACTATTCCACCAAACAATTCAATCCATGAATCCCTATAAATGGGTGTTCACATCCCCCATTGAATTTTGCGATCTCCCTTAGAATTTTACGGGATCTATTTGTGGTAACATTAATGTTCTTATCGATCTATAATATTTATTCCATTTTCCACATGTTATTTCATTCATTTAAATTTTGAAAACACTATATGACTTGTATACTAAAACTATTTTCCTGAACCAACAAATATAAACTACCAAAATAGTACTAAAATCAATTCTAAAATTTCCTGAATGGTGTTATTTATCCTAATGGGAAAGTGAGTAGAAATTGGGAATCATAGCTAATAAGGGGGGATAATTTAACTAAATGAACAACCCATGGTTAAAATTTGATCATTGAAATAATAAAAAGTTGTTTTTTAGAAAAATAAACACAAGATAATACAAAAATTACATAGATTCAAATCTATGTAAGGTAGATCAGCCCACATTTTCACATAAACCATTAAAGAAAACCATCCAGAATCATAATGAAAGAATTAGATGACATTTCCACCAATCATATCCAACTCCTTCAGTTTTGTAATCAAGAATATAGAACACATCAAATTTGTGATTTTCTACTCCTTGTAATTTTCATTAGAAAATATATAAACACCCCAAGGAAAGGTTTATGTTATAAGAGGAAAATCTTATAAGGATCCAACCAAGTGTTTCATAAAAAATATATATATTAATAAGTAATTAATCTCAATTTCAATTAAAATAAGTCCCAAAAATATATTCCCCATTAATATAAAAAAATTAAAAAAGTCAATTGCTAATATTAAAAATGTAAAAAAATTAATTTCTTTCAAAAGTAGGGAATATCATCATATTTTTCTAATCATATAAGATTAACCACTTCAATTAAATAATTAATGAATATAATTTAATGATTTTTTTAATTTGTAATTATTTTGAATCATATAACCAATGTAATAACACTTGAGGTTAGCTAGAATGAGTAAAGAGTATTATCACGATCTCAGTGAAATAAGGAACAAGGTGTACAGACACACAATAGATTCTAACCCTAGGGTGAATCTGGCTATATATGAAAGAATCGTCACCCTTCCATAAATATTATTTTGTTAGTGTTTTCATCATTAAATAATTTCTTATAAAAATTTACCTTGAATGAATATAACTTTTTCTAACTAAGAAGGATACCTTATGCTTGAAGGTAATCAATTGCACGTGGGAATATCATTCATATCATCCAATATACAATAAATAAAAATATTCATTTATTCATCCCCATGATTAGTCAGAAAACATAGAATTTAAAAATCATTAAAAATTTATTGTATTTTATATTAAATTTCATCATCAAGTTCATGTATCCATTAATTTATTCATATATAGGATATTTTTTTGAGTTTACCGCATTATTTCAGAATCCATTTTAATCGTATTTCTTCACACAAAATACTACTATAAAATTCAAATGAAATTATAAAATGGGTTTCAAATAAATAAGTTTAAACCACGTGGAAATCCAAATAAAAATATTTGGGAAACTAGGTTTTCAAATGTTATTAATTTTCCTTATAAAACCACATACCATAATTAAAAGATCAATGATCACCCAAATATAAATCCAAAAAAACCAAGATTAAATGGATAGAATGATAATGATGTGATCATTGAAGCATACCACATAAAATCATGTTCTTGACCCATAACATAAAATTGAATCCACTACTCTCAAATAGAGAAATATTAGTGCAATAGGAGATTGAAAATATAAACCTATTCCATATAATAAAAGAGATCCAACAAATCAATTAGAAATTTATGAAGTGAATAATCATGGTTGGAAGATTAAAATATTTCTCTAAAGATACTATATGGTTTTTTGTGTTAAATGTAAATTTTGGAAGATGAATAAATAGAAAAATGGGACTATAGATAATAAAATTACAGAGTCACACTATCGTTTCATGGATAGATCGGTGTCACTAAATATCTACATTGTCAAGAACAAACCTAGATATCCATCTTGAATGGTTCAAGAATAAAATATGGCATGTCATGAAGGGAATTCTAGATCCCCGAGGACAATAAACTGTCTCATGGGAAACAATACAAATTAAAATGAATGCCTTTTCCATATGAAAACACATCATCTCAAATAGATGATATAAGATAATAAAAATTATGTATTAAAAATAAAGATTCATAAAGAATACCACATTTAATCATGTGATGATCTGGATCCTTTAATAAAAAGAGGTTACAACAAACTCAAATAGGTAGATAGAGAGTATGAATGTATATTTCCATACCTAAATAGATTACACATATTAGAAGAGTTCCAATACATATGTGGTGACCTAAATCCTTGATGATAAAATGTTGGAAGTGTAAACATTCTCTATACATAGAATAAAAGGTTTTTAGGGTAGAATGTAATTCAATGGATATTTTTATGTTTTTAAATGGAGATTAAATATAAAAAACAATAAAATATCATTGTAGTTTTTCATCTAGATTGGGATCACATGATAGCCACTGGCCTATGCAAGAAATATGATAATATCTTTCAAATTAAATGGACAATTGAATATTCCATTACTTTATTTTTTGTAATGTACGTGTTGGTTAGTGGGACAAAAATAATTCATATTACACATTCCACTCCACTAGTAGGTTAGTGGGCTTGCTCTGGTGGGTCAATAGTGTTCTTATAGGAACTCCATACCACATTTCCTTTTTCAGCGGTCCGGCAGCCCTCACTAGCTATTAGGTAGACCTATTATATCCATTTTGGATTCGTAGCTTTTCCTAAAATTATTTTGAGTCCCCTCAGACATCTACTAACCGATATAAAATGGTTTTACACACAACCCAAACCCTTATAAATTGGAATCAAAGAAGAATCAATGAGATAATGAGGGATACAAGTGAAATATAGTCAAAGAAGAAAATATTCCAAAGTTTATACATGAAATATATCATCATAATATTATTATTCCCCTATCAATAAAATATTTATTCCATAGAAAATTATATCAAGATAACTCTATAGAAAATTGTTGATTCCACAACCCTATCAGCACAACCTAATGTTCCCACATCTCATGAGAGTTAGAACCATGATTCTATATCATCATCACAAATGGTGCAAAAAGAAAACCATTTTTTATACATAAATATAATATATTTTTGGATAAATATTTAATACATTTCATAAACTCATGGTTGAGTATTGTATTAGTGTGTTTTTTATGGATATTAGAAAAAAATATAATTATTTCATGAATGTTATTTAATATCTCCCACAAATATCTTCTCATTTAGTAATGCTCATAGAAATACCATATCTAAACCATTATTCATAAATGGGGGAGTAAAAAATATAATGGGTGAGCATGGATGCCAATAATGGGTAAACATTAGAGATATCAATCCATGATCATATGAAATCATAAGATAAGAATTTGGGTTTATGATCATGAATATGAAATAGGAAGTCTATACAAAACCTATAATATATTATTAATATGATTCATTGAATGAAATAATTTCATTTAAAAAAACCTAGACTGTAAGACTGATAAATCATCATAAATCAATCCTTATTAATAATATCATTTCATAAATGTGTGGAAAAAAATAATTTAGGAAAAATCATAAAATATGTCAATGTTTAAACTAAGAGCATCAACATAGTGGATAAATAAATAACAATTATTTCTAATTGTGGATCAGGACACACCTATTTCTCATAGTGAATTAGGATAGTCATGTTCCCCATAGGGGATCAAGACTCACCTATTTCCCATGGTGTTTCATGCAAATTTACATTTTCGAATTATTATCTCATGGAATATACATATTTTCCCACTAAATTTGAGGGGGGTATATATCCTACATGTATAATAGTGTAAACTATATTTATGTGTTCACAATATCATAAATAATTTATAATATCATCAAATCATAACCCAAGTAATAATAAATGGAACCATAAACATTTCATTAATTCGCCATAGAAAAACCTACAAAAAAATAATTCTCTATCATAGAAATTTCATCTACATATAAATTGACCCTTATTAAAAATAATAATGATAGAATCATTTAATCTCATCCCCTATAAACAATAAGTAACTATAAATGAAGAATTCTTAAATAGAAATATATTTTAATTGATCTCATGAAGAATTTTATGAGAATAAATATACTTTACAATTTCATAAACAAATTTAAAAACATAATAATTTTTTAATATCATTTTAATTGAATATAAGATACCATACATAACAAATTGCATGAAAAATCATATAGAAAATTTCATGATGAGAATATCCAGTCCTCTTTCAAAACAACTTTTAATACAATTTTTTAAATAATTTTATTTTAAAATATATATTGTTGATTATAATGGATTGTTTAATGAAATTATTTGTCATTATTCAATAGAATTATTCTCATTCCGTAGAAGATAAAATTATTTTTCCTTTCAAATGTTGTTTAATATTTAATTGGGATTTATTATAAAAATGCTTTGAATGTCATTTAGAAATATTTTCAAAAAATTTAAACATGTGTAAAAATATATTTTATAAATAATTTGGAGATATTTCAATACATTTTTTAATCATTTTTACAACAAATAATGATTTTTGAAGAAATAGTATTTCTGAATGAAGGGATAAATATTGTTTGTATTCATTAAAAATATTGTTTTTAAATATTTAGTACATAAGGAACTGAAAATGAATGGGCTTTTTTATTTTTATGAGATAACTAGAGAAGAATAAAATTCATCAATTTCATGATACATTTATCATAATATTTCATCATTATAAGAATAAACATATAAAATCCTCATAAATATATATTGTATCATAAAACCCATTCCACTTTGGTAAATTTTGAACTGTAAACCCAATGAAAGAGAGATACTAAAATGGATACATTAATCCAAAAAAATTTTAAAAAAATCAACATAAAACACGTTCATGTGTAGTATATACACCCCATAAAATAAATTAATTGTGAATATTTCTTGTGTTTAACAAATGTAAAAAGTGAGATAAAATCCCTTCACATCAGTCTCGATATCCTTCATACACATTCGAACCTCCAATATAATAAATTTAATTTTATTATACATTTTTCAAAAACAATACTAATATATATATATAAATATATATTATTTTATTCTATCATTTTTACCTATTTATTAACAATTCCATGTTAAAGGATAATTGTGGGTATCAATTGCATGTTCATGAATAATTTTTCATTTTATTTTTAGTCCTCTTACATTGATTATGGTTAAATAATCCCTAGAATGTTAAAAATGATTTAGATATCATATAAATTAATTATATATGTTTTTATATTTTTCTATAAAGGGTATAGATATAAAATCAAATAAATCAATCATGGAGATTGTTTTCTGTACATATACAAGAATGTTGAGTCAATTTTCTTGATGTAAAAAAAGGTAAATAATATATTACCATTATAGTAAAAAATTTAGGTCATTTATATAAAATATGATCATTAAATCCATACTTATTACTATTTCTAATGAAAATGTGAGTGCATGATTTGTTTGATGATATAAATATAGAGGGTTTAATGGTCATTCAATCATTCACCCCATGTTCACTATTTTTTATTGGACACACCAATTTTTTCGTGGATCCAGAAACAAAAAACAATTTCTTTATGTGATCTTCTCAAAAAACCTATTTCTTAAGACAAGTGGTCATTGTAAAATGACACCAATGGTGCTTATGTAATAACATTTTTCGAGTGGATGAGAAGTTGGGCACATCAAACAATTTTTTGTGGAATTATATAATACTTTGTGTACCTCTTAATGAGTTATGAGATAATTTTTGATTCAATCATTAATTATAATGTACACTATCTACCACCCTCAGGATATCAATCAGTTATTATCATGCATGGATTTTTGAATCACCTGTATGTATTTGTGGTTGTTCACTGATGGAGGTATTTTTATGAATATGAGATAATCTATTAATGTTACCCTTTAATGAAAGTATTATACATATTTTTCTCACCTATTATTATGATGATGATATAATTCAAGAAACATGTAGCTCTTGAGTTTACAACCATCCCATAAGATGAGAGTTGTTTTGAGGTCGTGATCTAGACAATAAGATGGGATACCTGTATATCATTCTGAAATGAATTAGAATCCAGGTATTCTGGTTCATCTTAATGGGAACCATCATTCGATTTATGGACATGTGAAAAGGAACAAAACATGTATTTTAACATCATGTGGAAATGATATTTAGGATAACAGTTACTACCGAAATTGTGGTTTGGTAATTACGCTGAGGTGGCCCAAAGAAACTAGATGTAACTTTCATACCCATGTTTGATGTGACCCCCTTGGAATGTGGCCTAAATAAAATTAGTGTTGATTTATGGGTGTTGGTTTTTGACTTCATAGGGGCTTCTTACATATCATATTCTGATTGAAATTAAATCCCTTGTAGGAAAGATGATAGGACACACACCAATAGAGGTCCTTAAGAAGGTTATCTCACAAAGAATGTTGAGCTTTGAGAGGATTAAGGAATGATTTTAGGGTTACAGAGATTAGGATGTCTCCTGCTACTTTTTTATATAATATGGTCTATTTTAAAACTAGGGAGTGGTTATTTGGTATACACAATATATGAGGATTCCCTGGTGGTAGGATACTTTTATATGAGGAGTCGATCCTATGGAGGCCCTCTAAAGGGAGTAAATATGATGATTCTGAAAAAGATTCTATATTAGGACATGCACCTACCCATGTGGATGTCATTATAACTAATAAACTCTCAACCTATTTGATTCATTCTAAAATGTGATAAATAATAGGAATAAAATATCATTTAAACTCCAGGATTCTATTACCTCATGTAAATGAGGGATGTGATATGAGAGATGAACAAGGTGATGTGACATTCATATCTCCTATAATGTATTGATAACATATATCATCACATCTAAATAGTTCCCTAGATACCTCCCTATAATAATTTATAGGGTATTGTGATAATGGTGATTCCCTTGCTCATATATCTTAATTAGAGAGGTGGATATGGCATTCACCATCTAATGTAATGTAAATAATGATCCCCTCCATCCCCTGAGAACCTGCGTTCCATGGACTTAGAGATGATGATTTAAGGACAAATCCCTAGCCATCATTTCTAATTCAGTGAATTCAAGGTCATTTCCCCCTAGGTCTGGGTCCTCATGACTGATTGGATTCATAACTGCATGCACACCAAGGACCTTACCCAGGGAGTGGGACAAGTGTGGGGAACCTATATTTGATGGAATGAATTACCAATTTGGAGAGAGTCTACTGTTTCTCTCACAATATTCATTAATATATATTGGATTTGATAAAGGATTCAATTTTACCCTTATACAAGTAATGAAATCCAATGGGTTATCTACCAATGGTGGCATGAAAAATATCTTAGAAGGATTCTCAGATAAGTCAATGTTGTCTAAGATGAATGTGTTTCACACAAGGTACCATGGGAGGAAGTGTAAGGGAATCATGTAGGGGAGGACTATATGAGAAAGAAATTACTTGGGTGATGGAACATCAAGGAAATTACACATGGATTAGCCATTTCTCTTGCAATAATGGTTTTCCCCATGGTTCCATAGAAAGGTGTCTCATGGAGGTCCCATGGTTTTTAGGGTGACATTATTGATTTTTCTTTTCAACTGGGGGGTAGTAGAGATATATCATGTGTTTTTCAGAACATGGAGGGGAATAAATACCCCATTCCAACTTAATTACCTATTCTATTGTGTTTTATAGGGCTACCTAAATCATTTTTGTGGTAATGGAAAAAGTGGATGAGTTACTTGAGCTTGGACACTACTTCTATTTTTTCCAATTTTTTTAGTGTGGGCTCCCAGGGAAATAGTTATAGGAATACATGGGACCCAATTCATTTGAGGTACACCATGTATGTATGAAACAGAAGTAGCTAACATTGGTGACATGTGAAGGGGGCTTTGAGCATTCTGATTTTCATAGTGGGGGCCTATGTGACCCTTATTTTACACATGACGAATGCATGAAAAATGACTTTGCAGAGTTCCATTAATACTTATCAGGGATCTTCACATCTCTATTAATTTATTTTTCTTACATTAAACCATTTCCTATATTGTGAAAAAATAGTCTCCAAAAAATTCCCCCTCAAGATCAAATCTGATCAGATGATGGAGGTATGATACTGAGGTAGTTGTAAGAAAAGATTCCTAAGGTCACACAAGTAGTATCTGCAAGTATTCTTCCTATGTATGAATTATAGGCCAATATTTCATATATAAATAATCTATAAATATTTTATATATTAGAAATAAAATTTCTTCCCTACATTAACGTTTTAATTCTTCTCTCAACATGCATGTTTTCTATAATACCTTCCCAATAATATCCTAGCTTAAATACATGGTACATCCAATTGTTTGTTCTTTTAACAACGAATCACATAATTGATGGTCAAGAAATATGGACCTATTTGAGAGGAATGCATGAGGAACCAGGAAAAGGGGCCTAAGTGAGTAACTTGGTCGAGGGGCCCATGAAAAGAACCTAGCCGAGTGTCTTTTATGAGGCCCTTTATTTTCCAAAATATATGAACTTTTTGAAATCCAGTTTTTTATAGTAATGAAGATCCTGACGAGTTCTTGCATATTGTCAATGGATTCTCCAATGTCTTCTCATGAAAATGTTGTCTCACTTTTCTCCTAGATTCTCAAAGAACTTGGGCTAGATTATTATGAAATTTCTATCTCCACTGTCCCGCATATAGTGAACCACTTGGCATTGTCGAAGCATGAGTATCCATAAAGTGACTATCTATGTCTACTAGAACATGGAATTTTGAGAGATGATGTCATCCCGAAGTCTTAAGGGTAGGTTATAATGTATTGGATTATGGAATATACTAATTTACCACTAGAAATTTCTCTAATAAGAAAATATTTATCCTAGAATAAATTGTTCCTACTACCTACATCATTCACCACAACCAATGTACCCTAGATCTAAATCCACACAACAATGATTTCAAACATCAATACTATGTGTCGACCATATTCACTAACAATAAAATACAATACAATATTAATAAGGATGATTAAGTATTTTAATCTAGAGGGAGAGTGATTCCAAAATGGATGAGGGCATACTACGTACAACAAAATATTAAAAATTCAAGACTGAGTGGAATGATTTTCGCTTTTATATAGACGTTTAGGTGGGGGAAATACTATGACAATAACATAGAAATAATCCTTGATCATATAAGCCATTGGATCCCTCGGATAAATACATATCATCATAAAAATGGAAATGTAGGAATTATCTGGTGGGTATTCTACATTTTTTATGTAGACCCTATACTCGTGACATGTATGATGTAGTTATCCCACTAAGGGAAATTAGGGCTAATAGTGAAAAGACAACATCATTGGCCCATGATCTGTTTAATACTTCATAGATGCTATATAATAAGGTAGATCTCCCGAGTAGTGATATCCATCCTAAAATGTGGATAATGCCCTTCCTATAGGTAGAAGGAGAAGGACCAAGTTGTTAGTGCAGTACGGGGTTCCCTGCATTAGTAAATATAAGCACTCTTGATAAATTCTAGACATTATTTGAGCAAGGAAAGTATACCCGCTGGAGTTAAAATTTGAATTCAGTGTTTTATATATACCCATATATAGTCTTATTCCTTGAAATGTTGATATGTATCTACTTGTTGTCGGTACATGAGTCTAATGATGGAATGAGGAATGGGAGAATTTTTTTAGAAAATAACTCGTAAAAGGGAGCTATATAGATTTTAATTCCCCTCTTCTAGCTAATATCTATTAGTGTTTACTACATGTTTACATCAGTAAATAAAATTTAATAATTTTATTCCAATTTAATTACTTTTGGTATTTTATTGATGAATTCATCAGTTGTTACACTGTTCTAATTGGGGTTCAAATCCTCATAGCCCAATTCCACACATTCAATTTGGACATTTTTTGTATAAAAAATTTACCACTAAAACATGAGTATTTCTAGAGGAATATGAATGTATTAAGGGATATAGTCTTATTCCCTTATAGTGATTAATCTTCATTGATGTTAGATGACAATGTAAAATATTTCAAAGTGATGAGTTCATATATATTTGCATTCAGAGACAAGAGACCAGTGGATCATAACGGTAGTGGGATTATATGTGAGTCTTATGATCCATATCAATTTACCCATTGATTCATATTTCTAGAATAAACTCATCACTCTACCCCCATGAACATTTGTATTGAGAAACATATAATAGATTCATTGAAATTCTTGATCAATAGGGATTTGGAGCTATCCCAAATGTCAATCAATTTCCCCCCATTGGTTGCATCGATCTGGCTGGAACATGGGTATGGTATTCCTCAGATCTATACATATACTCAAAATGAAATAATGAAAAGCATCCCTTGAGTTGTGGAGAAAAACATATTGGGTGTGTCTTTCATGGTATGAAGTTTCCATATGAATGTGATGATGATGAATCTCTAAATCATTCAATGTGATCTTGGTAAAGGGCCGCAAATTAGGCCATGTTTGAGAAAACCACATCCTATAGTCCAAGGTTTTATAGTTGTCATCACCAAGAGGTGACTCGAGTTCTGATCACCATGTCTCCTAGGAGATTAGAGAGGCCTAAATCGAGTTTAATATCATAAGACACTAGTCCTTCCTCACATCCATCCACATTAGAAATAGACTATGTGTGACCCTTGGCAATAAATAATTGGTAGGGAATAGCCTGTGACATAAGAATCATGTGGGTATTTCTATAAGATGGAATATGAATCTTGTTGATCAGTTGTATCTGATAACCCTATGACCTTCACACTGATATCAATTTGATTGAGGTGGGATAACATGATTGAGAGATTTAAATGTTTATATTTTCCAATGATGATCAGATCTCGGCCAGAAAGTGAGTATCCAACATTATGGATAGAAATTACTATATGGGGATAATTAGTCCATTTGAAAGGGAATGAGATGAATATATCAACCCTAGTAGAGTATATATATCTTTATAACATCTCTTTTGTTTCATCATCCACCATCATTAATTAATGTGGGAACTATCTCAATGTTTAGAGTATGGGATGATGATATAGCTTGAAAGGCACTCAATTCACAGAAATATGGACCCATGGTAACCCCTAACAGTGTATTGGATGTGTCTATTGAATCCCCATAATTATCCTAGATTGAAATAATGGTTGTGGAGAAAATTGTAGGTGGGTCTCATAAACTACCACCTCATGTTCCCATTACTAATAGGACCATCATGGGTTTGTTTCTATCTCAAAAAAATAAATGAAAGGGGACATAGAATTTTTCCTAACCTATTCACCATGATATTCCTTTTCACTTCCATTTTATGTCATGAATTTCATAGCATAATCATTTGACCATTATTTCCTTTTTTAGGATCTCATTCACAGTCCTCTATTATTGGGTCTGACACTTATACCCCGATGATCGAAGGGGACATCCTATAGGGGGAAGAGAATCATCCTAATGAATCTATCCCATGTTGTATTTAGTGAAAGGGGATGAATAAATATATATACCTATCATTTCAAGGAGAGGAGAGGCTAATGGTTATTCCATATGTATATCATAAGGTTTCATGTGATCTTCACTCACTTTATTCCTTGTGATATTTTAGATCTTCCACATATAAAAAAATATCCTACAACAACCTAAAGCACTTTAGTCTCCAATAAATTAGGGGTAAAAAGGTACCCTAGACTATCTAATGATGGTTTTATTTATGACCAGGAAATTTTGGGGTTCAAATATTATGGGTCTATAAAGAATTTAAATGGGATAAATAATGATAGAGGTAATTCAGGTGTTGATCCATACATCTCGGACCCCACTACTAGTGATGATGTAAAGATACAATCCATAATTTATTATTTATTAAAGTAACACCATTATAGGTTTAAAAACATTAATAATTCATAATCATTATAGGACATCTATGGGTTAAGTAGTTTATTATAAGTACATGTTTTTTATTTTTCATCCATATTCATGTACATTCACCAGCTTTTCATTTGACATCTTACATTTGATTATGATTTGAACAACTATATCTAGAGAAAACTTACAAGTAAATTCATGACCAAGGCCTCCAAGTCAATTCTATATCCATTTTTTAGGCAGTACAATATGGAATCCAAATGTGGGATATCCTAAAGAGAACTCTATCACAGTTACTAGGAAAATATATGATGATTCATCTTGTCCTGAAGACCCTACATTTAGAATTGAGACAAGATGTACATAAGAGGCTTTAATCCCAAAATATGATCCATCAGTGTGTGTGGGTTGTTAAATAAATTGGATTGTTAAATATGTTTTCTACCTATTAACCTCCCAATATTGATGGGTGTGTCATTTTATGTCTAGTTTCATAGACTTCAGCAACTGATTCTGAGAGGTTAGCTTCCATGCTAATTTTTTCGATCCACTTTAGAGGAATTGACATTGTTTCAAATGAATTAGAATAAGGCGACTAATTGAGTGAAATAATCCCATAATGAATCTATATTTCTGAGGGTGGCACTTTGTTAAACATGAATACATTGGATTCGATTAAACCCATATTTCATATGGTTTGGTGAGACATATGGAAGATTGTCTCGAAGGCACCTCTCAAGAACCTACAACTACGTATTCATTGATTTATGAAAATGTTTAACAGTATAGGGTTGACCGTTTTGATTATAGATTCATCTACCATGCTGTGATGTCAATAATTTAGTGATGAGAGGATGAATGAATTCACAACAGGTTGTTGAATAACTACATGGCATATTTCAATATCATAGAGATATTGTATCCCAAGATGAGATCAGTCATACCAAGTAGGTGAATGAATATTAGTGTTGTCTTCATGATAAATATCTACAAACAATATTCTCTCAAGAGGAAATATATGTCATTAAGGATGAAATGATTCAAATCCAAAAATAATTTAAGGGGGAATTGGAACATGGAAGAGGATGTATTGTTATAGAGTATTAGAATCTTAATTATTCCAAGGATTTTTTCACAATGAAAATTTTAAGGATTCTGAAACCTCAGAATAATGCCCTAGTAAATTTCAGTCAAATCATAGCCTATATTGAGGATCACATGTAAGAATTGGAATAAATCTTAATATGTTTGGATGTTCCTTTTCAATTTATAACATGAATAAAATAGATTTTTTTCAATATCCCTTTTGTACATTCCTCTCTTTATTGTAAATATTATACAACACTAAATATGAACAATTTAATTTAATTTCACTATGTTATAATTACAATGATATGGGTAAGGTATCAGCATAATATTTTCCTAGGTCTTTTCATGTAGTGAGCATAGTATTTATATATCAATGATTACATGGAACACCATTTAAACATTGTGTCTTTTATTTCATTAACCAAATTTTTTCATAGTCTTATAAGAAGAAGAATAGTCATGAAAGTCTTTTATTTTTCATAGGACACCCTTTATGATTTTTCATCATTACATGTTTCATGACTCGTATATTTTCATTGCTCTATTTTTTCCTAAACGATGTAGATCATATGTCTAGCAAGTTGAGACTTGAATTTTTCTCAGGGTGATGATTTGTGGCTTTTCAACCTAGAGATTACTGTGTTCCTTTCTGGGAAGTATAATGTATTTAAATCTATAATAACAAAATATTTGATTTATTTCAAACTTCATTAACAAGTAATTTTTTAATAATGACCTAAATAATGATTGTTGATGTGAACGTTATGAAATTATTTAGATTAACAAAGTGGAATTTTTAGTCATGGTTTTGTGATTTCATAATTTGGAACATGATATGAGACTAATATACAACCAGAGTTTGGGGACCATATTCAAAAAGTGTTTTATGATTGATATTTTCATTTGGGGTTCACAAAGATATAAGAGGTCTCTCCTGTTGATGAATGAACCTATAGTTGAAAGTCCCTATTGATGGGTGACTTATACAAATACAAATGGGGAATGTTAATTTGCAGTCAAATAGTGGAATCCTCTAGATGATAGTCCCTTTACATGGTAAAATTTTGCAAAGACAACCAGGGTGTATTACTTCATAGTGATACAATTATGTCTTGAAGAATCTAATAGTTCTTTATTGATGTCTAGGTAGTTTATATGGACTCATATTTCTCATTACCATGATGGGTAGTTTACCAAGGAATCTTGTCTGAGATTAAATAGAGTTCTATTAGAATTTTCCATAATTGGGAAACATCTTCAATATGAATTTGGTGTGTGTAAAGGATGGTAAATTCCATTAAATTATGGTCATTAGGGGGGATTACACTCTTTTAAATGGTTGTATCATTGTGATTTTTACCATCATGTGACCATGATATGGACCACGTAGTTTAACATATTATTGAAAACAAGATGTTTTATTGTTTAACATATTATGGCAAGGGCATTATGTCATGCCATTTAATTTAATAGAACGATGACATTGGGCACTAAAATTTAAGGTCCTTTCACAATAATTGAATTATTAGTGATTCTCCTATTTCATTGTTATTTGTCTAGGGATGTATCATCATTTTAGGTACAAAAGGGGTAACTTTGAACATTATAATATAGGAATCACTAGATCTAATGGTTGATATATGGGAATGATATTACAGATATAGAAGAGTTACCTCTTGAGAAAAAATGTTACCCTTGATGAAAAACACTTCTTGTTGCTGACTTTATGAAATGTCATCCGGGATATATTACTACGTAGTTAAATAGTGGAATTATCTAGATGATTGGCCCTATTTTGTTGGGTGGCATTATGAAAATCCAAATGGGATGTATTAACGCATAGTTAGATATAGGTGTCCTTAGGATGCTGAAATTAAATTGTCGATGGACATTGTATGCCTAGGTAGATTAATATTTCATTGGACATAGTGATTGGTTTGTGGTGGGATAGTGAAAAAAATATGGGAGGTGAATATTAAGTAAATATTAGTCACAAATGGGGGGAAATGATTCCTATTTAGGTCGGACATGAATACAATAAATGGGGGTGTTATATGAGGATGTCATCAAATAATAGGGCTCAATAATAAATAAATATTACATTTTAATGAGAATCAATACATACATAGTTCTAGAAAACCATGGAGTTTAATGTCTTTCTGTCAGCACATATCGTGAATTTTATTATTGTGTGATGAGGAAGTTATTGTGACTCTAGTTTTAGGTTATATGACTTAGACCATATCATTTTGGAAATGTTGTGTAATATGAGGCCTTCCATTCCATGGTTGGTCTGACATACATTGAACATGAGGGATAAAATTATAAATTGTGATTTTGGGGTTCTAAAATCATAATAAATTACTTTGGAAAAGCATGTGAGGGATGATTGCGAACTGTGTTCAAATTGAGGGTTCTAACATGATGTCATATTGTTTTATGAAGATATATGATGTATCTCCTATGGAAGAATGTACCAATGGTTGATAAACCTTTTTTTGGGCGACTTAAACAAAAAAAATTGGGCCTTTTACTTCATAGTCAAATAGTGGAATCGTCCAGATAATAGGACATTTTATTTAGAGAATTATCCAAATACAACTAGATTATATTACTGCATTGTCTTAAAATGAATCTATATGATGTTTATATAAAATATCTAATGGTTGGGAATGTTTATGGAGATCCTAAATTTCCCAAGATATGGAGTGTGATGTATGTATGGAATACTTTTATTCACAATGGAAGCATTTAGACCAGCATTGACCGTGAAGTGTAGAGTCTCCATCATAATTAATTGTTTTTAGGAAGGAAAGGGGGTGTTTTTCCCATGTACAGACCAAGGACATTATGTCTAGGATCCACTAAATATATCACTGGATTGGAAATAAATCCATATGTAGATCTTGTGAAACAATAGAGTTTAATGCCATGAGGTATGAATATCATCCCTGCAGTTTAATTCCATTTCTTAAAGATAAAGGTGACTCCACGTGAAAAAGGAATAGTGAGACTATATTTGGGTATAGGACATAAGATTCACTACATATCTCTTCGGAATAAGAATCAATACATACATAATTCTATATAAGATTCTGAATATTGAATTAATTCTTGAATATATATAAATATGGGATCATGGATGGGTTGAGAACTCATATTGGTTCCTTTTATGTAGACCTGACTCATATATATGAGTGTGTTGAATTTCCCATATTGTGACCAGAATTTTTTTTGGATATAATGAAAACTATATGTCTTGTGGGAATGATAGTGAGTTCATATGTAGTTCTTATGAGACCATACAGTTTACAGTCATGTGACAATGACAATAGTTTGTCCTTGTATGGTCTCGATTCTAGATCTATAGTAACCCAGCTATAAATTTAAATGCATTTACCATGTGGGAAATAAATAACTAAAATTCATAATCCGACATGAAATATATGTAGTATGAGAAACTAGATGTGAAAATAGTTTCTTCCACCACAAAGAGATGATTAAAATAGAGGGAAGGGATGTTTTGATTTTATGGTTGCTGGACCAAGATGGAGGATCCAAATTTCATTACAGAACTCATTAGTGATATAATCAAGACATGTATAGTTCTGGAAAATCATCTAGTTTAGTGTCATGTGATTATGACATATTCCATGGATTATATTTTAATACAGTAAACATAGAAGTGTCCTATTGTTTTATGTTATAGTTCTACGACCATAGCTATCATGGAAACATATTAGTGATTTAAGTCATTGCGATCCATAGATGAATCTATATGCTTTTGGATGTGATGGAGAAAATCATAAACAATGAACTTTTGAGTTCTCAAATATGAAATGTGACATGGGAAAAAACATGACTGGGATTAAAGATATAGAATATGTATCTCTAGTGGATGACTGTTCCTCTAGATGACAGTACCTTTTGGTTGGAGACTTTTAAAATTTCAACTGGGATATATTACTACATAGTTAAATAGGGGAATCATCTAGATGATATCTCATATTGGTGGCATAATTATAAAAATACAACTGGGGAATATTTCAATATATTCAGACAAAGGCATTCTCTGTAATATGATATTCCACTACTAATTTCCAAGGAAATATTATGGAGTTCTTAATTATATCATGAAAAGGTGTTTGGAGTGATCAAGGGATATTTATGATAATAAAGGAAGAATTTCTACTATCATTGGCCATGAAATTTGTGGTCTACCACAAATTGGTTTTCTTTTCATACAGAAGATTAATCTTCTCATTTTCATGATGGCATATCCGATTAGGGAACATGAATTATGGTCTCCTGTATAGATCATTTTTTTCTCTACAGGAGAGGGTGAATTTTTATTTTTCATCATTGATGGGCCTTGTAAAAAGGTTCTTGAAATCTATAAATATCAAATTTTTGGAGATAATTGATTCAAAAACTGTTTTGGTTAGACTACACTTTTAGTTATGATCCATACACAATGAGTGGGACATTTTTCTTGTTGTGGCTAGACCCAAGATTGGGGATCCAAGCATCATTTCATATAATGTGATGGAACGAATCATGAAACACGTGGTTCTTAAATATAGGTGTGGTGGTATACCAACAACTATTACGATTACACACAGAAGATTAGACTGAAATATGATGCAATATTTTATCATAGGTCAACCAGTATGCCTAAATATTTATATAGTGAATTAATACGTTAGTCTGAAAAAACACATCCAATGTTCAACTGAATCAACTCCACAAATTTTAATTCATATAAACCTTCCAATACACGATATATGATAAAATTAGAAATATGTTCGCTAGGATAAAAATTTACCCCCATTAAAATAAATATGCGCTGGATTATCGCAAACAAAATATGTTAATACCTTCATCATGTATTCTCTTGAAACATGGTAAATATATAAATTACTATAAATATATATTAAAAAATTATGTGATTTTTCATTCCATATTTAATCTCTTATCTGTCACAGATACATTTTAATGGTAATCATAGGATCTTCTTTATAGCAATTGAATATGTTATTTCAGTAATCCCAAATCCAAGTAGATAATCACATGAAATTTAACTGAATCAATATTTTCATAGGGCCCATTCTTAAAAAATAAAACATTAAATTACAAAATAAGGAGAGGAGGATAAGTCGAACCTAATTATCATGTCTTAATTTATCCATTATGACAGCATAATATTTCCCATTAATCCTTTTTCTGTAGAAGTTGTTATGGAATATATTCATCTTTATTAGACGGATTGGGTCACTTGTTATAATAATTCACATACACCGTTAAATTGAAACACTAAAGTGTGGGAGGTGAATTTGGAGGGGGATTTCTCATTATTCTAATTATTAGATATCTTCATCCCATAAATGAGATATTAATCTAATCAATGATGTTCCCTTCCGCAATTAAAACAATTAATATCCCCCTTAAGAAAATTCCGTCAATGTTTTTTCCCACACACTATGCCTAATAAAAGAATCAATTTATTTTCTCCATGGTTCGTAGAATTTATTTTCAACTCCATCATCCATTCCATGTCAAACAAATGTGAATTATTTTAAAATCATACATACATTTCCGCCGTGATAGCATAAAAAACTTCTTCGTAGTTGTTAATGTCACTTATAGATAAGGACATTCAAATAATAAGTTTTAGGATAACAAAAAATAGGGAAATTTTTCTTTCAAGTTATATTATAATACTCGAAGTTTACCTCCCAAGACTTTTCATATTTTATTCATAGTCACCAATAGATTAATCATACTTCTTCCTAAGATTATGGAATTTCGTTTCCATCATCATTTGAAAAATGAAATGAATTTACTTATTGACAAATATGATCATGAACCCATCCAAATCCATGAAATAATTTTTAAATTTTCACCTCATATTCCTAATAATATTACAGCATGGATCTTCCTATCCTTCCATATGGTAGATAAAAAAAGTTGTATTTTCTTACATTAGGAACTAGAGAGTGGAAAATATATTTTTAGTGGTACTATTCCATTTCTCATCAAAAAATAGATAAATGGAACCATTGAATGAATACATGATCTACCTCATGAAGTAATCAATAGAGAATTGTTCTTATCTTTTCTTATTTGGTCGTTCACCATGATTCATATAACGAGAAATATTTTTGAGCATAATGATGTTGTTTTTTATTTCATCTACAATAACAATAAGTTTTTCTGAAGGAAACTCATTAGATTATCCCCTGGATTCTTCATTAGCACAATTACATTATGTTCTATCCATTCAATAAAACAAAATAACATAGTTGGAGAAACATTAATCCTAGAGAAAAACTACATAATCATAAAAAATACATAAAATATGTCTAAGTCGTGAAACATACATTTAAATCTATAACACCTTAGTTTTATCCTAGTATGTTTAAATATAATATCTATCAAAATATTTCATGATGGTTCATAATGATTTTATGAATTCCAAAATCATATTCCCCTAGAGTGTCAACATAGAAGTCTTACAATCCTCATTTTCATGCACTAGTTTCTGATCTAGTCTAGATCGATACAGTGTTTTTAGGGTTTCTACCACTATATACATCTATTCTAGGTCCACATATACTTGTTGTATATGTACATGGATGTATTTCATGGAAACCACTCTATCATTCCTTTACCAAAAATTAAAGTAAATTTTCTTAATCATTTACTCATCCTTATACATATCCTTAGAGATATCCAAATTCATATCCTTATATTTATCCCTATGTATATCACTATTTTTTTCTCAACCACATTCCAAAGTATGACTAAACAATTCCCATGATACCAACTATAGTGACCTAGGATTTACATATATGGATAATACATCTATTTGGATTAATATTCAGAACATCAAAAAACCTAATTCTTGAGGACTATAATAGATTATTTTATTTGGAATCATGGAAAAATATATACTATCCTAGTGAAAGATATTCAATATCTCCATTAAAAAATATTACCCTTTATAAATCATAGTTAAATAATTTATTCATAACCTATGGAATGATGAAAGAATAAATAGGTGAGATTTAAAGATCAGTAATGGTAAAAAATGGAGATATGTTGGAATAACATGAGAAAAGGTGTCACACCCCGACCACAGACTCCAGTTATTTTATTCTTTTATTGTTCTTGCATAATTTGGATGAGGTTTAGTTGGGTCCATGTTTAAACATTTCTGAAGTTTTATATTTTAGGTGGGTCTCGAGCCGGTGCACGGTCATCGCACCGCTAGCGGCAGCCTTGCGTTCGATCCTGGAGACTGCGCGGTTGACCTATTATTATCAATATACAAAATGATATGAAACAAAAATGTTATATTAAATACCATTTAGTTTACATTAGTACTATTTTTTTATTAACATTAATAATATTATCACCTTCTTTTTACTAATAATAATGTTATTATTATTATTGAGAAAGAATTTTATTTTAATTCTAGTGTTGTTATTATTATTATCATTATTTGTAGGTTATTATTATTATTATTATTATTATTATTTCTATCATTATTGTATTATTATTATAATTATTTTTACAATTATTATTTTTATTATTATTATAACTATTGTGATTATAATAAAAAGTAAAGAAACAACCTAACCCCCAGTGAATTCCGCTCCCCTTTCCCCCTCTTTCGTCGGCCGTGTGACAACCCACTCCCCAAGCTTTTCCCTTCCATCCATTTGATAACCCACGCTCACACAGTAGCCCTCGCCCTCCGCCTTTTCCCAACACTGCTGTAGCCCACTGCCGTGCCAGGCCCTCGCTTCGTGCTCGTGCAGGTCTGCTTCACCCATCGCCCCTGCATCATGCCCCCTCAAGCTCGCTCAACACCACCTCTTCCTGTCTAGTCTATGCAAGGTCACCTCTGCGCCCTCTCGCATCTCCAGCCGGCCACTTTGGCCATCCCAGCCCCTATGTTCCCTATTTTTTTCGAGCGGTCTGAACCACTCCCTACATGCGATGTTACCGACAAACTAGAACCCTCTGTCTGACGATCTTCTTACACAAACCGAAAACCCCATCCAGTAGCACTCCTATGGTTTATTTCTTTATTTTCGGTGTTTTCTTCAATTTCACTAAACATTGACAACTTGATTTCTGTTTCACGCTTTTTGCACAATGTCTAGATTATGTGATTGACGTATCGAGACCTGTTGGTCCATGGTCCGGCATCCACAACCAAATGTGAGGTGGATGGACTCTCTTACCTATGCCGCTGATGTTTATGGTATGGTTATCTAACCTACTATTTTGTTTTGTGTCATCCAATTTAGGGTGTTTTGTTTATACGAGTCCTGGGTACCTCTTTGGTCATGTGTTGGTTCAGTTGCGCTGAAATTTCGGTGTTGGTAATTGTTACATGGCGTTGGGATCAATTCCAGGTGTGCGCATGCATTTTTTCCCCATGTATGAATATATATATATATATATATATATATATATATATATATACGCCTTCTGTGTGTTTGTTCCCTCATGGCGTGGGGAACATGAGAATCCGTTTAATGATGCATATAAATATATATATGGAAATATGTGCGCGCGTGCAAGCGAAGTGTTTCTTGAGTTAGAAAGTTTCGACTGGACTTCCCTGATGTAGGAAAATCCATGTATTTACTTTTCATTGCTTGTCCTTAATTCTAGAGGTTTTCGTTATATTTTTATCTTTTTATGGATCTTCATCAAACATATTTAAAGCTTCTTGTGGTGTTCTAAAATTATTTGGTGTTGTTAAAGATAGGGTTTACATGAATCTTGGTTTAAACCTTCTGTATGATGCCTTTGGTGTTTTTAAATTTCCAATTGTTCTTTTGAGTGAGTTTTTACGTAAAGACCATGTAGTTTTATTTAAAGTTGTATTATAAACTTTTAATGGGTTTATTAAATATTATATTTGGTGTGATTTATGTTTTGGAAATATTTTAGAGGTGCGCTGGGTTTTAAATGTATTTTTGACATTTGGGTATTTTGTTAAGTTGTTTAATTTGTTATTTTAACTGTGAAAGTGGTGTGCATTTTGATTTGGTGTCATGCGAGTTGTGTTTTCAAAGCATGTCGAGGTGGTGTTTGTGTTGTTTGTTTGTTTCAATTTTTTTGAGTCTGTGTTTATGTGTTTTAGTTATGCAGTTTTTGCAGCGTGTTGGCGTGGAAGACCAGCGATACTGCGGTCATTGGCTTGCGCATGATTTTGCATCTGTGTGTGATTTGACATGCCATTGTGTTTGGACTGCAAGCGGAGGTAGGTTCCCATTGCACATCTTTTAATAATTTATGTTACATTTATTTCATGCTGTTTTTTCCCTATATATTTATGTGTGTGTTCTAAATATTATTGTGCAACTTAAGATTAATTCATTTATTATGAAAATTTATAATTCAATTTATGTGGAGTAAAAATGGTTTCGTTTTGTTGTTTTGCGCCCGCCAATTGTTCTATTAAATATTTTATTAATTTTAATAAATATTTAATAGTATTATATAGTTAATTTTTAAATTATTACTTGATGAAAAAAGGTATGTTTATTTTATACATGACAATTGAAGTATTATCTTGATGAGAAGACGAACAATAGTGAAAGAATTCCCGTTTGGGTTTTAAACATAATTCACGAAATTTAATGTAGAGATTTGTTTTTCATAGTAAGCGTGATCAAGCGTTTTAGTAATTTTTAAAGTGGTGTCTATGAAATGTGTTCAAATCCCATTTAGAACGTTATTAAAAATGATGAAAATGTTTTGTTTAAAACCCTCCAAGGATAACTCTCCTTCCATGGTTGCAACTGGTTGATGGTAGGCCATGATTAGAGGCTCCCAAGTTCTTGAGTATTTTTAAGGCAAGAAGTTGTCCCATTGTGTGGCTCGGGGAGATGCCTATTGTGCATTATTATTATTATATATTTATATGAATGTGATGGGAAGCTCGGAACGAATCGGTTGGCTCACCACCTTTTATAATCACTTGAGACATGGGAGTCTGGAAAATTGAGAGAATATTATAAGAATTTTTTTTTCACTGGTAGGTTGTGGTACTGACCGGTAGCCCATAGTAGGTGGATATATTGGGTTTATTGCTATGGTATTTTCCATCGGCCTGCCTAAGAAAGGATGGTCGGGCATATGAGGCATTTTTATATCATCGTGTTTGACATTTCAACGATGAAGATATCTCATGTATTATTGTCTTCTAGATTATTCTCGGTCTCCTAGGTTCACCCATGTCTGTTGAGTTTTCAGTTACTTGTAGTGATTATTTGGTACCTATATGTTTTTCTACATTTACCTTGTTGTGTACTTACTCTTTTTCATTTTTTTATATCATTTTCTTTGGAAAGTGATTAATTGGTTTTGACAGGGATTCTTTAAATGGTTTTCAAATCAATGTTTTTAATCATCTTTGTACCAATTTGAAAATATAAACATCACTTTCCCTTTCTAAAAAGCCATTGAAACTAATGAAATGAACCCAAATTTTGAAATGATCAAGGGAAATGGTTCGTACTTTGTTTTTATGTAAAATATTTTGAAAATCATACTTTTATAAATTGTAGTTCAAAATTGAGATGATGTTTCATTTATTTTAAAGGTAGTGCATTTGGAATAGATATCGGTCTAGCCTAATGAGTTTTAATACTCAGGCCTATAGTCCTTTTCAGTTACTAGTGTTTGTGCAGGCTACAGATTGGGTGCGTTCACCTTGGGCGACGTTTGGACGTGAGCTGGAGAGTGACCTGTGAGGTTAGTCAGAGATAGTGGTTGTCTCTTTTGGTTAGATTTATTTTAATTTTTTCTTGTTTAGATACTTTACTCTGTTTATTTATTTTGTGCTACTTTGTTCTATTTCTGCTGGTTTATTTATTTATTTTTACTGGGCGAAATCGATCCCACAACCTATTTTGATGCTCTGGCGCTTGTCGCTAGACCAGGAGGATTGGGAACGCCCCTCGGGCCTTGTTGCGGGTCGGATCAGGTGACTGGTTCTCTCGCATGCCACTAGTGTGGCTGTTTCAGGCATTCTAAGCTGCCTTGTCACATCCCTCCGATGTTTTGCTACCTTGTGACTGTTCGGGCCACCAGGAAGAGTTCTGTAAGAAGCTTCATTCTGGAGGAAGGAGTTAGGGACTGAGGGATACAAATGGTTGACTATAAGGCATGAGATGCTTCATCCATAAAGGCCCAAACCACAGGTTTAGGGTGAAGATCGCACACAGTCAGGAGTTTCCGAGTGTGTGTGGAACCTCGGTGTGAATAATTTTTTCATCATTGAGATAGAAGTATCTGAAATTTCCTTATTCTATTGTCATCATTTTCGTAATCATATCCTTGTTTTGGTGGCATGATGATCACATTCTCCCACAATACAAGCGGTCTTCGCTACTCTCAGCATGGGTTTTAAATTGTTTGGTCTCTTTGACGGGTTTTAGGCTTGGGAATAAACTGAACCGTTCTAATTTTGTGTTGGTCTCAGCTGTGGTTGTTAGTGGGAAGTTCGTTTCATGAAATTGATGGGAGGTGTTGAGTTAATTCTTCATCATTAAGTTGCTGGTTTGTTTTGTAGAATTTTTTTTGAAAAATTCTCATTCATGTTATTTGGTCCGTGTTGGGAAAATGAATGAGTAGGGTTTGGGAGTTTTCGTGTTGCCCCCCCCCCTTGGTGGGTAATGTGTTTGAGTTTTGAGGGCTTCTATGTTAGTGAATTATTGTGGTGGGGAGAACACTCTCATGTTCTCCCCTCAACTTTGAGCAATGATTGTTCATGTGTTGGTTGGGTGTGACGTGTGTTGGTAATGGGCACCCTGAGCCTCTTGGTTTCTTCTGGTTTGGATTGGTCATGGACTCAATTTGTGTCAACTGTTGGCTTGGTCACTTTCTGGGGGCAGAAAGTGTCTGTGGTGTGGAGAATTGTCACACCCTGACCACGTACACCAGTTATTTTATTCTTTTATTGGTCTCGCATTGTTTGGATGTGGTTTAGTTGGGTCCCTGTTTGAACTTTTCTGAAGTTTTATATTTTTGGCGGGTCTCGGGCCGGTGTACGGTCCCCGCACCGCTAGCGGCGACCATGCATTCGGTCCTGGAGACAGTGTGGTTGACCAGTTATTATCAATATACAAAATGAAAAGAAATAATGATTTCATTTTAAATACCATTTAGTTTACATTAGTACTATTTTGTTGTTAATAATATCATTAATATTATCATATTCTTTTTAGTAATAATAATAATATTATTATTATTGAGAATGAATTATATTTTCATTCTAGTGTTTTATTGTTATTATCATTATGTGTAGGTTATTATTAATATTATAATTATTATTATTTCTATCATTGTTTTATTATTATTATCATTATTTTTAAAATTATTATTTGTTTTATTATTATAACTATCTTTATTATAATAATAAAACAATCTAAACCCGGGTGCATTCCACTCCCCTTTCCCCCTGTAACACCCTAAGATTTCATAGTGTGTTATTTCTTCAAAATAATTCAATAACTTTCACTACATGCAACACCATGTTCAAGCACACCATGACTTACCAAACAAGCCGTTAAAAAGAGGTTATGAATAGTATTAGATAAATTTTAATGTTTATATAATCCTTATAATTTTAGAATCCATATTATGTGTTTCTTAGATATAATGCAAGAACAAATTCATTTTCAGTATTGCACTTTTATCAACTTTAATAGTGAACCCTTTTTAAATACTATATTTTAAACTTTTTGACTAAATGGGGACATCAAAATTTTAAAATGAAACATCCCAAGCTTCCATGGTACGCTTTCTTTGAATAATACAGTAGCGTGTGTTGTACGCAACCTTGAGTTTTAACACACACCACAACCAATCAAACTAGCCGTTATGAATAGTAATACCTAATTTTTGAAATTATATATATTTTATATTTAAAAATGGACTTCATTTTTGGATTCGGAATATCGAAATTATCCTAGGGTGAAATTTTGGTACTTTTCGGATAACTTTTATATTTTGATGAATAGTGAAAATTACTAAATTTTAATTAAAAACAACTTTTTTAATAAAAATAATTAATAGTGATAAATTATGAATTTGAGTGGTTTTAAAGTATATTTATAATATATTTTTACCATTTAATATAATGTTGGTCATTGGACATAATTTTACAATTAAACCGAACATAAACGAGTGTCAATCTTTTGATAGTTATTATCTCTTAAAAACACGCTTTTTGTTTTGACAGCGGGATTTAATTTTAAATTAATTTCTGCCACTTCTGTGTTTTGAATTTAGGAAAATGGATTCCATATTTGGAATCAGGATGTTAAAATTGTGTAAATAGGTAACTTTTATTTTTAGACATTTTGAATAATTACTGCGGTAAATATTTTATTTACCATGGTTAAGGGTAAATCCGGTAAATAAGGGTTAAAAAAAATAATATTATAATAATACTAAATTACCCTAAAACGTGTCTTAACCCTATTGGTTGATACATGGTCGACCATGGGAATCTTTGGGTCTATTTTGGGACCCCATGGATCCACTTGTAAGTGATAATGACACTTTATTTTAATTTAGTTAAAATGAATACAAAAATGACACAAGCATATATCTTTTAGAACAAAAATTGTTACATAGGGTTATATATGTTGGATTTTAGATTATAAATATTCATTAGAAAGCTAAAAAGATTTTCTACATAATGATATTTTATTTATAATTTTTAGACATTAAATAATTTATTTTATTTATGACACAATGATGATGCAGTAATTACTATAATAGTGAAAAATTAAAATAATTGATATTATAAATACCCAAATAAATATAATATGAAACTTTTAATGAATTAAACTAATTTTATAGGATAATATGATATATTAGGATTGATTTAAATGACTTTGTTCGAAGTAATCAATCTGTTATGAGTTTCACAAAAATCAACTATTGAATAGTGTCAAAATTGACATAAAATAGTTCTTAAAACAAATATTATATTATTAATTGATATTAAATTCCTAAAAATCTAAGGTTCGGCCAAGAGACTTATATTATGATAGGTTAATCATTAATGGACCACTTGGGGGTCTCTTGGATGTATATAGTATGTTTATTAACCATATTATATAAAAATACAAAGAGACATTGTAAAAGTGAAACTAATTAACTTTGAGTTAATACTTAAAGATAAGGTTAATATAAGTACCCAAACCTGTCTAAATTCTATTGGATGAGTTGTTTTCGACCTATCCCCACCTCATACTTTTAATAGTCAACTTTGGAGCCTTTGGAAACCGAATATGAATTTATTATAAATTAATATTTCTAGCTTTTCCAAAGGTGCCCCTCACCCCTCTTATAAAAGGGCACTCCTCCTTCTCATTTCATCACACCTCTCAAGCCACTTGGCTCGTCCAAACTCTGCCCAACTAAGCTCCCCACATCCCTCTCCTCCTCCTTGAAGCTTCCCCTTAGGCAGAAAGCATTTCAAGAAGTCCTTTGGTTCCAACCAAAGTGAGTTACCTAAATTAAAGGTAACAATTTCTCTTAAAGTATTTTCATTTATTTTGCTTCTCCAACCACCAAAATCTTTTTATTTCCTTTCTTTTGTAACAACACCAGTATCCTCAATATACTAGGATGTTGTTATAAGAAGGATTCAAACTACACATTCACACAACTCCATCTAATGGATGATGAACATAATGTTTCTGTGGATGGCAAACTAACGCCTCACGAAACGATGATTGTTCAAATACATCTTACCGCCTCTCATGGTGGCCATTAGGATGGCACTGTAATTAAATATGATATTAATGATATATATTTTATATATAAGATTCTGTAATTCCATTTTATTTCATACCATTATTCGTTTCATGTTGTATATACATACGATAATTTCATTTGAGGAAGTGCGGACTACCGCCCCCTTAAAATGATATGACTCGTTCATACCACACATGGAACGTATAAAGGATGGTGTAAATGAACTTAAGTAACATATATAAAATAATATATTATACTGGAATAGTAATATACCTATGTATAATTTGGATTCGATTCTTTTAAAATAAAAATTAAATGGAAGTAGCGTTCGTGCGTACGTACGGACTACCGTCTCCACGAACGCGATGAGATTCATTCTCCATCGTATAATTTGATGATTTAAAAATGATGTTTAAGAACTTGATACCATTCTGGATATGAATAATATACATCCCATTAATAACGAATATGTCTCACATAACAAAGAATATAAAGTAAAATGAACCCGTTAACACCCGAAATGACGATAATTCTAAAATATTATTAACAAATCAATGATAAAAGATCATATATGAAATCATATTAAAGTAAATGATTCTTTTATTATTCAATAACAATTATTTCACCATTATACAGGAGGTAAACCTACCATCGACCAAGGAAAAAGTACAATGTAAGGGATTTTCTTATCTCACTTTTAATTCCGTGAGAATTCCATTGATCACCACTTAATTATTTAATGTGGTGTATGTGTACTGCCCATGATTGTATTCATTGTGTAATATACTTTAATTTATGGGTATTTACATCATCATGGTATGATACTTCTTTCATGGGTGTATGTTTCGTATGTTACCTAATCGATAAGGGAATTTGAGATTTCAATTCCCACTCATTTGGCTTTACGCATATTTCATTGATTATATTACTCCATGATTATGTGTGGAATCACTATTCATTTGATTATGTCATAATTTCCACTCCCCTTCCTGTGGATATAAGTTTGATACACATAATCACTCATTGGTAATTCTCAAGTCATTGATATGAATTTGATAAGAGTAATTTTTAACTCATTCACCATTTGTTGAGTTAAGCATCCAATTCGTTGGTGTTGTTTTTACAAGAATATGTGTGAATATCCTTTGATTGTTTTACACTGAATATCCAATCGTATTTAGTGTATTTATATTTGTCACACATAATTATGTCGTTGATTTATCCTTAACCTAAGGATATAGCCTTTATGAGAAATTTCATCTCAATTTACATTCCATTGAGACTTCTTTGTTGATATACACCAAATCACTTTTATGTGGTGTATATAATGTACTTTGAAGTAGTATATCATGAATCCCTTTATTCTCATGATATTACAAAGTTCTGATTACCTTAATTATTTGTATTCAATTGTCTCTCTTTTGGTTAGAATCTCTAACTAAAATACCATTTTTAAATGTTTTAAAGACTTATTCATATAAATCTTTCTCATTAATGTCCATGTTTTAAAAATGGTTTCAAGGATTTATTTATATGGACATTAATGTTTAGAAATTAAAACTCCTTTTAAAAAAGTTTCAAAGTGGTATGGGACACTTTGATTCAAAAATCTATTTTTAAATGGCTTCTTGACAAATAGTGTGACTTTTAAATGATTTCAAGAAAAAGGGGGATATTTCTCTCAAATAGTTTTGATGATTAATTTCATCTATGTCAACATCCTTCATTATTCTTGATTGAGGTTAATGTGATACAATACAATCTTCCATATTGTATCGAATGAGTTATGTTTGACTATGGATGTGCTATTTTTATACCATTCATGGTTTGTGGTTAAAGTATTGACATTTCGTATGCTAGTTTTAATATGAATGTTTATGTTATGTTTAAACCTGTTCATATGAGGAATGCATTGGACTTAATAAGTGACGGGTGGAGCCCGCTATAGCTCCTCGATGCATCGGTAGGTCTCATGAGACAAACTAGTGTCTTGGCACAAGGCCTTGGCAAAATCTTATTTGTAGTCTTGGCACGGGGCCTTGGCTATGTGGTTATGATAGTCTGGCATTATGCATTCCATCATTATGAAAGTGGTTATTGATATTGCATGTGATCATTCGACTAGTAGAATATCCATGTGAGTAAGTAAATGGAATTATTTCATTTTACCTTCGCCATTTTATGCTGATGTTTAAATTTAAAAGGCTTTTGTTTTAGTTATAAATTGCCTTAAGTGTTTATGCTTATTTATGAAAGCTTCTGCTATAATGTTATCCATACTGAGCATCCGAGCTCACCCCTTTCAATGTTTTATTTTTCCCAGGATTATGAAGAAGTAATTTATGAATGACCTGCAGGGATAGTATGAGGGGATATGAAGACAAGATGTTTTTTTTATGATGTAATGTAAAAATTTATGGATGTATCTAGTTATTCCAAGGCTACTAAACTAATCGGTCTTTCGAGACTTGATCTTTCTCATGATCATGCCAATGTTATGTAATTAATGCACCGACTTTGGGTAGCTGGGGTCGGGGCGTTACAGTTGGTATCAGAGGAAGTTTAGTACAAACCTTGGTAGCTAGATTTATATAAACTCTGATTAGAGCACGTAGACCTAAGATGAACTTTGAGGATTAGTATAAAAGAACTTCCTAGAATTTTGTTATTGTAGAGATTTTGTGAGTTTTCCGAGCAATACATCCCTGTCTGGATACGAGCAGGTAGAGGTGGCTCTGGCACAGATGTACCTAGGGGTAAAACCCGAAAACACCGCTTTGAGCTAGACTCGAACGGGAACTGGTGCACGACAACGGGCCTTGCTGCACTCTTGGTTACGACACTCCCGGGGGATATGCTTAGGATAATTTACATTTTCTTTACAAACCGATTTAAGTAATATATACATAAGATGAGAGAAAATGACATTGGTTAATCCGAATATGTTTCAAATTGAGAATATGGTGACATTTTAATCTCTAAATGATTTTACGACTACTATTACTCACACAATGCCTTCTGGTTTTAGTCAATGGCTGGATTCCAAGGAAGTCATAGTGACTTTGAGAATGATGTACAAGTTGGGAACAGTGGTGGCAATGAGCAACAAAATGGAATGTTGATAGGTGTAAAAGATATCGTCTTTATGCCAAATCAGTTTTCCAAAAATATGATCAACAACATATATATTAACCAACTCCCAGACTCAACAAGGAAGAGAAAGGTGATAAATGATAAGATCTCCAGCAATGGAGACCATGGAGAAAAGAAACCTCAATTTTCATCATGCAGGAATTGTGGAAAGAGACACCCAGGAAAGTGTCTCAATGGGACAACGAAATGTTTTACGTGCGGGAAGGAAGGACATAAAGTGAAGAATTGCCGATGAAAAATGAAGAGTACTATGGAAGAAGATAAAAATGGTCCCAAGAGTCCATTTACAGTCATTTGTCGTAAATGTAGGGGACCTGGCCATTACCCGAGTGAATGTCCTATTTTATAGGATATTTTCTTGGTCAAAGAAGAAGCTATGTGGAAATAAATGGCTGGAGAAAAATTTAAAAAGTATTAGCACTCCTTGTTGATGGGTTTGCTTTGGAATAATTTTCTCTTGTATTTGTAACCCCGCAGTTTGCCATGTGAGAATGATATTTGAGGAAGAATTGTCTCTTCTCTTGTGGATATAGGTATAAATAACCATTTGGTTTTGTATGATCATTGGGGTTTGAGAAAATGATAAGTTATTATAATTTGGGATGAAAATGCAAAGTATGATATAACATTTGTGGTTAAATTATGTTATTTTGAGGAATTTATCTCATTTTGGTAATATTATAAAATATAGTTTTTGAAAAAGGACAACACATAGACCGTGTGACAACCCATCGCGTCGGACAAAGCCGTGGGAATCGAACCCACAACCAAAGTGCGATTGAGATTTATCGCCTACCACTGGACTACGTGAAGTCCCTGGTTAGTGTGACTATTTTTTTTTGTTAAATGATTTTATTGATCAATAATAAGATGATTTGGGTTCTTATGTCTTATCAAATGAATACCCTTGGTATAGGAAAATGATTTGGTGATTAAGTGATAAATGTTATTTTGGAAGATGTTCGTTTTGTTAGGAACACTATATGCCCAAGGAAAATAGAATACAATGAGGTTTCATTTGTAGAGTAATGGTGGATTTTTATCTACATTTTTATTGTTGATTTATAGTGATTTGGGTTATTTATGGAAATGATTAACCTATAACAGAGAATATGTGATGATTACTTTTAAGTATGTGACTTTAAGAGTATTTGATGTAATTTGGAGATACAATGTAACATGGGAGACTACATAATCAAATTCTTCTATGTTTTGGGTTTCAATATTAGTTTGGATTATATTAAAGGATATTAAGGACAATTGGTTATTGAATGGTATCTATTTAACTTTGGGGTATTGTTGGTTTAATTTTAGAAATTAAGATTAGTGCATATTTATCTCAATGAATATCCTTTTGGGGGATCATTAGATCATTCAGTAACCATTTTGGTTTTGATTAATATATGGTTTATCCTGCATGGATCATGTGATTCTATAGAAGTTTATTCTAGCTCTTCCAGTGTGACCAAGTCTTCTTGAATACTCATCGTTTTAAAAAAAATTGAGTTAGTGGTGGAAATTTATTAAAGAATGAAAATCTACTTAAAATTTAAGTATATCTCATAATGTTCTTAGCCAATCTCATAAATAAATTCCCCAACATTAATAAAAGAAACATAGAACAAAAATGTTGTCCTAGATGGTACCTTAAATCATCACAAATTTATGGCTTTTGGATTTTTGGCCTTTTCATAGCCATGTTCTCTACCACTCTCCATCAGATAATTGATGGTTAGATTTCTCCTCCATATCCATTTTTTCCTTCATGGAACCCTAGTATGTGTTATTTTCGGCAATCTTCATACTTTCGACTCTTTATTTTAAATAGAGGCCTCATTAATTCATTTTTCGATGTGGGATTTCAACTAAGATATTTTGAAACGTCAAAAATGTGTTATCCTAATACCCTATGTTTTGTTGAACCGATGGTATTTCAAATCATCATAGATTGATGATTATAAGGACCTCAATTTTACACTTGTTTGTGATTGATGACCTCAATCACCACCTATAAATATTTACGTTTTTCCTCCAATTATATGTCTCTAGTTGCCACCAATGTTCTCCTAATCGAGATCATAATTTGGTGGTGACCCTTTGATTTCTCTTTTTCTCATATTAAGACTAAATTTTAGTAACCCAATTTCCGATGTGGGTTTTCCCACAAATATATTATCTATTTTCAACCTTTTTTTTCGAAGAACAATTTCAAATTGTGAGGACGCAATTTATTGAAGGAGGGGAGAATGTAACACCCCAAGATTTCATAGTGTGTTATTTCTTCAAAATAATTCAATAACTTTCACTACATGCAACACCATGTTCAAGCACACCATGACTTACCAAACAAGCCGTTAAAAAGAGGTTATGAATAGTATTAGATAAATTTTAATGTTTATATAATCCTTATAATTTTAGAATCCATATTATGAGTTTCTTAGATATAATGCAAGAACAAATTCATTTTCAGTATTGCACTTTTATCAACTTTAATAGTGAACCCTTTTTAAATACTATATTTTAAACTTTTTGACTAAATGGGGACATCAAAAATTTAAAATGAAACATCCCAAGCTTCCATGGTACGCTTTCTTTGAATAATACAGTAGCGTGTGTTGTACGCAACCTTGAGTTCTAACACACACCACAACCAATCAAACTAGCCGTTATGAATATTAATACCTAATTTTTGAAATTATATATATTTTATATTTAAAAATGGACTTCATTTTTGGATTCGGAATATCGAAATTATCCTAGGGTGAAATTTTGGTACTTTTCGGATAACTTTTATATTTTGATGAATAGTGAAAATTACTAAATTTTAATTAAAAACAACTTTTTTAATCAAAATAATTAATAGTGATAAATTATGAATTTGAGTGGTTTTAAAGTATATTTAGAATATATTTTTACCATTTAATATAATGTTGGTCATTGGACATAATTTTACAATTAAACCGAACATAAACGAGTGTCAATCTTTTGATAGTTATTATCTCTTAAAAACACGCTTTTTGTTTTGACAGCGGGATTTAATTTTAAATTAATTTCTGCCACTTCTGTGTTTTGAATTTAGGAAAATGGATTCTATATTTGGAATCAGGGTGTTAAAATTGTGTAAATAGGTAACTTTTATTTTTAGACATTTTGAATAATTACTGCGGTAAATATTTTATTTACCATGGTTAAGGGTAAATCCGGTAAATAAGGGTTTAAAAAAATAATATTATAATAATACTAAATTGCCCTAAAACGTGTCTTAACCCTATTGGTTGATACATGGTCGACCATGGGAATCTTTGGGTCTATTTTGGGACCCCATGGATCCACTTGTAAGTGATAATGACACTTTATTTTAATTTAGTTAAAATGAATACAAAAATGACACAAGCATATATCTTTTAGAACAAAAATTGTTACATAGGGTTATATATGTTGGATTTTAGATTATAAATATTCATTAGAAAGCTAAAAAGATTTTCTACATAAGGATATTTTATTTATAATTTTTAGACATTAAATAATTTATTTTATTTATGACACAATGATGATGCAGTAATTACTATAATAGTGAAAAATTAAAATAATTGATATTATAAATACCCAAATAAATATAATATGAAACTTTTAATGAATTAAACTAATTTTCTAGGATAATATGATATATTAGGATTGATTTAAATGACTTTGTTCGAAGTAATCAATCTGTTATGAGTTTCACAAAAATCAACTATTGAATAGTGTCAAAATTGACATAAAAGAGTTCTTAAAACAAATATTATATTATTAATTGATATTAAATTCTTAAAAATCTAAGGATCGGCCAAGAGACTTATATTATGATAGGTTAATCATTAATGGACCACTTGGGGGTCTCTTGGATGTATATAGTAAGTTTATTAACCATATTATATAAAAATACAAAGAGACATTGTAAAAGTGAAACTAATTAACTTTGAGTTAATACTTAAAGATAAGGTTAATATAAGTACCCAAACCTGTCTAAATTCTATTGGATGAGTTGTTTTCGACCTATCCCCACCTCATCCTTTGAATAGTCAACTTTGGAGCCTTTGGAAACCGAATATGAATTTATTATAAATTAATATTTCTAGCTTTTCCAAAGGTGCCCCTCACCCCTCTTATAAAAGGGCACTCCTCCTTCTCATTTCATCACACCTCTCAAGCCACTTGGCTCGTCCAAAATCTGCCCAACTAAGCTCCCCACATCCCTCTCCTCCTCCTTGAAGCTTCCCCTTAGGCAGAAAGCATTTCAAGAAGTCCTTTGGTTCCAACCAAAGTGAGTTACCTAAATTAAAGGTAACAATTTCTCTTAAAGTATTTTCATTTATTTTGCTTCTCCAACCACCAAAATCTTTTTATTTCCTTTCTTTTGTAACAACACCAGTATCCTCAATATACTAGGATGTTGTTATAAGAAGGATTCAAACTACACATTCACACAACTCCATCTAATGGATGATGAACATAATGTTTCTGTGGATGGCAAACTAACGCCTCACGAAACGATGATTGTTCAAATACATCTTACCGCCTCTCATGGTGGCCATAAGGATGGCACTGTAATTAAATATGATATTAATGATATATATTTTATATATAAGCTTCTGTAATTCCATTTTATTTCATACCATTATTCGTTTCATGTTGTATATACATACGATAATTTAATTTGAGGAAGTGCGGACTACCGCCCCCTTAAAATGATATGACTCGTTCATACCACACATGGAACGTATAAAGGATGGTGTAAATGAACTTAAGTAACATATATAAAATAATATATTATACTGGAATAGTAATATACCTATGTATAATTTGGATTCGATTCTTTTAAAATAAAAATTAAATGGAAGTAGCGTTCGTGCGTACGTACGGACTATCGTCTCCACGAACGCGATGAGATTCATTCTCCATCGTATAATTTGATGATTTAAAAATGATGTTTAAGAACTTGATACCATTCTGGATATGAATAATATACATCCCATTAATAACGAATATGTCTCACATAACAAAGAATATAAAGTAAAATGAACCCGTTAACACCCGAAATGACGATAATTCTAAAATATTATTAACAAATCAATGATAAAAGATCATATATGATATCATATTAAAGTAAATGATTCTTTTATTATTCAATAACAATTATTTCACCATTATACAGGAGGTAAACCTACCATCGACCAAGGAAAAAGTACAATGTAAGGGATTTTCTTATCTCACTTTTAATTCCGTGAGAATTCCATTGATCACCACTTAATTATTGCATGTGGTGTATGTGTACTGCCCATGATTGTATTCATTGTGTAATATACTTTAATTTATGGGTATTTACATCATCATGGTATGATACTTCTTTCATGGGTGTATGTTTCGTATGTTACCTAATCGATAAGGGAATTTGAGATTTCAATTCCCACTCATTTGGCTTTACGCATATTTCATTGATTATATTACTCCATGATTATGTGTGGAATCACTATTCATTTGATTATGTCATAATTTCCACTCCCCTTCCTATGGATATAAGTTTGATACACATAATCACTCATTGGTAATTCTCAAGTCATTGATATGAATTTGATAAGAGTAATTTTTAACTCATTCACCATTTGTTGAGTTAAGCATCCAATTCGTTGGTGTTGTTTTTACAAGAATATGTGTGAATATCCTTTGATTGTTTTACACTGAATATCCAATCGTATTTAGTGTATTTATATTTGTCACACATAATTATGTCGTTGATTTATCCTTAACCTAAGGATATAGCCTTTATGAGAAATTTCATCTCAATTTACATTCCATTGAGACTTATTTGTTGATATACACCAAATCACTTTTATGTGGTGTATATAATGTACTTTGAAGTAGTATATCATGAATCCCATTATTCTCATGATATTACAAAGTTCTGATTACCTTAATTATTTGTATTCAATTGTCTCTCTTTTGGTTAGAATCTCTAACTAAAATACCATTTTTAAATGTTTTAAAGACTTATTCATATAAATCTTTCTCATTAATGTCCATGTTTTAAAAATGGTTTCAAGGATTTATTTATATGGACATTAAAGTTTAGAAATTAAAACTCCTTTTAAAAAAGTTTCAAAGTGGTATGGGACACTTTGATTCAAAAATCTATTTTTAAATGGCTTCTTGACAAATAGTGTGACTTTTAAATGATTTCAAGAAAAAGGGGGATATTTCTCTCAAATAGTTTTGATGATTAATTTCATCTATGTCAACATCCTTCATTATTCTTGATTGAGGTTAATGTGATACAATACAATCTTCCATATTGTATCGAATGAGTTATGTTTGACTATGGATGTGCTATTTTTATACCATTCATGGTTTGTGGTTAAAGTATTGACATTTCGTATGCTAGTTTTAATATGAATGTTTATGTTATGTTTAAACCTGTTCATATGAGGAATGCATTGGACTTAATAAGTGACGGGTGGAGCCCGCTATAGCTCCTCGATGCATCGGTAGGTCTCATGAGACAAACTAGTGTCTTGGCACAAGGCCTTGGCAAAATCTTATTTTTAGTCTTGGCACGGGGCCTTGGCTATGTGGTTATGATAGTCTGGCATTATGCATTCCATCATTATGAAAGTGGTTATTGATATTGCATGTGATCATTCGACTAGTAGAATATCCATGTGAGTAAGTAAATGGCATTATTTCATTTTACCTTCGCCATTTTATGCTGATGTTTAAATTTAAAAGGCTTTTGTTTTAGTTATAAATTGCCTTAAGTGTTTATGCTTATTTATGAAAGCTTCTGCTATAATGTTATCCTTACTGAGCATCCGAGCTCACCCCTTTCAATGTTTTATTTTTCCCAGGATTATGAAGAAGTAATTTATGAATGACCTGCAGGGATAGTATGAGGGGATATGAAGACAAGATGTTTTTTTATGATGTAATGTAAAAATTTATGGATGTATCTAGTTATTCCAAGGCTACTAAACTAATCGGTCTTTCGAGACTTGATCTTTCTCATGATCATGCCAATGTTATGTAATTAATGCACCGACTTTGGGTAGCTGGGGTCGGGGCGTTACAGTTGGTATCAGAGGAAGTTTAGTACAAACCTTGGTAGCTAGATTTATATAAACTCTGATTAGAGCACGTAGACCTAAGATGAACTTTGAGGATTAGTATAAAAGAACTTCCTAGAATTTTGTTATTGTAGAGATTTTGTGAGTTTTCCGAGCAATACATCCCTGTCTGGATACGAGCAGGTAGAGGTGGCTCTGGCACAGATGTACCTAGGGGTAAAACCCGAAAACACCGCTTTGAGCTAGACTCGAACGGGAACTGGTGCACGACAACGGGCCTTGCTGCACTCTTGGTTACGACACTCCCGGGGGATATGCTTAGGATAATTTACATTTTCTTTACAAACCGATTTAAGTAATATATACATAAGATGAGAGAAAATGACCTTGGTTAATCCGAATATGTTTCAAATTGAGAATATGGTGACATTTTAATCTCTAAATGATTTTACGACTACTATTACTCACACAATGCCTTCTGGTTTTAGTCAATGGCTGGATTCCAAGGAAGTCATAGTGACTTTGAGAATGATGTACAAGTTGGGAACAGTGGTGGCAATGAGCAACAAAATGGAATGTTGATAGGCGTAAAAGATATCGTCTTTATGCCAAATCAGTTTTCCAAAAATATGATCAACAACATATATATTAACCAACTCCCAGACTCAACAAGGAAGAGAAAGGTGATAAATGATAAGATCTCCAGCAATGGAGACCATGGAGAAAAGAAACCTCAATTTTCATCATGCAGGAATTGTGGAAAGAGACACCCAGGAAAGTGTCTCAATGGGACAACGAAATGTTTTACGTGCGGGAAGGAAGGACATAAAGTGAAGAATTGCCGATGAAAAATGAAGAGTACTATGGAAGAAGATAAAAATGGTCCCAAGAGTCCATTTACAGTCATTTGTCGTAAATGTAGGGGACCTGGCCATTACCCGAGTGAATGTCCTATTTTATAGGATATTTTCTTGGTCAAAGAAGAAGCTATGTGGAAATAAATGGCTGGAGAAAAATTTAAAAAGTATTAGCACTCCTTGTTGATGGGTTTGCTTTGGAATAATTTTCTCTTGTATTTGTAACCCCGCAGTTTGCCATGTGAGAATGATATTTGAGGAAGAATTGTCTCTTCTCTTGTGGATATAGGTATAAATAACCATTTGGTTTTGTATGATCATTGGGGTTTGAGAAAATGATAAGTTATTATAATTTGGGATGAAAATGCAAAGTATGATATAACATTTGTGGTTAAATTATGTTATTTTGAGGAATTTATCTCATTTTGGTAATATTATAAAATATAGTTTTTGAAAAAGGACAACACGTAGACCGTGTGACAACCCATCGCGTCGGACAAAGCCGTGGGAATCGAACCCACAACCAAAGTGCGATTGGGATTTATCGCCTACCACTGGACTACGTGAAGTCCCTGGTTAGTGTGACTATTTTTTTTTGTTAAATGATTTTATTGATCAATAATAAGATGATTTGGGTTCTTATGTCTTATCAAATGAATACCCTTGGTATAGGAAAATGATTTGGTGATTAAGTGATAAATGTTATTTTGGAAGATGTTCGTTTTGTTAGGAACACTATATGCCCAAGGAAAATAGAATACAATGAGGTTTCATTTGTAGAGTAATGGTGGATTTTTATCTACATTTTTATTGTTGATTTATAGTGATTTGGGTTATTTATGGAAATGATTAACCTATAACAGAGAATATGTGATGATTACTTTTAAGTATGTGACTTTAAGAGTATTTGATGTAATTTGGAGATACAATGTAACATGGGAGACTACGTAATCAAATTCTTCTATGTTTTGGGTTTCAATATTAGTTTGGATTATATTAAAGGATTTTAAGGACAATTGGTTATTGAATGGTATCTATTTAACTTTGGGGTATTGTTGGTTTAATTTTAGAAATTAAGATTAGTGCATATTTATCTCAATGAATATCCTTTTGGGGGATCATTAGATCATTCACTAACCATTTTGGTTTTGATTAATATATGGTTTATCCTGCATGGATCATGTGATTCTATAGAAGTTTATTCTAGCTCTTCCAGTGTGACCAAGTCTTCTTGAATACTCATCGTTTAAAAAAAAATTGAGTTAGTGGTGGAAATTTATTAAAGAATGAAAATCTACTTAAAATTTAAGTATATCTCATAATGTTCTTTGCCAATCTCATAAATAAATTCCCCAACATTAATAAAAGAAACATAGAACAAAAATGTTGTCCTAGATGGTACCTTAAATCATCACAAATTTATGGCTTTGGGATTTTTGGCCTTTTCATAGCCATGTTCTCTACCACTCTCCATCAGATAATTGATGGTTAGATTTCTCCTCCATATCCATATTTTCCTTCATGGAACCCTAGTATGTGTTATTTTCGGTAATCTTCATACTTTCGACTCTTTATTTTAAATAGAGGCCTCATTAATTCATTTTTCGATGTGGGATTTCAACTAAGATATTTTGAAACGTCAAAAATGTGTTATCCTAATACCCTCTGTTTTGTTGAACCGATGGTATTTCAAATCATCATAGATTGATGATTATAAGGACCTCAATTTTACACTTGTTTGTGATTGATGACCTCAATCACCACCTATAAATATTTACGTTTTTCCTCCAATTATATGTCTCTAGTTGCCACCAATGTTCTCCTAATCGAGATCATAATTTGGTGGTGACCCTTTGATTTCTCTTTTTCTCATATTAAGACTAAATTTTAGTAACCCAATTTCCGATGTGGGTTTTCCCACAAATATATTATCTATTTTCAACCTTTTTTTTCGAAGAACAATTTCAAATTGTGAGGACGCAATTTATTGAAGGAGGGGAGAATGTAACACCCCAAGATTTCATAGTGTGTTATTTCTTCAAAATAATTCAATAACTTTCACTACATGCAACACCATGTTCAAGCACACCATGACTTACCAAACAAGCCGTTAAAAAGAGGTTATGAATAGTATTAGATAAATTTTAATGTTTATATAATCCTTATAATTTTAGAATCCATATTATGAGTTTCTTAGATATAATGCAAGAACAAATTCATTTTCAGTATTGCACTTTTATCAACTTTAATAGTGAACCCTTTTTAAATACTATATTTTAAACTTTTTGACTAAATGGGGACATCAAAAATTTAAAATGAAACATCCCAAGCTTCCATGGTACGCTTTCTTTGAATAATACAGTAGCGTGTGTTGTACGCAACCTTGAGTTTTAACACACACCACAACCAATCAAAATAGCCGTTATGAATAGTAATACCTAATTTTTGAAATTATATATATTTTATATTTAAAAATGGACTTCATTTTTGGATTCGGAATATCGAAATTATCCTAGGGTGAAATTTTGGTACTTTTCGGATAACTTTTATATTTTGATGAATAGTGAAAATTACTAAATTTTAATTAAAAACAACTTTTTTAATCAAAATAATTAATAGTGATAAATTATGAATTTGAGTGGTTTTAAAGTATATTTAGAATATATTTTTACCATTTAATATAATGTTGGTCATTGGACATAATTTTACAATTAAACCGAACATAAACGAGTGTCAATCTTTTGATAGTTATTATCTCTTAAAAACACGCTTTTTGTTTTGACAGCGGGATTTAATTTTAAATTAAATTCTGCCACTTCTGTGTTTTGAATTTAGGAAAATGGATTCCATATTTGGAATCTGGATGTTAAAATTGTGTAAATAGGTAACTTTTATTTTTAGACATTTTGAATAATTACTGCGGTAAATATTTTATTTACCATGGTTAAGGGTAAATCCGGTAAATAAGGGTTAAAAAAAATAATATTATAATAATACTAAATTACCCTAAAACGTGTCTTAACCCTATTGGTTGATACATGGTCGACCATGGGAATCTTTGGGTCTATTTTGGGACCCCATGGATCCACTTGTAAGTGATAATGACACTTTATTTTAATTTAGTTAAAATGAATACAAAAATGACACAAGCATATATCTTTTAGAACAAAAATTGTTACATAGGGTTATATATGTTGGATTTTAGATTATAAATATTCATTAGAAAGATAAAAAGATTTTCTACATAATGATATTTTATTTATAATTTTTAGACATTAAATAATTTATTTTATTTATGACACAATGATGATGCAGTAATTACTATAATAGTGAAAAATTAAAATAATTGATATTATAAATACCCAAATAAATAAAATATGAAACTTTTAATGAATTAAACTAATTTTCTAGGATAATATGATATATTAGGATTGATTTAAATGACTTTGTTCTAAGTAATCAATCTGTTATGAGTTTCACAAAAATCAACTATTGAATAGTGTCAAAATTGACATAAAAGAGTTCTTAAAACAAATATTATATTATTAATTGATATTAAATTCCTAAAAATCTAAGGATCGGCCAAGAGACTTATATTATGATAGGTTAATCATTAATGGACCACTTGGGGGTCTCTTGGATGTATATAGTAAGTTTATTAACCATATTATATAAAAATACAAAGAGACATTGTAAAAGTGAAACTAATTAACTTTGAGTTAATACTTAAAGATAAGGTTAATATAAGTACCCAAACCTGTCTAAATTCTATTGGATGAGTTGTTTTCGACCTATCCCCACCTCATCCTTTGAATAGTCAACTTTGGAGCCTTTGGAAACCGATTATGAATTTATTATAAATTAATATTTCTAGCTTTTCCAAAGGTGCCCCTCACCCCTCTTATAAAAGGGCACTCCTCCTTCTCATTTCATCACACCTCTCAAGCCACTTGGCTCGTCCAAACTCTGCCCAACTAAGCTCCCCACATCCCTCTCCTCCTCCTTGAAGCTTCCCCTTAGGCAGAAAGCATTTCAAGAAGTCCTTTGGTTCCAACCAAAGTGAGTTACCTAAATTAAAGGTAACAATTTCTCTTAAAGTATTTTCATTTATTTTGCTTCTCCAACCACCAAAATCTTTTTATTTCCTTTCTTTTGTAACAACACCAGTATCCTAAATATACTAGGATGTTGTTATAAGAAGGATTCAAACTACACATTCACACAACTCCATCTAATGGATGATGAACATAATGTTTCTGTGGATGGCAAACTAACGCCTCACGAAACGATGATTGTTCAAATACATCTTACCGCCTCTCATGGTGGCCATTAGGATGGCACTGTAATTAAATATGATATTAATGATATATATTTTATATATAAGCTTCTGTAATTCCATTTTATTTCATACCATTATTTGTTTCATGTTGTATATACATACGATAATTTCATTTGAGGAAGTGCGGACTACCGCCCCCTTAAAATGATATGACTCGTTCATACCACACATGGAACGTATAAAGGATGGTGTAAATGAACTTAAGTAACATATATAAAATAATATATTATACTGGAATAGTAATATACCTATGTATAATTTGGATTCGATTCTTTTAAAATAAAAATTAAATGGAAGTAGCGTTCGTGCGTACGTACGGACTACCGTCTCCACGAACGCGATGAGATTCATTCTCCATCGTATAATTTGATGATTTAAAAATGATGTTTAAGAACTTGATACCATTCTGGATATGAATAATATACATCCCATTAATAACGAATATGTCTCACATAACAAAGAATATAAAGTAAAATGAACCCGTTAACACCCGAAATGACGATAATTCTAAAATATTATTAACAAATCAATGATAAAAGATCATATATGATATCATATTAAAGTAAATGATTCTTTTATTATTCAATAACAATTATTTCACCATTATACAGGAGGTAAACCTACCATCGACCAAGGAAAAAGTACAATGTAAGGGATTTTCTTATCTCACTTTTAATTCCGTGAGAATTCCATTGATCACCACTTAATTATTGCATGTGGTGTATGTGTACTGCCCATGATTGTATTCATTGTGTAATATACTTTAATTTATGGGTATTTACATCATCATGGTATGATACTTCTTTCATGGGTGTATGTTTCGTATGTTACCTAATCGATAAGGGAATTTGAGATTTCAATTCCCACTCATTTGGCTTTACGCATATTTCATTGATTATATTACTCCATGATTATGTGTGGAATCACTATTCATTTGATTATGTCATAATTTCCACTCCCCTTCCTGTGGATATAAGTTTGATACACATAATCACTCATTGGTAATTCTCAAGTCATTGATATGAATTTGATAAGAGTAATTTTTAACTCATTCACCATTTGTTGAGTTAAGCATCCAATTCGTTGGTGTTGTTTTTACAAGAATATGTGTGAATATCCTTTGATTGTTTTACACTGAATATCCAATCGTATTTAGTGTATTTATATTTGTCACACATAATTATGTCGTTGATTTATCCTTAACCTAAGGATATAGCCTTTATGAGAAATTTCATCTCAATTTACATTCCATTGAGACTTATTTGTTGATATACACCAAATCACTTTTATGTGGTGTATATAATGTACTTTGAAGTAGTATATCATGAATCCCTTTATTCTCATGATATTACAACGTTCTGATTACCTTAATTATTTGTATTCAATTGTCTCTCTTTTGGTTAGAATCTCTAACTAAAATACCATTTTTAAATGTTTTAAAGACTTATTCATATAAATCTTCCTCATTAATGTCCATGTTTTAAAAATGGTTTCAAGGATTTATTTATATGGACATTAAAGTTTAGAAATTAAAACTCCTTTTAAAAAAGTTTCAAAGTGGTATGGGACACTTTGATTCAAAAATCTATTTTTAAATGGCTTCTTGACAAATAGTGTGACTTTTAAATGATTTCAAGAAAAAGGGGGATATTTCTCTCAAATAGTTTTGATGATTAATTTCATCTATGTCAACATCCTTCATTATTCTTGATTGAGGTTAATGTGATACAATACAATCTTCCATATTGTATCGAATGAGTTATGTTTGACTATGGATGTGCTATTTTTATACCATTCATGGTTTGTGGTTAAAGTATTGACATTTCGTATGCTAGTTTTAATATGAATGTTTATGTTATGTTTAAACCTGTTCATATGAGGAATGCATTGGACTTAATAAGTGACGGGTGGAGCCCGCTATAGCTCCTCGATGCATCGGTAGGTCTCATGAGACAAACTAGTGTCTTGGCACAAGGCCTTGGCAAAATCTTATTTGTAGTCTTGGCACGGGGCCTTGGCTATGTGGTTATGATAGTCTGGCATTATGCATTCCATCATTATGAAAGTGGTTATTGATATTGCATGTGATCATTCGACTAGTAGAATATCCATGTGAGTAAGTAAATGGCATTATTTCATTTTACCTTCGCCATTTTATGCTGATGTTTAAATTTAAAAGGCTTTTGTTTTAGTTATAAATTGCCTTAAGTGTTTATGCTTATTTATGAAAGCTTCTGCTATAATGTTATCCTTACTGAGCATCCGAGCTCACCCCTTTCAATGTTTTATTTTTCCCAGGATTATGAAGAAGTAATTTATGAATGACCTGCAGGGATAGTATGAGGGGATATGAAGACAAGATGTTTTTTTTATGATGTAATGTAAAAATTTATGGATGTATCTAGTTATTCCAGGGCTACTAAACTAATCGGTCTTTCGAGACTTGATCTTTCTCATGATCATGCCAATGTTATGTAATTAATGCACCGACTTTGGGTAGCTGGGGTCGGGGCGTTACACCCCCTCTCTCGTCCGCCGCACAACAACACCCTCCTCTAGCTTTTTCCTTCCCTCCCGTCGTCGACCCGCGCTCGCACATCTTCCCTCTCCATCCACATTTTCCCAGCGCCGCTTTGGCCCTCCATCGCGTCAGGCCCTCGCACCGTGCTCCTGCGGGTCTACTTCACCTGCGGCCCTCGCCTCATGCCCCCTCCGACTCTCTCAACACCCCCTCTTCCTATCAAGTCGGTGGATGGCTACCTCGGTGCCCTCCTATATGCCCATTCGGCCTCTATGGCCTTCCTAGCCCATGTGCGCCCTATTTTTTTCTGGTAGCCTAAACCCCTTTCTCCATGCGCTTTTACCGGAAAACCAGAACCCTCTCTTTGAGGATATTCTGACACAAACCTAAAACCCCATAAAGTATCCCTCCTTCAGTGCATTTCTTTATTTTTGTTGTTTTCTTCAATTTCACTAAACTTTGACATCTCGGTTTGTGTTTCACACTTTTTTCACAATGTCTAGAGTATACGATTGACATATGGAGACCCATTGGTCCATGTTCTGCCATTTTTCACCAAAGGCTAAGTGGATGGACTCTCATCCCTATGCCGCTGATGTTTCCAGTAAGGTTTTCACACCTAATATTTTATTTTGCTTAATCCAATTTAGGGTATTTTGATTATGCGAGCCCCGAGTACCTCTATGGTCGTGTGTTGGATCTAGTTGCACTGAAATTTGGGTGTTGGGAATTGTTACAGGGCATTGGGATCACTTCCAGGTGTGCACAAGCATTTTTCCCAGGTATGACTATATATATATATATATATATATATATATATTTATATATTTATATATGCCTTCAAAGTGTGTGTTCCCCCATGGGGTGGGGAACACGTGAATCAGTTTAAAGATGCGTATATATATATATATATATATATATATATATGGAAATGTGTACGCATGTGAAAGCGAGGTGTTGCTTGAGTTAGAACGTTTTGACTGGACTTTCTTGAGGTAGGCAAATCCATGCATTTAATTTTCATTTCTTGTCCTTAATGCGTGAGGTTTTCGTTATATTTTTATCTTACTATGCATCTTCCTAGTTCCTCTTTAAATATTATTGTGGTGTTCTAAAATTAATTGGTGTTGTTAAAGATAGGGTTTACATGAATCTTGGTTTAAGCCTTGCGTATGATGCCTTTGATGCTTGTAAATTTACGAATGTTCTTTTGAGTGAGTTTTTAAGTAAAAACTTTTCAGTGTTATTTAAAATTGTATTATAAACATTTAACTGGTTTATTAAATATTATATGTGGTGTGAATTATGTTTCATAAATATTTTTGAGGTGCGCTGGTTTTAAAAATGGATTTTTGACATGTGGGTATTTTGTTATGTTGTGAAATTTGTTATTTTAACAGTGCAAGTGCTGTAAAGTATGATTTGGTGTGGTGTGAGTTGTGTATTTCAAGCATGTTGTGGTGGTGTTTGTTCCGTTTGTTCGTTTGAATTGTTTTTAGTTTGTGTTGATGTGTTTTAGTTGTGTGGTTGTTGTAGCGTTTCAGTGAGGAAGACCTGCAATACTGCAGTCGTCGGCTTGCCTGTGTTTGTCAATCTGAGCGAGACATGACTTGCCATTGTGTTTGGACTGCATGCCGAGGTATGTTCTCATTACATTACTTTTAAAAATTTATGTTACATATATTTCATGCTGCTTGTGCCATATATATATATATGTGTGTGCTAAATATTATTGTGAAAAATAAGATTAATTAATTTAGAATGAAATTTTTTAAGTTCATTCTTTTTCTGTAAAAATGTTGTCGTTTTGTTGTTTTGAACACGCCAATTGTTCGATTAAAAATTTAATTAATTTTAATAAATATTTAATAGTATTAGATAATTAATTTTTAAAAAATTACTTGATGTAAAAAAGGGCTGTTTATTTTATACACGACGCTTGAAGTATTTTCGTGATGAGTGGGTGCACAATAGTGCAAGAATGTCCATTTGGATTTTAAACACAATTCAAGAAATTTCAAGTAGGGTTCTGGTTTTAATGATAAATGATCTCTTAGGAAGCGTGAACATGCATTTTAGTTCATTTTAAAGGGGTGATTGTGAAATGTGTTCAATGCTCGTTTGGCACTTTATGGAAAATGATTAAAATGTTTTGATGAAAACCATCCTAGGATAACTCTCCTGCCATGGTTTCAACTGGCTGATGCATGGTCGTGCTTAAATGCTCCCGGGTGATCGAGTAATGTAAAGGAAAGAGGTTGTCCCATGGAGTGGCTCGAGGAGATGAATGTTGTCATTATTAGATATATATATATATATATATATGTATGTGATTGGATGCTCGGATGACATCAGTTGGCTCACCCCCCGTTTCTAAACTATTGAGACATGGGAATCTAGAATATTGAGAGAATATTCAAAGAATGATTGTTACACTGACAGGTTATGGTACTGACCAGTGTCCCATAGTAAGTGGATATATTGGGTTTATTACTATGAGATTTTTTGTCATCCTACCTAAGAAACGATGGTCGAGCGTATAGAGAGTTTTGATTTTATCATGTGTGACATGTCAACAGAGATGATATCACATATATTAGTGTCTTCAGGATTATTCATGATCTCCTAGGTTCACCCATGTCTGTTGAATTTTCAGTTACTTGTAGTGATGATTTGGTACTTGTATGTATTTCTTAATTTACCTTTTTGTGTACTTACTCTTGTTCATTTTTGTAAATCATTTTCTTTGGAATGTGATAAATTGGTTTTGACATGTTTTCATGAAATTATTTTCAAATTAAAGTGTTTAATCCTCTTTGTACTAATTTGAAAATACAAACATCACTTTCCCTTTCTAAAAATCCATTGATGCTAATGAAATGAACCCAAATTTTGAAATGGTCAAGGGTAATGGTTCATACTTTTTTTTAAGTTAAATATTTAGAAAAAATACTTTTATAAATTTTAGTTCAAACTTGAGATGATGTTTCTTTTATTTTAAAGGTAGTGCATTGGGAATAGATATCGGGCTAGCCTACTGAGTATTAATACTAATGCCCATTGTTATTTTCTTCTTTTATTGTTTGTGGGGGCTACAGCTTGGGTGTGTTCGCCTTGGGAGATGTTTGGGTATGAGTTGGAGAGTGACCCGTGAGGTCACACAGAGATAGTTGTTGTCTCTTTCGGTTAGTTTTATTTTTTTGTCCTTTTTAGTTACTTTATTCTATTTATTTATTTTGGGCTGCTCTGTTCTTTTTGTGCTTCTTTATTTTTTTATTTTTACCTGGGGAAATCATTCCCACAACCTTTGTTGATGCCCTGGTGCCTGTCTCTAGCCCAAGAGGATCGGGAATGCCCCTCGGGCCATGTCACGGGCCGGATCGGGTGACTGCATTATAGTAAACCTGGGTTTGTTCATGACAAAAGGGGAATGATAACATGATTAAAACATTAGGAGATTATACCATTCTTAATAAATATCCTAATCAATAATAATGGACTAATTACCCATAGTTAATAACACATGAATCATAAGGTAAACACATGTATAATCCATGAGATCTTAGCATAGGAATAAGACATTGAATTTTGGCATACACATAAGCATATAAAATCCTATATCAAGGCTAAAAACCAAGACCCTCATATCATTTTATGCTTGCGAGGATCACATGTCTACATTCATTGAGTTTGGGATAACCTCCTATGTACCCTCTGGTATTAGGCTTGGGATGAACTCCCATGTACAGTATTGTTACATGCTTGGGATTACCATATGTGCACCATCTTGTTATAGGCATGAGATTCAATACTGTATAAAATCTAGTAATAGGCTTGGAATTCCCTCCCATATAACCTCTTATTACAAGATTGGGATTCCCTCTAGTATACCCTCTTGTTATGGAATTGTGATGCCCAACCATGTACCCCTTGAGCTCCTAAAACATTTTCCATTATCCAATACGTTGGAGTGAGATATAGGTACCAAATGTTAAATAATTATATCATACATAAATGTTCCAAAAAAAACTCTCATCATATCATGATAGATAAAAATATAAGGGTTTTATAAAAATAAAATCAAAATACCTGAAATGAATTGGGTATTGAAAAATTTTCATCACATCATGACATATATAAAAGAGATATGTTTCACAATCATTTCGCCATAGAATAACCCTTAATGAGAGGCATGTCATGTAATAATTTTGTCATGGTAGAGCCTTTGGAATAGAAATAGGATTCATTAATAACCTTTTAACATAAAAATTAACCATTTGTAGAATGAATATTATTTGTACCCCTGGATCATAACCCTAGTAAAACATATGTGACATTAAAATATGTTATCCTAGATAAAAAATTATTCTAATATATAATGTAAAATAATTGTTGAAGAAAATATCCATTACCATTTGAAAAATTCGTCCTAAAACATTTTACATTTAGAAAACCATTTTCTTTTAAACATAACCTTGAAAATATATAAATGATTCTTTAAAAAACGTCTCAGATAATTTGTATGACATATAAAAATTTTCAATATCCTTTTTCCTTTATAAATATCATTAAATAGTTAACAACATTTTGAAAACATTTTTAAAATTTTTTTTAACGATCACATATTTACAACTAGAGAGAGTGATAATCTTTGATTCCCTTAAAAACATTTTCATAGTTATATTAAGTTCCAAAGAGTGGGAAAATGGTAAAATTACTTTAATATTTAAGGAATAACCATATTATAAGAAACATCATTAGTATTCTTGATATATAGATCATAATACTTAATCAGTGGAAGAATAATCATAAACAATCCTAATAAGTGATGAAATTATTGGAAGAAACTATTACATCATTGGTAACATTGAATCCTAATCCCCATGAAATAATAAAATTACATATAGCTTAAAATATCATTTAATGAATGATATTCAAGACATAACAGATCAATACGGACATATATACACCTTGTAAAAGAATATAGGTGAATATCATAATATAAAATTCAATGATGGAAAATTCTGAAAAAAATATATCATACATAATCCCTAAAATGGATATGTATATTTAGTAATATATAGGTGATATCATAATATAAGTCTCTGAAGTCCTTTAACAATTTGGTAAATTTTTAACCATAACCCCACTAAAAGATATATCCTAAAATGGATTTGTAAATCACCAAAATTATCAGTATAATTTTATTAAAATATATAAATGCGATGTATGCACACCACATACAAGAAATAGGTGGTTAGAATGGTTTGTTTCTCATAAAAAATAAATGTGAAACTAGAAATCACTTTATTACATGAGTACCATTTAAATCATAATATCCATGAAATAATAACATCAATATAAACTTTTAATAAGATTAAATATTGTAAAATACTTATATTAAATTTCATACGTCAATATATACACCTCACAAAAGGAATAATTGGTGAATATAGCATATATCTAGCTGAAACAAATTGAGTTAAGAAACCCCTAACCTGATGTCTTGACATTCATCATACATGTTAAAAACATATTGTATAATAAATATAATATTACAATAAGTCTACAAAAAGACAATATTAATATATATAATAAGATATTTCATATTCTTATTCCTTTATATTTATTGTTTATAAACAATTTCACATCAAAGATATGTTTCACGTTAAAACTGCATTTGTTTTTCTTGTATGTTTTGACTCGTTATTCTTGATTACCTTATATAGATAATTTTTAAATATTTTATAAATGTAAAATTTGATATAAATATAATATATATTAGATAAATAATTATTTAAAATAATTTATAAAATATAGAAATATGAAATGAAATACAAAGTTCATGGAGATAGTAGGTCGTGTGTACACATGAACATTATTTCGATTTTCATGTTGTATTTTAAAAGAATTAAAATCAAATGATATTTATATATATTCATTAATTTAGTATTATATTTCTATAAATATCACATTTTATTAATAAATCCATCACTCATTAGTTTTGTGTAATGCATGAATAAATCACATTACTTTGAAGAGACTGTTGTCCACACATCCACAAACGATGCTATCGTACTCCCAAAAAATGGAATGCAAAATGGAATGTGTTATATAATACTTATATAGAATAATACATCATAAAAATCATATATATCATATAAATATATTATTTACTTCATTATTCTCAACTTTGACAGGTGGTAATGGATGATCAATTGATAACGGTTCGTGTGTCCATAATCTGACCTATACAGAAACGATGATTGCATATCCCATTTGAAGGAGGTGTGTGTAGGTGTAGGTAAAACAATTATCATAGAAACATCCCAGTTTATTGAGGAAAATTATTTTATTATATAATCATGGAATAATAATAACTGAATGGGTGGAGAATGAAATAAAAAAAAGTGATAATTGAATAATGTTACCTCTTCTTCGGGTTACTCTTTCCAGTTTTCACCAAATGAATTAACTAGTTTAATTTCAACCCAAAGTGAGTCTTCTATTAAAATAATAGGTATGCGAGGAGAATAATTTTCTAGGGTATTTTGGATCCAAATATTTTTCTTGGTGTGATGAAGTGAGGGGTGAGTGCATTAATATAGTTGAGGAGGATTGGTATTCTTATAAATACAAAAAAGTAAACACTATTGGGATATACCCATACATAATGTGCCACAAATTGTAATGTCCCAGTTCTGGAAGCCACCAAGAGGCACCCCGTACCCGGTTGGTCACAAGGCATCAACCGCATTTCCCCAAATGCCAGAGGCTGCTGAATATCAGCGAGGGCCTTGAGTGTGATAGTGGGGAAACTATGCCCTCATTTGCAGAGTACACAGTAGAAGAGAAAACAAATAACAACAATAGTGGAAACAGTATACATACATACAAGAGTAAACGATAAACAATAGAAGAATAACAAATAAACAACTAGAGAAGAAGCATATGTAAATGATGAATGATACATATCTGTCTAGGAAAAACAACCAAACAAGTCACAATGCTGAACACAGTACTATGCCAAAGTACAAAAGAAAAAACGGATGAGCAACTCCTCAGAATCACAAGCCTCAGCTTGGTCCCATGATCACCACATCTAGTGAAATCATGAACCTGAAGTAGAAAGGTGTTAACCCTTGCCTATAACTGCTAAAAAAAATATGTTTGGGCACAAAAGAATGTCCCAAACAGGGTGTGAGACAAATTCCCAATAGGAAACGACCCAAAGATCGATGCCAAACAGTCAGTGAATACATGGCAGTAAAAAAATACAGTAATAATTGAACAGGATACAACAAAGTAGTAACAATACACGATTTCTAGCATATAATCTAGAAATGAGAAACATCCAATCAAGAAAGTAGAACAAAAAGGTAACCTCAGGTTAGTTCTCACAGCCTAACCCTAAAGGCTCAACCTACAACTACTAGCAACCCTCTGGGAGGCACACTTAGTCTCACCCCTCTAGTTCAGCCAAAATAATAGACTCTGTGAGAAAGCACTCACCATCAATTCCTCATATAGTCTGGTAACATACTAAAGGCTCTCTGGGGAATCACTCAACGTCAATTCCCTATGTGGACCCTGTCGAGGAACAACATACTCACTGATGAAGCACTCAATGTCAATTCCCCCTATGGTCTCGCATTGTAATTAATGACACTCTGGAGAATCCCTTACGTACATTCTCCCTATGTTCCACTACACTAGTTTCTCGCAGCCCTATGTATAGAAACATGCATAGAGCACGTAACGGCACAAGTAAAACTCAAGAAATACTTGAATATCATTCTAAGACAAAACATCATAACAGTAAAACAGTTCCACTATCATACAACTAGGCATGGCAACTGGAAAAATTCCAAACAAGAAAAACAAGCATGGAAAAACATCCAGAGTATAATAAAAATACACTATTCACAAGAAATTTCCTCTACTTTAGTAATCAAGGAAATCAGGCGACAATAAGGGAAATATAGGAAACACACAATTCCCTGTTCAAGGGTATTGCTGTAATTTGGACAAAATACTGTCAGACTTCCTATAGAAAGGCACAATCCACCTACCTCAAAGCTAGGAGAACGATATAAATGAACCACGATGATAGATTCTCCTTATAATGTCTAGGATATGAGAAAACATCAAAAACTCTCAACAAACGATATCATGAGAAAGAGGAGAAATTGAAAAACTAGGCTCCAGGAGAAGGAAGAACTTACCGATGTGGTTCCAATATAATCGACAACAGCTGAAAAAGAGATCAGACGGAGGCTTGGGAATCCAGAGAAGAATCGCGGCCGTACGGGTAACTCTCAGACGAAGAACATGAAGAAGGATTGTTTTTTGTCCCTCAGGCATGACCCCGGTCCATTTAATAAAAAAAGAAAATACATGGCATGTACTTATGGGGTAAATGGTGTGTACTCTGTTTTTCTATACTCTGCTTTAAGCGGCCGACACATTACCTCTACACACTGTGTGTGTGGCCCAGACATGGCCAATAGACAGCTTCGAGCGGTAAGGGGGTACATAGAGTGTACTTAGAAAGTACACGACATTTACTTCAAAAATTTCCAGAAAACCCATTTTTTCTCAAAAACACTAGAAAAGGAAAGACATACCCAAAATTAAGATCCGGTTCTTAAAAAATCCCCCCTTAAAGAAATTTTTCACCAAATTTCCCTAAAGGGACAACGAACAAGAAACCCCGAGCAGCTCAGGCCACTACGATCGTACATCATCCTCCCTTTATCAGGTCTCATCTTGTACCCGCTCGAGCTTCTGTAGCACCCTTACTAGAGAAACAGACCGCCCATGGAGAACCTTAATACTGCGATCGACAATCCTTATAGGATGCTCCTCAAATTATGCATCCGCTTCGAGCTCATCCTCCTCGAGCTGAAAGACATGAGATGGGTCTGAAAATTAATGTCGGAGCTGAGATATGTGGAAGACGTCGTGCATGGCTCGGTACATCTGAGGTAACTGCAACTGATAGGAAACCGACCCAACTCTCTCCAAAACCACAACTGGATCGACGTTCCGCAGTGAAAGCTTACCCTTTCTATGAATCCTCTTATGTCACAACATCTGTGCGACACGAAGGAAAACACGATCCTTGACCTCGAACTCCATAGGTCGTCTCCACTAAACTACATAATACTTCTACCTAGACTACGTTGTATCCATACTCTTCCGAATCAACTATATCTGCTCTGAGATCTCTTGAACAAGATGAGGTCCTAGTAATGATTCCTCTCCTGTCTCTAGTCAGCATAAAGTTGATCAGCATGGCCTACCGCACAAAGCCTCCTAAGGTTCCATCTTAATAGTCACCTGAATACTGTTGTTGTAGGCAAACTCCACCAGAGGGATATGCTTCTCCCAAGAACCACTAAAGTCTAGGATACAATCTCGGAGCATATCCTCAAGCACCTGGATCATACGCTCGGACTGGACATCAGTCTGGGGATGGTATGTTGTACTCAAAAGTACCTTTGTACCCAAGGCCTTATGAAGTCCCTACCAGAACCGAGAAGTAAAGAGATAATCTCTATCTGAATCAATGAAGTGCGAAACTCCATTTAGACGTACAATCTCAAGGATGTACAGTCGTCCCAGATCGTCAACATTGAAGGTCTCCTTGATTGGAAATAAGTGAGAAACCTTCATAAGTCTGTTGACGACAACCGAAAAAACATCATTCCCTCGAGATAACCTCAGCAATCCGGTCACGAAGTTCATCGTGAAATCATTCCACTTCCACTCTGGAATGGGTAACTGCTATAAAAGGCCTGCTGGTCTCTGGTTCTCCACCTTCACTTGCTGATATGTAGAACACCTCACGAAAAAAACCAGCAACATAACTTTTCATACATGGCCAACAGTACTGGCGATGAAGATCCCAATACATATTGGTGATGCCAGGATGAACTGCCCAAACTGAGGAATGAAAATTACACATCATCTCCTCGCGTATGTCTGATGGCACCCATACACGTCCCTAGAAACGCAAGATCTCATCCTATCCCACTATCCATCCAGGAAGATGGTCCTCTCCTGACACACTCTCCTGCAGGACTAGGCCCTCTGAGTCTGATTACTGCCTCATCAGTACCCGATTAAGTAGTGTAGAGATAATAGCAACAGAAGATAGGAAGGTTTGTCCCTGTCTATAGTGCACCTTCAGATGCATCTCAGAGAACATAGCCATAATCTGCCACTCACTGCTGGCCTCCTTAACTGCCTGAATCTGAGTTCTCTTGCTCAACACATCTCCCACTACATTTCCCTTTCCCGGCGTATCAGCAAGCTCAAAAACAAATGACCGAAGATGATCGTCCCACTTGTGATGTCTCAGATTAAGATCACGCAGACTGAAGATGTACTGGAGACTCTTGTGGTTAGTGAAAACCACAATGTTCTCTCCAAGAAGGTAATGTCTCCAACATTGTAAGGTATAATCAATGGCTGCCAACTCCAGATCGTGCGCCGGGTAGTTTCTCTCATGTGGCCTCAACTGCCGAGACCCATACGCAACGACTCCATATTTCTTCATAAGAAGAGCGCCCAATCTGATACCTGAAAAATCACAATAAACAGTATAGCTCTTTCCTGGCTCCGGAAAGACAAGTATCAGTGCTAACGTCAGCCTTCCCTTCAGCTCCTGAAAGGATGACTCACAAGAATTTGACCATAATAATTTCACCCCCTTCTTGGTTAGACCTGTCAACGGTGCTTCTAGGCATGAAATGTCCGTAAAAAACGTATGTAGTATCCATCCATCCCTAGAAAACTCTGCACCTCAAAAACGTTCTTCAGATGCTCCGAGGAAACTACAACTCTCAATTTCTCTGGTTCCACATATACTCCTGCCTATGAGATTACGTGAACCAAGAAGTGAATATGTTCCATCCAAAAGTGGCACTTCAAGAGTTTAGAATAAAGTCGATGCTCTCTCAGTGTACATAGAATGATCTCAAGATGGGTATCATGGTCATGTGGAGTGTGATAGTACACCAAGATATCATCCACGAAGACCACAATGAAGGATTCCATGTAAGGATGGAACACTCGGTTCATCAATTCCATGAAAACTACGGGTGAGTTCGTGAGAATGAACGGCATAACCGTATACTCGTAGAGACCATACCTCATCTTGAAGGCTGTTAGAGGTATATGTAATGGTCTAACAAGCAACTAATCATAACCAGAAAATAAATCGATCTTCGAGAACACTCAGGCTACTCGAAGCTGATCGAAGAGATCATCAATCCTCGGCAAGGGATATCGGTTCTTGACCGTCAACTGGCTCAGCTTCCAATAATCCACACAGAGCCTAAGAGTACAGTCTTCCATCATCGCAAACAGGACATGCGAACCCCAAGGAGAATAACTGGGTCAGATAAAACCCTTTGGCTACAACTCCTTAGACTGCTTCTTGAGCTCCTGCAACTCTGGTGTAGCCATCCTATAGGGAGGAATGGACACTGGTATCACTCCTGGCATGAGCTCAATAGAGAAGACTAGATCACGCTTCAGAGGAAAACCTGAAAATCCTTCTAGAACGACATACATGAAAAGGTCCACCACTGGAGGAAAGTCCAACTGTGAAGTCCCCTAGTCATCTAGATAAACACTAGAAATCTGGGCCATCACCCTTCCTAGACCATGATGCCTGAGTCTTGCACGACTCCCCTGAACATCCCATTCAGCTCTATAAAGAAAATATTCACCCCCAGGTGAAATAAAACTCACCCTGCAATGATAACAGTTGATGAATGCCTAGAAGGGAACCTACCAGTCCATCCCGAGAATGAAAATATAACCTGTCATCTCTAGGAACTAGAGATCCCATAAGTAACGATACCCTAAATCCTCTAGAGGTCACTCTCTACACTGACTTACACTAGATTTCCTTGTTCCCAAAGGTGTGTCTAGTGTCAATGATTTGGAAAAAGAAAAGATACAGATCCCAAGGCCTTCCACCACAGCAACAAAGATTATGATATTTGTAGCAACATTATATAAAAGAGCTGAAGATAAAACTGAGGCTACAAAAATCGTACCTCGAACGGTAGAGGGTCCAAGACCCCGCTCCTGATAGGTATGCTCCTCCGCAAAAGTCTGGCCTACCCCACGGACCTGTGACCCTGCCTGACCACACTGATCTGATCCTCCTTGCTGGTGCTGAAGGACTAGTGACTGACTACCATGGCCTAGACCTCCACCTCGGCCCAAATGGCCGGAAGAGCTCCAGTTCCCCGACTGGTGAGAAACTGGATGTGCTTCTCCTGAACGAGGAGTCATGGAAGAACCCCTGTAACCATCTACTGGTGAGAAAACATGGCAGATACCCTGATGGTGCCCCATATTGCCATAAGATCGGCACTCCACTAAGTTTCTCTGGCACTACGGTCTCATGTACCCTATCCTTCCGCACTGGAAGCATACGACCTGGTTGCCTGAAGATATATCTCGCATACTCGGATCACCGTGCGTAGTCTCCCTACGGTGCTTCCTTCTGTCAACTAGAGGAACACGAGCTCTGGAAGCAAAATCGCCCAGGCTCGCATCTCTAGAGTCTTTCAGATTGTGCTCCCCAAGCAATGCCTGGATGAAGATGGAAGTGATAGAAGTCAACTAGAAGATATTCACCTGCGAGCAGATCTCCCGCCTAAGTCCATTGTCAAACGTCCTTGATAAGAAAAACCCATATCCAACCCAGATGGGTATGCAATGTTGCAGCTCAGTGAAACGAGAGGAATAATCCATGATAGAAAGAGTACCATGCTCTAGACTAATGAAATCCTGGGCTCGATCGGCCCTCAGGGTCTCAGGGTAGAAGTAGTCATAGAACACGCACTGGAACTCCTCCCAAGCCATAACCTGAAGATTCCCCGCTTGTGAGATCACGTCCCACCACCTCTTGGCGGAGTCTCGGAGCATGTAGGTAGCGAGCTTGACCTGCCTCTCAGGAGGTGTCTATATATTCTCAAAGAAAGTTAGCATAGCTTCTAACCATGACTCTACAACCTGTGGTCATCCTTCCTCGGAGAAAGTAAGAGGATGATGCTGTTGGAAAACCCGCGTCATGTCTATATTTGACATGGCAGGAGGTGGTGTTCCCTGAATGGTCTGCATCATACTCATAAAACCTTCCCTGAATTCCACATCAGCGCCTGAAACCGGTACAACAGCAGGTGCCAAGGCTGACCTGACCGGAGGATCAGCAGGAAGTCCTTGATCAGCCATTTCTGGCTTCTGATCACTGCCTAATAACTTCCAAACAACCAGAGGAAATCTCAGAGGCATAACTTTGAAAGATCAAAATCATACCTTAGATTAAAAAAACAAGGACAGAAAACAAAGAAGTAAAATACAGAAACATGAAAAGAAAACCCTCGGGATTTACGAAACATGACTAAATGGCGTGTATAACTCTACATGGCGTGTACTTAACTCCACTCTCATGCTTGTGTCCCCTTGAACGGATAACCCACACAATCTTCTTAAACTGAGACTACACGGCGTATTCCCTGTGGACACAACATGTTGTAGACAAGGATTCAACGACCCGTGTTGTTATTTACACGGCTAGATACACGACTGAGACTACCCGACATGTTCCTAACAATCACGACGTGTACTTGAAGATATTCCCGACCCGTGATGTTGGTGACACGACCAAGTACACGGATGACCCTTACACGACGTGTTCCTAACAAACACAATCTTTATTAGAGGAGAGAACACCGTCTTGTGTTTTTCATGACACGGTCAGGTACAGAGGACAAGGATACATGGTGTGTTCATACAAAACACACCGTCTATGAGACGAGTTTCCCCCACCCGAGTTGTTTGTTACACATCCGGGTACACGGTCACTACCACACGACATGTACCTATCGTACAGGGTGTGTTCCTGTAGATTTTTCACAACCCATGTTTCTACTCACACAGTTAGGGACACAGTTTAAAACTACATGGCATGTATTTATATAATGTACATGTTGTGTATTCAAGGTTTTTTTTTCAGGCAGTAGCTCTGAAACTGCACCGAAGCCCATAAAACACAGAAAAACGAGCATGAAGGTGAAAAATTCTGATTCATGAGGGACCATACTCTCCATGAATGAAATCTTGGAATCCATTTAAGCAAGGTATGATACAAATAATCCTCTAAAAAATCAGTGATTCTAGTAAAGCATCTATCACAATAGCATGCATAATCTACACAAATTCTATCACAACAAAATGCAATCGCTAATTCACCCTATATGGCATGGAAAGAATGCATGGCATGTGATTTATAATAGGTGCCTATATGAAGCATAAGATGGAATACCCTCATCTTATCAGGTTGCGACAGAAATAGAACAACAATAGAAACAACAATAACAACACGAGGAATGTGGATCACTCCCGGTGAAATCATATCAACCGTAAAATGAAAAAAACCATAATACTGTAAAAAATGAGGTAGTATGGATTTTACTTATACACATGTTATCTACTCCCGAGTAAAGCTTAATACCAAGTACCAAATCTGTCATATCCCTAGCTAAAGGATCAAAACCGTAAATTAAGAGAAAATAACTCCTTTGATACCACTTTGTAACGTCCCCATTTCAGAAGCCATCCAGAGGTGCCCTGTACCCGGTTGGTCACATGGCCTCAAGCGCATTTCCCCAAATTCCAGAGGTTGCCAACTAGCATTGAGGTCCCTGAGTGTGATAGTGGGTAAACTATGCCCTCATTTGCAGAGTACACAGTGGAAGAGAAATCAAATACGAACAATAATAGAAACAGTAGACATACATACAAGAGTAAATGATAAACAATAGAAGACTGACAAATAAACAACTAAAAAAGAAGCATATGTAAATGATGCATGATACATATATTTCTAGTAAAAACAGCCAAACAATTCACAATGCTGAACACAGTAAGAAGACAAATTACAAAAGAAAAATAGATGAGAAACTCCTCAGCATCGCAAGACTCGGCTTGGTCCCATGATCTCCAGCTCCAGTACAATCAAGAACGTGAAGTAGATGGTAATTTACACTTATCTATACCTGCAAAAATATAATCTATTTGGGCACAAAAGCATGACCCAAAGAGGGTGTGAGACAATTTCCTAATAGGCAACCACCCAAATATCTGTTCCTAATAGTCATTGAATACATGGCAGTAAAGAAATACAGTATGCAGTGAACATGATACAATACATCAGTAACAATCCACAGTTTCTAGCATATAATCTACAAATGAGAAATAGCCACTAAATCAAGTAGAACAAAAAGGTAACCTCTGGGTAGTTCTCACAGCCTAACCTCAAAGGTTCAACCTACAAGTACTAGCGACCCTATGGGAGGCACACACAGTCTCACCCCTCTAGTTCATCCAAAATAATAGACTCTCTGAGGGAGAACACACTGTCAATCCCTCTATAGTCTTCTAACATACTAAAAGCCTTCTAGGGAAGCACTCAACATCAATTCCCCCTGTGGCCTGCGTCGAGGAACAACAGACTCTCTGAGGAAGCACTCAACGTCAGTTCCCCATGTGGTCTCGCATCGTAATTAAAGACACTCTGGAGAATCCCTTACGTCGATTCTCTCTATGGTCCACTACAATAGTTTCTCGTAGCCCTACGTATAACAACATGCATAGCGCACATATCGGCCCAAGTAAACCTCAAGAACTACTTTTCTATCATTCTAAGGCACAACAACATAGTAGTACAATAGTTCCACTATCCTACAACTCGGCATGGAAACTAGAAAAACGCCAAACAAGCAAAAGAAGGATGGAAAAACATCTATAGTAAAATAAAACTACACTATTCACAAGAAATTTCTTCTACTCAAGCAATCAAGCAATGTAGGCAACAATAAGGGAAATACAGGAAACATGCAATACCCCATGCACGGTTGTTGGTGGAATTTTCACAAAATAATCACAGACTTCCTACAGAACGAAAAAAAACACCTACCTCAAAGCTAGGAGAATGATATACATGAACCATGATGATTGATTCCTCTTAGAATGTCGATGATATGAGAAAAGCTCAAAAACGCTCAACCAACGATATCATGAGAAAGAGGAGAAATTGGAAAACAAGGCTCAAGGAGAAGGAAGAACTTACCGCTTTGGTTCCAATGCAATCAACGATGGCTGAAATAGAGATCAGACAAAGGCTCAGGAATCTGGAGAAGAATCGCGGCTGGACGGGTTGCTCTCGGATGAAGAAACTAAAGAAGGAGTGTTTTTTGTCAATCAAGCGCGACGCTGGTCCATTTAATAAAAATAGAAAATACACGGCATGTACTTCTGGGGTACACAGCGTGTTCTCTGTTTTTCCGTACTCCGCTTTAAGTGGCCACCACATTTCCTCTACACACCGTGTGTGTGGCTCAGACACGGCCAACACACGACTTCGATCGGAAAGGGAGGGTACACGTCGTGTACTTAAAAAATTTCCAAAAAACATATTTTTTCTCAAAACCTCCATAAAAGGAAAGACATAACTGAAACGAAGATCCGGGTTCTTACACAAATAGAGATAAAAATTATATAAATGTGGGTATATGCTCTATATATGGCTAGAAAAAATGGGTTTTTACATGTTTCTTTGACATTTTTCCTCCTAAGATAATGGTTCATCCCATGGTAAACTTGTTTTCCTCTTAATTATGAAAATTGACATTAATTTTTATCACTAATATTTTTGGTTATTTTTTTTAATAAATTTGATAAAATAATTTTTCATTATTTATAATATTAATCCGATTTTCCATATTCTAAACACATTATTTGCAGAAAGTAATATAAAAATAATCCCACATGCGTGATTGAAAAATGTGTTTTTAATGTGAAAATGTTCAAAAGATAGAACTGTTTTTATATCCAATTTCATTGTTAAATTTATTAAAATGACATAAATTGTAATATTAAAATAATTATTGATTTAAATATATGTTTAAAAATAATAAAAACAAAGTAATAATAAAACAATTATAAGGAAAGATATTTTTGAATTAAAATTTATTATTTTTCACTGTTCATATAAATAAAACTTCTTTGAAAAATACAAAAAATTCACCCAAAGAGAATATTTAAATTACCCTTCGAAAATTTATTTTATTCATATAATCATTTCAAGAGTTTCACAATTTATTTATAAAACATGTTCACCATTAAAAGGTGGTAATACAACCATTTAATAGAATAAATCTTTTTATGCATAAAATTGCATCTTTTCTTATCTCATGCCTAGAAAATCGATAATATGAATGTTAAATAGTTTAACAAATATAATATATATATATTTAAGTAAAATATTACATGAAAGTTTTTTTAATTTATTGAGACAAAATTTGTTTGGGCATAGAAAAGATAGTCTTTAAAAAAAAGAATTTTATATTTTCAAACAGTTATTACATTCATTTATAATTCCATAGTTATTTAATAAATCATTAATAATAAATATTTTTAAAATTTAGTTAATAATTTTCTTACCCTCCATTTTAATGGTAATGTGCTCAAAAATAATAATATTCTAATTATAATATGCAAATTATATTGTATTTTGGTAAAATGTTGTCTATAATTTCAAAAAATCTATCAAAGGATCTCAGTACTATGTGTAATAGAAGCCAAATATAGTGTTGTGTGTACAAAAATCTAATATAAGTGTTTCATTTAGTGAATGACATACTTGTTGTTTTAGATAACACAAGCCACAAAACTTCTTTCATATAACATAACTTCTATTCAGGGTTTTGTAACACCCCAAGCTTCTACGGTACGTTTCCCTTTGAATAATGCGATAGCGTGTGTTGTACGCAACCTCGAGTTCTAACACACACCACAACTAATTAAACTAGCCGTTGTGAATAGTAATACCTAATTTTTGAAATCATATATATTCTATATTTCAAAATGGACTTCATTTTTGGATTCGGAATATCAAAATTAGCCTAGGGTGAAATTTTGGTACATTTCGGATAACTTTCATATTTTGATGAATAGTGAAAATTTCTAAATTTTAATTAAAAACAACTTTTTTAATAAAAATAATTATTAGTGATAAATTATGAATTTGAGTGGTTTTAAAGTATATTTAGAATATATTTTTACCATTCAATTTAATGTTTATCATTGGACATAATTTTACAATTAAACCGAACATAAACAAGTGTCAATCTTTTGATAGTTATTATCTCTTAAAAACACGCTTTTTGTTTTGACAGCGGGAATTAATTTTAAATTAATTTCTGCCACTTCTGTGTTTTGAATTTAGGAAAATGGATTCCATATTTGGAATCAGGATGTTCAAATTGTGTAAATAGGTAACTTTTATTTTTAGACATTTTGAATAATTACTGCGGTAAATATTTTATTTACCATGGTTAAAGGGTAAATCCGGTAAATAAGGGTTAAAAAATAATATTATAATAATACAAAATTACCCTAAAACGTGTCTTAACCCTATTGGTTGATACATGGTCGACCATGGGCATCATTGGGTCTATTTTGGGACCCCATGTATCCACTTGTAAGTGATAATGACACTTTATTTTAATTAAGTTAAAATGAATACAAAAATGACACAAGCATATATCTTTTAGAAGAACAATTTTTACATAGGGTTATACATGTTGGATTTTCGATTGTAAATATTCATTAGAAAGCTAAAAAGATTTCCTACATAATGATATTTTATTTATAATTTTTAGACATTAAATAATTTATTTTATTTATGACACAATGATGATGCAGTAATTACTAAAATAGTAAAAAATTAACATAATTAATATTATAAATACCCAAATAAATATAATATGAAACTTTTAATAAATTACACTAATTTTCTATGATAATATGATATATTAGGATTGATTTAATTGACTTTGTTCGAAGTAATCAATCTGTTAGGAGTTTCAAAAAAATCAACTATTGAATAGTGTCAAAATTGACATAAAAGAGTTCTTAAAACAAATATTATATTATTAATTGATATTAAATTCCTAAAAATCTAAGGATCGGCCAAGAGACTTATATTATTATAGGTTCCTCATTAATGGACCACTTTGGGGTCGCTTGGATATATATAGTAAGTTTATTAACCATATTATATAAAAATACAAAGAGACATTGTAAAAGTGAAACTAATTAACTTAGAGTTAATACTTAAAGATAAGGTTAATATAAGTACCCAAACCTGTCTAAATTCTATTGGATGAGTTGTTTTCGACCTATCCCCACCTCATCCTTTGAATAGTCAACTTTGGAGCCTTTAGAAACCGAATATGAATTTATTATAAATTAATATTTCTAGCTTTTCCAAAGGTGCCCCTCACCCCTCTTATAAAAGGGCACTCCTCCTTCTCATTTCTTCACACCTCTAAAGCCTTTTGGTTCGGCCAAACTCTGCCCAAATACTCTCCCAACATCCCTCAATACAACCTAGAGTCCTTAGTTTGATCAGAAAGCCAACCTAAGGAGCCCTTTTGATCAAATCAAAAGGAAGAACCCGAAGAAGAGGTAATGATCTCACCACCCTTTTCTAAGTTCATTTCTTCTTCCACTTCTTCTTCCTTTGTTCTTACCATTCTGAAATAATAACTCCAGTATCTCACATATACTGTGATGTTATTATAAATATGGTACAATCATATTCAGTATTCTATCCACCCTTTGAATAACATGTCACCATACGTGCGTACGTACGGCTTACCGTCTCCACGTCGTGGTGTAATTGTTATTCAATATAATATTATTTGGATGGGTATAATAATGATGTGTAACTCATGTAAATAACAAATATAACATGTTAATGATTCTGTATATATGATATACCATCCATTATATATTATTTTAATATCAAAAGAATGATATTGTCGCTCGTGCGTACGTACGGACTACCGTCTCCACGAACGCGATGAGATTCATTCTCCATCGTAACCATTAAAGCATAATTATCATTTTATGATTTAAAAATGATGTTTAAGGACTTGATATCATTCTGGATATGAATAATATACAACCTATCCTTTACAAACATGTCTTACGTAACAAAACATATGAAAGAAAACAAGTAAGTTAACACCCGAAACAACGATAATACTAAGATATTATTATCAAATCAATATTAAAAGATCATATATGATATCATATTAATGTATATGATTCTTGTATAATTTAATAACAATTATTTCACCATTATACAGGAGGTTAACCTACCCCAACCAAGGAAAAGTACAAGGTAAGGGTTATTTCACAATCTCTTCTTTATCCGAGGTTGTTTATACGTAATAATCTACTGGGATCTCGTTATCATCCACATCCATGTTTCTTCAAAATGTATTTCAAAACATTTTTACTATTTACAAGAATATGGGTTAAAGTCATTTATACCCTTGTTTGACTTTTTATAAGAGGTTTATAAAGGAATCTTTCCGTCATTTTCAAAACAAGGTCCTTTCTAACCTTTTCGATAGAATTGAGGTAAGAATGTTTTTTTAACTTATACGGCGGGTGTGGTTATTTTACGCCGTTATAAAATCTTCAAAGATTTCCTTACAAGCTTATAAGAATATTTTCAAAGAAAATGTTTTATTTTATATGGATCTTAAATGGTTTCAAAATGAAAGGAGATATTTCTTTAAAAAGAATTTTGATTTCATCTATGTCAACATCCTTTGATGGATTTTAAGATTATTTGAAGTTGATTTATTATGATACAAAACTTCTATATTGTATTGAATGTTTTGTGATATGTTTGACTATGGATGTGCTATTTTTATACCATTCATAGTTTATGGTGAAATTATTGACATTTCGTATGCTAGTTTTAATACGAATGTTTATGTTATGTTTAAACCTTTTCATATGGGAATGCATTGGACTTAATAAGTGACGGGTGGAGCCCGCTATAGCTCCTCGATGCATCGGTAGGTCTCATGAGACAAACTAGTGTCTTGGCACAAGGCCTTGACAAAATCTTATTTGTAGTCTTGGCACGAGGCCTTGGCTATGTGGTTATGATAGTCTGGCATTATGCATTCCAACATTATGAAAGTGGTTATTGATTTTTGCATGTGATTATTCGATTAGTAGAATATCCATGTGAATAAGTAAATGGCATTATTTCATTTTACTTTTGCCTTACCATGTTGAAGTTCAATTTTAAAAGGCTTTTGTTTTAGTAATTCATTGCCTTAAATGTTTATTCTTATTTATGAAAGTTTCCGCTATATTGTTATCCTTACTGGGCATTTGAGCTCACCCCTTTTCTATGTTTTATTTTTCCCCAGGATGTGAAGAAGTAAATTATGAATGACCTGCAGGGATATTATGAGGGGATAGTAGTGTGGATTATGGAGACATTATGTTGTTGTAGTAGTTTTTCATTTTATGATGTAATGTAAAACTTATGAATATATCTAGTGTTTCCAAGGCTACTAAACCAATCGGTCTTTCGAGATTTGATCTTTCTTGTGATCATGCCAATGTTATGTAATTAATGCACCGACTCTGGGTAGCTGGGGTCGGGGCGTTACAGTTGGTATCAGAGGAAGTTTAGTACAAACCTTGGAAGCTAGATTTAGATAAACTCTGATTAGAGCACGTAGACCTAAGATGAACTTTGAGGATTAGTATAGAAGAACTTCCTAGAATTTTGGTATTGTAGAGATTTTGTGAGTTTTCCGAGCAATAAATCCCTGTCTGGATACGAGCAGGTAGAGGCGGCTCTGGCACAGATGTACCTAGGGGTAAAACCCGAAAACACCGCTTTGAGCTAGACTCGAACGGGAACTGGTGCACGACAACGGGCCTTGCTGCACTCTTGGTTACGACACTCCCAGGGGATATGCTTAGGATAACTCTCATTTTCTTTACAAATCATTATGAAGGGTTTATGAGTATATACTTCCTCAAAGAAAACATTTTTATGATTATGGATTATATCCATAAATAGTTCAATTTATGTTAAGTGTTTTATAAGTATGGGATTTTGTATTTTGATTCATAAACTGATCTAGTTTATGTCATTGTTTAGAAATGGCGCCTAGTGGAAGAAATGGAAACCGTATCAATGCACGCACTCCATGTAGGGATTGCCCTCCTGCTCAAGATAATTATAGTGGGGCTGGTGATGCAATTGGTGCTGATCAGCTAATCACCATACTGGGACAACTTACTCAGGTTATGAATAATAACCTTACCCGTATGGAGCACCCTGATCCGCAGCGTGGAGGATCAATGTTAGATCGATTCATGAGACAACAACCACCAACGTTCAATGGGAGTACAAATCCCTTAGTAGCTGAGCAATGGATATTTTCCCTAGAGAAAATATTTCAGGCTTTGGGGAGTAGTGAAAGGGAAAAAGTTACCATGGCAGTTTACCGCCTCACTGGAGATGCAGATCAATGGTGGTCATTGATTAAAAACATGAAGGAAGATGATGAAGTATCAAACATGGAATGGAGGGAGTTCAAAGATCTGTTTTTAGAAAAATACTTTCCTCGCGACCATCGAGCAGATATGGAAAGACAATTTCTGAGTCTGAGACAAAAGGAGGATGAGAATGTCACAAAGTATGAGGCTAACATTACAAGGTTAGCGAGGTACGCTGGTGATTATATTCGCAACCCAAGAAGTAAGATTGATCGTTTCTTTGATGGGTTAAAACCATTTCTCCGTCGAGCATTAGTCTCACAATCCTTTTCATCGTACGAAGACATTGTCTCATGTGCTATCAAGACCGAAAAGGAATTCTCTAAGTCTTATGACTTTAAAGCAAAGCAAGAGAAGAAGAGACCTGCTGATCAATCTGGGAATGGAAATAAGGGGAAGAAGGGAAAGGTTGAATATCCATCTTGTGGTAAGTGCGGGAAGAAACACCCCGGTGCTTTCCTGAAGGGAATGGGAGTCTGTTACAAGTGTGGTGAAAAAGGCCACCAAGCTCATGATTGCAAGGGGAAGAAGGAAGCTACCAACGTTCAGTGCTACAATTGCAGGGAGATGGGGCATTATGCAAATGCGTGTCCTAAGCGTCAGGAGAACTTACCTCAGAAAAGGCCAAGGGATCAAGGCCAGGCTTATGCTATCACTACTGCTGAGGTAGAAGCTCCGAAAGACGTGGTGGCAGGTAATTTAATGGTTTCCTCAAGTTTAGCAAATGCATTATTTGATTCTGGATCATCGCATTGTTTCATATCTTCCCAGTTTGCTAAGAAAATTAGATATTTCCAATTTGATTTAATAAGGGAGTTGTCAGTTAAAACTCCTAAGGGAAGTATCGTTGCAACAAAGTTTTGTGAATCAGTCCCCATTAGAGCACATAAATTTTCTTTATCTGCTGATTTCATCGTCATACCTATGATTGAGTTTGATATAATCCTCGGTATGGACTGGATTTCGGACTATGATGCGAAGATTTATTGTAAGAAGAAAGAGGTTACGATTCTTGATGATAATGATAAGGAGCACCTTATTTTTAGAGCAGAATCGTCACCACCTAATTCTTATTTAGATCCACCCCCTGTAGCTCAACTTAATTCAATTATTGGGGAGGAAGAGAATGAAATAACTGTCGGTGAGGAAAGGAATGTTCAAATAGAGGATGTACCTGTTGTGAAAGAGTTTGTAGATGTATTTCCGGAAGATTTACCTGGACATCCTCCAGAACGAGAAGTAGAGTTTTCCATTGATTTGATTCCTGGATCAAGGCCTATATCGAAGACCCCTTATAGAATGGCCACTGTAGAGTTAGTCGAACTAAAGAAACAACTAGAGTAATTGAGTAATAAGGGATTTATTCGCCCTAGTGTTTCTCCATGGGGAGCCCCTGTTCTTTTTGTTAAAAAGAAAGATGGATCTATGAGGTTATGTATTGACTACAGGGAGATCAATGCTATAACGATAAAGAACAAGTATCCCCTACCTCGTATTGATGATTTATTTGACCAACTGCATGGAGCTCAATACTTTTCAAAGATTGACCTTCGATCTGGATACCATCAGTTGTGTGTGAAGAAGGAAGACATTCCGAAAACAGCATTTCGAACCAGGTACGGGCATTACGAGTTTACTGTAATGCCGTTTGGATTGACCAATGCACCCTCTGTATTCATGGATCTGATGAATAGAGTTTTCAAGGAGTATCTAGATGAATTTGTGGTAGTATTTATTGATGATATATTGGTATACTCCAAAACCTATGAAGATCATGAATATCACTTGCGCATTATCTTGAAGACTCTGAGGAGGCATGAATTATATGGAAAGTTTAGCAAGTGTGAATTCTGGCTTCAGGAGATTTCTTTTCATGGCCATATAGTCTCTAAAGATGGAATCTCTGTTGATCCTTCTAAGACCAAGGCAATCCAAGAATGGCCAGCACCTACGAGTATAACTGAGGTACGTAGTTTTATTGGTTTGGCAGGTTATTATCGACGTTTCGTCCAGAATTTTGCCCGATTGGCTAACCCATTAACGAAGCTCACACGTAAAGGGGTTAAATTTGTTTGGACAAAAGAGTGTGAAGAATGTTTCGATGAACTGAAGAGAAGATTAGTCAATGCTCCTATATTGACTCTACCATCGGGGAATGATGGGTTCGTTATTTATAGTGATGCATCGAAGAAAGGACTTGGTTGTGTCCTTATGCAGAATGATAGAGTTATTGCCTATGCATCACGACAGTTGAAAATTAATGAACAAAACTATCCTACTCATGATCTTGAGTTAGCAGCTGTGATCTTTGCTTTGAAGATATGGAGGCACTACCTCTATGGTGAAAAATGTGAGATTTATACTGATCACAAGAGTTTGAAGTATATTTTCTCACAAAAAGAACTCAACATGAGGCAAAGGAGATGGCTTGAATTACTCAAGGATTATGATTGTACGATACACTACCACCCGGGGAAGGCAAACAAGGTGGCAGATGCTTTGAGCAGAAAAGACCATGGAGTTCTGAACATGATGAGAATTGAAAGGGATCCAATTTTCATGGATCTAGTGAAGATGAACATGGGAATAACCAGGGAAGGTGAAACATCAATGCTTTTTCAAATGGTTGCCAAACCATCTTTACTAGAAAGGATTAAGAGTTCTCAGACCGATGATGAAGAATTTCAGAAGAAGATTAAAGCTGTGAATGATGGGAGATTGAGAGACTTTGTGTATGAAGATGGAATTTTGAAATTCGGGAAGAGACTTTGTGTTCCCAATATACCTGATCTAAAAAGGGAATTGCTGGATGATTCTCATAGTTCCAATTTCTCTATACACCCTGGGAGCACCAAAATGTATAGAGATTTGAAAGAACATTTTTGGTGGGACAACATGAAGAGGGAGATTGCTAATTTTGTGTCAAGATGTATGGTTTGTCAACAAGTGAAAGCTGGAAGGCAACAGCCTGGAGGAGTCATGCAACCTCTTCCCATACCGGAGTGGAAATGGGACAATATTACGATGGACTTTGTCATGGGGCTACCAAAGACTCCTAGAAGGAACGATGCAATATGGGTTATTGTTGATCGTCTTACCAAGTCAGCACATTTTCTTGCTATAAGAGAAGATCTACCCCTGGAACGTCTAGCAAGACTATATATTAATGAAGTTGTGAGACTTCATGGAGTACCCCTATCGATTGTTTCTGATCGTGATCCCCGTTTTACTTCAAGATTTGGGAAAAGTCTTCAGAAATCCCTAGATACTGAACTTCATTTGAGCACTGCTTACCACCCTCAGACAGACGGACAATCAGAACGGACTATTCAGACCTTAGAAGACATGTTGAGATCTTGCTCACTTGACTTTCAGGGTATGTGGGATCAATATTTACCACTGGTAGAATTTTCCTATAACAATAGCTTCCATTCGAGTATACAGATGGCACCATATGAAGCGTTATACGGAAAGAGATGTCGTACACCAACCTGTTGGGATGACGTTGGTGAAAGAAAACTTGTAGGCCCAGAGCTGGTGGAGGAAACGGTGGAAAAGGTGAAAGTAATCCAAAATCACATTAAAGAAGCTCAAAGTAGGCAGAAGAGCTATGCCGATAATCGAAGGAAGGATTTGAAATTTCAAGTCGGTGATCATGTTTTCCTGAAGGTATCTCCATGGAAGGGAGTCATACGTTTTGGTAAGAAAGGTAAATTGAGTCCCAGGTACATCGGACCTTTCGAAATTCTAGAACGAATTGGGGCTGTGGCTTACCGATTGGCAATGCCGCCAAGTCTCTCCAAAGTTCACGATGTGTTCCACGTATCTCTGTTGAGGAAATACATGCCTGACCCAACGCATGTACTCACCTATGAGGAATTAGAACTGGAACCCGATCGTTCCTATTGCGAAGAGCCCATCAAGATTCTTGATACGAGAGAACAAGTGCTGAGAAACCGGACGACGCGTCTGGTAAAAGTTTTGTGGAGGAATCATAAGATGGAAGAGGCAACGTGGGAACCCGAGGAACTTATGATGAAGAACCACCCGAGTCTTTTTATGCAGTAATACCCTAGAAATTGCGAGGACGCAATTATTTGAAGGAGGGGAGAATGTAACACCCCAAGCTTCTACGGTACGTTTCCCTTTGAATAATGCGATAGCGTGTGTTGTACGCAACCTCGAGTTCTAACACACACCACAACTAATTAAACTAGCCGTTGTGAATAGTAATACCTAATTTTTTGAAATCATATATATTCTATATTTCAAAATGGACTTCATTTTTGGATTCGGAATATCAAAATTAGCCTAGGGTGAAATTTTGGTACATTTCGGATAACTTTCATATTTTGATGAATAGTGAAAATTTCTAAATTTTAATTAAAAACAACTTTTTTAATCAAAATAATTAATAGTGATAAATTATGAATTTGAGTGGTTTTAATGTATATTTAGAATATATTTTTACCATTCAATTTAATGTTTATCATTGGACATAATTTTACAATTAAACCGAACATAAACAAGTGTCAATCTTTTGATAGTTATTATCTCTTAAAAACACGCTTTTTGTTTTGACAGCGGGAATTAATTTTAAATTAATTTCTGCCACTTCTGTGTTTTGAATTTAGGAAAATGGATTCCATATTTGGAATCAGGATGTTCAAATTGTGTAAATAGGTAACTTTTATTTTTAGACATTTTGAATAATTACTGCGGTAAATATTTTATTTACCATGGTTAAAGGGTAAATCCGGTAAATAAGGGTTAAAAAATAATATTATAATAATACAAAATTACCCTAAAACGTGTCTTAACCCTATTGGTTGATAAATGGTCGACCATGGGCATCTTTGGGTCTATTTTGGGACCCCATGGATCCACTTGTAAGTGATAATGACACTTTATTTTAATTAAGTTAAAATGAATACAAAAATGACACAAGCATATATCTTTTAGAAGAACAATTTTTACATAGGGTTATACATGTTGGATTTTCGATTGTAAATATTCATTAGAAAGCTAAAACGATTTCCTACATAATGATATTTTATTTATAATTTTTAGACATTAAATAATTTATGTTATTTATGACACAATGATGATGCAGTAATTACTAAAATAGTAAAAAATTAACATAATTAATATTATAGATACCCAAATAAATATAATATGAAACTTTTAATAAATTAAACTAATTTTCTATGATAATATGATATATTAGGATTGATTTAATTGACTTTGTTCGAAGTAATCAATCTGTTAGGAGTTTCAAAAAAATCAACTATTGAATAGTGTCAAAATTGACATAAAAGAGTTCTTAAAACAAATATTATATTATTAATTGATATTAAATTCCTAAAAATCTAAGGATCGGCCAAGAGACTTATATTATTATAGGTTCCTAATTAATGGACCACTTGGGGGTCGCTTGGATGTATATAGTAAGTTTATTAACCATATTATATAAAAATACAAAGAGACATTGTAAAAGTGAAACTAATTAACTTAGAGTTAATACTTAAAGATAAGGTTAATATAAGTATCCAAACCTGTCTAAATTCTATTGGATGAGTTGTTTTCGACCTATCCCCACCTCATCCTTTGAATAGTAAACTTTGGAGCCTTTAGAAACCGAATATGAATTTATTATAAATTAATATTTCTAGCTTTTCCAAAGGTTCCCCTCACCCCTCTTATAAAAGGGCACTCCTCCTTCTCATTTCTTCACAACTCTAAAGCCTTTTGGTTCGGCCAAACTCTGCCCAAATACTCTCCCAACATCCCTCAATACAACCTAGAGGCCTTAGTTTGATCAGAAAGCCAACCTAAGGAGCCCTTTTGATCAAATCAAAAGGAAGAACCCGAAGAAGAGGTAATGATCTCACCACCCTTTTCTAAGTTCATTTCTTCTTCCACTTCTTCTTCCTTTGTTCTTACCATTCTGAAATAATAACTCCAGTATCTCACATATACTGTGATGTTATTATAAATATGGTACAATCATATTCAGTATTCTATCCACCCTTTGAATAACATGTCACCATACGTGCGTACGTACGGCTTACCGTCTCCACGTCGTGGTGTAATTGTTATTCAATATAATATTATTTGGATGGGTATAATAATGATGTGTAACTCATGTAAATAATAAATATAACATGTTAATGATTCTGTATATATGATATACCATCCATTATATATTATTTTAATATCAAAAGAATGATATTGTCGCTCGTGCGTACGTACGGACTACCGTCTCCACGAACGCGATGAGATTCATTCTCCATCGTAACCATTAAAGCATAATTATCATTTTATGATTTAAAAATGATTTTTAAGGACTTGATATCATTCTGGATATGAATAATATACAACCTATCCTTTACAAACATGTCTTACGTAACAAAACATATGAAAGAAAACAAGTAAGTTAACACCCGAAACAACGATAATACTAAGATATTATTATCAAATCAATATTAAAAGATCATATATGATATCATATTAATGTATATGATTCTTGTATAATTTAATAACAATTATTTCACCATTATACAGGAGGTTAACCTACCCCAACCATGGAAAAGTACAAGGTAAGGGTTATTTCACAATCTCTTCTTTATCCGAGGTTGTTTATACGTAATAATCTACTGGGATCTCGTTATCATCCACATCCATGTTTCTTCAAAATGTATTTCAAAACATTTTTACTATTTACACGAATATGGGTTAAAGTCATTTATACCCTTGTTTGACTTTTTATAAGAGGTTTATAAAGGAATCTTTCCGTCATTTTCAAAACAAGGTCCTTTTTAACCTTTTCGATAGAATTGAGGTAAGAGTGTTTTTTTAACTTATACGGCGGGTGTGGTTATTTTACGCCGTTATAAAATCTTCAAAGATTTCCTTACAAGCTTATAAGAATATTTTCAAAGAAAATGTTTTATTTTATATGGATCTTAAATGGTTTCAAAATGAAAGGAGATATTTCATTAAAAAGAATTTTGATTTCATCTATGTCAACATCCTTTGATGGATTTTAAGATTATTTGAAGTTGATTTATTATGATACAAAACTTCTATATTGTATTGAAGGTTTTGTGATATGTTTGACTATGGATGTGCTATTTTTATACCATTCATAGTTTATGGTGAAATTATTGACATTTCGTATGCTAGTTTTAATACGAATGTTTATGTTATGTTTAAACCTTTTCATATGGGAATGCATTGGACTTAATAAGTGACGGGTGGAGCCCGCTATAGCTCCTAGATGCATCGGTAGGTCTCATGAGACAAACTAGCGTCTTGGCACAAGGCCTTGACAAAATCTTATTTGTAGTCTTGGCATGAGGCCTTGGCTATTTGGTTATGATAGTCTGGCATTATGCATTCCAACATTATGAAAGTGGTTATTGATTTTTGCATGTGATTATTCGATTAGTAGAATATCCATGTGAATAAGTAAATGGCATTATTTCATTTTACTTTTGCCATACCTTGTTGAAGTTCAATTTTAAAAGGCTTTTGTTTTAGTAATGCATTGCCTTAAATGTTTATTCTTATTTATGAAAGTTTCCGCTATATTGTTATCCTTACTGGGCATTTGAGCTCACCCCTTTTCTATGTTTTATTTTTCCCCAGGATGTGAAGAAGTAAATTATGAATGACCTGCAGGGATATTATGAGGGGATAGTAGTGTGGATTATGGAGACATTATGTTGTTGTAGTAGTTTTTCATTTTATGATGTAATGTAAAACTTATGAATATATCTAGTGTTTCCAAGGCTACTAAACCAATCGGTCTTTCGAGATTTGATCTTTCTTGTGATCATGCCAATGTTATGTAATTAATGCACCGACTCTGGGTAGCTGGGGTCGGGGCGTTACAGGTTTCATGAAATCTATAACAATGAAACGATTAAACTAAATCAAAAAATATATGTCAAAAAATATAGGAGTGTTATATAATCCAATAAATACATTAATGAATTGATAATATTGATGATCATGTAACATCCTGACACAAATCACTGAGTTCGAGCTGGAATGCCAAGTGACCTCATTAGTGTCTCCCCATACACAAGAGGTTGTCGACTAGAAGTGTGGGTTGGAGTTTGTCTGTGAGCATATTATACCCTCAATATCATTTCTTGGGATCAATAATAAAAAATAAACATTATATTATATAGTTAGAGTAAATATGTGGAAAAGTAAATATGATATACATGTAATAAAAATAATAAATCTCTTGTATGTGGCGATAATTTCCAAAGGAAATAAAGAAAATAAAGTATATAAATAAAAATAGAAACTCTGATGTCCTTCCTAGTCTACTACAATCTCTATGCTCCTCTAGTTAGCTATCCACCATAGGGTCCATTCCCTTCACTAGATCCCTCATTAAATATATAATCACATCTAAATTCTTGAGTGTGGTTTGAGTACAAGACATAGTAAGACACCACCAATGTATCCTTAACCTAATGTTATCAAGTATACAGGTGTATTCTATAATAAAATAAATGTGTAAAAATCATTGTAACACACAATCAAAAAATGGGTGGAATAAAAAGTAGTTTCACTAGGAAAAGCCCATGAGGAACTCCAAAAATTATTGTATGGGTGAAGTCCATTGTGATGGAAGTTCAATATCATGGAAATTAACATCCAAGACATGCAAGAAAAATCACTATCCAGGGCTGCCGCCAGATATTAAATTATAATTAGATCTTATCAAGGGACCATGTGGGGTTATATTACTATAAAATACTATTAATAAACATGAAATTATTAATTTATTATGTTATTTATAACACTTGTTTTACAAATTTACAATATTTATTTTGAGCAAAAAAAGAATATTTATTTACCAATAAATTATCAAAATTAGTGAGATCATTTTATGTACATTTTCTAATATTTTATACATTTTAAATTCATTTTATGAAACAATGGATATAATGAATAAAATATATTTTTGATACTAGATTAAAGATAAATTTATTAAAAAATAATAATAAATATGAATAATAATAGTTAATATACAAGAATCCATTTCCATATTGAAAACAGTTATCCTTATATTTTATATTTCGATTTCAAATATAAATTTCTAAACTCATAAATTTTAGTTTAAAAAATTATCTCTATTTTTTTATTTACAAATCAATACTTTTAATTATTTTTTTAGGATTGTTATGAAATATTTTATTTGTAGGTGTATCAAAAAATAAAAATTTTTATAACACCATCCCATTATGACATTTTCATAATAAAAGATTGACATTAACTATTTGGAAAAAACTATTAATAAGATATATATTAATATTTCAATTAAATAAATTTAAAATATTGTACTATATTTGTTCAAGACATTTTTATATTTTTGGAAACATAAGAATTACTTTTCTTTATGGAAAACATTATACAAATATAAGAAAAAAAAATTCATCACTTGTAGAAACAAAATATAGAAAAATGATTTTGTTTTTTAGATCAAAAATTTAAATTATATAATAATTTCAGTTTAATTTTTAATAATAAATGTATTATTTATATATGAAATGTTAATGACAATGATTACTGTGAATCTGTATTTTTTTCAAAAAAAATAAGTTTTTTAATGTTGTGTTATTTTAATCTAAAAAATAAAAACAAATAAATTTTATAATTCATATGATATGAAAATTACACACACAAATATATTTAAATATATTATGACCCATTTAGTTTATTATTAGTGTTTTATATTATTTAGAACAATTAATATCTAAAACATCATAATCTATAAAAAGAAAATTTTATATTTTTAATATTATATAGTTTAAAATATATTTTTAAAATATTAATAAATTAAAATATATAAAATAAATGAAAATTTACATTTGGAATATCCATATTTGGTAGTATCAGTTACATAATATTTTTTTTTCTAAAACCATCATTATAATCATAAAAAAATTTACCGATGTAAGAAAAAAAATTTTAAATTACAATAATCTAAATGTAAATGAATGAAAAAATGTTTATTACATGTTTAATAATGAATTAATGAGTCTTGATTGGATAGGAAATATCTAAACGCATTTATGGATAACTTAAAAATTCCATTAAACATACAATAGTGTCATTGCATCAAGGATATGTAAGGTGAATTCATAAAAATTCCTCTTTCCCACAATATTAATAACAATAAATAATTTTCTGAAATTATAAAATAGTTTATTTTTATTCTCTCAACATTTCTAATAAAATGAATGAATCAATCGTGTGAATATAGTCTAACACCTCAATGGAAATCTGTATTTTGATTTCCTATGAACACCTTAAATTGATGACATTAAAAAATTATGTAACATTTAATAATTTTATTTATGATATTACTAATACTAAATAATTTTATCTTTTAAAACTTAAAAGTAATATTAATAGAAAAAAATTATAGTAAATTTAACCGCATTAATTGAACTTCACAAATGACACATTTTTAATTTGTGTCCATTTTAGAAACCTATCGACTGCGAAAAAATTGCACATAGATTTATATATTATATAAAAATAATAAATTCATCATATTACGAATATATTTCCAAACATCATAAACATTGTTCAACATTCCAAAACAGAGTCCATGAAATTTATAAGACAACCCTGACTAACCTACATGAAAAAAACTATACAGAAAAATTATTAGCATATATAAATATATAGAAAATATAATATAAAACATATATTAATAAGGATCATTATCATGTTTTAAGTAAACATGCTTTTATTAATATGTATGTTAGGTGGATTAGTGTAATTAATTTTGAATCACTTAAGCGATTTGGGTTCTTAATTGTGTTTTATTGTGATGTGATTCATAATCACCACTTGTTGTTTTTCATGGTGTATGTATTTGTCATGAATTTCATTCTGTAAAATATTTATTAATATATTAGGTATTTATAAATCAACTTCATGTTCTATATTTATGGGTTTGAGTTTAAAAATATAAATATTATGTAAGGGTATTTGTTAACTCAACTCCCTTATTTGAGTTATAAATATTCTTCTTAATCATCTTTATTCTATGTTTGTGGCTTCCAATCCATTATTTTATTTTATTTTTATTTATGTTTCCCTAAATAAGACATTTATTTTAATATAATTATTTTACATTGATGAATTTATTAATGAAAAATTGTATCATTTTTGAGAATAATTTTCATCCTCTTTAATGATTATTTCAATTTCAAAAACATATTATTCCAGTCCCATAAATATATTCCTTGAAATTTGTAAATACAATTATATTTTATCCCATGTGACATTAATATTTTCCATTTCCTATTTCTAAAAAGTTATTCATGTTTATTTTTATCATTTTGGATTTAAAAATTTGTATATTAATACATAAAAAGTTGTCATTTAAACCTCCCTCCTTAAATTTGTCTTACAAATGATCATTCCTTATATAAAGTATCATCTATATAATACCCAAGAATAAAATCCTTATAATATATATATAAATATTAATTATATATATTCCTAATTTAGTTTAACATTCTTTTTCGGGGATAATAAATGTTTTCCCCACTGATAAATTCCACTTTAATTTGAACCTAATTTTATGTAACTTCCCTATGAAATGATTCATTCCAAGTACAACCCACAAAAATTTATTTAATAAAACAACAATTTCAAAATAATTAGTACTATTTGGAAAATAATACTTGTTCAATTTTGGTTTAATGAAAATTATTAACACCTTTCCTTCTATGAAATATTTATTCCATTATTAAAAAAGCATCGCCTATGTTGTTTGATTTCATCCTTATCATGAATTTTTCTACATTTGAACATAATGTTAATGTCCTATTATTATTTATTATTACATTAAATTCCATGTTAATTATTTTTTTTCTTCTCTTTTTAATCATTATTATTTATAATTTCATTATACTTTGGGAATTGTTTACCCAACCCACTCATTTCTCATGGGTTTTATCATTATTGGGCTTTAGGTACAATTAATTTTCCTTATGTGGAAGATATATGAAATTACATGTTATTAATATAAAGGGTTCTCCATGAGAGCACTCTAGTGCCTTGGGTTATTTTTTATCACATGAGAAACTCTTTATGTACCATTTGTGGTTATACTAATAAAATTATTTCATGGTTTCTTAGTGATGTTCCATGTTTATAGTTCATTTAAAGATTATCTAAGAACATTATCCTATGTTGTATTTGTTCTGATCATTGAAATGGTCCCATGATTTCATTTTATCTCTTATTTCAACTATATTTTCATTTAATAATATTATTATATCATTTCATGTTTCATTTTTTCCATGCTTTTATCACATCCATATGGAATGTATCATATTTTTTATCTTGAGATTATACATCTTCACTTAATGATTTATGTACAGATATTGTTGTTATATGTTTTGATCCATTTGTTATTTCTCCACATGTAGGATTTATCATATTTTCATGATCTAATCCTTGATTTCATGTTGATACATTTTCCATTTCAAATCATTTTATATCAACCCTTTCATATGTTCTCCATCCCTGTGGTATGTTTATGTCTTATAATAATTCTAGAAGAGTGTCTATTGTGGATCAATGTAGAATAAATTTAAGAATGTTTTATAAAATAACATTCCAATGTAACTAGTCATACGTGAAAATAAAACAATATTCTCCAATATCCATACTATTTTTTTGAGTTGTATTGTTTAACATATGGTAATAATGAATAATAATGATATAATTAGATTATGGTGATAGAGTGGTTATCAAATAAGATTGAAGTTGTTTTTAAAGAGTTTTGTCTTTTCTTTTTGGGATTATTATTAAAGGAATGTAGTGAAAACCTAAGGGATAATTTTAAGGGTCATGAATTAGTATAATATAACATACCAATGTTTTTTAAAATTATTGTTTGTTTTTTTTCTATGAAATTTTATCCCATTATAGAAATTGGCATGTGGATCTAGATTTAGAAGAAATGAACACATTCATAATAACCCTAAAAAAGTTTTTATATTACTTACAAAATCATCACTTAGTGTATGATGTGTTAATATAAAATTGTAAACCTTGTAAAAGAGTCTCATAGGATATGTAATGTCCCAGACTAGGATCCACTAACCAGGGCCCTGAGTCGGGTCACTATTTGACCTCAAGCACGAATCCTAATATGTCATCCAATGAGGACTATAAGTGAGGGTCTAAATTAGTTAAATGGGGGAGAATATACCATATTACCAGAGTAATCCTTAGTAGATAATATGCATAAATTTCATAACAATGTAGGAAAATAAATGAAGAAGTAATTATCATTCCTAAAATTTGTACAAATAATATCCAATAATAGTTATGTCATGTTATGCAAAATTTAAAGTTGAAAAAAACCAAAAATAAAGACAACAGTAGAAACACCAAATAGTATTGAATCCAAGCCAATGACATCGTACAAGAATGTACCATGTCTAATTCAACTCTATAGCATAGGGCCCCTTCCATTGTTCTGGCCTGCAAGAATTAATTCTATTGGGGTATCCTATGGCAGCCCGAGCAGGGTTTGAGTACAACTATATAGTCTACCACCATAGGTGTATACAAAGTATCCAATCTAATAGATAGTGAAAGAAGTATGAAATAAATAAAAAGTAAATTAATGGAAATTTAGAATCCATTAGTGGATGAGTTTCTCTATAATCATTCCCAAAATTATTTCCAATTGCAATTACATAAACCATTTTCACATTTCAATTCAATTTCATCATATGTTCATTAGACTAGTCAAAATAATCCAACTAGAGCATAAGGAAGTCATGTCATGTTACCTACTTCATGAGGTATAAAATATTTCAAAATCAATAAATCTAACTTTCCATAGATCTTCGGTCCAGGTAATTCCATTGAATAAAACCATTGGGGATGAGAGCATCAGTCTGACTCCCTAACCCATGTATTCCAGGGTGGGGTAAGAGCATCAGTCAAACCACACACATGGGAGGAGCCTCAGTCCTTTATCCAACCACCAAGACATGTGAACATGATTATTGATTCATTCATTATGCACAAAACATTACACATCCAACAAAACTAATACATAAAAAAATAGTAATCTATCAATCAACAAGTGAATTTGAAATCATTCCATGACCCATTAACAAATATTCAATTTACATTTCAAAGAAAATTTAGCCCAATTCCTATTCCCTTGTATATCCCACTAAGCATAATCAATTATTCTTGTGTATCCACTAATTAATCATATTTAACAATTTCAATTTTCATTACCATATCAACATACTCATCAAGGGGTCTAGTTTGTCGCATAATGAATTAGCACTTACTTGGGTAATTTCTAAGCCCGATAAATATTGGCACACCCCATGGATGGCTTAAAAATGTTAAAATCATCTTGATTATGTCCCAGGTGGACTGTGAGGGTTTCCATTCAACATTTAAATACCCATTATTCTAAACCATACAAAAGGATTCAAAATCACAATATGAAGTGGCAATGAACAAAGTTGTACATGCACAAATCTGTAATGAAACTATGGGATATAACTTGTAGCGCACCAATATTGAATATGTTTACAGAAAAACTCTCAAATGAAAAGGTAGATCCAAATTCAAATCCCATTCAAAGACTCAAACTAGATATCACTAAAAAAGAGGGTATTTAGAGCTTCAGGTGGATATGGGAGAGGAATAAAAACCCAAATCAAGAAAAATAAACAAGAAGACGATTAGGTAACAAAGAGATTCAATACCCAATCAACAGTGCACCAAAAAACATAGGATTTAATTGGAATCAACCATGGGAAGTTTAGGTCATCTGGGCTCACCTTTAGGGTTGTATGAGGAGTGACATAAAATTATTAATTTTTATTACAAAAACACTTTTGAGGAAACATGAGAAACTATGAAATTCAATACCACCACTAAGAAACCAAAATAGAAAAATAAAAACATACATAGGATCAGCACCTGCCCAATAGTTTCACCATATTGAAGCCTTCATCAAAGTAGGACCCTTCATCAAAGAGTCTCATGCAGAAGTACACGAGCACGAAACTGATGGCAAAGCCATACCCTCTCAGCGACCTAATCCAAATGCGAGTTTCGGTGAATATTTCATTCCTTGATCACAATATGGAGAGAATCCACATGTAGTAATGAGTGAAAGAACTAGGATTTTAGAACAACAATCCAAATAATTGACCCTAACATAGCTATAGCTCGTACATTCACAAAAACCAACAAAGGACAACTAAAACACTTAAATAATATCATGCAAGAGTAACTTCAGATTACCGAAACCCACCTCCCTAAACAATTTCCATGATAAGTATGAAACCTGAGTGTTTGGTACCTCTATAATCCGCTTTTCAAAATCAGAAGCTAACTGGTCCCAGGATTGGATGGCCTCTTCCATACTGATATTGTTTTTATTAAATCCCCCTACGAAGATGAGGTCATGTTTGTAAATACAAGAGTATTTATCCTCATTTAAGGACACTCCTAGTTTCCTCCCCAACATCATGTCTACCTCCTATTAATTTGAATTGATCCCCATGAACTTCTTGGTTACTTTCTCATTAGAACTCAAAATCAGATCCATGGAGTGATAACCCTGGTCCCCTACTCTCTTATGACTTGGAGTCTCACGGGTAATCATATTGTCAATTAACATTTCTAACAAATGGGTAATGGAAAGAGGATATAGCGATGATTATTCCTTCCTCCCCTTTCTTCTCCTAACACTTCATCTACTCTTATAAAATTATTTTTCACCTTCTGATTGGTCAGGTTAACTCCCATTAGATTCCTTCACATGACCCTTTTCCCTATTATCAGGAATATCAGAATCAAATCACGCATCAGCCTCTGAGATTCCTTCAAACATGCTAGTCAAGTGGACTAGGGTCCGAGTAAAGAAATCAAAACCCCCTACATCCACCCTCTATTTAAAATAGTCTTTCCCCTAATGGATTCTTGCATGACATTCCTCCCATTACCACTACCCATATTTAACTCTTAAATGCATGAGACGGTCGACACCACCTGCTCACCGAACGTCCTCTATTCCATGGCCTCATCCCACTCATTCCTTTAAAATTCCTCTCAAACATCCTCATGATCATAAACACCCTTGCATCTCTGCACACTATGTTTGGAAGGACCCATGCAGTCTTCCCTTATCCTTCTAAACACCTCGGACACTCGCTGGTTCATCTGATGTCCCAAGACCTTCTTCCCCACATTAGATCCTGAAACAACCTCCACCACTATATTATAGTCCTCTAATTCACTACTGAGTTAGACATAAAAATATCATAGTGGAAATTTTGTTATTTTCCATATTTACAATGCTTCATGGTTTACCAACACATTTTTCCAAACCATGCGCAAACTATGTGCATTCAACTGTCATAAAATCACCCCTCACATTGTTTCTTGGAATTTTCGAAATGTTTTCTCAAATAGTGTGGAAACCATTAAAAAGAACCATAAAACTCCATTATTCTCCCCTTTTGTGCCTTGAACCCCCGAAGCACCCCCATGACACCTAATTAACTTGGGGAATACTTATTGAGCCAAGATAATGGATTTAAATAAAAACAGAAACAAATAATACCTTATGATGAATCTACAAACTTATAGGATATTATTTTGACATTCACAGTCCCATTATAAACCATTTTGAAATATTTTCTTATGTTACGATGTTAGGTTAAAAATTATGACTGAACATAACAATATAAACCTAAATTAAAACAAGTGTGATTTTTTTTGAACTAAAATCAATGTAATGTTTCTAAGGAGTATGCTATTTTATTGTTTATTTTTTCATCAGATAATTTATAAATATTTTATTACGATATTAATTCAGAATTACTGAATTTAACACCTTTTGGTGTTAGTAATGGCTGATGCCTAGGAGAACCATGTAAACAATGGATTCCATGGACTTTCCTGAGATTATCACAATGAGAATCCAAATGGACTAAAGTTAGAGTAAAAATATTTTTATTATTCTAAAAAATATGTGAATGATTATGATTAATAGAATGAACACAGTTGGATTCCCAAACAAAATAATAATAATATGTATATAGACTGATGGATGTTTTGGTGATGAACTTGATTAAGGATATAAGATTCAATTTCAATCATGTGAAATATAATGACATAGGAAATTTGGAAAATTTCTCAACCATATTGGGATATATTTTATCTATGGTATTGTTGGGAATATAGGAAATAATTACTTAGGAAAAATTATGAAATAAGTCAAAATAGTGGATTGAAAAATAGTTCGACCCAATGTAACACTAATTTTTAATTTTCATAAATTTTTAAATCTTAAAAATTATCCATGACAATGAAATAATACATAGAAAAAATGATAGTCATTTAATAAATCTAATTTTAAAGGAATAAGGGGAATCCAATACATCCAAAACAAATGATGTGAGTTTCATAACTGATGTTGAGTGAGGAATAATAATCATCCTCTCAAGAATTATAAGGATTTTATTTTCATCATATTAAAAACACATCATTTATAACTAAAATTTTTATATGTATACAAAATCATATCCTTGACCACTAGATTGTGATTTTAAATAAAAATTTACTTATATGACTATTTTGTCACATTCTATTCTAAAATAGAATTTATTTATGAAAATAATATTTTCATTAATAAAATATTTTTTTATTCTTACAAAAATATTGTTTCTTTTAATATAGAAAAACAATTAGTTGTAATAATGAGATCCAATTTTATATCACCCCATTATAAAATAACAATGAAAAGATTATAATGAAAAACCTATATAATGAAATTATAAAGTGATTATCTGATACAGAATTAAGATATATTCATTGTTTATGTGGATCGACAAAACAATAATATTATGGTTAATTAACATCAGGTGATGAAGATTCAATCATGAGTTAGTAAAGATGATATCTCTATAGAATTTATAACATGAATCATGTTTTTCCTTTTGATACCCTTATTTACATTTAATGGTTAGTGATAATTAAACTTTTGATAGAATGATTTATTTATTGGGCAAGAATGTTCTACGCCAAAAAATTACAATATTTTTCGAAAACCAATATTTTTATGTTGAATTTTTCACTATGAACACTATTATAAAACATAATATCGATCCATTAAAATAAAAATTTATAATTTTATTGTTATAATACTATTGTTAAATTTACTCTCATAAATATGTGTAACAATATTAAGAAATATATGGAGAAAATAGAATGTGGAAGAATTTGGAAGTTGATGTCTCTATAATGAATATAATTTTATAATGAATAGAAAGGAGGTCCATTTAATAAGGATTTCCCAAGACCAAGACAAATACAAACCCCAAAAAATATTTTACATGATAAATCATACGAGATTGATGTTCAAGATCATGTAAATTTCCACAAGGTCTAAGCTATCAAAATCACCACTCATGACTACCACAACAACATAACATATGCTTAATCATATTTAAAACACATATGGGTATTTGAAAATAGTAATTATGTATATATATATATTAGGTTATTTATCAAATGTATTTTAAAAATTTAACCTTTTTTACTTTTAATGAAATGAAATTTTATTTACTAATCTATTAAAAAAATAATTAGATCATTTTCTGTATTTATTCAAAATTAAATGTTATGTGTTTTATTTTAGGGAAATAAATACATTATGGATAAAATATATTTTTCATGATGGATTAAAAAAATTTTAATTATTGAATTATGGGATATAATATTAATAATTGTTAATATCTAAAAATTAATTTTCAAATTATCTTTTTTCCAAAATATTTTATATTTAAATTTACATGATAAATTCCTAAACTATAGAAATAGATTTTAAAAATGAAAAACATTTTTGGATTTTGTTATAGATTTATGGTTATTTATATTTCCTATATGGTTATTGAATTTAGAAATTTATAACATGGAAAAAAAATAAATAATAGTAAATGGTAGTATAGGAATTGATAGTATGAGGTCGAACCCACAATAATAAAGTTGAGGAAAATATTAATTCAAATAATATTGACCTAAAATAATTACATTTTGTTCAAATTGAGTATAACCTATTAAGAATGTGATTGGTGGGGAAAGTGTACTATGAAAATATAAAAAGTACATCGGGCTGCATTGATACCAGTTTAATGTGATAATAAATTATGAACTAATTATTTAAAAATGGTGAAGTTGTTGTAATCATGTCCATGTTAGTATAATGGTGATGGTAATTGATCTCTATCCAAAACTCTCCTATTCTTAGGGCTAGGTACTTTTTATATCAATGATTCAATATCAAAAAAAATTATTTGTTCATACGCTTGAAGAAAACTCAATGATCATGGAGTATTTAAAAACCTTACACATAAAATTAAATAGAGGAATTCAAACTAATTATTAAATGGTCACGCTCAATGAAAAAATGAATCAAAACCCACTTCTTAACCACACTCACAATTGTTAGACATGATGAATCAAGAAATATATCTCATTATAGAACAAACATAAAAATAAAAAACATAATTTGAATTTAAAAAATAGAATAAATTAATTATACACTCCCCTTTCATCACTCACAACATTGAAAAATAATCAAACCTTTTAAAAATGATGATATGTTATAGAATAGAATAAAATAAATCCTATATAACAAAAATAGTAGGGTTCCATATTTGTTATCTAGTTATCTAACATCATTACCCAATCTCCCAATGCATTAATGTGGTGAATGATGGTGTAAATAAATAGGAATGTTTGTTAAAAGTTCATTTGATGGTGCATTTAATGTTTGGTTTCATGAAAGGCCCATGATGTGTATGTTGGTCACACAATGTTAGAATTCATCTATTGTATGTTGGTTACACAATGTTTATATTTTCTTCTCCAAGTTCTCTAACATACTCCACCATTATGTAATATTAGAATTCAGCTGAAAACTCTAGTGTCACATAATGAGTGAGATTTGGGGTTTTATTTAAATTTTAATCTAGAAAAGCATCTCTTTTTTATCATTTTCCAAACAATAGTTGTATTTTACCATAAACCCAAAAAGTAAAAAACTAAAGAGTTTTAAAGATTAATCAATTAAATAAAAAAACAAATGCATTAAATCACCCTTAAATTCATGCATGAAATACACATATCATTATGTATATCAACGTCTTCTTATATTTAATATTTTTAGATTATTCTGAAGTAAATTTTTAAGAACATTGTGAAAATTAATGATTTTCATAATATAGTCAAATTTGAAAATTATCAAAATAAAATAATGAAATAAAAGTTTTTGATATTTTTTAAATATAATATATAAAAATATATTTCAAATAAAATTTTTTATAATAAATTCTTTTATTTATAAATAAATATTTTTTCTTTTTGCAATCATAAGTAATTTTTTACTCAAATAATAGTTTATTCATAGATGTTAAAAATTATTTTTCCTCACTTGTATAAATTAAATCGCACAAAATGGATAAGATATTTTTTATATACATTTTCTATTTTTATAATAGGAATAATTTCATTTTCATGGATTTAGGTATGATTACATTGATAAAAGTCAATGACCACAAAAATTCTGAAAGTCTTATTTAAAAAAAACATTTTAAAGATATTGTGTAAAATTTATATAATAACATAATGGTGTATAAATATTATATAATGAAATTGAATTTTTTTACACATATATACAAATATATTATAACTCAATTAATTTTTGATTAATGATATATATGATCGAAAACACATAATGGTAAAAATATCATCTTTTTTAAGAAAACAATTATTCTATTTATTAAATATTTTAATTTATAAGATAATATTATCCAATTAAGTAATTTAATTTTATTTACTAATTGTTTTATTTAGGTTTAAAATAGAAAAATCTTTTATAATTTTTTATAAAATAATATATTTACATAATAAATTAATTAATTAAAACTAATTAATATGGTAAAAACTAAAATGGTAAAGTCTTAAAAAATTATTTTAAGTGTATAAAAACATGTTTAAAACATGTGTTCAAATTCATGGTTAGGTCTTAGTTTACCAAAAAACGCACTAATCAATTATGGTCCTCTTTTTCTTCCTCTAAATCTTGAATATTATCATGGAATCGTAAGGATGTAATGGGTATTAATAAACAACATTTTCCTCACTTATAAAGGAGGCATGTAACTACCCCTTCAAGAAGATACTATGTTCTAGTTTATTATTTATAATTTAAAAAATTTACCTATCCTTTATTTATATATCATAACATTAATCCATTTTTCTATTGAATTTATACTAATCCCTCCATTTTCAAGAGGAAATTCAAGGGAATGTTAAATCTCTCCACCTATGTAATTCGTACTCCCTAGCCTTATCTTCTTAACAAACCTCTTGTAATAATCCATAAATTTTTATATTGAATTTCCCATCGTAATGGATAATTTTTTTAATATATAATAATGTGATATTATATAATGGACACACCTCACATGATAAACGAGTCTCAATTTTTAATGTTGTATTAAAAAATAAACTTAGAGAATAAATATGGACATAAGAAATGAATGTATTAAAATGATATAAAAATGGAAAATTATATAATATGTATAGGAAAATTTAGATCTTCGTGATCATCCAGAATTATCTAACTCAGGAAAAACACTGTAGAAATGAAGTATTAGATTAGTAATGCAATATACATTCTGAAAAAAAATATAACTTTGATAGAAAATAGAAGTTAATGAGTTATAAATGAAATATGATATATTTATAGAAATTAGGGAACCCAAATTAATATTAAAAATTTTGGTAGTTAGAATAACAATCTAATAATTGGAATAATAATATGACCATTGTATTTCTAATAATATTTTTAGTAATAGTAAATTCAATGTTATAACAGTTTCCTCACCTATCGAAATGTAAAATAATATGTAGGAAATTAATAAAAGGATAATATGAAATATTTATATCATGATACAAGAAAAAAATGATTTAAATGATAAAATAGGCGTTCAGATATTTTTGAAAGGAATATCTATTTTATTTAAATTTAATGTTGAATATAAATATTTAATTTAATGTTATTTTATATAAAATGTGATTATAAATTAATATTCTGTTGTATTGAAAGGATAATATATTTTCGAAAAATAATAATTAATTTTTCAAATAAACCATAAATTGATAATAACATTAAAATTGGTCTCTTCTCCAATAATTGAGGATTTAATTAAATAATTTATTTTCTCATATTTTAAAAGAAATATAATAAAACTAATTTCATTTTCAGGTTGAAATTTTTTTATGGAACTTGTATTTTATTTTTGTAAAGTATATGATAATTTTGTGAAAACATATGTAAAGTAAAATACAATATTTATTATTAGAAGATAAATATGTTAATTTTTTATTCATCTATGATGTATGAAAATAATAGTGTGAACTCACATGTAACATTAAATTTTTATAATCCCAATAATAAATTTTTTTATAGGCTTCAGATAAAATAAAAAACTAATGAATATAATAATCCAAAACACTTCCCTACATCCCTTATAAAAACTACCCCTTCTAATCCAAATTTATAATCCATATATCCTTACAAAAATATACCCATATATATTTATAATAATCTCATACTTGACTACTTTTATGGTTTCATCCAATGGAAATACAATGAGTGGTATTGAGTAGTCTAAAAAATAGAAAACTAGAGAGAGAGGAAAAAGATAACCTAAATTTCATTTATTTTTATTCTTAATCTAAAACCAGATATCATCACCATACACCGATAAAAAATTAAAAAATATCCTAAATATAATTATACTATTCTATTATGGTTGAATATCCATCTTATACCCTTTATTTTTTTCAATTAAAAAACTAGGACATTTTTCACAACATGGTTACTTAACATCATTTCTAAACCATTTAGATCGTTTTACTCAACCACATTTTAGACTACTAAAAAATATATATAAATGTTCAAATAATATTATATTAATTATATTATAAATTATTTCATCTTTAAAAATTAATATATAGACATAATATTAAATAATAATATCATAGTTCAAGATGGAAGATAAAGAAGTATTGATGAAAAAAAAATTATAATGCTACAATATTTGGAAAATTAATTTCCAATATATTGTTACACGAATAGATATTTAAAATCATAACATTTTTTGAAGTTCATGAATACCATTTCACATACTTCAGGAGTTGGGGTCTTATTTTACATGATCATGAATAATTATCCAAAAGTTATGTGATCGAGTAATCATGAGAGGAATACAAGCAAAATAATGAATTGAATATTATATATCATTTATATAGTCATACGTGAACATAATAAAATTCTAATAATTAAAATATACATTTAAAGGTTATAGATTATGTAAATTATGAATTTTTTATTATTATAAAAATTAACAACAAGTATAGAATGATTCTTGAATATAAGGCAAGGCATCTCTCCAATACACCCTCTTTCTCTAGGATGTTATATTTCTATCCACAAAACATATTAGCTATAATTTTTTTTAATTTAATCAATATAATTTTTGTAAATATGTCTCTTCAATATATAAATATCTTCTTCTCCCTTCCATTTATGGGGTAATATATGACTTATGTTCATTTCAAGAATTTTATTCTCTAAAATCAAAAAAATAGAGAAATTGTATATCCCTTAATCCTTTTCTGTAATAATAATTTAAAATATTTGTTTTTGGTCATGATTTAATAAAATTATTTAATATTTTAGAGGAAATAATTTCTACATAACTCTATGTTTCAAATGTAATTTCATATATATTCATTATCCAATTATCATTAACTGATTCCAGAGACATCCATTTTGAATGTTTATTTTTGTAGCCAATTCTATTAATTTAATCATGACATTTTTCTCCAAATAAAAACAATATTTTGAGTATATGATTTTATAATATATGAACTTCCATAATATTTAATTCTTTATTCAATTTTTAATTATTATGAAATCATGTTTGGTTATTATATGAGTATAGATTATGCAACCTAGTTCTTTCTAGTGTAAATAATTATGTTTATAACTTGTGTTTTATTTAATTAAGTTGAATATATATGAATGTAAATTTTATTATGGGTACTAGAAGATAGATATAAAATTTATTTTCTAATGTTTTTTCTTATAATATGTTATATATGATAATATGGAGTAAATAAAATCCATAATGGAAGAAGATATTTTCGTGGTAGTTTTCTTTGATAAGTTATAATTTCATGTTATATATTACAACCAAAATCTTATGTTTCTATGAAAATATGATTTCATGTTCTGTATGATATTCTCCTATATGATTAATCAAAAGTTTTATCTTTTTTGGTATCATTTTGTTACTTATGACTCATATTATATGATTCATCTCCATATTGACTCCCATAATGGGATTTATTGCTCAGCCATTTCATATATCTATTCCTCATGTTATCCTACGAAGTTTCCTAATATAAATTGTATTTATAATATCATTATTGAGAATGAAATAATGATATTATGTTACAATTTCTTTTTAGTTATATTATGATCCTTGTCTTACAGAGACTCTTGGCCTCCAAATCTCAAGCATGGGTTTGTTGTATGTTTATATTAAAAATCAAGATATAAAATTTGAAAAAGTATTGGGTATTCATATTAGGAAAATAGAATATTTTTTTGGATGTTTAATCGACTAAATTATTGATAACGTAACATATATTTTGATGTAATGGTGAATATCTGGAAATCATGGTGATGTATAGAGCGAGTAGTTTCCAAAAAATTAGATCGTAGTATAGATACATTAAGGGAATTTGGCACTAGAATGGATGTACATTAGGGTACTAAAATAAAGATTGATATATTATGTATCAACTTGATCATCACATGGTACATGAAAAAGTGGCCTTATGCACAGGTGGGTTCACACTCTCAGGGGAGATGCTATAGAAAATTAATAAATACATTATGAACCATAATTATTAACAGGAATTTTTTGTTAGGATATAAACCTATTTAGAAACATTTCCATGGATATCCTATATTGAAACTTATATAATAATCATTTATGATATAAATGTCATTTATAATTAATTCATTTTATGTTTCTTGTTTTCCATTTTATATGATTTTTAGTTTTAGTATTCTCATCACTATGTTTATTTTTGATTTATTAAACAATAGGTAATATAATGAAATAGTTAATGTACTGAACATTATAAATTTGTGGGCTTCAAATTACCAATATAATAATTGTTCTACATATTAATTAATTTCTTATATATTTAGTATATATATTCAAACATAACCTCAAAACATGTGGTTGAGCTATCTATGTGAAAAAAATGGAGAATTTATTTCTTCCTAGTTAGATAACTCCTCCCATGTAATTTTTTATGGACTAAAACACCATGACAATCATATCATGATTCCATTAGTGAAATATAATAAATTTTAATGCTTGAATTGTCTATATTTATATAAATTAAGAATCAATTATTAGGAGAGGTAGGTCACTTGTCACATCCCATATCATCTTCAAATTCTTTTCAAGTGTATGTTAGTGGAAGAATATCATGGGAATATTTTTATAATGTGCGGATATTATTACATTATGAAAAACAATCTCTAGCTCAAATTATTATGACCAATGATTGAATCATTCTTTAATACATGAAAATTTTGATGGATTAATCTAATTTAGTACCTGAAGAGTATCATATTTTTCCATGCAACTATGAGGTTCAGTGTTCAATCTAACATAAACCCAGATCTCTTCCCATTTACACAAATCCACAAAAATTTCCACTATTGAGGTAGATGAACTAAATGTAATGTTGAAAGAGAATTTGGAGAAGGGTTTTACATGACCAAGTGATTCATTATGGGGAATTTGTTTCCTCTTCATCATAAATAGGGAACAAACAATGTGCCTCTATATTTCTTATCATAAAATCATGAAAATCATAATAAAAAAGTATTCATTACTATTGATATATTAACTTTCTAATAAACTATAAGGGCTCTCTTATTTCTCACAGGTGGACCTTTAGGCAAGATATCACCAATTAAATGTGAATAAGGCAGTTATTCCAAATTCTACCATTCTAATGATGTAAAAACTCTATGAGATTATCATGATTCCAACAAGACTCACCAGTTATCTAAAAAACAACATTGACTAAATGATAATTTTTTTCTAATATTACCTTCAAATTTATGTGAAATGTATTATATTTTTATGATATAATGAATAGATAATATGGAGCATAAAGTGTATTTGAATACTATGATAAATTATATAATAAATGTGATGTCATATGAAACATATAGAGAATGTGATTATTGATATAGGGAGTATCATTAATTGATCTTGTTATCATAGGAAGAGGGATATGTGTGGAACCTTATATGTAAATGGAAATTGAGGATTATCCCATGAAACAAATTTCATGGAAAACTATAGTTTCTAGCGAGTGTATGCGAATTAACACTGATTTTTGAGAAAAAACAAATTATTTTCAAACACACTAACCAAGATGACTAAGAAGGGAGTAATTTTTTTAATGACTAGTGAATGTGAAGAGATATTTATGGAATTGAAAAAGATCCTTTTTATTACACTAGTCTTCAAACTTCCATTACATTAGGAACTCTTCAGGGTAACATGTGATGATTTAATGATGGTCTTGGTAAATTAACTATAGTGAAATAGTAATTTTATTTCCTATACCTTATGTAATTTGAATTATCATGATAATAAGTATCCAACATATGATATATAGACGATGTCTGTAATCATCCCATAGAATATTTGATGAAATTAACTTTATAGGGACATGTTTAAAATATATTTTAATCCTAAGATACTAAAATATATATTCCCATATCTAGATATTAATATTTTAATGAGAATATGGTTAGATATTAGCAAGGTATATTAATAATCAATCAATTATGATATGTGGAAATAAAATAAGGTAGATGATTCACTATGTAGAAATGATCAAGAAACCTTTTCAATAATGAGAATTCCAAAGTATGAACTATTTTAAAACTTAAATGGATAAACAAGAGGATCACAATAGGTGAAATTTCATTATTCATGTCAAAAAATATTCCCCACCCATCCCTTATTGAGATGATAATTGATGCAAAAAAGATAATTTGTAAATACAGAATAAGGTGGAGGCCTCTAGTACAGAGACGTCCTTAGAATTGAAATTTGATGATGATGGGGTCATAAGAATGTGTTGAAATTATTTATACTCTAAAATCATAAGATAATGAAGTATTTGTTCAACGATGACCATATCTCCACCTTTTCAACCCTCTCAAGGATAATGAAGATGTATAAAGATCTTTGAGGGTATTATTTGTGTGGAAATATAAAGAAGGTGGTCATAGTTTATACAACAATGTTCCTAGTATGCGAAATAGTTAATATTAAAAGGAAAATTTCCAAGGGGATAGTGAAACTATTACCCATACCCATGTTGAGATGGGAGAACACCAATATATATTTTTTTACTTTTATTCCAATGACTTATAGGGTGAATAACTCTATATGGGTAATGGGGGATTATCATACCAAGAATGATCATTTCATTTTAATTCAATATGACTTCCCACTCTATCAATATCCATGTATATACATTAGAGATGTGTTGATTTATGATATAACACCAATATATTTTTTTAATGGCTAAGATACAAGATATACATCTATGTTTTGAAATTCACCATCCTGATCCACATGCAAAACATGAAATTCATTATGGCTTGTCACCCCTAAACTGATGTCCAGTATGATAAAACTATCCTAAAAATATAAGATATGTTGAGATCATTCTTAGTTGATATAAATGGAATATTGGATAAAAATAATCCTCTATTTGAGTTCTCATACAATAATAGTTTCCACACAATAATCCAAATGGATTCTTGTGAATACCATTAAGGGAATTGATGTTTAACACATTAATGATGGGATATAGTTAGAGAAATAATTATTCATGGCCTTTAAATAGTTATGTAAATTCTAGAATCGGTCATGAATATTTATTATTTCATTGGGATGCTCCAAGTTGACATAATTCCTATTATGGTATTCATCAATGGGACAAGACGCTTGTGGCCGAAGTTCAATTTATCCTCATTATATCACCATTGAAGAGTATCAAGAGTTTTGGAAAGATGGGAAAGCTATATACCTTGAACATCCAAAAATTTGATATTATTGATCACATTAGAGTTGTTGCAAATAAAGTAAAAATCCCACTAACCCATTCTTAAGTATGTAATTTGTTTCTACATATTCCTCTTGGGGAAGTGCAGACTATATCCCTTATATGTACTTCATTAATAGGTTGTATAGATGTAAAAATATCTCTCTTAGGAGGAGTCAGTATAAATCAATGACCATAGAGATAATGTTATAAATAAACAAGACAACTCACCGAGTAAATGTACGATAAAGGGACAATAAGTATAAGGAGATAATTGACGAATGGTAGGAATCCATGTATCGACAAAGCACTTATATACATAAATACTATATCATTATAGATAAATATTAAATAAATGTCACAAGAATATGTCTGAGGCCCAAAAAATTTTATTTCATTTATATACAACATAATGATTATTTTCATTTCATAATGATCATATCTTTCTCCCATAAATATCTTCCCACATATTACTCTTTATATGCATACGATACATAAAACCATTCTTCATAAATTTGGGAAAGGAAATATATGAAATGGAAATCTGAAATTCATAGTGTGGGTAAACATGGTAGATATCAATATATTATGGGCATAATATTATGAGAACATGCGTATAATATTTTTAAATCGTACCATTAATATCATAGAATCTAAACAACAATTATATCATAAATCATGTAATTTAATATGTGATGAATCATAATGGACTCAAAGAACATGATCCATGAGAACATAACATTGGAATTATAAATAGAATTGTTTAATATAAATAATAATATAAAATCTTTTAATTAGTAGTTAAAGGCTTATTTCTAAGACAATCATAGTGGAATGGTTTCAATTCCATGACCCTAGTAGTAGTAATGATTTTCATCAAAGACTTCTATATTGGGAAAATATTCTTACTAAATCTCATCAACTTCCCATTATAGTTCTATTATTTAATGAGATATCAATATTTATCCATTTAATTAGTGGAAGATGTAGGTCACACCTATCACATAATTAAAATCATACATACATGATCCACAAGAACAAAAAACACCAATCATACTAGAAATCATTCAAATAAATCAGTTTTAAAAAAATTTATTTATAGGATAACCCATGGAAAGGAAATGATTTATATAATCATTTCATCATGTCATATTAGAAAACATGTGTAAAATTAAGTGTTTTTAATGATAATTTCATTATTTTAAAACCCATGTAACTGAAAGATAATTCATAATCATATTTTTATCAGAATATAAAACATCGATAAAAATAATATGAATGATATTGTTTGATCATATGCATATAAAAAGATAATTAAAATAAAATGATTTCATATTATATAGAAAATCATTTTCAAAGTTAACTAGGAATGTTTCTTGATGATAATAACTTTTCATTGAATGTAAAATTTTAAAATTAAAACATTATAATAAACTTTGGAAATTTATATATTTTGAATTTTTTTTGAAAATATATAAATGAATCATTAAAATTCATTGATAAAATTTCCTCATTAAAAAAACACTCTTTGAAATTAACTTTTTTAAAACTAATACATTATAAAATATTTTGTTAATTCTTTTTTTATAATAATAGTTGAATATGTATAAAGGATTTTTTTAAAATGTTTTAAAACATTTCTTCATGAAAATCTACATTCCACTTTGATTGACACTATTTTCAAAAATAAAAAATTTTCCGTATCCATTTCACTAAAAATAAAAATAATAACATAAAATGGATTATTTAAGTAATTAATTTTTCATTAGGGAAAAAAATATGTAAATTCCGTACATGTTAAAATAAATATTCCATTCAAATTTATTTAAAATGAAAAAATCCCTTGTTTTGAAGTATACATGAAAATTCCTCAATTTTTTTTAATGTAAAACACGGGTAAAAATTTGTTTAATAAATATTTTTATAATGATAAATTTTTTGAAAATATTAGTAGAAAAAATTGTTTTGGACGAAATTTTATTTTTGATAGAATAGAGAAATAAAATTTCATTTTAATAAAATTATTCCTGTGAAATAATGACTACATAAATAGAGGAAAATAAATTGAATATATTTATTCCCATTACATAACGATAGTATAATAAAATTTTGGACTTTATTGATATATAAATCATAATATTTAATCCTTGGGAGTATAAACCTAAATAATCCCAATAAAAAATTAGACTGTTAGATCAATCCTTTACCACATTGGAATAATTTGAATCATAGAACCCATTATATAATAACATAAAATTTAAAACTGAATAAAATAAAATCATATATATATTTGATATATCATTTCAAATGGGAAGTACATAAACCCCATATAATTTTATTGGTGCATAATATAACATGGGTCCCAAATAAGGAAAATTGAAACAAAAATACCACACCTCATTGGTTACTTGTGAAACCTAATCCCTATGAAAGAGAGATATTAAAATATATTTGTAAAAATAAATAATTTTTAGGATAATAATAATCAAATAAATTAATTTTAATTACATATATCACTAAAAATAAATTGGTTATTAATATTTCATTTGTCTCATTCAAGTAAAAAAGAGATACAAAAAACCAACTCCCGTAAGTCCTGGACTACCTCGTAGTCATTGAACACTCATGTAAGATGAATATAAATTTAATATAAGTATATTAATGATATTTAACAATATTTATCATGCAATATATGATATACCTATGACCTTTTTTACCCATTTACAAAAAAAATCAAGTTAAAATCATGTTTGGTGTAATTAGTACTTTGTTTTCTATAAAGGATTTAATTTTTTGTTTTCAGTTCTCTCAATTTGAAAATATTTACATAATATAAATAATTTTTACCATCATATAGATGTGATATATATTAATTATATTTTTATTTAAATTAAAACATAATTTTAGAGAATGAAATCAAAATACACTGATCATGGAGATGATATGTTATACACACGCATGAACGTTGTTTCCATTGTATCGATGGATGAAATAAAATAAAGGTAAATAACATATTACCATTAAATAGTAATTATAATATCATATATATCACACATATTTATTGAATTTAGAAAAATTACCTTCTATGAAAAGTGTTTTTGAAATTGAACTAATTTTCTTCATGAGGCGATAGTCTACCAGAAACATGAACGATGTTATCTATCCCCCAAGGAATGTAATGTAAAAAATTTATATTTAATTTCAAAATTAATGAGGAATAATATATTAAAAATATAATATAGATTGAATTAATCTATCATTGTTATCATCAATTTAAATCATTAATGGAAATCACGTCACCTAAGTGTGTGATGTTATAATCATCCACACACATGAGTTACATTATTGTTTTTTTTACTGGTTTAGAAGAAAGAAGGTAGAATAATTATTATAGGTACATATGAATTATTATATTATAAATATCCTATATAAAAATTAAATACATCATAATATCTATTTTTGAGATGTGGTGATGGAAAAAATAACACATGTTCGTGTAGTGGTAGTCCATTGCACACATGAATGTTGATTTTGTATCACATTTGATGGATTAATAGAATTAATTTTATTATGAAATTAAATAATAATTTTTTTTATTAAATATACTATGATATTTGTATCAATATAATTTAATAATTATTAAATCATGTGGTTTATGATATAAAATAAAATTTCAGGCGAGGGGTGTTGACTGTTTTACCAAACAAATATTCTATTTTTCACCAAAAAGGAATAATAGGTTGGATTTTGGATCCAAGTAAGTATTATAGGATGATATTATTCAATTAAGAAATATATTTCTATTGGTATGTCCCAAACCAATGGGTTTTGGAAATATGATGTCGAGAGAAGGGGTTGTGGCCTTTTAAAGAAAAGTGAGTAGAACACATGAAATTTTTTAAAAGAAAAATATATGCCCATGTTTTTCATTTGAAAAGGATAAGAATGATCTAATTTATAAGATTATATTTTATAATATTTAAATTGGGATAGAAAATGGGATTTTGATAATTTTATTTGACATTTTTCCTCATATCTTTTAGATTATCCCCCGATAAAAAAATTTCCCCCTAAACCATCATAATTAATTTTTTATTTAATTTACTAATTAAATTTATAAAAAATAGTTTCAATTTATTATAAAATAAAAATTATTTTGATTCAAAAAATAGAATTATTTTTTTAACGTACCTTTCATATAAGTGTAAAATGTAATGTAAAATTAATCTTGTAAAAGAAATGAAGAACATGTTTTTCATATAGCTCATTTCTCTATAGTAAAAAGTTTCTATATAAAGATTCAATATGAAATTGATTAATATATCCTAAAATTGATTAATAGTTATAAAATTTAATTAATTTTTCTCATAAAATCATGATAATATAACATTTATCTTATAAATTCTTTGAATAGAAAATTAATTTTTATTAAAAACAATTTTTTTACAATCAGTAAAAATGAATAATTTAATAAAATAATCCAAAAAACCCAAAAAGATAATTTTGAAATTATTATTCAACAAATTTAGTTAATTTATTCTTTTACTGTTACTAAAAGTTTAAAAAAATATTTAAAATATCTGCATAAAATTTGATAAAATTACATTTTGTAAAATTAATTTCTTCATGTGGAAAATTATCTATATACATTAGGTTTCCTAGAAGTCAAAATTATAAATTTTTACCATTTTAATATATATATAATATATATTTCATTAAAATAATTGAATAAATTTTACTTTTTAATTTAATGAGGTAGATACGTGTTTATGTGAATAAAAATAATTTTTGGGAAAAAGGTTTTCTCTGTTTGAAAATGTTTTTTATTATATTTTCTAATTAATTTCCCAAAAAAGAATAAAATATATGTACAATTATAAACCATATTTTTTCATAATTTAGCTAATCATATTAATACCCTCAATTTCATTGTCATGGTTATTAATATCTTAGTATGTTTCTAATATTTTAATATTATGTTATGTTTCATTTAAACTCAATTTTTTGTGTAACACAAGATACACTCATTTATTCATGTAGCTCATTATAAACTCAAGGTTTCATATATTGGAATATAATCTCAATGTTACTTCTAAAAAAATATTAAAAATATCAAATTTTTTTATGGGAAATCACAATATCCTGGTCTCTTCCAAGCTGAGAAGAAGAAGAATCCACAATTTTTTCAACATAGAGAATAAATATTGACAGAATAATTGAATGTATTATAATGAGAATGAAAAGTCAAAATATTATAATAATAATAATAAAATTTGGATATGTATAATTCCATAGTATAGTTACAGTCTCTAAAAAAGCATAAACATAATGCATAATATTCGTAATTGAATATTAAAATTTAAATTTAATACATGTATATATATCTTTTATTGAAAATATATGTGAAGGAAAAATGAATGAAATATGTGGTATTTATGGAATGGAGGAACCCATATGACCATTACAAGTCAAATCATCACAATATTAATCTAACAATTATAATAGGAATATGAACACTAGGAACAATGTCAAAGTCATTATAATAGTAATATATCCTATGGAAATTTAAAATAGTATTTAGGTAACTTATAAAATGAGAATATAATATATTTATACCATGAAGTAACCAATTATTTGATTTAAATTATAAATTATGTGTTTGTATTTTTTAAAAATAAAAATATTTTAATTTAATTTTTATTAAAAATAAAAAAAAGTAAAAGAAATTTATTTTAATAAAATGGAATGATAAATTAATATTATGTTTCTTTAATTTGATAATATAATTTTATTTTACCATATGTAATTTTTCATTGGTTATGATAATTTATCATAACATTGAAATTATTATTTTTTCAAATAAAGTACTATTTTAACTAAAAATTAAATTTATTATATTAAAAAATATATTTTATAAAGATTAATTAATTTTGGAAATTATACATTGAAAAAAGTTCAGGATGAATTTTTTTATATGTTATATCATTGTTTCGTAAATATTGATATATAGAAAAATATGATATTTAAAATTATAAGATAAATAATTACATTTTTTATTCATGATTGATGTTAGAACCAATTAGTTCAATAAAAAGTTCATCATTTATATATATTTTACCATGAATCAATACTGTAATTATTCTTGATCTGTAATATAAAACTAATAAATATAAAATTCCATAACGTTATTATACTCAACATATAAATACCACTACTCACCAACACTTCACATAAAATATTATATTCCAAGATCCGTGAAAAAAATTCCCAAAAAACCACTTAAAAATGCTCTCACATATATCCTAGTTCTATTAGTCTCATTCATAGACCACTCAAAGAATCTGAAAGGGGTACTTTAAAAGGAAACAAAAAAAGTGGTAGGTAAGCTCTAAACTAATCTTATTTTAATTTTTTTATTCTAAACTCATATAATGTACATCCACATATACATGTGCAAATAAGTTCCCTTAATATAACAATGTCTTATTATTATGGTGGAAAATACTTCTTATAACCTCAATTCGTTATTTATTAAATATGAAATTTTTTTACATTGTGTTTTTTTCACCACTTCCAGGACCAAAGTACATAGTTTCCCACCACCACCATCATAAATGGTAATAAAAATTTTATTATAGATAAATATGAATATAATTAGTTTATTATAAATTATTTCATGTTATTAATGGTCATATTGACATAATGTTAGATAATACAATCTTGTTCATGATGGTCTATAGAATATCAAAAATAAACTAACAATATAACGTTAATGTATTTACTAAATGAATCATCCCAATGTCAGAACAGAAAAGTATATTTTAGTATATTTCAATTCCTAGAAAAAAATCAATACCATTTCGTTTCTATTTTAGAGTTTTAGTCAGATTTTATGAAAGCATCCATGATTATCCACAATTTATCTGACCTTTGAGCCATGAGATGAATGCCCCCTAAAAAATGTTGGTCAACATTATTTTTCAATGAAATTACTATTCTTGAAAATAGCACATTTATAGTCAATAAAATATATTTGGAAATGGTTTTCAATTAACTTATTATCGAATATTATTTGATTATTATGGATAATATGTCCGTTTTTGGAGGATTCTAGAATATAATGTCAAATGTATATCTAAACCACCCTCTTACTTTTAGTTGGAAACATTATCTATCTAACTATAATACAATCATGAAATTATGTCAAACAATTCTTATATATTATAAATATATATATATATATATATCATACATATATATATATATCATACATACATATATATATATCCTATAATCTATAATTTTAATGGGTTAACATGTTTCATAGGTTAATTTCTCAAATGTCATCTTTAAAATCAATCGTGAATAAGGAGAACTATTCAATCCCTTAATCCTTTCAGGTAACACTCATTAAAATAATTCATTAACATTAATTATTTTAATAAATAAAGGAATATTTTATTTTTAATCATTAATGTTTACCGCTAGTTTTCAATGAAAATTTCTTTTTTTTTTCTCCAAAATACATTAAAATATTCATTAAACCACTATTTCAACAGATCATTTATATTCCAAAATTGTATACTGATTATCAGGAATTTTTTCCAAAATGAACAATGTATTTTTTGACCAAATATTATGTAAAATGATATTAATGTAAAAAATATATATTACCTTTTTCTTTTTAAAATATTTATCAAATCACTTTTGATAATGATATGTTTCAATATTAGTACACCAATTTCATTCCATGGGTAATCGTTAAGATTGTTACTTGCATTGATTTCCCAATGTGGTAATGATACCATGTAAATTTGTTGATTGGTGTGAAATTATATCTTTATATTAATTATTTTATTTTATTTTCATGGTAGTTTATGTATGGGATTAGTGAATAAAACTAATTCATGATGGTAATATGCCTTCCAATTGATGTTGTCTTAGCAGAAAACCATAAATTATACTTATGTAATTTTATATGTTTCAGACACATTCCTATGTTTCATTGATATTATTATTCCTTGTTATTTATGGTATTATCCCATATAATTATTCACGATCCTTTTCATTTAGGTTATCATGGTATTTTTTCTAACTCATATTTTATTCATTATTACCATGTTAATTCCCGAACTCGGATTTATAACTCACTCATTTCTATTATTTATTAACCAAATTTTTTATTGTGTTTTTTGAGTTCAAAATTATTTAGGATATAATTATTGTTTATAAAATAATTGTATTTTTATTTCTTCTTTCGTGTATTATGAACCTATACATATAAATACATCAGGACTCAAGATCCTTATGTTGTGTATAACTGATGTTAATATGAAAAATCTAGTAATCGTTTGTGTAGAATGCCTTGGTCACCAAACATGTACCCCTAAAATGTTATATAGACATGAAATTATGATATAAATATATTTATTAATATATTAATTGTTTTTAATTACTTAATATCACTCCTATGACTCACTATAAAACCATTAAAAATGAATATGTTGTGACACATTTGTATAGACTAATTTATCTAAGGGCGATGCATTCTATTTTTCATATACTCATTATGTGGATATTAAAATAATTTATTTTAATGAAAAAATATTCTACTTTTAATATGGGATGTTTTTAATTATTAATTAATTTTTTTCTACAACCCCTTATGTTGTATGGAAAATAATATATTCATTATAATACATGTGTACTACTGCCTTCCATTAACTATGTATTTTGTTTTACCATTATCACATATCATGGATAACCTTAGAAATTTATCTATTTAAAAAAATGATATATTTTATGATATTAATTTTTTGTAATGATAATTTTTTTACCATCAATAAGAGAATAATAATATTAACCAATTATAGAAAATTTTACATCATTAAATGAACATCTAAAGGAACATTTCATAATCTATTTCCACTATTCAATCCTATAGAACTATATAAATTTTTATCAAACATAAAAATAACATAATACTTTTTAAAATTCTAGATATAATGAATTTATTTTGAAACACTTCACATAATTATAATTATTTAAGGATTTTTATAGTGAAATATATTGGACAACCTCTTATAACAGTCACAAAAAAATATATGTCATGTTTATAACAGATGGGAAAATTTACAAAAAATAATTTGACATATTATTGAATAAATATAATAGGAATTATTTTATCAAATTTATTTTTATTATTCCATGTATTAGGTTCACATAGTGATTGAATTAATACCTATGATATTGTTTTTGGATCTCAATTTTGTTTCATTGAGATATGAATCATATTCACCAATAGTTTCATTTTTCAATGTATATGTTTTAATAGATATATGTTTTCAATAAATTATTATTAATATTTTTTTTTATAAATACATATCATGTAATAAATTTTTGGGTTTTTAATTAAAAAAACTGCAATTCAATAATACCTCTTAACTTTATTCCATTGATTGAGTTAAATTTTTTCCTTCTTGAGAATATTTAATATATGATTTTTCGCTTCCTAGAAATGATTTTTTAAGTTTCCCTACATACATCATGGGTGATAATTTATTATTACTTCAATGATTTTAATTTAAAGAATTTACTTAACAGAAAGTATAATAATGTTGACAATAATTCTCATCCACTTCATTGACGGTTTCTTCACAATGTCTGTATTTTTATATTCCCTCTAATATTCTCCATCATATTTTGAAAACATATTATGTGTTATCTAATTTGAACTTCATATTTCCCTTATTATATTTTCAAAAATAATTTTCAATATACTTTTTTAAAATATGTGATTTTTAAAATAATATTTGAAAATATGAAAATGGATTGTTTGAAACAAGCTTATTACTTTTTTGTAACACAGTATCATAATTTTTATATACATTCTTAATTATTCTTAAAAATTATTTAATCTATATTATATATATATATTAGTTATATATATACATTACAATACCAAACATTACTGTGGATAATACATGTTTTCTATTCCCTTATAAATTACCTCTCTATGTAATCGTGATTTTAGAAAACATACATCATCCTTATTTCATGTGAAGTATCACACCCAAAAAAGAATCAAAACTAGATATATTTAAAATTATACTTATAATTTTTTGGAAAAATTTTCTAGTTAAATTTTTTATTAATTTAAAATGATAATTCCTTTACTTTAAATACCAATTTTGTTTTAAAAATAATCATCTATATAGTTTTATGTATTTATCATGATATTTTCTAAATTGTAACTCAATGTCCATTACATATTATTCTTTATTAATAATTCATCATTAAAGGTGATTCAATTCTTTAATTTATTTTAAATCCTTTTGATATATCTATATTCTTATTCTTTGAGATACGATTGATAATAACACTAATTTCTAATGGATTTCCTCATGCCTATGATTTAGCTATGATTATTTTTTCTCATGTCCCACACATATGAGTTTACATGTCAAAAATATGATGGGTGTTCCATAATAGTACTATAATTCATTTGGTAATGTTTTCATCTATTTGGATACCTTGTATAATAAATATGTGGCCAAACCAATCACACTAAATCAGGTTTTCATCGTGGTGATCCTTGAAATTATTTCACATTTAGTTAGAATCATAAATCATTGTTACATTATAATTTATGAAGAATAAATTATAGTTATGATTATATTTTTTGGTCCCACATATATATTATTTCATTATTTTTTGAAATCATTTCTGTATTCTTCATTTCAATGATTATTTCACAAACTTTTGACATCGTTAGTGTATGATATTTTGTGATTACATGTCATTTTTTCATGATATTAGGACAACAACAATTGTTCCTTGAAGAGTTTAATATGAAATTTATCCCTGATTATTTTTTCCCATATTCTTATAATATTACACTTGATTAACATTGGAAATGATTTCCATTAATATGTTTTTCATATATTGCTTTCTTATAATTCACTTATATAGTTTATGAAGATAAATATAACATATGATAATTCTATAAGGGGTTAAATAATTCATTAATTATTTATAAATTTTAACTACTATTGTAAAATAATTTGTCTATATAACACGTCATTATATATACTAACCAAAATGTTTCTTTATTCTATGTGTAAATTATTATATTTTTTAATGATTATCTTTTTATAATTATATAAATTAATGATATAATGGGCCTTGGGTAATAATAAATAACATGTAGAATATCTTTGTATACATTTACAAAAAATTAGATTAATGATTAAAAATGGATCAAATCACATTAATATATTATTCATGGCCTTATCATTGTTGAATATAATATGTTTCTCATTAAATCATAAAATCCTCGATAGTTTAATGTGGTAGTTTTTTATCTAAATAATGATTGTGTTTCATATAAGGATGTATTTTTCAATACTTTGAAAATATATTTATAGGTTATTATACTAATGACTATTATTAGGTTGTGGAAAATATTTACTCCTAAGCATTCACTGATTATATTAAAAAACTCATATATTGATCTTATTCCTAAAAATGAAAATTTTATTGAGATTTTTTGTTCCAAAATTACATTGATTTTAACCCTACATAAAAAATATATAGTAAAATTATTTACAAAGAATTATGTTCATTGAATATTAAGATCATTAGACCTAGAATGTATTTATTTTTCAATGGAATAGGAATACTTAACTATTTGATCAATGACATAAAATTTATCAATCATCTTTAGAAACACACTAGAGGGTGAAGTGTTTCCCTTAAAAATTTTGTCACAAAATAAGTTGAGACCACGAAATGGGGTTTTTTATTTAAAATAACGTGGAGATATGGGATCAACATGTTCTTATCAAATGTATTAGATGTTTCATTTAAATTGTTATAATCGCAGTACATATTTATTATTATCTATAAGGATAATTTCCATGATATTAGTTTTACATCAAAGGCATTATATATTTTAACTTATATTTTTTTATATGATTATTTAATTAGAATTAAATAGATTATAGTTGAAGAACGAAGGATCTATCCTATAAATAATTCATGATGTATGACTACTCAATAATTTTTTTTTCGATGATTTAACCTTATACATTAATTATAACAATGATAACATTTAGTATTTAAAATATTCATTGGACATTATGTAATGGTGGAAGATCAGTTCATTCAGTGGGATAATTCAAAAAATGTATTAGACAAATATTTTCATACATAAGGGAACGGTATACAATGGAATGGATGAACATCAGATAAGGGTCTCTTCCCTCCATATATTTGGGTGTTCCAATTTTCAATGAAAATATTAAGGCCATTTATTACAACGATTTATTTACTCAGATCAGAAAATAGATTACTATATGGAATGTTATGTCACTATCCAAGGATGGGAGTGTTTGACTTGTCAATGTGGTAATCGTTGATAAATGTATGTACACATTTATTTTATAACAATGACCCAAAAACATGAAAAGTTTATTTTGAATTTAATATGAATATTTTTTGTACAGGATGTACTGTATTGCATAAACTGATCTTTTTACCACTGGAAAATAGTAGTACAATGAATGGAGATAGAATTTGGAAATTAAAATTTTGATACCTTCATTAAAGTAATAAAATAACATTTAACATGGAGAATACATTACTCTAAGAAATATATTATATTAAATGAAATAATATAAAAATTATTGAAAATAATAAACATATATTGTATTTATTTCACAATCCTTCCAACCCATAAAAGGATTATCATGTTATCATGATATATTTAATAAGGAAGGTATCTATTTACCACATTCACAACTTTTTGATGGATTTTTTGTTAGGTTTATGTATGATCGTGTTTCCCTCTAACATACATGATAATATATATATCCATTTTAAATATGTTAAAATATATAAAAATATTTTAAATAATTTTAGTAAATAAATTTTTGTACATAAATATGGATAAAATTAAGAAATCTACATTTGAAAACTAGATAGGTAAGAGATATTGAATTGAAATATTATTATTTTATATAATGTATTACGATGCCTCTATTAGAAGAGATATAACGTTTAACAAAATTGGACACATCTTTTTAAATTAATTTTTCTCATCACTGGTAAATGATGGATGCATTATATTAATAAGTTTCTATTTTCTTAAATATTATGAAAAATAGAAATTGGTGAATAAGGATATAAATCTTTTTTCCTGTCAGTTATGTAGTCTTAAACTCCATGTGGGGATATTTTCAACATATAATAAATAAAAATTTATTATAAAATTAATTTGGAGCAAAAAATTATATCTCACTTTAATGTAAGACTCATCCATCCCTATTCTTTTGAATTAGTTATAAATTTCCTAAAAGTATATAAATTCTATGATTCCTTATAGTTCATGTAATTAATTAGATGTAGTAATGGTCACTATTCCTATAAAATACTTATTTTTAGTGGTCTTAAAATTTTTTATATAGATAACAAAAATTAGGAACATTCAGATCTTAATGTGAAGAAAATTCTTGGAATTTTCGAAATATTGAATGGTTTAATAGAATTGTTTTGGTTGTTTCGTACTTATCGTAAGATAAAATTCAACATGAATGACAAAGATAAATAAAATAGTGTTATCATAGAATGTAAAAGACTCTTAAGAATGATTTAGGAGGGTTTCATAAATAATTCCAACTGAATTATGTTTTAATGGAAACCCAAGAAGTATAATTTAAAGGAAATATACATGAAACTATTTTTTCATTGTATAAAAAATTGGGAAATCTCTACCTGGATATGAATTCCATTTTTTGGGTCATGAGGTTAATAAAATTATATGTTTAAGTTGGAGAAATATTTTTAGGATTAAAGATTCTATGGAATCTCTTATTAGTTTCTATTTTTACATTTATCATGTCTGCATGGAGGATGACTCTTTGGCTGAATCCCATTCAAGTAGTTGTTCTTTTTCAGGTCCATTGTACTAGTCCAAAAATATTCATTATGGAATATTTCATATAATGGAAATTTATTTTCTTTACACTCCATAAGTTCTTTTATTTTAATTTATTATTTATTAAAAAAATTGTTCTACGACCATTTGGTCAAAGGCCTATCCTTTCATAATAATTATTATTAGTAAAATTGATTAGAAAATCCATTATTTTCCTTGTTGATATTATTATTTTTGTTAATATAGATTTTATTTTCCTTTATAATAGTATATATATTTATTTATTTATAAATTTTCAAATCTATAAATATACAACTACATTAATATATTATATATTTACTAAATAAAAATATATAAAAATAATCATATAGTTTAAATACTCTATAAAAATAAAACCAATTTTAATATTGGAAACAATTTTCCTCTCAAGCAAGTAAAATAAATCACCCATTAAATTTTCATAATAATCCCTTGATTGTGAAAATGTTTAGAAAAATTATTAAGGTCACAATTAATATATGTAAGATCGTGACTTTTTTTAGAGATTTATTGGGCTTAATTATAGGTATTATATTGCCTCATTATGGGAAATTTTCATTTGGATTATTAATTGAGGATTTTTTTTGAAAGAATATATAAAATTTGAATTGGAGGGGTTTTTCTAGGTGGGTGCACCGTTTCTCCAAACCATACACATAACCCAACAAACCATGCACCCTTGAGACAGTTGGTTTTTCATATTTACCACATTGTTTGTCAAAATATAATCCTTATTAAGAGAAAATATGCACCTACCCTAGAATTGGTGCATGGTTAACATGTATGATTAGGGATAATCATGTTCCCCTTCCAAAAAAACTATGCGCTTGATTTCAATTAATCCAAAAAATAGATTTTAACTTTTAATACCCCATATTTTAACCTCAAATCGATCCCATCTCACCCCAAATAAAATTAACTTTATTTTGGATGCTCTCGGACAAATTCCAAGTCCTCTAGACCTCCATTACTAGATAATCAATGGGTGGAATGAAGATTTTCACCTACCCATGTAAGTAGATATTACCATTTAGATATCTAATTCTCTCATACTCCTCTTTCCAAATAAAATAGGGATGTTAATCTATTTTTGGATCCGAATTTATATCTTGTTTTATTAGATCTTGATTTATTTAAATATTAGATCTAGGAATTGAATCATGATCTCATTCTATGTTTTTATTCTTCTGAAATTTGGGTGTTCCATTGCCGAGCATTATTCATCATCGTTCCTGATGTCGGTGGTCCATTATTAAAATAACAAATTCAAAAGTTCCAACTAAGTGTATTTAAATGTAGAATTATCATTGGATGTTTAGAAATTGTGTTCCGGATCGAATTAATTAATTTCATCAGTTGATTAATTAACCTGAATGTTCAAATTGGGGATATTGGGATGATAGATTATGAATAATTAGTTGGTTAATTAATTATGAGGTAATTAGTTTTATTGAATTATAAAATTAACTATTAAATTCATTATGAAATATATAATTTGGATTTGAGGATAAGGAATTGAGTGATTTGGAATAATAAATTTTGGATGTAATTATGGGGTTATAGAATCAATTGAGTTGGAATAAATAATTGATGAATTTATTAGTATAAGTAATGATATTATTCAATTATTGAACTAAAAATAAGATTTAATTAATAGATTACATAATTAATTTGATTCAAATGAATAATTAATTTTTGAATTAAAGAATGGGATTAATGGGATTAACTAATTGATAAATTTATAAATTTAGTTAAATTGATTGTTTAATTTTTTAACTAAATAATGGGATTGATGGGATTAGTTAATTAATTAATTAATTAATTTGATTAATATGATTATTTTTTTGTGGATTAATTAATTGAATTCACAAGGATAATTAATTTGTGAATTCAAAAAATAAATTGATTATGATTAATTAATTGTTAATTAATTAATGTAATTGACATGGATAATTTATAGGCTAATTAATTGTACAAATTGAATATGATTAACTAATTGTGAATTAATTAATGAAATTAATATGGAAATTTATTTTGGAAATTAATGTAAGGTATTTAATGGATCAATTAAATTTGAATTAATTAATGAAATTGACGTGTATAATTAATTAGTGAATAAATTAATGGGGATTAATATGATTAATTAGTTGTTGGTTTAATAAATGGACTTGACGTAAAAAAAAATTAATCAAATAATTGGGATTTTGTGTTAATGAAATTGAATAAGTTAGATTATCTAATTAGGGATCTAATTAATGGGTATTGATGTGTCACTGGAATAGATGAGTTATATTCATTAATTGGAAAATGTATTAATGGGGATTATTGTGTTAATGTAATTGATCATAATAGGTTAATTAATTGGTGATTTAATTAATGCGAATTGTTGTGTATGTGAAATTGAGTGAGAGAGATTAATTAATTAGAGAATTAATTATTGTTGATTGTTGTTTCAATTAGTTTTAAGGAGTTAGATTAATTTTTAGGTTGGATAATTAATGGGGATTTTTGTGTTAATGTAATTGGATGTATTATAATAATTAATTACTGAATTAATTAATGGGTATTCTTGTATTGATGAAATTAAATGAGTTAGTTTAATTAATTTGAATATTTATTAATTGGTAATATTGTTTAAATTCAATTGAATGATTTCTATTAATTTCTTGAGGAATTAATTAATTTGTATTGTGGTTTCAATGCAATAGAATGAGTTATATTAATTAACAAATGAATTAATTAAGGTGGCTTGTTGTGCTGATGAAATTTATTTATTTAGATCAATTAATTGATGAATTAATTAATGGAATTGTCATGCTTAATTAATTGGGGAGATAATTAGTGGGATTTGTGAAACAAACTGATTATATAATTTTTAATGAAATTGGATTCATTATTTAATTGTTGAATTGATTAATAGAATTGATGTGATTAATTGATTTTTTAATTAATTAATTTATTTTATGTCATTAATTAATTGCCTAATTAATTAATATTGTTGATTTTTTTAGTTAATTGTAGAATTAACTAGAGATATATATGTGATTAATTAAATATTTAATTAATTTTTTTATCTCAAGTTATTAATATTGTTCTGAATTAATCAATGTAATTGATATGATTAATTAATTGTTAAATTAATTTGATAAATTGATGTGATTAATTAAATGTTTAATTTATTAATATTCTTAATATGATTAGTTAAATTATTATTTAACTAATGGAAATGTTTTTTTACCTAATTATTGAATTAATAATTCAATCAATCTGGATAATTAATGGTTGAATAAATTATGTGTTGATAAATGGTAACATGGTCATTAGAAAGTGAATTAATGAATCGGGACATGGGCATTGTAATGTGTGATGTGTGAATGGTAACATGGTCATTAATGTATGAATCAGTGAAAGGTAACATGATAAATATAAATTATGATATATGGATAACATCATGGTCATTGAAATATGAAATGTATAATAATATCAAGATTATTAAAATATATGATGTATGGATGATAACAATGTCATTCATGTATGAATCAATGAATTGAAATATGTTCATTCTATTGTTTTTTGTATGGATGGTAACATGGGAATTTAAGTATTAATTAAATAATGGTCTCAAAGGCATTCTAAAATATGACCTCACTTCAGAATAATTTGGGATATAGAATGAGTATAATCAGGTATTTAGAAATGATACCACCTTAGAATACTTTAATATACTGCATGATCAAAAGAAGAAAGTTAAGATACTATATTTATAACAACCCTTCTCTTTATTAAAGTCATTAAGATGACTTATTAAAAAAATATGCACTTAAAAAAACTCTGAGGGTCAAGAGGTCTTTTGTCTTGGGAAATTAGGAAAATTACTTGAAATATTATTACATAAAATACTACATATTTATTGATAACATCTTTTACATGACCACAACATTTCTTCGTAATTAGGATTTCTTGGGATAGCCTGAGAACATAAATAAGAAAAGGGTGTGCTATAAATCCTAGTAAGGGAGTAAAAAATGAATAACATGAAGAATACAATTAATTTTAGGAAATAGGTATATCAATTTAGTATAAGAGAAACATGAACCTAAAGTCATGATATAGCATGATTTCCATAACATGGAAATGTGGGAATAACATTTAAAATTATATTTTCCTGAGACAATTCTCATTAAAGATGGATCATGTGTAAACCCAAATTACACTTGAATTATCATGATTAAACCCTTACTACAAATGAATAGTCATGAGTAAACTCCCATTTCACATGGAGTACCATGATACTATTATTTACCAAATGCATTGGAGCGCTATCAGGGCACACCCTTCTTAATCATTTCATTTCATGCATAGGTGTGCCACATAGATCATACAACAATGAATCATTAAACATCATAATTTATTACATGAATAATAGATATAGAATACGTATATTTATTCCCTCAATAAACAAGTACATGTGAATAAAGTTGAATACCATTGATAGAGATATGGGTATGGTATTCAATTACATGATTATTTTGGCATGGAAATTTTGGTGTAACTTCAGAAGCATGACGATGTCTAATAGAAATCGTAAAATGGGTTTATGAGAGATAAAGGGGTCTTCCATAATTTATACCTAAAATTAATAGTAAGGGGGTCATTGGAAAAAATATACAATCATAAGTAATGTAATTTCATAATATGAAATAATTTTTTTTAATGTAAATGAGGGGACATAAATCCCATTAGGAATTTCAGCATGGTAATAGGGGTACATGGGAGGCATTAATGAGAGAGAAAGGGGACTCTCATCATTCAAAAATAAGTAGGAAAGTATAGGGGAGTTGTGAAGTCATACCCCAACATTTTTAATTGAAATGAAATGTGAAAAATATAAGAAAACTTGTATATAAATAAAGAAAGAAAGAAACTGAGGATCCCTTACTTGGATGTGTGATCCCAATGGCCTGGGAGAGGTTTGAGATAGGATTCTAGGAAGCTTGGGGTTCCTTTAAAGGATTCTAGGGAGATGAGTGAAATTTTTTTCAAGATCAAAAGGGTTTGAGTGAATATGAATGAGAGATTGAGTGGGTTTATATAAGAAATGAGAAGGAATTCTGTATTATTTAGGTTTTGGACACTACACACTAAACTAATCCAAAAAAACAATCAAACCCATGGTTTTTCCCATATTGTTTTCCCATTGTTGAGGGGAAAATAAGAATTTATACGTACAATGTCCAAACATATTAAAATATTGTTCTTTATTATGTGGTGGAGAGTTTCACTCACATTGAAAACATTTTAAAATGTTAAAATATTTTATATAACTTGGAGGGTCCACTAAGGCATTATAAAATTAATCCAACAAATATAAAATCACATTATTTTAAAGGTAAACCATATATTTGATAAATAAACCTTTTATAGTATTTTATTACAAAACTATTGGTTTATTATTATATTATAAAACACATTATATATTTAAACAGAATTTAATTTTTACTCAAAAATTCATCTGTCTTAGAAAATTATGAAAATTACACCATGAGATAATTCTGACATCCTTAATCCAAAAATAATATTCATTTTATCCAACTAATTTTCTAAATATCTGAATTCTTACATTAAAAATAAAAACCTATATTTATCGAAAATTTATGGGATTTGACAAAAACATCTTTCAAACCATAATAAAAATTACAATTGTAGTCATAAAAATTATAGGATCATTTATATTTAATAAAAATTAATTTAGTAATAATATTGTACTGATATATTATTTAATTCAAAATTCAATTAATTCATCAAAATATATTTCCTAATTTATTTTAAATTTTGACTCAAAATACTATTTTAGCTTTAAAAAACATTTACAATGTAGCAATAATAAAATGAATGTATATTATTTATTCAATAAAAAATAATTCAAATAATCATAGTTCTAGGGTCATATTACATAACCACTTGTAAAACTCACATAAAACCTAAGGTTAAGGTGTGCGATGGTGACATGCTCTTAGGGCAGCTCGGATAACATTTCTCAGGTGGTAATCTCTAGTAACATCCACTTCTCTTGTAGACGATCCCATTCAAGCCTAATGTTTTAAAGCTAGGCTTAGGATTGGTCAAGAGTGAATCCCAATGATGCTACCTCCTTTATGAGTTCTATCAAATGTGAATCACATGGAGTAATTCTATTGGATGAGTCCATCTCTTCCTTTGTCTATGTAATTTGGATTTGTTTGTGCCCTATATTTATAATAAACATGTGATCACTATTCAACAGCTATATTATCAAAAATAACAATTATTAAAAATATTGTAAAGTCCAAAAACATAAAACCAAAAAAGTTCAAATGTTATACATAACCATTTTAATTATTAAAAATTTTAATTCGATGAATAAAAATTTTCATTATTAAATTATTTGGTCATAATGATATTCCCCCATTAAAGAAATTTCAAAATTGAAAATTCATTTTACCCCACTAAAAAATATGACGGTAACTCTACTTTATCACCTCCTCTAATTCCCACGTAGCTTCTTCAAACTTTTGGATTCTCCATAACAGTATGATGAGGGGATTTGTCTTATTTTGTAGAAAATTTCCCTAGGATATAAGATATTTACCATCTTTTCTTCATAGGAGAGGACATTCTCCAATGGTACCACCAATGGATTAGGTACATGTGATGGGTCAGGTAGATACTTCCTCAAGAGTGATACATGGAATACGTCAGGCACATGAGATAGGTTCGGTGGTAGTTCAGTCAATAGGCCATTAATCCAATGAAATGGGCAGATGTACCTTAGACTAAGCTTTCCCTTATTCCCAAATCTCATATCTCTCGTCCACGGTGATATGTAGAGGAATGCTAAGTCTCCTATATAAAACGCTAGTTCTCATCGATGATTATGAACATAGCTCTTTTGTTTATTCTAAGCAGCTTTAATGTGATGTTAGATGGTCTTAACATTCTCCACCATTTCTCTAAACATTTCTGAATATAGAAGTTTTCTCTCCCTATCTTCATCCCTTCTTATCATAGTTTTTCACATCTTCTCATAAATGGATTAATAAGGATCCATTTGGATGCTTGAGTGGAAATTGTTATTGTAAGAGAACCCAACCAGAGGAAGTTTTTGTTCTCATCCCCCTTTGAAGTCCATTAAACCTGCTCTCAACCTACCCTCAACTGTTCAGATAGTCCACTCAGACTGTCCGTCAGTTGGAGCATGATAAGCTGTACTAATGTTCAACTCCGTATTTAGATCATTTTGGACACTCTTCCAGAACATAGAGGTGAATCTTGGATCTTGATCGGATACAATCTATAGAATAAATCCATGAAGCCTTACCACTTATCTAATGTATATATTTTCCATTTGTTCTAATGATAAATCCTCATAACTTTAAATGAAGTGTTCAATGTTTATAAAGTGATACAAAACAACCCATATATTATTGTTTCCATTAGATTTCTTCAGATTATTGGTGACAAAGTCCACGGTGATGTTCTCGCATTTACAAGTTTGTATGGGTAATAGTTTCATCATCCCCTCAGACTTCTACCTCTCAGCCTTCACTTGATGACATACTATACACATTTAATTACACTCATAAATCTCCTTCTACATGTTATCCCACCAATAATTCTCTCATATATCTTAATACATCTTTGTGTTTACTGGGTGAATGGAAAAATTCTAAGTATGTGAATCAACCAAAAGTTATTTATTTAAATTCTGATTTGATGGAACATATAGTCTTGACCAAAATCTCACAATTCCTTCTTCATTAACATTGAAATCCGAGTATTTTCTTTTTCAGATAGTTTCCACTTTCTTCTAAATTCCCATATCATCCTTTTGAACATCATTTAACCTTTACAAAAGAGAAGGTTGAGAAATAATTTGAGGAAGGATTTATGATGTTGCATTATTTATGATTTCCATGTCCATCTTCATAAAATCTAATAAGATTGGATCCTATTCAATTATCATCAGTGATAAAATAGTGAGGTACTTTCAACATAGAGAATCTGACACCTTTTTCTCATTCTTAGGGCAATAATAGATTGAGCAATCATAGTGTTTGATAAGCTCTAACCATCTTCATTGGAGCATGTTCAAATGTTTCTATGTGAATATATACTTGAGGCTTTTGTGAACTGTATATATTACACACTTCTCCCCAAATAGTTAATCTCCCCAAATATTAATGTGATTATTGCTACAGCCAACTCCAGATCATGTTTTGGATAGTTTTTCTCAGGAACATTCATTTCCTTGAATAAAAGGAAATGACTTTGTCATATTTCCTCAACACACAGCACAAGCCCTTCTTCAAATCTTCATTGGATTACACAAAAAGTTCTCCACTTGTGGGTTGTGTGAGCATGGGCATAGTGATAATCCTCCTTTTCTACTCCATGAAGCTATCTTCACATTAATCACTCTAAGAAAACCTGACTCTCTTCTGAGTTATCTTTGTAAGAGGGTTTCAAAATCACTAGAAATTTCTCACAAATCAATAATAATATCAAGATAACCATAGGAAGCTTCAAAAATCTGTCACTAATGTTGGTCTCATCCATCCCTAAATTTCATTATTCTTGTAGGTTCCCATATATATCCCATTTATTATGATGATATGACCAAATAATGAAAATTAATTCAACTATAACTCACACATGTTTACATTTCATAGAGAATCACCATTTTAATGGTCTCTATTATAGTGTTTAGATGCTCCCCATTCTCTTAATTGGATTTTGAATATATTAGAATTTATTCTATGATGACTACCAAAAAAAATTAGGTAATATATAAAGACTCTATTCATCATGTCCATGAACATTTATGGGGAATTAGTGAGTCATAAATGCATTACAATGAATTCATAGTTCTCCTACCTTGTGTGAAAAATAGTTTGGGGATATCCTCCTTCTTCACCCTTAAATGGTAATATCCTAACCACAGATCCACCATTGAGATGTATTGTGCTCCATGTAGGAGATCTAACAAGTTATCAATTCATGGTATATGGTAATTTTTCTTTGTCATGATTTATTGATCTCACTAAATTCAGTACAAGGGCCCATTGACCCATCATTCTTCCTGACGAAGAGGAATAGTGCACCCCATGGTGAGGCACTTGGGCATATAAACCATTTATCTTGATTCTATGGTAGTTTTTCCTTACTCATGATGCTCCAAGACAACCATTATATATGGAGTCTTGGATATTGGAAACACCCTAGGTATATGATTAATCAACAATTGAACATCTCTTCTAGGAGGAAGACCATTCAATTTTTTGAGAAATTCTTCCGCGAATTCCTTCAAAATAGAAATTTCATCAGTGATGGTTCTTCCATAGACTCAATAATATTATCAAGATATGTGTGATCATATTGAATTAATATCCATTCTTGATATCATAGTTCTCAAGAAGATTCAACCTCCTCCTTGTACTTGTATAGAATCAGGGGTCGACTCTCCATATGGAGAGTAATTTTCAACTCATGGAAATTTGTGTAGGATATATATAGAGAAATCCAATAAAATACAATACATACATAAACATATACTAATGGGAGTATTATAAGGTTCTATAATAACTTCAATACACAAATTGTGATGGGGGAGGAGTTATATTCCAAGGATATAATAATTAGCCCATTTTCCAATATCACTAACATTTCTACTACCATGATTGGTGTTGGTGTTTGGATTGTTCTACTAAAATTTAAGAATATAAATAAATTTATAGAACCATAATAAAAAATTTCATTCTCTACTATTGAATTAATATCTACTGTACCTATCACAACTTCATTTTTAGGGCTCTCTTCAGTGGTAGAGACGAAAAAAACTATCCCTTACTGGCTTGGAGGATGTTGGTTTCCTCTTAAAACTCTTGGATTAGGGAACTAGTTTTCAAAGTTCCAAGGTTATTTGCAGTTGAAGAAATGAAAAATGCATTGACGGTGGAATGGTCCATTCCTCTCCTCTATCATAGTAGTAGGTTTTTCTTATCGGTAGTTAATGCAAAGGTTCCCATATCTTCCACACCTAAAACATTTCATTATCCTATTCAGGAAATTTTTTGGGTGCTTCTTTCTGCACTTTTGGAAAGTGGAGTGCCAGAATATCTTAGCACCATTGGATTTATCCATCAGACAATCATAAATAAAGTCCACTTTCTGCTTCTTATCCCCATGATACACCTGATATTGTTTTATCTTCATTTCGACTTTGAGGGCCCGTTGGTCAATTTCATCATAGCTATCGATGTCATGGATCCCTAGGGCTTTCTGTAGGCTGGGTTTTATCCCACCAAAGATTCAGCCAACCTTTTATTCTGGAGTAACAAAAAAGCTTCAGGTGTATCTTTCAAGCCTTGGGATGTTTTCCTCGATCGCTCATATGGATTCATCGTCTTTTATCCTGAGGGAAAGGATGTCCCTTTCCATCTAAAGTTAGAGGGTGCATGGAAATTTTTTATCAAGAAACATTTTCTTGAAATCCTTCCATTCCAATTCCTCGATCTCTTCCTCAGGCTTCGTATTTGAAGTCAATTTCCACCATTGATCAGCTTGTCCCTCCATATGATAAACAGCCAGAAGAAGCATCTCCGGTTTGGAACACTGAAGGATGGATAAGATCTTACCAATGGAGATAATCCATTATTTAGTGATTGAGGGAACATATGATCCATTAAATGTATTAGTAATGTTTCCCATTATTCTCTAAATTGCAGCATTTTATTTATTATGGGGGGTTGAATATTCCTCTTGACACACATTTCTATTCAAAACAAGATTTAACTGAGAGAGTATTGTGATAGAGATCCAGATTCCCTCTCCCATAAGATTGGGAATCTCATTAGAACAGTCATCACATTGATCTTCACATCGTTTATTAGCCTGAATCCTTATATTACCGGCCATTGGATTGAATAAAAGGAATGATAGGGGTTACACATAAAGGGGAATCAAATTAAAAAAGGGATAACATATAAATTACATTTATTTCCTTATCTTATTAATTTATTGGATTCAATCTATGTTATCCATGATCTACTTAACAATATAAATTCTTAGGGACATTTTCCCTTAATAAGGGTTCATACTAAGATTATGAATTTAAAAAAGCATATACCCTAGGAGTGTTGAACCAAGAATGTATCAAGGTCCTTTTTCCTACACCAATTCTTGTTCGAGTCTAGTTCAAAGCGTTGTTTTTGGTTTTTACCCCTATAGACATCTATGTTAGAGCCACCCCTACTTGTTAGTATCAAGAAAATGATATATTTTCTTAATAAACCTTTTACTATATACACAAAATAATTTAGGGATATTCTTCATTTACGTAGTTTTATCCTTAAGGCTTTTACTTGGGTTTTCTAATCATAATCCCAAAAATAACTAAACAAATCCACTAAGGCCAACTATGACAACCCTGATATTTATTATACACCTGATCATGGTTTATTACATAAAAATTCACTTAAGACAACTATGAGGATCAAGAGGTATAGATAATTGGAAAATTCATAATATTACATGACAACTTAATGCATAAAATACATAATCTTTATTGAAAATTTCTTTTTCATGACCACATCATTCTCTCAAAATTAGCATATCATGGGATAACCTGAGGTCATTCATAAGTAAAGGGTGAGATATAACGCCCAGTAAGGGAGTAAAAAAGTCATAACAAGAAGAAGACAATAAATTTCAGAAAATAGGAATATCAATGGAGAATAAAAGAATTATGAACGTAAAGGCATGATATAACATTATTTTCCAAACATGGAAATGTGGAAACAAAACTTAATAAGATATTAGAATAAGCGAAAGCTCATTGCACATAGAGCATGAGTAAACATTCATTGAACATGAATTAGAATTAATAAAACCACATTTAAGTTGAATTAGCTTTAGTAAACCCACATTTCACATGGTGTACCTTGATATTATTCATTACACAATTCATTGGGCTGCTATCTTGATGGATCCTTCTTAATCATTTCTTTTTTGCATAAGGGTTCCACATTAATCATACAATAAGGACTCATTAAAAATAATAATTTATTACAATAATAAGATATAAATAATTCATAAATGTATGTCCTAAATCAATAAGTACATTTGGATAAAGGTGAATTCCCTTGATAAAGAAATGGGTATGGTATTCACTTACACGATGATTTTGGCATGTAAAGTTTGGTGTAACTTTGGCAGCATAACAACATCAAATAGAAATATTAAAATGGTTTGATGAGAGAGAAGGGTGTATATAATTATTTATTCATTAAGGGTACTATAATGGGGTCATGTAAAATAATATACAAACATATTTAATGGAATTTAGATGGATAATATACAAGAATTGCTTGAATTTATATGAGGAGAGAGAAATCCCCTACAGAATTTCAGCATGGTAATGGGTGTACATGGGAGGAATTAATGAGAGATAAAGTGGTATATCATCATTCAAAAATAAGGAGGGAAGTATATGGGACCTGAGAAATAATACCCCAAAATTTTTTATTGAATGTAAAAGGGCATAAGAACATAAGGAAACTTGGACATAAATAAGGAACGATGGAATGTGAGGATCCCTTACTTGGAAGTATGATCCCAAAGGCTTGGGAGATGCTTGAGAGATGATTCATGGGAGATTGGGGTTCCTTGGGAGGATTATAGATATAGGTTTTAAGAGGATGGTTAAGCACCAAATGGTTTGATTGAAGAGGATTGGGAGATTTAGTGGGTTTATATAAGAATGGAGAGGGAATTATTTATTATTCTGGTTTTGGACACTACACATTAAACTAATGAAAATAAATCAACCCATTGTTTTTCCCATGGTATATTCCAAAGGGGATTGAAAAACATTATTTCATTATTATAATTTTCTAATGTATTATAATATTTGGCTTTCTTAAGTGGAGTTGAGTCACACTCGCATGGAAATTATTTTAAAATGTTAAAATATTTTATAAGTCATGGAGGGTCCACTAAGGCATTATTAAAATAATCAAACAAATATAAAATCAAAAATAATTTAAAGTTAATACATATATTGTACAAATATCCATTTTATAGTATTTTATTACATCAATATTTGGTCATTATGATGTCATAAAACACATTATATATTTAAACGCTATTTAATTTCGACCGATAAATTTGATTGTCTTAGAAAATTATGAAAACTTCACCATAAGATATCATCGACATCCTAAATCCAAAAATAATATTAATTTTTTCTAAATAATGCTCTAGATATTTGAAATATTTCTTTTAAAATAAATGCTGACATTTATGAGAAATACATCTATTTTAACAAAAACTGCTTTCAAACCATAACAAGCACTAAAATTTTATTCATAAAATTTATAATATATTTTATATTTAATAAAAAATAATTTAGTAATAATATTTTTTAAAAATAATATTTAATTAAAAATTAAATTAATTTATAAAAATTGATTTCTTAATTGAATTTAAATATTAACTACAAATACTATTTCTACTTTCAAAAAACATTAACAAAGTAACAATAGTAAAATGAATGTATATTATTTATTCTATAAAAAAATAATGCACATAATTATAGTGTTACAGTCTTGTTACATAACCCCTTATAAAACCAATATAATACCTAAGGTTAAGGTGTGCGGTGGTGAGGGTCTCATGGGGTGGCTCATATAACATTTCTTGGGTGGTAATCACTGTTTACATCCACTTCTCCCATAGGTGGTTCTATTTAAGCTTAAAGTGTTGATGGTCGGCTTGGTCTTGGTTAAGTGAGAATCCCAAGGATGCTACCACCTTTCAGAGTTCCAAAAAATGTCATTGTATGAAGAAATTCTACTGGATGAGGCCATCATTTCCTTTGTCTTAGTAAATTGGAATTGTTAATGCCATATATTTAGACTAATCATGTGATCACAATTCAACGACTATATTATCAACGATAACAATTCGTAATGGTTTTGGAAAATCCAAAAAACATAAAACCATGTATGTTCACATGTTTTACATACCCATTTTACATAATAATACATTTAATTACATCAAGATGAGTTTTCATTACTGAATTTTTGGGTTATTACAATATTACCTTATAACACTTCTAGATTCTTCATGAGTCTAAGCGGGTGTTGAGGTGGAGGTTTCCTCAGGAACCTAATAGTGAATGTTGATATGTAAATAAGACATGATTATGTGATAACTATTTACTTATGAATTTTATTTATTTCATTATATGACTGCATACACTGTTTGACTAGTTATTATTTCATACACCATCAGTGGTGTAGGACAGAGTTGTACTCATGCCCTACTCAGACTTCGTGATCAGTACCTGAGTAGATGTTTTGATTTAAAGACATGTTATGGGAACATCCCCATTACTATAGAGATGATTTGGGATGGATCATGAGGAGGGAGCCAGACGTGTTATCGAGACCCTCTTTGCGGGTTTGTCAGGTTTTTTTTTTATTTTATAATTTCCATACTATAACAAGGAATGTACAGTAGTGAGGATATATAATATTCATTTGTTATTTTGACTTTACATTTTTGGGACATGATGTGATGATTATATTCTTCTAGTAATTTTATATAATTTATTTTATTAGATTTATTATTTTTTCTAGTGTCTTTCTCAGAAAAAAATAAAAAAAGGGGTATAGGATCCCCATGGTCTATATTAGTCCCTAGGTACTTTTCAGAATCCTTTGGAACATTGGAATTCATGCTTGAGGTCATGTGACTAATCAAATCTGTAACCCGGTTCATGGTTCCTAGATTAGAATGATAAAAACTCCTATTATATGAGTTTAAATTCATTTTATTTTTTCATAATTTTTTGGAAACATAGATAAAAAAATATAAAGATTCAGGCCTTGGTTATGAGCTCAACCATGTGAGTGTCAAAACCATGTACATGTGAGAACCCTTGTACCCATCATGGGATTTTTTAATTGGTTTTTTCTTTTACCGTTTAAAGATATTTCGTCTTAGGTGATGCACTTGTTGTGTCAATTGATTATTATTTCTGATAATTATGTAGATTTGACTTGTATCACACTATGGCATGAGAGTTGAGATTCATGAATCATTCCATGAGTTCAAGATTATTTTTTGTTGTGAATAATTTTAAAAACACATGAGAAAACATGTTTCGATTACGTTGTTGAACATAAAATGTTTTTACTTCCCTGTGAAATTAAACTGAAAATATTACCTATTTATTAATTAATAATTTTTTTACATTGATTCATGACGAGAATAAATAGGTTTATAATGATAAAAATGAATAAAAAAGAGGATTTTACCCTTTTTTGACTGTGACCTAGATATTGGATGGCTAAGGGTAGAGATAGTGAATTGGTTTTTACCACGTGGTGGTAAAGAGTCGGAAAGACTTGTTAGGGTTTTTCTTAATCGTTATTTTTAACTATGATAATGTTATGACAATAAAATACTTTGTGGTCGATTATTTTTTCATTTATGTGGGTGGTTTGGGTAGATATATTACCCTATCATGAGAATTCAATTGTAGGTTGTGTGAGGGACCCTCTAGTTTTGGATCATATACTCAACTTTTGGTGCATAGGGAAGCATAATACATTTGGAATGTTATGGTGTTTCTATAGTGGGAGGTAAAAATGGTGATGGGGAAATTGTCATAATTTTCATTAACTAATTCTTAACATACTTTTAATTAGTGAAAATCATGTCCCATAAATTTACATCGTCTTAGGTAACATTATAATGATTTCACTTTATGCCTAGAAACCTAAATGTGTTTTTTTTTGATATGTGGGATCTTAGAGGTTATTCTTATGAAGCGGTATATGTGGAAAATGATGGTTGAAGGTACTCCAAATATTGTTTTTAGATGAGGTTCTCATGATGGACCAAGGGTCAATGAATACCTTTGAGAATGTGTTACTTGAAAAAACTGTGTTAATGAAGCTCTAAAGGTGGGGATCGATGTGTCAGCAGTGTGTGTGTGGAGAAAAACCTATTGATTTTAAGTGGTTTCACTATGATTATAATGAGGAACATAGAATGTGCATGATTAAATTCATTAGGTAAATTCATAGTTGTCCTTGGAAGTGGTGGATTTACCTCCTTTACATGTGATTTTTTATGGAATGGTTTAGTGAAAGTGTTAGATTGTGTTGTTTTGGTTTCTCGTAAATGTGAGTTGGGAAATTATTAATGTATGTTGTAGCAGATGAGTATAACATAGTTGCATCCTTTGAGGAGAATCTGATATGTGCATTGTATCACAATGAGAATATGGCATGGGGAAAGACAATTCCAACAGATTGTGTATAGTGGAAACATAGATGGGTCCAGGAGGAAACATGGGATAGAGAGAAGGATATTAAGGCTAATTGGTATGAACTTTTTAACATAGAATCATAGAGATATTTGTGAGTGGAGTTGTAAGATGAGATTTTATAACTTGGGGAGATTAAGATAACCCAAATTTTCGGTTGATTTCATGAAAATGATTATAGGTACTATTTTTCTTTGTTGTGTGTACATTTTGTTTAGGTTATTTATTAGGGAGTTTTTTTGGTGAAACTGAGAGAGTTGGATGGATGGGTTGTTCAAAGTATGAGCATAGTTTTCCTAAACTGTGCAGCCAATAAAACAATCCATTTAACCTTGTTATAGTGGATTTTACACTATTAGTGCACATTTATTCATACTGTATTCACTCTTAAGAGAAACTATGCACCCCCTGTTTGAGATGCATGATTATGGGGCACAATTTGGTTAAACATTTCACCAATGGATAGAAAACCTAGTGAGTGATTTAAATTAATAATAAAATAAGACTTTAACATCCTAAAAATCATATTTTAACCCCTATTTTGACCCCAACTGACCAAAAATCAAATTCCCTCAATTACAGAGGCTCTCAGACAGATTCTAAGCCCCCTCACATCCATTCATGGAGAATTATATGGAAGATTAAAGATCTTCCCCTCCCCAAGTAAGTGGTATTCCCATTTTAATTTATCATTGTCTCCCTCTCCTAGTTCTAAAAAAGAGGGACATTAATCCGCTGTTGGATCTAGATTTAGATCTAGGCCAATTAGATCCTAATTAATTTAAATCATAGATCTAATAATTGAATCAATATCTCATTCTATATCATTATTTCTTTAAAATTTGGGTTTTGCATGGGTGAGTTTTCTTTACTTCTGTTCTTGAAGAAGGTGGTCTATAATTCAAATCCTAAAGTTTTAAATTCAAATTTTGTTTTATTAATTTTATAATTGTTGTTGGATGATTACTAATTTAATTCAGTTTCTAATTAGATAATTTTTTGAATTAATTTTTTATGATAAATGACCAAATAGGGGATATTGGGATTATAGATTATAATTAATTAATTTGTGATTTAATTGTGAGGGAATTGGGATTATTTAATTAGATAATTTATTGATAAATTATTTATGAAATATTGAAATGGTATTTGGGGATATTGAATTGATGTAGTTTGAATAATTATTTAAAGAATTGATTATGGGTTTATTAAATTGATTGAGTTGGAATAATTAATTGATAATAAAATTAATAAAATTAATGTGAATATTTAATTAATGAATAAAATTACCAGACTAATTAATTGATGAATTAATTAATAGATTTAATGTGATTATTTAACTTTTGAATTATATAATGGGATTAATGGGAATTATTAATTGATTAATTAATTAATGGATGTAAAGTAATTACCTAAATGTTGTATTAAATTATTTGAATTATGGGATTAATTAATTGGTGAATTAATTAATGTGAGTAATTTGATTATTTAATTGTGAAATAATTTGTGGAATTTACATTGAAAATTAATTGGTGAATTAATTTTAGATATTGAATGTGATTAATTAATTGTGAAATAATTAATGGAATAGACATGGGAAATTAATTTTCAAATTAATGGAAGAAATTTAATGTGATTATTTAATTGAGAATTTATTAATGAATATGGTATGGAGAATTAATTGTAAAATTAATTGAAGGGATTGAATGTGATTAATTAATTTTGAATAAATAATTTCAATTAATGCAAACAATTAATTAGTGAATTAATTAAAGGGGATTGATTTTTAATAATTAGATATGGGATCAACTGTTGGATTTGATTTGAATAATTGTTTGGTGAATTAATTTATGGGGAATTTAGTGTAATTTAAATTTAATGAGTAATATTTAAAAATATTTATTTAGTTAAATTATGTTGTGAATTAATTAATCAGTATTGTTGTGTTATTACAATTGAATTGGTTATATTAATCAATTGGAGAATTAGTAAATGGGTATTATTGTGTTAATGCAATAGAATGAGTTAGAATAATTAATTGGTGAATTAATTAATGGGGGTTGTTGTGTAAATGCAATTAAATTAGTTAGATTATTCAATTGGATAAATGACTAATGGGTATTTTTTTGTTAATGAAATTTAATTATTTTGATTAATTAATAAGATACTTAATTAATGGGGATTTTTGGGGGAATGCAATTGAATGTGATCTAATAATAAATTAGAGAATTAATTAATGGGGGTTATTGTGTTAATGAAATTCAATGACTTTGATTAATTAATTGGAATATTATTTAATGTGTATTATTGTGATAATGAATTTGACTAAGTTAGATTAATTAATTGATGAATTAATTAATTGGGATTGTTCTTTCGATTCCATTGAATGAGTTATATTATTTAATTGAAAAATTGATAATGGGATTGACATGATTAATTAATTAGGGAATTAAATAAGGGGGTTTATGATATGAAAAATTATTGAATTAGTAATGACATTGGTGTGATTAGTCAACTGTTGAATTCACTAATATAATTGACGTGATTAATTAATTTTTGAATTTATATTTATATTTTATATGATTAATTAATTGTCGAATTAATTAATGTTATGGATGTGTATAGTTAATTGTTGAATTAACCATATAAATTTTAGTTATTAAATTATTGTTCAATAAATTTATTTATTTAATTTTATTAATTTTTTTAATTTATAATGTTATTGATTTTATTAGTTGATTGTTCAATTAGGTAGAAAAATTTATTTGATTAACTATGTTTTGAAATAATTATTATTATTAATGTGATTTGTTATTATTTGTGTTAACTAATGGAAATTTTATGTTTAAAAAATCATTCAATTAAAAATGGAATCTATGTGGATAATTAATTGATGAATTAATTATGTGATGAAAAATGGTAACATTGTCATTAGAATGTGAATTAAAGAATGGGAGCCTTTCCATTCTAATTTTTTATATGTGAATGGTAAAATATTTTTTCAGGTATTAATTAGAGATTGTGAACATGGTCATTCTTATTTATGATGTATATATTATAACATGATAATTCAAGTATGAATTAGTGGATGGTAATGTGATCATTAAAATTTATGATGTATATACGGTAACATGGTCATTCAAGTATGAATTAGGGAATAGGAACATGACCATTCTATTGTGTGTAGTATGGATTGTATTGTAGGAACTATGACATGAATTAAAGAATGGTAACAAAGGAACTATGATATTTTACCACACATGGTAATACATCAAGCTCCGTCATTATATGAATAAGGTATTTGGATAACATATCACCTTGCAATACTTTAGGCTCTGGAATAAGCTGAAGTAGGTATTATGATATGATATAACCTAAGAACACATCGGGCAACAACATTTCAAGAAGCATGTGTTGTGGTATGAGTATCCTCGGGGTCCTAAGAGTTAATTTGGTTTAGTAAAGAATAAATGATAATGTGATAACATTTTTACTTATTAATTTTAATTTTCCATTATAGAAATGAAATAACTATTTTAATCGATATTGTATTAGACATCCGCTACCAAAAAACTGTTCAAGGCAGGCGCTTTCCATTATCATTTCTAATAGAAAAGCCCTGATAATGTGGTAGGACTTTATCAAAGCTTTTTTAAGAACTGAAAAAGGATACATTTATCAGCGCTTTTCTTAGCCATGATAAATGTTACATTTATCAGCACTTTTCTTAGTGCTGATAATGTTTATTGTATTCATTAAATAAAAAACACATCTTATAACTATATATATATAATTAAATAATTATAATAATAATGATAAACATATTTATTAGATTTATGAGATTTATTAGATTTATTAATTAATTATATTTATTAGATTTATAAATATATATGTTCTTTCCAATGAATTTGGGTCAATGAATATATCATGCATATATGTTATGTGATCATATATGTGCATGAATAATGTTCATTTATAGATTATAATTACATATCATGTTGATGTGTTATTGATTTATAATTCATTATGTTACCCATATAATATATATGTTCTAAAAAATGTACACTTATAATTAAAATTACATTATATTTAAAAATTAAATATATATTTTATTATATTTTCAATGATATATATATAAATATACCTTTCATTAAATTTTAAAAGTATAAATAAAGATATATTTATTTAGAGTTATAATTATTAAAAAATATAAATATATATTTATCATAAAAATAATTTTCTATAAATATATAATAATATAAACCAATTATTAAATTTATACACTTATCACCGCTTTTGGTAGCGCTGATAATGTATGGATTTATCAGCGATACAAAAGCACTGATAAAGAGGGTCTTTTTCAGCGCTAAAATGAAAATAGCTTATAAAGACACCCTTCATCAGCGCTGTTAATGTCCTACCTTTATCAGTGCTAAAAAGTGCTGATGAAGGTGGTCTTTATCAGTGCTTTTCATTTTAGGGATGATAAAGACCCCCTTTATCAGTGCTTTTTACTAGCGTTGATAAAGGTCCCAGCAGGATTTATTAGTTCCATCGGGTCCTCCTCCTCCTCCTCACACCCTATCAAGATTTCGAGGAAGTCCTGCCCTACGCCTCCGCCGCTGCCTCCTCTCCACCGCGGCCTCGTACTTCTCCTCCTCTGACGTGGCCACCACCTCATTCTTCTCCTTTAGTTCCTACTTCTCCCCTTCCTCCTCTTGTCGTGGTTCCTCCTCCCCGAACCCTGTCAATTGGGGAAGCCCTACCCTGTGCCTCCACCGCTGCCTCCTCTAGGCCGCAGCCTCCTTCCCCTCCTCCTCTATCGTGGATGTCGCCTCATTCTCCTCCTCCGAAGCCAACTTCTCCTCCTCTTTCTCCTCCTCCTCCACTGCGGCTCCTCTTCCTCCTCCTCCTCTATTGTGGCTCCTCCTCCTCCTCCACCACCGCGTCCTCCTCATCCTCCTTCTCCACCTCTGCCTCCTCCTACTCCTCCTCATCCTCCACCTCCAACTAATCTGTTGCCTCTGCTGCCTCTGCTGCCTCTACTGCCTCCGAGCTTCCTATGTTGCCTCCGCTCCCTCCAGGCTACCTCCACTGCCTCCGTAGTCGATGCCTCTTCCTCCTCTACCACCAGGTCCTCCATCTTAAGGTTAGAAAAATAGTTTTTTCATGAATTTATTTTGTTTTAATTTATTTTCAATATTGAGATTAATTATTATTTGGCGTGATTCTTGTGTGTGATTCTTGTGTGTGTGACACATGTATATGTGGTTGGTTACATGTTTGATCTTGATTAGCTCTCCCACCTATAGCCTTGTGATAGAATCCGGAATAGAGAGTGTTTTTTTTGAATGGTTGTTACACTAGATTAGGATTTCACTACGTCTAGTGGCCCTTACTATGGATCTTTTTATGATTTTGGATACTACCCCATAGTTAGGCCAGGTGGGGTTTGAACTGTCCATGTTGTTGAATTCATGTCATCATGTGAGGCATGCCATAGGGTTCAGACATATGTCTAGTATGTTATATACTATACACTTTTCCCTTTGGGTCCGAAAAAAATAACCTTAATACAGTTTCTACCAATTCCTTCCCACTACCCACTCTCTCTGGGTTGGGTCATATACCAATTTAAATATCACATCCCTTCTTATAACATAATAATTCCACCAACCTCTCACATTGGGTTCGATTCACATATACTCTAATTCCATAACATAGTAGCTGCTCCCCTCTCACGTACGGTGGGTCTCACCATCACATCACATAAAAAAACAATTTGAAGAGGGAATCTCTATAGGAAACCTCTCAAAAAACTACTCCAAACCAATACTAAGGGATCCCCATTTCTATATCTCACGTCAAATTATCATACAAAAAAATATCTAGGAAGGGATTCATAATATCAAACCTCTATCACAAGTCAAAATGCACCATCAATAGGTTTATCCAATGGATGTCACACACCAATCCCCTTTGACCAAAGCCTTATCACTCAAAGTATGGTCCTACCGACAACTTATAACTTAAATAAAGTCCAATCATCTTATCTCATGCCACAAAACATATAGATAGTAATCTAAGGAGTGTATCTAGAAAACCAACCTCTCGTACTAGTGAATCCACATCATCAATAGGTGGGCCCCATGGAAGATCATACTTTAACTAGGAGAAAGTCATATGATGTCCCAATATCTTAGTCAGTTAGACAATAATTGATAAAAGTCACCATCTATTTAGCCTTGCATAATAATCTCCTTAAAACCATCTTGGTTATACAAGAAAATTATTCCCAACCTATAAACATTCTAATTCCTCCTATAAGGGAATCTATTGGGTTCTACAAACCTAACCCACCTCTACTAATTGATTCCAACACACACTCATCTATACATGGTAATGTCACAACCCACATGCTATACTTGATGTAGGCCTCGATAGTCTAGTCTATATCATCATCTAAATCCCATATTAAAACTCATTAAAACTAAATAATTACCATCCTAAGAAACTCACAGTAAGAGCCTTGGATACCCTATTCTAAGTCATCCAGACTATTACCATGACCCTCACATAGGTACCATATCATATTTCCCCTTAGAGATCTCTTAATCCAATTATAAGGAGGAAATCCTATATGTCACAATTCACCAATCCCTATATTGAATATCCTACTCATCATACACAGCATGACTCTTATATATCCTTAAGAGGGTTTTCTCCATCATATGTTAGATATTAAACTATATTTTACATCTTCTTTAGGCCTTAGACTGTAATACCTACTAAAATATCCTTAAAAAACATAACTAGGCTATAAAAATCTCATACCAAACTTGATCATCTCATAAACACAACTATAAAACTCACCTCTATGGAGACATAATCTCTTGCTGATCACAAAATCAAAAACATTCAATAGAACCCTCACTCTATCTCTTGGTGGATCAAAAACACCCTATTTATTTACCTAGGTTGCTCTTGATTTCTATCCATTTCACTGGAACACATGTACTCATGCATGAATGAACAATCACCCATAAATTGGAACATGGTTTTTTTATTATAGGGTTGACCTACCTCAAAAAATGGAGTAACCCCCTCCCCAAGATCAACTCATCCTCAACCAAGACTATAAACGCCTTATATAATCTTGTACCTATGATTGAGACCCAATCTCAAGTAACAATTCAAAAATAATTAATTATAGAAACTTATAATTAATTATTCACCATAATATAATTAGAAATAATCTTTTAAAATCTCATTGGCAGACACAACACCAACTAAACCACACAAAACATGGTGCGTTCATCATATAAGGATAACCACTAGCATATACATACAAAATCTACATCATCTTAATTGATTTGAAGATGATATAGTGACATCATCACACAAATCCTAGTTAAAATCATCCCAAATCATTGGAAAATAAAGGCTAATAGTAATGGAGGAAGTATGATGGAATAACTCACTAAAGCACTATAAAGAACTCCCAAGAACCACCCCTAATTAGGGGGGATCGAAGAGAGGAAGAGAATGGATGAATCCCAAGAACCACCAATGATTTTCTATTAATGAGCACACCCCCACAATTTTTGAAGTATCTAGTTTTTTATCTAAATTATACTCATATTACTTCACCCCTAACCGATATAACCATCCTTTGGATTTGAAATAGGATGAATGTAAATAAACAATTGATTAATGCCAATCGTTTGACAAAGGAGTATGAAGAAGGTTTGAAATATTTTATCAAGTTTGGAAAAGATCGTGCATATGACTCTTATCAAATCCTTTTTCTGTGTTTACGCTGTTTCTATTCAAAACAAATTAGTCTAGGGGAGTTTGAAGAACACTTGATCTGTCATGGAATAGATCAGAGTTATACATGTTGGAATAAACACAGGGAAACAACGAATGTAGGTAGTGGCTGGGATAACACTGAGTTTTATGGATCATATGATATGATTACAAGTATGAACAACGAAGATGACTGTATGGAGGATGTGATTACAGATGTGAATGAGGATGAAGATCTTATAGAGGAAATGACAATGACCATCAATGTAACGCCCCGACCCTAGTTACCCAGAGTCGGTGCATTATTACATAACATTGGCATGATCACAAGAATGATCAAATCTCAAAAGACCGATTGGTTTAGTAGCCTTGGAAACACTAGATATATTCATAAGTTTTACATTACATCATAAAATGAAAAACTACTACAAAAACATAATGTCTCCATAATCCACACTCATATCCCCACATAATATCCCTACAGGTCATTCATAATTTACTTCTTCACTTCCTGGGAAAAATAAAACATAGAAAAGGGGTGAGCTCAAATGCCCAGTAAGGATAACAATATAGCGGAAACATTCATAAATGAGAATAAACATTTAGGGAAATGTATAACTAAACAACAGCCTTTCAAACTTGAACATTCAACATTGTATGGCATAAATAAAATAAAATAATGCCATTTAATCATTCACAAGGATATTCTACTAATCGAATAATCACATGAAAAATCACTAACCACTTTCATAATGTTGGAATGCATAATGCCAGACTATCATAACCACATAGTCAAGGCCTCGTGACAAGACTACAAATAAGATTTTGTCAAGGCCTTGTGCCAAGACACTAGTTTGTCTCATGAGACCTACCGATGCATCGAGGAGCTATATCGGGCTCCACCCGTCACATATTAAGTCCAATGCATTCCCATATGAAAAGGTTTAAACATAACATAAACATTCATATTAAAAATAGCATACGAAATGTTAATACTTTCACCATAAACCATGAATGGTATAAAAATAGAACATCCATAGTCAAACAAATCACAAAACCTTCAATATAATATAGAAGTTTTGTATCATAACAAATCAACTTTAAATAAGCGTAAAATCCATCAAAGGATGTTGACATAGATGAAATCAAAATTCTTTTTAAAGAAATATCTCTTTTTATTTTGAAATCATTTAAGATCCATATAAAATAAAAAATTTTCTTTGAAAATATTTTTATAATCTTGTAAGGGAAACTTTGAAGATTTTATAACGGCGGAAAATAGCCACTCCCGCCGTATATGTTAAAAAACATTCTTACCTTAATTCTGTCGAAAAGGTTAAAAAGGACCTTGTTTTGAAAACGACGGAAAGATTCCTCTTATAAAAAGTCAAACAAGGGTATAAATGACTTTAACCCATATTCTTGTAAATAATAAAAATGTGTTGAAATACATTACTAAGAAACATGGATGTGGATGATAAAGAGATCCCAGTAGATTATTACGTATAAACAACCTCAGATAACGAAGAGATTGTGAAATAACCCTTACCTTGTACTTTTCCGTGGTTGGGGTAGGTTAAACTCCTGTATAATGGTGAAATAATTGTTATTAAATTATACAAGAATCATATATATTAATATGATATCAAATATGATCTTTTAACATTGATTTGTTAATAATATCTTAGAATTATCGTCGTTTTGGGTGTTAAATTACTCATTTTCTTTTATATGTTTTGTTACATAAGCCATGTTTGTTGTATCTTATTCATATCTAGAATGATATCAAGTCCTTATACATCATTTTTAAATCATCAAATGATAATTATACTTGAATGGATACGATGGAGAATGAATCTCATCGCGTTCGTGGAGACGGTAGTCCGTACGTACGCACGGGCGACAATATCATTCTTTTGATATTAAAATAATATATAAATGGATGGTATATCATATATACAGAATCATTAACATGTTATATTTATTATTTACATGAGTTACACATCATTATTATACCCATCCAAAATAATAATATATTGAATAACAATTACACCACGACGTGGAGACGGTAAGCCATACATACGCACGTATGGTGACATGTTATTCAAAGGGTGGATAGAATACTGAATATGGTTGTACCAGATTTATAATAAAATCACAGTATATGTGATATACTGGAGTTATTATTTTAGAATGGGAAGAACAAAGAAATAAGAAGTGGAAGAAGAAAGGAACTTGAAAAGGGGTGGTGAAAACATTACCTCTTCTTCCGGTTCTTCATTTTGATTTGATCAAAAGGGCTCCTTAGGTTGGCCGTCTGATCAAACTAAGGCCTCTAGGTTGTAGTGAGGGATGTTGGGAGAGTATTTGTGCAGAGTTTGGCCAAACCAAAAGGCTTTGAAGGTGTGATGAAATGAGAAGGAGGAGTGCCCTTTTATAAGAGGGGTGAGGGGCACCTTTGGAAAAGCTAGAGATATTAGTTTATAATAAATTCATATTCGGTTTCCAATGGATCATAAGTTGACTATTCAAAGGTTAAGGTGGGGATGGGTCGAAAACAACTCAACCAATAGAATTTAGACAGGTTTGGGTACTTATATTAACCTTATCGTTAAGTATTAACTCTAAGTTAATTATTTTCACTTTTACAATGTCTCTTTGTATTTTTATATAATATGGTTAATAAACATACTATATACATCCAAGCGACCCCCAAGTGGTCCATTAATGATGAACCTATCATGATATAAGTCTCTTGGCCGGACCTTATATTTTTAGGAATTTAATATTAACTATAATATAATATTTGTTTTAAGAACTCTTTTATGTCAATTTTGACACTATTCAATAGTTGATTTTTGTGAAACTCATAACAGATTGATTACTTCGAAAAAAGTCAATTAAATCAATCCTAACATATCATATTATCATAGAAAATTAGTTTAATTCATTAAAAGTTTCATATTATATTTATTTGGGTATTTATAATATCAATTATTTTAATTTTTTACTATTATAGTAATTACTACATCATCATTGTGTCATAAATAAAATAAATTATTTAATGTCTAAAAATTATAAATAAACAATAATTATGTAGGAAATCTTTTTATCGTTCTAATGAATATTTATAATCTAAAATCCAACATATATAACCCTATGTAACAATTGTTTTTCTAAAAGATATATGCTTGTGTCATTTTTGTATTCATTTTAACTTAATTAAAATAAAGTGTCATTATCACTTACAAGTGGATCCATGGGGTCCCAAAATCTACCCAAAGATTTCCATGGTCGACCATGTATCAACCAATAGTGTTAAGACACGTTTTAGGGTAATTTAGTATTATTATAATATTATTTTTTAACCCTTATTTACCGGATTTACCCTTAACCATGGTAAATAAAATATTTACCGCAGTAATTATTCAAAATGTATAAAAATAAAAGTTACCTATTTACACAATTTGAACAACCTGATTCCAAATATGGAATCAATTTTCCTAAATTCAAAACACAGAAGTGGCAGAAATTAATTTAAAATTAATTCCCGCTGTCAAAACAAAAAGCGTGTTTTTAAGAGATAATAACTATCAAAAGATTGACACTTGTTTATGTTCGGTTTAATTGTAAAATTATGTCCAATGACCAACATTATATTAAATGGTAAAAATATATTCTAAATATACTTTATAACTACTAAAATTTATAATTTATCACTATTAATTAATTTGATTAAAAAGTTGTTTTTAATTAAAATTTAGTAATTTTCACAATTCATCAAAATATGAAAGTTATCCGAAAAGTACCAAAATTTCACCTTAGGCTAAATTAGATATTCCGAATCCAAAAATGAAGTCCATTTTGAAATATAAAATATATATAATTTTAAAAATTAGGTATTACTATTCATAACGGCTAGTTTGATTGGTTGTTAGAACTCGATGTTGCGTACAACACATGCTATCACATTATTCAAAGAGAAGCGTACCGTAGAAGCTTGGGGTGTTACAATCAAAGATGAAATTTGTGATTGCCCAAAACTGTTTGAGAAGTTAATTTTTTTTGCATAGATTCCATTGTATGTTGGTTGCACTAAATATACAGCACTGTCAGCCGTACTGAAGCTGTATAATATTAATGAAGACAATGGGTGGAGTGATTCCATTTTTACGGAACTACTTGCTCTCCTGAATAACATGCTCCCATAAGATAATGAGCTCACAATCTGATCATATGATGCTAAAAGAATGCTACGCTTGATGGGTATGATCTCTAAAAGAATACACGTCTACACGAATGACTGTATACTGTTTGTCAAGGACCAAAAATCCGTTAAAGAATTACCAAAGTGTTGTGCTTCTTGATAAAAGAAAGATGAATCCAGTACTACTAAAGTTGTATGGTACTTTCCATTCATTCCACGATTTAGGCGCCTATATGGAAGTGAAGAGACTGTAGGAATATTGACATGGCATGCAGATACAGGAATTAAAGATGGGATACTACATCACCCAACAAAATCCCCTTAGTGGAAGAGAATTGATCATGAGTATCCTGAATTTGGCGACGAGTCGAGAAATCATTGTCTTAATTTATCTAGAGATGGAGTGAATCCTTTTGGTTTTCAAAGAAACGGTCACAGTACATGGCCAGTTATTTCGGTAAATTATAACTTACCACCATGGTTATGAATGAAACGAAAATACATCATGTAATCTATGATTATATCAAGACCAAAACAACCGGGTAATGATATTGATGTTTTCTTAGCTCCATTGATCGAATATTTGAAATTACTGTGGGATTCATTTGTTACATTGTATGATTCTTACAAAAACGAAGATTTCACTTTGAGAGACATGTTGTATAGGACGATAAATGACTTCCCTTCTTATGGAAATATTCCTGGATATAGCATTAAAGGAACTCAAGGGTGTGACGTTTGTGAAAAAGGCACACAATCAATTAGGATGAAACATTCATCGAAAACCGTGTTTCTAGGACATCACAGATTTATACCCTGATGACATAATTACCAATCTTGCACGAAATCATTCGATGGATGTTCATAAGAACGTACAACACCGTCTCCACTAACAGGTGATCAATTTTTTGAGAAAGATAAAAATGTGGACACTAATTTTGGTAAACCGGCTTCGAAAAACCATATGAAAATCGGTTTGAAAAAAGATCAGTTTTTTTTGAATTACCATACTGTAATTGTCTGTATGTCAAACAATTTTTTTTATGTTATGCATGTAAAAAATAATTTATTTGATAGTGTCATCGATACATTGCTAAATACACCTCGAAAAAAATAGTTGGAATTAATGCTAGTTTGGACATGGTTTAGATGAGAATACGAGAATAGTTGGAACCAGTGAAGGGTGAAAATGAACATTTATTCCTCGTGCTGCAAACACTCTTTCTCGGTAGGAGATATATCAGTTTTGAAACTTCTTGAATGACTTAATGGTTCTAGAGGGTTATTCGTCAAATATCAGGACCCTCGTGTCAATGAGCGATTTTAAGTTAAAAGATCTGAAATCACATGAATGCCATGTTTTGATGCAAGGTCTCATTCATATTACATTATGTTGCATTGTTCCCAATAATTTTTGCCATACATTAACGAAACTATGTTTCTTCTTCAAAGCTATGTGCAACAAAGTTATAGACCCGGCAAAATTGCCAACTATGGAATGAGGAATTTTCATCATATTATGTGAATTAGAATGTTCATATCACCTTCATTTTTTGATATGATGGTTCATTTGATGGTCTAATTGGTGAGAGATATTCAAATATGTGGTCCTATACATTACAGATGGATGTACCCCATTGAACGGAATATGAAGATTTTGAAAGGGTATGTTAAAAATTGAAGCCGACCAGAGGGTTGTATTGCAGAGCGATATATTGGTGAGGAAGCCGTTGAATTCTATACTGAATACCTGTCTGGTGTGGAAAGCATTGGCCTACCAAAATCATGTCACACTGTGCTTCTTAAGGGTGAAGGAATTTCTGGAAGACAGGTTTTCACAATCAATATTACAGATCGGGAGTAGGCCCACCTTTAGGTTTTTCATAACAATTTCAACATTGACCCATATGTTGAAACCCACAAAAAAATTCATAGGAATTTGAATCCATCTAGTGATGAAAAATGGATATCAGATACACATAATAGATCGTTTATAGGATGGTTTCAGGACCATATTATTATTATGTTAGATGAAAATCCAGAGTAAATTTCAGACCGACTTCGATGGCTAGCCGGAGGACCAAGTGTGTGTATATTATCTTACAATGCTTATGTAGTTAATGGTTATACATTTTATAATAATGAACATGATGAATATAGTACCATGCAGAATAGTGAGGTTACACTTGTGGCAGAAGCGATGCATGTTTCCGGTGCTAAGGACAAAAATCCAATTTATGTGAAAATTTCATACTTTGGAATCATCAAACAAATAGGGGAGTTGGATTATACATAATTACTTGTTCTGATTTTTCAATACATGTGGGTTGATAACAGGAGTTCTATTAAAAAAGATGAATTGGAATTCATGAAATTTGATTTCAGTAAGGAAGGGGAGATAGGTGAACCGTTTATAATGGCATCACATGAAGTTCAATTATTTTATGTTCATGATGCCGCAAACTGAAACTCGTAAAATAGTTCTGTTATCGACCAAAACAACTGAAGGTTTAGACAAAAATTCAATGGAGGATGAACCATTCATTTAAAATCGCAATCATTTCACAGTGGTCCCAATGTAGATGACTTTTTTTATGTCATACGAGACCACAATGAAGGGATATAGATAGTCGATAGAGGGGTCAAATCCCTTTAGCCTTTAAAAAAATAGAGTCCAGTAATCAGGTTATTCTTCTATTGTAATATAGATTGTGTTATATTATGTTATTATCTATTCGTTGATGCTTTTATGTGATCTAAATTAAATGTTAATCCTCTTATGCATATAATTACTTATGCACCTGCTGATGCACCCATTCCCGAGACACAATAGGTTTCTCAACCTGTTGCAGCTGGTCCCACTACTAAGGTACAACAGATATCACAACCGGTTACAGTTTGTCCCACTACTGAGGTACAACATGTTTCTCAACCTGTTGTTGTTGGTCCCACTATTGAGGTAACATAGGTTTATCAACATTTTGTTGCTGTTCCCAGTGCCAATTCTAGTGCTTTGAAGGAACTTAATGATGATGCAGAAACCAGGGAAATGGTAGGCAATGAAATCCCGACGGCACAAAAAAACAGGTGCACCGCAGTTTGACAGTTTTATCCAATATCCTTAAGGTAAAAGAAAAGGGAAACAAATATGAGGTTGGATGGAATAAGAGAAGCCAGTATGTAAACCCCAAAAAATCCATGTTTAGTAGATACATTGGAATCGTCACTCGGCAACGCGTGCCGATTGATATAGAGTCGTGGCACTATGTCGTCAGCGGGCTGAAAACATTAATGTGAGAAGAGATTACAGTAACATTACGATATAATTTATTTAATTTTTTAAAATAAAATAAAATGAAATACTGAAATATTGACTAACTATACTTCCTCTATTGCAGAGTGCCTTTATAGTAGATGTATCACACAAGGAATGTTTATTAAGACTGGCATGAAGGGTTCATAGAGGATTTCTCACCATTTTAACGAAATGTCATATGAAATATTCTAAATGGAAAATCAAGCTGTACCCACCTCCTCTTTATGCACACTTGAATTCACAAGGAACGTGGGATGCATTTGGAACCATCGTGCGGAGCAAAATTTTTAGGTACATTGTGTTTGGTAACACATTGTTTAAAGTTTATGGTATTCGTCACTTTGATTGACTATTTTTTAGTTATGAAACAGCAACAGAGTGCTGAAAATAAAGAACAGGAAGCAAAACCAGTGTACCCCTACCGTAAAGCAAGGTTGGGGTACACTTCAATTGAAAAACAATTGGTACATATTTTAAAAGTATTGTTATACTTTTATGTGACATAAAACAACATTGTAACCATGTTTCTCTGTTTATATGCAGATTGATGAATCAAAATACCAAGACACTTCTATCTCACTCCATGTGCTATGGAAGGAGGCTCGTGTTAATAAATATGGGAAATTGGTAGATGAAAACACCCAAAAGTGTTGGAAACATGTTTAAGTATGACAAAATATAAATTTGTTTTTCTTTAAATCACTATTACATAATAATGATTAATTATTTTTGCATATTTTCAATTTGACCAAAGTCACAAGAATCAAAAACACCCACACCAGATGCAGACATACATTCAGCGGCCTTGAAACAGCCAGAACAATATTGCCGCGTTAGAGGTGCGGGTTTTGGGGTGATACCCCGGACATATTTTCTGAAAAAAAACAAGACGAGGAACAAACTAAAGAAATGAAAATGATGACAGAGTCAGGGAGAGTTTCTAGAATCTTCTTTGGGGGAGAGGCGAAGAGAAAAACAACTCAAGAACAACCTGCCCCACCCCCACCAGCTTTGAGGCGAGCCATTCCACTCAATGAACTAACTTAACTAAGGTAATCAATGTTCTAATATTTGTTTCTGTGAAATGTGAATCACATAGATAGTGATACCTTTCTTGTAATGATATTCTATAGGGTGAAAATGATTGTGATTTATATCTGTCAATTCCCACCAATCGCCTTATAGCAAGGGCTTCAATGTTCAATATGCAGAATGACATGCTACACTCCAAACCACTTCCTACCATTCATGTCAAAGTGTCTATTAATGTATCTCATGAGCCGAGTGCCGAGATAACCATGCCAAATGATGATGACGACATTCATATGATGGAAAAAGCTGTTGGAAAATTCATTGTATGACCGTCGAATCTTGTAAAAAAACATGTCGACCAAGAGGTATTCATTTCCAATTCATTTTTAAAGAATAATTTTTAAAATTTTATTAGAAAAGGGCTCAAACAATTTATGTTATTATAGAAGCACAAAATGAAGGACCTAAAACGAAATAATGGCTCAAAATGATCTACCAACCGATCTAAACGATCTACTGATGGAACCTTCACCCCGCCCATTCTATATTCACATTTAATATCATTGCAAGCTCATGTGGATATGAAAATTAAAGGTGAAAATTATCACACAATTGTTTGTGAAAAATATATTTATGGAGAGGAAACATTAGATTTCGTTAGTGCTGACGTTGTAGCAGAAATCATCACATACGACTGGCTAAGCACCTCAGTTATAAATGTATACACGAGGTATGTTTTCATGATTTGATTTTACAGATGATGAAATACTTTGATAATTATGGTTAAATAAATTTCATATTATTTACAGTCATATATATGAAAAACAATTGAAGTTATTTGCCCGTGAATACACATTTGGACTCGTTATTCCTCAAACCATATCTACACAACAAAAATAAATAGATTCCGATTTTCAGGCTGAATTAATGCCAAACCTTCTCATAAAATTTCAATGAAACATTATGACTGGCAAGCTCTTTTTAATACCAACGTTGCAGGGGTAAAACTATACATTTTCATCATATCAATTATATTTTCATTTCTATCATTAATTATTCCTTTTTTTTTGTTTTTAGGAAGCATTGGATTCTCATTGTAGTCAATTTGGATACTTCAACGATTTATTTTATGGATTCACTGCATGGATATCCAACAGACCGACCACGCATGATAGAGATTTTCAATTTTTAATACACTAGATCCAACATTTTAGAACTAAATATCTAGTTATATAATTTATATTATCTTTTAATGAGGATTCTGTTATAATAGGGCGGTCTATGAATATCATCTAAAGGCTGGAATGAATCCAAGACATAAGGAGGACAAGGTGAATGAGATCTAAATATGGACAAGTATAATTGTATATATAATTATATTGCACAATCCAAATACATATCAAAACAGATTACTTATTTTTCTTTATGTTTTTGTAGTGTCCGAAACAATCAAATAGAAAGGACTGCGGAAATTATGTTTATAAATTTATGAAAGAGATAATATTTCATGAAAAAACTAGCATCCTTGAAGAGTTATTTTTGAAAATAATTACTAGTTCATTTAACATATTTATTAATCCTCTGTGTATTTATATTTTTTCAGCACTACTATGACTATCGAAAAAACTCCTATTAACATGATGATTTAGATGTGTTTAGAAACGAATGGGCAGCGTACCTGATGGAAGAATGTAAACAAATAGGACAATGAAGGTGAATTCCTACTACTTATGTTATGTTTATATGATCATTGATATCTATCTTGTTTACACTTATTGAGCATCTATGATCACCATTTGTTATGTTTCATATCCGTAGATTATAGAAAATTGTTTTAGAAATGATTTTCATTTCTAGTAAAGAAAAACATAATGAGAGACTCTTGTGAACTACTGACATAAGGGAAACTGAGAAAACGTGATCAGATTGTTTTGATACATTAGGACAATGATCCATGAGTCATTTTTGACATTTAAGAATCAATCAGACCTCAATCTGACACACGGTGTTATCGGTATGGCTAAAAGTGTCTGATATCGGTTTGAAATTGACACTAACTTTAGAAAACAACACAAGTGGCATACGAGAAACCAAGAAAACACATTCGGATAGTTTTGATACTTTAGGACAACGATCCCTGAGTCATTTTGGGCGTGTATGAATTATCCACACCTCAATCCGATACATGGTGTGACCGGTATGGCTAAAAGTGTCTGATATCAGTTTGAAATTGACATTAACTTTAGAAAACAACAGTAGTGACATACGGAAAACCCAGTAAATGCGTTCGGATTGTTTTGATACGTTAGGAAAATGATCCATGAGTCATTTTTGACATGTATTAATCAATCCCACCTCAATCTGACACATGGTGTGACCAGTATGGCTAAATGTGTTGATATCAGTTTGAAATTAACAATAACTTTAAGAAACAACACTAGTGACATATGGAAAACTGAGAAAACGCGTTCGGATTGTTTTAATACTTTAGGAAAACGATCCATGAGTCATTATTGAAGTGTAAGAATCAACCACACCTCAATTAGATGCACAATGTGACCAGTATGGATAAAAGTGTATGATCTCTGTTCGAAATTGACATTAAAATTAGACAACAACACAAGTGACATACAACAAACTGAGAAAACGTATTTAGATTGTTTTGATACTTTAGTAAAACTATCCATGAGTAATTTTGAAGTGTACGAATTAATAAAACCTCAATCTAATCCATAGTGTGACCATTATGGCTAAAAGTGTCTGATATCAGTTTGAAATTGACATTAACTTTAGAAAACAACACACGTGACATATGGAAAACCAAGAAAACACATTTGTATTATTTTGATACTTTAGGAAAACGATCCATGAGTCATTTTTAACGTGATAAAATCAACAGCACCTCAATACGACGCACAGTGTGACCGTTATGGATAAAAGTGTCTAATATTAGTTTGAAATTGACATTAACATTAGAAAACAACACAAGTGACATAGGGAAAACCAAGAAAACACGTTCAGATTGTTTTGATACAATATGAAAAAGACCCATGAGTCATTTTTTATGTGTACGAATCAACTGCACCTCAATCCGACACATAATGTGACAAGTATGGCTAAAAGTGACTGATTTCAGTTTCAAATTGACATTAACTTTAGAAAACAACCCAAGTGGAATATGGAAAATAGATAAAATGCATTCGGATTGTTTTGGTACTTTAGGAATATGATCCACGAGTCATTTTGGACATTTATGAATCAACCAAACCTCAATCCAATGCACGGTGTGACTAGTATGGCTAAAAGTGTCTAATATCCGTTTGAAATTGACATTAACTTTAGAAAACAACACAAGTGACAAATGGAAAACCGATAAAACACATTCGTATTGTATTGATACAATTGGACAACGGTCCATGTGTCATTTTTTGACGTATAATAGTCAACCGAACCTCAATACGATGCACGGTGTGACTGGTATGGCTAAAAGTGTCTGATATCATTTTGAAATTGACATTAACAGTAGTTATCAAGACAAGTGACATATAGAAAACATATAAAAAACGTTCGGATTGTTTTTATACTTTAATACAACAATCCATGAGTCATTTTTGACGTATAAAAATCAACCGAACATCAATCCAATGCACGGAGTGACTGGTATGTCTAAAAGTGTCTGATATCAGTTTGAAATTGACATTAACTTTAGAAAACTACAGTAGTGACATACGGAAAGAAGATAAAACACATTCGTATTATTCTAATACTTTAGGGAAATGATCCATCAGTCATTTGTGACATGTACGAATCAACCTCACCTCAATCCGATGCATGGTGTGACCAGTATGGCTAAAAGTGTCTGATATCACTTTGAAATTGACATTAACTTTAGAAAACACCACAACTGACAAACAGAAAACCGATAAAAATGGATTGTATTGTTTTGATACATTAGAAAAATGATCCATGAGTCATTTGTGACATTTCAGAATCAACCACGCCTCAATCTGACATACATTGTGACATGTATGGCTAAAAGTGTTTGATATCAGTTTGAAATTGACATTAAATTTAATAAATAACACAAGTGACATACGGAAAACTGATCAAACACATTCATATTGTTTTGATACGTTAGGGAACAATCCATGATTCATTTTTGACATGTACAAATCAACCTCACCCCAATATGACGCACGGTCTGAATGTTTTGTCTAAAAGTTTATGATAGTAGTTTGAAATTGACATTAAATTTATAAAACAACAGAAGTGACATACGGAAAACTGAGCAAATGCGTTCAGATTGTTTTCATACTTTAGGAAAAGAAATCCATTAGTAATTTTTGATGTGTAAGAATCAACCGCACCTCAATACGATGCACAATGTTATAGGTATGACTAAATGTGTCTGATATTAGTTTTAAATTGACATTATCATTAGAAAACAACACAAGTGACAGACAGGAAACCATGAAAACACATTTTGATTATTTTGATACTTTAGGAAAATGATCTATGAGTCACTTTTGACTTGTAAGAATTATCCACACCTCATTCCGATGTATGTTGAGACCGGTATGGCTAAAAGTGTCTGATATCAGTTTGAAATTGACATTAACATTAGAAAACAACACAAGTGACATACAGAAAAACTAGTAAACACATTCGGATTGTTTTGAAACTTTAGAAAAACGATCCATGGGTCATTTCTGACATGTACGAATCAATCCCACCTCAATCTGACACATAGTGTGATCGGTATGGCTAAAAGTATCTCATATAAATTTGAAATTAACATTAAGTTTAGAAAACAACACAAGTGACATATGGAAAACCAAGAAAACGTGTTTGGATCGTTTTGATACTTTTGGAAAATGATCTATGGGTCATTTTTGACGTGTTATAATCAACCACACCTCAATCAGATGCACAGTGTGACCAGTATGGATAATAGTGTCTTATCTCTGTTTGAAATTGAAATTAACTTTAGAAAACAACACAAGTGACATACGAAAAACCCGGAAAACACATTAGGATTGTTTTTATACTTTAGGGAAACAATCCATGAGTAATTTGTGACGTGTATGAATCAAATGTACCTCAATATGACGGAATTTTTGACCAGTATGGCTAAAAGTATCTAATATCAGTTTGAAATTGACATTAACTTTAGAAAACAACACAAGTGACATACAGAAAAAAGAGCAAACACGTTCAAATTGTTTTGATAGTTTATGAAAATTATCCATGAGACATTTTTGACGTTTAAAATAAACTGCACCTCAATCTGATGTAATGTGTGACCGGTATGGCTAAATGTATCTGATATCAGTTTGAAATTGACATTAACTTTAGAAAACAATGCAAGTGACATACAGAAAACTGAGAAAACGCGTTCAGATTGTTTTGATACTTTAGGAAAACGACCGATGGGTCATTTGTGACGTGTAAAAATAAACTTCACCTCAATCTGATGCATAGTGTGACCGGAATGGCTAAAAGTGACTGATATCAATTTGAAATTGTTATTAACATTAGAAAAAACCATAAGTGACATACAGAAAACTGAGTGAATGCATTTAGATTGTTTTCATACAATATGAAAATGATCCATGATTCATTTGTGACAAGTAAGAATCAACCGCACCTCAATCTAATGCACGATGTGACCGGTATGGCTAAAAGTATTTGATATCAGTTGAAAATTGACATTAACTTTTGAAAACAACAAAAGTGACATACGGAAGACCAAGAAGACCCAATCAGATTATTTTTATACTTTAGGAAAATGATCCATGAGTCAATTTTGATGTGTACGAATCAACCACACCTCAATCCGATGCACAATGTGACCGGTATGGCTAAAATTGTCTGATATCAGTTTCAATTTGACATTAACTTTAGAAAACAACATAAGTGGCATATGGAAAACCACGCAAATGATTTCGGATTGTTTTGATACTTTAGGAAAATCATCCATGGGTCATTTGTGACTTGTATGAATCAACCAAATCTCTATACGATGCACGGTGTGATCAGTATCTCTAAAAGTGTTAGATATCAGTTTCAAATTGACATAAACTTTAGAAAACAACATAAGTGACATACCGAAAATCGATAAAATGAATTTGGATGGTTTTGATACTTTAGGACAACGATCCATTAGTCATTTGTGATGTGTAATAATCAAAGTCACCTCAATATGACACACAGTGTGACCGGTACGGCTAAAAGTGTTTGATATCAATTTGAAATTGACATTAACTTTAAAAAACAACACAAGTTCCATATAGAAAACCAGAAAATGCGTTCGGATTGTTTTTCTACTTTAGGAAAATGATCCAGGAGTCATTTGTGATGTGTATGAATCAACCACACATCAATCTGATTCATGGTGTGACATGTGTGGCTAAAAATGTCTGATATCAGTTTGAAATTGACATTAACGTTAGAAAACAACAAAAGTGACATATGGAAAAACAAGAAAATGAATTCGGATTGTATTTATACATTAGGACAACAATCCATGAGTCATTTTTGACGTGTACGAATCAACCACACCTTCATCTGACACACGGTTTGACTGATATGGTAAAAAGTATCTGATATCAGTTTGAAATTGACATTAACTTTAGAAAACAACACAAGTGACATACGAAAAACCGAGAAAACACGTTCTGATTGTTTTAACACTATTGGAAAATGATCCACGAGTCATTTGTGACGTGTACGAATCAACTTCTCCTCAATCCGACACAAATTGTGGTGGGTATGGCTAAAAATGTCTGATATCAGTTTGAAATTGACATTAACATTAGAAAACAACACAAGTGACATACGGAAAAGTGAGAAAACGTATTAGGATTGTGTTCATTCTTTAGGAAACCAATCCATGAGTCATTTGTGATGTGTAAGAATCAACCGTACCACAATCCTACGCACGGTGTAACCGGTATGGCTAAAAGTGTCTGATATCATTTTGAATTTGACATTAACTTTAGAAAACAACATAAGTGACATATGGAAAACCAAGTAAACTCGTTTGGATTGTTCTGATACTTTAGGAAAATGATCCATTAGTCATTTTTGACGTGTATGAATCAACCACACCTCAATCCGACGCACGGTGTGACCTATATGGCTAAAAGTGTTTGATATTTATTTGAAATTGATGTCAACTTTAGAACACAACATAAGTGACATATGGGAAACTAATCAAACGAGTTAGGATTGGTTTACTACATTAGGAAAACGATCCATGAGTCATTTGTGATGTGTAAAATTCAATAATACCACAATTTGATGCATAATGTTACTACTATGGCTTAGAGTTTCTGATATCTGTTGGAAATTGACATTAACTATCGAAAACAAAACACGTGACATATCACAAACTGAGCAAAAACGTTTAGATTGTTTTGATACTTTAGGAAAATGATCCATCTGTCATTTTTGACGTTTATGAATCAACCACACCTCAATCCGACACACAGTGTGACCGCTATGGCTAAAAGTGTCTGATATCAGTTTGAAATTGACATAAATTTTAGAAAACAACACAATTGACATACGGAAAACTGAGAAAACTCATTCGGATTGTTTTGATAGTTTAGGAAAATGATCCATGAGTAATTTGTGACGTGTAGGAATCAACCACACCTCAATCTGACGCATAGTGTGGCCGACTTGGCTTAAAGTGTCTGATATCAGTTTGAAATTGACATTAACTTTAGAAAACAACACAAGTGACATACTTCAAATTGAGAAAACACATTCAGATTGTTTTGATACTTTAGGACAACGATCCATGTGTCATTTTTGACATGTAATAATCAACCGCACCACAATACGATGCACAGTGTGACCGATATGGCTAAAAGTGTCTGATATGTTTTGAAAAGTGACATTAACTTTAGAAAACAACACAAGTGACATACGGAAAACAGAGCAACCACGTTCGGATTGTTTTTTACTTAATTATAATGATCCATGAGTAATTTGTGATGTGTATGAATAAAATACACCTTAATCCGATGCACGGTGTGACCGGTATGGATAAAAGAGTCTGAGATCAGTTTGAAATTGACATTAACTTTACAAAACAACACAAGTGACATACGAATAACCAAGAAAATGCGTTCGGATTGTTTTTGATACCTTAGGAAAATGATCCATGGGTCATTTTTGATGTGTATGAATTAACCGCACCTTAATCTGATTTATGGTGTGACCAGTAAGGATTTTCATTACATAAAGAATCAATATTTATTAAATGAGATAAATTATCCAAAAACATATTTATTTTACATTATTCCCTTTCATTGTTATCAGAATGAAAAAAATTGTGTTCATTATTTCCATATTTTAGTTTCACATTTCCATATTAATGTATTATTTCATATTAATGATTAAATTTTTTTCATTATTGTATTACTAACATAATATTTGTTTTTTTATATAGGTGATTTTTTCCTTGAGTTATGATGCTTTGTTCGGCAACAAATACCGTGGATGACAATTTTTGAGAAGGGATCACGAATATCAAAGGATGAAACATTAATTTTTTTAACTGTTGTTGGATAATTTTAATTTTAACCATGTAAAACATTGTTTGAAATTTATATAGAAGTGTGTTTTTTTTGTATTCATGATCTTAAGTAAATTTATATAGCATTGTTTTTCATAATATTGGGTGTGTTGTGTCGTCTTTCGGTACTTGGTTCATGTGAAGGTGCTATTTTGTGTAGCTGTGAAAATGTAAAGGTGCTTCTAATTTGTGTAGGTGTGCAGATGTGCAGGTGCTGGTAGTGCAGGTGCAGGGGCAAGTGCCTTTACAAGCTATTTTTTGAGTACTGATAAAGGATTCATTTAACAGCACTAAAAGAGCACTGATAAAGGTTCCCATTATTAGCCCTCAAGATAGAACTGATAATGTCCAACCTTTATTAGGGCTAAAAAATCTCTCTTAAAGGACCCCCTTTATCATCACCTTTTTTAGCGCTGAAAAAGGTGGAATTTATCTGCGCTTTTTGGAGTGCTGATAAAGGGGACCCCCATTATCTAAGCCAGCATTAACATCACTTTTCTAGCGCTCTTAATGTCGGTTTTTAGCGCTGATAAAAGGCCATGTTGTAGTATTGATCGTTAGTGGGGGCCTACTGTGTTGTTATCACACCCTTATCGGTCTTCTAGATCGGTATCCAAATAGATTACATGAGGTCATGGGACCAACCGTCTTAGTACCTCAATGCGTGGAACCCATCTAGGGACGTTACAATATATATATTATTTAATTCATTGTAAAAAAATTTGTTATATCTATATCATTATAAAATATTCCTTTGATATTTTCATATAATTAAATAAAAATTATACATTATCATAATAAATATTTTTATTCACCATTAATATGCGGATTTATAATCTATACGACTTATAGTTAGGTTATAAATTATTATATTACATAAAACATTGAATAACTCATATTATCAAATAAAAAAAATACGGGTTATATAAATAATTTCATAGGTACACTAAGGCATATTCATATGAAATATAGTATCATAGATATATATTGTGGTGACTATAATATATTCAGAAATTCAATGGAAACCCATTCTCAAAATGATCAAAATACACCAATTATAGATACTATATTATAAGAGAGATTACTAACATGGAAGATTTAAATATTTATTGGGTAGATAATTATGATAATGTAGTTTATCATTATACAAAACCACTTTTATAGAAAAATAATTCAATCCTGCAGATTCCCTTAGGTATTAGATACTTGATGTGTTAAACTATATTATTTTATTTTGATATAATATGTTAGACTAATCTATTAACAAGATTTATGTATCAAATAAAAAAATATCATGATTAAAATATTAATGGAAAATTTGATATTCTCATTTGTATAATTTTTATTTCATTTTATTATGACAAATTTACACTAAGATATGAAACTATTAACTATTTCTAATATATAATTATCATGACAATTTAAATGTTTGATCAAATATTAGGATTACTATGATCAATAGCTCTAATGGAGATACAATGCTCTCCCTTCGGTAACAATTTATATTTTTTACTTTCATTAATAAATATATGTGTACTACATGGAATTTCATATGAAAATGAAACTGTTATAATTTGGATGAACACTATATTGGGAATGAAATATGAAGATAATAATCTTCTAATTTTTTTTAAAAAATTATTTAATTCCAATTATATGTTATTCAAGATAATAAGTAAAATTAAGTGTGGTTGTATTTTTTAGTGATCAGAGGAATATATTTTACATACCAAAACATGATATTATCACCTTTTATGTATGCATAATGTATTATGCCTCAATTGAGAAAAAATAACGAATTTATTGGACATAGAATGATTATTGACACATTTTGTAATAATTTACCTAGATAAATGAGATATGATGTATTTATCATCTATATATTATATAGATGGAGAATTTAGAATATATAAATTGTAAATATTTAATTGAAAATATTAAATAAAAATTTTACTGTATTAAATCTATTTGATTATTATTATATTCTTGGTTGGAAATTATAAATTTATTTTTTCTATCAATGATCTGAATGAGGTTCTTGAGATTTTACTTCATAATTGTATATTTTTTATTTTTATTCAAAGGAAAATTTGTTATGTCATGATATTCTGAAGACCATGAATAATGGAAATTTATTTTCGAAAAATCTCTAAGATGATTATTATTCATCTTCAAAAATCCAAATACATTTCTTGATAGTTTATGTAAAAATATAATGATTTTATTTAGTGTATTAAATTGTTAAATGTTTTATTAATTATTATATATATATATATATATATATATTAGAATATGATTTATTAAATATTGGATATCAAGATGTTTTGGTTTCTACGACATTAACAAAGCCATGATATTTCGTTCCACAATCTATTTTCTTGTCAAAATGTATGAGCAATGGAAATATGTTGCTGATGTTCTAGTAAGATCAAATGGAAAAAATTTGGAGCCTTCGATGTGGTTGTAGTTTTCTCAATGTGCAGCCTAATGCCCCTTCTAGAGGAAGTTTTTTCTGGCAGGTTTATGAATGGACTTTGACATAACATTTTCAACTCTAGCTTTTGGATTGTTTCTCTTTGAAGTCGCAAATTTTATCCCCCCCTCAATCCCCTGGTGGTGTATGGTCTTTACACCTCATTCTTTATTTGTAGCTTTCGTTTCTTTCAATAAATTCCTTTGGGGTATGAATTGGGTGACCAATTCATGTCACTACTTTTATTACAAAAATATGATTTATTAATTAAACATGTAATATTTAACCAAATAAATAAATAAGTAAATATAAATAAACATCATCAGGTTCCTCTAGATTAATTACAATTCCACTAATGGTGTATTCTCCCCTTCTCAACAATCCTTTATTGGTTCATTTCTATTCTCTATATCTCTATATGTGAAATCTATTTCTAAAACAACATGCTCGATTAGTGTGTGAGATCAAGACCTAGTACGAGACCTCCAATTCATTTTCAACCTGGTGTGCTGAAATATAGAAAATATATCTCAGTATAATAATAATAAATGTTTAATGGTCATAAATATAAAATATAAAACTGAGAGGTTGTGTGATAAGATATAATACTCAGACCCCTGATTATACCAACATCTTCTCAATGCAAAAATAATGATAATGTATTATATGAAATGATTGTTTTCTAACCATAAGGAAAGAGGAATAAAAATCGGAATACATAAGGCATCAATTTAATGTATTAATTTATATTTTGATTTGGACTCAGGGTAGCTTCCATGCTACTTAGATTCAATTATTCATCATTTTTTCATGCTGTTATTAATCCACAGGGTATCATGTGAAGGGATTATAAAAATACCAAATACATCCACTATCAGATCAAATTCTCATAATCCTCAAGGAATCGATGTAATACCATCCCAAATTTTTTATCTAGATCTAATTTCTTCATCATAATATGTTATGTGAACTCCACCTCTAATGGGTGACAATAAGAGGATGGTCACTTGTCAAATATACTATATAAAAAACTCAAATGAAAAAATATTCATATCACTGTATAACATGGAAATATTGAGAATAAAATTGTGAGATAAAAGAATGAACCTAATCAATATTAGAATCATCATCAAGAATGAGATACAAAAATTATAAAAAATATCATAGGAAAAATAACAATAATGGTATCACTTGATATACACACGACCTCATGTGATCACAATTCAAGAACATTTTTCAATTATTCCAGCATAAATTACATAATCTAGAAACATGTGAACTTGAGATAAAATAATGTAATGATATTCATATATAATAGTTTTCAATATTAGTGTAATGGTCTGTCTATATTGTCTTCACGTAAACAATGACTGAACATTATCCATAATATGATCGCATACTATGGGATCCTAGAAATAGTTCTGATCATACATGTTATTGTTTTTACAGAAAGGTAATGACGGAAAAAATTCATGGATAGAAAAAAATCTTCTAAATGAGGATTTTCATTAAAAAGATACATAATGTTAGTTAATGAGGGATGTAGTGGTGGTATCTAGAATAATTATTTTATCCATGGAGCAACACATTGGTTTTGGTGTGGTGGTGTGATGGAATAAAGTTGTATGATGTATTCAGGAACAACACAATGCAAGGAGGGTATTATAGGATGACCACAACAAAACAGTGGTCTATTATGATATTTTATATGTGAACTGGATGAAACTACCATTTCATAGTGAAACAACAATGTTAAGGATCAACATTGTAATGCAGACAATTGTTATGTATGGATTGGGTCGATGACATAGAGTTGAGTCTGTAGACTGTTGAAGCTCTATGTCAATAGGAAATCCTCAGGTGGGATTATTATTTATAGTGTTTCACCCATGTTTAAACATCATATAGGGAAAATAAATCATAAATTTAGGCCCCTATTAAATTCAAAATGTGTTCCAAAAATTAAATCCAAAATGATTCAATTATTTCCATAAATCATAGTGAATAGCAATGGCTATACCAAATTTATGAAATAGATGTGGAGAAGATATCACATTGTGGTCTATGTCACCATAGTGGAGTTTTTAGAAATATATCAGCGATGGTGAAACCTATGCTGTAGAAACTAGAACATTCCATCACCAATGTATTAACTCATTCTCTATGGTTTTCATTCATTTCAACATCACCCATATCGTTCTTTAATATCCACCATGTCACAATAGTCTCTTCTATAGAATAACACCATACATTGTGGCCTAATACATCCTATTTTGGTAGTTAACATACCCAAAACAACCATTATAAATTAAAAACATCCTAAATAACTCTGTTAATCATTATTTAATACCTCCTTTTTAACATATAAACTGTTCAATAAATTGTACAAAACAAAGGTTCTTTTAAATTTTAGTTTGATAGAAAAATTGTACATAATACATGAAAAGGAAAATCATTTTTCTAATACACATGAATAGGATTTATAATAGGTTGATAATAAGTTCAAATACATAATATCATATCCTAAGGACATTAATTAAATGAAATGGTGATCATAATACCCATTAAGGGAAATTAAGAGAACCAAATTACATGTGATGTTGATAAATATTGATAAGAATGTGAGGAATATAATTATGGAATGAAATAGAGAAGATGAGGCATATAAAACATAAAATAACATTAACAATTACGTGGAAATGTAGAAACACTAATTATTTTTAACATTCATAGATATATCAAAAATTATTTTCATCGAGGTGTCATAAAAAATACCCATGCTTTTCACTAAGGTATTAAAAAACATGTCCTCTCTAGATATTAAATTAATTACCCAATTAATTGGAGGGATATTAGGGAAGACCCACTATATGTATAAATTATTGTGAGAAAAATATATCATAATAAAACATTTCATAAGAATCCTGTGTAGAAAAAAATAAATGGGGTTTAAATCATAATTATCAATCTTAAAAGAAAAGTGCTTAAAGACATGATATTTATGACATTATTAACCCAATAAAAAGTAAGGTGGGATTAATGTATCATAATACCAGAATAAAATATATTATTTGGACATCTAGTTTAATACCCCAAAAATTGTATTTTTTTGGTTATTCACAAAAGAAAATAATATAATTTCTTGAGAAAAAGAGAGAAATTTTGAGGGGAAAATTCGACAACATAATGGGTATGAAACATGTTTCTTGAAAATGGTTGAAACTGAGGGGTCAAGGTTTTAACATTAATAAAAGACTATTAATACATTAAATTGATATAATATATTTTAAACAAGATCTAATTTTTGAAATTTTAAACACATTCCATAGAAAAAGGGAACTTGATAGGAAATGAGAAGTTGAGATTTCACTAACTTGAATAGTGACACCTAAAACATGATGATTAGGACCCTGGGAGGTTGAAGAAACCTTAGGAGGAATCCTTGGGATATCAAAAATTCATATCATCATGAAGGAATAATTGGGAATGAATGATAATTGATAAATGGGTTGGTATTTATATTAAAATACGGGTATTTGTTTATTATCTACATTGGACAGCTATGTAGTGGTAAATAAAAAACCATGAGTTTTTTCTAAAATTATTTTCCAATGATATTGGACACATGGTACACCTATTATGTTATTTTAATACCTAGTAGTTGACCAACATTTTATATTACTTATTTAATAATTCTAATGTCACTAAACATCCCGAAAACTCATAATTGTATTTTTATTATTCTCTGAAAAAAAAATATTTTATAAAATTTTCATAAATTCAACATAACCTATTTTAAAAATGCTAATTAAAAAAATTATTTTATTTTATCATAATAATTTTATAATTAAGATAATTTTTACATTTAAATATAAAAATATTAATTTATTAAAATTAATAGTCGATAGAAAATTAAAAGTAAAATACATTGTAAAATCTATGACAATTTTAATAAAATTAATTTTCCTTTTACATTTAGATAATTATGTTTTAATAATAAATATTCATTAAAATAAACAATATTAATAATAACTAATTTTATAATAATAATTATAACTTTTTTGAAAACTAAAATTTTTATCCTAAAAATGAATTTATATAAATTTTAATATTTTTAAGAAATGAATAACTCAAAATATAATTGTTTGAACAAAAATTTAATTTATAAAATAGTATTATACATTAAGTGAGAATTGCCTTGGAACATAACCCCTTAAAAACCAGTATAAAACTTATGGGTAAGGTTTGCGATGGGGATAGATTCATAGGGTTGATCGGCTAACATCGCCCAATGGGTAAATTTTAATAACATGAACTTATATCATATGATATTTCATTCAAACATCACTTGTTGACACTTTGTGTGGGATGATTTAGGAGTTATGCCCAATGATGATACCTACCTCCCATGTTTGTCAAATGAGATAAAAATTTCATTCCTATATTGGTTATGGCCATTGAACCTTATTTATATATAAATTTTAATTTTTAATAATATTACATATAAACTATAATATTAATGATAAATTTATTATCAAGATTATAGTTAAAAGAGGTCATATTAACCAATGGTTATAATTGACCAACGATCATATAAAGGTCAACACCCAATGGTAATATTTCTATTTATACCCACTACATTATTAATGAGAAATTTTTTTACAATATAATATAACACAAATTTTTAAGAAATATAAATTATTAAAAAAATCATGGGTTATTACATTCCCCCCCCTATAAATTTCATCCATAAAATTTAAAATCAATCTCTCAGTTGAGAAAAACTGTTGTAACTTCTCCCTCATTGTCTCCTCTTGTTCCCATGTTTCTTCTTTAATATTTTTGGGTCCACCAAAAAACCATGATGAGGTCGGTAGTCTTGTTGCATTGAACCTTTTTTCTACTATCAAAGAACTCCACCGACTTCTCCTCATAAGTGAGTTGATGTTCTAGTTGTACCACCTCAAGATTCTATACATGTTAATGGTATTCCATGTACATCCTCGAGATATATTCGTGGAAAAGGTAATGAACATGAGCTATATTTGGTCGATGTGGAAGCCTATTGGCCACTTCTCCTATGCGATCAAGGATTTCAAACGGGCCAATGTACCTAGGCCTAATCGTTACTTTCGTTCCAACACACACGACTCTCTTTAAGTGTGATATTAAAAGGATTACATTATCACCAACACCAAACTCTAAGTCCCTTTGATGGTTGACATCATAACTCTTATACCAACTATGAGAAGACTCTATGCATTTTTGGGTGGAAATAACCATTACGGTCATCTATTGCACAAAGATCATGCCCAAGAATTTTTCACTCACTACCTTCATCCCAACAAGTTGGATTTATTTAGAGATTCCCATATAATGCTTCATAGGTATCCATTTTAATACTTTAATGGAATATATTGTTGTATAATAACTCATATTATTGTATATATTGATCCCATCATCCTTTAAAATCCACTGACAATGTTATCATCATGTCCTTGAGTGTCTGGATAGTTTTTCCTCTAATTGGAAATCAGTTTGGAGTGATATTCGACACTAAACATCAATTCGATACTCATATAATCTTGAAGAATTATAAAAAAAATTATGTGACCCTTGGATCATGAACTGATATGATAGAGATTGGTACTAATTTTTATCTTACCACCGCCTTCACATATATATTCGAAGGTTTTTTGAGGGTGTATGTGTCCCAAATGAAAATGGAATGGGGAGTCTTAGTGAGAAGATCCACTATAACTAGTATCACATTGTTTCTTTTTTATGTTCTTGAATAATAGATGATAAATTCCATAGTAAAATTTTCCCACTTAATGTGAGTGTGGGTAGAGGTTGTAATACCCCTTTCAGATGTTTTCACTTTGCCTTAACTTGCTGACACACTATGAAATGTGTAGTCATGTCATGTTATCCAACCAATAATGGTCACGAAAGACATTATACATTTATTTCTTCCAGTATGTATAGAAAAATATGATCTATGTTCTTCATACATCAGTTATTTCTTAATTTCACTAATAATTAGAACACATCGTCTTGTAAGAAATTATAGTAAAACTTCTTATTCAATATAGATATTAGGAAACATCACATCCTCCACGGAAAAAATATTCTTTTGAAATACCGGGTCATATCTTTGACTCTTCTTGATCACCTCTAGTAGTGTTGGTTGAGAAATAATTCAGGATAGGGTTGATGATATCCCTTCCCATACGATCCTCACGTCCACATTTACTAGGTCTTTGATTAAGGATCTATTTGAATACACATCATATCTATAACAACATTGTATTTCTTATGAATTTCAAAAAAACATTGTTTTCTCTTATATGATGATAATGAATTGAACAATCGTAGTCTTCTTGAAGGTTCACACATCTCCTATATCAAATGTTCAATTCCTTATGTTTGAAAATATACCGCAATCATTATTGGTAATGGTATATATCACATATCTCCCCACAATGATAGTTCCACAATATATTTAGAGAAAAAACAACCACAACTAGCCTTAGGTATGTCATTGATTAATTTGGATCTTGAGGATTAAACTATCACGATGCATAAGAAATCACATTTTCATTATTCTTGAGGAAGAACCAAAGGAATTTCATAGATTCGTCACTAATAATAACTAATCATTATCTAATAGAAGGTATATTTAACAAGGGGATAGTAACCAATCACTTCTTCAACCCTAAGAATCATACTTCACACTCCTTTTTCTATATAAACATATCCCCTTTTTGAGTTATCTTGGTATGTGGATTATAATTTCATGAATTGTTTTTAAAAAAATCACCTATAATATCCTACTAAGACAATGAAACTCTGAATCTCAGTAATTATTTTAGGATGTGGCCACTCCTCCATGACCATTTTCAGGGCACGGTAAACATATATTCCTTAAATACTTATAATGTTACTCATGAAATAAACTTGTTATAACTAATTTTCACATTTTCTGAACATTACAAAATAAACTATCATTCCTCATAATTTTCAATATAACCCTTATATTATACTAATCCTCATAAAAATATTTATAATATTTCATGATATAATCAAATAAAACTACCACAATTTTACTAATGTAGTACTTGAAAATCTATTAATCACATCCAAAAAAATAGCACGAGCATTATTTATTCCAAACAGAATATCAAAAAACACATAATTACCATATCCTGATCAGAAAGAAGACTACGGAATATCTTCTTTATTCACCCAAAATTGATAATAACTATATTGAAGATCAAACTAGGAAAGGAAATGACCCCCCCCCCCACCACCATTATGACAATATAAATCATCAATCCTTGGATGTGGGTACTTTTTCTTCACCATGATTCCGTAATGTTCTCTATAATATATGCATAGCAGCATTCATATATGATTATTCTTCACATAGAGAACATGTTCTCCTCATGAATCACACTTGGTCAGTTAAAACAATAATCCAAAATATATTTATGTTGTTTCTTTAAATTCTCCATCTCCAAATTTTCCATTCTATACGATGTCTTCGACATCATCCTTGATTAGGGAATGAGTTCAACGAAAAACTATACCTATATTTATAGGGAAGGTCTATGTACAACCTCAGGAAATACATAAATGTATTCATAAATTATGGGGACACATTCTACTAAAATACTTTAATTTACTTCTATATCTTCACTAATTATCTCTATAAAGAAGTTTGTGGGTGGTGCTTCTCCGAAATGCTCAAGTTGCGACATCTATAATTTTAATACAAATTTTGGTTGTAAATTCAAGACTACATATATTTCCTTTCTTCCATATATGATCGTAGAATTATACATTGAGATCTGATCCACCCCTAATATAATTTTTAATTCCATTATGGAAATGACTACTATATTTTCAATGAGATTATTCTCACCAAAGTAAATAATAGAGTTTCTATACAGTATTGATGATTGGATAATCCTTCAACGGGTCTTCCCTGAAAATACTACTTCTATAAGTTAATAGATGGATTCAATATTAATTATTAAAATGGATGAAATAATGGAATTCATAGAACTATAATCAATGTACATTCTAGAATTTAGAGAACAATGAGAGTATCTTCCACCACATCATTTGGATCTTCAACATATGCTATCATGTTAGAAAAAACACGACCTTGATCCCTTTCCCTATTTTGATGATGATGGTGATTCCCCTCCATTATCTTAATAATTTTTAAAATTATTAGGGATGTTCCCATGATTTCCACACTTGAAGCGTTGGACTTCAGGTAGGGCATGTACCATATTCCCTTTTTCGATAGTGTTTAGATATTTAGGATTCACATCAATATGATAGTTCTCATATATATGGTGATCTCTTCCATATATGTAATATTTTACACTTCATGGAAAGAAGTTTGATGAATGATTCTTCCCAAACTTGTTGTAAGTGTGAATTTGATCTTACATTCCACCTCTTCCATGATCTATGTTCCACCAAAAAAATGAATCCATATATCTATTCTTTTCATTCAATTTGTGAGACCAAAATGTCTCATGGAACATGAGTTGAACGTTCATAGAACTATTCACTATCTACTCATAGCTATCATAGTCTCTATTTTCTAGATTCTACCATAGATGTGTTCTTAGTCCACTGAAGAATCTATAAACCTTTCCATTATGGTCCATGAAAATTTATATAGTTTAGTGAGAAAGCCATGTAATGTTCATCTCATAACATCCCACAAATTAATTTTCCTTCTATTTAACCTCACGGAAAACCTTCTCTATTTTTTTCTCATTAAATAAGGGATATATTTTTTAAAATGGATCCCTTAAAATATACCCACTTAATTGAATCAATCTCCCCTATTGGAATAATTTTTTTAAATAACTTCAACCATTGACCAGCTTCTCCCTCTATGCAATACATAGTTAGGATAACATTCTCTAGTTTCAAACAATAGAGTACATAAAATATATTTTCTATATAGATTATACACTATTCATCAATCAATGGGTCAGTAGATCCTGTGAATGAAAGTATTCATTTCTGCATAAAGGAATCAACATAAACATTTTACCTTAAATTTGATGCTAGTGTATTGGCATGATTCATGTTATTTCTCATAACACTAGTCAGTTGATTCATCATTATTTTGAAGAATTCCATTCTGGCTTCCATTGGATAGTTTGCAGTGCCTGGTCCATTGCGTGCACCATTTACATAAAATCAATTATTTCCATCCATTTTATAAAAGAAGAAAACCTGACTGAGAAACATGTTTCATTTAATAATATTATAATTTTAAAGGAATGTCATGTCTTAAGACATCATACTTATATATTCTATTCATTAACAACAATTAAATTTTCTATAAATCCTATATAATTGTTCAAAAAAAGAGTATCATTAACTAAACCTATCCCCCAGGAGTGTCTAACCAGGTGCTTGGTAAGTCATATGTTCATTTACCAAGTTACGATGAGTCATTCCTGACAACAAATTTCTTAGTTATTACCCCTAGGTACATATGTGATAGAACCACATCGACATGTCATTATCCAGATATAGATTTTTTTCCCAGAAACCACATACTTAATAATTCATTGGAATAGCAGGATGTTTTAATATATATTAGCTTTTCCTAATGATTTTCCTATAGTTTTAAAATCATAATTTTCAAAAATAACTAATCATTCTTAGGAAAACAACTACTGAATCCCACTTTATTATTACATAGACCATTCATTACATTATACAAAATAGATAATCTTTTAAAGTGATGTTTACTTGAAAAAGGTACATAATACATGAAAGTGTAAAAAATTATTCTAATCTATTGGAAAGGCTTTATCATAGTTTCATCAATATTAAAATTAAAGAATCTCATATGTTGGGGGCATATATCAAGGTAACGGTGATCATAAGGCACAGTAAGGGAAAATTAGAGAAACAATTTACATGTCATCTTGAGAAATATTAATAAGAAATTGAATAATATCGTTATGGAATAAAAAAGAGGAAATGTGGAATATCATAAATAAAATAACATAAATAATAACATGAAAAAGTTGGTAATTTTTTTATAAATTCATAATTATTTCATCATCGGTTTTCACTAGGGTGTCATAAAAATTACTAATGTTATTCACCAAGGTGTCATAAGTCATTTCATATCTGGAGATTAAAATGTTTACCTAATGGATTAGAGCACTATAAGGGAGAATAATTCATATGTATTAATTAATATGTTCAATATATTTCATAAGAAAATATTTCATAGATAAAAAATGATGATTAAAAGAAAGGGATCCTTATCAAAACCACAGATTTTAAAAGGAATGTTCTTAAATACAAGATCATTATGTCATTATTAAACCGTGAAAAAATGAATGTGGGATTGATGTATGTTCATCCCATTATAAAATAAATCAATTTTAAATTTAGGTGAAATAAACTAGGAATATAAATAATTTTTCATATTCACATAATTATATAATATAGTTTCTTGGGGAAAATAGAGAAATTTTGAAAGGAAAATTCAGAAGCATAACGGGTATGAAATATGGTTTTAGAAAATATTAAAAATGGAGGGTAACGGTTTAAAAATTAAAAAAATAATCTTAATAAAGTAATGGGATTACATTATATGGTAATAATAATTTTTTTAGGAAATTTTAGATACATACCATATTGAAAGTGAAATTCAAAGGAAATGAGAAGTTCATATTTCACTTACCTTGAAGAGTAACTACAAAAACATGGTTATTGGGACCTGGGATGCTAGAGGACACCTTTTGGGGACTCCTATGTAAGTGAAACTATTATATAATCTTAGAGGATGAATGTTTTCTAAATTATAATGGTTAAATGGGTGGGAAGTTGTAGAAAAATGGGGGACTTGTTTATTAATTTCCTTGGACACCTAGGTTTTGGTAAATGAAATACCATGGCTTTCCCATGGTATTATACTATGGTATTGGAGACTTGGGACACATATTATTATATTTTAATCCACATGATCCGATCATAATTTTATTTTACTTCTTACATAATTATGATTTCATTAAACAATCAAAATACTCAAAACTGTATTTTTATTATTAAGCTGAAAAAATATATATTAGAAAAGTATCATAAATTCACCGTATCTGAATTTTGACTCAATGATTTAAAAATATCAATTTATTTGATTATAAAAATTATCTAATTGTAAGAAATATAATTTTTAAATATATAATTCCTTATTTATTAAAAAAAATATCATATTGAAAATACATAGTAAAATTTATGATACTAGAAAAATATAAAATTATTTTAACATTATATTTAAGGAGGATGGATTTAATCATAATATTTCATTAAAATAACCTTTATTATCAATTCTTTACTTTATTATAATAATTATATCTTTTTTGAAAAGTACAATTTCTATCCTAAAAAATCATTTTATCAAATTCCTCATATTTTTATGAAAACCAAAACTCAAAACGATATTGATAGAACAATGATTTTATTTACAAAAAGGTATTATAAATTATGTAACTTAGGAATTGTTACATAACCCCTACATAATAACTAAGTGTAAGGTGTGTGATGGTGATAAATTCATGGGGGGATGACCTATCATTGCTCGAGAGTTGATTTTCACAAACATGAACATCTACTATAGGTGATTGAATTCAATACTCACTTGTTGAAGCTCTTCTTGGTCTTGGTTATGTGTGAAGCAAAGTGATACTACCTCCTCCCAATGTTCTAACAAATAGGCTTCAAATAGAGAAACTCTACTTGTTGAGTCCATCGACTTGTCTTTTTGTATCATTTATCCTTTTTCAAAATATTAATTATAAAATCTAATTATAACAGTTAAATTATTATCAGGAGTATAGTTCCTAATATATATATTGACCCATGGTTTTAATTGACAAAAAATCATTTAACGATTTGAACCTGATGGTCACATTAAAATTTATAATCACTTTATTATTAAGGAGATATAGTTTTTTGTATAATATATTATAATATATATTATCAGGAATCAATAATTATTCATCAAATTCAGGTCCATACAATCATCCAAACAAGATCGTAACTCAAAACCGTAGGAGGGAAAAATAATTTAAATTCATTGGAAATGATTTCTTTATTTTACAATTTTCCCCCCTTAAAGCCTCATACTATAATAGAAGTATCTCTTGGGTTCCAGGTCTAAAAAGATAAGCCGATATTCTATATGGTCATCCTCTAATTCCAATGCATCATCTAGGATTGAACCTTAGTTCCTCCGAATATAGAAAATATTTACTATCTTACCTTGAATAGAATTCCTTTTCTGGTTTTTAATCTTCCTTGTACATTGTTTGTATGATTATTTTTTTTCTATCATATGGTCCTCACAATCTCTTAAATGATTAATATAATATATAAAACATTGGATAAATTTAAATGAAACATTTGATGAAAAACATAGTAATAAAAAATAATATCTTGATGGTACACTACATTCCAAACCCATTTGGTGATCTATAATGGTTGGGAAGATTGATGTGAAGGCTTTCCCTACTTCTTCAGAAATATATTCACTTACCATGGAGATAGTTTGAAGAAAACCTATTTTACTATATATAAAATGTAAATGGCATCCCACTAAATCATCATATGATATATGTCTTATAATTCTAGGGATCAACCTCTTCAGAATCAGATGAACTGTCTAAAAAGTCTCATGAATCATATTGTGGCATATAACCACACCACCACTCGCTTAATCCCAATAGGGAAATTAATGGAATGACCTTTGATAAAGAAACTCATATGGTTCTATCTGTGTATAATCATTGTGACTATTGTTAAACAAAAAATAAATCAATTATATGTCATCATTCCATGCTCCGCTGAAGTAAATTGAAGAAGCTCAGTTAATAAACACGAATAATCATATAATATTCCAAGATTGTCTATATGTATGTGGATGGTATGTCATGCTCAATATTAGTTGAGTCCATATGCCATTAATCCATCCTTCAAAATCATGATGTGAAATTTTCTTTGTTGAAATCAATTCCAAAGGGTACTCCATGTAATCATATGATCTCATACACATTGATCATTTCCAGCTAATCTATAGATTGAGTATCTATAATCATTAAAAAATGTGAAGCATTGTTATGTTGATCAACAATAGTTGAGAAAACATCAAGACCATCATATTCCATTCTAAACCAATTATTATTTACATTTTTATGTTCTCCCATATCCAAATGGAAACCATAATTTACTATTGAAAACCACTCGGTCTCTAGTTCTTGACCTTCACCATATGAAAACTATGGATTTAAGAGACAAACATAAAAATATCATTCTTCATCACTATACTCTAAAAAACCGAAAGATATCGTGGAACATTTTTTCCCCATGGTGTTTACTAACTATATAGATGTATGTTAATCTCTCATAATCTCCTATCTAATAGATGTATGGACTAAAAATATACCATGTACCATGATCAAATCAATTTTTTTTCAAAGACTACCAGTATATTAGGTTATCTCTTTAAAAATTTCCCCACATCCAAAAAAACATTGAGTTTGAATCTTTTCAACCCTTCAAAAGGTCCCCAATATAAAATTTTACTACAATGAGGGTGGTAATAAAATAATCTTATTCATTGAATCATCTATATTTTACCGATTCAATAACCACATCATGTGGCACTGCTTCTCATATGGATTATCACCAATATCCAGCTCAACCTATATATTTTTTCTAAGAGAATCTATAATGATTTTACCATTCTCTAGAGAATAATCCATCTCAACACAAATCAACTCTACAAGCCCACCCTAGAACCTCTCTCTTAGGTTCAATTCACTCTATGTGAAGATATAATAATTTCTATTATGGTCTGTGTAAACTATGAATATTTGACTGATGATATATTTTCTCCAACAGAACACATCATGGACCACATCATCCATCACTAAGTAATGTGTAGGGTATATCCACTCATGGGGTTATTTATGAAATGACTCATAGAATTATAACTTCTCTATTATTTCATCACTAGTATCATAATAGATCCGGACACATCACAGTACACAACAAAACCAATCATGATCTCATGGACAATCTATAATGGGGTTTTCATTAACAATATCACTATCTCAATGAATGTATCATCACAACAGTCAAACTACTGGAAATTCAATCATTTACTTTTTTGTAAACATTCAAGGTTGTTGATAGTTTCATGATATTCTGGACAAACTTCCAGTAAATTGATGATAATTCCAAAATAATCCCTATCCGAAACAAACATAGGGGACATATCTATTACACGAATCCCTAAAAAGTCTCTAGATATATAGATATAGACATCTCAGACACCACATGTCCTAGGGTATCCTCCTCTCAAATCAATATGTCAAACAATGAATTCATGGCATAAATAAAATGATCATGAATCATACATATGACAATCTCAAGGTTTCAATAATACAATTGTATATTTTTAGAGTAGATAATCATGTCATTTACGAACACTACGATGTAAATGTCCTAGTACAAGAGGAAGAAATATTTGATGAGATCCATGATCAATGCCATAATTTTTATTGGCTTTAATGACTTTACCGTGTACTCATAATGTCCACACCTAAAAAAACGCATTGTCTTTTAAATTTTCTCCACATTATCTCTCAACTGGTGATAGACCGATCAAAGTTCAATACCGGAGAACGATTGAGCTCTGCATAACCAGTTTAAGATCATCGATTTAAGGAAACATATATCGAATCATCCTTTCCAACTAGTTAAATATATTGTAATAAATTAAAATATGATGTGTACCATCAACTTTCATGAAAAAAACACAATTTATCCATAATGTGAGTCGCATTGCCTTAAAATTCACTTCTACTACTTTTCAATGAGTTTTTTCCAAAACTCCATTTGTTAGGATGGCCCCATATGATAATGGTGTATCAGAATGGGATTTATAACTTTTAGGATCAAAATCTCAATATAAAAATTCTATATCATGAGGGAGTCATGTGAGGTTTCTGGGATGGATGTATTCACAGAGATCCATGACATAAGATAGATTGAAATAATTGATCACTAGTCTCACTGAATGTGAAAATTCCAAAATCAATTCTCTGATCCTTTCGAGCTAACTCAGTTCGGTTCAATCTCATCCTACTCCATGATCCCACTCTTTATTCATCAAATTTATCTCCCCATTTTGTTAAGGTAATAGAAATCATCTATGATAGCAATCAATGTGATCTTGGAAGATGGTCTCATAATCCATGCCAAGAATCACATCAATGTTTGTCAACACAAGAATGATGACCTCCAAAATATTTTCATATCCACTGATTAATAGGGGACATTCATGGTATTGGTAGAGGTGGTATAAATTTATTCTTAATTGTGTATCCAAGAAGAAAACACAGTGGATAACTCAATAGGTATCTTCATTACAAAAAATAATCTATTAATATATATATATATTGGGATTATTTAATATAAAACAATTTCGTAGAAAACATCAAAGTAATAAATATAATAACTAAAATAGATGTTATCACCACCCCAACATAAGTTAGAGTTTTATTCAGATCATACATGAAAAATATCTCAGATACCCTTCCTTGTCTCTGAGTTGTATGACCAATCTATATCCACTATAGAGGAACCTAGTCAGATCACTGAGAAGAATGTAAATTTTTACCCCTATATATATAAAATCATATCTTTGATAATATAGATAGTAAATTATAAAGATTAAATGACTTGTAACAATGTTAGAACATGATCTGATAAATTGTATAGATAATTAAATAATACCGAAAATGCTCATAGAAGAAGAACTCTAAAAGTCATTATGATGAAGCTACACTCTTTTGATTATTTGTTCCACTGGTAATAAAAGTGTAATCTTCCTTATGTTCCATACTACTAGATGATTCTCCAATAATATGGAGTTAATTCTAAAGAAATGTTATGTTATGGACCATATGTAATCATGCTTCCTTATCCATTTCTAGACATTCCTCAAATGTATGAGACTTATGATGGACATTCACATTTTTCATTAATTCAACTAACCTAACATAAAATCTATGATATGGTAATTGAACAAACCCAAACATCAACACCTTATGATCCTCATTCCTTATCAATAAACAATTGAATCCATGAATCCCTATAAATTGGTAAGAATTTGAAGTGAAAATATTGGAACATATTCATAACTCTATAAAATGTAGGCAATGGTCCAACTAAATTATTTCAGGAATGTAATACTTGAGAAACATAACCTTGAAGGTCACCTAAGTAAGTCCATGTCATCTACCATCTTAACGCTTGGAAGTCCATCATCTTTAACATGGTCCTTAGACCATAATGGTCTCCATAATCACGCATCCCTCTATAGGATTCATGACTGACTCTAAAATTATATAGATAATTTCTTTCCAGTCCTCAGTATCCTACAAGCCTCTAGTAACATGTAAAACTATAGGATTCTGAAGCTGATAATGTTGATCATGATCAATAATGGTCCTCTATGTGGATCCACCATGGATGGGAACTATCCAGAAGAATCCCATATAAATCCTCTCTATAACCAGGACAACTGGTGATAGTACATGTTTATGCTAGTGTAAATCCACCCATTATATGGGGGGCATCATTGGATTATTATGGGATACCACACCTAGTGGTCCCATAAAATATATCCATAGTGGAATCTATTCAATGTGAATCATATTGACAATATCAAATGCTCTTAACCAAACATAGGAATCAAAAAAGTTTCTCCTAAGAGTCTTCATATAATGTAAGGTATACACTCAATAAACTAACACTAGTATTTTTCACTTCATGTTCTCACATTCATCATATGTATACTAATATATAAAATACTCAAATCAAATAATAAATGTCAATAAAGATGTATCCTATTAGTATGGAAACCCATATATGTAACAAACTCATAGAGACTATGCCGAACATATATCACAAATCATGGAAAATAATTAGAGAACTATTATACATCATAAAAATAATTATATATATTTATCATATGAACATACATTCATAGTGATGATGCATGAATGCACCTAAAATTTCATAACTCACATATCAACATCTTGGGAATCACCCAAGGTGAATTTAATCAATGGAAATAGCACAGACATAATTTCCCACTTTATGTAAACATGAATTCCCGCTATACAGTGTGGTAAAGGAAGTGTAATTATTCCCATACCAAACTTATAATCACTACTAGAATAATGATATTTAACATCGCCAGTTTGATGTTGGTTACTTATAAACTGACATAAATAATTTTTGCGGTGAATTTTTTGCGTCAGGTTTTTTAACAACCTATTCCAAAAAAGAAAAAAATTGTTTTAGTGTCGGTTCTTATAAAACCGAAGCAAGAAATTAAAAAAAATATATTTTTTCATCATTTTTTATTAATACTGACGCCATAAAATTAAAAAAAAATATACAATTTTTTAGATAATTCACTAATCTTAGATTTGAATAGTCATGAAGCAAAAATGGAGTTACATATTAATTGTTATAGATGTCGTAAGTAGGCCTTATGTAAGAGAATTCTTAAAGATGTTCATCTTTCAAAAGCCATAACTTTTAATCTATAACTCCATTTTAGCTCCATGACCAGTAAAATTAAAGATTAAAGAATAATCTAAAACACTGAAATTTTGCCTTTTTGGCGCCGGTTTTCATAAAAACCGACGCTAATAATATTTTTTTATTTTATCATGTCGATTTTTTTTAAAAACAGACACCAAATTTTATTTTGGATTTTGGCGTCGGTTTTTAAAAATACCGACACGAAAAGTTTTGTTTAAAAAAAATTTATCGTCGGTTTGTTAAAACCATGACGCCAAAGATATTTTATTTAACTTTTTGGCTTCGGTTTTTAAAAATAATATACACAAAAAATGTATTTTTTTACTTTTTCACGACAGTTTATTTAAAAACCGACACAAAAAGGATATTGATTGGCATTTTTGGCGTCGGTTTCCTAAAAAAAACCGACGCCAAAGAGTAACGCGGGTTTATAATTTCAATTTTTTTCACAACACACGTTGAACTTCTTAAAATCCTGCCTACATTTTCATACAACGCAATTGAAAATATTTTCATTTACTATATATATATCCAGTTTCTCCTTCATTCAACATTTTCAACATCTTCGATTCAATCATGTTCACAATGCGACTTCAATCATTAATTTGAATACGCTACATATTCTATTCAATTGTTTTCTTTATTATTATTATTCTTCATTTCTAAATAAATCAATTAGCTTTCTTATAATGATGATTCATTCTCATTTTTCAATATAAGTTATATGATGATAAAAAACATATCATTTTGATATAAGCCCCTAAAACCATTGAAATATTCTTGAAGTATTATTCTTATTTTATTTTATTTTTTTTATATGATTTTAATTTATTTTATCATGTTTTCTTTGAAATGAGTTGTATCAATAGAATATTTGATAGGTTCATCTTCTAAAAGAGATAACTATTGATCTGTAACTCTATTTTAGGTCCACAACCTGTCAAATCAAAACTTATGAAATGATCTAAAACATAGATAAAAAATATTTATTGGCATCGGTTTTTTTAAAAACAGATGACAAAAATATATTTTTTTTCATTTATGGCATCGGTTTTTTAAAATAACCTACGCCATAACTATTTTTTGGTGTTGGTTTTTATGAAAACTAACGTCAAAAATGATTTCACTTAGTTTTTTTGCATCATTTTTTTACAAAACTGATGCCAAAAACCAAATGTAATTCATTTTTCACGTCAGTTTACAAAAACTGATTTAAAAAGTCATATTTTATATGTTGGTGACTTCGATGTCTGTTAAAAACGAATGTCGAATAAAAAAATTGACGTTAAAGACACTTTTTCTACTAGTGAATAGACCAAAATCTTGTATACCGTTTCCCAATTTAAGGAAAAGATAAATTAATGTTATTGACACCTGATCCTCTGGTACCACTTTGCAACATCCCAACCCAAACAACATGTTCAAGGTGAAGGGACACATGGAATCTTGAAAACCTACCCATAATCAAGAGGAAATAGAATAATTTCATGGGTATATGTCTGGAAGTGGGGTGGTTATACACTATATATCATGTCATTGGATCAATAATAAATGATAAATAATATTAAAAATAATAAATAAATAAATAAGTAAATAATGTTGAAACTAGAAGGATGTAATACATGTCATATAATATTGTAGATCATGTGGTTTTAAGCCTATCTAGTGTATATAATTAGAAAAACAATTAAATAAAAACTAGTGGGTACATATAGAGTCTTTCCTGGTACGATCTATCTCTATGATCCACTACCCAACCATCCATCATAGATCTCACTCCATTCCTCAAATCTCTAGCCATGAAATCTTCGATCACATTGATATTCTAAATTAGTGAGTGATTATAAAACATATTGGGACACCACCAATGGTTCATGAACCAAGTGTTCTCAATTATAATAATTGAATTCTATATTATTAAAAATTTACATAATATTCATAAACACACAATCCAAAAATAAGCTATCGTGTTGTACTGAAGATTCCACAAACCCCCAGTCATACCACATTAATATATATATATTAGAATAATTATCACAAATCTTTAAGAATTATAGTATCCTTTCCACAACAAGTTCATCATACAACTTATAGCCTACAATTCATTGAGAGGGCATGCAAAATTGACTTGTGATATATCATAAAGGAATTTGGAAATCCACTTGGAATATAAAAGTCCTAACAAGGGAATAATACACAAAATATAAAAGTTATCGAGTAAGGTCCCTCCTGGAATCCAAAATGCATTGATTAAAAAAACACATTCTCAGAATCCATAAGGTATCAATGTATTTCTATCTCACTAGGGAATCATGCCCCATGATAATAATTTCATATTTTCAAGAACACTCCCCCTGTGGGATAACAACATAGTGATGGTCAGCTATTACTTGTAATATGAAAATAACACCCAAATGAAAATATAACAAACTATTTAAAGCATGAAATCAATTTATAGTCATCAAGAAATAAAAATAGCACCAAATAAACATGTCAATCAACATGAGAAATAGATTAAATCTATTCAACCTTATCCCAATGGAAAAATATCATCATAGGTATCACATGATTAGAACACAGCCTCATGTGATACTAAGTGAATAAATTATATCAATTATTACGATGCATAATCATAACAAGTAATTATATGTAAAACAGATCCCAAGACGTGAGTAACTTCATACCTAAAGGTTGTAAATATAAACACCAACTTCCATACGAGATTTTTCCACATGAGCCATGATGTCACTGAACTTGGAATATGATCAAACACCAATGGATCCTAAAACTGATTCATTTCTAAAATGTTACAGGTTATAGAGAATTCAAAGAGGAAAAAAAGTGATTTAACAAATAATAATTGAGGTTAGTCGTCAACAAAATCAATCCACAAGCACGATCCAATATTGGATAAAGGAAGGGTTATGGAAAAAATATGGGTACCACGGTGCTTGGAAGGGAATTCTGTTTGGAGGTGCACTAGAAACATGAAATATGGTGTAGGGTGTATCATCATTGTGTAAGGAATTCAATGGGGGATGTTCACCATAATATAAAGGCCTACCACATTTGTGAAGAGATGCACCAGATGAATCCATCATGATTTAGGGAAACATTTGTGGTGGTGAACAACTGTTATATTTAAATCAATATGGAATAAATACTTGGTCTTTGGTTTTGAGTTGATTATATAGTCCTTCATTGATATGTTTCAATGGACCAGAATGTAGAGGGAAGGATATTTTTAGTGTTTGGTTAATTTTGAACCGTAGATTAATACTCATTAGTCCAAAATCATGGATGATTTTCAATTAAAATTGCATTCCCCAAATGATGTCCAAAATAGAATCATCTATGGAAACAAAATACCCGATTTCTAGTACATTCGACACCAGTTATCTGAAACCAATTCATGGAATATCATGCATCTTGATTTAAGCCAACATGGAGTAGTCTCTATGATGTTATATCCACCCCTAGTCACTATCATAATGGAGTATCCTATTATATATAGTGTGTTCTTGGATCCAAAACACCCCTACATTGTAGTTATTTCCCCCATTATGTTGTAGAATCCGATGTGGCATTGTCTTATGAAATATAGTAGGGTACCTCTAATTTTTTATATAAACATTACCAATACATCTATAAGACACCAAAAAAAATTCCAAATCCCTCAAGCATTAATATAAATACAAGTTAAACATAAATCAAAATGAGGGACATAAATTATACTTAATGGATAAACAATTCATGTTTTTATAGTTTATTATTATATAATGCTTATAAAATAGTATTTATATATTATTTTAATCATCATTAAAATATTATTATTATTACTATATTATAAAAATATCATTATTTTTAGGTGATATGTGAAGAAAATTACCAGAGGGAGTAATTATTTCTCCCCATCCATCATGATCAACTAGATCACCAAGGGGAGAATATCTCCATACACAATTTCATTCTTGTTATATAGTCCAAGGAAGATCAAACATTGGATGATTATATATAGGATCATATATTGTTTTATTTATTTTACACTTCTTCTTCATGTACCTTATACATCAATCTCCATTATGTTATTTGATGATACTAGTGATATGCGATTTGGGGATTCAAGAAATATTTGAGAAACCCAAAAATATCTAAGGGTATTCTCCAATATATGATAAAAGTGTAATATATAAGGATTCTAGAAATAGAAATTATGTTTAATTATCACATGGATTCTTAATGGTAATAATTTTATCATTTTTATATTTATAAATTATTTTAAGTTTTTTATTTTATAATTTATTTCAATGTATATATTTCTCAAGGCCTTAAAGAGGTATATGTTTTCAATGAAACATGGTGAATCTACATGCAGGTCGATGAGGTAGGTGGTTCATTATCATATATATTCATTGGGTAATATTTTTATTTTTTGATTGGAAATTTACTATAAAATCAACAATTTTTTTATTTACATTTTTGATTATAAATATAAATTCTTTCATAATATGGTCATTGGTATTGTTTATTTTTTATAAACTATTATTCAATGTTTTAGTGTTATAAAAGATAAAACCATATTATTTTAATGGTGAACTCCATAAAATTGGATGTTATGGTATAAAAATTTGACTTTTGGAAATGGTCAAATAATATTAGGTTCCTATAATATAAATGTAGATCCACTAAGAGGTGGGTGAATTAGTATAAAATATTCTTTATAAATTGATGATTTTTTATTTTTTCCATTAAACATATTAGGATAATTGAATCTTACTCTATCAACTATCTCTCAGATAGTATGAATAAATAAGAAATTTAAAAGATAAATGACCAATTATTTTTACATGGCTCACTCACATTATGTGAGCTACTTGATTATGTATGGAGGTTATTATCCCAAAAAATCTTGTATAATATTTTACTTCCAAAATCATGCATTGTTAAAGGGATATAATTAATCACTACAAAATAGTAATTAACCAACTTATATGCAAGAATATAACAAAATATAATCACAACCTACTCATTATTCATTAAATACATGAAACAACCATATCATCATCCAAAAATATTGATTTAGCTTCTTCATTCATGAATTAACATCAACAGGTTAGTGCAAGATTCTTATATATTGAATTTAAAATATCATATACATATATATATGGAATATAAAATGGATGCCTCTATTATTTTACAAAAAAAATCATTCCAATTCTCTCACATTTTATTATTCATTAACATAAAAGGTACTTAAAAGGAACTATATTAGTCACTTGAAATTTCTACCCTTAAAAACATATTATATTTAGAATAAACACATGAGATTCTCTATCCCATGTTCTTACTATAACATATCTTCATATAATATATTCATTACAAAATATCATGATTTTTTCTCTAATATATCTCATATGGAAATAAAATTGAAATTTTATATTGATGTTTTATAATTCCATTTTTTCATTATTGTGTAATATTCTTAAGGATACTATTACAATATTAAAACTTTTTAAACCCAATTAAATATCAAACCTAAAATTAATCATTTAATTATGGAAAAATTATTGCCCAAAAACTCAATCTTTTGATCATAATAAGTATATTTGAATTTCATATACTCATTTATAAGAATAAAATAAAAATATATTCTGTGAACAAATTATTGAATAATATATTGTAATTTCTCTTCAAAATCAACATAATAATCAAAAAATTAGTCATTTATATTTCTATAGATACAAGATTATTTTTTTTCATGTGTTTATACTCAATGGAAAATAATAATTTTGTGTAAATCTTGGTATCACAACATCTTGTTACACCAATCAAGTAAATACTAGGTATTTATTTTTTGTTTTTATTCCATTTTATAAGATCACAATAGTTGTGGGGTTGAAAATGTAATTATTTAGGGTAACATACAATGATGGATGGTTAGTGATGACTGCACACATAGCCAAGTGAGTGTGGGGTAAGATATTTTATTTCTATTTTAAATGGTTATTATACTGTTTTTATAACCATGTGTGATATTTTAATTTATTTTGAATCCTTTTATATAAATTGAATGTTAAACTCATGGTTAATATGTATTTTACATGATATTATATACAAACATTGTAGTCTTATTAGATTAATTTAATAAATGACAATTTTTATCATGGGATATTTTACTTCCCTTTTCCCCTTATATGCACACACTACTGGAAAAACTACCTATACCCATGGTTGAAAACCGTGGGTATAGCCCTGAAAACCGGGGGTATAGCCTATACCCATGGTTTTGGGAACTGTAGGGCTGAGTGGCATCGGTATAGGGTTCTTAACCTATACCCATGGTTTTCCAACTAAGCTAGCTCGAAAACGTTATTATTAATCTGCATTTATATTAATAAATTAATTCGCGTCTGTATTCCAAAAATAGAGTCCAACGAGATTCGATACCATGAAAATTTCGCTAAATATGAAGCGCCTAACCAACCGAGCCAAAGAATTAATTTGTATCTAAATTTCAATTAAACTAAATATATTATTTCGGATGGTGGGTATAAGTTTTCCCACCAAATAGTTTTTGTTTTCCGCCCTTTTTTTCCGTCATAATATGTTGAAGCTATCCCCACGGTTTTCGAAAACTGTGGGTATATGTGTCCGAAAAAAAATATTTATCCCTACGGTTCTTCCAAAACCGTGGGGATAGGCTTTGAAATAAACACCTATACCTACAGTTTTACAAAACTGTGGGTATAGGACTTCGAAAAAACTCTATCCCCACGGTTTTGTGGAAAACCATAGGTATAGGTGACCTATACCCACGGTTTTCCAAAACCATGGTTATAGGATCTCAAAATATACATATACCCATAGTTTTCTTAAACCGTGCGTATAGGGCACCATTATACCCACAGTTTTTCCAAAAACCATTGGTACAGGGATATTTTCCAGTAGTGACAACTATTAGAAACAAGAATCCCAATAAATGATGGATCACTTCCCCCATTGATTTTGGAAATCTCCCTTAGAATTCATTGGGACCCCCTTGTGCTCACATCCATGTTTCTATCAATAATTAATATTCATTAATTTTTCCACTTCTTACTCAATTCATTTAAATTCCTGAAACACTACATGACACAGTTATAAAACTAGTGTCATGTAACATCTGATTTTACTTACCTAAATAGTACATAAATCAATTATAAAATTTTCTAAAGGGTCTTATTTATCCCATTGGGATAGTAAATATAAATTTGGAATCATAATAAATAAGGGTGGATAATTTTACTAAATGAAAAACTGATGGAGAAAATAAGATGATAGAAACAATAAAAAAATTGTTTACAAACACAATCCACCCTAGAATAATACAAACATTAAAGAGATATCAGTCTCAGTATGATAGATCAACCAATTGTTTCACATAAACCATTAGGGAAAACATTCTAAAATCTCAATAAAAAAAGGTGATCATATGCCCAAAATCATAGCCAACTCTCAAGGTTTTCTAATCATGAAACTCCACCACATCAAATTTCTGAATATTCATTCCTTGTACCTGTCACAAGAAAATTTATAAATACCCCATGGAATTATGTATGCTATAATAATAAAATATTAACGTAATCACACCACGTGTTCTATAAAAAAATCCATATTTTTAACTAATTATTCTCAATTTAAAAAAAATATTGCCCAATAAAAAATTACTAATTAATATAAAAATGTTTTCAAAAAAAATTTAATTTTTAATATTAAACATGTAAAATAATATATTTTCCATTAAATGTGGTGGTCATAATAATATTTTTCAAATAAATCAAGAATAATAACTTCTATCAAAAAATGAATGAATGAAATTTAAATAAATTTTTTTAATTAATAATAATTTGCAATCATATAACCATTGTAATAACACTTGAGGTTAACTATTTATAGTAACATGTTTTAGCACAATCTCAGCAAAATAAATTTTTTTAATTAATAATAATTTGCAATCATATAACCATTGTAAAAACACTTTAGGTTAACTATTTATAGCAACATGTTTTATCACAATCTCAGCGAAATAAGGGATCGAGTTTACATATACTAGATCCTAATCCTAGGGGGAATATGACTGAATATCAAATAATCTACGCTCTTTCGTAAATATGTTGTTGTTAGTGTTGTAATCATTAAATCATTTTCTTATATAAATTTACCTAGAATTAATATCACTTTTTCTAACTAATAATGGTCCATTATAATTGATTGTAATCAATAACACTTGGGGATATCATTCATATTAGTCAATCAAAAAACAATTAAAACAATTATTTTAATTATCCCCATGTTTAGATTGAAACAAATAACATTTCATTTCAAATATAATTAATAAATGGGTTTTATTTAATATACATTCAATTATGGACTATCAATTTCATTAAAATCATTAAAAACTTCATTATTATATTTTTAATATCATAATCATGTTCATGCATCAATTAATTAATTCATATTCAAGATATTTTTAAAGAAATGAACTCATTATTTCAAAATCCATTTCTAATAGTACTTCATAAAAAAAAACTCAAACTATAGAATTAAAAAGAAATTATCAAATGGGTTTAAAATAAATAATTTTAAACAATGTGGAAATATAAATAAAAATATATCGGAAACTAGGTTTTCAAATGGTATGAATTTTCCTTTTAAAACCACATACCATAATCAACAGATACAGAATCACCCAACCAACAATCAAAAAAACCATGAGTCGGTGGGTAGATTGATCATGAAGATATCATAGAAGCCTAATCCATGAAATCATGATCTTTACCCATAACCAAAAAGTGAATCCACTACTGTCAAAGAGGGAAATTTTGGTGGAATATGGAATTTAAAATACAAGAGAGTACACATAATTGAAGAGATAAAAGGAATCAATTGGAAATTTATGTTGTGAATAATAATGGTTGGAAGATTTAATTTTTTTTAAAATAGACTACATAGTTTTTAGGGTTAAATTTAATTTCTAGAAGATTAATAAGTTGTAAAATAGGACTATGCATAAAAAAATTCAATTTCGTGCTATCGTTTCATGGATAGATCAGGGTCACTGGATAGCATCATTAGTTAGACATAACCTGGATATCCCTCTTGAATGTTCTATGAATAAAATATGACTTGTCCTAAACAGAATTATAGATTCTTGAAGACTAGAAACTAGCTCTTGGGAATCAATATAAATTATAAGGAATGCTTTATTAGTATGAAAACACATCATTACAAATTAAAGATATGTGACCAAAAAAAGATTGTATTAAAAATAAAAATTCCGAGTAAAGTACCATATTTCATCCTTTTATGATCATGATCCATCAAATAAAAGAAGTTACACCACTCTCAAAAAAGAATATAGAGAGTATGAATGTATAATTCCATACCTAAGTAGATTACACTTAACAGAAGATTTCAAATACATCTATGTTCAATTCAATCCCTGATGATTAAATTTTGGAAGAATAAAGACTCTCTCTAAATATCTTACATGGTTTTTAGTGTATAATGTAATTCAAGGGATATTTTTATGTTTTTAAATGAAGATTAAATATAGGAAAATTATAATATATCTCTATTTATTATACTCAAGATCGGTGTTCGGGGCTAGCCATTGGCCTACACTAGTAATATGATATTATCGTCCAAAATATATAGACCCTTCTAAGTTACATTTGTTTAATATTTGGAATTTACATATTGGTCAGTGGGATAAAATTAATGCCTATTTAACATGCCACTCCACCAATAGGTTAGTGGGCTCCCTCTGGTTGGTCAGTAGATTTCCTATAGGAACTCCCTACTACCTTTCCATTGTCGACTGTCTGGTGACCCTCACTGGCTATTAGGTAAACCTATTATATCCATTTTAGATTCATTATTTTTTTCCAAAATTAATCTAAGCCCCATTAAACATCTACAAACATATATGAAATGGATTTACACACACCACAATCCATTTTAGATGAATAAACATATTGGGATCACTAATGAATCATCAAGATAATGAGGGATCAAAGTGAAAGACGGTTAGAGAAGAAAATATTCCATGGTATATACATGAAATATATAATTAGTATATTATTATTTCCATATTAATAAAACTATTATTCTATTAGAAATTATATAAATATGACTCTATCGAAAAGTATAAATTCGATAACCCTCTCAAAAAAACCTAATGATCCTACTTTAAATAAGAGTTATAACCATTATTCTATATCATCTTCAAAAATAGTCTGAATAGAAACCCACTGTTTTATACATAAATATCATATCTTTTTGGATGAATATTTATTACATTTCACAAACACATGGTTGAGAACCAAATTATTGTATTCCTTGGAGACTAGACTCAAAATCTTCTTATTTCATGAATAATCATCAACATCTCCCACAAATATCTTCTAATATAGTACTCCTCCAAGTAATATCCTACCTAAACCATTCTTCATTACAAGGGGGTGGAAAAATATGAAAGGGTGATCTTGGATTCTCAATATGGGTAAACATTAGAGATATCAATATAAAATCATATGAAATCATAAGATAAGAATTAGTGTTTATGGTCACGAAAAAAACATAGGAAGTTTATACCCAACATATAATATGTTATAAATAAAATTCATTGAATGAAATATTATAATCTCATAAAACATAGACCATAAGAGTGATAAATCATCATAAATTAATCAGTAACCATAATATCATTTCATAAAAGTGTGGAATAAAGATAAATAAAGAAAAATAATATGATATTTCAATGTTAATACCACGGGAATCAACATAATAGATAAATACATAATATTTATTTCTCATTGTGGATAAGGACACACATATTTCCTAAAGAGAATAAGGATAGACTTGTTTCCCATAGTGGATATGGAATCAATTATTTCCCATGGTGGATCTAGTTAAATAACATTTTTCCTATTGTTATCTCATGTGATATACAAATTTACCCAATACATTGGAGGGGGATATATTTCACACATATATCATAATTAAAAATATATTTTTATGTTCACTATATCATAAATCCTTCATCATATCATCATATCATAAACCAAGTAATAAAAACCCCTCCATAAACATTTCACCAATTCACCATAAAAGAACCCATGAAAAATAAATGTCTATCATAAAATTTTATTCTATGTATACAATAAAACTTATGATTACAAATAAATATGGTATCATTCTATATCATCCCACATAAACAATAAGTAATGAAAAAGGATGAATTATTACATAAATTTTTTTTGAAATGATCTCATGGAGCATTTCATTAGATTAAATAGACGTTCCTTTTTGCAATAAAAATAATAACATAAATAATTTTCAATGTCATTTTTGTTGAAAGTAAGCTAACAAACATATAAAATATGAATTAATAATAATAGAGAACATTTCTAGAGGTGAATATCATATCCGCTGTGATAAACATTTTTAAATCATGAATCTTTTTTAAATCATTTCATTTTAAAATATCTTTAGTTGATTATAATGGATTATTAAAAGAATATTTTGTTTCATTATTGAAGATAATTATTCTCATGAATTACAAGTGAAAATTATGATTCCATTCAAACATTGCATAAAATCCAAATGGTATTTATTTTTACAATTAGATGAATATGAATTTCAAAATATTTTGAAAAAATTAAAAAATTTGAAAAAAATTATATCATAAAGAATTTGTAGAATGTTCAATAAATTTATTAATAATTTATATAACATATATGACTTCAGATGAAAAAATATTTGCAAATGAAGGGGAAATATTGTTTGTATTAAATAAAAATATTACATTAACTCTTGAGTACATAAGGAATCGAAAAGGAATGAGAAATTATTAATTTTATGATATAACTAGAGAATAATAAAATTCATCAGTTCCATATACATTTATCATAGTATTTTATCATCAAGAGCACAAACATAATAAATACTCATAAAAAAGTAATATTATCATGAAACCCTTTCCACTTTGGTTAATTTTGAACCGTAAACCCATTGAAATATAGATAATAAAATGGATGGATGAATTCCAATACTTTTATAGAGAAGAATCATAAAACACATTCATTTCTAATATAGACACCTCATGATATAAATATATGGTCAATATGGAATTTTTTTCTCAAAATAAAAAAAGTCAGGTGAAAATTCCTTCACCTGAGTCTTGATATCCTTCGTAAACATTAGGACCCCCAATGTAATAAATATAATTATATTGTACATATTTTAAAACCCAAAATAATATATATACATAAATTTATTATTTTTTCTTACATTTTATTACAAACTTATTAACAATTAAATGTTAAAGTCCTGTTTTGGGAAACAGTTGCATTTTCATGTATATTTTTACTATTTATTTTTAGTCCTCTTACAGTGATCATGGTTAAATAATCCTCAAAATGTAAAAAATGATTTATATATCATATATATTCATTATAATTTTATTTATAGTTTTTCATATTAGTTATTTATATAAAATGAAATACATCAATTATGGAGATGGTTTTCCATATCTATGAATGAATGTTGTTTAAATTTTCCTAATGGAAGGAAATACAGAAAAATAAATAATATATTATCATCTTAGAATAATTTTTTCACATTTATATAAAATATGATGATTAAATCCATCCTTATTACTATTTTTGATGAAAATGTTAGTGCGTTATTTGTTGGATGATATGAATATAGAGGTCTGAATGGTCACAAAATCATTCACACCATGTTAATTATTTTTTAATGGAATCAAAAGTTTTTTCTCATGGATCCAAAAACATCCAATAGTTTTATTATGTTATCTTTTTAAAAAACCCATTTCCTAAGGAAGGTGGTCATTTGGAAATGACCCCAATGGTTCTTAGGGACTCACATTGGTATAGTGGATATGTGGTTGGGATCATCAAAACATTTTTAGTGAAATTATTTTATACGTTGGGTCTCTCGTAAAGAGTTAAGAGATGTTTTTGAATCCATAATTCAATCCAATGCAATCCATGTTCCACCCTTAGTATAACATTAAATTATTATTGTGCATGTAATTTTGAATCATCTGTTTGTATTCGAGGTTCTTCATTGATGGAGGTATCTATATGTATATGAAGTTATCCATAAATTTAACCATTTAATGAAAGTATTAGATATTTTTTTTACTTATTATAATGATGAGGGAATAATTCATATAATCGGGCACTCTTGAGTTTATCATCATCCCAGAAGATGAGAGTTGTTTTGATGCTGCATGTAGGGCCATGATATGGGATACCTATATATCATTCTGAATGAAATAAGAATCCATATAGTCTAGTTCATCTTAAATGGAAACAACATTCCATTTATGGACATGTACCAAGGACAAACATGTGTAGTTTTACATCATATTGAAAGGATGTTTAGCAAAAAAGTTCCTTCCCAAATTTTGGTTTGGTACTTACACTAAGGTGGCCTGAGGAACATGGACGTAACATGGGTACCCATGGTTGACATGACCCCCTTAGAATGTGTCCTATAGAGGATTAGTATTTACTTATGTGTGTTGGGTTTTGACAATATTGAGGCTTCTTAAATATCATAATCATATGCAAATAAACTCCCACGTAGTTTTGATGATAGGACCCACACCAATAGAGGTCCACTAAAAGGTTGTCTCGTACATAATGTAGAATTTTGAGAGGATTAATGAATGATTTCAGGGTTCAGTGTCTAGGATGATTTCCTTGCTTGTTTTTCTAGAATATGGTCCATTTGAATACTAGGGAGTGGTTATGTGGAATACAATATATACGAGGATTCTCTAGTGGTTGCATTCAATGATTTTAGGACTCATGCTTACAGAGGCCCTAAAAAAAGGAGGTGCTATGAAGATCAAAAAAAGGTTCTCTATCATTACAAGCACCAAACCATGTGAACATCATGATATCTACTAACCTCTAAAAATATGTTATTCATGCTCAATTGTGAGAAATATTTGTAAATAGATGATCATGTAAACAACGTGATTATAATTCATCTAGTGAAAGAGGGAAGTGATATGGGAGAAGAATAATGTGATGGGATGTTTATGCCTCTTCTATTGCTTTGATAACATGTATCTTCACATCTACATGGTCCCTTTACTACCTCAATATAATAAAGTCTAGGGGATTTCAAAAAAAGGAATTTCCATGCTCATATTTCCAAATTTGAGAGGTAGATATGACATTAACCATCAGATGTAATTGAAAGAATGATACTCTACATACCCCTAGGGCGGGACAAGTGTGGGACACCTATGACTAATGGAATGAAAGATTCCTTTGTTGAGTTACATTGATCCTTAGTGGGGCTCTTCAATTCTATATAAATTGAGGTAACATATATTAAACAGTTTCATCTCTTGTGAAAACATAGTTTCCAAAACATTCCGCATCATGATTGGATCTGACAAGAAGGGAGTATGATACTGAGGTTGTTTAATGAAAAGATTCTTATGGTCACACAATTAGTATGTTCATGTAGTCTCCATGTCTGTGAATCATAGGCCTAGAGTTCATATCTAATTCCACTATAAATAGGGTTAGCTATCAGTAATAAAATTCCTTCCCTCCATTCATGTTTTACTTCTTTTCTCATCATTCATGTTATCCACCCTACCTTACCAATAATATATGAGCTTAAATACATGGTACATCCACTTGAGTGACCTTTCTACATTGGATCACATAATTGAGGGTCAAGCACGAGGGACTTGGTTGAGAGGAAATCATTAGGTACTAGGTAAAGGGGCCTAATTGAGTTACCTGGTCATGGTGACTAGGAGAAGAACCCATCTATGTGTCTCTCCTGAAACCCTTTATATTTCAAAATTTATAATCTTTTTGAAATCTCGTTTTTTACTATAAAATAAATATGGACAGTTAATTGCATATTTTCGATGGATTATCCAATATCTTCACATGAACATGTTGTTTCACATGTCTCATATATTATCAAAGTAGTTGGGCCAGATTATTATGACATCTGTGGCTCTACTCTCCCATACATAGTGAAGAACTTGATGTTTTCCAAGAATGAGTATCCATAATTTTATTATCTACCTTTGTAATAACATTGACTTCTGAGCGATGTTTTTAAAATGAAGGCATGGAGTTAGATTATGATATATTGGTTCACAGAATATAATAATTTTACCTCCTGGAATGTCTCCAATATGTTAATATTTATCCCAGAAAAAATATTTCATAATTCCTACATCATGAACAACAATGGATCTACCCTGATTCTGATGCCCCACACGAAAGAATTTAAATATAATAATTATTATTCGACCTTCCTCACATTCCAGATATACCAATCACAATGTAATAAGGATGATTTTACCTTCTTCTCTATATGGGGGAGTGAATCCATAATTTATGTGGGCATACTGGGTAGAAAAAATGTATTCAAAATTCAAGACTAATCGGTAAGATGTCAGCTTTTATGAGGCAATTTGGGTGGGGGAAAATGATGAAAATCACATGGAAATCATCCATGAACTGCTAATCTATTAGATCCCTCATATAAATACATATCACATTACAAATTGAAATGTTGTAATTATCTAGTGGGACTTCTACCTTATCTACGGAGGCCCTATAATTGGGACATGTATGATCAATTTATCCCACCAAAGGAAATTTTGGCTGATAGTGATTGGAAATCAACATTGGCGTATGATCTATTTAACACCTCTCAGATGGTATATAAGAAAGAAGATCTCATAGGGGTTGATATCCATACAAATGTGTGGGTGAATTCCTTCATAGAGGTTAAAGGATAAGGTCCCACATGTTAGTACGGTACAGGATGCCCCACATTAGAAAATATAATCTCTCTCAAAAAAAATTAGACTATCTTGGAGAAAGTCTAGTATACCAGTTAGGGTTATAAGTTCTAGTCCGAGGTTTCTATTAATCCCTATATAATCATCTTCCATGAAATCTGGATATTTATCTAACTACTTTTATAATACGAGTCCAACAATGGCATGAGAAAGGTGCCAATATTTTGGGAAACCAACTTTTATAAGGGAGCTATATAAGGTTGAATTCCCCTACTCTAGCCAATCTCTATCAGTGTTTACTAAATTTTTACATCTTTAAATTCACATTAATAATTTTAGTACCATTTCATGTCTTTTGGGATTTTATTTCTGAACACATCCTCTCTTACACTTTTCTAAGTGGTGTTTAAATCCCTAGAGGCAAATTCCACCCATTCGTTCGGGTAATTTCTAGTATCCAGAAATTACCCCTGAAACATGATGATTTCTAGAGGAATATGAACATATAAATATACATAAACATATTCCCTTATGGTGATTGGACTTCAATATTGTTAACCAAAAATGTAAAGGGTGATTATGTTCTAAGTTAATATATTTTTACATTAATAGAAAACATACCAGTGGATCATATCGATAGTGAGATCATATGTGAGGCTTATGTTCCATATTGATTTACCCACCAATTCATAATCCTGGAATAGAAACGTCACTCTCCAACCATTAATATTTAGATTTATAAAAAACCAATATTTTCCTCTAAATTATAGATCCATAAGGATTTGGAGGTATCCCAAATTTCAATCAATGTACCTTCATTGGGTGAATCGATTTGTCTAGAATCTGTGTAAGCTTGTCCTTGGATATTTTTATATACTCAATATGAAATAATTAAAATTTTCCCTTGAGTCATGGATTAAAAATTTTTTGGGTGTATCTTTCATGGTAGGAAGTTTCTATTTTAAGGTGATGATGATGAATCTCTAGATCATTCAATGTGATCATGGGAATGGCCCACATAGTAGGTCATGGTTGAGAAAATAAAATCCACTAGGCTACGGTAGTATAGTTATCATATGTATGAGTTTCCCTAAGTTATGTTCAAAATGTCTTATAGGAGAGTAGATAGGCCTTATATGAGTTCAATTTTATAAGACACTGGGTCTTTCTCACATCCAACCACATTATAATTGTGTTATCCTTGTAAATAAATGCTTGGTAGGGAATTAACCATGACATAAGAATCATGCAAGAATCTATATATGTTGGAATATTCGTATTGGAGAGGGGTGATATCTAATAAACCTACAATATATACCTTGTTATAAATTTGATATGGGTGGGGAAACATGTTTGGGAGCTGTAAATGTTGATATTTTACGCCAATGATCAGATCTATACCACAAAGTGAGTTTCCAAAATAATGGATTGAACATCCTCTATGGGGATAATTAGTCGATCTAAAAGGAAATGGGAGGAATATATTGACCCTAGATATGTATATATATCTCTATAACATCTATTTTATCCCTTCATCAACCATCATTAGTTTTTGGGGGATATATCTCAACGTTTGGAGTATGAGATGAATATGTGGTCGGAAAGGCACTCATGTCACCAAAATATTGCCCCATGGGAAACCCTATAAGTATAGTGGATGAGTCTCTTGATTCCCCTGAGTTATCCACGATTAATAGGATGGTGGTGGAGGAAATGGTGGGGGGGTCTCATTATCTTCCACCTCATGTTCTTATTAATAAGAGGACGATCATGGATCTATTTCTGTCTCAATAAAAGAAAAAAAGTGGACCGAGATGTTGGCCTGACAAATTCAACATGATTAGCCTTTTCAATTTCATTTTGTGTCATGAATTTCCTGACATACTAATATTACCATGATATCCTTTCGCATGATCTGATTAACTTTTCTCTATTAAGGGATCTGACATTGATACCTCGAGGATAGAAGGTGACATCCCAGAGGAGGAATAGACTCGTTCTAATGAATCCATCCCATGATGAATATAGTGCCAAGGGATACATCCACATATATCCTTGTTATTTCTTGGAGGAGATATGGTCCCGGTAATTCAATATGTATATCATAATGTTTCATGTTATGTTCATTCACTTTCTTCCACGTGATATTTCAGATCATCCACATACACTAGAATATCGTGCAAAAACCATAACCACTTTAGTCTCCATTAAATAAGCAGTTGAAAGGGAGCCTAGACTGTATATTTATTATTTTATTTATGATCATGAACATATGAGGTTCATGTATTCTGAGCCTACAGAATATTCAGATAATCAATGATAGATCTAATTTATTTTTTGAGCCTTGTATCTCATATACCCATATAAGTGAGGATGTAACGAAACATTGAATAATTTTTAATTAAAGGTAGTAACATGAGTATAGTATTAAAAATATTAATATTACGTACACTTTGAAGGATATATATGGGTTTATTTGTTTATTATAAGTACATGGGTTTTCTTTTTCATGAATATTCATGTACATTCTACCTCTTTTAATTTGATGTATTATATTAGATTATGATTTGAACAACTATGTATACTGAGAACAATTCCAATTAAATTCATTTCCAAGGCCTAAAAGACTATTCTAAATCCTTTTTTTGAGGGAGTAATATCATGGAATCCCAATATGGGAGATCCTCAAGGGAATTATATTAGACTTATAGGGAAACTATATATTAATTATTCTTTTCCCAAGTCCCCATTATTTATAACTAAGACTGGGTGTACCGAAGTGGCATTAATCCCAAAATATAATCCATCAGTGTGTGAGGGTTGTTAAATAAATTGTATTGTTCAATTTTTTTTCTATCTATTAACCCCCAAATATTAATGAGGGGTTTCATTTACATTCTAGTTCCATATTCTTTTGTAACATAGTCAGGGGGTTAGCATCCGTGATTATTTTTCCAGTCGACTTCAGAGGAACTGACATTGTTTCAAAGTTAATGGAATAGGGTGACTAATTGAGTTAACTAATAATTGAATACATCTTTACTTCTGAGGGTGGTCCTGATTCAGACATGGATACATAGGATTCCATTCACCCCACATACCGTATAGTTTGGTGAGACATATGGAATACAGTCTCTGAGGAACTTCTCAATAAAATAAAATTGAATTTTCCCATATTTATGACCATTCATAACTTTTTAGGGTTAAAATGTTTGATTATAGTGTGATACTCCATACTGTGAACTCAATAATGTTGTGATGGGAGGATGAATGAATTCACAACAGTTTGTGTCACAAATAGTAGGATTATTTCAATATCTTATATATATTGTGTCCCAATGTGAGGTCATTCATACCAAGAAGGTTGATAAATTTATGTTTTATCTCCCTGATAAATATCTAAAAATGATACCCATTAAAGAGGAAATTTATTTCATGAAGGAGGATATGATTCAACTCCCAATATCATTGAAGGGGGACTTGGAATGAGGGAGATAATATATTGCTGTGGAGTATGAGAAACTTCATATTCCAAATATTTTGTCACAATATAATTGGTCAGGTTTCATAAAACTATAAATAATTCCTGAGACAAATTCTATCAAATCAATGCCAATATTAAGGATCACATGTATGATTATTAATAAATTATCTACAATTTGGAGGTTCCTTTTCAATTTGGAACATGATTAAAATGGGTTGTGATTCTAATCACCCAATCCAACATTCTTATGCTTACTATAAATGTAATATAACACTAAAAATGACCAATTTTTTTGACTTTCATCAGGTTATAATTAATATAATATGGGTGAGGTATCACCATATTTTTTTCCTTGGTCTTTTCAACGAGTGATCTTAATATTTATATTACATGGTTTATATGGAAAACAATTTATAAAATTGTGTCTTTTATTTCATCGCCCAATTATTTTCCAATGTATAAAATGAATAAAAGTTATCATAAAGACTTTTCTTTTTCTCAGGCCACCCTTTATGATTTTTCATCATTACATGTTCAGTGACTATTATATTTTAATTTCTTTCATTTTTCCTAACCCCTTATGAGCATAGGCCTAGAGAGTTGAGACTTGACATTTACACATGGTGACCTTTTGGGGATTTTCAACCTAGGGAGTACAATGTTTGTTTTTGTTGGATGTTTAATCTATTGAAATCTAGAATAATGAAATAGGAAATTTATTTCGAAGAGAATTAACCAATAATTCCTGAATAATGTCCAAAATAAGGATATTTGTCTGTGAATGTTCTGAATTTCTTTAGATTCCTGAAGGTGGATTTTGAGTCTTGATTTAATAAATTCAAAATCTGGAACATGATATGAGACTAATATAAAATGAAAGATTATTGAAAATATTCCAATAGTGTATTATGCACAATGATTTCATTTTGGGTTCACAATGATAGAAGAGGTCTCTTTGGGGGTGAATGTACCTCTGGTTGAAAGGCCATATTGGTGAGTGACTTATACAATGAAAAATGGGCCATGTTATTGTATTTTCAAATAGTTCAATCCTCTCGATGACAGTCCCTTTATATGGAAAACATAAGAAAATGCAACAAGGGAATATTAATTCATAGTGAGACAATAATTCCTTCAAGAATCTAATTGTCCTTTACTGATGTCTGGGTAGTTTAGAATGACCAATATATATCAAGACCGTGAAGGGTGGTTTACCAAGGGAAGGAGTGTGAGATTAAATAGTGTTGTACTAGAATTGGTCATGATTGTGAAAGATCTTCAATATTAATTTTTTGTGTGTGAAGGATGGAACATTCCGTTAAATTATTGAAATTACAGGGGCATTACACTCTTTGATAAGGGTTGACGCATCCTGATGTTTACCAACGTGTGACCTAGATATAGACTGTATAGTTTAACATATTATTGAAAGCATGTTGTTATATAGTTTAACATATTATGTCTTCAACATTATTCCATTACATTTAATTTAATGCAGTAATGACACTTGGGAAAAAAATTAAGGTCTTTTAGCTCTAATCAAATTATTAGTGATTCTCCCTTTCATTGTAAGATGTCTAATAATGAGTTATCATTATTAGGTACAAAAAGGGTATGTTTGTAAGATATAATAAAGGGATCACCATATCTAAAGGGTGATACGAGGGAAAGGTCTTATGGAGATAGAATAGGATTATCTTCAGAAACAAATATCATCTGGTTGAAAAAACACTTCTTGTCGATGACTTTATGCAATGTCATCAGGGGTGTATTACTACATAGTAAAATGGTAGAATTATCTAGATGATTGTCCCTATTTATGTGGATGGAATTATGTATTTCCAAATTGGATGCATTACTAAAAAGTTAAATAGAGGTCTCCTTTGGATACTTAAAATCTATTTTAAATGGCCATGGTATGTCTACGTAGATTCATATTTCCTCGAACATAGTGATTAGATTGCGGTGGTAGAGTGACTGAATATGGGAGGATCATATTAAGTAAAAAAATTTCAATAATGGAGGTAAAAGGTTCCCTATTTAGGTCAGACCCAAATATAATAAAATTGGGTGTTATATGAGTTTTTAATCAAATAATATCATTCAAGAATCAATTCATATTTCATTTTAAAGAGAATCAAGCAGTACATAGATCTAGAAAACCATTTCTCTTAGTATCTTTCAGTTGGGACTTATCTTGAATTTTCATGTTGTATGATGAGGAAGTAATGAAGACTCTCATTCTAGGTCCTATCACTTAGACAACATTATTATGGAAATGATGTGTAATTTGAAGCCTACTATAACAAGGTTGTTCTAACATACTTTAAACATGATGGGGGAAATTGTAAATCATGGATTTTAAGTTTCTAAAATCAGAATAAGTGACAGGGGTAAAACATGTGAGGGATGATTGTGGACTGTGGTCAAATAGAGGGTTCTAACATGATGTATTAGAGGAATATGAAGATAGATGAGGTTTACACTAGGGAAGAATGTAGCAGTGGTGAAAAACCCTTTTTTGGTGACTTAAACAAAACTGTAACACCCCAAGCTTCTATGGTAGTATTTTCTTTGAAAAATACAATAGTGTGTGATGTACACAACATAGAGTTCAAGCGCACCATGACCTATCAAACTATCAATTTTAAAAAAGGTTAGGAATAGTATTAACCACATTTTAAATTTAATATATATCTCATATAATTTTAACATCCATATATTATGTTTCAATGATATAATATGTGGAAAAATTCAATTTTTCAATAAAAGAAGTATTTTTCCAAAAAAAATACAGTTTTTTCACCTTTTAATGGAGAACCATTTTTAAATATAATATTTGATACTTTTATATATATTAAATTTGAATAAATTTAATTCTTTTTTATAATCGGCACATAAAAATTTATTTTGGATAAATTTTTGGTACTTTACTAATAACTTTCATATTTTGATGAATACTGAAAAATACTGAATTTTAATTAAAAACTACTTTTTAATAAAATTAATTAAAGTTATAAATTATAAATTTGAGTGGTTTTAAAGTATCATTAGATTATATTTTAATAATTTAATATAATTTATGTCATTTGATGTAATTTCATAAATAAATTGTATATAAACACGTGTCAATCTTTTGATAGTTATTACTTTTTAAAAACACGATTTTTAATTTTGACCATGGGAATTAATTTTAAATTAATTTCTATAAACTCAATTTTTTGAGTTTGAAAAATGGATTCCTTTTTTAGAATCAGGAAGTCCAAATTGTGTAAATAGGTAACTTTTATTTTTTTACTTTATGAATAATTACTTTGGTAAATATTTTATTTACCACGGTTAAAGGGTAAATCCGGTAAATAAGGGTAAAAAATAATATTATAATAATTGTAAATTACCCTACCAGGTTTCCTAAGCCTATGTACTGATACTTTTCCGACATTGGGCATCCTTGGGTCAATTTCGAGAACCCATGAATCCACTTTGGAGTAATAATGGCATTCTATAATAATTAATTCAAAGTAAAGACAAAACATTCAAAAGCACGTATCTTTTATAAAAAAATGTATATGGGCTTATATAATTGATATATTCGACTATAAATATTTATTTGAAAGCTAAAAATATTCCATATATCATGATATTTTATTTATATTTTTAGACACAATATAAATATATTTAATTATGACACAATAATGATGATGTAATATTTTCCTTATTAATGAAAGAATAAAATAAATGATATTATAAATATTAAAATAAATAAAATTTAAAAGTTTTGATTCCATACAATAATTTTATAGGTGAATATAAAATGTTAGTATTGATTCAATGTATTTTGTTTCTAAGTAATCAAGTTGTTATAAATTTTTAAAAAATACTAAATTATGTCAAAATTGACATAAATGTGTTTTTAAAAAAAATACTATATTATTAAATGATATAACATTCACTATAATATAGTGTTCTGAAAAAAGACTTATATAATAATATATATATCATTAATGAATAAATTGGGGTTTTCATGGAATTTTATAGTAATTTTATTAACCCTTTATTATAATAATACTAGATGACACGGAAAAAGTTATACTATTTAACTAAGGGTTAAAACTAAAGGATAAGGTTAATATGGTGACCTAAACCTGTCTAAAACCTGTTATTTGAGAGTATTTAGACTCATCCCAACCTTATCATCTAAATAAATCATTTCAAATCCATTAAAAACAGGAAATTAGTTTATTAAAAAATAATATTGTAATCTTTTATTAAGGTTCCCATCACCCTTATTATAAAAAAGAATTTCCCCTTCACTAAAAATCACATGTCCCAAGCCATTTGGCTCGGCCAAAACCAGCCCAAATATCCTCCAAACATCCCTCACATAATCCTAGAGTCATTAATTTGATAATACATCCAACCTAAGGATGCCTTTTGATCAACTCAAAAGGAAACACCTAAAGAAGAGGTAATAATTTCACCACCCTCTTTCATGTTCTTTTCTTCTTCCACTTCCTCTTTATTTGTTGTTTCCATACCAAAATGATAACTCCAGTACCACATAAATACTTTAATTTTATTATAAATATAGTAAAACCATAATTTTTATTTTATTTATTCCATAAAGGACAAAGTCACCATATGTGTGTACGTACAACTTACCGTCAACACATTGTGGTGAAGTTTGTTATTCAAACACTTCATTTTTTGGATGGGAATAATCATGAGTTTAATTGACATAAATAATAAATATAAAATGTTATCTATTATTTATATATGATATATCATCCAATTATATATGATTTTACCATCAATATAATGATATTTTCGCTCGTGCATACGTAGGGATTACCGTCTCCACGAACGTGATGAGATTCATTCCCCATCGTAACAATTTAAGAATACTATTAATTTTATGATAATGTTTAAGAAAATTATATTATTCTGGATATGAATCAAATAAATATTATCCATAAGAAACATGACTTAAAGAAAAAATCATATAAAGGAAAATGAATCAGATAACACCCAAAACAATGATACACCTGAAATATCATAAACAAATTAGCATTAGAAGACCATATATGATATCATATTTATGTATGTGGTTTAAAAACAATCATTTAACAATTATAAAAGAGGTTAACATACCCTCGACCACGGAAAGGTACATGGTAGGGGTTGATTCTACAATCTCTTTACTTATTTGAGCTTGTTAAGACGTATGTATCTACTGGAACTTCTTTATCATCAACATCAACGTTTTCTTAATGATGTAATTTAATTTTTTTTAACTATTTACTATATTGTGGGTTAAATTTATTTATACCATTATTTGACCATATATGTTTTGAATGTAATCTTTCTGGCATTTTCCAACTAAGGTAATTTATGACCTTTTTGACAGAATTAAGGTAAGAATGTCTTTTTTTTAACTTATACGGCGGGTGTGGCTATATTCCGCCAATATATCATAATTAAAGCATCCCATACAAGCTTATAAGAATATTTTCAAAATTAATGTTTTATTTTATAATTATGTGACTTTTAAATGATTTCAAAATAGAAATTTTTATTTATTTCGAATAGGTTTCATTTCATCTATGTCAGCATCTTTTGATGTATTTTAAACATGATTGACGTGGATTTATTATGATACAAAAATTCCATATTGTGTTGATCGTTTTGTGATATGTTTGACTGTGGATGTGTTATTTTTAAACCATTCATGTTTTATGGATAATTTATTGACATTTCGTATGCAAGTTTTAATACGAATGTTTATGTTATGTATAAACATTTTCATATGAGGAATGAATTGGACTTAGTAAGTGACAGGTGGAGCCCACTATAGCTCCTCGATATAATGGTAGGTATCATGAGAAATACTATTATCTTGCCACAAGGCCTTCACAATTTTTTTGTCTTCACACGTGGCCTTGACTATGTGGTTATGATTTCCGACATTATGCATTTCATCATTATGAAATTTGGTTATTGATATTGCATGTGATTATTCGACTAGTTGAATATCCATGTGAATAAGTAAATGGAATTATTTGATCTATTATTTTCATAATATTCTGATGTTTATGTTTAAAAATATTATGTTTTAGTCTTATACATTGCCTTAAACTGATTATGCTTATTTATGAATGTTTTTTCTATATTGTTATTCATACTAAGCATCTGAGCTCACCCATTTCTATGTTTTATTTTTACCCAGTTACAAAAAGGTATATTATTACTGGCCTAATGAGATAGTCTATGGGATTTGAATTTGGTCAATAGAGACAATGATTTTTTAGTTTTTCAGCAAATAATGTAATGTAAAACTTATGAATGTATGTAGCACTTCCAAGGCTAATAACCTGATTGGTCTTTCAGGACATTATTCCTTGTATCATGACAACGTTATGTAATAATGCACCGACTATGGGTAACTGGGTTTGGGGCATTCCAGTTGGTATAAGAGGAAGTTTAGTACAAACCTTGGAAACTAGATTTAGAGAAACTATGATTAGAGAAAACTTCCCTAAGATAGACATTGAGGATTAGTATAGAAAAACATCCTATAATTTTGGTAATGTAGTGATTTTGTGAGTTTTCCAATAAATACATCCCTATCTGGATACGAGCATGTAGAGGCGGCTCTGGCACAAATATAACTAGGGGTAAAACCTAAAAACACCGCTTTAAACAAGACTCGAACGGGAACTGATGCACAACAATGGGCCTCATTGCACTCTTGTTTATGACACTCACGGGGATATGCTTAGGATAATTATCATTTTCATTACAAACCATTATGAATGATTTATGAGTATATACCTCCTCAATGAAAACATTTTTATGATTATGGAATATATCTATAAACTATTCAATTTACGTTAACTGTATTACAAGTTTGGAATTATTTATTTTGATTCATAAACTAATCTAGTGGGTGTCATTGTTTAGAAATTGATCCTAGTGGAAGGAATGAAAACCATATCAATGAACGTAATCCATGTAGGTATTTCCCTCATACTCAAGATAATTATACTGGATATGGTGATGAAACTGGTGTTGATTATATAATCACCATACTGGGACAACTCACTTAGGATATCAATAATAACCTTACCCGTATGGAGAACCCAGATCCACAACATGGAGGATCAATGTTAGTCAGCTTCATGAGGCAACAACCACCAACATTCAATGGGAGTACAGATCCATTAGTATATGAGAAATGGATAAGTTCCTTAGAGAAAATATTTCCTGCTTTAAGGAGTAGAAAAACGGAAAAAGTTGTCATTGCAGTTTATCGCCTCACGAGAGAAGAAAATCAATGGTGTTCATTAATCTAAAACAAAAAAGAAGATAAAGAAGTATCAAACATGGAATGTAGGGAGTTAAAGATATTTTCTTACAAAAATACTTTCCTTCTGACCATCGAGTGGATATGGAAAGACAATTTCTGAGTCTGAGGAAAAAGGAGGATGAGAATGTTGCAATGGAAGAGTCTGACATTACAAGGTTAGCCAGACATGCAGCAGATTATATACATAAACCAATGAGAAATATTGATCGATTATTTGATGGGTTAAAACCATTTCCCTATCGATCATTACTATCAAAATCTTTCATGGCATAAAAAGATATAGTCTCATGTGCTATCAAGACAATAAATGAATTCTCTATGTCTTATTCTATTAAAGTAAATCAAGAGAAAACGAAAATGGTAGAGAAAGACATGGATAAAGGGAAAAGGGGAAATAATTATTTTCCCTAAAGTGATAATAGTGGGAGGAAACACCCAGGTAATTTTCTGAAAGGAATGGGGCTCTATTACATGTGCGGTGAAAAAGGACACAAAGCTCTTGATTAAAAGGGAATGAAATAGGCTATCAATGTTGAATGATACAATTGTAGGTAAATGAGGCATTATGAAGATTAAAGTCCTAAGAATCAGTAAAACGTACCTTAGAAAATTCCAATGGATCAAGGACAAGCTTATTCTATTACTACAGTTGAGGTGGAATAATAAATGTATTTGTGTTTCTAGATTCAAAAATAATATTATGGTTATAAGAAGAATGTTATATATATAGGGAATGTACTACAGTAATTTTTGTTTTCATTAAAATTTTAATATGATGAAGGTAATCATATTTTCAGTATGAGAAAATAAGATAAACATTACGTTGTTTGGGGAATCTAATGTTACAATAGGTTTTGTAATTTAGAGACCTTTTAAAGAGAGTATGTACAGAAGTAATTTGGATAACTATAACGGTTGGAATGGATTAACTTGAACATTGGATAATATTTATTAAGGATAAAACAATTCTTAATTTTATTTTTGGAATATTATAATACTATTGATTTAGAAAAAGGACAACATACAATTCGGGTGGTAACCCGTCATGTCGGACAAAGCTGCAAGAATCGTACCCATAAAAAAAGTGAAACAAGGCTTTATCACCTACCACTAGCCTACAAGAACTCCCTAGATATTAAAAAATAGTTTCCTTCATTTAAATTGTATATTTTTATATTTTGTACCCTATATGAGTAGGATAATCAGAATATTTTTGAGTCTATTATGTTTTGGAGTGAAAGATGAGAATGTGGTATAAATTAGTTAAAGGATGTAACTCTACATTTCAAGGATTATTTTTATTATTATTATTTTATGAAGAAATTAATTCTTAATATTTAGGGAAAGGATTATAAAACAAAAAATGTGTTATCCCAATACATTATGTTATGTTTACCTGATGATAATTTAAATCATCATGGATTTATGGCTTTGGGGCCCTCAATTATCCATTCACTTGTCTCTGATTGATGAACTCAATCACTCCCTATAAATATTAATGTTTTTCAACCAATTATAATTTCCACCAATGTTATCCCATTTGAAATCCTAATTTGGTGATGTCTTTCTCATTTCCCTTTCCTTCTTGTTAAGACTAAATTTAATTAACCCTATTTCTGATGTGGGTTTTCCACAAAGTTATTTTCTATTTTTTTATCCTTTTATTTTAGAATAAAAAATTGAAATAGTGAGTAAGAAATTTATTTAATTAGGGGAGAATGTTACACCACAAGAACATAGGGTATGTTTCTCTTTGAATAATGCAATAGTTTGCGATGTACGCAACATCGAGTTCAAACACACCACGACCTATCAATCCATCCATTTAAAAAGAGGATATGAATAGTATTAACAAAATTTTTAATTATATTTATATTTCATATAATTTTAACATCCATAATTTTTGTTTCTATGATATAATTTTTGGACAAATTCAATTTTTCCATAAAAGAAGTATTTTTCAAAAAAAAATATAGTTTTTCCACTTTTTAATAGAGAACCCTTTTTAAATCTTATATTTGACACATTTAGATATTAAATTTGATGAAATTAAATTTTTATTTATATGTGAGGCATAAAAATTTAGTTTGGATAAATATTTTTTACTTTTATGATAACTTTCATATTTTGATGATTAGTGAAAATACTGAATTATATTTAAAAACAAATTTTTTAATCGAAGTAATTTAATGTGATAAATTATAAATTTGAGTGGTTTCAATGTATAATTAAATTATAGTTTTATAATTTAATTTAATATAGGTCATTCAATATAATTTCACATTTAAATTGTATATAAACACATGTTAATCTTTTGAAAATTATTCCTTTTTAAAACCCCGCTTTTTGGTTTTGAAAACAGGAATTAATTTTTAATTAATTTATGCAACCTCTATGCTTTGAATTTGGAAAAATAGATATCATATTTAAAATCAGGAGGTCCAGATTGTGTAAATAGGTAAATTTTAATTTTAGTTATTATGAATAATTACTTCGGTAAATATTTTATTTACCATAGTTAAAGGTTAAATTCGGTAAATATGGGTAGAAATAATATTATAATAATATTAAATTACCCTAACACATGGCCTAACACTATTTACTATTACATTCCTGACCATGGGCATCTTTGGGTTGATTTTGGGACCTAATGGAGCCACTTTGGGGTAATAATAGCATTTTATATTAATTAGTTCAAAGTAAAGAAAAAACAAACAAAAGCATGTATCTTTTTGTAAAACAATTTTATATGGGGTTATATAATTGATATATTCAAATATAAATATTTATTTTAAATATAAAAACATTCCATACATCATTATATTTTATTTATAATTTATTGAAATAATATAAATATATTTATTTATGACACATTAATGATGCAGTATTTTCCTTAGAAATGAAAGAATCAAATAAATGACATTATAAATATTAAAATAAATATAACATGAAAGATTTAATTCCATAAAATAATTTTAAAGTTTAATATTTCATTATAGTATTGATAAAATTTAATTTTTAGAACTATTCAAGTTTTTATGACTTTCAAAAAAACAAATACAAAATACTGTCAAAATTGACATAAATGAGATTTTAAAACATATAATATATTATTAAATGATATAATAGTTATAAAAATATAGATAATGGACAAAAGACTTAAATAATAATATATATGTCATTAAATAATCACATGGGGTTTTCTTATAATTTTATTGTAATTTTATTAACCATTTATTATAATAATACATGAAGACATGGTAAAAGTTAAACTATTTAACTAAGGGTTATAACTAAAGGATAAGGTTAATATGGTAACCTAAACCTGTATAAAACCTATGGTATGAGAGGGTTTCAACACATCCCTACCTTATCCTCTAAATAAATTATTTTTAATCCATTATAAACTAGAAATTATTTTATTATAAAATAATATTTCATTCTTTTCCAAAGGTGCCTCTCACCCCTCTTATAAAAGGGAAATTCACCTTCTCTCAGTATCACACATACGAAGACATTTATCTCGGCAAACCCCTTCTCGAAAATCCTCCCAACATCCCTAAAATCATCTTAGAGTCCTTACTTTGATCATAAATCCAATTTAAGGACCCCTTTATATCAAATCGAAAGGAAACAGTCGGAGAAGATGTAATAATTTCACCACCCTTTTTCAAGTTATTTTCTTCTTCCAATTCCTATTTCTTTGTTGTTTCCATACCAAAATAATAACTCAAGTACCTCCTAAATACTGTGACGTTATTATAAATATTGTACAACCATATTCGTTATTCAATCCATCCTATGAATGACATAGTAACCATACTTGCGTACGTACGACTTATCATCTCCACGTCGTGGTGAAGTTTGTTATTCAAACACTTAATTATTTTCATGGGTATAATTTTCAGTATAATTGATGTAAATAATAAATATAACATGTTAATGATTCTTTATATATTATATACCATCCTATTAAATATGATTTCACCATCAATATAATTATATTGTCGCTCGTGCGTACATAAGGATTACCGTCTCCTGGAATGCGATGAGATTCATTCCCCATTGTAACCATTCAAGAATAATTTTCATTTTATTATAAGGTTTAAGAACATAATATAATTAGGTATATGAATAAAATACATCCTATCCCTAAAAAATGTGACTTACGTATCAAAACATATAAAGGAAAATGAGTTAGTTAACACCTAAAACGATGATACAACTAAAATATCATTAATAAAGAAATTTTAGAAGACTATATATGATATCATATTTATGTATGTGGTTTATCAAAAGTGATTTATCTATTATATAGGAGGTTAACGTACCCTCAACCAAGGAAACGTACAAGGTAAAGGTTAATTCTATAATCTCTTTAATTATCCGAGGTTGTTAATACATAAGTATCTACTGGGATCTCTTTATAATCCACATCCATGTTTTATTAAAAATGTAATTCCAAAAATTTTCACTATTTACTATACTATTGGTTAAATTCATTTATACCCTTCTATGAAAATATATGTTTTGAAATTAATCTTTCAGTCATTTTGCAAACAAGGTACTTTATGAACTTTTTGACAAAATTAATGTAAGAATGTATTTTTTTAACTTATATGGTGGGTGCAGTTATTTAATACCATTATATCATCATCGAAGCATCCCATACAATATTACATGAATATTTTCAAAATAAATGTTTTAGTTTATAATTATGTGTCTTTTAAATGATTTCAAAATAGAAAGAGGTATTTTTTTCAAATATTTTTTATTTCATCTATGTTAACATCCTTTGATGGATTTTGAACTTGTTTGAAGTAGATTTATTATGACACAAATCATCCATATTGTATAGAAGGTAATGTGATATTTTTTGTTATGGATGTTTTATTTTTACACCATTCATGGTTTATGGATAATGTATTGAAATTTCATTTTCTAGTTTTAATACGATGTTTTATGTTATGTTTAAACATTTTCATATGAGGAATGCATTGGAATTAGTAAGTGACGGGTGGAGACCGCTATATCTCCTAGATGTATCGGTAGGTCTAATGAGACAAACTTGTGTCTTCGCACAAGGTATTGACAAAATCATATTTTTAGTCTTGGCACAAGGCCTTGACTATGTGGTTATGATATTCGACATTATGCATTCCATCATTATGAAATTGGTTATTGATATTTCATGTTATTATTCGACTAGTAGAATATCCATGTGAATACATAAATGGTTTTATTTGATATATCATGGAGGTATTATGTTGTAGTTTATGTTTAGAAGGATTATCTTTTTTGTCTTATACATTGCCTTAAAATGTTTATGTGTATTTATGAAAGATTCTGATATATTGTTATCCTTACTGAGTATCTGAGCTCACCCCTTTCTATGTTTTATTTTTTCCAGTATGTGAAGAAGTATATTATGACTGACCCACATAGATAGTCTATAGGATATGAATGTGGTCAATGGATTCAATTTTATTGTTTTTTCAGTTTATAATGTTATGTAAAACTTCTGAATGTATCTAGTACTTCCAAGGGTACTAAACTGATTGGTCTTTTGAGACATGATTCCTTCTCTCATGCCAATGTTATGTAATAATGCACTAAATCTGGGTAGCTAGGGTCGGGCGTTACAAAAACCAACTTGGGACTATTAAATCATAGTCAAATTGTAGAATCCATTAGATAAGAGGCCCTTTTTGGAGACTTATGAAAATTAAACTAGATTATATTACTGCATAGTCTAAAAAAGGCATCTTCAAGAAGCTGATATACTATTTCAGATGACTGAGGAATGTTTATGGCCACCATAAATTTCCAAAAACATGGAGTGTTATGTGTGGAAGTAATATTTATATTCAAATAAGAAGCAATTATACTGACATTAACCGTGGAATGTATAATCTCATTCATAATTCATTATTTTTATGCAAGAAAGGGGGTGCTCTCCCCATGTCTAGACCAATGACATTAGGTCCTGGTTCCACTTCATATATCATTAGAAATGAAATCAATCCATATGTACATCTTGTGAAATCACCATTTTTAATTTCATGAGGTAAGGAATTCATCGATGTAGTTTAACAACATTTGGTAAAGATGAAGGTGACTCAACATGACATAAGAATATTTTGACTAGGCCATGGTATATGACCTGAGAATAACTTTATATCGCTTTAGAATAAGAATAAATACATACATATTTCTAAATAATATTCCCAATAATGAACGAATACTTGTATAGATAACAATCCTTTTAAATATGGGTTCATGAATGGGCTGAGAACCCATATTGGATCCTTACATGTCGACCTGACTCATATATAGGGGAGTAGTGAATTTCCCATATTTTCAAGAGACCACTATGTAAGATATAGGGTAACTATGTGTTTCATGGGAATGACAGTGAGTAATTATGTAGTTCTTAATGGACCATATAGTTTACAGTTATATTTCAAAGACAATATTTGTTCCTTTTATGGTCTTGATACTATGACTATAGTAACCCATCTATCAATTTATATACATTTTTCATGTGGGAAATGAATTATTAAAACTCATAATCTCATGTGAGCTATTCTTATTATGAGAAACAAGATTTCAGAATAGATTCTTCCACCACATATAGATGATAAATATAATTGGAACAGATGTTTTGAATAATGGTTTTTGGACCAGGGGTGAGGATCTAGATGTCATTAAATTACTCATTAGAGTTATAATCATGACATACATAGATCTAGGAAATCATGTAGTTGAGTGTCATGTGATGAGGTCATGATTCGTGGTGTTTATTTTCTTATAGTAAATATATAAGTGTCTTGTTGTTTTAGGTCATAGAGATAAAAACATGTCTTTAATGGAAACAATGAGTGATTTAAGCCTTTGTGGTCCATGGATGAAACTACATTCTTTTAGATGTGGTGAAGAAAATCATAAACAATGCTCTTCTGTGCTCTGAAATCTGAAATTTGACATGGAAAAAACAGGAAGGGGCTTAAAGTTATATAATAAGTCTCCCTAGTGAAAAAATGTACTATGGATGATAGTACATTTTGGTGAGAGACTTCGGAAATGTCAACTGGGATATATTACTACATAGTTAAATAGTGGAACCATCTTGCTAATAACTCGTATTGGTGGGATAATAATGAAAATATGACTGGGGCATATTACTGCATATTAAGACAAAGGTGTTCTATGGAATCTAGAATTCCATTACATATTTCCATGGAAATATTAGGGAGATCCTAATTATACCATTACAATGAGTATGATGAGATCAGGGTAAATTTCTGAGCACAAAGGAAGAATTTCTACTAGCATTGACCTTGGAATTTGGGGTCCACCACAATTTTTTTGTTTACATACAGAATATGAATCTTATCATATCCATGATGAGATCTTGGATGAGGGAACTTGAATTATGGTCTCATGCATAGATAATTTTTTTAATATGAGAAGGTAAAATTTTTTTCATCATGGATGGTCCATATAAAATGGTTCTAGGAGTCAATAAATATTCAATATTGGGAGAGAATCAAGCCACAAATTGTTCTGGGAAGACTCCCCATGTAGTTCTGATCCATACACAATAATGGGGATGAGTTTTATGTTGCAGATAGTGATATGATTAGGGATCCAATTGTCACTGTATATAATGTGATGGAAGGAATCCAGCCACACGTAGTTTTAAAATAAAGTTGTGGTTGGATACCAACAACTGTGATGATTACCCACTCATGAATAGATTTACATATGATGCAATTTTATATCATGAAATAGGGACAATAACCATGAAATTTAATATTTTTTGGAAAGGATGTTGTATTATAGGTTAACGAATTATGACTATGATGTTAGGTTATATTGTGTACTATCTTAATTCATGGACTATGATGACTTATAGAGATGGGCAATATAACAAGGACTATATGGTGTTCTTTTAAAATATGTGCATACTGGACCATTATGATACAAAATTTTATTTTATAAAGTAAGGAGATACACATACATGAATTAATTCTATACAATCCCACCAATTGGTTGTTCTGTGAGTAATTTCCACCTCATTTCATACTCCAAAAAATGAATTTAATTATTTTTATACTTGAAGCACTAATAGATCAGAAGATCAAAAAATAGATACATAATTAATTCCTTTTAATTTTTTCATCATAAAAGAAAAATGGTTAGAATAAGTGGCCCAATATGTATTAATTTCAATTTAGTCAATTAATATGTTACTCTCAAAAAACTCATCAAAATTCAACCAAATAATTTCCACAATATGGTAATTCATATAATTCTTTTGAAAGTTGAAAGTTGAAAACATTATAAATAAGGTCACTAAGCCTAAAATTTAACCACCATATTGAATAAATTATATCCTAATTATCATATACCAAAGAAGTGAATATGTTTATCAAGTATTCAATTGAAACATGGTAAAAAACTAAATTATTGTAATACTATATCAAAAAATTATATGAACATTCATTCCATATATAATCTAATATCTTAATAGAAATATTTTAATGGTAATATTTCAATATTCCATATACCAATAGAATATTTGATTTCATTATTCCCGAATCCAAGTAGATAATCACATGAAATTCCCATGAAATAATATTTTCATCGGGACCACTCATTGAAAATCAAACATTAAATTCCTAAATAATGAGAGGGTGATATGTCTTCCTTAATTAGAATGGTTCACTCTATCCACTATGATAGCATAATATTTCCCATTATATTTTTTTTTGGTTTTTGTGGCATATATTAAAAAAATTCCAATGGATTGGGGAACTAGTTATCATAATTCCAATACTCCATGAAATTGAATGACAAATGTGTGGGAGGTACATTTGGTGGGGCTTTCTCATTATTCAAATTTTTAGTTATATTCATCCCATCAGTTAAATATTCAGATACTCTATGAAGTTCCCTTCCACAATTAAATATTTTATAAATCCCCATAAAAAAATACCACCATTGTTTTTTCCACACAAATTTTTCATAATGGAAGACTCACTTTATTTTCTCTATGGTTCTTAAAATTTCATTTGAACTCCATCATCTTTTTCATGTAAAAATAATGTGAATGATATGAAAATACTTCATCCATTTCCACCTTGATAGAACAAAAAACTACTTATTCATAGTATTTAAAGTCTCCTATAGACATGTACTTTTAAATAATATGTTCCGAATAATAATGATTCGGTAACTTTTTCTTTCAAGTTGAATGATAATAAGCGAATTTCACCTCTCAATCCTTGTAAAATTTTATTCATAGGCACAAATAAATTGATCATCCTTCTATATAAGATCGTGGAATTTAATTTCCATCATCAAATTAAAAATAATATTAATGTACTTATTGAAAAATATGTTCATGAACCCATACCAATCCATGAAATAAATTTTAAATTTTTAGCTCATATGCCAGATAGTATTCCACCATTGATCTTCCTATCCTTCCAGATGGTAGATAGCCAATGTGGTAATTTCATACATTGGACACTAGATAATGGAAATTATATTTTTAGTGGTTTGGGTCCATTACTCAAAAATTAATAAATAAATAGAAACATTGAATGAATATATGAGTTTCCCCATGAAGTACTCAATAGATACTTTTTCTTATCTTTTATCATTTGGATGTTCACCATGATTCATAGATTGAGAAATATGTGTGAGTATAACAACGATGTTTTTTATTTTATAGCCTATAATATTAGGTTTCTCTAAAGTAAAATAATTATAGTGTCTATTGGATTCCTCAATATCAGAGTTCTATTAGGTTCTATCCATTTTGTAAAACCAATAAACATAGTGTGAGAAAAACTAATCATATAAAAAAAATATAATAATAAAAAATTTCATATAGGATGTCTAAATAAGGAAAAATATTTTTTAATATATGATGACTTAGGATTATCCTAGTTCATTCAACGTTAACATATATATAAATACTTTATGATGTTTGATATTGATCATATGAATTCCCAAATCATATATCCCTAGAGTGTCAAACTGAGAGTGCAGCAAGCCCCATTTTCATGAACCAATTTCAGATCCGGTATAGCTCAATACGATGTTTTCTAGGGTCCTTACCACTATATATATCTATTCAAGATCCACATCCAATTGTAGTATCTGGACAGAGATTCAATTTCCGAGAAACAACTCTATCAATACTTTAACAAAATTAATGGGAATTTTTCTAAACATTAACACATCCTTATACTTATTTTTATAGATATCCAAATTCATATCCTTATATTTATCCATAAGGATCTCACTAATGTTTTCTCAACCTACTTTTAAAATTTTGACTATACCTTTCCCAAGATACCAACTATAGTGAACTAATATTAACATATAAGGATATATATAAATTTATATGAATATTCAACACATTAAAATGTTAATTTCAATGGACCATAATAGTTTATTATCTTTGGAAACATGGAAACATAATATTCTATCTTGGTAAAAGATATTTAACAGCTCCCTTAAACATCTTACCCATCAGTAATCCTATAAAAATCCTTTCCTCATAATATTGAGAAATTGAAAAATAATAAATAAGTGATTATTGATTATTAGTAATGGAAAAAAAGGGAGATATTTCCGAATTACATGATAATATGGGTATGATAAAATGATAAAAATATTATAAGATCACACAATTCGTACCAAATATCATATTAATGCATAATGGAATAATGATAGGTGGTTATTAAGACTTGAATCATTAGGGAATAACAAGTATTATCCCTAATATAATAACATAGGAATAAGAAATTGAATTTTGGAATACATATAACCATTGAAAATAATATAATATGAATACCTACGAAGTCCCTCATAACATGTTAGTCTTGGGTTAATCATGTGTGTGCATTCTTTGAGTTTGGGATGACCTCATGTGTACTCTCTACTATTAGGCTTGGGATGGACTCCCATGTACCCTCTTGTTATGGGATTGGGATTACCCCATGTGTACCCTCTTGTTATTATCATGGGATTCTTTACTATATATCATCTTGTTACAGGCTTAGAATTCCCTCTCGTATTACATCTTGTTACAGGCTTGGGATTCCCTCTAGTATACCCTCTTGTTGTGGTCTTATGATTCCCAACCATGTAACCTTTGTGCCCCTAAAACTTTTTCCGTTATTCAATGAATTTTATTGATATATAGGTAATCCTTTTACATAATTAAATTATACATAAATGTTCCAAAAGACAATAAAACACTCATCATATCTTGACTGATAAAAATATGTAGGTTTTATTAACATCAAATAAAAATGCATGAAATAAATTGGGTACCATAACAATTTCATCATATAATAACCTATAGAAAATAGATATGTTGCACAAAAATTTCATCATTTAATAACCCTTGAAAATAGTCATGGTTCATAATAATTTCATCATGGTATAGCCTGTGGAAGTGGAACATGTATCAATAATAAATTTTAATAATAAACATTAACCATTCATAGAATGAATATGATTGGAACCCATGGATGATAACCTTATTAAGGCATATGATTCATTAAAATATGTGATCCAGGATGGAAAATTATTCCCAAATATCTTGTAAAATATTTCATAAATAATATATCCATTACTATTTGAAAAAATATTATTAAAACATTATAGATTTAGAAAACATTTTTCTTTACAAATAACCATGAAAAATTATAAATGAATCTTCAAAAACCTCTTAAATAATTTTTCTGACATAAAATAATTTCATATTATTTTTCATTTAGAATAAACATTAAATATATAAAAACATTTAGAAATTTTTTTTATATTTTTTTTTAAAAAACTCAAATTTACAATCGGAGAGGGCGATAATGTTATATTCCTTTACATTTTTTATTAATTATATTAAGAATCAAAGAGTTGGATAATAGTAAAATTACTTGAATGATTAATAAATAACCATATTATAAGAAAATTAATTATTACTATTGAGATATAGATCTCAATATTTCATCAATGTAAGATTCATCATTAACAATCTTAATAAGGGATGAAATTATAGAAATAAACTTTTACCATGTTGGTAATGTTAAATTCAAATCCCCATGAGCTAATAAGATTATATATAGCTTAAAATATCATTAAATTAATTATATTCATGATATAACATTTCATTGTGGCCATATATACACCTCGTAAATGAATATAGGTTGATATCATAATATAAGTCTCAAAGATGGAAAATGGAGACAAAAGCCATTTATCAATAGGGTAAATTTTGAACCATATACCCCTGAAAGAGAAATCCTAAAATGGATATAAAAATACCCAAAATTATACTAATAATTATATTAAAACACAGTCATGGGATGTATACACACCACATGCATTATTTATGTGGTTAAAATTGCTTGGGTCTCATAGAAAATAAAAGTGAAAATAGAAATCACATTACTAGTGGAATAACATTTGAATCATGATACCCATGAAATAATAACATCAATATAAAATTTAAATATCACCAAATAAAGTAAATTAATTGTATAAAATGTAATATTTAATTATATACCACTCAAAAAAAGAATAATTTGTGAATATAGAATATATTTATCAGAAACAAATTGAGACGAGAAAACCCTTACATTATGTCTTGAAATATTTTGTACCTGTTAACAACATATATATAATAAATATAATATTATAATAAATATTAAAAAATACCATATTAATATATATAATAACCTATATCATATTATTATTCCTTTATATTTCCCGGTCACTAACAATTTCACTTTAAAGTTACATTTCAGGTTATAAATGCTTTTGTTTTTTATATTTCTTTACCTGTTATTCTTTATTATCTTAAATATATCTGGATATAAATATTTCATGAATGTAAAAGATGATATAATTATAATATATATTCAATATATAATTATTTAAAAAAATCTATAAAAGATATAAATATGAAATTAAATACGAAGTTCGTGTATACAGTAGGTTGTGCGTACACATGAATAATGATTCCATTTTCATGTCGTATTTTAAAATAATTAAAATTAGATGATATATATTATCATAAATTTAGTACTATAATTTCATAAATATGAAATTTTCTTAATGAATCCATAAATCATTAATTTCATGTAATGCATGAATGAATCACATTGCTTGGAGGAGACCGTAGTCTCCATGTCCACAAACGATGATATCATACTCCCACAAAATGAAAAGAAAAATTGTATGTGTTATAATAAAATTATATAAGAATAAATACATAATAAATATCACATATATCATATAAAAATAGTACTTCCTTCATTATTATCAACTGTGAGAGGTGGTAACGGATGAATGACCGATATCGGATCGTGAGGTGGTAATCTGACCTATACACGAACAATGATTGCATATCCCATTTGAAGGAGGTGTGTATAGGTGAAGGTAGGACCATTAACATATAATAATCAAAATATATTCCGGAAATTTATTTTATTATATAATCATGGAATAATAATAATTCAATGGGAATAAAATGAAAAAAAAAACAAGTGCTTGTTGAAGAATGGTACCTCTTCATCGGGTAACTCTTTCTGGTTTTCACCAACAGAATTAATTAGTTTAATTTCAACCCCAAGTTAGTATCCAATGAATATAAGAGGTATTTTGGGTTCTTAATTTTTCAATTTATTTCTAATCCAAATATTTTTCTTGGTGAGACAATGTGAGGGGGTGAGTGCCTTTATATAGTGTAGGAGAAGTGGTATTCTTGTAAATATAAAAAGGTAAACACTTTTGGGATGTAACCATACATAATGTGTCTAAAATAATGATAAAAATTATATATAAGTTTTTATATGTTTTATATATGGTTATAAAAAAGATTTTGAACATGTTTCTATGTCATTTGGCCTCTTAAGATAATGGTTAGTCCCATGGTAATCTTGTTTTTCCCCTACTCATGATATTTAATTTTAAATTTTATCACTACAATTTCTGGTAAAAATTTAGTTTTTACCCAATTAGATAACATATTATTTCTTTAGTTTAAATATTATTTCCAATTTTTGAATTCTAAACAATGAATTAATAGAAATTAATATCTATATAATCTCATAGGTTAGATTGAAAATGGATTTTTAATGTGAATATGATCAAATGTTGGAAATGTTTTTATATCCAATTTCAATGTGATATTGATTAAAATGACATAAATTTGAATAATATATTTATAGTTAATCTAAATATACTTTCAAAACAAATAAAAACAACTCAATAATAAAAATAAATTACAAGACAAGTCATTTTTATTTAAAATTTATTATTTTTCACTATTCATATAAATTAAACATCATTAAAAAATTCAACAAAAGATAATTTTGAAATTCCACTTTCAAAACTGATTTTTTTTCATATAAATATTTTTAGAATTTCTCAATTTAGTTTTACACCATGTTCACCATTAAAATGTGGTACAAAAGACTTTTAAAAGAATACATCTTTTTAAGAATAAAAATGGATTTATTATTATCTCATGTCAAAAAAATAGATAAGATGAATTTCAAATAATTGAATAAATATATATATATTTATTTATTTAAAATATTATATATAATTTGGTTATATTAATATATTGAGACAAAATGTTTTTGTGCATAGAAAAAATAGACTTTCAGAAAAAGAATTTTATATTTCAAAATAGTTCATACTTTCATTTAAAATTCCTTAGTTATCAAAAAAAATCATGAATAAACCACATTATTAGAATTTATTTAATAAATTTCATACCCTCCATTCCAATGGTAATGTGCTAAAAATAATAATATTTTAATTATAGTATTCATAGTATATTGTAGTTTGGTAAAACGAGGTCTTTCATTTGATACAAGCTATCAAAGGAACGTGGTATTGTGTGTAACACAATCACAACATAGTGATGTGTGTACAAAAAGATATGATAAGTGTTTCCTGTAGTGAATGATTTAATTGTATTTTCATGTAACACAAACCATACATAGTGCTTTCATATAAAAAATTTTATATTTAGGCTCACAGGAAATCCATAATATTAAAATGATTAATCTAAATAAAAATATATATGTCAAAAATATAGGGGTGTTATAAAATCAAATAGATACATAAGTGATTGATAATATTGATGATCATGTAACATCTCGACCTGAATCACCGAGTTTGATCAAAAATTTCATGTGTCCTAATCTGTGTCTCCTCATACGTAAGAGGCTTATGACTAGAAATGAGGGCCTCAGTCTGTCGGTGATCGGACTATACCCTCAATATCATGTCATAGGATCAATAATCCAAAATAAACATTATAATATATAATCAGAGTAAACATGTGGAATATTAAAGATGGAATACATGTAATACAAATGATGAATCACTTTTAAATTGTAATAATATCCAAACAAAATAAATAAAATAATGTAAATAAATAAACAATAGACCCTCCAATGTATTCCCAGTATTCTAAAATCTCCATGATCCTCTACTCATAGTCCACAGTAGAGTGATTTCCCTTCTATAGATCCCTTATATAATATATAATCACATCAAAATTCCTGATTAGGGTGTGAGTAAAAGACTTAGTATGACCCCACTAATGCATCATTAACCTGATGTGATCATGTATACAAGTGTATTCCATACTAAAATAAATGTTTAACAAGCATACAAACACACAATCCTAAAGTGAGAGGTCGTACGCTATCCAAGATTCCACAAACCCCCGGTGGAACTTACATTTCCTCTATACAAGAAATATATTGTATGTCGATAAGTATCTAAAATTATACACAAGACTGTTAGCGAGTCACTCAGAATCCCCAAGGCCTCGAGTGAAAACAAAAAAAAACCAAAATCACTAAAGCATAGGGTAATAAATAAAATTCAAAATGCATCAAGTATTTATAACATACTCGGAATCCACTAGGCATCATGTAACACTCTTAACCCTCATGTATTCAACTGTTCTTCAACTAATCTGAATCCACATGGAATCAAGTGGGTGACTAGGATACAAGGTTATCATGTGGTACTAATGTGTTTATCCCACTTCATGAAAACACCACAAGATGAGTAATTATACCATGACGAAAACCTATCAAGTATACACATACGAATCCTCTAAATGAAAACATGACATGTCATTGCATGATAACAACCATAACACAAATTATAAGTAACATAACATCATTATATACATGAAAATGTGAATCAGACATCATGATGGAATTAAGCTATCATATCAATCTCATGGAAAAAAATTTATTATACTATGGGAAACAAACCCACCTACATGTGATCACAGTCATGGATATTTTCAATTAAATCGACACATAAATTAAATATAACAGAAATTATAAACAAGATCCCCAATGGATAAAGAAATTCCTACTTCAAAATTCATCAACCCGAATGATAAAGTCCGTCAATGACATTATTACCTAAACCATGTTCTCATATCGAACAGAAAAAAGATCACATGCCAAGGATTCCTAAAACCAAAAGGATCTATTTTATTTTAAAACGAAATAACATATACAATGTTAAAATACATTCTCAATCCTATATAATTTTTAAATTACCATCTTAGACCTGTGCATGTGCTCAAAATATTATATTCATGAATAATTATAAAACTACATTTGGAAAATTATATATCTAAATTATTTCAAGAACACATGTGGTATTTTGAAATAATTATTCTTTAATAAAACCAAAAAAAATATCCATGAAAATTGAATAATTGTCCTCTGGTAATTTGATATCTTTGTCACTAGATAATTTTTATTATAATCACCATTGAATAATTTTAATAATTATTTTCCAATAACTTTCCTTAAAAAATATCCTTCATAATTCAATAATTTTTTTATAATTTACTCTATAAATTATCATTTGATAATTATTTAAAAGTATCGTTTTCTCAAAATTTCAAAATTATCATTTGATAGTTTTTTAATATTATAATAGTTACTATTTAACAATTATAATTTTATAATTTTCCACGACTATCATTGTTAAAATTTGCGCAATTATAGTTTGATAATTTATGTAATTTAAATTTTGATAATTTTTTTCATAAATTATCAATAAAAAATGTGAAATTTCAATTGAACATACCTTTATTACTTCATAAAAATCAGGATTAAATTTCTTCTCATTGAACCAAACCCAACAGAACAGAAGGTGCATCAATCAGATCAAAAATGAAGAAGATATCATAGAATGATGTTTGGATGAAATAATAAAAAAACGAATAGAAATTGAGGAGATAGGGGGTAGGATAGGCTTTAAAATTAGCGGTGATACTTTATGTGTGAATTCCCTAGCACCCCTATATTTACTCCTTTTAAAACTATTATTTTTCTAATTCATCCATTAATTTCACAATTACTTTATTATAGTTATTTCGAAAAAATTACCCCTTTTAAAAACCCTCAATGTGTTACCCTTGGAGTGTTTATTTCCCATGTACCATCTTTGATATGTAACTCCTTGTTCCATTTAAATCTGTTATATATATATATATATATATATATATTATATGCCATAATTTTATATATTTATAACATATATATATACCCTCGTATACATATATAGACCCATGTATATAAACATATTTAACACCAAATATATATATGTATATGTATTTACACACACACATATATATATACCACATATATACACACACACATTACATATATATATACACCAATTATTTTCCTCATTACTAATAAGAATATTACTAACAAAACATATTATTATTTATTAAATATTCAACATTATTTTCGTCAAAAAAAATTCAAAACTATTTATTATTAAAACCCAATAATAGTAAATTTATTTTATTAATCTCACACACTATCATTTATCCAACACACGTAAAAATGACATTTATTAATTTCATTTAATTTTCTGAATTAATAATATCAGATTAATTACAGTTCCTATATATTATTTACTATATAACACTATTATTAATCAGGCGAGTATATTTTAATTTGTCACCTTAACAATAATAATAATAATAATTTAAATATTGTTATTATTTGTCGTTCTCAAATAAAATATTTATATTCCCAAAAAATATTATCCTTATGTGAAATCTGATGAAACATTATGTGATTTCTAATATGATACGTTGTCTTTGGGGAACACCGCATCCCAGACTTGAGGGAAGTCTCAAATTTCTCATATGGTACAGTTTTTTTGAGACATCAATAATTTAATATGTAAAAAATGTAGTAAATAATTAATTAAATTTTAAAATGATATTTTCATGAGTGAGGAATACTAACATCTAAATCTTATGAATGTTATATATTGCCCAGCGTAAAAAATGTGTCTTGGACTTATTAGAGGTTTCAAATTTCACATACAACACACAGTTTAGTATATATTAAATTATTTATAAAAAATAATAAAATAAAAAATATTTAATAAATTATTTTCTTGAGTGAGACATCCAAACGTCTGAAAAGTACAAAATATATATGTGTCTAAGGGTAGAAACCACATCTCGGTCCTATCATTGGTCCTATATTTCATTTATGATTCATCATAATGGAGTTAGACAATTTTTTCTAAAAAAACCTTATCCTCTTAATATACAATATTTAAAAAAATTATTCTCTCTTCAATGAGTCTTTTTGAGCCTTGGAATCTCATATTAACATTGTTTATGACTCCAAAAATATTCCATTGAATATTTCAAATTGTTAAATGGGCTTCTCTCTTATGAACAACCTTTGACACATTTTATGTTATTTTCATTATAAATAACTTTCCCCAATTAAGATATTAATAATCTATCACAATTGGGTTTCATTATCATTGAAAAAAGCATGATATTACAATTCTTCCCATCAATCAACTTCTTATCCTTAATAAGATTCTTTAGTGGACTTTCTAAAACAACTCAGGCCACTGATCTTGAACATAAGAATCAAACTATCACATCACTTATTCAGTCTGTCTCTTCCAAAACATTTAAACAACTGGTATATTCTTCCCTCATAACACCTTCTTACTTCGATCAACGATTTCCATTGGATAATCCTCAAAAGATACATTGGCCTCCATCTCAACTTCCTCACAATCAATAACATGTATAGGTTTGGGTATGCGCCTATGAAGATATGACACATGGAACACATTGTTCAAACATTGTTAGTGATAAGGGAGGTCTAGACAATACACCCCAACCCCTATCGGCTCGATGATCTTAAAGGGTCCAAGAATATGTGGTTCTAGTTTAATCTGTGTCTTCAGACATCTATTCCCCAACCATGTAGTCACTCTCAATAAAACAACTCACACAATAACTCCAATGGTCTGATCCTACGGACGGTATAAGATATTTATTTCTAAAAGAGGTTATCTAACATTTTAACAATTATATGCACTCTTTATGAAACCTCCATTATCAAATAGGGGAAAATAACCATTTCCTCATCTACCTCATGGTAATAGAGTAATGAGTGATCTAGTCTCCCAAAAATACCCTCAAAAGGTTCTTTCTGGATCGAATCTTCTTAACTATTATTATATTCAACTCAACAGTGGAGAAGGTATCATACAATGCTCCTCTATAGTATAGCATTTATGTACGAAACATATCCTCCAAAATGCATATTTTCGGCTCAGACTATCCGTTATTCTGAGGATGATACATTTTTCTCAATCTCATCTATGTCCGTATGGATTTTTGAAAGTCCTGTAAAAATGTGACATAAAAAGTGCATCTCTATCTGAAAAAATATCATTGGGACTCCATGAGGGTGCATGATCTCTCGGGCGTAGAGTTTTCCCAAAGCCTCTACTGATATAGTTACTCTTATTGGAACAAAGTTAGAAAAATTCATTAACGGATTGAAAATAATTCAGACTACGTCACATGCCCTCAATGTCATGGTTAATCCTTCAAAAAAATTCCATCATGAATTATTTCAACTTATACGTAATCATGTGGGGTGGATGAAAAAATACTCTAGATGATGGTGCTTGGCCTTCACCCTCTAACTAGTAAGTCATTGGGAGAAAAAACCTATAGAGTTATAATGGGTTTGGGTTAATTAATGCTGGTGTGATCACACCCATGTTTTCTATAGGATTTTTTTGGGGATTTCACCCTTATTAGAACTATTATCACCCAAGCATGATTAACTATAGATTTCTAATGACATATCAAAAATTTAATGTCTACAGATACTCAACCTATTTCTCCTACAACTAATTTAGGTCCATCTATGTGAACATACAGTATAGACTCTTGTGTTCTATGTAAAAAATAAATCTCTAACCAAATTGATATTATATCCAGCACTTTAAAGAATGAACCTCCACTTCCAGATCAAATCATTTGTTGGATAGTCCTCTCATGGGGTTGTAGCTAAATAGATCCATAAGATACTAACTACTCTCATTACATTGAACCACTCCCCAACCAATGCCTAATGTATCATAATACACTGCATATCCAAGGCTCAGGGAGTTCCAGTACTTGATGCATCTCCAACCTTATCATCACCTTAAGGAAATCTTTTTTACCCTTGTCTAACCACTTGAAATTCACTCCCTTATCGGTTAGTTCTTTCATGGGTGATGAATGTTGAGATATGGCTTAGATAAACCATTGGTAATATCCTGCCAACCCCATAGAGCTATTAATCTCAATAAATTTTTGGGGAAATTTATAAAACATGACTATGTTGTCCTTATCGAGGTATACTGATATACATATCTCAAACACCAAATATCCTTGAAATTATTACTATTGAATCCAGGAGTCATAATTCAACATCATAATGTAAATCATATGTGATTAAAGCATATTGAAGACTATCTCCACGATCCTAGCATTGTTTCACTGGTTTCAGTGAGTAGATGAGTATATCATCAATGAGCACTTGATGAAAGAGTTTTTGTATGGATGAAATATTTCATCCTTGAGGTCCATGATCACCACTGGTGCATTAGTCTTCCCGAACAGCATCACTAACTACTCGTATAGTCCATTTATACTCTGTAATGTTGGCTTCGAAATTTCCACCTACCTATCATAAAACTAGTGGTAGCCTGATTGAAGATCAATTTTAGAGAACCACCGGTATCCCAATAGTTTATCTAAAATTTCACCAATCCAGGGATAAAATATTGATTCTTCACCATCACCTAGTTTAGCTTCTGTTAATCAACATATAGACAAACACTCTCATATTCCTTCTAGGATAACCACATGTGAATCCCACTGTAGATTATTAGGCCTTAGAAATTACTTCCTCTCCATGTCTTCTAGATAAATCATGATATCCTTATTATCAGTTAGAACAATATGATATGGGGTACAGAAATAGTTACACTCCCAGCATGATATAAATCTCATCTTAACATGTCAATCTTTTGAAGTCTCTACTAGGTCAAAGATTTCCATAAATATTTCATTCCATTATTCTGTATATTGAAAACCCTCTGTTATCTGTAGGGATAATGATTTATGGAGTTGAAAATCATGAAAAACATGATGATAGCTCGGAAATCCTATACCTAGGATAGAACAAATGAAAAAATTTTGATTGAAGAAACACTTATACATAAATCACAGAGAAAGTGCTGGAAAATTCTCAACTACATTCTCCTGAAAATCATGTGGCAAAGAAGACACATACTCCCTAGTGGAATATTTCTGACATACGTCCCAAGTAGTCACATAAAAATTTATAGAGAAAAAATATTTAGTAACATGATGGATCACAGTTAAAAAAAGAAACATAGTGGGTAGGATAAATCCTAATCAGTCTATGGGGTCCCACATGCTTTCATGTAACCAATCTATGGAATCAAATAAGGGATTTGCATGTATTCTACAACTATCCAATGTTATACCCCTCCTAGCACAAACCCTTTTCTACTTCCCTTCACATTAGATACAATCAACATATATATACTAATAAAAAATGATCTTTCCAACTAATTAATTCCAATAATGATATATCACACATCATGTCAACAAAGATATATCACACAAAAGAAACTATATTGAACTGATAACACAAATAAACTCATCTAATTAATGAACTAATATACAATAAAATGTCATGTATGTGTATGGAATGTGAACCTGCATGCCATGTCATGATACATGAACATATTTGAAATATCAAAAATCACATATAAGATCATGTCAATCAGCCATGGTCAATCAATAGTAACAACAAAACATAAATTCCCTACCATATGGAAGCTCAGAGGTCTACTATTTAGTTATGGCTAGGCCCTAACACAGTTCCCTTACCAGGGTACCAATTTCCAATCTATTGTATAACCTGTCCAGACCGAAGACCATAGAATAATCAAGTTAGTATGTTCCTGAACCTATTATTCCATTTTGTAACATCCAAAAATGAATCATTGACTTTGAGTTGAAATGAAATGTTAACTTATGAACTTATCCTTGTATGCAAGAGGTTATCGACTAGCAGTGAGGGTCTGAGTCCATCAATGAGAATATTATACCTTCAATATCATATCATATGATCAGTAGTAAATAATAAACTTTATAATAAATAGTTTGAGTAAACATGAAGAAAATTAATGATGAAATAAAATAAATAAAAAAAAACAATCTCCCATATGTGGAGAACATGTCTAATGTAAATAAATAAAATAAAGTAAATAAATAAACAATGGATCCTCGTAATTCTATGCTATTATTTTACTAGCTCTATGTTCCTTTTCTCTGTTATACTCCACTAGGTCATTTCCCTTCACTTGAACCTCTGTTCATTATACAAGTACATTGAAATCCATGAGTAGGGTGTGAGTACAAGACACAATAGGACACCACAAATTCATCCTTAACCTGATGTTATCAAGAATAAAAGTGTATTCAATAATAAAATAAATGTGTAAAATTCATTATAACACAAAATCTTAAATCGAGTAGTCATGCGCTAACCAAACGTCCAAAAACCCCTGGATGTACTTGCAATGGGTCCATGTCGAAAATATATTATATGTAGATAAGTATCCAAAACTAAACACAAGGCTATTTGTTATTCACTCATAATCCAAAATGAATGGAGTGAGAATAACCTACTAAGAATCTACAAGGCATCAGGTAATTCTCATAATTCACATGGCATCGAGAATCCGTAACCTATTCAGAACCCACAAGGCATCAGGTAACACTTGAAATCCATAATTCCTCAAGTGTTGGTCATCTACTCATAATCCACAAGGCAGAAAGATAATTCCTAATTATAATTTTATTATGCGGTGTCATAAAATTCATCACAAATCATGCGCACACCCCACAAGGAGTAATTATACCATGAATGACACCTGTCATGAAAACAGATTCCAATAATCCCAAGAAAAACATAACAAGTAATAGAATGATAATAACCATAGCACACATCATGTGAATCATATAATTACATTTACATAAACATGTGAATCAAACATCACCATGGAATTAATTAATCACATAAATCTAATGGAATCAAAACATATTTTACTATAGGATACACACACACCTACATGTGATCGCATTGAAGCAAGATCCCAAAAGGATAAAGAACACCCCACATCAAATGTTCTCAACATCAATGGTATATTCCCACAAAGGCATCATTACCCGATCCACATTTGCACACCAACAAGAAAAATGATTGCACACCAAGGATTCATAAATCAAAAACCATCTATTTTATTTCTAAACATAAAATATTTCATGAGATAATAGTATCTATCTCCAAGATAATTCCTATATTACTATCATATACCAACTCATGCACTCTAAATATTATCATAAAAAATAATTATAAAACCATATTTGGTAATTAATGTCTCTAAATTATTTAAAGAACATATATGGTATGCACAAATAATTATTCTTTAATAAAACAAAAAATTAATACATGAAAAGTGAATTATTATCCTCTAATAATGTAATATCATTTTCACCTCATAATTTTTATTATAATTACCATTGAATATTTTTTATTATTATATTGTAATAATAACTATTACAAATTTTCCTTTATATTTCAACAATTTATTTTGATAATTTACATTATAAATTACTATTTCATAATTCATGACAATTAACTTTTCATAAAATTAAACTATTATCATCTGATAATTTTCAATAAATATAATTGTTAAAATTTCACCAATTTTTTTGAAAATTTTCCATAATTTTCATTTTTAAAATTTCCACAATATTTTTTGATAAATTTTTTCAAAAGTTATCCATATTTATTTTTGAAAAATCAGATTGAAAGTACATTTCTTGAATTAAAAAAACATGGTATTAAATTTCATCTAATTAATACGAATCCAATGGAACTGACAGTGCATAAATTTGATCAAAAATGAAAAATATATCAAGGATTAGAAATACGATGAAGTAATAAAAAAATAAAAGAAACTGAGGTGAGAGGAAGTAGGATAGGCATGAGAATTAAGAGTGAGATCTCTTGTATTAATTCCCTAGTGCCTATCCATTTCCTCCTATTAAAATTATTTTTTTATATTTTATTCATTAATTTCTTAATTCCTTTATTACACTTATTTCAAAAAATTATTGCTCTTTTTTAAAACCCTAAATGCATTAACCATTGAGTGTTTATTTCCCTTGTATCATCTTATACATATTACTCCTTATTCCATTTAAATCCATTATATATATATATATTACAATTCATTATACTATATATTTAAAACATATATATATACCCCCCGCATAAATATATATATAGACATGTTTATATATATTCATATTTATATTTACCCCACCTTTATATATGTATATACACACACACAAAGATATATATATACATATCCCTTATATATAGAAACATTAGATATATATATAGACTGGTTATTTCCAACATTAATAATATGAATAACAATATCAATAAAAATTATTATTATTTAAATATTTTACATTATTGTTTCCATTACCATTCCAATAATGATTTTCATTAAAACTCGATAATAGTAATGGAATTTTATTAATCATGCAAACTATAATTTGTCCAGCACAATTAAAAAAATAACATTTATTACATTCATTTAATTGTATCAATACATAATATCACATTAATTACATTTCACACTTATTATTTACATCACAACACCATTATTAATCACATGTGTATATTTTTATTTTCTTTCCTTAATAAAAAAAATATTCTTAATAATAATTTAATTATTATCATTATCCATAGTTTTCAAATAAAATATTAAATACCCAAAAAAACTTATCCTTGCATGTGATTTGACCAAATTTCGAATTCATACAAATGCGATACACTTTCTTGGGTAAAATCCATTTCCCAGACCTAATAGTGTTCTCAAATTTCACATATGATACATTGTTTGGGTGATAATAATTCCTTAATATTTAAAAATGGATTAAATAATTAATTAAATTTTAAAAGGTTATTTTCATGAGTGAGGCATCATAGCTTCCAAATCGTTCAAAAGTTATACCCCGCCTAGGGTAAAAAATATTCCGGGACCTATCAGTGGTCTCAGATTTCTCATATTGAACAACATTTATGATATCTTATATTATGTTAAAAAATATTACAATAAAAATAATTAAATAAATTATATTTTTGAGAGAGGCATCCAAACCAAATTTTATACCTTCCAATGGTAAACACCACATCCTGGACCTTTCTTAGGACATGGAATTCTAGTATGAAAACCCATGTTATAGATATCCATTTTTCTTGAAAAAAATTACATGCGATTAATGTAATATATTTAATATTTTTATTCTGTCTTTTCCTTGTATTTACGAACCTTGGAATTTTTCACCAACTCAATGTCTGAATCTAAAAATATTACATAGAATATTTCAATTTTTTTACTGGGACTCTTCTCTTATGAACATCTTTTAACTCATTATTAATTTATTTTACCGATAAATAATTTTTTCCGAATTAAGATATTATTAATTTATCAGAAGAGGGTTTTTATTATTATTTTCAAAATGCGATATTAAATTTCCCTTGAGGAATGTATAACCTATTAGAAGCATGAATAGGTATGAAACATTTAGGTCGAACTATGGTGGCCCTTCTAGTATCTATCATCTATAAACTATATGGGAAGGTCTTTAAGGATTTACCTAGCCCTATTCTAGTATTTACCCAATGGAGGGAAATCCATATCTACTACTATGGAATCAAAATATATCGTTTCTTCGTACCCCACTTTATGATTATGTTCTTCCTATAATTTAGTTAATGTAGAGAGCTCTCTTTATTGAGGTACACCAGCTAGGTGAGCGATTTGATGCTCTATTTGTTGAAAATATCTCATATAAATGATTCCTTAGTGTATTTCTGCATTGATTCATCTCAATTCCTTCATCTCTTCCTAACTTTGAGTGAAACTTTCCTTTATTACAAGTGGATCAACATATATCATATGTGGGTAATGCACAATCATACATTTAATATTTTTTTAGTGTATTCTCTCTAAGGATATAATAATTGTGTGCTTGAGGGAATGAAAAAATTTAGAGAAAGACTTAGGTTCTGAGTACACATACCTCCTTGAATTGTTTTTGAGTGAAATTTATTATGAACCAAAACAACCTCCTTAAGCTAATTTGTATTCTCCTCATGATTAGTAGGTTCATTATGGGTGCTGTTAATAAAATTCACCAATTAATAAGGTTTTATGATTTTTATTAGTCTCTTTGAATGACTGTATTTGTTTATGCTCTCCCTGAGGCCTTGTCCTCATCATAGTTTGTTCTCCTGGATATGTTTAGTGGACAAAATTTTAATGATATCTCAAGAAGATTTTTTCATGAATTTTCCCAATGATTATACTCGATTATATGCTGGGGAAATGTGTGGGGATTTGTACTATAGTGTTCCCCCTTAGTGGTAGAAAACTAAATTCCATTTAGGAGATGGATATTGAGGTAAAAAATTACATAGAGCTATGGACTAGGGATATTCCTACTCCATTTCCACAACCTTTCGAGCCTAGTTTTATGACCTCAAATGTTGTGGTAAAAAATCTCCCTCCCAAATGATATGATGTTTCTACTAAATTTTCATGGATACTATATATGTGGCCACCTCCTTGATTTTATGGAGTTCAGTTTGAACTTCGGATTCATGAATGGTAGGACCTTTTCCTGGGATATATGCCTCCAAATACACTGGTTCTATTTGTGAAATTTTATCTAGAGATTGAACTCCCTCAATCTATAGGGCTACTCATTATGATAATATTCTTGATGGAAGAGTATTTCAAGGGCATCCTTCTTTCCTGATTTCTATGACAATTGTTCTGGGATGGTTTTTGAAAATAATATCAATTTTTAAAAACATTGTCCAAAAATTGTACAGATGGCCTGATGCTATAAAATTGAATGATGTCACTTTTGCTGGGTTTTTCGGACTAATGATCATGGTGAAATAAAATTCTCCATCTACCCCCCCATACCATGTTATAAACAATTGATGGATCATCTCTGATCCACTAATGAAAATATTTTAATGCATTGAGACATAGAGGTCGAAGGTATCGTTAATATTTTCCATATTTTAGGTGTAGTCTAATAAAGAGTTTAACCAATACAATTTGGTTGTGTATCACTTCAACTATGTCAATGTGTACATGATAGTCATCCTTAGGTAATAAATTTTCCCTCATGTGATCATTTGGGTCATGTATATTGAGGTGAATTTCATTTAGAAAATATTCCATCAATGCCTCAATAATTCTGTACTATGGAGTTTCTCATGTCCAGACCATGACTATTATATTGAATACAGATAACTTTCTTCTCATTCATAACAAGGCCTCTTCATATTTTTATAGAGGTTCTTCATCCTAGTCTGACCGAAGTTGATGTTTCCATATACATTATAAAACAAGAAATATTGGTAGGTAATTCCTCTAAAACATTGGAATGTAGATAATCCAATGTGGGTTTAGAGAGTGTCCATCACATTTTCTTTCCTTCTACATGAGAAAGAATTTCACTTTTTAATGATAAAGAATCTGACATGAATTGACTAATATTCCGAAGTTCCTCATGGTAAGAGGGATTTCTGAACATAAAATCACCATGGAGAGGACCTTCTAGATGAAGTGATATTTTTTTATAGGGATGGATAACATCATGTATTGAATTTCGACTTTGAGATGTGTTACTATAGTGTAAACACTAGAGAGTACATTCCAATAGGGAAATATGAAGAGGTGGACCTTCTAAATATTTGATCTTCAACCCACACTGAGTTCTAATGTTGATATAAAAAAGAGACGGACACTGTAGATAGATCACATTATAGACATAAATTTAGACTTTTAATTGAGGTATATATGGAGGAAACCTGGAAATTCTACTACTATTATAGTAACTTGATTAAGGGTTATTTGGTTCCCCGAGATTCTACATATAAGAGTATGATGGTCTCAAGCACATCAGATTTAAGTAGAGTGAGATCATAGACTGGATCTTCATTTGTATTCATCTCAGTGGAGACTTATTTTTTGATTCATTTTTGTGAGTGGTTGGGCTGCTTATTTGGTAAAGTGTTTCACAGATATGGAATCTTGTTTGTTTATATACAATTTTTATATCGTAATTTTATAATAGATTTCTGTAATTTTCGAAGGGGTTTGTGCCTTCCTCAGAGTGGCCATTGGAATATGCTAATTAAAACTAGTTAGAAAGTGTGTATAGAACTCATGTATTTGTTCGTACATATAGTGTGGATTTTCCCACAACCAACCATGATAGGAGATGAGGTATGTGTCAGCTATGGAGTGACATGTTGATGAGTCACCCCACTTGTGGGGATGATATTGTGTGCAAACCCCTCTTTCACTACCATTGTTGTTATTATGTACGAGAAGATTTGTAATATGTGGGAAGGAATTTGTTTCTGCTCTTTTACCAATTTCAATATATGATTGTTAACTTGAATGGATAAAACATTGAAATATTAAAACTTATTATTGAGAAGTGGTGTGTTAATGATCATTTCCTCTGTTTCCTTTCAGAGGATAAAAAAAGTTCCTAGGTGTGGGAGAAGAGATTTTGGTCTATTCACTCATTGTTTCATAGACATTTTAGCTTCTTTCTCTAGATTCAATTAGATGACGATAATGACAGGATTGATGGATACTGCTAGGTGTGTGTGCAAACTCACGGGGTGTAGTAGAATTTAACTAGGGAACTTGATTTATGTGGGTAGGTATTTGTGTTTTCTCAAATCTCTCCACTAATTTTAACAGGTGAGATTTGAATACTATCATATGAGGTAGTTTTTATGTCTTGGTTAACACGGTATTCTATATATTCTTACTCAGGGTTTTCCACCAAATTTGATTGGAATGATTTGTTTGTGAGGGTAGGAGTTTGTGACGACTCGTTGATTACTATTGTATTTGGTTTGTGGGATTCTCTAGAGGTAAAAGAGGTTTATTCCTTTTTCCTATTAACTAGTTTCTAGCCATGGTGGTCCATCTTTCATGGTCGAATCAGGATGACCTATGCCTAAATTATGAGGATAACACCCTCATCATGTTGAGTATTCACTGCTGCACTGTGTTGGAGGCAGTGAATAATGGAATTATGACTTTTAAAAGACCCATGAGTCTTCTAGGTGAGGTTGTTTCATGCTTCTTGATATTACACCCTAGGATATGGGAGGATGTGGTTTCTTTATTTTGAGGATAAGATCTAAAAATGATTATAAATAGAGATTGGTGTCTCGTACTTCTGGACCACCATCCTCACTGATTAGGTATGTGGTGGGCCTTCATAATATGGAGTGATTTTCGGGAAGCCTCCATGATCTCTATTGTACCATTTAGGTAGTACTCCGTGACCAGTGCATTTGAGACCATGTTTTGATGATACCGGTTGGGTGATGATGCCCACTACTCAGTTGAGGTCCTATATTGTGTAGGGGTTAATAAAAAAACCTATGATAAATTGTATGCTTCCATTTGAATCAAATGGAGTTCAATATGAATATTCATGAAAAACTAGGGGATAAAACATGCAAATATCTTCAGAGACACATCTTAATGAATGAACAAAAGCATCATTTATTGACTTTATTGGACCTCTTTAATTTTTTTAGTGAAAGGGGCCTGATGTGTTTGGGAAACTATTGTTTTCCCATAGGATAATGTTTCCACCCTATTTAGTATTAATAGTTTTAATGATCAAAAATCATGTTAATTCCTATTAATCTTGCCTAAACATTTCACTTATGTTTTAATATGTTCAATTATATTTATCTATAATCTCACATAAATTTGTAACATTATTCTGATATTTATATTTTATGATAGTTCAAACAGAGGTATTTTATAAGTATAATTTTCTAAAATTGGTAGAAGAGATGAATTACTAGTATCTCAAATGAGCTACCAATAGATGACCTACTGATGCAATTGAGTTACCATTGAAAATGAGCTACTGAAAGATGACCTACCAATGCAAATGAGCTATCAAAAGAAGACATACTAATGAAAATGACCTAAAGTCAGTTTAAATGACCAACCGTTAGTTCAGATGACATAAAAATGTAAATGAGATACTGACTAAATACCTACCAATAAAAATAACCTACCATCAATTCAAATGACCTATCATTTGTTCGAATGACCAACTGATTCACGGTTCTACCAACATAAGGACACATCGACAGTCAAAATGAGTTAATGATTAAATGAGTCATCGGTGTATAGAAAAACATATAGATTGGCATACCGATGGGATGAGTCACTAATAGAATGATATGTCGACCGAGGACTCACTGATAGATTTTTTTGAAAAAATTATTAAAAATTATTTCTAATGGTCATATCATTAGTGTTTTAATGTAACAAATTAATTTAATGACTTTTTGCAGACATCTTTATTGAGGATGTCAGAAATATGAGGTACTATGTCTACCTCAAACATTCACATTATTGGGACGAATGAATATATATATTGAAAGAAGGGTGAAGAAAAGAAAGATATATATGGACACACTCGCACAGATATGCATATGAAAAATGATACGATCACCATACAGAAATAAGAATGTAGGATGAATAATTCATTCATTGATGTTGGGATCCAGAGATGTAACGCCCCGACCCCAGCTACCCAGAGTCGGTGCATTATTTCGTAACATTGACATGATCACAAGAAAGATCAAATCTCGAAAGACCGATTGGTTTAGTAGCCTTGGAAACACTAGAAATATTCATAAGTTTTAAATTACATCATAAAATGAAAAACTAATACAACAACATAATGTTCCACAATCCACACTATTAACCCCTCATAAAATCCCTGCAGGTCATTCATAACTTACTTCTTCACATCCTGGGAAAAATAAAACATAGAAAATGGGTGAGCTCAAATGCCCAGTAAGGATAACAATAAAGTGGAAACTTTCATAAATAAGAATAAACATTTAAGGCAATGTATAACTAAAACAAAAGCCTTTTAAATATGAACTTTCAACATGGTATGGCATAAATGAAATAATGCCATTTACTTATTCACATGGATATTCTACTAAATGAATAATCACATGCAAAAATCAATAACCACTTTCATAATGTTGGAATGCATAATGCCAGACTATCATAACCACATAGCCAAGGCCTCGTGCCAAGACTACAAATAAGATTTTGTCAAGGCCTTGTGCCAAGACACTAGTTTGTCTCATGAGACCTACCGATGCATCGAGGAGCTATAGCGGGCTCCACCCGTCACTTATTAAGTCCAATGCATTCCCATATGAAAAGGTATAAACATAACATAAACATTCGTATTAAAACTAGCATACGAAATGTCAATACTTTCACAATAAACTATGAATGGTATAAAAATAGCACATCCACATTCAAACATATCACAAAACCTTCAATACAATATAGAAGTTTTGTATCATAATAAATCAACTTCAAATAATCTTAAAATCCATCAAAGGATGTTGACATAGATGAAATCAAAATTCTTTTTAATGAAATATCTCCTTTTATTTTGAAATCATTTAAGATCCATATAAAATAAAACATTTTCTTTGAAAATATTCTTATAAGCTTGTAAGGAAAGCTTTGAAGATTTTATAACGGCATAAAATAACCGCACCCGCCATATAAGTTAAAAAAAACATTCTTACCTCAATTCTGTCGAAAAGGTTAAAAAGGACCTTGTTTTGAAAACGACGGAAAGATTCCTTTATAAACCTCTTATAAAAAGTCAAAAAAGGGTATAAATGACTTTAACCCATATTCTTGTAAATAGTAAAAATGTTTTGAAATACATTTTTAAGAAACATGGATGTGGGTGATAAAGAGATCCCAGTAGATTATTACATATAAACAACCTCGGATAATGAAGAGATTGTGAAATAACCCTTACCTTGTACTTTTCCTTGGTTGGGGTAGGTTAACCTCCTGTATAATGGTGAAATAATTGTTATTAAATTATACAAGAATCATATATATTAATATGATATCATATATGATCTTTTAACATTGATTTATTAATAATATCTTAGAATTATCATCGTTTCGGGTGTTAACTTACTCATTTTCTTTTATATGTTTTGTTACATAAGCCATGTTTGTTGTATCTTATTCATATCCAGAATGATATCAAGTCCTTAAACATCATTTTTAAATCATAAAATGATAATTATACTTGAATGGATACGATGGAGAATGAATCTCATCGCGTTCGTGGAGACGGTAGTCCGTACGTACGCACGAGCGACAATATCATTCTTTTGATATTAAAATAATATATAAATGAATGGTATATCATATATACAGAATCATTAACATGTTATATTTATTATTTACATGAGTTACACATCATTATTATACCCATCCAAATAATATTATATTGAATAACAATTACACCACGACGTGGAGACGGTAAGCCGTACGTACGCACATATGGTGACATGTTATTCAAAGGGTGGATAGAATACTGAATATGGTTGTACCATACATATAACATCACAGTATATGTGAGATACTGGAGTTATTATTTTAGAATGGTAAGAACAAAGGAAGAAGAAGTGGAAGAAGAAATGAACTTAGAAAAGGGTGGTGAAATCATTACCTCTTCTTCGGGTTCTTCCTTTTGATTTGATCAAAAGGGCTCCTTAGGTTGGCTTTCTGATCAAACTAAGGCCTCTAGGTTGTATTGAGGGATGTTGGGAGAGTATTTGGTCAGAGTTTGGCCGAACCAAAAGGCTTTGAAGGTGTGAATAAATGAGAAGGAGGAGTGCCCTTTTATAAGAGGGGTGAGGGGCACCTTTGGAAAAGCTAGAAATATTAATTTATAATAAATTCATATTCGGTTTCTAAAGGCTCCAAAGTTGACTATTCACAGGATGAGGTGGGGATAGGTCGAAAATAACTCATCCAATAGAATTTAGACAGGTTTGGGTACTTATATTAACCTTATCTTTAAGTATTAACTCTAAGTTAATTAGTTTCACTTTTACAATGTCTCTTTGTATTTTTATATAATATGGTTAATAAACTTACTATATACATCCAAGCGACCCCCAAGTGGTCCATTAATGATTAACCTATCATAATATAAGTCTCTTGGCCGAACCTTAGATTTTTAGGAATTTAATATCAATTAATAATATAATATTTGTTTTAAGAACTCTTTTATGTCAATTTTGACACTATTCAATAGTTGATTTTTGTGAAACTCATAACAGATTGATTACTTCGAACAAAGTCCATTAAATCAATACTAATATATCATATTAGCCTAGAAAATTAGTTTAATTCATTAAAAGTTTCATATTATATTTATTTGGGTATTTATAATATCAATTATTTTAATTTTTCACTATTATAGTAATTACTGCATCATCATTGTGTCATAAATAAAATAACTTATTTATTGTCTAAAAATTATAAATAAAATATCATTATGTAGGAAAGCTTTGTATCTTTCTAATGAATATTTATAATCGAAAATCCAACATGTATAAACCTATGTAAAAATTGTTCTTCTAAAAGATATATGCTTGTGTCATTTTTGTATTCATTTTAACTTAATTAAAATAAAGTGTCATTCTCACTTACAAGTGGATCCATGGGGTCCCAAAATTGACACAAAGATGCCCATGGTCGACCATCTATCAACCAATAGGGTTAAGACACGTTTTAGGGTAATTTAGTATTATTATAATATTATTTGTTTAACCCTTATTTACCGGATTTACCCTTAACCATGGTAAATAAAATATTTACCGCAGTAATTATTCAAAATGTCTAAAAATAAAAGTTACCTATTTACACAATTTGAACATCCTGATTCCAAATATGGAATCCATTTTCCTAAATTCAAAACACAGAAGTGGCAGAAATTAATTTAAAATTAATTCCCGCTGTCAAAACAAAAAGCGTGTTTTTAAGAGATAATAACTATCAAAAGATTGACACTTGTTTATGTTCGGATTAATTGTAAAATTATGTCCAATGACCAACATTATATTAAATGGTAAAAATATATTCTAAATATACTTTAAAACTACTAAAATTCATAATTTATCACTATTAATTATTTTGATTAAAAAAGTTGTTTTTAATTAAAATTTAGTAATTTTCACTATTCATCAAAATATGAAAGTTATCCAAAAAGTACCAAAATTTCACCTTAGGCTAAATTCGATATTCCGAGTCCAAAAATGAAGTCCATTTTCAAATATAAAATATATAGAATTTCAAAAATTAGGTATTACTATTCACAACGGCTAGTTTAATTAGTTGTGGTGTGCGTTAGAACTCGAGGTTGCGTACAACACACGCTATCACATTATTCAAAGGGAAACGTACCGTAGAAGCTTGGGGTGTTACATTCTCCCCTCCTTCAAATAATTGCGTCCTCGCAATTTCTAGGGTATTACTACATAAAAAGACTCGGGTGGTTCTTCATCATAAGTTCCTTGGGTTCCCACGTTGCCTCTTCCATCTTATGATTCCTCCACAAAACTTTTACCAGACGCGTCGTCCGGTTTCTCAGCACTTGTTCTCTCGTATCAAGAATCCTGACGGGCTCTTCACAATAGGAAAGGTCGGGTTCCAGTTCTAATTCCTCATAGGTGAGTACATGCGTTGGGTCAGGCATGTATTTCCTCAACAGAGATACGTGGAACACATCGTGAACTTTGGAGAGACTTGGCGGCATTGCCAATCGGTAAGCTACAGCCCCAATTCGTTCTAGAATTTTGAAAGGTCCGATGTACCTGGGACTCAATTTACCTTTCTTACCAAAACGTATGACTCCCTTCCATGGAGATACCTTCAGGAAAACATGATCACCGACTTGAAATTCCAAATCCTTCCTTCGATTATCGGCATAGCTCTTCTGCCTACTTTGAGCTGCTTTAATGTGATTTTGGATTACTTTCACCTTTTCCACCGTTTCCTCCACCAGTTCTGGGCCTACAAGTTTTCTTTCACCAACGTCATCCCAACAGGTTGGTGTACGACATCTCTTTCCATATAACGCTTCGTATGGTGCCATCTGAATACTCGAATGGAAGCTATTGTTATAGTAAAATTCTACTAGATGTAAATATTGATCCCACATACCCTGAAAATCAAGTGAGCAAGATCTCAACATGTCTTCTAAGGTCTGAATAGTCCGTTCTGATTGTCCGTCTGTCTGAGGGTGGTAAGCAGTGCTCAAATGAAGTTCAGTATCCAGGGATTTCTGAAGACTTTTCCAAAATCTTGAAGTAAAACGGGGATCACGATCAGAAACAATTGATAAGGGTACTCCATGAAGTCTCACAACTTCATTAATATATAGTCTTGCTAGACGTTCCAGGGGTAGATCTTCTCTTATAGCAAGAAAATGTGCTGACTTGGTAAGACGATCAACAATAACCCATATTGCATCGTTCCTTCTAGGAGTCTTTGGTAGCCCCATGACAAAGTCCATCGTAATATTGTCCCATTTCCACTCCGGTATGGGAAGAGGTTGCATGACTCCTCCAGGCTGTTGCCTTCCAGCTTTGACTTGTTGACAAACCATACATCTTGACACAAAATCAGCAATCTCCCTCTTCATGTTGTCCCACCAAAAATGTTCCTTCAAATCTTTATACATTTTGGTGCTCCCAGGGTGTATAGAGAAATTGGAACTATGAGCGTCATCCAACAATTCCCTTTTTAGATCAGGTATATTGGGAACACAAAGTCTCTTCCCGAATTTCAAAATTCCATCTTCATACACAAAGTCTCTCAATCTCCCATCATTCACAGCTTTAATCTTCTTCTGAAATTCTTCATCATCGGTCTGAGAACTCTTAATCCTTTCTAGTAAATATGGTTTGGAAACCATTTGAAAAAGCATTGATGTTTCACCTTCCCTGGTTATTCCCATGTCCATCTTCACTAGCTCCATGAAAATTGGATCCCTTTCAATTCTCATATTGTTCAAAACTCCATGGTCTTTTCTACTCAAAGCATCTGCCACCTTGTTTGCCTTCCCTGGGTGGTAGTGTATCGTACAATCATAATCCTTGAGTAATTCAAGCCATCTCCTTTGCCTCATGTTGAGTTCTTTTTGTGAGAAAATATACTTCAAACTCTTGTGATCAGTATAAATCTCACATTTTTCACCATAGAGGTAGTGCCTCCATATTGTCAAAGCAAAGATCACAGCTGCTAACTCAAGATCATGAGTAGGATAGTTTTGTTCATGAATTTTCAACTGTCGTGATGCATAGGCAATAAATCTATCATTCTGCATAAGGACACAGCCAAGTCCTTTCTTCGATGCATCACTATAAATAACGAACCCATCATTCCCCGATGGTAGAGTCAATATAGGAGCATTGACTAATCTTCTCTTCAGTTCTTCGAAACATTCTTCACACTCTTTTGTCCAAACAAATTTAACCCCTTTACGTGTGAGCTTCGTTAATGGGTTAGCCAATCGGGCAAAATTCTGGACGAAACGTCGATAATAACCTGCCAAACCAATAAAACTACGTACCTCAGTTATATTCGTAGGTGCTGGCCATTCATGGATTGCCTTGGTCTTAGAAGGATCAACAGAGATTCCATCTTTAGAGACAATATGGCCAAGAAAAGAAATCTCCTGAAGCCAGAATTCACACTTGCTAAACTTTCCATATAATTCATGCCTCCTCAGAGTCTTCAAGATAATGCGCAAGTGATTTTCATGATCTTTGTAGGTTTTGGAGTATACCAAGATATCATCAATAAATACCACCAAAAATTCATCGAGATACTCCTTGAAAACTCTATTCATCAGATCCATGAATACAGAGGGTGCATTAGTCAATCCAAACGGCATTACAGTAAACTCGTAATGCCCGTACCTGGTTCGAAATGCTGTCTTCGGAATGTCTTCCTTCTTCACACACAACTGATGGTATCCAGATCGAAGGTCAATCTTTGAAAAGTATTGAGCTCCATGCAGTTGGTCAAATAAATCATCAATACGAGGTAGGGGATACTTGTTCTTTATCGTTATAGCATTGATCTCCCTGTAGTCGATACATAACCTCATAGATCCATCTTTCTTTTTAACAAAAAGAACAGGGGATCCCCATGGAGAAACACTAGGGCGAATAAATCCCTTATTACTCAATTCCTCTAGTTGTTTCTTTAGTTCGACTAACTCTACAGTGGCCATTCTATAAGGGGTCTTCGATATATGCCTTGATCCAGGAATCAAATCAACAGAAAACTCAACTTCTCGTTCTGGAGGATGTCCAGGTAAATCTTCCGGAAATACATCTACAAATTCTTTCACAATAGGTACATCCTCTATTTGAACATTCCTTTCCTCACCGACAGTTATTTCATTCTCTTCCTCCCCAATAATTGAATTAAGTTGAACTACTGGGGGTGGATCTAAATAAGAATTAGGTGGTGACGATTCTGCTCTAAAAATAAGGTGCTCCTTATCATTATCATCAAGAATCGTAACCTCTTTCTTCTTACAATAAATCATCGCATCATAGTCCGAAAGCCAGTCCATACCGAGGATTATATCAAACTCAATCATAGGTATGACGATGAAATCAGCAGATAAAGAAAATTTATGTGCTCTAATGGGGACTGATTCACAAAACTTTGTTGCAACGATACTTCCCTTAGGAGTTTTAACTGACAACTCCCTTATTAAATCAAATTGGAAATATCTAATTTTCTTAGGAAACTCGGAAGATATGAAACAATGCGATGATCCAGAATCAAATAATGCATTTGCTAAACTTGAGGAAACCATTAAATTACCTGCCACCACGTCTTTCGGAGCTTCTACCTCAGCAGTAGTGATAGCATAAGCCTGGCCTTGATCCCTTGGCCTTTTCTGAGGTAAGTTCTCCTGACGCTTAGGACATGCATTTTCATAATGCCCCATCTCCCTGCAATTGTAACACTGAACGTTGGTAGCTTCCTTCTTCCCCTTGCAATCATGAGCTTGGTGGCCTTTTTCACCACACTTGTAACAGACTCCCATTCCCTTCAAGCAAGTACCAGGATGTTTCTTCCCGCATTTACCACAAGATGGATATTCAACCTTTCCCTTCATCCCCTTATTTCCATTCCCAGATTGATCAGCAGGTCTCTTCTTCTCTTGCTTTGCTTTAAAGTCATAAGACTTAGAGAATTCCTTTTCGGTCTTGATAGCACATGAGACAATGTCTTCGTACGATGAAAAGGATTGTGAGACTAATGCTCGACGGAGAAATGGTTTTAACCCATCAAAGAAACGATCAATATTACTTCTTGGGTTGTGAATATAATCACCAGCGTACCTCGCTAACCTTGTAAAGTTAGCCTCATACTTTGTGACATTCTCATCCTCCTTTTGTCTCAGACTCAGAAATTGTCTTTCCATATCTGCTCGATGGTCGCGAGGAAAGTATTTTTCTAAAAACAGATCTTTGAACTCCCTCCATTCCATGTTTGATACTTCATCATCTTCCTTCATGTTTTGAATCAATGACCACCATTGATCAGCATCTCCAGTGAGGCGGTAAACTGCCATGGTAACTTTTTCCCTTTCACTACTCCCCAAAGCCTGAAATATTTTCTCTAGGGAAAATATCCATTGCTCAGCTACTAAGGGATTTGTACTCCCATTGAACGTTGGTGGTTGTTGTCTCATGAATCGATCTAACATTGATCCTCCACGCTGCGGATCAGGGTGCTCCATATGGGTAAGGTTATTATTCATAACCTGAGTAAGTTGTCCCAGTACGGTGATTAGCTGATCAGCACCAGTTGCATCACCAGCCCCACTATAATTATCTTGAGCAGGAGGGCAATCCCTACATGGAGTGCGTGCATTGATACGGTTTCCATTTCTTCCACTAGGCGCCATTTCTAAAAAAATGGCATAAACTAGATCAGTTTATGCATCAAAATACATAATCCCATACTTATAAAACACTTAACATAAATTGAACTATTTATGGATATAATCCATAATCATAAAAATGTTTTCTTTGAGGAAGTATATACTCATAAACCCTTCATAATGATTTGTAAAGATAGTGAGAGTTATCCTAATCATATCCCCCGGGAGTGTCGTAACCAAGAGTGCAGCAAGGCCCGTTGTCGTGCACCAGTTCCCGTTCGAGTCTAGCTCAAAGCGGTGTTTTCGGGTTTTACCCCTAGGTACATCTGTGCCAGAGCCGCCTCTACCTGCTCGTATCCAGACAGGGATGTATTTCTCGGAAAACTCACAAAGTCTCTACAATACCAAAATTCTAGGAAGTTCTTCTATACTAATCCTCAAAGTTCATCTTTGGTCTATGTGCTCTAATCAGAGTTTATCTAAATCTAGCTTCCAAGGTTTGTACTAAACTTCCTCTGATACCAACTGTAACGCCCCGACCCCAGCTACCCAGAGTCGGTGCATTACTTCGTAACATTGACATGATCACAAGAAAGATCAAATCTCGAAAGACCGATTGGTTTAGTAGCCTTGGAAACACTAGAAATATTCATAAGTTTTAAATTACATCATAAAATGAAAAACTAATACAACAACATAATGTTCCACAATCCACACTATTAACCCCTCATAAAATCCCTACAGGTCATTCATAACATACTTCTTCACATCCTGGGTAAAATAAAACATAGAAAATGGGTGAGCTCAAATGCCCAGTAAGGATAACAATAAAGTGGAAACTTTCATAAATAAGAATAAACATTTAAGGCAATGTATAACTAAAACAAAAGCCTTTTAAATATGAACTTTCAACATGGTATGGCATAAATGAAATAATGCCATTTACTTATTCACATGGATATTCTACTAAATGAATAATCACATGCAAAAAATCAATAACCACTTTCATAATGTTGGAATGCATAATGCCAGACTATCATAACCACATAGCCAAGGCCTCGTGCCAAGACTACAAATAAGATTTTGTCAAGGCCTTGTGCCAAGACACTAGTTTGTCTCATGAGACCTACCGATGCATCGAGGAGCTATAGCGGGCTCCACCCGTCACTTATTAAGTCCAATGCATTCCCATATGAAAAGGTTTAAACATAACATAAACATTCGTATTAAAACTAGCATACGAAATGTCAATACTTTCACAATAAACTATGAATGGTATAAAAATAGCACATCCACAGTCAAACATATCACAAAACCTTCAATACAATATAGAAGTTTTGTATCATAATAAATCAACTTCAAATAATCTTAAAATCCATCAAAGGATGTTGACATAGATGAAATCAAAATTCTTTTTTAAAGAAATATCTCCTTTTATTTTGAAATCATTTAAGATCCATATAAAATAAAACATTTTCTTTGAAAATATTCTTATAAGCTTGTAAGGAAAGCTTTGAAGATTTTATAACGGCATAAAATAACCGCACCCGCCGTATAAGTTAAAAAAAACATTCTTACCTCAATTCTGTCGAAAAGGTTAAAAAGGACCTTGTTTTGAAAACGACGGAAAGATTCCTTTATAAACCTCTTATAAAAAGTCAAAAAAGGGTATAAATGACTTTAACCCATATTCTTGTAAATAGTAAAAATGTTTTGAAATACATTTTTAAGAAACATGGATGTGGGTGATAAAGAGATCCCAGTAGATTATTACATATAAACAACCTCGGATAATGAAGAGATTGTGAAATAACCCTTACCTTGTACTTTTCCTTGGTTGGGGTAGGTTAAACTCCTGTATAATGGTGAAATAATTGTTATTAAATTATACAAGAATCATATATATTAATATGATATCATATATGATCTTTTAACATTGATTTATTAATAATATCTTAGAATTATCATCGTTTCGGGTGTTAACTTACTCATTTTCTTTTATATGTTTTGTTACATAAGCCATGTTTGTTGTATCTTATTCATATCCAGAATGATATCAAGTCCTTAAACATCATTTTTAAATCATAAAATGATAATTATACTTGAATGGATACGATGGAGAATGAATCTCATCGCGTTCGTGGAGACGGTAGTCCGTACGTACGCACGAGCGACAATATCATTCTTTTGATATTAAAATAATATATAAATGAATGGTATATCATATATACAGAATCATTAACATGTTATATTTATTATTTACATGAGTTACACATCATTATTATACCCATCCAAATAATATTATATTGAATAACAATTACACCACGACGTGGAGACGGTAAGCCGTACGTACGCACGTATGGTGACATGTTATTCAAAGGGTGGATAGAATACTGAATATGGTTGTACCATACTTATAACATCACAGTATATGTGAGATACTGGAGTTATTATTTTAGAATGGTAAGAACAAAGGAAGAAGAAGTGGAAGAAGAAATGAACTTAGAAAAGGGTGGTGAAATCATTACCTCTTCTTCGGGTTCTTCCTTTTGATTTGATCAAAAGGGCTCCTTAGGTTGGCTTTCTGATCGAACTAAGGCCTCTAGGTTGTATTGAGGGATGTTGGGAGAGTATTTGGTCAGATTTTGGCCGAACCAAAAGGCTTTGAAGGTGTGAAGAAATGAGAAGGAGGAGTGCCCTTTTATAAGAGGGGTGAGGGCCACCTTTGGAAAAGCTAGAAATATTAATTTATAATAAATTCATATTCGGTTTCTAAAGGCTCCAAAGTTGACTATTCAAAGGATGAGGTGGGGATAGGTCGAAAACAACTCATCCAATAGAATTTAGACAGGTTTGGGTACTTATATTAACCTTATCTTTAAGTATTAACTCTAAGTTAATTAGTTTCACTTTTACAATGTCTCTTTGTATTTTTATATAATATGGTTAATAAACTTACTATATACATCCAAGCGACCCCCAAGTGGTCCATTAATGATTAACCAATCATAATATAAGTCTCTTGGCCGAACCTTAGATTTTTAGGAATTTAATATCAATTAATAATATAATATTTGTTTTAAGAACTCTTTTATGTCAATTTTGACACTATTCAATAGTTGATTTTTGTGAAACTCATAACAGATTGATTACTTCGAACAAAGTCCATTAAATCAATCCGAATATATCATATTAGCCTAGAAAATTAGTTTAATTCATTAAAAGTTTCATATTATATTTATTTGGGTATTTATAATATCAATTATTTTAATTTTTCACTATTATAGTAATTACTGCATCATCATTGTGTCATAAATAAAATAACTTATTTATTGTCTAAAAATTATAAATAAAATATCATTATGTAGGAAATCTTTGTATATTTCTAATTAATATTTATAATCGAAAATCCAACATGTATAAACCTATGTAAAAATTGTTCTTCTAAAAGATATATGCTTGTGTCATTTTTGTATTCATTTTAACTTAATTAAAATAAAGTGTCATTCTCACTTACAAGTGGATCCATGGGGTCCCAAAATTGACACAAAGATGCCCATGGTCGACCATCTATCAACCAATAGGGTTAAGACACGTTTTAGGGTAATTTAGTATTATTATAATATTATTTGTTTAACCCTTATTTACCGGATTTACCCTTAACCATGGTAAATAAAATATTTACCGCAGTAATTATTCAAAATGTCTAAAAATAAAAGTTACCTATTTACACAATTTGAACATCCTGATTCCAAATATGGAATCCATTTTCCTAAATTCAAAACACAGAAGTGGCAGAAATTAATTTAAAATTAATTCCCGCTGTCAAAACAAAAAGCGTGTTTTTAAGAGATAATAACTATCAAAAGATTGACACTTGTTTATGTTCGGTTTAATTGTAAAATTATGTCCAATGACCAACATTATATTAAATGGTAAAAATATATTGTAAATATACTTTAAAACTACTAAAATTCATAATTTATCAATATTAATTATTTTGATTAAAAAAGTTGTTTTTAATTAAAATTTAGTAATTTTCACTATTCATCAAAATATGAAAGTTATCCGAAAAGTACCAAAATTTCACCTTAGGCTAAATTCGATATTCCGAGTCCAAAAATGAAGTCCATTTTCAAATATAAAATATATATAATTTCAAAAATTAGGTATTACTATTCACAACGGCTAGTTTAATTAGTTGTGGTGTGTGTTAGAACTCGAGGTTGCGTACAACACACGCTATCACATTATTCAAAGGGAAACGTACCGTAGAAGCTTGGGGTGTTACAAGAGATATACTGATCCTCAAAGTTCCATCATCTCAGTAGTATCAAAAAAACTAAAGGAGAAGAACCTATCGATCTCCTAAAAGGTAGAACACAGTTCTCCACGGAACTCGGCTTTCAATGTTTGTTTCCATAAGAGGTCACATGCTTCAACTCTAAAACAACAATGAGTCCAGAGATTATTTCAACAAAAGTAAGAGTATCTCTAATCCCTTCCCCATATATTCATATATGTTTTGTACAATTTATCTAAACATTCAATTTGTGTTGGTGTCTATACTAAAACACGCATTGTATCCTACACCAAACTGGAAGATAATTGATATACTCAAACAAAATTCTTTTTACACATGTTCAACCCATGAAGAAATATTGAATAGTTCATGTGTGACCTAGTTGTTTTTGTTCCCATGTAGAATTGTGGTAGAGGTCTTGGGACCTAAACAGTCTTTTTTATTTTTGTTAACAATTATCCATAGTGTTGATAGAAGCTTTATATATATATTACTTAGTGGATTAGATCTCGACTTGATACTGAACAACTTTTTTTAACCGATATTTCTTTCAATTTAGTTTTTCTCTATTTTAACTCATATTTTAGAAAACTAAATATTACTTTGATAGTTATTATTGGGTAGTAGTAATAAATATTTCTCATAATTATATTAGTTTAAAAAGTTGTATTAATATCTCAGATTGTTATAACTAAGAATTAATCAGTCTTTTGAGAAACTATTTGAACAGTCAACCAATTATAATTTCACTACCTTGGTTAACTGTCCAGTTTTATTTGAAATTTGGTGGGGGGGGACTTTTTAATATTATTTTAAAAGAAATTATTATAGGAAATGAATTAACCCCCCATCTTGTGTTTCCTACAAAAACCAACATTTGGTTTCAAATTTTTTTATTAAATTAACTATTTATCAAAATTTTGAATCTGTTTAAAATATATTTCAACTGTGATTTGAGTTTTGTTTTAAAGGAATTTAAATTTCTGTTATTTCTAAATTTATATCTCTTTAAAAGCTTATTTCTTTATCATGGATAATATATTAGAAGGTTTTGCTACCAACAGACCTCCATTCTTTAATGGAACAAATTAATCACAATAGAAAATTAAAATGAAAATGCACTTTGAAAATATGGGTTTTGAGATTTGAGCTTCCGTTGTAGATGAATATGAGATCCATAATACTACTATAAAGACTTGGTATGACCCAAATACAGCTTATTATAATAATAATTTCAATTCCATGAATGGATTATACTATTCTTTAGGATATGAAGAGTTTAACAGAATTTCTGTATGTAAAATAACACATGAAATTGGGGATACATTATCTATTTCACATTAAGGAACCTATAGTGATAAGTAAATGAGACTTAACACATATATTATTAAATATTATCACCTTAAAATGAATCATTATGATCCTATTTCTAACATTTATCTTAGGTTGAATGAAATTGTGAAGACAATAATCTCACTGGAAAGTGATGTTACATCCAAGGAACAAATCATGAGAATAATCATATTCCTATGAGATAGGTGGAGAGAAACATATTTATCAATCAAAGAATCTTGTGATATTAGAATGTTATAATTAAAGGTACTTATAAGAATTTTGATGATGTATGAGAAGAATTAAAAGTCAACAAGGAATAGGAAGAATAACCGAAGAGAAAGTCAGTGTCCTTCAAAACCTTTACTTCGAAAACTAAATAATAATAAAGGATACAACCTCATTCCAAAATTACATGTGATAAAGACTCACCATCTGATAGTGATATAGAAAATGTTCAATTAACTAGATGATTTAAGAGGTTTTATAAAAAGAAAAAAAATTCAGACATCCCAACTTCAAAGAAAGATTTGGTCACAAGGGAAACTGGAATAAAGATAGGAAAATAATTGAAAAATATGTTCAAATAGTCTATTATGAATGCAATGGAAAAGGAAATGTAATTCATTATTTTCCGAAGAAAAAATATAATAAGAGGTGTGAGGACAATGATATAAAGTATAAAAAAGAAATGAAAGCATATTAGAGTGATACAAAGGATATCTAAATTTACTCATAGTATTGACATGATGAAATGGATAACAAATCCAATATATGTTTTTATGGAAAACACATATGTGGTAATCCTTGAGTCTCCTGTTCAAAATTCCTATTATTATGTATATGAAAGTGATTCTGAAATTATAAAAAATGAGAAATGATTGAATAATTCCAAATTCTATAAGACACTTGTAATGAGATAGATATAACTATAAATATTTAAGGAAAAAATATTCCTTGACTACTACTATTAAATCTTATCTTTCTCTAGAGAAAGAGAAAAATGTTCAATTACATAAATAGAACCATGAACATAAGTTATCTAATGAGAATTTGAAAAAGGTCCAAGAAAAAATTATCAGTGGAAAAAATAAAAATATACATATTATTTGTAAAAATTTCAAAAATATACACTACTGGTAGTGGATGCCAACCTAGGAAAAGAAATCTCACCAAAAATAATTTTGTAACTAAATATGAAAAATCGATTTTTCTACCTAAAAATGAAAATTTGGTGGCTAGTTCCAGTTTTGGAATGTCTTTTACTACCTCTAGATTTTTTGGAACAAATAGATTATATTATTAAAATATGTTACATAATTATTATAGGAAACCCATGAATCATATGTCAGTTCCTAAAGTACTGGCTACTAATGTTACTGGAACCGAACAATTCAAGGTACAAAAATATGTTTTTTTGTGAATATTTTGTATGAAATATATTTGAAGATATCCATCAAAGGATTATGCTATATTTATATATGATGTTCAAGAAACATAATAGGATATTACTCATGCTTTAATATTTTAATAAATATTAACCTTGGGTATGTGACATTTAGTGTAAATGAAAAAGGGAAAAAATTGGCCTCTTCCAGATTGGTAACTCTGCCTCATTTTTAATTTCTAAAAAAAATTATTGAGGGATTAAAAGATAATCTTCTTAGTATCTTATAACTATGTGATGATGGTTTTAATGCAATATTTAAAAATTATGTTTGTAATTTTTTTAAATCTAAAGATGAATTACTATTTCTTTCACATAGAAATAAAAATGTATATACTGTTAACTTAGATTCATTAATTTCTTAAAATGTTTTAGGCTTGAGTTTTTTCATAAATAATCATGGCTTTGGCATATGAGATTAGGAAACTGCAATATACAATACCTTATAATGCATAATATAAAATTATTAGTTAGGGACCTACCCAAACATGAGTTTCCAAATGACAAAGTCCATAATCCTTGTCAAAAGTGTAAGCAACAAAAAATATCTTTTAGAATAAAGAAAGATGTTTCTACTTCTCAAATTCTTGAGTTAGTTCGCATGTATTTTTTTTGGACCATCTAGATTTTTTAGTTTAAATAGGAATCACTATGTTTATGTTCTTAAAGATGACTGTTTGAGTAATAACTGAACATAATTTTTGGCTCAAAAAAGTGAATCATGTAACTAGTTCCCCAATTATGCTCAATCTAAAGGGAACATAAGTTGTCTTATATTTAAATAATTAACAATTGATCATAGTCTTGAGTTTGAAAACCATGATATTGAATCATTTTTCTCACAAAATATCTACAGTCATAACTTCTATTCCCCCAGGAAACCTCAACAAAATTGAGTTGTAGAAAGAATAAATAGAACCTTATAATAAATTTTGTGAACTATGATTAGTGAGTATGACCTAATAATATACATTTAGGTATAATCAATCAATAAAACATGCTATTTAATCAGTAGATTCTTGATTAGAACTATCATTAAAATAAATCCCTATGATCTGTGTAACAATAGGAAACCCATGGTTAACTACATCAAAGTTCTCGGTTGAAAATTCTAAATTCATAAAACTAATGATAATCTGGAAAACATTTCCTCCAAGAGTGATTAATGAATTTGACAAGGTTATTCAATCTCCAATAAAGCCTATTGTGTTTTTAAAAAATAACCCAGATGTATGGAAGAATATATTTATTTCAAATATTATGAGATATATGTACATTAGCTGAATACAACTCTAGAAAATAGCAAGGTTGAAATGTCAATGCTGGACATCAATGCTAAATCTTATGACCATCATGTGAAGAAATATGTTAAAACTTCCAGTTTTATAAATTCACTATATTAAATTCATAATAAACATAAAGCTATTGAGGAACCTGAAATAACTGAACCATAGTTTTCTAGACTGGTTATAAATATTAAGAACTAAAATTTAGATGAAATAGTTGGGGGCTTAGATAGTGGAACACAGAATGAAGATTCTCATAGAAATCTTGTTGAACATCATGCCTTTATATAAAAACTTGAGCCTAAAAACAAAAATGATGCTATCAATGATGAATTTTGGGTGATTTCCATGTAAGAAGAGCTAAATCAGTTTAAAAAGAATAAATTTTAGAAAATTCTGTATACATCCAAATACATCTTGACCATAAGAACTTAATGGGTGTTTAGGAACAATGTAGATGAATCTGGTAACATAGATAAAAATAATGAAAGATTGGTTTCACATGGTTATATTCAAAAAGAAGGAATTGAATATGAGGAAACCATTCCACCAATAGCGAGACTAGAAGAAATTATAATCATGCTTTCCTATGAAACACATCTAGATTTCAAAAATTATAAAATGGATGTCAATAGTAAATTCCTAAATGGGTATATAGTTGAGGATGTTTTTTCTGAAATACCCCTCGGTTTTATAAATCCTCATTTTCCATATAATTTATTTAAATTGTAAAAATGATGATATATTTTAATGTAATCTCAAAGAGAACGGTATGAAAGGCTCAACAATTTTCTTATTTGTAAAGGTTTCAAGAAAGGTATCGCCGATCCTACTATTTTGATAAAAATAACTTACAATGATGTTATAGTAGTTAAAAATATGTAGATGATATTATTTTTTAATCATAAAAAAATTATTTATGTGTTTATTTTTCAAAGATGATGCAAAGTGAATTTGAAATGAGTTTAATGGGTGAACTCAAATTCTATTATGGATTTCAAATATTTTAAAATACTGAAGGTATTGTTTTCAATCATAGTAAATATACTAAGTATCATTTAAAAGATTTGGCATTTAAATCACTAAGTGTAGTGACACTCCAATGATTTACTCATGTATGATGATACATAATGATGATGGTAAATCTATTGAATAAACAACTTATAGAGGAATGATTGGAAGTTTACTCTACATAACAGCTAGTAGGACATATATTATGTATAGTGTATGCATGTGTGCACATTTTCAAGAAAACCCAAAATAATCTCATCCTCATGCTGTTAAAAGGATTTTCAAAAACCTCAAACATTATCCAAAACTAGGACGGGTATATCCTAGAGGATAACATTTTTATTTATTGTGTTATTCAGATGCTGATTTTGGTGGATATAAGTTAAATATAAAATGTACCTCTGGAACATGTCACGTTTTGGGAAATTCTATATTTTTATGGTGTAGTAAGAAACAAAATTATGTTTCCTTATTTACTACTGAAGCTGAATACGTAGCTACTAGAAGTTATTATGCGCATATTTTGTGGATGAAACACACATTACTAGATTATGGATATCAATTCAGATTAGTCCCTATAAATTGTGATAACACAAGTGCTATTAATATTTATAAGAATCTTGTTTTCAATTCTAGAAAAAACCACATTGATTTAAAGAATCACATTTTTATATAGCATTATCAAAAGGATAATATAACATTAGAGTTCATTGGACATAAAGATCATCATACTGACATGTTCACTAATACATTGAAAAATAAAAAAATGAACTACATTAGACAGGAGTTAGAGATGATCAATCTATAGGATGCTGTGTTGTTATAACATAGAAAATTTTAAGTGAAGTTTCCATACTGACACTGATAGTTGAAGCTAAAAATGTCATGTTGACCCCATGACACTGATAACTTTGTAACACCGACAAATTTTTCATACAGACACAAATTTTATACAATGTGGTCACATTTGTAATGCTGAAACTGATGATATGTCAAGCCGACACATTTTCCGTGCTGAAAGTGAAGCGTTGTAATTCCAACAGTATTAGTGTTATGAAAATTCTGTCATAATAACACCAATGAATCATTTTTCTTGTATTTTTTACATTTTTACAAACATGAAACTGTTTCATTGAGTTTTTTGAACCCAGTTCATGATTTCACAATTTTGTGATTTCAAAAGCCCAAAATGATTTAAATTTGTATCAATCCAGTCTACTCCTTTAACCCTAAACACTCTCAGTTGTTTCTCTATCTACCCATGTCGTTTCACCTTCCTAACCCTAGACTAAACTGTTGATTTAGTGCATGTGAAGCGAGCTCTTAATGGTGGAAATTCTTGTGCTTCTATGAAACAAAAATGTGAATCGAGCAAATATTCAGGACCTATAATTATGTCTCTCGAAAACCATGTTGTAACTCTAGAAAAAGAAGTTATTAAATAATGGATGTTGGAAATAAATTCTCTTTTTCTAAAGGTACTACATGATCAATGATGGATTAAGTGGTTCTTGGATAATGAAATACCCTTTTACCTGAAGCTGTTTCATGGATTTTACATGAATATAGAGTTCCTGTTAGTAAGAAGTGATATTTCTGGGATCAATTCCATAGTTAATGGGAAGATAATATCTTTATCTTCATGAAAATGGAATTAATGTGTTAAATTTCATCATGATGTTTTTTATTATTATCACGTTACCTCTCCACCAGAGAGTGATATGTTTTGTTTTGAGACAGCTCTAAATAAGCTTACAAATAATTATGATCACAGGTGACCCATTGCTATGAGTTATGTGGAGAATGTAGAATCTTGTTTAAATTTATTCAGCATTAGATCTGTCCTAGGAAAGGGGTGGTTTCCTCTCTAAAATGTCATGATGTCTACCAGGTTTATCTGCTATGAAAATGGATCTAGGTAAACTTGTTTAGATACCTTATTGTGCACTTGATTGAAATGATCAAACCATCCAGAAAAACAATTCTCTATTTTATCCATGAATTATCTCATCTATACTAAAAGATATATTATTTGTAAATGAAGGAGAATAAGTTGTTTGTTTGTGCATTGGGATATGACTCATTGATTAGATTTGTATGAGGATTAAAATCAACTGGAACCCATAGAAGAGACAATGGATTTGAGATAAAGATAAGATATATGATAAGTTTAATCTAGTGGAAAATCCAACAAGGCCAAAGAACATTGATAATCCTAGTATGGGAAAAAATGAAGAATATGTTTACTCTTCATAAGAATAAGAAGAGCATGTCACTCCAGTAAGAGATCTAGGGTCACCTATCGAGGATATGAGTGATCCTGACACCACTGAACAGCAGAAAGGTTTCTCCTTTAGACCTCCTAGTCTTCCACATTCCTTACCCTCTGATGAACCTACTCTTAAAGATAATCTGGATGAGGAGATATTAGTATCAGGTAGTGTGGAATAAGTATGTAGATCCAGTGCCTCTAAAGAAGAAGATGAAAGTGATTGTAAGGAAAGTGGGAGTGGTAGTGAAGAGGAAGAAGGTAAAGAATATGGTGATAAAAATGAAAATGGAGAGAATGTATCTAGAAATTATGCTGATTAATGTAGTGAAAGTGATGATGATGATCATAAGAATGGTCATGGTGAAGATCATGAAAGGGTCGAAGTTTTTTATCAGGATCGGTTAGAAGAAACTCCTAAAGTAGTTGTTGAAATAAGAAAAAATGATGAATTTTTTGTTGAATTGGAAGCTCAAAAATTCTTGTACCTCATTTAGTTTATGAAAATAATAATACATCATGATGAATATGATAAACCATGGAGGAGATCTCCTATTGAGAGGGATCCTCAAGAATTAGAAGTTCAAGATGGTGAAGATATTCAACTTGGAAGAGTGATGTTTGATACTCTCACTCCTATGGATGATGATGTAATGGTTGAATGGGAATGGAATCCATGGTATGTAGACCATGTATTAGATTATAAATATTCATATAATGATGTTTTTGTACCTATTTAAAGGGATTAAATGGATGAGACCCTTCCTAGTGTCTTTGTTACTAAAAATATTTTGAAATGATTAATAAAGATGTCTGTTAACCTATAAGTATATCTATTCAATCTCAGATGGTACATGAGATTAAAATAGCAAGAAGAGAAAACACTTAGTTGAGTGATGATTTACACTCTCATAAATAAATAGCAGAAATGATACAGTCTGGACAAGTGGTTTCTATTACTCGTCAGATAGTAGGTATAAGTGTGGATGATGTTGTTAATGTTACAAAGAAAGTGGTAGAGGAGATTTAACCCATCCTAATTACAACTACTAAGACAATTGTTTCAAGTACTAATTTTTTTGAAAAGAAACGAGTAACTTTTCACCTACAACAAATACCGTGACCTTAGAGTAAAAAGGTTTTTTGGAGGATGTTCTTAAAGCATTGATGACTCATACCTCATCTCCTACTGATATTCCTTCTATATCTACTCAGAATTCTATGACTCTACGCACTGAGATAGTCAGAACTGTTGTAAAGGAGGAACATAAAGCACTATTTGATGGCTCTAGTTTGGTAATTATGGAAATGATTGAGATTTATATAGATCATGTGCATGATATAGTCAGATTATATATCGAGGAAGAATCATCTTCTCTTGAAGATCTTACAAAGAGTATTAATTCATATTTCTCAATGAATTACACCAATCACCAGTTTACCAGTCACTTTAAGTATTTGGGAGAGAATTTGACTTTACCCCAAGCTGCAAAAGAATTCAAATAACTGGTCTTGTAATTTAACGGCTTCACTCCTATTTTGGAGAAATTTTTTGGAAAATAATGATGGATTTGAGAAAGTAATGACGTATGGTAATTATATTAAAAGGAATTTCACCAACCTATTAAATATATACCTTTATGTCCAAAGTTAAGCAATTGTAGTTCATGTTAATGCACCTCTTGGACTTCCTGGATTAGTGAATTCACCTCGAATGTCAATTGCAAATTCTTTGACTCAAATTCTCCCAGAGATCCTAGAACAAATTCAACCTCATGTGTTGTCACAAAACAAACCTAGACTTTTAACTAATGTTCTATAAGGATTGATCCTACCCCCTCTAAAGTTTTCTTCAAACCTTGAAGCTTATCATCCCCCACCTACTAGACCCACTATGGATCCCTCTGATAAAGGGAAGTAACCTATTCATCCTCAATCGTAGTTTGAATCCCTCTCTAATAGGGTGTTTTTTTGAATCTTGATATTTTTATTTGAATAATGCTAACACATTTTACTTTATTCATTAATGGAATTTTCTATTCTTTACAATCCTTTGTTTACCTTTTATATTCTACATTATGATAATTTTTATTTCTGTGACCCATGTTTTTCTTTTGATAATCCCAAAAGGGGGAGAAATAGTTTTTCATTATCATTCGTTAGGCATTATAATTATTTACATTTCCTTGGATATCACTCTTATATATGTAATGTTTCTCTTTCATACCATTACATTTTATTCTACCCTTGAACCTTCTCTATATTATAAACAGTCATACATAGTGGGAAATTAAAATTAGAATGATTTCATTCCAAATTAAAAGATTTTAATGGAAAATTCCCTAATTTGTGATCAACAAAAGGGTTATATTATTGTCTCATAGGATATTGTGGCCACCATCTCTAGTATTAATAGTTTTAATAATAAAAAATCATGTCTATTCTTATTAATCATGTCTAAACATTTAAATTATATTTAAATATGTGAAATTATGTTTATCTATAATCTCAAATAAATATTGTACATTTGGTTAATATTTATATTGTTAGATAGTCCACACAAAGATATTTTCAATGTATAACAGACTGACACTCACAGAAGAGATGAGATTCTGATAGTTCAACATAGCAATGGATCGATGACCTACTAATGAAAATGACAGGCTAAAAAATGACCAATTGATGAAAATAAGCTACCAACGAATGAACTACCGATGCAAATGAACTATTGACAGAAGATCTGCCGATGGAAATGACCTATAGTCTATTCAAATGTCCTACCATCAATTCAGATGTCCTACCTATAAAAATGAACTGTCAATAGATGACCTACCGATAAAAATACCTACCATCAGTTCAAATGACCCACCATTAGTTTAAATGACATACTGATGCATGGTAATACCAACACAAAGACACACTAACAGTCAAAACAATCATAGATGCAATGAGTCACCAAAATATGGAATGACTGATAGAATGACATACCAATGGGATGAGTAACCGATAGAAAAATATAGTGACTGAGGACTCATCGATATAATATTTAAAATTTCTTCTTTTTTAAATTATTTATAAGGGTCATATTTTGAGTGTTTTAGTGTGACTAATTAATTTATTGCCTTTTTGGATACATAATATATGAGGATGTCAAAAATAAAAGGTATTGTGTCTACATAAAACATGCACATTGTCTGGATAAAACATTATATATATATATATAAGGAAGAGTGATAAAATAAAGATATATATGAGATGACTCACGTGGACATACATATTCAAGAAGATACGAGCACCATACAGAAATAATAACGGAAGAAGAAGCCTTCATTATTTGTTGTTGTGAACCATAGATTTGATGAACATAAAAGTTCCATCATCTCAAAAGTATCCAAAAAACTGATGGAGAAGAACCTCTCACTCTCCTAGAAAACAGAACACAGTGCTCCATGAGACCTTGTTTTCAGTGTCTGTTTCTAGAAGAGGAATCGAGCTTCAACTCTGATACATCAGAGTCTAAAGAAAATTTGATTAACACTCAGATCATATTTAATCCCTTCCAAATATATTCTACTATATTGTGTACCATTTAACTAAACATTCGTGATGTGTGTGTCTGTACTAAAACAAGCACTTTCTCCTGCTCTAAACTGGAGGTTATTGGAAATCCTCAAACAATATTCTTTTTACTCATGTTCATACCATGATGAACTATGTAATACTTCATGTGTGACCTGATTGTTTTTTTCCCATGTAGAACTGTGGTAGTTGTCATGTGACCTGGATAGTCTTGTGTGCTATTGTTAACCCTGATCCTGGTTCTGGATCAAAGAATTATATATATATTTATATATATATATATATATATTTTATTATGGTAGTTGATAACCAAGTAGTGTGGAATAGGTCTCATTTTGAGACTGAACCACTTGTTTTTTTACGATGACTATTAATATTGTTTTTCTCTATTTTAACTCATAGTTAAAAAAATATTACTTTGATAGTTAGTATTTGTTAATAGTTATATCTATTTGTCCTGAATATAATAGTTTCAAAAGTTCTATCAATATCTTATATTTTTACAACTGATAATTAATCAATATTATGAGAAACAATTTCAACAATTATCATATTATAATTTTACGACCTTAGTTAACAGGCATGTTTTATTTTAATTTATTGGAAATTTTAAATGATTTTCTAAATAGAAATTTTTATAGGAACTCAATTCACCACCCTCTTGAGTTTCCTACTCTGACCAACAACCACCAATAGAGTTAAGGATTTATATGGATTTCCCTATTTTATATTTCTGAAAAATGCAAGCATGTGATTTTTTCAATGATATAATTATGGAGGTTTCAATGGTCACAAAATCATTCATGTTATGTTCACTATTTTTAAATGGCATCCAACATGTTTTCTTTGTTGAGTTGGAAACACACAATGGTTCCCTTATTTGATATGTTTTACCAAATTTTAATCTAAAGGTAGGTGGTCATTGGGAAATGACTCCCATGGAACATAATGAACCTCATTGGACCATTGGATTAGATTTTGAACTCATCACACCAATTTTTGGGGAATTATTGACCACTATAGAACTCTATAAATTAGTTATGTATTATTTTTTAATCCTTAATTCATTCCCAAGCATAACATGTTATTCCCTCATGCTAATAACCAATTATTATCATGAATGCAATTTAGAATCATATATATATATATGATGTTATTAATTGATGGAAGTATCTATATGTATCATAGGATCTCCATAAATGTTGCCATTTCATGAACAAATTAGATAATATTTTATTGATTATTATTATGATGTAGATTTTAATACACATAATGGGGAGCTCCAGATTTTATCACCATATAAGGAAATGGGAGCAATTTGGATGTCAGAATTGGGTCCATAAGATGGGATTCCTATATATCCTTCTGAAAGGAATAAAAAACCATGTAGTTTAGTTCCACCAGACAGGAATACTCATACCTTATTAGGTCATGTGTAAATCACAAAACATTTCCGTTTAACATCACATGGGAATTATATTATGGAAAAAGAGACATGCTAAATTTTTCCATGGAAAAACTGACAAGGATACCTAAGACCACAATCAAACCCAGGGTCTGTAATCCCTGTAATATAGGAATGTTCCACTATGGATGAACATATCTGTATACATACACATTTATAGTCCCATACCTATACATATACACACAGATATAAATATTCATTATTATGTGAATAAAATAACTTGAAACCAAATCACCAGTCATTCATTGGATTTGTAATCCTGATCGCATAGACATCATGTGCAAGGGAATTGATCATGAAATTTACCCACTCAAGTCGTGTATCATTATGTCGATCTTTGGGTCCTTAATACCATTTAAATGTTACCGCTTCGTCGAATTCCAGAATTATATCTCTGGGAAAGCTACGTCACCACATGGGGATACTCGTCCTACAATTGGGTTCACCCGTACTCTACTCAATCACTTGAACAAGGATATAATATACCAATGGACAATCATATGTATAAGGATACTGTATACTGATATTCAATCCTGTAATGAAGGATATCATATACAGACAGTCAATCCTTTAATGAATGATTCATGGGAGTATGTTCGGATATCCTGCAAAAGGTAACTGAGTCAGTCGCCATGCTGACAAGGCCTATAAATCTAGTAGAATTTCTGACCATTAGGGATTAGTCTATAGGTGGTCATGAAATTTGTAACTCATATAATCCCTATGGGACATACCCTTAGGTGATCTGTGAATAGGGAACTCATCGGTGATACAACATGTTACACCCCTCGAGTCTTGTAACTGACACTGAAGAGTGTAATCATTCCGATCAAAGGATGAGCAGATTATAATCATACCCACCACACACAAGTGCTTAATATACCATGATAATTGGGTATTCATGCTCTTATAAAGAGAGAACACCCTGGTGAGTCATCATGTGACACCCCTCATGTCTCGTAGCAGATGCATAAGAGTGTAATCATTCCTATCAAAGGATGAGGAGATCGTAATCGTCACCACCACATAAGAGTAATACACTACCATCAGTCTTTGGTTTCCATTACTATAAAAAAGGAGAGTTTAATCATCCTCATCATAAATTATCCATCTTTTGTGTCCATTCAAGGAATTCCTACTACAGGAATCCATGTATCACTCAAGGTTTGCAGTAAGGCTCAACAACCATATACCAGGAAGCACCTTTGGTCTTACACAATATATATATATATATCACAAAATATACATAAATACATATAGTCCTTAGATCCAATTCCTACATATTAATTATAGGTATCACTAAAATCATATCAATTACATGGCTCAGAATACAGATCTTAGGAAATCACATTTGAGAATCCCAAAGCAATACAGATCCTAGGGATGGATATATGAGAATCCAAATAAAAGAGAAGATGCCTCGTGTTAGGATCAACATCAACCAACCAGGAAGAACCTCTGTTAAACAATTCTCCATCATGAAAACCATGTCAGATATAAACAAATGGGTGAGGGTGGAATGAATTCCTATCCCAACACCCTAGACACAACCGCATGGTCTTACTTGTTCAGTATAGGTTCTAGGTGACACCCAGACACCATCTATTCCTAAACCCTCCCAAAAAACTCAAGGTCGATCAAGAAATGTTCCCATGATGGGTCCCTTAAGTTAAAATCTAAGATGAATCATATTTGGGATCCTCCAAGTAAACACATAGGTATGTTGTCCAACAAGTGTATCCCTATATAATCAAGTATGTAAAGGCATCACTCAGGGGATCCTTAGAAGAAACAGGTCTCATAGACTCATATACCATAAGGGTACATATCACTAGGGGAATTTCTTCAAAAGAATAGATCATGGGAGATATCATATAACTCATCTCAAATCAAAGGTCTTAACTAGGTTGGTCCAAACACCCAACCTATCATTTACGTTATTGTCTCTCTCTCAGAAAACAACTTGAACGATAACTGGATAAATAACCTCTACATTTAGATAGTATCCCCAAAACACCCACGAGGATTCCTCAAAATTATCCATGAGTTTCACCATAATGATCTACGCATAAAATAACTCATAATGGACTACTTTCCGGTCCAATTCTGACGCCGAGAGGAAAATACACGAAAAACCCTCAAAGGGTTGGAAAAAGGGTAGTACACAGCGTGTAGAATTGGTACACAATGTGTACTCCCATCATGCCACATGAGTGTGTGACCTCTACAGCCTAGGCATCTAAATTCCCGGGGTACATAGTGTGTATGGATGGTACATAGCATGTAACTGACGTGGGTTTCTTGCCCATGTCCATTAATTGACCTGGTTGGATACTTGAAAAGGACATTTACTTTTACTCGACATACGACCCTAGATGGGGTCTGTTCATGATCTCCTACATGGAAATGCACCCTTACATGGGTATACATTCCTATGTACTTGCCTACATGGTCGAGTATCAGTACATGGATTACACTCTTATTTACATGGAGTATAGTCCAAATAATTCATCTTCCCCAAACATAAAGAACACACCTTGTCTCCCCCTGAACCACAGGCCGTGTAAATTGTGATTCCCAGTGGGAAATCCCTCGAATCACTCAGAACCCATGTTTTCTCCCCCAAATCAAAATATCATGACTATAGGGGCCATTAACAATAATTATAGGTCTATAACAACTTGATACAACACAATAAAGGTAAGTTGGAGTGAATATTAAAAATGGTCGGCCTTTAGGCGGAAACCGCTGAAGTATGTGTTGATTTCTCTATCCATGGATGCTGCATAACGAACCAGTGCATCAAGGGAATCATAGAGGAAACTCATATCCATTCCCTCCATCTCTTTAAACCTTTACGTTTTAACACATAGGTCGTGATTTAGGAGGATTTTCACAAGATGTGTGGGCGAGATGGAGTAAAAAATATGATATAAAGGAAAATAAAGAAATGAAATATAAAATAAATGAAGAAAAAAGTCTATGGGTTGTCCCTCGTGCCTGACACAATTTTATAACATTCCTAGGCTAAACACCATATTACAGACCCAAAAGTGGAGACATAATCTCAATTTGACAGTCTGTTTAATATTTACAGCCCAACGTACATGTGTGAATAAATTAATATTTAAATTTAAATTTATTAAATATTAATTATTCCAGCAAAATTTGAATAGATCAGATCTCCACCAAACTCATGTCCTATGGTAATCACCCTATTTCAATTGTGTTTTTGGTCAACATGTTCCTTTGGAAGTGTTTTTATAATACAATATCGTCCACTAGAGCATTCAGATGGCTCTTTATGAATCCATGTACTGAAATATATGTAGAAATATAATGTAAAAGGATGAATTTGGATAAATAATTATATTTTAACCTAATAATGATGATGAAATGACATAGAATGTTATAAATATTCAACAACACATATGGGTAGCAAAAATAGGGAAGAAAAGTTATACTGACACTTGACGGTGTGATAAAAAAGTTAATTTGGTGAAAAGGTGTATCTAATAAATTATCCATAGAAGAATATAATTGGATTTTGAAATATGATAAAACTATGAAATAGGTATATTTTCCAAATTGAAATTATTTATCGTACTATGACCATATCATATCCCTTGTTTCTTCGACTAAACCTCTCTCAGGTTCATGATGTGTTCCATGTATCAATCCTAAGGAACTATATACCGGATCCAAAACTTGTAGTGAACTCATCTGTCATATCACATGAGTATATTGTCCCTTATGAATAATAACTAGTAAATATTCTGGATCAAATAGATAACATTCTACAAAACATGTTCGCTAACCATGTGAATGTTTTTATGTCAAACTACATGATGGAGGACTCTATGTGGGAACCATAGGATTTAATGAGTTAGATGTATCCTATGTTTTTTTAAAAAATAAATGAAACATAGAGGGATAAAATCATTTTAATGAAGGAATAACATCACACCCCATGACTTTATGAAATAAAAAAATTTATATAAATTTATTTACAATGATAGATTATGTTATACACAACAATAATTTTTTACAATCAATTATATAATGTTTATATTATTATTTAAAAAAATTTATAAACTAGGAATTAAACATGGTATTATGGATATTAATAACTACCTATGAAATATTATTTACAACGGTTTTATAAAATTAAATCTTGTTGATTAGAAATAACTATTTTTTAAAAATATCTTTAAATGTTTCTAAAATAAAAATCTCGCAAAAAAATGCTTCTCCTTATTTTTGTGAGAAAATAAAAATATTTGGTTTCAATTTTAGTAAAATGGTTTATCAATGTAAACTTTATTTTTGAAATATACTTATAAAATTTATATTTATATTAATTTATGATAATTTTTTGAAAATATTACATTTATTCATGAATAGTAAAAGATAATTATTTTTTAAAATCTGTAATTTAATTTATAGAATTTAGAAGAAATTTTTTTGTTATTATTGTTTATTTTTATGATAAAATTATGGTTATAAAATTAATTCCATTCCACGGAATATAGTATAGAGAAATTTTTATGAACCATATTTCCTTTTTACAAGATATTATATGATGAATATTTTTTGATCTCATTGCAAACAAATGTTTGGATTTTGTGATCGATGGGACCTATATCTCCCTACCATTATTTGGGAAATGATTAATGTTATATAATATTATTATGTAAATGGGAGGTTATACCATTCTTGAAAATTATGTTACATTGGTGGTTTTCTGGATCCCTAAAAAAGGAACTTGGGAGGTTATACCAAGCCTAATGTGGGTATAAGGAATGATAGGAGAAGACTAAATATTTATGAATGTCTTGGTTTGTATCCTTGGCATAGAGTCTTATATGATAATATGTATACCAAAAATATATTTCTTATCCCAATGTTATATTTTCATAAAAAGTTAAATTATGATTAATGTCTTATGAATTTCTCATATTTATATCAGGACTCAAGTGTATGATCTACGATACGAATGGTATTGTTTTCAAATGTAACTCATAGGTTCTCATACCTATATTCTCATGTTATATTGATATCTCCATTTATTAACCTTACTTAGTAATTCATCTCACACATTATTATTTTTCATTTCCCCATTTTATGAATAATGTTATTATATATGATAAGTATAATAAAGTTTCTATTTCTATATTTCTAAGTGAGAGATGGTGTTATTGACTTATAAACCTATTTTTTATGTTTCTGGGCTTCCAAACACAATACAACGATATGATCCTTGAGTGTGTTGTTAGATAACGAAATAAATATCCATATATTAGGATATAATATTTGTTTATGAAATCATGGATATCTATATCAAATATAGAGTATATATAATGTCATGCTAGACATGTAATTTCTAGTTAATACTTATATAAATTTTTGACTTACTTTTTTCTCAAACTCAAGAAATTTCTCTCAATAAGAAATCATTGTTAGAGAGGTATTTTTTTCAATTATATTTCTTTAAAAATTTCCATTCCATTCTTACTCATTCCATCTTATAGATTTTATTGAATCAATAACCACCGCTAATTTTTATTCACTATGAGATAGTATAAATCTATGACTACCTTCAATCGTTTATTACCTCCCAAATAAAGAGTTATCATATCAAATGAACCTATAAATTTATGATAAATAAATATTTTTTCCCATTCAATGATGGAGGATATAAATGTGTGATTTATTATAAAAATTTTACACCGCATTGTGGACTGGTCCATTATTCTATATTTTCAGGTATATTGGTCATAACAATAGTTAACTATTCCAATACAGTTATAATTTGTTTGTATCCTTATATATCCCCTTAATATTAAACATGAGGGAAATACCTATATAAATTACTTGCTTTGATACGATTTACATTCCTTAAATTATGTACTAAATATACAAAATGTAATATACTTTTTTAAATTATAATAATATGAATAAAAATGAACAAATTCAAACTACTGAAACAATATTCATAAAATAAAAAAATTATGAAAATATAATCATTGAAACATAAACATGGTTTATTTGGGAATATTCTAAAATCCTTTCTTTTCAAATCCATCATATTATTTTGTTAAAAAATGTATATTAGCCCGATAATATCCTCTAGGAGAGTTAAAATTGGAACCTAAAAAGGAACACTTACCATTCACTAGAATGATGGATAGATACACACAAACTAAATCATTTTGGTGTTATTAAACCTATATTTATCTAATAAATAAACAATTTCCACTAGTATTATCTATAGATGGATTAATTTATAGGAAAATATTATGAAATCTACCTTACTAAAATTGTTGGGAGAAAACCCATCATGAAAACATTGAATCATATTTGGTTTAATTGTGTTTGATGAAAAAGCAGGTTTCCATGATAAGTTGTGAATTTACAGTGATATTGTAAACATGATATGTCGAGAATGATCCCAGAAAACGGAATGGATTCTCTAGAGGTGGTACAAAAAGATCAAATAGAAGGTGGTGGTGTTTCACAGTGTTTTCCATTTTTTTGGGTCCAAAATTGGAGTATGAAGAAAATTTGTTTTTCGAAATAGATGTTGAATGCAATATTGAATGTGGTTTTGAAATTTTCATGCATGAAATGATTTTTGATCACCACATCAAAATATGGAAGTAGAAAAAGTTGTGAAAAAGATTTCAATTTTCATGAAAGATGAATTTTCAATAATAAGACTTATGCATCCAATGCGACGCCAAATTGGGTTTTCAATTCTCGGGGAAATTTTGCGTACAAGGAAGATAGTGGAATAGAATCTGGCACACAAGGTCAGAAATTCCTATAAATAAGTTGTTAACCACTCATTTTATTAAATTGAACCTTAGTGGAATCAAGGTTTCTGAATCACATAAGAATCACATGGAAATTAATTTTCCCATAATAAGGGTGTTTCATGTAATAAGGAAGTTTAACTCAAGTTTTTTTCCATAAATAGCATAAATGTTGCATTAATGGAAATAAAGCTTCATGGATGACACCCAACAGTTATGATAAGGACTGATGTTTCATAGTTAAACTATGGTAAAGAGGTATTCATCGGTGTATTGATGTTGGACTTCAATAGAGAACATACATGTATTATAGGATGAATTCATTAGTGATAATGAAGGGTCCTACAAATCTATAAACTATGAGTAGATCCCATCCATGAGTAGTGATCAAAAAAAGATGAATAAAATGATCCTTTCCTCATGTATTGATCTAGAGAAAGAAACATAGTGAGTGACCCTTGAGATAGTAGTGAGCAAAACCTGACCCTTGTAATGTAAGTTAGCATGTGCATAGATGTTATCTAGACTGAAACTTTTACATTGGCATTGAGATTTATTGGATTTGGTAAATTGGAACATCATCATTGTATGATCCACAGGTGTATCCTAGTGAGGGTGAACCAAGTATGATTTTTGTTTCATGTTCATGATTTAAATTCTATTCATAAATTGCTATGAGAATAAGAGATAATAGTGTTTAGTTTAATAACGAAACTAGATCCAAAGGTTAATTATTTTCAACTGTCATACCCTGATTCAACCCCCCTCTTATAGTAATTAACCTAATTGGGATTAAATAATCATTATTATTATTTTCAATACACTGAGTAATTTTCAAAGTCAGTCATATGATTATATTACATAATCTTGGATTTTAAAAATCTTATTCCCAAGGATTAATCTAATCTCCCATTGATTCCAACTATAAATACCCATGTCCTAGTTTCCTAGAATATGTGTTAAATTTATTAAATTGTACCAAGATATAAGGTATAACGATATAATGGGCCAAATAGTTTAGTAGTCATGGAACACTGTTTACATAACTGAACTTAACATTATAATTGAAGTCATATAATATACCTTAGTATTTCTTTGAAAACCATATTACCTATACTTTATCAACTCATACCAATCATAAAACACTTCCTGGAATCTCGGATAATGGATATACAAGAAATATATGATGTTAAATTCTCCCAAATGAAATGAATAAATTGTTTATAAATAAGTAATAAATAATATTTTAAAAAATAATTTATGATCAAATAACTGCATATTGATAATCACATGTTCTAGAAACATATCTCAGTTTTTCACTATCAAAATAATAACATTGAAATACATAATTGATTTCAAATTGACGAAATAATAAATTCATCTCTTATTTTTTTGTAACCAAGGGAATAAACCATGGGAAGGTTTGCAGTTCTGATTACATTATCTTATTGAGTACAAAACCATGTCTTGGAAATTAATAATGAACAATCCTTTATTTTTTTATATAAAACCAAAAAAACTCCTAGTATTATTCACAAACAACTAATGTATCATGTAATTACTCTTATTTTCCTTATCTAGGGTCATTCCAAGGATCCCCTATGCTTATAATAATCTCCGCTAAACCATTTAGATTTACCCTCTCAAGGTAAGGGAACATCTCATTCTCCTCTTCATTCAAGAACCTCAGTTATGTTATAGATACTTTAACCATTTTCTCATGTTTAGAGATGTTATCACATATACCTCAGACACCACTTATGATATCTATGAGAAAAGAGTCCCCTTTCCCACTCACTAATTCCTCCTATGAACTTTTATGTACATCTATTACGGTGGATAAACTATCCATTGATTTTCCATTCCAAGAATTTGAGTAGTGGATACTCATACCCAATTCCACTCTAGGTTATTAACTATGATGTAACGATAGTAATTTTTTTGGGTACTAATATATATTTTACCCACACTCTGTATTCACTGAAAAAAATTTGGTGAAAAATTTCTTTATGTTTAATGATCTATGTGGCCCACCTGAGCATGTACATATTATGATAGGGTTCCCAAATAGCACTCTAATTCCTTGGGTAATGTTTCAAAATGATAAGACTTCATGTGTGTGATTAGGGAGTAAACATAATCTTTTACTGAACTAATTCCTCCTTGTGATATTTTCTCGGAAGTAAACTTTGACTTATTTTTAGAACATGATTTATGTTTCCTCCATGATAGCTTGTTGAATTTATACAACATTGTAATATTATTCACGTTATTCAATATTATGATTATGACCCTAACTAGTTTTACTTGATATGACACCTGTATCATAGGTACTTCATTCCAATATGATATTCTTTGTTCACTCCATTATGATACATATATATCGAACTCCTTTCTTATGCATTTCACCAGGTTATCCAAATATGTTTTATAAGAACTATGGAATTTTAGGATCATGTTAAGGAAGATTTAAATAATGTAATTATTTTTTATTTATATCTATTATGTTAGGTAGAAAATATATAAAAGACACTTGGATTAATGAATATTATTTATTGTATTATACTCACCGTAATTTAAAATATAATGAATTATGTTGTATTAAAATATGGGTTAACATAGTTTGTATTAGAGGAAAGTATAGTTGTTTTGGGGATTAGGATTCTAACACTATAGTAAAATACTTATGGATAAGACTTACCATGGGATGAAATCCCCAATTTTTTGTTTTGTATAATGAAATTAGATTGTATGAAAATACATCTCTTTCTAGATACTATAAGTGGATTTGATTTTGGTATTGATGTTCGCAGGGGTAATGACCCTGAAGAGGACATATTGAGCTTGACTAGATTGTTACCCAGTGCATGGAAACAAGCCTTACAAGAAACCTGGTTTGACAGTCTCAAAGGATATGTGTTGAAAAATTCAAAATCTCAATGTTAATTTTTATTAGGGGGTAAAATTACCATATGATTTTATTTTAGTTTATAGATCATTATAATATATATTGAATAATATAAATTCAAAGTTCAACATATATATAAGATATCTAATTAATTTTTATGGTTTCAATTTTCTTAGTTTAATTTTTTGTAAATTTCCATCCGAATCACTAGTAGAAATAGTCTCTTCAATGTCTGTTATATGATTTCATTATTTTATAAAATGATGAAAATTGTATCAATGATACGTTTTTGGAGTCAGTTTTATCATAAACCAATGCCAAAATATATTTATATAGAGTTTTGGAATTAGTTCTTGTAAAAACCAATTCCAAAAAATCCAGCATTTCGATTTATGGTATCAGTGTATATATGTTTCCGGCGCTTTCGCCGGGGCGCGCGCATCCGTCCGTGAGGACGCGCTGCTTGTTGCCCCGCATTCCCGCTTTCCAAAGGCGGGCGGCATTCGTTCCTTGTTCAGGTACGTTTGCTCCTTGATCGAAACGAGATGATGGGATGTCGGTTCTTCCTTCCGTGGATTCCTCCTCGGAACTCGTCACCTTGTTCGGGTCTCCCTCATAGATTTAATACGTTTTTCGTGAATCTCAATCCCGGTGCCATATCGTCATGGACGCCGGTTAATTACACTACTTCTGTCAAGACTTTCCATAGGGTCTTGACATGGTAGCGACCTTCGGTCGGAGTAGACGACAACATCAGGCGTGTCGGGGCATCTCTGGGTGCGTGGACATAGGGGAACCTGTATTCTTCCTCATAAGAGGGCATCTCAAGGGTGCATAACCCGAGGCGTGCATATGAGGTTTTCCTCAGCTACCTGAATTTAACACAGGGTATTCCGTGAGTTTAACGTCTTAAGGAGATGGTTACGCCAAAGGCGTGTCATCCGAGGTTTTCTTCAGGCATCTCATGTTTATCACGAGGTAGGCCGCGAGTTTAACGTGTTGCGGAGACGGAATGAGGGTGATCAGAACGTCCCATAGAGACGGATCGGATTGGTATATTCCGAGGAGAGAACACCTGGAAGATGGATGGATCAGAATGCCCAATGAGGACGGATCTGAGGTGGTACACTCCCTAGAGGGGATATGTCACACCGTAATGGCTGATCTGAACACCACTGGGTGAGGATCAGGGGAAGTGCACCCCAGGATGGGATACACCATGGATTACCATTGGTTGGGATTGAACCTCTTGGAGGTTTCCTATGTACCCTATGTAGAGGACAGGGATCAAAACCCACGTAGTTCGAAGGGGTGATGAATCGGGGTGTACACAGAGGACAACTACCCGGAGATATGTTGGGGCTTACGAATGGAAAGCGGCCCATACGCCGCTAGGAGCATCGAGGAGGTGGATGGCACGATCCCACCGGGATGTGGCGGCCCGGGTGAGAATCAAGATGGTTGATGGATGGATGAATGAAGTGGATGGGGAGTGAAATGGTACCATCGCAAGGGCGATGGTGAAGTTGGGCTTGAGCCTTGAAGAGGCTTCCTATGTATCCCCGTGGCAGGGAATCAAAGTCCGCGTAGTTCGGGATGGTCACAACGGCTTGCCGTCGGACGTGAATTGGGTGTACAATTTAATGTCATGCGGGACAAAAGGAGGCATGCAGTTTAACGTCATGCTAGACGAGGGAGAAAATCGACGTGAATGGACGACCGAGCAATGTGGCTTGATCCCCATGGAGGATTCCTACGTACCATGCCTTCACATGGATTAAAGACCTCGTAGTTCAGGTGGGAAAGGGTCGCAACAACTTACCATTGGACCAGAATGCAGTTTAACGTCATGCTGGACTGGGGTGAGACCCGACGTGAAAGACGGGTGGGCTTGAACCTTATAGAGGCTTCCTACGTACCATTCCTTGACATGGATCAAAGACCTCATAGTTCAAGAGATGGGTTGAAACGGCTTACCGCTGCATCGGGATGTCAACGGCTTACCGCTGAAAGGGAGTGGCAACGGTGAATGGGGCTTACGCAAGGAAGCTGCCCAGGTGTCACTATGGAGCGGCACTGGTGAATGGGGCTTACGCTAGGAAGCGGCCTGTGTGCCGCTATGGAGCGGCACTGGTGAATGGGGCTTACGCTAGGAAGCTGCCCGGGTGCCGCTATAGAGCGGCACTGGTGAATGGGGCTTACGCTACGAAGCTGCCCGGGTGCCGCTATGGAGCGACAATGGTGAATGGGGCTTACGCTAGGAAGCTGCCCGGGTGCCGCTAAGGAGCGGCACTGGTGAATGGGGCTTACGCTATGAAGCTGCCCGGGTGCCGCTATGGAGCGGCACTGGTGAATGGGGATTACGCAAGGAAGCTGCCCGGGTGCCGCTATAGAGTGACAATGGTGAATGGGGCTTACGCTAGGAAGCTGCCCGGGTGCCGCTATGGAGAGACAATGGTGAATAAGGCTTACGCTAGGAAGCTGCCCGGGTGCCGCTATGGAGCAACAATGGTGAATGGGGCTTACGTTAGGAAGCTGCCCGGGTGCCGCTATGGAGCGGCACTGGTGAATGGGGATTACGCTAGGATACTGCCCGGGTGCCGCTATAGAGCGACAACGGTGGATGGGGCTTCCGCTAGGAAGCTGCCCGGGTGCCGCTATGGAGTGGCACTGGTGAATGGCGCTTACGCTAGGAAGCTGCCCAGGTGCCGCTATGGAGCGGCACTGGTGAATGGGGCTACGCTAGGAAGCTACCCGGGTGCCGCTATGGAGCGACAATGGTGAATGGGGCTTAAGCTAGGAAGCTGCCCGGGTGCCGCTATGGAGCGACAATGGTGAATGGGGCTTAGGCTTGGAAGCTGCACGAGTGCTGCTATGGAGCGACAATGGTGAATGGGGCTTACGCTAGGAAGCTGCCCGGGTGCCGCTATGGAGCGACAATGATGAATGAGTCTTACGCTAGGAAGCTGCCCGGGTGCCGCTAAGGAGCGGCACTGGTGAATGGGGCTTACGCTAGGAAGCTGTCCGGGTGCCACTATGGAGCGGCAATGGTGAATGGGGCTTACGCTAGGAAGCTGCCCGGGTGCCGCTATGGAGCGACACTGGTGAATGGGGCTTACGCTAGGAAGCTTCCCGTAATGTCTTCCTCATGTCTGGCCAGGAGGGCATCCCATCTCACTGGTGGGTTGAGGTATGTACCTATGCGCAAGTGCACAAGCGGGATAACGCCAAGGGCATTGGAATCAGCTCAAACAAAGGGACATGAAAATTGTGAATCACATGCCCGGCATTCGGAATGCGATGAGAGTGGCATGGCGATAGAGGATAACTGCTGACCATGTTCGCAACACAGCACCCTATCGCGTTAGCCTAAAATGGGGACAAACAAATGAGGGGTCGACTGCTGACCGTATTAGAAACACAGGACCTCAAAGTGTCACCCGAAGCCTTTTGGGGCATTGGCCCAGGACAGCAGGGGGACCATGGGTCTACCGTCCATACTGTTAGGGGGTCCCTTCAGACATTGGAAATGGATGCAGATCCAAATGAAGGACACGCAAAGCGTGGGGTGGAGTGCTGGAATGTTTGAACGGATTCCAACGCTCTTGAAACTATGCCACTGTAAACATGGGATTAAGCATCTTATGCTAGTAGCATAAGGCATCTCTTGTTTAGGGCAAGAGGCATCCTATCATTTGTTATATAGGGATAATTCTACAGTTTAGAGTCATGTAGGTAGGACTATTGGCATCTCATGCTAGGAGCATAAGGCATCTCTTGCTTGGAGCAAGGTGTATCCTATCATTTGTTAGATAGGGTGTACTACAATTTATAGTCATATAGAGAGGACTATTAGGCATCTTATGCTTGGATCATAAGGCATATCTTGCTTGGAGCAAGGGGCATCCTATGCGTGGATCATAGGGAGAATACAATAGTTTAGAGTCATGTAGGTAGGACTATTGGCGTCTCATGCTAGGAGCATAAGGAATCTCTCATATAGGGAGAGAGGCATCCTATGTTTGGAACATAAGGATTACTACAGTTTAGAGTCATGTAGAAAGGACTGTTGCCGTCTCATGCTTGGAGCATAAGGCATCTCTCATATAGGGCGAGAGGCATCCTATGTTTGGAACATAAGGATTACTACAGTTTATAGTCATGTAGATAGGACTATTAGAATCTCATACTTGGAGCATAAGGCATCTCTCGTATAGGGAAAGAGGCATCCTATGTTTGGAACATAGGGAGAATACTACAGTTTATAGTCCTGTAGGTAGGACTATTGGCATCTCATGCTAGGAGCATGAGTCATCTCTCGTTAGAAGCGAGAGTCATCCTATGTTTGGAACATAGGTATTACTACAGTTTAGAGTCATGTAGAAAGGACTATTAGCATCTCATGCTTGGAGCATAAGGCATCTCTCGTATAGGGAAAGAGGCATCCTATGTTTGGAACATAGGGAGAATACTACAGTTTGTAGTCTTGTATGTAGGACTATTGGCATCTTAGGCTAGGATCATGAGGCATCTCTCATTAGAAGCGAGAGGCATCCTATGTTTGGAACATAGGGATTACTACAGTTTAGAGTCATGTAGAAAGGACTATTAGCATCTCATGCTTGGAGCATAAGGCATCTCTTATTTGGGCCAAGAGGCATCCTATCCATTGTTAGATAGGGAGTACTATAGTTTATAGTCTTGTAGATAGGACTATTAGGAGGAAGGTTCCTAGAAATGGTTGGTGTTGGGACTTACGCAAGGGCGGCCCTTTCTGGTTCAACCTGGCATAGGAGCCAAGTGATTGGGTTTGGAGGAGTTGCATGAGGGATGGTTCGACTCAAGGTACTTGGGGAATTGATTATGAGAATCTCGACTCACGACATGGAATGAAACCAAGAGGATATGTCAACTGAAGGTGTTTCATGGTGTGTGGAGGAGTATCTCAAATCATGGTGTTCCACAGGTGGAAGGTGGGAGCGCATAAGGGCGCAATGGAAAATCCCGGCATCCCGGCCCGAAAAGTTCGCGGTGCGACTCTCCATTTTTCATGGGTGTTTGTGATGGTTGCGAAGGGACCGGCCCGGAGGGCCGGGACCGAAGCCTGACAGTGACCCCGAGCAGCGGTGCGGGGGCGCAGCCCCTGCGATATGGACCGGTGGGCGCGAAGGTGGGATCCTCGCGAAGGAGCTTCGTGGAGTAGCTTCGCGGAGCATGGCCTCGCAGAGCAATGGGCTCTCGCGGAGCAAAGGGGTCTCGCGGAGCAAATGGGTCTCACAGAGCTTAGTCTCGCGGAGCATCATCACGAAGCTTGGTCTCTCGCGAAGCTCAGTCTCGCGGAGCAGCATCGCGGAGCAGCATCGCAGAGCATAGGCTTGCGGATCCTCCGATCGCGGAGCAGCAACGCGAAGGAAGCTGCTCGCGGAGCATGGCTTCGCGGAGCCGCAATGCGGAGCTCCGCTCGGCCACCCAAGGGGCGAAGTGGCAGTGGCCGTCCTCTTCTGAGAAGGGGGGTGAGATGGGTATTTATAGGCAAGGGCGCCGCGAAGAAGAACTTCCGCGCCGACTCAGGAGCTTCGCGGCGCACTCGCGAATGTCAAATTCGTTCGCGGAGAGGTACCGCCTCTGGAGCTTCGCGACGGGCTCGCGAACGTCAAATGTGTTCGCGGAGAGTTACCGCTTCCGGAGCTTCGAAGGACCGCGATGCTCGGGTGCTTCGCATCGGTTCTTCGCGAGGGGTCTTCGCGGTGCATCGCGAACGTCAAACGGGTTCGCGGACCCTCTCGCCTCATTACTTCGGGGCGGCGCTCCCCGATCACGGAGGGGGCTTCACGAATGGGCTTCGCGAACCATATTTCCAGCCCAACTTCAAACGTCCATAACTCCTAATTCGTAGCTCTATTCGGGCCCTACGACCTAACAAATCGAAGCTTGCGAAATGGACTACAATCTTGGATCATGTATGGAAGCATTTGGAAAATTTTGGGGACGTGCTTTTCGGGGTCTACAATATAAAAAAATGATGACAGGAATTTAAAAATAATAATTTTTTGAATCATTTTTCCCAAAAATCGCTTCCCAAAATTCGAAAAATAAAAATTATATTCATTTTCATTTTATGTAAAAACCAATTACAAAATATTTTTAAAAAAAATGAGATAATGAAATCATAATGTTTTTGATCTTCAAAGGTTTGCTATCAAATCTTGACGACCCCAACGGCAACCCGATGAACCTCTATGACAATTATTGTTGTTTTTATTAGATTATTATCATCATTTAATGATTTGGGGTCTTGATTTTTCCTTCTATATCATTGTTTCATCATCCACCAAAGTATTTCTCTTCAGAATCCTTTTTCTGGTTGAACACCAACCATGGTTTTCTTTTATTTCATTATTCCTGTTTATTGTTCATTTCTACAAAAAAAATTGTTAGATCTTTAATTGTTTATTCTACCAATTAAATTTTCAGATCAAATATAGATTAAGGTCTCATTTTACCTACTAAACACAAAATTTTTTATGTTTTTTTTATTTTGTATTTCAATTATTAATCATTTAGTTTTATTTTTGAGTTATTGTTTCAATTATTTATATGTAGTTTATTTTTTATAAACGATTTTGTTAAAGTAATTTTATTCTGATAAATATTTTATTTGATGAAATTATCAAATGATTTTTAAGATATTATGAAATGAATATTGATTTATAGTGTCAAATATCATCAATATAATGTACATCACATGTAATGACTCCATATTTTTTACCCATTAAATTAATACAATCATTAATACCATTTGTGACACACAACACAAAATTAATTTAACAAATATGAAAAATGAACTAAAACATGTTAGATGATTGGAAATAATGAAATTATAATATCAATAAACAACATGTATATAATACGAAAATAAAAAAGTTAATATTTGTATATTTATAAGATATATAATTTATATTATGTAGTATTTTTTTAAAATAAAATATGGAAGAATTTTGTGTTATTGACCTTGATAAATTAAATTGTCCACATTTAAATTATTGATACAATATATGATTACTCCATATTTGTACTAATATATTTTAATTAATTAATTTCCATATTATATTGAATGAATAATATAAAATAATAAATATTAAAACGGTCATATTTCAATAAAAACTGTTTTACATTGAATATAATACATAATTTAAAAAATTTAATTGTATAAATTTAATAATCAAAAATAAATTTCAATTATTAATTTATAATTTCAATATTATAATAGTATTAAATTTTTTATTTTTCAAGAAATTTTATTCTCGTGTAAATAAGGATTAATATAATTTTTTTAAAAAAAATAGGATTTTGATAGCCACGGTGGTCTAAAGAGTTACCATGTGGCAACTGTACCCCCTATATTATAATTTTCATTTGTAAAACAAGTGATCGTTTATCATAAAGAAACATAAAAATTAGGGTGTGAAATTAAATAAACACCCCCATAATATAATATGATATAAGGAAAACATATATATAGTGACAAAATCAAGATTTTATACTAGGAATGTCACATTTATTTAAATAAATAAAAGGAAATAAATTAAACCCAAATAATAGATTAGTTTACATAGTCAATATTTTCTACATGTTATTTCTATTAGATCATCATGAAACACATCATAAAAAATAAATACCTTCAGTAGATTAGTTTTTATGTTATTTGATAATAATTGTTGATGTATTCGATACAATTAACAAAAAAAATTATTGAATGTGATTATGATTACAATTTATCTATTTATAGATATATATATACATATAAATATATGTTTTAATATATTCACCACCTATATTGTTATATTAGGAATTCAATGGATCATAAATGGATAAATTTATGAAGAACCACTAGTGAACATGACACAAGATTTGATGATTTATTCGATTGTTCTAAATGAAATATTCAAAACATAAATTTTATTTTCTTATCTTGTGAGAAGTGTTTGAATATGAGAAAGTTAAACACTTTAGATATAAAGGCTTATTTAATTTTTCACAGTTTTAGCCTTAATTATATATGTTAGATCGCGCATGGTAAATGATCTAAAAAATCAACATATAATGTTGATGTTAATATTCCTAATTTGACAAAGAATCATATTAATGTATTCATTCCATATTTAGGTATTGAAACCATTAAAAAATATCAATTGTTGAACAATTATATGTAGATTCTAAGAAATCATTATTCTAAAGTGGCAATAAATATAGAGTGTTAATAGTAGTTTTTAGATTTGTTAACTGGAAAGAATGGAATGGTTGGAGTGATAATATTTTCTCTAACACACTTGAGCTTTTAACATAGATACGTCAAAAAGGAAACATGTTTCCAAATTATAATTACGATGTGATGAAGTTATTTTTCCCCATGGGACTGGGGTACAAAAAGATATATCCCTGCCCCAATCATTGTTGGTAGTATAGGAAAGAATACTAATATTTATCAAACCCTTCAACATGTGGGAAACAATTCTATAAGATTTATATAAAAGTCAACTCAAATTCATTCTCAAGTATTGGCATCTAACCTCATGCAAAATAAATTTTGTATTCTTTCTAATAATTTCATCCCATAATCCCTTCATTTCCTTTAGATAATTCAAATGTGAGTCATTCTCTAGTACATGAATCATTGATCTTGGTAATGAAATTTGGATCATTTTAATAATTCATCTTTTTGTGTGTCTATATGAAAATTCAATTAATGAAAAAAGTTTATGATGACATTCATATGGGCACATATATGACGGTAAAATATGTCAACTTTCTGATTCACCATAGTTGAAGAAATTTGATAAAAAAGTATGATTTGGGATTTAATGTTAGAAAACTAAAAATGGGGTTTTGTAATGATTTAATGAATCAATATCAGACCTTATGTAGCCATCATAGTTTGCGGCATGTTTTGTAGCTAGTTTATAACATGACCACAACTATATGTATGAATAAAAAATAAATTATGATGAGTTAGATGATTTCAAGACCAAAACAACTAGGAAATGATATTTACGTTTGTCTTTCACCATTTATTGAGGATTTGAAACTATAATGAGTGAAATGTGTTAAATTTTTCAATGCATACAAGAAAGAGTATTTTATTATTCATGTAAATATAATGTTCACTATAAATTAATTTCCTACAAATGGAATCTTTACTACATATAGTTTTAAGAAACATAATACATGTCTAAGTTGTGATGAGGAGACATCATAAAAGAAATTGAATAATTGAAGAAGGAAAATATGCATGGTACATCGAAGATTTTTCCCAATTGATCATTCTCATCATAAAATAAAAAAATCATTTAATGGTATAAAAGAATTAATCTTCCCCCAAGATCATTATGTATTGAATAATTTTACGAAAAAGGTAAAAAATACTTATTCAATATTTGGATAGAAATGATTTTCTGGTCTTCAAATAAATATCTTGACGAAACCATATATCTTTTTCTAAGTCCCTTATTGGAGATTTTTATAGATAAAAGATAATATTGATGTTATTTATGATATGGAAATCATATTTGAAAGATTTATTGGATATTTTTTATACATAAAAGGAAATAAAAAATGGATTTCATACTATATTTGACTTGATATCAATGAAAATAAATTTAGTTTTAGCTAAACTATGAAAAGAAATAGAAAAGATTTACTTCCAGTATGTCGCACATAAAGAAAGATTAAGAAGACAATTTTTTGTTTGTGTCTTAATATTCTTCAAGTACCCAGTGGTTATTCTTAAAATGTGTAGAACATGGTTTTATTCAATTATTGAATATTAATATCTATGAAATCTCATGGTTTTCATGTATTGATGCAGTAAATTCTACCAATCATACTGCATGGTATGTTACAGATAGCATTCATAAAGTCTATCATCCGGTTATGTAATTTATTCAAATATTTTTCTATCAATGTTGTTGATCCATATTTTTAGATTTTTGTTGTATAAAAACACTTCGCTTATTCATTGTCAACTATAAATTTATTTCCCACCTACAGTTTTTGATATAATGGATCATCTGGTGATTCATTGGGTTTTTGAGATAAGAATATGTGGGATTTTTTTTGGTATGGATGTATTCTTTCTAAAAGATATATTAAAATTTTGAAGGGTTAAGTTAAAAATCCTTATCATCCATAGGCATCTATTTTTCAGAAATTTGAATCAGAAAACGTGATTGAGTTATATAATGATTATTTTTTTGAAGTTGAGTATATTGGTCTCTCTATGTCTCAATATACGAGAATTGATAGTGAAGATATAGGGATATGAGGTGTAAGGTAATGTTCGTTCCACATGATAAAGTGATGCAGACATATTTATACATAGTGAACAACACAGATGATGTTTCATCATATATATAATCACATATTATTGAACTAAATTTACAATATCCAAAAAGAAATGAAAGATGGTTATTTATTAAGAATAAAAAGACATGTGATTAATGGTTTAAATAGAATTTCATCATAGATATATCTTCCTCAGAAATGTTGAACAGATTTTTAGGGGGACTATCTCTTTGTGGGATAACATTGTTTGGTTTTGATATTAATGGGTACACATTTTAAACAAAAAAATATTGATGATCAGAGTATATTTCAATGTATTGGGGTAATGGTCGTTACTGAAGGACTGCATATTTTGAGTTCCAAATATAAAAACCCAATTTAGACATCGACAAATTTTTTTGGAGTTCATGAAGTCATGTGTGAAATTTATTATATTATATTTTTAGTCAATATTTTTATGTCTAATTGGGTTGCAAGTAACAGTGGTGTAAAAAATGATGAATATGGGAATAAACTAGTTGATTTGAAAATATTTAGTTGAAATGTGGAACCATTTTTCATGGAAACACATGAAAGACTAATATATTATGTCATTGATCCATTAAATGATTATTGGTATATCATTTTGCAAGGTGAAAGAATAAATTTGGATGATGAGGATGATGGTGATGATGATGTTATTGATTTATAGGATGCTTCTTCATTTATTACACAGTTTCTAGATAATATTGACTATAACTCAGACATAGTCAGTGGAGTAAAAAATGATCATGTTGATGGGATATAGGAAAACACTAAATATTCTCTCCCAATTAATCTTTTAATTATTTACAATATTTCATTTTTCAAATTATATGTATAAAAACTATATTATATAATAATGATTCTAAATTTAAATTTATAAATGTTTCTATGATTTTAGAAGTAATTTTTATATTTAAAAGTATATCTTATATGTTTTTTTGGTAAGGAATCATAACATCATTATTTATTTCTTTAACATACACATGTGTACTCTTTTTTACATAAATATCCGAGTTTTATTATTTTATAATTACTGAATTGGATAATAATACGCTAGTACACATTAATTTCATTATAGTTGCTAATTTCAATGATGGATACATATATAGAGGTAGAGTAACATGTATATAGGAATATGACTTTTTCATATTATTATATTTCCATGAATATAATTATTTAAATAAAAAAACGAATAATTTACAAAAAATAATTGTAGGACTACTGATGAGGGTTCAGAGGTTGATTTCATTACTTTTACTGTCATGAAATTGAGTTCCCGTGTTGGTTAACATGGAATTACACATTTACCAAAACTCTCTCTTTTTCATGTAGATGATCGAATTACATATAGCATTTGATGATAATAATAATGCAACATGACCAAATTCAATGCAGTTTATAAGCTATATCTCCATGAAGATCTGTTGCACGATTATCATTTTACATCCTAATTGGAAGGATATAAAAAAAATGTAAAAATGATCATCTTTGGGAGGTCGTGGAAGTATAATATATCAATTGATTTATTTTAACTTATATTTTGAGTATGATATATTTTAAATGACTTATTTTTTTCAATTAAACATGACATTTCATTTTTATGTAGAGAAAATAAATTAATAAAAGATTTCATAATTTGGGGGTGGTTTAGTGGAGAGATTTCAAAATTATGTTGATAAAAAATTATGTTTTTGGAAAGATAAAAATTGAATACTCATGACTTAAGTATGAGTTTATGGATGCAAATATATGGAAAAAAATTTCCAAGTGACATGATGAATAATTTATGGTATGATAATTATATTATATTTTAAAATTTACAATAATAGTACCAATTTACTTATTATTTTACTTTTTTTTATAACATGCATTCAGTAAATCTCATCAAGACATCTAATTGTAGAATGTATAGCCTCATACTTCATCATGTGGAGGTTATCATTTATTGGGGGAAAATATTGAAGAAATGCTTAATGAACTAAGAGATCAATCTGCTAGTATTTTTTATAAGGTCTAGTTCGATTCTCCATCTCCCCCACCAACTATGAATAATGTAAAAATTATTTACAATAAAAATTGAAAAGTATCTTATAGATAAAGATGAAAACGTAGATGAAAAATTAGTAAGTAAATATTATTTATTTTACATATATTTGTCTGTTTTATACCTTGAAAACACCAATATACCATTTTCAATTTCATTTCAGGATGATCTTCTGGAGAAAGAGACACATAGAACTTTTATCCTAGAGGGTAGGATGCACATCCAACCCATAACTTTAGGAAAGCAATAAAACCTCGTCCGAATAAGAGGATTTCAAGACATTGTTAGTGTTAGGAAAGCTTATGGCCTTCAGAGTAAGCAATAAAGAGTCCCATAAATAAAATCCTTATAATTTGAGTTGAAATATAGGAAAAAGTCCCCAGGTGATCAAATTTGATCAGTTGTGCATGCTATATTTGAACAATTGATGAGATAGTCAAACTTGGCCCTGTCTGCCCAGCCGGCTGTGCAACATATACAACCATCCCAGCCGAAAGTCCTTTGATGCCATTCCTACTATGGTCCTATTCCACCTCGCTCAGACCCAACATTACAATGGAAATAGGAACTCCATGTAATCTTACAATCACTTTGAGGTACGGTCAAGAAACCTGATCTAATGACACTGTATCTCAAATAGAAAGAAAATGTGCAAATTTTGTTAGAAAATCAACAATAACCCAAATCACATTTTTACCTCGAGAAGTCTTTGGTAGTCCCACAAAAAATTACATGGATACATTCTTGTAGTTCCACATTGGAATTTTCAATGGTTGAAGCATCCCATTCCGTAACTACCTCTCTTCTTTAACATGTTTAAATGTATAACATGTCATGGTAAAATCTCTAATTTCTCTTTTTATACATTCAACCAATAATAATCTCTAAGGTCTATGTACATCCTAGTATTACTAGGATGAACTGAAAATTCAGAACTATGAGCTTCAAACAAAAATTCTATCTTCAATTGGGAATCACAAGGCACACACAATCTTTTACCAAATCTTAAAACACTATCTTTATCAAGGGTAAATTATAGAAACTTACCCATTTTTACCAATTATACATTTTTATGTTGCTCACACTCATCCTTCATCACATTATTAATTTTCATTGATAATGATTAATGCACTAAAACCTGAAACAAAATAGAGGTATTTCCTACACCAACAACTTCTACGACCGAATTTATCAATTCATTAATGAAGGGATCATGTTCCAAACCTATCATGGTTAATGATACATTATGGTTTCGACTCAAGGCATCCACCACTTTTTTTTCTTTTCCTAGCTAGTAATTGATCGTGAAATCATAATCTTTTATCCATTCAATCCATCTTCTCTTCCTCATGTTTAATTCCATCTAAGAGAATATATACTTCATACTTTTATGGTCAGTACATATTTGACATTTTGCTCCGTATAAATGATGCCTCCAAATTTTCAACCACAGAATCCAATTCCAAATCATGTGTGGGATAATTTTAATCATAAGGTTTTAGTTTTATTTAATTATAATCAATTATCTGATCATTCTACATTAGAACACAACCGTTCCCCTTCAATGAAGCATCATTGTAGATGAGAAACTCACCTATTTGGGAAGGAAAGACACAAACTTCAACATTCTCCAATCTATTCACCAATTCTTGAAAACAAAAATCACATTCTTCTATCCAAATAAATTTAACCCATTTTGTGTTAACATAGTTATCTGGATAGATAACCATGTAATGTTTTAAACAAACTATTTGTAATAACCTACTAACCCCAAAAAACTACAAATCATTGTATCATTTCTAGGTATTGGTCATTCATCAAACACTTTTTTTTGTCAGGGTAAACTATAATTCCTTCCATATTTAATTTTTTTCCAATTAAATAAATCTGTTGGAACCCCAAATCACACGTGACGAATTTTCGATACAGTTTCTTTTCCTTTAAGGTTTGAAAAACATCCATTAGATGTTTTTCATGCTCTTCTTTAATCTCATAAAATACCAAAATGTCATCAATAATCACAACCAAAAATTTATCCAAGGACTCATGAAATATATTTTTCATAAGATTCATGAATACAGAAGGTGAATTAGTAAACACAAATGGCATAACAACAAATTCATAATGAGAAAATCTAGTTTGAAAAGATTTTTTTGGGATGTCTTCCTCCTTCACATTCAACTAATGGTATCCAGATCTCAATTTAATCTTAGAAAAGTACTATGATGCCTAGAGTGGATCAAACAAGTCATCTATATGAGGAAGAGGATAATTTTTTTTAACATTGATGTTATTCAAATCTCAATAATCAATGAAAATCTCATGCAACCATATTTCTTTTTAAAGAACAAAACAGGAGCACCCAATGGTGAAGTGCTAGGACAAATGAAGCATTTATCAAGAAAACCTTTCAACTTATTTTTATATTAAATAATTTCCATTTTATCCATTCTATATGGAGGTTTTGAAATTGTATTATCATTAGGAACTAAGTCAATTTTGAATTCTAATTATCGATCACATATGAAATTGTGTAACTCATCAAGAAAAACATCAAGGTATTCAATTACCACTGGAAGATCATTAATCTAAACAGTCCACATGCTTTCAACAATATGAGTAAAATAAAATTCATTTCCATATTTAAATAGTTTCTCAGCTTCCTCATATGCTGTCAATTTTATGGGTTCATTCTTGTATACAAACATAAACTCATTCTAAAAAATAACTTCTTTGGCTCTACAGGCTATCATAGAATGAAAAACAGAAAGCCAATCCTTTACTAGAATGACATAAAAATCTACTAAGGGAAAAAAAATGTTTAAAGGTAATGTTTTTCTATAGGACATAATAGAAATATTTTTATAATTCATATATGAAATAATATTTCCCCCATGTGTTTTAACAAGAAGTTCAGGTCTAATTTATTGAGGTGATATTTCCAATTTACCAGAAAATTTCTCAGAAATAAAGGAATGTGTAGACCCTATATCGAACAAAACTTTATAAAAATCAGACTAAATAAACAAAGTATCTAATATAACTTCATTGGATGTCCCAACGTCTGCTGATGATGTCTCAATGTATTTCATTATTCCTTTCTGCATGTATTCTGGATTATTTGCATCATTCAGATCTCTCTTTGGGCATGAATTTTTATAATGACCCATCTCACCAAATTTAAAACCCTTTACAATTTTCATATTTGGATTAGTATTAGAATAAGTTTCATTACAATCTTAGTCTATTTGTATGAACTTACCACATCGAAAACACTTCTCTATTTTGGTAAGGAATTCCCTAGGGTGTTTCTTTCCACACTTTTCACAAACTGGAAACTAGATTTTCTTACCATCAAATTTATTTTGTTGATTATTACCCATCTATTTCCATATAGACCTATTCTTCTCCTTATTATCAAAGTGAATGTGATCATCAAAAAACTCCATCTCTACCCTCTTACACATCGGGAAAGTTTCTCATAACATTTGAATTCACGGGAGGCCAGCACCCTTCAATACCTTGGATTCAATCTTGAGTAGAAGTAGATTAATTTTCCATCAAAATACAGAATAATATTTGGATCATACCTCTCCAGTCCGGTTAAGTTCAAATAATAAATGGACACTAAATCCTCCTCCTTTTTCTTCAATTAAATGAATTTATTCTCCATCCTATGTCTCACCACCTTAGGAAAATATTTTTCAAGGAAAATACTTTTAAATTCATCCCACTCTATGGAATCAATATCCTCTATGTACCAAATATTTTTGACCATTGACCACCATTAATCAGCTTCACCATCAAAAAGATAAATAAAAATACTTTCATATTGACTAAATAAACAACCCATTACATCAAATATTTTTTCAAGGGCCTTAATCCATCATTCAACCTCAACTAAGTCAGAAGATCCATTGAAATAAGGATGGTGTTGTCTCATAAAATGTTCCTCTATTGTCATGTTCTATTGTGGAACATCTGGTCATTCTATTGCATGGATGCCACCACCATTTATTTCCTGCGTTAGCTTGGCAATTACTGTCACAAAATACATAGTTCCAATCCCTACCATTGCAGGTGTTGGAGAAACAGAATGTGGAGGATGGTTGTCTATTGAATGAAATGCAAAACGGGTCTTTGATACAGGAGGGTGGTAGTGGATCCAAAGATGTGAAACAAGGGACTCTGATTATTTATGAGCCTGTAGAGTATCCAAAGTGTCTCGCTATTGACAGCAATGACCAATTCTAGAAGGGCAGCAGAGAAAAAGATATTTTTCAGAATGTGATCATCAATGGGAAATGGGGGGATTGCATTGAGATTAATAAAGAGAACTATGGTGTCATGATCAAGCCCTCTTTTAGTGACGTGGTCCAAGGCGGGAGGATGAAGATGACAGAGCCTCACAAAGTATTGAATGCCCCTCCATGACGCATGTCAAGAAAGGACTACTCCCACCTTACAAAGCCATTGGCCACAAGGTCCTCTAGTGGTAACACTGAAAAATTATCCATGGAATGGATGAATCTACAAAGGAAATATGCTAAGGCCCTGAAGTATTATATCATCTTTTAATGTGATTCGGCTACTGCGGATGAAGCTTGCTACCAGGGGTGTGGGGATGGGTATGATTTTGATGACAATTAAATTTTCTTTTGAATTGTGTTTCTTGCTACTATCCTTTTCATTTATTTTAATAAACAACCAATGGGTTATCCCTTGGCAGAGCCTCTCTGGTAAAAATCAATTATGGTATTCTATTAACATTGGCAAAACCGCTATAGTTATCTAAATCATCTTCTAATGCCAACTATACAGACCCAGCTTTATTACAGTACATAATATAAACCATATCCAAGAAATCACTTCCATTAACATTGAGTATCTTTACATGTTTAAAGATATAGATAATTGGGACATAATATATTCTTAATATTACACATTAATACATAGTGGACACCATAAAAATAGAATTCATTTCATCTAAAATATAAAACATAAAAAACATGATTTCTTTGAAAATTCATAAAACATTTAACTTGGATTATTTATTTGTCTTAAACATCCTTATAACCTTTGAATGTTATTTAAAAACATAGTATGAGCAAAAAAACTCCGTAAGGGATAAAAAACAATGAAAAAATACAGTAGTCCATGAATACTTGTAACGTATGAAATATTCTTCAAAAGACATACTTGTCACCCATATATAATATCTTTGTGAAACATGATATTTAAAAAAGAGTCATATAAATTTAATAACATAAATAGAACCATAAAAGTACCTTTGGGAATTATTTATATAATATTGTAACCATCTTGGCTACCTTATAATTTGTGACCCTCACAACTAACATACAATTTGTGTATCAATTGCAGCTACAATGGGAGTAACCATACGACTGACCTCCAACATACACATTAGCAATTCATTATAAGGAGATATAGGTCTCACCCACCATCGTAATCAATTACCAAGAACCAGAACATAATCATTCAACATGAATAATTTCATAAAAAATTGCTTTCAAATCTTGTAAAACAGAATTTTTAAAAGAGGATTTTAAAAGAAAAACCCTATACAAAAATCATATAAATGAAGTGAGACTTAATAGAGTGGATGGAATATGTATATACACTATAAATACATATTATTAAACATAATATAATCATAATTCATCACACAAACAATTTCAATACTACATAAATAACGAAGTAGAATTTTAACCCTAAGAATGGAAATCGGGTTAATAATTCATTTACCTCAGGTTCATATAACGTAATAATTTTTTAAAACTGATTTATAATGTTTAAAACAGTGTTGTTAATATCTTGAAGAAACATATTCATATTTATAATAATTATATGATCATTTTATTACATCATTTCACCCTTTAATTGACATTTTTTTGTTCCTTGCAATATTTTCGATGTGTTCTTTACATTGTTCCCATGATCGGTTCATGATGGATATTTTTGTCGATTGGAAGTGAAACTCCAGAATTGGAATGTAATGGTTTTTGAATATTTCTAGTACCATATATTATACTATTTATAATTTTTAATTCATACATGATGATGATTCATAAGTTAAATCATTATGGATATTTGTTTATGTTATTTTGGCGATTCTTCGATCACAACAAACTCATTTTGTTTCATAAATTTATACATTGTGCATAAAATGATTCCAGAAAATTATATAATATGTATTACATATATTATAATCGGTTTCAACGATAAAAATGGTTTCATGACCAGTCTTCATGTATGTAAAAGAAATTGAAATCACATCGTCCATGATGTCGGTAAATCAACACATCACATATAATGTTTTTAATTTCTTGAATAAGTGGGAGAGGAGAAGAAGTAAAATGGTTTGTATTCCTTAAACATGATTAAATCCATGGATCATTCATGAATTTTGGATAAGGGGAAGTGAGTAAATAAGAATAATATAAACGAAAATGTAAAGAAAAAAATAGAAATCAAAAGAGGATGTTTACCTCTTGATCTCTTCTCCTTGAGATCCTCCTTAAGGCTTTTGGTTTTGGCCTTTTGGTGAGACCAGAAGCACTGGGACATGGGGAAGATACTTGGGAGGATTATTGGGAATAACATATATAAGGCTCAAGGCATGAGATGTGTAAGAGGAATAGGGGAATGAGGGTGGTATTTATATTGGAGGAAAGGAGGTATTTTACATTATTTTAATCAATATTATAATAATTTTTCTCAAGACTACAAATAGTCTTAGTTCATGTGACCCAAAATAGTAATAATGGAATGTGATTTCGAACCAAATGGTCACTTATGATGTCATAAATAGTTTATTTAACTGATAATTTGAATATACGGTATTTTACTATATTTCATTATTAATCTAAAATTCAAGAATTTTAGAAAAATCACAAAAAAACACCCTTACAAATTTTCAACATATAGAATTTAAAAATAAACTCCATTTGTTGAAAATAATTTTCTAAATATTATAAATTTTATTTTTAAATTAAATCACACGTTATTAAAAAACTACCAATTTTACAACTGTAACTATTTTTAAATCTCATTGAAAAATTAACCCAAATTCATTATCATAATGCCTTAAGAAAGATAAATTATAATAAAATTTACTATTAATTAGATTATATTACTATTCATATTAATATTCATAAGGATATGTTAATATTCACCAAAAGTGTATTTGGTTCTATTAGACTCCAAATAACTTACTGAACACAATTGTTAAGGACCATATTTCGAAATTCGAAACATAGAAGTTGAAAAATTGCGTTTAAATCCTAGTTATAAATAACTATTTAAAACAATGATTAATTCATTAAAATTTATTTTTAAATCCTTGTGGTGTTACACTTTTATTTTTGTATTTAATCATTTAACTAATTATTTATGGTGTTTTGGTTAAATAATTTCATTTTTGTTATTTTTTAGTTAAATTTATCAAATAATCAATGTAAATTATTAATCATTTTTTTTCCTTTAAAATATTTTTCTATGTTTTACTTATTTTTATATTTATTTAACAATCTAATTTCTTTTTAGGTTTTAATTATGCTTAAAATATTGATTTTATTAAATTTAAACAATTAATCATTTTATATAATTAACTTAATCTTTAATTTTACTTTTAATATTTTAATTTAATATTGTTTATTATTTTAACTTTAATTAATCAATTTTAATATTAAATTTTATTTCAACAATTGATTTAATTTAAATGTCATATTTTAATTCAATTTTTTAGTATCGAATCATTTATTTATTTTGTTTAGTAAATCATTGTAGTTTATAATTTAAGACAACTATTAATTTTGTTTGGTTTTCTTTTATTGACATTATTAATTAGTAAATTGAAATAATTTTTTTAATTTTTTTAATTTAATTTTTCAATGAATTAATTAATTAATTTAGAAATTTAAATCATTATTTTTTAATGAGTTAATTTTATTTGTTAACTGATTTTTTTAATTATTGTAGATTAGTCGGTGATAAATTTTGTCACCGCCAGATGAGTGAGTCATCATTGGGAACCCAATGATGACACATTTTTTTCCCTTGTCCTTTTTTTGGGAGTCACCACCAATTTATCTTCACCAACCATTCTATTTCAAATGGTGGCTCTTCCTTTTCCAATTTAAGAGCCTAATGGTTTCACCGCCACAAAATCCACAACAGTGAGTCCCTAACTCATCTTTGCAATGTTTCACACCTTCACCTCTACTCTTCTAGTTCACACCACAAGACGCACCACCTTCCATTGAATTTTGACACTGCCAGCACCTACTTCTCAATGGACCACCACACACAAACCAAAGGCGACTCCGCCAAATCCACATCAGTGAGTCCCTAACTCATCGTTGAAATGTTTATCACCTTCACCTATACTTTTGTACTTACCACCACAAGACGCACAACCTACCATTGAATTTTGACACTACCATCACCTACTCTTCAATGGACCACCACACACAAACCAATGTCGACTCTGCCATAAGAATTCTGCGCACTGTCGCATCACATAAGTTGATCTTCCGATGAACTGTCAATGAAATAACAAACCATCATAAGCATAAAAATATTCCACCTCGCTTAATATTTGTATCAGAGCTGCTAACACTTGGATATATATAAGACTCCTCTCATCACACGTACTACCAACCGTGATGCCTGAATCAACAAAGCCTTCCATATATCTATAACCCTTTTGTTGTCCCAACATCAATTCCCCCCCCCCCCCCCGTTGGTAGATTTGATAAATGATAGTCAAATCCCCTTCTAAAGAGATGAGATCAGACCACAATCACTACCATAGAGTGCCACTACATATAAGTATTATACGAACCTATGACGATATCCACACACGACCTACTACGGCATGAGGAATCCATAACTGGTGCTGCTCCTAGATAATGCTTGAACAGCACCACCAGCGTGAGGGAGTAGGAGACCCAATTGACCAAACTTGAGGGAAGAAGAAACACTCCCCTCACACCACACAAGGCTTTGGATAAGGGGGATAATAAAAACAAAATTAAACAAAAAAAATTAAAATCAAAACAAAATAAAAATAAAAAAGAAAATAAAACTAAAAGAACAATAACAATAATAATAATAAAAGATTGAAAAAATAGTAAATAAATAATTATAATTATTATAAAAACAATTCACTAATTAATTTATATAATAATTATATATTAATATTAATTTAATAATTTGTAATAAAAATTTATTATTTATTTATTTATTTATATCTAAATATAATATTTTTATAAAAAAATGTAATATCTAATTATGTTTTTGTAACGCCCCGACCCTAGTTACCCAGAGTCGGTGAATTATTACATAACATTGGCATGATCACAAGAAAGATCAAATCTCGAAAGACCGATTGGTTTAGTAGCCTTGGAAACACTAGATATATTCATAAGTTTTACATTACATCATAAAATGAAAAACTACTACAACAACATAATGTCTCCATAATCCACACTCATATCCCCACATAATATCCATGCAGGTCATTCATAATTTACTTCTTCACTTCCTGGGAAAAATAAAACATAGAAAAGGGGTGAGCTCAAATGCCCAGTAAGGATAACAATATAGTGGAAACTTTCATAAATAAGAATAAACATTTAAGGCAATGTATAACTAAAACAAAATCCTTTCAAACATGAACTTTCAACATGGTATGACATTAATAAAATGAAATAATGCCATTTACTTATTCACATGGATATTCTACTAATCGAATAATCACATGCAAAAATCAATAACCACTTTCATAATGTTGGAATGCATAATGCCAGACTATCATAACCACATAGTCAAGGCCTCGTGCCAAGACTACAAATAAGATTTTGTCAAGGCCTTGTTCCAAGACACTAGTTTATCTCATGAGACCTACCGATGCATCTAGGAGCTATAGCGGGCTCCACCCGTCACATATTAAGTCCAATGCATTCCCATATGAAAAGGTTTAAACATAACATAATCATTCGTATTAAAACTAGCATACAGAATGTCAATACTTTCACCATAAACTATGAATGGTATAAAAATAGCACATCCACAGTCAAACATATCACAAAACCTTCAATACAATATAGAAGTTTTGTAACATAATAAATCAACTTCAAATAATCTTAAAATCCATCAAAGGATGTTGACATCGATGAAATCAAAATTCTTTTTAAGGAAATGTCTCCTTTTATTTTGAAATCATTTAAGATCCACATAAAATAAAACATTTTCTTTGAAAATATTCTTATAATCTTGTAAGGAAAGCTTTGAATATTTTATAACGGCGGAAAATAACCGCACCCGCCGTATAAGTTTAAAAAAACATTCTTATCTTAATTCTATCGAAAAGGTTAAAAAGCACCTTGTTTGGAAAACGGACGGAAAGATTCCCTTATAAACCTCTTATAAAAAGTCAAACAAGGGTATAAATGACTTTAACCCATATTCTTTTAAATATTAAAAATGTTTTGAAATACATTTTGAAGAAACATGGATGTGGATGATAACGAGATCCCAGTAGATTATTACGTATAAACAACCTCGGATAATGAAGAGATTGGGAAATAACCCCTACCTTGTACTTTTCCTTGGTTGGGGTAGGTTAACCTCCTGTATAATGGTGAAATAATTGTAATTAAATTATAAAATAATCATATACATTATTATGATATCATATATGATCTTTTAATATTGATTTGATAATAATATCTTAGTATTATCGTTGTTTCGGGTGTGAACTTACTCATTTTCTTTTATATGTTTTGTTACATAATACATGTTTGTTGTATCTTATTCATATCTAGAATGATATCAAGTCCTTAAACATCATTTTTAAATCATCAAATGATAATTATACTTGAATGGATACGATGGAGAATGAATCTCATCGCGTTCGTGGAGACGGTAGTCCGTACGTACGCACGAGCGACAATATCATTCTTTTGATATTAAAATAATATATAAATAGATGTTATATCATATATACAGAATAATTAACATGTTATATTTATTATTTATAGGAGTTGCACATCATTATTATACTCATTCAAATAATAATATATTGAATAACAATTACACCACGACGTGGAGACGGTAAGCCGTACGTACGCACGTATGGTGACATGTTATTCAAAGGGTAGATAGAATACTGAATATGGTTGTACCATATTTATAATAACATCACAGTATATGTGAGATACTGGAGTTATTATTTTATAATGGTAACAAAAAATGAAGAAGATGTGGAAGAAGAAATGAACTTGGAAAAGGGTGGTGAAATCGTTACCTCTTCTTCGGGCTCTTCCTTTTGATTTGATCAAAAGGGCTCCGTAGGTTGGCTTTCTGATCAAACTGAGGCCTCTAGGTTGTAGTGAGGGATGTTGGGAGAGTATTTGGGCAGAGTTTGTCCGAACCAAAAGGCTTTGAAGGTGTGAAGAAATGAGAAGGTGTGGTCTCCTTTTATAAGGGAGAGGAGGGGCTCTTTAGGAAAGAGTGTAAGTATTACTTTATAATATAATTATATTCGGTTTATAATGGTCCAAAAATCATTGAGGTAGAATATAAGATGACTCATATTCTAAATAACATCAACCAATTAGAATTGGATAGTTTTTAGATAATATTTTAATCGTTATAATCTTTTTTATTTAAATGATTTATTAATGAGGTAAACATTGAATCATTATTGTGTCATTAATAATTTAAATTATATGATGTCTAAAAATTATAAATAAAATATCATTATGTAGAAAATCTTTTTATCTTTCTAATGAATATTTTTAATAGAAAATCCAACATGTATAACCCTATGTAAAAATTGTTCTTCTTAAAGATGTAAGCCTATGCCATTTTTATTTTTATTTTAACTTTAGTAATATAATGTGTCCCTACCACATACAACTGGCTCTAAGGGGTCCCCAAATAGACCCAAGGATGCCCATTGTCGGGTATGTGTCCACCAATAAGGTTAGGACACGTTTTAGGGTAATTTTGTATTATTATAATATTATTTGTTAACCCTTATTTACCGGATTTACCCATTAACCATGGTAAATAAAATGTTTACCGCAGTAATTATTCAAAATGTGTAAAAATAAAAGTTACCTATTTACATAATTTGGACATCCTGATTCCAAATATGTAATCCATTTTTAGAAATTCAAAACACATAAGTTGCAGAAATTAATTTAAAATTAATTCCCGTTGTTAAAATAGAAAGCGTGTTTTTAAGAGATATTAACTATCAAAAGATTGACACTTGTTTATGTCTAGTTTAATTGTGAAATTATGTCCAATGACAAACATTAAATTAAATGGTAAAAATATATTCTAAATATACTTTAAAACCACTCAAATTCATAATTTATGAATATTAATTATTTTGATTAAAAAATTTTATTTTAATTAAAATTTAGTAATTTTCACTATTCATCAAAATATAAAAGTTATCCGAAAAGTACCAAAATTTCACCCTAGGCTAATTTCAATATTCCGAATCCAAAAATGAAGTCCATTTTGAAATATAAAATATATATGATTTCAAAAAGTAGGTATTACTATTCACAATGGCTTGTTTAATTAGTTGTGGTGTGTGTTAGAACTCGAGGTTGCGTACAACACACGCTATCGCATTATTCGAAGGGAAACGTACCGTGGAAGCTTGGGGTGTTACATTCTCCCCTTATTCAAATAATTGCGTCCTCACAATTTATAGGGTATTACTGCATAAAAAGACTCGGGTGGTTCTTTATCATATGTTCCTCGGGGTTCCACGTTGCCTCTTCCATCTTATGATTTCTCCACAAAACATTTACCAGACGCGTCATCCGGTTTCTCAGTACTTGTTCTCTTGTATCAAGAATCCTGACTGGCTCTTCACAATAAGACAGATCGGGTTCAAGTTCTAAATCCTCATAGGTGAGTACATGCGTTGGGTCAGGCATGTATTTTCTCAACAGAGATACGTGGAACACATCGTGAACATTGGAGAGACTTGGCGGCATTGCCAATCGGTAAGCTACAACCCCAATTCGTTCTAGAATTTCGAAGGGTCCGATGTACCTGGGACTCAATTTACCTTTCTTAAAAAAACGTATAACTCCCTTCCATGGAGATACCTTCAGGAAAACATGATCACCGACTTGAAATTCCAAATCCTTCTTTCGATTATCAGCATAGCTCTTCTGCCTACTTTGAGCTACTTTGATGTGATTTTGGATTACCTTCACCTTTTCCACCGTTTCCTTCACCAGTTCTAGGCCTACAAGTTTTATTTCACCAACCTCATCCCAACAGGTTGGTGTACAAAATCTCTTTCCGTATAACGCTTCATATGGTGCCATCTGAATACTCGAATGGAAGCTATTATTATAGGAAAATTCTACCAGTGGTAAATATTGATCCCACATACCCTGAAAGTCAACTGAGCAAGATCTCAACATGTATTCTAGGGTTTGAATAGTCCGTTCTGATTGTCCATCTGTCTGAGGGTGGTAAGCAGTGCTCAAATGAAGTTCAGTATCCAGGGATTTCTGATGTCTTTTCCAAAATATTGAAGTAAAACGGGGATCACGATCAGAAACAATCGATAGGGGTACTCCATGAAGTCTCACAACATTATTAATGTATAGTCTTGCTAGACGTTCCAGGGGTATATCTTCTCTTATAGCAAGAAAATGTGCTGACTTGGTAAGACGATCAACAATAACCCATATTGCATCGTTCCTTCTAGGAGTCTTTGGTAGCCCCATGACAAAGTTCATCATAATATTGTCCCACTTCCACTCCGGTATAGGAAGAGGTTGCATGACTCCTCCAGGCTGTTGCCTTCCAGCTTTCACTTGTTGACAAACCATACATCTTGACACAAAATCAGCAATCTCCCTCTTCATGTTGTCCCACAAAAAATGTTCCTTCAAATCTCTATACATTTTGGTGCTCCCAGGGTGTATAGAGAAATTGAAACTATGAGCATCATCCAGCAATTCCCTTTTCAGATCAGGTAAATCGGGAACACAAAGTCTCTTCCCGAATTTCAAAATTCCATCTTCATACACAAAGTCTCTCATTCTCCCATCATTCACAGCTTTAATCTTCTTCTGAAATTCTTCATCATCAGTCTGAGAACTCCTAATCCTTTCTAGTAAAGATGGTTTGGCAACCATTTGAAAAAGCATTGATGTTTCACCTTCCCTGGTTATTCTCATGTCCATCTTCATTAGATCCATGATAATTGGATCCCTTTCAATTCTCATCATGTTCAAAACTCCATGGTCTTTTCTACTCAAAGCATCTGCCACCTTGTTTGCTTTCCCCGGGTGGTATTGTATCGTGCAATCATATTCCTTGAGTAATTCAAGCCATCTCCTTTGCCTCAAGTTGATTTCTTTTTGTGAGAAAATATACATCAAACTCTTGTGATCAGTATAAATCTCACATTTTTTCACCATAGAGGTAGTGTCTCCATATCTTCAAAGAAAAGATCACAGCTGCTAACTCAAGATCATGAGTAGGATAGTTTTGTTCATGAATTTTCAAATGTCGTGATGCATAGGCAATAACTCTATCATTCTGCATAAGGACACAACCAAGTCCTTTCTTTGATGCATCGCTATAAATAACGAACCCATCATTCCCCGATGGTAGAGTCAATATAGGAGCATTGACTAATCTTCTCTTTAGTTCTTCGAAACATTCTTCACACTCTTTTGTCCAAACAAATTTAACCCCTTTTCGTGTGACCTTCGTTAATGGGTTAGCCAATCGGGAAAAATTCTGGACGAAACGTCGATAATAACCTGCCAAACCAATAAAACTACGTACCTCAGTTATACTCGTAGGTGCTGGCCATTCATGGATTGACTTGGTCTTAGAAGGATCAACAGAGATTCCATCTTTAGAGACAATATGGCCAAGAAAAGAAATATCCTGAAGCCAGAATTCACACTTGCTAAACTTCCCATATAATTCATGCCTCCTCAGAGTCTTCAAGATAATGCGCAAGTGATTTTCATGATCTTCGTAGGTTTTGGAGTATACCAAGATATCATCAATAAATACCACCACAAATTCATCGAGATACTCCTTGAAAACTCTATTCATCAGATCCATGAATACAGATGGAGCATTAGTCAATCCAAACGGCATTACAGTAAACTCATAATGCCCGTACCTGGTTCGAAATGCTGTCTTCGGAATGTCTTCCTTCTTCACACACAACTGATGGTATCCAGATCGAAGGTCAATCTTTGAAAAGTATTGAGCTCCATGCAGTTGGTCAAATAAATCATCAATGCGAGGTAGGGGATACTTGTTCTATATCATTATAGCATTGATCTCCCAGTAGTCGATACATAACCTCATAGATCCATCTTTATTTTTAACAAAAAGAACAGGGGCTCCCCATGGAGAAACACTAGGGCGAATAAATTCTTTATTACTCAATTCCACTAGTTGTTTCTTTAGTCTGAATAACTCTACAGTAGCCATTCTGTAAGGGGTCTTCGATATAGGCCTTGATCCAGGAATTAAATCAATGGAAAACTCAACTTCTCATTCTGGAGGATGTCCAGGTAAATCTTCCGGAAATACATCTACAAATTCTTTCACAACAGTTACAACCTCTATTTGAACATTCCTTTCCTCACCGACAGTTATTTCATTCTCTTCCTCCCCAATAATTGAATGAAGTTGAGTGACTGGGGGTGGATCTAAATAAGAATTAGGTGGTGACGATTCTGCTCTAAAGATAAGGTGTTCCTTATCATTATCATCAAGAATCGTAACCTCTTTCTTCTTACAATAAATCTTCGCATCATAGTCCGAAAGCCAGTCCATACCGAGGATTATATCAAACTCAATCATAGGAATGACGATGAGATCAGCAGATAAAGAAAATTTATGTGCTCTAATGGGGACTGATTCACAAAACTTTGTTGCAATGATACTTCCCTTAGGAGTTTTAACTGACAACTCCCTTATTAAATCAAATTGGAAATATCTAATTTTCATAGAAAACTGGGAAGATATGAAACAATGCGGCGATCCAGAGTCAAATAATGCATTTTCTAAACTTGAGTAAACCATTAAATTACCTACCACCACGTCTTTTGGAGCTTCTACCTCTGCAGTAGTGATAGCATAAGCCTGGCCTTGATCCCTTGGCCTTTTCTGAGGTAAGTTCTCCTGAAGCTTAGGACATGCATTTGCATAATGCCCCATCTCCCTTCAATAGTAGCACTGAACGTTGGTAGCATCCTTCTTCCCCTTACAATCACGAGCATGGTGGCCTTTCTCACCACACTTGTAACAGACTCCCATTCCCTTCAAGCAAGTACCAGGATGTTTCTTCCCACATTTACCACAAGATGGATATTCAACCTTTCCCTTCTTCCCCTTATTTCCATTCCCAGATTGATCAGCAGGTCTCTTCTTCTCTTGATTTGCTTTAAAGTCATAATACTTAGAGAATTCCTTTTCGGTCTTGATAGCACATGAGACAATGTCTTCGTACGACGAAAAGGATTGTGAGACTAATGCTGACGGAGAAATGGTTTTAACCCATCAAAGAAAGGATCAATCTTACTTCTTGGGTTGTGAATATAATCTCCAGCATACCTCGCTAACCTTGTAAAGTTAGCCTCATACTTTGTGACATTCTCATCCTCCTTTTGTCTCAGACTCAGAAATTGCCTTTCCATATCTGCTCGATGGTCGCGAGGAAAGTATTTTTCTAAAAACAGATCTTTGAACTCCCTCCATTCCATATTTGATACTTCATCATCTTCCTTCGTATTTTGAATCAATGACCACCATCGATCAGCATCTCCAGTGAGGCGGTAAACTACCATGATAACTTTTTCCCTTTCACTGCTCCCCAAAGCCTGAAATATTTTCTCTAGGGAAAATATCCATTGCTCAGTTACTAAGGGATTCGTACTCCCATTGAACGTTGGTGGTTGTTGCCTCATGAATCGATCTAACATTGATCCTCCACGCTGCGGATCAGGGTGCTCCATACGGGTAAGGTTATTATTCATAACCTGAGTAAGTTGCCCCAGTATGGTGATTAGCTGATCGTCACTAGTTGCATCACCAGCTCCACTATAATTATCTTAAGCAGGAGGGAAATCCCTACATAGAGTGCATGCATTGATACAGTTTCCATTTCTTCCACTAGGCGCCATTTCTAAACAATGGCATAAACTAGATCAGTTTATGAATCAAAATACATAATCTCATACTTATAAAACACTTAACATAAATTGAACTATTTATGGATATAATCCGTAATCATAAGAATGTTTTCTTTGAGGAAGTATATACTCATAATCCCTTCAAAATGATTTTTAAAGAAAATGAGAGTTATCCTAAGCATATCCCCCGGGAGTGTCGTAACCAAGAGTGCAGTAAGGCCCGTTGTCGTGCACCAGTTCTTGTTCGAGTCTAGCTCAAAGCAGTGTTTTCGGGTTTTACCCCTAGGTACATATGTGCCAGAGCCTCCTCTACCTACTCGTATCCAGACAGGGATGTATTGCTCGGAAAACTCACAAAATCTCTACAATACCAAAATTCTAGGAAGTTATTCTATACTAATCCTCAAAGTTCATCTTAGGTCTAGGTGCTCTAATCAGAGTTTATCTAAATCTAGCTTCCAAGGTTTGTACTAAACTTCTCTGATACCTACTGTAACGCCCCGACCCTAGTTACCCAGAATCGGTGCATTATTACATAACATTTTCATGATCACAAGAAAGATCAAATCTCGAAAGACCGATTGGTTTAGTAGCCTTGGAAACACTAGATATATTCATAAGTTTTACATTACATTATAAAATGAAAAACTACTACAACAACATAATTTCTCCATAATCCTCACTCATATCCCCACATAACATCCCTGCAGGTCATTCATAATTTACTTCTTCACTTCCTGGAAAAAATAAAACATAGAAAAGGGGTGAGCTCAAATGCCCAGTAAGGATAACAATATAGCGGAAACTTTCATAAATAAGAATAAGCATTTAAGGCAATGTATAACTAAAAAAAATCCTTTCAAAGATGAACTTTCAACATGTTATGGCATAAATAAAATGAAATAATTCCATTTACTTATTCACATGGATATTCTACTAATCGAATAATCACATGAAAAAATCAATAACCACTTTCATAATGTTGGAATGCATAATGCCAGACTATTATAACCACATAGTCAAGGCCTCGTGCCAAGACTACAAATAAGATTTTGTCAAGGCCTTGTGCCAAGACACTAGTTTGTCTCATTAGACCTACCGATGCATTGAGGAGCTATAGCGGGCCCCACCCGTCACATATTAAGTCCAATTCATTCCCATATGAAAAGGTTTAAACATAACATAAACATTCGTATTAAAACTAGCATACGAAACGTCAATACTTTCACCATAAACTATGAATGGTATAAAAATACCACATCCATAGTCAAACATATCACAAAACCTTCAAAAGAATATAGAAGTTTTGTATCATAATAAATCAACTTCAAATAATCTTAAAATCCATCAAAGAATGTTGACATAGATGAAATCAAAATTCTTTTTAGGAAATATCCTCTTTTATTTTGAAATCATTTAATATCCATATAAAATAAAACATTTTCTTTGAAAATATTCTTATAAGCTTGTAAGGAAAGCTTTGAATATTTTATAACAGCGGAAAATAACCGCACCCGCCATATAATTTTAAAAAAACATTCTTATCTTAATTATGTCGAAAAGGTTAAAAATCACCTTGTTTGGAAAATGACGGAAAGATTCCCTTATAAACCTCTTATAAAAAGTCAAACAAGGGTTTAAATGACTTTAACCCATATTCTATTAAATATTAAAAATGTTTTGAAATACATTTTGAAGAAACATGGATGTGGATGATAATGAGATCCCAGTAGATTATTACGTATAAACAACCTCGGATAATGAAGAGATTGTGAAATAACACTTACCTTGTACTTTTCCTTGGTTGGGGTACGTTAACCTCCTGTATAATGGTGAAATAATTGTTATTAAATTATAAAATAATCATATACATTATAATGATATCATATATGATCTTTTAATATTGATTTCATAATAATATCTTAGTATTATCGTTGTTTCGGGTGTGAACTTACTCATTTTCTTTTATATGTTTTGTTACATAGTTCATGTTTGTTGTATCTTATTCATATACATAATGATATCAAGTCTTTAAACATCATTTTTAAATCATCAAATGATAATTATACTTGAATGGATACGATGGAGAATTAATCTCATCGCGTTCGTGGAGACAGTAGTCCGTACGTACGCACGAGCGACAATATCATTCTTTCGATATTAAAATAATATATAAATGGATTTTATATCATATATAAAGAATAATTAACAGGTTATATTTATTATTTACATGAGTTGCACATCATTATTATACCCATCCCAATAATAATATATTGAATAACAATTACACCACGACGTGGAGACGGTAAGCCGTACGTACGCACGAATGGTGACATGTTATTCAAAGGGTGGATAGAATTCTGAATATGGTTGTACCATATTTATAATAAAATCACAGTATATGTGATATACTAGAGTTATTATTTTAGAATGGTAACAACAAAGGAAGAAGATGTGGAAGAAGAAATGAACTTGGAAAAGGGTGGTGAAATCATTACCTCTTCTTCGGACTCTTCCTTTTGATTTGATCAAAAAGGCTCCATAGGTTGGCTTTCTGATCAAACTAAGGCCTCTAGGTTGTAGTGAGGGAAGTTGGGAGAGTATTTGGGCAGAGTTTGGCCGAACCAAAAGGCTTTGAAGGTGTGAAGAAATGAGAAGGAGTGGTCTCCTTTTATAAGGGAGAGGAGGGGCTCTTTAGGAAAGAGTGAAAGTATTACTTTATAATATAATTATATTCGGTTTATAATGGTCCAAAAATCATTGGGGGCAAAGATAAGATGACTCATATTCTAAATAACATCATCCAATAAGAATTGGACAGGTTTTAGATAATATTTTAATCATTATAATCTTATTTATTTAAATGATTTATTAATGTGGTAAACATTGCATCATTATTGTGTCATTAATAATTTAAATTATTTGATGTCTAAAAATTATAAATAAAATATCTTTATGTAGGAAATCTGTTTATATTTCTAATGAATATTTATAATAGAAAATCCAACATGTATAACCCTATGTAAAAATTGTTCTTCTAAAAGATGTAAGCTTATGCCATTATTATTTTTATTTTAACTTTATTAATATAATGTGTCCCTACCACATACAAGTGGCTCTAAGGGGTCCCCAAATCGACCCAAGGATTACCATGGTCGGGTATGTGTCCACCAATAAGGTTAGGACACGTTTTAGGGTAATTTTGTATTATTATAATATTATTTTTTAACCCTTATTTACCGGATTTACCCTTTAACCATGGTAAATAAAATATTTACCGCAGTAATTATTCAAAATGTGTAAAAATAAAAGTTACCTATTTACATAATTTGGACATCCTGATTCCAAATATTTAATCCATTTTTCCAAATTCAAAACACAGAAGTGGCAGAAATTAATTTAAAATTAATTCCCGTTGTTAAAATAGAAATCGTGTTTTTAAGAGATATTAACTATCAAAAGATTGACACTTGTTTATGTCTGGTTTAATTGTGAAATTATGTCCAATGACAAACATTAAATTAAATGGTAAAAATATATTCTAAATACACTTTTAAACCACTCAAATTAGTAATTTATCAATATTAATTATTTTGATTAAAAAAGTTGATTTTAATTAAAATTTAGTAATTTTCACTATTCATCAAAATATAAAAGTTATCCGAAAAGTACCAAAATTTCACCATAGGCTAATTTCAATATTCCGAATCCAAAAATGAAGTCAATTTTGAAATATAAAATATGTATGATTTCAAAAAGTAGGTATTACTATTCACAATGGCTAGTTTAATTAGTTGTGGTGTGTGTTAGAACTCGAGGTTGCGTACAACACACGCTATCGCATTATTCGAAGGGAAACGTACCGTGGAAGCTTGGGGTGTTACAGTTTTATTTAATTTTTTTATAAGTTTCATATCCATAAAAGAATCCAAATTATATCCATATACATTACCTAACTATTTGATGTGTTCTCTTAGAAGAGCCTTGATAAAGTCATATGTAGTGAAATCTATTTGGAGGACTATAACAACTGTATGAGAAATGTTATAACATCGAGTTAAGTCTATGCCAGATGTTGGTTACCAACAGAGAGATTAGGAGGGATTAAAATTGGAGGGTAAAACAAAATTGAGGAGTAATTCATTTAAAACTCATACACTCATTCATTCAAAACATTTGGGGAGTTCATGAGGAGAGATGAAGCACATCATGGAGACTAGGGGAGTAGAAACAGAAGGGAAGACTGAGGAACAGCAGAGTAGAGCCTCATATTGGATCACCCATCATGGGGGAGAGTTCGTATTTATTTATAATTTTTTCATCATTCTATAATGGAATTGATTGTTATTGAATTGAAAATATATATTGGATAAACTATTTTTCTCAGGGGAATTTAATTTTTCTAGTTAAAATCTTCCTACATCTTAAAAAAAAAATTCAATTTTTATGATTTTGAACAGATCAAAGAGAACAGATTTAGAAGTATTACATAATTGTTTTGTACCACATTATCTTTTGATTCAAAACTCGAAGATCAATTATAGAGATTGATCTTTATTTCTTATTTTCATCATTAATTTCAAAAATAGGTCAATATTTTCTTGAAATTTACTCCAATAACATATAAAAAAAATAAATTACAGTTTGGTGATTCTTGGAGTGAAGAACTCCGTGATTAATTATTCAGAATGATTAATCTAATGATGAGGTATATGAATCATTAATTATATTAGTATTCAATTAAAAATATTTAATGTGAAGAGGTAACCCTTTTAAACTTGTTGAATTACAATTCACTATTTATCTTTCTTGATCAATTTCTAAACCAATTTTCACGTTTCATGAGAATATCTTATATTATCTCTACATGATCATCACATCACATTTTTCATCTTTCTTATTTTAAAAAACCATTTTCATTTTAACAATTTCATATAATTAAAAAATTTTAAAAATAATAATAAAAGAAAAAATCAAGCCATTTTTTTTCAACAATGGTTTTTTTTTAATTTTTCTGTCACTCAAACACATTTTTTACTTCGCATGGGTTCAACCCTACAAACCCATATACCGTATTTAGTAAGAAATTTATATTTCTAATATTTGAAATCTATTTAATGAAAATTGTGTCATGTTTTTGGCACCATTTTTAGGGAAGTATTTGATAGACCCATATTTATTCAAAAACGAAAAAAATTAAAAAAAATCATATAAAAATTTACAAATAAATAAAAAATTTGAAAACATATTTTTTTTAATTTTATAACTTCTTAACCACATTAGTTACAATGAACTGTTTCCCATTTCTAAAGTTAAATATCAATTTTTTTTCTTAATCTACTTCAATGTATGTGTTTGAACTTACAAACTGCATTTAAGTAGTTTCATTGTTTATTATTCCTTACTATTTAGTTTTATATTTTGGGGATAGAATTAAAAAAACCAAGATGAACATGAAGGATTGAATCATGATAATGGTCCTTTATTTGTTTTTTTGTTATTATAGGCATATTTAATGACAATGTGTCTATAATAATCCATAAAATTTGAATCAATTTGAATAAAATGAACATCACTTGGAGCCTAGATTTGATTTCCATTAAAATTTTGAAAATAAATTTATTTAGATTAATTCTAAGATTGAAGGTATGATGAACCAAAATTATCAACTTCAAATAAAAAATTCCCATTATCATGATAAAAATTATAAAAAGTTTTATATTATTCTATTAGAGTTACAAAAAAGGTATAAAGGGAAAGAAAAAATTGATAGAAATGAACAAGAACATATTGTTGGAGAATTTTAGATACAATGTTGAAGGGATTATGAGGTTGAAATTATTGAAGGTCAGTACACTTTCGTTGAGAATAGAAAACAAAAGAAGAATTTTTTTGAACAAAACCAACTCCCTGAATGGAGAATTAAACACTGATAAATATGTCAAAAACATAAACGGAGTTGTATTATAAAACATTTAAAATTAACTAAAACAAAATAAAGAAGAAATATCCACACATTACATATTTCCTACATTTAAAAACATTCACTATTTTATGATCCTTAAAAAATGTTTACTTGTGTTTATGAAAATTTAGAAAATTAGAACATGAATAATAAATACGCTTCACGGAAATTTTATGAAATTTTAAATAAAGAAACTGAACCTAAAATGAAGAATATGTTGGAAGAGAACTATAATATAGAAATCATTGATTCTACAATTCTTGAACATGAATTTTGAAAAATATTCCCTATTTTTAAACATTAAACCCAATAATATTTGAAATGATGAGGGACTATGTTATGAATTAATAATGATTGAAGAAATTTGATCTTTTTTCCTCTTAATAAAATTTCTTCAATTGATATTTTTAATGAGTTAGAAATTATTGTCGACCAACCTAGGGATAATTATTTAAATTTCAATGTTATGGAATATGAATTTATTGAAGCTGGACTAAACATTTTACCGCTAACGGTGAATTGTAATTGTCAACAGTAATTGACTTAGATAAAGAAATTTTTTAATTTGAACATCTAGGAGAGGTTGAACACACACTTGACGATTTAACAGGAGTTAGTTTTTTAGATTGAGTGGTTAATAATTATTTTCATTCAGATGAGGAAATTTTTTAAGAGATTTATAATATTTTATAACCTCATTCTGTTAGTGGTAAAATAAATCATTATCCTTTTTTTCACTACCTTAAAAAACTATGTTAGGTGAGAATACCATCATGATATTGAGAGTAGTATAGAAAATTTTTCTTTGTGGGTTTTTTGGGTGTCACGATCAATTTCTCTTCACCCACCATTCTCTTTCCAACAACAGATCTTCCATTTCCAATTTCAAAACCCAATGGGGTAACCACCACAAAATCCACAATGATGAATCCCACTAACCACTTCACTTTATACCACCATCCAAACACTATCAAATTCTTCATACTATCATAGATCCACCCTCACGGTCTACTTCACATAATGAGCCACCACCATTGTGATCTCCTTCCAAGACACCGTGAGCAATTCCACGCTTTGAGGTCCACAACTAAAACAAAGCAATAATTGTGTGTCCCTAGCTCATTGTTGTAGTTTTTAATAATGCCACCTCTCCTCCTGCACTTCACACCCCTGGATGCACCAACTTTGATCAAACATTGGAACCTCATACACCTACTTCTCGACGCACCGCTGAACAAAATCCAATGGTTACTCCGACACAAAAACTCTACCCACTGTCACAGCACCGAAAATGATATAGCAAAGATCTACCACTCAAATTATAACCCACATTCATCTTAATGATCCACAACCACTCTTTCCAGTTTTAGTAGATCCACAACCACTCATATATGAAGATGATACCCACCGTTGCACCTGCTACCAACTTTGATGCCCAGATCAACAAATCCATCCAAAGATCATCAACTGTGTTTCCATCCAAGCATCAACATCGCCCCCTTCCCAAAAGCTGAGATTAGACCACCATCGTTACCGTGGAGTTCCGTTACAGATGAGAACCATCCGAACCTCCAACCACCTCTGCACATTTCCGGACACCGCGTGAGCAATCCTCAACCACCGCTGCTCCACAATAATGGAGGTGGATACCCCTTCGGCCAGGCCTAAGGGAAGAAGAAACAATCCACTGTCACCGCACACAATGGTGGATATGGGGGGAGAAAAAAAATTAAAAAATATCATAAATAAAAGAAATCATAACAATACATAAATAATAAATAAATCTATAACAAAATAATAATAATAACTAATACAAGATTTAAAATAATTAATTAATTAATGATAATAATCTTACTAATAAGTAAATAAATTAAATAATAAAATAAAATAATATTTATATTAATGTAATAAATTTTTATATTAATTAATTAATAAATTATGTATTTATTTATAAATATTATATTTTTATTAAAAAAATAAAACGTCTAATTTTTTTTTATTTAATTTTTTTCTATTTTGTAGATTCATATCAGAGTCCAAAGTACATCCAAATACATTACCTAATTGCTAGATGTGTTATTTTAGATGACCCTTGATAATGTCACAGGAAATTAAATGAAGTGGGTGGACTCCAATCTGTTTTAAAGAACTGAGAGAACACCTAGTTAAGTCGGGGAAAAAGTTTGTTACCAATAGAGAGAAACACATATATTAAAATTATAGGAAGACATCAAATTGGCGAATATTCATTCACAAATAAGACACCCATTCATTCAAGACATTTTGGGAGACCCAAAGGAGATCATGATCAATTCATGGAGACCCCAAGAGCAGAAGCAGAAGGGCTATCCATGGAGTAGTATAGGAGAGAATCTTACCACATCACCTTTATTGAGGGAGATTTAATCATTATTTGTTAGTTTTTCACCATTATATAATGGAATTGATAGTTATTAAATTGAAAATAATCATATGGAAAACATTTTATCATGGTATAATTTTATTCCTCTGGTTATTATCATTCTACTTCTACACAAAAATTCCATTTTTATGATGTGGAACTGATGGCGAGGTCAATTCTAGAAATTTTAGATAATTGTTTTTCACCTCTTTAACATTACATTCAAAACACGAAGATTAATTAGAGATATTGACCATGAATGATTATCATCTTCATTAATTATAAAATGTTGGAATATTTTGTAGAAATTTACTCCAACTATAGTTAAAAAAACAATTGAAGTTTGATGTTTATATAGTTGGACAAAACCAAGATTAATTATTCTAAATGATTAATCAAATTATTAGGTAGAATAGTCAATCATTTTATAGGTTTTGAATATAAATTATTTTCATTGAAGAGGTAATCCTTTTAAACCAGTTTAATTAGAATTCCCCAACATATATCTTGATAAATTTCTAGTCCTCTCATCATATTTCTTGCTCACATATTTGGTTGTCTCTACTTTATCATCACATCACCATTTTCATTTTCTAAAAAAATAATTGATTCATATTTATGCTTTATTCAAATTAAAAAAATATTAAACCAATGATAAAATAAATACTCAACCCACTGTTTTCATTAGTGGGTTTTGTTTTGGAAATTTTGGTCACTCAGACACTTTTTTCTCCTTCTCTTAGGTTCGACCCAGTAAACCACTATACAATAGTTAATAGGAAATAAAATTTATTAACATTGACGTCAATTTAATGATGTTTGATTCATTTAGATACATAGTTTTTTTAAACATGAACAAACCATGTGGCTCACACAACCCATGATCCACACATGGATGTTTCATTGGAATAGAAAGAAAAACAATACACATAGTGCTCCCTTCATACTATTTCACCCCCACACCCCATATGGGCTAGGTGAACGATTAATAAAACCATAAACATCATGTGCACTCACCTATTAATAAAATATCAGTTTTCCTCACATGACATTGAGTTACTAAGAACATGGTTTAACTAATCATGCATCACCTTCATAGGGCAATATTTTTTGGGTTTATTGTTTTCAATAATTAGGTGCAAACCAGGGGCCACCATTTTCCATTCTAAAAATAGGGATTTCAAATCAAGAATTTATATAAATCCAATTGAACTCCCAAGATAACACATTTTCCTTAATATGCTTAAACACATCATATTTATGAGTTCCAACTTTCAGAATTACGCAGATGTTATCAATTTTGAATTTGGACCATCCATAAAAAAGAATATTCTAGTTCATTTGAAAATTTTATAATTTTCCAAAACAAGGGACCTTACATGTCTTATGACTCTGTATAATATAAATATGAAGAAGACTGATATAATTGTCACATACCATCCCTTGGGTCTCGTGACGTGACTACACTAAGCCCGCCTTCCATAGGCCAGCGGTTGGTGACAAGCACCGGAACGACGTATCCCTAAAACTGGAAGGCATTTTCTTTTAAACCTGTACAAACACATAGTCCAAGAACACAACAATATGAAATCAAAAGATGAAAATGTAGAAGTAAACATATGTAATTAAAGTAAAGGGGATGAAATACAAACCCAACTCAAATATACAAGTACAACAGAAAATAGAAAATAGAAAACAGCTCTGAGATCGTCCACCAAGGATCCTACCTGAAGTGTAGGTACAACTCATCTAGACAGCACTCCAGGTCAACCCGTCACCTCCATGGACCGCCTGATCCTGGCTCCCTATAGTTTCATCCAAACTGCTAATCGTCTGCACAAGACACACCAATGTGTATGTGAATCCCGTGCAAAGGTGAGTATAACAATACCCAGTAAGGACCCCGAGACCCCTGATTGTCTCTCATAATTTCACAAAGGAAAACCACAAATCATGATCTCAATCACAAAGCACAAAGCATAAGACTCATCTCAAACCAAGTATACTCAATGTTAATGAATAATGATGATTAGTATTATGTTATATTATTTTATTTATTTATGAAGTTTCCATTACTGATCCATGAAGGATATGTTCCATTGTTGATCCACACAAGGTCGTATGTCTCCGATCCACGATGGGCCACTCTAAGGCTGGTCCTCGTCTGGTTGTGCACTGCTGATCTACACAAGGTCACTAGAATGATGATCCATACATGGTCTCTATGTGACATGGTCTCAATGATGCTTATCCATATATGGACACTATGTTTATGATCCACACATGGTCTCAATGATGCTGATACAGACATGGTCTCTATGATGCTGATCCTCATAGGGTCTCAATTTAATTGATAGCCTACCATAGGATTTCCTGCACTCTATGCGCTTGAGTTCCACATAATATGCTCTGAATGATATCAGTTATTCCTCAACATGCACGGAGATCCACAATGTAGTAACCCTACAGACCTTCATCTCATAAGTGTTCCAACGCGATGGATGGCGCGCCAATCAGATGTTCGTCCTGTGAGTTATAAGCATTTTAGTACCGAGGCCCCGATTGGATTTAGGTTCGATCCAACCTAGACATACTCCTAAATTCACTAAAACATAGGTGGACTATCTCAAAAGGTCCTTCTGGTTCCAAGTATTTCAGTGCTATAGACGATTCGTCAAACGGACGTCTGGTTTGTGAGATATAGTCTGTCAAGAGAATATGGGCTGAAATGGGTCCAAGTCCAGTCTGACCTGGTTAGATCATCCCGAACAGCCCCGACCTGGGATGACTGACCCAGGTTAGACACAGGTCATCCCGAACAGGGTGGGACACAATGGTCTCGACCCATTGGGCCATGGACTGGGTTGACCCTCCGGCTAGGCAAGACCTGTGCGGGGTTCGCACGACTCCCCTCTTGAACAGACCAAGGGTTTGTTAGGATTGCAAAAACAGTACCACATGGCACTGGACCTCTTCCAGTAGGTGCCTTGGGGTGCGAGTCCCATTCATCTCCACTGCGTTGTCGTAGCCACAACCTCCTCACCGCAGCGGGCGATGGCACGCCGCCTTCCGCCAATACGGCCGGCCGAGGGTCGGCCACCTTGCCGACCACCGTGGCCCCTATGGGCACAAGCTCCATCCACGGTGGACAAGAGCCATCCTCCATCACTGTCCGATGACACCGGTCACTGGCAGGACTTCCGTGGGACACCAGGTGAGCTCAGGTGGTCCATTTTCCATTCCAAATTCACCTAGAAGCCTACATGGTTGATTTCGTCACTGTGTGGCTCCCGATTTCAAGTTGTCGTCGAGTTCAAATTTCACCCATGAGGAATGAGAAAAAACCAAAGCGGTGGAGCGTTCATGCCTTGTTCTATTGCCCCACGCCCTCCGTGTTAGCATCATATCAAGAGGGTATTAAATAAAAACACCACATAGAAAATGATTAAACCACGTTCAAAACTCCCGTAACAAACACCAACAATTTCATATGAATAGAGGGTCACCTCATTTTGGTGGATCTGTGTTCTTTATGAATTCCAAGAATGAGGAAAGAAATTGAGAAATTAATTGAATTTAATAACAACCCCTAATTTGGTTTTGGAGGTGATGTCATGGTTACGGAGAGAGAATCTGTGTTCGTTGAAGTTTTTGGCGTTCATTAATTTTGGATCGATCCCCTGACGGGCGTTGTCAGAACATCTTTTTTCATTGGAGGGGTTAATCATTGGTGCTTCGTTGGTGTTATACCAAAATCACTCCTCCCTCTCCCTTTTCCTATGTTTTAATAACTAATGGGAGCGTTAAAAGAATAATACACCATTCAATTAAGGGTACATTAATTGGTGTAATTCATGAGTCACACTTATTAAACGAGGTGTTGTTACACAATTAATGTGTAACCGGTATTTAATTTCCCTCATTAAAAGTGTGAGAACCTCCATGGTCCCTATCACCATCACTCATGATGAGGTTCCAAAATGAAATAACACAGATGTTATTTTATTATTCTTTTAAAATTTCCGAAAATCAATCTTTTTAACCTGACCTACTACGGTCAAAGTTAAGCATCCCTTAAGCTAATTCGGTCATTGTGGATTCTACGGTGCCCTCATATTATTAATCCAAGCACCAGTTCAAATGACAGAAAATTCCACCCTCACATTTAATAAACGTACCTAAAAAAGTTTATAATTCCATTCCAGTCACACCGGGTCTCAGAATCTGGCCCCATCAATTTTCGCAGAATCGTTATAATCCCAAATAATTTTAAAAAAATAATATGAAATTTTTGGGTCTTTATATTCTCCCCACCTTAGGGAATTTTTTCCCCGAAAGCTAAAACAAAATTATTAGATCAAATGGGGGTACTAAGCACGTATATGAACCTCCCGCTCCCACGCGATCTGCTGGAGATTCTCATGATGCCAACAAACACAGACTAGAGGAATCAACTGCCCATGAATGACCTGCTCTTGTCTATCCTCTATCTCCACCAGGAACTCTGCAAACGTCACCCCATCATCGATGTCCTTCTCGTCCTAATTGATAACATGCGATGGATCATGCACATACCTACATAGATGTGACACATGGAAACCATTATGCACTTGGTGCATCTATGGGTAATAGCTAGACGGTACGCCACCTTGCCTACTCTACTGAGGATTTGGAAAGGACTGATGAATCTCAGAGATAGCTTTACACCGCCACCAAACCTTAGTAATCCACATCAGGGTGAACCCGTAGGAATACATGGTCTCCCTCCTCAAACTCCAATGGTATCTATCTCATGTCAGAATAAGACTTCTGACGACTCTCTGCAGCTTTCATCATCTACTTGATGATCTGCATCTTCTCTGTGGTAGCTTGTACCAACTCTGTACCCATAAACGCTGACTACCCTCCCATAGGAGTCTCCAATCATAAGGATCATGTCAATGGCTCTACCAGAATCTCTTAGTTTTTAACTAGAGACATGTAAATGAAAGAGTGAATGGAACCTATGTCTATAAGTACTTTATCTATGGTCAAGTAGACAAGGATCGTACCATGAGTCATCTCTAGAGCACCGTGGTCGTAGGACATAGCTACCTGAAGCTGAGCTCGTCCCTATCCGCATACTCCCTATGGTCGGGGTGGACAAGTTGGAGGTGTTGGAGGTAGAACCACAAATCGCCGCCCACCACCTTCTGCACGACCAACTCCTCTACCACATCTGCTGCCCTCCAAACCTCCTCGATTGAATCTCTGCCTTTTCCTCGGAGGTCCCTTGACCATCTATTGATCATCAGTACAGTGGGTCGGGCATTCGCAAGCCATGTGGGCTTCCCTGCTACACGTGAAGAACAATTTTCTCCTCTGTTCGCCTGCTCTACATCGTGATCTTCGCTCCTCTGACCTTACATACTGAGGTCATCCTCCAAAAGTTCTGGCCCACATGGACCTCTACGTCATCTTCCTACTGCCTGCTCCAGATGACTCGACTACCTGTCGTCTAGTAGTGGCTCTCACGATCTGTGTCTTCTCAAATAAGAAGATATCCACCAATAATTCTAGCTCGAGCACTTCAGCATGCGTCAGGATATTGAGTGATATCATCAAAACCATGATCTCCCGTCGAAGACCCTTCCCAAAGGTCTGGGTCCGGAAGAATGGGTCTCATACCATGTTAGTGGAGTATCATGAGTGGTTAGTGAATCCCACCAAGCACTGGGCTACTATCAGGCTTCCATTTTGTAATTGTAGGAGCTCCTGAATACGCACATAACATAGTGTCGCTGGAACGAACTCTGCCTTAAATAGGCTCTCGAAGTCCATCTAGGTGAGGGTCGCCTCATCATGTGACTGGAGCGTCGGGTTCCACCATCTCCATACAGTGCCCTGGAAGAGGCTAGCAGCTAGGATCTCCATTTTCTCTACTCGTGTCCCAACTAGGCGAAAAACTCTTGCCACGGCCTCCAGCCAGACCTCAGCTACCTGGTAATATGTCTCGCCTCGAAACCTCAAAGGCCTCAACCGTTGGAACCCGTGCAACGTACTCAATCAGCGGGAATCATATGCTAGTGGGGTTGGTGGAAACTACTACCCAACAGGTTGTAGTGCTTTGGGTTCAACACCCATAGGTGATATCATTATAAGAGGGCCCTGCACCGAAGCCTCATCGCTCGGTGGGACATCATTGTGATCTCTCTCTAGGATCAGGGATGGATGTCTACGTGGTGGAATCCAAAAAAGAAATAGACGTGCCATGGTCAATAAGTTATACATGGTGTGATGACTGAAATGTGGTAAAAATTAAAGAACTTCCAAAACACATGAAATCAGTGTTTTCATGCACAAAGGTGGAAATCAGATTTCAGGGTCGTTGTGTATGGATACGTCGACCGTTGCACTAACACTGGACTCCCCGAACTAAAAACCAAACCCAAAACACTTAAAACTATTCCTCCATTGGAAAGATCAGACTCCCAGTTCTTCGGTATAACTGACTTATATGATTTCACTTTTTCACGACCTGTCCCCCATGGCCATATAATGACTACCCCAAACCCGCCTTCCATAGGTCAGGGGTTGGAGACTAGCACTAGATAGTCATATCCCTAAAACGGGAATGCATTTTCTTTAAACTTGTACAAACACACAGTCCAATAACACAAAAACATGCAAATACAATGTAAAACTACAGTAGTAAAAGTGTGTACTAAAAATAAATGGGCCAGAATACAAGTCCAACTGAATGATATAATTGTAAAATAAAATAGAAAATAGAAAACACCTCCTGAGATCGTCCACCAAGGGTCCTACTTGAAGGGCAGGTACAACTCATCTCCACAACACTCTATGTCAAGAATTCACCTATGTGTACCACCTAGTCCAGGCTCCCTATTGTTTCAGAAAAGATATTAATCGTTTTCACAAGACACCACAAGGTGAGGGCAAAGAAAATGCATTGGTGAGTATAAAAATACCTAGTAGGGACCCCAAGACCCCTGACGGTCTCTCCGAATTCCATTAATGAAAACCACAAAGAATGATCTCAATCAAAATGATTAAAAAATAAGACTCAACTCAAAAAAGGTATACAACTCAATGTTCCGAAATAATGATTATTTGTCTTCAGATATATCATTTTATTCCATTAGGAAGTTTCCACAACTCATCCATGAAGGTGTTGTTTCATTTTCGATCCACACAGGATCGTATGTCGTGGATCCATGATTGGCTGACCTAAGGCTGGTCCTTGTCGGGTCGCGCACTGCTGATCCACATCGGGTATCTAGAGTGATGATCCACAAAGGGTGTCTATGATAATGATCCACAGAGGGTCGCTATGATGCTGATCAACAAGGGTCTCTATGATGCTGATTGACACATGGTCTCTATGATGCTGATCAACACATGGATGCTATGATACTGATCTATAGTGGGTAGCTATGATTTTGATCCACACAGGGTCACTATGATGATGATCCACACATGTTATCTATGATCCTGATCCCCACAGGGTCGCTATGATTCTTATGCACATGGGGTCATTATTCAGTTGATATCCATCCACATGATTTCCCAAACTCGGTGTGCTTGAGTTCCGAAGAATTTGATCCTCATGATATCGGACATTCCTCAACTACCATGAAGTTCAAAAAAGAAGTATCCTAAAGTACTAAAATGTCGTACGAGTTCCAACATGATAGACGACGTGTCAACCAGACGTCTTGCCTGTGAGTTATAAGCATTTTATTACCGAGGGCCCGGTTGGATTCAGGTTTGATCCAACCTGGACATACTCCAACATTCTCCAAAACTCAGGTGGAGTATCTCAAAGGGCCTTTTTGTTCCAGGGATTTCAGCGTCGCAAGCGATTCATCAAACAAATACCAGGTTTGTGAGATACGTCTTTTAAGTGAATCTGGGCCGAAAAGGGTCCGGGTCAGGTCTAACCCGGTCAGACCGATCCAAGCCACCACGACCTGGGCCGACCCGACCCTATCAGTGTCCTACTTGGCTTGGCCCAAACTGGGTGGGCCATCCCGAGTAGGCTGGGCCACAGACCAGTCCAGCCTGCCGGTTGGGTGCTACCCATGGAGAGATATCGCGACTCCCCTCCCGAACAGACCAAGGTTCCATTCACTTTGCAATGATGACACCACATGGCACTGCCCCTCTATGGTGTGAGTCCCTTTTGTCTCTGTCATGACTTCAAATCTCTGACCTCCTCACCGTGGTGCACGACGGCTCACCGTCTTCTGCCAATGCGGCCAGCCCCCGCTACCGACCACAGTGGAACCTACGGGCACTACCCCCATTTGCGGCCGGTGAGAACCGGCTTCCGCCATCGTCCGCCGGTGCTGCAGTGCCGGTGGGTCTTCCACGGACCATCGGGTGAGCTCCAGTGGTCTGTTTTCCTTTCCGAATGCACCTTTGGGCCTCCCATGTTTTTTTCGTCACTGCGTGTCTCCCGGTTACAAGTTACCATCGAGTTAAAATTTCTTCCATGAAGAAAATGACAAAAAAGAAGCAGCAGAGGGTCTAGACCTTGTTCTTTTGGCCCGCTCCTCCACTATAGAATCATATCAAGAGGGTATTAAATAAAAACATCACATAGATAATGATTAAACCCGGTTCAAAACTCCCACAAAAAACACCCACAATTTCATATGAATCATAGTTCAAATCCTTTTAGTTGGTCCCTGTTCGTTATACTTTTCAAGAACGAGGAACGGAATTGAGAAATTATTTGAATTTAATAACAACAGCTACTTTGGTTTCGGTGGTGATGTCGCTATTTCGGAGAGAGAAATTGTGTTCGTTGAAGCCGCCGATATTCGTCGATCCCTTGATGTGTTTCGCCAGAATTTATTTCTTCATTGGAGGGGTTTATCTTCGGTGCTTCATCGGAGATCACCCACATTCCCTCCACCCTCTCCCTTTTCAAACTTTTTTAATAAAAAAAGGTAGAGTTAAGAGATCAATACACCATTCAATTAAGGGTACATTAATTGGGGTTATTAATGAGTCACATTAATTAAATGAGGCATGGTTACACAATTGATGTGTAACTCACATTTAATTTTCCTCATTAATAGTCTAACCCCCTCCGTGGTACCTTCCACCATCACTCAATATGTGGTAGCAAAATAAAATAACAGATTTGTTATTTTATTATTTTTTCAAAAAGTCCGAAAATCTATCTTTTTCACCTGACCTACTGTGGTCAACGTTAAGCATCCCTTAAGTGAATCCCAACGCTGCGGGTTCAATGGTATCCTAAAATTTTAAATCCGAGCACTGATTCCAAATGTAGAAAACTTCGCCCGCACGTTTTCTTAATGTAGCTAAAAAAAGGTTCAAAATTTTTTTCTGGTCACACCGGACCTTGGAATCAAGTGCCTCCAATTTTCACAAACTCGTAATAATCCCAAATAATTTTAAAAAAATTATATGGTATTTTTGGGTCATTACAATAATAAAGAATATATCCCTCATATATAAATTGGAATAAATCATTTCTACACATATTTATATACGGATGAAATAAATTATTGTATATATGGAGAAGAATTGGGGGAAAATAAACTATTTATAACATAGAAAGTAATTCTAAAAAAATAATTTCAATGATCTCACATGATGATATGGTAGCTAATTTTTCTTGAATATATTTTCTTTATGATAACCCATGATTAAGTGGGTATAATCAATCCTTACTGGAATTATACGATGAGTGATATGTTTATTTAAATGATCCCTATATAATCTTCATAAATAGGATATAAATTATAAATATTTATCCTCTCAATAATTTTAAATATATATAAACCAACTTCAAAAAGATATATTTTACAGAAAGTATGCACTAGATCAAAATGTGTTGAAATTTATAAATCTCAACAAACATGTAAAGGTCAATAGGTAAATGAATGTGGTTCTTATAGATATTATTTCTTTAACTGACAAGGTATTTATATATGAAATATAGTAAAATGAAATATCCTTGATAATTATTAAATGGTTCTTCATTCATTCAATTAATATAAATAGTCAGACATTGATGTTTTGAATTACCATGTAGAAGTCAAAGCGCATAGGAAAAATTCCTTGAAGATTATTTGTATGGGAGGAAAAATATTCATGATCATCCTAAATTTTTTTGAGAATGATGGAATATAATTTTAACAAATAATTTAATTCATTAAGTAATAAAATAACACTTTAAACATAATGTGTCTTGATATTTTATTCAAAATTGAAAATCATGAATTTGAAAATCCTTGTCTTCACCCAAATATGATTGAATATTTATTTCCATGTATATTTAGAAAGATGATTTTTATTTTAAAATGACTATATATTTTTTTCAAAATATATCTTTAAATAAACTAGTTTTAAATCAAATAGAGTATAAATTAATTTTTTACCATTTTATTGGTAAAATATTTTTTCCAATAAAAATCATGTATAATGCATTTTGAAATAAAAAATATGTACTAATATGGTGTGGAAAAAATCATATGAAACCAACCCCATTATAAAATTTCTATGGAATAAAAATCAAGAAAACATATTCCCCAAATGTATCTCAATAGAATGGAGTTTTCCCATAATAACTACAAGTTGAAAATTTATGTATATATTTTTTCAAAGGATAAAATAATTATTTGGTAGCTACTAATTGAGTTTCTGAATATATATGAATATTTTTTGAATTGGTGAAATAGTATATCATTAATTTTAATAAAATTAAGGCCCATATTTAAGGGGATAAATACTATATAGAATAAAATTTTATAAAATAAAGGTTAAATCATATTTATCTCTAACATATTTAGATACATTCAGAATTTATGAAGAATTTTTTTTAAAAGGTGGTCATGATAGTGGTATATTTTTGTTTCAATCCAAAAATAATGTAACAAATTAAAACATTTAATGATGAATATAAATTATATTAAAAAATCATGAAAAAATAATGTGAATTTATATTCTCTAATGATGAATATAAAAAACCTATAAAAAATATTCCCATGAATTCTATGTATTATAATACATCAAAAGGTAAAAAAGACTTCTTTTGTTGGAGAAATGGTCACACCGAGGACTATTGAACGAAATATGTGACTTTTTATAATAATTAAATAATTATAGAGAATAATTAAATTGAATAAAACAATTTTATATTAATAATTATTTTTCTGGTTGAATACATCTACAAAAATAATGAAATATTAACAACCTTTTGAACTTCATAAACGTGTGTGGCCAAATAATACATTAGAATCTATATCAAAAGTGAAAGAAATATAGACATGTTTAATGGTATTTATTGATCATACTACCAATTCTTGATATGTTTCGATGAAAATAAAAGTATCACTACGATGTTAATATGGTCTATAAGATAATGTAAATGAGGAAATCCCACAGGGTTTTATAGATAGGATAAGGTAACAAAACTCTACTTACCAGGGATTTTTATATTCAAAAAAATTGAGGAGAAATCTTGGGGAGTTACATCAAATCCAATGATCGAAATAAAAACATAGCTTTTTTGAGAATAGACACTCAAGAATATTTCCATTTTTAATGATCTTTGGAGAACCACATAATTCCAATATATCATACTTTTTTCTTGGAATTTAATTAAAGGTGATGCATGTTTTTGGATAGTTGTTTTAATGTGTGTTGTAATGTCTATAAAATATGAGGAAAAATCCATCTAAGAATAAATCCTTGAAATTTGTATCTTGGAGTTCATTTATTTATGCTATTATCCATGATAATTATGTATCTTGAATTTACCATTATGGGATTAATGATTTGAGAATGAATTCTTAAGGATATTTTATTATGAGAATATGTAATTTCGAAAATATTATTATAGATGTAATTACATAGGAATATTCTTGATATTATCATATACATTTGTTTATTGTGTTACTATTTATATCTTGTGGTAAATATTTTATTTTAAATTGACATGAAATTTGTGATGTTTTTGAGTAATACATGTCCCTGAAGATGTTTTTAGGATGTTGGATTGTCACAATTATTTTTTACTCCGATCACATTCCATGTATTATTAGTGATGATTATTTGATAACTCCCATATAATATCCCACATTCTATTTTTTATAATTATGGTAATAGAAATAAAATTGTAGTTTATATAATATTAACATAATCTTTCATTGAAAATAGAAAAAGAACATATCTAACAGATCCAAAATATTAATATAATTTTTAAATATAAACAAGATTATTTTCTGAATTAGGGAACCAGCTATAGAAATCCTTATCATGGTGGGGTATATAAACAAAACATCTGATAATATTTTTTAAAATATTTAATATTCAATTAATTTTGAATAATTAGAATGGTATAACTGTTGTTGATAAAATTAACTTATATATCATACATTGATTTCATAACCAACGAAGTTATTACATATGGAATAAGATTAAATATAAATTTGAAATGAAAAATAAAATATATATAAAATAGCTATATTATATTAATTGGAGGGTATTTACATCTTATATATTATATATTTTTGATAAAATTCATGCGATTGTTTTTTATTTCAAAATTAATATTTTGATCATTATTGAATCTATTGAATTATGTAATTATATAGAAAAATTGAGAAGAAATATTTTATTATATATTTTAATATTCTACTAATATTCCTTATGAATGACATGTGTATTTTCTATTCATGTTAACTTATTAGATAGATTTTATAGATAATAAGAACGTGGTATTGAAAAATATTTTTAGAGTTAGCCTAACCGAAATATTATAACCACACACATTTATTAGTGGTTTCTATTACACTAGTACATCACCATGTTCAACCTCCTAATATATATACATTTTTGGGGATAGATATAAAATTATAACATTCATTAAATAAATCATTGTGTATTAGATACGTGAGATGCGAGATTTACATTAACATGTTCAATGTATTTTTCTGAATTTTAGAATGTGAGTTTCTGGAAGATAATAAAATTGGACACCATAATAATCCCCACCACAAACATGTGGTGTGTTTAGCTATGTGGGCATAATAAGTGATACTTGAGTCAAAAGGTAAAATCTTATTGAATTTTTTCTAAAAATATATATTTTATGCGAATTTTTTAAATACAGTGGGTGTTCTACTTATTAATTAGTAACATTATAAATTTTTTAATAATAATGTTAGATAACATCTATAACCTATCATGAATGATGTTTACTAAACTCTTCAGCATGAAATTACTTTTATTGGTCATATAGATTTTAATTTGACTGAAATAGAAATGATTATATGTGACTCTGAGGGCATCCCAAGAACAATATTGTCTAATTCCCAATAATGATACATTTACATGAAGTTTTTGAAATTTATATCGATTAATAATATTTGTTAAAAATTACATAAAATCAATTAAGGATCCAATAATTTCATGGAATAAGTGTTTCAGTTTATGTATAACATATTTATTTATTTTAATATTCATCTTAATGAACACATTGATTATTTCTTTAACCAACCCAATTATGTTGTTAAATCCATTTATGAATATTTTTTTTTCAATAATGAATTTTTATATTGTGTAAGAAATCATGAATAAGTTACTACACATGGGAATTTGAATACCTTTTAATACAGAATAATTAAATTTGGTATAGATTTCATTGTACTATTTATATATAATTGTGGTTACATATGAGATTCATGTTATGTCGGAAGGTGTAAAATTTTATTTATCCAAAGAAATTAAAATCATGACCATAGGGGAAATTGACATGAATTAATATTGAGAAATATAAATAGATATAAATTCAACTTTTTAAAACTCTTAACGGAGAACTCAAATTAGGAAAATTATGTACTTGTGCCAATCAATAATTGGTTTAATTCAGTAGTGTAACGGTTATGAACATAGTTATAATGTTACTGAGGAGGTCTGATTGTGGTATTGAAGTCAATTACCAATAAAAACAACAAAAGTATAGTTCCATATAAAAAATTAAATATATAACATCCTTTTCCTTTTTGTCCCATTACACTTCTGGTTTTAGTGGTTGGAGGTGTTCAGGGTATTTTTAGGAGTTTTTGATGGAGGCTGGAACTATAACAGAGATGTTGCAAGAAATACATTCCATTTATATATATATTTTGCAGCATTTAATGGTATTTTAGGTTGCATTAGCCTATTTTTTCATGACTTATATACATCTAAGGGGAATCCCAAAAAAATTCAACCCTTCATGTAAGAGGGATTCATGACCTATCATAGATCATGTGTAATATCATTTTTGGTAAAGTGTATTTCAGGGAATACATATTTTTTTTGGAAACCCAAGGATTTCAGGTCATGTAATGGTTAATGAAAATGTAAACTTTGGGATATATGGTTTTATTTTATTTTATTTCTGAATTTTCATTCATTAAGACATACCCTCTTACACTCCCATTCCAGGTGAACCCAAGGTGCAACGTGGAGTTCTTCATGCCCTATTCGTTCTTCTTTGATCATTATTGTGCTGGTTGATAATTTTTAGAATAATGTGGCAGGTTTTTTAAGAATTGGTGTCCTATTAACATCTAAATTTACTTTAATTAATTGTATATTCTATGTATTGAATATTAAATTATCATCTTATTACATATAATTTATGGTTTCTACATGTATTCTATTTAATAATGTCCTATTGTATTTGTTTCTTTTATAAGGTCATATAAGTTACATGCTATGAGTATAATCTTGAAATTCTAGAAAAATATTCTTAATATAGTTTTGCGGTTGTAAAACATACTAAGATGTAATAAATAGTATTTTTTCCAGTAGGGAGGAGTGATCGTATATGTATGAGTCTTATCCACATGCATTTATTACATGATGATATCAAAGATGGGAGATTATGATAACATACCTTCTAGTATGAATTTCATTAGTTTTTGTGTCATAATATATTCCTATCTTCTAGTGTGTGTATATTGGTCTATAGACTTTAATATTATCATTAATATATGTCATGACTCAGAAACATATATTTCCTGACCAAAACCATCATTCTATATATTGATAGAAAGTAGGGTACGTTGGGTGTGTCACTATAACATTTCAATAATTGATAAGTCAAAGATGTATTTACCCTTCCATATTTGTGGAAGATTATTTGTAAACAATTTTATTTGAATAGAACCACCACATTAAATCTGTGGCCATGGTTTAATAATATTAAAATTTTAGATAGTCAAAGAAATACATATCAAAGTGAACATGTTGATGAAACTATTGTGAATCATTCTTAATGAGATATTATAAAGAATAGATTATATTACATGGTGATAATTCATTTGTGGTTGTCAATTTTTTGAAATTATGTTCAATATCATGGATTCCTTTACTCATTTAATTAGATTAGTCTTATAATTCATTCAATAATTCATAATTCCATTGAGAAATAATCATATAGGGTCATAGACTAAGTGTTTATGTTGATGCAGATAAGATTTTATTTGAGTTTAATTAATGGAATTTATATTATTCTCAGGACCAAGGAATTTATTTTAACGTTATATTGATAGAATAAATTAAAACAATATTTATTCACCCACTTCTGAAGAAAAATATATTTATTTATATGATTTACTATTTAATAATTATTTATTCACGGGGTTTTGAATGAAATATTTATTTATGAATATTTTTTTGTGTGTTCAATAAATTTAATAGGAATTCAAACTAACCAATACCATATCCATTGAAAAATATTAATTAACAAGATGGTTAAATAATATTCATTATTATGCATGTTGGCGCACACTAAAAAATAATTATATTGTCATTATTATAATTAGGAATCAGGTTTATTAATGGTAATAAGTTATAATTAACGGATGGATGAAAATTAAATAATATCTTATCCTAAATGCCAAATGTATTAATAGATGACTATTTCTATTGTGTAGAAAATCCCATCATTTACAACAGTGAATTTTTACATAAAATAAATTCTCTCTCAACTCCTCCTTCTCTCTCCACATCAATAATGAGAAGTTCTATGAATATTTCTTGAAGACTAGTGAATGAGTGATTGAGAACAAACAAAAAATGATAATCAATTAGCTGTACTAGAACCCTGAGATCGAGTGGTGTTGCTCAGAGATGATAGAAGAATATATGGATCTCCTTTAGTGTGACTCTATCATTGGATCATAAAACCACAATGAGGGTAATTTGAAATTGTCTTTCTGGCTGATCAACATTCAACAATGAAGAAAATTCAAGTTCCCATGTATTTATTTCTTAATCAAATAAATAAATTATTTAAAAATTTGACATGAAGGATTCTCACTCTTGGTTTCATGAAATTATTTTTTGAAAAAACTAATATATCCCCCACCTTTGCATTATTATGATGCACTCAAAAGAAAAAATAGGTATTAGAATAGCCATGTCTAAATTAAATATTATTTACTTTATTATTGATATATGAATAATTGTGGTTATATTTTCATTTAATATAAATCACCCAATAATCTAATTTGAAATAACATGTTATCAACATGTTATCCAAGATTGTTAAGTTCTTCTTTTTTAATGTATTAATAACAAATGATTATCGACCAAAGATTCCATCGAGATGTTCCAAATCATTCACCGATAAAAATGGGTTACACAGCTTGTATCGAGAGAACATTTCCTGAGTCCAAGAACATTATACCAGGATTCATTGAGTAGTTAATTACCTGATGTGAATTTATTTAACACAACATGTTGAACAGTCAAACCTGGCACATGGAAATTGGATACCTGGCATGTAGTTGGCTTGTACATGCCCTATAGTCTATCCAAATTAACACATTAAAGTACCAAAAATATGAAATAGTTAAATGGAAATTGAGTTACATGATGTTCACCTTGACAGTACATGTTGCGTAGTCTCCCACTAAATAATATAATTACAAATTAAATTAAATTAAAATTTTCTTCCTTAAAAGAAAATTTTATTGATTGAAAAACAAATGTGTGTTTGAAAATTCAATAATTTTTTAAATAATATTTAATGATCCATTAATTTAACTTAATTAATAATTTATATTGGTTTTAATATCCATTTTACATGAATGAAATAAATTATGGGTATATCAAATTATGTTCTGTTCATCATTAATTTGAATGTGAATTAATTAAGTAATTAATTAACTAATGGAATTTATTTCACCTTAAATTATAAATAATGAATAAAGTTATTAATTATATAATGTTATTTTTTCATATTAATTTCTTATAATACCATTAAATATATTGAACAATACCTATGTAAGTGTTGGATGTTTTAATTTAATTTATTTCATTTGTTTGAAATTAATAAATATTAAATTAAATATGATTTCCTACTTTTCCTCCCTACCTCCATTATTATGTAGGACCTTTGTTTCCAAGTATATATATGATATCCCCCTTTAAAAAAACATTTGGTTCCCATCACCTATGTGTGAGTCATAAATACATGTAATTAATAGGGTATCTTAAGGCACACAAAGGTGGCTCTATATGGAACCATTATGATGCTAACTCAAGTGACACATAAGTAAGAAGTAGGAACATCACAACTCCTTCTAAGACAAAAAATGGGTGATTACTTTAGGTTATAGGTTGATTTAATTTCATGTCATTAAATTAGAAGTCAGATAAATCCAATTCATATATCATTAATTACTTTATTTATTTTTATTTGTGTAATTATCCATTTTATGGATTCCAATCCACATTCACATAAATAACTTACGTTTTTTTTGCAAATACATGATATATATTATACAAAAATATTAATTCCAACATGTTTATTTAATTATGTAACTTCCACATAATATTAACGAGACATGTAAAGAACAAAAAAATATATAATTTATGTATTAACAATGAACAACACCCAAACCTAATATTATGTCAAACATAGACTTCTGTTACATGATAAGGAACAAAACTCAATAGACCTATGTTTTTGAATGACCATTTTGGGACACATAATTTTATAATGGGAGATCATATAATGTTATTTGGTAGAGTTTTCCAGTTCACATCAATAGGGGTTTCCCATTCTAGACTCGGTTTAATTTGGAGGAAATTTTTTAGGATATCATGTTTAACATTTTTGGATTGGGGTGTCTACTAAATTAATCAAGGAATTTAAATCCTGATATTTTAAAATACATACAATCCTAAATTACATCAAGCTACTTTACCAACTCTTGAGGGTGTTATGTTAAAGTGAATATAGATCCTTGACACGAGAATGGCCCAGAAACAAGACATTGAATATCTTAATTATTAGGGCAATAGGGACATGAAGAAATAATTGGAGATTTAAGAAGATAAATTAACATATTATATCTCACAAAATAAGTAATAATGAAAAATTAATAATAATACTTTCATTTAATTGAACAATAAAATGGAAATCTCATAATCCAAATTACATCTTCGATCAATATTTGAGGAATAAATATCATAACTAGAAGTAAATTACATGAGTGGTTTAGATGACTTTGCATTGTTCTACTCCATGAAATGATATTTTACATTCTATAATCACCAATTCATGATCTGTATGCTATGGTTGTCAGTGATGAATAGTACCATGTCTATGAAAAATATTTGACTGACACAGTCGACATTTAATGTTTGATTATTTCATCAATGACTATTGAACTCATAAAGGATCATGAAAAAATGGATTCATATATCAATCTCCATCATTTATATGGTCTTTAATAGGATAGAGCTAGAAAGTAATGGTTTTATATTTGTAGTTTTCTCTTTTAGAGAAGGCATGAAGAGGGTAACCTTGTTGGACCTCATGTATTCAAGATAATTGGATACAATGAGAACCTAGAGATTATAGGGTTTAGAATCCCTAAATAACTGAGAACCAATAAAATTGTTGAATTATTCTTTTTTATATTCTCTATATTTGTTTTGAATTTTAATAAGAAAAACATTAAAACGACTCAACTTGATCTTCTCTCTCTTATTCTCCATGTAGATAGCGATATAATGCATGAAAAGCCTTACGTCCATATTCTTAATAGGAAGAATCAAAATGAGAAGATAATTAACTGCAAAGAGTCTTCAATACCCTCCAAATAAAAGGAATATCATGGGGAATGAAAGAGAATATGATGTTTTTTTCACATGTGGAATGAAGGGAGACTAGAAGAAAAATTTCACCCATCCAAATAAGTTAGGGGAATCATCAGGTGCATTTGTTATCGGCATCAATATCTATGTTTTTAAAATTTGGCTATTATATACGTATTGTGGTTCCCACATTAGTATTCAAATATAGGACCCATGTAGATTAATATAGATCAATCGAGGGGAGGTAGATATACAAGAAGACATCAGATCTAAACATCATACTATATGAATTTTATACTACCACCTCACATTGCCAACCATAATGATCTTGGTTTTGAATGTTTTTTATTATGTTCTATCTAACACCAGAAACATTATTAATATATCCAGACCTGATATAAATGTATTTATCTTAAAATTTGAGAATAAATGATTCTTATTTTATAAATATATCTTTTTTATAGTAATAAAAATTTAACTAATGTTCTTTGAGTGTTCGATTACATGAATCAAGTAATTGAAATCTATAACGATGTTACATTACATGGCTCATACGACACCCATCATTGGAATCAATAGCTAGGTCATGTAAATGAAAATCGCTTGACTAAATTACATAGTGATTGATATTTTGATTCATTTGAACTAAAAACACTAGGTGTATTCCACACAGATTTACAAGGAAAATTTCAGAAATAACCATTTAGGGGGAATGGTGAGTGTGATAGGGAGAATATTGAATTAGTTCATACTATTTTTTGTGGACAAATTCCTATTAAATAATGTGTTGGGTAATCGTATATCATAACTTTTACTCATTAATTTAGTATATATATAAATTTATACATAATTATTTGTAAATATGATTATTTTTGGTAAAATCAATGAATAATAGAATAATTATGACAACCAACTTTTTAGGAAGATTAAAAACCTCCCCTCATACTATAGTAGAGAATATATTAATCAAAATTTGTAGATATCATTAAAGAGTTTGGGATCTAATCCCAACTCACTCCTATTTACACACATCACTGGAATGGTTTAAGAAAATTGAGGAACCACACCTTATTTAACATGGTGAGATCAATGATCTATCATAAAATTATTTAATTATCATTTTTGGTATATGCGTTACAAAAAACACCACATTTACTAAACTGAGTACCATCTAAATTGAAAAATGTTATTCCATATGAATATTGGAATTGATGAAAACCATATTTTATAATTTACACGTGTGGGGAAGAGAATATTTTGGTAAGGCCTTTTTCCTTAAGAAACTTTCACCATGAGGAATAAAGTGTACCATTACAGGATAACCTAGAGAAAGAAAGGGATATTACCTATAATATCACTAAGAAAAAAAAGGATACAGTGGAAATAAAATATATATTTACCTTGAGAGGGGGAAAATATATAAAATAGACTGTGGGAGTGAGATAGTCATCAATGAAGTAAAGGCTCAAGGTATATATGATATGGTATATGAACATATTTCTCCAAGCCCCATAAAAAATAAACATTTCCAAAGACAGAAGTATTACTTTAAATTAAAATAGTGGTTATGGAACCAAAACATAATGATTTACTAGTGTGTAATTATGGTGACTCATTATTAGTTGATAATAATGATCATATTACCATCAAGAAATCTGTATGTGGCACATATTATTCCACATTGAACGAATCCTAGAATTTGGATATGGGTTGCCAACAAAAAAAACATCATATTTTGGAAGATTCTCTAGCAGATGTAAATCCCAATTGTTGAAAATGGGAACTCAATAATAAATTGAACATTGAAGGAATTTCAGTACCTATAAGGAATAGCTTAATGAATACGGGTTTAAACTTTGTCAAGGAATTCACTACAACAAAACTTTTTCACTAGTATAAATGTATAAATCTTTCAGAATTAAATTATCCATTATGGATTACCATGACTATGATATTTGGAAAATTGATTTGAAAATGGAAATCTATAATAAAAACCTTCAGAAATCTGTAAATATGAAACAACCTCATGGGTTTTTTACTCCAAATCATTCTAATAAGATTTTCAAATGTCAAGAATCCTGTTATGGATAAAAGAAATAATCTCAGTCATGGAACATTCATTTTGATGAATCCATAGTGGAATTTTGTTTCATAAATAATTAGTGTGAACCTTATATATACAAATTGTTTAGAGATAGTGAATTCATTTATCCAAAAGTATATTTTGATGACATATTACTCATAGGAAACAAAATACCAATCTTTTAATCTGTTAAGACATGACTGAATAAATGATTCTCTATGAAGTACATTGGTGAAGAAAAATATATTCTTTAGAATAAGATAAATTTTGATAGACCATATAAACTACTCAACATAAGCCAAAGTACATACATTGACCTGAAACTAAAGTGATTCGGTGTGGAACGATCCAATAGAGGATTTTTTCAAGAATCACATGATATTAATATTTCCTAGACAATGTGTCACTAAAAACATGAGAAAATAAATATAATGGAAATCATTTCAAATGTGATAGTGATTATGAAAATCATGTATTCTATTATATATAATAGGCTAGATGTTTCCTATGCATTGATTGTGGAAGGTAAAATCAAGGTGATCCAAGTGTCTACCATTGGATAGAAGATAACAATAGCATTAACTATATGAGTTGCATTAAGGAAATTTTCCTGGTCTATGAAGGAGATGAGGAACTCGTCATCATTGGATATGAATATGTGGTTTTTATAATTTATTAGGATGACATGAAGTCACAAAATGTTTACATCTTCACATTGATGGAGATATTGTGAGCGGGAAGATCTCAATGCAGGCAACGGTTATAGATTCTATAGAAATGTTTTAGTATATTTTGTATTTTTATTTACCTAAAGAAGTAGTCTATATGTGAAAATTCATCAAGTATAATGATGTGATACCCGGTAGTAATTATCCTATCACACTCAATTGTGATAATACAATAGTGGTGGCTCTCGTAAAAGCCCCATGGTCGTATCGATGGACAAAAACATACCTCTAAAGTAATATATATTGAGGGATTTTTTAGAGTTGTGAGGTTATAGTGATAATTATTTCCATGGAAGACACTATAATGGCCCCCTTGACCAATGCCTTGACTTAACAGAAACATGATTATCGTGTGAGTTCTAGATGATTAAAAGTATTAAGCATTTATCTCTCGTCCATGTGGGAGTTTTTTACAATTTGTTTCCTTGTAAAAATTGAAGATACAATGATTAAATGTATATTCAATGAATTTATAATTAAATTAATGTCTTGTTACATATATTTCAATTTTTATGCTTGGATTTAATGTAATAATGTCCTAGAGTATTTGTTACATTGATATGGTCAAAGTAGTTCCCTATAGTAATGAGAAACCTAAATTGATATGAAAATATTCTAAATATATTTTTATGTTTGTAAAATGTACTATGATGGTATATATAGTATTGAGACCATCTGGGGATAATTCTCATAAATAGATTAGGCTTTATATCCTTAATTTCACACTTTGTAATATCTAAAATGAGAGATAATGAGAAAAATCAATCTAGTTAGAATCTTGTATTTTTGATGTCACTAGATATCCCTATATGAAAGTCTATATAATTGTCCGTAGATATTATGTTTATCATTAATGAATGTCATGACTCTAGAACATTGATTTATGGATTGAAACCATGACACCGGTTTTTTTGGGGGATATAGTGTATGTTGGGTGAATCACAATTGACATGTCATTAATTGAAATGTTAAGGAATGATTTGTCCCTTCCATAATTATAGAAGCTAATATATCGATCTTCTTATCGGAATTGGACTTTCATATTAAATTCCATGGCCATGGTCTGACAATTTTCTTATTTAAAGACATTTAATGAAATATGTATCACGTAAATAGGTTGACACCATCATTGTGCAACCTTCATGTTGAGATATTTCAAAAAAAACTGGTTATATTACACGGTGAGTGTTCATATGTTGTTGTTGAAATTGTGACATTAATTTATTCTCTTATGTTATCTAGCATGAATGTAGATGATAATAATTTAATATAGGCATTATCACTTGATACCAATGAGAATAAATCCAAGAGGGTCACACATTAAGTGTTTCTGTTGATCACGATTATATTCTATTTGAGTTTAATTAATGGAATAAATATTATTATCATATTTTAGGAATAATTTTATTCATTTTATATTTATCAAAAAAATTAAATTAATATTTATTCACAGGCATGTGAATAAAAATATATTTATTTATTTTACTTATTATGTAATTAATATTTATTCTTTGGTTTGTGAATGAAATATTTATTTATGAATAAAATTTTAAATTGGGAGATCAATAAAAGAAAGTGGAGTTCAAATGGACCAATACAATGTAAGGTGGAAAATATAAATTAAAAACCAGGTTAAATAATATTTATTATAGTATAGCAATGATCATATGAAAAAATTATAATATAATAACTATTATTATGAGGCATTGGTTTTATGAAAATTAATAAATGTTAATTATTAGATAACATGAAATTAAATAATATTTTTACCTAAATCCTAACTCTATATATTGATGAATATTTATACTGTGTAGAGCATCCAAATTTTGAGAATGGAGAATTTTGAGGCCCAATGTATCCTATCTCAACTCACATTTCTCTTTCCATCTCAAGAAAGAGAAGCATGAATGATATTTCATCAAGATTTAATAACGAGTAATGAAGAAAAAAACTCCTGACATTTGAATCATTATGCTAGAAACCAATGTGATAACAATGATTATTGACGATCATAGGAACACATTTGGATAACCGCTAGACAGATTCGATCCAGGGTTCCTTATAGTGCAATGAAGGTAATATTAAATGGTATTCTTAGAGGATCATCATTCATTAACTAATAAAGTTTCTAATACCATGTATTTTTTTTCTTCTGAAAACGTAAATAAATTTAGTATAAATTCGACATTCAAGATACTCACTATTGGCTTCAGGAGATAGTTATTAATATTTTTTAGTATATCACCCACCTTTTCACACTTCCATTGCACCTGGAACAAGCAACTGCCCCTCCCATTCCAGGTTAATTTTCTTCCATTCATTATCAAGGGGTTCACTGTGGAAATATGGTTTTTTTCATTCGGTGTTGGGATAAATTTTTATGATCCTTTGGTGTGGTGAAGGATGATCCATACTTTATCATGGATTGCTTATAGTTTTTTGGAGTTTGGTCTTCTCCCAATAGTACTAAACAGTTTGGAAAACATGTTTGAGTTATGGAAGCCCTCATTTCTCATTATTTCATATCATGCGAGAGGGGTTTTCTCATGTTTATCTTTGGGGTTTGGCTTTCAATGCTGGATTAAAGATAAATAACTAGTCAAATTTAAATTCATTATGGAAAGGGGAATGTTTCACATTTTTTGTATATTTTATTTTATTTTGATATTGTGATTCAAAGGTATTGACACCCCACTAAAAATTGTGGTTATTGGGGTAATTTTTTGGTATTGGATGAAATTTATTTTGACTATTGTGTCAATTCAGATTGTTTTTATATCACACTAAAATGTGTATTGTAAACCCAATTATATTTGAGATAAAAATTGTATCCCCCTGATTATGGATTTTGTGATAATTCCCCAAAAATAATTTGGAATGTAATAAAATCCACTTTTAAATATTTAAAATTTATTTTGCTGTGTTTTGATATGTGGTTATTCTGTTGGGGTAGTAATGTGAAGGTAATGTGTGGTTGGAGTATGTGGGGAGGATGATTTGGACATGATTTTATGGATGCGAGATTGTTCTATGGCTGTGATTTTAGGGCGGTGAGGTGGTTGTTGGCTATAATTTTGTATTAGTGAATTGGTTTATTGGTCTTTATTTTTATGCAGTGATGTGGTTGTTTATTGTCTATGAGTTTAGGGTGAAAAGGTGGTGGTTTCTTTTTTCAAGGTTCTTATATTGTGATGGAATGATTAATTGGTTAATAATCACTGGAATGATAGGGGATGGTTTGTTTAGTGAGTTGGAAATTAATGACAAATAATTAAAATATGGCCTCTGTCCTAAAACATGGTCGTTGATAAATAATTATAATAATGGGACTGTTAAATGAAATTCATTGAAAATGAGAATGTGGCCTTTGGTTTGTGGTCTGGATTTCTATTGTTAGAGGTGGCAGTGAATGAGGAAAATTTGTGAGTTTGATAGTGTTTGGATTCAATCCCATAGGTCTTTTGAGTATGTGTTTTGTTATATGTACATAATATTATATTTATGTTTGATCTCTATATGAACCCCACCCAAGGGGGGAAGATTTCTAGGTACCCTCTCATTCCTACTCTCTATACAAGGCTAGGTAGATATTTCATAGGATGTGATGGCTTTATGCATGCTAGTGCATTTGATGGTGGTTGTTTTAGACCATGTTTATTTAGGAGATATGTGATGGACCACATGTTTTTTGTTGAGATGATTTATGAACTTTCTTGTGGGGAAGATTTTGTTAGGGGTTGTTCATTGTAGGAGGAGGGCCTAAGGTTTATTTCCTTAATGTTCCTGATACCCCATAGCTGTAGTTATGGATGTGGATATTTTATATACAAAGTGTTTTTAGGAGAGACATAATGTGTCTGTTCTTTTAGGGTTATGATCTTAGCTGTTTGTGTGCATTATCTGATGTGACCATTCTTGTGGGCATGTGTGGTATAGAAAAGATATGGGAGAACTAGGACATATGATGTTGGGCTGTGAGTGCATATTACAAGTGGGAAAGAGGTCTGGGGAACCCATAATCGATGTGATTAATCTTATATTATATTATTCAGGTTGTGTTATTTAGTGAGTGTGTCTTGCTGATGTTGGGATGTATAGTTGACCTATTTAGGGGAAATTAGTTCTTCTATTTTCTCATGTGTGGATTAGTATGTATCTCTCAAGTGTGCACTAGATAATTTCATTGTTAGAAAAAATATAATTGTATGATCACCCGACATATATATACTATTAATAGGTTTATAGGATGGTTATGTCGACAATTATTGACATTACTAGCTCAGACCGTGGAAAGAAACTATGTCGTAGCTTTAGCTTCTATTTTTGGAATTTACTTTAGAGACATTTATCTAATACAGTTTTATATATACATGCATTATATGATGGTTTGGGTTTCTTTTTTATTTTATCACTTAGAGTTGCTTAAGGATAAATTGTCTTATATCCCGATCCTATAAAATTAGAGAGGGTAATTCCTCATAATTCAATATATTTTTAATCCATCATTTCATGTCTCCAAACCGGGGCCTATAGGGGCAGTGACTCACGGGTCATTATTTCTCTCCCCTAATTTTGAAATATTTGAATGGTGGGGTCCTAGCAGAGTGGTATTAATGATTATTTTTTAGAGATATGATTGAATTTGGAGGTAGTAATAATGAGGATTTAATGGGTTGGTATGAAAAGTGTTCCATTTGACCTTGGTGCATGAAATTGGTTTCAAAGATTTTCTAAGACAGTTTATTTAAGCCGCTTAGTGATCAAGTGCACAAACTCAATGCTTATTGAACATCCAAGTGTGTTGGACCTATTTATAGGGTAGAGACCATGGATAAGTAAACGCATCATGATAAATTATTTTCTTGTTTTAATTGTGTAGTTTTTAGAATGTTAACATAAATAAATTGAATTTAGATGAATCTAATGTTAATTATATAATACTTTTCATGGGATTTTATTGTTCAATTTTTTTTTCTATGGATCATCTTAATCATCTATGTGTCTCTTAAGAAGTTTTAGTTTAGATATATGATCCAATTGATCACTATACATATGATCTGACAGAGTAGGATGACACTTAGAAGAGTGAATTGTGATTTTTCAGTGGTAGTCATTAGGAAAATATGAGGTTAGTGTTTCCAATATGGAGACACACATCCTGCTAGAGGAAATTAAAATTTCTTTCAGTTTGATCTCGGAAAATGTGCGACACTAGTCCCCATTGTTAGTTATTCAGTTGCGTGGAGTTGTCCGTTAGTGGTGTACCCTATATATGGGTTAGAAGAATGAGGAAAATGATTTGTGGGTTGAATTGCAAAAGGAATTATAGGATGAGTTTCTTATTTTTGACCATGAAGTATGTGAAGAGGCATTAAATTCATTCTCATAAACAAGGTAGTATATTAGTGCAGGAGTGGGGAATAATGTTCAAGGATAATATAAATTTTTCCCTGATCATTTTCTAGATAATGAGTCTCGTGCAAGATGTATTGATGATGAACTATATCTTTATATCTAGTATACATCTACTCATTTTAAATTTCCATTGTATATATATTTTGGGGAAATGGATGATGTGATCAAGTGTATATACTCTCGGGGAGGTGTAATCTGAAAGGGGAACCAGTATGGTTCTTCTAGGGGAAGAGTTTTCTATGTAAAGTGTAAGGCACAATGACCTTTATGGTTTAAATGAATGGTTATTTGATATCAGTAACTTGTTTTACCGCCTTTGGGGTCCAGTGGTTTCTATGATATTATTGATGGAAATTTTCCAGTGAGTTTGGTTGTGGGGTTCTTGACCATCACATGAACCAGTGCATAGTGGATCCCGAATCTCAGTTTCATGGAGGTTGATAAGTTCATCATCAGCTTCTGAAGCAGTTTCTAGTCAAACCATTTCATTGGAAGTGGTAGCTATCTTATGCTTCAATGAAGATAAATAATGGAGTTAGAGGCTGGAAACATGATTTTTATCATGTTGAGGGAACATGAAATGAGTGTTGTTTTAGAGGAGGCCTTCAGTACATAGGTAGAAGATATGGTCATGGCCAGGTATACGCAGTGGAGACAGAAGTTCCACAGTGGTTAAATATCATCAAAGGTATGATCATTTTATCTTTTACCATTGTTTCTTCATTATTTTATTTATGAGAATCATGTTACATTGATTCAAGTGTTCTATCCCATGGTGTGAGACTAGATATATAGACTATTTCTTTTCCCTTGGTGTTGAATATGTCATTCGGAGGCCAAAATTTCTTATCTGATGTGTGTTGGGGATGTAGACTGATGAGGTGGCCACATCAGTACCATGCATATCTCTTCTATATATAGATTTACCCATATGGTGTTATTGATGAAATATACAGGTTTTTTCCCATAATTCCAATTGTTGAATACTTCCAAATGAGTGATGTGTTATCAAATATGTATGGACAATGAGTGGTTTTCATTTAAGATCATGTTTTTTGGGATTGAAATTGGTGTGTGGAGCCCCTTGTATATTTAATAGATGTGCTATTGGTGTAATCAGTAGATTCTATGAAAATGGCGTTCTCTATAGTTAATGGGTACGTTTTTATTTTTTTTCAGAAATTAGTTTTTGATTCTACCCCCTAGATGTGATTTTGAGTTTGGGATTGTCATGAATCATGATGATTTTCTGATTTAAATGGATCCATATTTCATATAAACTAATGGGTGGTTGGAGTTGAGGATTTATATTGATCATTTAGTGATGAATTTTTTTATAAGTCCTAGTGTATTTCTATGGGGTGATCTAGTGTTGTTTTCCAAGAAGGTGGATGATAGTTTGATGTTGTGTATAGGCTATTGGATTTTTAACAAAATGATAATCAAGAACAATTACCCTCTTATAGGGATAGATGATATTTTAGACTATATGAGAGGGTTGAGTTGGTTTCAAAAGTTTGATATGATGTCCGGATGTCACCATTTGAGGGTGAAGGAGGGAGATATCTTGAAGGCATCCTTCAGATGTAGGTATTGTACATTCATGTATGTCTTCATTCCATTTGGTGTTAATAATTCACTAGTAAAGATCATGGGGATTATTAAGATATTGTTCCATGTGTTCCTTGACCATTCCTTCATCGTGTTCATCAAAATATCTTGATTTACTCAATGTCAAGGGAGGACGATTCCGAGAATCTCAGAGCCATTTTCCTAGTCCTTCAACACCAAAAAAATTAAGGACTGTTTTATAAACGTATGTCCTTCACATGAGAGGTTCATTTCCTCTAGAATTTGTTGTCTTATAATGGTTTAGTAGTGGACTCATCAATGGTTAAGGTCGTTATTTATTTTTAAACACCTATGATAATGGAATTGGGTCGTAGTTTACATGTTCATGTCGGTAATTATCCAAATTTCATTTCCTAATTTCTCTATAGATTCTTCTCTAATGAAAAAATTGACAAGGACTATGATTTTGTGTGTAATAACTAATTCCAGGAAACGTTAGGTTACCTGAAGATGATGATAGTTAGTGATCTAGTTCTTCAGTTTCTTAAGGGGGATGTGATGTTTGAGGTTTTTTTAATGATTCCCTTCCAGGCATGGGATTAATAATAATGAACAAGATGGAAGTGATCATTTATTAATATAGGAATTTATATCCCAATAAGTGTAACTATTACACCCATGATATGGAGTTGTATGTAATTGATTTTACCCTGATGTTTTCATATAATTACCTCATTAAGGATTAATTTATGGACTTAATAGATCAAAATAGCATTAGGTATATCATTTCTTAACAGGATATAAATTTATGGTAGCATAAGTGGGAAATTTTCATACGGATTACAATTTTGAGATTTCTTACTCCTCTGGAAAGGGAAATGTTGTTGCCAATATACAAAGAAATAAGAGGGGGAAGGATGTTGTTTGGGTGTCTGTGAATACATGGAGATAAATTAAGGAGTCAGAAGCCTTGAACATAGAATCAAGGGTGGATGGTGGTCGAGAATATTTATTTTGGATGACGGTGAAACCTTATCTGATGCAACAGGTGAATGAATCTCAGTGGGATGACACAAATGAATAAGTGATGTGTGGTCATGTTGGCCATATTGATGATTCAAAGGGATGTTGATAGGATGGTTATAACTAGACATTGTATCATTGGCAGTTTTATATTTTGATAGTGATTCTACGGTGAGTCCTTTCTGAGTTTCATAGGTCACCTTTGGCAGTACACATAGGAGTTTCCATGATATATCATTTTTTGTAGATACAATATTGGTTTAATGGGTTGAAATAATATATAGAAGAATATGTGTTAAATTTCTTGGTTTTCCAATTATTAAAGGCTTATAATCTTGATCAAATCAGTTTTATATAGCCTTTAGATGTTATTGAGTGTAAATGGTATATCATCAAAATGGATTTAATCATTGGTTTACCTTGATCCTTGGGATGATTTGATATTATCAGTGTGATCATGAATTGATCGATGAAATATACCCACTTCAAAGAGATCAGGTATTTGGGTACACTGAGCTATTTTTCTAATAGGTATATGGATGAGGTGGTGTAGTTTCATGGATTTCTGAGGACTATTTTCTCATATTGGGATGCACATTTTACATCATGAGTTTTGAGGGTATTGAAAAATACTTTTGGGAATTAGATACACATAAACACTGCTTTCCACCCCCAGACAAATGAGAAGCTGGAGTGGAAAATCAAGATGATAGATGATATTTTTCATATGTTTATCATGGTCTTTGGTAGATCTTGGTTATGGAACATTACATTGGTTGAGTTTTAAAATTAAAATCACAATTACATTGGTATGGATATATTTGGGGTGATGTATGGGAGTTTATGTCATTATTTATTGTACTAGATAGAGGATGGTGAGGCAGTAGTTCTTGGTCTCAATTTGGTGCATAGTAAATTTGATAATGACTGACTTGTCTATAAGAGGGTGAAAGTAGCGTAGGAATGGAAAAATTATTATGATGATTATAGGTGGAATCCCTTGAAGATAAAGGTTGGAGACCATGTGTTCTTAATTTATTCCCCTCAACTTTAGTAGAAAAACTTTGGCAGAGGTATTAATATTTCTTCTACTTTTTTGGTCCCTTTGAGTTATTTGGGTGATTTGTTAATGTGGAATATCATTCGGAACTTCTAACATGGGTGGATAGGATCCATGACATCTTAGATGACTCTTAGCTACATCTTTATCTTCATAATGACTCCCATTTCATTCACTATGGACTCTTGGATACTGAGTATGAAACAAATTTGTGGACTGGACAGTAGAGATCCAAGACTGTCAGTATAACATGCTATGTGGATGAACCTTTAAAGTAGTTCTTGTATTGGAGAGACATGGTGGTGTAGAGGAGTGTACGTGGTAATTCCATACATGGATTATTTATTAGTACCTAGGGCTATTCTGAGTTTTTGTTTTCTATGTTTTTCTTGTAATGTGATATTTGGATCAATCTATTTTATGAGATTTGTTGTTTAACCTTAACATGTTTTGTGTTTTTTAATAAATTAATGGTATATTAAAAGGTGAGTACTTGATTACTAATTCAAACACATTAATTATGGTGTGATTAAACCCATATGAGTGAGACAGTGTCACCCAAAGAAGATATTATCATGGCATGGATGATGGAATTTTGTGATTCATGTGCTCAGTATAGTGAATTTTGATGTTGGAGGTGCATGTGTCTTGAGGTGGTTGTGTGATACAAGAGGTGGTTTGTGGATTTGTAGTGATGAGTTTGTGTGATATTTTTTTGGATGTTTGGTTTTTCATGATTTGATGGTTGTAGAATGTGATTCATGACAATATCCTTGAGAGTTATCTCACATAGTTGTTGTTTGATCCCATATACATCTAGTGTTCATTTTTAATTCTCATGTTTTGTAATAATTTGATAGGAATATTATGCAATGGTTGTTCCCATCCCAATTCATTAAATTTTTATATTCAATGGTTTGAGGTTCATTGGGGAGGTTCTGGGACGTTTCAGTGGAATCTGGTGCTGTAGTAGTGCTACTGCTTGAAATAAGCTCTGTGAAAATGCATTACACAAGATGTAATGGTGGTTCTAGGATTATGTAGATTAGTGGTTCATTAGTTGTATGTGAATAAGGTTTAACCTATGAAAAGGGTACATGTCGTGTATGTGGGATTCCAGATTCATAACAAATATTGTGTTAAATACTTTTTGCTGATGCATTTTTTGCAAAGAATGAAATTTTTACAAAAATACGGTGATTAATCACCATGCAATAGTTACATGTGGTGTAAACTAATTGATATATGTTTATATGCTCTATTATATCCCAATTTTGTTTCATTAGACCATACACTCATCCTATATAATTCTATGAAAACCCAAGTCATGATAAAGAGTTATTCAATCCCTCCTCCTTCCACTTTGATATGTTGGATTGAGTAGATCATTATTGGAAATTTGTGGTAGGTTATCATCCCATTATTGGTTGTTTTTCTTCCATTATTATTCTATGTATTCATTGTGACAATGATTTCTTTGGTTTGGGGTGTATTTTTGGATGTGTTTTGATGATCCTTTGGTGTAGTTTATGTTGATATATTGTATCTCATCATGTTGTTGTAGTTTTCATGTATTTATTCTTCACCCTAAATTGTTCAATGGGTTAGAAAGCTTAATTATGTAAGGGAATCCATCATTAATCATTATTTTTTAAAACGTGGGAGTTTTTTTCTCATGTTTTTCCATATGTTATGGTTTTTATTGAATAATTAAAAATAGAGGTCCAGTTAACTTTAAATTGAAATAGGAAAGGGGAATATTTTCTAAACATTTACGTCTTTTATATGATTGTGATATTATTATTTTCCGTGCTTGACTTCCCACTCAAAAATGTGGTTTTTGAACATTTTTTTTCAAATATTGATATGTATAATGATAGAAATTTTATTTTTTATTATTGTGATATCAATATAAAATTGAAATTTTATAACCATATATATTTGAATAATGAAATTTTTTCCCTAATATTATGGATTTAGTTATAACACCACTATATTAATGTGGATTCTGATAAAAACATGTTTCCAAATAATTAAAATTTATTTTGATGTGTTGTGATGTTTGGTCATGCTTTGGGCGACAATTTACAATTCCTCTCTTCTTGGGGATTATGGGGTTTATGGTTTGAAAATACTTTTTGGTTTTGAGGTGGTTTTTTGTCTGTGATTTTATTGTGGTGAGGTGGTTTTTTGGCAGTGAAATTGGGGTTCTGAGGTGGTTTGTTGGTTATGATTTTTGGGAGTTGAGTTTTTTTTATTTTGGTCATTTTGTGGGAAAGTGTGGATGTTATTAATTTTTTGATGATTCTCAGGCTGTGATTGAATAACTAATTGGATAATAATTATTACAATGAATAGGGATGCATTGGATTGTTATTTGGAAATTACTGACAACTAATTAAATTTCACATTTTGTGGTGGGACATGGTATTTGATAAATAATTAAAATAATGGGATGATTAAATGAAATTGGTTTATAGCATGAATGTGGATTGTGTATTTTGGTGTGGTTTTCCACATTTATAGGTGGCAGTAAAAGTGGATATGTTGAAAGTTGGATAGTGTATGGCTATGATCTCATAGGATGGCCTTGTGCATGTGATTATATGTATATAATTTTATATTTATTTTTAATTTCTATAGGCATCCCACCCATGTTGGGTATTTTGTGATGACACCAACATAGTCACATGAGGGGTGTTTTTCCTAGCATCGGGTGGGGAGGATAGATTTTTGAGTAAACACACATTCCTTCTCCCTCTTTTAGTAGAGGTTGGTATTTCACAGCCTATGATGGTCAGAGGTCTGTTGGTAAATTAGATAATGGTTGTGATAATATAGGTGTATTTGGGTGATAAGTCATAGCCCTTGTGTTTTTGGGAGATATGTGATATGACTGAGAATTTAGGGTGGATTTCTGTGGGGTTATTCATAATAGGAGGATTTCATGAGGGTTATGCCCATTTTGGTCACAATACCCTACAAATACAGTTTTTTTGGATGTTTTGTGGACCAGGTGTTTTCTGTTGAGATGTGATGTGGACCTGACTATGAGGATGTGAGACCATGTGTCTATGGATGTGATGTGATTGTGCTTGTGGGGTGGTGTGGTATACAGAATACATGGGATTACCAGGATGGATGAAGTTAGGGTTTGAGAGAGAAATACCAGCAAGAATGTAGTTTTTTGTACCATTTATCGATGTAATTAATATTATATTATATTATATGTATTTTCCTATTTGTTGAGTGATATATAGTGAGGTTGGGATGGATAGTTGACCTATTTAGGTGATGATGGTTGTTTAATTTTTTCATAGTCACATTAGTTCTCTTCTTTAACATGTTAATGAAGGAGTTTGGTTTTTATACTGAGTATACATGTATTATAACCATTAATATATAATTTTTTTCAGTTTCTAGGAAGATTACGTGGATTATTCTAAAAATCACTAGATCAGACCTTGGATAGCTGCTATGTTGCTGATTTATATTTTCCTTTGGGTATTTAATTTGGAGAATTTTATCTATATAGATTTTATTTATACAAGAATTTTGGGATGGTTTTGGTTTCTTTTATATATTATGTATTTGGGATTCTGTGGGTGATTCATCCAATCTACTAATCATATAATATCATATAATTATGACCACTTTGTGATATTTTTATAACCTTAGATAAAATTTCTATCCCAGGTCCTACTAGAGATTGGAAACTAGGGGACATTGTTAATCTCCACTCATTTTAGTAACATCGGAGGGTGTGGGTTATGATAAAATAAAAAATATATAATTGGTAGCATGATTCAAAATAAAATCACATTGAGTTAGGATGAGGTTGATGAAGTGTTTGGTAAAAAAATAGAAATGGATTTGATATTTTATTTTTAAATATGATATGATTTCTATGGTTGGAGAAATTCAATTTAAATTTTTGTAACAAACTCAATTCTAATGATAAATAAATCCTATGGTTTTTCTTAATGGTATCGTTTTGGATCATCACATACACATAAGGGAGAATAAAAATAATGTTGGAGTAATAAAGAAGTTTTTGAATATTCTAAAAAAAATTAAAAGTAAAAATAAAATTTTAATTGGAGTTATTTGAGTACAATATATTTCAAAAAAAAATCTAGATGATATTTTGAAATATAAACTAAAATTTAATAAAATTATAATTAAATTAAAAATAATAAAACATATAATAAAATGATAGGAAATAATATTTAATCCATTAATGATGATTTAATGAGAATGAGGAATAATATTAATGGAAATATAAATACTATTTTTCAAGGGAATAATTTTTAGACTAAGTTTCTTTTGGATGAAAATTTGAAGTAATGAATTTATAGAGGAATGTGGAGAGTCAAGAATGTTTTTAATGATAAAAAATCAAACAACATGGGTATAGTATGAATTTGTTTTGATGCTAACTAATCAAAATCATAGATATTTAATGATAATTATAATGTTAATATAATGGTTAAATAAAATTTTCAAGCATCATGGGGTTATTGAAAACCAAAGATCTATTTTAATAATTGGGATACATAGTATAGTGGTTAGAAAAAATTCCCTCTAATAAATATACAATATTCCCTGACTTGGTAACTCTATATTAACTGAAAAATTATGAAAACATAAAAAAATTATGACAATACCACTATTACAACTAAATCATTTTTTAAATGTTATTTTATAAAAAAACTTATGAAATTATATGTTCTATAACAATACTAACTAGTGTGACATAATATATAAAAATATTGGGGGACACCATAATCAAGATCTTTAATTCTTCATATACTAAAATAAATAAAATGTATGAAAGATACTTTTTTTTGAATAAAAGACAATAAATTGAATATATATGATAGATATTCATTGAGAATAATTTTAGGAATTTTATTATTTAGAATAAAATGTCTTTATAAGGGGTAATATGACATGTATATTATAATTGTGATCTTTGTAAAGGTAACTTCTCAAATTCATAATTATAATTATATCATAATTTTCATATATAAAAATATAATATAAAATAAAAAATTATTTGGTAATAATAAAATTTATCAATATTAATAATGTATAGTAATCAATGGATACCAATTTAATTTCATAAAAATATTTTTGAATAATAAATACTATTTATTAAAAAATATTTCTATCTATTAGTACCATATTCATGAATTTGAAATTAACCAAGTTATTTTTTTAATAATTTTTTTTATATGTATAATTATTTCGATAAAAAGGAATTCAAAGTATGAACACGCATTCCAAAATGAAGAGACATTGAATTTTTAGTAATTAATAAATGGACACAAATTCACTGGTAAATATTAAAATATGTTAGGAATATTATATAAGTATTATGGATAACTGTGAAAATTATTTAATGATATGTAAGAAATAATCCATAAACAATAATTTTTTAATATAATATAATTATTTATTATAATGTTATAGAATAAATTTTTGGGCCCAAAATTAACATTCCAATGTCAAAAATAGAAGATAAGGTTTTATAAGTATTTTTGTTTCCATTTTACGATTTTTAAATGAAAATATATTATTGAAATATATATTTCATTTTAAAAAATTACAATTAAAAAAAATATTCAATTTCCTAATATAATGGTTTAAAACCATCATTAATAAATTGATTTTAATTTTTCAAAAACCTGCATTTTCATAGCAAAAACTAAATAATTAATAAATTAAATTCTCCATTATTTTTTATTTATAATACCCATACTTCCATTCCAATTCACACCAATATGATTATTCATTGTTTTGGTAAAAAATTATCTCTTCATGGTCCCTCTAAGGGGTCACTAATGTTCTAATGTTTTCAAATGATGTTTTAAGAAGACAATTTTATAGTAAGAGTTTATAACATCTTATCATCATTATTTAGAATCCCTTTCACATTACATTTCATATGAATAATGAAATGTTTTCATAATCCATTAATATAAATTCATGATTTTTAAATTACTGAGTAACTAATATTCTCTATAATTATAATATAATAAAACTTCATTATAATTTCAAATTACCTTTATATCATAATACACTATTATCCTAATCAATATATATTTCTTGTAAATTGGAAAGCTATTTTATGTGTGATTTAATAAAATGTGAATTTTTTTATGGAGGGATGATGAAAAAATAGTCTATAGAGCCTTTATTCGGTCCTCTGTGGATTTAAATCGATTTTAATACATTTTCACATTTTCAATCATAGTAGAAATAGTTTGATGTTTCTTTACAAAGATATGTTTATATCACTAATACATATTAAAATTGTTTGAAACAAACTCATTATTTTTTGAATTGTTTCTCCTTTATTTTCTTATATCTCCAAAAATTTATAGATATTTTATCCAATGACTAATTAAATTTATATAATCATATTATTAATGTATTAGACAAAAAAACAAAATTATCATCATTTTATAATGATCCATTATACTAAATTGTAGATATCTAATAGTTTATTATATCATTCAACGTATATTAACCTTGAAAAGTAGTTAATTAAAACGACTATAGAAATATTACAAATATGTAAATATATTATTTATATGTCAATATGTATTGAATACTTAGCATGCATAACTTTGTGGTTTCATAGGTAATATTATAAATATTATATATTGGGAACTTTATTCATATTAGGGATGGATCAGATATATTATTTTACTAGTGGGTTTATGAGTTATATATCCCTCAGAAATGAATATAACTTATATATGTAGTTTATCTAGATTATAAAGTTGAATTCATTAATTTTTTTGAAAATAATAATCATTTGGAGACTTTTAAATTTTTTTGATACAAAATGGGATTACATTCACATGGTCAGAGGAAAATAAATTTACATCTACATAACTGATAAGTATACTAATAAATGAATATATATTAACAAAATGGCCAGGGAATGTTTTATTTTGTGATGAATAATTATTTTTGATATAAAATAATCTTGTTTATTATTATGAAAAATTATAGAGTTTATTCTTAGGGATTAAATAAAATAAAGACCAATAAAAAAATACATTACTCGTGTTTAAATGCTACAGGATGTAATAATTGAACTAATAATGTAGAAAACTTATCTTTATGATGAATATTTTGATTGATATATATATCATAAGAGTTTTCAAGACTAAATTCATACAGAAATAGATCATTATGTAACCTAGATAATGGTATGAACTATATAATAATTTTACATGGGGAAAACATTGTCACCCTTGGAAGGTAAACATGGTGTAAAATATGTTAAGTGTGAAGGCTCATGGATTTCAATATCTATTGAAGATGGGTAAGTATTTAATGTTCCCATGTTTACTAAAAATGTGCATAGATACTATATTAAAAGTATAAAAACAATTAATTTTTCATGTAATTTCTGAACTATCATTACATGAGAAGATAAATAAATCCCAATGATATGAATATGTCCTATAAAATATTATCAAATCCATAGATAATTGGAGACAAAAATACTTTATATATAATGATGTGAACATTATGTCTTAGATGGAACTTTGGAAACCATTTTTTAACTAATTTTATAATTTATATGTTAATCTAAAATATACAACTTCTTAATATAACCCAGAGGAAGAAAAATGTATAGGGATCTATGAGACCCTTTCTTATGGGACAACTTAATGTGTGTAATTTTTCACTATATATAATTTTTCATTATATTACCATAACTAAATACTAAGGGAAATATTCTAATGGTTTTCATGTAACCTCTCTCTATAAAAATTTAGAAGTGGGACAACATCTAAATCAATGATCTAACTAGGATTCATAAGATAATTGAGGAGGGAAATTCAAAATGGGTCATTATAAATCATTATGATATATGTTCACATTTCCTACCATTATGGGTTTATTTACAATATTAATCATCTGGTGGGGTATTGTATTATTGATATTTTTTGGCATTTATAGTGAATATCAATCGATTTTATTTGATAATGACCCTCATTTAACAAAATATTTTAGGAGGATTCACTATATTTCATCAAAAATTGAGATAAACTATAGAAAATCATATAATTCAAAAATATGTTTCAATTCAAAAAGAATTTTCTATACATTATATGTCATGTTGAGGTCATTCTCACATGAAATATAAGGAACATTGGAATACTGTCAAACATTGGTATCATTCAATTACATAACAAATTTTACTCCATTATAAAAATTTTAATATATGAAACCATGTATAGGAATAAACTTCCTTCTCAACCAATCTTGAATGATTTTTAGTAAATATGATTAGTTGGTATAATACTTATTGAGGAGAAAACAGTGAAATTATATGATATTTATAGTAATATAATGACACATAAAAAAGAGATAAAATATATGCTAATAATAATATGAAGTTATTATAATTCTATAAAGTTTACAACCTCATCATGAATGTATTTCAATAAAATGTCATTTTATTGTAATTTCAAAAGGGTAATATATTCCTTGAGTATAATATGTTTTCAATGATTTTGGATAGAATTAGAGTTATAACATATCATTTGGAGTTTACATCCATAATCATAAAGGTTCTTGACTTCTTCCATATATAATAGTTTACAATGTATATGGAAGAAACAACATTTATTTATCCAAGTCCTTGTTTCCCAAATCTAGGGTAAAATTTAGTACATTATAATAAGACACAAGGAAAAAAATCTCAAATGAATGAATAGTTTAGTTGTCTTGGTAAACTATATACCCAAATGATTCCAAAATTACCTTTTAGAAGAGAAATTACAAAACAATTTTTTTCTATAATTTCATTATCCCTCTAGCATATTCTACCATATTTTTCATAGAAAAAGTCTTGGATTCATAGGAAATGAAAAAAATAAGGGTGATCTCAAGTGAACGTTACTAGTTATGTGAAGCGGCAGATATCATTAACCAATAAAGGATGATCTATATCGAAGTATAAATAAATAAAATCCTATTCCAGTTAATCAATAACTTAGTTATCATAATTACATAATGCATAATCAATATTTCAATGTAAATGACTGAAAAAATTGAATATTTAACAAATAAACTATGAATGAAATGAAAGTAGATATAACATCATTATGAAAATATCATGGATAATAATAACTGATTTATTAATAAACAAAATAATTAAATAATATATATAAGGATCCCGGGAATTATGATACCTATACCATCATTATATTTTACAAGAAGAGTTAAATTATTTATAGAAACTCGTTTAATACTATTTAACTTATTTGACACATGAGACCTACTGATAAATTGAGGGTATATAATTAACACATACCCACACATTTCTTTCATGTCTAAATATTTCTTTTAATATAAAATAATATATTTATTTCAAAAACAACATTCTATATCATGAAATATCTGTATTGATTAACGAATATAGATTTAAAAATATTTCCCATGATAAACTAATTACATTAAAAGTATAAAACCATATGTATAAATGATATATGGATTGAAAAAAAATTCAAAATAAATAAAATGTATAATCTGGGGAAATTTCATGTCAAATGATCATAGAAAAATTAATATTTCAAGTGAATGTTATTGACAAAAAACATGATTTAAGGATTTTAATGTCAATACTACCCATTGTCAAAAGAATAAAAAAACAACTAGAGGAATAATAAGCATTATATCAATATAAAATATCCCAAAGTTAATTTATATAACATACTATTTTTTATATGATAAATAAAGATAACTTATAAATACATTTATGAACATTATTTTGGAAAATTTCATTTTCATATGGTAAATCACATTTTAAATACAAAAAAAAACTTGAAAATCATTTTCCATGAAAATAAATTACAAATACATAGAATTTATAGAATATTATAAAAAAAATTCGTTAAAAATAACATTATAATATTTCAATGTAAGCATTAATTAAATGACATTCATGCCCATGGGTAATTCCTTATACAATGTTCTTATTAAAAATAACAATCCTTTTATTCAATAAAAATGTTATAATAGTTCTTTGTTAGGAAAATAACATTAATATTCCATTGAAATTTTATTAAAATAAAAAAATGGGTAAAAATATATTGAATAAAAAATTATTAAAAATGTAAAAAACCTTTTTTAAAACCTTTTTAGAAAACATGGTTTTGGATGAAAATAGATTTATACCAAAAGAGATAAAAAATGTTATATTTCCATTAAAACATTTTACTAATTATGTTAAGCACCAATGAGTGGTAAAATTGTAATATTACATGAAAATATCCTGAATAACCATTGAAGAGTAAAATAAAATGTGATAACAAGGAAATGACCCAATAAGTTCCTTTAACTAGAATTCAAGTTTAAATAATGTCCATTAGAATGAGATTTTGAATTAAACCCTTACAATGATCATAACCATGATGTTAGAATAAATCAAAAAAATTAACTTTGTGTATCAACTATATATCCACATAAAACTAGTATTAATACAATATAAGATAATAAAAATTCATTATAAACATAGTCTTATAATATTAATGATAATGAAGAACTATATAATTCAATGAAAATATATTGTGTTATGAAATTCTTTACCACTTATTAAAATTTAATTAAAATTAGCATTAATGAATTAATTAATATTAAAATATAAAATACCATGAATAATAAATTTTTAATGATATATCATGTCAACAGGGTAGTATATACACTGTATTTTTTAAATTTTGTGTAAAATAATAAAATATTCCTCAATAAAATGAAATTGAGATGAAATCTCATACATCATACTTCCTTTAGGTTGAACATTATTTAAAAACATTTGTTGTGAGATTAAATTTTTTGTAAAATTGTTAAATAGAGATATTAATATTTATAAAATCATCTAATATCATTTTATAAAATCATATAACCCATTCATTAATAACCATTCATTTTTTTATTGTTTCTGGTGTTAATTTCTTTATCTACTCATGAGTGTTTAGTCTTAAATGATCCAATTATTGTGAATCTTATATAGTTATATATTTTTGAGAATAACAATCATTGATTAAATATCATTTAGAAAAAATAACACTTTTATCAAATATTATGAACGATGGTTTTGAGAAATTGAGTCTGTTACGATCATGGAGAGGGTACGTCAGTCATACATAGGAGTAACATCACAATTTTTCAAAGATCATTATGGAATAGAGGTATGTAATATTTTATCACAATATAATGATCAAAATTTAATCAATACCATATTATTAAGATAAATATATATCATATATTTGTTGTGTTTTTGAAAATAGTGTCACATCACTTCTTAAAGGTGGTATTCCATAAGTACATGAATGATGTTATCATCATTATGTGAGTGAAAAGGTAAGAAATAAAATGAATAAATATGTATAAATAATGATAATATTTCAATAATATAATTATCAGGTTATTAATATCAAATATAATCATTATATTTATCTTTTAGACAATCCATGTAAAGTGTTAGTGGAAGAAAAATCACAGTGCTTCGCGAGGTGGTAGTTCTGCCGTACACACAAATTACTTTATTGTATAACATGTGGAATGGTAATTAAAAAGGCATATATGATATAATGTCTAAATAGTTAAAATTATTTGATAAATATCATATATATATATATACATTATATCCATCACTATAACAAACCATAATATGAGGTAATTGGAAAACCAATGACATCAATTTGTGAGGCGACAGTGTTCAACAGACAAGAATAATGATTTTATAGCCCATTTCATGGATGTGGATATGTTTTTAGGTCATTATTTTACTATGACAACATAAAAGTATTTTATATAATCTTATTTTATTATACAATAATTTTTTAATAATAATTGAGGGTGGTGGAGAATAAATAAAAAAGAACTTTTTGAAGAACATAAACACTTTCTTGGGAGTCCTCCATAGGTTTGCACCAAATATTTCATGACCTATCCACCGGGGCCCATATCGTGACTACCCCAAATCCGCCTTCCATAGGCCAAGGGATGTAAAATAGCACCAAAGGCGTAAATCCCTAAACTGGGAAGCCATTGCCTTTATAAACTGGAACACACACAAAAGAGTAGGTGCTGGAAGAAAAAAACTAAACAAAGCTATATACAAAAGAAGTGTTGGGATGTAAAAGGGGTGAAAAATACAAGCCCAACAGGAAAGTACAAGTACAACAGAAGAAAAGTAAAGCAGCTTTTGGGCCATCCTTCAGGGTTCCTACCTGAAGGGTAGGTACAGATGGTCTCCTCAGAACTCCATGTATGTCTGTCCGCTCTGTGTACTGTCACGTTGAGTGGTCCACCTCTGGGTTCCATCCAGTCGTGCTACTCTCTGACTGAGTTAGTGTTTTCTATCATCTGCAATCAACACAATGAGGTGAGGGCATATCTCATGCAGGTGTGAGTATAACAATACTCATTAGGGACCCTGAGACCCTCAAGGTCTCACAAAAACCAACAACGATAAACCACAATGTATGGATTCAATGGATACCAATTACTTAGGTATATTCCCATACATACACAAATATTATCTAGTAACCCATCTCAATCATAAGGAAAACACAAAATTCATTAACATAGCTCAAACCAGGATTTTATTCTAGGGGGTAACATCAAGTAACAACCCCAGGCATGCATTCGGAACCTCAGCTGATGGTGTACTCCTCCTCTATCAAGTACAGTGGGCTTGCCACATCAAACAAAGGTTCTTACAAAAATCCATGGACCTATGAGGTACTCCTCATGTCGAGTACCGTGGGTATGCTGCATCACACAAAGGTGCTCCCCACCACGGGTCTACCACGATCACACAGAGGCGCTCCCCCTCATAGCCTACTGAGGTACTCCTACTGATGAGTACCATGGGTATGTCGTGCTCACACAGAGGAGCTCCACACCACGGGTCTGCCGCGTCACACAGAGTCTCTTCCCACTGGGCTAGTTGAGTCACTCCGAGTCGAATCAGTCAAGCAGTCGTCAGGACTCAGCCAACTACTATGTCTCTATCCTCTATACGCTCTCCTCTATAGGATCCTCTCCACGAGCTACTAGTCGATACTCCAACTGTCACAAATTCCAATGTAGATGTATCTCAAAGGTCCTCCTCTTCATAGGGGTCTCAACACAATAAACGGTGCGTCAATCAGACGCCCGATCTGTGAGTTATTGGTATTTCTATCCCGGGGGCCCGGTTTGATTTAAGGTTCAAACCAACCTAACTGTATCCCAACATTGTCCAAACCTCATGTGGGGTATTCCAAAATAACCGTATCACTATAAGAAATCTCTCACCATAGAAGGTTTGTCGATCAGACACCCATAGCCCATGTTATGAGCAAAAAGGTGAATTCGGGTCAAATGGTCTAGACTGGTGTCTGGCCCGGTCCGCGGGTCCGACCTGGCCCGCAGTTCTGAAGAGGCCCGCAGGTCCGACCTTTCCCAGCACGAGGGGTAGGCCCGACAGCTCATGTGTCTGGGCTGGCAGCCCGCGTGGCCAACTGGCGGCACATGTGGCTTGGTCGGCCAGCGGCTGGCGGCGCCCTGCGGGGCACACTCTAGCCGCATCTATGGGGAAGGCATGTGCCCCCTGGAATCCCAAATGAATTAACCATTAGTGTGGGACCAAACTAGTGCCAGGTGGCTTCGTTCCAGCTCACGCGGGAACCAATGGGGTCCCTCTTCTCCCAGTTGGCCAAGCGGCCAGCCCCTCCGCACCACCAGCGGCCGTCCAATCGTGGGCCACTCCTGCTCCTCTGCTGCTTCCCACACTAGCCGTAGTTCTGCTTCTCTACATGGCGTGATGGCACCGCGCCCTTCCGCCGCAGCCTTCCCTGGCCGTGGCTCTCCTCTTTCGCGCAGTGCGACGCCATCACACCCCATTCGTCGTGGCCAACCCTAGTTGCATCCCCCTTCTCCTCCACACAACGCGACGAAGCCAAACCCTTTCTTCTACGCGACATGGTGGGGCCATACCATTTGGGCGACCCAGCGGCCTTGCTTCACCAGTTTCTTCGTGGTCGACCCATCAATGGCTGCCATTTCACAGCCACGATCCACTCTTCCGGCAGTTCCGTTTCACTGCCGTCGTCGTCAACAAGCGAGGTAGAACGAAGGGGGATGGTCAAGCCGTGTTCGTGTGGTCCGAGCACTCCTCGTTATTATGATATCAAACGGAAATTCACAATCCATAAGTTGGATGACCAAAAACGGGGAAATAATCAACTCAAATACCCTACCTTTATTGATGATCATTGATGAAGTTATGGAATGCGATTGTCGATTTGATGTTGTCCAAAAAGAAGAAGCTAAGGATGGAGTCATTGTTGTTCTTCAAGGATGGCTCTCCCTCCTTTGTTCTGGTTGAAGATCAAAGAAGGTGAAAAACATTGTTGGAGGTTGATGAGTTCTTCATTGGAGAGAAATGGTTCTTCCAAGTTCTTTCCTCTTCCCAGGCTCCACCAAAAGACAATTTCCAAAAAATAATAAAATATGACATTTTATTATATTGTTGGCATAAAAATTCAAATAGTTTAAATTAATTAACTGAATGAGTTCAATTAATTAATTGGGAGGTTTTGCACCATAAAGAGAGATGTTTAAGGGTTCTCCCCACTTATGGGGAGTTTCATGGAGTTTTATGCGTAGGTGGTCCCTACCCCTTTAATTGATATGAGGTGTTAGAACTCAAGTGGGCCCCCCACCATAAACTCTCATGGATGGTTATGGTGTGGTGGCCCCCACCTCTAACCTCCTCTTGGATGTTTAACCACAAAACTAAAAATAAACTACACACATATTTTTATTTAACTCTTAAAAACTCTAAAAACTAACTTTCATTCTTGACCAACTACCGTCGAGGTGAAAGTCTTCTTAAGTGAATATCGGTGGTGCGATATCAACAGTGCCCTCAGATTTCAATCCCGTTCACTATTTCATAATTTATAAAATCCCACTCATGCGTTTACTAAACGTACCTAAACAAAACTTCATAAATGTATTCCAGGCACACCGGGCTATGGAATCAAGTGCCGTAAATTTTCACGGACTCGTAAAATTCCCATGTATTTAAGAAAAAAATTTCCATGGAATTTCTGGGTCTTTACAAAATCTATTCTACATTAGATTTATGCAAAAAATAGGGATTTAAGGAAGAGATTAGAGATATTGGTATGTTATTTTTCTTTCATTGGAAAATAAAAAATGGTGTTATGGTGTGAATAATAGAGGAGAGGGGGAAGCATTTTATAAGTGAGGTGAGTGGCACACTTATAATTTTTTCAAAATATTCAATCATACCAATGTTATTATCATTGAATAAGATTAATAAATTTATTATTCTAGAACCATTAAGAATTAAGGTTTAAATATTTCTATACAATGTGATTTGGTACGGTTTTTTGTCATTCTAAACCATATATTTCTAGTTTAAGCCAAAGAAAAATCCACTTTTACCTTAACCACATGAATTAAAATTTTCTATTTTCACCATACATTCCATCAAATATTATTTTGAAATTATAATATTTTTTTTGAATTTCCAATATGTAAATCATTTTCCAAATTAAATTATCTAAAGTGGAAAAAATAATATTAAAATAAATTAAATAGAAAGAATAAAAAAGAAGGGTTTTAAAGAGAAAAGTTTCAAAAGATAAACATATTTTTATTCAAAAATTCTATTTGAAGAAGACTCTAGTGAAATATATTTGATTAATTGATATAAAATTTATCTATATTTAATTTAAAACCAATTAAAAATATAATTTAACAATATAAACTATTTATGTGAAAATAAATCATTCACGTAAAATTCAATATTTTTCTCTATTCATCAAATCATATAAATTTTTAAAAAATATAAAAAAATCACCCTTAGATAATTTTTTTATTTAAATTTCAAAAATAAATATATATTTTTTCTCAAAAATGTTATAAATTTACAAAAAATTAATTATATGTTTTGTGCATGAAGCACGTCTAAACAACTTTTTCGTAAAATAAATTATTTCAGAAATCATTTCTTTTTATTCTAAATGGTTATTATTTTATTAATGATAAATAGATAACATTAATTATCATAATTTATTTACATATATTCATACATTAAAATTTAATATATTATTTATAAATAATATAATAAATAATAATATATTAATAATATTTCAAATTTCATTTAAAGTTAGTGTTGCTTATAATATATGGTAAACATAGTGTTGTGTGTATCATAAGACCTACATAATGTTTCATGTAGTAAAAAAAAATATAGTGTTTCATGTAAATCATGTTATAGAATTAATTTAAAATTTATAAAAATAAGAATATTTTAAATTCCTAGGGTGGTATATTCTCTTCAATGTTTGGTCTTCCGTGTCAAACACACTATCAAATAAGAAAAATTATTTTTTAATTTCAGTGTGTCATATACACCATAAATTAAATAAATTTTGTTTTCATAATTTAATCATGATATCGGTAATCCAATTTTAGAACATTTTATATACCATTATTCAAAAAAAACATCTTTATACAAAACTGTAAATAATATAACCTCTTCATGTGAGAGAAAGTGAATGAAAAAGGTTATATGAAATAATAGATAACTGGGTTTCTATGTTAGATAAAATTACTGGAAGGTGATGATATATACATTGAAGAATAGTTTAAATAATTTTAGAGAACTATAGAGGTCATTGATCATAATAAAGTTAATGATTAATAGAATGTTAATGGACTCAAAACCATAAATTTGAGATGATTGAAAATACCATCTGATTCATAATATAAAAATGCAATAATATAATTTTTCTATAGATCCTTTTCTTTATGATGTGGAAATATATTTATATCTGTAAATACAGTGAAATATACTTACAAGATCTGTATCTATAAGAATTATTTCATCCTTTGTTAGTGTTTCGATCAATTTCCAATTCATCTCTTACTTCATGAAATCAATATCCAATAAGATTTTTTAATATACTAAAAACGATAATTCAATTAGATCATAAGATATAAAAAATAGTGACATGTCCATATGACTGTCTCTAACTATTTTCCAAAACCAATACGGTTAGCATAAGTTTTCCAATAGCAATATGCTTAACAAAATTATCCAATATGAAAAGTTAATCTCTAAAATAAAAAAGAAAAACATTTTTTCATAATTAATAATGTTTTTCAAAACATTTCACTCAAAACAATGATAACCATGACATTATGTATAACCGTTATAGTCTTTAAACCCCTATCATCCTTCAGTTATGGGTTCAATGAATCACCCTATGATTTTTAAAGAATAAAATTATATTTGATAGGATAAATACATGAAACACTGAGTTTATCTTACATTACATGAAACACTAAGTTAATCTTATGATACATGAAATAATAAGTTTCTTCAATAGTTTACCTTACACATATGATTGTGTTTTACAGAACCACAATAAAATATTCATATTATTACTTAACGTGATAGTTATAACCTAGTTGTTTGGATAGAGGGTCTGGATAGGATTTACTGAATTAAAAAATATGTTTTATATATGTATATATATTGATTTATTTGTGACCAATTAATTAGAAATTAAAATAATAACCTTTTTAAAATAAAAGGAATCATTTGTTTAAATAAACTATTTTAATGTGTACACGTGTGTTTTATACCAATAAAATAAAAAATTCACACTTGTTGGTTTATATTAATAAAATTAAATTTTAATATATTAAATTTACTGTTTAACATTCATCCATTCCTTTTCTAGAAAATATATAAAATAAAACCAATGTTATTCTCAAATATAGTATTTTTTTAAAAATAATTTTATCTTATTTTTATGGAAAACAAATTTTATAACTAATATTTGACCAATTTATATTTTTTAATGGAAAAAAATTAATTAATTTTTGAAATAAAAAAAAATTATCATTGTGTTATTTTTTGAATTTTTTCTAAAAATGTTCCAATTTTTAATTACTACTATAAATACATAATTTTAAATGAAAAAAACTATTTTCACCCAAATTATTTTGAAAGTAAATTATATTGTGAATTTTTTTAAATTTTTTTATCAATATGATATTAATAAATCACATTTAAATTATTGGAACATTTTTCAAAAAAAATTATCCAATAACATGGTAAACTTTTATACACGTTTAGCTTTAAAAACCTTCTTTCACATCACATTTGTAGGATTAATTCTAAATTAACTTTTGTCACTTCTATGAGTTCTATATGAAAAAATAGATTCCATATTTGAAATAATAATAATTTATATTATATAATAAATTCAAATTATGTTTTTACTAAAGTGAATTGTCAAAAAAGTTAAATTTATTGCATCTATTAAGGTAAAAACCTATTTATATAGTAGTTAATCAACGAATAAATGGAGTGAAATGCCATACCATCTTTTCAAGCACTGACTAGATAGATTATTTTTGACCCTTATTAAAATATTATCTAAATTTATGAGTTTTTAAGACACTTTTACATGAAAGTGACATATATAATAAGTACATATAAAAAAATAATCAAAAGTACCTTCCGTTAAATTTTTATAATGATTTGGAGATAAGGAAAAAACCACACTTGTTCAGATATAAATATATTTTTTTGATATTAAATGAGTTATTATTATCATAATAATTTATCTTTAATTTTTATAGATTTTATAATTACATAAAATTCATAAGAAAAAAACTGATTGATTATATAGTGAATATTAAAAAAAAATTGATCGTAAAAAAAATAATAGTGAGCTAAAAATATTGAATTAGTATGTTCGAATAATTTTTTAGTTAAATATATAATTTTAATTATTTTTTAACATAATATTTTCAAATTCCATATTTCTATTGTTTTTATAAAATTTAAATTAAATAAATAATTTCAAAATTGACATAAATGTTAATTTATAAGACATGATAATTTATTAAATGATTTTAAATTTCTAGAAATTCTATATTATGACAAGTGTGTCTGAAATTATAATAAATATAAAATAAGGTCATTTCATTGACCAAGTGGGATTTTATAATTTAAATTTTGACCCTTCAATTGTAAGAATAGTTTTTGGCATATTTAGGTTTAAATAAGTTTTTTTGCGTTACATGTGATTGTTTCAAAATTATCTTCCAATAAATATGGGAATTTAATTTTAATTTTTTATAATATTTATAATTATTGGTTCTAAATTATCTAATATAATTATATTTTATTAATTATTAATGGTTAGGTTACTTATGTTACAAAACTGTTTACCTTAATGATAAAAAAAATGAAAAAATTAAAGAAACGTATGATTTAATAAAATAATGATTTAAAAATATATTTTTTTGGTGGAGGTGTTTCCTGACCATGATATACCTCCCCTAAATTATTATTAAATTTTTGATGAAAATTAGGTATGTTATACCTCCCAATAGATAATAATTTTGAGTATTTATGATAATTTCCATCCACTTCAAATATAATAAGGCACTCAATCTGCCCAATTTATCACACATCTAAACATTTTGGATTATCCGACCATCATGAAAATAACTTCCCAACACACCTTCCGTCATCAGATAAGCCTTATTTTAGGTACAATGAATACAATTAAAGTTTTTAATATAAATATATGAAGGATAATCAATAAAGAGTACATCAAAGCACATTCGACCAAATGGATGAATGAGGTAAGAGGTTTTTTCAAATGTCACATTTATTTCTATGAGATAGATTCCATATTAGGCAGTTATTTTTTGTTGTGTATATAATGTTGGATCAGAATTTATATTTAGATGTATAACTACATGAGGGGATTGAAATTTAGGTTTAATATTTTTTTAATAATAAAATAAATTAATTTGAACATGGTTAAAAAAATCATATTCACAAAACATCTTAGGTACTGAAATGGTAATAGAACATGGCCCTTGGGTTCGATAATAATAATATTGTAATCAAGATGATTCTGATATGTATGTACATAAATGATAAATAGAAATTTATTCTCTCTCAAAAGTGTATAGAATCGTAATCATAATGTAGTGGTAACGTAATTAGAGTTTAATCGTATTTACATTAGACAAGTAAATAACTAGTGTGAACAAAATTACAATAGAAATCACAATGGTTATGATATATCATGGTCATATTTTATTCACAGAATAATATAGAGTAAAATAAATGTATCATAATCAGTGTTATTAGGATAAATGTTATAAAAATAGAAAGAAGAATATAAAAGTATCACGTTTTATTATATGGAGTTGAAATAAATGACATTTAATAAAACAAGTAATATAAATTAATACACCTATTTTAACCAAATGAGTAGGGTATATAAAAACCTATGATACATGTCCATTTTTTATACTTACATGAATGTATGTCATTCCGTTACTAGGTTAATCCCTCGATATGAATGTCAGTCTGTCTTGCTATCTCTATGATCTCTAAATATGATGATCAATCTGTCCCTCTATCCCGGTAAGCCCTCGATATGATTTTCATATTCTGTTACATTATCCTTGTGTTCTTTTGATCAATATAATTATCAGTATCTCCATTATCCTAGACACGGAATCCCTCGATCATATTCACAGAATTGGATAAAATGATTACAAAAATACTCTAGAAAGATTTTAATAACTGAAAACAAGATGTTCATGCTTGAAATATTCAAAACTCCCACAAAATAAGAATTTTAAAAATGAAATCAATCAGATCAAAACATTTAAAATGACTAAGTATTTATAGGTAGATCCCAAATGGTCATATTTTCATCCAAACTGTCATATTTCCCAAATTTGTTTGCAATGACTTGGACAACTGGCACTTAAATGACTATTTCATAGAAGAAATTCTGACTTAATTTTTATATACACCAAATTTCAATGTAAAAATTATTCCAATATGATCGAAGATAGTTTTTAGTATTCATAATTTAAACATTAGTCTATTTGATTATTTTCATTCACAATATCAATATTATAAATTCTATTAGGGTGAATATGATTTTTATTGGTTTCGATATCATGTATGATTATGAAGACTATTTTCATAATATAGTTTGTTAAAAAGAATTCAAAATGATTTGATAAAAATGGATTCTATTAATATCATTTTCTTACCTAATATTATAATTTTAATGAGAAATATCTAGTTCATATTTTGAATACATTAGAACATTTTATATTAATGGTAAAAGAGTATATTTTATTCAAAAGATTTTGAAAACCAATTGGTGAAAAATTAGTTAGTAATCAAATATTTAAGAAAGAGTATGTGATATCCAAAATTATGGAATTGAAAACTCATAAAGAAACATCTGATATAGAAATATAACTTTTTTAGAATTCAGAAACCACATTAATTAAATATGAAACATGATAAAAAATTTAATTACATTATCTTTTAGGAACATTGTATTCAAAATTGAACAATAAAAACTTATCTCCAACTGAGTATTACAACTCATCTAAGTGAAATTATGAAGATGAATAACTCCCCTTAGAATATAAATTCCCTAATAATTGTATTGTCTTATAAAAAATATATTACTCACCTTATAAAAACCACACCCTCTATATATAATTATTCCCCTTTTGATTTTCAAAAAGGAATGAGGAAAATTTTGAATACCTGAAAAAGGGTGAGAAAAAAAAATTATTTTGTAGAAAATAAATAAGTAATTTAACATTAATATGAAGAAAATTGAAATGTTCAGAATTGGTAAATATTAAATGAATCTCTAATGATATGAAAACGTTATTCACTGATGAAAATTTTAACAAACACATTAATTTCAACAAGACACGATGGAGGAAAAATTAATCTTCTTTCAACATCAAGGATCTCACATTGGTCTTCATATTTTTGAAAAATTCGCCTTCATCCAAGTGACTTTATATTTATTTATCATTCTTTTTTCTTTTTTCATCCTGAATCCAAATTATTTCATCTTGATTTTGAGGCTCTTAAAACATTTCATCATTCTACTTTTTTAAAAACATCAATTTTATCCTTGTAATATTTTGTTCTTAACACTTATAGATGAAAATAAATTGAATTTACATTAAAATAATCGATATCCATAGACCAGGTATTAGAAATAATCATGAATGTATCCACAAATTTATCCTATCTGAATTTATTTTGGATAAATCATTGATGTTTTCAAGAGATTCATCTATGTAATTATTGAACTCTCCAACAGATTCTTCCCAAAAATTGATTTCTTCATCATCAGTATGTAACCATATAAGAACATTATTACAAGATTTCATGTGATCATGAAAACATTATGGAATTATTTACAGTTTATCCTCATTCCAAATATCTATTTTGGATAATAAAGAAAATGACATTAATTTTAGAATTTATTTTTCTTAAACTAAATAAATCTATGATTCTAGCATTGGATGGAACAAAATTTTTTCATGATGTATTTTTAATGCTTCGTCAATATAATGAAATCACTGAAATGTAATCATATCCACATAATTAGAGATTTCAATCTTATAAAAATTAGGATTAACTATTTCAAATTCAACTTGTTTTTTTTCCAATATCATCTTTATTTAAAATGGATTATTCAATTCTTTCTCCAGCCATATTTCAATGAGAAATATCAATGATATTATCATCAACATAAATACCTTTACTACATTATAATTTATATTTCCAATCTATTTCACCTTTCTTGGATGAGGATTCGAATTCTTGAATTGATGGGGTGTTTTTTTATCTTTAATTATAGATTTCTTTTTTTAATTTCCCATGGATAAAAATTCTACTATGGAATATGGTGAAGTCCTCGAGGAATGATTATTAGATGGGATATATTATTTACCATCATTTTTATTTTCTACTTCTTGTTATTGTTATCCTTATTATTCTTCTTCTTCATACTCTTCTATTTATTTGAATTCATTTTCTTCTTCAGTACCTACACTTGATTTTTCTAGAATATCAATTTCAATAGAACCTTTATCAATTTCTTTTCAAAACACATCATTGAGTTGTTTTGTTGATATTAAATCACCTATCCCAAATGGAATTATTTCTTTATCCAGAAAAATTTAAGTTACCTTTTCTACGATAGAGGGAACATCAATTTTGACTTATGTGGTTTCTAAGAAATACATTCTGAAATTCAATTTTCATGGAATAGTCATTATATAAGAAACCTACACTACTTTCATCATGGAATCAACTACGTTTTTTTTAAGTTACATAGTTTTATATTTTTTATTAGGATTATTTTTCTTGTGTGTCAGCTTCATGAATTTATATAGCCATGGTTTCAACAGGGTTGAGTCCAAACTGAGGATCTATACTATTCATTTTTACTATTTATATTATCCATTCTATAGCAATTTCATATGATAGAGTCTTTTGTTTCCTTTTTTGTTGGGGTAAGAGAATCATCCGATATCTTCATCTCATTATTCTCGATATTCATTGACATAGAAGTTGGTTCTACCTCTAATAGAGAAAATTGAGTAGTATTTACAATCATATTTGATTTAGCATCAAAGTCATACTTCATATGTTTCCTTTTGTCATCACTAATGAAAAAAATCATTTTTCTAACAGCCTTGGATTTGATTTCTATATTGAATATTTCACACTTTCATCAATCATATTTACTAGTAAAGCTTCTCACATTATAATTTGTTACTTGATTGAATGATATTTGATATTCTTGACTATTTGGAGAAGAAAAAAACCAAGTCAATCTTCCTAATGTTAGCCAAGTAATCTAAAATATAGATATCATATATTATCAAAGAATCACTATCTCTTTTTCTCGTAAATAGAAACATTTTCATCAAAATGTATATAACATTATGATCTACAATGAGATTGGTAACGTTTATTGGTTCATCATTTGATTCATTTTTAAATAACGAATTTTCATCGCATTATTTTAAAAATATACCATTGGAATCCGGTATTTTATATGATATAAAAATAATATCCTTTTTCATAAATAACAAGATATATCATGACTACCTTAAATCAGATCTTGTACCTTTTATCGTAAATTCATAATGAAAAAAAACTCTTAAATTTTTAGAAATTTTTTTGGAGGCATAAAAATATATAACATGATCCGTGAAAATTGAATCATAATATGGATTTTTTTCATTCAACACATAACAACTCTCAAAAATGGAATTAAATTAACCTCATCATAGATGATGAATAATTTCTATTAATAGTATTCTATACTAACCTTAAAAATACCATACAATTATTTGTAATCTTTCACAGGTTTTATTGTATTGGGACTTGATTCTGAAAATTCAATCATGAGGAATATATTAGAATATTATTCTTAAAAGAGGAATCACATCAAGGAAAAATTCATGAGATAAACAATATGTTACAGAAGGGGTTATTTCTTTATATAGGTGTTTTAGGAAACTTTTGATCTCTCAAAATGATCTGATAGTTTTGTTTCGATCCAGAAAATATGAAAAATGAGAAATTATCTAATGAAATATTTTTATATAATTTAAACACTTGAGGTTTAATAGAGTGTTTTTATCACATTCGGTGAATATGATTATTTTTTATAGTAACAATGAAGTTGGATTAAAATAATCACAATGGAATAGTGTTAAAATACGAAAGAAAATAAGACTATCGTTTAGAGTGGAATCATTAGTATTGTAATTTTATCTTCTTGGTTTTATAAAATAACATAATATGATTGTTTTAGAATAAATAAATATCAATATGAAAAATATGAAAAGAGAAACTGAACATGGAATGTTTTTAAATATTATTGGAAAAAAACTCAATTCTGGAGAATTTTATACAATTCATGAATCTATAAATAAAATTTGGGTCAGAAAAATAATTTTTCAAATTGGTTCCAAAAACATTTTTAAGGAATTATGATTTTGGAAACATAATTACCATAAAAATATTATTAAAAATAAATATTTAATTTTTTTTTGAATTTCATCAATCATATTTAATCCCCATATGAAAATGAGAAACATAATTTAAGGAGATAGTTTAAAAAATAATTACATATGAATGATTACATTATAGTGATCGTTCTTAGTTTTTTTAATTTATTTAAATCTATTGGAAGGTAATTTTTTGTTGAAATATCAGCATATTGTTCTTGCATTCCGATGAATTGTTAAATGGTATTTCCATTATGTGTGTGATACTTAAGAAAGTGATGCATAATATCTATTTTTTTTAGGAGTAGTGACGTGAAAGGTTCTTAAATAAGGAATCATCACTACCATTGTCACATATTTATTTATTTATTGTAAAAAATCATTCCATAATCAGTGAGTGTTGGTTGAATCCACAACACTTGAGCGTAAAAACATCCAACTTATACATATTATTCTTTATAAGTTGAATTTGCTACTTACTGTTGTTTATTACAAGACCAAGAATCTATTGAATCTACTATGAAATGATATATTCTAGAATTTATTTTTCTATCCATTCTATATCCCCCAAATCAGCATTTGAAAATATTTTATGTTTAAAATCATTTCCAAAAGAATAGAAATGTCATAGATCCATATTTCCCTTATGATAATGTGAATTTTCTTTTTACAAATTTTAAATGAGAATAATTGGGATTTTTATGATACCTTGCACAAAATCATATTGAGAACATTATTTCGAGTAAACTAGTAGTTTCATTTAGTAAACTTTTTTATCATACCTCTATGATTTCCTTGATCAACTTGTTTCCCATCTTATCAAGATCAGGATTATTTGAGGTACCGATGGGAGTACTTATACTTTTATTATTGTCATATCCAAACTTTTTGAGAATATATTTATATATTTATTTTGGGACATATAAGTACCTTCTGGTTTTTGAGAAATTCAAGTACAAATAAAAAATGTTCACACACCCAACATACTCATCTCAAAATCAGATTTCATTACATTTCCAAAGGAATTTGTTAATGATTGTTGATTTGATCCAAATGTCATGTCATCAAAATATATTTTTACAATAATAATGATTTTGATAAATTCATTTAAAAAAAGTGTTATATCATCAGTTCGCATAACATAATTGTTTTATGGAAAAAAATAACGTTAATCTATCATACAAGGATTTATGGGAAGGTTTATGTCTGTATAAATCAATGGTAATATTGTAAAAGTATTCATAATTTTTTTTTTATTTTCATAACTAAATTTTTATTCATAAAACTTCATCATGTACATAAATATTAATAAAGACACACATTTCATAAATTTGAAAAAATATGAAATTGATGAATGCTGAAAAGGATTATATAATATGAATAGATTTATGTCTAGTCACCAGTAAAAGGATTCTTCATAGTGTATTCATTATTGTTGGTTGTAAAATTTTTCAACAAGTAATTATTTATTTATAATGACAATTTCATTTTTAATTAAAAAAAATAAAGACCCATTTTACCTGAATTTTGGAAGTTTATATAGGTCTTTCAACCACATTGTAGACTTTATTTCTCTCAAATTTATTTATCTGGTCTTGAATAGAATAAATACAATCCTAATCACCTAAATCTTCATCATTATTTTTAGGTTAAAATTGGGAAACAAAATAAAGCGGTTGTACTTTATTCATCAAATAACTTCTAGTAAAAACTAGTTGATTAATATCACCAAAGACACTATCACTAGGATGATTCCAAATAAAAAAACTGACTTGGGTTTTCTTAAACCTATTTATCAACATAATTTACAAAATCACCCTAAGTAAAAACGTCAGAAACTATTTATTATATATTTTTCTTATTATAATAATCTTCCTACAATGGATAAAAATCAGTTTTGGAAAACATGTCTGACAATATTGGGTGGGTTAGTTTAAAAAAAGGATCAATTTCCTCAAATTTAATATGTACTATTTCCTTAATAGTATAATAATTTTTATTAATAACTATATTTTCCATAGAAGTAGTGGAATAACCTAAAAATGAAACTTCTTCTGATTTTTGTGTGAATTTGTTAAGTTATCTATAATATTCAAGATGGAAACATTATATAAAAATACTCTGAAGAAAGAAACTATATATTTCCATCATTTCCACAATTCATGATGTGTTTTATTAATAAAGGGTGTAATCAAACCTTGATTTATAGTATAAAAATAGTATTAACCGCTTTATCCCAAAAATATTTTTTAATTACGTTATCAATGAACACATTTCATGTTATTTTTTGAAGAATATGATTACTTCATTCAACAACACCATTTTTCTGAGTAGTTCAATGAGTTGAAATGTTATTTTTAATTCCTTTTTTTTACATCCAAATATTTAAATATCATAATTTACTAATTCTCCACCATGATCACTATAAATCTTTAACAATAGAAGTTTTTTTTATCATTTTTATCATTGGATAAAAATGTTTTGAATTAAAAAAATGCATTATATTTTTATTATAGAAAATATACCCATGTGTATCTAGTGTAATCATCAACTTAAAAAAATATATAGTACATTCCCCCACTACTCCCAGTTATTGTTCGACTGAATGAATCTATTTAAACTAATTGAGAAGCATTAGTAGTTGAAACATCACTAATATATTTAGAGTTTGATTTATATTTCATTCTATATCGAAATGTATCATAAAAATTTGAATATGAAAACATTGTTTCTAGTAGATCCTTAAAAATTATTTTCTTTGTCAACGTACATATGTTTATATGGTTCCATTGTCCTAACCTTATATCCCATAACGAAGATTGATATTCCATTTTACTAAGGCATGGTATGTCTTGGATCTAATGGTCTTATATGATTATTGTGTGCACATTATCATGCTGATGGACAGATAGAATTATTTTTTCTTTTGAATTTGGTACTAAAAATTTATCATTCCTAAAATTCACAAGATAACATTAATCGAATAGTTTAAATATGCTTATAAGGTTGTGCTTGAGACCATTATCAAAAAACATTTGATATTAATGATTTTCCAAGAATAATAATTATAGCTATACTAATAATCTATTCTTGAGAATTATCTTTGAAGGTACCTTTTCCACCTTTAATATTTAAGATATATTCAATGAAATAATTTTTACTAGTGATATGTTAGGAAAAACCAATATCCATGTACCATATATTTTTATTGTTGGTACTTCCTTTATTTTCCTAAAAAAACAATTAGACTCTTGGATCCCAAAATATATTGGGTCTTGAAATATTGGAAATCAAAATTTTGGTAATCCATATTTAAAAAAAATCAGATTTTTGGAAATATAAATATTAAACATTATTCCATTGACAGCCACTTCAGAATTTGGTACAAAGGGGTTCAATTTTTAGGAAAATTTATTATTACTAATAACTGGATTGATGTTAGTATAACCTATTCGAGAACTAATACCATGAGAAAGTATTTTCTTATACAATTTATTAGAACCTTCCATACTAGAAGAAATGTTTGAACAATGTATTCTTAAAGAAAATAATTCTAGATTTTAGTTTGACATCGAAATTTTTACCCTATTGAGTAAGGGTTTCGGAATCCGATTTCTCAAAACTAGATTTTAAAAAATCCTTTTACAAAATTAAATTTTATAAATATTTATTAATAATATATTTTTTATAATAGGATTTATCAAAGTCTTTTGATAAATATGATATTACATTTGTTGAAATATAAAATCATGAATTCGTTTTTTCATGTTTTTCATTATCCATATAATGTTTTTTACAAAATTTAAATTTTTCCTTTTCAAAATGTTTTTTAAAGTGATACACTTATTATTATGAAGGTACATTATTATCATCACTAAATGATAAAGATTACTTATCTAAAAATATATAATTACTCTAATCGGGTCAATTTGTAGTTAAATACATATTAGTTAAGGAATTTTTTGTGTGTACATTTTCCATAAAACATTTATTTACAATAGATACTCTATAATGAATTCCAATATTACTCTAATCTGGAATTTCATTATGTGTGGAATTTTTTGATGAATCAACTCCACTGACAAACCATGTTTTAGAAGCTTTAAAAACATTATTGGTTTTTGACTAATAAGACATATTATGATTCCTATCATAATGTATTTAATTATGGCCTTTTCATTTCAACATGGTATAGTCCGGTCAAGTATGACCATCTCATTTTCACTCCTAACAAGTTACATATGAATCTTTCTTTTCATACCTCTACAAGTAAGATTTCATATAACGATACTAAAAATCATTCTTTATAATAATCTGGATTATCTTCTAAGAAAGATTAGCTAATTAATTGTAAGAATGTTCAGAATCACTTGAATTTGATTTAACAAAAACATTAATTTTAATTTTGTAAAAAACAACTTTATCAAGATCCTAATATTTTATCTTATTTGAAGTAGTAATAAAAGAAACTCCGACAGTTTTCATCATTACATTCTCTACATATCTTTTTAGACTTCCCTGATACTGTTAGAGGGTTCCAAATAAATCAATAATAGTGACATTTTATATTTTCTTGATTCTTCAGAAAATTTTGTCATAGATTCCAAATTATTGGGCATGATATAAATTATATTTTCTACTAGGATTTCATCTTCTAATCCTGTTACTCTTATTGATTTTATAATATTAACATTAGTCATAAACAATTGTTATACCTTCGTAACTAGTTCACCAAAAGGGAATTCCAATTCTTGATAGTCAACTCCATGTATTCCTATTAAATTTTCAAAAAAAAGTTATGTTAATAAATGAGTAATCTATAAATTCACCCAAATAATATTTGTAGCTTTAAAAGAAGAAACAGGGCAATAAATTATTTCAGTCCATGAACATAATAATGTGTTTCTAGCTCTTTAATTATATTGATACTCTTATTTTTTCAGGATTTTTATGGTAGTCACCTCATGGACAGGGATCTTGTAAACTCCAGTTAGCATGATGAAATTTTAAAATCCATCATGTATAATGAATTTCTTCATTCTATCTCTAAAACACTCACAATTAACTCTATCAAAAATAAGGGGTCTATTTGGATTGTGGTTATATATTGAATCGATATTGAGTCCTTCTATCTTTAAAACAATTTCAAAATTTCTATTCCACAATATACATTACTATAGAATGTTTTTAGAAAAAAAGTATATGAAAAAATTTCATTTTACTTGTAATAATAAAGATAAGATAAAATGTTTATAAAGTATTTGAGTAGTGTAAACCTACTATCATACAAATTGTAGGTCCTAATATATATTGAGATGGCTACATACAAGAAGAGGTGAATTGTAGGATTAAAAACATTCATTTTTAACCTTAAAATAAATTTAGTATAACAAGTTCAGAAAAATTGTACTCAAAAAACATATTATGTATTTAATTTATAATAGGACTTGGCCCCTTGGTCAAAAAAATAAGAATATTAGGATAAGGAAGATTTTTATAAATTAGTCCAGAAGTCATAAAGATAAATTTATTTTATATTAACATATTATTGAATTTTAATTAGTAATTAGTTGTTGTTTAAATAGAGTTTATTTATATTAATATTAGAAATTTAATTAATCAGAGTAAACACTAAAAAATCGTAATCACAATGGTTAAGAAATATACGATTAATAAATTTTTTTTGATTCTATCTAAAAGAGTATCGAATCATAATTAGGATAATATAATATATATATAGCACTAAATAGAAAAATAATTGTTTTATAATCAAATTTATTATGAATAACCAAATTCTAATAGAAAGAAGAATATAAAATTTTCACTTTCTATTATATGTATTGGAAGTAAAATACTTGTAATAAAACAAGTAATACAAATGAATACACTTATTTTAACCCAAAGAGTAGGGTATGACGTAACCTAAGATAATGGTCCCTTCTTTTTTACATAAAATAATTTTTTCCATACATTTGTTGGGTTAGACCCTAATACGAAGATCATTCTATCTCGCTATCTCTATAATCCCTTTATATGATGATCAATCATTATCTCTATCCCCAAGATCACTCATTATGATGATACAGATCCAATCACACTATCGTCATGATCCCATGATCAATAAGATGATTATTATCTCTATCTTCATATCTTTAGAAGACCTCGATTATATTCACACAATTATATACAATGTTTAAGAAAGGTTTTAAAAGTAATACAAAAATTTAGAGAATATATTTCACACATTCAATCTTTATAGCTCTCGCAAAATAGAAATTTTCTAAAAATGATATCAATCAGCTCGGAAGTCATCAAATGATTGTGTATTTATAAGAAGATCCCCAACAGTCATATTTTCCTCCCAATAGTCATCTTGATCCTTGTTTACTATAATGACTTAGAAAATTGGAACTTCAACAACTATATCATGATAAAAGGATCAACCACTTTTTCATACACCATTTTGTATGTAAAATGTATTCCAATATGATATAAATTTTTTTTGTATTAAAAAATTAAATATCATTCAATCCAATGGATTTTGATATTGAATTTAATTATGATAAATTCTATTAGTGCAAATCAAATTTATATAAGTTATAACATCAAGTCATATTATTAATACTATTTTCAATATGAATTTAACTAATACAATCATCAATAAGATTTGATAAAGGTGGATTCAATTGATGTTAATTTTATACATAATTTTATAATTTTAATGAGAGTGATTTAGTTGATATTTACGAATAGTTTAGAACTATTTCTATGTATGGTCAAAGTGTATGTTTTCATTAAAAAATGACTGAAAAACATTTCACATTAATTTTTTAGTAATCAAATATTTAATAAAGAGTGTGATTTTCAAAATTATGGAATATAAAATAATAGATAATCTTTTTAAATAATAATTAATTATCATGATTTTATTTTATGATTTTTATTCATAAATCAATGGTGATTTATATATCCATATGATGATCTATCTTTCATGGGGTTTGTTTGGTAAATATTACTAAAGTAATATGGGATTTATGTCAAAATTTTACTTCTTAAATATTCATGTTATCTTATAAACCTATACTCTTTTAAAAGGTGTCTATTCTTTCCCTTTGATATGTTATATGAAGAATCATATTTTTTATGATATTATTTTATTCATTTATTTTTATTCCTTCATGGGGATTATGGTTCGATGATACAAAATTTGTAAGAGTATTCTATTATAATATCATAATTTGTTGGGATTGTATATGATTAAGTCAATAATGTTAAATTATTATAATTCCAATGATTCCCTTATCTTAATGTTATTCATGATACATAAATGTAATTGTAAACAAATTCCCACACCATGGTAGTAAACATTTTCCAGATTCTTTTATGAAAATACAACTTCATTTATCTCTTTGGTAAGTAATATGTGTTCATTCAAACATATTTCTTCTAAATATTATTTCAAAATGTTTTTATATGATCATTTAATCTAATTTTAAATGGAAATTATTTTAACAATGGTTTATGTTTCAAAAATACTTTTAAAAAATTTCTAAATTTTCCTTCATATGTTTTAAATCATATTTTGAAGAAAATATTTTCCAAAATGATTTATAATTTTAAAAATGATTTCTAAAATGAAAAGGTAATTTCATAAAATTATCTTTAATGGTATTTACATTCAAAAAAGTAAACAACTCTTTTTCACTTATTCTTAAATGGGTATATTCTGTAATAATACATTCCTCGTTATTTCTGTAAATAGATTCAGATTGGTTTAAATAGAATGTTATGAAATTCATTTCATTTTAACAAGTTAAACATGTTTCAATGAGAATGTTATGTAACACAATTCATTTTTATAGGTTAACCATGTTTCAAAGATATTGTTATGAAACCCATTTATTTTCTATACTTTTACATGCTTTTAATAGATTATTATGTAACCTATTTACTTTACATGGGCTAATCATGTTTTGAATGTAATAATGGGGTTTTTCAATGAGTTATGATGGAATTAATTCTCTATGTGATTTATTCATGTTCTAGTTATTGAAAAATTATAAATAATGTGTGAACCTCTATAACATTGGGTAACTTAACTTGTGGTGGATAATATTAAAACCTGTAAACCTAATACAGCTAAACATGGGGTGGCCTAAATTGCATTGGGTGAGCCTGTTATAGATTAAATGATGGGTGAATCGAAATATTTCTCCAATGAATTGGGTAATGTTAATATTGGAAGTCAATTGTATGGTTATTAAAATTAAATTGGGTTTTAAAGGGTTTTTTTAAAATGATTCTCCATGTTACTAATTTTTTTTTAATTTCATATTATGTTTTTATAATGATTATCATGATTTATATTGATAACTCAAGGATAATAATTTTTTTTTATTTTAATGACTATTTCCATTTCCACGTTTATATAATATATGATCCATGTATTGATGGGTGTGAGTTATTTAATGATTTGCTCATGCATTTTGATTATTATGTCATACCCTTATGAACATATTATCCTCATTTTATGATACTCAATTTCTTGTGCTTATGTTTAACCTTACTGGTCATTTTACATCACGCTTCATCTGTTTCATTACCTCATGTTACAATGAAAGTGGTTGAATGATTTAATTATATAATGGTTTTCATATGGATTATGTTAATGTCCTAATGTGGAAAATAAAATCAAGGTTATTTGGGAGGAATGATAATTCAATGTAATGTGAATTTTTCATTTAGGATTTTTTCATAATTCTATGAAACTGTAAACCAAAATTTTACACTTGTATGCAATTTATTTTTATTACTTTTGGTGTTGTCTAGTTTGGATGGAGTTTTTTCATCATTGTGATTATCAATAACGGAAATGTAATGTAATTGATTTGAACATTGTATCTAGGACTGTGTGTCATAGGTTGTTATACTTAGTATCAAATGTCCATTAAGATAACATTTTAGATTAAGATATTTTCATGCGAGGTTATATTCAGAGTTATAGAAACCATCATAGGTCAACATGATTATGTATGATGGTATGTCCAATTTCATAGACACCCCATATAAGGGATTTATGAATTATAGATTTTGAGGATGCTAGTGAGTTTTTTTGGAGATTGTTTTTCCTATTGAGGTATTTATATCCCTTAGGATCAATATGATGTGTTTTTTGGGTGGTCTTATTTTTTAGGATTAATGAAAAATGTGGGGAACCCCTTATTATTTTTTATAACCCTCATCATCCTAGAAGGTGGTGGTGCTAGTACCCATGACAAAAATGTGATAACGGTTTCCTTCCTACCACTGGCCAATGTGATTCCCTGGTTTGTAAGACATATTTAATGATTTATTTTATTTATTTTTAATAAACATATGGGATTTTATTTGAGTAATAACAGTTAATTTATCTTAGTAGAAAATATGGTCAAATACTTCTAATAATTTTGTTTATATCATAGTAAGGAACTTTTTGAAAAAATTTAACAATATTTATTTATAGGATGATTTGGATTGAACTTTAGGAAATGGTATTCAATTTTGATGACTATTGTTAAATATAAAATTTTATTAATTTTAGGATTTATATTATTATGTGCTAACTATTTTGGATCTGGTTAATGTTTAAAGACACGAGTAATATCTTGTTATCAATTTTATTGTTATATGGTCATTAAAATTTTATTTTTGTGCTTAACTCATAAAAAAAATTCATCATGAAGATGCATAATTTGTAAAAAAGGTTAATTTACCATGTAATTTTATTATTGTGGAAAATTATACTAATCATGTAACTATATATCCATATTTTCAGGGTATAGTTGGTATGAGAAATAACCTAACTCTAGGAAAATAATATGGAAACATCTGTTATCATAATTCCTTTATTTATGATTAATTGATGGTCATTTCTATTATAACATACATATTATTTTAAGGAAATTAATACTCCATTAACCATTTTATTGTTTGTGTTCGATGACATCAATCGTTCTCAATAATAATTTACTCTTTTCATCCATTAATATTATGTTATCCTATTTAGAAACAAAGTTATGAGTTATTCAATATCACCATTGTAATTTCATTTCGCATTTACCAAGAATATTTTTTCATAATTATTTTTATGTTTTGATTTTACAAATTATGTATTTACAATGTTCAAACCGTTTATTACTTAAATTAAGATTAATTTTGAAGTTGTAATTTTTTTAAAATGGGGGAGGATGAAACACATCCATCTTTTTGGAGAAAATTATATTTGATATCCTATAGCACATGAAACAATTAGGATATCATTTTTTACAAAAAAAAAATAATTAGTTTATCTGATGATACACACAACAATATGTTTTTCCAATAGCCCATGTAAGAAAAAAGACCGAGTTTTACCATTACAAACATATCATTTATATTATTATTTAACATTATAGTTATCACCTTTCCATTGGAATGGAAGGTATATATAGGACCAAAAAATTAAGAAAATATGTTTTACACATGTATATATAATAAATTATATAGTGAAAAATTAATTACAATGGAAAATAATACCCTTCGGAAAATAAAAGGAATCCTTTTTCTAGAAAACTATTTAAATGAGCCCAATTTTATTTTATAACAATAAAATTAAAATTCACAATTTTTTATTATATTAATTTAATTTATATATAATATATTTGATATAATTTATAATTTTAATTCTAGGTGTTTTCATGAAAAAAGTAAAAATTAAATCCATTTTTATGCTTAAAACCTGTATTTTTTCTAAAAAACTATTTGGTCAGCATTTTATTGAACAGTTAGGTTATAACCAATCATTGAAAATATTATAATATGTATTTCTAAAAATATACATTCTTCTTTAAATCATTTTAGTTAAAAGATCTTTGGGTGATTTTTGTTATTTTTTTGAAAAGTTTCAATGTTCGATGAATACTGAAAAATATAGAATTTTACTTTAAAAATTGCAATTCTCCAAAATTATTTATAAATTTAATTTATATTTTTGACGTTTTTATTGTAAAATTAGTTTAGTTTTATACTAATTAATACAATTTATTTCATTTGATCAGTTTTAATTTTAAATTTTGATATATAAAATTTCTAATCTTTTATTCATTTTTACCCTTAAAAACAATTTTTCTCATCACACTTGTAGGAAGAATATTAAATTAAATTATTTCAATTTTGTGAGTTGAAATTGAAAAAATTATTTCCATATTTTAAATGAGAATAATTTATTTTATCTAATAATTAGAACATTATTTGTTATGAAATTGATTAGTGAAAACAATTAAAATTGACTCTATTGATTATGGTAAAATGAGTTTACATAGTAGTTAAACGTAGAATATGAGGTTTAAAATTAAATTACAACTTATTTATAAATAATTTTATGGATATATTTAAATAATCATGTCCAAATTATATAAATTTATGAGTTTTTAGGTCACTAATACATGAAATTGTCCCATATAATTAGTTAAATAATGAAAAATAAAAAGAATGTACATTTCATCTGTAAAATTTCTATAATTATTTTTGGAAAGTGAAAAAACCAAATAAGATTAGTTATAGATATTAATTTGGAATATTAATATGTTATTTTTATAATAATAATTTTTTTTATTTTTATAAATGATATAATTTGATAAAATTCATAATATTATCTAACACATTGATTATTTAGTTATAAATTTAACTAAAATAAATGATATTATAAACATTAAAATTTAAGAAAACAGAATGAAATATAACATTCCATTATTAATGTACACGAATATATCATAATACATAGGTTTTAATATAATATATATAATTTCCACATTTTTCTTTATATATTTAAATTTAAATTAATTAAATAATGTCAAAATTAACAGTAATTTTATTTTATAAGAAATGATATTTTATTAAAATTTTCATAATTAATAAAAAACGTCCATCTTGAAAGTGAATTTAAAATGATAATAAATAAAAATATTGTCCATTAATGGTTTATTTTTTATTTTATATGGAACAAATTAACCCAAAAATATTAAAAACATTGTTGGGATGGTTGAGGTTAATGCATTGTTTTTTCAGGTTATATGGGATTCTGTTAGAATTCATTTTCGACACAAATATGTTTTTTATTTTATAAAACATATTTAATATGTATAATCGATGGGTATAACTTTTATAAAACATTCTCAATTTTATGTATTCTTAATTGATAAATTACTTGAGTTAGAAAATTAGTTACCTTAAGGAATAACCCAAATAAAAAAATAAGGCATCTTAGGAGTTAAACAACAAAATACCTGAATAAATTATTTATTTTTTATTTCTAAGGGGTTTATATTCTATAGAATCCCTCCCCAAGATTATTTTTAAATAATGGAGGCACATAATATAAGGGAGACCCCCAATATTGTATACTTTTGATTAATTACAAGAATGAAACTCATCCTCAATTATAAAAATGAGTCACTCTCCACACTTCTTCACACCTATAAAACATCTTGGATCATCCAAACACTATAAAAATCACTTTTAAAGCATGTTTGACAAAAAATAAGCATGATGTAAGGGTTCTTTTATCTCACTAATATTTATATGGTATACATTCCATATCCAATAATTATTATTATTCTGTGGTGTATATACTACCCTTTAATGTATTAAATGATTCTGACACTAAAATTTATGAAGATTTACAAATCCATTTTATGATCTCTCTTTCTCGGGGATTGTGGTTTCAATGTTACCAAAGTAGTAATGGATTTTTGTCACAATCCTTCTATGAGAACATTTTTATGTTATAAAACTATTTTATTTTAAAACGTCTATATACTGCCCAATTGATTTTTATATCAGGAATTTATTTATTTTCATAATATTACATGTTTCATTTTATTTTCTTAAGCCATGGGGATTATGATTCAATTTCAAAAAAGTGGTAGTAATATTTTTTATAATATCATAATTTATCAAGATTGTGCATGATTAAGTCTCTGATATTGAAAAATCATAATTATCATGAATTATCTTCTCCTCTGGTAATTCATCATACTTCCATTTAGTTTGACCTTTTTCTTCTTGTTTGTACAAAATCTATTTATGAATGTGAATTTAATAAAATCAAATTTCATTTCTCACATCGTCAAAATATTTGTGTTCATTCAAAAAAATGATTTGTAAAAATGATTTCCAAATATTTTTAAATGATATTTTATGATCATTTTCTAAGGAATTAGTATTTCATATATTATTTATTATAAAATGTTTTTTAAATTATTTTAAATTTTAATTTATATGTTATAAAGGTTATTTTAAATGAAAACGGATTTATAAATTTATTATGTTTTTAAAAGAGATTTAAAAAAATAAAATGGAATTTACCTAAAAAAATATGATAATTTAATATTATTTTCATTAATAAATGTCAACAAAATTTCGGTTACATATTCTAAAAAAAATATTTTGTAATTATACATACTTAATTTGTTCTCTATATAGATTAGGATTGTTTTAAATATATTTTTGTAGAACCTATTTCAATTACAAGCATTACCTATGATACAAAGAGATTGTTATGGAAGTCATTTCATTACCATAGGTTTACAATGATTAAAAAATGTTTTTATGAAAACCATTTATTTTCCAAAATCTAACAATGATCCAAATATATTTTTATGTAACGTGATTCCTTTACATGGGTTAATCACATTATGCTAATAATAAAGGTTATTTCATTGAGTTATGATGAAAAAAATTCTATATGTAGTATATTCATGTTGTGGTTTATGGACATTATAAATCATTGGTGCATCTAGATAGAATTGTGTATACATGTTATAGCTTCAGTTGGGGTGGCCTAGGTTTACTTGGGTAATTCCATTATAGATTTACATGAGGTGGCCTCGGTAGCATCGGGAAAGACTGCTACATTATAATATGGGTTGTCCAAGATAGGGATGGGTGATCCTGTTATATCTTAAACGATGGGTTCTCCCTGATAGCACTATAACACATTATTTAATGATTATATTAGATTTCAATTGATTGTGTATTCTAATAAAAAGTGTTTGTAAAGGTATTATGAATATGTTACTCCAAGTTACCAAAAAGGTATTTCATTTCTTATTATGGATTTATAATGTTTATCAAGATCATGATTTTTTTCACATGTATCATCAATATTGATTCTAATGACTTATTCATTTTTTATGATTTTAAAATTGAAGATCAATGTTTCTGGGCATATTTTTTTGTTAATGATTCCCTCATGAACTCTAATTATGTTGTCATATACCTATGCACTTGTTATTATCATTATTGACATTCAATTTCTAACTTATGTTTACCCTTATTGAGCATTTTATCTCATTATTATTTTTCATAGTTTTCCTTAGGATATAAAGAATGTGTTTAAAGAAGTTATGTCTATAATGGTTTTCATATAGATGATCATGTTGTCTTAACATGATAATGAAAAGATGGATTAGGTGGGATAAATTCTCATTTAACGTCATGTTAATTTTTTATGTAGTATTTATTCAAAATAATGTAAAACTATAATTCTAAAAGGTTATATATGATTTAATTTACTTAGTTTGTTTATATAATGTTGTATGAAATGGAAGGAAAAAATTGCTTCACCATTATCAATATCAAATTTGGGAATTTAAATTTTACGATTTCATCATAATATCAGGGAGTGTGGGTCAAGAACTATTATTTTCAACCCCCATTGTCCTATCAGATGTGATGGGTCATCAACCAACATTCAAGTTTTCCTTTTTCATAACTATTTTTATATAATTCCTATAATGTTTTAAAAAATATAATATATTCATCCATTAAATAAAATTAATAATTGCATAACATGTTTACAATTTTTTTGAATATTTTTTTTTTCAAAATGGCTAATAATCATATTTGACTGTTATTTAAAATTCAATTTTTATAATATAAATCCTAAAGGTTATAAATACCTTTAAATATATGTTAATAAAATGTAAATACATTATTCCTAAAATTAAATTTACACTAAAGAATATTATTGTCATTAATTTCTACCAATATATCATTAATCTTGGTAGAATACCATTATATAAAAACTAAAATGGGTATTGATAGATTCAAGATATGATCAACTATGAACTCACAAAACCATTTTGGTATCCATAAAAATTATTTTAATGAATACATATATGATTCGAAAACATGAAAAATCCTTATATGTCTGATGATTCATTTACCAAAATAATATTCATAATTTAATATTTCAATCCAAATACACAAATAATGTAAAAATTTATTTAATCATATGTCCTTCCTTGGTCTAATGTTAACCCATTAGAATATGGGAACTAATTTTGATAATTCCCCAGCTCCCCACACATAAGACAATGAACAATAAATGGATCTTTAAGATGAAATTTATTTTATTCCCTAAAACTATTCATATTTACATGGAAATTACTTTATTTATTCCCATATATTCTATACCAGATGAATTTTACCATTAATTTAATAAAATTTATAAGGTGTATCTTTCAAAAATTCTATAATAATAGAAATTTATCCTCCTTCCCTTTATGGTCTCCACTACAAGAGCTCTTAGAAACACCCATCGTTATCTTCTTCGGTTGGTCTGAGAGTTTATTAATATATAAATTTTTTATCAACATTCTTGATAATTGATTAGGAATAATCATGATATCATTAACTCATATCATTATCCATTTTGTTTTCTCATTGTAACCACATTGTACATCCAATTTTATGTTAACATGATTCCTTTGGGTTCAAATCATTATCTAAATAAAAAATTTTTGGATCAACAATAATCATAGTGGTAAAAAATATTATAATTTACAATATATATATTAGGAAACATTATTTTCAATATAATACAAATTAGGATTCACCTAGTTCATTCATTGTCATAATATATTAAAATTCATCACAATAGTTTATAAATATTTTTTTAAATTATCTTATGAATATCTGCCAGGCCTGAAAAACATGGTACACAGAAAGGCTTATTGTCATCCACCGGGTTATAATCTGGTAAACTCCAATTTTCTGTTTTTGGTGTTATTAAGCCTAGGTACCTATATGGAAGAACAAAATACACTTTTAGTATCTAAGAAGGGATGTATTTTAAGGAATCACCAAATAATATATTCCCTACAAATAAATTAAAATGTTCCTATACTTATCATAAATTTTTATAATATGGTTATATTCCCTTATTAATTTTTTTCGTAAAGCTAGTACCCATTTTTTCTACTGAACATCCTCTAATATCAACTATATTGACCTTGAGTCTAGTGTCCATAAGGTTGTCTCTCCATTATGTCATTTTCTTAAGATGCCAGAAATAAAATCTGGAAGTAACAAATATTTAATCAATTTTTTTAAAATAGGATCATACATGATTACCCTATTATTTTTGAAAAAACATATTACAACATATTTTATTTGAGAATTTCATTATTACCTGCAGAATATTATTTCATATCATTTGTATTACAAGTCCTGGATTACTAGGAATATATGATGAATAATGGTAATTTCAAATTCATAGTATGTTTTATGTATGGTGGAAGCTATCATGAATCAATAAAAAACTATCAATATATAAAGGTAAATAATTTAAGACACATTGAGTTTAAATAATAACATAGATACCTTAATTAGATAATTCATAATTAATATAGAATGTTTAATAACAAAAAACTCATTTACTTTAATAAAAATCTATGAATAAAATTCATCTAGAGTTAACATCATCATGAAAATATCCTGGATAATTATAACTAAATTCTAAATTAATTATATTCATAAATATTAGACGTCAAGATCTCCGACATCATGATAACTCTATAATCAAGTCATTTCACATGATGGTTTAAACTATTGGTATAACCCGGTTTAATTCTAGATTAATTATTTATCTCATTAGACCTAAAAATGCATCTAGGGGATATCATTAATGAATCCCACCTATGTATTGAATTTCTAAATCATTTCACATTTATGTAATAATCAATTTGATTAAAAAATAGTGCTCTTTGTCATCAAATATCAATTTTGTCATGAACCAGCCTGAGTCGACCCTGAACTGGTCACCTAGGCCAGCCCATGACAAGTCTCGAGAGGCATTACCGGTCCTCCCAGGATGACAAAAAGCACTGAGGGCATTAATAAAGTACACAATGGAACGATTTCTCCCAAATATAAATAATCAAACTAATTGCAGAAAAAATGGACAACCCAGTATACATTTACATAAAAATTGATTTAATCATTATTTGTACAAGAAACTATAAGAATAACTAAACCAACAACTAAACTAAAAAAACCTAATAACCATATAACTCTATGTTACCCCTTTGGTAACTCTCCAACACAATGATCACATGTCTCCCAAGGCGAGTGAACTCAAGCTGAAACCTACCCAAGGGCTAAAAATAGAAGAATACTATAAGCGTGAGTATTAAAACTCAGTAGGTTAGCCCGATATTCTATTCCCAATGCAAATACTTTAAAATAAAAGAAACATCAATTTCAAGTTATAAATAAAATATATAAAGTTATGTTTTCTAATTGAGGTCCCAAGCTATATAAAAAATTACCAGACAAAAACATGTATGTTTTATAAACAAGAATTCTAGTAACAATTTTCAAGGAGGTGAAACTTCAAAATGAAAATATTTTTCAAAAATTAGGCTTTAAATAATTTAAAAATGTAAATAAATCACACACAATAATGAATATACCAACCAAACACACTGTATGCTGATAGAAAGTACAAAAAATCAAATGAGCACATGTCATGGGAACACCCCTAGGCACTTGTTAATTGTGAGCCCCAGGTACATCATATCTCAGTGAAAGTAACCATAATAAATATTAGTTCTTGTGAAAAAGAGCCACTAGTAGGGAGAATACCCATAACATAGTTTTCCCCCAACATCATCATCATCATAGTTTAGTTAGTGTTGTCATCGTCAAACATGCTATGTGAAACAGGGGCTAAACCCCATAGAATCACTAGAATACTAGTACCCGTCGGCCCACCAAGATACCCTAGATTCCTTTTAGTTCTCTATAATGTTACAAATATTATCAAATACACTTTCCAAATCAAATTTCCATAACCAAACCATAAACACACAAACATACCACAAATATTCTTCACATTTCTTTCATGAATCAATAAACTACTAAAGAGAATCGTAAAACAATTTCAGGGAGTATAATGTGGCCTTGCACACAAAATCCATTCAAATTTTCTAATAAGTCCACAAACCCATCAATAACATAGAAACCCAGATTTTGAATCCCCAAAACCAATTAATAAATATTTTTCTTGGACCATGAAATATACCCAAATGATAGAACATGAAATAAACATGGAAACCATTTTTACAAAAAAAAATGCCAAATGGGCCTTTAAGACTTTATCAAAACTAACCTTTGACCAAGGTATGTGATTTAATTTTATTAAAGATGTGTATACACACCATTTAAATCATAAAAAAAAATCATAAATCCCTTAAAACATTCTGCATACATATTCAAAATACATCCATTTTCATAAGGATGTGAAACATGCACTTTTTCGACAACTCGGGCCAAAACATTTTTAAAACCAAAACCCATTTGTTTGTAAAACCAAATACAAATTTTAAAGACATATGATGACCCAAAATAACATTTATCATTATTCCAATTCATTTATAAATCCAAAAAAATAATTTTTAAATCAAACATAACACATAAAATCCAACCAGGAAATTTACCGAACACAGGACATGCCCTTTTAAACAAAAACAATTTTTTTTAAGCAATTGACAAGGAATAAAATACCAATTTCATGCAAAATTTTATAAAATCTACTATAACATATTAATAATACAATAAATAAGGTTCTAAACATCACAAAATAGTTTATAAAGATAGTGGAATATGTAAACAAACACTTGGTGTGCACTTTTATGACAAAACAACACTACCATTCACAAAACAAGTATTAAAAAACGATTTTCACACCAAGAAAATTATCCAAATGATGAAGAATAATAATAAACATATATATCAGCTGAAGAAAATAATAAAATGATGAATCATAAAAGATAATGTCATATGAAAGGGATATCGTACCTCAAATCTTTGGCGTAATGGAAATGCACACCCAATATCAACATCTGAGGGTTTATAAACCCAAAACCTATGATGACCAGCCCCAAATGAACAAAAAACCAATAAAAATAATACTATTAAATAACCCTAGGTAGATCATGATTAGTGGAGATTATAAAACCAACAAATAATTAATGGATGAAGAAGAGGGAGGAGAAAGGAGATGGAATCTCACCTTTTCAACTAAAAAACTCTTCGACTTCCATTTGATATGCACCTTTAGAGACAAGTTAATTGCTTGGAACTCCATTTAGAGTCTCCTATGGTCGTAAAGAACCCGTTAAAGAAGATTTATGGGAAAATAGTACTAATGGAATGCATTATGGATGAAAGAATTTACCTTCTCATTTCTGGACAATTTCTGGAAACCTGAGAACTATCACCCAAATATGAGACCCAAATGAGATAAAAATAGGTACATTCTATAATTGGGGTAAGTATAGGTATTTTGGATTCTTGTGGGAGGTGTAATAACCTATAAATATTAAAACAAGGATAATATATAAAATAAACAAATAATTTTTTTAAAACGTGAAATGGGCACATGGGTTGGCCCATTACAAAATTAAGTAACCCAAATTCAACATGATTATGAATTCTTATGGGGTAAAAACGATATGGGGGTCTAAATATGTCAGTGTAGGAAATTTATGAAGTTTAATGGGTGAAAAATGATGAATAAAAAGGATTTATAAAGGAATCAAATTTGGTTTTTAAAACTGGAAATGAGCTCACGGTTGGCCCATATCATGAAGTAAACACCATTTCTCCAAAAACTCGTAAACAAGCAATGGGGAACCCCAATTATGGTGATTATAAATTTATGGATGTTAAAAACTAAAAATTAATCTATCCCAACACCCATGAAAAGAAACATATGTTTCAATTAACCTTATCAAAACCATGACATGAATAAAAAATAGGGTGTGACAATTCTCCCCACAATTAAAGCTTTCCGCCCCCAGAAAGACATAACACATTATAGCTGATTGATCAAAACCTAATGATTATTTTTCAATATGGTCCAGACTCCTAATCCAATGACAAATCATCAACCATTAATGGTGCTTAATATTCTAAACTCAACCAAAACACCAACTCTCAACCACTTCCTGAAAATCTACTAGAAGACCGAGTCACTACCACCACAACCATACCCAAAACCTGGCTGTTGGGACTTCTTCCAATGAACCAAAAAATAACCCAAACCAAATAGAACACAAAAAACCAAAGATTCTAGTGGATTATAGGATGAAATCCCCTCTACTAAGAAACATCTAGCACTAGATAAGTTATTAGGAATAAAAATCAACGAGACCTGTGGTGGGTCTCCCCACCATTAGAACCCAACCTGAAACGAACAAACAAGAATTGAACATGATCTAGAATCGGGCCTCACTAATACAAGACCCACAAAACTCTCCTAAAACAACCTACCTGTAACACCCTTGGAAAAGTGACACTTAAAAGGATAAATGTTACTACCTATGTTAACAAGGTGCACATTTCTTTTCGGGAGCCTACCTGATTAGAACTCCATAGTTAAGAATGCTTGGCCTGGAGTAGTAATCAGGATGGGTGAACATCTGGGACGTTTCCCAGGGTGTGTGTGATTAAGGAAAAAACACACTGAAATAACATGTGTTGGTCTGTGGGGACGATCATTAGTATGATAAGCGGCCCTAGTGAGTAATAGCCTATGGTGTGCTGGGAATGCAACCAAAGTATTATAGGAGACCCATGGGGTCAGATGAAAAGGTTCATGGCGCAGGGAGGCAGGTTGTGACAAATGGTATCAGATCCAATACCTAGTCGGAAGTGATTAGGCACTACCAGAGTTTGAGGCTTGGGGTCCACAATGAGGGAGTTGTGTTTTAAAGGGGTTGATAATGTAACGCCCCTGGAAAAGTGAGACATAAAAGGAAAAATGTTACTACCTGAGTTTGAGGCTTGGGGTCCACAACAAGGTGCACCTTTCATTTCAATATCCTACCTAATTAGAACTCCACAGTTAAGCATGCTTGGCCTAGAGTAGTAATCATGATGTGTGACCTTCTAGGAAGTTTCCCAGTGTGTGTGTGAGTGAGGAAAAGACACACTCAAAAAACATATGTTGGTATGTGGGGAAAATCATTAGTCTGATAAGAGACCATAGTGAGTAATAGCTTGTGGTGTGCTGGGAAGGCAACCAAGGTATTACAAGAGACCCATGGGGTCCGATGACAAGGTTCATGGCCCGGGGAGGCGGGTCGTGACACTACCATCCCATGTTGAGAGGAACACAACATGAACATTTAAGCCACCCACTCTTGAATGGAGTCGATAAGAACTGAGAAAAAACTCTCTGCACGGAGCCAAACCCCCACCAATTAGGGTGGGGAAGGATGGGGACACAATCAATGGGCATTTAAGCCACAAAAGAAACAAATTAACTACCTCATAGATTTGGTATAGGTATGATCTTTGAAATACTACCCACAATCCTAGGACTCCTGACTATGCGCCAGCTTCTCTCTGAAACCTACGGCTGGAGCTTTGATGGATGAAGCATATATGGAATAGAATTTTGGCATTTCTAATCCCCAAATTGTACAACATACCTTAGTTCCACACAGTACCAAACAACACTCTGTGTAAGAAACAACAGATCAAGAGACACCATGAAATTCTCTCTCTCAACGACACATTTTTATCCCAACACGAACATGAAGATACACAACACTATTTTGTCTCACTCCAAATGAGGAGAATAATGAACACGACACACAAAAAATCTAACTAAAAATCATCGAGCACAACTAATACAACTGAGAGAATCACCATAAAGGGAAGACACTTTAAATTGATCCCAAATAGCTCTCTATTTCTACTATTAGGATGAGGAATTATTTGAAGAGGTGGATATAGCTTGTGAAACAAGAGAAAGAATAAATTCAATTTGATATCATGAAAACATAGAAATATCTATGGACACATCACAACATCCAACACATCTTTAGCTACCCAATGAACATTACTCCAAAACGGAGCCACCAACAATATCTCATCTCAAGATACAATAATAGTATGACTTCTAGATCACAAGGAAGCTTAATAAATAAGAAAACTCATATAATAAAAAGAAGAACAATCCACATAACCATTGGTTTATAAAAAATGCCAGAATTTTTCATCTCAAAAAACATTTGAAAAAAACAAATTTGGTGGATTTCCACATTCACCAATGGTGTTTCATCAAGTCTCACCATCATGCACATTTCCATGCCAACCAGGAACCCAACTTACATTCTATATAGGACATCCTTCTAGATATCAGTAATACTATGCATGTGAGCACCCATGAAAACAAAAAAGGCTAAAACAAAACAACATCATTACAAAAAAATCATATACCATCCAAAGGACCACTAACCACCAAGTCAAAAAACCGTTTTCAGATTTCACAAAAAATCCACACATCATCAAGAAACATTTGATTAAAAAATGTACCCCTTTTCATTTATAATAACATTTAATACAACCAAGCTACTTCAAATAACTGATTCCCATTTTTTTAATTATGTAAGGTATCCTTTCATAATGCTATTTTCATTGAGACCAATACCCTTACTAAGAAAACACAAACTGCTCAAAAATAATTTCCAAAACTAATTTATCAGATTCAAACCCTTTTCAACGTCCCAAAAAACCCCATTTAAAACAAATATTTAAGAAAAATCTAATCTCATTAAATCATTTACACTTCCTCCCAGAACATTATTTCACAAAAAGAACAACCTTCCAAAACCATTATTGTATATAATTTTTTAAAAACCATTTTACTCTTTTCAAAAACCAACCACTACTTTAAAACTCATTTTTAAAATTCTCACAAAATTATTTTCAAAAAAAAAATTCAGAATTCAAGAAAGGTCCAGGAGACCCAAAAAAGGAAGTAGTGTCGGTGGGTGACTTGACCATATGGTTGGAGACCACATAACAAACACAACACCAACACGAAGAGACATATAAAGACAATGCCCATGCTCCACATGGATTTTCTGGCCTTGCGAGATCACAATGTCCATTAGTTATACTCCTCTTATCATATCCCCACACCAAACAATCAACAAGACAAAAAAGTCATTAATAAAATCAGACATCCCAAGGAAACCCAGGGATTAGAATGAGAAAGAGTTCGTGACGCTCTTCTCGCACTTACCCCTCATGTCCCAAAAATCCTACTACATCTACCTTGACATCCCCCAAATAATAAGGGTGCTCTAAAAATAATGGTATGCTAAGAGCCGACCAGCTCTGATACCATTTTGTCACGAACCTGCCTGAGTCGACCCTGAACTGGTCACCTAGGCCAGCCCGCGACAAGTCCCAATAGGCATTTACAATCCTTCTGGGATGATGACAAGCACCGAAGGAATCAATAGTGTACACAAGTGAATGATTTCCCCCAAATATAAACAATGAAACAAATATCAAAAATAAATGGACAGATGAAAATACATTTACATTAAAATTGAACTGAACATTATTTGTACATAAAACTGAAAGTATAAGTAAACCAACAACTCAACAGGAAAATCCTAATAAATAACTAAATCCATGTGACCCCTCTGGTTACTCTCGAACATAATGTTCACACATCACCCATGGTGATAAAACTCAAGATGAAACCTGCAAAGGGGCTAAAAATAGAAGAAGATTATATATGTGAGTATTAAAACATAGTAGGTTAGCCCGATATTTTATTCCTAATGCACATACTTTAAAATAATAGAAACATAAATTTCAAGTTTTAAATAATAGATATAAATTTATGTTTTCCAAATGAGGTCCCATGATAAATAAAAAATATTACCAGACAAAAACTTGCATATCTTATAAACAAGAATGCTAGTAACAATTTTCAAAGTGTTGCAACTTCAAAATGAAAATAGTTTTCATGCGGGCTGCTTTAAAGAATTTAAAATTTTAAATAAATCCCACACACTAAGAAATTTAACAACCAAAGACACCATATATTGAGGTGAGTACAAAATATCCAATGAGCACAGGTCACAGGAACACCCCTATGCACTAGTTAGTTGTGTGCCCCAGGTACCTCATAACTCGGTGAATGTAACCGTAATAGATATCCGTTCTCAGGCACATGAGCCACTATTAGGGAGCATAACCACAACATATTTGTCCACCAAAAACTTAATCATCATATTTTATATTATGTTCTCATTATCAAACTTTCTAGGTGAAATTAGGGCCAAACACTACGAAATCACTAGCATACTAGTACATGTCCGCCCACCTAGATACCCAGGATTTCTTTTAGTGCTCAATAAAGTTACACATATTATAAAATAAAATTTAGACATCAAAAGTCCATTACCAAACCATAAAAACACAAAAATCCATCAAACATGCTTCACATTTCTATCCTGAATCAATAAACCACTAAAAATATTCGTAAAATAATTTCAAGGAGTATAACAAGGCATTGCACATAAAATCCATTAAAAATTCTCTTTTAAGGCGAAAAACCAAGAAATAACATAAAAAACAGATTTGGAAGCCCCAAAAACAATTAATAAATCATTTTCATGGACCATAAAATTTCCCCAAAATATAGAACATGAAATACACATGGAAACCATTTATAGAAAAAAAAACATATAAAAAATGGGTCTTTAACCCTTTATCAAAATAGACATTTGAACAAGGTATGCATTTAAATTTTATTAAGGAGATGTATACACACCCTTTAAATCATAAAAAAACATTCATAAATACCTAAATAATTCAGGTTACATATTCAAAACATAACCATTTTCATAAGGATGTGAAAAATGCCATTTTCCGACAACTCAGGCTAAAATATGTTGTAAACCAAATCCTATTTGTTTTTAAAAACAAATCCAAATGGGAAAGAAATATTAGGACCCAAATATCCTTTATAATTATTAAAATTCATTTATAAATCCAAAAAACTAATTTTTAAATCAAACGTAACACATAAAAGACAACCTGACAATTTACTGAACACATGACATGCCCTTTTAAATAAAACAATTTATTTGAAGCACATGACAAAGAATAAAACACCAATTTCATGCCATATTTTATACGATCTACTGTAAAATATTAAAAATACCATAAACCAGGTTCTAAACCATACAAAATAGTTTCTAATGATAGTGAAACATTTAAAAAAACAGTTGGTGTGGACTTTTATAACGAAACAACAATACCTTTTACAAAACAAGGATTAAACAAACATTTTTCACACCATGAAAATTATCCAAATGATGATAAATAATAATAAACATATATATATGATGAAAAAAATACGAAAATCATGAATATTAAAAGATAAATAAATGTTCCAGTGATATCCAACCTCAAATCCTTGGCGTAATGGAAACACACACTCAATATCACCATCTGACGGTTTATAAACACTAAATCACTAACGGCCAGACCCAAATGAATAAAAACCCCATAAAAATCATATGATAACATAAATATTGGTCTATCATGACTATTAGAGATAATAAAACCAAGAAATAATGAATGGAGGAAGAAGAGGGAAGAGATAGGAGAAGGAATCTCACCTTTTAAACTAGAAAACTCTTCATCTTCAATTATATATGAACCGTTAGAAACAAGGGAATGGCTTGAAACTTCATAGAGAGTATCATAAGGTCTATAAGAACCGGGGAATTAATATTTTTCCGAAAAGAGTATGTATGGAATGATTTAGGGATGAATGAATTTACCTTCTCAATTCTAGAAAATTAGAGGAATCTTGAGAACCTATACCCAAATATGCGATCTAAATGAGCTCCAAAGAGGTAAAATAGATAATTTGTGTGAGGATAGGTATTTTGGATTAGATTGGGAGGTGTATTCACCATTAAATATTAAAAATAAAATAATATGTAAAATAAATAATTATTTTTTAAAAAACTACAAATGGGCCCATGGGCTAGCCCATTACCTAAATAAGTAACACAAATTAAACATGATTATGAATTCATAATTGGTAAAAAAGGATATGGTGGTTTGAATATGTAAATGTATGAAATTTATGATGTTTAATGGGTTAAAATGTTTCAAAAACAAAGGAGTTATAAAAGAAAAAAATTTGGTTTTTAAAATTGGAAATGGGCTCACGGTGGGCACAAATCAAGAAGTAACAACCCATTCTCCAAAGACTCTTAGACAAGAAACGAGGAAACCAACTTAGGGTCATTATAAATATATGTTAGTTCAAAACTAAAAATTAATCTCACCCAAAACCCAAAAAAAAGATTCTAAATTTTCAATGATCTAGATCAAACAATGACATAAAAAGAAAAAAACATGGTTTGGCACATTTTGTATGAAGAATACAAATTTATAAATATTTCCATAGATAAAAAATTAATATCAATATTAAACACCATATATGGAAATGATATATAATTTAAATAATAAAAATGTCAATTTTAATTAATATGGATATTTATGGGAAATTTAACTTATAATAATCATAGGAATGTGAACATTCCATAGGAACATTATTAACTATAAAAATAAATCAAGAAAATGAATTTCAAATCTAACCATTGCCAAATAATCCTAAACCATCCAAAGTAAGATTAATTATTTTATCATTACAGCATATCCCTAGTAGAGTATAAGTAAATATTTTTTTTTCATTTTCTAATAAAAATATTGTAAAAATGTCATTAAAAATACTCTTGAAGAAAATATCATTTTAATTTTCAAAAACATTGAAAATTTATATTATTTTTAAAATCTTTTTCTTTTAAAATTAAATAAAAAAACTAAAAATTTACAAAATATTATAGAAAAAAATTATATTAAAATAATATTGTAAAAATGAAATGGAAGCTTCAAAGAATTTATGGTCATATTGTGAGGTGATTTTTTATTTTCCATTCCAATTGAAAAGAACCATCATTTTGTTCTGAAAATGTTTATATATTTTCTTTTTATGGAAAATTTTCAGAATATTCATTTGATTTTTTAAAAAAATAAAAAATTGTTGAAATATTATTTTAAAAATAATTTTTTTAATTATTAATTCATATTTGAAAACATATTTAGAGTACATGGTCTTGGAATAAAACACGTTTTTGGAAGTACATAAATATAAAATCATATTTTATTAAAAAGATTTTATCAAATATTTTATGTAACACGTAGTGGAAAATTATAATGTTACATAGAAAATATCATAAATAACCATAGTATAACTCTATAAAATGGGTTTATTAAGTTATGAACAAGTACTTTCCTTCTACTAAAATTCATGAATAAACAATCTGGATTAGAAAGAAATTGTAAAATAATCTCTTATAAAGATCATTACATTGATGTGTGAACTAATTAATGAATAAATTGTGTGTATAAAATATAAATCTGGATAAATGGTTTTAAATATAGCATAATTTAATCAAAATTATTTCTACACATAATCTCAGAATATCACCATTAATGAAGAAGTAATATAACTCATTCAAAATAGATTAATTTATCAAATTTATTACCACCATATATCATTTAATTCGAATTTAATTAGATTAATTAATTCAAAATAAAAAAAATAATACCATAATAATTTTTTTATACGTGATATTACATGTCAAAGGGGTAGTATATTCACCATATAAAATAAATTTGGTGCATGACATTGCAATATGACTTAATCATATGAAATTGAAATGAAATATCTGAACTCACCCTTAATTTTGGTTGAACATAATTTAATGCCGTTTATAATAGTTTTAAATATGTTATTACCTTATACCATAACAATATTAATATTTATAATATCATATATTATCCTTTTATAGTATTATATCACCCGATAGTTAATAATATTTCATTATTTTCGTTATTTTGAGTGTTAATTGGTTTCATTTCTAATGCGTGTTTCATCATAAATGATTCGATTGATAAGAATATTATATAATTATATCATCTATAGAATAATAATCCTAACATTAATTATCATATTCATACATAATTATACTTTTATGACCAATCAATAATTTTTTTTTGAAAACGGAGTACAATATGATCATTGAGATGGTAGGTCATATGAATGTATTAGTAACTTTTTCATTACTCATGGATCATTATGTAATGAAGGGTAGTAATAATTTATCAATAAATATTGATAACAATATCTTAAATAAAATATTATTTAATTTTATATATCATCCTTGTGTTGTGGTGGTAAAAGGATAGTCACATCACATCGTGAAGGAGGTAGTCCACACACACATGGACAATGTTGTCATCATCTTATGAGTTAATTGGTAAGAAATGAAATGATATATTATCATAAAATAATGATAAATATGTCATAATTATAATTACTATTTGGTTTATATCACATATAATCATCAAAATTGTCCTTATAAACTTCCATGTAAAGCGTTAGTGAAAGTCAAATCGCAACACTACTTGAGGTAGTCGTCCACCTTACAAACATATGACATTATAATTTCCCCTAATGACAGAATTCAAAAATTTATACAATATATAATTACCAAATGGTATAATTATGTTATTAAAATCATATATATACTCCATATCCATCATCCTAACCAACCATGAGAGGATGTAATGGAAAAATGAGTGACATCTGTTTGAGATGCAAAAGTCTGCCATACACACGAATGATGATTTAATAAAAACTATCATGGAAGTGGAGATGGTTTTATGTAATGATATTATTATAAAACAATTATATTTATGTGTAATATATTTAAGTTATATTATCATATTGTTTAGTAATATTTGTAATATAATGATAATGAAATAAAATAAAAGCGCTCATTGAAGAACATTAACCCTTCTTCGGGTATCCTCCTTAGGTTTTCACCAAAGCATCCTGGGAAATATTTTATCCCAATATAAGGATTATAGGATGAGATTAGTGAATTAGGGATTTTATTTTAATGTGTATGTTAGGATCCAAATGGATATAAAGTTTCTAATGATAGTGGAGATTGAATGGAATTTTATAAGTGAGGTGAGTGAGACACTTATAGTGTTTTGAAGTGATTTAATCATTCTAGATTTTCTATAATGAAAAATGATTCCAAATAAGGACCAATATATAAAATATAATCGATAAGATGGAAATATTTAGATAAAATTGATGTTGCAAAAAAAAATTAGTTGCTTTTAACCATTATCTTTTTTATTTAACCCCTAGTAAATCCATTTTTTACCTTATCTTTGGTAATTACACTGTACTATTTTTGTGTTAATTTTTTTAAAAACATAGTTGAACATATTATATAATATAAATTATTATAATTCCAAATAATATTCCAGTCTTCTACAAATTTAATTAACATCATTTTATTTGTTTTAAATTAAACCCACAGGTGAGATATGAAAATGAGTTTTTAAAGAGAAAATTATGAAATGTTTATAATTATTTTACCTCAAAACTATGATGAAAATTATTTAAATGAAATAAATTGGATTAATTGATACATAATTGAGATATTTTTAATTTGAAAAAAAAATAAATATAAAATATATCATTATCAGTTATTTAATCAAAAATGTAGTTCTTAATTAAAATTCATTATTTTTTCACTATCCATTGAAAAAATGAATCATTTTAGAAAAATCCCAAAAAATTACTTGAAGATAATTTTATTTTTATGATTTAAATAATTATAGTAATTATTTAGACAAATATTATAAAACTGGTAAAAATGAATGTAATCTTATGTGCATGAATCACGACTGAACCATTTTTTCGAGAAATACAGTACTTTAGATAAAAATTCTAATTTCCTCTAAATGCTCCTTATGATATATATAAATAGTAGATAACCAAATTTTTCATAATATAGTTGTTATATAAATATCATCAAATATATATTCTCATTTATAACTATTATATTGAATAATATAATTTTAATAATATTTCACATTTTTTTCAACTCTATGTTGCATGCAATGCATGCTAGATTCAGTGGAGAATGTGACACAAACTAAATTATTGTTGAGTGTGACTAAAGATAAACATCATATCTATGGGAAATAAAATCTATATAAGATATTTAATTTATTTAAAAATAAATACATCTTAATGTCTTTGACTATTATAATATCTTATACAATTTTTTTTTCATGTCATACATGCTATTAGATATAATGTTTCTGTTTTAGAATTGTTAAGTGTTTCACAACAGAAGTACTGACCCCATAATAATTATACAAAAATAATGGATTATTTTATAATATAGATCCTTCATAAATTCATCACACTATAGAGATTTTATTTCATAATCAAGAAACCCTAACAGTGAATGTACTTTGGAAAATCACAAAATAGAGTATATGACCTTGGAGCTAGAGGTTTCATTAAGGCTGAAATACATTTATTTGTTCTTATAATAATATATATAAAAATTGAAAGATATAATTATTTATAGAGAGAATATAATACCTAAGAAATAATTATAATATAAATCACCTAACACAATACCTTTGATTGCATCATCATCTTCAAATACACTTAAAAAAATAACACTCACTATAATAACAATGACTATCACTATGGAACACATAACTATATAGGGAAACAACATAATCTGAATAACTAAAGGATTATAATCTAACAAGAATGAAATGTATGAAATGTATATTTTTATTATGGTACATAAAATAAAAAATATAGTATACATGATATAAAAATTTAGATAATTATGTAAATGGATTTAAAAGTTAGAATGTTGTGTATTCACAAGGGGTATTTTGATCACTGAAAGGGAAAGGTGAACATTGGAATTATAACCTATTTATATGAGTAATTTAACTACAATATAAGTATTATAAAATAAATTTAAATGGAAAATTTATAATTTTTTTTGTAAAAATATAAATAATAATTATTTAAAATTAATAATGAAAAATTAGTTAGGATTTGATTCTATAAATAAAATACTAAATAAAAAAATTATCGACAAATAGATTATATATTTTTGGTTCCAAACACATGTTTTTTTTATTAAATGTGTATTATTTAATAAGTAAAAATTCATATATATATATATATATATATTTAATAAAAATTAAATTTAATTTATAATCACTACATAAAAATTAGATAATTATGTTTTTTTTCATAATTTTATATGGTAGTGAAATTTCTGGGTTAATAGTAAAATATTGTATTTTTGGAACCCATAATTGTTCATCAGAAACATTTCCATCAGAGATAGATGAAGTATGAATACCTTGGAACATATGATTTTCTTAAGGTAATTGGTAGTATATTATCTTTTATTCATTTAATAAGGGATTATATTTTGGAAATCAATATTTCATGTTTAATTAAATTTATTTTTAAGTATTTATGGATGCTTTATTTTAAAACTATTGTCCATCCATAGATAAATAACGAAGTTATATTACCCAATATCATGCGGGAGTCACCTTAGATACACATGGGGGACCAACCTGACTGTATTAAATAGGTGGAAAACATTGTCCATAAAAGTGCATGTGAAAATGGTGTTGACCCAGACCGTGTTGGTGGAGTGTGTTAGCACATGGAGATGCAAAAAAAGGTTATGATGAGACCCTGATACTCACTAATGTATAGATGAATAATCACATTGTATTATCAAGTATAGTATAGAACAACCTCAAGTCCAGTTTGGGATGAGCCCACCACATACATTGTTCCTTCTAATAAATATACAGATGGATGCATAATCACCCTATCAAAATGATTGGGGTTGTCTGATCATTCCCTAATGTTGTCTTCAACCTCTATCTCATTAAACACACTCCAAAAACTACTATATTAATCCCAATATACCTAGAGTAGACCAAAACACCTGATGTTCTTCGTGAAATATATTCCTGGTGTTAATGAAAAGAAACCAAGGCACCCTCGACTATCAGAATCTAGGAATGAAAAATTGAATACAGTGGTCTGTTCAATTAAAAGGATGAGTAATTGCGTTATGTTCATCAATTGTATGAGTTATCATGTATCATGCGATCATGAATATACTTTCCCCCCATGAATGAAATCTATGTCTTCCATGAATTGGACTATTTTGAAGGAGAGAACCAACCAACTATGAAATCATCACATGTTTCTCATGTGTGATGTATTATCAATCATGTGGATCACATATCACTGATAATTTTAGTAAAATATCTATACATTTTTTAATTTAAGTTAATATTATGAATTTTTTGAGGATATAATAGGGTTACCCTAAAAAAGAGTGTATCTATTTTTATCAAGAGACTCCCATAATCCACATGATCATGTAAAGCAATCTATCCTTGTGAGGATGTATAATTTATCCTGAAAAATGCCCATTAGAAGATATAAAATGTCTAATTCCTTACCATAATAAAAAATAACAATATTTTTACATTGAATAAAATATATATGTTGATGAACTTCTTGAATTGAATCCAATCATGCGATTATGAGAGGAAATCACAAGAATGTATCAAGGAAATTTGATTGAGGGATTATTCTCATGCGAAGCCATTCAGAAATAGTTTAGGATTTACATAAAAAAGAACATAACTCAATGTAATGAGATCCTCCTGTCATTTTTAATATGAATCTTCTCCCCCTCCTCAATTTAGGTTATACAAAACCCTAACCATGAAAATATTCCAGAATATCAGCCGACCTTCGGCTATTAAAACCCTTCCTCATCCTCAGAAAATATCTCATGGAAGAAGCATTGAAAAGGATTGGTGAAGTAGAGAAAAAAATCAGAAGAAGTGGAATTCCACCTTTGGAAAAATATCTCTATGTGATTAGGAGAACCCATCAAGTGATCCCTTTAAGGTCACACAATTTCATAGTGAAATACATATCATGATATGATACCCGGAATACCCCAGTTCATGCAATGTATTCACACAACCAAATGATGCCTCGTAGGTTTTTAGAATCCGCATGAAATAAATCTCCCAATCATATGGAACTAAAATTACCCCCATTTACATGTTTGTAGAACCCCTTACATGGTCTGATAGATATTATTTGATCACATGATGATGTAAACATCATGTAATTCCATCATGTGAGCCTTTTTTATGAAATGAAAAAATGATGCTCAGGTATGTGTCTACATTCCATGATGAATTAATAGGAAAAACCCTCAGTATCAAAAACCTCTATTAAACCAGTTGGTATAAATACATTTATCATTTGATAAACCCATTATTATTTCCATAGAAAAACAACCTTCTCATGTGATCACTCCTTTCCAAGTTTCATCTCCATGATATACAAACACCTGTGGGTATTCACCTTCATCCCTAAAAAACCTATGGTGAACTACTATGCTATAAAAAAACTTCAATGATACCCATACTACACATGTCCTCTTCCATTCATGACACTATAATATGTATTCCCCACACAAGTTTATTATATTTATCCTACTTTCTCTTCCACAACTATAACATCAATTTATGCTAAAAATTAATATAGATACAAATCTAGGATCAACATGTTTAATATTTTTGGAAAATTAGGCTCATACATAACATTTTTTTAATAAAAAACAATAATTTATTTCAATCCTTCTTGTTTATCCATCCAAAATCACACAATTATCCGTAGTACTTGTAATTAACTAAGATTATACATAAAATAAATGGGTGATCTAAAGACTCGGTAAGATGATGAATAATGGGTATGAATAAATATAACATGAGTGATTATAATTTTCATATCATAAGAATTGGATCTCCAAAATCATTATTTGGGATGCATCATATAATTTATTGAAATGTAGAAACACCTAAAAATGAAACATCATTTTATAATAGTCAAACTATAACCATATTTTTAAACAATGATATCAACATGTTCATGCATAGAATATGTGCATAATCATAATATCATCATTGTTAATAAAGATATAATAATTCTTATAAATGTTAGTAATTATATTATGTGATACATAAAATTTACCAATTCACTAGAGGGATATTTAATTTTAATCACACTATTCACATCATAATATTTACATTATGATGAATACCACATAGAATATATACTAGTAATAATCAACAAATAGCCCATGAAAAGAAATGGGTTTCATAATGATTTCAAAAAGAATACATTCATTAATTATTTTTGGCCTTCTCAAAATAATAATGAAGATCAAACATTATAATTATCGTACATTTTCCATTCCATAAAAAACACATGTGGAATCGAATATTTGTTTTTTTGAAAAAATGTATTTTATTGGAAAATCATTGTAATTGGAAGAAAAATTAATGTGGAAACTGGTATATCGAAAAAAATTCAAGATTAATGAAATGATATTAAGGTAAAATTAATGTCATATCTATACTGTAATTGATATGAAAGAGGGAATTCCCAGATAAATGTAGTTGGGTATGAGAATCCCCTTAACTTAAATCTGCCTTCATTTCATCGATTTTGAGAATCTTGAATAATAACCATAGAGTTAGTAAAACATTAATATATAATTTTAGAATTTACATTCTTATAACTATTTTAAATTAATAATTATTTTATTATATTTATTAATTTCCTTTTTTAAATGGAATAAATTTTGATATCGTGTATTCCTTAATGATTCTTATTTTTTTTATATTCTATTTAATTTCATTAAACATGAGTAGAATTAAATACCGAATCATTCAATAAATGTATTTAAATTTTTATTTATTATATATAATTACTTTTATCCATCCATGATGATCGTTATACATGTTTATTTGGAAATTTCTTTGAATGTAGTTAACTGAAATCTAACGGGACATTTTCTTGGGAGTATGAAATGGGTGGTTTAAATTCATATATATAGTAAATCCAATACATACATTAGGATAACAACATTGAAATAATTTAGAATTTTTAAATAATTTATCATATATTTTTTTGAATGTGGTGGTGAAAATAGAAAGAGAAGAAGTAGACGAAAAAAAGTAGAGAAGAGTTGGTTGAAACCTACTTAATCCTTAGTATAACTTCTCCTATACACAACTTAAACACCCTTTATGGTTGCTTTTGGATGCATAATGTCCTAAGGATTATAAGTGTATTAATAGGATGTATTTTGGAAGAGGCTAGGATTTTCAATATGGGGGATGAATGGTTTCCAAAGGTGATGGAGTGGGGTTATTTATACCTGAGGAGAGGGGTATTTTTAGAATAAAATATTAAATAAAATGACATATCAAAGGTAAAACTTTTAATAGATAATTTATTATAGTATAAATCATATATCAATAGAATATTATGATTCAAATAGATTAAATTATCTTTTTAATTATAATTATTATTTTATTATAAATGAATGTTGAAAAAAGGGAAATTGTTATTGTAAAGAATAACTTTTGAACATAGCTTTTTGGAAAGTGTTTTTTAGGTTTGGAAGTTATGTTTTTTATATTTTAATGTCTAAATTATAAAATAGAATATACCATCGCTGAAACACATGTTCTAGAAAATATTAATTCATTATTATATCATGAATTATGTAATTAAAGATATAATAGTTTTGTAGAAACCTATATTTTTACCATTCACATGAAAATTATTTTATTTCCAAAAAATTCCATAAAATCACCCTTGAATAATTTTGACATGATTATTTAAAAAATGATATTAATTTTGTAAAAATAAATTTCTATGAATGTTTGTTTAATTTTTAATATAAAAAGTTATGTTTTTCACAAAATGAATTAAAATACGATTTATTAAAAATTATTCTTTTTTTTTATTATCATGATAATTATTTTTTGGAATTATAAAATTTATATTTACACAAAATGATCTTGGTAAATATTATTTATAATAAAATTTACTATTTTGAGGTAAAATTATTATATCAATGGCCATTTCATTGTTCACACTGATCATTTAACTATTCCCAATGGTTAGGCTACTATTTCAATGGCCCCAATACATTTAAAATTGTAAAATTAACAATTATATATACTTCTATTTATAGAATTAATTATTCATCTCTATTCCAACAATGGATCTATATTTCCATTTCCTATAATTTTTATTTGTTTACTAATATTTGTTTTTATTTTCGAAAGTGTTGGAAGTTGGGGAAATGATTCTTCTAGATTGGGGAAATCCATATTTCACATTTTATCCATTATATATATATATATATATATTTATTCAATTGTAATGTTTTAAATGTTAATGCGATTCATTTATGGTTAGTTTAAAGTTATTTATCAATGAAATAATATTATTTTAATTTATTATTATAATACAAAATATTATTTTATAACATGAATTATTTCAACAGACAAATACCATTTATAAACTACAAGATGTTACATTCTTCCCCTATTTAGAAATGTCATCCCATTATTTTCAAATCTTATTCTCAATGGACAATAAATGATGATATGTCTATTATATTGATTAACCTAGTTCCCATGCAACATCTTCATACATATGGTCTCTCTAAAATACTTTGACAATGTGAGTTATCATTTTCCTAGAACATTATCTCAACAGTCCCATAGTTTCATCGAGTTCTCTTCATTTGATAGGTCATTTTCCACTTGTACAATGACTAGTATGAGAACATATGAGGGATCGGGTTTTTAGTTCTTCGAAAGTGAAACGTGGAACATATTATGAACATGATCCATATTTGGTGGCCGATAAAGTTGATATTCCACTACGAATATACTATAATGGATCTCAAAGGGGACAATGTACCTTTGGATAAGATTCCTTCTGATCCGCAAGACTCTCATCCATGGTGATATTAGAAGTGATACATTGTCTCTAAATTCAAACACCAATTCCCTCTTGCGGTTTTCATCATTGCACCTTTCCCGACTCTGAGAAGATTTTACAAGTTATTGGATAGATTGAACCTTGTTTGTCATCAATTATGCATGGATATGTTGATGTAGCTTTGGTTATCCATTATCATCCTAATATGTTGGAGTTATATATCACGTCCCATACAATGATTCATATATGGACATTTGAATACATAATTGGAAGATGTAGTTATATATGAACTCAACCAATGTGAGTTGTTGATCCCATCAACATTTTAATTCCATTGAGAAGCCTATTAGTATGAACTCAAAAATCTGAATAGTCATTTATTATTGGACATCAGTTTATGGGAGATAGGAAATGATAAAATCCATTTCAATAATCAACTAATGTTAAAATAATATCTATAATTTAGATTTTAACATTAGATCATGATCAGATAAGAATGAATGTGGTACCCCATGCATCCTCACCACATCCTTCAAATATATCTTGGAAATGTTTTCATGTGAGATATATTTATGAATATTGATAAATTGGGATATATTGGTGAGTCTATCCAACACAACATATATCACATTGTTTCTTTTGAATGTCTTCATGAAACTAGTGACGAAGTCCATAGTGACATTCTTCAATATCAAAATGGTTATAATAAATTCTCGTATGACCCATTTGGTATATATTAGACTTAATTGACTAGTTTTAATACTAAACACTATGATATATCCCTAATTCCCTTCTTCATGTTGTCCCACTAGAAGTGCTCTCAATGATACAATACATCTTGGTAATTTTATGATGGATACAAAGAATGTAAGATATTTGCATTATCTAATATCTCCTTTATTATATTAGGCGATGAAGGCACAAAAATACTCAATTTAAACTAAATAAATCCATCTTAATTGTTGTGGAAATCAAGTATCATTCCATATTTTACTGGTTTGGCCTTATTTTATAGCTCTTGATCATCCATTTCTTCCTCCTAGGTCTTCTCTTGGATATATGGATGGGAAATAATTTGGAAATAGAATGATGTAATCCTGCCTATTATGATCTAAAGATTCTAACTTTTCATATCCCAGATGATAGGGTCTTTCCCAATAATCATCATGGATGTATTTATATGTTCTATTCTTCAAAGAGGATCAACTACCATATTTTCATTTCTCAGTTTGTAGTGAATAGAGCAATGGCGGTCCTTGATTACCTCAAACCATCTTCTTTGTCACATGCTGAGATTCATATTTATGAATATATACTTTTTACTCTAATGATTAATATATATATATATATTAGTTTTTTCCATGTAGGTAGTACCACCAAATAAACAGAGCACCGATAATATTTTATAACTCCAACATCAAGTAGTTTTTTAGTAATATTCAACTATCTTGAGGCAGAGGATATCAATTTTCCTTTCAACATGAGTACAGAACCCAAAACATTAATTCAAAAATAAATTTATATTACAAAACCATCTCCACATGAGGTAAGTGTGTGAAAATATATAGTGAATATCATCATATTTAGATCCTTTAGGTATCCTCACATTATTCCATCCAGACATAATTTACCTCTTTCCATGTTAGCTTATTTAGAGAGCTACAATATAATTGGAAATCTCTCACAAAACGTTGGTACTAACATAATTATTTAAGGAATCCATGGATTTATATGATTCTGTTGGTTCTAGTGCATTCCTCAATTTATCAAATCTTTTAAATATCCATATAAATTCCCTAACATATCATCTAATTTCCTAAGAATGTCACTTGATACATCTAAAATCCGCACTTTCTAAATATTGTATAAATTTCTTCTTCTATAATGTATATTGAAAAATCCATATATGATCTTCACGATACATATATATCTTGTTGAAAATGATTATATCGTTGATAAATACTACCAAATATTTTTCATCATATTCTCTAAAAAAATACATAAAGATTGCAAAGTCACTATTAAGTCTAAAGGGAATTACTATGAACTCATATTGACAAAACATTTTTTAAAAGTAGTCTTATGAATATATTCCTTCTTAAATATCAATTGATGATATCCAAATTAATATCCTCCTTTGAGATATTCTGAGATATATGTAGTTGATTAAAATATTCATCAATCCTTAGAAGGGGACACTTGTTCAATTTTTTGATATTGTTAAGCTTCTGGTAATCGGTTAAAAACTACATTGATCCATCAATATTCATGAAAAAGGGGATTATTTCACCCTAAGGTGATACACATGGGAATACAAAACATTTATCCAAATATTCATGAATCTGTTCTTAAGCTCAACATGTTTAATTAGAGGCATACTATAGGATAATTGGGAGATATGAGTGGATTTGTTTGTAATTTATATTAAGAAATCTACCTCATGATCCACGGAAGGTCTAGGAAACTCTTCATAAAATACATCACCATATTCCCCCAGAATTGGAATTTCATCAATGTCGATACGTTTAATAGAATCAACCACTTGGGAATTGTATGCTTCTTCAAAGGGTATCAATAACCATACCATTGAAGGATGTTCCCAAGGAGATTCAGGATCTTCATTAAATTTTTGGAGGAGTGTTGGATGGTTAGGAATATGAAAAGTGTCTTACTTTTCTTGGAACATGACATGTGCTATTTATAATGAGATCCAATCTATGGCATGTATAACATTAAATTCCACCAAGGGATGGATTATGACATTTTTTGGAAGAATATACTTTTATATGCTATTAAGAGAAGTGTAAAACTCATGGATAAAAATTATTTCACCACTATGTGTTTTTAAATATTTATCCACTTTAATGTACTCATGATTCGATCAAAAAATTCATGAATATGTGTCTGATATAAAGGAATTTGTATAACCGGATTCAAATAAATCTTTTTATCTTATTATGTGACTAGGAAGTGTACCTTATATGACATCATTTTCATACTCCACATTATCAATAGTGATGTCATAATATTTCGCTTGATTATTTTATATTTGGTAGTTGTTTACTCTATTTACCCATAAGAACCCATGGTCTAGTACACCATCTTGCATAGTGACCTTGCTCCAAATAGATGAATAATTAAACCTTGGGTGGTGGATCAAGAGGTTCCTTAATTTAATCTATCATATTCACCATGTTCATCATGTATATTAAAAATGCATGATATTGGTGGTCTTATCTCCCAAACATATATCCTTTAATAGTAACTTTTAGGTAGTTCTAAGTATTATTTTTCTTACATTATTGACATTTGGGTGGTTCATCCATATTTCCACCTTTTTTAGATCCTCAGTTTTAAAACTCCATATTTATTTTCATATCTCCAGAACCATGAGACCATACTATTAACTCCAACTCTACATTGGGAACACATTGAACAACCAATTCAAAATTCTGGAAGTCTTGGTTAGCTAATTCCATTTTTAGGTGTGGTTTTAAGCCACTAAAGATTCTAGTGATAGTTTTTTATTATTGATAATTGAAACTGAGGCATATCTTGAATGCCTTGAAATGTTTTACTTGAAAGATTTGACTGATTCACCACCCACTTGGTTTAGTTATATAAACTCTCACTACATCATTGTTATGAAAGTTAGGAGGAAATATTGTTAACATATATTTTATTAAAATATCCCAAATCCATCTAGACAATTTCATACATAATCACGGTGTTCCATATCAAATCCAACAGTAGATTGGATTCTCCATCTAAATGATTAATAGTAGGAATCACATTCTCCTTCCTAGAATACTTGATCACAAAAAAAATATTCCACATTGAGTAAACACACAATTCTTCCACTAGTGGATTGGAAGATACACTAAATGATAGTGGTTGTTGTCATATTAATATACTCAATGGTAACTTGATCCTTTTTCAGTGAAGGTGGAAGTTACATAAGGTTCGCGTATCTATTCATATCCTAAGATGGGTGGGTTATAATTTCCACGTTGTTTTAAACTCCACCACCCAATGAATTGGGGTTTTCATTAATGAAATTATTTTATTATTATTAAAATGGGAAATTTTCATGGTTTATATTTTTCCCTACATTTTCTAAAATTCAAAAGGTTTGAAGAAATTTTATGTCAACAATTCCTAAATAAATAATTTATTTTTTTACACAATTAATTATAAAATCATATCTTATGGGATCCCTATGTTAATAATATTTCTAAAATTAATCATCGTGTATATAGTTATACCTTTATTAATTATAGACACAAATTTTCTCTAATACTAATTCCCAAATTAAATAAACCATTATCTAATACAAAATATAGAGTCCAAAAATTTTGTTTCATAAATATTACATAATTTTATGACAAATAACATAATAGAGGCACAAATCCAATAGAAATAGGTTTATTGTCTTCATAAAATTAGGCACATACATAAATTTTACATAATAAAACATAAACATGTGTTTATAACGGTGTTCAATTTTATTATAAAATATCTCTACTCAAATTTGTTTATATAATCACCTAAATATATATATAAAAGAAAGGGGTGATCTAATTTCCCAGTAAGAGGATGAATAAGGGACATGAATTAATAAAACATGTTTGGGAACAATAATCATATCATATGTATAGGATAATTATCAAAATAATTATGGAAATGTGTGATAAAGGCATGGAATATGGAAATGCATTAAAATTAAACATCAGTACATAGTGGTCAAATAACAAACATAGTAGTGAAAAAAGATAACATCATGTTCCTGCATAACATATGTGAATAGTTATAATATAATAATTTTGAATAAATATATTATAATGATAATGAATATTACCCATTATCCCATGAGATATATCACATTGACTAATTAAATAGAGGTATATATAATTTCCCCCCACCCATAACATAATAATATTAATATAATAATGCATGTTGTTTTGAACGTATAATAGTTATAATCATGAAATAACCCATGGAACATAATAGGATTCATAAAGATTTTGTAAAAAATAATTTAATAAATAAACATTAGGGCTCCTAAAATGTTATTTGAGATCTCACATGGAATATGTGATCAATCTTATTTTGAAAATAAACAACACATGAGGAATCAATTTTTTTTTTGAAATAAATGACTTTTTTTCAAAAATCATTGTAATTGGAATAATAATTAAGGTGGAAACAAGTATATACCCAAAATAAATTTTAATATTAATAATATTATATTTAAGTAAAATTAATGTAATAACCAAAATAAAATTTATCTAAATGATAGAAGACCCATTGAAATGGAGTTAGGTTCAAGAATCCCATTAGCTTAAATCCATCTTAATTTCCTCACAATTTCACCTCATGAATAATGAATATAGATTTATTAAAAAATTGATCAATAATTGAATTATTTTATTATTAACACCATTTATAAGTTATAATAATTTGATTATATTTAATAATTTCCTTCGATAAAGGGAAGTAATTATGATATTACATTTTCCATTAAATTTTCAATTTTTTTATGTCTCTATTCTGTAAAAATTCATTATAAAAGAATAAAATTAATTAAATTATATTGTAATAAATGTATTTAGATATTTATATATTATATATAACTAATAATATCTATCCATGATTATGGTTATACTTGTTGAAATGGATATTTTTATATATTTGTTTAACTGAAATTTGACGAGACATTATTGGGGGAGCAGGAAATTGAATTTTGAAATTTATTTATGTAGTAATATAATACTTTCAATATGTTAACATCAATAATATTATGTTAAATTAATTTATCATTAATATTATAATGACATGTTTTGAAATGGTTGGAGAAAAAATGAAAGATAAGATGATGAATAAGAAGAAAACAAAATGGGTTGATCAAAACATACTTAATCTTATTTGTAGCTTCTTTTATAGTACAATAATAATACCATGATATTTGGTGTTTGATAACTCCAAAAGACTCTATGGATTATAAGTAGATAGAAGGATTTCATTTTTACATAGTGTAATTATTTTTAAGTGAGATAGGAGTGCTTTTCAAAGGGGAGAAATGGGGTTATTTATACCTGAGGATACGGGTATTTTTCTGAATAAAATATTATATAAAATAATTTATCGAAGGTAAAACAAGAAACAATGAATTTTTTACAATTTGAAAAATAAATAAATATAATATAATTTTATTAATAATTTATATACCTTTAATAATAATAATTCATTCATTAAAATGTAATTTGGAAAAATAATAAATTTTTAATTTTATAGAGTCAATTTTTACCTAGGTTATGCAAAGGATTTTATTATTATATAAATTTATTTTATTATATATTAAAGGATAATTTTGGAAATAAAACATTCCATGGTATTTACTCATGTTATTTAAATTATTATGTCATTATTACATTATGATTGATATAATTTAATATTTACCAGTTATGTGAAAACAATTTTCTACTATTCACTTCAAAATTATAGTTTCTAAAAAAATTAGTAAAAATATTCATTACAAATTTTCAACAATATGATTTCAAAAATTATATAAATTATATCAAAATAAATTATTAAAATAGTTAATTTTAAATTTAAATATAAATTTTTTGAGTTTTACAAAATACTATCAAATATAGCTTTTTTAAAATAATTCTTATATTTTCATTTTTTTTAATCATGATATGAATTTTTCGAAGTATAATATTTATATTCACATAAATGTATCTTGTTAAATATTATTTATTTTTTAATTTATTAGTTTTATCTAAATTTTTTATAATGGTCATGTTATTATACCAAATGGTCATGTTACTATTCTAAATGGTCAGGTTACTATTCGAATAATGACATTACTATTCTAATGATCCCACTACATCCCATAAATACCTGTATTTCCCATAACTAATTATTCAACTCAATTATACTCAAACATATATATTTCCATTTTTAATAATTTATTTGGTTTACTAATATTATATTTTTGTTTTCTAATGTATTTGAAGTGGGGGAAATGATTCTAACAGATTGGGGATATCCATATTTTATTGTTTTATATATTCTGTTTAATATTTTCTTTCCAATTTTAATGTTTTCAATTTTAATTATAATTATTTACAAATAAGGTAATATAATTTTTTTATGATATATTTATTTTTTCTTTTTCTTTATTTTTATAAAACAATATTGTATGTTATAACAAAAATATATATCATGAGGAAAATAACATCTATTAGCTCTGGGATGTTACATTTAGAGAACTCCTCATGATACAACCCTTGAGCTCACACAAATTTTATGATAAATTAAGAATAATGTAATAATATCATACAATGATGCATGGAAATATATGTGGAATGGGCATGTATATTAACCTAGGGACAAGCCCTACTCTCACCTTGATATCCCCATGTTGTGAACCCTCAACATGAACCTTGTGGAATGAAATCATCCTCACATACACACTATTGTATATTATTTAATGGAATGAACCATTAATAAATGAAACTTCATCACTTGGACATTCACACAATGTTGAACATGATTGCGAGACCACACTGTATGACTCTATTAAGATCTCTCATTCACATGAATTGTCAATGGTCTCACTATGCCCTTATGTGGACATGGATAAATCTTTATAATCATGAGAAGAAATCATGGACATGTTATGTTGGTCATGCGATGTTATTCTAGAAATTACCATATGATAATGTGAATATGTTGTGGCAAAGTCACTTTTATGATGAGAGGACATCCTGGACAAGTCACATTGTTCATGTAAATCCATCATGGACAAGTCATTTAATCATGTGAAAGGTCTTAGACTTTTTCACTTTTATAATTAAAATTTTCTTAGATATTTCACATTCTATTATTGTGAATAATCATTGACTTGTCAGGGAGAAAACCCTGTGTATGTATTTCAAGTGAGACTAACACCTCAAAGATGTTTGGTAGACAACGAAGACGTGTTAGCAAGACAATAAAGATGTTCCGTGTAGAGAATTAAGACAATTCAAGTGTAAAATCATGAGATGTTGGTCTAACACCTTGGACATGTGAGAAATATAACCTAGTAAATTTCAACCTTGTCTAAAAGACACACATAGACTTAACCAATGGGGATTTCAGTATAAAAAACCATGGATAAATACAATAATTATAATAGGAGTTTCCTTGCCAATGAGCTTGTAGATGAGTGGTAAGGGCTCCTAGTTGGCATCCAAAAGACCCAGGTTCAAAACCAAGTAGAGGTGAATTTTCGGGGTAATTTAGAAGTAAAGTAGCAGGCACTGTAGCAGGAACTATTCGAGACTGTAGCAACAAGAACTATTCGCTTGACTTGGGATTTCGGGACACCGGTTTGGGCCTATGGGTCTCAATGGCCTTCGAGCCATCATATACCTTTAGACCACAGGGCCTTCGGGAAATAGAGGTCATGGTGTAGCCCAGTTCACATAGAGAATGCCCTAGAAAATGATCAAAGCAATAAATAGTAGCAGTTACCTAAAGCAGAGCTAAATAGATTGGAAGAATGAGAGGGTATGGAAACTGCTATCCGAACCAAGAATCGTGTAGCTTTTTATGGGGCAATGCCAGCCGATCAGCAATGCAAGGTGGGGATCTAGGCGATCAATGACACGAAATCTAGAGAGGCAAAGATCTAGTGGGTCGGGCCTATGGGTAATCTATTGGGAATGGTATGCCTCTGGGCTTTGGGTCGTGTATTGCAGGTCATATCTGTCCTTGGGCCTTGGGCCTATGGGTCATGTTCGGGTTCCCCTTCAACCCTTAAAATGGTGATTATCAATAATAAAATACAAAATAAGGCCTTTGGGCTATTCAGAATGTAAGGGGAGTGTCCTTAATTTTTAGTGTAACACACTAATGTAACCTTATCGGTGTCATTCTCTTGGACATGCCCTCAATGTATTACCAAACATAATTGATATAAATTTAATTTTCATCAACTTTTTTTATCTATCAGAAGTTATAGAATAAATATTCCGCATGGGAATACTTCATTGTATAGTACCCCAGAATTCCTACACCTTTGTGATGATTATAATTTATCAATGTTTAATCACATATTCCATCCCATCAGAGGTTTAGGGTGTAATTGAAATACAAGGACTCTAATTATTTTTACAAACATGATATGCATGACAACTTCCTAAGTCTCGAGCTCTAATGGGAATCCTCCCTAGTTTATGCCCCCTTATATTCCAATTACCTTCACTTATATAATTTAGAACCTCCTATATGTATTTCATCCTTCCTCATCCATAAATGGATGAGATGTGGGATCACAAATAGAAATCATTATAAGGGTATTCCATGACCATGCCCACATATACCTCAAAACCATCAGTAGGTTAGAGATGAATTGAACTATCAGAACTCTGATTCCTATTATAGACAATATATACAGAACAGCTTCCTAAGGTCTAAGTCCTATAACACAAACTCTATGAGACTGGTAATCATACCTCTATAAGGGAAACATCAAATTGTAATCATTGTACATATTTCCAGTCATGTGATGTGTACAATATTTGGTAATATCTTGTTTCATGAACTGGACATGACTCACAAGGTCTTAGATATTGGTGATGATTGTACTATTAACATGTTGAGGATTCTCCTAGTTTGGACCCTTTATTGGGATATAAGATTTATTACATATCATCGTAAGTCAAAGGGACATATTCTTGATGATTCAATGTCGGGAAGACTTATATGCTTATTTACCTCTCAAGGTCTCTATGTCACATCATTTTTTATGTAAATTAACATAACAAAAAATACATAGACACATATTCCTATCATAGTTGTATATCTAGGACGCCTCTCTGAGGTGATATCCCTTTATTTAACTCCTTATTGTATGACATTAAACTACATGGTATAGTACTATAAAATGTCCTTCAACTATGCCAAAAAAACTACAAGAATTTTGATTCATGTTCAAAAAAGATTATTCGCATGCCCCATAGAGAGTAAATCCCATATCCAAGACACATAACACCTTCCTACATGAAAATAAACTCCACTGTGCATGAAAATAGATATAAAATAAACTTATATAAATGAATAATTGAATTATGGAGAACATGTGGAACAGATAGTTATTCCCATAATCACATGGCATTGATCATGTCATTGGATCATTGGTGACCAATCTCGTATTGAGGTGTGTGATGGATTTCATGAAAACATCATTGATTAATTAGAGTGTCAGAATATGAAATAATTCCCCCAAAAAGGGTGAGATGAGACGAACCTCCCGTAATCTCAAAAAATTTGGGTTTCTAATTGTCATTAGGGTTGATACCCTAATAGACCCCTATATTTTGAAAATAGTTTCATTCATTCTTAGAGGAGTGGGATCCACTGGGAGCTTATATGAGAGAAACATATGGAGAATCCGACACAAAATTTTTGGAAACCACCCTCAATCAACCATAATAGAGCATCAAGTGAAACCATCAATATATATCAATAAAAAAATGGTGAAAAAAGTGTGTAATTATTTAAATGTGTCATCCCATTCATGGGAAAATAAATTTAGTCTACATAGTTTCTATTGTTAAATTTTTTTCATCAATTTTTCGGAATAAAAATTGTGAACCCGACATTGTATTTTAATAGTGTTGAATGTTTCATAAAATAAGGGAACACATAATTTTACTTTCATTGTAAAACTAATGGATAAAAATGTACACTTAAATATGAAAAATCACTAATAAGGTGTGTTGTTTTTTATATATGTATTCGCAGATTACGTAAAATCCAAATGGAATTTTCGAATGTTCCCATTGATTTTGAGATATATATACAAGATGGAAATTCTTATAAAACACCTTAAGATACTATGAATAATTAGATGACATTCCAATCATGTGAATCATCTATCTATTAAGTATTGTCACCAAGTTATGATTTCCCCAGTGAAACACCTCTACTTCCATTTGGTGAACATCTTGGATCAGGAGTACCACATCAATAGATCCATCCTGACTTTGTAAGTAGCTCATGAAATCCACTAGGGGATGAGTAATCACTGGCCATATTTCCAATGTTATATTAAAGAAGATGAATTGACCCTTTTTTCTACATTCAATTAGTTTTAGAGCTTATAAATAGAGAATAGGAAAACAAAACATCCATACATAATGGATTTGGATGAGGCAAATAACCATATCAACCAAATCACTTAGGAGATACCAAGGAGGGATACCATCCATTCTATCCATCATCGTCAACATATTACCATAATTGAACAAGTTATTTTGGCGGATTTTAGAACCAAACCAACATTCCAAAATGTGGATTCCAATAATATAACCAAGTGGGTGTATCCAAATAATTAAATCAAGAGGAGTATTATATCCCTGATTCTGCCAATCTATCTAAGGCTCACAAGTGTATCCTGAGAGTATCCTAGAATGAATACAACACAATTACTCTCCATGATCCTCTAACATCTTTATAGCTATCCTTGGTTAACATGGTAACCCAAGGAGAACCAATTTTTATATATATTGGGGTATTTTTATCATATGTTTCGATGGTATTGCCTTCATTAAGGGAATTGACCCCAGAAATAGTGAAACATCACAACCCCATCAAACAATACAATGGGTACTGAACAACAAAATAATACAATGGGTTTCAACCCATCCAACCGAAAAATGGGTAGTGAACCTCCAAATGGTATAGTTGGCGCCAATACACCAAATGGTATAGCAAGCACTATCCCACCAAACTATATATAGAGAACCGACTCGTCCAAAGAGGTACTCCATTGAAGAGGAGCACCAACCCACATATTTCTCTATAAATATTATATCAAACTAATTTAAAACCTCTCAATATATCTGAACAAGAACAATACTAAATTGTATAATCTTACCCACCTACATTCATCTCGGTCATAGTATGTTATACCAACTTCTACCTCCATCATAAGAAAAGTAGGTCTTAGTGGTATCTTGCATGCATCTACAGAAGGTAATATCAACCACATTGGTGTTATAAAGTGAAATATGGAAGGATCATATGGCTAGTGAATATAATAAACATAGTTTTTGGGTTCCAATTTGATATTCCCATCATTATACACTAACCCTACCAGTGACAGAGGAAATGGTGTTCTCATTAATCCTGACAGTTATCCCCGTAACATTGACATCAAAATTTACTCATTAAATAAGATCACCAAACTCCAAGGAGAGAACCCAAATCTATGAAAAATAATTACGGAAATATTCATGAGTTCATTTCAATAAAATGATGTATTAACACCATTTTATGGAGTTTTTCTTTACAGTGATGTTCCCCATCCCACAGGGTTGGGGAATTTTTTAATTTTCAACCCCTCATCGAGTGAAATCAAGAAATCATTCAACCTCACCCAATCTAATGAGATGAAGGGAATTTTCACAATATCAATATCCACATATCATAGGGTTTGAGAGTTTCCTTATTTTCACATCCACATTAGGGGTACTCTAGAAACCATTTGACCATAGTAATTTCTTTAAGGCCTTCATGAGTGTCATGTTTCTTTAATCAAAAAGAAGTGACTACAACATACAAGGCCTATATTTATTTAACACCTAAAAACAAACTAATAAATACCAGGGATATTCACCCTAGACCCCAACCCTATAAATGTATCTACCCCCATAGTGGTATAGGTAACATGAAAGAGAAGTAGTCTGGTTTCACATCTCCTGATAAAAGATAGGGAAGGGTAAACTCAATCTAAAAAAATCATGTCCCAGGTTTCATTATTATTACATGAACAATGATTTTATGAAAATAAAAATTATATATAATCCAAGATAGTTTTTGTTGATAAGATTTGACAATTACTACCCCGACCACTGACTTCTCATGAACACAAATGGAGAGATATTATATTTAAATATTACCATAAAAAGAATGTAAATGAATTATTTATAGATTTAGAGGATTATAAAAGTCCTGAAATATGCATAAGATTCATCCATTCATGATAATAAAGATGAATTCTTGATAAGTTTTGCAATAACAACCATCTAGTAGCAGGACATTAAACTGCATGAAAATATCCTAGTCACATGATATAAAACTAGATGAAAAAATCGTAGTCACATGACGTTAAAAATAACAATATATTTATGTCTTAGGATGTTAAACTTCATGAATATATCCTCATATCAGTAAATTAACATTCAATTCATTTTCATTGTTTCATAAAACTAAAAAACATGAAAACATCCTTATAACATGGCATTAAAATCCACATAACATGTCCCAATCAAATGATTGTAAATTGTGTGACATTTCAATCTATAGAAGACATAATTATCATAAAATTGAAATTAATGTTTCAATAAGTACCATAGATACAATAAAATCTTTATCCCAGTAATATAACATAATCTTTGATACCCCTATGTCGCCTGATGAGGGTATTATCTGACTGGTCACCTCCTTGAATCGTTATATTTGGGCTTTGAGGAAAACTTGTTGAATGTATAACGATACAGAATAGAGGGTGAAGGATTATATCCCCACTAGCTCAAACAAAATATGTGATCATATCCAGAATCAAGCATGGGAAAGGTGTAGATATACTCCCCCATACGTGAATCCTATTGGAATATTTTAATGGAACAAGGGGGAAGGAAGTTAGAATACATCACCACTTAAATAAATTGCATTGAATAAAATATTCATAAAATTGGGTGCATGAAGAAAAATATTCTTATACATACCCTTTTGAAAGGTGAATTTATTGTGGTAGAAAAAGGGGTGCTCCACCAATAAACTTTTGTTATGATGATGGAGAAGGAACACATTGTTATCCCAATACCATATTTAGTAAACCAACCTGGTAAATATGATTAGGGGTATAATCCATATAGAGAACACATTCATTATCTCATATAGTATGATCATCAACATATTACTGTAAATGATGTTGTATAAGACTTAGTTCATATCCCCACCCCAACCGAGGGTTTTCACTATGTTATGGATATAAGTTTAGAGCCTGCTCATATCCCTTAAAAAGAAGGATCTCATCATATTAAAACAGCTTATGGAGGCCATGATCTTATTCCTAATTCCCACAAAGGAAAGACTACAACATCATCTTTCAGAGGCTATACAGAGGGAGGTTCATTTCCTTTATCCAATTATAAAGGTCCTTCAATATATTCTATCTGGGAATTAATGTCTGAACTAGGTTCACATCACTTATTCAAGCATGATTGACCGGAATGTTCTTTATACCACTACTGGGAGTCTAACATTTCTTCTGATGACATATAAGATTAACTTATAATATATATGTTTATTAGTATTGGATTCATAGCCCCACAACACCATTTTGTTATGGACATATTTATACAAAATTCTTTCAACTAGATCGTATACTTGATCAACCCAAATGGAAGGTTGATATATTCTCACCATGATGAAAAATGAGGATTATATCTTTGATATTAACAATTCTAGTCTCTTGGAAGCTATTTTTTGAATATCCAAAACACAACAAGGGTCATTCTACTTTTCAACCATGGTATAATAGGATCATTAAATCAACATTTCACCTCATGGAACTGATAATATGGATTGCAAGGACTCTAATCCTTACATCCACAGTGGTCAGCCTCTCCATGATGATATATCTCTTTGATAAGGAAATCCTCCCCATTCCTTGATATCTATTTATATAGAGTTCATAAAAAATCCAACAACATCATATAGATTGGTTCTTAAAACACTAGGGATAAAATTATATAGTTCCCCATCAACCATCACCATCACTTTTCTATGGTTAGATGGAAAACTACATAGGAAACCTTTGTGGTTTGATCTATTGGAGGAAGATCGACTTGATGAAGAATTTTACAGTATATATATATAGATATATCTTGCTAGAAAAGTCCCCCCAAACATGTTCATTCCCATTTACACTTCTAAATATTTTTTCTTAGATCGTCTATAAGGGGAGTGAGTTCTTTACTTTTAGCGAAATATATAGGCCACATAACATATATTGAAGGATATACACCTCCATTTTCATTGATATAAGTGTCACCACCATCTCGTAAATACAATATATTGTCAACTAGATATAGCTACACTCGATGTGCTGTGAGACCGAGGATGAGAAGAGATTATAAAATTCCTACATCATTTTTTCTCGCCATCAAGTCAAATTTCATAATTATTGTGAAAGATCCACCAGAGGATTTTATCTAGAGATGGATAATGTTTTTATAATTTTACATTTCCCAATCCATAGGGAAAAAATATTCGGGTTTTTAATCTTATATGTTTATAGCCGTGAGGAGAAATCAATGGATTGGATTTCCCAATCCATCAATTAAGAAACACAATTGTTCTCATTCCTTCAAGGAAAACTTATATGGGTGCCTAGATCCCCAATGATTCTATGAAAGACACTATTGGATATAACTCCATCTTAGGGATTACCCCTATGAATAACTACGGTATCCTTAAAAATTATAATGTTATACTGATAATCTAGATTGAGAAACCAGACATAATATAGTATGTAAAGGCTTATATTATCATTAGTGAGAGAATAAAATATGGTAATTATATCTAGAATCTCTCTATGACAATTCTGGATTTTTATTTTGATAATATATCTTCCCCTACCCACTATTACCTTGAGAGTTCTATAGGTTCCCCTAGATTTCCAACCATTTAAGAAAATTTATCCATATACATAGATTCGGATGAATATGAGTACGATCTTAAAGACAACCACTCACTTTTGAGAAAGGAATATCAACTACCGTAAGGATCATAATTAGGATAACATGGTATCAATATAACACCAACAACCATTATTGTTTAATGTCTATTTTCTTCTGGGGGAGAACGATGTGTACATTTCAATTCTATAGAAACATTTATACATGTTCAATTTGAAATATACTTAAATGCCTGGGTTTAACAATGATGTGGATATGAATCATAAAGGATTACCCAATAACCATCGAGTTTTTATGAATAATGATCGGATAATTCACCATCCCATGTTATCTCATCCTGTAAGAAATAAATATAACTAAAATTCATTGTATGTCCTTATTCTGTGATATTCAACTACATTAAAATTAGCCCTTTGGTATTGTGTTAGACATCATAGGGAACTTCAATTAATCGATAATTAACTTCACATGAGCTATATATATTTGAATTAATAAATGAAGTTCCATATGCATGTGTACGATTCATATCCACTTAGGGGATTTCCATACTCATGAAATAAGTGTGGCTTGATTCCTTCCATCACAAGATATGTAGTGATTCCAAAATATGTCCATCCACAATTAACATTTCCAGTCATAAAACCTATATCTAAAAGACATCACTATTCTTTTCCATATTATGGTAAACTGTATAGAGTAGTTCTTGACACGCGATCCTAAAATGTACAAATCATAATGTCCAAGTCAAAATACATTAAACTATATGAGAAAATCTTCATCTAAAATGTTAAAATGTTGTCTTACTTTATTTACTAAGAATATGATACCTCATGAAACCAAACAAGGAACCCTTATGTCACAAATCCGAGAGTCATCACATGAGATAATAATTTTAATTCGTAAAAATTATTTATTGGTCTTCATGCCTTCTTTTTCAGGTTGTGTAACTTTCATACTTATAGTATGACATTAATCAGGATTGAATACATCCCTATAACCCAATGTTAAAATTCTCCTATAACTACGTATGGTATGATTTTCATTCTATTGAGATATATTGGGATTCCTAAATATGATGGCAATGCCTAGCCAATACCTAAACGAATACCCATATACTATATTTTAAAAACCATTATGTGGGGAATGAATTATTTTATATTAATTATTTCTCACACCATGCATAAATCATGTGTTATTATGAATTTCAGTAATGTGTTATCTGAATAATTGAGACATATCAGTTCACATCAGGGTTACCATGGACCAAGATGTAATACCATAATAGGAACCAAAAATGGTCATTCCACATTATGTTATACTATATGGTTGATGTCACCTGTATGAATTTGTTTTTCACAATTACAACCCTAACTGAAGAGAAAAACTATTTTTCGTTTTTGTATCCCACCAGACCTCTATTCAAGAGCTAAAATTTGATTTTTTCCTTTGATTACATCAAATTTTTTGATTCCCGAGATTCTATCTTTGGGTGTATATGAAATAATCCATCAAAACAATGACCCATGTGAATATGAGTTAGACCAAATGGATTATTTTCTATTCAAGAAATATGTTTGGCTTGATTCCATTCATCGCATGATATTTAAGGACACTCAAACTATAATACATGGATCATATGTAACATAAATAAAAAACATGACCCATATATGTATGTTTCATATTTTCATAGTTTTTTTTCCAATAAAGACCTATAAGTTGATTGATTCTATCAATAAAAGTATATGAAGTAATTCCCATATATCTAATCATGGGTTAAGACTCAATAGATAAATGTTCCACCCACCCAATTCATGGGTCATAGTTGGACTGTGAACATTCTTACAAGAACATTGTGTGTCTTGATTTCATTTATAGTAGGATATATAGTGACATGCGGATCTATAATCATGGGTAAAACGAGTGTATAAATAATGATAAAATTGTAACCCCTGCAGAAGTTCTAGAAATATGTGGGTATCTATCTAATAAATAAATGTGCCCTGGTTCCCATTATCATAGGTTATGTAGTGGAAATTGAATCCCCCATTGCATTCCTAGTCATAGTGTTCCATCACCCCAGTCATGTTACCAAAAAAGAGTCAGATTCGTATAGGGGGAATAGTCTAAAATACATTTTGGAACCTTCAAGTATTCCCCAAAACATACTAGTAAAAATCATAATCAACTTCCCAATTATCCCTTATTTCTTATACTAAGCATGGCTCATGTGAGTTTAAGGAATCCAGAAAACTACTCTCAGAAGAATGAATAAAAGTGAGTTTGATAACGAACCATATCCTATTCATATGACATAAAACTACATGAAAAACTCCTAGAATTATGATGTTAAACTACTAGATTAAATTCTAATTTCATCTCATAAAACTACTTGACATTTGGTCCATCCTCCAAGACAAAATATTTCTTAGAGCATGAAATCCAATGCATTAATCTCTACTAGAGGTGAATTGTTCACCACCATACCAAAATTAATTATTTAATTGAATTATCCTTATATATTCTCATGATCTATGTATAGGACCCATTATCAGACAATAATGTTTGGACTCACTAAGGGAAGAAGATGATATTCCCATCTTCCCTACATCTGAATTAGATTTTTGGATATGTACCTCCTTAAAAAGATTAATATGGAATGAATCTTTCCATTAAAAAATTAATATTGAATCTTAAGGAATTCTAGACATAAATTTAGAATGTAAAAAATTTTAGGAGTTCCCAAATATACAGACTCATTATTCATATTCACAAGTCACATATATGTACATATTTCTAGCACATGAGAAAAATATATTTAATATGGGCTCTGGAATATGCATTCCAATTGATAATAATTTTCATGGATAAAAGGTGCTTCCTGTATCTAAATTACCCCAAATAGTAAAAAATTTCACCATGGATATCTTTCAAAACTTCTTTTTTATTTCCTATGACCTTAACATCTGAAATAATACTACAAGTAAATAATCCTTACCACATTACACTGAACCTGAAGGAAAGAATTCTTATCACACGCGGTTAAATTGTAGGACCAATATGTCCCCACTACACGAAGTTAAAATGTATAGACCATAACCCATCATATATTATTATCAAATGGACATAAGAACCTGACCCTAGTCAACCATAGTATATGGTACATCAATTATCTTTTAATCACCTTAACCGAGAAATCATTTTTCTTATATTATGTGCCTTGAGATTCCCCTAACTATTCATAGATCCTTGAATGGAGAATATATATATCTTTTTTACCATGATAGTGGTGGATTTATATAGGTTTTCTGACACACTAACCATAATAATAATGTACCTTTATTAAAATATATCTATCCATTATGATCCCTAATGTCACCACGATAGATCATATCACCTTAGGCTACATTGGGCCATCCTCGACATGATTTTACCATATTATTACTCTCGACTCGATAACATTGATCAATTATTTATGAAATTTTTATTGACCTCTAAAATTTATATTAGATTAATATGGACCTTGAGAGTGCTATTTTTTCTTTTTCTTTAATATTCACCCCATATAGGGAAAACATGTATCATCGCATTAAATTTCACTTTGGTCAATGTTTTGTGAAAATAATATTTATCCTTTCATAGTCCAAATCATAAGACCCTACAAATACTAGTGAAAGATATATAAAACATGTAAGGATAAGAACCTGAAAATGAGAGGCCTAAAAAAAGTAATGTTTCTACTAGATAAACTAATATACGGAGTTTCTGTAGATGTTAGAGTGGAACTCCCTGACTGAAATAGCCAAATGTTGGTTCCATGATTTATTAAATTGGCATGATTATAAGGAATCAAATACTAAAGGAAAAAAGGTTACATGTTTCGGAAGACCAAATTATATACATGATACCCATATTACATTGTGAAATAGAAAACAAAAACCTGTAACATGATAAAATGAAATAGATAACATCCTTTAAACTCATTCAATAGATTAAAATCCATAACCTTTAGAACAGAATCATAATAAGGGTGAGATTAAATGACATGTAAGGTATGTAGAATGGAATTAATAATTAATCAATAAGTATAATAAAAATTTCATGGTAATTAACTAATAACACATGCCTTTCAAATAACTGGATAAGGTATAATCAATATAGTAAGGTAAATAACTGAAATAAATTCCATTTAATCAATAAATCAATAATGAAATGCATCCATATATATTGTCAAAGTTAAAATATCAAAGATAAATAATAAATATAAAATATAAATTCTAAATGAATGAAATTATTAATTATTGGACATAATTTTTGAGGAACATGAAAACAAATACTATTAAGGCATTTTATAAGACTATTTAGAACTATCGGTAGAATCTCATTTGATTTGGCCAACTGATTTGTCTCATTAGAACCTATAAATTCATAGAGGGGATATAAAAAGTATAAGGTCCACCCGTCACTTCTATCTATAATAATTACTCATGTATGGTAATCTAATTCATTAATATACAATATTCCACATCAATATCCGTACTGAATAAATAATATTGATGTATCAATATTTCTCCAAATAATCAAATAACTATCAAAGTGAACACCATAAATAAAAATGGTACATATTTTATGAAATAATAATATCCATCTCCCAATAATGTATTTATATATGGAAATTATCAAGGATAGATTATTATAGTAAATTGATTTTTAGGATAAAGATACCAACCACAAAATAATATTTGATTGAAAAGATAAATATTACCACATTGTAATTTGAATGATACACCCCATTGGTGATATAATACTAATTGAAACATAAAATACAATAAATATTGTATGAATCATGGAATTAAATGAAAATGTGGTAGTATATACACCACACAAAATAATCAAGTGGTGAATGTTACATTTATCTCACAGATATAAAATAGTGAGATGAAAATCCATTACCCTTCATTTACTTTTGGGTGAACATCATTTAACCCCAGGTATGATGTCTTTAAGATTTTTATTACCTTATAATACAACCATAATCATATTTATAATATTATTTATCATATTCATATAATATCAAATTAAATATTTTCCACAATCTTTCTTTATTTTCCCTATTTTTGTTGCTATTTACCTAGTTTGTGGGTATGTTTTGAATTATTACTTGTTATTACAATTAATTAGATACTGATTTAATCATAAAAATATTTTAAAATATTATTTAAATATCATAAATATTCAGTATATATTTATTTATAATAAACCCTAAAATTTTGATATAGGAAATGAAAAGCACCATTCATAAAGTTGGCAGGTCGTACATATGCATGAATGGTACTTCAATTTATTTTTCATAGAGAAAAAATGAATATTTAAAGATATTTATGTATATTATATTACTATAATCATATTTTTTATATATTTTAAAAATATTTATCAAAATTATCATTAATGCATTTCATGTTTAGCATGAAAAAATCACATTCATTTTAGGAGGTGTTTGTCCACACGTCCTAAACGATGTTATCGTATACCCAGAAAAATGAAAATCATAATGTTTTGGGTCATATAAAAAGTTATTATTTATAAATAAACTATTAATATCATATATATATATTATATAATATACAAATAAATAATTATTATATCCTTTAATGGTTGTAATTTAAGAACAAAAGGCATTGCTTCATGAGGTGGTAGTCTACCATACACATTAATGATGATTGTGTATACCATTTGATGGGTGTGTGTGAAATTTATTTCAAAATCATAGAATAAAAATATATTATTATATTTAATATAATTAATTTATTATATAATCAATATATAAGAATAATTTAATGGGTGATGGAGTAAATGAATAAAATGTGATTTTTGAATATTCATACCTCATATTAGTGAAAATAGTTTTGGTTTACATCAAAATAATTCCATGGATAGATTTATCCAAAAAAGTGTTGCTTCAATGATTAGGATAGGAATTTATCGAGATTATTTGGGATGGTTTTTGAAGACTAAATTATATTTAAATATGTGAATAAAAGGGAGGGTTGAGTTAATTTTTATATTGGAGGAGGGTGCCATTCATGTAAACATAAAAAGGTAAACACTATTAAGAGGTCTCCCATAAATAAAATTTCAGCACTAACGAACAAAATTAGATTAAATGAAGTATAGAGTCAAAAATATTCCATCTAATATGTTTTGAACATGTTCATAGGTCTTTTTTCCTTTGTATTAAAGTTTAGTTCCCTTTTATGATTAATTTAACCATAATCATGGAAATTAACTTTTACTACATTCACTAATATTTTTGTTCAAAAACTAAACATAACTTTCTATACACTATAAATTATCCTGAATCAAAATATTTCATACATTTTTCTAAATACCAATCACTATAGAGGTATCAATTAATTTAAAATTAATCCCATAGATAGAATGAAAAGTTAGGTCTTTGAAGTAAAAATGTTCAAAAGTTCAAAATGTTTTTATATCCAATTACAATGGGAAATTTATTCCAATTAACAAAAATGGATTAATTGATATATAATTGATCAAATTTTACTTTATAAATAATTGAAATTTTAAATTTCCCTTACAACTAAATTATTCAAAAAATCAATGTTCAATTAAAATTCAGTATTTTTCAATATTCATGAAAAAATTGAACTTGCCATAAAAATACCGAAACATCACACTAGGATAATTTGTAAATTCCTCTTAAATTTTTTTTATTTTTAAATTTAAAATTTATAAATGTGTAAATATTCATTTTTAAAATTTTTTTCAATTAAAAGGTGACAAAATTTCCATTATAGAAATATAGATTCAAATGCATAATATTTGGTAAATTTTTATCTTATTATGAACAAAACAATTAAATGAATTTAATAAATATTTTATTGAATATATATAATATATTTTTTACATTAATATCATTAACTAATTTTAATTCATTTAATTTATTAGGGTAAAATGAACTTGTGAGCATAAAAATACATTACTATAAAAACATTTCATTTCATTTAATTGGTTCATAAATTCAGTTCTAATTAATGTGTAACAAATAAATTCATCTATATATTTTCATAATTTAGATAATACTATTCAAAATAATCAATTTCATTCCTCTATTTTATCTTATTATACTAAATAATAAAATCTTACTAATATATTATTATTAGAAAAAACTCATTCTTGAATATAACTCAAACTACTGAATAAAGTCATTATAGCATGTATGGAAAGGTAACTCAGTGTTGTGTGAATTAAAATATATAGAATATAATTACATAAAATATAAAATATATTCAAAATTCATGGGCCTTTATCGTTCTTTATATGATTTTTTTCATACCAAACATGTTATTAAATACAATGTTCTTACTTTAAAATTTTGGGGTGTTTCATTCTCCCCACCTTAATTAAATTTAAACATCACAATTTAAACATGATATCAGTAATTAGGGGTTTGATATTTAAAAATATTGTTGTTGGAAAAACAATATCCTAAATAGGGTTAATAACACATATTATTAATTATTGGGAAAATAAAATGCGAATATAACCATAAAAATGAGCCCTCAAATAGGATAATATTAGTGATAACATGGACAAGGAAGAGAACTAAAACAATAATGTTACGATGAATAGTTATAAAGAACATGTACATCTGAAATTTTATGGCCAAAAATCCATAAAAATATTTATGAAAAATTTCTTTGTTATCATAAAAAAATGATGATAATATGAAAAAAATTGGGTCAAGACCATTTTCACAGATATTATGCATTCTTTCACTCTTGAAGAATATAAGTAAATATTTGTTTCAATATCATGAAAAAAATTAAATCGTTTGGTATCACCTTTAATAATTTCTATTCATTTCTTAGAAATGTTTTCATCATATTGTGATGTAGAACATTAACCTCTAAAACCTCATCCAAAGATCAATCTAAAATATTTCAGATATGATAATCCTTTCAAAATTATTTTGATCCAAAACATCATAATCATTTACAAGGAATATAGTTTTCCCCAATTTACATTATATTTATCATTAATTTCAATTTACAAACATCATTACCTCAATGTTTTAAAAATGTTAAGGGTTATCTTTTTATCAACCATGTGTTTTGAGAAAACGTTTCCTCTTATTAAATCAATTTTCATGGTTATCTGTACCAATCAAAACAATCATTTAAATCATTAATGAAAAAGTACTATTGTATAATCATTATACATTACATAATATATATAACTAGGATATAATCCATGAAATAATTTTAAAAACTTATTAGTGGGTACATATACATGATAAAATTTTTCATTCCACTTCAGCTATATAAACATCATATGCATGATCGTGATCCCTTATCTTCTTCTATGATATATTACCTTGATGATTGTGGTATTAATTTTCATTTTTCCCCATATCCTTATAGTTTTAAAACTAAAAACCGTGTTTTCCTTCATCCCTTTTCATTATTTTTTCTTGGTGATCCATTTTTCCACACTTATTACAAGATCTCAATCATTTAAAGCATTTCATAGTGTGATTATCTATATAGTTATAACAGGTTGGATTATCATTCCTTCCCTTCATCTTCTTTGAATCATTCCATTTTCATGGTTCTTAGAATCCATCTTATTATCTTTTATTCCTTTTAATATATAGGATATCTATAATTCATTCTCTCTATTTTTGTAACAACAACTGCCTATTCATATGATGAAAATTTATAAAAAACTAGTTCCCTTCATAGATTTGGCATCAGAGCTTCAATGAAATTTTCAATATTTCACTGTATGTTATTTATGTAATAAGAAGAATACTCAACTAACCTTGAATGGTTTCATCTGAAACAATTTATTACTTCATTTTATTTAAAATGTGTATCATTATATTAAATAATGTTTTTTTCTCATGAAGGAAAAAAAATTTCAATAAAATTCCCTTAAAATATATCCAATTCAGGAGCTCTATTTCATATCCTCATTATTATTCCAGATAAATGACCAATATTGATCATAATTACCAATGAGAAAATATATTTCAACTATATCCTATTCCATTTCAACATATCATAATTACTATAATATTATATCCAAAGACATAATCCCCAATTCTGCTACAATTGGATTTGTAGTCCCCCAAAATTTTGGGAACTTACATCACATTTAGCAACCTAGAAAAGAATATTTTCACTGTGTAATAGGTTTATCCATCCAATAAATGTTTTGTCTCATAACATGATTAGTCAACTCTACTAAATTATTAAAAGTCATTGTTCAAATACCTAATAGATCAGCGTTATCAATATGGAAACATCTACACTGACCATATCTATTGATAACATTATTCTTTCTATGCACTATTTTTAAATAAAGGAATATACACTATTATCTCAAAAAATCATAATTAATAATTCAAAATTGGATATATTAGATAAAATATATTTTCTCATTGTCAATATTACATTCATAAACATTTGTTTAATCAGGGAGATCTGTAATGTCCCAGTTCATGGTGCCACCCAAAGGTTCCCCAAACCAGGTTGGTCACATGACCTCAAGTGATGTTCCCCAAATTCCAGAGGCTACCAAATAACATCGAGGCCCACAGTTTGGTAATGGGGAAACTATGAACTCATTGGCAGAGTGTATACAACAGAATGAAAATAATAAACAACAGCAGAATGAATAATACCATACAAAAAAATTAAACATCGGAAGACTGATAGTAATATTACAAAAGGAGAACATATAAATGATCCATGTCACATGTGTATAAGAAAAAAAATAAGAAAAAATTAAAAATTCTTGAAATACAATACTAAATCCAAATTACAGTAAATCCGTAAACTCCATCAGCATCTCAATCCTTATCTTGGTGCCATTCTCTCCAGTTCCAACAACAATCACGTACCAGATGAAGTAGGGTTGTTTCCCTAATCTATACATTCAACCATATAATCTGTTTGGGTCCAAAACCATGAACCAAATATGGTGGGAGATGAATCCCAGTAGGAAACCACCAAAAGATCTGTGTCTAACTGTCATTGAATATATATAGTAGATAATATGAAAAATGAAGCAGTAAACTAGGATGTAGTCAGAAGTAAACAATCCTAATATTTCAATTGCATTCATTTAAATTTTTTAATTATTCAATCAATTATATTATATAATATTGGTATGTAGCCTAGGATCTACATCCCCACGTGTAATAGTAACAATAGAAGTATCATAATACCATCTAACAAAACAAATATTACTGAGTCCAAGAATGTGATTTGTCTTGGAAACTTGTCAAAATCATTCAATCATTATTAAAAAACACTCTGGGAATGTTCTCATGGTATAACCCATTTTTTTAACATAGAACTAATCATTTACAAACAACCACCTAGGATGCTCTCACGGTCAATACACATGGGTCAACATGGCATCAAGAAATTACTAATGGCCTTTGGGTAGATCTCACGGTCAATACCCCCTAGGTCAACATAGCATAAATAATCATAAATGACCTCCTGTGTAGATATCACAGTCAATACCCCGAGGTAATATTCAACACCAAGCCTCTTAGGGTCCTGTGAAATAAACATGGAAACCCCAACTACTTTCCTGGTCTAGGGATCTCATGGTCCATTGGAAAAATATCACATATATCCTAACAAGGAAGCACATGTAATCTATAACTAATACATGACTAACATTCACAAGAATAACACATGAAATTATTATAATCAATCAAAATACATGCTAAAAAACTCTAGGCGTGGAAAAATGGCATGCCTCATAGGCGACCTAGGCTAAATAACCATAAACAGTCAAACTAGGGAAACACACCCATGGGGTGTCCATAAACAATGAATACAATCTTATTCATATAAAGCAACATATTTTTTATAAATTAAACCATAGAAGGAAAATAATAGGGTTTATTTCCGAAATAAGTAATACCCCAAATGTGGGTATTTGGTTCTTTGAGCTTATATAATCGAAAGGAGAATAAATAGTGGCACAACCTACCTACCTTGAGGCCGTATGATCAACTCTCTTGAACGTCGTCCATTGAATTAGACTAGAATTGAGAATATCAAAAAAATTGTAAAAACAATCAACCATTAATAACTCATGAGAGAGGAGGAGTCAAGGATGGGGGAACAAGGGGAATTGATAACTCGCCTGTGGGATTCCAATGCACCTGATGATGTCTCAATCAGATCTTGGATGAAGAATCAGCAGGGGTTCAAAGTTATCAGTTTTCTCGTCACTATCATGCACAAAAAAAGGGAAGAAGAAGAAGGTTCTGGACATGAGATGTGACCCCGCACTGATATATCACATAAAAACCAAATTACATAGCATTTTCATTTAATTTACATGCTATGTACTAGCCTCAATCAGACCCTACTTTGGGTGGTCTGCTAGGTCACCTTCGAAGTCATGTACTTGGTCGTTAGATGATCAGTACACGGCTGTACATGGTACCCAGGTACATGGTGTGTACTCTTAAGTACATCGTGTGTACATAGAAAATTCACACTTCCTACTTTCCCTAAAAACAATAATAATTCAATATCCCTACCATAAATGATGATCCAAGTTCTTAACAAATTATCCCATTAGAAACATTCATCCCCGAATAGATATTCCAAGGGTGGTTGAGAAGAAAATCCAAATAACACAGGACACTGTGTTCGTACGTCGCCCTCTATCTCCTAAGTTACATTATGTAGTCGCCTATGCTGCCATATCACCCAAACCATCGGAAAATACCAGCCATGGAGAACCTTTTATGCAGTGATCCATAATCTAAATATGGTTCTCCTCGAAGGATGCATCCACCTACAACTCATCCTCCTTGGGTTAAAAAACATGAGGCAATTCTGAAAAGTACCGATGTAGTTGAGAAACATAAAAGACATCGTACAAAGCTCGATACCTCTAAGGTAACTTTAACCAATGTAAAACTAGCATAACTCTATCCAAAAAACTAAAACGGCCCGATGTATCTTGATTAAATCTGCCACTATCTCCTAATACACAGGTTTCCCAATCTTGGTGTGACACATAAGAAGACCTAATCTCCACCCTTGAACTCTAGTGGTCTTCTCCGTTGATCATCATAACATTTCTACTGGGACAATGTAGTAGCCATCCTATTTTGAATTAACTCCACCTGCTCTGTGGTCTCCTATACAAGATGAGGTCCCAGTATAGCGGCCTCTCCGACCGCCATCCAACATAGGGTCGATCGGTATGGATTACCATATAAATACTCATAAGATCCATCTAGATCATTTCCTGAAAACTTTTATTGTAGGAAAAACATAATAGGGGTACATGTCTCTCCCAAGAGCTGTGAAAATCTAGGAGGCATGCATGTTGAATGTCCTCTAAAATCTGAATCATGCACTCAGACTGACCATCTGTCTGGGGTTGGTAAGTTGTACTCAAAATTACTTGTGTACCTAAAGGCCCATGTATTCTTTTCCAAGCATGATAAATAAACTGGTAATCCTTGTCTAAAATGATAGAGTGCGGATCCCCATGAAAACATACAATCTCTCGAATGTACAACCATCCATTTTCATCCAAACTAAGGGTTTCTTTAATATTCATTAAATTAGAAACTTGCATGAGTTTTTCAACAACAACCCAAACTGCATCATTCCATTGATTTGACCTCGGTTGCCCCATAAATACATCCAACACGACATCATTCCACTTCCACTCAGGAATGGGTAACTACTGTAAAAGCCCTGCTAGTCCCTGATGCTCTGCCTTCACCTTTTGATAGTGGAACATCTCATGACAAAACTAGTTACATCCCTCTTCATACCTAGCCACCAATACTGACTGTGTAGATCTTGATATATCTTGGTGACACTAGGATGAACTAACCATGTTGAGGTATGAAAATATTGCAAAATATCCTCACATATGTATTTTGACACCCATATGTGTCCATGAAAATGAAATACCTCATCGTCCCCTACGGTCTTCCAAGGAGTAGGTTCCTCTCCTAACACACTCCCTCATAGGACCGGGCCTTCAGAATCTGATAGATTCCTCATTATCACAATATCCTTAACAGTATAGGAACAACTATAGAATAAAGAAACATCTTTTCCTATCTGCCGTGCTCCTCCAAATGAATCTTAGAGAATAGAGCCATAAGCCGCCACTCAATACTAGCCTCTTTAACTGCATGTATTTAAGTCCTCATGTTCAACTCATCAGCTACTGTGTAGCCTTTCCCAGTCGTGTAGGCAAGCTCAATGTCAAAATACTGAAGGTACTCAAACCACCATTTCTGTCTCAAATTCAGATCATGTTGACTAAAGATATACTTGAGACTTTTTTGGTCAGTGTATATAACAAAATTCTCTCCCAAAAGACAATGTATCAAAAAATGTAAAGGATGTACAACTACATATAACTCGAGATAGTGCATCGGGTAACTCCTCTCATGTGTCCTCAACTATCAAGTCGCATATGCAACAACTCCTTCCCCCTGCATAATAACTACTCCAAGCCCGATACCTGATGCATCACAGTAAACAGTGTAACTCTTTCCAAAATCAGGAAAAATACATATTGGTGTTCAATTCCATCTCTCTATTATTTATTGGATGTCTAGATGACTTGATTCTCTCCACAAGTACTTTTCTCCCTTTTTAGTCAGGTCTATCAGCGGTGATTCTATGTATGAAAAGTCCTGTATAAAATACATGTAGCAACCAGAAAGCCCTATAAGACTCTATAAATCAAAGATTTTCATCGGATGCACCCATAAGACTACTTCTCTCACTATATTTGGGTCTAATTTTACTCTTTTCTCTGAGATAACGTGACCTAGGAAGTGACTATGATCAATCCAAAAGTGTAATTTTTAGATCTTAGCATATAACTGATTCTCTCTTTGTGTACTCAATACAATTTCATTATGGATGGCATGATCATGTTGATTATGAGAATACATCAAGATATCATCCATAAATACTAACACATAATAATACTTGTAAGGATGGAGCACATGGTTCATCAGTTCCATGAAAACTTCCTGCACATTCGTGAGACCGAACGACATAAGAAATACATGTATAGACCATAACTACTCTGAAAGGCATTAAGAGGTATATCTAATGGTCTAACGTACAACTAATGATAACCAGATCTCAAAAAAATCTTCGTGAACACCTAGGATCCATGAAGATAATAAAATATATCATCAATCCTCTCCAATTTATATCAGTTCTTAACCATCAACTTGTTAAAATTCTGATAATCCACACAATTTCTGAGGGTACCGTCCACCATCTTTGCATAATGGACATGAGAACCCAAAGGAGATGTATTGGGTCAGATGAAACTCTTTGCCTACAAATCCTATAACTGCTTATTGAGCCTATTTAACTATTGTGTAACCATCATATAAAATCGAATAGACACCAGTGCCGCTTCTAGAACAAGTACAATAGGAAAATATACAACTCTATCTAGAGATAAACCTAAAAAGTATACTGGAAAGACATCTCTAAGAAATCCACCACTATAGGAATGTCCATATGGGAAGTCCCTTAGTAATACAAATTTAAACTAGCAAACTGGTATGGAATTTATTCCAACCCATGATTCTCAGGTCCCACTCTTCTCTCCTGGACATCCCATTGTCCATTGTGCATAAACGACCTTCCATCTAGTGACATGAAACACACCCTAAAATGATACCATCATCAAAGGCCTGAAATGAGACTAACCAGTCCATTCCATGAATGACATCGAAGCCTATCATCTCTAAGACATAGAGGTATCAGTATAAGTCAAACCCGCCAACCACAAGTGGGAACTCCTTGCACTGATGTACACTCACCATTCTAAGACTCAATAATATTTCTAGAATCATAAAATTATTAGACGTAAATTTGAATATCCAAAGTCTCTCTGTAATGACCAAAAATATAAAACTATAGGAATCCCCTGTATCAAAAACAGCAGAAGATAAAATTGTGGGATTTAGAATCATACCTTTAAACATAGAGGGTCTGGGATAATGATCCTACTGGGTCTACTCAACTGCAAAATTCTAACAAGAACGACATCCCTACGACCCTGATTGACTACCTTGATCTGATCCACCCTAATGTCGCTGAAAACCTGCAGTGTGACTACCATGAATAAAAAAAATCTTCGGTCTGAACGGTTTGACGAACTCTATTTCCTTGACTTATGATAAACTGGTGGTCCTGCTCCTTAATTTAGAGTCATAACTGATCCCCCTCACTATTTACTGGTGAGAAAAACCTGAAAAAATGACGAATATCAAAAACCTTAACATAATATTTTCACTAAACTGGGTCTCTCGGGCATAGAGGCCTTGTGTTCCCACCCTTACAACACTGGTGGGACCTCATACGACTACCTGTACATACACCCCAACTACTAGAATCACCACATGAAGGCTTCCTCTGGTGCTTCCTACTATCAAAAAAAGTAGTACATGCCCTGGATGCCAAACCTACCTAGGTCACAGATCCCAAATCACTTAGAATGCGCTCAGTGATCAGTGACTAAGTTACTATAGAAGTCATCGAAGTCAGCCAGAAAACATTCACCTATGACTAGATATCGTACCTGAGACCATCCTAAATTCGCCTAGGCCAAGATAACTCATCATCTCCCCAAATATATGTGAAGTGTTAAAGCTATGTAAAACAAGATATGTAATCCATCACTGAAAGAGAACCATTCTCCAAATGAATGAACTCCTAGGATGAGTTGTACCTCAATGTATCGGGGTAGAGTTAATCAAATAAGGTCCTCTGAAACTCTTCCCAAGTCGTATCTGGAGGAATTCCCACCTGCGAGACAACATCCCACCATCTCTTGATGGAATAACATAGAATGTATCTAGAAAGCTTCACCCTCCTCTCTAGAGGAGTCTTTATATTCTCTAAGATAGAAAGTATGGCCTCCATCCACGAATCTGCCACATGGGGTTCTCCATCCCCTGAAAAAGTAGGATGATGTTTCTTCTAAAACACTCATGTCTGCTCTGCCATAGTTGGGGCAGGATGTGGTGCCACCTGGGAAGCTCTCATAGTCAATACCCCTGGGTCAACATGGAATCATGAAATTATATAAGTATGATTAAAAATAATAATTTAAGGGATGAATAATTAAAATTAAACAAAAGGGATTATTGAAGAATGTTAAATCTTATTCATAAAATAACTTTTGGTTTATACCAAATGAATTACTTGTTTAGAATTATGAAAAAATTGTTGAATATTGGATGAGGGGATGGATGTTGTCAGAATAATATTTTGTGGTTTGGATGAGCTAATGTTCTTCATATGTGTGAATAAATGGGATGTGTGACTGAGTTTTCATAGTGGAGAAGGAGTGTTATTCTAATAAATATAAAAAGTAAACACTATTGAGAGGTCTCCCTTACATTATTATTGTCCATTAAGGAGATTTTATTAATAAAACGGATTATATGGTCCAAATATATCAATAAAATCAGGTTTTGACATGTGTCTAGGTAACTTTGGCCCTTATATTTATGGTATAGTACCTTGTAAAACATAACTTTTCCACAATCATTGTAATTAATTTTAACTTAATTAACAATTTGTTTTGGTCGAAAATTACTGTGAACATACTATAAATTATATATTATTCTTATTATAAATTTGGAATCGATTTTTCAAAATTAAAATCAATGTACTGGTAGAAATTAATTTAAATTTAATCATGTAGATGGGATGAGAAAGGGGGATCTCATGTGAAAATGTTCAAAAGATTGTGATGTTGTTATGTCTATGTTCAATGTGAAATTGATTAAAATTACTTAAATTATATGACATGATTTATAATTTATCTAGTTTTTCATGAAAAAAAATTTAATATATAATTTATCCTTGTAAATAAATCATTTGAAAATTAATTTTTCAATTAAAATTCATTATTTTTAAGTATACATAATAAAATGAATATTCTAAGAAAATAACAAAAAATCACCATAAGATAATTTTTATATTATTACATTAGAAATATAGTTAATTTTGACGTATAATATTAATAAAAGTGGCCAAATTCATTTTTAATAGTGGTGCTCCATTAATAGGTGGTATAATTTCCTTCATAAAAATATAGATTTTTATGTGGAATATTAGGTTTTTTGTTATCATATTCTTATTTAATATATAATATGAATGTAAAAAATAATTTAATTAATATATAATATATATATTAAATTAATATCATTCAATAATGATAAAAAATTTAATTTCTTATGATAAAATTTCTTTGTGAGGGTAAAAATATTTTTTTATAAAAACATTTCCATTACATTTAATAGGTTCTAAAATTGATTTATTATTTATTTGTATCCATTAAATTAAATTTTCTTTCATATTTTAGTAAGTCATATTCATAACCCTAAATTTCACCGATATATTGTAGCATTTTAAATTAAATAATAATATCATAATGATTTATTTTTGTTCGCCAAAACTCGGTCATTCATTTAACACAAACTACAGAAAAAATTCATTTTCGAGTGTAACAAAATATGAATCATTATTGTGTTAATTAATAGATATTAATAAACTTTTTTAAAATATTAAATATATAATTATGTATTGGGGAATTATATTCATTTATAATATTTGGGTTTTGTGTCATACATGCTATTAAATAAATTTTTCATTGCTTATAATTTTAGGATGTTACATAAAGCATAAAAAACAAAGTACAAAACAAATTGGGGACAATTTGTTTCTATAGTAAAATACAATACAAGATCTATGGAACCGATGGGCTAGGAATAATTTTGATTAATGATTTTTCACATCTCTTCTCCATGATAATTTTTTTCACTTGGCAGTGGCATAAATATTTGTGTTCTCGAACCATTCCTAAATATTAAATTTTATATAAAACACCATCATGTATTTGATGTATTATATTAAAATAATAGTTCCTTAATTTTATATCTTTCCCATGGAACCCCATGGACCTTTGGATCCATTTATCTGGGTTCAATCCTATTGAAAATTGGTAACATGGAAATAATAATCCAAATAGGCCCTTTAGTCCAATAAATGTCCCACATAAAATTATGAGTTATTATACTGACTTCATGGAACATTATGGGATTTAACCATTACCAATGACAGACCTATAACCACCAATTACCACCTCCAATTAACTCATATATTCATTTACCATGATTTAATATACCTATAACTATTATATTCAAATGTAATCTATATCCATGACATTACGCCTTCATTTATTGTACCCTTTCTCAAAGTAGGAATCTGACACTCCATTTTCTATCCTTTACATGGACCACCCCATTTGAATAAAAAAACAAGGAATGGGATCGAATCATCAAAACCAAAAATTAACAAACTCTAGGGTTTTCATAACCCTCATTGGATAGCTTTCTATGCACATCCAACTTCATCATCGAGATGATTGAGTATTCAAAAATATAAAATGGCCCTTAGAACAGAGTGGATAAACCTCAAGGTAACCATGCATGTAAGCATGATGAGAATATGTATAAGGGACTCTAACCTACCAAATATTGTAATATCCTATTTAATGTAATGGAACAATAATCATCATGGTCACGAGTAACACCACATATGAACTCTACAGCTTAGGGTGTCTTGAGGCATCCCAGATGTGTCTTCCCAATTACCCATGAGAGCCCTAAAAACACTATGACAAAACTCTACACATGAGGTTGTTTTGGGTCATCCCTATTATTTCTACCCCATTAAATATTACTCAATTCATTCTCTTGCAAACATTATTTAGGAAACCATATTTAAATTATATAGGTGGACTCAACATCACTAATATTTTACTATCCTGCAATATTGTCTTAACAAGTCACCATGGACATTACAAATAAATGGATATACCCTTTACATGACAATGAATATAATACATATAGGCCCATGCACAAGAGATTCTAACCTAAAAAATATAATCATCACCTCCTTGTATGAAATCAACTAAAATCATTGTGATACCTATCAACACAGTGTAAAAAATAATCATCATTCAGTCTTTTGGGTAATCCATTATATGTATTCCTTATTCCATATTCACTGGTTCAAACTCTTGGATATTTTATTTAAAATAATAATATTCTAAAATTATTTTTGGGTTAAACAACCTTTTCATGATATCAATTTCTAGTATAAATACATTAAACAGAATATAATTTTACACACTTAACACATAACATTAAACCAAATCAAATAATTCTTTAATGAATTATATAAAAAAATACTACTTCATGTAGAGTTCAATTAATATGATATTTATGGTTGGATATGGAAGAACCAAAACAAAATCCCAACAATGGTTTTTTTGATTATCCTTAAAACGAAAAATTAGAATAGGCACAAAGCTAGCTTCGTTGAAAACCCAATATGGCCATACAATGATAAACTTGTGTCTTTTCATAGTGGATATGGAATTAATGAGATCTAGGAATTATTAAGAATTTTTAAAATGGAAAATTCATAAAAAATATGCAGATGAAATTAAAATAACAAGAGGCCTGATAAAAATCCATGTCCATCCCTACTAAGACATCCCCATATATGTCTTAGGAAAAAGTCAAGGTTACAATAGAGAAGATAAAAAACATGTAGGGACCATTATCCATCCCTATAATAAATAAATATATTCTCATTTATTTCAATAATATAAATAAATATTAGGGCACATATATATATCGTAGGACCTATAAGATTGTAACTAGTACTCTCAAGCCATAAAAATACATGAGACTTGAACCATCATACATGGCCAAAAACTTCTTAGAGTGGCCTATAATTTTTTTTCATATAATCTTTTATGATATCTAGATAAATACATTATATACATTATATAATTGTTCGTAAATAATATTTCATCATTAAATGATGATACTACCCTTCTAACGTACGATCTATATCTATGTAAGGACATTCATCATAGATTTATTCATTCATGAACCTATGTATCCTATGAATGAGTTTGATATAGATTGGTGTTTATCTATGAACATTAAATAAATTTTTTCATGTTCTCATGGGATACATTGAAATGTCCATGCATCAAACCTTATATCAAACTGTAAATCCCTTTTAATACCAATCATGGAATGCATACACACTATATAATTCAGTGTATTCATTCCTCAATCCGAGTATATTATAGTGGGGAATCCAATTTCATGAAATGATCACCCATCATGGAAATCCATAAGATTTTCATTCAGATAATTTAGAAGCCTTAAGTCAATAATATATTCTTGGTGGGACTCAAAGTTCAACAAGATCTTCAAGTACACATAAATGTTATCTATGTTTAACTTAGAATCAGAATCTTTTTGTTCAAAACTATTCTCATTCTATACGCGTATGTTTTTTGGACCCCAAAATTGTGTAGTAGACACTTTTCCATCCAAGAGTGATGAATTTGAATAACATGAAACATATGTTTTTTTGAGTTAATTGGAATGATTTTTACTTGGTATTCATTTTATAAATCCTAATAGTTTTTAACATGTGATTGCCGATTTCAAAAGATCATTTTTTAGGTATTTATATATTCCATTACACAAAATATTTTCCATATAAGGATAGCTAGCCAATCGGGGTCATCCCATACTCATGTGGCAGTTTATTAATCAACAAATAGGTATGTGTCTCAATTGAATAACACATGAAGAAAATGGTGCATTAATAAGTGCATCTGCAAAGGGTAAAAATCTGCACCATGGATTGGATGCATAGTAGTGGAGGTTACCAGCAAGGGGTGGTGTCAGTGGGTGTTTTGAGAATACCCTAGTAATCACTTCAAGATAGATAAAGAATATCTTTGGATTATGAAGTGTTGTCTAGATCAAACACATTTCCTCTATGAGAGAATCACAACAGATACATTGTTCCTCTATAATAAAATATATATATATAATTAGTAACCTGATAAAATTGATCACGCCTGTCGAATCATAGACCCATATATTATTAAACCTCCTACTGGCCCGCCTCACTCTAGAAACCAGTAGATTGAGCTTCAGACTCCTGAATTCAATAACAAAACATGAAGTATTTCATGAGAAGTCTTTCAAATGATTGTGAAAACACACCAGGGGGCAATCAACCATCTAAATCCAAGCCATAAACCTTGAATGTATGAGCTTGTTTGAATAAAAGGATATTTCATCACATAATTTTCATCAATCACATAAGTTATCAAGTATCATACGATTTTAAATCTATCAATCCCCAATGTATGAAATGAAAGTCATCCATGCATGGGTGTGATTCAAAGGATATTTGACACCAATTGATAAGTCATCTCATGATGATATCTCATTATGGATTATGGATCGTGAGAGTCACATATCACCAACTATTCAATATAATGATTAATGGATTTCATGATAAAAGTGATTATCATGAAATATAAAATTAAATCACCAGGTTCACATGAAAAAGATTCAATATATTTATTGATAGAGCCTCGCATCATATGAAAAATCATATATTGGTGTACAATCATGTGAAAGCACCAAATAAAACAAGATAAACTCATCATCAAAAGCTATCCAATCCTCACTACCATAATACCATCTATACATAAATTGCATTTATGTTGAAAAAAATAACTATAATGAACAACCACATAAATTAATGTTGATTATTCAATTTTAAGGGGTTATCCTGAGATTTATCAAGGTTAAATGATAGTGGGATGACTCTCAAGTGATTCCATTATATGTTACTAATGCTTTACATAAAAATTTAGGTAAATACTTGTCCTAATAACCCCCCCCCCCAATCAATTTTTCATGGGGATATTCTCATATACCTCAATCCAGTGCTCCCAACACCCTAATCATTCAAATATATTAAAATCTCATCAAACCTATACCTATTAAAACCATTAATCAAATTTAAAAATAAACACATGAGGGAGGGAGAGAAAATAGAGATAATTGTGAGAAACATAGGAGGTCTAGGCTTACAGTGTCATAATATTTTATCATGTCGATTATAATAACCCATCACATGATCACTTGAAGATCACATAGTCTCGTTCTGAATTAAATATCATTCGCCACAACTAGGTTAACCCTAGATTATGTAATTTATTCACACAATAACATTATGCTCGAATTGTTTCCTGAATATTACATTAATTCCATCTTACATGAATGTGGAACCATCATCCAACCCCATTATAAGCTTTTATAACCCCTCAGAATATCGTTTAGAGAGTACGTGATGACATGATGATGTATACATAATGAGATTCTATAAAAACCATTATCATTATTTCCGAAAAAAGTTCTATTTATTATATAATATTACACATAATAGGACACTAAATATTGATAATTATACTATGGTTTGGAATTAGGAACATTACATAACATTTTAAAATAGGTTAAAACATCAACTTTATTGAAAACTTCCTTAACATGATCACATTAAAAAATGCACAAGATAACCTAGGGATATTCATTTGAAAGTGGTGTGGTATATATCCGAGTAAGGGAATAAGAATTAAATAAAATGAAAATGTATTAATGGTTACAAAATAGAAATATAAATGTTGAATAATAGTAACATTAATAATAATTCTTGATATAGTATGATAATAAGAACATGGGAAATGTGGCACCAACATAAAACATGTCATCATTAAAATATGTCAAGGCTTACAAAAAAGGAATCATGATGAAAATACTCCCATAAATGAATCATTTTCACTCCATGTTCCAACATGACATCTCATAAAACAAAAAATTATCCAATTAATTGGGGGAACGATATAATTCTTGGGAACCCCCGTCACTTTCAATTCATTCTCATGATTATGTGTGCAACATAGATTATAGAACATGGATTCATTAATCATCATAATTTATCCTATGATAAATCTGTGTAGAATACATATATTTATGTTGATATTATATTATTTATATTGTATAAAATTTAATACTGTTTAGTTTAAATGGGAGTTGTATTCACTACACAATTTTTTTGGCATGGAATATCCTGACGAATAATCTTGAATAATGAAAAGAATCCTACCTTTATTTCGGCATGGTGATGAGTGTAAAACAAGATGATTGGAGGATTAATGAGAGTGAAAGGGGGTCATAATCATTTATAAAATAAATATATTGTAATGGTAAAATTTAAGAATATATCCCAACCTAAAAAAATGGTGTTTAAGATAGATAACATAAAAAAGTGCTTGAGGGGAAATTAGAAGAGATAAATCCCTTACATGAGTTCGTAAATAAAAATGCTTGGGAGGATCTTCTTGAGAGTGTGGGGGAAACATGGGAGGACTTTATATATGTGAGGTATGTTTATTTACATTTTCAAAAATGTTTTATGGAAGAATAATAAGAGCTTGGGTGGGTTTATATATGAAAAGAGAGGAGAATCCCTTATTATTTCTCAAACATATGTTTTAGACTGTATATAATAAAATAACTAAAACACAAATATTCCTTTGTTTTTTTCCAACGGTTTATGACAAATTTTATTAGTTTCCATATTTTATATTTCCAAGGGAATATATTTATAAAACATTTACCTTGAAGTTTTGGAGGTGACTCAAACTCTTAATGAATGAATTTTAAAACCTAAAAATATATTAATAAGACTTTAGGATTTATAATAGATTTATAAAATCAAGAAAATAAACATTAAATATAATTATATTAAATAGATAAAATATATTTATTTTTGGATACCTTTTATAGTATTTATTACATCATGTATGGGCCATTGTGATGTCATAATACACAAGTTATATTTATACAACAATTAATATTAACCTAAAAATTATAGAATATTAGTAAATAATGTAAAATTATACATTGGATATATTCATCATTATGATTCAAAAAATAACATTCATTCTATCCAAATAAGGTTATAAATATGTGAAGATTCACTTTTAAAATAATAATGACATTTATTAAGAAATTCACTATTTTTTTGGATAATAACTATTTTTGAATCCTTATAAATATTACAGTTTACATCATAAAAAATGAATGATTATTTATATTTAATAAAAATTATTTCATAATTATATTATATTTAATTTTTTTAATTTCCGAAATCCATTTATTCATCAAAATAAATGCCTTAATTGAATAATAATATTACCCCAAATTACTATTTATGTTTTATTGAATAAAAATTATAATAATCTATAAAGTAACAATAATATGATGAAAATATATTCATTATTATAAAAAAACTAATATTAAAAATCATATTCATATGTTCTTGATAAATTTTCCTATAATAGACTAGAATACACCCTAAGGGAATGGTTCGTGATGTTGGGTTTTTCATAGGGCGATTGGACAAACCTGAAATGGGTCATGATCTCGATGAGGTTGAAATTATCTAGTAAATGGTTTCGATCATGCTTATGTTTTTTGATCGAAGCATGGGATAGGTCAAGGGAAAATACCATATTTTCTATCTCCCATGGAACCTTAGATAAATGTTCTTCATTTGTTACAATCTTATTGGCTGAGGAAATCCCTTTTGTTGTCTATGTCAATTGGATTTGTCAAAAACCTATATTTATACTAATCATTTGATCACTGATCAATTTCAATATTATCAAGTAAAATTATTCATAACATTAAATTAAATATTATAGGATATAGTAAAACCGATAGATTTCATGCATTTTCTATAAACATATTACATAATAAGGAATTTAATAACATTTCAAGGGGAATTTGTTTTATAAATGCTTAGGTCACCAGAATCTCCCCCCATTAGAAAATTTTTCCTTGAAATTTTGATTATCCACACTAAAACAGATGTGGGTAACTTTGTTTCAACACCTCCTATGGTTCCCATATATCTTCATAGAACTTGTGATTTTTCCATAACACTTTTACATGGTGAATTTTCTTATTTCGTAGAACATTTTCCTTATAATATATGATCTTCATCGGTTGCTCTCTATATGAAGGATCCTTATCCAATGGTACCACATATGGATTGTTTACATATGAGGGGTATCATATGTATATATTTAATAAGGATACACGGAATACTCTATTTTCTTTTGATAGGTTCGGTGGGTGTGTAACTTAATAGGAAATAGCTCTAATGCGATCAAGGATATAAAAGGGGTCGATGTATATTTGACTATGTTTTCCCTTATTCCTAATTCTCATAAAATTAGACCATGGATATATGCACAGGAATACCGTGTATTCAACATAAATATATAGGAATTGTAGATTATTTTCAACATAGATATGTTTTCCACTCTAAGCAGCCTTAATGTATTTCTAAATGATATTAACCTTTTACCGCATTTCTCGACCATTTTGGGACTATGAAGTTTGTATTCCCAAACTCCACCCCACCATGTAGGTGTTTTTCACCTATTCTTGTAAAGATATTTATAAGGATCCATTTGGATACTTTATTGGAAACCTTTATCGTATGATAACTCAACTAGAGGAAGATGTTGGTACCACCCCTCTATGAAGTCAATTGAGAATGATCTCAACATGTCCTCATGTATCTAGATATTTCACTCATATTGAACATTGATTTGAGGGTGATAATCCATGTTATAGTTCAACTCAGTATTCATAACATGTTGGATACTCTTCTAGAGTGTAGAGGTTAATCTAGTATCTCTATGGGATACAATCGATGGTGGTAGTCCATACAGCCTTACCACTTCTCTGGTGTATATCCATGAAAGTTGATCTATTTAGAAATTCTTTCAAATTGAAGTGTAGTTTTATGTATTTATAAAATAATCCACCAAAACACCTATAAAATTATAACCTATTGATATATTTGGAGGATCATTGAAAATTTATATGGTGAGATTTTCCCAATTATATGTATTTATATGTAATCATTGAATCATCCCCTTTGAATTTTTTCTATTCCAGTTTCACTTGTTTTCATACAAGACATCTTGAAACAGAGGATGGATGACTTTTTTCCTGGTAAGAATGTGCCTATTCCAACCGTTTCTTGTATGGCTGGCAGCACGAAGGCGGTGATTCTGGCTCTGGTGAAATTTGATCCTGGTGTTCTTGCGGTCGTCGTGCCCTTGTGGCCTCTGGGGTCTCCTAGATCCCATCCTTGACCTAGTCAGTCTATGAATTCATTCCATGATAGATTTTGTGGGCCTTATTATGGATCCCAAAAGTTTTTCTTCCCGGAAATGCAACCTCTTTCTCCAGTTGTATCAAAGGCATGTACCAATGATTCACTAGAGGTTCCCCTGAAGGCATTTACAGATAAAGCTGATCGTCTCCAGTGGACAATTGTGGTCCATTTTGGGGCGAGGAAGATATATGTGCAGGTCTTTAAGTGATTTTTGTATTCTTAGGGAATGTCAGGTAAGGCTCGAATCTTAGTGATACATCGCAATTCCTTCTGTATGGTGTTGGAGTCAGAGGAAGACTTCATCTTCACGTGATGCAATTCCTTGAGATCCTTTGGGTGTTGTTGTTTAGCTTAGCTCCCTAGGTGATGGAGGAACATGACGGGGAGGATATTCCTTATGCGGTGATATGGATTGGTCTCATAATCCTTCCCCTAACTTTCCAAAACTAATCTTTTCTCAGGGTGATTGGAGACCCCCTTGGAATATTCTTATGTGCGGACGACCACACCCTCTCCTACAAAGATATCCTGGTGGATAGGCTATGAGTCGAGCTGGATTTATCGAATCCATTACCCAAGAAGATAGTATTAAATGTTTCAGATGTGGTAACCTAGGAACAATCACTATTGTTCCCAATAATCCCCAAATTTTTATCCTCTTATTGTATCTAGGTCCATTGAAGGGTCTCCTATTGATCTCTCAAGAAAATCGGTCCATATAAGTCTCTCAGGGATATGCATCGTGGCATCCCTCCCCCTCTCCAGTAGTTACCTATGTCTCCTGGTGCTTTCCTCGGGGAGGGGACCTTGTCTATGGTTGATTAGTGCCCCTTTCCGGCTTCAGATGCGGATCTTATACTACCTCCTCCCCCAGCTGGAGTCATACCCCCTACAAGGAATTTATGTCCTTTTATAGGATCTCGACTTCGGTATGTGGTCTTGAGGCTCATATTCTTTATCCTTATCACAGGCTTCCAGCCGAGTGATTAGGGGACTGGATTTTGTCCCATCTACTCCCACCCTCAGTCCCTCGGGCGTTGTTTCCTCCCCCGAATGAATATCTACTTGTTTTACCAGGAGAGATGGTGGTATTAGGGAGCCAACCCTGGTCTCCCTCTCTCAGTGATGTTTAAGTGAAGGATGGCTCCTGCAAGGAAATGGAAGAAATTTCAGTGGGTAATGTGACCAATGGCCTGGAGTAGAGTAAAAATACATTCCAATCCCCTTGTAGGGATTCGATTTGGAAGTCAATAAACCTACCTATTCTCAAGTCACACAAGGCTTCTAATCCCAGTTCTTCTAGCCCGAGGGTGTTCAATCATGCCCAAAAAAGACTTATAGGGGAAGGATCCACTTTTATAAGCATTTTTACCAATGATCATGGGACCAAATCCAGGTTCCCCTTGGATTAATTCTATCTATATTAATACGGAATTCCCATGGACTAAGCACCCAGTTGAAGTCAGATTACATTATTTCAGAAGCAATGAAAAACAAAGATAGAATTGTTGTAGCACTGGAGAAAAAAATAAAGCTGAAAAAGATCACGTCCTTTAGTCTCCATGTTCATATTCATGACACCATGCATGAAGACCCGACTAACATGCATATATGGATATTTTGGAAAAATTAGGTTTTCTTAGAGTTGATCAAGTATGGCGACCAATACATCACCACGAAAGTCACTATGTGTGAGGAGTGCTTCATTGACTCCTGTGTGTATGGAAGTTGTGTCCCTCAAGATGGAACTTAGTTGTGGTAGGGACTTGGATCTTTTGATCTGGAGGACCTCCCATGGGTAGTGGCAGGGGACTTCAACATAATCCTCCTTCCTAAAGAGATGAAGGTTGGAGGAGCTTTCTTATGGTGGAATGCTTAGAGATTGCTCATTTCATGGAGAGTAAGGGGTTATTTGACATGGGATACTGTGGTGGTCATTTTATGTGGTGAAATAACTATGGTGGAGATAGGCGGAGCTGGTGTAGACTTGACCGGTGCCTGGATAATAACAATTATCTTATTTTGTTCACCAACGCCTTGGTTAAACATCTAGCCTGTGGTATCTCTGATAATTCTACCATTCTAGTTTTCCCCCCTAAACATGAATCTCAGTAGTCATTTAGGTTCTATCAACATTGGTCCTGCATGCATGAATATTAGTGTATTTTTAGGGAGTTGTGGGATGCCCCTTCCCTTAAGCACACTTGGGTTGTACTTCACAATAAACTACGTAGGTCGAAGAAAGGACTCTTGGACTGGGCCAAGAAATTACCTCCATTTGAAAAGAATATGTAGGTCCTTAAAAACTATGTCTAATACATGTAAATTATTCTAGAGGAAGAGTTGAGTGACCCAATATATGAGGCTTTAGTGGCCAAGAAGATGAGGTGGGAAGAGGATCTTCTCAAGTAGGATCGGTTGGCCCGGGATTATTCCATGGTATGGTGGTTGAATGGGGGTGACAAAAATACTACATTTTACAAGTCTGTATAAGGGAAAAGAAGAAATGGATTAATTCCAAATTATTACATGAGGATGGAACCTATGAGAATGATAGAGATACTGCTGGGAATATAGAACTCTTGTTCTTTGAGGACCTCCTCGCTGGAACGAACATGAGAATGGCCCGTGCGTACCCAAGTGGCAACACAAACTTATGGGAGGATATCCCCTCCAAAATGACTAGAATAGACAATACAGGACAGGAGGGGATCTCCAGTGAGGAAGAAATCTATATGTCCATGAAAAAACTCAATCTAGATGGTGCAGCTGGCCCCGAAATCTTTTATTGTTTGTTCCATAGGGGGCACATGCTGTGGTCAAGAAAGATATCACTGGAGCAGTACATGAATTTTTTTCTAAGGAGGGATCATTCCTTGGGTTGCAAGTTCCATGTCTCTGATTCTTATAACCAAGGTTAAGGGCCCCTCATCACTAAACCAATATCGTTTGGTGAGCCTTTGTAACTTCCCTTACAAGATTCCAGCATGTGTTATCAATCAGAGACTATCCAAGCATCTTCCTGGATGGATATCTCTCGAGTAGCATGGATTCGTGAACAGTCGTTCAATACAGGGTGCAATAATCATCACCTAGGAAATGGTATGGAACATCAAATTCATGACACACTGATAAAACATGGTGATTAAATTAGATAAGAACAATTATTTCGAAAGGCATGACTAGAGCATCATGAACAGAGTCCTCTCGGGGATGGGGTTTTCATCCAAGGAAATAGACATCATATTTAGATGCATATGTTACTCATGGTTGGAGGTATCTTTTTTGGGGAAGACCCCCAGTTTCTTCAATACTACTAGAATCATTCATAAGGGAGACCCTCGTTTTCAAAGCTTATTCATCCTAGACCAGGATAATCTTACCTGACTCATTAACTGTGGTATATGTCAAGGTGGAATCCTCCCTTAAAGGAGGAAGAAAAACATCTATTCAATATCCAACGTTATTTCCATAGATGACACAATGATCTTCATTAATGGTGGGGAGAGATTTTTTTAGATTATCAATAATGTTCTGAAGGATTATTATTTTTGGAGCGAACAAGTTGTTAGAAACTCAAAGAGTAGAATCTTCATATCCCATAAGAGCTCTTCTGGGCAAGAATCCTCTCTATGTAGCCGCCTGAACATGCAATGGGTCTCCTTCCTGATGGAGTACTTGGGAACACAAATCTTTTCAGGAAGGCTTAAAATACACAAATTTGATCACATTATTAGTAGGATCGTGAGAAATTTTATGAAATGGATAAACCATTTTCTCTCTTTTAGGGGCCATGTTTCCTTGGTGAACAACATTATCTCTGTAATCTCCATTCATGTTCTAGACTCCACTAATGTTCTAAAGGGGGTGATCAACTCTATTGACAATGTTTTATGTATCTTTTTGGGGATGCTAACACTAAAGTGAAGAGGCAATAGGAATCATTGAGAAGGCTAGTGAGACCCATTCGCGATGGTGGGATTAGTGTTAGGAGTCTTCAGAGTACTGTACATGGAATGCATGCCAGGATTGGATGGGAAATAATTGATGAGTCCACTCTCTAGGGTCAGATGATGTTGAATATCTGTGGAAGCATTGGGATAGATGGTTGCGGGTATACTTCTCCCATCTGGTCAAAACTCTATCCTCTGGTCTTGACACTTCAAGAGAGATAAAGTTGGATTGTTGGCACTGGGGAAATTATTTTCGAGCATAACAACTGGGCATGTTCTATCCTTTCCTCCATAATTTTTCATTCTCCTATGATCATAGTGGAAGAGGCACGACATCATCCTACATTCACCAAGGATGTTTTGGACGAGGACTAAAATGCTTCGCTTGATTTGATCGAGTTCATTACGGAACCAGACCGATGTTTGTTTATACCTTCGTCTTTTGGTATTTTTTTTCAAGAGATTTTCGTAGGATGATCTCCTTACAAGACCCCCAAGACTGGTGGAATGAAAAGGTATGGATCCACAATATCCATTTTATGTTCAATTTCTTCATTTGGCACATTCGGAACCGAGTTCTTTCTACAGATGATATCATCGGGAAACCGAGGATCATTGTAGCCTCTGGGTGTCACTCTTACAGAAACATGCGGGAAGAGAACTCCAAAAACATTTTCATCAAAGGAAAATGGGCTTATATAATATGGTCATTCCTTGGAGGCAGCTCAGGTTTCTCCTCTCATGAGCAGCATAACATACCATTTTGGGAGAGGTGGTTCCACGACACGCTGGGAGTAGAGAAGGATCGTCTATACCAAGATGCATTTTTCAATGATGGGTGCTGGTGCCTATGGAAATCTATAAATCCGGAAAGGTTCGAAGCCACAACTCCAACGACAATTTCCATTATTGCAACGTCAGGAATTCTGCAACCTGATATTGGTTGCTCACATTACATAGTGGTAGGAGGAACCTGATTTTAGTTTTTTTGGTGCAGTACATCCTTGGAACACCCTCCCTTGGTCAGATTGCAGGGTAAATGGGTGGGTTGGTGTCCTCCTATCATCAGCTAATAATTGAACATGGATGGGTCCTGCTCTATTTGTGTGGTAAAGGGAGGTGGTGTGGTTAGAGGAAATTAGGGAAATGCGATGATAAACTTCACTTCATCCAATGATTACGGTACTCCCCTCTTGGCCGAGGACAAATTAGTGCTCACAAGGCTCTCTCTGCATCCAGGAGAATCTAGCTATATCTCAAGTGGAGACTGACTCCTTGATCCTTCATGATTCCTTGCTCAGTAAATGCTATATACCTTGGGTTATATCCTATGCGGTTAGGAAATGTCGATCTCTCCTTCACAAAAACATCTAGGTGACTCACACATGGCGTGAGGGGAATAAGGTTGCTGATTAAACAACTTAATTAGCCGACCAATACTCCATTAACACTTGTCTTATCTCTATTAACTATTGGAAACCAGAAGGTGTCAACTTGATCAGAGGGGATTCCCTTGGTCTACACTATTTTATACCTCCATAATCCTAGGGGTGTGTTGTTTTCCGCTTTCATTGAATAAAACTTTTACTGGGATGGATAAAAGACATCTTCATATATACTCCATGACCTCCATCATATTTTCCCACAAATAGTTTTCTATAATATCTATATACATCTTTGTTCTTCCTTGGTGGATAAATAAACTTGAACTATGTGAATTATACAACAACACCTTATTTAACTCGATATTTGATTGTAAACATAGTATTGACCCAAACCTCACAACAGCTTCTTTATTAACATTTAACTTCAAGGATTTACCATTTCTCGTAGTTTTTATTTTATTTTTAATTCCCACATAATCTGTTCTATAATTCATTAACCTCTCTAGAAGGGTCATTTTATAAATCATTTGTGAAGGGATTAAAAATGTTTGTTCCTTTATGATTCCCAAGTCCATAATTTCTTAGTCTAATAATATATGATCCCTCTTTATTCTCAAAAATGATAGAATTTTTGGACCCCTTCTACATAGAGTGGAAACCACTTTACTCGATTTCATAGAATGATAGTGAATTGAGTAGTCATATTCCTTGATCCTCTCTAACCATCTTCTTATGATAATATTCATCTCTTTTTGTGTGAAAATATACGTGAGGATTTTGTGGCCCGTATATATTTTAATCTTATCCCCAAAGAGATAATTCTACTGTATTTTCCAAATGAAGATCGCTACAACCACCAGCAAATCATGTTTTGTGATGTTCAATTCCTGAAAATTCAACTCACATGAATCATTGGATATAAATGTGTCCTTCTTCTTTAACAAATAGGCCAATCCCTTCTTCAAAGAATCTATGAATACCACGAATGTCTCAACACTTGTGGGTAGTGTGTGAATAGTTACAATGATAAGACTCCTTTTTAGTTACTTGATTCCCTCTTCAAATTGATAAATCCATGAAAAAATGGCTTCAGTATATTATATGTTATTTATAAGGTTTGAAAATAAAAATAAATTTATCAAAAATCAATGATAGTACCCAACTATTCCAAGTAAAATATTGATATTTATCATAGATGTTGGTCTCTTTCATCCTTCAATTGGTTCTATTTCTGAAGGGTCAATATATAAACCATTTCTTTTGATGATGTGCCCACAGAAAAGGACATCATTCAACTAGAAATCACATTTTATGTACTTTTAATAATGATTATCCTTTTTCAAGTCCTTTATAAGAGTGATTAGATGCTCCTTTTTCTCCACCTTAGTTTTGTATATTATTAGAATATCATATATAAATACAACAAAAAAAATTTTCAAGGTAATCTCCAATTACTATATTAATAAATATCTTGAATCTTCTTGGAGAATCAATGAGTCTGAATGGAATTACAGTGAAATTATAGTATCTATTCCTTTTATTAAATGTATTCTTAGGGATATCCTTATTATTCAACCAAACATGGTAATATCCCAACCACAGATCCACCTTAGAAAATTATTTTTCACCATGTAGTTGATTGAAGAAATCATCCATCCATGGAAATGGAGAATTTAATTTATATTGGTCATGATGATATCATGATAATCAATTAAAAGGCATATTGGCCAATCATTCTTCTTTATGTGGAGGAATGTTTCACCCTATGGTGAAGCACTTGGGAATATGAACCCTTTATCCAGATTACCAAAATTTTGTTTCTTAAGCTCCTCATGTTCCACAACAAGCACTATATATTGAGTATAGGATAATGGTAACTCCCCATTTATTTGAAAAATTGAAAATTAGAACTATTATCTAGGAGGAATACTAGGCATTAAATCAATAAATACATTAACATATTCCCTCACAATATCCAATTTTTCAAGGATTGTCCATTCCTTAGAAATAATATCCATGTTTCAGATTTTGGTTTTAATGAATACTCATCCTCCTCCTTTAACTTTTATAGAATTTGGGGTCGATTCATAATTGAGTTCTCATCAACATAAGTTTAGTTGTAGCTTGAGTGGCAGAAACATACTCTTCGTTATTTGTACTAAGAGTTACTGAATTTTATTTCATTTTATTCCAAATTAAACAATTATTTCCCAGAAATAAAACTCCTATAGATGTGGATATTCTATCATCAACATTTCATACCTAATCCATATCTGAATACCCAGACATGTAATTAATTTTTTCCTGACCATATCTAATTCTGAAATCAGATGTTCTTTTGTTATATATGTGAATTATTTTTCTAGAAATTAATTGTGATTCTTTTGGATGACTCTAAAATCTTGAACATAAAGTAACACCATAATGAATGTTGGGTCTTAAGTAATGAAAATATAAAAAAATTCTAATTGACATGAAATATTATTTCTGATCAAATTCTATTCCATCTCCATGTTTTCTCAACACTATTCCCATTGAAATCAGAGTGGGAACATGTTGTGAGTTTTCCATGACGAACCTCTTAATAGGTTACTATGAATACTTCCATGAGAATGAAAAATGTGATTATAATTTTTTAAAATTTATTACCCAATAATGTATTTCATTTCCCCCACCATGGAAATTTAAAAAAACTTTTTCATTTCTTCAACACATATTTCACAACTTATTTTATCATTGTCAGCAAAGATAATATATTAAAAAACAATTACGATGAGAGAATAATGTTTAATTTCCATAAAATAAATATTTCTATCAACTCTTCCTTTAATTAAACTCATATTCCTTTTAAAAATATAAATTTTTTAATTCCATTCGCTTAGAGATTTTATTATCCTATACAATTCATTCTTCAATCTATACAAATGTCATTCATCTTTCCCAAAAACAATTCACAAGGTAGTTCAATGTAAACTTACTCATCAAGATCACCATTCAAGAATGTGGATTTAACATCTTTTTCAAATATTTTATAAATTAATTGTGTATAAATATAGAAAAGAAATCATTGTTTCTAATCTTTCCACCAGATCAATGGTTTCATCAAAATCAATACCTTCAATTTTTGAATACCCGTTACAAAGTAATATTGATCTGTTTCTTATTAAATAAAATTATTCATTCATATTGATTTAGAAAACCAATTTTTTAACAATAATATTTTTCATTTCTATCATGGGTATGAGTTACCTTGTTTCATTATTTTCAATTTGATCGAAATCTTAATTCATGGAATGAACCCATTCCAGATACTAAAAGTATTATTTCATTTTATTCAGCTTCAAATTTGAATACAACGATGTTTGTTTAATAGAAATTTCTTCTTCTTTTATGAATATTATAATGTTGATCCCCAATTATATTTTGAGATTCGTATTGATTCCCATTCCTTGGATTATGTTTCTGGGTATCATCCTCATCAATGAAAAAAGTTGAGTTAGATTATTCATCTTCAGTAGGATTACAATTGTTTGTTTCATTATTAAAATTGTTTTACTTATCCCTCCCAACATCCTTATACTCTTGACTATTTTTTCCTTGTTCATACATTTCAATAACATTTAAATCAATAGAATACTCATTTCTTCATGACCAATGTTTTATACATCTATATCATATTCATTCTTGTGATTTTCCAAAAAATATTAAATATCCACCTACCAAATCAAAATTTCAAAAGTTTACACAATTCATTATTATAATTCCTGGACACCTGAAAACTCTTATGTGTTTTAAAAAATTAGTTTTTTGAAAAAATGTTATTTGGAGTCATATCTAATATAGACCCATAGAAACATTAAGTTTGAATATGAATAGTAGTACTCATGGATTGCCTCTAATAGTAATGAGAAAGACCATATTAATGTAACATAGTTCTTCTCACATTCACCAAGATTCTATTATTTCTTTTAGAAAATCCATTTTTAATGTATTTTATGTGAATATGTACTCAAGTTGCATTCCACGCTTCTCAAGATATAAATCATATTCCTCATTTTTGTATTCACGAACATTATCTATTCTAAACTTCTTCACTAAATACTCACATTCCTTCTTAGCTTTATTTATGAAACTTTTAAACATTTTCAAGAAATTAGACCTTTGATTCATCTCTAGAACAAAATTATTATGAGTAAAATAACTAATTAAAGTGATGAAATACTTATCTCCATTCGTTTATAGTTTACTCATCGGCCCAAAAATATCTAAATAAATCATCTCCAGGGGTTGTTTTGAATAAATTTATTCTTACATATGTACTGAATTTGGAATACTTCCTTTATAGAAAATAGCGAAACACCAATCTCTTCATCATATAATATCAAGAATGTCTCAAAAAATATTTATTTTAGATTACTTTCTAATGTTTCATTGACTGATGTTTCCTAGCATATTATTCCACAATTGATTCTCTTCCACCATACTCATGTAACGAGATATTTGTATTTCACCGACCTGAATCAAGTTTCCTTTTTTATGCTTTCTTCATATAACTATATATTCGTCCTTCTCACTCTTCAATAAAAATACATCATTCATAAAATTATATAGGTTACCTTGATTACACAATTTTGAAACACTCAATAGGATATGTTTCATCCCAAAATCGTAGAAATATTTCTTGGATTCCAACACTTAATTCCAAATGATAGTTGATCTAACACCATTGATTCTTCTTGAATCATCATTTTCGAATGTCATAGTTCTTTATTTGAATTATTTTACATTATTCAACAACATTAGATGTCCTATCATATGAGAATAACACCCACTTTCAATAATCCAAGGTTATTCTCTTTTTATAGCTTTTAAGCATTTTCAGCATCATGATATTTTTCTTCATCTTTTTCATTCATCACCTTTAGCTTTTGAGAAATGTTAAGAATATTTTATTCTGGAAGTAACAAAACAAGACATGGTAAGATTGAATATTTTAGGTGAATATTGTGGTGTGTCTATGAGGACGGTACCAGATTTTTGTTCATAAGTGAGAAGGGAACCTTTGCAGCACATGATGGACTTTCTCCGAGAAAGGTGCAGCCGATCACTCAACATTTGGCTAGACTCACCCTCAGTATGGTGGAAAAGGGAAGTTTGATATTTCCTAGAGTGGTGGAAGAGTATGATGATTTCTTTCTAGATGATTGCCCAGGACAACCTCATCATAGATTGGTAGATTTCTGCATTGAGTTGTATCCAAGGAAGGAACTGATATCTACACCGGCATATTGGATGACTCCTATGGAGCTTCGTGACTTGAGGGTAAAGCTGGAAGACTTCCAGAGGAAGGGGTTTGTATGGCCCAAAATTTCTCCATGGCCAACTTTGGTGTTTTTTCCAAGAAGGATGATGAGATCTTGAGGCTATGAGTCGAATTTCGGTGCTTGAACTAGGTGAACATGAAAAAAGGTATTCACTGCTAAGGATTGATGTCCTCTTCGATCAGATTAAGGAGTGAGGTGGTTCTCTATTCGAGACCTTAGATCAAGTTATCATCAGCTTTGGGTATGAGATGAAGATGTACCGAAGACAACCATTAGATGCTAGTACAAACACTATGAGTTCATGGTGATGCCCTCCGGTGTGAAAAATTCCCCAGTCGTGTTCATGGGAGTCATGAATAGGATCTTCCATCCTTACCTCGATCTTTTTGTTGTAGTCTTCAATGATGACATTTTGGTGTACTCATCAACTAGGGAGGATCACACTACACGGATGTGGATAGTACTAGATGCTCTCTAAGAGAAATAAGATTATGGTACGCTCTCAAAAGTGATTGTTCTGGATTCAGGACATCCACTTTCTGGGACACATCATCTAGGAGACTGGAGTTGCAGTGGATGTGGTGAAGATAGAGATAATGCTGGCTAGGGAGCCTCCCCGGAGCATGATTGAGGTGCAAAGTTTCTTAGGGCTTGATAGGTACTACCATATATTCTTACTCAACTTTCATAGTGTAGTAGAACCATTATCATATTTGATAAAGAAGGTACAATCCCTCGTATGGATGGAGAGATGTCAACAATGTTTCCAGGAGTTTATTCATAGATAGACTAATAACCCCATCTTGAGAACACCAGAGGAGGGTGTTGGGTATGTTGTTTACTGCGACATGTCAAGGAACAGACTAGGTTGTGCCCAGATGAAGTAGTGAGGAGTGATCGGTTATGGATCACAATAGTAGACGAAACATGAGAAGAACTATTCAACCCATGACCTAGAGGTATAAGCAATGGTCTTTGCCTTGAAGATGTGGAAACAATACCTTATGGGTGAGGAGTTTACAATTTAATCTCACCACAAGAGTTTTAGGTATATGTTCTCCCAAAACGACCTGAACTTGGGAAATGTTCAATGGATAAAGTTCTTCCAGGACTATGTCTTTGAGATAATTTATACTCCTATAAAGGGGAACGTGGTGGCAGACACACTCAGCAGGTGGTTTGGTTTGCAGCTGTTGAGTGAGGCAACAAAATAGCTAGCTATGATGACGATATACTTCATGGACTATGATAGAGAATCTTACTTTCAGTTGAAGAATGTTACTCCCCCACTCTTACAGTGAGTTTGGGATGCATAACTAGAGGATGTTGACTATGAGGCACGACGTGTTTAATTATCCTCAGGATGGGCTCTTAATGGATTTTTGATTGGTGGGGATTCATAGTACCGGTGACACTGTGGGAGGAGGTGTTGAGGGAGTTCCATAAATCCTGTTTGGCTAAAATCATAGATTGGAGAAGATGTACTTGGACCTTTGACGTAAGTACCGGTGTCCAAGGATGATAAAAGCGTTGACCAAGTTCATTTCACGATGCCTCACTTTTCAGCAAGTGAATTCCGAGCATCATGTTCCAACTGGATTGGCCAAACCAATTGAGGTAATAGAGTGTAAGTGGGATGGTATCTCCATGGAATTTGTGATGGGGTTACGACATACATCTAGGATCCATGTTTTCCATATGGGTGATCATTGACCGACTCACCATGTTGGCTCACATTCTACCCATTTCAGAGTAGAGACTGGTAGAGGGCATGGGATGCCTCTATGTTTAGGTGATGATGTGGCACCACATGGTGCCTTCATTTATTGTTTCAAATTTTGATTATCTCTTTACATCTAGAATGTGGAGGGTATTATAAGAGGCATTTGGCCCTCAGCTGCGTTTGAGAACAACTTTGCATCCCCATACACATGGTCAGATAGAACAGACCATACGAACCCTAGAGGAAATGCTTTGTGCTTGCGTCCTGGAATTTGGTCATAGTTGGGATAATCACCTGCCACCGGTGAATTTTTCATACAACAAAAACTATCACTCCACTATTGGAATGACACCATTTTAGGCCTTGTACGGTTGTCCTTACAGATCACCCCTATGCTGGAAAGACGCAGGGGAGTTGGCACTTACGGGTCTAGTGTTGGAATGGGCTACCACCGAGACGGTATAGATCATCCAAGTGCTGATGATAACTATACAGAGGAGGAAGATGTCTTATGCAGACTGGAGATGAAGACACTTTTAGTTTCATTAGGGTGATCATGTATTTCTTCAGGTCTCACCTTGATGAGGATTACAGAGATTTTCCCAGGTTAGGAAGCTATATCGGAGGATCATCATAGCTTTTAGATCATGTGAAGAGTTGGCGAGGTGGTGTACCACCTAGATGTTCCCCCACATATTCACAGAGTTCAAGATGTTTTCCACGTGTTGTAGTTGAGGAGGCACGTGCTTGATCCATCGCACATCATCGACTAGGGAGAGTGGAACATTGACAATGGGGCGACGTTTGCAAAGTTCCCGGTGGAGATAGAGTACCGACAGGAGATGGCCCTATGTGGGCGGTCGATTCATCTGGTGTTCATTTGGTTGTAGCATGTGAATCTCTAGGAGATAACATGGGAGCTGGAGGCTCTGATTCATTCTCATTATCCCCACTTATTTGGTTAGCATTTATTTTAGATTTTGGGGATGTAATGCTCTAAGGTGGGGAGAATTTAATGTCTTAGAAATTTAGTGTATTTTTTAAATTTATATTGAATTATTCTGAGAAAACATGCTCTGAAGAAACATGATTCTGAGGCCCAGAGAGCACCGAATGGAATTTTGAACTTTTTAAGGTATGTTCAGTAAATGCGCGAGCATGAATTTATATCTTTTGAACTGGTGCTCATAACGAAAATCTGAGGGCACCATTGAACTCAGATCACCATGATTCACTTAGAAATGATTTAACATTAGCCCGAAAGGGCCTATCAGAAATGTTATTTTTCTGAGAGTACGAGAAAAATAATAAAATAATTTTAAATAATTATTTTATTTATTTTCTCACCATTAATTGACATACGAAAAATATATAGTGTAGTGACGAGGCAGTGACAAGAACATTAATGGAGGGTCAATAATGGATCATTTGAGACCGCGACGCTGTTATCATAATGACTCATTAAATGTGTCACAATAAAATTGTGCCGTTTAATGAGCTTCATTAATGGATGCAACATCGCTACATTTATTATTTATTTTAATAATCCAATGTGTTGGAGTTTGGGGAAATAAAAATGTGGGGAAATCACTGAAGAACCGCCAACGTAATCTCTCTCTAATTAGGAAAGAAGAACGACACAACGATATATCATCACTGACATTGATGTGCCATGATGAAGGGAGCTGGATGTTGTGTCAACATCCTAAAACCTCGAGGATGAATGCTCATGCATCAAACGTCAATGAGGTAGGGGTTTATGAATTCTATGTATGTGATGATTACTTTGATGTTTTTGAGAATTAACAACAAATGAGGATCATCTAACAAATGGGTTGATCTGTGAATTGATGATTCTTTAAGGTGGATATTGTGACGGGGTTTGAATAGGGGTTTTACTCTTCCTGTGTGGATTAATACTTTCCCACATTCTTAAAATATAATTCGGAGGGTGTAGGATGACACAAAAAATGCTCGAACCCTCTTCCATGATTTTTTATTGTGCTTTCTTCAGGGATTTTTTCTAAAGATGGTGAAAAAGAAATTTTGAGGCTGTAATAGTGTAGGTGATAGCCTAGCAATTCCTTAGACACACGCGGTTCCAGAAACAGACCACCAGTGCGACTCCGGTGGCCCGTCGAAGGTACTACTGGTGCATCAACAATGGTGGTGGTGGTCGCAGGTGGAGGATGTTGTTGCACCCTTTGGGGTGCTATAATGACAAGAACCTGTCACTGGATGGTCGTTGCAGTGAGGGGGCACTATTCCCATCGGCACTGCATGGAGTATCGGCATGCTCTGGCGCGTTGGAGGAATGTAGTATGGGTCCGAGTGTGTGAGAAACAGTTGTCCAGACAGGATGGCTATGTGGTGCCACCGAGTTCTATTGACCAAAGTGAATAGAATTCCCCATGTAGACTATAGGGAATGTCGGAGGCTTAATGCGGTTGTCTATAGCATCACGACCGGGCGAACCGGTCCGCCTTTGGTGGGCCCAGTTGGACTCTCCATCTGGCCGGACCAGTCCTACTGAGCCAGAACCACAAGACCACTGGAACGGCTGGGCTGGACTCATGATAGACCAATGATGGACCCCCAGACTGGGTCGGATCGGGTTGGTTCTTCCCGGTCGGACCGAACCCACACCCAGCCGGCCCCGTTTCTCTAAAATTCATGTATCTCTCAGACTGGGCATCTGATTGACTCGTTGTCAGTGGCGTTGGGACCCTTGCAATGGGGCTTCCACTTTTAAATAATAAACATGAGTTTTTTCATAATTTTGAGTATGGTGGGTTGCATCAGACTCAATTCCAACCGAGGCCTTTTTACTAAATAGCCGATAACATACAGATCGGACGTCCAATCGACGTTTCGTCTGTTGCGTTGAGACCATTACGATGATACATTACTTTGGGGTTACTATATGTTGGAATTTGTAGAGGATTAGGTATGTATTATGGCTTGAGGAACAGATCCTCTAGAAATCAAGCATGCTAAGTGCAGGAATCCAGTGGATGACTGTGACATGAAGAAAGAATATCGATCTTGCATGGGTCAGCACCGAGCAATCCTGAGTGGGTCATCACATAGAAATCTTGTACGGGTCCGCACCTAGCTATCCTATATTGGTTAGAACCTAGATATCCTATGTGGGTTAGTACACAGTGATCCCCTATGGGTCATAACCTAGAAACCATGTTCAGGTCAGTAGGAGAGCCTCTCAATAGAATAAGATTATCTAACTTTACAAATAATAAACTTTATTTTTGTACTTAAGTTATATTGGGTGTGAACTGCATCTTTTACTTTGTGATATGTGCTTGATTTATTGCTTGGTGATATTACCTCGGTGGTATTTCCTTTATAGTGTTCTTCTTCTTTGATCATTGAGAGACCTTCGGTGGTCTGGAGGTACTTACTGAGTATTTTTATAATAACCCCTGCACAAGGTTCGTCCACACCTATTATATCTTGTGAAGATGACAAAGATCTGTGACTTGGACTTTGTGGAGCCAGTACTAAGTGGTACTCATAGGTGGATCGATAGAGGTGGTGTGATGTAGTGACATCCAATAGAATGTTGTACCTATCCATTAGGTAGGTTCCTTGGAAGACGGCCCCTGGATCTTATTTTTCATTTGTTTTACTTTCCTTTTAGTTTGTCTTGTATTCAGGCCCTTTACTTTCAGTTTACACAATTTATTCTCTATACTATAACTTTGTGGTGGGTTATACTACATTCATTTGTGGTTTTCATTGTGCGGTTTTCCCAATATGTGTGTGTATATGATTAAAGGAAATGACTTCCCTTTCTGGGGATGTGCCTTTCAGGTACTAGTCACAAGCCCATGGCCTATGGAAGACGGGCTTGGGGTAGTAATGACATAGGACTAGGGGGACGGGTCGTGAAACAACATTTTTTTATATTCATATATAATTCCCCCTTCTCATTTCATAATTAACTAGAGTTCTCTGAAAATCATCTAGAGATACAGTTTCAGGATCTCTGTCTTCTAGATAAGAAACCCTTTTATCAAAATTATTAAGAAGGATTCTCAAAATCATTTTTACAACTATAGAATCATATAAATTTTCTCCAAGACATTTGATAGTGCTGAAAATGTCATTTACCATGGTAAAGAAGCCCCACCACAGAATCATATTCAACCTTCACCTAATCTTCATACTTCCATCTATATTTTTTTATTTTTTTCATCTATACATTTTTATTTCTATCATATAAATTTTTCTATTTGTCTTGTATAAAATTGGATACGGAAACACCTTTCACCCATAGGAATTATCTTTCCTACCGTGATGATAATAATGAATTCATGACCCTTCGATCATTCTGAATATTTTTCTTATCAAAAGATGCAAGAGGGACATTATAATCAAAAGAATGAATCCCATTTTTACATCTTCTAGAACATCAAGTCTAATATACATATGGTAATGGAAAAATCTATATTTTTGGATGTGATTATTCTTACCATAGAATGTAGAAAAAACATTAATACTCACACAATTAAAATTCTTCATAAACAATGAATAAATGAAGGTACCTAACCAATGATACCACTTGAATGTGACCAGTCTAGATGATTGTATTACTATAAGGGGGAGGGGTTAATAAGTGATACCTTTCTCTTTTATGAATCCTTGAAATTGAATCAACAATATAATCTGAATAAATAATTCATTCTATTTGGAATACAATTCAATCAATAAACCACAAGAACATAAGTATTTAAAGGCAAATTATTCAATATAAATAGCTACATTTGTGGTTTTGTTTGGAGATAATCCAATACCACACAATGAACTAGAAAAAAATAATTTGTGTGGAATAAAATGATTAGGATATAACCATTTACATGTAAATAAATTTAAGACAATCTAGTAGTGTGTGTGAACCATCTTATTAAAAATAGGGTAAGGCAATTTTTAAGAAACAACACATGTTACCTGAACTTCTTATCAACATCCATAAAAGTACTAATTTAAAAAAAATCATTTTTTTACCCATAAACTAGTACGAACATCATGGAATTTGATACAAAATTCAATTTGATTTCCAAATACAATTTTCCCAATATGATCTTCCATATTTGATTTATCAACACAATAGATATAGAACAGTCTGAATATGATTGTGAAAATTCATAACTCTTTCCTTAGTATGTAAATTAAAATACAAAAAACCTATTCATATTATCCTTCTTAATACGATGAGTATCCAAATACGATGACAAGTAGAATATGATAGTCAGTAGAATATGATGAGTGCTGAATATAATGATTAGCTAAATAACATTGTGGTCTTTTCTCTTCTCCTTTAACTTAACTCCATCTAAACTTCATCAACACATCATAATATATTATTTAATTTCTCTCCCTTAAAATTTTAATCTTCCCTCTCTACTCTCAGGAATAGTACATGCAATAGATAAAATAAATTGTAATTTTCTTCTTTTATAGGTGACCAAGGAGAGGTTTTAGAGGGAATCCCCAAAACATTCCCGCTAAAAAATTCAACAAAATCTCGATTTACCTTGAATTTTTGTGAATTTATAACTTCATCTACTCCTCTCAAGTCATTTGGTGTCTTCTTTATTCATCTCTAATATTCTCCAAAACATCATATACTCATCAAACATTATTTTTCAAATGCTATCTCATTTTTCAATTCCACATTCTGATTGATAAATATGATGCTCGCCTCATATAAACATCCTACTATCTCATTCATTTCTTCTAATATCAGATTCCAATTCTGATTATAATTTTTTCCGAACAATGTAGAGAAATTAAAAATCAATTGATTCCTTTTATTCTCCTATGTTGACCCGCTTGAATGAGAAACAATGTAATTCAACCCATTCAAAATGGATGACAACATTATTGATTGATCTTAAAATTTATTCTCAATATGATACCATTGGTTTATCTCAAAAAAAATTATTCATCAAGTGACTACATTGTAATACTGAACATGATGGACCTATTTCAGCATATTGGGAATCAGAATATTCCTTTAATCACAAGCTTTTTCTTGTTTCATGACTTCATTCGTGACTTTGAATAAATTTGAGAACATATTCTGCATTGTCAGTCATTCATTGGATTTTTTAAAATATCCAAAAACTCATCTTTCTTCCCAAATCATCCTGAAAATGATTTTCAAGAAATCAATTTGCCTAAATATGATTGTCCTCACTATGTTCAGGATGAATATGATCTCCAGCACCCTTTATCTATTCCATTCAGATTCGATCAATCTAAATATGATTGGAGGAATCTATTTTTCTCCCACTTTATATCATCAAGCATCCATCACAAGTCTTCAAATTAATTTTGATTTATGAAAATTACAATATCAGCAATGCATCATCACAATTTCTTATCATAGATGTGTAGATTCCAATTTTATCATTAAGATCTCTTCTTTCATAAATAATTTAGAGTGATTCTGATGAAAATTTACATCTAGAAAGATAAATTCTCAATATGATCAAATTTTATTCTATATTTATTCTCCGGATTACAATGGACCTTCTCAAGAATTGTTAGTATGATTCTCCAAATGCGATGGTCTTCCTAATTCAAATACAAAGTGAGGTTATTTTCTTTTCTTTTCAAACATTATTTCTTCTTTCTGATTCTATTTTGACAAAAAAAGACAACATCTGAAAACAATCAACTTATTCATCATATTTATCCCAACAATACATTTGTTACTTTCCTAACCCAGGATAATCTTAAAGGAAAAAAAGATAACCCACCTCATGCTAAATATGTTGTACCTACCGAATAGTGTGAGGTTTCTTCCAAATCTATTGATTCACCAAACTGTTTTTTATTATCTTAACCCACTCAAATTTCTCCTATTTGAGACTAGGTTCAATTAGAAAAAACTCACCTTCCATTAATTAAAAATGTTGTGATCATAAAAATATTATATACAATCCCCTAAAATGTAACATGTGGGATGATTCTAAGAAGTAATTAATATACAAAAACTCTAAGAGTTCCATATTCTTCTCTCGTGAACCTCTGAAATCCAACATATGGTAATTTTATATATCCTATAAAATCATATTCATTCAATCTTATTGGACATTAGAATAACTATAATATGGTTTACTCTGAAGAAACAATAATCCCATTAGACATATTGTAAAGACCCGTAAAATTCAGGGGAATTTTTTCTTCTTAATTTTCTTTGGAATTTTACAAGAGCGCGGTTTCTGACGGCACCTGATTCCGAGGCCCGGTGTGCCCGGAATCAATTTCCGAAGTTTGGCTCGGGTACGTTCAGTGAACGAACGAGCGGGATTTTCTAACTTTTGATCCGGTGCTCGGAATTGAAATCTGAGGGCACCGATGAACTCGCAGCGCCGATATTCTCTTAAATAGGCCTTTTCGGAAGTTGCGTTTGTTGCGGGATGAGAGTTAGTTTTTGGGAGATTAGAATAAGTTAAATAAAAATTGTGTATTACATATTTTTATTTAAACTTATTAGTTAAATTCTCTCAAAGGAAGTTAGGGGTGGGACCCACCCCCACTTAACCTCTCTTGAGATGATTAAGTGTGGTGGGGCCCACACGAACCATAAACCTTTCATCTTCTCCCAACTTCCTTAACCCCTCATTAAATGACATGAGTTATTTAATTTTGGATTTAATCTTTTTGAATTTCAAACCTTTGAAATTCTTGTGTTAAGTTTTTGATTAAATTAAGCTCTTCTCTCTTTTTGTTGGGTTAGAACTCTTAGCCAACTTGAGAGCTTTTGAGAGCTTCTTCTTCTTCTTCAAGCTCCGACGAAGAACGCTCAAGCTCCGACGAAGAACGCCGCCTCTCTTCTTCGTCTTCCGTGTCAACGAGAGGGAACGCCGCTTCCTCCTCGGACCTTCTTCGTCGGCATACGACGATTCGGCAACGACGTATCTCTTCGGGCGTATCTCTTCGTCAACGGATTTGACAAACGATGACAGCGACGCCCGACCTCCGCGACGTTGTCTTCCGCGGGACATTGTCAAATCTTTGAACCTATACCCGAGGTAGGGGTTGTTGATTTATTGTTTAATTATTTCATTCTTGATCGTGGATCTAGCATGTCTAACGTGAGGCATTTGAATATTTTAAGTTGTGTTATTATTTAACGTTAGGGGGGCCAGACCCCATGAACACGGCCGAACCCCCTCCATCGTTCATGTTGTTTTATCTTGCGGGTGGAAGCAAGGTGGCGTGGTGCCGTCACACCACGCGGATAATTGTATGTTTATCTTGCGCGACGTCGTCGCGCGCGCGCCATGGAAGAATCTTCAAGAACGCGACGCCGCCGCGCCGCATCAAGGGAAATCGAAGGCGCGGCAGAGGGGCGCGGTGTCGTCGCACCGCGCCGGACGACGAACACTGCGGCCGGTTCTGGGCCGCGGCGGAAAGAGAAGGCCGGCGGCCGGGCCGCCGGCGTCGGAAGCCGAAGAGGGGACCGGATTTTCCGGTCCCGTTGGAGAAAATCGGCCGGCCAGCTTGTAACGACCCAAAATTTTTAAATAAATATTGTTTCCCAATTTTATGTGTTATTGTAATACTCAACAAAAATGTTTTATTTGATAAACATGATTATAATTAAAATGAGATCAGTGGGTTTTGACTATTATATAACCATCGGTCAATATGACCGCTGTGAACAAAATGTTTTGATTTTTGTCTCTAAATATAAGTAATCTTGGTTAATTATTATAGAAAGAAGATTCGATGGCCTCACCTAGTAGTCTTGGACCGATCGAAGCCCATCTAACAGAGCTTGGGAAGGAGGTAGCACCACTGGGCTTTGCTCTGGATCAAATCCAAGCCGAACTTCATCATGTGAAGCTGGAACGGAATCGCCTTCGTGAGAAGTTCAAACTGATAGAAATTACTACTCGGGCAATGTTTACTGAGCCGCCCCAAGCTTCTATCACCCTAGCACACCTTACTCTTAGGTCCTATGCTGGTATTATAAGGGGTTATGTAACGAGACCGTAACTACCTTGTGTAATCCTTGTTTTAAATAAAAATTGGGATTTCTTCTTATGATGAAGTTTATGAATTTTGAAATGACCGGATAAATATATTATGCATATTTTTGATGAATTTTAGAAAAATGATATTTTAAATATGTTTATGTAAACCCTATATAATTAAAAATGTGTAATGATTTTCAAAAAATGGTCTTCTGCAATTATGTTCAGTACTAAATTTAGAGTCTAATAAGATCAACTTGATTTTTGATGAATAGTAAATTATGAATAGTGATTTTATGATTAGGATTAGTAATATGACCAAATGGATTAGTAATATCACTTAAAGAAAGTTTTAAAATAATCTAGGCACCTTGATTAAGTAATGTGATTCAATAAAATAGTTAAATAACGGTTTCATTAATTATTATTCAAGTATTATTTTTTTCGGGTGAATAGTGGTTTTTAATTAAAAATTTAATTAAAAATAATTAGAAAATTATTTTTATAAAAATGACTTTATTTTTGAACTCAGAGCATCGATATTATGTTATGGTAATTTTTGGGGTTTTTTCTGAAAAAAATGAATTTTCGATGAATAGTGTTTTTATTTAAAAATTAAATTAAAAATATTTAGAAAATTATTTTTATAAAATGGATTTCATTTTTGAAATCAGAGCATTGATATTTGGTTAATGTGAAATTTTGGGATTTTTCTGAGAAAGTTGAATTTTTAGTGAATAGTAAAAATACAGTTTTAGGGTTTCGGTATGTTTAATGACATCATAACGGTGTCATGATGATGTCATGAGATCTTTTGAGGGTTGGCCGGCCAAGGGTGATGAATTATTGTTTTGGGGGCCCCATGTGGCCTAACTCCATGATAAATGAAAAGGGAGAGCACATGGGTTTGAGAAAAGCACATGTGAGGTGTCCCTTGGCCATTAATGCCTTGTCCCCTCACTTTCCCTATAAATACCAAGCCCTCCTCTCATCCATTCGACTCCCCACTCATTCACAACGAATTTCTGGTCTCCTTACCTACCAAGGAGTCCTCCCAAGGTGCCCCCAAGCCCTCAAGGTCCCAACCTTTGAGGTTTAAGAGTTACATTTAAAGGTAAGGGATCCGACCCCTCTCTTTCTTTTCAAGTGATCTCTTTTATGTCATTCCTTTTATGATCCATGTTCTTATTTTGGAGGATGTTCTTTTATACTCCTATTACTGCCATTTTTATGTTCATATGATGAAAGACCCCCTCTTACTCTCATCATTTCGTTTTAAGAATGTTTAATTGGCGCCGTTAGGCTGCCGGATTTTCAAGGGATTCATTCACCTTTCTCTTTTTCAAAGTTCTACTTTCATGTCAAGTCTTTCAAGTTCATTTTAATTATGTTGGGGTATGATATCTATATTGATCATACTGATCTTTTATGATCATATGATGAGAGACCCCATTTGATCTCTTCAATTCAGTATTTTGAAGTTTTAAGTGGCGCCGTTAGGCTGCCGAATTTTTAAGTGGTTCTTCACCCTTCTCGTTTTGAAGTTCTACTTTCATGTCAATTCTTTCAAATTACTTTCTATTATGTTGGGGTATGATCTCTATATATATCATACTGGACTCTTATGTTCATATGATGAGAGAACCCATTTGATCTCTTCAATTCAGTATTTTGAAGTTTTAAGTGGCGCCGTTAGGCTGCCGAATTTTTAAGTGGTTCTTCACCCTTCTCGTTTTGAAGTTCTACTTTCATGTCAATTCTTTCAAGTTCCTTTATATTATGTTGGGGTATGATCTCTATATCTATCATACTGGACTCTTATGTTCATATGATGAGAGACCCTATTTGACCTTGTCAATTCAATTTTGTTGAAGTTTAAGTGACGCCGTTAGGCTGCCGAATTTTCACAAGAGAAATCTTGTTTTTTTTTCTTCCTTTCATGTTCTTCATTTCATATGGTACATTTTCAAATTTCAGTACCATGTTCTTAAATCCCTTATATTTTGTCCCTCTACTGTTTTATGGGTCATTTATGAATGTTTGACCCATGTCCCCTCTCTTCTCAATGTTTTCTAAAACCTTGTAACATAGTCGTTATGCTGCAGAATTTTCGTCGCAAAGTGTCTCTCTCTCTTTTCTGAAAATTATTTTATGTTATAAAGTGAATACTCAAGGATCTTATTTATATAGGGGTATTCACATATATATCAAAATGTTCTATTTTAAATTCTGGGATTTACATACATGAAACCCTCTTTCCCTTTCCGTGGGTTTAAAGTGACGTAAAGATCACGTATTTAAAGCAGTTTTTAAAACGTTGTGATTATGAAATGAAACCCATTTATTTTATGCTATGTGGGTTATTTATGAAATGTTTGATGATGATATATGTGGCTCACATGATAATAAAGGCAAATTTAAGGGTGCGCCCTGATAGCGCTCCAATGCATTGGGTAATGATGTAACCACTAGAGATTACAATTTTCACGATACCTTGGTGAATAACCTTGGTAATTTTAAAATAAAACCTTGGGGATGGACCTTGGTGATATGTTCATGATTGTCTATGTTAAATGATGTAGCCACATCTTCAGGTTATGAAAATGTTTTATTTTTATTATGATATGCCTCATGATTTCATTTTCATGCATTAAAGTTCTTTTCATGACTTTATTGATGTATCTCAAGTTCATATGTAAAATGTTTCACTTGTTTCCCTTGCTGGGCCTTCTGCTCACCCTTCCTTTTGATGTATGTCCCCAGGTTATGAGATGCAGTAATGAGCCTAGGGTGAACTTGAAGAGAAGCCTTTCAAGTGTTTAAGAAGAATGTTTTTTTTGTTTCATGTTTTATGTTCCTTGTTTCCAAGACACTAAACCTTAAAGATCCTCAGTTCCGTGTAATGGAATGAAAAGTTATGTTATAAAAAGACGGGATGCTATATTTGGTATCAAAGGATGGTTTAGTTATTTGTGGAAATTAGGATATGAAAACTCTAGGAGGAACCCTATAGAAAAGTTTAATATAGGAAATCTTCCTGGTATTTTGGTGAGTATTGAGTAAGGGGTTGCCAAGAAAATACATCCCTGTCTGGATACGAGCAGGTAGAGGTGGCTCTGGCACAGATGTACATAGGGGTAAAACCCGAAAACACCGCTTTGAGCTAGACTCGAACGGGAACTGGTACACGACAACGGGCCTTGCTGCACTCTTGGTTACGACACTCCCGGGGGATATGCTTTGGTAAATTCATAAGCTTGGTATGATCCATTTTTAAAGGAACAAAGATAAAATAAAATAAAGGTTCACATAAGAATATATGATCATTCATAACCTAGATGGGAACCTAGGAGATCACAAGTTAGGGTATACCTTTCATATACAAGTTATCCTTATAGGCTTTCAGTTCCTTTTCATGATTATTAGTTAAGTACTTATGCCCCTAATTATGCTTTCTCTTCTTAGTTAATGGTGGGAAATGGAAGAACATGTTCCGACAACCAATGTGATAGGAAATGCGACGATTTTCGTATTAATATGACAGGGATGATTAGGGGATTAAAATATGATTATTATTTTGGAAGACGTTCATTATTTTGGGAACCATATTTGATCGAGGTAAATAGATTACTATGGTATTTTTATTGAGGAGTAAGGTTGACTTATATTTTGAAGAATCGATGAATTTAAGGTGAACTTATAGTAATGACTAACCTATCTTGGGTAAAATATGTTTAGGTTAGCTACTTTTTTATAAGATGTTAGGAGTGGTTGATGTTGTCTGGAGATGAACAATGAAGTTGTTTTGGAAGACTATGTTATCAAATCCTTATTGTATTTGGGTTTCAATCTTAGTTTGGTTTGTTTTGAGGAATTTTAAGGACCGTTATTTATGGAATGGTCTATAATGAACTTTGGGTAGTACCATGGAACTTTGATGATTTAATAGTAGTTTCCATTCCTATGGGATTCTTTCTTTTTGAAGAGTTGTTTTACCTTAACCTTTATGTTTTTGGGATAATGTTTAAAGATAGAAGAAATAGATAGTTAATCTTTTGTAGATTATGTGATTCTATAGAAGATGATTCTTGTGCTTTTATGAGACCAAGTGTTTTTGAATTCTCATCATTTGGAGAAAAGATTAGTGTTGGTAGGGACTTGTTAAAGGATGAAACTCTACTTGAAGGTAGGTATATTTTCTTATGTTTTTGTTCTATGTAGTAAATGAAATCCTCAAAATTATGAAAAGAAACGTAAAACAAAAATGTTGTTGGTTTACGTTTCCTACTAGGTAATCAAAGACCGTTTACACACATCATATGTTTGGGATTTTCTCATGGTTAACTTTCTCCTAATCATGTTCTCTATCACTCTCCCTCAGAACTTGACCCTTTGTTTTCTCCTCCATGTCCATGTTTTCCTACATGGAACCCTAGTGTGGGTTAACTCGGGTGACCTTTGTACTTCCCTTTCTTTATTTTAAAGTAATAGTTTTACTGACTCCTTTTCCGATGTGGGACTTTCAATGAAATTTCAAAACCCAATTTTAAAATTGCGAGGACGCAATTTCTTAAGGGGGGAAGATTGTAACGACCCAAAATTTTTAAATAAATTTTGTTTCCCAATTTTATGTGTTATTGTAATACTCAACAAAAATGTTTTATTTGATAAACATGATTATAATTAAAATGAGATCAGTGGGTTTTGACTATTATATAACCATCGGTCAATATGACCGCTGTGAACAAAATGTTTTGATTTTTGTCTCTAAATATAAGTAATCTTGGTTAATTATTATAGAAAGAAGATTCGATGGCCTCACCTAGTAGTCTTGGACCGATCGAAGCCCATCTAACAGAGCTTGGGAAGGAGGTAGCACCACTGGGCTTTGCTCTGGATCAAATCCAAGCCGAACTTCATCATGTGAAGCTGGAACGGAATCGCCTTCGTGAGAAGTTCAAACTGATAGAAATTACTACTCGGGCAATGTTGACTGAGCCGCCCCAAGCTTCTATCACCCTAGCACACCTTACTCTTAGGTCCTATGCTGGTATTATAAGGGGTTATGTAACGAGACCGTAACTACCTTGTGTAATCCTTGTTTTAAATAAAAATTGGGATTTCTTCTTATGATGAAGTTTATGAATTTTGAAATGACCGGATAAATATATTATGCATATTTTTGATGAATTTTAGAAAAATGATATTTTAAATATGTTTATGTAAACCCTAAATAATTAAAAATGTGTAATGATTTTCAAAAAATGGTCTTCTGCAATTATGTTGAGTACTAAATTTAGAGTCTAATAAGATCAACTTGATTTTTGATGAATAGTAAATTATGAATAGTGATTTTATGATTAGGATTAGTAATATGACCAAATGGATTAGTAATCTCACTTAAAGAAAGTTTTAAAATAATCTAGGCACCTTGATTAAGTAATGTGATTCAATAAAATAGTTAAATAACGGTTTCATTAATTATTATTCAAGTATTAGTTTTTTCGGGTGAATAGTGTTTTTTAATTAAAAATTTAATTAAAAATAATTAGAAAATTATTTTTATAAAAATGACTTTATTTTTGAACTCAGAGCATCGATATTATGTTATGGTAATTTTTGGGGTTTTTTCTGAAAAAAATGAATTTTCGATGAATAGTGTTTTTATTTAAAAATTAAATTAAAAATATTTAGAAAATTATTTTTATAAAATGGATTTCATTTTTGAAATCAGAGCATTGATATTTGGTTAATGTGAAATTTTGGGATTTTTCTGAGAAAGTTGAATTTTTAGTGAATAGTAAAAATACAGTTTTAGGGTTTCGGTATGTTTAATGACATCATAACGGTGTCATGATGATGTCATGAGATCTTTTGAGGGTTGGCCGGCCAAGGGTGATGAATTATTGTTTTGGGGGCCCCATGTGGCCTAACTCCATGATAAATGACAAGGGAGAGCACATGGGTTTGAGAAAAGCACATGTGAGGTGTCCCTTGGCCATTAATGCCTTGTCCCCTCACTTTCCCTATAAATACCAAGCCCTCCTCTCATCCATTCGACTCCCCACTCATTCCCAACTAATTTCTGGTCTCCTTACCTCCCAAGGAGTCCTCCCAAGGTGCCCCCAAGCCCTCAAGGTCCCAACCTTTGAGGTTTAAGAGTTACATTTAAAGGTAAGGGATCTGACCCCTCTCTTTCTTTTCAAGTGATCTCTTTTATGTCATTCCTTTTATGATCCATGTTCTTATTTTGGAGGATGTTCTTTTATACTCCTATTACTGCCCTTTTTATGTTCATATGATGAAAGACCCCCTCTTACTCTCATCATTTCGTTTTAAGAATGTTTAATTGGCGCCGTTAGGCTGCCGGATTTTCAAGGGATTCATTCACCTTTCTCTTTTTCAAAGTTCTACTTTCATGTCAAGTCTTTCAAGTTCATTTTAATTATGTTGGGGTATGATATCTATATTTATCATACTGATCTTTTATGATCATATGATGAGAGACCCCATTTGATCTCTTCAATTCAGTATTTTGAAGTTTTAAGTGGCGCCGTTAGGCTGCCGAATTTTTAAGTGGTTCTTCACCCTTCTCGTTTTGAAGTTCTACTTTCATGTCAATTCTTTCAAATTACTTTCTATTATGTTGGGGTATGATCTCTATATATATCATACTGGACTCTTATGTTCATATGATGAGAGACCCCATTTGATCTCTTCAATTCAGTATTTTGAAGTTTTAAGTGGCGCCGTTAGGCTGCCGAATTTTTAAGTGGTTCTTCACCCTTCTCGTTTTGAAGTTCTACTTTCATGTCAATTCTTTCAAGTTCCTTTATATTATGTTGGGGTATGATCTCTATATCTATCATACTGGACTCTTATGTTCATATGATGAGAGACCCTATTTGACCTTGTCAATTCAATTTTGTTGAAGTTTAAGTGACGCCGTTAGGCTGCCGAATTTTCACAAGAGAAATCTTGTTTTTTTTTCTTCCTTTCATGTTCTTCATTTCATATGGTACATTTTCAAATTTCAGTACCATGTTATTAAATCCCTTATATTTTGTCCCTCTACTGTTTTATGGGTCATTTATGAATGTTTGACCCATGTCCCCTCTCTTCTCAATGTTTTCTAAAACCTTGTAACATAGTCGTTATGCTGCAGAATTTTCGTCGCAAAGTGTCTCTCTCTCTTTTCTAAAAATTATTTTATGTTATAAAGTGAATACTCAAGGATATTATTTATACAGGGGTATTCACATATATATCAAAATGTTCTATTTTAAATTCTGGGATTTACATACATGAAACCCTCTTTCCCTTTCCGTGGGTTTAAAGTGACGTAAAGATCACGTATTTAAAGCAGTTTTTAAAACGTTGTGATTATGAAATGAAACCCATTTATTTTATGCTATGTGGGTTATTTATGAAATGTTTGATGATGATATATGTGGCTCACATGATAATAAAGGCAAATTTAAGGGTGCGCCCTGATAGCGCTCCAATGCATTGGGTAATGATGTAACCACTAGAGATTACAATTTTCACGATACCTTGGTGAATAACCTTGGTAATTTTAAAATGACACCTTGGGGATGGACCTTGGTGATATGTTCATGATTGTCTATGTTAAATGATGTAGCCACATCTTCAGGTTATGAAAATGTTTTATTTTTATTATGATATGCCTCATGATTTCATTTTCATGCATTAAAGTTCTTTTCATGACTTTATTGATGTATCTCAAGTTCATATGTAAAATGTTTCACTTGTTTCCCTTGCTGGGCCTTCTGCTCACCCTTCCTTTTGATGTATGTCCCCAGGTTATGAGATGCAGTAATGAGCCTAGGGTGAACTTGAGGAGAAGCCTTTCAAGTGTTTAAGAAGAATGTTTTTTTTTGTTTCATGTTTTATGTTCCTTGTTTCCAAGACACTAAACCTTAAAGATCCTCAATTCCGTGTAATGGAATGAAAAGTTATGTTATAAAAAGACGGGATGCTATACAGCTGGCCGGCCAGATGGTAATAAACCGGGGGAATTTAATCCCCCGGCCAGCTATAAAAAAACCCCCCCTCATAAAGAGGGGTGCAGTTTCCTTGAGGGGGGCAGGAGGCCCCCCGGTTTAATCAAGATGGCCCCCGCAAGGGGGGCCGTTTTCCACAAAGGGCGCGCCATTAAGCCGCGCCGCCACTCCAAGAAAGCGGGGGCTTTGCCCCCCCGCACGCCGCCAGGCCGCCGTGCCCCCGCCAGGCCGCCCCGCACGCCGCCCGGCCGCCGCGCCCCCGCCAGGCCGCCACGCCACCGCCAGGCCGCCGCGCCCCCGCCCGGCCGCCGCGCCGCCGCCAGGCCGCCGCGCCGCCGCCAGGCCTCCGCGCCCCCGCCGCGCCGCCGCGCCGCCGGCCGGCCGGCCGTGCCGGGTCGGACCCGGGTCGGGTCGACCCGGACCCGGACCCCCCCGTTTCGAATCATTTTCGGTCTTTTGGCCATAACTTGAGCCACGGACCTCCGATCGACGAACCGTCTGCGGCAACGCGATCCTTGGATCGAGGCCATCATTTCGGTATATCGCACTCGAGGTTTCGGTTTACTTTGAGTTCGGCCGGGTTGGTTCGTTCACGAAACCAACCGGGCCTTCGGAGCGGAAACGCTCATATCTTGAGCTACAGACGTCCGATTGACGTGCCGTCAGCTGTGTTGTGTTCCTCTTAGTGAGACGAATCTTTTGGAATACTCTGCCCGAGGTTTGGACGCAGGTGGAGTACGGTAGGGTTGGTTTTTCCTTAAAAACCAACCGGGCCCCGGGGACGAAAATGCCAATAACTCTCAGACCTGGTGTCAGATCGACGCGCCGTCTGTTGCGTTGAGTTCCTGTTGACGATACGGAACTTTTGGATACATCAACTCTGGACTTTGTGATAGTTGGTGTATCAGCCTCTCGGCTCGTGGAGCGGACCCTCCGAACGAGCTTGCTGTGTGCGGGAACCCTAGTGCTGGCTGCGACTGTTACTGTGACTACTACTGCTACTACTACAACTGTGACTGCGACGACAACAGTACAGAGATCCTGTGTGGATTCGACGACGACGACTACAGCACTCAGCGATCCTACGTGGATCAGTGCTACAGGTCCTGTGTGGGCCCGATCCTGTTTGGATTCGACGACGACGGCTACAGCACTCAGCGATCCTACGTGGGTCATTGCTACAGGTCTTGTGTGGGCCCGATCCTGTGTGGGTCCGATCCTGTGTGGGTCCGCGCTCAGCGGTTCTGTGTGAGCCAGCGCCTATAGGTTTTGTGTGGGCCCGATCCTGTGTGGGTCATTGCGGGGGTTAGTTACCTATCGATCCTTCGTGGGTCCGACGACTTAGATGGATCAGAGATCATCTTAATCGTCCTTTGAAGAAGTATTCATGTGTGAGCTGAATCATGTTGCTTTCCTGTGTGGATTGTGTTGTGCAATCCTGTGTGGATTACGTTTTACTTTCCTGGGTGGAATACGTTTACTTTCCTGTGTGGACTTGTTGTACTTGGGCTCGGAGGTTGGAGCGTATTTGAATTTGATGACTTAGGTATATGTATGGGCATATACCTAAGCAGAGTCGGTTGTTACTTCGTGATTGTACCTTTCTTCGTGGTTTATCCTTTGTGGATTTGAGAGACCTTCAGGGGTCTTGGGGTCCCTACTGAGTAGCTTATACTCACCCCTGCACGGGCTTTGCCCGCACTACGTTGTGTTGGATGCAGACGACGGACAACGTAGACCATAGCTGAGGCTTGCAGAGCGGGACGGTACCCGGAGGTGGACCACTGGGCGGGACGTGCTCGGAGCGGACGGCGGGACCCGTGGAGCAGAGGAGCTATCTGTACCCACCCTTCAGGTGGGATTTCCAGAGGACAGCTCGGTGTAGTGGCTTTTACTTTTCAGTTCCTGTTTTCCCCTTTCGAGTTGTACTTTACTTTCAGTTTGGGTTTGTATACTGGCCCATTTACTTTTCCGCACTTTCAGTTGTACTCTCCTTTTGCTTAGTGATTACTTTCCGCTTGCTTACTCTGTAGTGTTTGTTTACTTTACAAAGGCAATGTCTTCCCTTTTTACCGGGATTTACGCCTTGGTTCTAGTCGCCAGCCCCTAGACTATGGAAGGTGGGCTTGGGGTAGTCACGGCACGGACCCCGAGGGCGGGTCGTGCCAAATTGGTATCAGAGGAGTTCAGTTCTACCGCGAACTCTGATCTTTTCTATTTGAAGCAATAATGTTTAGGATATTGAGTGTGGTTATCAGTCCAGGGAGTCCAGTGTTGGTGTGGCGGTCGACGTATCCGTACACCAGGACCTTGACTTCTGATTTCCGACTTAATGCACGAAAACATTGATTGCGTGTGTGTTTCAAAGTTTTCTTGGTGATTTCCTTGTGTCAGCTCACCAGGTATACTGTTGACCGTGGGGCACCTGTTTCCTATTCAGGATGGCCCCACGACGGCAGCCAGCTAGGGTTCCGAGAGTTGAGCGTGACGACAGCCCACCGAGCGACGAGGCCTTGGTGTAGGGCCCTTTGTCAGTAGTGGCACCGACGGTAGCACTACCCGCCGAGCCCCCGATACTTCCATCACCAGCCGCTGACAATGCATGTCGCCTCAGCACACTGCATTAGTTTCAGTGCCAGCGACCACCGAGGTTTCGCGGGGAGACAGATCCCCAGGCAGTAGAGGACTGGCTGGAGGCAGTAGTACGAGTGTTTAGGCTAGTGAGGACACCAGCAGACCTCCTGGTGATCCACGCTGCGAGCCTACTACACGCAGCAGCAGGACGATGGTGGAGCTTGATGCTCCAGGTGCACGTTGAGGCATCTCTACTTTGGACGGACTTTGAGAGCCTCTTCCGCTCGGAGTTCATCGCAGCCACCCTTCGTGCGGTGCGTATCCAGGAGCTTCTACAGCTGCGGCAGGGCAGCATGACGGTCGCTCAGTACTCGGCGAGATTTACCGATCTCTCGCGCTACTTGACCGACATGGTATGGGACCCATTCTTCCGGGCCCGGACCTTTGAGCAGGGTTTGAGACACGAGATCAGGGCATCGCTGATCTCCCTCAGCATACCAACTCAGACAGGAGTACTGGAGAGGGCCCTTCTGATCGAGAGCTTCCTTGCTGAGTCTACACCAGGGCCGAGACCCTCCACAGGGAGGCACGTGTCAGAGTCATCTGCAGCAGGCAGTCGACGGATGAATCAGGGGTCCAGACAGACCAGACCTTCAGGCAGACGACCTCAGGACACTAGCTCAGCAGTGCGGGGCACACAGCGCGAAGCCAGTCTTTCAAGTGGAAGATAGTGCTACGCATGTGGCGGGCAAGGCCACATGGCTCATGACTGCCCGACCCGCCATGCAGCGGAGTAGCAGACGGTTGAGGAACAACCTAGGCAGAGGCAGAGGTTCGACCGTGGTAGTCCGCAGGGAGTAGGTGAACATGCGAGAGCTCAGCTTCAGGCAGCCGAGGCCTTCGATCATGGAGCTCTGGGAGCAGATGGACAGGAGCAGAACTAGTGGATACATCCTTTGTACTTCTGGTTCCTTGTTGCTTTTGTGTAGCGTCTTGTATTATGAGCTGCAATAATAAAAGACGCATACCTTTGTGATATTTTCATTCCTGTCCTCTTTCGTGATGTTACTATGAGGATCCAGTTTTGGCTGTTGACTTGACCCTCACTTGTGAGACATCTACTGGAGAAGACCCAGTTATCACACACTGATGCCGATAGTGTGACTCAACCCTTGGAGGCGAGAGTAACGGTTGAATCACTTAGTAGTAGCGTCGAGGCCTTACGACTTCATCCATGCCATGAATTAACTAATCATGACGGGATTGACTGTTTTAGGCAAGGAATGTGGTTCATCCACGGGATAGGACCAGATTTCTCTTATCGGCAAAGAAGAAATCTTGCAGCTCTGGTGGGACCGGAGATGGTCCAGGCCACGACAGAGAAGGTCCAGGTCATCTAGGAGCGGATGAGGACAGCTCAGAGCCGGCAGAAGTCATATGCTGACTGGAGGCGGAGGCCACTAGAGTTTGAGGATGACAACCACGTCTTCTTGCGGGTCTCACCTCGACATGGTATTCGGAGATTTGGCCGAGGCGGCAAGTTATCTCCGCGCTTCATCGGACCCTTCCAGGTCCTCAGCAGGGTTGGCGAGGTGGCTTATCGCCTGGCTCTACCACCTCAGTTGCACCGGGTGCACGACGTCTTCCACGTATCTCAGCTGAGGAGATACGTGCACGACCCGACACACATCATTGACCATGGGGAGCTTGACGTTGACGATGGGGCGACTTTTACGGAGGTTCCGGTGGAGATAGAGGATCGACAGGAGCGGGACCTGCGTGGGCGATCGATTCCTCTTGTGTGCATCAGATGGCAGCACAGGAATATCCAAGAGAGCACATGGGAGCGGGAGGCTCAGATGCGTGCTCAGTACCCTCATTTGTTTCCATAGTTTTTGATATATCTTTACGGGGACGTAAAGTCCTGAGTTGGGAGTAATGTAAAGACCCGTAAAATTCAAGGGAATTTTTTTTCTTAATTTTCTTTGGAATTTTACAAGAGCGCGGTTTCTGACGGCACCTGATTCCGAGGCCCGGTGTGCCCGGAATCAATTTCCGAAGTTTGGCTCGGGTACGTTCAGTGAACGAACGAGAGGGATTTTCTAACTTTTGATCCGGTGCTCGGAATTGTAATCCGAGGGCATCGATGAACTCGCAGCGCCGATATTCTCTTAAAGAGACCTTTTCGGAAGTTACGTTTGTTGCGGGATGAGAGTTAGTTTTTGGGATATTAGAATAAGTTAAATAAAAATTGTGTATTACATATTTTTATTTAAACTTATTAGTTAACTTCTCTCAAAGGAAGTTAGGGGTGGGACCCACCCCCACTTAACCTCCCTTGAGAGGATTAAGTGTGGTGGGGCCCACACGAACCCTAAACCTTTCATCTTCTCCCAACTTCTTAACCCCTCATTAAATGACATGAGTTATTTAATTTTGGAGTTAATCTTTTTGAATTTCAAACCTTTGAAATTCTTGTGTTAAGTTTTTGATTAAATTAAGCTCTGCTCTCTTTTTGTTGGGTTAGAACTCTTAGCCAACTTGAGAGCTTTTGAGAGCTTCTTCTTCTTCTTCAAGATCCGACGAAGAACGCTCAAGCTCCGACGAAGAACGCCGCCTCTCTTCTTCGTCTTCCGTGTCAACGAGAGGGAACACCACTTCCTCCTCGGACCTTCTTCGTCGGCATACGAAGATTCCCCAACGAAGTATATCTTCGGGCGTATCTCTTCGTCAACGGATTTGATGAACGACGACAGCGACGCCCGACCTCCGCGACGTTGTCTTCCGCGGGACGTTGTCAAATCTTTGAACCTATACCCGAGGTAGGGGTTGTTGATTTATTGTTTAATTATTTCATTCTTGATCGTGGATATAGCATGTCTAACGTTAGGCATTTGAATATTTTAATTTGTGTTATTATTTAACGTGAGGGGGGCCAGACCCCATGAACACGGCCGAACCCCCTCCATCGTTCATGTTGTTTTTTCATGCGGGTGGAAGCAAGGTGGCGTGGTGCCGTCGCACCACGCAGATAATTGTATGTTTATCTTGCGCGACGCCGTCGCGCGCGCGCCATGGAAGAATCTTCAAGAACGCGACGCCGCCGCGCCGCATCAAGGGAAATCGAAGGCGCGGAGGAGGGGCGCGGTGTCGTCGCACCGCGCCGGACACCGAACACCGTGGCCGGTTCTGGGCCGCGGCGGAAAGAGAAGACCGGCGGCCGGGCCGCCGGCGTCGGAAACCGAAGAGGGGACCGGATTTTCCGGTCCCGTTGGGGAAAACCGGCTGGCCAGCTGGCCGGCCGGATGGTAATAAACCGGGGGAATTTAATCCCCCGGCCAGCTATAAATAAACCCCCCCTCATAAAGAGGGGGGCAGTTTCCTTGAGGGGGGCAGGAGGCCCCCCGGTTTAATCAAGCTGGCCCCCGCAAGGGGGGCCGTTTTCCACAAAGGGCGCGGCATTAAGCCGCACCGCCACTCCAAGAAAGCGGGGGATTTGCCCCCCCCCCCCCCCCGCACGCCGCCAGGCCGCCGCGCCGCCGCCGGGCCGCCGCGCCGCCGCCGGGCCGCCGCGCCGACGGCCGGCCGTCCGTGCCGGGTCGGACCCGGGTCGGGTCGACCCGGTTCGGGTCGACCTGGACCCGGACCCCCCCTTTTCGAATCATTTTCGGTCTTTTGGCCCTAACCTGAGCCACGGACCTCTGATCGACGAACCATCTACGGAAACGCGATCCTTGGATCGAGACGGTCGTTTCGGTATATCGCACTCAAGGTTTCGGTTTACTTTGAGTTCGGCCGGGTTGGTTCGTTCACGAAACCAACCGGGCCTTCGGAGCGGAAACGCTCATATCGTGAGCTACGGACGTCCGATTGACGTGTCGTCTACTGTGTTGTGTTCCTCTTAGTGAGAAGAATCTTTTGGAATACTCCGCCCGAGGTTTGGACGCAGGTGGAGTATGGTCGGTTTGGTTTTTCCTTAAAAACCAACCGGGCCCCAGGGACGAAAATGCCAATAACTCTCAGACCGGGTGTCAGATCGACGCGCCGTCTGTTGCGTTGAGTTCCTGTTGACGATACAGAACTTTTGGATACATCAACTCTGGACTTTGTGACAGTTGATGTATCAGCCTCTCGGCTTGTGGAGCGGACCCTCCGAACGAGCTTGCTGTGTGCGGGAACCCTAGTGCTGGTTGCGACTGTTACTGTGACTACTACTGCTACTACTGCTACTGTGACTGCGACGACAACAGTACAGAGATCCTGTGTGGATTCGACGACGACGACTACAACACTCAGCGATCCTACGTGGATCAGTGCTACAGGTCCTGTGTGGGCCCGATCCTGTGTGGATTCGACGACGACGGCTACAACACTCAGCGATCCTACGTGGGTTAGTGCTACAGGTCCTGTGTGGGCCCGATCCTGTGTGGGTCCGATCCTGTGTGGGTCCGCGCTCAGCGGTTCTGTGTGAGCCAGCGCCTACAGGTCCGGTGTGGGCCCGATCCTGTGTGGGTCATTGCGGGGGTTAGTTACCTATCGATCCTTCGTGGGTCCGACGACTTAGATGGATCAGAGATCATCTTAATCGTCCTTTGAAGAAGTATTCCTGTGTGAGCTGAATCCTGTTGCTTTCCTGTGTGGATTGTGTTGTGCAATCCTGTGTGGATTACATTTTACTTTCCTGTGTGGAATACGTTTACTTTCCTGTGTGGACTGAGTTGTACTTGGGCTCGGAGGTTGGAGCGTATTTGAATTTGATGACTTAGGTATATGTATGGGAATATACCTAAGCAGAGTCGGTTGTTACTTCGTGATTGTACCTTTCTTCGTGGTTTATCCTTTGTGGATTTGAGAGACCTTCAGGGGTCTCGGGGTCCCTACTGAGTAGCTTATACTCACCCCTGCACGGGCTTTTCCCGCACTACGTTGTGTTGGTTGCAGACGACGGACAACGTAGACCTTAGCTGAGGCTTGCAGAGCGGGATGGTACCCGGAGGTGGACCACTGGGCGGGACGTGCTCGGAGCGGACGGCGGGACCAGTGGAGCAGAGGAGCTATCTGTACCCACCCTTCAGGTGGGATTTCCAGAGGACAGCTCGGTGTAGCGGCTTTTACTTTTCAATTGTTGTTTTCCCCTTTCGAGTTGTACTTTACTTTCAGTTTGGGTTTGTATACTGGCCCATTTACTTTTCCGCACTTTCAGTTGTACTCTGCTTTTGCTTAGTGATTACTTTTCGCTTGCTTACTCTGTAGTGTTTGTTTACTTTAAAAAGGAAATGCCTTCCCTTTTTACCGGGATTTACGCCTTGGTGCTAGTCGCCAGCCCCTGGCCTATGGAAGGCGGGCTTGGGGTAGTCACGGCACGGACCCCGAGGGCGGGTCCTGACAAATTGGTATCAGAGGAGTTTGGTTCTACTGCGAACTCTGATCTTTTCTATGTGAAGCAATAATGATTAGCGTATTGAGTGTGGTTATCAGTCCAGGGAGTCCAGTGTTGGTGCGGCGGCCGACGTATCCGTACACCAGGACCCTGACTTCTGATTTCTGACTTAATGCACGAAAACATTGATTGCGTGGGTGTTTCAAAGTTTTCTTGGTGATTTCCTTGTGTCAGCTCACCAGGTATACTGTTGACCGTGGCGCACCGGTTTCCTATTCAGGATGGCCCCACGATGGCAGCCAGCTAGGGTTCCGTGAGTTGAGCGTGATGACAGCCCACCGAGCGACGAGGCCTCGGTGTAGGGCCCTTTGTCAGCAGTGGCACTGGCGATAGCACTACCCGCCGAGCCCCCGATACTTCCAGCACCAGCCGCTGACGATGCATGTCGCCTCAGCGCACTGCATGAGTTTCAGTGCCAGCGACCACCCAGGTTTCGCGGGGAGACAGATCCCCAGGCAGCAGAGGACTGGCTGGAGGCAGTAGTACGAGTGTTTAGGCTAGTGAGGACACCAGCAGACCTCATGGTGATCCTCGCTGCGAGCCTACTACACGCAGCAGCAGGACGATGGTGGAGCTTGATGCTCCAGGTGCACGTTGAGGCATCTCTACTTTGGACGGACTTTGAGAGCCTCTTCCGCTCGGAGTTCGTCCCAGCCACCCTTCGTGCGGTGCGTATCCAGGAGCTTCTACAGCTGCGGCAGGGCAGCATGACGGTCGCTCAGTACTCAGCGAGATTTACCGATCTCTCGCGCTACTTGACCGACATGGTACGGGACACATTCTTCCGGGCCCGGACCTTCGAGCAGGGTTTGAGACACGAGATCAGGGCATCACTGATCTCCCTCAGCATACCAACTCAGACAGGAGTACTGGAGAGGGCCCTTCTGATCGAGAGCTTCCTTTCTAAGTCTACACCAGTGCCGAGACCCTCCACAGGGCGGCACGTGTCAGAGTCATCTGCAGCAGGCAGTCGACGGATGACTCAGGGGGCTAGACAGACCAGACCTTCAGGCAGACGACCTCAGGACACTAGCTCAGCAGTTCGGGGCACACAGTGCGAAGCCAGTCTTTCAAGTGGAAGACAGTGCTACGCATGCGGCGGGCAAGGCCACATGGCTCATGACTGCCCGACCCGCCATACATAGGAGCAGCAGATGGTTGAGGAACCACCTAGGTAGAGGCAGAGGTTCGACCGTGGCAGTCCGCAGGGAGTAGGTGAACATGCGAGAGCTCAGCTTCTGGCAGCCGAGGCCTTCGATCATGGAGCTCTGGGAGCAAATGGACAGGAGCAGAACTAGTGGATACATCCTTTGTACTTCTGGTTCCTTGTTGCTTTTGTGTAGCGTCTTGTATTATGAGCTGCAATAATAAAAGACCCATACCTTTGTGATATTTTCCTTCATGTCCTCTTTCGTGATGTTACTAAGAGGATCCAGTTTTGGCTGTTGACTTGACCCTCACTTGTGAGACATCTACTGGAGAAGACCCAGTTATCACACACTGATGCCGACAGTGTGACTCAACCCTTGGAGGCGAGAGTAACGGTTGAATCACTTAGTAGTAGCGTCGAGGCCTTACGACGTCATCCATGCCATGAATTAACTAATCATGACGGGATTGACTTTTTAGGCAAGGAATGTGGTTCATCCAGGGGATGGGACCAGATTTCTCTTATCGGCAAAGAAGAAATCTTGCATCTCTGGTGGGACCGGAGATGGTCCAGGCCACGACAGAGTAGGTCCAGGTCATCTAGGAGCGGATGAGGACAGCTTAGAGCCGGCGGAAGTCATATGCTGACTGGAGGCGGAGGCCACTAGAGTTCGAGGATGGCAACCACGTCTTCTTGCGGGTCTCACCTCGACGTGGTATTCGGAGATTTGGCCGAGGCGGCAAGTTATCTCCGCGCTTCATCGGACCCTTCCAGGTCCTCAGCAGGGTTGGCGAGGTGGCTTATCGCCTGGCTCTACCACCTCAGTTGCACCGGGTGCACGACGTCTTCCACGTATCTCAACTGAGGAGATACGTGCATGAACCGACACACATCATTGACCATGGGGAGCTTGACGTTGACGATGGGGCGACCTTTACGGAGGTTCCGGTGGAGATAGAGGATCGACAGGAGTGGGACCTGCGTGGGCGATCGATTCCTCTTGTGCGCATCAGATGGCAGCACGGGAATCTCCAGGAGAGCACATGGGAGCGGGAGGCTCAGATGCGTGCTCAGTACCCTCATTTGTTTCCCTAGTTTTTGATGTATCTTTACGGGGACGTAAAGCCCTGAGGTGGGAGTAATGTAAAGACCCGTAAAATTCAAGGGAATTTTTTTTTTCTTAAATTTCTTTGGAATTTTACAAGAGCGCGGTTTCTGACGACACCTGATTCCGAGGCCCGGTGTGCCCGGAATCAATTTCCGAAGTTCGGCTCGGGTACGTTCAGTGAACGAATGAGCGGGATTTTCTAACTTTTGATCCGGTGCTCGGAATTGAAATCTGAGGACACCGATGAACTCGCAGCGCCGATATTCGCTTAAAGAGACCTTTTCAGAAGTTGTGTTTGTTGCGGGATGAGAGTTAGTTTTTGGGAGATTAGAATAAGTTAAATAAAAATTGTGTATTACATATTTTTATTTAAACTTATTAGTTAACTTCTCTCAAAGGAAGTTAGGGGTGGGACCCACCCCCACTTATCCTCCCTTGAGAGGATTAAGTGTGGTGGGGCCCACACGAACCCTAAACCTTTCATCTTCTCCCAACTTCTTAACCCCTCATTAAATGACATGAGTTATTTAATTTTGGAGTTAATCTTTTTGAATTTCAAACCTTTGAAATTCTTGTGTTAAGTTTTTGATTAAATTAAGCTCTTCCCTCTTTTTGTTGGGTTAGAACTCTTATCCAACTTGAGAGCTTTTGAGAGCTTCTTCTTCTTCTTCAAGCTCCGACAAAGAACGCTCAAGCTCCGACGAAGAACGCCGACTCTCTTCTTCGTCTTCCCTGTCAACGAGAGGGACGCCGCTTCCTCCTCGGACCTTCTTCGTCGGCATACGAAGACTCGCCAACGACGTATATCTTCGGGCATATCTCTTCGTCAACAGATTTGACGAACGACGACCGCAACGCCCGACCTCCGCGACGTTGTCTACCGCGGGACGTTGTCAAATCTTTGAACCTATACCCGAGGTAGGGGTTGTTGATTTATTGTTTAATTATTTCATTCTTGATCGTGGATCTAGAATGTCTAACATGAGGCATTTTAATATTTTAAGTTGTGTTATTATTTAACGTGAGGGGGGCCGGACCCCATGAACACGGCCGAACCCCCTCCATCGTTCATGTTGTTTTATCTTGCGGGTGGAAGCAAGGTGGCGTGGTGTCGTCGCACCACGCGGATAATTGTATGTTTATCTTGAGCGACGCCGTCGCGCGCGCGCCATGGAAGAATCTTCAAGAACGCGACGCCGCCGCGCCGCATCAAGGGAAATCGAAGGCGCGGCGGAGGGGCGCGGTGTCGTCGCACCGCGCCGGACGACGAACACCGCGGCCGGTTCTGGGCCGCGGCGGAAAGAGAAGACCGGCGGCCGGGCCGCCGGCGTCGGAAGCCGAAGAGGGGACCGGATTTTCCGGTCCCGTTGAAGAAAACCGGCCGGCCAGCTGGCCGGCCTGATGGTAATAAACCGGGGGAATTTAATCCCCCGGCCAGCTATAAAAAAACCCCCCTCATAAAGAGGGGGGCGGTTTCCTTGAGGGGGGCAGGAGGCCCCCCGGTTTAATCAAGCTGGCCCCCGCAAGGGGGGCCGTTTTCCAGAAAGGGCACGACATTAAGCCGCGCCGCCACTCCATGAAAGCGGGGGCATTGCCCCCCCGCACGCCGCCAGGCCGCCGCGCCACCGCCAGGTCGCCCCGCACGTCGCCAGGCCGCCGCGCCGCCGCCAGGCCGCCGCGCCGCCGCCAGGCCGCCGCGCCGCCGCCAGGCCGCCGCGCCGCCGCCAGGCCGCCGCGCCTCCGCCAGGCCGCCGCGCCGCCAGGCCGCCGCGCCGCCGCCAGGCCGCCGCGCCGCCGCCAGGCCGCCGCGCCGCCGCCAGGCCGCCGCGCCGCCGCCAGGCCGCCGTGCCCCCGCCGCGCCGCCGCCAGGCCGCCGTGCCCCCGCCGCGCCGCCGGCCGGCCGGCCGTGCCGGGTCGGACCCGGGTCGGGTCGACCCGGACCCGGATCCCCCCGTTTGGAATCATTTTCGGTCGTTTGGCAATAACTTGAGCCACGGACCTCCGATCGACGAACCGTCTGCGGCAACACAATCCTTGGATCGAGACAGTCGTTTTGGTATATGGCACTCAAGGTTTCGGTTTACTTTGAGTTCGGCCGGGTTGGTTCGTTCACGAAACCAACCGGGCCATCGGAGCGGAAACGCTCATATCTTGAGCTACGGACGTCTGATTGACGTGCCGTCAGCTGTGTTGTGTTCCTCTTAGTGAGACGAATATTTTGGTATACTACGCCCGAGGTTTGGACGCAGGTGGAGTACGGTCAGGTTGGTTTTGCCTTAAAAACCAACCGGGCCCCGAGGACGAAAATGCCAATAACTCTCAGACCGGGCGTCAGATCGAAGCGCCGTCTGTTGCGTTGAGTTCCTTTTGACGATACGGAACTTTTGGATACATCAACTCTGGACTTTGTGACAGTTGATGTATCAGCCTCTCAGCTCGTGGAGCGGACCCTCCGAATGAGCTTGCTGTGTGCGGGAACCTTAGTGCTGGCTGCGACTGTTACTGTGACTACTACTACTACTACTGCTACTGTGACTGCGACGACAACAGTACAGAGATCCTGTGTGGATTCGACGACGACGACTACAGCACTCAGCGATCCTATGTGGATCAGTGCTACATGTCCTGTGTGGGCCCGATCCTGTGTGGATTCGACGACGACGGCTACAACACTCAGCGATCCTACGTGGGTCAGTGCTACAGGTCCTGTGTGGGTCCGTGCTCAGCGGTTCTGTGTGAGCCAGCGCCTACAGGTCCTGTGTGGGCCCGATCCTGTGTGGGTCATTGCGGGGGTTAGTTACCTATCGATCCTTCGTGGGTCCGACGACTTAGATGGATCAGAGATCATCTTAATCGTCCTTTGAAGAAGTATTCCTGTGTGAGCTGAATCCTGTTGCTTTCCTGTGTGGATTGTGTTGTGCAATCCTGTGTGGATTACGTTTTACTTTCCAGTGTGGAATATGTTTACTTTCCTGTGTGGACTGAGTTGTACTTGGGCTCGGAGGTTGGAGCGTATTTGAATTTGATGACTTAGGTATATGTATGGGCATATACCTAAGCAGAGTCGGTTGTTACTTCGTGATTGTACCTTTCTTCGTGGTTTATCATTTGTGGATTTGAGAGACCTTCAGGGGTCTCGGGGTCCCTACTGAGTAGCTTATACTCACCCCTGCACGGGCTTTTCCCGCACTACGTTGTGTTGGTTGCCGACGACGGACAGCGTAGACCTTAGCTGAGGCTTGCAGAGAGGGACGGTACCCGGAGGTGGACCACTGGGCGTGACGTGCTCGGAGCGGACGGCGGGACCCGTGGAGCAGAGGAGCTATCTGTACCCACCTTTCAGGTGGGATTTCCAGAGGACAGCTCAGTGTAGCGGATTTTACTTTTCAGTTGCTGTTTTCCCCTTTCGAGTTGTACTTTACTTTCAGTTTGGGTTTGTATACTGGCCCATTTACTTTTCCGCACTTTCAGTTGTACTCTGCTTTTGCTTAGTGATTACTTTCCGCTTGCTTACTCTGTAGTGTTTGTTTACTATACAAAGGCAATGCCTTCCCTTTTTACCGGGATTTACGCCTTGGTGCTAGTCGCCAGCCCCTGGCCTATGGAAGGCGGGCTTGGGGTAGTCACGGCACGGACCCCGAGGGCGGGTCGTGACACTTATTATGTCTCATCGAAATCTATGAAGTGAAATGATGTTCTTAGTCAGAAAAAATTATCATTAGAACACAATTCAATATAACGATCTCATATACATGAATACTAACAAGATAATCCTTTGGGAATGTATCCCAAAAGGGAAATAAGTGGGATACCATATTTTGTTCATTCTAGATCTACTATACTGCATCATTATTTCATGGTATGTCGGGTAATCTAATTATAAATGCTCTAGTGATGTAATCCAATATCAACTCTTGAATAGGAAGGGGATGAAACATACCAACATGCTTATAATGCTTAGAATTCACTTGATGTCCTTTGAAACGTCTCACCATGAATCCCAATACGTCCATCATCATAACAGGTCACCGGTAACACATATACAAATCATGATACATCATTTCAAAACATGGGTGTACTGTCCATCTAGACGTATGAAAAAAACATACACTCTTAGAATAATCCCATATGAATTCAATCATGAACACAAATAAAACAATCATTTCCAATACCAAGAGACCATACGAGTGATTTCAACCCACAATATATGTTTTTCCACATTGCTATGCCCTCCATATTAGATAACCGATTGGTCTTGATCCAATATAAAATCACTTGTGTAATAGATGTGAATGTTAGAGGTAGTAAAACCTAAGACTCATGAACATTTAGATTCTATTATACATATTGTATCATTATCCACCATGCATCTTAAGAATCCATCACAAAATCTGTGTATGTCCTCTAGCTAAAGGATCTAGTAACTATGTTTCCATTTATTCGTGTATAATCTAGTTTGATATAAAAATATTGTAGATACTATACCCACATTCTCTACCTATGTTTTATGCACCATAGAGAATAAGATGTTTTATAGGATATTATAGTCCCTTTACTTCAGAAACCTCTCTAAAAAATTATAGTTTCTCTAGAATCCTTGGGTGTTTATCACTTTATCAAATTCTAGATTAAGAGTAGTGTAATTCTCTTTTTCGATCTCATAAGTCTTAGTTTATATGGAACATCTTGTTCCTCTTGTATAAAATGTGTCCAACTATAGATGAGTCACAATAAATTGGATATTCCTTACCCTATATAATTATGGTTAGGATTTGGGCTCAGGTAAGCCTTCTTATTATCTCTATAAAATCACTCCCTAAAAAATCTAACAGAACAAGCTTCCTACCATTATTTTTTATCCAAGACATCAATTCTACCAGATGGGGTAAGTACTGAATGAAACATCGATAATAACCTATTGAACACCAAATTCATTGAATCTAGAAAAAAACTAAATGAATGTTATCATAATTTCCTGAGTGTACCCTTTTCTTAGTCCACTAAAACTACTACATCATAGATTATAGGGACCAATAAGTGTATTTTTTCAATCATAAAACAAAATTTAGGTTTCCTGGTGTAATGTGTATTCTCATTCAATATAATAAAGATGATGTCAAGATGTTTAGAATGATCATTTGATTGGGATTACATTAAGATGTTTTTATTGAAGACCACCAATAAAATACCTAGGAAAAGATTAAATAATTTCTTCATCAGGTCTATGGATACTATTAGTGTGTTTTATAAGTTGAATGGAAATACAAAAGACTCATATAAGACACTCTGGATGGTAAAAGAACTGTGGTGTATGAATAGTGTTTTCACCATCAATTGATGGTAACATGAACTCAATTATATCTAGGAAAAATATAGCAACCTATAAATTTATCTAAAGGATCACCAATGAGTGATAGTGGATACAAATTCATTAGAATCATCTAGTTCAATATTCTGAAGTCCACACATAAGTGGAAATTCCCATCAATCTTCTTGGATAACATAATGGGTTAATTCATGGTGATGTAATAGGTCAAATGGAAGCAAGAACTTCAAGTTAATTTAAATGAACCAAATATTCTTTATGCTCTTTGGGTTCCATCTTTTAAACCAGGATAGATATATTCTCTACTATAAGGAAAAATAGGACCATGAAATCAATCTCCTTCTTGGGTGGAAATCTATAAAACTTATCTAGAATTAAATATTGAAAATGGTATTGAGCTGGTGGAAAGGTATCATATTAGATTCCACCAACATTTAGATCAACGTATGTTAACTATTTCATGACACTATCCAATATTCACTGAATTGGCCCAACATGTCTAGCCTGATAATTCCACTCATCATAGTGAAAATTGATACATATTTTTGGAGATATAAGGATGTTATCATTTGTTAATAGTAAATATGGAACTAGTTTAATACTAATAAATCCATACCCATAATCAAATAAAAAGTATGATTTAATGCAAAAAAAATTCTACATAAAATGGTAATAAAAATTTCCTAGAGAACTAGCTTTACAACTTTTGATATTCAATGATCGTGCTCCCAATGGTGTATTTATTGTCAAACCACCATCCCGAAATTCTAAAAAAATGACAATAATATTGGGAAAAAGTGTACTTATAAAGGAATGTGATTCTACAGTATCAGAAAATAGAGGATATGGTATATATTACCACAATCACAACTCATACGACAGAATATCATAAACCAAAAATATTCAGAGAAGTATTCATAATGTTTATCTATATTTCCCCATTATCCTAGGATCTAGTGTAACTCCCCATGTGATATTCCATCTTCCTAGTACTTACACTCTTGTACATAAGCACCACATCCCCTACCTTGTCTTATACATCTAGTGGAAATCTAGTTACTGGTTTTCTAAGGGGTAGATAAGTCCATTACAGAATCTGGTACATGTCATGACCCATTACACTATTCGACTACTACATTCCCTTACATAACCTCTATAGGTGGCCAAAAATTTCATAATATTGACAATCCCGTGTTTGGTATAGACACTGAGGCTACTTAGAAAAAATCATTCAACACTGTTATCACTACAACAAAACATGGTGCTGAGATCGATGCCAACTTCCCCAAATACAATGTCCATAGTTGGATTCAAAATAATTATTAAAGGGGAGCTTATTTACACATAATAAGATTTCATCGTCCTAACTATTGAAAAATAATAGCTGATTATTGAGTCATCACATTGAGTCCATTGTAAAATGAGATCCTGATTCATTATGTCTAAAACTATACCACAGAGAAAACTCTTCAGCTGTGATTTAATATTAATTTGATTCTAATCCTAGAAATTGATTTCCATAGCTATATCACCATCTATTAATGGTGGCATAAATTGATGAAACATAGAGAAATATATAGCACAACTCTTAACTTACATTACTTCATACATTAGGTGAATTTACATGCATGTCTTCTCACCCGACAACATTTCAGGGGGATGTTTCTTTAAAAAATTAAATTGACTTCCATCCATGATAACTCCCATTACTAAGAAAATTTCTCACGAATTTCGCACCAATTCATGGAAGGTCCATAACTCAAGTATTTACAAGGTCCAACCTCCAATATATGGTATTACAAGGGTTATTTATGAAAATCTATTCTATATCAATCTTGAACACTACTACCAAGGGGAATCTCTCCCCGTTGAATATAGGCATATGCTACAGTTGAAACTCTCTTGTTATCTGAGGCATATAAGGTATAGTGAAAACAATACCCCTTTAAATTGACCACATTAACCTCATGAATATGCCATTAATATAAATTTACATTTGTCCTTATATGCTATGGGAAGATTCAGTTCAGTTGCATTAGGAGAATAGCAGTTTATTCTCTACGGTGCTCAAATTGATGACGACAAGGTGAAATTTTATCCACAAAACTGGAACACTCCTAATAATATTGTATAAAAACAAGTTTAATCTCATCATGTGGAAACATAAGTGAATTAGTAGCTCATGGTATCTCTAATCATGGAATAAAAATTGAATTGGAATGATATAACAGTTCATTCATATCATTTTTAACATATAATAAGGATCTCATTTCATAGTTCATTTAGAAAAATATATATTAGGTAATTAATATGTCCCTATCATTAACATTTCAATTCAATATATATCCCTAAGTTATTATCTTTTTTCATTTATAACTGTATCACACTATACCACGCCATGAGTAAAAATCATAATGAAAAATAACATCACACAATATGTGAATTTCAAAAGGAGAAATAAGATCAATTATAACAAGTAAAAAATACTAAAATCTATCTTTTCCATGGTTAAATAGATTTTATATTTAAATGTGTCAAATATATCATTGATAAATCTCATTACCAAGCCCCAACATACCATTGTCTCCTTTCGTCCATTCCAAAATAATAAGGATTTTCCCCATAATATCCTTTCGTACCACAATATATCACCCCGAATTTGCAACAGTATCACATGGAAAAGAAATAATATTTAATAGACCTCAATCACTCCTCCCTGTATGACAAAGGCTAATGACTAGTAGCAGGGGTGTAGAGAATATTATCTCGAGACTATAAACCTAGTTTAGATTAGAAATATAGAGGTAATAAAAAATTTATTATGAAGAAAATTTTGGAATCAAAACAAAACAATTCATAAAAAAATAATAAAAATAAAATGAACAAAAAAATTATAATAATTGTATAACATAATAATATTTTATAATATAAATAATTAATTTTAAAATTAATATGCATAAAATAGAAATCATATACATATAAAATCAAAATATCCCATTCGTGAACCCCACATCAAACACATCTCCATGCTCTATTCAATACAGCATGAACCAATCAATAACCATGGAATTTTCCATTTTCCAAACCAAAATCCATGTAATCTCCTCAGAAAACAAACATAATCTTTAGTAGGGTGTGGTAAAACTAATTTGTTGAGACTACCATACTGAAACAAAACCATTATAAGAGAAATTGATTTCTATAAATTGATAAATAGTAATTTTAGTTAAACAATTAATAAAATAAAATAATCAACCAGATTAAACACCTTGTAAAAATATCATAGAAAATGTATCGTTACCATTGAATCTAAAACATGAAATCCAAGTAGTCAAAATATAACCATGAAAAATCCTCTATAAACAAAATTTCAGTATAACCATTTCAATCCATATGATAATTAAAGAATAATCAGTTCAATCCCTATATGAAATATAGAATAATCAATCCAATCGCTCTATATAATTATTTAATCCTTACCTCGAAAATCCCTATACATAAGAATATTAGAATGACTAGGCTGATCCATCTATATAACCATTTCTCCATATATGAGTGATATAATTTATATAAGTTTTTATAATAATTGGGACAAGAACTATAAAACTTTTATAATGATATGTATCACCAGTCATAGTGGATATAAAATTGAATCATTATATTATAAACCACAATGTTAAATTCATTTAATTTCCTTTTACCATTCAATTTCAAATAATTTATCATGTTATGCACTAAAAATATTTATAAAAAAGTGTATAGAAAAATTTCATATCAATGTATCCCTACTAATTTCAATGAAAAATAAAACCATTTGACAAAGTGATCTTATCACTTGCAGTATACAATTTTCTGATGTCATACAAATTCATAATTATTTTATATAACCAGTTCATAATTATTCAAGTGTAGGCTCACCCTACCAGTATATGGAATCCATGTATAAATACAAATAGATAAAAAAGATAAAAGTAATAGTCCAATCAAAATACTATCATCACCGATTATTTCAATAGTTAACATAAAAATTTTGTTAGCATAATCACATTATATTTAAAACACTAAAAAGTCAAATAACCATAGGGATTTGTTCAATATGACGTACCATTATCATATGACAAAAAACACAATCAATAAGGACAACCAATAATTAACCAAATGTAGTATGATCTAAATTAAAATCAATATCACAAAATCAAGATGGTAAAAACCCATTTCAAGGGGAATCAATATATCCAAACACTACAATAGAAGATAGATATTTAATGTGGAAAACCAAAGAGAAGGAAATCTCCAGATACTGAAAACTAGACCACGATATCCAGAAAGGATATAACACACCAAGATTGCGTGGAGACTCCCTAGGGCATGTGAGGGGAGGGGTTTCATGTGTCATGAAAATAAAATCATTCAAACAACATAATTAGAATTATTGGTCATGAGATATTCATGAAAATAACCCCTTTCATGGTTTGAATCTCTCAAATTATATGAGACACTAAAAAATGATTCTCCATGAGAAAAAATAAAAGAAATACACCCCATCAGGATTTATAACAATTCCATGAAATGTAAATTCGTCACACTCTGAAAAAATTGATGATATCTACCAAATAATATCTTATTGTTATGTAACTAGTTCACGTCACGGACCTTTATCTTGGGAAGTTTTGTAGAAACACTATTAAAAGTCCCTGGTTCAACCCATAACCCCCAAATGACTTATCCATAAGCCAAACTTAAAAATAGAAAATATAATTAAAAAACATATATCACAAAAAATTAGGTCATTTCATCCAATAAAATCCCTCAATTTCGATATAAAATATTTTCCCACCATAATTTAAAAGAATAAGAAGCCAACTAAATATGGTTAGAAAATATCAAAGTTTGAAGTATATGAAAAAATATACAATATTTTAATAACATTTTATGGATTTTAATGTTTCACATTGGACTAAATATTTTCCATACATTAATTTCACTTAATTATATTTTTTTGCTCATCCAATTTTTTAAAATCATTTTCACAAGGTTTAACATTAGGTTAGGGAAAGGAAGAAGTAATGTTAAAACCTGTTAATATTTTTAATGGAAAGAAATATTGATTTAATTTTAATGTTTTTTAATATATAAAAAATTATACAAATATGATGTTTAAACGTAGTTTTTTTTGGGTTTTTTGTCTATGAGTTTTGAACTAATTCTCTAAAGGTGTTAACATGAAAATATCCAAAAGGTAATATAATGGATGGTTTAGTTAAAAATCAATATTTTGTAATGTTTATTTCCATGTCCATATAGGGTGTATTAAAAATAGTGTGTAGTTAAGACTAGTTTTTACAAACCAGATAAAGATCATTTTAATATCAACCATACATTTAGTGTTATTACCCTTGGTGCATCTTTTTCAGAGCCTACATCAACATTTAGTATCCAACCAAATATTTCACTTCATAGAAATATAGAATATATATACTTTACAAAAACATTATTGTGTTATATTAATCATGGAATTATCCTTATTGACTTATCTATATATAAGTCTTCAAAATAAATATATATAACTAAACTATTTTTTAAAATAACTAAACCCCCTTTTGATATTAAGTAAGGCTACCTGAACTAGCACTATTAGATATGGAATGAAAACACATAAATTACTTATTAATTTCAATAACAACAACGATGACCGAAAATAAAATAATTATTTGTTACATTATTTACAATAGTAAGACATATTATGTCAATAATAATATGAAAATACAAGGAATATAATTTTTTTGGTAATTATGGACTAAACACAAAAGGAAACTATTTTACATCACATGTTATAATTTATCCAGATTCGATCTTCTATGGTCACCCTTATAGAATTATCAAAAGTTATTCTCATCTTGATAATAGGGGAAACATAAATATTATAAATGGGTGGGATAAAAGGGTTATTAAAGGAGAAAAATTATAAATAATTCATTACTGATAAGATCATAAGACTGTTATAAAAGTTTTCCCTCTTATAAATATCATTCTAAATCTTATATTGAACAGTAAGTGATTTCCATATGTCATAATAGACGGAAATAAAATATGAAATGGAAAATAATATACCATGTATAAGGTGTTTGGATTAAGTGATAGTAAACATGATCAATGGAGAATAATCATAATAATTTAGCATAAAAACAATACTGGCCCTTGTAAATAGAATAACAAATAACATTGTAACAGACATAAGATACATGAATTATCACCTTTTTAATGAAAATGTACCTCCTAAAGTTTCCCTAATTGGATGAAAATGAAAGAATACATATAAGTACCACTATAGAAAATAATGTCTCAAGAAGTTTATATAATAATATTACATCATTTTAGATCATATTCTATATATTATTTCATTATCCACCATATAATTATTTTATATGTATGTCATTAATCAGTAGATACATAATCATATTATTTGGAGAAATACTTTATCATCTATTATAATGTGTCCCTATATTTTCCCTTTATAAAATACCCAAATTAAACCATTCATCGCCACCTAGTGAATGGAATCATTATAAATGGTGATCTCAGTTTCTCTTCATGGGAAGAAATGGAATATATAAATCGATGATCATACGAAATAATATGATAATAATATGGTTATGATATCATAACCACAACATTAAAAAGTTTTTAATAAATATTTCAATGTTCATATACATGATCTATGAAATATGACTTTATCTGTACAAATGAAATGAATAATAAGAGAGTGATTTCTTCATAAACAAAGTAATAACCATAAGTTCATGTCATAAAATTCTTCCACCATCGTAACTATTTAATCCATTTCATATATCACAGTTACGTGAAGAGACCATAAAATAATAAAATAATATTCATCAACAACTATTTCTCAGAGTGTAGAAAATACATTTACTATTTTGATAACAAATCAAGAACATCAACATTATTCCCATAGAGGATCAAGAAAATCAACTTACTTCACATAACTATATCTGGAGATATAACACATTACCCAATGTATTATAAGGATATACTATTTTTGGCCAAACATCATATAATGAATATCATTCATATGTGTTCCAAAAGATCATAAAAAATTCACCATGTCATCACTACATTAACCGTGAAAGAAAAAATAATTTTATAAACATTTCTTCTATTCAACATTGAATAACTCATGAATATATTTTTTCATTATCTTCTCATAATAATAATAATACACAATATATAAAATTAATAAGGATGGTATCATTTGATGATTTCTGTATAAATTAAAAATTATGTTCAATGATGCCATCATAGATGAAAATTACAATAAATAATACATAAACTATTTCATCAGTAAAATATTCTTTCTACTTTTAATGGAAATTTTTAAAAGAAAAATGTTTGGAAAAATATTATATATAAAATATTTTTTGAAAATATAATTTGAAACATATAATTAATTCTTTATAATAATCTCCCTCATAATGGTAGGAAATTCCATTCATTTTGTATATGTTAATAGAAAATATTCCATTAAAACTTTAGTGAAAAAAGTCAAATATAAATTCATTGGAAATTTACAATAACATTCTTTTTAATGTTTTTAAAAAAAATAAATAATGGGTAAAAATGGATTTAATATACCATATTATATTAAAAAAATAATTTTTAAATTCACATGTTTATAAAACATGGATATAGAAGGAAAATACATTTAGAATTGAGTGATGATTAGTTTTTTTACTTAAAACAATAATTCAATCTATTGAATATATAATGTGAATAAAATTAATGGAATAAATAAATTATAAATCAATAACTAGAGAAGATGAGAATTAATTTCAATTATTTTATAAAAAATATAATTTAATCAACATAAATTCATGAATAAACATTCCCATTTATAATCTGATTTAAAAATGAATACCATAACTCAAGTATCATCATTATTATTATGAGAAAAAACATAATTTATAAAAATATATATATATTTTAAATTAATTAATAAGAATGCTCAAATATATCATTAAATTCATATTATAAATATGACACCTGATAACCTATTTATTAAAAAATTTAATTGAATAAATCATTTTTAATTGATAATTGATTTCTTTTTCATGCACGTTTTGTTTCAACAGTCATAATCCATGGATATTGATTATGTAAAAATCATCTCCCAAACACGAATCAATATATAAGTTTAAAATATATTAATTCTATATATAATTATAGTCATCTATAAATTATATACATATAAAAATTATTTACACTATTCATAGAGATTGTAGGTCATACATACCAAATAATTATAATTTCACTTTTCAAAAATTGGGAGAAACGAATATTAGGTAAAAATTCACCAATATAAAATTATAATTAAAATATATTTGTAGAAGTATTATTATTTAATGATATATTTATTTCCATATAAATAATATTAAATTGAAAAACTAATCAAATCACTTTGTAGAGATAGTAATCCTTACATATGCACTAGTGATGTTATCATTTTCCAATGCAATAGAAGGTAAAATGGAAGATGTGATATCATAATTATATAATTATATTTATTTCATATTTATCATATATTAACATTACACCCATAATAATAACCATCGAAGAAATATGATACTAGACAAAAACAGTACGCTACATGGGGACGGTGAGCTATATATATGCACTAGTGATGCTTTTAATTATTATATAATAAGAAAGATGGTGGATATTGGTGATTTATTAATAATATTTTAATTTATGTAAATTTATGATAATTAATTTTTTATTGAATGATAATACAATATATTTATGGAATGTAATGAAGATGTAATATGAAGGTGACTAGTTAAGTGTATTACCACTTATTTGAATGATCTTCATTAGATTTCCTCTTTATGAATTGTAGGGTTTTTTATTTTATTATTAAATAACATATATAATATGGATAAATAATTGTAGATGGTATTATTTATTTGTAATTTCATTCTATATGGATCAATGTGTTTTATAGAAGAGGAAGGATGGGGTGTCTTTTCTTAATGGAGGGAGAGTACAGAATTTCATTTTCTTAAAAGATTAAAATATAATTAAGTAATATTCATGAAAATTGTATTACCAGAATATAAAGTAGAATAAAATGTGTCTATGTTTGATATAAAATCATCCAATGAATGTTATATAAGTTTTTGTGTCAATTTACGTCTCATCATTTTTATTAACCAATTTATTCCTTATTATTTAGTATTGTTGTGTTAACATCTAATTTAAATATAAATGGTCTAGAATGATATAATAAAAAGAAAATTGACATCTATATGGAAAATGGATTAGGTCTTTAAACATATTATATTCTTATGTGTGGAGATAATATTTTTATGAATTTTAAATCATTGAACAAAATATTATTTTTTTTAAAATATCATTATTGAATTTTTTAATGAAAAATAAAATTATTTGACCTTAAATACATAATGAAAAAGTATAAATTTGAATAAAATATTCTTAAAAACAGCTATAATTTTTTACATATTAATATGATTCTATGAAAACTATAACATTGGCCTAATATTTAACATTTAGTATTTTTAAAATCATTTCTTTTATTTTTTATAAATTGAAATAATATTTTATTAATAATGCACAAGAATTTATGATAAATAACCAATAAAAATGTAACAATAAATTAAAATAATAAATATAATATCATTATTAAAAATATCAACCATATTCTTCATTCACCACATTATTTGTTTCAATAGTTGAACATCATAAGAGATAATTAATAATAAGACATTGATATTTTGTGAAATTATTTTCTATAAGTATTATATAGCTCATTTGAATGGGATAATGTCACATAAAAGATTAATTTATAGGTTATTATTAAACAATTATAATTTTCTTCATCTGATTTGAATCTTTATGAAATAATTGTGAACATATCTGTTATGTTTTACCTATAATAACCTGACATTCCCTTTTCCGAGTGAATGAAATTTTCCATGTTAAGTATTAATAATTCATAAAAATAAATGCGGACCATTTTTCAAATTATCATATCCGAATTAAAAATATGTAATCCATTTTATCAAATAAGATACATCTAAAATATATAAATTTATTTTAATATATGTTCACAAAACATAAGGACAACCATTTTTTAGAAAAATGCATTTTTATATATGAAAATGGATTAATTTTTTTAGTTAGAAAAAAATATTGATGAATTTTAAAACATTTTATTTAACATATATCACCAATAGACCTTCAAAATCATTATGAAATAGTGATTAATATAATTTAAAAAAAATTCCTTGTATAATTTTTTATTCTTCAATGAACACTCTACATTACATTGGAATGGTTTGTTTACATTTCTAGTAAATTTATATTCAAGGAATTTAATATATATATATATAAATTAGTCATAATTTAGTCAGTCGTTTACATACCAATAAATTTAATAGCTAGGTTATAATGGTATACAATATTAAGATTAATTTTGATTAAGGGTTTCACGTTTCACAAGCTATACAAAATTTAATTGATGAAATATATTTCAAAAAATCTTATGGGGTTTATGGAGTCCCCATTAAAATGAAATTTTACTTCAAAATTACATCAATATTGTATAAATAAATGATGAAACATAAATCTCATTGCATCCTTAGGTTCCCATATAGCTTTTATGAATGTCTTGAATCCTCTAGATAAATATAAAGAGGTGTGTTGTCTTTTTCAATTAAAATTTATATATGTGATCCATGATTTATACTAGTTGTAATTAATATGTTACATCATTTTATAATGGTTGGACCTACTAGTTTATTTAATTTTATGGATTTGTTATGTACTTCTTCAAAGAGATACATGAAACATGATGTGAACAAGAGATAAGATTAGTGAATGCTCGATGTGTTATGCTACCGTATCTACATGATTAGTAATCTCAAAGTAAACTATATACCTTGGGTTGAATAATCATTTAACTGCTAATCTCAGAAGATTATTATCTAAAGAAATATTTAGAAATAAATTATCAGTAAAAATAAATTCAAGATGATGAAGAAGATTTTTTTCATAACTTTTATGATTCCAATAATATAGCATGATGTGTTTATTAATGGATCTAACAATCTACACCATTTAGTCATTTAGATAAGGTAATAAAAAAATTATTTTCACAACTAGACTGAAAAATGTTTATGTTCTACACTTCTTTCGATATAGGGTTTCATAAGGATCCTTCGAATTTCTCAAGTGAATGAATTTTTTTATGAAATCACAAGAATAGGAAGATGGTGATTGCAAACACCATTGAAATTCATAGAATAACATCTAGAAAAATTCTGGTATATGAATGTTTTTATTATAATATTAATATTTTTATGGACGATACATCATTTTGAACCTCAAATTTGTATCTCGAGCCAAATTATGACTTCTACAAAACATTAAGATAAACCTAGGATCCTAATAAGATAAAATTTAATGTGGTATTCCATAATTCCATACATCATGGTGAATATAAATTTAAACAAGATGATCCTGAGATAAATCTAATATGATTTAAATGATGTTTGATGAATTTATATAGATATCAACTACAACCCAAAATGAATTATATTGTTTAGAAGTTTTTGGGAGTCTGAAAACAAAATATATTGTTAGGTTTTAACTTTTCCATTTTGGTATGGGTAATGTTTATAATATCCCCTATGAATTATATATATAATCCATAAATTTATTTACTTACCATGAACTTAGATGCAAAATCATCAATATATCTTATCATTATTTCCCATTAGATATAATCATTCAGATCCCTATACACATTCATAATTATAGGATGAATAGATAATGATTAATTATGAGACTCATCGAAGAAATAATTATTTAAACCTGGTACGGATGGAACAGATGAACATTTATTGAAACATTTTAATCAATCACAATTAGTGTTATACTCAAGAAGATTTATATCCATCTTCGATAGTTCCACATTTTCCTTTTCTGTTTATTTATTCCTCATATTGATTGATAATTAAACACTCATACGATAAAGTTAATAATTATCACCTTCCATCATGATTTTAAGATATATCCAATGAAAATCACGAAATATTTTGTCTTTTTTGATTCAAATAATAGACAATTTTTCAGGATCCTTTCAATTTACTACATCTTTCATCAGGTCATCCATTTAAGGGTGTTAATTTAATGATCAATCATTAAATTTAATCAAGATGAACTGAATTCTATCGTTTATAATCATGCGATTCATTTTTAATATATCCATTAAATTTTTATGATTAATATTGATATAAAAACATCTAATATAAATATAACACCTATAAATTTATAATGAAAAAACTATAGCAGCTAATTTTATATCTTATATTGGGTAATTTTTCACTTAAACCATCAATTTTAATCAGTCCCAAGCTATCACAAAATCATTCTTCATGAGAAAAAATATTTATCACATGTTTTATGAAACACTAAATATTAAAATATATTGACCACTTTTGGGAATAGTAAAAACATATGACCTGAATAAAATTATTTTTTTACCCTTGAAATTTCCTTCAAATTCATTTATAAAAATGAACATTGTTCCATTTAGAGATAACATGGTGATTTGATTAGATATCCATGATTAATTATCAACAATGATTCATTAATTTCCATTCCATATAAGAAAACTATAGATTATATTCATAGTGGGTGGTATGGAACAATGTTAAAAAACATATATATTTGAAGGATATAATTAAATAAACTCACAAAAGATTACATTTTATATTAATGATAATTTATGAAAGAAAAATTCATACATGGATAATATTATGTATATCATATCATTCCTCATGGTATTCAACAATATTCTTAAATTAATTCCATGTTAATCTTTTTTCATAGAATAGATATGAATATTATCTTTAATAACTGAAAAAAATTTATAAATGACCTATCTAATGACTAATTTTAAAATAAATAATGAATAAATGTGAATTATTAAGACTAAATAGAATCAATATATATTCATATTTTCCATAAATTTTATAAATTGATTTCTTGGTTATATCCTCCTATATGAATCTCAGTAGATGACATCCAAAATGAAGTTAAATCGTGGAATTTTCATGATATCCATGTTTTAGATAAATTAATTCATCAATACATGGAATGAAGTACATATTCAGGATTGTGATCATGTTGGGTTTCCTATAATTAATCTATAGTCCCATTGATCTATATTTATTAACAAAAATTGAAACGATGCACCACTATGTGATGTACATGGAAGATTAAATACCTCTTTAATATTGTCATGGATTTTCATCATTAATTCTTATAACATGACAAGGGAAATTATATATAGAGTCTCTAAAAAAGGCATATAGCCAGTTATGAGTTCAATTGGAAAATCAAATTCAGGATTTGGTGGATTGTTATGAAATTATTCTATAAGGAATCATCAAATTTCCTAATAGTTGGTATATATTCAATGATGAGTTTTGATCCAATAATATATGATAAAAAATCCTATTTAATTTGAAATAAGAACAACACAATGGATATAGTTTTTATTTGAAATTTATTTTTTTCATTTCTCTTGTAATTTTTTTTGGTTCAGAATATCATAAATGTATTCATATTATTAGAAATTTTTGTTGGATTTATATAGATAACGACAGTCCTTGAATAAGCTATAATAAATTCAACTAGAGAGAGAATAAATATATTTTATTGAAGCACATTCACAAAAACTTATACTATGTTTTCAAGGATGTATTAATTGAGATGTTATCACCATACCTATAGGTTTTTTAACATATAAAAAAATATATAATCATTAAGGTGTAACAAAATACTCAAGAAAAGTCCATAGATATTAAATAGTGGGTAGAGATATAATCAAATAATAGATTATCTATTATATTGTGGATAAAAATTGCACCTTTCATCATTCTAATCACATAACACAAATTATCAATACCCATTGTAAGAGAATTCTATTTGACATTGTGATTAATAGGTTTTTGATATTTATTTTCCAAACAAATCGTAGGATTTGTGTACTATTTTGAGTAATTCAAATAATACTTTCATTTTTATAATTGTAGTGAGTTTGGGGAATAAGTTTGCCTCTTAATTTCCTCCATTGTAGTTACCAACATATTCATCCCCTTTATGAAATTCATATGATTTATGACACAACCTTCCACATTAAATTTAACTCCATATTTCATTCATGTAATTCCCATAATATTTCATACAATATTTCCTTCATGTTTTTTTCTATAATTTTATTCCTCTATATAATTTATTCAAGTTCTCAAGAGACATTGTCTTATTTTTACTTTTCAAATCCATGGAAATTGTGTGAATTTATAAATTCAATTTTATCCATTAGTGGAAATTGAAGGATTTATTTTCAATTACTATTTTATATTATAGATAATTCCTTTTGGATACATGGTTTTAATGCACTAATGAATCAATTTGTTTTTATTTCGGGGATAGTTATTAAACCATAATCATACATTTCATGTCTCGTAAAATTTTCCATATACGTACCAATAAATTAATCTTCATTTTTAATAAGAATAACTATTTTAATATCTAAAACTATTCATTTAATATACAGGAATTACTTATCGAAAAAATAATATTAGACTCATCCCATTCCATAGATTAAATTTCTACCTCTTCCCCCTTGTTCTAATTAAAATTCCAGCATTGATATTCTATAGCATCTAAATGAAAAGACAACTAGGTGTACGATTTTATGGTCGAAGAATTTAGGAATATAATATATTTGTGGAATGGTTTTGATCTATTACTCCACCACTAGTGGATCATAAGAGGTGATAAAAATAGTGGGTGATTCCTCAAAAGGAAAAAAATATGTTTTTTCTTCCATTGATCATTGGGATGAATATCTTGATTTATGGATTTATAAACATATTTGGGCATAACATCAAGGTTTTCTATTAATATTCCAACAATATTTTGTTTCTTAGTATGAGAAATATTATATTTTCCAACACATTCGCGATTAACATGAGTCCTTAATGTTCTCATGTTGAATGAAATAAAAATTTATAGTGTGAGTAAAAATAATCATATTTGGTGACACATTATAATTAAAAAGAATTTAAAGGGTTCCTAAATCATGAATCATTCATCTGTATTTATAAAATCGTAGACTTGTCCTTGGATATCGATATACATCATGAAAACATAAGTATATTATCCATTAGATAAATTTATCCGTATGGTGAGTTCATAACTGTTTTTTGTATCTAATAAAAAATGAGTGAATAAAACATTTTATGATATAAACTATAATATTATTATCTTTTCATAGATAAATATTACATAGTTTTAGATTAATATTCAATATATAATATCATTATCCATTCCTGAATGATAAAAGAATTTTTTAATTGGAGATATATGTATAGGATTCTAATTTAGATAAAATTTTCCTCATCTCCCATAATATATTTCACACTTTGTACCAATATTAACATACCCTACATAATCATTTAATTATATCCATGGGAAATGAAACATAAGAATTTAGGTTATATATTCACATTAAGGGAAAGAATTAGAGCTATCATTCAATGAACATATCAAATAATAAGTAAATAATAATGCAATGAGATTAATACCATAATATTAAACCTGGTGACATAGTCTATCAATGATTATAAACATAATACATCGAATAATGTATTATCATTTCAAATGACTTGAATCAAAAGAGTGATATGTATTCATAAAAAAATCATGAAAAATATTTTCATATCCCGAAATTCATGGTAATCAACACCGATTTCTTCTAAGAGATAAATAACATCAACTTGTTTCCTATAGAAGATCAATAAAATTGACATGTTTTTTATAGAGGATAATGAAAATAGACCAGTTTCCCATAATTAAATCATAATTTATATAACATAACACATGTTATAGAGGAATAAATAATTATGGGACCACCTATCACAAAAATAAAACAATACATTTTTGTTCCACAAGATCATAGAACATTTACTGTAGCATTACCACATAACGAATGAAAATAAAACATGTATAAAAAATATGAATCAATTCATCATATCCTAAAAAAGGAAAATAATTGAATTTTAGTAAAATCTCATTATTATATTAAGAAAACATTCAAAAAAAATATGGATTGTATGAGTAGGTCATATCCTGAGTAAAGAATAATTAATATCGAAAGATATTATTATAGATGAAAACTAAATTAAATGATCCGTAAAAAATTATGGAGGAAATAAATATAATAATTTTAAAATATATTTTAATAATACATAAATTTCCAAAGAAATGGAAAAATTATATTTGGAATAAACCGTATAATATTATAAATCACACTTCAACATATTGATCAGTCATAAGGGTAGGAAAATTAATTCATGTCATATGATTTTAAGGAAAAAATTGATTTGAAAGTATTATATAGATTTAAAATACATCTCATTTTGAATACAACATGATGATTATTTTAACAACATGATATTTTATTATTATTTTCTAATTGAAATTAATTTCTTTGATAGCTTACATATACACAATACAGATAATTAACGAACTGTGAAAAACTATTAATATAAATTTTTACACATGAAAATTTTTACATGGACATTCAAATTGGGAGAATGAATAATAATAAAAATATTTATAATATTATTTAGTTTGTTTTTATATAAAAAATATTATTTATAAAAAAGTACTTAATTTTTGGTAAATTCATTATATTTTTTGAAAATTCTATTTTCTGAGAAAAATGTTTTTAGTTAATTTTTAGGAAAAAAAATACAATTAAATATTGAAAAATTTATCATGTTAATTTGAGAAAAACATCATTTTTTATGTGGGAAGATAAAAAGTATCTTTTGGTGGGGTTTTGAAATTTTTTGAAAAGTCTATTTTTTATATTAACAGTGAAAATATAATTTTCATAAGTAATCTACAATTTTATATAAACAATTTTCATTGATAATTTTTTAAAAATATGTTTAATAGTAATAATAGTTCAATAATATATTGATTAATCCAATTTAGGTCCTAGAAATAGTTTTTATTGATTTTTGATACATAAACATTTTTAAATTTTTGGACATTTTCCCTTTTGGAAAACAATATTCTTATCATGTCTTCGGGTTTATTTTTAATTTAAATATTTCCAGTTAGGTAAATGTAATTTTTTAAATATATATTCATTAATTGTATTTATAGTAATTAATATTATATTTAATGTTCAAAATAAAATTTTACCATTATGAAATGAAAAATAATAAAAAATCAATTACTATGATTTATATAGAAATTGGTTTAACTAGGGGAAACTAAAATGATAAGAATTAAAAAGACCTATAAAGTCTAACAACACACATTATATGATCATATTTATCCATTTTAAACATCAATGTTTTATAATGATCCATTTTGCTGCCTTTGGCATGAGAAAAAATGGGAGCACCATTTTCTTTTAAAAAATTACAAGTGTTCCACTCACCTCACATATAAAAGGCCACCACCTCTAATCTCCACTTCATACTACTAATTTTTTTCATTAAATTACTATTAAATTAAAATCTTGAAATCACTACCTACATCCTTGGTTAATTAGTGGGATTATTAAACAAATCGAGGAGTCATTTAGGTCAAACATAAATGGGCTTTCCGAAGAAGAGATAAAATTTTGCCTATGTGTTTTTAATTTAAGCTATCATTAAGACATTCCAATATTATGAAATTTTTATGATACAATTACATAAAAATATTAAATTTTGATATTTGTTATTATTTATATTTAATTAATTATATAAATATATTCTTCCATAAAATGGGATAAAAATCAGCATTATTGTTTATGGGGGACAACCACCCCAAGAACTAATATTATTCCTTCTCAATTAATAACACATACATTTGGATATAATGATGTATTAAATATTAATTTATGTTTTTTATGATTTTATTATACCTATTTAGTTATTATAAAATATATTACTTTTTTACATTCCATATTTTTTAATATAATAGTGCCTCTTGTGAGTACGGAAGACTGCCGCTTCGCGAAACGATGTTATTAGACTACACTATACATGGAAGGTAGTAAGGTTTTATTTAATGAAAAAATGAAATATATATGAAATATATATTATAATAAATATTTTTAATAGAAAAATATTATTGACCTTTCATTCATTCGATCCTAAAAGAAAATTGAAACAACGTTCTTGCATACATAGGACCTACCATTTACGTGAACGATGTATTTAATTTTATATTTATAAAACATATTGTTCAATTTAAAAAAATATATAATGAATATTTATGATATTTATATCATATTTGAAAATATATATTTTATGGAATCGTAATTGAAGTATGAGGTACAAAAATAAGAATGTCCTAACATACACGGAAAATAAAGAAATTATTGATTGAAAAATGACTTTAATAATGAATTGGTAACAATAAGGAAATAAAAGTTCATAATTAAATCATAAATGAAATGAAATATATATTTATAGTACTATAATATAGTTATAAATATCATATACTTATTATATTTTAGGTTTGTACCTATATAAAATAATTTGAGACTTAATGTTACAGTTTTTTTCTCAATTTTCTTTCAATGAGACGCATGTTATGTTATGCACCTAAGATTTTTTATGTGGTGTATATAAATTCACATTGAATTATTATACCATGATTATGATTTATTCATATTATTTAATGTTTCATTTTATTTTAATAATTAATGGTACATAAAATTCTAAATATACCAAAATGGTAATTATTTTACGTTACAATCTCATCGTTTATCAAGATGGTTTATGATAATTATTCAGATGATGAAATATCAAAATCCATCACCGAAAAAACTCATTTATTTTATTTTCTTATAGTTATGTCATGAAAATTCATGTTTTCCTTTCACATTAAACTCATTATTCACTCAAGATCACCCAATAATGCTTTTTTTAATAAAATCCTTATTCATTTCTATCATATGTAGAAAAACCATATTATTCAAAGACAAAAATTCATATCTATTTTAAAAAATTTATTTCACATTCTAAAAATGATATATTGAGTTATTTTTTAACTATTAACTATTTTTAAAATTTTTAATGGAATCTGTATGTCATTTACCAAACAAGTTTCATTTTTCTTTTACATAAAATGTGATTGGAAAAATTTATTATTTATGTATGAAATGAATAGAATTTCCCAAAATAATGAAAATTAAAATCAATAAAGGTTAAATAATAATTTTTGATGTTTATTTTTAGTGAAAAAAATTTAATTTTTTTTAATGAATTATTACTTTTAAAAAGTTTATTTAAAAAATGGTTATTTTCGTCATGAAATGATCCAAGTTAATTTGGTTTTCAAAATAATTTTCTATTTAATATGATGTCAATTTTATTTAAATAATATTTAATGGGGTTAGGATTCAATTATATCAGCATTATTATTTCCTTTGATGGTTTATGATTATGATGACATGATGTTTGTGAAATGTGTTTCTCCTATTTGATTTATACCATGGTAAAATTCATATGAATCCTCACTAATTTTCTATAGTTTTTTCTTCGATAAAATGTGTAGATGATTATGAATCCTATTTCTTTTCAATTTTTTATGTTATGGTGAATTATTTATGTAAGCCATTTCCTTTAATGGGATCTTAGATGATTAAAATTTTATGATCATTTGGGACACATATTTTTTATTTTCATTATTAGATGGGTGGAAGCTATATATCCTTCATATGCATTCGGTAAAGATCGATATATCATGAGATAAAACAGAATGAAATAGGAACTGAACCCATTACAATAAGGTATTACTTCATATATGATATTTTTGATTGTGAACCTTGATTACTAAGATGGTTTTGGGTGTGAACCCATTCAGATATGATCTTGTGAGAAATGATCTATGAAATAATAAGGATATGAAATTTGATGCTTTTGTGAATGACATAATTCCATGTATTTTTAGATTTTATTCTTTCATAGAACATGCTATTTGATTTATTTTAGATTCATTTCTTAGGAACTATAAATATATATACCATGATCTTCAATTATGATCCATGATAAGCAGGGTATTGTTTTGCAATGTTATTCTCATATTCTCTTTCACTTCTACTCAAGTTATGTTTTTGTATCCCAATTTTTTACCCACATTGAGCATCCGAGCTCATCCAAGCTTATATTACATACCCATGTTATAAAGAAATTTATTATTTATTATTTTTATACTAGGAATTTTAGTTATTGAGATATTAGTGGGATTTTATTTAGTATACATATGTGCCATATTTTTAATGATTTTTTTAAAGGAACTACAACTTAACAGTCCTCTGGAATGTGTTTGTGTAATGAAACATATATTCAAAAAAACAATATTTTAATAAATCTATATATGAAATTCATATGGTTTTATTGTTTTTATGAAAGGGTAGTTTTAGTTATACTTTGGAAACTATAATGATAAAACATTTGTGATAAAATTAAAGATATGATTTAATATAGGTTAAAATACAAATGTTTTCTTAATGACAAAATTATGTATTTTAACTAGATATACATCACTATATTTATAATATATATGGAAATTTATATATGAAAGTTTTACCATGGCGTAATAGAACTAAAAAATTCACATTGGTTTTGAATTTAGTGTAACCTAGTATATAACAATGGGATATACTAGAACCTGGTTTGATAATCCTGAAAGATATTCTTTAGTTAAATAAAATTTTCTTTTCTAACTATAATGAAGGATTTGAATAGATAATTATCATTTAATAATTAGGATACAATAATGGTTTCAAAAAATTAATAGAATATATCTTGTTTTATATATCCTAAATAATTCATCAAGACTACACAGTTTTCCTCTAAGATTAGTGTTGCACACACGATGATTATTTATTTTAGTCGATGGATGGATGCTGAAGAAATCAAGTTAAATCTCCATGAGAAAAAAATTCAATAATTATCTTCGTAATGAATTAAATTTTATGTGACATGGAATTCAAAATATAATTTTTATGATCAAATATATTTCTAAAACTATGAATCATGTTGGAAATCCAATAGAAAAAGGAGAAACATTATATTAATACCTTAATAAGGTAGTTCCCACATTATTTCAATGGGTCTTATGATCCACATGTTATTGAGAAATGGATCAACTCCCCTAAATTGATATTTTCGATTCTACAATATTTGGAGAATGAGTAATTCTTTTGGGTTGTGTCCTATTTATAGGGTGAATTTAATTGATGGTGGAATGTTATTAATAATATGATCCAATAGAATGAAATATTCTCTATGGATTTAGATGAGTTAAAGAACATATTTTTCAATAATTAATGTCTTCGTATTCATTATCCCAGGATATATAAGGAGTTCCATGAGAAAAAGAAAATTGATTGTGAATTATTTGGAATATATGAGGAAACATTTACAATACATACAAGATATTCTTCTTGAATTATTATACAACATAAATGTAAGGTTGATTGATTAATCGGTGGCTTAAAAACAAGTATCTAAAGGGATATAACCATAAGATTCATTAGTATCTATGAAGATATTTCATGATGTGATATCAAGGAGGAAATTGATGTTTGGTTTACATAATGATGTAATGGATTTGATAAGAATGAAAGCTATGATTAAAGTGAAAATATGAAAATCATTTAGATAAGAAGATGATCATTCCTTTAAAATCAAAATGTTGTAAAAAACACTGATAAAATTTTCTTAAGTCTACTATTAAATGATTTTTGTGTGGGATATAAGGTCATTAAGACATAGAGTATCAATGTGATTGAAAAAACATAGTTTATTATGTGAATAAAGAGAAATATACAAATAATTCCCCCCCCCAAAATTTAGTGATTCAAATAAAAATCTATGGGAACTATTCTAACTACTTCCAAAATGTGATTATTAATGGTTATGATCAAACTCAGTAACCTCTTAAGCCATTATAAATGGGAAATATCATTAAACCACTATTTGTTACAAGGTGAGAGATATGGAAATGGTTAAATATATACTTACTATCAAATTTATAGTTGAAATTTTCTTACATGACTATAGATGAACACATTATTTCAAATATGAATTGATTCCATTATGTATCAAAAGTCCACCTGAATGATTTGATGTACAATTTGTATTGAAATAACATAGTATTTTTATGGTCATATATAAATTATATTATTCCTATATTGTTTATTCTTTTGTGAATATAACCCTTTTAATTTTATCATTCTCCCTCTAGTATAATTTGATGTCATATTTAGAATGTATTATCTTTTTATACCTTAATCCCAATAAAAAATTTGGGAATGTGAATTCATATTTTATTTTCTAAACAAAAATTTTATCATATATATGTATGATAATAAATATGGAATTTTAATGGAAATCCCATCCATCTTATCGGTCTTGATTCCAATTGAAGAGAACATTTCTCTTTGATGGTTAGGGAGACACTCAAAATCTATGATATTATTATTTTTCTAGAATTTATTGATGTATTTCTAAATGTTTTTTCTAGTATTCATACAAATCATGATGTTTTGTTCTCTGTAAAACATATAACAGGTGTCATTCCTATTTCAAATACACCCTATATCTTTTCCCTTATAATGGTCCAAGAATGGAATGAGGAATTCAAGTAGAATATTTAAAGTATATTAATTTTTCCACATATGTCACCATGGGGTGAACCCATTCAATTATTCAAATTAAAAGATAGATCAATGAAACTCTACATTGATTATCAGATGTTTAAAAATATTAAATTCAATGGAAATTGTTCTCTACCTCGTATTGATGCCTTGTTTTATCAACTACATGGAGCTCTAATTATTAATAATATTGAACATCATTTTTAATATCATCAATTATGGCTCACGAAGGATGTTATACCTAAGAACTCATTTCATATAAGGTATGGAAACTATGAATATATAGTGCTTAAAATTAGTCATTGTAATTCCCCTAGTATATATTAAATATAATGAATAGATTAATTGGATATCATACTATTTTGTTCATGGAACTCATTATATACTATATTGGTATATATTAAGATTGAATGGAAGATCATTAATATAACTTTTGGATTGAAATGGACAAGTTGAGAAAGGACAATATTTTGGAAATATTTTAAAAATACGATATTTGGATAATTTTTTTTTATTTCTTGGTCAAATGATCTCATGAGAGGCTAAATATATTGTTCCATGAATGAAAAAGAGTATTTACTATTTTCCCATACCAACTTCAGTGACTGAAATCTAATGATTTTCATGATTGGTCTGGATATTATCAACAATTTATGGAAAATTTCCGACTACTATCTAATAAAAAATCATGTTTACTCAGAATGGATATATATTCCATTTTTCAAATGATTTCGATGAAAGTTTTTAAGAAATATGGAGAATATTAGTCAGTTCACTTGTTTGTAAACTACCCTATAGTAGAGAATGGGTTTCAATCTATAATTATGTGTACAAGAAGGTATTAGGATGAATTAACTAGTAGAGTGAAATTTTTTATCGATTATTCCTTATAAAATAGAAGGTTCATATTTAAAATTTCCAAACTTGATATTTGGAGATAGTTTCATAAATCATTGAATTAATGATACTATGGAATTATCATTTTGGATAAAATTGAGATATATATTCCAATAAAATCCTAATGTATATATTCACACATATAGAGTTTAATATATGGAAAAGATTATGGTTAGATATTATTGAATATTATGAATGGTCAATAAATATCTATATAAGTATAGTTAACAATGTTATTAATTAATTGAGTCAAAAAGATCGTTCAAGATTTGAAAAGATGAAGATAATAAAAGATCCAATATTTCAATATTTTAAAATGATGTGTATGGAAATATGGAATAAAGACGGAAAAATTTTACCCTTTCTTATTGAATGTTCTAACCTAAATGTTATTGATTGTTATATAGGAACATAAAAAAGATGTAGAGGTAAAAAAGACATTTATAAATATTCTTATTTTTATGATTTCTCATGATGGAATGATTGTCTTATGGAACCCTGTATGCAATTCATCAATTACAATTCTGTAAAAGGTATTATTTGTTGAAGCTAATAGTTTTTCAATCTCTATCCATCCTAGAAATATAATGATGTATATATATATATATATTTGAAATAATATTTATAGTGGGATTTCATAAAGATATGTATCATAGAGTTTGTATCTTAGTGCTTTTCATGTCATCATGTTTAGGTTGATAGATAAGATTATGGGGAGATATTTTAACCATTACCCATACCAGAATGGAAATGAGAAAACATCACCATGTATTTTCCATTAGAATCCTCAAAACATCTATATAGAACAATTCTATATAGTTTGTACGCGATCTCCTTAAAAGGTTATAACAAATCATCTCTATAATATATATTTCTATTTGGATCATATTACCAGTATATACATTAATGAAATGGTAATGTTTCATGGATTTACACACTCTGTTGTCTCTGATCAGGAGTTGAGTATTACATTAATGTTCTATATAATACAATTGCATGCCCCTGATGTCAAGATGTGATTTAGAACTATATATAATCTTCAGATAGATGGGATTTTTGACTGAAAAATGAAAACCCAAGAATATATGATATAATATTATATTATAGATTTCAATTGATATTGGGATAAAAACATTCCCCTAGTTTAGTATTAATACAGTAATATATTTTAAAAGATTATTTAGATGGATTCTAATGAATACCTTCATGGAAATAGGTCTAGAGATCCAATGTACTAAAATGAACATGGGGATATAAAGATACTAGGACATGATATAGCTAATGAAATTTAAGAGAAGGTTACATGTCTTCAACAACCCATAAGGGATTTACAATTTTGATAAAGATGTTTTGTTGAAAATCACTAGAGTGATCTTAATTTTGTGTTTTGTGAAATGTTTTTTATAACAATTTTTGTGAAGAAAGACGTTTATGATATTTTTGATGAAATGTAATGTAATCCATATTTATATATATCCATTTAATTTTTTTGACTATATCAGTATGTTAGCCTATCAGCTACTTCTTCCACCAATCATCTCTCATGTCCATGATGTTTTTCCATTTATCCCTACCGAGGAAGTGCATAACTAACCCTTAAAATGTTCTAATCTTATTGGTCCTTATGATAGAGCATCATATATATTATGGGGAATAACTGATGGAGATCCTAGATCAAAAAAATAAGGTTCTATGAAACAAGTACACTCATGTGGTCAATATTTTTAGGTGAAACCACCAGATTTATGTAGCTATGTGCAAACATGAGGATTTAATGTGGCATTTCTACCCACAATTGATAATGAGAAAGATATATAATATCAATGTATTAATTCATTTTATGTGGGTATATTGTATCACCTAGATATTTAATTATTTTTTTCAAATAAATATAATTTCATTGATTACTATCATTACAAAAAACACATATTTTTGATGAACAACAACCAACTATTAATTTAATTATTCAAAATATTGATAATAATTTCATTTTATTATAAATTTGTGGAATTAATAGGAATAAGAACAGTAAAAACCATATTTTATATATTAGTAAAAATTTTATACAATTAAGACACATGGATAAAAAATAACTTATTTTTTGGTAATTTCGTTACAAGTTTCAATAATAATATTTTATAAAAAATTAATTTTTTATATCATTTTCTGTAAAATAAAAAGAATAATTTTTTTTAAATTTTAGAAAATTAATTTCAAAAAATAAATTATTTTTTGATGTTCTCTTCTCAAAATCATCATAGGGTATTTTTTTCATTTTTTCAAAATGAATAATATTTCAATGAATAGTGGAAAATATACGTTTTATTTGAGAAAACATTTCTATTTGAAAAACTTATAAAGTCTATCTTTTATAAAAAATACAATTACAAGTTAATTTATTTATTTTATAATTTTTCTATTACAATTTATTTCATTCAAATGATTTTGATATTGAATTTTAATTAAATATTTTTTAAAAATATTTACATTTTCACTTTGGAAGACCACTTTATTATTACATCTGTGGGTTTAATTATAAATTAATATTTTACACATTAATGCATATAATTAAGAAAAATATATTATATAATTTAATTCATAATAATTTTTATTATCTAATAATTTGATCTTAATTTATTACTATTATGAAAATTAAAATCAGTAAAAATTAATTTCATTGGTTATGGTGGAAATCGGATTACCAGGGGTAAAAGATAGATGATAAGATGTAAAATGACACCGAAACATATAAATACCAATTTTATGGAAATATTTATACCACTTAACATATAAGTTTCTATATTCATCCATATGAATCCTTTTTCCTGATAAAAATTTCAGTACAACATTTTCTTTTCAAAAATTACATCTATAAAACTCATGACACTTATTAATGGCCACACACTCTCCAATGTTGTTCACAATTACAAAAACAATGTTTCGGAAAATTATTCCAAAATCACTTCGTTTAATATCTATATATATGAGTAAGGACTCTCTATTTTATAATTCCTATATAGTAAGGCATTATGATAGACCTAATGAGGCAGTTCGTAGAATTGGTAAATCTTTTAACAATTTTTTTATTTTTTTTTTCTTTGGCATCCATTAAATATTATCCAGTAGTTATTATATAATAAAAAAATTTCCGAAATTTTATGATATTTTATTAATTTAATTCAAAAATAGATATCCATATATTCTTCAAAAAATAGGTTTTTAAATAATCATTTGTTTTTTCGAAGACTACTTCCTTGTGAACCGATTTTATTCATTTTCCATCACCACCTATCTCTATTGGAAATAATTATTGAATAAATAAGTAAATAAATATTATATTTATATATAATTATTCTTACGAATTATTATAAAACATATACCATCTAACATTTCATTTTTTATTTGAAAAGAATATTGTCTCCCGTGTGTATGGTGGACTACCGCCTCTCGAAGCGATGTGATTCATTCACGATGTACATGAAATGTATTAGGGTTTTATTTAATTATAATATCTGATATATATGAAACATATGTAATATAAATTATTCTATAATTTTGATAAATTACTTACCTGTCTTTCATTCAATCTGTCATGAAAATGGAAACAATGTTCTTGTGAACGTATGTCATATTGTCTCCATAAAGGGTGTTTTTCATTTTCAATATCAAACTTGTATGGATTAATATAAATATATATATACATAATATATATATATTATATTTAAATATAAAATATATATATATATATATATAATATATTTAAATATATAATATACATATATATGTAAATATTGGATAAAATTATCAAGACTATAATGTTTGATAAATTTATGATCCTAAGAAATAACAAATCATAACATACATGAAAAAAATCATTTATTTCCGGAAACATGCCTTCAACATTGAATTGATAATAATATGGTAATAATATTTTCTAGGTAAATAATATATGATATTCTATATATATAATAATATTTTTCAATAAATATATGATAAGATAATTTTTATTATATTGTAATTTTTTTCAAATAAAATGTAAATCGTGATTTATGGTATATGATTTTTGCCTCAATTTTCCTTCATTGTGACAAATGATATGTTAAAAATCTATATTATTTTAAGCGGTGTATATACATCATCATTAATGTGTGATAACTTAAATAAAAATATTTTAATGATATTTAAAATTTCATTTTATGTTAATATTTATTGTTACATAAGATTCAATAGATAACAATGTGGTATATTTGTGTGTTACTATCTCATCGTTTATCAAGATTGTTATAATTATAATTCAATTGATGAAATAATATGATACAAAACTACAAAAACAAATTAATTTTTTTATCATATATCTATTTCATTATTAAAAAAAATTCCTTCATTTTGATCTGTTTGTGTACTGAAGAGAAAAAAATGTTTTTTAGAAAAATATTCATTAATTTATAATTTGTTCATTAAAACTTTTTCTCCCAAAATACATTTTTCTTTAATTGTTTTCATTTTTTTTAAAAATAATACTTATTATTTTTAAAGGAATTTATACTCACGGTTGAATTTTTTAAATAAATTTACTGAAATCATCTTTTCATTTTCCAAAATAGGCCTGATTGGGTTTTACCAAAAATGTGAAATGCACATTTGTTTTAATATGTATGAAATAAATAAAATTTTATGTCTCATACCTTTTATTTTATTTCAATATTAAATTATATGTTTTCATGTTTATATCCAATGAAAAATATTTCCACAATTTGTTTTTACATTTTTATAATTTAATTTTCCAAGAGTGTGTATTTTCCTCATGAAATGTCCCAATATATTTTTCTTTAAAACCACTTTCTACATAATATGATATAATTTGATGTTAGATAATTTTTTTTGGAAAATAATATAATGAAACATCATTTATTCATTATTAGTATCGTTCAATACCGTGATGACCATAATTTTATGAAAACCAACTTTCATACATGTTTTATATCATGATACAATTATTTTAAAACCCAATTCTTTTACGATGGTTTATACTCTCATGAAATTATTAAAAAACCAAATTATTTTCCACAGGTTATGTTATAATTATATTTTAATGAAACCCATTTCCATTCACGGGTAATTATATGACGAATTTTTTATTATATTTTTTATTTTCCCGGGTATCTTCGGTCCATTACATTGTGAATATGTGGTGTTGGAGGTGTTCCAGGAAATCAAGGTGACGAATTCTCAACACTTTTCCAAATTTCATGTTCTTTGAACAGTGTTTCTAGTTTTATGAACAATGTCGGTGAGGTTTGATGAATAGTTCTATCAGTGAGGTTTGTGAACATTTTTATTAGTGAGGTTTTGTGAACAGTTCTATCGGTGAGGTTTTGTGAACAGTTCAATCAGTGAGGTTTTATGAACAGTGTTTCAATCAGCGAGGTTTAGTGAATAGTGTTTCTATAGGTGAGGTTTACTGAACAGTGTTTCTATCGGTGAGGTTCAGTGAATAGTGTCTCTATCGGTGAGTTTCGGTTAACAGTGTTTCTATCGGTGAGGTTCAGTGAACAGTGTTTCTATCGGTGAGGTTTAGTGAACGGTGTTTTTATGGGGGAGTTTCAGTTAACCATGTTTCTATCAGTGAGGTTCAGTGAAAAGTGTTTCTAACGGTGAGGTTCAGTGAACAATGTTTCTATCGGTGAGGTTTAGTGAACAGTGTTCCTATCAGTGAGGATGAGTGAACAGTGTTTCTATCGGTGAGGTTACGTGAATAGTGTTTCTATCGGTGAGGTTCAGTGAACAGTATTCTATCGGTGAGTTCTATCGGTGATGTCTATCCGTAGGTGTATAATGTTTCCAAAATGGTAGGTGTAAAATGTTTTCAGAACGGTAGGTGTACAGTGTTTCCAGAACGATTAGGTCTATCGGTAACCTCTAATGGTGAGCTCTATCGGTAACCTCTAATGGTGAGGTCTATGGTAACATCTAATGGGGAGGTCTATCGGTAACCTCTAATTGTGAGGTCTATCAGTAACCTCTAACGGCGAGGTCTAATGGTGACCTTATCATTCCTTTTCCAAATTTTGAGTATGTGAATAGTGTTTCCAACATCCTACAGTTTTGCCCCTTTGACGTTTCCTTCGATGTAAAATACATTTAATGCCTTGTTTTAAGGACTCTAAGGCCAATTCAAATTCCATAACTATTAAATTAATTATTCTTATGACTCGGGATGTTTCTACATGGTCAAACCGCATGGGTTGATGCGATCCACATTTAATGGGGAATTAAGTGTATCTTAAACCGTCACCCTATTAAATCTTTCAAAAGGGACGAGATTTCATTCTCCCTTGTTCTTCCTCTTTGTTATTGGCTATGAGATGCCAGATCCTTTCAATCCTTCCGGTAGAAGTTTCACAATCAAAATTTACTCCTAGGATTGGTTCTGCTCTTTTTTGATGTAACCAAGTTGAATTGATCAATCTTTGATATAAGGTATGTTGTATCATCGTTCTTTTGGGGTTCATCTTCTCATGTTCTCCTTTCCATATTATATCATGAAATATCCATGATTCTAATGGGATTTTCATGGGGTTTGGTTGGTGTGGTCATACCGTGGAATCCTCCGGTGAATGCAGTTGTCGCGAGAGGAGGATTGTGACCTATTGTGTGGATAAATAACATCATGAATTTTTGAGGTAGGGGATTCGTTACTTCTATTTTCTTTTATGTGCAACTATATCGTTTTCATATTCTATCTCAGTGGATAGCAATGGAATTTACAGAATAAATATTTGAACTGGATAAATAAAATGATATCAATCGTATGTTACTGCCTCTTGTTTTGCATGATAGTGTAATATCTACGCTTGCTTTGTTTAGCTGTTTTTTCTCGATGGAAATCAGAAAAGAACGTAAACCAGGATTAATTAAGAACTGTTGGGTAACGATAAAGAGGAATGAAAAATAATCTGGTTCATATTTTCATTTTATGTTAATCAAATTAGTACAGTAATCATGATTATTTATTTGTGATAGCTTACTGATTAGGTTTCCAGAATTTGGAACCTACGTTTAATAAATCTGTTAATTCAAGATGGATTAAAGAACTGCTTGTTTGATAATTTATAAAAGCGTTCTGAGTTACCCTCTTTATTTTTAAGGGACAAGATCCCATTTATGTGATTGTTTTTTTCCTGCTCCTTGTTCTGTGATGTGAGCCTGGATGGATGTTGTCATATGTGGAGGCATGGATACTTTTAGTGGTGGCAGTAGAGGATGCCTAGAGTGGCGAGATGCATCTGATTATGCATGTGGGTGTCGGGGAGGACACCAGTGATGATGGAATGGTATTGATGTGATTGTTTGATTCTTGTTGATTCTTTGGTTGATTATCTACTTTACTATTCCCCACTTCTCAAGGAAGATGGTCTTGATTACCCTTCTTCTGAAATAGGTGAAGAGACGCAGGGTATGCCACGTGCAATCTGTGATTACCCTCTAAAGGGAGAATGGGTCTACTCTCTTGTTATAGGCGGCAATGACTCAACGAGTAGTACATCTACTCACCGTGTTGAGCCCTTTGTGTTTAGAAGCATTGAATTATTTTCTAGAATGCCTGAGAATATGGGAAAGTAATTCTATAATGAATTATTTAATAAATGGTGTTATCTAATGGCGTTGGAGTTTCTAGAATATAATGACAATGTTGTAATTTGTAAGGTACAATTGATATTGGCTGTGATGAAAATGAAGATTAATGTTAAATTGTTAATGGTTAATTAATGTGTAAATGATTAATTAACGTATAGTAGAACTGATAAAAAGGGAATGAATTAATTTAATAAATCTATTCAAATGGTTGTGTGCTTATTGGGTACCCATTCTTAGATGTAGTAGCTCGGAGTCTGAGATATTTTAGCTGTCGATGTGTCTAAGAATAGGTAATTCCCATAGTGTGGTTTTGAGATATAATATATTTTGTACTTTTTATGTTTCTATACGCTACTCCACCCTGTCAGTAAGGGAAGCTGACACCCCGTGGATTCGGAGCCCTGGGGGGGGGGGGGGGTGTTTTCCCCAATATTCCAGTGGGAGGACGAATGGATGACTACCCCCTTTGGCCCCGCTCTCTTCTCTTGGTAGATACTTATGCCAACAGGAACAACTATTCGTTTCCCCATATATGTGTGCCAAGGGATATAATGGCTTGTGGTTATTTCAGAAACATATATTCAGGATATAGTATCCTATGGACTACTATAGGTGTAACGTGTATAGGCTGTGATGGCTTGAGGACCCCTACTCGGTGTATGAGCTGTCATGGATTGAGGTATAACACCCGACATATGATACACGTTATGTGGGCTTTGGTTGATCCTGGAACGTACCTGGTTACTTTTGGTTGTGATAATGGTGTGGTGCTTCGCCCAGGTGTCTGTGGTCATGATTTTGTGGTGCATGAGGTGCAGATTGTGGTGCTTCGCCCATGTGTCTGCGGGCAATCCTTTTTGGAGAGAGAAGCTTAGGACGTCCGATGTTGGGGAAAAGTGGAAAACTAGTGGGGAAGTAGTATCAGGTTACACTTGATATCCATTACTATACGCTATATTCTTATATGCATTACATGGTGAGAGTAGCCATGGTGAGGTTGGGAACTTAGTATACATGTTTCAGTGCCGAGTTAGTTTCACTTTTTGTTCAATGTGCTTTCGCATGCTTTCTTTACTTTTGTATGAGAGGCTTCAGGGAGGATCCAGCTGAGTATAATATTATACTCACTCTATTTATATATAAACTATTTTTTGGTCACTTTGAGGAGGTTGGAGATCATGATGGTTTCTAATAGCTTGGGGTTGCAGGAGCTGTTTGGGCTTGTGGTTGCTGTTGTTTTACTTTCTTTTGGGTACTTGCATTCCTTCCTTCCAGTTGTAGTACTTTTTCATGACATTTCATCTATGTACATGGGATTTTTTATATTCCAGTTTTAATTCGGAGTTGATTGGTGTCTATCTTATCCCTCTCTTCCGCATGTGTTCTATTAGAGGGAAATGCCTCTCATTTGTGTGTTTACTATACCCTCAACACTAGTCACCAACCCGGGGCCTATTAGAGGCAGGACTCGGGGGGTCAATATCTCTCTTCTCACATTGCCGACCCCGAAGGGGTACACGTTGTGGGGAGTGGGTCATGACAGAGTAGTATCAGAGGGAGGTTGAGGGATATAATGATGTTTTTATCTAGGCATAGGTGAGGCTACTTGGGTAGGTAGGGAAACAATGTCATTCATGTTTAGAAAGTGTGGTAAACACTTGAGACCGGCTGAGACATAGGCGTTTAGGGCACCCTATGATCTGATGTACAGACCTTTTAGATAAAATTTCTACTATACAATGTAATACTAGTTGCTGGGTAGAGACCTAGGAAAGGATCACACATCATTCTTCTTCTGCATGTGTTTGAATGGGTATAACATGGGATAGGTTAACTTAAAATGAATGAAATAAAACAATAAATTAATTAATATTTATTCTTCCATATTCTAGGTTTAGGATCTCTAACGGTTTTTTATTTTACAGGTATGGCTCTAAGTCGACGTCCTCGTCAGGTTTGTGCAGAAAATGGCCAGGAGGCTGTTCTAGCAGAACACCGCAGGGTAGAGGTTGACGACGACGACACATGGAGGAAGTCACTTTGAGATTTTCAGCGCTAGAGTGTACAGAAGTATGAGGGATCTGTTTCAGATGCAGTCACATAATACTGGTTAGACGAGGTTGAGATCGGCTTCAGTTTGATTTGTTCTTGTAAGGGGCACCAGGTGTCCTTGGTTGTGAAAATGTTGCGTGGAGAATCGAGGTAGTGGTGGTTCTTGTTCCTTGGGGATCGTGAGGAGTCAGCGATCTCATGGGAGGAGTTCCTAGACAGGTTTACAGTCGAGTTTCATTCTGCGACTGCGAAGGCGTCCAGTCTCCAAGAGCTTCTTACCCTTCGATAGGGGAGCTCCATTGTTCAAGAGTTTGGAATCCGTTTCAGGAACCTTTTATGATATGATTCAGACCTACTTCCAAATGAGGAGGCCAGAGAGAGGAATTTTGAGGAGGCTTTTAATCAAGAGATCCAGTGCTAGGTCACCCCATTTATGCTAAATACATATCTTGAGGTGATGGTGAGGGCAGAGATTGTCGAGAGAACATTGGCTAGGACCGGATCATCATGAGAGAGGAATAAGCATGATTCCTCATGAAGCAGAGATGTGTTCTGGGGTTCTCAGTTTTCAAGGCAGAAGAGTTTCCGTTCACCAGGGGGTTTGTCTCAGCCCTTCACATCTCTTTTCACTAGATGCAGAAACTCCCAAGCCTGTGCCACGAGATCAGGCACTTCTTTTTCTTATGTTGCTCGTGGTCATCAGCAGGGAGAGTGCCCGACCTTTCAGAGCGGCCATCATGTGCCAGGCACTACGCTCCAGGTTCCTTCATTGAGGCAGTTCCAGTCGAGGCTGCAGCTGCCAGTTCCACCAGCTTTAGATCAGCAGTGGGTAGATGGGGTAGGCAGAGGACAACCCCATGACTTTCCTCATCCTCAGAGAGCATAGCACGGTTGTGGTGGTGGTCTTCATCAGGGTCAGAGAGGTCATAGAAGAGGTCGTGGTCAGCTTCATGCTATAGCATTGCCAGCTCCAGTCGAGCCAAACATCGTCCGAGGTACCCTTTGCTAGTTTTCGACCTTGGTGTATGCCTTGTTTGATTCAGTAGTGACACACTCCTTCATATCACCTACCCTTGTCCATGCTTTTGGACTTGTGGTAGAGAGGCTTCCAGTGCCCTTGGCGTTGACTACGCCAGTTAGAGGTCGAGCTTACTTGTTTGAAGTATGTAGAGAATGTGAGCTATTGTTGGGGAAACACCACTCATGGAGATATTTCCTATGATAATGAATACAACCATATGATGTCATCCTCGACACGAATTGGTTGTATTCGGTGCAGTTTATCATGGATTGCTTTAGGAAAATGGACATCTTCATTGGTGAAGATGGAGAGAAAGTGGTGTTTGTTGGTGAGAGAGATCCTCGGATGGGTCATAGGCACATTCCAACCTTATAATCCATGATGTCTGAGTTGACTTTGAGTTCTTCAGAGGTTTAGTAGTTGGCGTTTCCTAGCGTTGTAGTGGAGTAACCTGATGTCTTTCCTGAAGAGGTTGTAGCATTACCCCCTCGACGATAGATTGAGTTTGGGATCAAGCTACATCCAGGAGGGTCTCCTATCTCTATGTGTCCATATATAATGGACCCTTATGAGTTAAAGGAAATATGTATGCAGCTTGATGGTCTGTTACAGTGTGGTTTTCGTTGGCCAAGTGTGTCACCGTGGGGTGCACCTATTTTGTTCATAAAAAAGGCTGACAAAAGTTTGTGGTTGTATGTAAATAATAATCTCTTAAACAATGTGACACTACATAATCACTATCCTCCTCCATGGATTGATGATTTATTTGATCAACTGAAGGGTTCAAGTTGGTTCTCAATGATCGAATTATGGTCAGGATATCATCAGATGTGTGTAAAGGATGAGGATATCCCAAAGACTTCTTTCTGTAGTCTTCATGGGTAATATGAGTTCGTTGTAATGTCGTTCGGCATGAAGAATGCTCCAGCTGTGTTCATGGGATTGATGAATGTTGTATTCCGTGAGTTCCTAGAAAAGTTTTTGGTGGTTTTAATCGATGAAATCCTTGTGTACTCTACATCTGAAGAGGAGCATGAAGATAATCTACATGCTGTTTTAGGAGTTCTTCGTAAACATCAGCTGTTTGGGAAGTTGTCGAAGTGTGGGTTCTGGGCCCAAGAATTATGTTTTATGTGGCATGTTGTGTCCTAACTGGGAGTAGTTTTGGATACACCGAAGATAGGAGAAGTTGTGTCTTGGGTATCCCCCAAGATAGTTTCAGAGGTGTGAAGTTTCCAAGGTCTCGCAGGATACAATAGGAGGTTCATAGCCAATTTCTCTCGAGTTACGACTCCTCTGACAGCTTTAACCAGGAAGGATCAAGAGTTCATATGGACTAATCAGTGTCATGATGCTTTCGAGTATCAAAAGGAGAAGTTTGTATGTGCTCCAATTATTTGTCTTCCAGCTAAGGGAGTTCAGTTTGTTGCTTTTTGCGATGCTTCACATATGGGGTTAGGGTGTGTCCTCAGGAAACAAATTTCAGTTGATTCTTATGGGTCTCAGAAGTTACGTCCCCAGGAACATAAATATTCCACCCATGATGTTGAGTTGGCAGCTGTGGTGTTTTCTCTGATTTTGTGGAGACATTACCTCATTGGTGAATGCTTTATGGTTTTCACTAATCATAAGAGTTGGAGGTATGTTTTCTCCCAGCATGACTTGAACTTGAGACAACATCAGTGGATGGAGTTCATGAAAGAAAATGACATGGAAATTTTGTACACTCCTGGAAAAGGAAATGTTGTAGCTGTTGTGCTAAGCCGAAAGTCACGTAGTGATGCTGTGCATGAACCTGGAGATTCATGGAGAGTAATGGAAGATCTTTATGCATTACATCTTGATATGGGAGAAGTTGGTGGTAGAGGTTGTCTTTTTCAGATGATGGTACAGTCATCCATGATTCAAAAGGTGGAAGAGTCCAAGTTGGGAGATCTTTAGGTGGAGGTCAGGAGAGATCGAGTTGTTTATGGTGAGGCCCCTGATTCTTGGTCTGAGGATGAACAACATCGAGTGTTGTACCATGGAAGTCTATTCATTCCATTGAAAATGCACGAGACGGTTCCCAAAGAGTTCCATTGTTTTCTTTTAGCAGTGCATCCGGGTGTGACAAAGATGTACCAATCCACGAGGAGTCAGTTTTGGTTGCCTAGGATGAAACATGCAGTTGTGGAGTTTGTGTCTCAATGTTTAGTCTTCCAGAGGATGAAGTCTGAACACCGTGTTCCTGGTGGTCTTCTCCAGCCATTATAGATTCCTCAATGGAAGTGGGAGGACATCTCAATGGACTTTGTTATAGGTTTACCTCGTGCTCCAAGAGGACATGATGCTATATGGATGGTAGTGGATCATTTATCAAAATAGGCCAACTTCATAGAGATCATGGATTCGTGCTTAGTGGAAGTTTTGTCGAGGCAGTATCTGGGGGAGGTGGTGAGACTTCATGGAGTCCCTAGGACGATCATTTCTGATCGAGATCCTCATTTTACATCTTGGGTGTGGAGGGCTCTCCAACATGATTTCTGTTCTAAACTATGCCTTAGAACTTCTTTTCATCCTCAAACGGATGGTCAGACAAATGAAACCATCTAGACTCTTGAAGACATGTTTGACTCTTGTGTTCTAGATTTTGGAGGTTCATGGATGAGGCAGTTACCCTTGGTAGAGTTCACTTAAAATAACAGTTTTCACTCTACCATCTATATGGCGTCGTTTGAAGCCTTTTATGGTGGGCCTTATCGTTCTCCGTTGTCTAGGACTAGGGTCTGAGAGTTAGAAATTCATGGACTGGAACTTTTGTAGAATACAAAAGAGATCGTTCAAGTGATTTCTGAGAGGATGAAGACAGTGAATGATCATCATAAATCATATTCTGATCAACGAAATATACCCTTAGAGTTTAATGTTTGGGATCATGTGTTTTTGAAGATGACTCCCCATTGTGGGCAACAAATGTTTGGACGTGGATGTAAGCTTTCTCCCTGGTTTGATGGGACTTTCGAGGTGTTAGCTCGTATTGGAGCTGTGGCATATCAAGTAGCACTTCACCCATAGATAAGTCGGATACATGATTTTTTCCATGTATCTCAGCTCCATCGTTATCTTCATGATGGTTCTCACATTATCTATTGGGGAGAGATCGATGTTGATGATGATGCAACCTTCGAGGAGAGACCTGTGGAGATCCAAGATCACAACGAGATGGTGTTGTGTGTTCTATCCCCTTCGTTCGTGTCTTGTGGAAACACAGTGGTATGGAGGAGAGTACTTTTGAATGTGAGTCACATATACATTCTCAATACCCAGAGTTGTTTGATGTTTAACTCTTTTCATATAATGATGTTTCCATTTTGGTTAGACCTTTCATGTTTTATTTATGATCTTCTCTTGTTACTTTTGTGCCTTCCTCCCTTTTGAGAGGTATCTGGATGAGCGGTCATTCAGACACTGTTTCTCTCTTTTTTCTCTTTAGGTTGGTTTTGAATTATCAAGGATGAGAATGTTTTGATAGGTATCTGATTTAATGGCACGGACCTCTATGGTCCATTACTGTGTTAAAATGTGGTGTTGGAGGTGTTCTGGGAGGTCAAGGTGACTTATCCCCAACTATTTTCCAAATATCCAGTTTTGTGAATAGTGTTTCCAGTTTTATGAATAGTATTGGTGAAGTTTTTTGAACTGTTATATCAGTGAGGTTTGTGAATAGTTTTATCGGCAAGGTTTATTAAACAGTTCCATCGGTGAGGTTTTGTGAACAGTTCTATTGGTGAGGTTTTGTGAAAACTATTTCTATTGGTGTGGTTCAGTGAACATGGTTTCTATCGGTGAGGTTCAGTGAACAATGTTTCTATCGATGAGTTTCAGTGAACATTGTTTCTATGGGTGTGGTTCAGTGAATAGTGTTTCTATCCGTGATGTTCAGTGAACAGTGTTTCTATCCGTGAGGTTAAGTGAACAGTGTTTCTATCGATGAGGTTTAATGAACAGTGTTTCTATCGGTGAGGTTCAGTGAACAGTGTTTCTATCGGTGAGGTTCAGTTAATAGTGTTCCTATCGGTGAGGTTCATTGAACAGTGTTTCTATGAGTGAGGTTCAGTGAACAATATTTCTATCAATGAGGTTCGGTGAACAGCATTCTATCGGTGAGGTCTATCAGTGAGGTCTATTGGTAGGTGTATAGTGTTTCCAGTACGGTAGGTGTACACTGTTTCCATAATGGTAGGTGTACAGTGTTTCCAGAATGGTGAGGTCTATCGGTAACCTCTAACGGTGAGGTCTATCGGTAACCTCTACTGGCGAGGTCTATGATAACCTCTAATAATGAGGTCTATCGGTAACCTCTAATGGTGAGGTCTATCGGTAACCTCTGACGGTGAGGTCTAACGGTGGCCTTATTTTTCCTTTTCCAAATTTTGAGTATATGAACAGTGTTTCCAACATCCTACAGTTTTGCTTCTTTGACGTTTCCTTTGACATAAAATACATTTAAAGACTTCTTTTAATGACTATAAGGCCAATTCAAAGGCCATAACTCCTAAATTAATTATTCATATGGCTCATGATTTTTTTACTTGGTCAAACCATGTGGGTTAATGTGATCTGCTTTTAATGGGGAATTAATCTTATCTTAAACTGGAACACTATTGAATCTTCTAAAAGGGATGATATATCATTATACCTTGTTGTTCCTCTTTGTTATCAACTATGAGACGTCAGAACCTTTCAATCCTTCCCATTGGAGTTACACAATCAAACTTTACTCCTAGGATTGGTTCTGCTCTGTTTTGATGCTACCAAGCTGTATCGATCAATCTTTGATATAAGGTATGTTGTATTGTTATTAATTTGGGGTTCATATTATCATGTTCTCCTTTCCATATTATATCATGTAATCTATATGCTTTTAATGGGGTTTTCTTGGGGTTTGGTTGGTGTTGTCGTACTATGGCCTCCTCCGGTGGATGCAGTTTTCGCGAGAGGAGGACTGTGACCCATTGTGTGGATAAAGAACGTCAATAATTGTTGAGGTAGGGGATTCGTTGCTTCTCTTTTCTTTTATGTGAAATTGTATCGTTAGCATATTTTATCCTAGTGGATCACACTGGAATTGACATAATAAATATTTTAACTAGATAAATAAATTGATATCTATCATATGTTATTGCCTCTTGTTATTCATGATAGTGTGATATCTATTCTTGCTTTGATTAGTTGTTTGTTCTCGATGGAAATTGGTAAAGAACGTAAATAGGGATTAATTAATAACTATTGGCTAACGATAAAGAGGAACGAAAAAGAACCTGGTTTTTATTGTAATTTGATGTTAATCAAATTTGTATAGTAAGCATGATTATTTATTTTTTATAGATTAATTATTAGGTTTCACGAATTTGGAACCTATGTTTAATAAATCTGTTAAATCATGATGGATTAAATATCCGCTTGTTTGATAATTTCTAAAAGGGTTCTGAGTTACCCTCTTTATTGTTAAAGGGCCAAGAGCCCATTGATGTGATTTTTCTTTTCCTGCTGTTTGTGCTGTGTTGTGAGCCTAGATGGATTTTGTGATATGTGGAGGAATGTAGAATTTTGGTGGTGGCAGCAGATGATGCCTAGAGTGGCGAGATGCATCGGTTTATCCATGTGGGTTGCATGGAGGAAACCAGGGCTGATGGAATGGGATGGATGTGATTTTTGGATGCTTGTTGATTATTTTGTGGATTAGCTACTTTACTTCTCCCCACTGCTCAAGGCAGCTGGTCTTCCTTACCCTTCTTCCGAAAGAGGCGATGACAAGCGGGGTATGCCAAGTGCTTTCCGTGTTTAGCATGTCATGGGAGAATGGGTCTACGCTCTTGCTATAGGCAGCAAAGACTCGACGGGTAGTACATATATTCACCGTGTTGATCCCTTTTTGTTTTTTATCATAGAAATCTTTTCATGAATGCCTAGGAATAAGGGAATGTAATTCTTTAATGAAAAATTGAATAAATGGTGGTAACTCATGGGGTTGGAGTTGCTAGAACATAATGAAAAGGTTGTAATTTGGAATGTACAATAGATATTGGGTGTGATTCTAATGATGTTTAATGTAAAATTTTTCATTGATAATTAATGTTTAAAGAATTAATTAACGTATAGTGGAACTGATAAAAAGGGAATGAAGTAATCTAATAATGATCTTCAAATGGTTGTGAACTTATAGGATACCTAGTCTTAGAAGTATCAGCCCAGAGTCTGAGGGATGTTATCTGCAGTTCTGTCTAAGAGTAGGTAATTTCCATTTTTTGGTTGTGAGATATAATATATCTGTACATTTTATGTTTCAATATGATAATCCACCCTCTTAGTAAGGAAAACTCACACACCCGGGATTCTGATCCTTGGGGGGTGATTTCCCCAACATTCTGGTGGGAGGATGAATGGATGACTACACCCTTTGGCCTCTCTCTCTTCTCTAGGTACATAATTGTTCCAACAGGAACAACAGTTAGTTTCCCCAAATATGTGTGTAGAGGGCTGTAATGGCATGTGGTTATTTCACACACATATATTCTGGATATAGTATCCTATGGACTACTATAGTTGTAACGTGGATAGGTTGTGACGTCTTGAGGATCCCTACATGGTGTATGGGATATAATGTCTTGAGGTATAATACCTGACATATGATACACGTTATGCAGGATGTGGTGGCTTCCAGAACATACCTGGTTACTTTTAGGTGTGAGGATGGTGTGGTGCTTTGCCCAGGTGACTGCGGGCAAGCCTTTGTGGTGCACGAGGTGCAGATTGTGGTGCTTCGCCCAAGTGTCTGCGAGAAATCCTTTTTGGAGAGAGATGATTAAGATGTGCGATGTTGGGGAAAAGTTGAAAACCAGTGGGGAAGTAGTAGTTGGGTACCCTTGATATTCTTTACTATATTCTATATTCTTGTATGTGTTACATGTTGAGTGTATCCATGGTGAGGTTGGGAACTTAGTATACATGTTTAGGTTACAAGTTATTTTCAATTGTTGTTTGCTTTTATTTAACATCATTTCTTTACTTTTTCAAGAGAGGATTCGGGGAGGATCCTACTGAGTATACTGTTATACTCACCCTATGTATATATAAGTTGTTATCCGGCCACTTGTATGAGGTTGGAGATCAAGATGGTTTATACTAGCTTGGGGTTTCCGGAGCTGTTTGGGATTGTGGTTGCTGCTATTTTACTTACTTTTGGGTTATTGATGTTTTTCCCTTCGAGTTGTAGCAATTTTTCATGACATTTCATATGTTTACTTGGGTTTCTTTATATTCTAGTTCTCTTTCAGAGTTGATTGGTGTCTATCTTATCTCTCTCTTCCGCATGTGTTCTCTTCGAGGGTAATTCCTCCCATTTGTGTGTTTATTATACCCTCGGTGCTAGTTTCCAACCTGGGCCCTACTGGAGGCGGTACTCAGGGGTCATTATCTCCCTTCTCACATTGCCAGCCCAGGAGGGGTACACTTTGCGGGGAGGGGGTCATGACATATTTTCACCCACATAAGTATGATTTTAATTATGTTATGTGAGGGAACTATATCTCTACCCAATGCATTGGGTAAAGATTGATATATCATGTGATTAATTGGAATGGAAAGGGGAGTGAACCTATTTAATTATGGGATTATATCTAGTGTTATTGACTTGGATGTAAACCTTAACTAGTATGCTGGTTTTGGGATTTAACCCATTCCACTATGATAACCTCTACCATGATCCTTGAACTAGTAAGTAAATTAGTTTCAATGTTTAAGTTTATTAAAAAAATAACATTTATTATGAAATTATTTAGATAACATATCTCATTTTATATTATTCCATTATGATTCATGTCTTATGATTACAATAAATCACTCCAGGACCTAACATTTTTATCATTGATATGCAGGGTATAAATTTAAATTTTTTTGATGATGTTCTCATACCCCTTTGGTCATGTAATGTTTATATATCTACCTTGGATACCCTTATTGAGAATATTATATTATCTATTCTTAGGTTTCTTTTCCCCAAGTTATATAGATGTGTATTATATATGATTTTTCCATGAAGGGTAAAATTTATGATGATTTTAGAGGGAGATAATGTAGTTCACATATGAAATAGTTTTTTTATGTTTCTATGTTTCCAATGAAACTATACCATTATAATACTCGAATGTATGTTTGTGTAAGGTAATGTATGTTTATAAAAATGATGTATTATCTAAATATGATAACCTAGAATCCTTATAAATTTTTTAAACCATTTTTAAATATTTTTTATTAGGATAAAATTTAATTTATAATTCATTGTATAATATTAATAAAATTGAAAATAAAAATAAAAAAATTAGAATGAAAGAAAAATGATTGTATATTGAAGAGAGACATGATGTTCGATGTGTATAAAAACACTCCTTCAATTTACTGAATACTTTATTTATAGAAAATTCAAGGAAATTATATATTCCCAATATTTAGCTAATGAGAACAAAATTAATGGAATTTATTAGATAAGGATCACATATTTTTCTTAATGTATATTCATGTAAATAAATACCGATTAAAATAGGATGAAAGAATAAATCCATTTCCTCAAGTTGTATATGTCTTAATAAAAATTAAAAACTCATGTATAATAAATATATATTTATAATACATGTATTCTACAAATATAAGGGATAGAGAGGATACACAAGGAATGGAGACGAGATATAAAAAATTTAAAAAATTATTAAAAATAATAAATTCATTATCAATGTTAATGATTCTAAATTTCAATTAAAACATAAAAAATGTGTCCAAGGATTGTATAAAATTTTATAATTAAATTTATAATGGTATTTGGGTCATTTAAAATTTTATCATTTTTTAAACCCATCGTTAATTATTTGTGATTGTAAATGTGGTAACAACTATTTTAACCATAATGGGTTATTAGAAATACCAAAAATGGAAAAATGAACCCTAAGTGGACATTAAATGATGTTTCTAATCACATTACATTCAAATATACTATGATATACATTATATAAATTTTAAATAATTTAATTTTAAATAATTTATTTTAAAATATCATTAATGTCTATTTTGAAGGTATTCATTCAATTCGAATTTTATGACACTAAGAGAAATATAAAATTAAAATACATTGCATTAAATCATCACCAATATGTCATAAATATATTCAAAACTCATGAAAAAACTATAAATCACTTAAAAGATTTTACTTTTTATATTTATAAATTATTTTATTTAATTATTTATTTGCTCAATAATTACTATATTAGAATCTCACATGCATTTAATGTAATGATTTAATCAAAAAAATTAGAAATTAATTTTCATCATAAATATAATTTAATTACGCACAAAATGAGTATTAATATTCGTTCCCAACTTCCTTTTACCCTTATGTGAACATATATTAGATATTTAAACAGCAGAGATTTACAGTTAATAATATTCTATTCATTAAATATTATATAGGTATTTTTCATATACTAGTATCTCATAATATAATTTAATTTAGGGAATAAGGAGATATGGATCGAATTAACGACATCCATGTGGTATTTATGATAAAAATGTGGACCTTATCACTTAGTTTTAACATATATTAACATGATTTATCCATTTATAAGGTGAAAACATTATGCATTGTTACTTTTCATAATGCTTAAAAGTAGAAGGGGTCTATATATAAATTTTTTCCTCCTGATAATGAAATTTTATTCATTTTTCCAGATTAAATTACTACACCTGGTTAAATTATTATGAATATATGTTCACAAAGCATGATGAAAAAATTATTTGAGAAAAAATATTTTATACATAAAACTTGATTTATTTTGATCTCATTACGATAAAAAAATTATATGAATGTTAAAACATTTAATTAAATATATAAAATATTAATTTCATTAAAATAATTCTATAATACTTATTATTTTAATTTAAATACTTCTTCCATTTATAAAATCAATTCTCTAGAAAATTTTACCTGTTTGATTCGTATAATTGTTTTTCCATTTATAATTAATTTATAGTTATTAAATTTATATTATTTATAAATTTTTAATAAGATTGAAGTGAAGTTCCTAAAATACTATTTAATAGATAAATATTAAAGTTATATGATATTACACTTCATTTATTCTAGGGGATTCATGTATCGAATGTTAGAAAAAAATTATATTTTAGGATGAAATTTTCATAAAATCATAGGCTGTTACAGAAACCCCCACCAATAGGCCACAAGTTGAAAAATAGAACTAAATTGATTTAATGAAAAACACTTTGGAGATATTTACCTTATAATTATTCCAGGTGTAGGAGATAAAATGAAAATAACCACCAAATGAATATGCATAAAAAAATAGACCTGTCACATTATGTAACGACAAAAAACTGATAAAACTAAAAACAATATAGTAAATATATAATCAACATTAGTTACCATAAATCTCCCATATCTTATAAACAACCCATATTACTTGTAATGTCCATCACAATCACCATCATTCTCATGATCACCTAAAAATTGTTCCTATTTACTTATTGTGCTCATAACATGAATACACATCGGATTGTATATCTATGAAACAATATACTATGAATTATTTCTGTGGTGATAAGGAAATATGTTATGTAACATTATTATGAAATTTTTCATGAAAGATAATTGTCTTATGAAATATAATGGATTCATTAATATTGGGAAATCAGATCCCTAAAAGAAAATAATTGACAATCTAAAATGATTCCCTTCAAACTATGAGGTAAAGTGTTATTCATAAAGTGGTTAAAATTTTTACTTCATGAAACACTAAATGAATTTTAAATAATATATATTCCTGTGAAATTTTAATTAATAAAATAAAGGATAGATAACACATTCCATTTGAGATGATTTTGATATTTCAAACTGCAAATGTTGGTGACACAGGAGGGATAGATAACCCACTCTAAACATTAATACCATAGAACGTTAGTGTATATAGTAAATAGGATTATTTCCTATGTATGATTCTAAATACAGACTAGTGTAGGTGAACCATGTAAACATTTCTGTCTTATGAATGATTTCATTTATTACCAAACATTGCTATGGGAAATAGATACATGAGTGTTTTTATTAACAATGAAAAATATCTGACATGGATATTGTTTTAATATTTCACACCCTAAATTGCTCCACCCTTATAAGGGTATTTTCCCTTGTTCAGATAAAAATTGGAATCATATAAAATAGTTAATATCATTGTTTCTCTCTTATTTGGTTAAATTGATAGTGATAATCAAAATGGGATTATGATCATTGATTGAAATAATTTTTATTTTTTGATACGTCATAGGTATAAGTATATTAATTCATTAAGTATGTTTTTATTTATTAGTAAAATTAATTTTATTTCTTCTATATAAGGTAGTGGAATTTTATCATAAAATTAATTATGAGAATTGGATACTGATCCAAAAAGATTCAATGCCTTATGAAGATATATATGAAAAACAAAATACATGAAGGTGATGTCATGTATTTCAGTGAATACAACATCTGAAATTCTATTAAATACATTAAAGGAGATTAAAAAGGAATATATGAAAATTAATAGGTGATATAGAATATGTAAGATAAAGTGATCATTAACCCTAATGTGTCTACAGATTCATCCTTTGAATGGTTTTTTTCATTGATGACATAGATAGAATGTGAGAAAAAATTGAAGACGTAATGATCATTAAGCACAAAATGGCAAGACATTAAATTTTTTTAATAGTGCATTCTCTGTAATGAAAGATACATATCTTATATAGATAAAAATAGAAACCTTACACAATACTATTTTCAAATATGGGATGAGAAATGATGATACTGAGTTTAATGAATAAGGGAAATCTAAAGAAACATAATTGATCTCCATAAAGAATCTCAATATTGAGGATAGTCTACAGTAATAATAAAATATTAATATCATGCCATTCCATTCATCAAATATACAATGAGTAAAATGAATGTTCAAAGGGAGACTTCCACTCACATACTTTTGATGGAGAAAGGTTGAACATCTTAAATTAGTGCTCCCAAAGATGTATCATGACAAATATAAGGATGAAGATAAAAATATAAGGAATAAGTACTCATCCCAGGTAAATGTGAATTAATATTTTAATAGAATTTTATAAAAAAATAATATTCTTATTTTTTATGAAAAATATAGTTCAGACTAATATGGGATTAGATATATGGGGAACAGTTGAAATCAAATAGAAAATTTTATGGTGGTATTAATAGGTCTCAACCCACAAAGGGAAGAAAAAGACGATTAATACAGATATTTTTTTGGAATATTTTATATAATAGATTAATTAGAATCCATTCAGGTGTAGATTTATTTTTGGAAATCCAAAACTAAGTAAACCAATAGAGTGGTTTATGATTCAAAAATTTATATGAAGTAGCAAGAAAGTGAGAGGTCTGATATGTAGGATAAAGCTGAAAATAATAATTATTTTTTCCAGAGATCTCAAATGAGCTTAATGAGTACATTCTCAATGTTAAATAATAAAAAAGCGTGATCAATGGTTGAACTAGGATATAAATATTTAAAACAAAATTCACAGAAAAACATCAAGATGATGTAGTTGAACTTTGATGAAAATTAAATGATCCGGGGAGACTCTTGAATCCTGATATGAAATCAGTAATTAAGATCACTCATGTATAAGAAATGATAGATTCAGACTATAGATGACTTGAAAAACTATAGAAAACTTCATATTTAAATGACTAGTATGGTATGAGGGATAATCAAAAAATGAAAGCTATGGTGATTGATGTCCGATGAAAATCACCAACTCTAATGTTGAAAATTCACCTGTGTACAAATAAAAATCATTAGGATTAGATAAATAATGGAATAACTGGTCATATAATAATGTCTTACTAGAATTAAACTCGTCTCAGGGGTTATTTTAATGGATATATGGTATACTCCCAAAATATATGTTCTATATCGAAAATGTATCAAATGGAATAAGATGAATAAAGGAAGCCAGAGGGTGGTAAATTTTCAAATAATGAATTTGATTGTCACATATTATATTTTAGATGATTTCTTCACATATATTGATATTGATAATTAAAAATGAAGAGGAATTGGCTGATGAAAACCTAAAGTGGTTATATGTTTTAGCTCAAAGAATTATCGAATGAGATGAAAATGAAATATTTATTTATAGCTCTGGAAGATGTTGCTGGTCCATCATACTCAAAATAATTTCATGAATTTCATTCCAAAATAGGTAAGGATTCAATGATGTTGTTTGAAAGAGAAATATATGATTAGGAAGTGGTTAGATTTCCATTAATGCTTCATATCATAAAAGTTTATGTGTACTTGACAGTCGATGTTCATCCTAGACAATGGGAAATAAGGATCTTATTATTTGAATAAAATAAGACAATAATGGTTTTTTAAAATTTTGAAATGATGAAGGAATAATGATTATTGGTTGGGGAAAAGACAAATATGGGAAAAAATTTAGGATACATTTTAATGTCTCGGTTTGAGAAGGTATTTGTAAAAAAATCCTTAGTATTTGTCATTTTTATTAATAATATAATGTTATAAGAATTACTAATAATTTTTGTATCATTAAGTGATAATATTGTATAATTTTTCTATAGTGAATGATCATTATGGTGAAACTCTACCTTTTCATTGCAGAAGTGGATATATTATTTCTATAAAAAGTTGATTAAAATAGGTTGTGGAATAAATGGATTGAAAATTTATGCCTACTATCCCATGAATATATTGTAATATTTGATGTATCTTGAGATCTCAACATGATATATTGTGATCATACTCACATGTTTGAGTCTTCTAAAGAAGGTAATACAATCAGAATGCCATACGAGGAAAAAAAAGTAAACCATAGTGATTTAATTGGTGAATGTAGTTTTTTGTGTACATATCTCACCAATATCCACTAATTAGATAATGTAATATATTAATTTCATTGATTATTTTAGTAGGAATGGATTCATATTTTTCATTGAACAGAACTTTGAGCTGTGTAGTTGTAAATCAATATATTGAAGAAAAGAATAATAGATTATTGGATATAATATTCCAATTTTTTGAAGTTATAATAGTAAAATATTCATAAATAGCCATGTGTATGATTATCTAGGAAAACATGGGATAAAGAACCATGTTTTCAAAATTCAAAAAACTCAATAAAATGAATTAGTTTAGAGGAGAAATCAGATTATTAGAAACATTAATAGAATAATACTTTTTTAAAATGACATACCATATATTTTCAAGAAGGAAGAATTATTGATATTGTTCTACATATCATTAATGTATTTGTTCGGTCTAAAAGAAATAATGATTTTCTATGGGTAGAGTTATGAGAGGAAGGTAACATTGAAATATATTAGGATTATTGGAAGTAGGTATTTTATTTTTAACAAGGTGATATATAAAAGACATTAAATTTTTAGAGATGACGGGATATTTCTTGGAAATTGAGGAAATGAAATGTATATAAATTCTTCAATAAGTGGATGGAAAATTGGTTGAATGAAATTATATCACTCTTGTAGAAATTGAATGGGTTTTTAATATATCATCGTTAAATATTACCTGATGAAATTTATGCGGTGGCAAGAAAAATGAGGGAGTATAATTGGCAAAGGCAGATTCACATGATGATACTGATTATGAGAAGGATCTGGTTAGACCTTTTTCTATGAAGAAACTAATAACGAATTCATTAAATTGACAAGAAGAATATCATCATAGAGAAAGAAGCACCTATTAAAGCATGGAGAATGATGTCTATATAGTAGGAATTGTTACTGTCTCAAGAAAAACATAAAATTTTTATTGAATAAAATAGATATTAGAACATAGTTTGAGATATGAACGAAGAGTTTTACCAAATTAAGAAGAATTAGGCAAGAAATTTTTTTCAAGACTCTAATATATGAATATGATGAGGAAAAATTATTCTTCCCGAAAAATACTAAATGGATATTGTTTTAGTAGTTTTAAAAAATAATGACAGGTTTTTTATGGATAATCCCAGATCACGGTAATAAATATTAATGAGGTATTTACACCTTTTTCAACAATAGAAACTATTTTTCTATTCATAGACATTGGATTGAATTTAAGTTCAATGCTTTCCAGATGAAAATAATTGTAACATTTTAGAATGGGGTTCTTTATGGAAAACATTATTAAAAATAAAAATATGGTTTTATTTTATATAATCTTGGGAAACAAGTATCACAAAATATGATGGTGTTATATGGGATGAAGAATGCACTGAAATCATAGTATTCATGTATTGAATTGTTTTTATAGAAGAAATTTTTTCTACATGTGGATTTTGATATAACCTATATGTCTACAATGATAGTAATAGAAAATGATTCAGTTTCTATATAAAAATGATATTATATTAGAGGGATCATAGATGCATATTTTCGAAGCTTCATATAATTCATGAAATGTGAGTTTGAAATGTTAATTATTGCTGAATTAACAGTTTTCCATGGTTTATAGGTATTGTATGGAGTAAATGAAACATGATTTTCTTATTCTAAATATGTAAATGAGGATTTGTTATGATTTATAATGGATAATTCCATATAAATGAACATAATTGTTATACCCGGATGAAAATATCATGATTTGATAGAGTCAAATTAGTTAAGATCATTGAATATAAGAATAATGTTGGTGGTAAATAATACATAAAAAACACAACATGAAAATATTTTTTCAATCTTCCATGTAAAATTTTACCATATCAATCCCAATGAAATCCACTCAGTCCTTGTAAAACATAATACTTCAGTATATCAAGGTAATGGGGGATTTCATTATTTGTTATTTTGAAAAATCCCAATTAGAGTTATTTTGATACACAAATGATGAGTGGGCCGATTTAACAGATGATAGAGAATCAACATCAGGTGGAGCACTCAATCATTGTGGATTTTGTTTTTATTTTCTATTTTAGAAAAAATCTAAAATTTCACTGGGCACTATATAATGTGAATATATTTTTGCTACTAAATATATCACATATTTTATGTGGATGAAGAAACAACATGATGGTATGGGTGTTCAGGGGATGTATCTGTCGAAAATCCATTGCAATAATTCAAATGCTATAAATCACATAAATTATATAGCCCATCCCTCATGGATAAAGCACACTGAAATAATTATTGTCTTATTAAGGAGAATGTGTAAAATTTGATTGTAAATTTGGATTATTATCTTATTGAAGTACAGGTTGTATATATTCTAATGAATTATTTACCCAAAAAAGAGTTTAAACAATATTAATAGGCTCTTGGTATTTTTTCGACTCCCCACACATGAACATTTGTAGAAATGGGAACCCTATGCCTATATTTTTGTGTTTTTCCCCTTATGTGATGATATGATTTCATTATAATATTTGATCCAAACAAGGATGACCATTCATTTTGTTTTCCAAGAGGGAGAAAACATCTTTTTTAATACATGGGGTGATCCTGATAGTGGGATATGTGAAGAAAGGGAGTTTTAAATCTAACAGTGATAAATATGATCGATCAATGGTTCCATATAACGATTGATGGGTGTACTGGGAGCTCTATAGAGTAGTAGTGTCATGTAATATTAGCCTAGTGTTTAACCATTTTGTAAGCTCTTTCAGCACGTAGTGGTATCCTAGTTGTGTACTCTTGTTTTTCCATTTCCCTAAAAATGGATTTATAATAAAAAATTTACTTTGGAGGAGGAGTATAACAATAAATGGGGTATGTGATGATAGAATTTATGTTTTTTTAATTGAAAATTTTCATTGGTAAAATTGTCATTCCACTCTTATTTCATATGATTTTCATGGATCATGTGGGATTGATATGGGGGTTGATTAAATCATTCATTTCTTTTTATAATTGAATGAATAATTTTTTTAGATGATGCTGGAGGACTTAAAATTGTATAGAAGGGTGAATAGTTTCTGAAAACCCAATGGTGGATATTAATGGTAAAAAATCCATGAATGTGTATATTTAGTTTTTTGGGTTAATTATGTTTATTGAAAAGTAGGACGACAACATGGTATCATTTCTCATTATAGTCCAAATTTTGGGCATATAATGTTTCGATGATGAGAAAATGTTAAAAAAATATAGACTTACAAGAAAACCACATCAAAATAAGGAAAATGAATTGAATATGTGAAATATCCATAACAAGAATATACATATTCCCAAAAGATTGAATTGAATAATTCCTCACGAAAATATTAAAAACCAATGAAATACAATAAAATTTGGTTCCATAATGGTTTCTAGATTTTTGTATGAATGTTTCGAAATAGGCAGGTGTGGAATCATGGAATTACAGTAGGTTAGATAATTTTTAAATCTTCTCGCGAAAAGAAATTTTTTTTAAAGATTTATAAATAAAGGATGATTCATGAACAATAATGAAGAGTTTTTAAAAATAAGTTTGGAAGAAAGAATTTTTCTTGAAGAGGTGGTAATGACTATAAATAGGTGGTGAAACCCCTCACTTGAATAGGGAATTAATTAATAAAGATACAAATCCTATGAAATAGTGAATGATTCTGACACATAATTTTCTTACATGAAGCATTTAGTTTTTGGAGGAACGAATGTTTCTTGAATGAGTACTGTTTTTAGAAAGGACCAGTTTTTCAAAATTGGAATGTTTCATGAAAGGTAGTGATATCTATGAATGATTAATTCTTTAATTTTGTCTATGAGACTCTTAAAAGAGGTAATTTTCCTGGAAGGATATGATTTTCATGAATGATAAATGTTTTGAGAAAGATAATTTTTTCTCAAAAGTGAATAGTTTCATGAATGGCGAGGAAAGTGTACTACAAAATAAAATCCTATAGGACCCAAAAGGGGTTTCATTTAAATTATAAGGTAAATATTTTTTAATAATATAGAATAATGTATTGACTTTTGACAGACCAAATGAGTTGTAAAAAACATTGATTCAATTAATCATGGAAATATTCTTCTGAAGGAGATATAAGTACAAATCGGATGAGATATTTTAGAAATTTAAAGTAGTTAGTGTTATTAAAGTAAGTATGATAGCGAGTAATATCTGAAACTTTTAATTCCAATAAACTTATATGGATTTTCTATATGAGAATATATATTATGTGTTGTCTTTGTATGTTTCACAATTATAATATCCTTGTAATATTGTTTTTCACTCATACATCATTTAATTTCTTCTGATACATTTATATGAGAATGGGATGGAAGAGTTTTTTATTGTTGTATAAAAAACCAATGTGTATGTTGTCTTAATCTTTCATACATTGATTCCCCCCACCCCTCTCTGGGTATTTTACACAGTTTGGTTTACATAGACTAATGCATAACCAAAATAGGTTTTGTAGTCTTTTGGAATCCTCAACTTGTCTTAATTACAAAATAATTCACATAATTATAACCAAAACTTATAAAACAAATATAGATATAAATATTGGTAACCAACTACCACTTCCCCATTTGTTTTCCACTCTCACGTATAGAAGTAACACATATTGGGCTCTCATCCCTTTCATAAATAAATTCATCCCAAAATTTAATAATGCCTCATAAAATAATATCTATCTCCCTCATAGAGACACACATATATAGTTGGAATCAGTACACATATCCATATCATCTTAATCAAAATCCTATATGAAACCACGGGTATGCTTGGAAGCCACATTAGCCTAAGTACATTCATTATAACTCTTTCCATCAAAACCCATTCACATGAACACCTGTGGAGCTAGAGAAACCAGGACACAATAGAATTATATATTATAACATATGTATATCACAACATGCATTACACATATATGTAAAATAACACCTTTGTATAACACTATATTTTAAAATAGGACAATAGAGAGCTGTGTATGGGGTTTAATAATCCCTCTTTATCCTCCAAAATCTGAGTGTTGGGGAACATATATAGAACCATGAAATTTCAACTTCCCTTTCATCATTGGTGGAGTTCATATTAATGAAAAAAATAAAATATAGTAGATATAACTCAAAAAACATACTAAGGGAAACTACCTACAATTATACTCATTCGCCTATATTGTCACATAATACACTCAACATCTAAGAATACATTCTTGATATGAAATATTCATTGATGAATTTAGGAAAATATTAATTAAATCATAATCCAGTAATTAATATTATTCTATTTTCATTCCACGATTAATACATTAATTATTTAAAAAAGGAATGAAATAATAGTTATCATCACAATTATTTATATATGTAATAGTATCAAAGGATGGAATTCCAAATTATATATATAATATAATCCATATAAATTTTTATTTCTACTTATGTATGAATTTATTCATTATTAATCAAATAATTAGTTATGGTAATGTACATTTAACAATTTATTAAAACATTTATTTTGGGATGAGTGATCCTTTCATTGATTAATAATGTGGAGTATGTTTTTTTCACTATAGATTTATAGAGTTTATGTTTGGAATAAAATATTTAATATTTATTTTTTGATAATGGATTTAGATACATTATGTGATTAATTAACAAATTTGTGTTGTTAAAAATTAATGTGTAATATGCGGGGATTCCTGAGGCATTGATAACTATTCAATACATTAAAACACACTCAATGTAATATCAAAGGCGATATACGTCTTAAATAGGATAAGGCCATTAATAAAAACATATTTAATGATTTTAAGGAATATAATATATCAATATTGGATTAGATAATTCATACCATTAAAATTAACCATTATACATCGTTGAATATTATGAAGGTATATGCGACCCTCGTTCCCATGTAGGGTCACATAATCCCATCTAGGGTAAGAAAGTTAACATAAAAATGAACCATAAATGTATATCAATTAAAAAAAACAATTCACAACAAAATATTGAAACACATATAAAAATTATTATAATGAAATAATATTTTTTAAATGGTAGATATCTCAATTTGGTTGAAAGAATCGTTATATACAGAATATCATAAAATTTACATTGGAAAAACATAAAATGAAAATATATTACTATTTTTTTATTTATTAGGAAGTATTTTTTTATGGAAAAATCAATCTTGTTAACAATGAGACATTTTTGGGTTAATAGTGTTTGTAGAAAAAAGAGTCATTCCATTAGAATGTTTTGGTGATCCATATATATTTTTGACAGTATAGGTTGAAAAAAAACCATGAAAAAGGAATGGATTTCCAAGAGGTAGTACTAAAAGTACAGATACAAGGTGGCACCATTCTCTAGTTATTGACAAATTATTTTTCATCATAATATGGAAAAGAGAGAAAAATGTTTTTGGAAAAGTAATTCATGTGCATGATAGAAGATGATTTGGAATGTTGCATGGAAGAAATATTTTTGGATTAGAACAATGGATTATATAAATTAAATTACCTGCTTGAAATATATGGAATGATTGAGAAAGATGAGGTTGCGTGAAAGAGACCTGTACACTCAATGTGACGTCAAATATTACTTTCTGTGCTCGAATAAGATCTTGCACGATGTGTTAGAATATTATGTGAAGGGGTCAAAATTGCTCATAAATAAACGGTGACCCCGTTCATTTTAGGGTTCACCACTTAGAGAAATTTGAGGCTCTTTATCATGTAAGAAATGTGTGAAAAGGGAGTTTCACACAAGAATTGGAGTTGTGCGTAAGAAATGAAGATGTATGTAATATGTGAGTTTCACGTAAGAAGAAAGTTTCACCTACGAAGAATGTTTCACGTAAAAATAGGTTTTAAAAAAATTGAATAATACATGAGTGGAAGGCACAATAAGGGTTTCCTGAGATATTGGATGTGTCCCAGTACACTTATGGTAATTAGGTATTAATTAGAGGATGAAAGTGAGACATAAATATATTATCTAAATATTTTGGTGGATTTTTTCACTTGTGATGATGAAGGGACTTATAATTATATAAATTGTGAGTGAATCTTATGAAGAAGTAGTGAGCACACATCAGTTGAGAGATCAGTGAGCTTTTATTTTTTGATTGGTTATAAACTAGGAGGGAAATTGTGTCTTCTCCAAACATTGTACAATCTAGTGATATTTTAGGTGATTTGGTACGTCGACATGTTGTCCTTGTATACACATTGGATGTCTCCCAATGAGGGGAAACCAAGTAAAATTAGTGTTTCTCATGCATACTTTATTTTATATTCATACATTTCTGTGGGAAATAGAGAGAAGTTATGTTTGTTTAACAAGGAAAAAAGATCAAATGGGGAAGTTATTTTAATCTATCACACACTGATACAAACCTCTCTCAGGGAATTTTGATCTAGTGGGCCTAACAATATCTTATTCTCAAAACCTAGATCCTAAAATTCATATTATTCGATGAAAAATATTGATTATCATTCTTTCATAATAATTTATTTGTTTTGTTAGATGTGATACATTTAAAAAATCATTATACCTTGGTTGTTATTTAACACAAAATGTAAACATTATTTCACGTGATTCATTTACTAATACACATTTATCACAAAATTTCATATTAAAAAATGATTAAATTCAAAACTATGGTGATAAAAAGTTTAATATATGCCTCTTATATTTAAAATCCAGGTTTATGGAATATATATAAATGAATAAATTTGTAATAAAATCTTATAAAAAGGTATTTATCCAAATAATCAAAATAGAATAACTAATAATAAATTTTTTAGTACAAAATTCAAAATAAATGGATGTTTAATAAAGTTAATATCTTAGATATTTTAAGGAACCATATTTCCAAAAATTCAATTTTCCAAAGTGGATCTCACTAAATATAATTAAACAATAAAAATAAATCATCAAATATTGAAATAATCAATGTAAAATATTTCTTTTCCATAAACATTTTAAAACAAATTAAACAAAGCAATTGGGAAAATATATTAGTGAATATAATTAATCATATATCAATGATTTTAATTTGTCCACGCATTACATTAATAATAAATTCAAACATGTTTCAAGTTAATCATAATTATAATGACATTAAACACATTCCAAGAATATTATTTATCATTATATATTTTACATTCTTAGGTAAATGAACTACATATATTGAAAAGTAAAATTATTTATTCAAATTCATTTTGGTCAACTGTCATAGATAAACAATAATCATTACTTACATAATATCATTACACAAAAATTAAAAACACATTAGACCCAATTTAACATATTACAAGAATCCTAATCAATACCAGTGGGTGGAAAAATTAAATTTATCCAGCTGTAAAATTTTCATCACATCTTTTTACAATATTTTTACCATGAATGATAAAAACCACGATTTAATGCCCTTTTAACTATTTACTATAGGTTAATTTCATTTTATTAATTAATATTAAAGTAAAATATCATTAAAAACCTAAAACCAAAAAAGTTATCATATAAACTTAAACAGAGCTTCTAAAAGAATAAAAATAGAAGGAAACCATCAAATACACCATGATATTATTTCCATTGGGACACACTGTTTCACCTGAAATTTTTTAAAATGCATAATGTAAAATAACAAATTATAATAGGTGAATTTTTTAGTCTTATATTATTCATGAGGTTATATCACACATTAACACTATAATATTAGTCCCTTATAATTTTGTATTCACCAATGGAAACAATAACATAATGAATAAATTCATATCTAAACCCCACATTATATAATATTTTAATTCAAAAATTGGAAAAAAAATAAATGTATAACCAAAGAGAAATTTTATTAATGTAAAATATAAAGTCTTAAATTTTCTATAAATTAGTCCCCATTTCACAAGGACTAAGTGAATAGTATATTGATTGAAAGTAGGGTGTATACATATGAGAACCCCTTCCCCTAGACAATACCTATTACACAATAAGACTGAAAGAGGAGTATCCAATGAGTATAATGATAGTGACCCCTACCAATGAATACATTTCCACATTTCTTGGTCTGATGGGAAATTCGTAGAATTATATATACAAGGCTAGAGAAAACCATTCCTCATAACATATCTCAATCTTAACATAGAGCCATTGGAATGACTTATTTTTATCATAATTGAAGGAAGCACCAGTGCAGAAAAAATTTAACACGTCTGAATTTTTCACCTTGGTTCTATATATTTAACATGAAAAGATGAAAAAATTGGTTTATCACATCTATTATAAAACAACCGATGTGATAAATCACCAATATTAGATTTATCATGTTGGTCATAAAATAACCAATTTAAAAAATACCGAGATTAAATTTATCATGGCAGTTATTTTATAACGGATGTGAATGATTAAATCTGGGTTATTTATCACATCGGTTACTTTATAAAAAACATCATAAAGAATTTTCAACATTATTTATTAAATAACCGATGTTATAAACATAGAAATAAGATTATAACATCTATTATTAAATAACCAACTTGATAAATCTTTTAAATGATTTATGACAACCCGTATTCTGTAATTCTACATTCTTTGATCGGGTGACCACCGACACGTCTATCTCATGTGCAAAACCTAGAAAATATTCCTCAAAGTCGTTCCCTCCATCCTCTTTTTTCCAACATCATTCATCATATTTATAATCACTAGATCCATCATGTCAACTCGCAACACTCAAGTAAGACTCACAAGCCCCGGTTTCATTTTTTATTTTTCGCGATGCCCAAAAATTATGTTTTGTGATGTTATTTTTGTATCATTGTTTTTTCTATCATGGTAAGTGATATAATCTTGTTTTATACCATGATAATTTTCTTTTGGAAAAATAAACCATGGGAGTGATATTGTAGAAGTTCTATGATTTTTGTTTCTACCATGTGTGTTCTATCATGAGTGTGTGAATGTTATTTCATGTCTGTGGGGGTGGGGGCTGTCCAGGGGGTGGGGGATGTCTAGAGGATGGGGTCTGTCTAGGGGGTGGGGGGATGTCCAAGGGGTGGGGGTTGTCCAAGGGGGTGTCTTTGTGTGGGGGTGGGGTGGGGTTGGGTGGGGTGGGGGGGGGGGGTGTCTAGGGAGATAAGGGTGATTTCCAGGGGTAGGGGTGTCCAAGGTGTGGGGGTGGTGTCTAGGGGGTGAGGGGGATATCAAAGGGGGTATGGGGTGTCCAGGGGGGCTATACATGGGGTAGGGGTGTTCAGGGGGTGTCTAGGGGTGTCGAGGGGTCGGTGGGGGGAGGGGGAGTACTCCATGAGGTGGGGGTGTTTGGGGGGTGGGGGTGCTGTCCAAGGTGGTGGGGGTGTCCTAGTGGATGGGTAGTGGAGTCTAGGGTTGAGGGGGTTATATAAGGGGGAATGGGGTGTTTAGGGTGTTGGGGTCTGTACAAGGGGTTTGGGGGTGTCCATGTGGGTGCGGGTGTCCAGGGGTGGGGGGTGTCCAGTGTGGTGGGGGCTGTCTAGGGGATGGGGGTGGGGGTGGGGTTGTCTAAGGGGTGGGGGTGTCTAGGGGTGGGGGTGTCTAGGGGGAGGAGGGGGTTTTCCAAGGGGTAGTGGTGTCCTGGGGGTGGGGGTGGTGTTTAGGGGTGAGGGGATGACCAAAGGGGAATGGATGTCTAGGGGGTTTGGTGTCAGGGGGGGAGGTGTCCAGGGGGGTTGAGGGATATTCATGGGGGCGGCAATGTCCAGGGGGTGGGTGGTTTCCGGGGGTGGGGGGGATGTTTAGGGGGGTGGTGATGTCAGGGGGGACTGTCCAGGTGTAGGTGAGGTCTGGGGGTGTCCATGGGGGTGGGGGTGGTGTTGCGGGGAGTGATGGGGCTGTCTAAGTGTGTTGGGGGTGTCAAGGGGGATGGGGTGTCCAGTGGGTGAGGGGGATGTCCATGGGGGGATGGGGTGTCTAGGGGGTTGGGGGTGTACATGGGGGGGGGGGGTGATGGGGTTGTCCAAGGGGGTATGGGGTGTCCATGGGGGTTGGAGGTGGTGTTTAGGGTGTGAGGGGGCTATTCAAGGTGGTAGGGGGTGTCCAAGGGGTGGGTGTTTGGGGGGGGGTGTAGGGGGTGGGTTATCTAGGGGTGGTTGTCCAAGGGGGTGGGGCTGTTCAGGGTGACCAAGGGGGTGAGGAGGGTGGTGTCTAGGGGGTGAGGGGGATGTCCAATGGGTTAGGGGTGTCTATGGGTGGCAGTGTTCTGGGGGTGAGGAGGTTATCCAAGGGGGTAGGGGTTTCTAGGGGTGGGGTTGTGGGAGATCTAGGGGGGATGTATAGGGAGTTGGGGGGGATTTACATGGGATTGGGGGTGTCCAAGAGGGTGGGGGTGTCCATGGGGGTAGGGGGTTGGACAACCCCCACACCCCCCAGACACCACCACCACCCCTGTGAACACCCCTGGACACCCCAACCTCGTGTAAACCCCTGCCCCTAGAGACCCTCCACCCCCATGGACGCCCCCACCCCCTAGACATCCCCCACCCCCTAGACACCCTCCTGTACACCCCCACCCCCTTTGATATACCCCACCATATTGCAATAGATTATATACTAGAGGGTGTATTCCAACGGTTCATGAACCATTGGCATACATATATTCCATCGGTTTCCATGAATCCATTGGAATAGATTATATACTGGATAGAAATAATACCATTGGTTCCTGAACTATTGGTGTATATATATATATCCCAATGGTTTCATTGAAAACATTGGTAAATATTAACTTCAGACATTCTATAGAAATGGTTCATGTAGAACCATTGGTATATGTCTGTTGAAACGACCATCATGCCAACAGTGTGTCAAACCATTGGGATAATCTATCCCAATGGTTTCAGGGGCTATCACAATAGATTAAAATCATTGGGATATGTTTAATTTTCAGAAGTGAATATATACATATTTTAATATTTATACTTCATATTTCTTATTTACGGAAAGGTGAATTTGGTATCCAATTGCACCATGATGTATTCTTTGTGTACGTTAAGAAGAATGGATCCATGATGAATTTGAACTGTTATATAATGATCCACATGAAAGCGATTTAATCCAAAAATGATTTTTATATAAATATAAAATAGTCAAATCTAATTATATGTTATTTTTGAAATCATTTTCATATAAATCATTTTCAAATAAAAATATATTTGTTTTCTAGTTCAAAATTTTTTTACAATCAAATTATGATATTTTCCATATAAATATAAAATTGGATTATCATAAAAAGATGTATAATTTTGATATTTTTTTATGTTTTAACAATTCAAAGTTGGATTACAGAACATGAAATGAGTAATGAATATTAGGAAGTTGTTGAGTCATTTTTATAATTTTCTAAACAAAATGTTATAAGAAGATACTTTTTTTCTCTCCATGCCTGAAATGTATGAATATGAAGAAGATTAAAAGCAGAGAGATCAAAGATCGTCCGATTTTTCATGGTTTTAATCCAAGTTAATGTCCTTGGATTTGGCATGGTGAAACTAGACATAATGTCAGATCTATTGATGATGATGACTCGCTAAATGGTAACTCATATGGATTTAAAAATATGATTCATGATATTGAATTAGGGAAAATTGAGATAGAACTGACATTAGCGCCTCTATATGGTGATGCTGAAAAACAATTTTATCCTTCTGTACAGATTTTATAGATTCGTTGGTGGTCTAAATATTTATTAACTTGAAGGCGAATCATAGATGGAGTGATATCAGTTTTACAAGGATACAATAATTGTTGAAAGACATTCTTCCAAAAGATAATAATCTTCCAAATTCACATTATAAGGCCAAGAAAATATAATTCCTGATGGGATTGGGATACAAGAAAATACATGGCTTTTCAAATTACTATATGATATATATGATAGAATATGAATTTATATCATAATTTCATAGATGTGGGAATCACGGTATAAGTTGAAAGAAAAAACACAGGCTGATATAGAGATTACAGATATCCCACCAAAGGTATTGTGGTATCTTCAAATAATTCTTCGTTTGAAAGGTATATTTTCTAATTCAACATGTTGAAAAAAGGATAAGATTGAATGATAATGAGTGGATATGTGATACAAAAATACATCATCTAGTTGATTGTCTACAATGGAAGAAAACTGATGAGATGTATCCCAACTTTGAAAATGAAATTATAAATATCAGGCTTGGGTTGTGCATATATAGAATGAATCCATATTGAACCCTAAGTAGCACACAATGTTCATTGCCTATTTTATTGATAATTTATAACCTCTCTTCTGATGTTTGTATGAAGTTAAAATATGTCATGTTGAGTATAATTATCTCTGGTCGGAAGCAACCCGGAACATATATTGATGTTTTATTGTCAAAATTGATTGATGATTTGAAACTTTTATTGGAGGATGGTATTAGATTGTATGATTCTTATTAAAAGGAATATTTTCAACTGAATGCAATGTTTATGTTCACTATAAAATAATTCCTAGCATATGTAAATTTTTCTAGATACTGTGTTATGTTATATAAATCTTGTCCAATTGGCGAAAAACAGACTTCATATTTTCAATTGCATCATGGGAGGAAAATTGTATACATGGGTCATCGAATTTTTTTACATATGGATCACTATTATAGGAGACTAAAAAAGGAATTCAATGGATCACATGAACTTGATATTTCTCCAAAAACTTTATCCCCTGAACTGTATTTTGAGATGGTGAAAAACGTTGATGTAACATTTGGAAATACACATAAATCTGGTAATGATAGACATATTTGGAAGAAAATGACAATATATTTGAGATACCATATTAGATAAATCATGAAGCGAAATATAATTTTGATGTTATGAACGTGGAGAAGAATATATGAAATAGTTTCATTGGAACATTGTTCGATATTAAAGGAAAGACTAAATATGGTTTGAATGCAAGATTAGACTAACTATCAATGGGAATACGTCTAGAGTTATCTCTCACTGTTAATGGAAGATAGACATTTCATCCCATGTAATTTCAAACATTATCCAAGTGGGAGAAAATTAGATTTTATCACTGTCTTCCTGATATCAAAGTGACTCAATGTTATTCATCAAATGTAAAAAAAAATTGTCTCTTTGAAGGATTTGAAGTTGATAGGTATGAAATATCTTGATTTTCACATCATGATGCAACCACTTCTACTAGTTGCATTGTGTGTAATATTGATCATCCATTTCAGAAATACTATAATGAAGTTATGTTATTTTTTCAATTGAATTTTTAATTATGTGATTGATGATAATGATTTGAAAATTTTGTAAAAGGATGAAATTTTTATACTTTTTCAATTCTAAATGTATTTTCATCGATCGTTTTTTGATATAATGGTGCATTTAATGGTTTATCTGGTTCGAGAAATAATGCTTTGTTGACCTGTATATCTTGGTAGTATGTATCCTTTTGAATGTCTTATGAAAATATTGAAGGGGTATGTTATGAATCCTTATTGACTTGAAGCCTCCATTATTTAAATTTATATTTCTGAAAAGGTTACAGAGTTTTTTTATGAGCTACTTTAACACACCGGAGCACATGGGTTTGCCTCTATCTTACCATAAACTAGTTAAAAATGAGGGAATGTAGATTTGTGGCTTGAAAGCCAAATGGTAGTTATCTAAAGAAATGAAGAAGGTAGAAATATACATCATGAATGACATAAATGATGATCAACTGTATATCACATTATATATTAATGAGTTGAAACAATGTCATCCAAAGAAGAAAGAAATGAGGATTTTGAATGTGCACAACTATTTTATTCCATGGTTTAAAAAGACCATCTTTGGTACATCAGATGTATCAGAGACATTAAGATGGTTAGTGGGTGGTCAACGTTTAAATTTGATAACATGGTATGGATATGATATTAATGACTATACATTTCATGAAAAATCATTGGACAACAGAAGTGCAGTTCAGAATAGTGTTGTATTGGTGTTTGTAGAAGCAATGCATTTTTCGAGTTCTAAAGACAAAAACCCAATTTCTACATCAAGTGTATATTATGGAGTCATTGATGAAATATGTGAGGTTAATTACATAAAAAATAATGTTCTTATTTTTAACTCGAAATGGTTTATTAGTAACAATAGTGTCATACATGATGAATTTGGAATGATAGTTGTTAATATGAATAGATTGGAAGACACAATAGATTCCTTTATAATGGAAACACATGAAAAACTGTTTTTCAATGTTGTTGATCAATCATACTTGCAGTGGTCTATTGGTTTACAAGGGAAAAACGATATGTTGGTGAGGATAAAAATGATGAAGATGCTGATTTATGTGAGATCCCTACTTCCATGGAATGATTAGTAGAAATTTATGATTAGCATGTTGAAGACATGGATTGTTCAATAAGGAATGATCATGACAAAGGAATTTGGGAAAACAATACATTTTTAAATTCCTAATATTATAGGTAAAATATGTTTATTTCTTTATTACATTTATTATTTTCATAAAATGTTATTGTAATTTTTTTCTTTATTAAAACGGATATTAAAACAAATAAGAAGAAATTTTTGTTTATATTAATTTTTTTTAGTTTAGTTTATCATTTTATCCATTACGAAACTTATATATCTATTGATATTGTTGAATGGAAATTATTTTAAAATGTATACTAAGTATACCATGTTTACCATGATTACAATGTTTACCATGTTTTCCTTAGTTTACCTTATTTTACCTTTACGTAACTTATATTTTAATTCATTTTGTTGAACGAAAATTATACTACCATATTTACCATGTTTACCAACATAACATTTTTTAACATGCTTACCATATTTACCATGTTTACTTTTATGTAACTTAGTTAAATTTTACATATATTGTTTACATTAGTATTTTACTTTTTGTATTTTAATATTTGTGTACTAATGTTTTCTTTTTGGATTTAAAGGATAAAGATAGATGAATCATTTGATCAACCACATGATTTTGGAGATGATAATCATGATCATACCTCTAGGGAGGAACATTCACATGATCCTATTGATGTTCCCCAATATTCCTCGTGTGCTCTAATAATAAATAAGTAGAGTTCAAGAGTGGGTAAATGTGGCTTCACACGTTTACCAAAATTATCACATGCATATTGCTAGGATCATAGGATACTCAGTGTGTTTGATGAGAATTATATTCCTAGAGGTTCAAATGCAATAGATTTTAAGAGTTTTTTTATCAAATTAGGGAAAAACCAAAGTAATAATTTTGTATGATGATTAATAAAGTTTGTAAAAAGTGATAATATCATAGTTTTGGGAGACTATTTTAGTAAAATATTTTTCTATTGTTTGACTTATATTTTAATGTTTTTAGTATAATATGTTTTATATCTTCTTTATCAGATGAAATTTGATATTCCTGACATTGGAGGAGTTAGGAGGAAATTTTTATTGATATATTCTAGGAGATAGAGGGATTAAAATTCAAATCTCACATCTGATTTCATTTTTGGCCATTGGAATCATGAAAATCCATGTCACATATATCGTTTCATAGATGAAGACACATGGAGAAAAATTTTTGAAGGTAGAAGAAAAGATTCATTTTTGTTAAGGGTAATGTAAAATTTTATATGATTTCTTATATAAATGATCGTATTAATGTTTTGTTAATGATTTGTTATTCTTAATCTTTAGAAAACAAGGACATGTCATCAAGAGATCCAATCTAAAAATGTATACCTTTATAGTTTATCTTGGGGAAGGCATACATTATTGGAAGTAGAAATGATTGCAGAAAAATTTCAAAAAAAGGATAAATGATTCTTCAAGATCTAGAGAGGTTTCCCCTTCATCCCCTTCATCTCGACATAAAAAATGGAAGAGGGCTCAGATGGTGAAAAATGGGAAATTTCTTTCGAAAGAATTGAGAATTGTAGTAGATTGGATTATAAGATTATTATTTAATTTATATAAGTTCGTTATATTATTTATGTAATTTGAATAATTACAGAAATGTTCAATTAATTAATACATGATTCTCTTGAGGAGTAGAGCTCACAGGGGGTATTTACAACTGTTGAGAGGAAATATATTTTATATGCAGCATTGGGAAAGGCCGAACAACACGTTCGTGTATGAGTATATATGATGGGTGTATCAGCAAGAAAATTATTTCCACATTCTTCATCATCTTCCATTGAAAGTGATTATAAAAAAATGAATCCTTCGAGGCTGAACTTCATACTATTAATACAAATATGGAGGAAAAAACTAAAGCGATGGCATAGTCTATATTTGTAGATATGCAAAGGAAATTTTATACTATATCTTCCACTCATCCACCTCCCCCTACAAACCACATTATTTATCCTCCACCTCCTGCAGTTTCTCCCACTCCCAAACCTCAGCCTGTGGACCATATTTTTTATCCTACTCTTCCAACACAGATTTCTACTTATTTTGAGTTGAATTTTTATATTCCTCACCATAATATTGTTTCATATGGGCTCGTATATTGTATATGAGAAATAGTTCATCATTAACAATTAGAGGTAGATCATCATAGGGTCACTGTTCAGGATATTATAGACAAATTAGTTTGAGTACCATTACCTACAGATGCTATGACGATAGTTGTATATAGTATAAACCACTTTTTAGTTTGGGGATGAAGAATTTAGCGACCCATTACTATAGAGGTATGTATGTTATATATTTTATTTTATGTTTTATTAGTGTTTTTTAACATTGTAAAACTAATATTTTGTTCTATTTATTTACAGGAATAATTCAAAGGTAAAGAAATACTTTATAGACAACCACAAAGAAAAATGGCTATGAAATCAGATACATATTCTAGTAGTCTTGATATATTGTCATTATATTCAATTTTTTGGGGGGAATCATTATGAGTTTCCAATGGAATATCATATTTTTAGATGTGAAATAATTATGGGGATTGTAAAAATGATATCATGGAGCATGTTACTAGAGATAAGTTGGGCATCAACGTGGTGCAGTTTTTTTCCATGTAAGTATTAAAACCTTTCCATGCGTCATATTTATAAAAATGTATACTTATGTTTTTTTGTATTAGGTATATTTATAACATGTGTGAGATGAATGAGAATACATATGTATATGGATTCATGGACCCACATATTATTTCCCCTGATGCACATGCATTGGATGAGGAACACAGAACACTTTATATTGCTGAATGATTTGAACAGAATTTAATCACCAAGTGCTGGATGATGCCTTTTTGTGAGAGGTATGAAACATATATCTAGAAAAGTGTTCATTATCTTTTTAAAAAACCACTAACCTTAAATTCCCTTTTATATGAGTTCTCATTGGATGATAGGTGTTTTTTATCCAAGGGGGAAAACACATTATTGGATATGATCTATCACTGGTGATGTGCGCGGAAGTGTCAAGAATTTTTTGGAAAAGTATGTTTCAATTTATTACTAGTTTTTTATATTATAATGAATTTTCAAGTTACCCCATTCATATTATTTTCTAATAGGGGATGGGCCTACTTTCGAAAAAGCACAACGAAAAAAAGTTCCAAGATAAAATATGTAAAAGTAAAGGTAAATATCCATTAAAAATTTGTAATCTTCGATGTATTACATAAAAATGATATTTTTAATTGACACTAAACAAAATAGAATATATCATGAACAAAAAGGAATCATCGAATTCAGATATTATATGTTAAAATTTATGTATGAAATAATAACAATTGGAAAAATAATGAACATTGATTATGTTAGATTTCTTTATAAACATTTCCATAATGTTTCATTTTATTTTTTTATTATACATGTTAAAAACTATACATTTAATTTGTAGTTATTTTATTACACTCAACCCTATTGTTCTCAACATGTCAATCAATTAAAGTGGAATTGTCAAATTATTTTACAGGTTTGATTGAATTTTATTTTGTTTGGAGTGTAAAAAGTAATTTTAAATAATAGAATTGTAATTGTATATTTGGTAGTTGATTTGGTTGGATTTATCTTTTTTAGATGAAATTGTATGTTTTGAATGATACATATGTGAATGATAAATTTTTCTCAGGTTCTTCTTGTTTTGGTCTAGTTATGATGTTTTTATAGTATGGATTATAGTCTAGTTTTGGTCTACATTTGGTCTCTTATCTTCTTGTTTATGGACTACTATGGAAAAGTATAGTAACGATATTGTAGTTTTATTTAAAAAAAATTCCATTATGTCTTTTTTTATATCCACCATAATAAATTCATGGATATAGTTTATTACATCATTTATTACATATCGGATGTCGTATATCATATTCCATGTTGGTTATTTAGGAACCAATGTGAAAACCCTTTGGAGGCTCTATATAACACGCCAGGTATTTAATAACCGACATGGTATATAGTTTATTACATCGATTATTAAATAACCTATGTAATAAATCAATATCGTGAAGTGTTTTTCACATAAGTTCATAAATAACTAATGTGAAAAACCCTTGTGAGGCTCGATTTAGGATGTCAGTAATTTAAAAACTGATGTTATAAACTATATACCATGTCAGTTATTAAATAATTGAAGTGATAAATCGATCCTCCAAAGGGTTTTTCACGTTTTTTATTTAGGAAAGGACATGAAAAAACCCTTCAGAGGCTCGATTTATAATGTCAGTTATATAATAACTGATGTGAAAAAAATATTCTATATCAGTTATTAAATAACTGACATGATAAATGAAGCCTCCGAAGGGTTTTGCACATCGGTTATTTAGGAACCGATGTGAAAAACTATTTTTATTTATTATTTTTATGTCAATTTTGAAATAACCAATATAAAAAACAATATTTATAATGTCTCCTTTAATAACGTCAGCGAACAACTGACGTAAAAAATAAAAAAAATAACTGACAAAAAAAATTCTTCACTAGTGAAGTTATATTTTTATTGCAGAATTAATATTGAAGTGGTATGAACAATCATATCTCATGGATTTTAAATATTGTCTTCAATTTAGTGATATAGTAGATTTCATTACACAGATTACAATGTGCTAGAAATTAATTTATGATAAAAATTACAATCATTCCCTTTAAGGGGATATCAATAAAAGGGTTTATAGATTTATGAGTTAATTAAAGGGTATCAATATATATAAATATTAGAGGTCAGAAATCAAATAATTGATTCAAAAATAACTAGATAAAAATATATCATTGTGGATTATGAAAGAAATAGAGTCTGAAAACTGATGTCACTACTTCCCCCAAAAAATTGATGACTCTTAAAAAACAATGATGAATATAAACCTGTATTGTTTATATATCCTATTTAAAACCATTATTGGTAATGAAACATGTTTATATATTAAAAAAAAAATATAAGGTTACAAATTCAGCATCCAACTGACCGTATGTTTCATATTCTAAAATTACATTCTTATTCATATTTATACCCTACAACTAAACTCTTAGAGTTACCTGCCCTGAGTATTTTGTTTATTTTACTCTATTGTTAGATATTTCCTGACTCATTATTAATATTTATTTTTATATAAAAACATTCTATAAAATAAAAAAAATTGCTCTCATATTATTTTTAAGTATTATTAGTAATTTATTTGTTAACTTATTTAGCATTTTTTGACATAGTTCACCCAGAGGTGAATTCGAGCAAGGTGCATGATCATTTCCATAGTATCTACCCTAGAGTCATTGTCAAATCAATGTTAATGTTTAGTAAATTTAATATTACATTATTTATATTACATGGGAATTTAGAATCTAATGTACTAGAAAACATTCAATATTAACATTACGTATTACACACCTGGCTAATATTGTTGTGTTGAAAATGATTAATCCATACCATTTATTAAAACCAAACTGAATATTATCTATAAAATAACTTCATTTTCATAAAAATATTTCCTAACCCCCTCTATAAATAAGTACCCTTTTTATAGTTAAAATGTGTGGTAAGAGAGAAAATGACCCTAAAATATTGCATATAATAGGGTTGATATTATTTTATCTCCCTAAGGTAATGTAAAAAAACAGAAATAGGTAATTATCATTATAATGATTCGATAAGTTTTAGATTAGATAAGAACAGTGAACAAAAAATCATCTAATAATAAGAAATAAATAATCCCAATATATGATATAATAATAAAAACTGAGAAAATTAAAATGATAATACCATAGAGATAATCTTATATGACAACCTTAAATCTGTAATATCTCATAATGAATTCCTCAAACTAGTATTTTCAAGCTAAGTCAATAAATAAATCCTTCAAACCTAAAAAATATATATAAATAGGGTCATCATAAATATGTATACAATGTAGGATCCTTACTAAAACATGTTATCAAAATGTTGAAAGTGGAATACTAAATCCTAGTGAGTAAATTACTGAAACATACTCCGCTCCCAAAGAATCAAAGAATTAGTATGCCATAATCACCATTCATCCCTAATAAATTGACACATATAATAATGAAAAAATATTTTGAATGTATGTATATATAAATGGGAACCTCACAACCGTTTCCCCACTATTTTCCTACTGTGAAGCCACAATTTCTCACATCATGATATCCAATCCCTTCTATAAACCATGTCATCCTTGAGGGGATTTTGGCATTGTACCTACCTACCAGAGTCCTATGTAGGGCCCAACATCTCATGTTGAAATCAATATATATATCAATCTTATCATCATATCCATACAATAAATAACCAAGTGTATGTTTATAGGCTACTACAACTCATGTATATAAATTTGACCTCAAAGAATCACAACCCATCCTTGTACACCAATGGAAAGTCGAATCCACCATAAAGAGATAAATGTTTCAGTTATAAAATCAATACATAACTAGAAATAAAAATTCATAGTATGTTAACCTCAAAAAAAACATTCATGTGATACTACAGTTGAAAAGAGCAATGGTGTGGGGGTAGTCGACCATCCATATCCTCACTATCCATGAATCTGGGAAACTCCCAAAGAACATCTAGTTTTTTATTTCCATTACAATATGGGTGGTGTGATTATGAAATATCAAAATATATATTATAGATATATCTATAACAATTTTAAGTGAAACTACATATAAATAGAATCATCATCCTCTATCATCGCAAAAGGAACATTGTAGCCACTACTAAGATCTAAATATCTAATTAGAATTCAAGATTCATGTTCAATATTAATAAATTCATGTTCCATAAATTAATATTATTCTATTGTAATAAAAATATTAACATTTTAATCATTTAAAATAAGTTTCAATGAAACTGTTTATTCTTGTTTGAATTATAATATTTGTCAACATCAAATGTGATAATTCAGAACCAAAACCATTATTAAATTAACTAATTATTATTCATAAACAGTGGGGTAATATAAGATTTATTACCATCTAGACATAAAATATTTGCTTAATGTGAATATCATTGAAACTACATTCCACAGTTTGAAAATGGTTACATAAAATTTTTTTGAATTCACCACCATGTAAGCCAAAAGCTAGCTGCAAGTAGTGTTGAGAAACCCCTAATTTGAAATCATACATACCTCCACATATTATTACCCCATTAGATATAATATTATATTTACGATCATATATAATCATTATCACCACAAACAATACCTCATGCCTCCACCATCATAATTACATGTACCTCGTGACACATCATCATCACATAATACACCCAATTATACTATCATAGTCTCAATTATCCAAAATCAATACTAAGGAATTTTTTATGGGACACAAGGTTTTAAATTAATCATATCAAGTATCTAAATCCATATTAAATAAATATATAATAAATATATTATTCACAGAAAATTTTAGTGAAAATATTTCCAAAACCAAAAATAAATTCAAATCATTACCAATCATCTATGTGTTTTCTCAGTCCAAAATGAATGATATAATAAATAATAAAATTAACATACTTCTCATCAATTGATGGATTATTAATGGAGAAATAAATTTAAAAATACCAATAAAAATATATAATGCTAAAGATGTATCAATTATTATATAATTACACCCATTTACAACTTCCATATATCAACAGTCTCTAACATAATTATTCCAACAAAACTGTTTCATTTTTATTTATTCATTACCAAAAAAAGTTATCCTTTAATTTAAAATCAAATAAAAGATTATAACCAACTATAATAATCAGAAACAAAATTATTAGTAAATATTAGGAGGTTAGAAATATATATTAAAAAATTAAATTCATACATAACATATATTACAATATTCAACATAAAATATGCACATACAAAAATACATTGGTTTCAATTTTTTTTTAAATCCAACCCAATGATTATATTTTCCCAAAAAATATTAATTCGATATATGCTATAATATTCATTAATAAAATGATAATCCCTACTAAAAATAGGATTAATTATTTATTTTTCAATGATGATCGTTTAATCTGTAAAATTAATATGTACCATGAACTAAAAATTACTTCATGAATATCAATTATAATTTTAATATTCAATGAAATTTCCCAACATAATTCACTAATATATAGAATTGTAAAGAAATTAATTCTCATAAATATTATTTAGGACATTCAACACCCTGATGTGAAAGAATTTATTAATCAATCCATTAATAATACAAATACAATAATTATATATTTCTTTATCATGGACAATTTTCCTATTAATAATCATTATTCTATAACACCAACTTATTTTTTTTACATTACCATTAAAATAATATATAATTTTAATTATTGTTATCTACTATATGTGATAAGTCATTAAATTCAGATTTTGAATGTATTATAAAAAATAGGAAATATTTAATTCTACATTAATAAAATAGTTCAAATTGAAAAAAAATATTCCTACAAGTAATAAAAAATTATCACCAACAAATAATCAAAACATTATATATAATTTTTAGCTTAGGGAAGAAACATTTCAATGTGAAATAAATTTTTTATTCTAAGGTAATTATATATTTCTATGTAATCTTAATTATTATCATGTGATACTATTTTTAATATCTTGCGATAATATTTAGATCATGTACAATATTAGTTTACTATTTGTAGAAAAAATGTTCTTCTTTAATATCCATTCATTAAATCATACAAGAAATTAATTATCACATATTAATAATTTGATTACGATCTTAACAATATCATCCTATGTCATAAAATTTCTAGTCATTATGAAAAGAAATTATTTCTACATATTTTTATCATACATTTAAAATATTGAAATAAATGTATCTCATTTAAAATGCATTTCATGCGTTTCTTCCCTTATTTATAGTTTTATAAATTTTAATATAAAATATTTTCATGATAGTTTCTTCCAAAAATTTATATGATTTTGGTAATTTCAATCATTGATAAAAGGTGTCTAAATATTCTTAATCTCATAATTGAATAGTAGAAAATATTGATATGTAACATATCCCCTACCGATAAAAATGAAGTTTTGATTATTCACCCCAATTAATGGATAGATGTAGATATTTTTATATACCTTCTTAATAATTGGTCTAGTGTAAAAGGGTGATACAATGATTAATTTCAGATGTATATCAAGAATCAATAGAAGGAATTGAGTTAAAAAAGGATTCATAAAATGAATAAGGAGAATATGTGGAAAATCATTTAATAGTAAAAATATGAAAATTCACTAATATCAAAATATGTCATATTAAAGTATTAAAAAATCTATTTTTTCATATAAATTTCTTTAATTACATTGATAATTACTTTATAGATGTTTTTGGAACGAAAATTGGGGTTTTCTATAATTTCTTATACCCATACGAACCACCGGAGTACTACATAAGTGTAACACAATATTAACCACTAATTGATGATTTTATTTAAATATATAAAATAATAATCAAGATACCCCTAAACTGATTGAGGATAATCAATTGAATCATTAAACAAAAAATATGATGACCCTTATTACAAATTTATGATTTTTGGAATAACATTACATGAGAAAAGAAAAAATATACAGTAGAATAAGGTTATACAAATAAACCTTATTAATTTTAATACTATGTTTACAAGGAATTTTCAAACAAGGACGTACCTATACAAAATTGAAAAAAAATAAAGATAACTTTACAAAACTAATAGAAATCATGGAATTCCATTCTGTAACATTTAGTAAAACACCATTATCTATTTTATTAATTAAAAATACCACATATGTGTATGTATTTTCCTTAATGTATTGCATTTTTAAAAAAATATATAATATTAAAATATTTATTATTAATTTCAAAAATTCTATAACACATCGATATTTAATGAAATTAGTTCCCAAAATCCATCACATATTAATTTTTTTTAAATTGATATTATATAAATTATTACAAGAATATATTAAAACTAATTATTAAATTATTAATTTTTTTGACACTAATAGACACATTATATTTATACATGAATGTTTTTTTTAAAATATAGGCCCTTAAACCCATTTTTAAATCACTCAATCATACCCATTCATGAAAAAAATATGTCCATGAATACATATATCAGAAGAAATAAATACATAACAAATTAATTAGAGGGATATATCAGACACCACTAAGCATCATCCTTATATAAGTGTTCCACTATAGAATATCCATTTAACAGATTATAATTATCTAAGTAAAAGAAATTGAACTTCATATATTTTGTAATTTGTATAATATAGAATTGTTGGTCAGAGTATATGACTCAAGAGGGGGTGAATTGAGTATCAATATAAAAATTTATATTAAAAGGATTCTTTACAAAATAAAACCCCTATATAAAAATAAAAACAATGTTAGTTTTTATTGAATTTATAAAAGTCTTGAAGGTTCAATTTGATTCTTAGAAGATTGATTAATTCTCAGTTTTACTAACCTATCGATTAACTAAACATTCGAAGAAAACCATCTAATTAAAAACAGATGTAAACACTTGCTAAAATAACTATCAAAGTTCATGTTATCTTGATACAGGAAATACATATCACATAAGAAATATATGATAATCAAAACAGTGGATAAAACAAGTGGTTAAGTCTCAAGCCTATACATAGTCCTCTATACATGGTGATCACCTACAACTAAGATGATTATATTAGTAAACATTTGATCCACACCGTGGATCGGGGTTCAAAACAGCAAACCCGGCTGTCCAGGTCACACTAGACCTCTACCACAATTATTAGTGGGAAATAAAGATAAATAGATCACACAAGATCTCTTCCACAGTTCTATGTGAGATACAAATGTAAGAAGTGATTGAATATGAGGATAGTTTGATATCCACCTGTTGTGCTCAGGAGATAGTGCGTGTGATGGATAAAATTATATACACTTCTCAATTAGTTAAGATAAAACACAATAGAGTTATGAAATAGAATAGAGCTAAGAATTCACTATGTGTTATGAAGTAATGCTTTGGACTAAATGGGTGTTGAGAGATTGGTATTTTAGTCCTTTTTTGGAAGTAGTCTCCAGAACAGAGTACCACAATTTCTGTAATCTAGCTTCGAGGAGTGAAAAGGTTTAGCTCTTCATGGTCTTGATGTACACTACGCATTTAGGAGAAAGTTTCTTGCTAAAATATTCTTATAATCTCAAGCACTTAGTTCCTCACTTTTTGTTATTTTCACAGTATAAGGACCCAGCCTTAAACCTTATTTAATATTGAATGAAATGAATAATTCACATTGAGGATATTTTCAGGTTTAGAGTTTTAGAGAATTAGGAAGTAACTATTACATCTCAAAATATTACAAAGTAGAAACTTCTACTAAGTTTCCATAAAATAAAAACTCTTAAAAAGAAACATGTCTATTTCCATGTTTTAGGTAGCATGAATTTCCCTTGATCCCATCCTTGACCCTATTCCACATTAAGTCCTGTGAAAAACATTTCAAAACATGGGATTAGCATAAAAATCTCAGTAAGGGATACACAAAGAATGAAAACTGTTAGCTTTTCAAAACAACAAGAAAACCATGTATACTTTATCAAAGTAATACTTTTCACCTTTTTGAAGTAGTAAAAACTCTTCACTGAATAAAAGTTCATTAATTACCCTTCTGTAACCAAAAGATTACCATAAAACCCATATAAAGATCACATAACATATAAAGGTAACTTGGGACATAAACATACTTAAGTGGAATAACCATAAGGTCGACTTCCACACATATCACTTAATAGAATAGCCATTCGGTCAACTTCCATACATACTTAATGGAATAGCCATACAGCCAACTTCCATACCTAATGCATTGGATGTTATAACGTATCCACCCGTCCTGGTATTCATGGCACCACCCGTCATATGTTTTATCACGTAACCACCCGTTAAATGTCCAAGTACCATTATAAAATCATAAGACATAAAATAAACATAATGGAAAGAAAACATTTCCACATTCCGATCACAATATTTCACATAAATATATTGACATAAAAAATCCATTATAAAAACCATTTTCAATACCAAAAATACATAAAAGAGTATATGGTATTTATTTCTTTAAAAAAAACATTACGGCTTGTTGAGGAAGCCAAAGACCAAATAATACTCGCGACGGCGGAAAAGGTCGTTGTCACCACGTACGTAAAAAACATTCCTTTTTGTCGTTTAGTAAAATGCATCGAAGAAAAAGATTCCTTTTGTATAAAAGTAAAAGTCAAATGGTTTTATACACCGTATAGAAGAATGTTGTGTATAAAACGAAATATGACTCAATGAAAGGGGATTGAGACGAAGTCCCTTACAAAGACGATATCATTGGATTAAGGATAAATCAATTACATAATTATGTGTGACAAACTAATACACCAAATATAAGTGGATATTAATTGTAAAACAATCAGATGTTATTCACACATATTCATATAACGACATGTTCAAAGAGTACAAGTTTATCCCAAATAATCAAAATTGGGTTATGAAGTTCCCTTGCAAAAATTCGATAGCCTAACGACGTCACTTCAAAATTTAGAAAATGAGTTGATGAGAGATAAAAAGGTTATCTCATCACATGGACATAAAATTTACATCAATAAGGATATATCAGAACATATCCCAACATAACAATATGTAAATTAAAATACCCAACAAAAGAAGTATTTTAAAAAGAGGAGGGTGAAAGGTTCCCTTACCGGCATGGGTATGTTTCGAGACATGAACCCCGTGAAAGAAGGACAATACAACATTGATTTAATTACTCATAAATGAATGTATTATACACAACGAGTAAAGTAATGGGAAGTACATACACCACTCAAAGAAAATTGTGGCAAATGTATCATAAATCTCATGGGAATAAGAGTGAGATGAAAAATCCCTTACGAAAACTCGGCAGCCTACCGGCGCAACAAAAATGGATTGATGAGATCAAATAGGGTCTCTCATCATATTAACATATTTTTTTCAGAAAGAGTAATAAAAAAGAACATCCCCCAACATAACAAAGAGGAGCTTAAAAGAAGTTACATAATGGAGAGTACTTAAAAATAAAGAGAGAGGTTAGATCTCTTACGAAAATTCAACAGCCTAACGGCGCCACTCAAAACTTCCAAAATGGATTAATGAGAGAGAATAGGGTCTCTCATCATATGAAAAAAAAAATTACAGTAAGAGTAATATAAAAGAACACCCCAATCACAAGAAAGATGAGCTTAAAAGGAATGACATAAAAGAATGTACTTAAAAAGAAAGAGAGGTGTAGGATCCCTTACCTCGGGTCCGACATGACTCGATCGTTCTTTAATCTCCTGAATAACCAACATGAGTTAATTTATACTTCCTTAAGAACCATTTTCAAGTTAATTATTCCTTTTATATAACTTTTTACCATGTCATAAACATTATGTAATCATTTAAGTTAATAATGTTTGTTTTGTCGATATTTTGTTCTTAAGTCGAATGTGGACTTCTTACAGTTACATGTTGTTCGTGTGGTCAAAGGTTAATTTTGTCCAGAATTTTATTCATGATGTACATATCATATATATCATATATATCCTGTATATTCATGCATTTATAATATTACATAACATTTAGAGTTAAGAAATGAAATGCACCGTTCATGGAGACAATAAGCCAGAAGTACACATGAACGCTACTTCCGTTTCTATTTCATATTTAATGGAATTAAAACATAATGATACATAATAGTATTTTAATTCCATTATGGTATCATATATGATATCATTAAATATATCCTTTATACGTACCACATATGGTATTAACGAATCAAATCACTTTGAGGGGGCGGTAGTCCGCACATCCTTAAATAAAGATATCACGTTTACCCAAAATGGAAACCATAAAGGTATTCCATAAATGAAAAATACAGGATAATAAATAAACATAAACATATTAGATATCATATATAAATATATTTTCATCATAATGGCCACCTTTGAAGGTGTTAGAAGAATTTTGAACAATCATCTTTTCGGGAGGTAGAAATTCGCCATCCACGGAAACAGTATGTTCTTTAATCATTAGATTTAGGTGTGTATAAGTGTAGATAGAATCCTTCTTATAAAAACATCCTATTATATTGAATATACTTTATGTGTTACAAAATAAATGAATAAAAATAGTTTAGGGGGTTGGAGAAGCAAAATAAAACAAAAGGACTCAAGCGAAGACATTACCTTAAAATCGCGTAACTTTTTTGATTTGAGCTCAAAGGCTTACTTGGAAAGGATTATGCCCAAAGTGAGACTTCAAGGAGTTATAGAGGGATGTGGAGAGACAAAATGGGCAGGGGTAGGACGAGCCAAAGGCTTTTGAAGTGTGTTTAAGGAGGTATATGTGGGGGCTTTTTATAAGAGGAGAGGAGAGGCACTCTTGGAATGGTATAAAATGTAACTTTATTTTCAAATGAGTTTCGGATTTTATTGGTCCCACATTGATGTATTTCGAGGATAAGGTGATAAGGGTTCTAAATACACCCATCCAATATGTTTTGGACATATTTAGGTCTTATATTTTACATTATCATTCCATTTTATTTAAATCGTTAAATAATGAGGTCATCGCTGCATCATCATGATGTCATAAATAATTTAATTTATGTAATCTCTAAAAATTGTAAACAAAATACTATGATGTATGAAATCTTTTTATCTTTACAATGAATATTTATAGTCCAAATGATCATTTATGTATAAAAAATTAAAAATATTTTACTTAGGTGATACATTCTTTGTTACATTTAACATTTTTTAAAAATAAAAAGAGAAAAAGTCACTTTCTCACAAAAGTGATTCCATGGGCCCCCCAATTTCGGCACAAGGCATCCCATGGTCGGCCATGAAACAACCAGTATCCATAAGACACATTTGTGGTCATTTTTTATTATTATTATATTATTATATTATCTTTAACTATCCGATTACTCAATAATCAAGATAATTAAAGATAATTACCGTCGTTACTATTCATAATCTCCAAAATCAAAAGAGTCTTAATTAAATAATTTGGAACATCTGATTCAAAATATTTAATTCATTTTAATAAAATCCAAACACATAAATATCAATAATTAATTTTAAAAAAAACTTCCCATTGTCAAAACAAATAGCGTGTTTTTTAGAAACAATATTTATGAAAAGTTTGGCACTTGTTTATGCCTAATTCCAAAGTGAAATTAATCCCAATGACCATAATTGAATTACATGGTAAAAATATATTCTAAATAAACTTTAAAACAAATTAAAAAGATAATATAACCATATAATTAAATTATATGAAAAAGCAGTTTTGATGTTAAATGCAGTATTTTTCACTATTCATTGAAAAATGAACATTGTCAGAAAAATATTAAAAATTAATCCAAGGTAAATTTCAATGTCCCAATAATAAATAATATGTTTATTTTGAAAAATAGACCTTATAAAATTGTCAAAAAGTGTATTTAAAAGGGGTTCTCCATCAAAAGGCGGTTAATCGACCTTTTAAAGAATATTAGAATGTTTACGCATAAAAACTGGATTCATTTGCATTTTTAATCCTCTAGAATTTATTGAAAAAAAGTAAAAATATTTTTCAAACATATGTAATAATTTTGTAGTTAGTTCTGTTCATTCCCACCATTACAACAACTAGGCGTTAACTACCATTTAAAATAATATTATTTTGTTATTAGTGTGCAACGTAAGATTCCCAAGAAACTCGTTGTTGCGTATTCAGTACGCCATCGAGCACAACATCCAATTTAAAGTAATATTAATATTTTATTCATAAATATGGATAAATATAAAGTTGTAATATTCTATATTTACCTGGGGTGTTACATCCTTCCCCCCTTTTGGGAAATGTGTCCTCGCAATTTTAAAAATGGGCTTGGAAACATCCTTGAAAGTCCCACATCAGAACAAGAATAGGTAAAACAATTTCTTTAAAATAAAGAAAGATAAGTACAAAGGTCACCCGAGTTAACCCATACTAGGATTCCAAGTATGAAAATATGGACATGGTGGAAAAAAACAAAGGGTCCTGTTCTGATAGAGAGTGATAGAAAACGTGTTTAGGAAAAAGTTAACCACAAGAAAATCACAAACTTGTGATGGGTTAAACGGTATTCGATTCCCCAGTAGGAAAAGTTAATAGAAAACATTTTTTTATATGTCACTTTTTATTGAGGAATTTATTCATAAGGAAACACAATCTCATATCATGTTGACTTTCAACTTTTATTAGATTCCTTACACAAACTCATATTTTCTACAAAAGATGAGTATTTAGGAATACTTGTTCACATTAATAGTACCATACTCAACTTCTAGAGAATAACCTAATCCAAAAAATAGAACTATATAATTCCCATGTATTTAGACTCTAACCAAAACCAAAACAAAAAAGGTTAGTACAAGATCAAATAATCCAGAAAAGGATTACCCTTTATAAAATGAAAATATATTCTTAATCTCTAAAATTTGTCCATCAAAACCCAAAGTTCAATGAGGACCATTGGATAAACAATTTGTCCATAAAATTCATCAAAGTAAACCAAGCTAAGATTGAAACCCAAATATTTTAAGAATTTAGTCACATAGTCTTCCAAGTTAAATCGTAACATTTATCTCCAAACAACATCAGTTGCTCTTAAAGTCTCATATTGAAAAGTAATTAACCTAATTACATATCCTCTATGATAGGTTAATGATTCACATAGATAACCCAAAATCAACTTACTCTTAATTCATAAAATCATCTAACTAAAAAAATAAGTCATACTAACTTGGGACTTCACGTAGTCCAGTGGTAGGTGATAAATACCAGTTGCACATTGGTTGTGGGTTCGATTCCTGCAGCTTTGTCCGACGCGATGGGTTGTCACACGGTCTATGTGTTGTCCTTCTTCCAAAACTATATAATTCTTAAAACATTACCCAAACGAGATAAAATCTTCAAAAATAATCATATCATATTTTAACCTCAAGTATATCTCATGCCTTTCACTTTCCATCATATCATATAGTAACCCATAATTACCTCAAAAAGTAAGGATCATATAAACTCTAATGGTTACCTTTATAATTATTACCTGAACTTCCACATAGATTGGTCATCTCATACATGATGCATTACAGAACATACCAAGGTTCAAGTGGTTGATCATGACTCCTTGATAGTTGGTTTAGAACAACCCCGAGTTTCCTCATTGAATCCCCCATTTTATCTAGTATCTTAATCAGAGAACCACCACAGATTCCTTAAAACTTTTTGTCTCTTTGGTTCCTGCTAGATCCATCCATTCACTAAAAACAGAAATGTCAGTGTTAGTATATCAACAAAACCATAATGTACTAATGAGGAAGGTAAACACTAAGATATACTTACTCATTCACTTTATATAAAACTACGACTCTTTCTGAATTCCTAACCATTATGGTAATGTCACTTATGCTTAAAGAATAACCAAACCTCTAAAGTTATCTAAACCAACCATTGATACCAACTATAAGGCCCCAGCCTTAAACCTTACATAATATTGAATTAAATGAATAATTCACATTGAGGATTTTTTCAGGTTTAGAGTTTTAGAGAATTATTACATAACTATTACATCTCAAAAGATTACAAAGTAGAACCTTCTACTAAGTTTCCATAAAATAAAAACTCTTAAAAAGAAACATGTATAGTTCCATGTTTTAGGTAGCATGAATTTCCCTTGATCCCATCCATGACCCTATTCCACATTAAGTCTTGTGAAAAACATTTCAGAAACATGGGATGAGCAAAAAAATCTCACTAAGGGATACACAAAGAATGGAAACTGTTAGCTTTTCAAAACAACAAGTAAACCATGTATACTTTATCAAATTAATTCTTTTCACCTTTTTGAAGTAGTAAAAACTCTTCACTGAATAAAATTTCATTACTTACCCTTCTGTAACCAAAAGATTACCATAAAACCCATATAAAGAACACATAACATATAAAGGTAACTTGGGACATAAACATACTTAAGTGGAATAACCATAAGGTGGACTTCCACACATATCACTTAATGAAATTGCCATTCGGCCAACATCCATACATACTTAATGGAATAGCCATACGGCCTACTTCCAAACCAAATGCATTGGAGGTTATAACGTAACCACCCATCCTGGTATTCACGGCACCACCCATCATATGGTTTATCACGTAACCACCCGTTAAATGTCCAAGTACCATTATAAAATCGTAAGACATAAAATAAACATAATGGAATGAAAACATTTCCACATTCCGATCACAATATATCACATAAATATATTGACATAAAAAATCCATTATAAAAACCATTTTCAATACCAAATATACATAAAAGTGTATATGGTATTTATTTCATTTAAAAAACATTACGGCTTGTTGAGTAATCCTAAGACCAAATAATACTCGTGGCGGCAGAAAAGGTCGTTGTCACTGCGTACGTAAAAAAACATTCCTTTTTGTCGTTTAGTAAAACGCTTCGTAGAAAAAGATTCCTTTTGTATAAAAATAAAAGTAAAAGGGGTTTATACACCGTTTAAAAGAAAGCTGTGTATAAAACGAAATATTCCTCAATGAAAGGAGATTGAGAAGAAGTCCCTTACAAAGATGGTATCCTTGGATTAAGGATAAATCAATTACATAATTATGTGTGACAAACGAATACACCAAATATAAGTGGATATTAAGTGTAAAAAAATCAGATTTTATTCACACATATTCATAGAACGACATATTCAAAGAGTACAAGTTTACGCCAAAGAATCAAAATTGGGTTAAGAAGTTCCCTTGCAAAAATTCGATAGCCTAATGGCGTCACTTCAAAATTCAGAAAATGAGTTGATGAGAGATAAAAAGGTTATCTCATCACTTGGACATAAAATTTACATCAATAAGGATATATGAGAACATATCCCAACATAACAATATGTAAATAAAAAGACCCAACAAAAGAAGTATTTTAAAAAGAGGAGGGTGAAAGTTTCCCTTACCAAAATGGGTATCGTTCGAGACATGCACCCCGTGAAAGAAGGACAATAAAACATTGATGTAAATACTCATAAATGAATGTATTATATACAACGATTAAAGTAATGGGCAGTACATACACCACTCAAAGGAAATTGTGGAAAATGTAGCATAAATTTCACGGGAATAAGAGTGAGATGAAAAACCCCTTACGAAAACTCGACAGCCTAACGACGCCGCAAAAATGGATTGATGAGATCAAATAGGGTATCTCATCATATTAAAATAAATTTTACAGAAAGAGTAATATAAAATAACATCCCCCATCATAACAAATAGGATCTTAAAAGAATTGACATAAAGGAGAGTAATTAAAAAGAAAGAGAGAGGTTAGATCTCTTACGAAAATTCAGCAGCCTAACAGCGCCACTCAAAACTTCCAAAATGGATTGATTGGAGAGAATATGGTCTCTCATCATATGAACATAAAAATTACAGTAAGAGTAATATAAAATAAAATCCCAATAACTAGAAATATGAGCATAAAAGTTATGACATAAAAGAGTGTACTTAAAAAGAAAGAGAGGAGTATGATCTCTTACCTCGGGTCCAACTTGACTCGATCGTTCTTTAATCTCCTGAATAATAAACCTGATTTAATTTCTACTTCCTTAAGAACCTTTTTCAAGTTCATTATTCCTTTTATATCACTTTTTAACATGTCATAAACATTATATAATTATTTAAGTTAATAATGTTTTTTTGTCGATATTTGGTTCTTAAGTCGAAAGTGGACTTCTTACAATTACATGTTGTTCGTGTGGTCAAAGGTTAATTATATCCATAATTGTATTCATGATATAGATATCATATATATCATATATATCCAGTATATTCATGCATTTATAATATTACATAACATTTAGAGTTATGAAATGAAATGCACCCTTCATGGAGACGGTAAGCCGTACGTACGCATGAACGCTACTTCCATTTCTATTTCATATTTAATGGAATTAAAAAATAATGATACATAATAGTATTTTAATTCCAGTATGGTATCATATATGATATCATTAAATATATCCTTTATACGTACAACATATGGTATTAACGAATCAAATCACATTGAGGGGGAGGTAGTCCGCACTTCCTTAAATGAAGATATCGTGTTTACCCATAATGGAAACCATAATGGAATGCCATAAATTAAAAATACAGAAGCTTAAATAAACATAAACATATTAGATATCATATATAAATATAGATTCATCATAATGTCTACCTTTTATGGGGTTAGAATAATGTTGAACAATCATCATTTCGGGAGGCAGAAATTCGCCATCCACGGAAACAATATGTTCTTTAACCATTAGATGTAGGTGTGTGTAAGTGTAGCTAGAATAATTCTTATGAAAACATCCCAGTATATTGAATATACTGTATTTGTTACAAAATAAATGAATAAAAAGAGTTTAGGGGGTTGGAGAAGCAAAATAAAACAAAAGGACTCAAGCGAAAACATTACATTAAAATCGGGTAACTTCATTTGATTTGAGCTCAAAGGCTTCCTTGGAAAGGATTATGCCCAAAGTGAGGCTTCAAGGAGTTAGAGAGGGATGTGGAGAGACAATATGGGCAGGGGTTGGCGGAGCCAAAGGCTTTGGACGTGTGGGTAAGGAGGTAGAGGTGGGGGCCTTTTATAAGAGGAGAGGAGGGGCACTCTTGGAAAGGTATAAAATGTAACATTATTTTTAAATGCGTTTTGGATTTTATTTCTCCCACATTGATGTGTTTAGATGATAAGGTGATATTTTTTCTAAATACACCCATCCAATAGGTTTTGGACATGTGTAGCTCTTAGATTTTACATTATCTTTCCTTTTTATTTAAATCGTTAAATAATGAGGTCATCGCTGCATCATCATGATGTCATAAATAATTTAATTTATTTAATGTCTAAAAATTATAAAACAAATAAAATGATAGATTAAATCTTTTTAGTTTTTAAATTAATATTTATAGTCCAAATGATCATTTATTTAGACCAAATTAAAAGTATTTTACTTAGGTGATACATTCTTTGTTACATTTAACATTCTTTAAAAATAAAAAGATAATAAGTCACTTTCTCACAAAAGTGATTCCATGGGGCCACCAAGTTTGTAACAAGGCATCCCATGGTCGGCCATGAGACAACCAGTAGCCTTAGGACACATTTTGTGGTCATTTATTATTATTATTATATTATCTTATTATCTTTAACTACCCGATTACTCATTAATCAAGATCCTTAAAGATAATTACCGTCATTACTATTCATAATGTCCAAAAACAAAAGAGTCTTAAATAAATAATTTGTAACTTCTGATTCCAAATATGTAATTAATTTTACCAAAATAAAAACACATAAATTTCAATAATTAATTTTTAAAAAACTTCCCGTTGTCGAAACAAATAGCGGGTTTTTTAGAAACAATATTTATGAAAAGTTTGGCACTTGTTCATTCCTAATTCCAAAGTGAAATTAATCCCAATGACCATCATTGAATTACATGGTAAAAATATATTCTAATTACAATTTAAAACAAATTAAAATGATAATATAACCATATAATTAAATTATATGAAAAAGTAGTTTTGATTTAAAATGCAGTATTTTTCACTAATCATTGAAAAATGAACATTGTTAGAAAAATACCAAAAATTAACCCAAGGTAAATTTCAATGTCCCAATCATAAATAAGATGTTTATTTTGAAAAATAGAGCATATAAAATTGTCAAAAATTGGATTTAAAAGGGGTTCTCCATCAAAAGGCGGTTAATCGACATTTTAAAGAATATTATAATGTTTAAGCTTAAAAACTGGATTCATTTGCATTTTTAATCCTCTAACATTTATTAAAAAAGAAGTAAAAATATTTTTCAAACATATATAATAATTTTGTAGTTAGTTCTGTTCATTCCCGCCATTACAACAGCTAGGCGTTAACTACCATTTAAAATAATATTATTTTGTTATTAGAGTGCAACCTAAGATTCCCAAAAAACTCGTTGTTGCGTATTGGGTACGCCATCGAGCATATCATCCCCTTTAAATTAATATTAATATTTTATTCACAAATATGGATAAATATAAATATGTAATATTCTTTATTTACCTGGGGTGTTACACACAGTCTGTGTATCATCATGTAATACTTCGTGTGCTACTACCTTTTAATGTGAAATATGGGGTCCTTTTATACTCTAGGATCCTCTAGGCATGAACATCATCACTCGTGCCTGTACCTTGTACTGTCTACGGAGTGTCCTACAGATAACATTAAAAAAATGTTAGAAACATTAATTTGTCCAAATATGACCATTAGAAATGAATTTGAATTAATAAACTTGAAACAATTATTTATAACTATTTGTGAGTCATCTTCGGTCTATTGTCTTATAATTGATAACATCAGTCTATCATCTTCGGTATATTGTCAACGGTTTTATAAAATCGGTCTATCATCTTCAGTGTGTAATCTTCGATGTGTCGACTTAGGTCTATAGAACTTCGGTGTGTCGACTTTGGTGTGTCATACTTTGGTCTGTTGAACATCGTTGTCTCGTCTTCTATGTGTCATAATTCGGTCTGTCGAACTTCGGTGTGTCAACATTGATGTGTCATACATTGGTCAGTCGAACTTCGGTGGGTCGACGTTGGTTTTTCGAACACCGGTGTGTCATTCTTCAGTCTATCGAACTATGGTGTGTTGACTTCGGTGTGTTATACATCAGTATGTCGAACTTCGGTGTATCGGACTTGAGTTTTGATGTGTCGGATTTGGTTATTGAGTGTCGGATTCGAGCGAATTTTCTGTCTTACCAGACTTACTGTTATGAAAAAGTGTATGTATAAATACATTTGTAAACATATTTATTCAATAATATAGGTGATTGAATTATAAAATTATATGTTTATGTATGCCATAATTTATTTACAGAGAGATATTAAAATTGCATGAATGAGTAGAATATGAATGTTGACATTATTTGTGGTTATGAAAACTACAATATCATGGATCGTCAAAAAATATCCCACTTTTTGATAATCACAAATTATGGCATTCATGAAAATATATAGAATATAGATAGCTTTGACATAGCATTCTGTAATTGACCAATATAACTAAAGTTTTGCATTGCTTGAATTTATTTAAAACAAATCACCCCTCACTAAATGAATTTAGGAGAGTAAATACAATCCTTATTTTCCCTTCCTTTTGGGATTAACAAAAAGAGAAAAATAGTAAGGAGAACCAATATAAAAGAAAGTTATGATAATAATTTTCATTAAAAAAACATAGGAGTACAAGGAAAACAAAAAGATAAAATCCCTATCAAAATATAAAATCCATCCTTAAGGGTTGGGATGCAGAGGATCTTTTCCTTTTTTTAATGGATCCAAAGAAGAAGGTGAAGGTTTAGGAGTGGTAGAGGACGGAGGTTGTCTGAGGATAACACCAGGTAGAGAAACACAAGAAGGGATAGCAGCTGCAAGGCTAGGCCTTCTATCTGACAACACATTACTTGTAGACTGCTCAATAATGATCGATTGAATCTGAGTAAGATCTTGGGATACATTCATTAAAGAAGGAGGCTGAGAGGTATTACCAATTGAAGTAGATGCAGGGACCACAATTGCCTCGTCATGAACATGCATATAAGGTTAGCGGATTTTTTTGAAGTCATTAATGATTTCAAAACTATATTTCATTTCCTTCTCGAAGTCATTCTTCTTCCTTGTATATTTACTCTACAAAGGTGTAAAATCATTCAATTGAATAACCTTCATTTTGAATTATTATTTGACCAGATGAATTTGAATATTTTCTTCCAGAAACTTGAACTGTAGATGAGGTCATTCTTGTATAAATCTTAGTGAAATACTTATCCACCTTTTCCCAAATTTCTTTATGAGTTGTAGAGGCTTCATTTCTGCACTTCCAGACCATGTTTTATACAAGATCAGTATTTAGATGTACTTTTTCAATGTGTTATTTATCTAAAACAACCTAATGTTTTTGAATTTCCTCTCTCATCACAACCTTGAGAGACTCCAAATCAACAACAACACTTCTCCCACTCCAGGAACTGGATGGTCCAGTCATCATTTTTCCATGCTCTAATTTCATATTTTTCCAGTCAACACTGAGTAGATGAGATTCTATGTTCCTATGAACATCCAGAACACCACTAAATGAGTTCTTGAAATTAGTGGTGAAGTAATTAAACACATTTCTCATCTTTCTTACTTCTTCTATCAGCAAGGTGTTGTGTCTAATAATAGTTTCTGCTGTAATAATAGGATTCGGTTAAATCTATTGATCACCATTCTTGCAATTTTTGCTGCATCAAAATCTGAGATACTTATGGAAATGGAGGATTCATTTCTTGGATCCCATTGAATTAATGAAAAACTAACATAGCTAGTTCATAAACGTTTCCAAATCATCCTTAGTGACATAGTCACTAGGCACTGATTGAGCTATAGTTTCTCGAGGTGGAGATTTAGTATGTGGAATAGGTGAAACTGGTTCTAGGTTAGTATGGACTTGTGTAATAAGAGGAGGATGTACTATTTCCTCATCGGAGTCATAATCTAAACTGAAAAGAATGTATCCTGGATCACTATTCTATTCTCTCGTACAGGTCCAATCTATTTTCTCAACAGTATCAATTCATACCCTACTCCCCTGATGCTCAATAATAACATCAATAACATCAAATTCTTCATCCTGGTATATATCCATAACAACTTGTCTAGGAACAAGATGTAACCGAACATTAGGATCTTCCTGAGCTCTAGCTTATTCAGTTTCACCACGCACTTCCTCAATTTGAGGCACTTGAACTACATCTTCTTCTCTTTGACAAAAGCCATAAGATAATTAAATTACCGAATGAGCTCTTGGTTATTAGAAATAGGCTGGAGTGGTATGTCCTCATGTTCAGCATCTCTGTGATCATCATCCTGTTGATCAGCATGCTCAATTCTATCACCAGCTCCATGAACAAATTACTCACTTGATCTGTCAACCACTTTTTCTCCCAATTTTAGAGAGTCACTCACATCCTTACAACATCCTCCATCATCACCATCATCATCATCATCATCACCACCACCACCACCATCATCATCATATTCCTCATTTGATTTTCTAACATAAACTTAAACTCCAGTAACTTCAGTTTCTTCCACTTCTTCTTCACCTAGAATAGTTTCTCTTGAAGGAAATTCCATAGGCAGACTAGTAGGTCCATAAGTCATATTCCTGGGACTCACAGAAATATCAGGATCACTCCTATAATCAAAAGGAGATACTTATTACCATGGCACCTCAGGTTGAATGTCCTTATCAGAATAAATTTGAACTTCTCTAGACTTGAGAACTGGATCAACATGGTCCATTAGTCTAGAAGGATGGTCAACTAGATTAAAATTTTCATACAACTATTCTACATCTCTTACCCAACATCTTTTCCATGGGTTCCAAAGATTTTCAATCTTTTACAAATGTATTTCTGAATATAAAATCCACTGCAAGCACTTATCACTTCATCTCCATCTTCTACACAATATATTTTTTTCAACATGGTAGAAATCATCATCAGATAGTATATGCAGATTACCTTTTTAGATGGCTTAATCAAATCATAGATATGCACCATAAGATATCTGAATAGATTCACATTTATTCCATGTTTCCTCAAAAATATCAAGAATACATCCTGATATTTCACATTAGGGGAATCTCCCTTCCTTGGGCATATTTGATGCTGTATAAAAAAAAAAGGAAATCTCACTTCTCCATCAAATTCATTTGAAATAGTACTTTTGGATTCTTCATTTTGAATTAGCTCCTTCAGAGCATCGTCATAGGGAAATAAGTTTAAAGAAGGTGTAATATTACCAGGTTAGTCAGAATTGACACCTTCATGAGTCACCTCTAAGAATTCATCCCATTACATCGACGAAGAAACCACTTCCATTCCCATTACCATAGATTTCATCTTTTCTTCCTCAGATTTATCTAGTGATATACTCAAATGTTGAAAGAATTCATTCAAAAGATGGGGATAATAGGGTCTTTCATTGTTGGTGAAACAACTGAGCCACCAATTATATTCCATTACATTAAATAAAAACGATTTTCTTGACAGAATCCAATCAGTAGAAAAATCATTTTTATCTATAACTACTCGGCTTTCTATGATCGGTTTCGGAATCCCACTGGTCTCACCTTTTTGATTCTTTGTAGGAGTATATTTTCAAGGTTCTTCTTTTGCACGCTTAGTCCAATCCATGAAGAAGCTTCTGATTCCAACTCTATTGAGAGGTCGAGAGTAAAGAGAGGCTTTGAATAAATGTAGAAGGCTTTACGATAGAAGAGAAGGTGAAAGGTTGGGATGGATTGTACTAAATATATCATTTAGAGATTGTAAATCGTAAAACAAAAAATATAAAATCGGAAAGTTAAAAGAGATACAACATCTTCATTTCATTTAAAGCATATAAATTTTACAAAATCGTCCTTAAATATATCGGTGACAAAGAATTTGTTTCAAGAAGATTGGTTTCACTGGAGATTGGTTTCAGAAAGATTTGTTTCTGATTGATCTCCTACTGATTTATCATTCCTAGTTCATGTATGATGTAATTCAATCTCTTATAATTTAAGGGTTTAGTGAATATATCAGCAAACTAATGTTTAGTCCCAATAAACTCAAGAGTTATATCACCTTTGTTATAATGATATCTCAAAAAGTGATGTATTACATCAATATGTTTTGTTCTAGAATGTGAAATTGAATTCTTCGAAATATTTATAGCACTTTTGTTACAAAAATTTATGGGGATATTTCTGAATAGAAATCCATAGTCTAATATGGTGTGTATCATCCACAAAATTTTTTCACAGTAATTACCAGAAGCAATGTATTCTTCTTCAGCTAATGATAATGCAACTATTTTTTTACTAATCCATGATATTAATGACTTTCCAAAAAAGTGACATGTTCTAGAGGTACTCTTTATATCTAATTTACATCAACCAAAATCTACATATGAATATATAACCAAATCAAAATGATGTCCTTTAGGATATAACAATCCTAAATTAGTTGTATACTTGAGGTATTTTAAAATTATTTTAACACTTTTTAGTTGTGACTCCTTTGGGTTTGCTTGAAATCTCTCACACAAATGCACACTGAACATAATATCTAGCCTACTAGCAGTTATGTACAACAAACACCCAATCATTCCTCTATAAGCAGTTTGATCAACTGATTTTCTATTCTCATCAAGATCTAACCTACATATAGAACTCATAGGAATTTCACTACTCTTAATGCTATCAAATCAATATCCTTTTAAAAGATCTTTTGTATAATTACATTGATTTAGAATAATATATTCTTTATTTAGAAATATTTGAAATCCAATAAAATATTTACGTTCACCCATTAAACTCATTTCAAACTCACTTTGAAATTTTTTTTAAAAGTCATTACATAAAGAATTTTTATAAGTTCCAAAAATAATATCATCTACATATATTTGGGCTATTAAAACATCTTTTGAAGTCATTTATATAAGTAAACTGGGATCTAAATGTCCTTTTGTAAAACATTTATAAATAATAATGTCACTTAATCATTCATACCAAGATCTTGGATCTTGTTTCATACCATATAATTCTATTGTTAAATTGAACGCATGATTTGGAAAATATCGATTTGTAAAAACTGGGGGTTGTTCAAAAAAAACATCATCAATTATATAAAAATTTAGGAATTCACTTTTGACAACCATTTGATAATGTTAAAAATCCAAGTGTGCTGCATTGGCAAGTATGATCTTAATTGCCTCAAGTCCAGATACAGGAGAAAAATTCTCTTCAAAATCAATTCCTTCATCTTGATTATATCCTTGTGCAACTAGTCTAGCATTGTTTCTAACTATATTTTCACTTACACCTACCTTATTTCTAAACACCCATTTGGTTTCAATGGTCAATGTATCCTTAGGTCTATCTACAAGTTTCCAAACATTATTTCATTCAAATTGATTATGTTCTGCTTGCATGGACATTACCCACAATTCATCATTGATAGCATCATTGATATTTTTAGGTTCATGTTGTGACAAGAAGTCTTTATGTTCAACATGATTTCTCAAGGAATCTATGGTTTTTTAACTCAACATAAATTTCCAACAACATCGTCTAAGGGAAAATTATTAAGATTTCTAGTTGGTCTGGAAAAAGTAGGGCTTGATATTTCAAGTTGGTTAGGGTGATCTGGTTCCTTATGGTTAATATGAGGAGAAATTTCTGAACTGGATGTTTTCACAGAATCCTTCTCAAGATGATTTACAATTTTATCATTAATGTCCAGATTGGACATATCATCTTCAATATTTCCTAGTGAGGTATTAAGCTCATGTAGATCTGCTTCATCAAACATGATGTGTACAGATTCCTCCACACATTCTGTCTTCTTGTTAAAAACACTATAGGCTATTCTTGATGTAGAATATCCAAGAAATATTCCTTCATCTCTTTTCGAGGAAAATTTGTCTAAATTATATTTAGTATTTAGGATATAAACATTACATCTAAACACTTTAAAGTAACATACATTGGGTTTCCTATTATTCCACATATCGTAAGGTGTTTCCTTAAGAATGGGTCTAATTAAGACTATGTTTATTATGTATCAAGTTGTATTAACAACTTAATCCCAAAAATAAATGGGTAGATCATATTCATTGAGCATAGTCTAGGAAATTTATTGTAATGTTCTATTCCTTCTTTCTACCACACCATTCTGTTGAGGTGTTCTAGGTGCAGAGAAGTTATGATTATAGCCCTTTTTTTAGCAGAAGGATTCCAAATCTGGATTCTCAATCTCATGGCCATGATCACTTCTTAATGATTTAATCATAAGTCCACTATGATTTTCTACAGTCCTAGCATAATTGGTAAAGTGAGACATGCTTCACTTTTATGATCCTGGAAAAAGGTCCAGGTGTACTTAGAGAAATCATCTACAATAACATAAACATAGTGCTTCGTATTGTGACTATAAAATATAGATGGTGTAAATAAGTCCATGTGAACCAACTTGAGATGTTGATAAGTAGTTACTTCTTTCTTTTGTTTGAAAGAGATTTTATGTTGCATTAATTTTTGACAAGGATTACATACTTTATTGTTTGAAAACTCTAAATTGGGTAAATCTCAAATGATGAGTTTTCTAGTTAACTTCTTAAGAGAGTGTATATTGCAATGTCCTAGTCATCTATGTCAATTCCATGAATCTTTGTGAAAGTCATTTAGACAATAATAATTTTTTGATTATACTGTGTCTAAATTTATAGAATATACATTATCATTTCTAAAAGTAGTAAATACCAAATTATTATTGGCATCAAAAACATGGAATGAATCATTTTTAAACATGAAATTATATCCATTGTCACACAATATGTATATGCTGAGCATGTTGTACTTTAGTCCATCAAAATATAATACTTTAGAAATTGAAATAGTGTTAGGGTTACCAATCTGGCCTCAACCGATGATTTTTCCTTTACCATTGTCACCAAATGTGAAATGTCCTCAATCGATATTGATAAGTCTTTTAAAGAATGAAAAATCCCCTTTCATATTCCTTGAAAACCTTCTTCCCAAGTACAACATATTTTTACAGGAACTCTTTATGAAGTTTACCTATAAAACATATTAACCTTGAAATGACTTCTGTACCCATATTTGTCTGGGAAAAAAAACATTTGTAATAAAAGTATTAGGAACCCAAAACTGTCTTATGGGTTTCCTATATATAGAATATAAAGTGTTTGAAAAATACACATTATTTGGTCCTGTGGAATTGGATATAATAAAAGAATTTTAGAAGCTGGAGCTTGCAGGCCAATTTTGGTTTTTTAAAATAGTATGAGAATTTCTAGAATTGGATTAAAAATGCAATTTAGATAATTTCTATTGAGCTAGTTGATATCCTATACCAGTTATATATTTTTCGGAAATCTGTTTTCCTAGAAATTGAGTCAAGGTATCTCTACCGGTAGTAAGCTTCTCGAGATATCTCTTTAATTACTCATTTGATAATTTGAGTTTAGTATTTTGTTTTAATAGATGGTCACATTATTCTTTCTCAATATCTAGATCAGATTTACAATTAGATTTTAGAGCATGTTGTCTTTTTAATACTTTATATTTATCCTTGAGATCATTAAAGGTATCCTCAAGCATTCCACAATATTCAAATAATTCATCCTTAGTCATATTTTCCCCATTGTTTGATTCACTCTCATTCTAAGAAAAATAAACATTATTTACATGATAATTAACTCCTTACACTAAAGGATGAATGATGGAACCCCACTCCCACAGCCGGTCTCTCGCTCTCGGTGTCACCTCCTCATAGGGTTTCCAGTGAGATTCTTAGGCGGCGAGCGCTCCTACTTAGGTAGACGCCCTCTTCCTTTCTATTAACACTCATTAGGTGACAACACCCATTTCTTCTCTGGACTTCAGGATATTATTTGTGTTAGGATGATGGTTTGATGATGATTGTGGTCCGCCCTGGATATGGTGCTTCTATTATTCTGATGACGACGAGGACTTTGTTTAAGGGAGGTTCAGGGCTCTGACAAAGTTTGTTTGCAGTTTAAACCTTGGACCACTCAGATCCAAGCTCTGACCTCCCGTTTCCTCTACACCTCTCCGAGTCAGACCAAGTGCAGTGGTTTCTAAGGGTTTTGGGTTTTGCGGTTCGGCGATCGACGGTCTTCAATAATCTTCATGAATCGTCTTGTACTTGTTCTGGTGGATTTCTTCTACGTCATCGCCGCTGCATTTTTTGGATCCCTCAACTTCTCATTCCCTGCTCTTATCTCCACTTCCACCATGACTCTCCAAGTAGGATTAGGAGAAGTGGTTACATGGAGGTATTGGGTGTCTGGTTCGGCGGCCGCAGGTGTTTCAGGAGCGAGGTCTTCATCGATGTCTATGTTAAGAGTTTGATTTAGGGAACTTCTTGGACTTCATGGGTTTATTTCTGTGAATGTTTTTCCTGTTCAATTTTTTTTCTTCGGTAATGTTGTTGGGTCTGGTTTTGGGTTTTTTCTTCTTGTTCTGATGTCGGTCGTCCGCATTATCTATGATGGTTTTTGGTGTTACTTTACCGGTGATCTCGTGAAGGGAGCCTCAGGCAGCTCTTGGTTATGGGGTCTTTATGTTTTTGATAGCTCTGGTTATCAGCTCCGGTGATGACAGGGTGGCGACGACCTCAGTGTTTCTTTCTCGAAGTGTTGATGAAGATGGTGAATATATTGATGGAGACATGGTGCAGGTGATGAGGCATACTGGCAACATGATGATGGTGGGAGATGTAATAGGTTGTTATGGGTTCTCATGGCTGGAGGTCACCTCGGGTTCTGTGGTTTTGATTTTTGAATTTTTGGTTTTGAATATTTGAATTTGTATCCCACGTTTGGTGTAAGGTTTTTTTGGGTAGGGTGTTGTATTGGATACCATTCACCCATTTACTGGGTATTTAAAAAATAAAAAAAAAGATAATTTTCAGTCCTTAAATGAGAATTATGTTTTACCTCAGATGTTTTTTTCAGGAAACATAAGTTGGCATTTTGTTCTATACACAATCAGAAGAATTAGATCCAGTAGAACGGTCTTTTGAAGCATTCCATGTAGCTTTCATAAACTATTTATAACCCTTTCCCTTATCTTCATATTTCTTTTTGAATTTCAGCATGGGGAAGTCTACCATTACATGACCTTTTCATTTTCACTCATTGCAGATTATTTCATTTGAGTTTTCCTTCCACTTTCTGTCTTTCTTCCATTGTCCTTTACTATCATACATTCCCTTGTAGTTTGACTTCCTAAATAATTTATTCTTTCGGTAGAATTTATTTAACCTTCTAGAAAGATGAGCCATTTCCTCATCACTATCTGAATCTGATTCATCACTAGTGGAACTATTTATAGGAACTTGAATCTTTTCATTATCTTTTCTCTTTGAAGTTGAATCCTTGAATGCTATGAACTTCTTCCATGGTTCCTCATCTACTTATTTATTTACATTATGATCTTAATAATACATCATTTGATTTCCAATTAGATCATTAAATACAAGTTTTCCAATGTCAGAATATTCGCGGATAGAAACAGATGTTCCTATCCATCTGTCAGGTAGGCATCGAAGCAGTCTCATGATATGGCCTTTTCTATCCACTGGTTTCCTATGCAGACTCATGGTGTTCACAATTTCATTGAACCTGAGATACATTTATGAGATAGGTTCATCAGGTTTCATTTTAAAGTTAACATATTTAATTGTATAGTTATTTAATCTCATTTCGTTAACATTATTTGTTCTCTCTTGAGAAATAGCTAAAGTATCCCAAATTTCATAGGTATAATTACAAGTATAAATACGGTTAAACTCTTCATCCCCAAGGGCACAGTACAAAGCATTAATTTCTATAAAATTATTGTTATTAGTAGATTTGGTAGGTTCGTCCCAAGATCCTATAGTAGTTTTAGTTATTGTATATTTACTTTAAATAGAATTCCATATTTCAAAGCCTATACATTCCATATGTGTCATCATTTTATGTTTCCACTGACCATAGTTAGATCGATTTTTGAAAGGTGGTCAATTAGTAGCATCCCCTTCTAGTATATTTTCCATGATAATGGCTGTAAAAGAATTTCAAATAGATAAAAATTTAGAAATAACCGAAATTTAAAGATCTTTGAAACACAACTATAATAATAGTTGATAAGATTTCAAACACTAACAGTAACTTTCAAGTTCCTCCAATACCAAATGTTGGGCGGAGTAGATGACTCAAGAGGGGGGGGGGGGTGAATTGAGTATCTATATAAAAATTTCTATTAAAATGATTCTTTACAAATAAAATCCCTCTATAAAAATAAACACAATGCCAATTTTTAGTGAATTTATAAACGACTTGGAGGTTCAATTTGATTATAAAAATATTAATTATTTCTCAGTTTTACTAACCTATCAATTAAAAAATCTTTCGAAGAGAACCTACTGATTCAAAACAGATGTGAATACTTACTATACTAACAATCAATGTTCAGGTTATCTTAATAGAGGAAATACATATCACATATCAAATATAAGATAATCAATACATTGGATAAGAGAAGAGGTTTAGTCTCAATCTGAGACCTAGTCCTCTCCACTTGGTGATCACCTTCCATGAAGCTATTTTTATTAATAAACATTTGATCTAAACCCTTGATCGGGGTTCACAATAGCACACCTGGCTGTCCAGGTCACACTTGACCTATACCACATTTATTAGTGGGAAATAAAGGTAAATAGATCACATTGGATCTCTTCCACAGTTCTACGTGGGATAAAAATGTTAGAAGTGATCGAATATAAGGATATTTTTATATCCTCCAGTTATGCTCTGGAGACAATATGTGATACAAACAATTATTCCCACTACTCAATTAGTGAAGATAAAACACAACAGAGTTAAGAAAGATAATAGAGTAAATAATTCTTTTTGTGTTGTGAAGTAGTTCTCTAGACTCAATGGATGTTGGGAGAATGGTTTTTGAGTCCTTTTCTAGAAGTTGTCTTCAGAACAGTGTATCATAGTTTCTGTAATCCATCTTCGAGGAGTGAAAAGGTTCAGCTCTTCAAGGACTCAATGTACACGGAGCTTTTAGGATAATTCTTCTTTCTACAATCTTCTTGTATTCTCAAGTGGTTAGTTCCTCACTTTTTGTATTCTCACAGTCTATGTCTCAGCGTGTAATACTTCGCTTGCTACTCACTTTTAAAGTGAAATATGTGGTCCTTTTATACTCCAAGATCCTCTAGGCTTGATGATCTTCACACGTGCATGTACCTTGTACTGTCTACGGATTTTCTGACATACAACATTAAAAAAATGTAAACAACATTCATTTGTCCAAATATGAACGTTAAAAATGAATTTGAATTAATAAGCTCGAAAAAGTTATTTATAACAATCTGTGAGTCATATTCGGTCTGTTGTCTTCGGTTTGATAACTTTGTTCTGTCATGTTTGGTCTGTTGTCTTCAGTTTGATAACATCGACCTATCATCTTCAGGGTGTCATCTTCATTTTGTCGACTTCGGTCTGTCGAACATCAGTTTATCAACTTCGGTGTGTCATAATTCGGCCTGTCGAACTTCTAGGTGCCGACTTCGGTGTGTCATACTTTGGTCTGTCGATCTTCAGTGTGTCGTCTTCGATGTGTCATACTTCGGTCTATCGAAATTTGGTTCACATACTTCGTTTTGTCAAACATCAGTGTTTCATACTTGGGTCTATCGAACTTCGATGTGTCGACATCAGTGTGTCATACTTCGGTCTGTCGAAGATGGTTTTGTCGACTTCAGTTTTGATGTGTCGGCTTCAGTTTTGGTGTGTCGGCTTCGATCGAAGTTACTTTCTTACCAGACTAAGTGTTTTGAAATATTTTATGTATAAATAAATTTGTAAACATATTTATTCATGAATATAGGCGATTGACTTATTAAAGTATATGTTGCAGTATGACATAATTTATTTACTGAGAGATATTAAAATTTCATGAAAGAGTTGAATCAGTATATTGACATTATTTGTGATTATGAAAACTACAATATCATAGACGTCCAAAAAGAATTATATCAGGATAGAGGTTAATTAATATCAAAATTAAATCACTAAAATGAATATTTTGTAAGTGAATTTATATGACTATCCCTAAAGCACACCAATATATTTTACATAGTAGTTAATTGAAATAGGGAGAATGGAATACAAATAATAAAATAGATATCATAACATTTATGTAAGAAGTAATTTTTAAAATTCAATATCAAAAAAATAAAGGAGAATTGGAATACTATTCCAGATATTCTTTGAAAACAAGTCTTAATAATGAAATCATGAAAATAAATAATCATAATTTAAATAAATTTGGAGTGGAAGATATAATTTATATTCAAGAAAGAATGAAATTTATTTCAATGTTTTAAGGTATATTTATTAAAACACCACATACTATAAAAGTGATAAATTATCGATTTGAATATAGGTAAATATAATTTTAAATATAACTAGAATTATAAAAATGTTAAATTTACTAATATGACATGAAAAAGTAGTCGTAATTATGTATATGGATATAAAATATAAATTGAACCTTTGGAAAATATGGGTATTATTCCCAACATTTAACATGAAATCATAAACATTGGTCAAGGTTAACCACAATAATATTATAAGATGGTTGAAAAAATTGATAATATATGATATTTACTCCCTAACACAATACATGATCTGTCATGATCCTAAACACCATACAACACATTGGATCACTATATAATTCAACATTCACCTTTCACATTTATACCATGAGCATGCATAAGTTTGAAACATAGATAATTCCACATAGGATCATTTTTCATCACATTTAATCATATCATTAAGGAGTATGGAATTCATACATGTAAATACGCAAATAAAATAATGTAGATATATTTTGGTGAATAAATGTGAATATAAATGGTGATTATATTTATAATATAGTGGTTTGGCATGAAAAAAAATCATCGGATAATTTTAGTGGAATAACAGGTGTATATAATGAATCAAGGGATGCCTTAATGATAATTAAATGGTACTCTCATAACATAAAAATATTAAGGGATGTATGAGGGATATGAATGAATATATTCCAACATAAAATTTTGGAAATTAAATCCATGATATAAACATGGTTTTTTATTATAAGTTAGGCATGAAAAATCAAAGGATAATTTCAGTAGTATAACAGGGTTACATAATGAATCATGGGATAAATTAATTATGGTAAAAAAAATTATAATAAAATTTAAATAAAAAGGCATGCAATAGGGTTGTTTAAAATAATATCCCATCAATAGTTTTTGAATGATAACAAGAATTAAAGAAATAATTTTCTTATATAAAAAAAGAAAAATATGATCCCTTACCATAGGAAGGTATCCCAATGAGTATGAAAGGATCATATTGAGATTTTGGGGGGAAATATGCTGGGATATGCCGAGTAATGTTAAGATTAATGTCATGAAACAAATTTTTGAGTGAGGTGGAATGGTATCATGGGTGAGTTTATATAAGAAAATAGATGGATATTGTTTATTATTTTCTAAACATATGTTTTGGACTCTATAAAATAATGAAATGAAAAATGAAAAACCTACCATGGTTTTTCCCATGTTGTATACAAATGAGTAGTGGAATTTATTATTTTATAATTCCATGCAATTGTCACATTAAATAATAACCATGGTAATGTGAAATTGTTGAATGAATAAAAAGTAATTTTTTTAAACAATAAAATACAATATGTGTTTTTGAGGATTTAGAAAGGGTTTATAAAATTAATCAAATATGATTAGAGAGAAATAAAATTATACTCAAAATATAAATTTTTTTATTAATAGAATTTATGTCATATATAAAATCACTTGTGTTCATTATGGTGTCATAATACATAACATATATATATATATATATAATTTTTATCAAAAATGTTATCTATCATAGAAAATTATGATAAACTAAAAATTTAATATTTCATAAATAATGATTAAAAAAAATTATATTTTATAATATATATATATATAAATCTATTAAATGACACGTTTATATTAAAATCTATATTTATTTAAAAATAATTGATTTTTTTGACAACAATAGTTTTTTAACCCTTATAAAAATTACATTTCCCATCATATAATTATAAAATAAATTATATTTTATATATATTATTGAATCATTTGTTTTAAAAATAATTTTTTTTGACAAGTAACATGATTTTATCAAAAAAAAGTTTTTAATTTAATTTTACTATTACAAAAAAATAAAATTCATATTTTTTCAAATTAAAATTTTATTTTTATCAAACCCATTTCTTAATTATGTATAAATTAGAATTAAAAAGGAAAAATATTTAATAATTTTTTTAATGATTATATATATATTCATATTATTAGGGTCTAGAAACATATACTTTGTTACACAATCAAAACTTTTAAAGATAAGGTGAGCGATAATGGGATTAGTATGGGGTGGTTCAGTGAACATGGTATGGGCCATGATCATGTTGAGCTTGAACATCTCTCATAAATAGTTTAAATCATGATTTAGTTGTTTAATCATAGTATGAACTTGGTCGAAAATCCTAGATACTTTATTTCCCTAATTATAAATGGGATTCATTGGGTATGATCCTACGTGTCTAATACAACACTTATGTTATCACATTAACAAGAATTTTTCATAACCCATAATATATAATAATCAAATGATCACTATTAAATGACTATATATTCTCTATCTATGAAACATAACAAACATTTTAATCTGATAGAATGTAACATATAACAGTCTAATATAAACAATGTAGAGCATTTGTTTTCTATAACCATATTACATATAAAAGGAATGTATTTATTTAAAAACTGAATTTTTCTTATAAATGTTTTGATTAAATAATAATCGTTTTGAAAAAAATTCTTGATACAAGATCATAAAATTAAAATTGTATTTATTAAAATACAATATAATTTTACTACTCTTCTTTCTTTGTAGGTTACTATCTTTAAGGACCCCTTCCAATTCAAGCATAAGATCAATAACACCTTCTATTTGATAATCCTATAATACAACTAATATTTATTTATCCCCTTTAGATATTAAAACATAATTTATTTTTTAGATTAATATAGTTTAAACACCTTTAGATAGTTAATCCAAGTTATATTATTATTATTTTGTTACCAATACATTTAGTTTAAATGTTATTCCACATGACATCTATACTTATTGTTCGTCTTACAAGAGAACTTACATAATTGTTTTTTATAACCTAAAACATAGAATATATCCCATAAATGTTTATGTACATGTAAAACAATATGTCTAACCATTTGAATGTTGAAATTGGATAGGTGTATCATAACTTAAATTCATCATTTATAATTCTGAATCGTCCATGAAATATGAAATAATAAAGCATCACCAACATATTCTTCAACGTTAGTGTCCATAATGTTTTTATTATCTATATATATAAAAGGAATTTATATTAATTATTATTGTAATGAAATTTTTTATTTTTCTTAAATATCATATTTTAATAGTTATTAGTTTCCCAGAAACTGGACTACTTTGGTAGGATATAAAATAACATCATTTACAACTCTCTATGATATAATTTGGTATGCACCATTTAAATATGCATATATAATAAAATGTCATTACAGATTATAATAATCTCAAAAATTCCTATGAATAAACTACACAGGTTTTCTAGATATGGATACAAGATGCATAAAAATTTATTCTTAAAATTTGTGAACATTTATATACAGTGTTTTTATACTAGATCCTCTATAAACCTTCTCCAAGGTTATATTATTCTTCATAACACTTATAGTGGAAAAATAATGACATAGGGAGATCAAATACTTTGTAAGGAAACTAATATCTACATTTAATCAAGGCCCATATCAAAAACATTTTATAAAAAACGATCATGTGAGAAATACCATTTTTAAATGAACATGAGCCATTATGAGATATCTATAATCCATAATATAATAACAAGTAATTGTAAACAAGAAAAGATACACTAAAAAATAAGTGTGTTGGAATATGGGACAATAAGAAGGATTCATAATTCCTAAACATATGAGAAGTGATATGGATTTCATAGAATAGTAATATTATAATATTCAATGGATCAACTATATATATAAGAAATAACTATGTGTTGGATTTGGAATCATTGATGTACAAAACAGTTATGAATTAGGTTCCACAAACCACTAAAACACTAGTGAATTTGGTAAAAACCACTCTAACCCTTCAGTGACCTCATTTTCTAAAACATATGACCTAATAGCATCATAGGTTTAAGAAAAAAAATATCATATTAGAAAATTTTGTTTCTTAATTATTCCACTAATTAGTGACTTTGGGTTTGAAAACCTATAACCCATTAGTGAATTCATATCGAATAACATGTGATCCATTAGTGTCTTAGGCTTCAAAAACCTACAACCCCTTAGTATCTCATGGAAAATAAAATTATAACTAATTTATTTGTGGTAATTTATGTACACAAAACATATTAGGGATTTAATAAACAAAATATATATGAGATATTTATGAATGTTATACTATCTTAGGGGTTTTTTAGACCCTTATATCTTGAGGCATTATCTGACTGAAATCATTATATATATTTATTCTATCAATACCATTCCAAGTCGTTATCTGTTCCAAATAATATAATTTAATTTTTAGACCAGAACAATAATTGGGATTTATCATACCCAATCTCTCATTAGGATTTATCACAGTCAAAAATCTTCTATGATTTGTGACACCTAAATCATAATAGGGATTTATTATAAGAAACTCATCAAAAAATAATCACCCTACATATGTTATATAGAGAAAATCTATCATTTATCAAATAAAAAATATAGAGAAAATAAATTTGGTTCAAAATATATATATATAATATTACCACATGATTTAGATTAGTTGACATTAAATGTTCATTTACAGAAAATGGAGTATTTCATTATAGCTTTTAGTGGTGAATCATGAAAAAATATCCTTAGATTATAGATCCTTTAATGTATAGAGTGAAATATATGTGAAATAAAAAAATTTATTTTCTAAAAAATTTGAAATGTTTTTGTAAAAAAATGACGTTACACATAATTTACATGATTAATTTTCATTATATTAACATAAAAATTATTTAAAAAATACTCATTAAAATAAATGAATAAATGGATCCATTAAAAATACATAATGTTTTTTCATAGTAAATGATGCGTCGATGATAAATATATGATCTTGAATGTAATTTTCTTAATGTATTTAGAATAAATTTTTCAAAATACACATCATAAATAGTATAAATAATTATTTAGATTATAGTTAGAAATTTTAAGAAGATAACATAACCTAATATATATTTTTGTTTCAACAAATATATTGGAAATATTTTTTTATATAATGAATCTGAACATGGTAGAGAAAGAAACATCAATGAGGATGATAAATTTTTAATAATGTTTCATTTTTTCAATAATGAATCACTTTAATGAAAATGAGTTGATGTAAATAAATTTTAAAATGAGTTCAGGTGAAATGAAACTAAATACCATGAATGAAATAAGGAATAAATCATTATATAATAATATAATTAAATGTATCTAGAATATAACCAGGATGTTTATAAGGAACTATAACTCAATGAATTATTACTAATTTAAAGTACTCTACTACATTTACATTCAACTTCCCTGAATGCACATTAAAATCCTATATAATAATTGTAACAATTATAATAAAATATTTGAGATCCTTTTTTATATCTATTATAATGTAAAATCTTAAATTAAAATCATATATTATATTCTAATTAGTTAGTTATAGTATATTATCATCATCATATGTTAGTGTTTTTTATTTTTTCCTATGATTTAAAAATTCAACGTTGATTCGATTAATTAAATATTATTTATTTATTAATATATTATCTATGATATTTTAATTTATTCCTTATAATAAATTATGAATAATTTATTTCATTCCATGGGAATTTTTTTCATTATTCTTGAAGATTCAATTTGGGGGAATTTATTTTTTGTAAACATTGATGAAAAAATCTACATATTAGTAATGAGTTGAATTTTAATGTTATAGTTTCATAAAATTAATGATTTTATAAAAAAATAATTCTTTATAAACAATATCAAATAATAAATTAGGGTGGTGATGAAAAGTAATATATATAGTTTTTGAAAGAGATAATCTACACATATACATAAAGAAAATTTTATTTTCAAATAATGAGGAAGTGGTTATTTTTTATTTTTTAAATTTTTATTAATTTTATAAATACCATATCATTCGTTCAATAGAAACTTCTAAACCTCTTATAGAAGTTATTCAAAATTGAAAAATTATCTCATGGAGGTGGTAATCTACACATAATATGGACCATGATATCAGTTTTCAAATTTTATATAAGGGTAATGATATTTGTTAAACCATATAAATAAACAAATTTAAATATAGAAGTGATATTAGTTTATATATATATATATATATTTATTTATATATATGTGTGTGTGATTAGGTGTTTTGAATCAGTTTGGAAGAGGGTAGATGTGAAATACTTTAAAAAAACATTACTGACTAAATAATACTCATATTGATTGTTTGTGTTTTATTTGTACGATCGTTCATAATTAGAGGGAAAATGAATAAATATTTAGATATGTGTATTTTAAACATATTTTCATATTATAGTAGATATACCACATGTTGGTATTTAAGGTGAATTATAAGAGATTTATTTTTTGAGGTATGTGAATGTGAGATCCTTTAATAATTGTTGGGATTGACATTTTCAAAAATTCCTATTATTTAATGTGTTAGTAATGTCCTTATTATTTGGAAATTTCATCCAAAATATGGAAATTATGGATAACATATGATATTATTTGTATAAGAACTGTCATCAACTCATTTAATGACATTGCTTAGGAATTTTGGGGCTTTTTTTATATTTAACCATTAAAAAAATTCCTACAATTTCTCTTTTTTAACCCTTAGTAACATATTTTATTATCTATAAGTAAAATTTAAACTTTTAGATAATTTTTATATTTTTATTTATAAAATTAACAATATTTTACAAAATAATCTTACTAAATCTGATAATTTTTTAAAAATAATAAATTTATAACAATGAAAATTATAGTTTTTTGGAAAAAAAATTATTTACATATAAAAAATTTATGATATTTTTATAAATGAAAATTAACATTTATAATGAATAATTTTACATATAATATAATTTTTTTTTGTCAAAATGGAAACTAATTATTTATTTTATTTTTATATCCTACTAATATCTTGATTTTTAAAATATCTGTAAAAAGTATTTAAACATATTAATGTAAAAATAAATCCTTATATAATTGTCTCCTTAACTCTTCATTTTCAAACACAATTATTTTGAATCCAATCTTGTGGTAGATGATGAAAAATTAAAATTCATATATTTAGAAATTAATATTTTTAATGAATGTATATACCATAATGAATAAAAATTATATAAAATTTAAATTTAAAATAAAAACTATTAATATTTTTTTTTCTTTCAATTTATAATTAAATTAGTGCTAAATTATTACAAATATAAAAAATATATTTGATCATAATAAAGATACAATATATTTATTATAATAAAATAAAAAACATAGAAAAAATGAATGTTTTATGAATATTCATTTTTAAGATCTGTGAGATATAATTAGTTGTTTATATATAATTAATAAATTATATCAATTCATTGAAAATAAAAAATATACATTGTTTTCATTTTTCATAGATTTCCAAATTTCAGTTTCATTTGTTATAACCCACATTTTAATAGAAACATTACTATTTTCACATTTAACACTTATTGTATTTTAATAGTATAATTCATCATGGATTATTTTTTTAGTGTTTCATGTGTTGGAGTAATTCAAAGTATTATTTCAATATAAAATATAAACTAAAATATCAGGTTCATACAGTCACCCTCATGAATAAACTGTGTATATGAACATTTATTTATCATTCACAAATGGTATAATCCAAGGGATACATATGAATATAAAGATATATCATCTACTAAGACATTGACATCACAATATTATATATAAGGAGACTCATAACTTACCTCTAAATAAAAAAATTATTATTTTTATTTTATCTCAACAATTTATACATAATATAATTCCTTATTTGATTATAGGAGTATCTAGGGGAATAACTCTAAAAATTAATTTTCATTATCTTATTTTAAAATTAATACTTGAACAAAAATGGTTATCATATACATTTAGATTATATTATCTTATGAATATGAAAACTAAATACACATACATATTCTTTGATTACACATTCATTTCATCTAATGATACTATCAATGAAATAATGAAATGCTTGGATCAACATATATATCTGTTAGAATAATATAGTTTTTCAATGGATATCATCATATTATGTTCCCTAAATGAACATGTTATGTATTACATCCTAAAATTCCATTTGAATCCTTTATAGTGGTTTATAAAGTTTATATGAATATGCAATGTATGTCACACAATATTCAATATATATGTGTTTAGTTTGGAATAATTTTCATACACATAATGGTGATTATAAATATACTAAACCATTACTTTTAAGTGTTATTACCCTTAACTAAATCCATTATTGATCACACATCCACTAGTTTGTTACCATAATGGGATATTATTTATATGAAATATGGGAATCTATAATTTAAAAAAAAACGATGTTATCAATTAAAATGAATTTTATTTTGTGATTTCACTAATGTTATCTCATTAATATTTATAAAAATAACTAAATTAATCCCCAAAAATAAATAAAACCAATTTTTATAAAAATTAAGTTTCCCTAAACCAACACTCATTGGTTCAGGGTTGAAAACACTTACATCAAAATTCACAGAAAAACAAGAGATAACATAATATAAAATTTCCTATGATTCACATTAAAAACACATCTCATAATAATATCAGAGATTCCCGTGAACCATAATGGTCTACTATCATTAAATAATACATATATAAAAACTTATATTATAAATCAATAGTGAATTTCGTGATAATCTATCCATAGTAGATACCCTTATAGAAAAGTCCAATGTTATTCCATTTTCCACAAACTAGGGATTCGAAACATTATAAATGGTGGATCTATAATGACCATAATGAAAAAAACATATAAAAATTTCATCGACGGATATATCATAATATTTTGAGAAAATATGATCTTCAGATAAATAACATTTTAAAAATATCATGGAACAATAATTTTTATCCATAACCATTAATAGTGAGAAATGCATTCCCAAATGAAAATACAGATACCAAGGAATAATAGTACAAAAACATGAGACATTATGCATGAGTCTTCGATCATAATCAAGGTCATAAATTTATGTTTCAAAATGGAATTTAAACACACAAATAATTAATAGAAAAAAATATAGAATCTTTGAATAGTGGTGTAAACAAAAATAAAAATGTGAAGCATTAATGGAATAGGTTTTTAAGACATAAATCAATTTGTAAAATAGGGTTTATGAACATATAGTACTATATTGAAATTGACTTTTAAAAACTATAACCAATTTGGGACAATGTTTTCTCAAATAAGTGATACACTATTGAAATCAGTTTTCCAAAAAAAATGACCCATTGCTGACTTTTGTTTCACAAACATATGGAACTTTACATCATTACCTTTATAAAACCTATAACATATTTGTTTCCCCTGATATGTAAAACATTCACATATATATTGAGGGGGTTTAAAGGACCCAACCCACATACAGGATTGAGTGGACACAAAAAACCTTAGGGATTTAATATAACCAAACATTATCAAGGATTATCAGTACCATAACCAATTTTGGATTTAGTAAACCCAAAATATCTCAAGGATTTATTATACTCATCCAATATCATGTATTTATCAGACCGAAACCATCATAGGTCATAATCATTCCCAAAAAATCACATATATTTATCAGAAACAATCCATCTCAGGGTTATATCAAACATAACCACACAAATAATAGTAATATATACATGTGTGTCCATACTAAATCAATCATTTACCATATCTTGAAGATAAACTGAAATAAATTGAGTTTATTTATAGGTTCTTGGTGTAGTGAAAAGCCTGAGATTGTTGGTTCCTTGCTTTTCTTTTTCCCTGATCGATGATCACTCAAATATTCAAAAAACTATAAACATCTTGATATACAAAACTAAATCAATGACTATAGAAATGGGATATATATATATAAAACAAAGGGAGGATAGTAAAATATTTTATATAATCAATTTAATTAAATATGGAATTACCATTGATGAAATTCTATCTTCATTGTTGGATTTTGAAATAGATCTGTGATACACCATCGTTGTGATGCAATAATCATGTAGAGATTCTATATAGCAGTGATCCACATGTGTTCCTAGAATCTCTAGGCATTGCAGAAAAAATCTATAGGTTATATGAAAAATGATCCATCCAATAGTTTCATCCACCTTTGATCATTACAATAATTACATCCAATGATTTATCACTGATTTTATGGAGGACAATTTCTTTATATTCTATGGAGAGATCTCAGAGAAGAAGGATCTCAAGGGAATGAGAGAATTATCCAACTATTTTAGACATAACCCATACCAAAAAAAACTGTTCTAGTGAGAAAATAACATAATTTGGTTTACATATTGCTAACCACCCTTAATTAGGTATTTAATCCTATCCCAAATCCCATTTCAAATAATAATAATATTATTATTATTTCACAACATGTTCTTAATTTAAGAACTGTAATTAAATATTATTTAATCATGTAATATTCAATATTTAGTGTTATATCAAAGAACCTAAATTCTGATCTTCCATAATTATTAATATTTATAAAACCTTGAAGAATGTCTATTTATTTATTAAATAAATACCACTGCATTATTCTCCAATAAGTAAATAAATATCTTATTCAATACATAGAAAATAAATATTTATTAAATATTCCACTAAAATTATATTCTCTTGAATAACTGGTTATGAAATAAATGATAAGAATAAAATATTAATAATTTGTAAACAACATTTTTGAATAATATTTACTAATTTTTTTAACTAATAAATAATAATATATTATTTAACAGAAATTCTGGATACACGTAGTGTGTAACCCTCTAGGACTCTTTCTCAATTCCATATGGTGAAGAAATCTAAATTCCAAGGATAGAATCAATGAGTATTAAAATTAAACCATAGATAATGAAGTTAATGTCTTAATGACATAATTCTTTTTATGGATGCTTATAGTGATATGTAACCACTTTATCATGATATCTCAAATCAAGTTGGTTGCATGCCAGTGCCATCAAACAATGTGCTCAACATCTCTTCCTTTGAATCTCCAGAAATAGAACATGCATATATAACACGTCGTCCATGGATTTATTTAGGATATATAATTTACATAAAAGGTCTGGAGATATTATCTATCTTTAACTAACAGAGGGGTAAGTCCTTTCTTGAATTATTCATTAATATAATATTACTTGTGATGTACCCAATGTATCATACCTCTCCATGAACATATATCATCATAGTTTTTTTAAATACATCAATGTTTGTGAATAAAAATACTCATTAATATAATATTAAAGTCTAACGACCAATACACATATTCATATATAATAAGACCCAATGACACATATAAATGTGGATTTTTTATGGCCCATCCTTAAAAATTACTTAATATTGTGTTCAGTCAATAATTTGACATTCATTCACATCGAAGATCTTTTCAGGTTTAGAGTTTTAGTGTGTTATTCAATAGCTCATACATAAATATTGAAATATTAAAATTTAGACTCTACTACTCTCAATACATTTTCTTTAATAGAACAAAAAAAATTTTAAAAGATGCATGTTTTCGTTTCATGTATAAACATAATTACTTTTCCTTGACCCCATATTTGACTATATTCTTCTCTAAATCCTATTAAAAACATTTAAAAACGTGGGATGAGAATAAAAATATCAGAAGCGAATAAAAATAACAAGGATACCATTTAGTGTTGTTATAACTTGAAAACCATGAATACATTATCATAATGCAATACTTTTCACGTTGAAGAGGTATTAAATGAACTTCACTGAATATAATCTCATTGGTTACACTTTTTTAATCAAAACATTACCTTAAAATACATATAATGAAAAATATAAAATATAATGGTAACTTAGGACACAATAACAGATAAAATGAATAACCATATAGTTGACATCAACACCTATCACTCTACATATGGAAAAATCACATGGTCGACTTCCATAACAAATGAATTATGGTAAATTCATTTTAAATATTAAGAGGCTATAAATTTTACTTTATGGGGTCAATTACCCATAATTTGACACTTAATGAACTTATAGACCTTATAAAATCCAATTTGTAATTTTAAAATATATTTATCATTTTTAATTAATTTAATAAATTATTATTTTTATAAAATATAAATTATACACATTTCGAAATGATTCAATTTATTGAATTTAAATAAAATCCAAACTGAGAGATAAATTCAAAAAAACTATTTAATAGGGTTATAAGATGTCATATTCTACAAGGACATTTGTGTGTGAAATCAAATATTTTATATTAAATGTATTTTAATATTTTTAGTATCATTTATATGATTATTCCTTTAATGAATATATTATTGCATTATAATTGTGTAATAATTAAATTTTATTATATATTTACAAAAAAAAATTAAATAAATTACAATGATGTAGGTAATATTTATATATTTCTAAATACTATTTATAGTTAAATATGTCACTTATGTAACAAAATATAATCTTTTATATTAGTAAGAACAATGTTTATGATATTTTAATTTATACTTTAATTAAAATGTTATTGTTATCATAATCACACCCAAGTGGATTTAAAAGGCCACACTTTTTTCCCATGTATTGTATTGTTCGGCCATAACTCATTATATATTCTTAGGATAAGTGTTAGGGTAGATTTATGTTACTAAAATATTATCATTACCCTTATTTACCAGATTTATCCTTTAACAATAGTGAATAAAATATTAAAGTTACCATTCAAAAAAAATTATTTTGATGCTACTAGAATAAAAGTCCACACATATTAAAACAATGTATGTAAGTTTTCTAAAATTCCACTAAATATAAGTGGAAAATTAAATTTAAAATTAATATCATTGTAGTAATGAGGAAAAAAGTTTTTTCATAAAACATTTAAATGTTCACATTGTTTTTATATTAAATTTCAATATTAAATTGCTTAAAATGAAACTAAATTAGATTAAATGATAAAAAATATATAATTAAACTTTAAAACCATTTAAAAGTACAATGTAAATTTATAAAAAAATTCTACAATTTTTTTTGGATTTATAATATAGTGTTTTCACTATTCAGTATAAAAATTAATTTATTGAAAAAATATGAAAATTTAAACAAATTAATTTTTTATTTCCTTCTTCCGATAAAGAATTATATTTTTTCAACTAGAACCTATAATAATTTCTAAAACCTAGATTTAAATTGGGTTCACCATCAAAAGGTAATGAAACTACATTTTAAAAGAAAACTCATTTTATCCGTAAAATTATATATGCTAATATATAATGTCTAGAAGTCAAATATAATTAATTTTAAATATTAGATTGAATTATAATTTCATTTATATAATCCAAAAATAGTGATTTGATTATTTTATAAAAAATTTATTCTCAATTACATACTTTTTCATAAAGATGCATCCTTTATGTTCAATTCTTTTTTATTTAAATTTCTATGTAATTTTCTAACCAATGATTCATTATAAAAAATGATTAAAACCTATTTTCATAATTTAGTTAATATCATTCATTATTAACATTATAATGACTATACGATAACTAAAACAAAAAATAATAATAATAATAATATATTATATTTCATACCTGGGTTGCTACATTCTTTTACCCTTTTGGATATTTTTTCTCCACATTTTTATATTTTTTCTTCGTAATTAAGTTTTTTGTTTTCAAAATTACATCATTGAGATCCCACAGAATAAAAATAGTCCATAAAAGTTAAACATTAACATAAAGTAATTTAATTACAATGTTCACCCAAGATAAAATATTATAGAATTATTTGTAGTGAATCAGGGATATGGAAGAAAATCAAACAATCATGTTCTATGAAGAGTGACAGAAAACATGATCAAGAGAAAGTTAGTAATTAGAAAACCACAAACATGTGATGGGTTAAACAATATTTGATTTCACGGTTGGAAAATAAAAAATAAAAAGTTTTTTTAGGATCCTTTTCAAAATGATTATAAATTCATTTACAATATATGCTTAGATCATAAGAAAATTCACATATAAGAAAAGAATAGTTTCATCTGATAATAAAATTCCACTAAAAACTAATCATGATGAGTATTTAATGTGATTTTTTTCTCACGGATGAAATTCTAGAATAAGTATCTAGAAAAATAGATAATCCATAAACGATTAACTATTTATATATCATGTCTTGAAACATTAACCAAAACAAAAAAGTTAGGATAAATATAATATAATTCCCCAAATATAATAAACATTAAAATAAGAGTGACTGCATTTAATTTACAAAATTATAAATTAATACTGAAAGGACTAAATATACCATTAAACAAATAGCGGTCATTAGAATTTGACAAAAATATTGTAACAATGATTAAATTGAAAAAATTATTAGGAATTAGTCAAATAATCTTCTAAGAATAGTTCTATCATTTAACTCAAAATAACATCAACCACTCAAAATTTTTCGTACAAAAAATGTAATTTCAAAAATCGCATAATCTCAAAGATTAGTTAATAATGTCCATAAATAATTAGAATCTTAAGAAGTCCACAGTAAAAGCCTGGATTATTCCAACATAAAATTCAACAATTACACCTCAAATAAAATAACATTATATTGTTTTTTCCCTTATGCATTATGTGCTCCAATAATATTAACGTTATCCTAAAATAAAATTCATCACTTATTCCCAAAATCAAATTCCTATACCAACTATATCCATTTGATAAAACAAAATTTCATTAAATAAACTTATTCTCATTTGATCTACTCGATTAACTAAAAATTAAATGACTTACTAACCAGGGACATCCCGTAGGATAGTGGTATGCAATAAATCCATGTCGTTCATGGGTTGTGGGTTTGAATTCCACACCCTTTCCTAATATGATGGGTTCTCACCCTTCCTATGGGGTTTCCTTTTCTTAAAAAGTTATAATTTTATAAAATTCACAAAGAGAGATAAAATTATCAAAAATTATCATAACAAGGTTTATCCTCAATGTTTATCTCACAATATTAATTTTCTATACCCAAAATGTAATTACCCATAATTACCCCAAAATAAAAAATCATATAATCCCAAATGGCCATCCATACCTTCAGATATATGTCCACAAATGAAAAGATAATTCATCAACAAATATAAATTTCACATAACATACTTCAAGGTTATACATACTAGAAAAAAATTTATCCAAAGTAAATCCATCATCAACAGAGAATTAATACTTGTAAGCATTTCATCATCCTAAAGCCTACAATAAATCTTTAATCCTTTATATGTATACTTTTTAATTATTCAATTTACATCCTGGTCATTTAACCATTCTATTCAACATTATTCCTTAATACTAATTTCATACAAAAAACCTGAATCAGGTCCTAAGATTCAATAATTTGAAAACTGGAGATAATAAATAATTACTTCCATTCATAGGTGATTTTTGATTTAATCATCTTCAATTTCAATGAAATTATGTATTCTGAAACATATATTTATAGGGTCCTAATCCCAGTCATGAACCTTCTTTGTATGATGTTGAATGGCATTATTAACACACTCCCCATATTTATAACATTCAATTGATTACTCAGAAAGAAGTTATTTCCCATTCATGGAGGCATCTGAAAGATTTATTTTTTTCCTTCAGAGGTTATTGCTTTAGGATATTCATTGGCACATCTATAACATCTTTCGATCCCATTAAAACATTTTCCTTGGATTTTCCGTCCATATCCTCAACCAATATGTCATTCAATATACTTAACATTTTGATTATTACCTAAACATATATAGGGAATAATTTCTCTCATATATTATTAATTAGAATACTCACCAAGGTTCTATTGGTTAATCACGACTCAAGATAACTGGTTTAATATAACCACAAGAGTTCTCATTGCAACTCTAATTTCATTTGGTTTCTTATTTGGAGAACCCCCACATTTCCCATCACAACCATTCTTACTTTGGTGCGTGTCGGATCCAACCATTTACTAAAACCAAAATTATTATTTTGAGTATATAAATAAAATAATCATATACTATCTTATGAGTAAGATAAACATAGAGATATACTTATTCAAGTTATCTCAAAATCATTCCATTTATCAAAATAAACTATGAAACATTATATTATTCTAACCATTGTGGTTATATATAACTTGTAACTTATTATTAAATATCACATTAACTTAAAAAATATCTAAAATGACATTTGATACCATCTTTTAACCCCATCCTTAAACATTACATAATATTTAATTAAGTCAATAATTTTACATTCAATCAAATCGAGTTTCTATTCAGGTTTATAATTATATTTAATTATGCCATAAATCATACATTTCATGTTAAATATTAAAAACCAGACCCTTCAACTCAAAATCTGTTTTCCCATATTAAAAAACATTTGTACATAAACAATCCACTCATTGATTTTTAAAAGTAAAAACCTTTCAATGATCTCATATTTGACTATATTATTCTTCAAATCTTGTGAAAACAATATAACACTTGGGATGAGAATAAAAATATAATTTAGGGATACACTGTCTAAAAATTAATTTCTTTATTATTCAAACAATTTTAAGGAAAAATTGAGAATCCATGAGTTCAAACACAAAAGGAAAAGCTATAATTATTGAAGAAAAATTTAATCCCATCAGGATTTTCCTCTCTAAATTATTTACGAGCAATATTGTTTACATGGATGTCTGGTCCGTCTGTTATAAGGTCTTGAAACTTGAAAGTCATCTTTTCCCAAACCTGAATATATTATTCAAGATTTATCTTCCTATTTTGGAACCACGTAACTAAAATTATATCTTGTTTATCAATCCTGTTATACTGCTCATCAATGAGGTTTATCTTTAAGGGACGCCCCCTCATTTTAGCTGCTTCTTCTTTAGTAGCATTAAGTGTCAGAACCATATCAACCTCTTCTTCCTCCATGCTCATTATCAATTCCATAGACTGGTCAAGGGAAACATTTGGCTTACTCTGCTGACTATTCATCTTGGAATAAGGGTGACTACAAATGACCATCAGTTTTTCATTAAATTTCTTCATTGACCATGTCTCCATAGGTAGTTCCATGAATGATTAGTCCTTTCTCAGTTTCGGCTTCCCTACTAGTTACTACCTCTCCTCATACTTGATAGTCATTCCCACTAAATCTGAATCTCCCCCTCAATATCATATACTAACTGGATAGAACTGTCATAACTGGACTCGCGGTCCTTCTTCCAATCTATGGAAAACCTAGACAACTTCTTCTCATCCATAACCAGGTCCTCATTATTTAGACCCAAAAAAAAGTTTCCCAACATAATAACATCCATCATTTTACTAGGAGTAGAACTGAAACCCATTTAATTTCCCCCACATGGTTCCTTAGGATTTGCTGTTAGACATCTATCATAGTTTCCACTACATGAGCACCCCGCATCATCGTATGAGAAACCCATGGGTTCCTTGGGGCCTCCCTCTACACTCTGGGAGACTTATCTCTACTTTGATCCTTGGTTACCACAAATCCATCCCCCATTTCCAATTCAAATTTGTTCACAGAGACATCCACATCCGCTTGAGGAAATCCCATATAACTGCCTTCTTAGGGAGGAGCTGCTTTGTTCGCAGTCTCGACACACGCTACCTCACTGGTCATAGGAGTCTTGACACTACTCGTTGAACCCACACCACCTTGTCTATCTGAAAGCCAAGAGCCATGCCTATAATATGTAGATGAGTTACCAATACTTTTTCAATAAGAACAAAAATCAACCCATGATTCATATAAAACCTATTGTTTACAATGTAACTCCTCAGCTACTATAATCCAAACATTTTCTGGAGGCACCATTGAGGCATCAACTTCCACACAAATCTGGGGGTTAACGGGATGAAAAAAATAATTGGTTCAGCTATCAGAGCATAAATACCTACCTACTAGATTTCCAAGCTTCCTAACTATCTAGGGATTTTAAAATGGTAATGGCATGTTGGGAAAACTAACCCAAATCGCAACCAATGGAGAATCATGCCTCATGGGGAAGTCATAGTTCCATCTGAAGAGGAATAATTGAGAACCATTGCAGTGGTGGGGAGTGCTAGACCAGGCTTTAATTAGGTCATCTTCTAATGAAAAACGGATAATTATGTTCTTATTGTCGATCAATCCCATAGTTTCCCTATCCTGTAAATCCCACGAGTAGAAGACAATCATTTCAAAGGAATACACGAAAGGCATTCTCTGAGAAAATCGAGTGATTAGAGTAATTTCACTGAGGGAAGAATCTTTGTTGAATTCATCTATCGAAAGAGGATTGTTTGGGCACCCATCATGTATATCAGGAACCTTGGGACATAATAAAATATAGGTTATAACACAACCACCCATCCTTGATTTATAATTAAACCACCCATCTTTGGTTTATCACGTAACCACCTATCTTTGGTTTATCACATAACCTCCTATAAAATGACTATTATCATTACATAATCTAAATAAATAAAACAAACATAAAGGAAAAATAAAATTACCACATTACAATCAAAATATATCATTTTGTGATATTGAAATAATAAATCTCTTGTAGAAACCATTTTCAATACCAAAATACATGAAAATAGAATATGTTATTATTTTTCTATTAAAAACATTGTGAACTATAGAGGAATCCAAATATCAAGTAATGGTCACGATGGTAGAAACATCATTGTCAATGTGTATTAAAAAAATCCTTTTTCATTTATTAAAAAACATCATTAAAAATTACTTCGTTTGAATACTTTTGATTGAAATTAAAATTACAATTAAATGGGGTTTATTAAAAACAATTTAAAATAATGTTGTATATATTATCAAAATATGTCTCAATGAATGGAGTTTGAGATGAACTCCTTTACATTGATTCTGAAAATTCACGTAAAATATTTTTATTCCTGAATAAAAAACATTGGAAATTTTCTAAATTCATGGAACCTTTTTAAAATTTATTATTCCGTTTTATCACTTACTACAATGTTATAAAAATTACATAATTATTTATGTTCATAGTTTATGTTTTATCAATATTCGGTACTTGAGTAGAAAATGAACATACTATTAAGTAAAATCTCCATGGGTTAATAAGTCCATCATCAATAGAATAAAATTAATTAAATAATAATAACTTATTTACATCAATTATACTATTAAATAAAACCATTTATTTATGTTATAAAAAATTAACAACATTATATTCATGGAGATGGTAGGTCGTATGCACACATGCACAACGTTTCCATTTTATATTGTTCATTTTGGAAATAAATAAATTCTAATTTTATCATTCCTGAATAAATTTAATATTATTAAAATCATAATAATAATTTATATATTCTTATATATATCATAAATTTGATGTGTTGAATACAAATGAATCACATTTCTTAGTTTAGGTGATAGTTCTCACGTACACACAAATGACACTATCATTTTCATGTGTATGGAAAGTAAGAAAATAATTTATTTTTTATTTAAAAAATTTATAAATATTTCATGAATATCCAATTAAACATTCCATTTATCATTATAACGTGTCATTATAGGCGGTAATGAAAAATGAACTAAATCGGTTCGGGAGGTTGTAGTTCTCCGTACACACGAACGAAATGATCATTTCCTCTTTGATGAAATTGGAGATTGATTTAGGTGATGACATTGACATAATAACATCTCAGTATAATGATGATACTATATTAATCATTTCATCATGGATTACTGATATTTAAATTAAATTCAAGAATAATTAATATAGAAACCCCTAATAATGTTACCTCTTTTTTAGATGATCACCTTTGAAGAAGACATTAAAACCTCTAAGAAGGTTGTTATACCTTAACTAGGGACTCAATAATTCGGGGAGTTATTATATAAAGGGTCATGGGAAGATAATTTCCAAAAAAAATGGTTCATGGTGTGTTATTATTAGAGAAGAGTGACTACCATTTCATAGGAGAGGGGAAGGGCACCCTTGGAAACTCTTAAAATATTAATTTAATATAAATTAATTTGTTAATAAAAATGACTCCAACTAGAGTTATGTTGAATATAATATAATTATATCCCTAAATCCTCTCATCCAAAAATTTTTATACTCATATTTTTTTTATTTTAAACCTTAGCTTTTTTGGTTTACCCTTAAACATTCTCTTTTAATTTTAATTGTTCTAACAACATTTTAATTATTAAAAGGCTATAAATTTTACTTATATGGTGTTAATACACCATAATTGGAAAAATAATGATATTTTATACATCATAAAATCCACTATGTAATTTTAAATTATTTTTAGTATTGTTAAGAAATTTAATAAATTATTATTTCTATAAAAATATAAATCATGTCAATTTTGACAATATGAATTTTATTGAATTTACATAAAATCCAAATAGAGATATAACATAGTAAAAAAATTAATAGACTTATAAAAAGTCATATTAACCTTTAAAATTTGTGTATTTCATTAAATATTTCAAATTATATTTATTTTAATAATAATATTATTATTTATTTGATTCATCCTTTAAAAAATAAATTATTGAGTCATTATTTTGTTATAACTATTTTTTATTTTTTAGTTAATAAAAATTATAAATAAATTTCCATGATATAGGTAATGTTTTTATATTTATAATTACTATTTATTTTAAAAAATATAACTTATATAACACCATATTATAATTTTATTAGTAATACGAGACACGTTTGTGATATTTTCATTTTTATATAAAATAAAATGTTAGTAATGTTATAATCACACCCATGTGGATTTAAAATGACTACATTTCATCCCAAGTATATTATTTATTGTCCATAACTCATTAAATAAGATTATTACATGTTTTAGGGTACTTTTATATTATTATAATATTATTTTTACCCCTATTTAACTGATTTACCCTTTAACCAGGGTAAGTAGAATTATAATGATACTGTTCTCCAAAGATAATTTTTATCCTATTGGACCAATTTTTACATACATGTTACAACCATGTATATTAGTTTTTTGAAAATTTAACTTAAACAAGTGGGAAGCATAAATTTAAAATTAATCTCGTTTTCGGAATGTGAAAACAAGTTTTTTATGTAAAATGTTCTACAGTTCACCTAGTTTTTTTTGAACAATTTAAATATAAAATTGATTAAAATCAACTAAATTATATTGAATTATAAAAAAAATATAATTACACTTTAAAACCAATTAATAGGATAATCTAACTATATAAATAAATTAGATGAAAATGATCTTTTGAATTAAAATACCATGATTTTACAATTCATTATAAATAAATTTTATCAGAAAATTACCAAAATTCATCCAAAGTTAATTTTGATGCCCCAATTAAAAAGAAGAAGTTTATTTTTTCAAATAGAAACTTTAAAAGATTAAAAAAATAGATTTAAATTGTATTCTCTATCAAAATGCTGTAAAAATAGATTTTCAAGAAAACACTCATTTTATTCGTAAAATTGAATTTGTTCTTATATAATTTATAGAAACCCATAAGAAAAATTTTAAATAACACATTTATTTAATATCTAATTTATAAAACACAAAATGTGTATATCAATTTTTTATAAAAAAAATTATTCCCACTTAAATAGTTTTCTGAAAAAACACATCGTTTATACTCAATTGGTTTTTATTTAAATTTTTATTTATTATTCTAACAAATGAATAATTATATAAACAAGTGTAAACTATATTTTCATAATTTATTAAATATCATTAATTCCCTCCATTCTATCATCTATGCAATAACTACAACTTAAAATAATAATAATATTAATATATTATTTTTATGTATAACTTAATCAGGTGTGCAATGTATGATTTTGGAATAACCCATTATTGTGTGTCAGGTATGCTACCAGACATAGAATCACTTTACAAGTAAAATTAATATATAATTCATGAATATTAATAGATATTAAAAATTATTATTCTGTAATTACATGGGATGTCACTGATTTCCTACTGGTGGGACCCATTCTCATACATACTACTGGATATTACCAAGGGCGTACAACATTATAAGGTTCCTAAGTGCCATATTAGTGTCCACCATTGATACCATGTATAATGTTTTTCCCTCACATTATATCATTCGAATATAAAACTTATATTTTCTAATATTGTTATAACATGTTTGGGTTCTAATAATAGTGGGGAACTAATATGACATTTTATTAAAACAGGCACACATGATACATTATCACATATTATGTTATGCATAAGAAAAATAATGATATGATAAGTAATTTATTAATATTAGAAACTATGAATAAAAGTTATCATAAGGGAAAAATATGTTTTTTATATGGAAATAACTCTAATAGACTCCCACTAGCACTAGATTATACTACTAACAACCTTTAGTCCGCTATCTCTCACATGATAATCATTTTTATTTTGATAAATTCCATTATTCAAGGGGTCTATGACATTATCTTTTTTGTGTTCTCTTCTCACATCAATATCACCCCCATTGATTAAAATCCTTCACAAGGTGATACTTATGTAGTACATGCTTTGATTGTTGGTGTGACTTGGCACATTTTAAAAATTCACCGCTTCAGTATTATCAGAATACAATGGGATTTGATATTTTATACCATGTACCACATCAAGAACCTGAAAAAATATTCAAATATATATGGCTTCCATGGATAAAGAAGAAAATTATATTTACTCAAAATCCACTATAGAATCTGGGACAAATAGCTATTTTGAACTCTTGCATCTCACTACACCTTCGATGAGATCAGTAACCTATAATTATTATGACTTCTAATCATTCTAATCTATCTAAAATAATGCATTATTAAAACCCATTATGACCATCTTTTCATCTCCTCGATACACCAGGAACATATCCTTTGTTCTTCTAGGATACATAAGGATTACCTAAGCTATATCCCAATGTTGTTCTTGGGGATTTTAATGATATATTCCTATCATGTTCAGTTAATTTGAATCATCAATTCTATTACATTACATGGCATAAATTATTTATCCTATCACTGAACCGTATGGAATATTTCTCGTTATCTCATTCTCATGTTGCATCTGAGGACACATTTTCTTAGAAATATGTAAACCATGTGACAGTGGAACCAATAACCTATTGGATGTTTTAATAATAAATCTCTTTTTCTATCAGGTGACCATATTAACATTTACATTTTTCAACAATCTTATTGGATCTTTCACGAATGATCATGATCCCTATAATATAGGCTTCTTCACATAATACATTCATGAAAAACATTTGTTTATGTAGTCCTTGAAATATTGTAATAATGGTATTTTGTTTCCGATAAGTAATATGTGTTGAACATTTACTACTAGTATAACAACTAAATTACCATTAAATAACTTGTAAACATAGATATCACATTCCTTATTAATGTAAGATAATTATTTTATTGATTCATCGAATATAATGTTACGTGGCCTACATGATTTTTTCAATCCATAAATGGATTTCTATAGCATGATAATTCTTTAGGAATCACCAAGATTCAAAAAAACCTTCTGGTTTTTTCATATAGACAACATCCTGATATTTCCCATTAATGAACATAGTTTTAAAAAAAATTACAAGATCTCATAGTCTTGGTAAGATGCTATAGAAAGAAAAAATCCATTTGATTTAAGCATGAAAACTGTGGGAAATGTTTCATCATAGTGAATTCCATGTTACTGTTTAAACCCATCAACCACTTGCCTTTCATTATTGGTATTTAATTTACCTTCTCGGTCTAGTAAACTCTTGAATACCCATTTTCTTCCAACATTATTTACATCAACTGGTGCATCGAATAAAATCAAAACATGGTTTTGATACATAAAATCTATTTTAGAATTCATATCATTTTTCCATCTTATTGCTTTTGTGCTATCTACTACTTTCCTATATGAGAGAAGTTCATCATTATAAACCTGTATTGAGTCACCATACCCAATTACTAGAGAACAATATCTCTCAGGTTCCTTTACCTCTCTAACACTTTTACACAGTACTTGTCTTTCATGAATAACATATTCAATTGTGGCCTATGGAATCTTTTCCTATATCAACAATTTTGTATCATGAGAATCGTATTCACTATGTTCAATCTTGATCCCTCTTTCCTTTTGAGAATGTTCTCCCTCCCTCGAATTATGGCTTATCTAGTGATAATCAATTTTTTATATTACGGGTTTTATAAATAGTATCCCCTTACATCCTTAAGATACCCCATAAAGATACAATTTGTGCCCCGAGGTGATAATTAATTTCCTAATAAGGTCTTAAAAAATTCTTCACAACCCAATTTACATGTATGCGATAAAAAACGTTTCCTTTCACAAACAAATTTACATGTATCCACCACAAACTTATACTGAAAATGGTCCACACACATAAGTGTCTACCAATCTTAGAATCTATGAGGCCCCCTCACCCTGTACACCATATTGTGATTTTGACATCTATAACTATAAACAAGAAATACAACTTTCAACTAGTTTTACCTTTGATGTGTCTAAATTACCATCTTGATATATCTTTTACTAATTATTCTCTTTTACATAACCAAGATGTTTATTTAATAGTTTGTTGTTATATGAGTCATGTGACCATGATTCTTTATCATTTTATAACACTTGACTTTCTTAATTTAACACATAAAAATTGTTATTTAATTACTTCAAACCGCAACATATGTTTTCCTTATAAACGAACCACTATATTTTTAAAATTGTATAATAACCCACCTAAATCGATGAATGATACATAAATTAGGTTTTGGAAACCATAGTTACAAAAAATAAATCATCTAAAAGCTATATCATTCCCATTTTTAATGATTGATAATAGTCACCAATGGATATGGAATCCATCCTCACACTATTACCAGCTCTCAAATCTTTATATCCTCTAGAAATATTTTGAAATATACTTGGTACCTATACTTGGATGTATATTCAAGAACCAAAATCTGTATCTAATTCCATATGTGTAGATATTGAATTAATACACTGGATAAAAAACACACCATTAGATTCCCCTAGATTATAGGTGCAGTTCCTCTTCTATTGGACTAGCTTGCCGCATACAAAACATACTTCCACTATTTCATTTCCTTTCCTCTGGATATTCCGCTTTTGGATGGATAGTGATCGGGTTCATTAGATTGTATATAGGTCTTGGGACTCTTTTAAGTGTTATTCATTTTCTTTTTCAATATAAGGACCACATGTTTTTCATTTTTCATGTCCTTATTCACATGACGAATCAATTTATGAGGTTATGACATACACTTCTAATTATTTATCATTTTGTAATTTACAAAAATAATAGAAAGTGTATTGGGAAGTGATGAAAGTATGAAATCTATATGAAACAAATATATGAATTTAATAATGTAGATGTATAAGCATACAATATATCTAATAAACCAGACTACATGAGGCCCAACTGAAACAGACTCTCCAAGAATAGTTGTAAACAAGGAATTTGGGATCTCATACCTCTCTTGTCTCTCCTTCTCTTGATGTAGATATTGAAGGTGAGACATCATTATATATGAATCCATTTCTACAAGTTGATTCAAAATCTCATTGGACCTAGATATTTTCATGAAACAGAAAACATTTGTATAGTCAATCAGATGTTTCTAATAGAGAGATATCACTTTATCACTTACCTGAATACTAGGAACAAATTGAAAAGGGTCTTCATGTACAAATAATATACTTTTATGGTGAATTATAACATGTAATATCCTTTTCCCCACTTATAAATTTTTTCCATTGAGAAGGTTTCTCACATATGGATCACATCGATTTGTTTGGATTCATATTAAAGTCATTTATAGAAAATCAGATGTGACGAATCTGGTACATTATATGAAAAAAAATTATATATATAAATAAATATCAAATTTATTAGTCTCCCAATATTTTATTGAGACCTAATATCTATTACCATTTTCTTTGAAATGTCTTGTTTCATCGACATTCTAGTGGAAAGGATCTATATTCTCCTTCTCATTACCCAAACATTTTTTGTCAAGAAACATGAATGGTTTTAGGTAGTCATTGAAAATTCCAACTTCATTAACTCAATTTTCAATGATCGATTGAGTGGAATAACCAATAATTAATTAATTAATTAATATTAACTCAACCCTTTCCTCATAGATACATAAAATCCTACTTATTCAGTCAACCCTTGGTTTGAAATATAGTTTAATTCTATACCAATATAATATATATTATTTATGGATATTATCCTTTATGCCAAAAAATCCACTTATTATATTTACTAAATGATTTTTCAATATTAAGTGGATTTACATAAGTGATTAACCTTATCATAGATAATATTTATGCGTATGAAAATTTATTATAGTTCTATATTTCTAGATTTTTAATTTCATTAATTTATGTAATCGCAAAAAAAAATCCATAATGAAATAACCATGAAAATAAAAGAAATAAAATAATAAAGTATTAGGACCACGAGCTTTTACTAGTGGTTAACCTATCTAGTGGTTGATGAACCAACTATTTACCTAGGGGGAAATCACATTGAACCATTTAATGTTCTTATTACATATTTACACCTATCCACCAATGAATCTCACTTCATTTGGTTTCTACATAGCTCTAAAATTGAATGAACTCCACTATATTGGGTGTTCCATCCACTATATATGATTTTACTCACACATAAGTGAGGAAACTGATTTAAATAAAATAAACCATGGGAACACATTACCTACATAATAAGAGGATATAAAACATGTAATCTAACAATTAAATTTAATAATAAATTAAAAGGAATCTAATCCCATTCCAATGACATGTCTTATGTTCATTTTCATCCACATGCAAGAAAATAAATTATAAATTTAATAATACTTCCATTCAATTATTAATCGTTATTATTTATGATAAAACACATTCAAATAAATAAATTATCATAATTAATTTATCAACTATTTTATCCTAATTCCCATTTTAATTTCTTTTGGATTCTAATAAATTAATAAATTAAAAATAATATTTTTTGTAAATTAATTATGTACATAAATTTAGTTTGGATGAAACATGGTGGATACCCGCCCAAATCTACACAACATGATTTAAACTCTTATAAATTTTTATTATTATTGGCATAAAGTATACTTTACGTTTCACATACATTCACGATGTGTAGTATGATCATAATGACTACACAAATTAAATTTTTTTTCAATAATGTGTCTTGGTTAATACCTGTAGAGTATCAATTGTAATATTCCTCATTCACGACATTTAGATTTGATAATTATGTAGATTTTAATTAAATATATATATATATATATAAATAAAAAAACCTATCACATGGAGTATCATATAAAATTACTGACCACACACAAGAACATGCCTCAAGGATTACATTACATAATAAATAAAATCAATGTAATCTTTTATAATTAAATAGAATGTATATAAAAGATACATGGTGTGTAAATTTCTCAACATCTATCGGAGGTACATTCCTTGGGACAAAACATGTAAATTTTACCTTGAAAAATGGATTATATGTCCTGTCACATAGGAAAAACAACATGTGATCTCTTATGTAGATGGTCACTAGTCAAGTAGGTCATTTATGGTAATACATGCCCATCTATGACTCAAGGGGACTACACATATTGTACATGGGCTACACAGTGTGTACTCTGTTTAACCATGTGCCACACTAGTCCATTCAATATGCCTTGTAAGGTATTTAATTCACCATATGTAATCAAATTCAACAATTTTAATTATTTGAGTAATTAATTCCTAATGAATTAATAACAAGTACAACACATGAAGTTGTTATTAAATTGTGTGTAATATTATGCCATCCATCTAGGATCCATAGCACCTCAAGATGATATATTAAATTATAGTTTATTCCTAATAATAATAGTATTAATTAGATATACAAGAAACTGAGGGGGAATAAGAAGATCTCATGATTCGGATTAAAATAATAAATTAAATTAAATTGAAAAAATAAATTAAAATTCATAAATAACCAATTTTATATAAATAATTATATATAATTATGTGACCCATTTGATACCAATTGTAGGTTCCATGCGTATAGTGATCATGCAATGAGTTGTTCCAAACATTTCTTTTTTTACCATGATTGGTGGTCAATCCATGATTTTCACAATGATAAACGTCACGGTCTATATAATTGAATAAAATAATATTGACAATGGATATAATGGAAAAGATAAGAAAGGATCAAAATATATTAGTAAAAATAAATTTAATTTAATAATTGATTACTATTGATTACTTATTTCTCCATTTATGGATATATAAATAGATCTATGATCCACCAGTGTTTCTTTGTAAGAATCACCACACATTGTTGAAGGTGATAGCATGGAATATCCTTATGCTTGTGTCATCATTATATGATCAATATGATAAATATCTACAATGAATTCTCCTTGATCTTTTGGTGTAATATTTCTCTCTATTCATGGGAATGATCTAGGAGAAGTAATATCTCAAGGGCTTTAAATAATTATCCAATTTCATTCTGTATAATCCAAAAAAATTGTTCTAGTGAGAATAAACATAACTGGGTTTATATATCATGATTGTTTAAATTAAATGTTTGTCCAATTTCCAATAATTAGTTATTAAATCCTACTGAATACCCCATGTCAAATAATAACAATAATATTATTATTTATTGACATGTGATAAATTTGAAAATAATAATTAAATATTATTTATTCAAATAAAATTCAATATTTATTAATTTCTCCCTATTGATAAAATATCATTCCATAATTACTACTTAATATGTATCAGTCCATGAATAATTTTTATTTATTTATTAAAAAAATATAACATCATTATTCATCAATAAATAAAAAATATTACATTCACTAAATAGAAAATAAATATTTATTAAATATTTCACTCACCTTATATTCTCTAAAATAAATAGTGATTGAAAAAATGAGATCAATAAAACAAAAATAATTATTAAACAATGTTCAATTATAATATTCATTCAACATGTAAAATAATAAATAATAATATATTATTTTTTTGAGATTTTGGATACACTTAGTTTTGACCCTCTAGACCTCTTTCTCAGTGGAGTTAGGCGACGCATCTAAAATTTCAAGGATAGAATATAGAAATTCACAAAGGAATAAAAAGAGAAATAAGAATTTGAATCAATTCCATAATACCTCATAAAAATTCTGGCTGTATATTTAATCAATTTATTATGATATCTGAAATAATGGAGGTTGTATGCCAATGCCATTAACCCATGTGGTCGATGTCATTTTCATAGAATTTAGGGAAATAGAACTTTTCAATAGAAAACCCTAGACCTAGAATTATTAAGGATATATAATTTCCATCATAAGGCCTGATATATTAATGACCATTAAAGAAAATAAGTGAAAAATCCTTTCTTTCATTATTCCTTAATGGAATATTACTTATAACGCACCCAATCTTTCTTACCACACCATTAACATCTGCCTTCATGGTTTTCAACAATATATAAAAGAACAAGACTCGTAATAGTAATTAATAATTATATTATTGTCTAAGGACCATTAAACATATATTTATATAGGAACATCCAATGAAACATATAAATGTAGATTTCCAACTAGTGGGAGAAGTTCTTATAATGTCCTAATAGATGTTACCATGGGTGTACACCATGAGAAGGTTCATCAATTCCCAATGTGTCTCCAACACTATTATCTTTTTTTTTGGATTCCCTAAATTGACATCATGTTGATATAAAAAATATATTTAAGAATATTTTGATAGCACTTCCATGTTCTTATCATAGTGGGGAACTGCTCCGACATTTTAGTGTAAAAAATACTATTAGAACATTTTCATATACTATGATACATAGAATATCAATCATGATGTGATAATTAATTTACTAATATTCCAAACCATGAATAAAATTTATCATAAAGTACACAAAACTTAGTTTTAGTGTACCAACTCTAACATTCATAACATGCACATAAAAACATCATAATTGGATTGGTGGACACATATAATATAATCGGTCATTAAATATTATTTCATAACAACATTTCTGAATTTATTCATGAAACAAAACTATATGTAAGATATATTATTTTTAGGTAGAGGATACAATATAGGTGATATTATAAAATGATATTTCATAAAACATTTATGAACTTTTAGTGAAAATAATATATTCTGAGTCAATTTATTAAATATTTTTCAACTATATAACATGAACTCATTTATAAAACACAAAAATATAATAAATATTATTAACAGAGCCTCTAACATGGTCTAATTTCTTACCAATATAAATTTGAGGAGGAAGATAAAAAATGAACAATACAATGGAATCTTAATTAATATTTTGAAATACCATAATTGAAAACACACATCATTAAAATGATAATAAATCATAATTCTAAAAAGTGGAAAAAATAAGTTGGGAAAATGGGATAAACCATTTGTTGGATTCTGAAAAATGAATGTATATAATTTTTGGAACGAGAAAATATGGAAATTAAGTAGATGTAAGTCAATGAGGATAAGAATTAATCATCAGAATGTCTAAATTTTATAAAGAATGAATAATTTCAATGAATAATAGTTGATGTAGTAACCCTTATAACATGATTTCATAAAAATAAATGTTAATAACCATGAATAAATATGTAATACACTAAAGAATAATCATATGTTACAATTTGACCATTTTATAAAAAATTAACTCCAAGAATAGTAATTCTGACACAAAAAAGGATATTTATTTAAGAAACATCATTAAATTAAATATCATTTTATGAGAGAGTGCATTATATTTGTATATAATAATAAAAACCATATTAATAACCTTTATCTTAGCCTTATTAATATAAATTACTCTATGAAATCTCTTTTTAAAATCATTTAAAATACATTTTTTTGTCAGTTATAGTTTACTTTCATCTTCAGATGTCTCCTAATTTGATTATTTTGCGAATGATATAAAAAGATTATGTGTTTGAAAATTAATTTAAATAATGTTCAAAATTCCAAGATTAATCATGTCACATTATTTTATTATATATAAAATTATTTATTTATTTTATTTCATTCCATTAAAATGTTAGTTACAAATCATGAATATGTAATTTGTAACAATATTGATTTTCTTATTTTCGATAATAACCATTGTTATATTATTACTGATTTATGTTTTAATATAATATTTAAAAAACACTACTCATTCCATATTAATTATTATAATTCCCTTATCTTTTTCAAATATCCATGTATATTGGATATGAAAACCACAATATAATACATCATACCACGGAGGTAGTAGTCCATTTCTAGACAAAGATGTAATTTTTTTATTCTTTAGAACAGTAATTTTAGCTCAACTTGGATAAATACCTTGAGGAGGGGGGGTGAATCATGGTATGAAATATTAAGACAACTACCTCATCAGATCATGTTTCGTCATTAAAAAACTCTTCTATCATTCTAACATAGAAATGTATTAATATAAATGAATTATATGATGATAAAAATAAATATTACTTGGTTCACCCTCACCGGGATACATCCAAGGTTCATATAATAGATATTTCACACGGTACACAATACACTATGTCTCACAAAAAAAATACATGGTTTGGTCTAGATAACTTCTATGACCATTCTAAATACATTTAAAAAGTTTAGGGATAAATCAATTTTTCCTAAATTTCAATCCCTAATTATCATCTAATGAATCACTAACTATGGAAAATATCACCTTCTTACTCTTCCATTTCTCATTTCTTTCGAAGGGATTATCACCCAGTTAATGGGAATTTAGGTCCCTTAATTTTTACTAATGAATAAATTCTCAGTTTTAGATAGATTCTCATTTTATGTCCCAGTGTCAAACAATTGATTAATATCAATTTACTACTAGTTTACTAGGAATTGTTTTTTCAACACATTCATGATGCTCAATACCTTCAGGAAGAACACATATTTCACAAATCTCACTTCTTTCATGATGAAAAACATCCCTTACCGAGGATAACAACTTTTGGTCATATTTTTATAGCCTTGGAGAACTACAATACTTTCTAAATTCTCAAAATTTTTAGTTTTTGATTATAGACTTTGTGAACATCCTTTCATTGTCCACTTTTTCATGAGATCTAACATCACAAACCACCATCATGAATCTAGAGTTTTAGAATATTTATTAAGTCTCACGTCTTTTTTGATGGTGTACTGGATTATTTATAGGAATTTCCCCCAATTCAATAATATTCCATCGACATCGCCATTATTTCAGTGTGATCACCTATTTTGTACGTGAATCTCCATGTCATCACAAATAAAAATGGAAATCTTCCATTCAAGAATCTTCTCATTGTCATGGAGATTTCCATCCAACCATTTTTGATTTGGTATGTTCATTCTCAATGATCTAATCCATCTCAAAAATCATTTCACAGAACCCATATTTCAAAATAATCATTCCATTTATATATTTTTACAATTATTTCATTGGAATGCATATTTTGTTATGTTTTAGCAATACTCAAAATTTTAGTCTCAAAATTTTTGTAACGGCTGGGATACAGTGTCACCATGTGTAAAAAAAATTTATACCACAACTAGGGAATATATTAATTTATCTTGGATACTTTTCTATATTCATTTGTCAAAAATGCATGTGGACCTCTAAAATAGTCCTAGGAAACAATCCTTTTCAATAAACTAAATGAAACCAAAAACTCTATAATATTCCATTGAGGGGTTTTTTCTAATGAATACCCCCTTTGGATTTTTGAAAACTCTTCACGTTTGAATACATCATTAAATCTTATGAAATCTTCATATATATTTTTCTTCATCTGGTTCTGGGTGCGACAATGTATTCAATATAAAATCACAATAAGACCACAAGATCCATGCATAACATGAGAAACAATAGTAGAATGAAAATTTCATCAATGAATCTCTTCATACTAGACCACCTCATCTACTTTCATCATGAAATCCATCAATCTTTATATATATCCTTCGATGGATCAGTTTTAGAATTGACATATTTTGAACTCCCCCTACTTCACTGTGTGGGATCTCAATCACTGGAATGCTTAAATCTATCAAAGCTATTCTATGATAACCATGACCCATTTCTTTATAACACCTAATTCTCATCATTCTATAGAAGCGTCACATGTTTATCAAAAACATAAAATAATAAAAATATAGAAACTCCCCCTACATCACTGATAACCCTATAATATTCTCCCTTTTCCTGATTATGTCATTTTCCCACTTTTAATAGTCATAATTTCTCCCTCTTTTTCAATGAAATCAAAGGGCACCACATTGTTTTTTGGAACTAGTTAAAGAACATATATCATCACATTTTGGAAAAGAAAAATACCAATAAGGGAGAGGAGATGCCACATTAAAACATTTTCAAGTGTGGGAAGTCGACTAAATTACAAGAGTTAGTTGATATTGTTCAAACACTTCTTGTGTAAGGCCATTTTCAGAATGTCTGAAACCTCTAATTCTATTAGCACATAGGGAAACACCAAGAGACCTTACTCCATCATCGCCTTGATAATGATAAATGATTTCCGTGTTCAATGACCATAATTGATGGATTTAATTTTTGATGATATTTATAGCACTTGAATTATCACAATTAATTATGATCGGAGACTTAACTTCAACTACCATATCATCACGATGATGCTTTATCAAAAACTATCTGAATTATTGAATATTCAAAATATATTCATCATCTAGGGTGATCAAAAAAAATAATATATTGTTTCTTTATTATCTCAAATATATAAAATTTTACAATATTGAATTCACCACAAGACGTTGATTTTCTATCATCAACTGCTCCATACCAATTTTTATCTTTATATATGAATACCTTTTCCTGATATTTGGAAATGTATATAAAACCAAATTCCATTTTTTCCATTAAAATAAAAATGTATTCTCTCCAGTTAAATAAAGTGGATTTCCTTATGATTTCATTGAAACCATTATTATTTTCATGTGGAATAAATATGGTCTTATTTCTTTCATGTATAATAGACCTCCATTGATTTCTCTAAATTCTGTTGCATGAACTGAATGTTCTTCATCATACCATGTTATTTTCATCGAGGTAACCACCAAAGTCATCACATAATTGGAATTATCTATCCAAAATCTTCTCAAGACTTCGTATTCATATTTATATTGAGAGATTGAAGTTTTTTCTTTCCTTGTGTCACTTATAAACAAATAAAAGAATTTAGTTCAATAATGATTGAAATTTTAAATTTTCTTTTCATGAATTCCATGAACAGAGTGAACAATGATTCATCTAGTCAATAAAATATTATGTCATTCACATATAATTACCCCATAATCTTTTGATTATGTCATTTTTATGTATATATTGTAATAAACTCCACCATAATGAAAATTGAGCTTTGTCCAAAACATATATATCGTTTAATACCATTTTATTGGGACTTTATTCAAACAATATATATTGCCTTATTTAGATCCCAAACTCTCTTCTCATCCTCATGATTTAGAAAAGCATATATATGCTCAATACAAACATCTTCTCTAGGAACCCCATTATGAAATGATGACACGAGATCCATTTGAAGAAACACCAAACATTCTTTGAAATACTATTCAGATGAATAATATGATTATCTCTACCCATGAAACCAGTGGAAATGATTCATCAAGACCAATAACCTCTATATGGGAGTACCCATTCAACATGAGTTAGAGGTTTTTTGATTCACTACTCTATCTTAATTCAACTTATTGTGAAACCACCGTTTATTCCCGATAACATTCTTATATACTGGCCGCAAAAATTATCACATTTATATTTATTCTAAATTTGGTAAAGTTATTAATTCATAGCTTGGACTTATTTTCCTTCTCAACATAGTTACAAAAAACAATTAGGCTTCACCCGGGATAAGAAAGATGCTTTATATAGAGAATTAATCTCCCTTGTCTTACCATGGGCTCTCTAATCACTGATTATGTTCATTCTTTCATTTTATCTTTTCTCATCAATCATTCTACAGATACTCATTTGTGATCATTTTTTTAATTATTAAAATATTATTCTGAATTAGCCTTTAGAACTAGAACATCACATGATATTGTTATATATTACTCATTATCCCCTTCAGGATGATAATGCATTTTATAAAGAATAATCACATTTTTTTAAAATAGATACATCGTTGCTTTCAACTACCTTTCCAATTCAATTATTGAATAATTTATATGATTTTTGTTTCTTTTATTCGCCATAAAATAACCCTTGATATCCCCTAGGTTCAATCTCCATATGTTTCTCCTTATTGAGAATGAAAATGTTACATTCAAAGGATTGAAGTACTTATATGTCATCTTATTTCCATAACATGGCTCATATGGATTCTTCTCTTGTTTCGGATATAATAATGATCAATTTGATTTGCTGACTGATGTCATCACAAATTATTTACAAAAAAAAACAATGGAAATTCTTTCTCAATTAAAATTTTTATAGCCATCTTTTTTATAAGTCAATTTATTCTCTCTAGTACTATATTTTCCAATGCAGTTCTTACTGTTGAAAATTAGTGAATTATCCCATATTTTTTGAGATAATCCTCCATATAGATATTTGTAAAATTTGTTCTATTATCAGTTTTGATCCACCAGATTTTATGATCATACATCATTTAAACTTCCCTTAGATATTATGTTATGCAACTTAACACCTAATATTTTTGGGTTATGATTAAAATCCATATAATTATACAAAAATAATCATATAGGAGAATATAATATCTCCTCCCATAAATAGAACCTTGTGAAATTGGCCATCACATATCAATAAGAACCAACTCATGCTCTCTTTTTGACATTTTCTCTTTCTTCTTATATGTCTTTAAAATGATATTACCTTGTTCAATAGCATCCCACATATTTTTATGGGCATGTGATAAAATATTGAGGTCTTTGGAAGTATAACATTTCTCCATATATTTGAATAATGATTGGATCAAATGACTAAACTGTTTATGCCACAACATTTTCCTTATTTGTGGGTCAAAAATAATATATATTCTTATCAGCTTAAATGGTATATTTTCCCATTTGTATAAATTCCCCATAAAACAACTGCATCAACTATTTCTATAATGATATATATAAATATATATATGAAATTCTTATGTAATCTATTATGTCAAACAGTTATCTTACACTTAAATTTTCATATTTAAAACGTCAATAACCAAGATATCTTCACACCTCATGTATTTTCCACCAATATTCCCTATTCTTGAGCCATTAATTTTAAATCCATCATCATTACAAAATATTACAATGGGTATTTTTTCATATTTGATTGATTTCACTAGTTACTTATTTCTAATCACATGAGAGGTTCATCCACTATCAATGATCCAAATTCTAGTGTGATATAATGCATTAAAATAAATCACTACAATAACTTTCTAATCATAATTCTTATTTTTTATCCATGTTTATGACTCCATTATGAGTACAAAATGATAATATTGATATTCTTAGATGTATGATGGAGTTGATAAATTTTTCAATGTTGCAAATATATTTTTGAATTTTCAACTCATTTTATGATTCATTGAACTACGGTTTATGAACAAACCCAATTCACTTCATCAAATTTCTCTATATTTTCAATGAGGAGTATCTTTCTAGGAACCAAAATCCTTAACCACTAAAACAGTGATTATCAAATGATGTTATGCAATACTTGAGTTCTATATTTATTCCCCTATTTTTATTGATCCCTCCGGTACTTGTTGGCTATGCAACATTCATTTTGTGAGTGTCCCATCATTACATGACAATAACATCTCAAGTGGGTGTATATTCATGTGTGGAAAAATTACACTACCAGTTCTTCCTTGGGTTCCCAGAATCTTCGGGACCAATTTTGTAACCAAATCAACCTTCAATTTTAGAAAAGGTTCTTGTGGTATGACCTCAACCATTACTATTTTATATTTTTCAAAGCCCCATATAGAACTTGTCATTTGGATTTGACTTTTTCTTTTGTTCTTCTGGACCACTATGCCCGACTTATATCATTTGTGTTTCTTGAATAATCTTGTTTCTCTATGTTTTATTGAAATTGATGATTTTTTCTTGACTTATACTAATTTTTCAGCGTCCAAAAACATCCTCTTCAAATTCATCTATACAATTGAATTGATTTTTTTCCAATGTTAGTCAAAATATTGATTTCTCTTTTCAATTCTTTAATTTTGAGTTTGTAATCAATAGTATTTTTTGCGCCCTCTTCTATTGAAGATATCAAATTTTTAATTTCACCATTCATCTTATAATTCTCTTCTTGTATTTTCATTATATAAATCCTAGCATCCCAAACCATTTTCATTTATTTATTGATTTTGACTCTCCAACAATTAATTTCATCAAGAGCGGTATCAAATTCGATCTGATGGTCATGTCTTCCATTAAATTATCCATCGTCTCACTTTGTTCCATTTTTTGGAATATTTGAAAACTACCACCCTATAATTTTCTTTATGATTTTTCAGTCCCCAAACCATTCTTCCTCATATTCATCTAAATTTTTATTTTCTTTTCAAATCAGACAGTTATTTTTTAGGAAATGATTCATAAATATTTTTATACCTTCCACATAGGCTGAATACATCTTTTTTGGAATTTGAAATTCACCCAAATCAACTTATAGAAAGTTATTTTTTTTATTCTAATTTCCAACCATTCCACATAAAATTCATTAAATTGGATGTTTCCCTTTGAAATTTCCATTTTCTATTTGACTTTTTTAGGAATCGAATGACATCACCTCATTCATCTCTTCTCCTTCTTGACCATTTTAAATAAAGAGCTTCTTCATGGACTTAAATTTCACTTCTCAAAACATTCATTTTTTATGAAAGTTATCTTATGATAGTTCATTTGGACATTTATCCTCCAATATAGATACATTTAGATTATACTATAGTGAATGTCATATCAAGATGCACTTAACAATCCTTACATCATCAATTATTTCTCTGAGGCCATGAATTTCTACCATAATTACATTTACCCGATTAAATAATGCATCAAAAAATCATTTGAGTGAATTATGATATCCTAATACCAATTCCATAGAACCTTCATATTTTTTTCTATGATTTTTGAGTCACCCTCCTAAATATTCAGAATCAATTCCCATATAGAATGTGATGACATACATTAAATTACCTTCTTAAACATTTAATTTGATTGGGATCCCCCTAAAGTACGTTTTTGCTTTAGCATCTAGATCCAATTCTCATGAGTCAACTTTTGATAAAGCACTACTATGAATTTTGGATGAAATTCCATGCATCACAAGTATAAATACATAAATTCGTAATTATCAGAAATAGTGTTTTGTCAGATTATTATATATTTGAAAATTGATTACATCGATGATTAGAATCCCATTATGTATGAAAACATCCATTTATTATACTAAGATAAAAACACTAATGTTCAAACATTATCTTGGATAACCATTTTTAGAACAAATATGTTAATTACCCGGAGAGGGGAGGGTGAATTAAAGTTTGACACATTATAAATTTTACCCCTTTGGATCTTGTTTCATAATTAAAAAAAGCACTCTTCTCTAAATATCCAATATAAATTTATGAGATGAAATGAAATCATACATGTTACAAATCAATTTTATGTGGTTCACCTTCAATGGGCTATGTACAAGGAACATACAACAGAGATTTACCGTTGTTAAAAATCATTTAAAGATATCTGTAAAAAAACAATGTTTTGGATATATCATTTCTATGCCTAGGATGCCTTACATTAAAAATATTAGGGACATCTCACTAATTCATAAGGGTAAAAACTTAATTCCCTTCTCATTTCTTACTACCAGTGAAAAATATCACCTTATTCATTTTTATTTTCTCACTACTATGGAGAGTGTTGACAATAAATTTATAGACTTTTATGTCCATTAATTACAAATAGTAAATAAATTCTTAATGTTAGAAAGAGGATATGTTGAAGTCCCACATTCATCTAGTCGATGAATATCACTATAGAAAATGTTTACTAGGAAATACATTTTCAATAATAGTACAATGCTCATAGCCTTAGTGAAGTACACCACTTCCTAGATGCTCACTTCTTTCAAATATTTCAACTATAATTCATGAAGCTACAAATTTTAGATGGACTTAATAGGTATCATAAACATAAATACATTCACAATGATCACAATTTTAGGTTACTAATTATAAATTTAGTGAACTTCATTTCATCTTGATATTTTTATGAACAACTACCATCACGAACCACATTCGCGAATCCGGATTCTTAGAATCATCATTATGCCACACTACATTTCAGATAGTGGTAGCAGACGATTTATAGGGGTTTCCTCTAATTCTAGAAGATTCCATCAATTTCACCACCATTTTGAGATGTTATCCTATTTATTACGATGCTCTCTATCGTCATGACGAACTATGGGAATTTCCCATTCGGGAAGCTTCTCATAGTCGCGGATGTTGTCATCAAACTATTCACATTTTTTGATGTTCATTCATGATGATCCACACCATAATGAAACTCCATTTGTGAAACCTAATCATTCAGAATATTATTCCATTTTGATATTTTTACAAGGCCCTATTGAAAGTCCATATTTCATGATTCTTTATCCATCCTAAATTTTTTTGAAAAAATAATCTTGAAAACACAAGGAAATGATGTCACCTTGTGTAAGTAATTTTCTGTACCAATTCAAGGGAGCCCTTTACATATTCATGGGTCCATTTAAACATAGCCTATCAAAAATACATCTGGACCTCCACATATTTTTTAAACCCTATTTTCCAATAAAAACAGTGAACCAAAAAACACTACAATGTTACCTTAAGGGAATTTTTCAAAACAAGATGGAATGTATAAATTTATTTATATTTTAAAAATCCTAAAAGTGTTATAAATAAAAAATTTGGATAATTACATAGACCATTTAGACTTTTAACATATGGAGATAATATTTCAACATATTGAAAAAAAATAATTATATATATATATTAAAATAGTTTATATCAATAATAGTATTTTTTGTTTTATTTTTTTGGATCATTGTTTGTTGAATGAATCATTATATTAATTTTTAAATGTAAAAAAATTCTTAAGGATGCATGGAGTGGTTGATGGATGAAATGATAAAATTCTAGGTCTTTATGGAGTAAAATAAATACCACACCATTTTATTATCAGAGGAATCAATGATTTTTATAAATATAGAAATATTTTTATGTAATGAATATTGGATGAATTTATAAATTTTATGGTTTATATATATGATTCTAATGTATTTTAATTTAAAATATATTTCAATAATATTTTGTTAAAATATGTTATATGTTCATAGATTAATATATGAGTTGATGGTTAATTTTTTTTGTAATAACATAAGGTATACATAACAATAGTGATGTTGATGAAGGAAATTTTTTATTTTGAAGCTGTGGTTTATATATCATTCAAAAAATATAGTGGTGTTGGATACTAGTAATGTTATACCATTCCATCGTAAATAAAAAAATTATTTTCATGTAATATGTTTTGATAGAAATTTCATTACATGTAGTAAATTTTCTTGAATAATTGATGATGATTCATAAATAGGTAAGAAAAGAAAACACAATATTTTAACTACATGTATTTATATTTTAAATTTTTTTTTGTATTAAAATAAGGTTATTACTTTAGGAATGACATGTTTTTTAAATATGATATCTATAATTTTTTTAATTTGGGAAAACCATTCCCATAGACCATAACTAATCTGTAGAAGTGTATAAATTTTAAATGTTTCACATCCTTATGTTATCAAAGATACAATGATTTGATTATATATTTTTTTAATTATAAAAATGATATATATTTGAATTATTTAATTAATAAGAACCATTTAATAAATAATGGATTTTCAAAAATTATTGATGTAAAGATACATATTTCTGATATCTACACGTAAATTAATATGTTAAATAATTATTTTCCCACGTAGATTAAATTACATTATAGATTGATGAGATATTTTATATAATGTATAAAATAAGGATGAAAACCAATTACAATTTTTTAGAGATCAGTAGTCTAATGGTTGTTATTTTATAACGGAACATATTAATTACTAGGTCATAAAATTTTCAAGGGTCTATTTATATGTATCATTGTTTATTAAATGAGAAATATTACTGATTCAATGATTATAAAGAGAAGTGAGAAATCTAGTATAATTAATCCTTTATATAATATAATTAGTGTGACTAGAATGGTTAAACAATGAATGTATTAAGAAAATATCATATGTAACGTTAACCATCATATTATGGATAAATATATAAAATGTAGTGTAATATAAATGAAAATTTTACAATTCATGTGGTGGTTTAACAGAGGTGATAGATAATTTATTATTATTAATGGTACAAGGATTTAGATAATGTTTTTATTTTCATGATTTAATTATTTATAATATATTTCATACATCTCATAGTCTATTTGTCAATATCATTAGTTCTAACAACTAGAATAAGAGAATGTATTTTGTCTATCCAAATCAGTTAAATATTTAATGAAATGAAGTTAGTTAAATCCATATGGAATTATTATTTTTGATATGTAATATTTACCAATATAGAAAAGTAAGAGGTTAAAATATTTACAATATTGTTTATGGTTAGTTGTGTCACATTATATCACCAATATTTTTGGAGTATCATTTTTGAAGAAGAATCATATAGATATAAGAATTGATGGAAATTTTATAGATTCCATACACTATAAGAAAATGGTTTACATTGTAGACATTTTTATGAGAGTCACTAAATGGTGGTTTTAAAATTTTAATCATTTTTTATTCCTTACGTAATTTATAGTGTCTTATTATAAACCACCAAAATTTAGTCTCGGTTATAACCATCAATAAAAGTGTTATTATATATATTTATTATTTATTATATTTTAATAGATGTTTTTTAAAAACCAGCATGAATAATTTATAATTAATAGATACTCATAATATTTAATTTTAATTTTAATTATATTTTAATAATAAAAAATAAAAAATAAAAAATAAGTTATTTAATAATTATTTTTTATTATTTAAAATCAGTTATCATTTAATATTTAAAATAAATATTAATTCTTATTTAAGAAATATAAATTACTAAAATTTATTAGTTATTGATTTTTTGAATACTAATTAAATTATCAATTATTTGTATTTTTTAATTATTAAATATTTATTAATTATAAATTTTTATCTTCTACTAACTACTACATAATTATATGTATATATATACATATAATTACACATAAATAGAGATACACACAAACACAATAATATTCATACATAAATGCATACATATATATATATAATTACATAAATAACAAAGAATGGTCAAAACATCAACACATAAATAATATTCTAGGCAGTGTAGAAAATCGGAATTCAAAATAAAATTGTAATGACCTGGATTTTACATGTAATGTTTTTAAATATATGGGAATTTTACGAGTCCACGACATCTGACGGCGTGCAATTCTGAGGCCCATAGTGCCCGTCAAGATCCGTCGAAGTTTTTTAAGGTTAAATTATCACGCTTAAGCATTTTTCCTGAAAAAGTGGAATAACTCTTAAATAGTTACTCAGATCAGAAATCTGAGGGCACTGTTGCGCTCAGGATAGAGATTTTACCCTAGGAGTGACTTAAGATTATTCGGTGCGGGCCTCCTATCAGAAAACCCGAAAATGGTGTAACCGTAAATAAAATAATTAAATAAATTATTTTATTTTTCAAATTCTTATAACTCACAAACGGTAACTAGGATTAAAAATATGAGAACACCATTTAACTCACGAGGGTATGATTTTATTAATAAGATACTAACTTTGGTTGGCGCGGGCATCCAGAACAAGTTAGTTTTTGGCTGTAAAAAAAATAATTTAGTGACAATTATTTCATTGTAAAATTCATAACTTCTAAATGGTAACTCAGATTGAAAATACGAGAGAATCTTTGTGTCCCTTATGGTCTGTTTCACCTAGGAGGAGCCTATCCTCGACCGGCGTGGGTTGAGGGTGTTTGATATTAATTATTTGAACTTTTTTTCTGGTACGTTCAGTGAATGCGCAAGCGGCGTTTTGTAACATTTGAACCATTACTCGGAATTGAAATCTGAGTGAAACGTTGAACTCACAATGCCGATATTCTCTTAAGAAGACATTCACTTCGACGGTAGTGAGTCGGGAATAAAAGTTAGTTTTTGGATTATTAAAAAATAATAATAAAATAATGTATAACACTTTATTTTATTTTTAGGCTTCCTTGTGTTGAGTGTTTTGGTTGAAACCCCCCCTTGAGAGTTGGTGGTGGGACCGCTACACCCTAACCTACCATGAAAGGTTATGGTGGTGGGGCCCACCTAAGAATAACCTCCCTATTAATGATAGGGGTGGGGACCACCCAACCCCTATTGATGGTGGAGGATGAATCCTCTCCACTACCCATCATTAATGAGGGATGACCTCTTGACCTTTTCTATGAAATTAATTGTGCCAACGCACGCGCAAATTAATTGTGCCAACGCGTGTGACAATTAACTGCGCCAATGCATGTGAATATATTATGGTTAGTTACTTTCTTCATTTGAACTGAGTTCCAACATTAAAATAATATACAACCTATTATAATTATTTGGTTGGCATTCTATTTTGGTGGAACGGAGGAAGAGGAGAGCTAGGGAGAACCATTCTCCCAACGAAGAACATGGAGAACGCGAAGAATTCCAACAACGCTTCTTCCTCGGTCTTCTACCCTGGCCACTTTCAGATGTAGAGAAACTTCCCTCCTCATCATCGTCAATGAACCGAAATAGGAGCTTGGATTGGGAGTGCGTGATGAGCACAATGATCGATGCACTTCATCATCTTCTTTCCGAAACACCATCAACGAACATCGATCAATGACCGATGAATCAAAGGTAGGGGGTTTCAATACTTTTTTTGTCTTATTCATTTCTTTTCCTCGTCTTTTTATTTGAATAGAATCATTGTGTGGTTTAAAAACAATTGAATATCATCCCCTTCCATGATTAAATTGTTACCACACTAATGGCAGAGGGTGCAGGCCAAACTAATCTGGCCCGACTCCTTAGTCATTCTCGTTGTGTTGTTCTTCAGAAGAAGGATGAGGTGAAGAAAATGAAGGCGACAACAACAATGGTTTCACTACCCATGGCCTCAGCGAATCATGATGCCCACGCAGTGCAACGAAACTTCTGACCGAACACTGCTGGCCCAAGCGGCGCATCGTCTGCCTGCCCGCGGCCTCCCAGCGCCTTGCCCGGTGCACGACCTGCCCGACCACTGCCACGCCCTCCCGGCACACCCGTTCCCTACCCAGAGCCATCCCCGGCACCCCCGCGGCCTGCCTGCCCCAAAACATGCCCTCCCGACGCCCCATGGCCCGTCCGGCACACCCGCACGCTGCCCAGCTCTACCGGCACCCTGCCCGGCGCCCCAATGCCGCCTGCTCGCGTGCCCCGCGGGCTTCCCAGCTCCGTCGCGCCACCTACCCGCACACCCTGCTCACTGTCCGGCTCTGTCGCGCCCCCACGCCACCTGCCCGCCCGCCCTGCGCACTACCCAGCAACACCAGCGCCCTTCCTGGCACCCCAGCGCACTGGTCGTCTGCCCCGCGCGCTTCCTGGATTTTCCGGTGACCTACACGATGCCCTTGCGTCCTGTCCGGTGCACCCGCAACCTACCCGGCATCCAGCAGGCCTTCCCGCACCACACGGGGCTGCCCGCTGGCCTTCCGGCCACCATCTTCTTGAGCAGCGCCAATCACAGCGCTGGCTGAACCGGCCCCTACCATTAGGCCGAGAAGCCTAGGTGGAGACCTCCGGACCAAACCGCCCTCGTAATCTGATTGGCCGGGCCCAGCGGACTGGGCCTAACATAGCGGGCCGACCCACCCAACGAGCTAGGTCATACCCATTGGGTCTGCCTGGGTTGACCCAGACCGGGTTGGACCAGACTGGGTTGGTCCAAGTCGGGCGGGCTAGGTCAGACCGGACACGGGCCCACTACCGACCATTTGTTTACATTGGCCATATCATTGGCATCGGACGTCCTCTTGACGAACCTTAAGCGGAGATGGTAATCTCAATGAGATACGATCCCTTTGAAAATACCCCCATGGAGTTCATAAGTAGTTGAGATGCAGTCAGGTTGGTTCGTACACAACTCCAACCGGGCCCTAGGCACTAAAATGCTTATAACTAAAAGTCTAGGCATCAGATTGACATGATGTGTGTTGCGTTGAGACCCCTATGACGTGGTGGTCCTTTGAGATTCTTTAGCATGATACTTTGTGACACTTGGAGTATCAAAATTTAGCTCGTGTAGAGGACCCTCCCGGTGATGAGCGAGCATATTATAGAGACCTAGTAGCTAGCTGAGACATGAGCAGTACTGAATGATCGACTCAGAGTGATTCAGATGGACTATTGGGGAGATATTGGTTGTAGTATTAGACTCACAGCGGAGGAGCGCTTGGTTGTAGTGTAAGACCCACTGTACTCGACAGAAGGAGTACCTCTATAGGCTGTGAGGGGGATCACTTGGTTGTAGCGGCAGACCCATTAGGGGGAGCAGATCTATGTGAGTGTGGCAGACCCACAGTACCCGACAGGTGGAGTACCTATGCAGTCCAAGGTTAGTGGGAAGCGCATTGTTGTAGCATCATTCCCATAGTACCGGACAGAGAAGGAGTTCTCTAGCAACCATGGTTTTGATAATAAAAATCCTGGTTTCAGTTGAGTCCATGTCTTTTGTGTTTTCCTCATGATTGATATGGGTTACTTGATAACTTAGGTATATGTATAGGCATATACCTATTTAATGGTTATCCGTTGATTTCATACTCTGTGTTTTATCCTTAGTGGATTTTAAGTGACCCTGTTGGTCTCGAGTACCCTACTGAGTATCGTTATACTCACCCATGCACGGGCTATGACCACACCTCAATGTGTTGGTTATAGACGATGGACAGTGCTGACTAAGAGAGAGTAGCAGGACTGGATGGTACCCGGAGGTATACCACTCAGAGATACGGTACATGGAGTGGACGGATGAACGTGGTGTGCAGAGGAGGCCATATGTACCTACCCTTCGGGTAGAAATCCTAGAGGGCGAACCAGTAGCTTCTTTACTTATTTTCTTCAATTGTACTAGCATTTCTGTTGTACTGTACTTCATTGTTGGTCTTGTATTTCCGACCCCTTTAATTTCAGCAAACTCTTGTGCATAGAGTTTTACCTAGTGTTTTACTTCCAGTTGTGAACTCTATTGTGTTTGTTTACTATTATAAAATTAATGCCTTCCTAGTTTAGGGATTTACACCTTTGGTTATAGTCGCCAGCCCCTGGAATGTGGAAGGTGGGCTTGGGGTAGTTACGACACGGGCCCTGGGGGACGGGTCATGACAAATTTCCATCAGAGGAGTCGGTTCTACAGCTGAACTAAGGACTCTGATTTTTCTTTTCTATGAAGAAATATTTTTAAGGGTACTAAGTGTGGTTTTTACTTCAGGGAGTCCAGTGTTGGTGCGGTGGCCAACGTATCTATACATTAGGACCCTGACTACTAATCTTCAACTCAGTGTATGAAAACAATAATTGCGTGTGTGTTTTCAGAAGTTTTCTTTAAGTCAGCTCAACAAGGTTAGCTCACCCAATATAACTTTTGACCATGTCGCATCTGTTCTGGATGTCTCCACGTAGACATCCAGTTGGTGTTCTGAGAGATTACATGATGATATCCATCGAGCGATGAGGCTCAAGTGTAGGGCCCTCTTACTATGTTGGCACCTTCGAGTGGTGTACCAACACCACCACCACTCATTGAGCCATAGATGCAACCAGCCGTACTGGCGGATGGTGCATGCTGACTGAGCCTGTTGCACGAGTTCCAGTGGTTGAGACCTCTGATGTTACGAAGCAAGGAAGATTCCCATGTAGTAGTGGACTGGATTTTGGAAATTGCTACAGATTTCTGCCTAGTTGAGACACCAGTAGAGCAGATGGTGATCTTAGCTACTAGTATTTTTCAATGAGTGACCATGAGTATGGTCTACCTAGTGATGAGGCCTCGGTATGTAGACCATTACCAGAAATAGAACCTCTGGGTAGTATGTCAGCTATATCACTTCTTGTTGGTCAGCAGTTGCAACCGGAGGTACCGGTAAAGGAAACATGTAGTCTTAGTTCCTTACACATGTTTCAGAATCAGATACCCCTCAGGTTCCGAGGCAATCTCAACTCATATGTGGCTGAGTACTGGCTTGAGGAGGTGGCTGAGAGTTCCCTAGAACATCTACAGCTTTGGAAGGATGACATGTCAGTAGGTGAGTATTCTTTGAGGCATACCGATCTTTCCTGGTACCCGATGAATACGGTACAATAAGTGCTTCAGGGCTCGAACTTTTGAGTGATGTGTGATTAAAGGACATCAAAGCCAGCACAATTCTTCTACACAATCCTAATTATTTTAGGATGCTAGAGAGAACCACTGTGGTTGAATGATCTATGGATGAGTGGATGCAGCCCGTGAATATTAGTAGTTGGATAGCAGGAAACCGGTGCCAGTCTCAGAGACATGGGCATGCATGAAGTTTCAAGAAGAGGATGTGATTGGGATAGATAAATCTGCAGGGCAGTAGACGTTGAATCAGAGGTGGGAGAGCATAATGAGGTGGTTTAAATTTCGAAATGTTACAACCACACGCCATTAGAGTCCTCATTAGGCTTAGGGAGTTTGAGGGAAGAGGAAGAGAGTAGCAGCATGTGGTCATGGAGTGTGACCCAAGGGATCTAGGAATGATTCGAGGTATGGTATTTGTCTAATATTAGCATTCGTATCAATAGGCAAAGGTAATAATCATTCATTCCATCCACCAATGATGTCCAAGACCTAGAGTTTCCAGTTAAACTGTTGACTTGACCCTCACGTATGGAGATACCTTTGGTAGGAGACTTGACAATAAAACTTAGGCCAATGGTGATATATAACCCTTGAGGCGATAGTTTCGGTTCGAACCTCTTGGTGGAAGCGATGAGGCCTTACGACATTTGTTTGGGTATGGACTGGACATCTACAGTTTGTACTCACACGGGTTGTATTAGGCAAAAAAGTTGTGGTTTCTCTACAATGATGGAATGGGGTTTTCCTTGGTCGGTAAAAAGGAAACCGAGGCATCACAGGTTAAACTCATGTATAGGAGTTATGAGTTTTCATCAAATGTGGCAATGTTTAGGGACATCCTTTCAAAAAAAATGTTTCCAGGTTTACCTCCCCGAAGGGAGAGGTAATTCTGTTTGCCCGGTTATTATCAGAGGTTCCTTCCAAACTTCCCCAATGTTGCAGCACCACTATCTGCCTTGACGAAGATGGGGAAACCCTTCGTGTGGTCGTAGAGATGCCAGCAGAGCATTCAAGAACTAATGCAGAGGCTGACTAGTTCCCCCATCATGAGGCTTCCAAGGGAAGGCCTTGGGTACGTAGTCTAATATGTTTCATCAGGGAAAAAACTCGGCTTTTCCCTGATAATGGAGCGGGTAGTGATTGTGTATGGTTCTCGGTAGCTGAGAAAACATGAGATGAACTATGCTACCCATGACCTAGAGTTAGCTGCAGTGTTCTTAGCCTTGAAGATGTGGTGGCACTTTCTTATGGGTGAACGTTTTACCATGTACACTGATCACAAGAGGTTTAGGTAAATATTTTCTCAGATGCACCTGAACCTGAGACAACGATGTTTGCTTGATTACCTCCAGGACTGTGACTTCGAGATAGTATATACTCCTGAAAGTGGAACGTTGTTGCGGATGTGCTACGTTGGAGGATAGGAATACAACTGATAGGAGAGGTTACATAGCAGCTTGCTACTTTATAGATATCCTTTTTGGATAGAGATGTAGTAGCCTTTATATAGTCTCTTACAGTCACCCCTCCACTTCTTCAGCGAGTCTGGGAGGCGTAGCGTCAATACGCTAACTGCGAGAGGTGACGTGCTCGGATATCCACAGGGCAGGCACCTGATGGATTTTCTGATGGTGGGGAGCACATCATCGTCTTCAGAGGATGTACCTTGGTACTAGTGGCAATTTAAGAGTAAGTGTTGAGGGAGTTCCACAAAACCCCTCTAGAGGTACATCTAGCAATGGAGAAGATGTACGAGGACCATCGAGGACAGCACTCGTGTCCTGGTATGAAGAAGTCAGTAGTAGAGTTTGTCTCTCGATGCCTCACTTGTCAGCAAGTGAAGGCGGAGCATCAGGTACCAGCTGACTTGGTTCAGCCTTTAGATGTCCGAATGTGGGAGAGAGATGAGATATCAATGGACTTCGTGAAGGTTCTTCAATGTATGTCCAGGGGGAATGCCTCTATTTAGTTGATCGTCAACCGACTGACCAAATCGGCCCACTTTCTACTGACCAGAGCTGGTACGAGCTACCAAGAAGAAGGTGAAAATCATCCCCGACTGGATGAAGACTGCACAGAGAAGACAAAAGTCGTATGCTAATAGGATATGGAGACATATGGGGATCGAGTATGGAGACCACATCTTTCTATAGGTCTCACCTTGACGAGGACTACAGAGATTTGGCCGAGGAGTAAAGTTATCTCCAAGATTCTTCGGACCCTTCCAGGTCCTCAATAGAGTTGGTGAGGTGGAATACCACTTAGATATTCAAAATTAGTTTCACCAGGTGCATGTCGTCTTCCACGTATCCCAGCTGAGTAGATACGTGCACGACCCTTCCAGCATCAACGACCATGAAGAGTTGGATATTGAAAATGGGGAAACATTTACGAAGGTTCAAGTAGATATTGAGGATCGAAAGGAGTGGGTCCTTCATGGACGGTTGATACCTCTAGTATGTGTTCACTGGCATCACGAGAACCCCAAGAGATCACATTGGAGGGAGAGACCCAGATTCGTTCTCAGTACGCCCACTTGTTCCCCTAGTTTGTATTTGTGGCTTAGAGGGACGTAGATCCTATAGGTGGGGATAATTTAAAGACATAGAATTTCCATGTAATTTTTTTTAAATATATGTAAATTTTACGAGTCCGCGAAATCTAACGGCGCGCGATTCCGAGTCCTGGAGTGCCCAAAATGATCCGTTGATGTTTTGTTAAGCATAAATTAGTGCACGTAAGCAGTTTTCCTAAAAAAGTGGAATAACTCATAAACAGTTATTTGGATAAAAAATACAAGGGAACCGCTGCACTCAGGATGGCGAGTTTACCCTTGGCGTGACTTATGTTTAGTCATCACAGGCCTCTTGTGAGAAAACCCGAAAATAGAATAACAATAAAAAAATAATTAAATAAATTATTTTATTATTAAAATTATTATAACTCACAAACAGTAACATGGATTAAAAATCTAAGACCACTACTGAAATCGTGAGAGTATGCTTTTCTTAAGCAGATACTAACTTTGGCCGGCGTGGGACACCAGTGTATGTTAGTTTTTGGCCGCAAATAAAATAATTCAGTGACATATATTTTATTGTAGAATTGATAGCTTCTAAAAGGTAACTCATATTGAAAATACGAGAGTACTATTGGGTACGTTGGGGTTTGTTTCACCTAGGAAAAGCATCAACTCGACCAGTGTGGGTCGAGGGTGTCTGATATTAATTTTCTGAACTTTTTTTGGGTACGTTTTGTGAAGGCACAAGTGACGTTTTATAACATTTGAACTCGTTCTCGGAATTGAAATATGAGGGCACCGTTGAACTCGAAGCTGCAGTATTCACTTAAGAAGACATTGAATTCGAAAGCAGAGAGTCGGAAATAAAAGTTAGTTTTTGTATTTTTATAACAATAATAATAAAATAAAGTATAATACATTATATTATTTTGAAGATGCATTGTGTTTAGTGTGTTTGTTGAAACCTCCCCTTGGGAGTTGGTGGTGGGACCACCACACCCTAACCTCCCATGAGAGGTTATGGTGGTGGGGCCACCCGAGCATAACCTCCCTATTAATTATATGGGTGGGGACCACCCAACCCCAATTGATAGTGGAGGATGAAGCCTTTCCACTCCCCCTCATTATTGAGGGAGGACCTCTTGACCTCCTCTGCGTAATTAATTGTGCCAACGCACATGCCAATTAATTGTGCCAACGCGCGTGCCAATTAACTGCGCCAACGCGTGTGAATTTATTAAGGGGTGTTTCTTTCTCAATTTGAATTGTGTTCCAACAATAAAATAATAGACATCCTATTATAATTATTTGATTGGAATTCTATTTTGGTGGAACGGAGGAAGAGGAGAGTTAGGGAGAACCACTCTCCAAATGAAGAATGCGAAGAACGTGAAGAATGTCGGTGAAGCTTCTTCCTTGGTCTTCTACCCCGACCAATTTCTGACGTAGAGAAACATCCCTCCTCATAATCTTCAATGAACCGAAACACGAGCTTGGATTGGGAGTGTGTGAAGAATGCAATGATCGACAAACTTCATAATCTTATTTACGCAACACCATCAACGAACGTCAGTCAACGACCGATGAATCAAAGGTAGTGGGTTTTAATACTTTTTGAAGTCTTATACTTTTATTTTCCTCTTCTTTGGATTTGAAAAGATTCATTTAATGGTTTAAAAACAATTGAAGATCATCCCCTTCATTGAGACAATTGTTACCACATTAAATGCGGAGGGTGGGGCCAAACCAACCTGGCCCGACTCCTCCACTGTTCTTGTTGTGTTCTTTTCAAGAACAACAAGGAGAGGACGACGAAGACGACAACGACAAAGGCCTCGCTAACTGTGGCCTTTTCAAATCTTACCACCCACGTGGCACACGAAGCTTCCGGCCGAACACCGTCGGCCCAATCATTGCATGGCCCGCCTGCCCGCGGCCTCTCGGCGCCTTGCTCGGTGCGTGGCCTACCAACCTGCGGCCTGCCCGGCAGCTGTCGCACCCTACTCGGAACACCGGTGCCCTGCCCGGTGCCCTGCCCGGAACCCTGCCCGGCCCATGATGCACCCCTGCCGGCACCCCTACGGCCTGCTCGACACACCCACGCGCTGCCCGGCTCCGCCGACGCCCCGCACGACGCCCCTGTGGTGCCTCCCTGTGCACCTCGCGCCCCACTCGACTCCGCCGGTGCCCTACCCAGCCCCTCCATGCCGCTTGACCGCACACCCTGCGGGCTTCCTGGCTCCGCCAGCACCCTACCCGATGCACTCACGGCCAGCCCGGTGCACCCGCAACCTGCCTGGCATCTAACTGGCCTGCCCGCGCCTCGTGCGGCTTGCCCGCTAGCCTCCCGACCACCGACCTTTCGAGTCGTGCCCCTCACAGCGTTGGCCGAACCGGCCCTGACCTTCGGGCAGAGCCGCCTACGTGGCAACCTCTGGACCGAACATCCATCGCAGTCCACTGGGCCAGGCCCAGCGGACCAAGCCTAACATAGCAGGTTGACCCACCCAACGGGCTGGGTCAGACCCATTGGGTTTTTCCAGGTTGACCCAGACCGGGTCGGCCCAGACAGGGTGGGGCCAAGTTGGTTCGACCGGGTCTCACCGTACCTTGGCCCACTACCAACCCTTTGCTTACTGTGTCCATGTCTTTGGCACTCAACGATCATTTGACGAACAGTCAATGGCGATGGTAATCTTAATGAAAGAGGGTCCCTTTGAGAATACCCCACTGAAGTTCATGTGTAGTTGAAATACGGTTAGGTTGGTTTGTACACAAATCCAACAAGGCCCCCAGAACTAAAAGGATAATAACTAAAAGACCGAGCATCCGATTGACACATTGTCTATTAAGTTGAGACCCCTATGACGTGGTGAACCTTTGAGATACTTCTATGTGAGATGGAGTGGACCCTCCCGGTGACTAGCGAGAAGATTGCAGAGACCTAGTAACTGGATGAGACTTAACGATTGCTAACTGATCAACTCAGAGTGATTCAGATGGACCAGTGAGGAGAACTTGGTTGTAGTAGTAGACCCACGGCGGAGGAGCTCTTGGTTGTAGAGGCAGACCCACGGTGGGGAGTGCCTCTATGTGAGAGCGTTGGACCCATAGTACTTGATAGGTGGAGTACCTCAGTAGTCCAAGGTTACTAGGGAGCACTTGCTTGTAGCGGCAGGCCCACTGTACTCGATAGAGGAGGAGTTCTCCAGCTATCGTGGTTTCGATAATAAAAATCCCGGTTTGAGCTGAGTCTCTGTCTTTTGTATTTTCATCATGATTGAGATGGGTTAAATTATAACATAGGTATATGTATGGTAATATACTTAAGTAATGGATATCCATTGATTTCATACTATGTGTTTCATCCTTGCAAGATTTTGAGTGACCTTGGTGGTATCGGGTCCCTACTGAGTATCGTTATACTCACCCCTACACTGGCTATGCCCGCACCTTGATGTTTTTGTTGCATATGAAGGATATCACTAATTGAGAGAGTGTAGCAAGACTGGATGGTACACGAAGGTAGACCACTCTGCGAGACGGTACACGGAGCGGACAGACATACATGGTGTGCTGAGGAGGCCATCTGTACCTACCCTTCAAATAGTAATCTCGAAGGACAACCTAGAATCTACTTTACTTCTTTTCTTCAGTTGTACTAGCATTTCTTTTATATTTTACTTTACTTTTGGGCTTGTATTTCCGACCCCCTTACATTCAACAAACTCTTTTGTATACAGTTTTACATAGTTTTTTACTTCCACTTGCATACTCTTTTATGTTTTTTTACTGTTATAAAGGAAATTCCTTCCTATTTTAGGGATTTATGCTTTTGGTTCTAGTCACCAGATCCTGGCCTATGGAAGGCAGGCTTTGGGTAGTTACAAAACAGGCCCTGGGGGACAGGTCATGACAAAAAAAACATTAAATTTGATCTATGTGTCTGTTTGTTCTCTATAAAATAGAAGATTAGATCTTATTGAGTGACATATTGTTATATTTCACAGAAATTTTGTTGTAGTTGATGATTAATTTATTTTAATGTTCTAAGAGAAGTTAAAAATTACCCTTCAACTTCAATAAACAACAATGTTTGATACATGTGTATATTTGGGTACTGCAACCAATAAAATTTAGCTTTTTCATTGATATTTATGGAATTTTAAACTATGTGGATTATAAACACAATAGTTTCTCAGTCAAATGAATAGTAAAATATATCTCAAACAATGTTTCATGATAGAATACACTAATTTTTTTCATTTAATGGAATTTAATCTTTTTATGAGGTCATTAAATAACTTATTTATTAATGTTTTTAATATCAAAATATTTAATAACATTACCCTATTATTAAATACATTGAAAAAATAAAATACGTTAGTTGAGTTCTGAGAGTTTTTTGGTTGGTTATAAAGTATATTTGAAGGGTTTATAACTATTCAAATTCTGGGATACCATAAACATTTACTATGAAATATGGAATGAGGATCATGGAGTCGCTAGGCTGGTGCATAGTTGGATTATGGTTTATATAAACCATGAGGTGCCCAATTAAATGCATAAAGAATATTGATTTTTTATAATGGAATGTGAATTGTGTTTCACGCCATGTGTCCTATGTTTGTATATATATATTTCAAATAATGTATCATCAACACAATTGGTGTACACTTTGTTAAACCATGCATTCTTAACTTGAAAATTTTATTAAATTCTCTAAAAAATAAGGTTTTTATTTTTTTCACACTGTAAACACTCAATTTTATCTTATTTTTCATCAATATGGAAATCATATCCCATTATAAGTATCCATGGTAAATACATTTGATCTAGACAAAAAATTTGAAAAATAAATGTGTATTGAATTTCTAGAATATAAAATTTTTCTACCTTTTTACTCTTCCATCTTATATATTCTAATATTATCTCATATGAAATGATGGATATAAATTATTATACACATATATATAATTTATGATTTTTTTGATCTGGTCATAATTAGATTCATATAAGGGAATATGTTTTAAAGACAAATCTAAATTTTTCACGAATTTTTCCTAGGTTTCATAATCCATTGTGATATAGGATGATTCTATACAATTGTACCCTTTCTAGAATGTGAAACATAGATGTATAAATCAATCTATTTCCTTTTTTTCAAAACATTCTTAGTTATAATACGTAAATATTTGGTTATTTAAAATTTAATATATGGTTGTTGATATGTTACATCAATGAATCATGTTTTCAAAATAAATATTTTTACTTGAGAATATAAAATGTCTGGTCAGTGTGATTTCATTAAATTTTCATTGTTGGTTCATTTTTTGAATTAGAAATGGGACTGGTTCCAATGTGGAACAAGTAATTTAATTAGAAGATTAATTTATTAAGGTATTTATAACCTCTCATAAGTATTGGGGCATTAATTGGGCTTGCATTGGTGTGTTGGCGTTGAAAATAATTTTGTATTCAAATTTGAATGATTGAATGAGAAAATTAAATTAAATTAATTTTTTTTTTCATAAATATTTTAATTATTGTGAACTATTTTAACATTCTCATCATCTACTATATCTATATCTGATATTACATTTTCTTTTTCCACGTGGTGCGCATTCAGATGTATTTGGGATTACCGATATAGATTTATACTCATCGCCATCTTGGAATCAGTGATAAATTCATAATCAATTTCACTAAGATATAGTTAATGGAAATGTTGTATACATATATAATGATGCATAATGATATATTTGGATTGGGAATTTTAGTTTTAAAATGGATCTATTCATCTAGGATGATTGGTTTGACAACATTTTGGTGTTATTAGGTTTTTTTCCACAGTTATGTGAGGGATAGTCCTTCTATTTTACATATTCTACTCTAATGTTTTCTTATTGTGTTAGTTTTATTATTTTGCACCATAATTATCATATATTTTGGTATTTATTGTTTTATATTCCATTTGTAGTACTTTTGTTAGGTGAATTCAACCCCTAATGACCTTGTTTACCCATATCACTTGATGCCAACATTTTATTTGCAGATGATGTCAAATATGTTTAGTAGAAGCTTTGTACCATCCCAATATAATGGAGGTGGGGAAGAATATTGAAAATATTATTAGTCTTGTATAGTCTGTCATCTTGAAATTAATTTTATGAGATAATAATTTTCGAATAAAAAATCCATATCATGAATAAATAAAATTATTCTTTTTATAATAAGCATCATGTCACTAGTGTATTTTATATACAAAAGGGGTTTATGAAAATTCTAGGAGTGTTTAAACTCTTGATCTTGGGACTAGATGATGCTAATATTGTATAATTAATTTTTAATAAGTCATTATACTATGATATTCTTTTTCATAATCTTAATATGATTTTTTTAAAGTGGTGATGAAAATTGTTTCTTTTGGATGATATTGAAATATCAATCCTTCTATTTGGAAGATTTTCTTGGTTTTCAATATGTTATATTGTGATAGTCAGAGAAAGGAACAAGTTAATGGAGTGTGGGACCAAATGAATGATGCAACAGAGAACCTGGTTCAACCAAAAACGCAAGTAAATCAGAATCCAATTTATAGGATAGTTAATTTATTTCTTGTCATTTATTGTTGAAATCAAAATATATATCTACACCATGAAAATTGATCCATGGATATTTTAAAATAGAATATACCATTATTTTAGAGATATTTGGTTCAAGAACAAGAATAGATAAAAATTGGGTATATGAATTGATTTTTTATTTAATGGTAAACCTTTAGGATGATAAATTAAATCTATAGGATTATACACTAGTGTATATTCCTTAGAAAATGTGAGATATTATTATCCAAACTAAACCAGATCAGGACATAACAGTGAATTAATTTGATGTATTTTTAATAAAAAATTCCTCGAAATTGTAATGATCATAAGGATGTCAGTCTTCTTAACTATGAGTTAGGAAAATATATATTTGAGAGATCATAGAGCTCAATTGCAATGGTTGATGTATTCTTTTAAATTTGTTTCTTATACTGATCACTTGAATGATATGACCTTTTCTGAAGGGTTGTGAACTAATATAAACTCATTTTTTTGTATTCATCTATATTTAATAAAATACCATCGATGATAAATAACAAGAGAGTATCAGAATATTATATTTATGCAACTTATATTGGTGGAAACTATTTTATCTACATGGGTACCAATGAGAAAAATTACATGGGAAACAAGTGGGAGGTGGATAGTTATTAGAAAATGAGTATGTAATTGGGGAATCACTTGGTTGGTTTATTATAATTTCCATATGATGATATTTATATTGAAGGAAAATTTTAGTATTAATATTTTGAGAATATAAAGATGGATGACCCAACACATTTACAAAAATTTCATAAGTTTGGCAATTTGATACATTATATACAATATTCTATAATGAATATATGGATAAAAATGGGAATGGATCAAACATTTCAATATGTTATTGTGATCATATTAGTAAATTGAAATGATATAGTGATTTCCCACAGAATAGTGAAACTTAGTGTGGGTTGTGCAACATTAACTACTAATGAATTATCAAAACCACAATCGAGTAATAAAAAATTTCCTGTTTCACCTACAATATAGTTGTGTGGTGGGGAAGCTATTATTATGGGGGATCGATATAGTCCTTTTATTATGTTAGGTTCTATTATATTGATATTCAATACCATTAATGATTTTTTTATATGGGAAAATCCCAAAAAAAAATTCTCCTCATTTTATGCATCATATATAATTTCATATTTAGATAAATCCTTATGTCGTGAAATATCAATCACCTATCATTAAATGAGAAGAAAAAATAATTTTGTTTCAATCAAGTTCTAAAACTATCAATCTTGCCAATTTTATTGGACATTATCTATTTGGTAGATAGATATCTGTTCCCAAATTTTGCTAATTTATTATTAGAGATCAAACATGGTTCAAATAGAATTTTATGCTAATCATATAAGTTTCAATGTTTCCATGTTGTTGAAAATATATTTAATTGTTATTTGGATGTGTTTAGAAGTTGTGGAGGACCATAGTTATTTTCATAGTGGGATATATTCCATCTGTTGGGTGTAATTACATTGGAAACTATTAGTGAAATCAGACATAGAGAGTTTTCATCATTCATGGATCAATTTCATTTGATTCTCCATAATAATTTAATTTGTATCACACCCAAAATATTATTGTAATTTATGATAGATCACTTACAAGGGACCAATATCATATCACATACATACTTTATGATGTCACTTACTGAATTAAGGGAATTTAATCTTCAATGGGATGTGTTTTAAATTATGATATTCATTATACCTAGTATGTCTCCATGGGCAACACAATTTCTCTTCATAATTATAATGGATAAAAGTCTTCAAAATTGTGTGCAATAGGTCAATATTAATAATTTTATGATAACTAAAATAAATAATATTCCATGAATATATGACTATTTTTGTTAATTTATTTGATAAAAATGGTTCTATAAGATTAATTTTTTATTTTCATATTAACAACATTAGGTTTGTAATGAGGATTTCTAACAACATTACTCAAGAGTTTTTTTCATTATTAATAGTTTGTTATATTCATTGGTTTTATAATTTAACTAGTATGGTTTATGAAATTTATGAATCCTAAATCTTAATGTAATCATGAATCCACTATAGTGGTATTCATGGATGATGATCCTTTTTATTTTCGTATTAAGACATATAGTGAATGAAAATTTGTCATATTGAGGGGTATCATGAATGAACCTAGGCCTTAAGATATTATTTATATTTTTATTTGGTACATATAACATGTATTTTTCCATATAATGATAATTTATAAAATAGTATTTTTAGTATATATAAATATGTTTGAAGCATTTATCACTTTTCCAAAAATAATGAACATCTTTGAGAATCATATTTTCCTTGTCCTCGTATGGTATTATAAATTTTACAATTGATTCTTTTCATGACTTTTTTCTCTAATGAAATAATTGAAAACGAATCTTGATCCATTTCAATGTAAGTGATAGTAATTGAAATATATTGTTGATCTTAATGTTCGAATTTCATCACTACATAATAATATGTTTCCAGAGTTAGGATACATATATGTGGTATATTTTGATTTATAGAAATCAATTTTTGGTTGTATTATCTTTAATAGGGATTATTTTGGGACTTAAAGATAAAAAATTACATGGGTTTAGGAGAATAATTACCCACACATGTTTTGGAATTATCCGACCTACTTCATGCATTGAAACATGAAATGAATATCTAATTTGTGAGTAGTTCGTAGTGGTCAAAAAATTACATTCGTAAAAAACATGTTCTCATGTAGAGAAATGTATCTATAGAATGTTTTTCTAATTTAATACTTTTCGATAATTGAAATTTACATGATGTACACACAATTTAATGTATATTTAGTGTTCATTTCATTGAAATAACATTCGTATTGTTATTTCACTAAAAAATGTGTAGACCAGAGGGAGAAGATGAAAATCACTAATGAAAATCATCTATATTTTTTTGATTTATGTGATGTTGAAATTTTATTTCACATTTCACATATTTTTTATTTGATTTATCAGATTAAATTTTCATAGAAATTCGAATCATTACCTCTAACAATGATGTAAAAACTCAATGGTGGGGAGACCATTTATCAATGGATACATGATGGGATATCTATTATTCATTTTTGAGATCGGATTTTTGATCCTGTATAATATCACTAAAAACACCTCTCTACATACCACCACTCTGGATGAGACATTCATTGTATCATTTGGAATTTGTATCAGAAAACAAGATAATTATTTTAGTGTGATATGATGAAATATTGTTTCATAGAGTTTTTTCGAGCTACCTCAACTATAACCATGTCATTTTAGAGCTCCCACGACCATCTCGTATATTTTATTGATTATATGTGCCCATTTTGAGGCAACCCAACCAATTTAGACATAAAAATTACTTCTATTTCAATGAATATTAAATAAATATAAAAACATTACATACAAAAAAAACCATAAATATGTTGTTTTCATGGATTCAAGATACATAAAAATGTTATTTAGTAATAATCTGAATCACCTATCATAAATATACTCTCACATTATAACCTTGTTGACATTCAACACATAAATCTATTTGTTATGACCTGGTAAATGGAAACATAATAAAGGGTGAGCTCACATAATCAATAATTGTAAGCATTAATGATATTAAACGATGATTATAAGAAATTAAAAGATAAATATATTTTAAGGATACCATGATCATATCACACAAACTCCATTCCCAATCAATCATAGATCATAATTATAAATATTAGAATTAACCATTATAAAATTATAATAAATTAATTATAAGAATAATTACTAACCATAATTAAATCACAAAGAACATTTTCAAATCATAATCATAAATAATGTCCCAAGAGTGTAGAACAATCATAAGAATAGATACAATATCATTTACCAAGTTTAACTCTTGAATCCATCATTTCATAGTGGGATCGGTATCAACATGTGTTTATCATAATATAATTGATAAGGAATCACCACCTTTTTTCAAAATAATTGTATATATGGAATTGTAGTATAGTTCCCATATCATTGTGGATCTGGAATCACTACTAATTTCATTTGATGGTTATATATCATATAGTAAATTCCCATAGATATATTATTAGATATAAGGCATTACCAAATGCATTATATGGCTATATAAATCTAGGTTCAGAAGTCACATACGGAAAAAAAATATATTTCATATACCGAATAAAAAAACTCATCATATAATTATACAGTACAACATAGAATAGAAACATGATTCACAAATATTTCATCATAGAAAAAATATGTAAAATAACTGGGTTCCGTAAAAAATAAATTATCATAATTTTAAACCATATAGAAGAACTATTTTTTATATAATCAATGGACCATATCTTTAATAAATAACAATTAATGTCATTCAAGGATATCATTGACGAAAAACTTCTTTGAAATATCATTTTAAGATTCATTGGGGAAGATTTAATTTTTATTTGGAAATAACATATTTAAAAAATAAATATTTCCAAAACATTAGTGGAAAATTATTCATTGAATTGAATTTTGGAATGTCTTAAATTAATCTTTATTTAATTGAGTAGTCTTGGTATTGGATAATGTCATTCATATAGAGTATGTTAAAGTAACGATTACTTGATGATTTATTTTATAAAAAAACTAAATTACATTGTTATGAAAATGAGAATGGGATTTAATTGAATTATTTTATGTCAAACATATGTAAAAAATGATATTAATCAATAATAAGATAATAGTACAATCATTCAAGAACAAAATTTAATGAAAAAAGGAAATTGATAAAAAAAAATTATCAACCAATGTGGAAATAATATTTCTTTTCCAAGAAAATTTATTCATAAGCATATTTTGTTTATAATATATGAAAATGAAACATTTATATGCAAATTATACTATTAAATAGAAGAGACAAAAAATGTATTAAATTTATCATATATGGATTCTATAATTTCCTCAATAGGAATTCAAGCATAAATAGTCAATCACAAGTCATCTCTCGGGGCCCGTGTCGTGACTATCCAAATACCACCTCTAATAGGGTAGCGGTAGGTGACTAGAAACAAGTAGGCATATCCCAAAAATGGGAGTAATTTTATTTTGTACCTGTACACAAACACCAATCTCCAATCCAAAAGATGAAGAACTAAAAAAACTAAGAATACAAGCACTCATACCCTTATGATAACAATAATAGAGTACAATAATACAATAAATGAAATGTAAACGGGGCCAGACTACATGCCCAACCAAAAGGGATAGTATAAGCTCCGGAATCTCATCTATACAAAACCTTATCAGAAGGGTATGTATAGTAATGGATATCTAATTTTGATGATGAACACCTCATCTATCAGGCCTCTCTCTAAGAACCATATGTCCTTCTTCCAACAAAGACTCCAAACAAGCATCGATCATCTACATTTGCAAGGACATGTGCAGGCATAGCCCATGTATGGGTTAGTGTAACAATACCCAGTCAGGTCCTTGAAACAAAAAAGGCACACCACTAAGAAATTCATGAATTATACCACAAATGAAACAAATAAACTACACCACAAAGAGAATACATGAAAAACACAACAAAAGAAACACACGAAGTATAGTTAGTACAGTTAGCTCACGTAGGTACATGTATAAATCATGAAGAGCTGGATTTATAGTTGTAGTACGCATATCCCTTAGTCTCTATGAGACTAGAAGTGTAGTTAGTGTATAGAGAGTCGGTGAAAAATAGACCATCACTGGCCCATGGAGCATTGATGATGCATAGAGAGTTAGTGGTACAAAGTGTGTTGGGGGTTCAGGGAGTGTTGATGTGTCATGAAGTCCCCCCAAGTCACATAGTCAAAGCGAGCCGCATGATTCTGCTTGTAGTGTTCTTGTTCATGGAGAACATAATATTCAATCCATTAGTCCTGTAAAAAATTCCCTAAAAAATCAATTAATGTATATAAAAATTATAACATCGTCTCCATGGTACCAATTCCACCAATGCCTTATCAAATAAACACATTGTTTGAATAATATGATCAATTTAGTAAAAAGGGTTCGGTCTAGTCCAGGTCCAACCTGAATCGATGGTTTGGTCCAGGCTGCCCTGATGGGCTGTTGGACCGGCCCTGTTTTCCCAGCCCGTCCTACCTCTTGTAGGATGTCTCATCCGCACACAACTCATCCATGTACTCCCGGTCAATTTGGCCACCGCATTCAATGTAGACAACACCGCATCCCACCCCCTTCCCTATAGTTTCCACCACTAAGTGTTCCAAGTGCACCATAGTCTTGTTCTGGTTCCCCTATAACCATATCTTGGTCACTTGCCGTGACCAAATCTCCATTGCATGTTGACACTGACGTGGCCTCCACGACACGTCCTACCACTACATGCTCCTGTTGCAGATCCTATACATCGCTCGTGTATTAGGCCTCTATGAGAGCCACCTTCCGGATTATCTTGATGGACCACATTTGTGCACCCCGTAGGAACCCATCCTCCAACAAGGCCGCACGATTCCCTTACCACCTCCCAACCTTCTAGATAACCACCATTCGTCGCACCCTCCTGCATAATCTACAACCTACGTTTTGCGCTCTCATCACACCTCTGCAATGCAGTCATGGATCAAGACCTTTGGTCTCGGATTATTGTGCCATTAATCAGGGGATCAATGATTGATTGCTCGCATATGGATTCAAATGGAAACGAACTCAGAAAGAATGCGAAATATTTAGGGGGACGATGTTAGGCTTATTGGCACCCAACCAATGGATCCTTGATTTTTTTATTCTTCCATTCTCCATTCATGTTAGAGTAATCTCAATGAAACCAATATTATAATAATAACCATGGTCGACTCCCTTTAAAACCACAATAAATATTCACCTTAGAAGTGCTATTGAACTACGAATTAACCTGTTCCGGGTTTGGTCTTCTTTTGTCGTTTGATTCTAGGAAGGGGAAAAATAAAAAAGTGATCGACACTTTAAATCAATGATTGGATCAGACATTGATGAATATCATATGTTAGTGTCGTCGTCCATCCTCGATCCATCAGGATTCGTTAGAGAGCCATCCATATCTTTGCTTCAGGGGAGTTCTTGGGTTATAGTGATAACCATCAATTCCACAAATATGTCATACTAAAAATGGAAACCACCAATACATCAACATATAATTCTCAATATATTATTTTTATTAGATATTTTATTGAAGACTATGTAAAAAATCTAAAATTCACCCTTGACCTATGCCGATCAAGGATATGCCCCATCCATGGAAAACACCCCATTATGAACTCAATGGTGGTATCAAATTTCCAGTATTAGGTATTACTTATATGTTACTAGGATTTCAAAATAATACAATTTTTATTTAATTATTTTATTTACAATTACTCCCCTGACAACATTATCTACAGATGACCTACGCAGGTCAGTGCCAGGTCGCACCTAGGGTAAAGCCACTACTCTGATCTCAATAGTTCCCTCATATTTCCAATATGGTAATTCATTTAAATGTTATTTTACTATTTTCAATATGTCGTGTGCATGTGATAATAAAAAATTTACATTTCTCAAACAATTGTTCAGGGTACCCAAGCCCTCAGAATCAGACGCCCTCTCAGTGAATGATATCATAATTTTCCCACATAATTTATAAAAATAAAATCACAAAAATCAGATTCATTACATTCTCCCAGCATTAGTGCTTTATATCCATGAAATCAAGAATAAAGAAAACTCCAAAAAAGGTGAGGGTACTGAGCACAAATATAACCCTCCCTTTCATATGATCACTCCTTGAGATTCACGTGCTTCTACCTAATGTTCCTTAGAGGAATTTACCAACTACAAAGGATCCTCTCCAGTTGATCCTTGATATCCATCATGTAAACTGAAATATAAATCCAATCAGCAATGTCCAGCTCAACCCAATTGATGATGTATGATCCATCATGTAGGTACTGCCTCAACTACAACATGTGGAAGAAATCTTGCACATGGTGCAACTGCTAGGATAGAGCTAGGTGGTAGTCCACCTAACCAAATCTACACATAATATGAAGGACCATAAGGTCTCCCTCCTCAAACTCAATGGGCCTCCTCTACCTATCTACATATAACTTTTGATGAATTTTTGATGTCTTCATGCACTCCTGGATAACCTGCACCTTCTCTATAGTTTCATGCACCAACTCTGGTACCATGAGTGATAACACTCCAGGGTCTATCAAACAATGTTGAAACCTATATGGTAACCCATACATGACCTTGAATGGAGAAATACTAATGGAGGAGTTGTAGCTTTAGGTGTTAGAGAACTCCACCAGCGGTAGGTGATCCTCCAAATGATGACCAATGTCTAGGATGCAAGAACATATCATATCCTCATAAAAAATTATGGACCTCTATGTATGGCCATCCGTCTCGGGAAAAATTGTTATTCCCAAGTGCAGATGAGTACCAAACGCCTCCTATAATCACATTCACAACATGGATGTAAAGAAAGAATCATGAACTAAGACTGTCATCGATGGAACATCATGGAGTCGAACTATCTATTACATGTAGAGGTTTCTAAATCTCTCTTCTTATCTCTGCTCATTGATTAGTATGAATTTGGTTGGAATGGTGAGTCTGTCAATGAACACCAAAATTTTATCATCTCCCCTATATGTACATGGTAAAACTGTCACATATTCAATTGTTTTTTCATACCACTTACACTCTGGAACCTCAATTGGTTGGGTGAAGGTATCTATAACCTGGTTCTAGAACTTCACTTGCTGACTAGTGACGTACCATGAAACAAACTCTCCCACTGGCCTTATCATCCTCATCAACCGGAACTACTATCATAGGTCATGATATATATTTTTCACTTCTGGATGTACCAACAAATTGGATGTTGAGAACTCCCTCAAGAACTCATCCCAAAATGTCATTGGTACTACTATGTTTTCATTAAAGAGGTTAATGTACTCACCACATTTTGAATATCTGTCAGGGTAATGACCTATGGACATCTGAACAAGTGTAGTCTCACAATATGTGTATTTGAGTTGTGCCTCCCTAACTCATTGTAAGAGTGGAGGGGTAACCACCATTGAATGGAGATAAGATACATTATCTCTTTCCATCAATGATATCTACAAAGAGGAAAACTACTCTGTTTCCTCATTTAGTAGCTGTGAACTCGAACTTCGGCTAAGAGAATCATTCACCACATTCCCCTTTCCAGGAGTCTAGAAAATCTCTAAGTCATAGTCCAGTAGGGACTCTAGCCAATGCCTCTCTCCCATGTGCTAATTCTTTTTGGGGGAAGATATACCAGATACTCTCGTGGTTATAGTAGATAGTAAATATCTCTCCCAACCGGTATTGTTTCCACAAATTCAATGTGAGGATTACTAATGCCAACTCTAAATCAAATGTTGAATGGTTCTTCTCTTGCTACCCCAACTGGAACGCTCCATAGGCAATCAACACTTTACCTTTCCTCAAGACAGAACCATGCCTGGTCCTTGATGCATCACAAAACACCATTACCTCTACACCCTACTTCAGTTAAAATAACATAGAATTACTCATCAACCAATACCTCACTCCAAAAATCACTGTAGGCACTTTCTTGACCACACAAAAGGAAACCCCCTCAATGTCAAGGACATCAAGGGTGACGCTTCCCTAGAAAAGTTTCTTACATACATCTAATTGTATCTAACCAAACCTATGAAACTCTGCACCTCAGTAAATCTATATGGTGGATCCAAATCAAGAACTGCTTCAATATTCTCCAGATATACTACAACCCCAACCTCTCAAATGACGTGTCATAGAATGTAGTCCTCTCATATATAGAACTGACACATTGAGAGCTTCCCATAAAGCAGGTTCTCTCAGAGTGTGTGCAATTCCACCCTCATCTGTATGATGTGATTCTATGCATATTCTGAGCACACCAAGATCTCATTAATGAAGACCATGAAGAATCGATCTATGTAAAGATAAAATATCGTGTTCATGAGTCCCATTAAAACTACTAGACTATTGTTCACACCAAAAGGAATCAATAAGTACTCATAGTGTCCATGATGATATTTGAAGGATATCTTTGGGATTCCCTCATCCTGTACTAAAAGCTGGTGATATCCAAAACAGAGGTCCATCTTTGAGAACCACCTTTCTCCACTCAGCTGATCGAAGATGTTATCAATCCTTTGTAGTGGATACATGTTTTTTACAATAACCTATTTCAGGAACATTATTTTCACACATAATTTCACGCTCACATATTCTTTATTGAAAAAAGGGGTCACCGAGGAGGAAACAATAGGTCTCACGAAGAACTTTCTATATAATCCCTTGAGCTACACCCTTAAATGACAAAGCATTGCAAGAGCCATCCAATATGCCAGTGTAGAAATCAGTGTCATCTAGGGGTATAGATAATTGCAGAATTAATCCATTATATGGGGAGGTAATCAATGTACATCCGTTGGAAATACTTCCTTATTCTCATCCACCACTGTAAGAAGCTGAGGAGTCGCCTCATCTTCTGTACTGAGGGTCATGCTAGATAAATGTTATGTGTTAGATTTCACCCTCCTTAATGTGATTCTATATTTCACTGTACAGTTTTCCTTTTTACGGAAAAAGGAAAAACCGGTCCCATCATCATGAAAACACCACACCATGCTCTTAAAATAGTCAATCTAGTCATGGAATGGGGAAAACCACTCCATACCAAGGATGACGTCATAAGGCCTTGACGCTGCCACTAAGAGATCCCAACCGAAGCTCTATCCCCCTAGAGAAAGGTCACACTATTGAAACCAATGTTTTATCATAAAATCATCCCCCATATGATTGTATAAACGTAGGGATCGAGTCAATGGTTCCACTAGAATATTAGTGTCTCGATCAATGGTCATGGTGAGAAAAGATTGACTAGATCTTATGTCTATAAAAACATTGTCTAGGTTAGAAAAGACACATATCATGCATCTAATCATATCTAGAGCACCATGTTCATATGACTCTATTTCATGAATCTTGCCTTGTCCATATCCACCAGCTCCCTTAGCCCGTGGTGGATTACCAGGGGGTGGTGGTGGTAGTACCTTGAACCCAAAACCGTCTCTTGTTGCCTATCCAACTCCTCTGTCACATTGGCCACCTGGAAGACCCCCTTGTTCCCACCTTCACCTCTACCTCGGTGATCCCTTAACCATCTACTGATCTTATGTTCGACGAGTACAGAAATCTCAATCCATGTGTCCCAGACCACTTCACGAGTAGAAAAACCTATCCTTCAGTAGAATCTCATCCCCTGAGAGCCTTTCACCTCTAACCCCATGTCATGGGGTTATCCTATAATCTTTTCGATATTCTTGGATCCCTATATCATCTATCGACTACCCGAAGTTAATTTCTAAGCTAAATGACTCCCCAAAGAAGCTCCCACTACCACTGTTTTCTCCACCATTAATCTATCAGCTAGAGGAGTTCACTTGAGTACCCCATTATATATAATAATGCTAAGGGATGTCATGGATGCCCTTATCTCCTGACATAGCCCATGCTCAAAGGTCTGGGCCCTGAGCAATGGGTCAAAAACCATATTTATTGAGTAATGTGAAATACTCGTAAATCTCATCGACTACTCAGATACTATCTAACTGCCCTACTTCCAATGTAGTATATTCGGTATATGCACATATCGTATTGTATTTGGGAATAACTCATGCCTGAAGAGACCCTCAATGTCTATCCAAGTGTGGGTAATATCCTCATACATATTGATCACAAAGCTCCACCATATCCCTGTTAAGCTCCGTAGAAGACTCGCAGAGAGCACTACCATTTGGTCGAGAGGCTTCTTCACTAGGTGGATGACACATATTAACAGCCTCCAACCAATCCTTAGCTGCCGGGGGGTCTGGCTCCCCCGTAAACATGAGAATTCACTTCTTCTAGAACTCATGCAACACACTCAACCAACGTGAATCCTCAACCCGTAACGCTGATAGTAAATGTTACTCTCTGGGTGGTGATATTATTGGTACCCCAATCAAAGGTTCTATATATGCTATTAGACCCTCTACTGAGGAATCATCACCAGGAGGATCATTCTTGTGATCACACATTGTAATTAAGGATGGATTTTTATATGGAGGCATCATGAAATCGATCAAGATTTACCACATTCAATAGAGTATACCATGTGATCTAACACTAACTCAAGAAGGAGATTATATCACACTCAATCCAATATGATGTACGTACCATTTATTTCTACAACCAATGTTATCATGTATTGAGTCAAAAAAAAAGAATTCAGAGCATCATTGTGTGGATTAGTCAGTTGTCACACCAACACTGGAGTCCTTGGTTTGAATTCTAATCTCAAAACACTTAAAAATATTTCCCAAAACCAATTTCATAGACTCATGGATATTTAGGTAGAACTGACCTAGAATTAATTCCACAATGTCACGACACTTCCCCTAGGTCCCAAGATGTGACTACCCCAATCCCTCCTCCAATTGGTCTGGGTATAGTGACTAGCATCGAATAGGTATATCCAACAAATGGGAGGAATTTTACTAAGTACCTATACACACAAACCCATCTCCAAGACCAAAAGTGATGAACTGAAAACACTATGTAAACAACTTTGCATACCTGTATGATACAAAAACTATAATGTAAATTTGTCCAGAATGCATGTTCAACTAAAAGTGAATGTTCAAGATTTTAATATCATCTGCAGAAAACCCTACCTGAATTGTAGGTATAAAAAAATTTACATGAAGTCACTATAGGATACCTAATACACAGGGACTCTTTATAAGCTCCACCTGGCCCTAGTCCATTAAGGAATCTATCAAATCATCGGTAGTCTGAACGAGACCTGAAACGCATGGGCATATCCCATGTAGTAGTGAGTAAACCAATACTCAATATGGACCTAGAAACCAAAAAGTTACATCACTAATAAGTAAATGAAGTACACCACAAAGGAAACACACAAATTTCACAAAAATGGGAACACAATAAGTACACCACAATGAAAAAAAGTATGTAAAACCAATATAGTCATGTCGCAATGGTACAAGTGTAAAGAAAGAAGAGACAGATTTCTAGTCGTAGTCCATAGATCCCTCATTCTCTATGACATTAGATGTCTCAACTATACATACATCATAAATGGATCCTAGAGAATCGATGGAACACATAGCATCGATGGTGAATATTTAATCGAGGGTGAACTGAGAAATTGTGGAACCAAGAGCGTTGATGGTCCATGGAGTGTTAATGGGTCAAGAAGGTCCCCAAGTCACATAGCCACAACTAGCTGAAGGATTATGTTCGTAGCTCACTTGTTTTTGGAGAACCTACTCCTCAAGACGTTAAGTCATAAAAAATTCTACAAAAACTAACCTGGATTGTCAAAATTCTACCACCCCATCATAAGGGTTCTGACTCTGCAAATGTCTCATCAAATAGAGACACAATTTGAATGATATGAACAATTTTTCAAAACATGTCTAGTCTAGTCTAGGTCTGACATGACCTGCTCTAGCCAACCTGACCTGACCTGGTTCCCCCAACTGGACCTGACCAAGTATGTCTGGCCCTATAAAAACTTTCCCGGTCCACCACATGTGGGCCGGAACCTTTATCACACGGCTCAGTTGGGTGCTCCTGTTCAACATGGCTGCTACATTAAATTCCAAGAACACCAAATCCCAACCCCTTCCCCATGGAATCTACCACCGCGGGTTCCACACAAACCCCAACCACATTTCAGCCCCCCTGTCACCACATCCCAGTCACCACCTGCAACCTCGCTTCCACCACAGGATCCTTTCGCTACGTCCAGCAAGTTGAGTCCTGACACAAACCCCATCCACAGATACTATCCACTACAAATGACATGTGTCTCTATGGGTTCCAACTCCGACATGGTCTCACTAGACAATGGTTGTGCACCCCAGCGGAACCCAGAATTCTGTTGTGCTACATGCTTCCCTCTTTACAGGCTACCCTGGCTTTGGCCTGCCGTTTATAGGACCTCTTTTATAAGACACTTCATGCCTTATCTGCTCTTTTCACACCTCCACATTTCCATTTTCGGTCATGACCTTTAGCCTTGGATCGTTGTACGATAGATCTTGGGTGCAACGATCTATCACCCACGTACGGTTTTAAATAGTAAAAAACACATGAAAATGCATTAGATTTAGGGGGGGATATTGAAAACATAGACACCCAAATAATGGATCCTGGTCTTGTTCGTTCGGCCTTAATATATTTATATTATTGTGATAATTAAGAAACCGAAAAAAGAATAATAACCAAGATCTACTCTCTTTAATCCCACAAAAATTATCAACTCAATAAGAATGAATGAACAATGGATTAAATTTTTCTGGGGTTGGTTAGCTTTGGTTGTTTGATTTTAATAGGGGGAAATGAAATATAAAAGTTATCGACACCCTACCTAGATGATTGGATTGGTTATTGAAGAACAATGGGGGTTCGTGGCATTGTCAATCCTCAATCCACCGATGTTTATTGTCATTCATCAGAGGGGATTCCATCTCCTTGCCTTAGGGGAATTATAGGGTTATGGGGATAACATTGAATTCCTATGACATGGGTTATTAAAAATGGAATCCAGCACTCCATCAATATGTATCATTCAATAAAGTTATTTTATTAGATAATTTAATGACATCTATATCCAAAATATAACTTTCACACTCGATCCACGGGGGTCGAGGTTAGGCCCTTCCTATAGAAAACAAACCCATATGAAATCCACATCGGTCTTCGTTTTCAAATCCATGTTACCGTTTATGAGTTATTTTGATTTCAAAGTAAAATATTTTTTGTTTAATAATTTTATTTACGGTTATCCCCTTGGAGAATTTTTCTACAGATGACCAGCGTCGACCAATCATAGGTCTTTCCTAGTTTAAATAAACTTCTTTGATCTCAATGGTTCCCTCGTATTTCTTTTCTAGGCACTCTATTAATTATTATTTCACCTTTTTGAAAATTTTCCTGGCTGTGGTATTAAAAAAATATAATTTTTCAAACAATCATTTTGGGAACCCTAGGCCTCGCAATCGCATACCGTCTCTACACCTGGTCTTTTAATTTTTCCAATTAATTTATAAAAATAAATTTGCGAAAGTCCATGTTATTACATAGTCTGATTTAAAAAAGGGATCGAAACACAAATCCCATACCAAAAGTCTCATCTCTCCTCATACAAATTTTAACATCCTTGATCATAAATATATATTTATTATAAATGTATTCATGAACAATAATTATATAAATCATTAATTATATGTTGTTTTAATAACATTTTATCAACCATTTATTAATAATTTTTTCGTTAAAATCATTTTTCTAGAAGACAAACTATTCATTTTTCATACATGTTTTTGTTTGGAACCCTCAGTCCATGTGAATTGATTATCATTCTATATTATCCAAATTTATAATCATTTCATGATGGTTATATGTAATCGTTATATAAAATTTATAACAACTCATATAATGTGGATATGAAAAAATAAATACATTACATTGTGAAGATGGTTGTTTGTACATACACACAGGTGATGTTTTCAATTTTTGATCAATGGAATGAAATATAGGTAAACTATAAATAAAAATTATTTAACTATAATAATATTATAAATATCATATAAATTTTTTATATCTATCATTATAACCATAAATGGGATGGAATTATGTGAAATGAAATGTGTCTCTTCCGAGAGGTTGTTATATATAAATAATAAAAATGGGATGTATTATCTTATCTTATAATGAAATTTAATTAAATAATAGTTTTTAGATCATTTTAAAAAGGTTTAAATATATTGAATATATAGAAGTCATAAATTTAGAATGGATAAAATTAATTTAGAAGTGGTATTAGAAGAAATAAATTTTAAAGTAATAGGTTAAACCCTATACGACTTCATTGAGAAACCTCCTTTGGCGAACAACATAATACTGTAAAGGATATAAATTTAGAAATATGTATGGTTGTAAGATGTGGGGAACAAATCTAGGTTGATATTAGGTGATATATTTTCCATGATATATTTCTCAAACAATGTGAATAAAAAATGATAGTAATATCCATTTTTTATGATTAGGGAGGGGAGCCCATGGAATTACTTAGAGTCTTATGTTAGAAAAAATTAATTTTCATGTTATGTTTCTCCAAATTGATATATTTATAATAAAAAACATTGTTATTTTTTAAATCACTAATCAAATAATATTTATACATGTTTATGTTATGTTTTATTACTTGTATTTGTTTTGACCCTCGTTAACAATGTAGATAATTACATTGATATAATTATTTTACACTTTTAGATTCATAAATTTTATTATAAAAGGATAAGAGACACATAAGTGGAAAATGGATGATATGATAGACCATATCGCATTAAAATTGACCATGTTATTATTTTTATGAATTTTTTTTAATTCAATAAAATATTATTTAAATTAAGATACCGTAAAATTTATTTTTGGGATTACTCATAAGGTCTCACTTTAAAGATAACATGATTGAAAAATACTATTATCGAAAAATATTAAAAAATAACAATTATATTATATAAAACAAAAAAATGTAATATAATAATTCATCCGAATTGAATTACTTAAAATATTTTTAAAGACATATAAATTATTTTTCTATTACATAATTAAATATCCTTTCAATGATTCCTAATAATTTAACATATTATTTCACCATAGAAAATAAAAAATAAACTAACACCATGTAAAATAATTTTTTTCTTTAAAATTAAAATTAATAACTAAAAATCTCTTTTTTATCGTTGTAAATAATATAACAGATATTAATGTCAGGTCTGTGAAATTTCTTATTTTTGCAATTTATCAAATAATATAAATATCTTAATATAGCGACCCAACATTTTATTACATTTATATTACATCATTTCAAAGATAAAAAAAATAATATTATTACACATAGAGGATCCAAAGGTTTAATGACTTGGGAAAACTAGGAGAACACATAAAAAATACAACATCAAGCATAAACATTTATTTAATTTCATCTTCTCTAGATTCTAATTGTCACTTGTCCTCTCCATAGTACATGTAGATGCATGAAGATATACATCAAAAGGGTTGAGCTAGAAGCCTAATAAGAGGATATGTAAGAACAATATATCTTGGGGTGAGCATAATCATAACATAGGCAAATATCATGAACATTAGAGGAGCATAAATAAAAGACTTGAAATGTGGAAATGCATAAAAATGAAACATCATGTCTTAGTGGATAACTACCATACATACTTGTGAACCAAGCTAGCATCTTGTTAACACATCATTTGACATTTAGTCATTGGATTCATCAGTTTACCCAATGCATTGGAGCGCTATATAATTCCGCGCACACCCGTCACATTATAACATTATCATTTATGATGCATGCCACAATGAACATATAACATAAATAAACATAACTAACCCATGAAAAGGAATGGTTTTCATATCATAAGAACACATTCATAAAATTTGGGTTCCCAAAATAAATAGGGGACAACATACTTGATATAAGAACCATCAACCTTGAATGAGAGGTAAAAGGTGAGTTATTAAAAGAAGAGTTCTTTTGTAAAAACATTGATTGACATAAACATTAGTAGAAAACATGTATATCCCAAAAAAGTTATGATAATTATGAAAAAATGATCTTTAAGGAGTAACCATATCAAAATTGTAGTTAAAGAGGTAGAACCTGAAGGTTGAACGTTGGGTTCAACAATTTCCCGTTACCTTGTATCCGAATGCTTCCTTCTCTATAATGTCCTCTTGAATCCTTCTCTTGAGAACCTCCGTAAGGGAATAAGATTGGTCTTTTGATGAGGAAATGAGATCTTGGAAGTGGGGGAGGGGATAGGGAAGGTGTTTGGGCAGAGTTTAGAGAAGGCTTCGAGCTTGAGAGGTTTGAGGAAATGAGGTTGTGAAGGGTGGCTTTTATAGTGGAGGGGATATGGGTTTCTTTAATATAAAATTCATTAGTTTATTAATTTCCCCTAAGACAAGTAATAATGAGTCTTGAAAGACCAATAATATTAATTTTATCATGTGATCCTGAGAAAAGTTGGCTTACATCAGCACATCATCATCGATGACTCAATGAATCCATTATGTAGCATTTATTGTAAATTATCGGATTCTACTATCCATAAAAAATTCATGTATCTCAGAAAAATCCCAAAAATATACCCCAACCATTTATAGACATGTAGAAAAAAAAATGAAGTCTATTTTTTAAAATAATTTTCTAAATATTATTAATTTAATATTTAATTAATATCATAATTTATTTAAAAAATAGTTTTTAAGATTAATACTGATTTTATAATGCTTTCAAAAATTACGCAGGGTCTTATAAAATTATCTAAAAACTAGAAGACATTACTTCAATAATTTATGAGTACAATTTAGTGAAATAAATGTTATTTTAAATTAACTAACTAATTATAATTAATTATTTATGACTTATAAAATACAAAAACATTTACTAAGGTCAAATTGTCACCTTCTAAGATGTCAAAATTTTATTTAATTATTCCTAGGTAATGTTACACTTATGTTGGATTATTTTCTATTCAAAAGGGTCAGATTACAATTCATAAGGGTTTGTTACTATTCATAAGGCTATGTCACTATTCAGAAAAAAATTATTTCTGTTTCATTAGACTCCAAAAATCATCTTGAAGAAAACCGTGTATGTCAGATTTTCAAAATTCCAAACACAGAAGTGACAAAATTATGTATAAAGGTCACTTATCACTTAGTAGTTCATTATGTTTTGATTTCATGTTATTTTATAACATAAATATAAGAAGGGAATTTCAGTTAAAAAACTTTTGGTCATTACATTCTTCCCCCCTTATGAAATTTTGCCACTGAAATTTCACTTTACACAAACAGGTGAGGGTGTTTCTCCTTAATTTCCTCTTCTGGTTCCCAAGTTACTTTCTCAAACTTATGGTTCATCCAAAACACTTTGAAAAGATGAGTTTTCATGTTACATAGAACCTTATCTCTCCAATCTAGATTCATTACTGGTTTCTCTCATAGGAGAGATCATCTTCAGCTGCACCACCTCTATGTTTTGTACATGTGAGGGGTTTGGTATGTACTTCCTCAGTAGTGATGCATGAAACACATCATGAACTTGAGCCATATTTGGTTGAAGTTCAAGACAATATTCCATGGATCCTATATGGTCAATGATCTCAAAGGGGACAATATACCTTGGAATTAGCTTCCCTTTCTTCTCAAATCGCATGACTCTCTCCCATGGAGACATTCGCAGGAAGACTTTATCTCCAACGTCAAACTCCAAGTCCCTTAGACGGTTGTCAACATAGCTCCTTTTCCGACCATGACTAGCCTTGATGTGTTTCTGGATGACTTTATCCCTATCTGTCATCTCTTGAACAAGATTGGGCCCAAGTATCTTTCTTTATCCAACTTCATCCCAACAGGTTGGAGTTCTACGTCGCTTCCCATAAAGATCTTCATATGGAGCCATCTGGATACTCAATTGGAAGCTATTGTTGTATGGGAACTCAACCAATGGGATATTCTAATCCCAACCACATTTTAATCCAAGAGAGCATGCTCTTAGCATATCATCAAGCATTTGAATAGTCCTTCCAGATTGGACATCATTTTGGGGGTGATAGGCCATGCAAAAATATAATTCAGTACTCAAAGCATTTAGAGGCTCCTCCAGAACATAGAGGTGAACCATGGATCATGGTCAGATACAATTGAGAGTGTAACACCATGTAGTCTCACCACTTCCTTCACATATATCATTTCATGTTGTTCAAGCGAGATATCTCCTGGAAAAGAAATAAAATGGGCAGTCATGGTGAGTCGATCAACCATAACCCATATCACATTATTTCCCTTTGACGTCTTCGGGAGACTCGTGACAAAGTCCACAATACCATTATCCAATTTCCACATGGGTATAGGCAATGGCTGAATCATAAATTTGGACTTTTGTGACTTATCTTTATCTTGCTGACATACCAAGCACCTTGATATGTATTCCACAATCTCCATATTCATGTTATCCCACCAGAAGTGTTCTCGGAGATCACGGTACATCTTGGTACTCCCAGGATGGATAGAGAAATTTGCGCTATGTGCATTATCCAATAGCTCCTTCTTTATCCTGGGTGATGAAGGCACACAAAGCCATTTTCCAAACCAAATCACACCATCATCGTCGATATGGAACTCTTGCAGCTTCCCTTCTATTACTACATTCACCCTATTTTGTATCTCTCTATCATACCTTTGTGTTTCCTTAATCTTCTCTTGGATGGATGGTTGCTCAATAATTTGGGAAAGGTAGGATGTATCCCCTACCATTATTATTTCCAAATCCATTCTTTTCATATCTAAGAAGATATGGTCTTTCTCAATCCATATCATGGATAGAGTAGCAGGTTATTTTCTTCTTAGAGCATCAGCCACCTTGTTCACCATTCTAGGATGATAGTGAATAGAGCAATCATAATCCTTTATTTTCTCTAACCATCTCCTTTGATTCATGTTGAGTACCTTTTGTGTGAATATATACTTTAGGCTCTTGTGGTCGGTGTATATGCCACACTTCTCGCCATAACGGTAGTACTGCCCGATTTTCATGGCAAAAATCATGACTGCTAGCTCTGGATAATGTTTCGGGTAGTTCTTCTCATGGATCATCAACATTAGTGAGGTGTAGGATATCACATTATCATTTTACATGAGTACACAACCCTATACCTTCTTTGAAGCATCACTGTATATAACAAAACATTCTCCACTTTTCGGTAGTGTTAGTTTAGGTGCCGTGATCAGCCTCCTCTTTATCTTCTTGAAGTTTCCCCAACATTGTTCTGTCCAGACATACTTTACCCCTTTCCATTTTAACATAGTTATCGAGCTTGACAATCGTGAGAATTTTCTCATAAAACTTCGGTAGTACAAAACTAATCCAAGAAAACTACGTATTTTCATGACACTATAGGGCCTAGGACATTCCTCAATCACCTTTTCCTTTGAAGGAACCATAGAAATTACCTCAGTTTAGATCACATGTCCCAAGAAAATGTCTTGATTCATCCAAAAGTCACACTTGCTGAACATGGTGTACAAATTTTGCTTTCTCAATGTCTCCAAAAAAAGTAATAGATATTCTTCATGTTCCTCCTTTCCCTTGGAGTAGATTAGAATATCATCGATAAACACTACCACAAATTTGTCGAGGTAATGTCTAAAGAATCTATTCATCAAATCCTTGAAGATTGCAGGGGCATTATTAAGTCCAAAGTGCATAAAAAACTCATAGTGCCCATATCATGTACAGAAGGAAGTCTTCTGAATTTCTTCCTTCTTCACCATTACCTGATGATATCCAGAACAATGATCCACCATTGAGAAGTATTGAGAACCTCTTAACAGATGAAACAGGTCATCAATCCTTTGAGGATGATACTTTTTCATTATGATGATCTTGTTGAGTTCCTGATAATCGATACATAGCCAGATTGTTCCATCCTTCTTCTTCACAAAGAGCACTTGTGCACCCCAAGGCGATGCAGTAGGGCGTATGAACCCTTTGTCCAGATGCTCTTCCAGTTGCTTCTTTAACTACTCTAGTTCTTTAGGATCCATCCTATAGGGACACTTCGATATAGGAGAAGCTCAGGTAAGAGTTCAATTGGGAACTCTACCTCATGATCCGGGGGAATTCCGGGTAACTCTTTGGTAAATACATCGTCGTATTCCCTCACGATGGGCATTTCCTCAAGGTTGGAACTTTCCTTCGAATCAACCATTTGGGCGAGGTATGTTTCTTCATATGGAATCAACACCCACACCATTGAAGGATTTTTAAAAGGAGATTACTGATCATCCATTCATTTTAAGATGAGCATGAGATGGTTCAGAATATGAAAAGTTATTTTCTTTTCCCGATAGTTGATATGTTCTCTATATAACGAGAGCCAATCCATTCCCATTATAGCATTGAATTACACTGAGGGAAGTATTAAGAGATTTTCCTAAATAATATTCCCACATACGCCAATAAGAGAAGGGTCAAACACATGGGTTTCAATGATTTCACCACTTGGTGTTTTTATAGATATCTCTACTTCATGGTTTCGGGGATTCAATTCTATAGTTCTTTTAAACTTTCATGATATAAGGGAATGTGTAGAACCATAATGAAATAAAAAAATTTCCATTCTTGAGTGAATATGAAGTGTACATTGTTCAACTTATTTATCATGATCCACCTCCACAGTAGTGATGGAATAAGCCTTCCCTTGTTCCTTTGTCTTTGGTGGTTGCTGACGTTGATTACCCTCGAGAACTCGAGGTTTAGTGCACTGGTTTGCATAGTGCCCTAGCTCATTACAGTTGTAGCATTGAACCATGAGTGGTTCTATCCATTCATTGGCTACATTCTCCTCCCTTTTCATGTCTTTTCAACACTCTTGAGCATGGTGTCTTTCTTTCCCACACATGAAGCATTTCCACGTCCCATTGAGGTAGTTCCCATGGTGAAACATTCCACATTCCGGGCATGTGGGTCATTGAGTTTTCTTCCCACCTTTATCATTAGATCCACCATCTTGAAACTCCTTCATTCATTTATTATCCCCATATCCATGGGACCATTCTACAAACTCCATCTTCACTTTGAGGGCACACCGAACAACTTCTTCCTAACTCGCAATGTCTCGAATTTCAAGATCCTTTCGAAGGTGTGGTTTTAATCCACTAAATAATCTATCATTTTTGCTATCATTATTGATAAAAAACCCGAATAAAACCTTGCGAGCCTTGTGAAATTTGCTTCATAGGTTGTGACATATTCTCCTTGTTTTTTCTTAATCTCTATGAATTCTCTCTCCATCTTCATTCAATGATTTATTGGGAAATACTTGTTAAAAACATTATCTTAAAGTCTTCTCATTCCATATCTTCAATTTCCTCCCTTGGCTTGGTTTTATTTATCAAATCCCACCATTTATCAGCTTCTCCATCTAGAAGATAAACGGCTAGAGTCACCTTCTCCGTCATAGAAAAGTGAAGCACATAAAATATCTTCTCTATGGATTTGACCCACTATTACGCAACTAGTGGATCAGAAGATCTAGAAAACGTCAGTGGTCGTTGCCGCATAAAACATTCGACAACCAGTTGCTCCCTCTTTGGTTAAGGCGGACGTTCCCAATTATTATGGTTATTATTCATAACCTAAGATAATTGGGTAAGCATCACCATGACTTTTTGAACTCCACCTCCCATATCATTCGGGATGTCGTTCGGGAAATCGTTGCATTGGCCCTCACATGAGTTGTTGGCCTGATTTCTCCTGGTGCCCACCATTTTCTAAAATAGAAAATGTTAGAAAAAAACATAAGTAAACAAGTCAAAAATACATAACTTATTCATTTAAATAATTTATACCAAAATCATAACATATGGGATCCCTAGGTAAATATTCTTGTGTGCATATTTGTACTTAGTCTCATGCTAAAATATTTCTCTAGGGTTCACTAATCCTAATTCCCAAATTAACTAAACCATTCTTCTAATACCAACTACAGAAACCCCGCCTTTTCTTACATTACTATTAATTCATTTCAATGATAAACAACATAATAGTATTACACATAGAGGATCCAATTGTTAGTGACATGGGAAAACTAGGACCACCCATAACAAATACAACATCAATCATAAACATTAATTTAATTTCTTCTTCTCTAGCTTCTTATTGGAACTTTTCCTCTCCTTAGTACATATAGCCACCTGTGGATATACATCAAAAGGGGGGAGGTAGAAGCCCAATAATAGGATATATAATAACTACATATCATGGGGTGATCATAATCATAATATAGTAAAAAGATCATAAACATGAGAGGAGCATAAATAAAATACATGAAATGTGGCAATGCATAAAGATGAAACATCATTTCTTAGTGGTTAACTACCACACATACATGTGAAACAAGCTAGAATATTGTTCACACTTAATTTTACATATATTAATGAGATTCATCACTTTACCCAATGCATTGGAGTGCTATATAATTCAGGGAGAACCCATCACATTTAAACATTAATATTGCGGTATATAATTCGAGGTGCACCCGTCAGATCATAACATTATCATTTCTCATGCATGACATAATGAAAATATTACATAAATTAACATAACTAACCCTTGAAAAGGAATGGTTTTCGTCTCATAAGAACACATTAATAATCATTGGGTTACAGAAAGAAAGAGGGAACAAGATACATGATACAAGAACCATCAACCTAGAATGAGAGGTAAAAGGTGAGTTCGTAAAACAATAGTTCGTTTGGAAAAGATATTGAATGACATTAATTTTAGTAGAAAACATGTATATCCAATAAAAGGTAAGATAATTATGAACAAATTATCATTAAGGAGTAAGAATATCAAATATTTAGTGAAAGAGGGATAACCCTAAGGATGAAAGTTCGGTTCGAGAATTTCCCCTTACCTTGTATCCTAATGCTTCATTCTCTTTACTGTCCTCTTGAATCCTTCTCTTGAGATCCTCCTTAAGGGCTTAAACATGGTATTTTGATGATACCAGAATCTCTTGGAAGTGGGGGAGGGTATAGATAAGGTGTTCAGGCAGAGTATAGAGAAGACTTGGAGCTTGAGAGGTGTGAGGAAATGAGGGTGTCAAGGGTGGCTTTTATAGTGGATGGGAGAGGGGTTTCTTTAATATAAAATTCATTAGTTTATTAATTTCCCCAAAGACATGAAATAATGAGTATTTAATGACCAATAATAGTAATTTTATCATGTGATCCCGAAACAAGTGGGCTTACATCAGCAGAGCATCATCGATGACTCAATAAATCAATTATTTTTCATTAATTGTAAATTATCGGATTCTACTATTCATAAAATATTCAAGTATCTCAAAAAAATCCCACAAATTTACCACAACCATTTATCGACGTGTAGAATCCAAAAATGAAGTCCATTTTTCAAACAATATTTTTTTAAATATTAATAATTTAATATTTAATTAAAATCATAATTTACTTAAAAAACATTTTTTAAGATTAAAACCCATATTATAGTGCTTTCAAAAATTACGTGGTGTCTTATAAAATTATCTAAAAACAATAATACATTGATTAAATAATTTATGAATACATTTTATTGAATTAAATTTTATTTTAAATTAACTTATAAATTTTTATTAATTATTTATGACTTATAAAATATCAAAATGTTTACTAAAGACAAATTGTCACTTTCTAAGATGTCTAAATTTTATTTAATTATTCATAGGTAATGTTACTCTTATGTTCGATGATTTACTATTCAAAAGTGTCATATTATTATTCATAAGGTTATGTTACTATTAATAAGGGTAGGTCACTATTCAGAAAAAAATATATTTTTGTTCATTAGACTAAAAAAATCAACTTGAACAAAACCGTGTATGTCAGATTTTAAAAATTCCAAACACATAAGTGACAAACTTATGTTTAAAGGTCACTAATCACTTAGTTGTTCATTACATAGTGATTTCATGTTATTTTATGACAAAAATATAAGAAAGGAATTTAAATTATGAAACATTGGGTCGTTACACTTATTCAAAGAATAATCATAAAAATATTCCATTATTCTAATATTTTGATCATCATGGTCGAAATAAACTAATAAAATAGGATAAATGAAATTATTTAAGAAATTTTAAGTACTTAAACCAATTTTTTACACATGTTTTACCCATTTTCCACTATTGAGGTGACATTTGTTTACCAAGGTTACAATTCATAATGAACGAAACTAAAAAGTAAATATTCAACAAATTTGATTATATAAATTCTATATATGGAATAAATTTTTCAGGATTCATTTTCAAATAGTGATAGAAATCCATTAAAATAAATTATTGAAAAATTAAATGGAGAAAAATTTTAAAAAAACAATTTCTGCATAAACTCTATTTAACAGTATCACATTGATAGAAATAAAATTTAGATGAAACATTAAACATTTAATTGAATATAAAATATTGATATTTAATTAATATCATTCTTCATAAGTGATTAATTAAATTTATTATTATAATGAAACATTGGGAACATAATTTTTTGTCCATAATAACACATATTTTACATTAATATGATTTTATTTTCATTCCACATAAATTAATAAATAATGAAATTATTTTATTCATGTATGAATAATATATTTAATAATTTAGCTATTCATATTCAAACCGTCCTATATTTTTTATATGTAATAATAATATTTCAAAATAATATCAAGGATTATTTAATCAAATTATTGGCGTAAAGAATGTTATTAGAGAATTTTTTTTGAATATAAGTATACAATAAAATAACATAGTGTTAAATTGTATGTCCACTTTAAGAATTTATCATAAAATATATGTCACATTGATACAGGAAACATAAGATTATTTTCCCTCATTTAATCCTTAGGATCACATGCACCAACCTCATATTTATGGTTTCAACCCCAAAAAATTTTCATGTCAATGGTCTTCATATATATAATGTTTCGTTTTTGATCTAGGATATCCACTACTTAGACCTCAATGTAGGGATCTGAATAAAATGCTATGAAATATGAGATCAATAGATGTGAAGGATTATGTATGTATTTCATCTAGAGAGATACATGGATGTCATGTTGAACTTGAGAGATATTTAGGGGATGAAACAAGCAATACAATCCCATCCCGATAAAATCCATAATTTCAAATGGGAAAATATACCTAAGTATTGGATTTCCCAAAAATATAAATATCATAAATTTAATCTAGGGAAATAGTCATATGTTTACATTATATCCAAGTCTGTATTCTAGATCTCACCAATGTTTGTTAGCATACATTTTCTTGACTATATGATAAAGTTATATGTTGATGAATAATGTTAACCTTATATTTCATCTCCTAATAATGCTTAGGTCATATTTTCTTACATTAAATAACTTCATTCTAACACATTGTTGTTATAGACTTCTTAGATAGGGAGCTTCTAAGGATATATCTATTTTCCACAGGGACAATATTTTTATATGAAAATTTTAATATAGGATTGTGGTCATCCCAAACACTATTAAAATCCATCTAATATACTTTCAAAAAATATTGTATAGTTTTAAGGGTTCTATAAAACTATCCATCTATCATAGGATTATAAATAGTACTGAAACTCATCAATGTATCACGGGCCTACTAAAGACATCTACAAAATTTAAGGGTAATGTACACATCCCGATATGATTCAATTTAGAGTGGTCCTATATGAAATAAAACCACTTAATTAATTTATATCATTAAATTTTGAACATTACAAAATCAACTCTGGCCACATTGATTTGTGTTGTCTTCTTATAGTGACAAACTATAACCAAAATACTATTGTTCTAGTTCGACATTTTAGGGAGTTTGTTGACGAAATATGTTGATATTTTCCCTCATTCCAATTTTTGAATGGGTAATGGTTATATCATTCTCATAGAAATATTTCACCCAGAATTAAATTCTTTGACATTCTAATAATTGATATAAAAATTCTACAATACCCATTTTTTTCATCCAACATAAAATATTCATTCCAATATCTGTAGACATTTTATACATTTTATAAAAATATGAAATGACAAATTATGAACTTCATACAATATATCATTATGTAGGTCATCTACTGAGGAGATATTTATGTTGTTACTAAGATATATCATTCTATCAAATTATCATTGATTTCGAAAAAAATTCACCATTATTTAAATTTCAAAATCCCCCAACTACACCTTACTAATCTTCAGATGTATATATGGATAATGATTTATATGAGAGAGGTAAAAACTAAATTATTTTATCATGACTTAAAATTACATCTATTTAAAATTAAAAGGAATAATTTATCTTTCAATAATCATTATAGAAAAAACTATCATGGTCCTTATAGCTTATAGAAGTAGCCAAATTGTTCATATTCGGTGGTGTTAATATATTTATCAGTAATAATATTCAATAAATTCTATGTATTTTTTCAAGTGAATATTCAACTCTCTCTGGGTGAAAATATTTTTAAATATTTTATAATTCATATATATGTAAAACAACTAGTCATAATAATAATTCCATTGTATCCTGAAGTAAAATATTTACTTCCCCCAACTGAAAATCTCGAGTTTAGTTTTTTTATCATGTAATATTCATTGTTATGAGGAATATTTTATCACTATATCATTTTTCATGAGAAACCACCAAATCAATATTTTGATAAATCACAAAAAATCAAAAAAAAATCTCTCCACTATAGTGTCGAATGAGAAGAAGTACATTGTCTAACCATCTCATCATGTCCATGGAAATCATGTCACATTAATATATCCACATGAACATTAACACTATTATAGTAATATTAGTTAGGTGATTATATATTCCTATGAAATATGTAACAAAGAAAATGTAGTATCCCTATAATATAAGAAAATAATTTATTTCAATTACCATGGTTAGTCTAGTTAGTTGTTCAATAATGTCCATATTTGAAGGAACCACTAATATACACTATAATGCTTTTATATCACCATGTATGTCACATTAGGTAACCAAATTAGCAAATGTTAAATTTTTCTTAAAGCCTATCCATCCTTAGGGTAGTTAGAAAATTATCAAATGAAAATCATTCCCTAATATACTATTGACATCCTTGATGTTTATCAGAAATATCAATGTTATTGGCCATATGAAACTTACTATTGACTGATATATTTTAATGTTCCCAATAAAAAATGAAAATACACAATGACCCAAAATTATTTTTTAAAATAAGAATAGGTTAACCCCAATGTGATGCAATAGGATGTATGAAACTCCTATCAAGATTCTCATAGATTTTCTTCTATAGTTACTTCAAAAGAATAAGGAAAATTCAATATAGATTATTTTAAATTTTTATAACAATATATATGTGTAAAATTAGAAACTCAACATCATGATTTAAGGGATGAATATAAAAATAATAAGAAAATACAAAAAAAAAACATCCACATAATATGAATATAATAAATTTTTATATTTCCCAAACTATATGAGATTAATACATTTCATGTATGACATATAAGACCCATAATAAATATTTAGTTTCCCTTAGATGTTAAAATTCAACATCACACATATAAATGATCATAAATTCAGTCCGAATATGATATGTACCTTCCCTTCCTCATTTAGTTTTATGGGACATGTATAAATAAATATTATTAATTCATTGAGTCATGAAATATTCAAAAATATGGATAATTATGTGATTTTTTGGAATCACATTCCCAAAAACATAAATCGTAGAAAAAAATTAAATATGATATTTCAACATTATACCATTAGGAATCATAACTAATAACTCAACATCTAATAATTTTGTTAGGAATGTGATGCACAAAGAGAATTATATATATATAAATGAGTTTGTAGAAAAAGAATGAAATAATATAATATCTAGTCATAAGTTGATGATAATGTTACCTTTCACAATATCATTCTTTAAACTCACCTCAACAGTCATGATTTCATTTCAAACCCATTTTTCATTGGGAATATGTGGTTTTCAACCTTGATAATCATTATAATCCTTAATATTCATACATTCATTTGTGAAATTACTAAACTCATTTAATTTTTTGAATTGTAAATAGGGAGGAGAATTATTTGGTATCTTACTTTCCATCTTTTTTTGAATAGAATATTCATCATATTTCAACATTATCAGGCTATATGACCAACATTTCTAAATTTAAATAACCACATTGTCTAGTTCAATAAATTCCATTGATGTTTCATTCCACATTTTATTCATGTTGGTGACTTTAATTCCAATAAAACATGTAATTTATTTGATTTTTCATGAGACTCAATTGTCACATTAATTTCAAAACCATGGGATTACTGAGAATCTCCAATATGAATTTCTATCATTAGATTGTAGAAATAAGTTTCCACTTATCTACTAATGTCTCTTATAGGAAACGAAATTAAATAACGTGTTTTGAATCCACAACATAATATAAAATGTTTTATTTTGGGATTATGATTAAACAAGAATAATCACACTAATTTAATATAATCTTACCTCATAGACACAAATGGACTCATCATCATATTTCTAAAGATCATGGATTTATTTCTCCATTTTGAGTAAAATATATATGGTAATATGCTTCCCAAAACACCAATTATGATATACATATTACACAGATTAAATTTAATCATTCATCATAGTATTATTAATATGTTTTGACCTTATATAAAAATATCACCCTAAACAATAAAAAACAATGACTTTTTTTCTTCTAATAATAATTGTAGAATAGTAAATAAATTATTTGTTTTATTGATTCATTTATATGATTTTAGTAGATCGGATGCTCAAAAAAAATTATTATGTTTCCTAAACAATGACTCAATATTATATTGGTCCCTCCATTTATCAATTGGATGTTCCACATGATTCGGGTTCTAATAATTTTTGTGTTAGTATTGGAATTATATTACTCCTTACAAAGACCATTGCAAACATTTTATTAGGAATTCAATCATCTCATTTCCCACCATAATTATTATTATCATCATTCATTTTTGTAACAATCATTTACTGAAAAAATCATAAATAAATAATAATTCAAAAATATCATGAGTGATAAATCATTTAATCATGAGAAATAATTCATAAAATGTATTTATCAGGAAACCTTCTTTCTAATCTATGATTCCTTATGTTTATCTAATGTTATCCATAAACATTTCCTCTATAAATCCATTATAAAGAATTAAAATATTTGAATTAATATGATAATATCCCCCATTAAAATCTATCTTTGTGTGATTTCTTATTCCAAAACTTCATCAAAATATTAGTATCTCGATACGGATTAATTTTCATGGAATAACATAGAATTTTATTTACAGAAACATAGAATATTATCTTATATGACAAATTAATCCATATATTTTTGAAAAAAATGTATCTAATATGAATCACCAAATGACTCATAATTTTAGTACCCTGATATTTTAAAATTAGTTCATTATGATTGATTGAAAATAAAACACACAGCAATAACCTTAAACAACATGAAAAGTATATTCTAATTATATGATATACCCAAAATTGTTGGGTATAAATAGGATTTCATATATTATGAAATTTATATATTTGTAAACATCCTAAACTATGAATTTTATTGATAAATTATAAACATGGTCATAGTAATAAAATTTCATTCCTCCAAAAAATGTTTTCCTCAAAGATTTTATTTAAATTTTTGTGAGTAAAAATATTATTATTATTCTGTACAAATTTAAGATATTTTATTTTATATAGAAAATAAATATTGAAATTACGAAATAAAAATTATTTTAATGTGATGTTTTTATATTTTTTAGAAAATAGGTATTTTCCAGAAAATTTTGTAAAATAAATTTTTTTATAAAACTTCCATATCATTTCAATAAAATTATTAATTATTAATTTAAAATTTTATTTTTTTGAATTTTAGGTAAAAATGTGTTATTTGTTTATAAATATTCCATTTAGTTATGTTTTAATAATCCAAATAGTATATTATCTTATATTATTATTTTTAATCTTATGAAAACATTTTCCTAATTTTTTTTAATGTGAATAATTTTCCTCTTGTTAATTCATTAAAAAATTCACCTAACGATTACTTAATTTAATTATATATATATTTAGTATATATATATATTTTAATTTAATTTCAAATAATTATTGTTTTTAATCATAATGTTAATATAATATCATCTTGTGATTAGAAAATACATTTCAATAATGAAAGGATTTTTTCTTCGTGGAAATAGTTCTTTTTTAAATTAAATTCCACCACTTCATTGATTTGAATTTGTTAAAATACTTTTCATATTTCTAATAAAGATAATATATAATATATAATATTATAAAATTTAATTTTTCACTCTGATTAGAGAAACAAGAAAAAAACTTTTACAACAGATAAAGTGAAAACATGATTATATATGATTAATCTAAAAATAAAATGGCTAAACATTATTAAATTTTTTTTTAATTATTTCTTATGGAAATGTTTCTACATTATATATTATAAATATCTAAAATGATAGACTTTTTTTCCCTTTTCACATATCTAAATTATGGGTGTTACATTTTCTTTTCAAAATTTTGAAGTTTCTCATCTCCCCCACTTATAAATATTTTCCCCAAATCCTCTCATATTCAGATATAAAAAATACTTTTGGATAGGCCTATAACTTCAAAAATTATATCCTTAACTCTCAACCCATTTCATATTTTCCTTGATTTTATTTAAAAACCAACATATCATTAATTTTAGACTAATCATAAAGAGGTGGTACAGAGAAGATATATTGTTATTAACTAAGACTTTTTGGTTTGTATATTCCTCGACATCCATTAAATATTATTCAAATAAGGTTAAATAAATCCCAAGTTATATAACATATAATAATATGTTATAATTTTAATTTAATGTCCTACATAAAACTCCCATTTTATCATTTGGTAAATGAAACCAGCATTTGTGTGTATGGAAGACATCCTCCTCACGAACCGATGTAACTCATTTCTCATTATTACCTATAATAGATTTTAATTATTATAGAATTAATTTTTATATTTAATATTTAAGAATTTTTTATTTTTTTGTAACTATAATATATCATTATCATTCTTCTTTTACATCTATGTATAAATAATACCATTGTTTGTTTGTAATATAGCTTAAATCATAGCGAAGCAATGTGATTCATTTTTTACGTAATCACTTTGATTGTATATATAAGATTATTTGAATAAACGATATCATACTTATGGTATAATTATCATTCGACAATGAGAAAATATTATTTTCCTTATTTCCATTATTATAGTTGATAAATGGAAACATTTTTCATGTGTATGTAAAACATACCTTTTGTTTGATAACAACAAAACTAATTTTTCAAAACTAATATTTGTTTTTCAAAAATTATAATTGATGTATAAAAATAATAATTCCGTGTTAATTAATATTATAGATATGATACAATAGTTTACACTTTATTTACCGGGTCAAAAAAAAATAGATTTTTTCAAACAATGTTGGGTGAACTTCCTCATAACATCAAGCGTAGAATTAACTGATTAAATATTGAAATATATCACTAATATAAATTCAATAACTGATTTAATAGTAATTTATTAGTCATTTAAATGGTTATAAATAAATAAAATAATTGATATAATTTTCATATAATGTAGATAAATGATAAACATTGAATGTATAGACTCGATGTAAGGGTTTTTCTTCTCATATTAATTTTGGAGTGACAGATGCCAAAACCACCACTTAGTATTATTATGTGGTGTACTAACATCAAATGATTTTTTAATTATTCCATTAATGTAATTTTTTAGGCATCCATATTACGTTCCTTCTAACAATAGGTTTTCATCTGTATATTACGTAATAAATAAGGATTTACCATCTCACATTCACTTCGTTAAAACATATTCCATATGTACCACTTATTAGTATTAAATTTCATATATATTTATTCTTTTGTAGGTTATAAATGAATACAAATACTCTCAAGATATTTTATATTTCATTTGATTTTATATCATTCATGTGGATTATGGATCAAATATTCCCAAAGATGTAATTGTTTATGTTACGAACTCATTGATTATCTATATAATTTATCATGATGTTCCCAATAATTCAAACATCTAATCTATATATCAAGGAACCAATAAATTATATTATACTATAGTAATTCATTAAAATTTATTTTTTATTAAATTTACTCTTTTTAAATAAACATGATTCCCAAATAATGTTTTTAAGGAAAAATGACATTGATTTTTTACACAGTCATCAATTTGTCACTTCTAGGTCCATGTTTTCATGTGATTTTTTTAAAAATATTCAATCCTAATGTGATTATACAAATTCCTTTTTAATATTTATTACTATTTATTATTTTTTTAAAGGAATCAACTATTTATTTTGTGAACAATTTTCATTTATAATTTATACTAAAAATGTGAATTGAATAATTTTTTATTTTGCATTGCAATAAAGAAATTTTGCACCAACCAGACCACTCTATAATTTAATGATTCATTTTTATTTTTCAATGGATATTTTAAATGAAATGTAATTTCATATTATTTTATAATTTTTCAGTCATTAAAAGATATTTTCAAAATGAAAAGGTTTTTTTCCTCAAGAATATTTTTATTGATTATTTCATGAAACATCCTTACATTGACATAATCGACCCTTATTGTAATTTTGCACTCCAGTGGGGATACATGTAAATGTTATCGTCATTATTATTTCTTTTTAATCACTACAATATATTCATGGAATCCATTTATTTTCTATGAGTGAACCATGAAATGAAAGTACAGTGAAAATTTTTATGTTGAAAAGGGAATGGTGCTATTTTTTTTCTAAGTGGTACATAAACATTAAAAATGATAATTGAATATCTAGATATTTCAAATATGATGGTTATTCCAGAAAAGTGATGGGTGAGCCCAATATAGAAAATATAATCGGTATGCCACAGTAACACATGATGATTTTGATATTTCTTTTACGATGGGTAATCCAAGATATGACAATTTGGAACTAATATAATATCAATGGTTTTTTTAAATGAGATAGCTCTAGGTGTACTCGATATAGCTATATAATGTGTGGGACCAGATAGCTCTAGGTTATCCCGATATAACAAATATTATTGGTGTACCCAGATAAGACTGGGTGAGACTGATATAGATTTTATGATGGTTCAGACCAGACAACACTCCAATGCATTGGGTAATGTTTCATGAGATTATTGTACTGAAGGATAAATTTAAAGTATACGGGTAATCCTAAAGATTTAATTTAGATACAATTATCTCTTACTTGGGTTATGATGATAATTTTTGATGCTTTTGAAACATTTTAATTATTATTTATTTAGATTATAATCGTTTCCTTGATTTAGATTGATATAACATGGATCATGAATATTAAATATTATATAACCATCCATTTTTAAATATTAAATAAATTTTCCATGCTTTATGATTCATGTATTGAAGTGTTTTATTTATCCTCCATCCAATGGCCCGAAGGCCTTCAAATTTTTTATTATGATAAATCCCCCTTTTAAGGGAAGAATGGGGGGGGGGGGGGGACTCATGACATCAGGACTTAAACAACAAACTAGACCACAATGGTCCAAAACTCAAGATCAAAAAAAATTCTCACTACAAGAGATCAGCACCTCCCATTAAGAAAAACATTAAAACCAACTTATATTGTCTCATAACAACACTGCAAATTGTCTCGTGCTAAAGAGCTCAGTCCTGGTCCCGATGGCGAAAGCCATACCCTCTTAGACATCTGATTCCGAAAAGGCATGAAACTGTGAGAAAATCTTTCCCACAACCTCATCTGGAGCAGCATCTTGTAGAAAAATAGTTGTAGAATCCCTTTAGCCAAAAGCCACCAAGGCCAAAACCATCTTCCTTTTCAACATTTCAAAGAGACCCACCAATCCTCCTCTATCACTTCCAAAGAGGTGTGAATCATCAAACATCCAAAGTGGTGCAAAACAACACTATCCTCCTTTCGATCCAAAATAGAAAATTAGTGCATATAAAAGCAAAGAACCAACCACATAGCTGATCAACTAGTGCATGAAAACACCAACTCATCTCATGAACAAAGAAAAAAAATCATCCCATACGAAAACTGAAACACGCATAATGATCATCGAATCCGCCCATATCAGAGACCATCACAACATCCTATCACCGACCCTGAATCCCGCTTGAGGAAACCACAAGAAGAAGTCACCACCACGAACGAACCATAGCTGATCATATGTTAATGAATAATACCTATATAATAATGTATTATACACCACCATTTGTTTTCTATATAATAATGGATCTAAAATCACCACATTTATACCATATCATAGTGGATCAAGAATCAATACATATTTGACAAAGTGGATCATGAAAATCATCTATTTTCACATAATTATTGATTGACATATAAATATTCAAATAATTCATTAGAGGGATATATAATTATTTTCAACCCAATTTTATAACAAATAAACCTATATATATTTTATTGAATGATAAAACATTCCTCAAATCAAAAAATTTGGCATATGGAATGGAAACAGACGTGAAAAAAATTTCAAATTTTCAAATTAGAATTTCTCATGTAAATTTTTTTTTATAAATATATCATCCTGAAAATAACAACATATCTAGAAAATTATGATAGATGATGTCAAGGTCTAATATTACTTTTAATTCATAATTTGCAGAAATGATATTTGTTTTTAATAAATGAAGAAATTATTTAAAATATATTTGGAATAGTTATTATTCGAAATACACTTTTCATATTTAAATTTTTTGATGAATTAAAAATATATAAAATATACTAAGGTAAACATGTTTTGAAGATAATTGTTGAAACGTATAAGGGAACAATCAATAGACTGAATGTTCTTGATGATTGGGAATTTATGTCATTTTGTCTAGATCAAAACACTGATTCCTTTCACATTTTCAACAAGAATATTAATGTACCCTGTTAAGAAAACATCATGAACATTCAGTGTAAATATATTCATAAAAATTAAAGCATGGGTATAGAAGACGTTATAAAATTATATGTTAATAGTAATAAAATATAACTTTTTTTAAGAGAAACATAGACTTTGAAGAAAATGATTCCCATCCAAAGATGAAATAAATCATATTTTCCTAAAAATAGATTATGAAATGTCATAAATAGCAAATAGACGAAAATAATACTATTACATTAAATTTATATCTAAAAATATAGGTAATATAATTTTAAAAATTTGTTAGATAAGAATCATGTTATTTCCTTAATATAAATTCAAGCATGAATAACCCAAATAAAAAAGGCATGGAAACATAAATTCATTACCTAATGTTTACTTTTTGATCTTAAATATTGAAAAATCTTTTATAATAATTATTAATAAATTTTAACAATATTCTTGGAATATATATATATATAAAATACCGTATATTATTTACCTGTAACATATCATCGCCAGTCTATAAACAATTAATTATTTAAATAACAAATCTTGGTGATAATTACTTCATTTTTTGTTCATGTTTCGGTTCCGCAGTCATGGATGACATACATTGATTATCGAACCATATTGTTTTGAATGTTAATAATTAATGCAGTGTAATATTATATTATTATATACTAATTTATAACATTACCAATAACATTGTGATGAAAAATTAATTACATCACTTCATTGTGATGATAATTTGTACATACACATGGGTGATGTTTAGTATTTTCAATGAATGGAATGAATGAAAGATAAAAAATATTTATAATTTATAAACATTTGAAAGTATAATCAATGTCATATAAACTAATTTAATAAATTATTATTACCAGCTATATGAAGTGATTATGAAAATTAAATCACATCACTTCATGGACATGGTAGTCTATACATACGCACATGAAGTGATTTCTTATCAAGCATTATAGAAATTTGGTGAATGATGGATATAAAATCATATTAAAAAATTAATTATATTTGAATTATTTAATTAATGAATTATTATATATTTTTTACCACATATTTTTTTTAAATAAAAATAATAAATAAAATTATAAGTGCATGGTTATTATTTAAAAATATTCTTTGAGTGACAACATTTTCCATAAATCATTTCCCATGAAAAGATGTAAGTTTAGGAAAACTAGAATATCTAGCATCTGGTAAAGTAGTATTTGATGATATTAGAGTATGGGTTTTATGGCATGGAATTATTAATTTTTTTAATAAGGACAGACTGGGGGTTCAATTATATATTTTATAGGAGGGGGTCCATTTAAATTACAAAAATTCATAACTTAATATAATTATTTTATATTTCATGTGTATGAATGTTGATATTGATATAATATAGGATTATGAAAGGTCAAAAAATATGATCCAATAATATTTATACATAATTATGTTATGTTTTTACTCTTACATTGTATTTTTTACCCCTCCTTAACCAATATGGCAATTACTGTGATATATAAGTTATTTACTCCATAAGTTTCATTTATATTACAACAATAGGAAAATTTACAAAAAATTTATTTTTTTGATATTTTAACCATATTCCCCTAACTTGTCCAAATTTATTTTTTTATGAATTTTATCATTTAATAAAATATTATTTAACATAGGATACAAATATAGTAATTTTTAGGACTATTCAAAAAAGAATGAAATTATAGAAAGCATGACTGAAATTTAATTTTATGACAGTCCTTTAAATAATCACTATATTGAAATATTTAGATAATTTTTTTTCAAACACATTATTTCATCCAAATTCTATTAATTTTAAAAATTTTATGTCACTAAATTATTTTTCTTATAATTGAAATAATAATATATTGGTGTTTCCTAAAAATTTAATGTAATCATGCAATACCAAAAAATAAAAAATACATTTCCATGACTAAAATAGTTATTAGACTTTAAAACAATCTTTTATTAATGAACATTACCTCTGTTTGTCTTTATAAAAAAATACAATAGTTATTTTCTTCATGATTGCAACATAATATTTTTATACTTGTCCAAAATATTATAAAAAGAATAAAAACTCCAAAAATAATATTTTTGTAAAAAAATTTAAATGTGAGTAAAAATTGATGCACATAACTTTTAATATAGTTTAAATAAAAGTGTTTGAGGGAAATTAATGCCTTATCCCATGGTTGGTACCATAATATTCACAGTATACCTTTCCCTAGGTGACAAATCAATATAATGGTTAATATTCTTAATGAAAAAACTATATCAATATACATTAAAAAATAGTATTCCCGTGATTAAAAATATAAAATTAAATTTTCATGATTCACAATCTAGATATAACATTAATATATTTTATATTATTCTTGCATAATATTATAATTTTTTTAGTAAAATAAATTTTTTATCCAGAAAACTAGATTTATTATTTTCCCATGAGAAATTAAAATAATGTCAAAATTTTAATAATATATAATAGATCATGTTTATTAAAATATTTCATTGATAATAATTAATTATATTAATTAAGGATAAAATAAAAATTTTCCATAAAAATATTTTTATTTGAAAAACATATGTTTTACATTCAATTGATATAATTTTAATTTAAAAAATTTGATTACCAAAAATTTTATTTTATTCATGCGTAAAAAAATAAGAAATTTGATAAGACATGTTTATACAATGAAATACAATTCCATGTTAATGATAATATTTCAATAGTATATTGTTGTTTTTTAAATGCAGATTCATGAGTAAAGAAAGACATCAACAAAATTAAAATTATTTAGAGATAACTATATCAAAAAATCATATGGTGTTACATGTGTAGATATGGGAATTAATGAATATGGTTTTTATAAGAGGTCTACCATGAATTTTTTGGATTCATGATCCCATATGTGTTATTGTTGATCATCTCACAATGTCTGAGTAAATCATACCTTTTCATGAATCCATTATAGTAGAAGACATGAAAAAATTGTAAATTTGTGATTTTTAATGTATAATGATGTACTGGTTTCAATTACGTATAATTGGGACACTAGGATCTCATGTTCCTATTCAAAACTGTTGCCTAAATCACTCAGAACAAAGATGGACATGATCACAAATTATCATACTTTAATGGAATTCCATTTCAAATTAATGATCTAAGAAATTTAATCTATTCTAATAGATAGTCTTATGGATTTTTTACGCTTATCAGGTTTTCAGGTAGAATTTATAGAGTTCTCATATAATAACAGTTATCAAGACATAATACATTTTTCTCTATTTTAATGATATTTATTTTCATCATTTTCATTATACACATTTTTTTCAAATGGGTAAGATTTAAATTCTAATACATCCCATTAATCATGATATAAAAAATATATTTTATATGACATGAAAATGAATAAAAAATACTTCGATTTTTTAGAAATCATATGCGTGTTATCATTCTCCACTCTTATCATTTTTTTTTGATGAGCATGATTTCTTCAGAGTCACTCTAAGAGTAGGAAATCACCATTATGTTATTATGGAAACATTTTCTTGTTGGGGTTATTTTTACTTTTAAGATGTTAGAACAAATTCGTGGTGTGCCTTATCTAATGGGGTTACCACCATGAAACATTTTTTTGATCAATGATTATCATTTATTTCAAATGATTAAGTACTATCTTTATCCATAAAATGTTATTAGATGAGTCTATATTGATCATAAGGTAGATACTATTTGAATTCACATTTTGATAAAAATGTTGATTAAAAAATTGATGTTTATGAATAAATATTTTATCATTTTGCTATAGGTCTTTTATGATCATGGTCATATTTTGGAAGAATCGTTAGAACAATAAACAGTATTAATGATGTCGTGGTCCTAAAATTTACATGCAATAATAAAATAACAACGTTATAAGGACTAAAAGCCCAACAATGGGGAGAATATAACAAATATATTATTTTCTCACCATACTATTTTATTATTTATTTTGTATATATATAGTACTGGGATTGTGTTTTCAGAGTTTCTAAATTTTATAGAGTGATTCTCAGTGGATTTAATGGTTTTATAGTATTATAATGAAAAATAAAACCATACACATTTTATATTAACACATGAAATAGTTTCCAAGAGTTACTCAATATTTTCAATATCTTTGAAAAACCAAAACGATACAAGGAGAAATCATGAAGAATTGGGGGTTCAATATGCTAGTATGCACTGAATTACTATAGTGTTTTTCAATAATTGTTGTATAAATATTCATCTTCTTAGTGTATTAACAACAAAAGGATAATGGTTTTAATATACATTTTCCATTAGTGTTTTTTTCTGAGCGTATCACTGGTTTTTAATTTTTTTCATGCCAATGTTTTGAACATAGTTTTAATATAGTGTGAAATAATTGTGAGATGTGCATTAAATGGTTTTAAAATTAATGTTATCTAGAATTTATATCCTTAAATATCCAGTTTTATAATATTATCGTAGAATAATTAAGACCTACCATCTGCTATGATTCCAAAACTATTCCCATTGATAATGAAGGGGATTTTTAAGAATAAAATTGTGCTCTATCTCTACTATAAACAATAACTCTCTATTTTCTCTCATCCTTCTTCTATCATCACATCTCATCTCTTAAAAAACATTAATGTTAATCCATTATTGATTAATTTATAGTAATATATATGTTTTTATGATTTATTGACTAAAACCATTAAATGGATGAATAATTATAGTCACATATAGAAGTTACTTGTTATGTTATTCATTTTCATTAATTGTTGTATAGAAGATGGATTATCTACCATTACACCAATCATACAACAAGAATTTATGATGATTAAATCACTATCACTTTATGTTATGCAATAAATATTGGTTTTTGAATATAGGTTAATGGATTTTAAAAATTATGCATAATGTATTTTATTAATTATATTACATAAAATAGTTTCAATTAAATATGGTTTTATTTGAGATCATATCATGTGTTCCTATTGTGAGTTCATGAAATTTTCATTAGAGGAACCTTATTTCCTCAAAATTAGGTCCAGTTTAAATGTGGCACATAGAATTACATTTGGTGATGACATCATGATGGGATGGATTTCTACTCATGAGAATTGGATCTTTCATTCGGCATACATTGTTGTGTGAGTGTGGTATGTGGATTGGTATTCCTTATGGAAAGACTAAATTAGAAAATATATTTATTTAAACTAAAATACTAAAATAATTTTATTATTGTAAAATATTTTGGTATTCATATGCTCTTTTGATATTTAAATGTGATAATATTTTTTCATTTTCCTTATAAAATGTGTTGGGAATACTTCGGGATTTCGTACTGAGTTTAATACTCACCCCCTAATGGGGAACATTGGTTTGTTTTTAGATGTTGTTAAATATATATATATATATATATATGATATATTTCATAATTTTCATGTGATTCATAATGATATATTTATATTGGTACTTGGATTTGGATCCTTGATCTTGTTTTGAGTGATGTTTGGTTTGATGACACATTATTATTATTGAGTTCTTCCTTCTTTAATTATTTCATTATTGTAACTTTTATTTCTTTTCAGCTAATATAATGTTACCTTCTAGTTTGAGTTGTATTATATTTCATTACAAATATAATTTTTTAGTTATTTACTTTTTTCATAATGAAAATTCTTTTCTCATATCAGGGAAAATTTTACTACAGAGACCATGTATACCTATTTCACTTGTTGCCAACTTTTGTTTCTTAATGGTTTCCACTTAATGTCTATTACACCTCATCCAATTCACAACCCAATTTGTAATTGTGTGGTGTTATGTTATATGTTATAATATTTTCCCTAGGTATACATTCCCATTTATATGATGCTGTCAAAATTGTATTCATATCACTACACTTAGATATTGGAATTTTCAATGTCTCTTATGTGACAAGGATTGCCTTATTGTTCATCTGAATTTCTTATAGAGGTGTATTAACGGTTACTATATGTGAATTTTTTTTTGTATATTTATAGTATTTTATATATTATTGGGTGTCATGACCCATCCCCCAGGGCCCGTGCTGTGACTACCCCAAGCCTGCCTTCCATTGGCCAAGGGCTGGCGACTAGAACCAAAGGCATAAATCCCTAAAACTGTGAAGGAATTGCCTTCGCAAAGTTTAAACACACACAATAGTGTAATCAGGAATCAAAATACTATGTATAACTGTATAGAAAATGAGTGCTAAAAAGTAAAGGGGCTGGAAATTCAAGCCCAACAGGAAAGTACAAAACAACTAAAGAACAAGTACAACTGTAGAAAAGTAAAACAACTGCTGGATTGTCCTCCGGGAAATCCTACATGATCGGTAGGTACAGATAGCCTCCACAACACTTCATGTCCATTCGTCTCCTCCGAGTACCATCATGTTGTGTGGTCCACCTCCGGGTACTGTCCAGTCCTCACACACTTAGCTTCGGTCAGCGCTGTCCGTCGTCTGTAACCAACACAATGAGGTTTGTGCATATCCCATGCAGGGGTGAGTATAACGATACTCAGTAGGGACCCCAAGACCTTCAATGTATCAAAATATAAATCAAGGATAACCACAAAGTATGAAATCAATATGTAATCCCACTTAGGTATATGCCCATACATATACCTATGTTATCAAGTATTCCATCTCAATCCTAAGGTAAACAAAAAAGTCACTGACTCACCTCACCAGGATTTTATTCTAGGCGTAGTATTAAATCTGAACCCCGGGCTGCTCGAGAAATCCTCCTCTATTGAGTACAGTGGGCCTACTACGCTCACATAGAGGCGCTTCCCACTAACCTTGGGCTGCTAAGGTACTCCTCATGTCGAATACCTTGGGTTTTCCGCGCTCACACAGAGGCGCTCCCCACTGTGGGTCTGCCGCCAACTACCAGATGCTCCCTCTAATAGCCTGTAGAGGTACTCCTCCTGTCAAGTACCATGGGTCAGTCACCAACTACCAGTCTCTCCTCTGTTGTGGGTCTTCCGCCAACTACTAGACGCTCACCACTGGGCTAGTCGAATCACTCCGAGTCAAATAGGTCAACCAGTCTTTAGGTCTCAACAAGATTCTAGCTTCCCACACAAATGCATGCTCGTCTCTAAAAGATCCTCTCCACAAGCTACTGGTCGATACTACAACTATTACGAATTTCCATGTAGAATTATATCAATGGTCCACCACGAAATAGAGTTCTCAATGAAACAGACGGTGCATCAATCAGACGCCCGGTCTATGAGTTATTATCTTTTTAGTCTCGGGTCCACGGTTAGATTCCTGTACGATCCAACCTGACCATATCTCAACATTACCCTGAACACCAATGTGGTATACACAAGGTACCGTCATGCTCCATGAAAACCTTCACCGCTGATGGTTCGTCAAACGGTCTACCGGTGCCAAAGATATGTCAATGGAAATAAAGGGTTGCTAATGGGATTGGGCCCGGTCCGACTCGGTCGGATCGACTCAGACCAACCCAGACTCGGCCAACCCAGTCTGGGTTGACCCAGTAAGACCATGCCCATTGTGTGGGTCATCCCGCTAGGTTCGTCCTGATCTGCAGGGCCCGGCCAGCAGACTGTAGGGGCGATTCGTCCCGGAGGTCACCGTGTATGCAGCTCGGCCTAGAGGCTAGGGCCGGTTCAGCCAGCGCCATGAGGGGCGTGGCTCGACAGCTCGGCTCGTGAGGTCGGCAGGTCACCTCCAGGGCACCGGGAGGCCACGCGGGGAGCGGGAAGGTAGGTAGGGCGCTGTGAGGCTGCGCGGGGCACGAGCTGGCTGGCAGGGCGCCGAGTAGGGCGCCAGGCGGGACGCGCGAGGCATGGGGCATGCCGACAGGGTGACGGGTAGGTCGGCAGGGTGCGAGGAAGGCCGACTGGGAGCTGGGTCGGCCGGCCAGGTGCAAGTAAGGACGGTCAGGTGCCGGGAAGGGCACGTGGGAGGCCACGCGGGGTGTGGTCAGGGCAACAACAGGCCCCTCGGGGTGCGGGCAGTGCGCCTGGAGGCTGCATGGGGTGTCTGCGGTGTTGGGCCGGTCACGAAGGCCATGGGTAGTGCAGCCTTTGTCATTTCCACCTTCGTCATCGTCATCTCATCGCCATACCAATGTGACAACACAAAAGATCTGCAGAAGGAATTGGGACATGTTAGTTTTCCCACACCCTCTGCATTTAGAGGTGATAACAATTTGTTCATCCAAGGAGAACGATGAAAAAAAATTTCATACAAAACATCCCATCGATTCCATTCAAACGAAGTTGGCGAAAAGAAATATATATTACTCAATGTAAACCCCCTACCTGGATTGTTTGGCATCAACAGTGTAGTCGCGGAATGAAGATGTATTCATCGTTCATCGTGTCAGCCTCACAGTTCCACTTTCGAGTTTGAACTAAGGTTGTGGAAGTGCCTCCATGTCGGTAGGTGACAGTGGAATAACTCGATGAAGGATTGTCACCGGTGTTCTTCATTGGAAGAACGCATTCTTAATTCTTTGTTGGGAGGATTCTCTTTTCTACCAATAGTCATCCTTCCCCAAAATCCACCCAAATGAAAAATGAAAATAATAGAAGTGAGAGTTTGTATATTATTTTTTTAGCAAAATCATTCAAATTGTAGAATTAATTTAGGAGGCTGCCTCTAATTATTTCAAGAGAGTTGGGATGAATTAATTAGGGGAGAATTTCACAATTTAAATATTAGGGGAGTTGTGTCCATTATGGTGGGTGGGGGGGTCAAATATTTTCTCCCCATTTATTTGGTAGTTGAGGAATCAAGAGGCGCTCCCTCATTAATGAGGGAGAGTTGATAGGTTTTCCTCTCCTCCCATAAATACTGGGGTTAAGCCCTGTCTGGTCCCCACCACATTTATCCTGTCATGGGAGGTTTAGTTCAGGTGGTCCCCACCACAAAAACCTCTCATGAGAGGTTAATGTGTGGTGGCCCCACCTCCAACCTCCATGATGAGTTTTTAACCACCACACAACCAATTGCGGATGAAATAAAATAAAGTGTAACTACACTTTATTTTATTATTTTTTCTCTTCAAGAAAACCAAAAAAATTACTTCTAATCTCGACTCATTGACATCAATGTGGAGGTATCCTTAAGAGAATACTGGTGTTGTGAGTTCAATGGTGCCTTCAGATTTCAGTTCCTAGTACCGGTTCAAAAGATAAAAAAACCCGCTCATACGTTAACTGAATGTACCCAAACAAAACTTCAGAAATTGATTTCGGGAACCCTGGTCCTCAGAATCATGCTCCGTAAATTTTCGCAGACTCATAAAATTCCCATGTATTTAAGAAAAAAATTAAACTGAAATTACGGGTCTTTACATTCTCCCCACCTCAGGGATTTACGTCCCCATAAGCTACAACTCGAACTAAGGGAACAAATGGGTTACTGAGCACGCATCTGAGCCTCCCACTACTAGGTCCTTGAAGTGCCCAGATCAGTGTGAATCACTGAGAGGGGGAGGGGGTGAATCAGTGATCTTTTAAAACTTTTTACTAATTGATTCCTTATCAATTAAACCTCTATGGCTGGTTAAAGCCTCGATCCACTCTTCTTGTATCTCTCAGCCTTTCCTCGAGTGATGTAGTAAATGTAAAGGCACATGACACAAGGATTTACAAAGTTCGGCACCAAAGGCCTACGTCCTTGCCATGTTGGTTATACACCCCAACATGGTTTCTCCATTATAATCGGTTAGTATTACAATGGTCGATACATCATCCCACTGTATCTCTCCGGAGTCCCATAAGAGGGTATTTATACTCCGTCCCACAGTGTTACCAGAGTCCCACTGGCCTGCTCCAGAATCCCACGGAAGACTTCTTCCTCCCTGAGTCTCACAGGGGGCTTCTCCTGGCTCCTCGAGTCACACGAGTAGCTCTTCTTCTCTTTATGTTCTTCAAGTATCCTCAGTAGTCTGGGATAAAGACTGCTGGCTTTGCTCTGTACCTCTGATCACTTGAGTTGATCAGGTCTTCTCGTCTTGCTCAGGATTTATCTTCTTCTTCTTAGGATAACCTGGCTTCTCTCTTCAAGAATCTTCAATAGCCTTTGATAAGGTCTGTTGGTCTTGCTCTTCACTTCTGATCACTTCAGTTGATCAGGCTCTTCTCAATTACTGAAAACTCAGCCAATTGATATCTCTAACATCAGTCTGGCTTCAGTCTGACTTCACATCAACTTCATGCACTGAGTGCATGGCATCTCTGAATCCTCATGCACTGACTGCATGGCTTCTCAAAATTCTTCAAGAACACTTGGTATTGGACTCCTCAAATGCACACAAGCAGATTCAGACTTGTTCATGTGTGCACGTGCATGCATGCAAGCATGCACTCCCCTTCTCTTGGTGCAATAAACCCACTAAGGGTGTAGTCAATTTTAATCACACACCTTCTCCACAATCATCACACACTATATTCAAATTGTTCACACACTTAGATGTGTGTTTTACTTTAGTGAGGAACTTATTCTTCTTCTAAGTGTGTCCACTCCACTTAGAGCACACACATAGGTTCGGAGACTTCACTTTGTTGTTGTGCACACACAACTTTGTTCTTTGATTTGCACACACACAATGAGTGTGTATTTGGCCTTCACTATTTTTTCACACACATGAGTTGGCCTCCTCCTCTTCTTTTTGCACACACACACATTAGTGTTCTTTTAGTTTGTTCTTCAAAGTGTGCACACACAAGGGCTACGGCCTCCTCTTGTTCACTTTGCACACAAGGCATGCAAGTCTCGGCCTTCACTTGAATTGAACACACACACAAAAGTGTGATGGTCTTCACTCTTCAAGAATGCACACACAATTTGTTCTTTGTTTTGCACACACTTAAGCTTGGCCTCTTTCCTCTTCTTTCACTTAGAACACAAGCACAAGTGTCTCGGCCTTGGGTTCTTCCTAATTTGCACCCAATGCCCGTAGGTCCTTCTTGCCTTGGCACATAAACCACCCGAACCCTTACTGCCTTCAAAGTCGGTGCACAAGGTGCAGCCAACTCCTCTGTCTTCACTGTCGCGCAGGTGCACAAGGCACAAGAGCCACACAGGGTGCAAGTTCAAGCACCACGCAAGTAACCTCCTGCCGCGCAGGAGTGCGGGTTTCAACCGTGGGCGCGCAAGATGTTGCAGCCACAGGTCTTCCTGCCACTCAAGGGGAAGGCGCACAGGGGTCCCCCTTCTTCTTCTTTCGCGCAAGTGTGCGCGAAAGGAACTCACGAAGCCAACATGAGGCTTCGGGCTTCTGCCGCGCAAGTGGTACGCGCAGAGCTTCTAATTCGCGAGGCTAAGCGCTCTCACGGGACTCCGGATCTTCAACAAAAATTCAGAAAGCAAATTCAAGAGCAAGGCCTCTCTTTATATAGGCAGAGGCGACTCCTTCAATCCGCGTGGATATAAATTCAAACTCCCGAAAATCTCGGGTTTTCAAGATTTCCAAAATCTTTTTTCTCCTCTGTTTCACGCGGCTTAACTCATTTTTAATTTCTTCTACGTGCATGCGACTTAGAACGCATGCACGACCTTCCTTCGATCCAAAACTTGCAAGCATAAACACCCAAACCTCGGCAACTTCGTCTTGCCTCGGCCGGATACCAAAACTCTCCAAACATTGCATGCAAGTGTATTTTTAAGCATGGATTGGTTCGTCTTGTCCAGACGATCACCATGGACGCTTTACTTCGATCGGAGGTGGCTAGGAGCTCGAAAACATCTCTCAGGTTGCTCCTGGTTTGACGGAGGCACGTGGGTGGCCTTCAGCTGAGCTCGAGGTTGAAGACGGACGTTGGGCCGTTGGATGCGGAGTTGAGAAGACATCGGACGACCGAGATCAGAATATCTCGGGCGGGATCGATTGTGCGGTCGAGATCTGGCGCACGATCAATCGAGCGGCCAGGATTCGCTCCCGGTGAAAATTGTGCGTCCCACATCGAAACGGCGCGCGGTTTCTCCGCGGTTTATCACCCATCTCCTACTGAAACCCCTCGATTGAACTTCCAACCCTCTCGGTGCCGCCCCGCACAAAGTTCTTCTTGCGGGCGCGCTCTTTCCCCCACCCCTGCCACTCGGGCGCGCCACTGGCGCCCACTATGCTTGTCACGGGCGCGCTCTCACGCTCACACTGCGCGGGCTTCATCACTGCGTGGCCTCGGGGCTTATACATGGCCCCGGCCTCTCTCAGGCTGGCCCCATGGGATCCCCTTGGGCGTGGTGACCTAGTCCCACATGTGCCTTGGGTTAAACCCTTAAGGCTGGCCCTTGATGTTGGAATCTTTTTTGCTAAGTAAAACACTTAGGACTTTGTATAAAAACAAAGTAACCAAGTGAAAATGCCAAATGCCACTTCAAGCCATCTTCCTCTTCATTTACTCTTCTTTATTTCTTCTTCTTCATTAGAATTCCTCCAATTCTCTTCAACATTTATTCATCACTTAGGAATGGAATTCCCGAAGGTTCTTCATCAACCGAGCTCCTGAATCAAATAATTCTTCAACATGCTTCTATGATCCAATAAGTGATCAAGTTGGATCTTCTTCAAATTCACATGCACTAAGTGATAGTGCATGGACTTAATTAGTACCACTTCATCCACTTAGGAGTTGTGTATGGTTCTCCTCATCTCCTCATGCATTGTTAAGACAATGCATGGTAACTCTATCAGTGTTGTGACTTTGTATCCAGTTGATACAAGTTCTGTGAACTTAATGATCAGCTCATCAATCATCTGATGTTATGATGATGCTCCATCATCAACCATTCTTCGGGTGGTGTAACTTAGTATCATCTTGATACAAGTATTGAAACATTAAGATCAGTTCTACAATCTTCTGATATTCATAGAGAATGTTTCATCCACAACATCCTATGTCACTTAGTGAATCTCCTAAGTGACATACCTCTAAGTACCATGGCCATTCTCCTTCATCACCATCACCATCACATCCTTTTTCATTCACATCTTGACATTCCATGATATCCATTCATTCCATGACAACATCATGCCTCATTGACAACAAATGCAACACAGTGCATTTCAATCTACCCCTTTGTATTTTTTGTCAATACACTACTTCTGCACATATGAATGGGTCAATATGTGTGCCAATATTTTCTCCCCCTTATTGGTAATCAAATGCAAAGGTGTGGTGTGGTTCTATTTCAGAAATCTCTTCCTCCCTTTGAAAATAATTTTCTTCAAAAACACTGAGATAGGGATGATGTCGCATGTTCTCTTTAGCAAAGAACCTTTAGTAAATCAACTCTAAGTCTACTTGGGCTAACCCGGTGTAGATAACAAGAGTGATGTAACCAAGGTACTCAATGATGTCCAAAATTCACTATATATGTGAGATCATACTCCAAGGGGTTGAAATTTTTCAGATATAACAATAAATTTCTAAATCCTCCACATACTTCACAAGACTCATTAGAAAGTTCAGTGCAAAGATAAATCTCCCCCTTTCATCCATTTGCCTTCAATCAATACTCCCCCTTAATTGACATGATGAATACAATTAAGAAACAAGGGATGAAAGTATGATTGGAATACCTTCACTTTTCTCAAGATGGTATTAAATCTCAGAATCCCATCTTCTACAGATTGGCTCCCCCTCAAGGGGTGCACTCCATTCTGTCCAAACCATCCTCCAGCTGAGAGTGATCATCATCTTCAATTCCCTACAGTGTTATCACATGTAAATACAAGTGATTAGGGAATAAGAGGGAACCTCCTTGGTTCATCAATGTGAACAACAAGGTTGAGAAGATTCTCTCAACCGAGATGTCCCATTTTCACCATTCTTCACACTTGCACATTTGATCTTCAATGATGTTTGTGCTGGTGTGGATCTCAATACATCTTCATGTGAAATCTTCTTCTTCCCTTTTTCCTTAGCAATTTATAGAACATCATCTTCAGCTCTTTGTAGTTCTCTGGAATGTTTCAACTGATTATGCCATATGACTAGTAAGTCACTTGGAAGTGTGGTCTCAGTTCTGGAAGTTCCACATGGTTCTTTTGATGCTGTTAAGCTACCTTTCTTAGGCAACTTATTTTCAATAAATCCCTTCTGCTTCTTCTGGATTGATTGTCCTTTTGAGTCCAGTGTGCTTCTATCCAGTTCCATGGCTTGTTCACAAAGATCCATGCTGTGTCCATTCTTTCCACAGTATAAGCATGTTTTCTTGGTGGTCCTTCTGGATGCATCACCCTTATAGGATTTAGACTCCAAGGACTTCTTTTCCTTTTTCAAAATATTCTTGGGAGCATCTTCAGATTTCTTCTGCTTGCTTCCCAAGGATTCTTTCTGAGCCAGGTTCTGTGATCTTTTCTTCTTTTGAGCTCTGGATACAGTTGGATATTGACATTTATCCTTTTGACCACTTTTTCAATCATCCCAGATGTTATCAAGCAATCCAAATCTGTTAGCAGTAAACAGATGTCTCTGGACCTATGGATGTTGCCTCTTTTCCTCTGGCTTGCTCCCCCTTGGCATGGGCTTCCTCTGTGCTTTGGCATTCAGTGGATTGTACCAACAATCCTTTGCACAGTGCCCATACTTGTTACAACACCAACATTGACCCACAAATCTTGACTTTTTGATTCCTTCTGATTGTAGGGTACTTGTCTTGAATTGTTGTGCTGCTTCAGGAGAGCTTTCTTTCTTCATTGTCTTCATCCATACTTGTTTTGAATTATTCTTCAATCCTGCACTTTTTGTGGAAACACAATTAGAAGCATTAGTACAAGATGGGATGGATGGTATCTTCCTTTTAGAAGATGTTGCCCTTTTATTTGAGGATGTCCTTCTTTTGGAATCATCCTTCTCAAAGAACACTTGTGTAGCAACATTTCTACTTTCAGCTGACTGGGAGGATTCAGCTTTGGGTGATTGCAGATTTTTCAATATCACCTCCAGTTCTAAGCATTTCATATTGAGGGAGTTCTTCTCATCCCCAATAGTTCTTAGCCTTCCTTCCCATTTCTCTTCCAGCTGCTTCATCTGGTCTTCATGCACCTTATTCATTTCAAGCAATGAGTTGTCAAGCTCCTTCACCCTTTTTACTTTGTCTTCAAGTTGAGCATCTTTAACAACCATTGATACTCTATGCCTCTTCTCCAGTGCATTGTAAACATCTTTGATTGTTACATTAAAGAATTCTTTCTCAGAAAGGCTTCTCTGCAATTCTTCAGCAGTGTCTTCATATCTTTCATTGCAAAGAGAAACGGTTTCATCTTTAGCCTTCACCAGCTTTCTGAGAGTGTTGGTTATGACAACCCTTTTAGCCAACTGATCTTCCATTGTATTGGCTTCTTCTTCTAGCTGTAATTTTTCTTCTTGAAGATCAAGGATGCCTGTATCTATACACATTGCCACTTCCTTGGGGACTGTCTTCTGAAGATATTCGATTGCACTTTGAAGATCATTCATTGTTCCAACTTCATCACAGCTAGGACAAGCTTTCTTCATCTTCTTTGCCTGTTTCTTCTTTCTATTTTTCTGAGTCTTGGCAGATATCTCCATTTGAGGCTGGTTACTCATTTCCTCAAATCTGCACTTCATAAAGACTCTCTTGGATCTTTTAGAGGGAACCTCCCTCTGATACCAATTGAAGTTCCCATATCAGTGTGAATCACTGAGAGGGGGAGGGGGTGAATCAGTGATCCCTTAAAACTTTTTACTAATTGATTCCTTATCAATTAAACCTTTATGGCTGGTTAAAGCCTCGATCCACTCCTCTTGTATCTCTCATCCTTTCCTCGAGTGATGCAGTAAATGTAAAGTCACATGACACAAGGATTTACAAGGTTCGGCACCAAAGGCCTACGTCCTTGCCATGTTGGTTATACACCCCAACATGGTTTCTCCATTATAATCGATTAGTATTACAATGTTCGATACAGCATCCCACTGTATCTCTCCTGAGACCCACATGAGGTTCTTTATACTGCGTCCCACAGTGTTACCAGAGTCCCACTGGCCGGCTCCAGAATCCCACTGAAGACTTCTTCCTCCTTGAGTCTCACAGGGGGATTCTCCTGGCTCCTCGAGTCACACAAGTAGCTCTTCTTCTCTTTAAGTTCTTCAAGTATCCTCAGCAGTCTGGGATAAAGACTGCTGGCCTTGCTCTGTACCTCTGATCACTTGAGTTGATCAGGTCTTCTCGTCTTGCTCAGGATTTATCTCCTTCTTCTAAGGATAACCTGGCTTCTCTCTTCAAGAATCTTCAACAGCCTCTGATAAGGTCTGTTGGTCTTGCTCTTCACTTCTGATCACTTCAGTTGATCAGGCTCTTCTCAATTACTGAAAACTCAGACAATTGATATCTCTAACTTCAGTCTGGCTTCAGTCTGACTTCACATCAACTTCATGCACTGAGTGCATGGCATCTCTGCATCCTCATGCACTGACTGCATGGCTTCTCAAAATTCTTCAAGAACTCTTGGTCTTGGACTCCTCAAATGCACACAAGCAGATTCAGACTTGTTCACATGTGCACGTGCATGCATGCAATCATGCACTCCCCTTCTCTTGGTGCAATAAACCCACTAAGGGTGTAGTCAATTTTAATCACACACCTTCTCCACAATCGTCATACACTATATTCAAATTTTTCACACACTTAGAAGTGTGATTTAATTTAGTGTGGAACTTCTTCTTCTTCTAAGTGTGTCCACTCCACTTAGAGCACACACATAGGTTCGGCCACTTCACTTTGTTATTGTGCACACACAACATTGTTCTCTGATTTTCACACACACAATGAGTGTGTATTTGGCCTTCACTATATTTGCACACACATGAGTTGGCATCCTCCTCTTCTTGTTGCACACACACACTTTAGTGTTCTTTTAGTTTGTTCTTCAAAGTGTGCACACACAAGGGATACGGCCTCCTCTTGTTCACTTTGCACACAAGGCATGCAAGTCTCGGCCTTCACTTGAATTGCACACACACACAAAAGTGTGATGGTATTCACTCTTCAAGAATGCACACACATTTTGTTCTTCATTTTGCACAAACTTAAGCTTGGCCTCTTTCCTCTTCTTTCACTTAGAACACATGCACAAGTGTCTCGGCCTTGGGTTCTTCCTAATTTGCACCCAATGCCCGTAGGGCCTTCTTGCCTTGGCACAAAAACCACCCGAACCCTTACTGCCTTCAAAGGAGGTGCGCAAGGTGCGGCCAACTCCTCTGTCTTCACTGTCGTGCAGGTGCAGAAGGCACAAGAGCCACACAGGGTGCAAGTTCAAACACCACGCAAGTAACCTCCTGCCGCGCAGGAGTGCGGGCTTCAACCATGGGCGCGCAAGATGTTGCGGCCACGGGTCTTCCTGCCGCGCAAGGGGAAGGCGCACAGGGGTCCCCCTTCTTCTTCTTTTGCACAAGTGTGCACGAAAGGAACTCACGAAGCCAACATGAGGCTTCGGGCTTCTGCCGCGCAAGTGGTACGCGCAGGGCTTCTACTTCGCGAGGCTAAGCGCTCTCATGGGACTCCGGATCATCAACAAAACTTAAGCAAGAAAATTCAAGAGCAAGGCCTCTCTTTATATAGGCAGAGGAGTCTCGTTCAATCCGAGTGGATATAAATTCAAACTCCCGAATATCTCTGGTTTTCAAGATTTCCAAAATCTTGTTTCTCCTCTGTTTCACGCAGCTTAACTCATTTTTAATTTCCTCTACGTGCATGCGACTTAGAACGCATGAACGACCTTCCTTCGATCCAAAACATGCAAGCATAAACACCCAAACCTCGGCAACTTCGTCTTGCCTCGGCCGGATAGCAAAACTCTCCAAACATTGCATGCAAGTGTATTTTTAAGTATGGATCGGTTCGTCTTGGCCAGACGATCACCATGGACGCTTTACTTCGATCGGAGGTGGCCAGAAGCTCGAAAACATCTCTCGGGTTGCTCCTGGTTCGACGGAGGCATGCGGGTGGCCTTCGGATGAGCTCGAGGTTGAAGACGGACGCTGGGCCGTTGGATGCAGAGTTGAGAAGACATCGGACGGCCGCGATCAGAAGATCTCATGCGGGATCGATCGTGCGGTCGAGATCTGGCGTGCGATCAATCGAGCGGCCAGGATTCACTCCCGGTGAAAATTGTGCGTCCCACATCGAAACGGCGCGCGGTTTTTCCGCGGTTTATCACCCAGCTCTTGCCGAAACCCCTCGATTGAACTTCCAACCCTCTCGGTGCTGCCCCGCACCGAGTTCTTCTTGCGGGCGCGCTCTTGCCCCCACCCCTGCCACTCGGGCGCGCCACTGGCGCCCACTATGCTTGTCACGGGCGCGCTCTCGCGCTCACGCTGCGCGGGCTTCATCACCGCGTGGCCTCGGGGCTTATACACGGCCCCGACCTCTCTCGGTCTAGCCCCATGGGATCCCCTTTGGCGTGGTGACCAAGTCCCACATGTGCCTTGGGTTGAACCATTAAGGCTGGCCCTTGAAGTTGACATCTTTTTTGCTAAGTAAAACACATTGGACTTTGTATAAAAACAAAGTAAGCAAGTGAAAATGCCAAATGCCACTTCAAGCCATCATTCTCTTCATTTACTCTTCCTTATTAATTCTTCTTCATTAGAATTCCTCCAATTCTCTTCAACATTTATTCATCACTTATGAATGGAATTCCCGAAGGTTCTTCATCAACCGAGCTCCTGAATCAAATAATTCTTCAACATGCTTCTATGATCCAATAAGAGATCAAGTTGGATCTTCTTCAAATTCACATGCACTAAGTGATAGTGCATGGACTTAATTACTACCACTTCATACACTTAGGAGTTGTGGATGGTTCTCCTCATCTCCTCATGCATGGTTAAAACAATGCATGGTAACTCTATCAATGTTGTGACTTTGTATCCAGTTGATACAAGTTCTTTGAACTTAAAGATCATCTCATCAATCATCTGATGTTATGATGATGCTCCATCATCATCCATTCTTCGAGTGGTGTAACTTAGTATCATCTTGACACAAGTATTGAAACATTAAGATCAGTTCTACAATCGTCTGATATTCATAGAGAATGTTTCAACCACAACATCCTATGTCACTTAGTGAATCTCCTAAGTGACATGCCTCTATGTACCACTGCCATTCTCCTTCATCACCATCACCATCACATCCTTTGTCATTCACATCTTGACATTCCTTGACATCCATTCATTCCATGACAACATCATGCCTCATTGACAAAAAATGCAACACAGTGCATTTCAATCCTCTCCTGGAGGTTCCCATGCTGCCAACGAATGTGAACTAGTGGTATCAACCATCCATGTAGGACCCACTCCTATCAATCCTAAATCTCCACTAGATCCTCTGTGAAAGTATCCCCATCGTTAAAGTCCATCTCTCCATTGTCGAAAATGTGGGAAGGGTTGTGCATGTATCTCCTCACCTGAGATATGTGGAAGACATCGTGCACCCGGTGCAACTTTGGTGGAAGATCCATGTGATAATCCACCTCACCTACTCAACTAATAACCTGGAAAGATCCAATGAACCTTAGTGATAACTTTCCACCTCGGCCAAATCTCCGTAGACCTCGTCGAGGTGAGACCTGTGAAAAGACGTGGTCACCATCCTCGAACTCCAGAGGCCTCCGTCTCCTGTCAGCATATGACATCGGCCTACTCTGTGCAGTCTTCATCCTCTCTAAGATGATCTACACCTTTTCTATGGTAGCATTTACCATCTATGGTCCCACTAGTGATGACTCTTCTGGGTCTGTCCAGCACTACGGTGATCTGCAAGCTCGCTCGTATAATGCTTCAAAATAGGCCCTCCCTATAGTGGAGTGATATATGTTGTTGTAGGAAAACTTCACCAAAGGAAAGTGATCCTCCCAGCTATGACCAAAGTCGAGGACACAAGAACGAAGAATGTCCTCGAGGGTCTGAATGGTCCTCTCAGTCTGGCTATCCGTTTGAGGATGGAAGGCGGTGCTCAGACAATGTTGCATCCTAGAAGCCTCCTGCAACCCCTTCCATAGCAAGGAAGTAAACCGCGAATCGCGATCGGAGACAATAGAAGAAGGTAATCTATGTGCCACACAATCTCCGACACATAAAGACATCTCAAGCTATCTACTGAACTATGTTCTCTGATCGTTAGGAAGTGGGCCGACTAGGTGAGTCGATCAACGATCACCCAAATCGAGTCATGACCCATGGATGTACAAGGAATACCAGTCACAAAGTCCATGGATATCACATCCCACTTCCACTCTGGGACCTCTAAAGGCTGAACCAATCCTACTGGTACCTAGTGATCTACCTTCACTTGCTGAAAAGTGAGGCATCATGAGACAAAAATCTCTACAACCTTCTTCACACATGTCCACCCATGATGTCGTCGAAGGCCCTGGTACATCTTTGCCACTCCTGGATGTAGTACAAGAGGGGAAGTGTGGAACTCCGGAAAAACTTCCCCCTAATGTGCTACTAGTACCAAGGTACTTCCTCTGAAGACGATGTTGTGTTCCCCACCTTCAGAAAATCCATCAGGTGCCTACGCTGTGGATATTAGCTCACGTCGTGTATCACAGTCAATGTCTCCACGCTGCGCCTCCCTGACTCGCCGAAGAAGTGGGGAAGTAATTGTAAGAGTCTAAAGGAAGCTTCCTCTATCTCTATCCAAAAGGATATCTATAAAATATCTAGATGCTCTCTCGCCTCTCCTAGAAACTTTATACCAGACCTCCAACTGAGTGCATCTGCAACAACGTTCCCCTTCCCTGGAGTATAGACTCTCTCGAAGTCATAGTCCTAGAGGAACTCAAGCCAACGCCGATGTCTCTGGTTGAGGTTGTAACACCCCAGGTAAATAAAGAATATTCCATTTTCGTATTTAACCATATTTTTGAATAAAATATTAATATTACTTTAAAGGGTATGCTATGCTCAATGGCGTACCCAACACACAACAACGAGTTTCTTGGGAATCTTACGTTGCACTCTAATAATAAAATAATATTTTTTTAAATGGTAGTTAACATGTAGCCGTTGTATTGGCAGGAATGGATAGAAATAACTTAAATATGATAATAAATGTTTTTAAATGTTTTTACATATATCTAAAAAAATATAAAGGCTTAAAATACGGAAAGAATTCAATTTTAGGCGTATATGCCCTAGTTTTCACTAAAGGTTCACTTATCGCCTTTTGATGGCGAACCATCATTAAATATTGTTTTTCTCACTCTTATAAATTATTTTGGACCAAATAAAACTATTCTTAAGAATCGGGACATCAAAATTTACTTTGTGTAAATTTTTTGTATCTTTCCGATAAAGTGCATTTTTTAATGAATAGTGTAAAATGTTGTATTTTAATTCAAAACCTCTTTTTAATCTAATTTATTTATATGATTATATTATCATTTGAATTGGTTGTAAAGTGAAATTAGAATATATTTTTACCATTTAATCCAATGGTGGTCATTGAAATAAATTTCCCTTTGAAATTAGACTTAAACTGGTGTCAATCTTTTGATACTTATTGGTTTATAAAAACACGCTATTTGCTCTGACATCGGGAATTAATTATTAAATTAGTTAATGTGACTTATATGTTTTGAATTTTGTAAAATAGACTTCATTTTTTAATTCAGAATATCAAATATAGCTTAGGGTGAATTTTTGGTAATTTTCTGAAAAACTTCAATTTTTGATGAATAGTGAAACCACCAAGTGGTACTTATGAAAACTGATTTTCCATTTAAATGAAATTTTGCCATCATTGTGTTTCGAATTTCAAAAATCTAACATATATGGTTTTCATTAAGAAGTAAAATGTGGTTCAATGAGATTAAAATAATTTTTTGGTGAATAGTAACTTATTAAGTTTTTAATCGCGATTAGTGGTAATTAGTGTAATTTAATGTAAAAATGATATTATAAAAATGTGAAAACACCATGACACTTGCCCTACCTCTATTGGATGAGTCATGGCCGACCCTGAAAACCAATGGGTCGATTTAGGGGACCCTATGGAGCCTCTTGGGTGAGATAATGACTTTAATGCCTTTTTTTTAAATAAAGGTGAAAATGACACTAACATACATTATTTTACTAAAACAATTTTTAGAAGGGGTTATACTAATCATAATTTTGTCTATATATACTCTTTGGAATGATAAAAATATTTCCTACATCAGGATATTTTTTTATAATTTTTATACATTAAATAAATTAATTTAATTACTACATCATGATGATGCAATGATGACCTCATTAATGAACAGTTTAAATAAAATGAAACGATAATATAAAATCTAAGACCTACACTTGTCCAAAAACTATTGAATGGGAATATTTCGAAGACTTATCATCTTATATTCGAAATATATCAATGTGGGACCTTAGAAATTCGAAACACTTTTGAAAATAAAATAATAATTTCATGATTTCCAAAAGTGCCCCTCCTCTCCTCTGATAAAAGGCCCCCACCTCTACCTCATTTCACACACTCCTCAAGCCTTTGGATAGGCCATCCCCTGCCAATTTACTCTCTCCAAATCCCTCTCCTCATCCTAGAGGATTCCCTTTGGGCATAATCATTTCAAAGGAAGCCTTTAGGCTCAAATCAAAAGGAGTTACACTTTTAAAGGTAATTCATTCTCTCATGATCATTTGTTTTTTTTATCTTCTCCAACCACCTAATCTCTTTTTATTTACATCGTTTGTAACAAAACCAGTATCTTCAATATACTAGGATGTTGTTATAAGATTTATTCGAGCTAAACTCTCACACAACTACATCCAATGGTTAAAGAACATACGGTTTCCGTGGATGGCGAAATTCTGCCTCCCGAAACGATGATTGTTCAATAATCATTTAACACTTTCAAAGGTGGCCATTATGATGTCACTATTTTTATATATGATAAATAATATGATTATTCTTTCCTTAAGATTATTTATATTTCATTTATGGCATACCATTATTGTTTCCATTATGGGTAAACACGATATCTTCATTTTAGGAAGTGCGGACTACCGCCCCCTGAAAGTGATTTGATTCGTTAATGCCATATGTGGGACGTATAAAGGATGGATTTAAAGTTATTATGTATGATTTTATACTGTAATTATAATATAACACTATATAATTATTATTTCTTTCCATTAATTTATGAGATAGAAATGAAAGTAGCGTTCATGCGTACATACGGCTTACCGTCTCCATGAACGGTGCATTTCATTTCTTATCCCCAAATGTAATGTAATATTATAAGTACATATTTATAATGGTTATATAAAAGGTATTTTATATATAAATTATTAATATAATTCTGGAATTAAAATATACATACCTCTCATTTAGTTTTAATTCCATTAATATGACAAAGAAATGAAAGTAGCGTTCATGCGTACGTACGGCTTACCGTCTCCATGAACGGTGCATTTCATTTCTTACCTCTAAATGATTATGTAATATTATAAATACATGTATATTCTGGATATATATGATATATATGATATCCAAATCATGAATATCATTCTGGATATAATGAACCATTGACCATACGAACAACATGTAATTGTAAGAAGTCCACTTTTGACTTAAGAACCAAATATCGACAAAACAAACATTATTAACATAAATGATTAAAAAATGTTTATAACATGTCAATAATTGATATAAAAGGAATAATGAACTTTAAAAATGTTCTTAAGCAAGTATAAATTAACTCAATTTTATTATTCCGGACGTTAAAGAACGATCGAGTCAAGTCGGACCCGTGGTAAAGGATCCTACTCCACTCTTTCTTTTTAAGTACACTCTTTTATGTCATTCCTTTTAAAGCTCATATTTCTTGTTATTGGGATGTTATATTATATTAATCATACAGTAATTTTTATGTTGACGTGATGAGAGACCCTATTCTCTCTCATCAATCCAATTTGGATGTTTTAAGTGGCGCCGTTAGGCTGCCGAATTTTCGTAAGAGATCTAACCTCTCTATTTCTCTTTAAGTACTCTCCTTTATGTCACTTCTTTTAATCTCCACTTTTTTATGATGGGGGATGTTCTTTTATATTCCTCTTGTTGTACATTTTATTGTAATGTGATGAGATACCCTATTTGATCTCATCAATCCATTTTTGGATGTTTTAAGTGGCGTTGTTTGGCTGCCGAGTTTTCGTAAGGGATTTTTCATCTCACTTTTATTCCCGTGAGATTTATGCTACATTTGCCACAATTTCCTTTGAGTGGTGTATGTACTACCCATTATTCTACTCTTTGTGTAATATAATTTCGTTTTTGAGTATTTACATCAATGATGTATTGTCTTTCTTTCATGAGGTGTATGTTTTGAAAGATACCCAAGTCGGTAAGGGAACCTTTCACCCTCCTCTTTTTAAAAGACTTCATTTGTTATGTCTTTTAAATAACATACTATTATGTTGGGATATGTCCTTATATATCCTTATTGATTTAAATTTTATGTCCATGTGATGAGATACCCTTTTTATCTCTCATCAACTCATTTTCTGAATTTTGTAGTGACGCCGTTAGGCTGTCAAATTTTTGCAAGGGAACTTCTTATCCCAAATTTTATTCTTTGGGATAAAAATGTAGTCCTTGAATTTGTCGTTCTATGAATATGTTTGAATATCCTCTGATTGTTTTACAATTAATATCCACTTATATTTGGTGTATTCATTTGTCACACATAATTATATAATTGATTTATCCTTAAACCAAGGATACCATCTTTGTAAGGGAATTCGTCTCAATCTCCTTTCATTGTGGCATATTTTGTTTTATACACAACTTTCTTTTATACGGTGTATAAAACCCTTTTAATTTTACGTTTATCCAAAAGGAAACTTTTTATACAAAGCGTTTTACAAAACGACAAAAGGGAATGTTTTTGTCATACGTATGCGGCGACAATGACTTCTCCGCTACTGTGACCATTATTTTAGTTTCGGCTTCCTCTACAAGCCATACCTTATTTTTAAAATAAAAATAAATACCATATTTTACCTTTATTTTATTTTTGTATTGAAAATGGTTTTCATAAGTTTTTTTATATCATTGTGTTTTATTGATATCTTGTGATTGAAATGTGGAAATGTAATGTATCCTTTATGCATGTTTTATGTGATACGGTTATGTAATGGTTCTTGGGCATTATTTTGAAGACGGGTGGTTCTGTGATAAACTAAGGGCGGGTGAGCCCGATATAGTTCTCCAATTCATTGGTTAACGCGATGGAGTGAAACATTAAGGTTTCTCCGAAGAGATTTAGGGAATATATTGTGATGGGTCTTCCAAACATAACCAAAAGGGTTACTCCCTACGTAAGAATGTTATGAATGCCTCAAGTAACCTTTTATGTCTTATGATTTCTACGATTTATTCATGATTTGATGAGGTATGTTAAAGTGGCTTTGTTTTATGGGTAATGTATGATTTCATTATTATGTATATATGAACACATGTTTCCTTTCCATATTTTTTATAACACTTACTGAGCTTTTTATGCTCATCCCAAGTTTTTGTAATGTTTATCACAGGTGAAGGGAAAGGTATATGACGTGATGATAGTGTCAAGGATGTTTCATGAAAGAATTCGTGTTTTATTTTAAATATGTTTTCGTTGATGGGAAAAATGAATACAGTCTTTTATGTAACCACTTTGTTTAAATGTGGAATGAAATGAAAGTTTCAGGATCTAATTCTCTAAAACTCTAAACCTGAAAAGATCCTCAATGTGTAATCTTGTAATAACTCAAGATTAAGTAAGGTTTAAGGCTGGGGCCTTATATTTGGTATCAGAGGTCGGTTTAGATAACTTCAGTGGTTAGGGTATTCTCTAAGCACAAGTGACATTACCATAATTGTTAGGATTTCAGAAAGAGTCCTAGTTTTAGATAAAGTGAATGAGTAAGTATATATTAATGTTTATCTTCCTCATTAGTACATGATGGTTATGTTGATATACTCACACTGACCTTATGGGTTTTAGTAAATTGCTGGATCTAGCAGGCACCAAAGTGACAATGGGTTTGAAGGAAACTATGGTGGTTCTCTGATTAAGAGACTGGATGAGATGGGGGATTCAATGAGGAATCTCAAGGTTTTTCAAAACCAACTATCAAGGAATCATGATCAACCACTTCAACCTCAGTGTGTTCTCTAATGCATCATGTACGAGATGGCCAACTCGATGTGAAAATTCAGGTAATAATTATTAAGGTAACCATTAGGGTTTATATGATCCTTACTTTTTTGGTAATTATGGGTAACTCTGTGATATGATGGAAAATGAAAGGAATGAGATAAACTTGAGGTTAAAATATGTTATGATCATTTTTGATGATTTTATCTCGTTTTGGGGGATTTTTTAAGAATTAAATAGTTTTGGAAAAAGGACAACACGCAGACCGTGTGAGAACTTGTCGCATCGGACAAAGCTGTGAGAATCGAACCCACAACCAAAGTGCGACTGGTATTTATCTCCTACCACTAGACTACGTGAAGTCCCTGGTTAGTTTGACTAATTCTTTCTAGTTATATGATTTTATGAATTAAGAGTAAGTTTATTTTGGGTTATTTATGAAAATTATTAACCTATCATGGAGGATATGTGATTAGGTTAATTACTTTTCAATACGAGACTTTAGGAGCAACTGATGTTGTTTGGAGATAAATGTTATGATTTAACTTGGAAGACTATGTGACTAAATCCTTCAAATATTTGGGTTTCAATCTTATATTGGTTTACATTGAATAATTTTATGGACAAATTGTTTATCGAATGGTCCTCGATGAACATTGGGTTTTATTGGACAAATTTTGGAGATTATGCATAGATTTTCTTTTTAAAGGGTTATCCTTTTCTGGATTATCTGACCTTTTACTAACCTTTTTGGTTTTGGTTATTGTTAAAGCCTAAAGACATGGTAAGTATATAGATATCTATGGTGGATTAGGTGATTCTCTAGAAATTGATTATAGTACTCTTAATGCGAACAAGTCTCCCTAAATACTCATCTTTTGGAAAAAATATGAGTTTGATTAAGGAATCTAGTAAAAGTTGTAAGTCAACATGACAAGTAAGTATGTTTCCTTATGTTTTATTTAAGCTCAAAAATAAATTCCTCAATAAAAAGTAACTTAATGCAAAAATGTTTTCTATTAATTTTTCCTACTAGGGAACCCAACACCGTTTAACCCATCACATGTTTCTGATTTTCTTATTGTTAACTTTCTCCTAAACATGTTTTCTATCACTCTCCAACAGAACATGAACCTATGTTTTCTCCTCCATGTCCATATTTTTCATTCTTGGAATCCTAGTATGGGTTAACTCGGTTGACCTTTGTACTTATATTTCTTTATTTTAAAGTGATTGTTTTACCAACTCTTGTTCTGATGTGGGACTTTCAAGGATGTTTCCAAGCTCAATTTTAAAAATTGCGAGGACGCAATTCCCAAAAGGGGGGAAGGATGTAACACCCCAGGTAAATAAAGAATATGACATTTTACTACTTATCCATATTTGTGAATAAAATATTAATATGACTTTAAAGGGGACGTTATGCTCGATGGCGTACCCAACACGCAACAACGAGTTTCATGGGAATCTTACGTTGCACTCTAATAATAAAATAATATTATTTTAAATGGTAGTTAACATGTAGTCGTTGTATTGGCGGGAATGGATATAAATAAGTAAAATATGATTATAAATGTTTTTAAATGTTTTTATATATATCCAAAAAGAGATAAAGGCTTAAAATACGGAAAGAATTCAATTTTAGGCGTATATGCCCTAGTTTTCACTAAAGGTTCACTTATCGCCTTTTGATGGAGAACCATCATTAAATATAGTTTTTCTCTCTCTTATACATTCTATTGGACCAAATAAAACTATTCTTAAGAATCGAGACATCAAAATTTACTTTGTGTAAATTTTTGGTATCTTTCCGATAAAGTGCATTTTTTTAATGAATAGTGTAAAATGTTGTATTTTAATTCAAAACCTCTTTTTAATATAATTTATTTATATGATTAGATTATCTTTTGAATTGTTTTTTAAGTGAAATTAGAAGATATTTTTACCATTTAATACAATGGTGGTCATTGGAATAAATTTCACTTTGAAATTAGACTTAAACTGGTGTCAATCTTTTGATTCTTATTGTTTTATAAAAACACGTTGTTTTCTCTGACAATAGAAATTAATTATTAAATTAATTAATGTGACTTATATGTTTTGAATTTTGTAAAATAAACTTCATTTTTGAATTCAGAATATCAAATATAGCTTAGGGTGAGTTTTTGGTAATTTTCTAAAAAACATCAATTTTTTATGAATAGTGAAACCACTAAGTGGTACTTATTAAAACTGATTTTCCGTTTAAATGAAATTTTTCCATAATTCTGTTTTTAATTTAAAAAATCCGACATACATGGTTGTCATTAAGAATTAATATGTGGTTCAATGAGATTAAAATAATTTTTTTGGTAAATAGTAACTTATTAAGTTTTTAATCGCTGTTAGTGGTAATTAGTGTAATTTAAGGTAAATATGATATTATAAAAATGTGAAAACCCCATGACACTTATCCTACCCCTATTTTATGAGTCATGGCTGACCAAGACAACACATGGGTCGATTTAGGGGACCCTATGGAGCCTCTTGGGTGAGATAATGACTTTAAGGCCTTTTTTTAAAAATAAAGGTGAAAATGACACTAACATAAATTGTTGTACTAAAACAATTTTTAGAAGGGGTTATACTAATCATAATTTTGTCTATAAATACTATTTGTAAAGATAAGAAGATTTCCTACATCATGATATTTTTTTTATAATTTTTATACATTAAATAAATTAATTTAATTATGACATCATGATGATGCAACGATGACCTCATTAATGAACAGTTTAAATAAAATGAAACGATAATATAAAATCTAAGACCTACACTTTTCCAAAAACTATTGGATGGGAATATTTCGAAGCCTTATCATATAATATTCGAAATATATCAATGTGGGACCATAGAAATTCGAAAAACTTTTGAAAATAAAATAATAGTTTCATGATTTCCAAAAGTGCCCCTCCTCTCCTCTCATAAAAGGCCCCCACCTCTACCTCATTTCACACACTCCTCAAGCCTTTGTCTCGTCCATCCCCTTCCCATTTACTCTATCCACATCCCTATCCTCATCCTATAGGATTCCCTTTGGGCAGAATCCTTTAAAAGGAGGCCTTTAGGCTCAAATCAAAAGGAGTTACACTTTTAAAGGTAATTCATTCTCTCATGATCATTTGTTTTATTTTGCTTCTCCAACCCACTAAACTCTTTTTATTTACTTCTTTTGTAACAACACAAGTATCTTCAATTTAATAGGATGTTTTTATAAGATTTATTCGAGCTACACTCTCACACAACTACATCAAATGGTTAAAGAACATACGGTTTCCGTGGATGGCAAAATTCTGCCTCCCAAAACGATGATTGTTCAATACTCATTTAACACCTTAAAAGGTGTCCATTATGATGTCACTTAATTTATATATGATATATAATATTTTTATTCTTTCCTTAATCCTCTGTATTTTTCATTTATCGCATACCATTATTGTTTCCATTATGGGTAAACACGATATCTTCATTTTAGGAAGTGCGGACTACCGCCCCCTGAAAGTCATTTAATTCGTTAATGCCATATGTGGGACGTATAAACGATGGATTTAAAGTTATTATATATGATGTTATACTATAATTATAATATAACTCTATATCATTATTATTTCTTTCCATTAATGTATGAGATAGAAATGAAAGTAGCGTTCATGCGTACGTATGGCTTACCGTCTCCATGAACGGTGCATTTCATTTCTTATCCCCAAATGTAATGTACTATTATAAGTACATATTTATAATGGATATATATAAGGTATGTTATATATAAATGATTAATATAATTATGGAAGTAAAATATACATACCTCTCATTTAGTTTTAATTCCATTAATATGACAAAGAAATGAAAGTAGCGTTCATGCGTACGTACGGCTTACCGTCTCCATGAACGGTGCATTTCATCTCTTACCTCTAAATGATTATGTAATATTATAAATACATGTATATGATGGATATATATGATATATATGATATCCAAATCCTGAATATCATTCTGGATATAATGAACCATTGACCATACAAACAACATGTAATTGTAAGAAGTCCACTTTTGACTTAAGAACCAAATATCGACAAAACAAAAATTATTAACTTAAATGATTACATAATGTTTATAACATGTCGATAATTGATATAAAAGGAATAATGAACTTGAAAAAGGTTCTTAAACAATTATAAATTAACTCAAGTTTATTATTCTGGACTTTAAAGAACGATCGAGTCAAGTCGGACCCGAGGTAAGGGATCCTACTCCACTCATTCTTTTTAAGTACACTCTTTTATGTCATTCCTTTTAAAGCTCATATTTCATCTTAATAGGATGTTATTTTATGTTAATCTTACTGTAATTTTTAATTTCATGTGATGAGAGACCGTATTCTCTCTCATTAATCCATTTTGGAAGTGTTAAGTGGCGCCGTTAGGCTGCCGAATTTTCGTAAGAGATCAAACCTATCTCTTTATCTTTAAGTACTCTCCTTTATGTCACTTCTTTTAAGCTCCAATTTTTTATGCTGGGGGATGTTCTGTTATATTCCTCTTTCTTTACATTTTATTGTAATGTGATGATATACCCTATTTGATCTCATCAATCCATTTTTGGATGTTTAAAGTGGCATCATTAGGCTGCCGAGTTTTCGTAAGGGATTTTTCATCTCACTTTTATTCCCGTGAGATTTATGCTACATTTTCCACAATTTCCTTTGAGTGGTGTATGTACTTCCCCTTACTCTACAATTTGTGTAATATACTTTCGTTTATGAGTATTTACATCAATGATGTATTGTCCTTCTTTCATGAGGTGTATGTTTTGAAAGATACCCAAGTCGGTAAGGGATCCTTTCACCCTCATCTTTTTAAAAGACTTAATTTGTTATGTCTTTTAATTCACATACTATTATGTTGGGATATGTCCTTCTATATCCTTATTGATTTAAATTTTATTTCCATGTGATGAGATACCCTTTTTATCTCTCATCAACTCATTTTCTGAATTTTGTAGTGACGCCGTTAGGCTATCAAATTTTTGCAAAGGAACTTCTTATCCCAAATTTGATTCTTCGGGATAAAAATGTAGTCCTTGAATATGTCGTTCTATGAATATGTTTGAATATCCTCTGATTGTTTTACACTTAATATCCTCTTATATTTGGTGTATTCATTTGTTACACATAATTATATAATTGATTTATCCTTAAACCAAGGATACCATCTTTGTAAGGGAATTCGTCTCAATCTCCTTTCATTGAGGCATATTTTGTTTTATACACAACTTTCTTTTATACGTTGTATAAACCCCTTTGACTTTTACATTTATCCAAAAGGATTATTTTTATACGAAGTGTTTTACAAAACGAAAAAAGGGAATTTTTTTGTCATACATATGCGGCGACAATGACTTCTCCGCCGCTGTGACCATTATTTGAGTTTCGGCATCCTCTACAAGCCATCCCTTCGTTTTAAAAGAAAAATAAATACCATGTTTTACCTTTATATTATTTGGGTATTGAAAATGGTTTTCATAAGGTTTTTTATATCAATGTGATTTATTGATATCTTGTGATTGAAATGTGGAAATTTTATGTTTCCTTTATGCATGTTTTATGTGATACGATTATGTTATGGTTCTTGTAAATTATTCTGAAGACGGGTGGTTCCCTGATAAACTAAGGGCGAGTGAGCCCGATATAGCTCTCCAATACATTGGGTAACATGAAGGAGTGAAACGTTAAGGTTTCTCCGAAGATATTTACAGAATATACTGTGATGGGTATTCCAAATTTAACCAAGAGGGTTACTCCCTACGTAAGAATGTTATGAATGCCTCAAGTAACCTATTATGTCTTATGATTTCTACGATTTATTCATGATTTGATGAGATATGTTAAAGTGGCTATGTTTTATGGGTAAATTATGATTTCATTCTTATGTATATATGTACACATGTTTCCTTTCCATATTTTTTATAACCCATACTGAGCTTTTTATGCTCATCCCAAGTTTTTGAAATGTTTTTCACAGGTCAAGGGAAAGGTACATGACGTGATGATAGTGTCAAGGATGTGTCATGAAAGAATCCGTGTTTTATTTTAAATATGTTTCCGTTGATGGGAAGAATGAATACTGTCTTTTATGTAACCAATTTGTTTAAATGTGGAATGAAATGCAAGTTTCATGATCTAATTCTCTAAAAATCTAAACCTGAAAAGATCCTCAATGTGTAATCCTGTAATAACTCAAGATTAAGTAAGGTTTAAGGTTGGGGCCTTATAAAGGTCCTTCTGAAATAAGATATACCTGATACTCTTGTGATCATATTACACGGTAAAATTATTTCCCATTAGATAGTGTCACCACATATTCAAGGAAAAGACCACTGCTGCTAACTCTAGGTCATGGGTAGCATTGTTTTTCTCATACTATCTCAGCTGATGAGAAACATAATCGATCACTGCTCGCTCCTACATCAGTACACTCCTAAGTCCGGTCTCTGATGTGTTGTAGTAAACTAAGTATTCTACACCTTCTTCTGGATGTCTCAAGATGGGGGAAATATTCAGACTCTGCCTTAGCTTCTGGAAGCTCTTCTGGCATCTTTCTGACCACACAAAGGGTTTCCCCTACTTCATCAAGGCTGATAGTGGTGCTTCTACCCTGTAGATTTCTATTAAGAACCTCTAGTAGTAGCCATCCAAAGAAGTCGTCCCTCCCCCTAGGGGGGGGGGTAATCCTGGAAACATCTTTTGAAAAGATGTCCCGATGTTTTTTCACTCATGTTTAGAATTGAAAACTCAGAACTCCTGCTGCCATCAGGTTAAGGATTTCCAACTCAAGAGAGATCTGCTGCACCCTCCTATGCATGAGTTTGTATTGTGCTGCCTGGGATTCGTTTTTCACTGAATAAATAAAACCTCGTCCCAATGTTGTAGATAAACCACAACCTTTTTTCCTAATACAGTCAATATGTGTATGAACTGTGGTTGCCCAATCCATACCCAAACTAACGTCGTAAGGCCTCAACGCTGCCACCAATAGGATCCAACCGAAACTGTCACCTCAAGGGTCAGATCACACCGTCGGCATAAGTGTGTCTATCGAGTCTCCTCCCTAACGTATCTCTAGACGTGAGGGTCAAGTCAACAGTTTAATCGGAAACTCTAGTTCTGGGTCAAGATTCGTGGAAGGATGGAATGATTGGTACATATGTCTATTTATACGAAAGCTGGTAGTAGACAATGTTCATATCTCGAATCATTCCTAGAGACCTTGGGTCACACTACTTGACCGCATGTATCTATTCTCTTCCCCTGCCATCCAGCTCCCTGAGCCTGGTAGGGACTAAGAAGGGGGATGGTTGTAACATGTCGAAATGTACACAACATCATGCTACTCTCCGAGCTCTATATTAATGTATGTTGCCCTGCAGATTCATCTGTTCCTGTCACATCTTCTTCTCGAAACTTATTGCAGGACCATGTCTTTTATACTAGTGTCAGTTTCATGCTTTCCCACTATTAGCATTCATTGTCTGTATCTGCACTGACCAAGAACATTCAACCTCAAGGGTTCTCTCTAGCATCTAGTGAAAAGGTGTTGGCTATGATATTCTAAAACACAACTCGCTCGGTAGTCTGAGCCCCAAATCACTGATCCTATCATATTTATCGAGTACTAGGAATGATCAGTATGCCTCGATAAACACTCATCTACCGACCTATCATCGTGAAGAAGTTGTACAAGATCTAGAGAACTCTCAGCCACCCCCTCAGGCCAGTCCACAACAACCTGTGAGTCAGGCTCACCTCAGAACCTGAGGGGTATCTGATGCTGAAACTGGTGTAAGGCACTAAGCCAACACGTGTCATCTACCGGTACCGCATGTTGTAATTGCTGGCCAACTTGAAGTGATATAGCTGACATACAACCTGAAGGTATAATATCAGGAAATGGTCCACGTACCAAAGCCTCATCACTATGTGGACCAACCTCATGTTCAGTCAATGGAAAAGAGTAGTAGCTAATATCACTATATTCTTTACGGTTGTCTCAACTAGGCGGAGAACTCTAGCAACCCCCCAAGCTAGCCCTCTACTTCCTAGGAATCTGTCTCACCTAATAACGCCAGAGGCCTCTTCCACTAGAACTCATGAAACATTCTCTGTCGGCATGCACCATCTGAAAGTGCAGCTGGTGGAATCCTCTTCCCAACGGGTGGTGCTGCTGCTGGTACACCACCCGAAGGTGCCAACATATTAATAGGGCCCTACACCAGAGCCTCGTTGCTTGGTGGGCAGTTATCAGGTACTCTCTCAGAATTCTAACTGGCTATTTTCGAGGAGGCATCTTGAACAGATGCGACACAGTCAAAAGATTATACCTGGTGAGGTGACCTGGATAAGTTGACATAGAGATAACTTTTGAAAACAAAAATGCAATCAATGCTTTCATGCATTGAGTCGGAAATCAGATGTCAGGGTCCTCGTGTATGGATACATCGGCTGCTGCACCAACACTGTACTCCCTTAACTGAAAAACACATTCGGTAACATTAACATTATTTCTTCATAGAAAATAAAGATGGGAGTCCTATGTTCTGCGGTAGAGCTGATTCCTTCAAAACCAATTGCCACGACCTGTCCCCCGGGGCCCGTGATGTGACTACCCCAAGCCCTCCTTCCATAGGGCAGGGGGTGGCAACTAGCACCAAAGGCATAAATCCCTAAAACTATGAAGGAATTTCCTTTACCAAGTGTAAACACACAAAACAGACAACGCTGGAAGAAAAACAATAAGTAGAACTGTATACAAAAGGAGTGCTGAAAAGTAATGGGGATGGAAATAAAAGCCCAATATGAAAGTACAAGTAAAACTGAAAAACAAGTACAACTATAGAAAATTAATATAGTTGTTGAATCATCCTCTAGGATATCCTACCTAAAGGTTAGGTATAGATAGGCTCCACAACAATCCACGTCCGTCTGTATCATCCATGTACCATCACGCTGTGTGGTCCACCTCCGAGTACCGTCCAGTCCTCGTACACTCAGCCTCAGTCATCACGGTCAGTCGTCTGCAACCAACACAACGAGGTGTAGGCATAGCTCGTGCAGGGGTTAGTATAACGATACTCAATATTGACCCCAACACCCTCAAGGTCTCACAGAATCCAATAAGGATAACCCCAAATTATGAAATCAACAAATAAAACCACTTAGGTAAATGCCCATACATATACCAAAGTTATCAAAAAAAAAACATCTATGTCATGAGGTAAACACAAAATTCACTGACTCCGCTCAACAAGGATTTTATTATATGGGTAGTATCAATCTGAGCCCTCAGCTACTAGAGAACGTTTCCTCTATCGAGTACAGTGGTCCTGCTGCGCTCAGACAGAGACGATTCCCACAAACCATGGACTGTTAAGGTACTCCTCATGTCGAGTAACGTTGGTATTCTGAGATCACACAGAGGTTCTCCCTACTGTGGGTATTCCTCCAACTACCAGGCGCTCCTCTGCCATGGGTCTGCCGCCAACTAGCAGACACTCCCCACTGGGCTAGTAGAATCACTCTGAGTCGAATCTGTCAAGCAATGGTCAGGTCTCAGCCAACTACTAGGTTCCCACACAAATGTCTGCTCGTCTCTGGATGATACGCTCCACGAGCTAATGATCGATACTAAAACTGTCATGATGCCCCATGTAGAAGTATCTCAATGTTCTGCCATGTCAATGAGGTTTCAATGCAATAGATGACACGTTAATCGGACGCCCAGTCTTTGAGTTATTAGATTTTTAGAATCGCGGGCCCTGTAGGATTTGTGTATGATCCAACCTGTCTGTATCTCATCATTACCCTGAAATATAGTGGGGTATACACAAGGGACTATCGTGCATCATGAAAACCAGTGTCACTGGCGGTTCGTCAAATGGTCATCTGGTGCCAAATATATGGCCAAAGGAAGAAAAGGGTCGGTAAGGGGCATGGGCCCAGTCCGACCCGATAAGACCGCTTTGGCCCAACCCAAACTGGGATGACCCGGTCTGGGTTGACCCATTTTGCCTGCTAGGTTCGGCCAGGTCCACTAGGCCCGGCCCAACAGATTGCGGGGGTGGTATGACCCGGAGGTCGCCACGTTGGCGGCACGACCCGGATGCCGGGTCCGGTTCGGCCAGTGCCCCGAGGGGTGTGGCTCGACGGCTCGGCCAGGGAGGTCTTCAGGGCACCAACAGGGTGCCGAGAGGCCGCGCGGGGCAGCCCGATAGGGCACCGGGCAGGCCAGCTAGGCACCGGGCAGGGCGTGCGGGCGGCCACGTGGGTCGTGGGCAGGGGGCTGGGAGGTCGCGTGGGGTCTGTGCAAGGGTTTAAGAGGCCACAAAGGGCACCGACAAGGGGCGGGCAGGCCACGCAGGGTGTTGGGTAGGCTGGTAGGGTGTCGGCAAGCTGGGCTGGCCGTTTTGGTGCGTCTCAAGCCGACGCGGACCGACGGTGTTCGTCAGGGAGTATTGGTGCACCGTGGGGGCGGCGCGATTCGTCGAGGCCTCGGTTAGCACAACCATTGTCATTGCTGCCTTTGCCATTGTTGCCTCATCGCCATGCCGAAGTAACAATACAAAAGATCAGCGGAGGGTGTCGAGCCATTTTAGTTTTTCCCGCACCCTCTGCGTTTAGAGGTGATATAAATTGGTTCATCAATGGAGAACGATGAACAAAAATTTCTTACAAACCTTCGCATCGATTCCTTTCAAATGAAGATGAGGAAAAAAGGTATATTACTAAAAGTAAACCCCTACATAGATTTTCGGGCATCGACGATGATGTTTCAGAATGAATATGTAGTCGGCGTTCATCACGTCTGTCTCACACTTCCAATTTTGAGTTCACAAGATGGTTGTGGATGTGTCTCCACATCGATAGGTGACCGGGAAAGAAGTCGATGAAGGATTGATGCTGACGTTCTTTATTGGAAGAACGAGTTATTTGTTCATTCTTGGGGGGAATCTCTTTTCTCCCAATAATCATCTTTCCTCGAATTCCTCCCAAATTCCAAATGAAAATAATAGAAGGGTGAGTTTTTCTATTATTTTGTGGGCACAACAATTCAAATTGGAGAAATAATTTATGGGACTCCCCTAATTAAATCATGAGATTTGGCAAGAATTAATTAGAGGATATTGGCAGAAATTAAATTTTAGGGAGGTAGGCTGCATTAAGGTGGGGGTGGTCAAGGATTTTCTCCCCATTTAATGGGGATTTGAGGAATCAAGAGGCTCTCCTTCATTAATGAGGAAGAGTAGGGAGGTTGTCCTCTACTCCCATAAATAGGTGTCAAGCCCAATGTGGTCCACACCATGTTAGTCCTCTTTTGGGAGTTTTAGTTCTGCTGGGCCCCCCACCAAAACCTCTCATGAGAGGTTAAGGTGTGGTGACCCAGCCTCCAACCTCAATGAGGAGGTTTTATCCACCACACACCAAATGGAGGCTCAAATAAAATAAAGTGTAACAACACATTATTTTATTATAATTTTTCTTGAAGAAAACCAAAAAATTAACTTCTAATCATGACTCACTACCGTCGAAGTGAAAGTCACCTTAAGTGAATATCAGCGCTGCGAGTTCAACGACGCCCTTAGATTTCAGTTCCGATGACCAGTTAAAAAGTTATAAAAAACCGAGAAAAATTGTTATAAGAACGTACCCAAACCAAAATTTATAAATTGATTCCGGTCACACCGGGCCTCAGAATCCTGCGCCGTAAATTTTAGCGGGCTTGTAAAACTCCCATGTATTTATGAAAAGAAATTTCAATAGAAATTCCGGGTCTTTACAGTGGGTATATATATATCAATTTATTTATATTTGTATGTATTTATATGTATTTATTTAAATTAAGGTTTAAAAATATAAGGATATAAATATTAATTGTTTATATGATCATCTATATTAATGTATATTTAAACATGTTTATAAATACTTATTATAATTTCTATATACATATATACTATAATTTCCATAAATTTATATAAATTGAATTATATATATATATACTTACAAATATTTATAAACATATATGTAATTATATATATAAATGTTTTTGTAATTACACTTATTTATGAATTTATATATAAATGATAAATAAAATTAAGTACAGAAATATATACAGTTTCATGAATTTATCATTATATATAAAATAATATTATATTTTTATTAGTTACTTAATATAGACATGATGGAGTGGTTAATACATTAAATAGAACTATATTTGTATGTAGTTCAAATATCACGTTACAAATATATATTATTAATTTTATTTGGAAGGATGTGTTTATGTGGGGAGGACCTAAGACTAGTGGTTATGGTTTTGAGGAGGGAATGCTCGGGCTAGTTTTACTCTGCTATGATTGGAAAATCCCAAGTTGGTCTTGGGCCGAGTGGGCCAATAATAATATTTTTTTTATTTTTTTAATAATTTAATTTTCTCTTTAAATATTGAACAATAATTTATGGAAATGATAGAAAATAATGGTTACAAAAAATATTTAATGAAATAAAATAGATAAATATCGATAAAAGATAAAAAAATATTGACTATATTATCCCCAAAAATGAGTCATACTCATTCATAAAATTTTTGGGGAAAAATAAATGATTGAAATATTTCATGGATTTTTTGAAATGAAAATGTGACTGACTTTTTAATATATTAAACCACTACTATATTATAAGTGAATCTATAACTAAATGTTACATTGGGGTATTACAAATTATTTTCTTGTCAAACAATTTATATAACAAATTTCTGAGTTGTAAAAAACAAAAAACTAAGTAACAACACACAACTATCATCAATGAATAGTACATAAATGAAATGTGATAAAAATTTAAAAATTTGTGGAATAAATGTGAAAACATGAGCTTGGAATGAAAAAAAATATTGATATATTATTTAAAAAAGATACTAATTGTTTGGTTTTCTGTGTGTACAATGGGATTTTATTGATCAAATCATAACATTTAAAAGAATCCAAAGAAGATCCCTTATATATTTCAATGAAAAGGAATCTATGATTTAAAAATAGATATATTAAATCAATTTCAACTTATGATATTTGAAACTGTTGGTAGCTAATTTTATTCGTATGAGTTCTAATGGGAGTAGATATGTTCAATGAATTATCTATAGTTCCCTAAAAAACAATAAATTAATGTGATTTTCGATAAATAATGTTTATGATCATAATTAGTATCTGATTAAACATTAAAAGGGAAGAAGATTAAATCAATGGAAAAATACACATCGTTTTCTAGGTATGGAATGTTTTTTCAAATTTCTATTTAATATATATGTATGTTCTAAGAGAAATATGAGGTGGAAAAATTATCATAGATATTTGATAATATTTTATGATAAAAAATGATAAAAATTAATTATAAAAAATGATTACAAATTAAGATAAAAATTCTAAAAAAAATTACATCAAAAAATAAAATTATTATATAGAAAATTAATATGAGATGATAATTTTTATATTATAAAATTTAAAATATTTTAAAAATTTTATTTGTATGAAATTGTTATAGGAGTTTTTGACATGGGAGATGACATGAACATAACAAAAAAATTCATTGATTTTTAAATTTAATGGATAAAACATATAATTTAAAGATTCATAACATTAATGGAAAAATATAAAAAACAGTATATTGATAACATGGTTGAATAATTTGTATATATAAAAATTCTAATATTTAAAAATATAAAAAACATGGTTTAGTAGTTTTTCAAATAATAATCAATGAAAAATTATAATGTATAATTATAAAAATGTATATACTACTAATTTCTCTATATAAAAACAATTAAAATATAACATTAGGAAATAGATTAAGAATTATATTATAAATACAATCAATATATATTTTAACTATAAATATTCATCATGATAATTTATCATTTTGAGAATGTCAATAAAAGGATATGGAATATAAGGGAAAGAGTCCCTATACAGGTACTTGATTGTTTTAGAGGAGTTGGAGAGCATGGGACCGAGCTTAGGATTTTGATGCTACATAGCTCCTGATTCACTATTTGTTTTGCTTTTATGTACTTGAAACTTGTATTCTACTATTATAGATTGCAATGTATCCTATTTTGGTTGCTTTCTTAAATTTAGGGACATATTTCATCATCATGTATGTATGAGTGATGGTTATCCTTTGTTTCAGTACCATTATCCATTCATCTGTGTATTGGTTACTGCTTCCTCTTGTTGTACTTTTATATTTATTTTCCATTGAGAGAAACTTAGAAAAAAGAGGGCATAGATTCCCCACTATAATTCCTCAGCCCTCGCTACTAGTCAGACACCTCTATCATTTGGGGAAATGCGCTTGAGGTCATGTGACCAACCGGGTTCGGGGCACCAGTTGTGTGGCACCCAGAACCGGGACACTACAAAGTGGTATCATAGGGTTTCTTTTCTTTGACATACTTTTTTTAGCCTATAGGTAGGAATAGAATGGAATAGTTATTTGGTAATAAGATGTGCCCGGGCGTAGCTAACCCATGTACAAGGAAAAAACCAATTTAGATAGGGTTGATTTTTTTTTGATTTTGCTATTTTACAGTTGATCTATTTTTCACCATTGGGTGATGCACTTGTGGTGTGCTGATTATATTTTTATACATTGTTCTATTTTTTCACTAACTGATGAGATGAGGGTATTACATCTCATGCATCATTTATGCACATGTTAGAATCCCAAGTCATGAATAGTTTCCATTCCATGTAGGTGCATTAGAAATTTCATGTTTTTATGATAGATGTTCTACTAGACGAAGCATGCGGTAGTGATAGATGCTTTGATAAAAATACCTAAAATTTCATATGGTATTGGTACATGTTACGGTTGGGTTGATGGACACTATACTTTGGTTCTTTAGGAGTATGGGCTCTCTTGGACCGAAATTTAGCAGATCATTATCCATCTTTTTTGTTGCATTTTGTACTATAATGCGAATGGTAGGTTTTTAAACATTGATTCGTGGGCAGTATGGGCCCCCACATATTGTAATTTTGCATACGGACGCTTGAAATTAATGAAAAGGGGCTCCAGAGTAGTTTTTTTGTTGTATTTTATGGAATCCAAGACAACATGGAGTGTGGTTCTATGAACACATGCCATGTAATCTTCTGTTCGGGAAGAAATGAAAAATAAATCAATTAAGTACATGGTGTATACCTAAATTACACGCCATGTAGTTGCTAACCATGTCAAAGGCTGTGTAGGTAGAAACACGGGTTGAGAAAATTCTAGAGGGGACACGTCGTGTACCGGTTGTACACGCTGTGTCGTGTTGACCTTGTGGCCAACGTGTATCAAAACAACACAGGTGGAGAAATATTTGTTTATACATGATGTGTAAATGCCGAACACACCGTGTAGATTAATTTTGGGGCCCTACCATGTAACTAACAACATAGGTCGGTGTTACCTCTTCTAGTACACACTGTGTCCATATGGAACACACAGTGTAGTGTGATCCATGTATCTGGCCGTGTCTCAAACAACACGGGTCAGCGAATCTCGTTTATAACACGATGTGTACCTAAGGGACACGTAGTGTAGTCTTGACCGGTTAAGGACCATGTGGACTTGGCCATGTGGCTGGGGAGATGGAGTGGTGTACATGCAGTGTGCCGGTGTAACACGTCGTGTGCGGGTGTAACACGCCGGGTGCGGGTGTAACAGACCATGTACTTTGGGTTGAGACATACCCAGGCCAGCAACAGAACACGACCATGTAAGGGATTATGGATACATGCTATGTATACCTTATACACTCTGTGTAGTCTCATTCAAAGGATAGTCGAGTGGCTTAAACATGAAGAAGGACTCGGGAAGGGGAAGAAAATTCATGCACATGCCATGTGTGTAGACAACAAGCTGTGTGTTTGGGGTGTTACACGACTAGTGCTGGCAGATGTACACGCCCATGTGAAGGACTTAAGGGAACACACCGTGAAGTTATTATACACGCCGTGTAGACTTTTTTTGTAAAACATGAATGATATTATTTCTCTTATTCCCTTATTATGTTTCCAATTCTTATCCCTTTATGATATTTACCTCAGGCATGTGTTGGACCTTGTAGAGTCATGCCACCGAGACGACCACTAGTTGTTCACCAAGAGAGAGGAACTGATTATACTCTAAGGATGGTAGGACATGGGCTACCAGTGGATCCTACAATAGTTCTAGATGTGGCACTAGCCGTTACACCAGACGCAGGCGTGGATGCAATGTTCTGTGAAGGCTCTATTTAGTTCATGCAGACATTCTAGGGAGCACCGCCAGTGGCCACATCTATGGAAAAGCCGACACGTACGCTCTAGAAGCAGTATATACCTACATTATCAGTGGATGGAAGGCCACAAGCTGCGGAGTCTTGGCTGGGTTCTATGCTAACTATTTTCGAGCATATGGAGACGCCTCATAGGGGGAGGGTCAAGCTCGCTAAAAACATGCTGCATGATTCCACCATGAAATGGGGGGATATTACCACTCAGACGGAACATCACCGAGACATGGAGTGGGATTATTTTCAGTCATTTTTCAATGAATTTTTCTTTCCAGATACACATATGGAAGATCAAGCTCGAGCATTCATGAGTCTTTAGTAGGGCGCCATGTCAGTGAACGATTATTCTGCCCGCTTCACCGAGCATCAGTGTTTTCCAACTGTTCTGGTGGGTGATGAGGCATTGGGGGATATAATCATTGATGATGTTCTTCGATATGACATTCAAGAACTGATGAATGTTTTCAGTTTTCCTACGGTTCATGAGATTGTAAACCGGACACTGATTTCAGAGCGGAACTAGCGGGAAGCTAGTTTTGTGGTCCCGGGCGGTTCATCACCGATCTATTGTACTATTTCCACTACAAAGTGGAATAGGCAGATGGATTTCTCTCATGGGGGAAGTAATTGTAAGAGAAACTCTTCAGTTGATCCAGTAGTTTGCTACCAGTGTGGTAAAGCAGGGCACAAGAGACCTATGTGTCCACGTGATCTAGTGGAGTGTCGATCTTGCTACAAGGTGGGCCATCTCCAGTGTTTTTGCATGGCGTTTCCACCAGTGGCTAGTTAGAGGGTGTTTTTGTAGATTCCCCGTGCAGGAGCAGTGCCATCAGATTCTAACCAGTCAGGGAATTGGAACATGTCTGGATGTTCAGGCCGAGGTAGTGGTCGTGGCTGTGGTAGCTAGACACCAGGACCTCAGTGATAGTAGGGCCGGTCAGCTCAGGGTAGTCAGGATGTGTTACTGGGCCATGGAACTGGGCTGGAATATGTAGTGAAATAGACCCAACAAGAGTAGGATCCTTGACATTCCACTATCAGAGGTACTATTCTAGTTGCTTTGGTTTTATCTTCTGTTTTTTATACGAGTGCTACACATAGATTTATATTTTTGCCCGTTGTGGAGAGCCTTGGGCTCTATTTTTCTTCTTCTTATGATATTATGATGCTAGACACTCCGTTGGGGATTTGAACAGCTGGTGTGAGTTAGTGCAAGGTGAACCTACTAGAGGTTGGTGGGTGTCACTTTCTATTGGACCTCTATTTCTTAGAGATGATGAGCTATGATGTCATTCCTGGGATGGACTGGTTGGAACCCTTCCGAGCCTTTGTGGATTACTATCATCACAGAGTGAGTTTCACGTCACCAGAGGGTGGTGAGTTTCTACACAAGTGCGAATGGGATGTCTAGGCGAGCTGAGCTTGAACTGAGCATCGTGTGTGAGGTGGAGTGACATCCCAGACTGCGAGTTTATATATGGATGACTAGAGAACTTGTCAGAATGATTTCCCTCCTGTGGTGATCACTTCAGGGATGTACTCATGGATGACTTTTCATGTCTACCTTCTGAGTGAGAGGTGTATTTCTCTATCAATCATGTGACAGGAGTAGCACCAGTGTCCATTTCTCCTTATAGGATGGCTACACTTGTGTTACAGGAGATCAAGAGGCAGTTATAGGTGTTATAGGAAAAGGGTTTCATTTTACCCAGTACTTATCCTTTGGGTTTTGATGTATTGTTTCTGAAGAAGGTGGGTGTTACACTCAGACTCTGCGTGGATTATGAGAAGCTGAACCAGTTAACGGTTAAGAACTGATATCCCTTACCGCAGATTTATGATATTTTTGATCAACTTCAAGGAGAATGTGTGTTCTCGATTATTCAATTGAGATCTGGATATCATCAGCTATGTGTTAGACCATCAGACATACCGCTTACAACATTTTAGAGTAGATATGGTGTATATGAGTACTTGTTTATGCCGTTCGGACACACGGATGAGCCAGTATTTCTCATGGCTCTGAGTAATCGTTTGTTCCGCCCATATATGGATTCATTTGTTGTAGTATTCATGGATGATATCTTGGTATAATCTCAAAGTCGACACGACCATTCCACCCATCTTGAGATCGTATTGAGTAAACTGAGAGTGCATCATATATATGCAAATCTCTCAAATATCCACTTTTAGATGGACCAGATTCACATCCTGGGTCATATTATCTTAGAGGCGGGAGTTATTGTAGACCTATAAAATTTGAGAGCAGTAGTTTTTAGGGAGTATCGTATGAATGTGTTTGAGATACAAAGTTTCTTAGGGATGGATGGTTACAAAAGGCGCTTTATACAGGTCTTCTCCAGCTTACCAGTGTCGTTTATAGGTTTGAATAAGAATGGTGTGAAATTCGTTTGGTCAGAATCTTGCGAGACATCATTTCCGGAGCTGAAGGGAAGGTAGCCATCAGCACCAGTCGTGATACTTCCATAGTAAGGGACGAGCTATACAGTTTACTATGATGCATCAGGTATTGGTATGGGAGCAGTGTGGATGCAGGGTGATCGGGTAGCTGCGTATGGGTCTCGGTAGTTGAGGCCACATGAGAGGAATTACCCGAAGCATGATCTATAGTTGGATATAGTTGTTCGTGTGTTACGCTGTAGGAGATATTATCTCATGGGAGATAATTTTGTGGTTTTTATAGACCAAAAATGCCTTTAGTACATCCTTATCCTGCGTGACCAGAATTACAGGCAGTGAAGGTGGGTTGAATACCATTAGTCCTTCGACATTGAGCATTCCTATACACATTGTAAAGGTAATACAATACCCGATTTAGTGAGTAGGAGGAATTATATACTGGTAGTGTAAGAGGCCGGTGGTGAGTGGTAGCTTATGGCTTTGTTCTCTGATATGCATTTTGAGTTGCATGAATGTTAGGCGAGAACCTATCTTTCATCTGTAGTTATGAATTCGACCCTCATGGATAGAGTGGGGATGAGAAAAATATTAGATTATGATGTCATAGTTCTATGGGAGTCAGTGGAAAGTAAGGACCGTCCTCCTGGTTGGACGATAGGTGAGGATGAGGTTCTGTGTATCTATTGATGATTGTGGGTTCTAGGGGATATACGCGAGGAGTTGATGTGGGAATTTCATGCTTCATCTTGGGAAGTTCATCCCAGATTTACCTAAATGTACCATGACATGATACATCAGTATTGGTGGACGAGTATGAAAAGTGAGATATCTGGTTTTGTTAAGAGATGTTCCACCTGTCAGCAGTTGATGGTGGAGCATCAGAGGCTAGCCGAACTGTTACAGCAGTTACCCATCCTGGTGTGGAAATGGGATGATGTCGCGATGGACTTCGTGACCTAGTTGTGAGGCCACCTCGAGGCAGTGATGTAGTGTGGGTTGTTTTGGATAGACTTAAAAAGGTAGATCACTTTTTTCTGATCAAGGAGACCTTCAGTGTTGATGAGCTCTGAAAGTAGTATATCCGAGAGATAGTATGTCTTCATGGGGTCCCTCGTTCTATCGTTTCAGATAGGGATGTATGTTTTACATCTCGTTTCTTGCATAGATTTTAGAGAGAACTGGGTACACAGGTGCTTCTGAGCACAACATACCATCCTCAGAATGATTTCTAGTTAGAGAGAATGATACAAGTTCTAGATGACATGTTTCATGCCTGCATCCTGGACTTTGGTGGCTCTTGGGAGAATCACATACCATTGGTCGAGTTTTCCAATAATAATAGTTTTCTAGAAAATATTGAGATGAAAACTTATGAGGCTTTATATGGTAGGCCATGCCAATCAACCTTGTGATAGTTAGAGGATGGAGAGGAAACATTATTGGCACCATGTCTTGTGCATGAGACATCAGAGTAGGTCTAGCTGATTCAGAAGCGGATGACTACCGCATAGTCTCGTCAAAAATCTTATGCTGATCGCCGTATACAACCCTTGGAGTTCGTGGTCAGGGATCAGGTTTTCTTGCGTGTTTCACCAAGGATGGGACACAGGCAAATCGGGAGATAGGGTAATCATTCACCAAGGTATGTGGGCCAGTTAAGATTCTGGAAAGCGTCGGGCCGGTTGCCGATCGGTTGCAGTTACCAAAATGGTACCCGACCATGCATGATGTATTCCATGTGTCTCAACTGCGCCATTATCCCTCAGACTCGTATAACGTTTTTTTCCTGAGGAGGTTGAGCTTATGGTAGATGAAACTGTTGAGAAGCCTCTGATTCATATTGTTTATTGGAGCATGAAGGTTCTCCGAGGCTGGTCAGTTCCTATCGTACTGGTTCTATGGTAGCATGACCGAGTGCAGGAAGAATCCTGGGAGCGGGTGACCGATGTACGTGTTCAGTGGCCAGAGATGTTCGAAGATTTATCTTTACCACCCTTAGTAGGGAAATTCAAGGATGAATTTATTTAAGGGGGGAATATTTTAAGAACCTGATTCTTACTCTATAGGTACGGATTTCTTCTTTTCCTTTTCCAAAGGTTTTTTAAATAAAATAAGGAAATTGGGGGAAAATTGGAAAATTTGTGGGTACACGCAATGTACTTTTCTACAGGCCTTGTAATTTATTCGTGTGAGATGAGTATACAGGGAGTGTAGGCTGGTCAATGATGAAGGGTGTAAAAACTGACTACACGCCGTGTATTCAGTCGGCAGGTGAATAGTAAGGTGGTGGAAGTAGTCGCTAATGGAACGGTAGTACACACCATGTCTTCAGAAACACACTATGTGTAATCTTGTCGACAGATGAACAGTGTGGTGGGGAAAAGTATCTTCCAGGGGAATAGTTAAAAAATGAATAATACACACCGTGTACTTCAGAGTACTTATTGTGTAGATTATTTTTCTCCTAAAATAGGAAGTAGACTCCTCCTATGAAAGAGGAATTTTTGAATGTCGGAAGGGCACTGGGAGAGAAATATTAGACTGGTAGGAGCTCCAAACCGAACACCAGGACTCTGATTCCTTCACCGATGATCTTGTTGGAACCACGAGGGTGAGTTCTTCTCTCTTCTTGAACCTCTTCCTCCAAATTATTTCCCAAATGGTTGTTATTTGGGTTTGAATGCATTTTCGTTTATCCCATATCTACATCATTCTCGGACGTTTCGAAAGCCACCGTTCATGTATATTGATCAGAGGAAATCAAGGTAGGTGGTCTAATGTTTATTTCCATCTTTCGAGTGATATTTGTGTTCTATTGTTCTAGTGCCCATGTTAGGGTGTCGTACGGCTGAGGCCTTCACTGTTAATATATCTATAATTTTGTAGATGATCTTATGATAAAAACAATTTGTTGTTTGGGATAGTTTCTTGGAGCGAGGGCCACCACAAGAATGACATTCATTTTTTTAGATATTTCTCTAGGATATCTGTGGGTATGATGTGATTTATCAAGCTTTGATTTTTCTAGAGAGAAAATATATATAATTTTTTTCCATTTGTTGGGCTCGGCCCGGTTACATTATTAGACTGAGGGCAGTGTTTTTCTTAGTGTCAGGGCATTTTTTTGTTACCCTTGAGGTCAAGGTATTGATTCCCCTGAGGGAAAGGTATTGATTCGCCTAAGGGAAAGGTAGTGATTTTCCAGAGGGAAAGGTACTGATTCACCTAAGGGAAATGTATTGATTCTCCTGAGGGAAATGTATTGATTTTCCTGAGGGAAAGGTACTAATTCCCATGAGCGCAAGGTATTGATTTACCTGAGTTCATGGTACTGGTTCTTTTGAGGTAAACACATCATATTCTTGAGGGCAGTAGCTTCTATGCATAAGGTAAATATCCAGTACGCCTGAGGGGAAGGTTCTTATTATCCTTAGGGCAAGGTACTGTTTAGCATGAGGGAAATGTTCACATGAATATTCATTGTGGTGGTATCTTTTGTTATACCAGCCAAGATAAATCACATTCTTGTAATTGTTAAATGATTATTAAAATTGTAATTCAATTGATAATATAGTTTATTTTGAGAACTTCCTAGTTTATTTCTTTACATTACTGCACACTGCTATTGCAAATTTTTCCCTGTCAGTTGCGAATGATCCTTTGGTGGTTGCCTAATATGATTTATTTCTCACACCCTTTTTGGGTCATGTCTTATGCCCAAATAGATTATATTGCTGCAGGTGTTGACATGGGAAAGAGTCCCTATAAAAGTATGTGATTATTGTAGAGGAGTGGGAGAGCATGGGACAGAGCATAGGCTTCCGATGCAATTGAGTTCCCACTGCACTATTTGTTTTGATTTTTTGTATTTTTACCTTGTATTGTATTATTCTAGATTTCAGCGTATCCAATTTGGACGCTTTTTTAGATTTAGGGACCTATTGTATCATCATGTATGTATGACTAATGTTTATCCTTTTTTTCAGTACTGTTATCCATTCAACTTTGTATTGGTCACTACTTCCGATTTTTTTATGATTATATTTATTTTCCGCTACGCTAGACTTTGAAAAATCAGGGCATAGTTTCCCCACTTTCATTCCTTGGACCTTGCAGTTAGTTGGTAGCCTCTAGCATTTGGGGAAATTCTCTTGAGGTCATGTGACCAATCAGGTTCGGGGAACCTTTTGTGTGGCGCCCGGATCTGGGACGTTATATCATCAAACTCCTACAAAAAAAATTCACATGAATTTAAATGATATTTTATCCCAATTAATCCATCTATTCTAGTTCAATTTATGAAATCATCATCATCCATAAGAAATACCTTCTAGATATAACTAATTCTGTATAATTATTATAACATAGCGAAATGGACACATAAAAATGGTGAGATTTGATGCATATTAAGGGTAAACATAACCATAAAAATTTGAATGTCATCAATGAGAATAATAAGTGGAAAAGGGTATGAGGAAAAAATCATAAAGTATGAGTGATTCATAAAAAAAATATACCCATTAATACTTGGATAATAATAAATAAAATCATGGAAAAGTCATAAGTCAAATGAATCAATAATCCTGAGTCATGTGATAGCAATAACGATAATGAGACACAATATAAAATCATATCATGCAATTAATGACATTTTAGAGACATGGAGCCTCACATTCATAAGAACAATTAAAAAACCATTTATAACCAATTCAATTAGAATAAACATATATCTAATATCCAACATTATGATTACCTAATGCATTGATATGTATAATGGGTATCACTCATCATATAAGGTATATCAGGATCACCCATTTTATGTGAGATATACTGTGGATTCACCCTTCATATAAGCTATATTGGGGTCACCCATTACCCATAATGGGGCTCAACTATTGTTATATGATATATTTTCTTCACCCATTTCATAAAATACTCAATTATGATGAATAAAACAAATTCATCATAAAAATAATATAAACATGAAAAACCCATTAAAAATGAATGGGTTCCACAATAATCTCTTTGAAATAATATTAACCAATTGAAAATTATGTATTTTCATAGAAATCTATTTGAATCATAATTAAACAAGGAAAAAGAGATGGGATCCATAATAATCTCTTAGTAACATGGCTATCCTAAGGAAATGATGTGGGTGACAAAAAGAATATTTGAATCATGATTAACCTGTGGAAAAGAAATAACATCCAAAAAAATTTCACCTAAACATGGTTTACCCATGGAAAAGAAATTAGTTTCACAAAAAAACTTCAAAACATGATCAATACATCGAGAATAAATGTGTCCCATAATAACCTCTTTAGAACATTATTAACCTAGGGGAAAATGTGTTTGAAAAAAATATCATGGAATCATGGAGAACATGTGGAATATAAAGGGGATCCCAAACAATATATTTCAAAAATTATTAACCCATGAAAAAGAAATGGGTTTTATAAAAATATATATGATATATAATTACCAATGGAAACCAAATTGTTCCCATAAAAATCTTCCTGAAACATTATTAACCAAAGTTAAAGAAATGGGTACGATAATAATCTCTTTCAATAATGGTTAACCCATGAAAAAGGATAATATTCATTATAGTCTCATTAAATCAATCATAAAAAATCCATATAAATAATGAGTTTTCAATAAATTAAAAATAACATAACATTTATTATATGTAAAAATACATATGTTTGGAATTTGTGAATTTAATTACCATTAAATGATAATTACCAGCATTCTTAAGAAAAATAGCCTATAAATATTCTATTTGTCCCATAACAATTTTAATTGTTTGAATAATAATCCCCATGATTGAATAACATTTAAATAAATAATATACTATCATTAGAATAAGGATATTATGATATAATATGTCCATTGAACTATATATACACATAACTAATCAATAAATTTTCAAAATATAATTAACTTCTTAAAGAAGGGAAATTGTAACTAAAATTCTAGAACCACTTAGGAAATATTGACACCATAAGTCTGAGGAAAGTAAAATCCTAAAATAGATATAAAAATCCTAATATATTTATGTTTAATAATCTTAAATACTTTCATGTGGTTATATATACAACACAACAAAAATAAGTGGTGAATATGATATGTATCTCCCAAAAATAAAAGATATAAAATAAAAAAACTTATAATATGAGTAACTTTTGAATCATGAGATTCATGAAAGAATAAAATCAATTTATTCATTTATCATCTTGAATTAAATGATACTCAAGATATAATAGGTCATAGGTATGTAGATAATACATATAAAAGTAAATTGGATAATAATTAAAAAATAATCCGCAATGTAATTTAAATTGAGACGAAACACCTTAAAATTGTTGCTACATCAGAATTGGAAACCAAAAAAGTAATAATAATAAAATAAAAAATTTAAATACCATTAATATATTATTATCCTTGATATAATATATCATAAATGATGTACATACACCCAAAAAATAAATTTTTGGTTAATATGAAATTTATTTCACAAATGTAAAATGTTATATTATAATCTCTTATCCAGAGATTGATTCGTCATACTGTTCATATATCATCATGAATAATAAAATAATTTCAGTATTTTAGTTTTATATAACCTTATATAATCTTATTATTACCTTTATTCCACATATAAACAATAAATATGAAATTTCATAATAAAATTATCTTTATGTTGTATGTTTTGACCATATTAGACGTATATGTCAAACCTGACAATGGTAGGTTGACTAACGTCAATGAGGTCATTATTTAGAAATATATAGATTAATAATAATGAAATAATTATAATATTTATACAAGATTCATTATTTTAAAATCATTATTGGAATATGTTTATGAAAAATGAACCAATGATATGATCTGGTACAGGTATTCCGTATGTATGCATGAGTAATGTTCCCATTTTTCAATGATCATTATTGAGAGAAGTTATGTAACATTTTTATTTCAATAATTTAAAATATATAATAAATATAATATTTTTAAATATATATACTTATTAATATAATTTATGTTATTCCATGATGAAAAAATAAAGAATCATGCCACTTTGAGGAGGTTGTAGACCACATGTCCTTAGAAATTGTTATCACCTATTCAGTGTGTGAAATGGAAAAAAATAAAATGATATATTATATGTACATATTGTTAATTATATAATTAATTTCATATATATTTCCTAAATATTTTTTAAATATTTTGTTAATACACTACATGGAAAGCGTGAATGATTCTGATCGCTTGGAAGAGGCTGTAGTCCACACATCTATAAACGATGTTATCATATTCCCACAAAATGGAATGAATGAAGGTCTGTGTTTTGTAATGATTATATAAAACTAATTACATCACAAATATATATATATATATATATATAATATAACATCAAATTTTCAGTTATAATTCCAAACCATGACAGGTTGTGAAGTGAAAAACAATGACATCATTTCACGAGGTGGAAGTTCATCGTACACACTAACATCAATTTTCTAACACATTTGATGGAATATTGTTTAAGTGTAGGTATAAACCATAGTATAAAAATATAAATGTAAATTTATTACACATGTGTTATTATATAATCACAGAATAATAAAAATTGATAAGGTATAAAAAGAAAAGAAACAAAAGTTCTCATTGAAGAATGATACCATTTCTTTGGGGAACACAATTTGGTTTTCACCAATGAACTCTATTTTTTTATTTATTCTCTATGAGAGGCCAATAAGATGATATGAGGGATATTATATGAATATTATGATAGTGTTATGGTGATCCAATTTGATTGAGTGGTGTGAATTAGTGAGTGGATGAGTTCCCTTTTGTCGTGGAGGAGGTGTGAAATTCATGTAAATAAAAAAAGGTAATCACTATTGCGATGTATCCCTTACATCATGTTTCTTAAAAAAAAGATAAATAATGGATTTAAAGGAAATTATGGTCTATAAAAACTTACAAAAAACAAAAATAAAATCATTTTTATAATTTTTTGAGTCTTTATTTTTAGTAATTTTAATATTTATAGTATTTATTAAGGTAACATATATCTTTTTATTTACCATGTCAATTTATCCTTTTATATGATAATGAAAAATAAATTTATTAAATTATTTATACCTAGTTATTCTACATATGAATTAAAATTACTTAAATTAAAATACTATTTTTGTGTACAGTAATTTTTAAAAGAAATTCATGTCAGGTGCAAAACCTTATTTGTCCTTAATCATGTTAATGATTATAAATATTCTTACTCATTATTATAAAAAAATTATATAAATATTATTTTACTATAAATATTATGATTCTTTAAAACATGTATAAATATTTATCCATATTCAATTCAATTATGCAGATTTTTTTATTTAATGGTAATCTCATAGATGTGGCAGGAAAATGGGTTCTTAAATTGAAAATGTTCAAAAGATTGAAATTTTTTTATATCTAAATAAAAAATAAAAATAAATCCAATGAACGAAATTGGATTAATAGATGAATTATTTATATAATTTTATTTTAAAATATATTGAAAATATTATTTTACAATAAAAAATATTTAGAAGAAAAAATATTTTTCAAATAATATTTATTATTTTTCACTATTCATAAAAAATTAAATTCTAAGAAAAATACTAAAACTCACCCTAAGAAAATTTTGACATCACACATAATAAAATTATTTTTTTTTAAAAAATGATTATATTTCCAAAATTCAGTTTTAAAAAATTCGTTTATAAGGTGGGAAAAAATAGTTAAAAAATATAGTTTTTAAGCATATAAATAGATTTATTCTTATCTTATGCCTATAAAATATGTAGGATGATTGTGAAAAATTTTTTTATATGAATGAAATCTTAATATATATAGTATTATTTATACCTTCCATTCCACTAGTTGGGTGATTACTCTCATGTTATATAATAGTATTAATAGTATATTGTTGCCTAGTAAGACTCAAATATTCATGTGACACATGTTACTTAAAAAACTCAATGTTACGTGAAACAAAATAATGAAATTATTTTTTTATAATGAGATATAATTTTTCTATTGAATCTAATGAGAGCTATAAAATAATTTAAAATCATTCTAATGAGTGTATTTCTTAAAATTGTGGGATGTTACAAATGCCTTCAGTTTCCTTTATCAAATTCCAATATATTCGTCAAAATTTATATCCAGATGAGTTGGGATTAATATAATATCAATTCGAGAACAATTTATTTTACAGAATAAAATATTTGAGGAAGAATAAGGAAATTCATAAGTGTATCAAGTATGAAATTTAATTTTATGATTATTTAATTCAAAACACATGTTTTAACCAAATAGTTTAATAAATCATGTATAAATTGTGTTCCTATTTTTATCCATTGTATATACTCATCTTCTTTTCCCAAATTTTCAACTAAAGAAGAACCAATATCGTAAAATTGCACTATCCTAAACAAAAAAAGTCAGACAATATCTTTGGAATTTCGTACGATTTGGGATTAATTTTTAAAAAATGTGAATTTCATAGAAAAAACTGAAACACCCAAAAAATAATTTGGAAAAACATTTAGTAGTTGATGATAAAATATTCTCGAAAAATTGAATATAAATATATTAGTTTTACATTAGGATATGACCTGAAAATATTCTTCCATGTAAAATAAATTTAATTAAACATATCAAGATTCATCTACATTTTTTTAAAATATTATAATACAACATATGTCAAGTGTATCTACATTTTATTCAAAGATGTTATGTTTCTTATATGGTTTTCATAAAAACAAATGGGTTTTCATTGAAATTAAAATGATATAAATTTTTAATAATTGATATATTAAATTAAAAAAACTATAATAACAAATAATAATGTAGCGATGATTTCATATCACGATTTTTTAAAGGTATAAAATAAGAATTGAAATATTAGATTGAAAATAACCATTTACTATATTTAGTTAACATATAGATTTGAAGGGATACATGATGAATTTGATTTGGGTATTACTTCTCATATAACATTTTTAAAAAATTATGTCCAAATAAATGTAACATAATTTTTTAAAATCAATTATTATGAAATGATATTAAAAACTAATCCACACTAGTAAGAAATTAGTGGATAGAGAATGATTTATTAAATTAGAATTATTGAATTTGTATCTGATGTGTAATAATATTTGGAGGATTTTATCAAAAATAAATTAGATTGATTAAAATATGTATTTTACTTATAGAAATTTTATCATCCAACAATTAAAGATATTCAAGACTAAAAAATGAAGATATTTGTTTTATTGAAAGAATCATTAATGTATATAGAAAAATAATAAAATTATCATATAATAATATAACATGTTATTTAGGAAACATATATTAATAATAAAAATTTAGAGGTTATTTATTATTTTTATATAAATATACATAAATAAATATTATAATGTTAAAGAATTTAATTATTTTTATTGAATAAAAATGGATGATGATTGAATCACATAAATTGAAGTTATTCCCTTGATAATGAATCATTATATTGAAAAAATAAATAAAAAAATATAAAAAAGTAAATTAATATTATGGAACTAAATGAATATAATGAAATGGAATTGAAGAAATTATAATATTTTTTAAAAATGAAACTACCATATTTTTTTGGAAAATTTGAAAAAGGTTATAAAATAGAGTAATTAAATAATATTTTTGTACATGCCAATCATATATTTCTAAGAGAAAATATAATGAATATTTTTATGAAAATTATTTAAATAATTCATTGATGGAATCTCCAAAATATTGAATATAAATTGAATATATAATAAGAAAGATCGATAAAGAGTGTCTATTAATAATGATTTAATTGGAAATTTATCATCGTGAGAAAATGACATAATGTTATGAAACCCAAATCCATAATAGAGGTGAAGGTTTCATGAATATAAAAAATTTAAAAAATTAATCATGTTTTAAAAATAAAATGGTTATTTTTTAAGAGTTAAATCAATGAAAATAATGTTTATCATTTTAGGAAGAAAAGGAGTTGTTTGAGTTATTGTATATTATCAATGAACAATTGAATGGAACTTTTATGAACCCAAATGGGGTGCCATCTAACCTGGAACCTGACTTAGTGCATGGTATGAACAAATGGGTGTTCCAGATACCCACATGCTGGAAACTAGTGCTTGAGTATTAATAATTTACCTTTGGAATGACTCCGCGCATTAATATAATACAAGACTAATGGAAAAGTATTCCACAAAATATAATAATCAAAACCAATTGAGGATTAAAAATTTTCAGATATTAGAATTAAAAATTTATCCAAACCCAAAAATACCACAATTGAATGGAAACCAAAAATAATAATCCATGTACATACATGAGACAAATGGATGTCTTCCTCATACCACCGTCACTAAAACATGCATGAGAAGGACTCTAAATCCCATGTCTACCAACATTGTCCCAATACAATTTTCCTTTACTAGGGTTATACATAACAAAGTCTACATACACTCACATGTTTATGTAGGGTGTGAGCTAAATACTATTAAGATGCCACAAAAAATAAGGATTCCTTCCATAACATGATATGATAAATTAACATGCACTTTTATACCATTGTTTGGAAACATTTTTGAGAAATCATTTTTTTGAAAACTATTTTTTTAGAGTCATTTTATGAAATATTATTTTAGAGGAAACAGTTAATGGAAAATAACTTCTCAAAATAAAGCATTAAAAAAATAAAATAAACTCAAGTACCATCATATAGTAATAGATGGCCCCACATCATATAAGTATCATGTCACATTATACCATTATGGGTAAGTCTATCGGGGTAATATAGCATGAGTGAGACAGAAGAACCTCATTCCTCGGTGAATGGTGGAATATTAATCACGAAAAATAAATTTCACATTCACAAGCCACTAGTAGGGGACAACCCAAGGGCTTAGTGGTCTCCAATCATCTTCTTAGTTTAGTTATTGTGTAAAACATCAATCCATGTATGTGAAACTGGGAAAATACACTACTGAATCACTGGCGTTCTAGAACTAGTCATACATGAGATTTCCTTTGTGATAAAACTCCCATTTCACATGTCACGTTGCCATTTTCATCACAAACACATTCCATGCCAAAAAAAAATATAGTGAAATCACCATTTTCCATAAATAAATCAATCTTCAATTTCACACACACCAAATACCATTTCAAAAACACATTTTGAAATTATTTTAAAATTTCATAAAAACCGTTTAACAAATATCACACAAAAAAACTCAATTAATATGAATTACATTTCATGGGAAGATCCTGTTCCAAATCCACACATAATCCAAATTAATTTCACAATAGGCTTCATAAAATTTAATTAATTTTCATAACATAATTTCATAGTGGAAAAGAAGGCTAAAATGCCAAAATAAATCATTTCATTTAAAAACCCCATTTTTAATACATTCACAACAAAAGGTCTTCTAGAAACACATTTTAAATCCCTCATCTAATTCATAAAATACATCCAAGAATCACAACAACAATTAACACATGGAAACATGAACATTTCCTTTAAAATATCCACTATTATTATATATACGAGTCAAGAAATTACCAAATAGAATTTTACATTACATTAAAACCAATAGAATTTATTTATAAACCCAATAATGTAAAAAATCATCTTAAAATGTTAATTCATGGAACCACATAGCTTTTTATTGGAGATTTCGGAAACATTATGTGAATCCTGAACCAAACCACTACAACCCCTATAAAGAAAAAATTGAACACTTAATATCAATATCTAACCCTAGATAACCTGATTAAACCATAGAGAGACAATACAACCCAATGGAAATAAGAAACCCCAAATATGAAGGAGAAAAACCCAATAATAGATGTGAAATCTAAGAGTAATAAAACTTATTTGAAGTTAACTTGATGTTTCAAAGAAAAATTTACCAAGGGAGGGGAGAAATAGGAATACAAGATGAAAAGAGGGAGGTTCTTATGGTTGAGAATCTAGAATGGGGGATAGAGGGGTGGATTTGGGGAAAAACCCATGAGGACAGATTAATATTTTTAATTTTTTAATTATCAAGACATCACACTTGGTTACCCACATGGTTTATTAAATAATGCAACGACCGTGTACCCCACTTTGTCTAATAGGAACATACAACACGGTTATCCCGCACAACCTAACCTAACATATAGAAGCCATGAAATAGATTCTATCCAAAAACCTCAACTACCACATGGTCACTTGGAGAATGGCACATGGTTTGAGAAAACATGTTCCAACTGGCACTTCAATCTTCTGGCCAAAAAACATAAAGGTTTCCTGAAAATGAGGGGGTAAAATCCTGTACATGGATTAGAATGTAAAAAAAATAATGTAAATACCTCATACGAAAAAATCAGACGCTAAATATGAGAGAGAAACTAAAATCCAAAAATAACCATAACAAAGGGTGAAATCAAAACCACATGTCTGGCACTTCTCTCAACCCTAAAACATTCTGCACATAGAAATCCCCATCCAGTATTGATTCAAAAACTCCTGCACAATATAATGAGTTTACCAATAAACATAAAATGAGAAGAAATCAAGAACACCTCAATCTAGATATTTAGATCACATGTTTGATCTCAGCAGTCCATAATAGACTTCCTACTATAAGCCTTCATCCCCCAGAAATCTATAAGATCTCAAGATGATTGATCAAAAGAAAAGTTATCCCCAAAACACATCATACAACATATCGGAACAATAACACATAGGAAATTACCAAATTAAACTCATGCCACATAACTAAAATGATAAAACGAATTCAAAACACATCTTGATGAATACCTCTTTGACCATACTTCAAAATAAACATTCAGAACACTCAAAATATAAGGTTTACTCAATAAAGGACCATGAAATTATATAGATCTGAAAGAGAATCCCCACTACCATTCTAACCATAGAATCTATATTGGAATACCACCATGGGGATGATCGAATAAAATACCCACCATTAGGGTAAACTAGCACTGTTTTACACAGGATGAAATTTTAGCGAGACCCATGGTGTGTCTCCCAACCATATAAACCAAACTACTCATCTAACTAGCATTGGAAGACATAGGAACATGACATGGTCTAACACAGGAACTTCTCAATGATCAAATCCCAACTTATGGGGCCCAATGAGAGAATCAAAACTAAATTTAGTACAGTAAATAATTCACCATCTGCATAGGATGAAACCACTTGTAGACAAGAATATACCAAAATGAAAACCTATTTACAAAACAAAAAACACAAGGAAAAATATGTAGAGATTTACATAAAAAAGGAAATAGTTGTTGGGGTTTCAATTACATGACACCACCTTGCCTCATCGTAACCATAGAGGATATTTCAAACCACTTGGGTTGTAATGAGAAAATGATTCCTCTATGACTATCCATACAAAAAGGGTGCCATTCAAGATTTAACAACCACATAAGTATCATAAAATATATCAATTTCCCACACTAAAGACAGAATATGGGCCAAATTCACTAACACCCCTAGGAATCCTAAATACACGTCGTCTTCACTCATAGGCCTATAGATGTTGCCCTAATGTTTGAAAAAATTACTACCTCAGTGTTGTGCACTGAATAACCCCACTTAAAACATTTTTTGGCTTCATGAGGGACTAAATAACATTCTAGGTGGAATAATAAGAACACCACTTAACGTGGAACTCACATCACATCAGTAGGGCACTATAACCAATATAGGAATAATGAAGTTTCACATTCATCATCCCTTTTCACATAATATGTGAAACAAACAATGCATGAACACATGGAGGAAACCCTCATATAGAATGGAGAAATTTGTAATCTCTTAAAGAAAAACTTGCTTCTATTAAAGAAAATGTTTTTGAAAAATTCCAAAATATACTCTATTTTTTGGAAGGGAATACAATAATAAAAAACTCCACTAAACAGAACCATTACTAAAAAAGAATAAATACACGGAATGTGACACTAAACTAGGCCCCAAACATGACATTTCACCCATGAATATACACAATGACCTCTTATGACCATACATTCTACACCGATGGCATGGTTATATTCCTCACATAGAAGAAACCGACAAAAGAACCAAAGGCCTTTTAACATCATGAGAGTCACCAATGATTTGTGTTGCTTTCCATTACTACTATTCACCACTTCCAAGATGGAGCTTTAATAAAAATGTGGAAAGCATCACCTTTAATGACATAAGAAACTCTAGAAAACTACCATGTCTTTCAAAAGACAACATCATCCATTTTTCTTCTATAGGATTATCATGATCATAGAAGACACCAGGATTCAACTTCGAAACTCATGAAGGAAATCAATAGACTAATTAACAAGAGGGTCTATATATGGTGACCCATTGGTGGTACAAATCTCAAATATCCATCAAATATTTTTGGGGAACACACAAGAAAATATGAGAAACTGAGGACCCAATTAAACTATACTATCATCCCAAAATTTACCATAATAAAACCACAAATACATAAAGGGAACCAATTCCAAGGTTTCCTAGAGAACTTTTCAAAATAATCCTTTATACATTATTTCAAAATAAATTCATTAACATGAACTCAAGCCTGAAACAAAATTTATACAGGATGAGTTTTCAAACTCAAAACACATAGAAGGAAACATTACTCAATCAAAAAGAGACACAACAAATAAACAATTGTTTTAAATGAATCATATTTCCTCTTAAAAACACTTTTGAAAGGAAATCAATCATGGTGGGCTGCACACTTACCAATATTATCCAATGGAGCCTCACACATTCATGTATTTATGGAAAACTTGGAACACATCCACTCCTACTAATCTGGGAACTCATCCATTCATTCCATCAACCACCCAAGTGTATCATTACATGTGGTCACTCATGGAAATAGAAAAGGTCAAAAAAATAATTGTCCACAATTAAATATAAAAAATTCATCCCACTATTTCAAATTATCTATCCACTTTAAAATTTCAAGATTTAAAAACACATTTCATGATCTCACTAACTCTTGAATGAAGAACTATTTTTAAAATCGACACGTAATTCCAAAACATCTCATCCCATTTAAATTTTGTTATCTATTAAACAAAGTCCATTTGAATGAAATTCCAAAAGCCAGTATTGAAAATAGTTCATTCTTTCCAAAAAACTAAAATTAATAAACCACATGTTTTGATTATAAAAATTAATTTCTAATTGAACTCATCTCCATTTATTAAAAATTCATTTAATCAAATTTCACTCTTCTAATGCTTTATTAAATATAATTCTAAAAATCCATTTTATAAATTCTTAAGAAAAAATAATTTACACTCTAAAATATAATCTTTTATAATACGAGAAAAAGGGTTTTCAAAATAATTTTCCTAACCCCATAACTCAAAAAATAATTCCAAAGGGAAAAATAGTTCCAGTAGGTGAATTTTCCATATAGTTGGAGGTCATATTACAATCCCACCACCATCATAGAAAGTTTTATATTCCAATTTCTCAAAGTCCACTTGTTATTCAAAATCCTTTATTCTCACACACACCATTATTCCAACTCCCTTTTCATTTCCAAATCACAAAAGAACCATTAAGAACAAAAGGAACCAAAATAAACCTAACTTATACAAGAAACTCAGGTCCAGTCATGAGCAGTGCTGGCTTGGAACCCTACTAATAATCAAAAATCCAAGCCCCAAAAATCATAACTATAGTTTAGCAAGACTCTCCCACAAATAAAATCACTCCAAAAGAGCGTGGCCTGTAATAATACCATTTTTTCAAAAACCAAGTCATTGTTCTATCTAATCTAACACCTGACCTAGTCAGTGACATAACCCAAAGGGAGTTCCCTATCCCCACAGGCAAGAAAGTAGCGACTGATAATCAATATTTTACCTTAGTATTGATTTCACCAATTAATATAACCATAAATGACCAATGGAAGGGAACACCACAATACTAAATAACCAAAATGAAATAAGGCTTAAAAAATTTCAGATACATGAATTTCTAATTTATCCAATACAAAAAGTAAAACAAAAAAATTATTCCTAAAAAATATCCCAACAACCTCCATGCGACAATAGGGATGCCACCCTCAATCCACCACCACCAACTCCTGCATTAGAGGGACTCTAGCTACCGAGGTCAACCAATATGGCCACAACACACCTTTTCATTACCTATCTAATACATAATAAAGACTAAATACACTCAATGGTGTATATAGGGTATGATTCAGAGCCTAGTAGGATGCCACCCAAAAAATAAGGATTCTGTTTCATAACAATAAAATACAAACTACTATGAACTTTAATACCAACTTATTAAAACATTTTAGAGAAAATATTTTTACAGACACCCATTTTCAAGGAACTATTTTCAGAAATATAATTTTCGAGGAAACACTTCAAGGGAAATAAAATATAAAAATAAAAACTTCCAAAAAATAAAATACCATCAAGTTCCACCATGTACTAATGAATGGAATCACATAATTTAAGTCTCATGTCATAGTAATCTAACATGATTAAATCTCTATGGGTACTCTATATCGAGTGAGACACTAGTACCACGTACCTCAAAGAATGGTGGTATAGTAACCATGATTAAGATCACCATCATAAAAAAGACAATGGGATGTGATCCCCCAAGAGCCCAATGGTCTCTAATCATCATCCTAGTTTAGTCCATGTTTTAATCATCAATCCAGTGATGTGAAACAAGGACAAGCCTCTTCTAAATCACTAGCATACTAGAACTTGTTTTCTTAGATAGAAACCTAAGAATACCTTTGGTATGAAATTATCATTTCACATGTTAGAAAACCATCACAATAACCAACACATAAAAATACATATATAAGAGTATTAAATAAAAATCTCTTATAATGAATCCCACTATTTGTTTCAAACTCACCAAAAAAATTTCATAAAAACATTTTGACATTACATGTGTATTTCATAAAACTCATTCACCAGTATCACAAGGGAAAACAAAAAATTAATCCCATTAATATTAATGGGACAAAACCATTCCAAATAGACTTATAAGACAATATTATTTCAAAACTGGTTAATGTCATTTACTAATTTTTAAACCATAATTTCACTTTGAATAATAAGAATAACATGCCAAAATAAAAAATTTCATTTGAAATTATGATATTTAATACATTCTCACCTTATGTTCCATAGAAAACACATTTCATTATCTCATACTATTCCTAAAATTCCATGAAGCAACACAATAAGGGAATCATGAAAACATGACCATTTCCTTTAATAAAATCCACTTTCACCAGATATAAATGTTAAAAAATATCCAAAATGAATTTAAAACCACATATTAAAACTACATAATGAATTTATAAACTCAAGAAACCTATCTATAATAATCTAAAAATGTAAAATCATGGAACCATAGACCCTTTCCATGGATATTTTCAGAAAATGTTGGGAAACCTCAAAGAAACCAACACAAAACCCTATAAAGGAATGATTGAAAAATAAAAATCAATATAAAACACTAATGAACAATATTCAAACCAAGAGTGACCACCCAACACAAATAAATATTAAATTCCAAATAGGAAGGACAGAAACACTTTCATATATGGGAAATAGAATAGGATGACCACATACATTACGATCATATAATGTTTCCCTAACAAAACCAACAAGAGAAGGAATCTCAATGAATCCAAGGGGAAGTGAGGGAGGCACCTCGGGTTTATAAGATTTAATGGGGGAGAAGTGTGGGTTTGGGTTAAAACCCCAAGGAGACACAAAAAATCATGTTATTAATTTTAATGATATGGACATCATTCATGGTTAGCCTGCACGGTTTGTCAAGTAGTGTTGTGACCTTTTTCCCCTCTCTTTCTCACATGAACCTACCACATAGCCAGACCATATGACCTAATTTATTGTGTGGAATCTATGAGGTAGATTCTTTTTGAAAACCCCAACCTATAACATAGTTACCTGAAGAATTGTGCACAAATTGAAAACCTATTATCCAACCATTCACATTAATCTGTGAACCTGAAAACATAGAGTTTTCATGAAAACATAATTGGGAAACTCAAAGAAAATAACTATAATTAAAATAAATAGATTAAATACCTCAATGTTCATACCCATCACAACCGCATCATGAGAGACAATCTGAAATCTCAAAATCATCCATAACCAATGGAGAAATCAAAACATCATGTGTGATAGAAATTAATTAAAAATATTTCATTGAAAAATAATATTAATATAATAGAGGTCGACAATAGTCATAGATATTTTACCATCGATGGTGATAGAAGTTCTAGAAATGAAAAAAATCAAATTCTCTCGTAGAGGAAAATGAATAATGATGAAATAGAAAATATTTGTAAATTTTTACAATTGACATAGTGTATAAATTAGAATGTGTATTCATCACATATGTATTGAAATATTGAGATATTATGTATGTTAAAAAAAATGTTGACAACATTGTTAGATTTGGAAAGATTGGAGCTCAAATAATAAATTATAATGAATGTATGATGATTAATTATAATAATTTGAAAAAAAATTATTTTATAATGATTTATGGAAAAATTTTATAATATTATAACATTGAATAATCATTCTTACTCATATGTATAGGTTTTATTAATTATGAATGGATTATCTAACAAAAAAAAATAGTAGACCAGAAATTTATGGGAGGAATCAAAGAAACATATATATAGTTTGCATTATAAAAAAAATTTAAATATATTATTGATTTTGGGAATAGATTATAGCATATAAGGTAGGACCACTAACATAAAAGGTACCTAAATAATGATCCCAAAAATTTAAATTTTCAATTTATATAAAAATATTGATGTATCAAATAGATAATAACATTTAAATATGAATGATAGGAAATCCTTTAGGATCCCATGTAGACCTAAAATTTTATTTTTTAATATCATCTCAATTAAATTCACACCACTTTTTTTGACCCTATACCGAAAAATAAAAAGAAATATGAGATGTATTATATTATATTTTTTTTATTATAATATAATGTTATGTATTATAAAAATAAATTTTAAAAAATATGCAATAAGTGGAACAAAACATAAAGCTTTATTTTTAATAATACGTATGAATGAAATATTGAAACATGTTGATTAGAAAATGGATGTCAATTTTAATAAATTTTTTTGGAAATTATTTAAATAACATAATAATAATCCCAACACTATGGTAAATATACTTTTTATTTACAGAAAAATATTAATAGGTTACTAGAATGAAAATTTAAACCATGATATTTATATTAACATTAGATCGATTCTTTTTTGGAATGGAAGAATTAAATTATTAGATGAGTTACAGAATAAAATTGAATGTATTCCATTTTCGAGTTTTTATATGATGTTATTTTTAAAAAATAGAAAGGTTAAATAGGGGAATATAAAGGATAATGATGATAAATATTTATCTAACATACGACATACAAAGACTAAATATTATATTTTTTCTAATAATCTGGTAAATTCATTTTTTAAATGATTTATATAAATATTATAGTGTTGTAATTTTTTTATGGTATATATATTTTTCATCTATGAATAGTTTAAGGAGGTGATAATGATATTTGACTATAATGAAATGTATTTTATTCTATAAGAATAAGTTTTAAAAATAAAAATATATGATTAACATAATGTTACTAATGAATTGATATTTTTAATAGAGAAAACAAGTAATAAATAATTGGAAAGATATAATATATTGGTTAATAAAAAAAATTTTGAAACTAAAATAATGAATAATAGAAAGAGGACTAATCTAATATAAAATGTAGATAATTTTAAATTTAAATTAATAAAATGATAATAATAATGAATTATATTATTGAATGTTGATTTTTAGAACATTAAAATTAAAAATATATTGATGATCATGAAGATAACACATATATTCAATATTATAGAACCCATGTAGGGCATAAAAAACTATATTTATGAGATAAAAATGATGGAAAATAAATATGTAGTTTTTTCAACGACTATCTATAGATTGGATGTCTTACTGTGACCATATATTTTCTCATATGAAGGATTGGTGAAATTAGGATATTATTTGAAACTGTTATTTCAAAAAGATATTGAACATACCAAATTTCTGTAAATGTTTATTTCAGTACGGATGTATTTAAAGATAATAAATATATTTAAAAATTGAATCTATTTTCTCATGATTATGACTATACTGATTTTTGGAAAATTAAAAATGACTAATATTGGATGAAATAATAACTAGATATGTGATATATAAAGAATTATTATATTTTTGATAATTTGGAGTTTGGAATAAAAGGTGTAGACAATAGTATATTTGTTTAGAAAATTGGTAATTTGAATTTTATGATAATTTTGTATATTGATGAAATCATATTTAGAGTTATATAAGATAAATCATGGAATTATTATCTGACTAAAAAACGAAATTTGGAGTTTTCACTGATTTTATGAAATAATTTATTTAGTTTACTTGTGAATAAACAACATGGGCATACTTATGTCTCCCAAAAAATTATGCTAATGCAATAGTGATGAAATTTGATATAGTTGAAAAACAATCATTCATAGAACCTATATTGTTGTGAAAAAACCATGAGTAGGTGATATTTAATATACCATTGACAAAATACATTTGTTATGACTCATATGAAAATATCATTGGTTAAAAGCAGTAATAATTAAGAATATTTAGTTATAATTTTATATTTTTTATTGCATATGTGATTCTAAAATAACACCACATTGATGTGATGTTTATATCTAATTATTTTAAAAATACTATGGAAATTAAATTAATGTATTCGTTAAGAAATAGGAAATTCATAATGAAATATATTGAGGCATTTAGGGATCACGATGATTTAGAGAGATAATCCATATGTGGTGTAACATTTTTAATTGGATAAACATTAATTGGGTATCTATTAAAAAATTTAGAATGCATATCAATTAATATTCTAGAGTAAAATTTTATATTATATACAAAGCATTGTAATCTACTGATTATGAAAATTAATTAATTAGATGATATTGAGGAGGATATTATTCTACAATTTTTTTGATATACATAGAGGTATTTATCTGATAAATTATTCTACAGAAAATTAACTATAAAAATGTTGAGATATGTTACCACTTTTTCAATATGAAATTTTACTAGATGTTATAATGAATGGATACATTGGATCAAATTATAATGTGGATCACAATTTTGAATAAAAATTATAAAAAATTACGTTTGAGATGTAAAGGTCAAATGTTATTTCGTTCCATTAGATTTATACATGTAGATATGTTGTGAATAGATAATATTTACTTATTTAATATAATTACTTTGACACAAAATTTATAAATCCAAATAAAAAAATTTATAATTAATACCTCAAATATAAAAATTGAGTAACTATGTAATTTTAAATCAATTTAGGTTCATATATTTTGATAATTTATATAATTGATACATATTAGCTTGTGTGTTTCCATTCAAAATTAATTTTTTCATTTTGGAAAACTAACAAAACATTACAACTTCACATTACAGAACTAGTCCTTACAACATGTATAATTTATCATACTCTTACGTAGCTCAATGAAAATATTCATAAATGTTCTTCATCCTAATTTTTTTAAAAGGTGTACATGAAATATGGAAATTATTAACATTTAAATCATTAAGAATATTTTTTGAAACATTATTTTTCAATATATAATGAAAATATGGATATTTACAAAAAAATATTAAACATAAAATCATATAATCACCTAAAAAGTTTTTATAACTTTTTTCATAAAACATTTAAAATAGAAGTGTAGTTTGGAATCATTCATGAAACATTCATGTATAATATTGATGGAAAAAAAATTCATGAAAAAACAAACCATTTAATCAAATACGATAATTTATTTCATTAAATCTTAAATCTATCATCCTTGAAATGACAAACATTACCTGTAGTAAAAATCTTTTTCAAATTATCCAATGGAATTCAATAAACCTTATTTCATGAATAGAAAAATAAAATTCATAGATTGGGGTTATAAAATTCTATATAATTTACAATGGGAAAACATAACCTAACATTTCAAACATTCTGAAGGTAATCACAAATATCAGCGAACACTATAGCTTCATATGAGTAATCGATGATCTATTAACTTTCTATACTACTTATCTTAATGTTAATACCTAAATCCACAGTCTTCATGGGTGAATCAAAATTGAAATATTCATCCACCTCATAGGACTATAATAATTGTTAACCCATCTGTAAGAACCTGGATCTTCGTTTCAGGTATGTCTTTTCTTTTCTAGAGTTATTGTGAAAAAATGGGATTTATGGAATTTTTTGATGTACACATCATGTAATTTCTAAGTACACGCAATGTAATCCATTTCCTCTTGAAGCCGTATGCTGGTCGTATCGGGGCCACACACACGGTGTGTAGAGGCGATGTGGTGGCCGCTTAAAGTGGAGTATGGAAAAACAGAGTACACGTCGTGTACCCCATTAGTACACACCGTATATTTTCATTTTTTTCATTAAATGGACTGGGGTCGTTCCTGATGGAATGAAAACACTCTTTCTTCAGGCTCTCCATCCGAGAGCTACCCGTATGGATGTGATTCTTCTCCAGATTCTCGAGCCTCCATCTGATCTCTGTTTCAGCCGTCGTCGATTGCATTGGAACCACATCGGTAAGTTCTTCCTTCTCCTAGAGCCTTGTTTTGAAATTTATTCTCTTTCACAATATATCGTTGGATAAGAGTTTTTGACATTTTTTCAGATCCTCGACGATCTAAGGAGAGTCAATCATCATGGTTCATGTATATCGTTCTCCTATGGTTCTCCTGAATAGTGTAGTTTTACTATACTCTGTAATTTTTTCCATCCTTTATTAGCTTGTTTGGCGTTTTTACAGTTCCCATGCCTAGTTGTAGGATATTGGAACTGTTGTATTGTTATACTTTTGGGCCTTAGAATAATATCCAAGTAGTTCTTGATGTTTAATTGGGCTGATACGCACGCTATACATGTTGTTATAGACAGGGCTGCGAAAAACTAGTGTAGTAGAACATAGAAAGAATGGATGTAATGGCTTCTCCAGAGTGTCTTTAATTATGATGCGAGACCAAAAGGGGAATTGAAGTTGGGTGCTTACTCAGAGAGTCTGTAGCACCTCAACCCAGGCAATAGGGGGAATTGATGTTGAGTGCTTCCCTAGAGAGCCTTTATTACGTTACGAGACTAAATAGGGAATTGATTGTGAGTGATTTCTCAGAGAGTGTATTATTTTAGTTGAACTAGAGGGGTGAGACTGTGTGTGCCTCCCAGAGGGTTTCTAGTTCTTCTAGGTTGAACGTTAGGGGTTAGGCTATGAGAACTACACATTGATTACCTTTTTGTTCTACTTGATTTAGTGTATGTTTCTCATTTGTAGATTATATGCTAGAAACTGTGGTTTGTTACTGCAGTGTTGTATACTGTTTACTGCTTACTGTATTTCTTTAATGAAATGTATTCACTGACTGTTAGGCACAGATCTTTGGGTGGTTGCGTATTGGGAATTCGTCTGACTCCCTGTTTGGGTCATGCCTTTGGGCCCAAAAAGATTATGTTGTTGTAGGTATAGACAAGGGAAAGAGCCCTTCAACTTCAGGTTCTTGATTTCACTAGAGCTGGAGAGCATGGGACCAAGCCAAGGCTTGCAATGATGAGGATTTGCTATTCTGTTTTTCTTTTGTACTTTTGATTATTACTGTGTTCAGCATTATGACTTGTTTCGATGTTTTTCCTTGACAGATATGTATCATGATCATTTATATATGCTTCTACTCATGTGGTTTATTTGTTAGTCTTCCACTGTTTATCGTTTACTCTTGTATATATGTATATTGTTTCCTCTATTGTTGATATTTGTTTTCACTTCTATTATGTACTCTTCCAATGAGGGCATTGTTTCCTCACTATCATACCCAAGGCCCTCGCTGCTAGTCGGCAGCCTCTGGACTTTGTGGAAATGCTCTTGAGGCCATGTGACCAACAGGTTATGGGGCTCCTCTGGGTGGATTCTGGAACCGGTATGTTACAAAGTGGTATCAGAGGGTTTCTTTTCTCTTGATTTATTATATGGAGCCTTTATCCAGGGATATGACAGATTTGGTACATTGTGTTAAGTTGTTCTCAGGAGTAGCTAACCCGTGTATGGGGAAAATCCATACTACCTCGATTATTGTAGTTTTCGGGTTTTGATATTTTACGGTTGATATGATTTCACCTAGAGTGCTTCACATGACTTGTGTTGTTATTGTTTCTATTCGGGTTCTATTTCTATCACAAACTGATGAGATGAGGGTATTCCATATCATTCATCATATAGGCACTTGTTAGAAATCACATGCCATGCAATTTTTCCATGCCAACTAGGGGGAATTAGCAATTGCATGTTGTTGTGATAGACTTTGTGTAGATTATGCATGCTGTAGTGATAGATTCTTCGATAGAATCTCCGCTGTTTGTTATAGGATTTTTTGTATCGTACTTTTCTTAAATGGATGCCAAGAATTGATTCGTGGTGAGTATGGGCCGTCAGGAATTGATATTTGGCTCCTTTATGCTCGTTTTCTTGTGTTTTATGGGCTTCGGTGCAGTTTCAGAACTACTGCCTGGAAAAACCCAGAATATACGGCGTGTACATTATATATACACACCGTATAGTTTTAAACTATTTCACTGGCTGTGTGAGTAGAAACACGGGTTGTGAAAAATCTCCAGGAACACGCTATGTACGGTAGGTACACTCCGTGTAGTAGTGAGATTTTACCTAGCCGTGTAACTAAAAACACGGGTCGGGGAAACTCGTCTCATACACACCATGTTTTGTATGAATACATGGTGTATCCTGGCCTTAGGTACCCATCTGTGTCACGAACAACATTGGATACTGTTCTCTCCTCCAATACATGTCATGTTTGTTCAGAACAATACATGTAAGGGTCAGCTGTGTACCTGGTTGTGTCGCCAACAACACAGGTCGGAAAGAACTTCATGTACATTCCATGTTTGTTCGGAACACTCCGTGTATTCTCGTCCGTGTAGTCGGCTGTTTAACTAACAACACGGGTCGTTGAAACCTTTTCTACTACACGTCGTATCCACGGGGAACACGCCATGTAGTCTCAGTTTAAGATAACCTTGTGGGTTAGCCTTGAAAGGAGACATGGGTATGGGAGTGGAGTTAAGTACATTCCGTGTAGAGTTTATACACATCATGTAGTCATGTTTTGAAAATCCATAGGGTTTCCTTCTATTTTTTCCGTTTTGTACTCTTTGTTCTCTATCCATGTTTTTCTAATCTATGTTATGCTTTTGATCTTTAAGAGGTATGCCACCGAGACGTCCTCTAATTGTACGTCAGTTGTCAGGCAGTGATCAGAAACCATCAATGGCTAATCAGGGACTTCCTGCCGATCCTTCGATCGATCCATCCTTGGCCCCGGCTATTATACCTGTTTTAGGCACTGATGCGCAGTTCAGTGAAGCTTTTATGAATATGATGCAGACCTTTCAGGGAGCACCGCCCCCTGCCACAATAATGGAAGATTTGAAGCGGGATTTCCAGCAGCAACATCCTCCTAATTTCTCTGGGGAAGGAGGACCATAGACTGTAGAGTCAGGGTTGGAAGCCATGCTGACTATCTTCAAGAATTTGGAGACACCTCCAGAGAGGCGGGTCAAGCTCGCTACCTATATGCTCCGAGACTACGCCAATAGGTGGTGGTACGTGATCTCACAAGCGGGTCATCAATAGGTCATGGCTTGGGAGGAGTTCCAGTGTGTGTTCTACGACTACTTCTACTTGGAACCCTGAGGGCCGATCGAGCCCATGAGTTCAAGAGTCTAGAGCAGGGTACTCTTTCTATCATGGACTATTCCTCTCGTTTCACCAAGCTGCAGAGTTTCACACCCCTCTGGGATGGAAACATGGTGTTCATAGCAAGGAATATTGAGGATGGACTCAGGCGGGAGATCTACTAGAAGGTAAATATCTTCCAGTTGACTTCTATCACTTCCATTGTCAACCATGCACTGATTGCAGAGCGCAATCTGAGAGACTCCGGAGCTGCGATCCACGACGGTTCTGCTTCTAGAGCTAGTGTTCCTCCAGTTGACACCAGGAAGCACCGTTGAGAGTCTACACGTAGTGATTCGAAGAGACGAGATACATATTTAGGTATCCAGGTAGTTTGCTAATAGTGTGGAAGGGAAGGTCACACGATACCGAAGTTCTAGAGAGACCCAGTCGAGTGCCAATATTACAGCAAGATGGGGAACCTTCAGCGTTTTTGAGAGTTTTTCTCACCAGTAGCTGGTGATGGGGGTTCTTCCATGACTCCTCGTTCCGGTGCAGTACCACCAGTTTCTCACCAGTATGGGAAATGGAGTTCTTCCGGCCATTCGGGCTGATGTGGAGGTCGAGGCCATGGCAGTTAGTCACTATTCCTTTAGTGCCAATAGGGAGAATCTTCTCAGAGTGGTCAAGCCGGGTCACAGGGCCATGGGGCAAGCCATACTTTTGTGGTGGAGCATACCTATCAGGAGCAGGATCCCAGACCCTCTACCGTTCGAGGTACGATCTTAGTAGCCTCAATTTTATCATCATCCCTTTTTGATACTGGTGCTACACATAGATTTATCCCTATTGTCGTTGTGGAGAGCCTTGGGCTCTGTAACTTTTATTCTGCCAACTCATTGCCACTAGACACACCATTGGGAATGAGGACATCTAGTGTACGTCAGTGTAGAGAGTGCCCTATCGAGGTTGCATGGTATCATTTCTTATGGGATCTCTATGTCCTAGAGATGAAAGGTTATGATTTCATTCTCGGGATGGACTGGAATGTTCCATTCCAAGCAGTCGTCAACTATTATCACCGTAGGGTGAGATTTATTTAACCTAAGGGTGAACCTTTTCTTTATTGAGGAGAATGGGATGTTCAGGCGAGTCGAGCAGGACTCGAGCATCATAGGCTAGGAAGGGTGATAACCCAGATTTCTAGTCTTTATCTGGATAACTAGGGGACTTCACAGTTGTACTTTCCTCCAGTGGTGGATCATTTTAAGGATGTCTTTCTAGAGGAATTTTTAGGTTTTCCTCCGGAGTGTGAGGTGGACTTCTCTATTGATCTCTTTCCAGGAGCTGCACCGGTGTCCATTCATCCTTATAGGATGGCTACACATGAGTTGCAGAAGCTCAAAAGCAGTTAGAGGAGTTGCAGACAAAGGGTTTCATCTGATCCATTACATCTCCTTGGGGATCGCCTATCCTGTTTGCGAAGAAGGTACACGGTACCCTTAGGCACTGTGTGGATTATCGGAAGTTGAACCAGTTGACTGTCAAAAACTGATATACCTTGCCGAGGATTGATGATCTCTTCGATCAGCTTTGTGGAGCCTGGGTGTTCTCGAAGATCAATTTGAGGTCCGGTTATAATCAGTTGCATGCTAGACTATCAGATATACCTCTGACAGTCATCAGGAGTAGGTATGATCTCTACGAGTGTAAGGTTATGCCGTATGGTCTCACGAACACGCAATCAGTTTTCATGCCATGGATGAACCGAGTGTTCCATCCTTACTTGGACTCATTCATCATGGTCTTCATGGAAGATATATTGGTGTACTCTCACACTCGACACGACCATGATACCCATCTTGAGATAGTTCTGATTACATTGAGAGATCATCAGATTTATGCTAAACTCTCGAAGTGACACTTTTTGATGGACCAGATTCACATCATGGGTCACGTCTTCTTAGAGGAAGGAGTATATGTGGACCCAGAGAAAGTGAGAGCTGTTGTTTCCTGGGAGCATCCTAATAATGTTATTGAGGTGCGGAGTTTCCTAGGGATGAATGGATACTACAGATGCTTCATTCAGAAATATTCACGCCTAGAAACACCTTTGACATGTATGACCAAGAAGGGGGTGAAGTTATTATGGTCAGATTTTTGTGAGTTAGCCTTTTAAGAGCTTAAGGGAAGGTTGATGTCAGCACCGATACTAGTATTTCCAGATCCAGGCACGAGATATACTATTTATTATGATGCTTCAGGTATCAGGCTGGGGGATATGCTTTGTAGGGAGCTGGAGTTGTTGTGTACGGGTCTCAGTAGTTGTGGCCACATGAGAGGAACTACCCGACCCACGATTTGGTGTTTCCAGATGATGTTCATGCCCTATGCTCTTGGAGACATTACCATCTGGGAGGGAACATTTTGGTTTTCACTGACCACCAGAGTCTCAAGTACATCTTTACCCAGCGTGATCTGTATCTGAGACATCGCATGTGGGTCGAGTATCTTCAATCTTTTGATTTTGATCTTGCCTATATGCTGGGAAAGGGAAACGCAGTGGAAGATGCATTGAGAATGAGAACTCATATTCAAGCAGTCCAAGAGGCCAGTAGTGAGTAGAATCTTATGGCTCAATTCTCTGAGATGCATCTAGATGTGTAGGACAGACAGGGACATACCTTTTTATATTCTATAGCTTTTACCTCTACACTACTTGATCAAGTACGGATGAGGAAGCAATCAGACAAAGAAGGCTTGGTCCTGTAGGAGTGTGTGTCGGGAGAGGACCCTCTTCTAGGATGGACAATGGGCGAGGATGAGATCTTGCATTTCCAGGGTCACGTATGGGTGCCAGCAGACATAAACGAGGAGCTAATGTGGGATATTCATTCCTCAGTTTGGGCAGTTCATCCTGGCGTCACCATGATTTATCGGGATCTTTGTCCCTAGTAATGATGGCCTGGCATGAATAGGGATGTTTCTTGAGACATCTTGCGGTGTTCTACCTGTCAGTAGGTGAAGGAGGAGCACCCATGACAAGCAGGATTTTTAAAGTAGTTACCCATTCCGGAGTGGAAGTGAAATGATGTCAAGATGGTCTTTGTGACAGGATTGTCGAGGTCGCCTCGATGGAACGATACAGTTTGGGTTGTCATCAACAGACTTACGAAGGTTTCTCACTTCTTGCCGATCAAGTAGACCTTTAGTGTTGATGATCTGGGATGAATTTACATCTGAGGGATTTTACGTCTTCATGGAGTTCCACACTACATTGTTTCAGATAGAGATGTGTGCATTACTTCTCGGTTCTGCCAGGGACTTCGGAAAGCTTTGGGTATACAGGCACATTTGAATACAGCTTACCATCCCCAGACAGATGGCCAGTCCGAGCGTACGATCCAGGTGCTTGAGGATATGATCAGACCTTGTATCCTAGACTATGGTGGTTCTTGGGAGAAGTGTATCCCTTAGGTGGAGTTGGCCTAAAAATAGTTTTCAGGAAACTATTCAGATGCAACCTTACGAGGATTTGAATGGTAGGCCATGCCGATCACCTTTATGCTAGATGGAGGCAGGAGAAGAATATTTACTAGGACCTCATCTTGTTTAGGAGACCTTAGAGGAGATAGAGTTGATTCAGAAGAGGATGGATACAATACAGTCTTTGCATAAGTCTTATGCTGATCAGCGGAGATGACCTCTAGAGTTCGAGGTCGGGGATCAGGTTTTCTTGCGTGTCGCACCAAGGTTGGGACACAAGAGGATTCAGAGACATGGTATGCTTTCACCGTAGTACGTCAGGTCGTTTATGGTTTTGGAGAGATTTGGGCCGGTTGCCTATCAGTTGCATTTAACTAAATGGTACCGGGCCATGCACGACGTCTTCCACATCTCTCAGCTCCGACGTTACTTTTAAGTCCCGTCTCATGTCTTTCATCCCGAGGAGGTTGAGTTCAAAGCGAATGCGTCGTTTGAAGAGAATCCTATCTGGATTGTCGATCACAGTGCGAAGGTTATCTGTGGGAGGTATTTTCCTCTAGTACGGATGCTATGTAAACACGAGTTAGTACAGGATGAGGCCTAGGAAAGGTAGGCCGATGTACGATCGTAGTGGCCGAAGCTGTTCAGGGTTTCTTCTACTCGGTCTCATTAGGGAAATTCGGGAACAAATTTTTTTAAGGGGGAAGTTTGTAAGAACCATGATCTTCGTTTCAGGTATGTATTTCCTTTTCTGGAGTTTTTGAGGAAAAAATGGTTTCCTGGAAATTTTTGTAGTACACGCTATGTACATTATAAGTACACACCATGTACTCCCTTTCCACACGAAGCCGTGTGTTGGCCGTGTCCGGGCCACACACACGGTGTGAAGAGGCGATGTGGAGGCCGCTTAAAGTGGTGTACTGAAAAACAGAGTACACTCCATGTACACCAGAAGTACACGCCGTGTATTTTCTTTTTTTATTAAATGGACCGGGGTCATGCCTGATGGACAGAAAACACTCCACTTTCTTGTTCATCGTCCGAGAGTGACCCGTACGGCTGTGATTCTTCGACAGATTCCCGAGCCTCTGTCTGATATATGTTTCAGCGGCCTTCGATTACGTTGGAATCACTGTGGTATGTTCTTCCTTCTCCTAGATCTTTGTTTTCTAATTTCTTATCTTTCTCAATATATCGTCGGTTGAGCGTTTTTTATGTTTTCTCATATCCACGACATTCTACGGAGAGTCAATAATCGTGGATCACGTATATTGTTCTCTTAGCTTTGAGGTAGGTGGTTTGTGACTTTCTGTAGGAAGTATCTGTGTATTTTTTACAAATTCCACCAATACCCTTGAATGAGGTATTACATGTTACATGTTTTCCCTTGTTGTTGCCTGCATTGCTTTATTGCTTTAGTAGAGGTAATTGCTTGTGAATAGTGTTTTGTTACTGTACTCTGGTTGTTTTTCTATGCTTTTTTTGCTTGTTTGGCATTTTTCAATTTCCATGACTAGTTGTAGGATAGTGGAACTACTGTATTGTTATACGGTTGTGCCTTAGAATGATAGCCAAGTAGTTATTGAGGTTTACTTGGGCTAATACGCATGTTATGCATGTTGTCAAACACAGGGCTGTGAGAACCTAGTGTAGTGGACAATATGAAGAATGGACGTAAGAGCTTCTCCAAAGTGTCTTTACTTACGATGCGAGACCACATGGGGAATTGACGTTGAGTGCTTCCTCAGAGAGTCTATAGTTCCTCGACGTGGGCCACATGGGGAATTGACATTGAGTGCTTCCCCAGAGAGCCTTTAGTACGTTACTAGACTATAGGGGGAATTTACGGTGAGTGCTTCCTCAGAGAGTCTATTATTATAGCTGAACCAGAGGGTTGAGACTCTTTGTGCCCTCCAGAGGGTTTCTAGTACTTGTAGGTTGAACCTTAGGGGTTAGGTTGTGAGAACTACCCATAGGTTACCTTTTTTTTCTACTTGCTTTAGTGGTTGTTTCTAGTTTGTAGATTATTTTATAGAAACTGGGGATTTTTACTACTGTGTTTTATCCTGTTTACTGCTTAATGTATTTCTTTATAGCCATGTATTCACTGACTATTAGGCACATATCATTGAGTGGTTTTCTATTTGGACTTTGTCTCACACCATATTTGGGTCATTCTTTTGGGATCAAATAGATTATGTTTTTTCATGTATAGATAATGGAAAGAGCCATTCTACTTCGGGTTATTGATTGCACTGGAGCTGAAGAGCACGAGATCATGCAGAGGCATGCGATGTTGAGGAGTTGGTCATCTGTTTTTCTTTTATACTTTGTCTTATTACTATGTTCAGCATTGTGACATTATGGCTATTTTTCCTAGACTGATATGTATCATGCATCATTTAAATATGCTTCTTCTCCAGTTGTTTATTTGTAAGTCTTCCATTGTTTATCATTCACTCATGTATGTATGTCTACTGTTTCCACTATTGTTGTTATTTGTTTTCTCTTCTGTTGTGTACTCTTCCAATAAGGGAATAGTTTCCCCACTATAAAACCCAAGGCCCTCGCTGCTAGTCGACAGCCTCTAGTGTTTGGGGAAATGCGTTTGAGGCTATGTGATCAACTGGGTTCGGGGCACCTCTGGGTGGCTTCCGGAACCGGGATGTTACACCATCCACTTTATCCAACACATAGGAATAATTTAGTGAACCCACCTTTCACAGAATGTAAAAATTCAATTATTGTTTGGGGAACACTCTTTATTCAATATTTCAACAATAATTCCCCTGTATGATGTCTTAAAATATATAAATTTTTTAACATCCACTTTTATATAATAACATAAAAAATAATATTTAATGTATTTAATTTACCATCATAATTAACCAACAATCGTCCAAAAACATGATCATTTTAAAATCAATGAATGTAATTTTATTATATTAAAACATATATAATTCTTTTATGGAATCTCAGTTAAATAATTTTTTTAAAATCTATAAAAAATAATATTTAAAATTAATAAACATTTTAATTGTTGCTTTGTATCAGATAACATTGAATAAAACAAGATAAATTATTTTCATAGAATAATTACATTAAAAAACTACATATTGGATTTATAGACAATTCTTGAAGAGGTTTAATTGAAATATATTTAATGTAACTCATTAAAACTAACCCATATAGTGTTTTCTTTAAAAGAAAATGTTATTTTCATAAATGAACTCAAAGAATGATATTTAATGGATAAAAAAAATATTTTTCAATTTAATCAGTATTCAATTTTATTTATAAAATAAAAATTAGAACTCTTTATAAAATGAAAAAACATTATGATGAAATGTTGCATTAAATAATTGATGAACAAACAAGTATTTTTTTTATTGGATATCATTTTATAAAATGAAATGTAATGATTCAAACATTAAAGTAGAAATTCTAAGATAAATTGCACATAACTGAATACATATAAAAATTGAAAACTCTTATTTTGAAGTTACCTTTCATTAATGGTAAACTCATAAGAATATACACCCTGTATATGTCTCAAAAAGATTCACATTAAAATAATTGAGGATTTATATACACCATGCCTAATGGAATCATATCATTACACAAGTAATGTGATCACAATTTATAGAATACCTTAAACTATATATTTTAAATCAAAATTTAATTTATATAAATATAAATTATGATAAAAATAATATATGAAAATTGTTATAATAAAGTTATATTTATAAAAATATTAATACAAAATTATAATTCTGGTTACTCTAAAATTTTTCATGGAATCAAACAAAATACATTTTCACAATACATGTATAAAATAAACCTATGTCAAATTTACTATGATCAGCATGAAAATACATTAAAAACAACAACTACAAATCATGATATGGATGCGATATATACTCCCTAACTCTAGCCAATTAATAATACATATTCTTTAAAATTTGAATATTCCATAGAACAAGATGTATTACTGACATTGAAAAAACAAATAGTACTATGAAATGGAATTTATATTTTAAAAACACACTTCATGGATGAAATTGTATTTTTTCAATGACATGTTCTACATTTATCGATCTCCTTAGCTAATAAAATCCACTAATAAAAAAAGGAACAAAATATATTTAAGTAATATATATATATATATATATATATTCATTAAAATTATAGTAATAGTCACATTCCATGGATAAAGACAGTGGGTGAAATTATAGTGTATTATATTACAATATCACAAACTTTTAATATAATTAATTGTGATATAAATTGGCTAATTATATTTTATTTCTATTAAAATTATGTTTACCTAAATTAATGACATAATAATGATGTAATTAATCACATTAAACGAATTTCATTTTATTCATTCCATTTAATAAATAATCGATAAAAACCAATGTGTTTTTACACCCAATATAAATAATTTCATATATATATATATAAATATACTCTTATCAAGTTTCATTATACAATATTACTATTCATAAATCCCCATATGTATCCCTATTATTATAATAATCATTTTACCATTTTCATGAAAACCACTGAGATTCATGGGGTCTCATCCAATATCCATGAATGAGAGCTTAATAGAAGAATCTTCGTCAAAAGGGTGAAATTGATAAAGGAAAATGATTGTATGAGTTTATAATGAATCTTGTGAACTCATAATAAATTGTTGAAATGTTCCCATAATAAATGATCCCACATTGGTATGATTTTGTAATTATCTCCCTTAAATATGTTGATATAACAAAATAAACTTGATGAAGTCTACAAGGCATTAAATCTCTCAATTTTCTATTTTGTACCAACCCACACCATATAGGTTAAGGATCCACTTCCCTTCACATTGTCCATTGGGTGAATTATATTTGACTCATTCATTCCTATTCAAGCTCACAACTTTTAAAATATGTATACTACCATAACCATTTGAAACAAACCATTATTAAAGATGGATGTTGATTTGGGTTTTAATATCCCTCCCCAATATTTTATTTACTATAATATACCTATATAATCATAATATACCACCATTTAAAAAAATATATTTATTTTTTATCATATGTATTTACCTTTATAGAAATATAAATTTATTCTTATACTTTTAAAAGTATCATTATCCATTATAATTCTACTAACAATTAATATTATTATTCTTATATCTTATAAATTTTATTCATATTTATATATTATTAGTTCTATTACAAACTCTCAAAATATCATTCCCTAATTAATTTAAAATTATCATTATATTATATATTCATTTCAAAATAATAATTGGGATTTAACAAATAGTAATTTTTATTATAAAATAACATCATGGTATTTATTTATTTTTATGGACATGGTATACAAGATGTCATATTGAATAATAAAAATACAGTGAATGTTTAATTTTTGTAATGAAAACATGTTATATATGAGTTTTATATTATTTATTGGGTTTTAAAAGAAAATTATATGTAATTAAACATTCATTTTGATAACATAAATCAGATGTATTGTAGATCAATAATATATATTCAAAAATTTAAATGAAATAAAAACTATGAAATCACATAAAATAAAAGTCCATATATTGTTCTAAATATATCAATTTTTACCTAAAAATTAATAAATATCTTCAACGGAAGTTCTTATTTACTATTATTAATAATCATATAAAAATAATATAATATTGATAAAAAATAATATTTTTAATAAATTCATTATATATTAGATTTAAATGTTTAAAAATTATTAATTAAAAACAATTTAATTATTTTTATAATATTTTTAAATGATCCCTAAATGAATGGTTCCCATGATCGTAATGTAAAAGTAATATTTTTTAAATTTAATTTCACATCCTCTACTCTCAATGCATCCAAAATTGATCTCATGCTTCCAATCAAGTATACCATTTCATTAATCATCATTGGATGAATTATTTTAATATTTTTTCATGAATATGTATTCTTCAACATTTTTGTTTTTATTTTTAATATAAAGTATAATCCCACAATGCTCTTAGACATTGTTTTTACTACTGTACTTCCATATCCATAGAACTGATAGGCATAGATAATTCATTCCATAATCATGGTTATCATGAAATATTTAAAATTTAGTTAATCATGGTTTAATTTTATAATTCACTTAAAAGAGAGAGATATAAATAGACAAAAAAATTGGATTTTACATTATGCCTTCTTTATAATATTTTCACCCTTTGAAATAATTTCACCTCAACATTATATCTTCTGATGTCATAGTATTCCCATTTCCATCATCAATATCTTATAGTTCATCAAGTGTATAATTTCTCAAAAACAATTTCATGATATCTATCAAAATATCTTTACATATGAAAATAAGGACATAGATTAATTGAATAAAATAATTTACGTGGTTTTGTTAGTGTTTTATATCATATTTCCAAAAATAAGGATCCATATATCATACTAATATTTTATTATATTTCTATAATCAACATATTATTTTAAGAAAAACAATTTTTACAGTCATGTTTTAATTAATGAAATCCTCATTATTATTTTGGAAAATACTAATATCTAACTTATTATTTTAAAATATCCAATTTAACTATATTATTTTAAAAAATTATAATTTAAAAAATTATTCATTGATATTGAGGTTTTTTTCTACTATCCTATGTATATCAATTATGAACTATGAAAATATATTCTATATAGAGATCTAATGAATTTCTTGATTCATTAAAAACATTTGTAACCACATTTTTATTATTAATGTAATTTTTTTGTACAATTATTGATGACATATCATCATTTGGGAAATATTAAAATGATGAGATTACATAATGGATCCCTAAACTACCCATAACCTCTAATAATTATTATGTATTGTTGAGGTTTTCAATATATCATATTATAATTTTCATGTGAAATTAATTTTTAAAAATATTCCAAAATCAATCATTGGTAACTCGGTAATAATAAAAGTATATAAATCATATTTTTGGGAAAAATAGTAATTTGATATATTACTCTATCTATCTTCATCAAGTCCTTAATATTTTAATAGCCTATAAGTGATATTAAATATTCGAAAACATGATAAATATTTATTTGTCACAGTGTATATATTATTCAAATTTATAACATGATTTTGGAAAATAAACTAACTTTTCCCGAAATTTAAAGAAACAAACCCTATAAATCCTAAACCAATATCCTATGTTTTGTAAAACTAGAATAACATTTTCTCTACATTACCTAAAAATATCCTCAACCACTAAAACTCTTATATTCAAAATCCTAAAAAACATCAAATATATTTGATTGATAAAATTATAAGATCTAACATTATTAAAATATTTTCATTATGAGAAACCATGATGGACAATGATCCACGCTCCCATATTAGGTGTAAGAAACAAAAATTGTTTTTATATAATAACAGTGATAATAAATGATGCGAAAAAATATTAACAATTTATAAGTACAACTAAAATTTTAAATATTGAGCAATTACATAGTCAAGAATCGTTTTAGGTTTTGTGATTAAGATAATAAGGAAAAATTATATATATAATACTATATTTTTCACCAAGGTCATAATGTTCAATGAAGAGGGATAAGTGTCACTTAAAAATGCTTCTATTACAGGGAGATGAATATTGAAACTATAGACCACCTATTTTTAATAGTGAATAGGAAAGGGAAATGTGGAGTTCCGTTGGAAAAACATGTAGGTGGGTCTGACTAGGAATGTTTTGTTGGTTCGTTCCTCTAGCAATGTTTCTAGGTGGTGGCCAGACTCCTCTCGGAGTTCTAGATGAGATAATTACTCGTCATTTATAGATATTGGCTCATATATTCGTCACGTAATGAGATGTGGAACCAACTCCTTGTGGTTTCCACTTAGGGTTGTATCTTCAAATGTACGAATTTAATTATGGACTTTTAATGTCTATACTGGGATATGATTCATGCTCTTCACCTTATACATTATCTCCCTCTACATGAATCCTTTAATTCTAGTGATTTCCACCCGAGAATATGAATCAGCTAGAAACTTCCTCTTTCAAGGAACAAAACAAATAGCGATGGATCATGTTCCTAGGGTTCTATGGGGGAAGTTATCAGAGAATCTATGGGCTCCATCATTGCTGCATTTTCAACTTTCTATGGAAATGGGGACTCCCTTGAAGCAGAATCCCATTCATTGTTGTCAAGACTCTAGTAATGCAATCAATGGGGCATCACTATGATAGATATTGAGAATTATTCAATCACTATCTATAGTGATTTCTCAGCTGGAGGTCCTATCAATAAGTCCATTGAATAATCCATCTTGAAAGGAATGTGTCTTATGGATAATCATATGTCTATTATTCATTATTAGAGTGAGGGGAACATTGTGGATGATTTTCTTGCATCCCAAGAATCTATGAATGACCATCTCATTATTTTCCCTATTCTTGGTTGTTTTCCCTCCGAGGTTATAGACATTTTTTTGAGGTTATTATCATGGGAAATACTACTTTAGCCTCCATTTATTATACCTTTGTGGATCCATTTTTCCTTTCTTATTTTATTAATATAAATTTTTTATGGAGTTAATCATATATATCAATCTAAAAAAATTTAATAACGTGTGGTGAGTAAAAAAATATGAGGACATGGTTTTAAAAATATGGTTCTTAATAATAATTGAATATTCTATGAAAAACAATCAAGAAAATTGTTCCAATTATACACTAGAATCATGAGTCATGTATTAAATAAAGAAATCAATATATCACATGGAATAGTTTAAATATTTTTTTAAAATCATATTAATAAAATAAATTTTGTTTTAAAATTACTAAAAATGGTGAAGAAAAATAATTAATTTAACAAATGTTTGATTGAAAATAAAATAGTTTAAAATAAATACCACCATATTTTTTCAATTAAAATATAAAATCATTATTCCTGATAGAAAATTTTCATTTTTAATCATATTGGTTATTTTTAATAGCATCAAAATATTTGAATTCGAACAATTAAAAATATAATTAAAATCAAAATGTCATCTTTGGGTACTAAATTCATCATCATTTATAATATAATAACCATACCAGATATTTCCAGTACTTCTTTTTTTAGTATCCCATATTTTCAATATCCATCACATCGTAGGAGTAAGTATAAATTAGTTGACTACTTCTATATCACAGGTGAATCTTAATAGTAACATATATACACCTTGTAGGATAAAATTAATAATTAAATCCATTTACATCATAGGTGGAATATAATATTTATCTCCATTAACATTACCCAATGGATTGGATCGGTTATAAAACAACAATTAACACATAATGGATAAATTCTCCTATGTGTTTTTTCTCATACATCATTACCACTATCATTAATAATCCTCATGTACCATGCCATAAAATCAAAAAAAAATATAATCTCACACATTTACATTTATAAAATAAAATTAAAACATTTAATATCTTATATGTTTCATCATAAATATATATGAATCCTCAAAAACATTATTAATTTAAGGTTAATCCATGAAACAATATTTTCTTAATAAATACCTAACAAATTTAAGGAAACAAATATAAAATTTTCTATAATGTTAAAATCAATTAGGACATTAAATCAACCAATATGAGAAGATTATATTAAATTGTTTAATAATACATTGATAAAAAATAATTTCATTGAATAAAGACATTAGAACCTAAAATATTGGCATCATAGGTAAAACAAAACGGTTTTGTAATGGAATATCATTCATATAAATAATATAAAACAAACCCTTACAAAGATTTATTCCAAAGAGAATATATTTTTCATAAATTAACTTCATAAATGGGTTAAAATGAATAAGATAATATTTTTAAAATAATAATTATTCTATTTTATATATAAAATTTAAAATAAAAATCATTAAAAATTGGAACTTCAATGTTATGAGGAAATTTAATTTCAAATAGAAGATGAACAAAAAAACAATTATTTTGAATATTGTTTTAAATTAACTATAAAAATTATTGATTAATTAAATTTGTAATTTCAATATTATTTACACATACCCTATTAAATAAAGTAAAGTAAAATTCAACTATTAAGTTTCATTTTGTTGTTTGTAGTCTCCTTTGACAATACTCTCACTCTCCCATGTAAATTTTTTTCATGGCTTCAACTGAGGAAGTATGAACAGAACTACTCATGGAAGGAGGGAAAAATCTTATAAATTTCATACCTTTTAAATTTATTCATAAACCATATATTTTAATTCTTAATATAGGATACATAAAAAATAATTATCGAGATAATCATATACTAAAGATAATGAAGTAAAATTTTATTTATCATGACGTTTATATAAAAATAAGATTCCTATTAGGATCTAAAATATAGAACAAATCACATAGAATCATACAAAAATAAATTTATATAAATAAAACCTATCAATAATTTATGATGATTAACAAGAATGTGTTTATACGACAAAAAAATAATACTCAAGATTATATTGTGATATAAATTTCATAACTCTAACAATTATATAATCCAATATCCTATTAATGTGAATCTTATATAGATGTTGAGATATTATTTGCATATATTAATTTTTGAGTACTGTTATAGAGAATGTAGATGTGACCAAAATAGTTCAATAATGTACTAAATTGTAGTGTGTGGTAAATTTTAAATTTTTATTCCACTATATTAACAAAATCCACTAAAAATTAGTAGGAATGAATATTTTTTATGTGATATATATATATATATATATATTAATTTTTCAATATTACATCAACAGTATTATTCTATGGATGATGATGTTGGATGATAGTGTCATGTATCGAAATCAATTATCAATATATTATGATATCCTGATATACGATTTAAATAAATATAATATATTTTATTTTTATGGCCTTTGATGTTTTGTAATAGTATTTCTTTATTAATGAAGATGATGACATCCATAAATAAATAGAATTTTACTCATTAATTAATCAAAAAACTGATAAATATCCTCTTATTTTAAGAACATTATATAATTATATTGTTATATATATCATTATCAATATCATGTTTTGTTCCACAACAATAATTTCGATATATAATTATGAATATATTTCTTTTTATAATAAACATCATCCCTATATCATCAATTTAATGGTCCATGACTTCCCAATCCATTAAATTGTGATTTTTTTTGGCATTGGAGTGTACATAGGAGGCTCACAATTATTCAAGAGAAGTTCAATTGTTAAAGGGTGGAAGAAGGGTGGATTACACACTATGTGATCGAACTACATGGCGTGAATGTAGATTTTACGACATGTTTAGGAAGTTTCATGGTGTTTAAATATGTTACATAGCATGAAGAAGAGATTCATGATATGTAATATATCAGAGTTAGACAAATAAAATAAAATAAATGGTCGATATGTTTTTCGATGAATACCGAACAATGGGTATTACATTACATGAAAGGGAATTAAATATCATGTAAAACCCTGATCATGTGTAGTTAAAAAAATCTTTATTCACTAAACCCACATTTTTTATCATTATTTATTTTATCCTTTCATTCTAGATAAAAATTATGAACCCTGAGGATTCCTTCTAACCCACTCCTTCCCACTAAACCTATCATTCCTAGTGGTTGTTATTTAGAAACCATTGATCAGTATATGGCGAGTTTTCTCCAAATTATCATTCATTTCCTCTTTTTCTTCCACCATAATTAACAATTGTGACATGGGTTATCATTAGTGGGATGTTTGGAAAGAATTTTTATAATCATCTATGGAAGAATAGGTTTATTTTCTCTTCTAGTGGTGCAATTATGTCATGCAAATATTCTTCTTCATCCTATAGTGGTCGGATGAGTTGAAAAGATTCTTCGAGGTAGGATTTCCCTCAATTATCTTTAATTTTTCACCAAGTGAGAGGTATTAACTTTGGTTCTCCTATGGATCATGGTTGTGTTTATCAAATCAATGATAATATATGGTTAAATGAAATTGAAAGGGGGAGGGGATCTATTTTACATGACATTATAGTTTTGATAGTATGATTGTGTTATTTTTAAATATACGGGCTTCTTGCCCCACTAAAAATCATGGCTATTGGGTTGACTTTTTTTCACTAAATGGTTTTATTGGTTTTTTGTTTCATTTTTAACACTTACATATGAAAATTTGTTAATCACATAAATCTGGGTAATGAATGGATGCCCTAGGATGCGGGTTGTGTGATAATTCCCTTTAATAATGAAGTGGAATTAAATAAGTGTCTCCCTGGTAAATATAATAATGTGTTACAACCTGGTCTATGGTGAGATGTGTGCATTTTATGTGGCTATGTGTTTGGGAAAAATGAAATTTGAATTTGATATGTCATGATGTGTGGTTTTTCTCTAGTTTGTTAGGTGGTATGTTTGTGAGCATCGTTGTGTGTTGTGGGATTTCATGGTTGTAGTTATGGATGAATTTTTAGATGATACATCAACATGGATGTGTAATGGAATCTTATGATGTGAGATTAATTGATAATGGAATGGAAGAGAGGTGTTTTTCAGTAGGGTTGCGAGTTGGTTTAATGGTAATGTGTTCCCATATGGAGTTGTCATTTTGTGGTTGGTTCCAATGATTTTTGATATAACAAGAATATATATTAAACATGAAGAACTTTTAATGATTTGTCTTTAATACAGAGTCCTTATAATTTTTTAGCAGGATCAATACATTCAAAATTGAGTGTTTTGTGTTTTTGATGATGTGGTGTGCTTATCGGTAGACAATGTAGTGATGGAATGAATAAATAAATAATTAATAAAATTTGGAATAGCTTGAGTTGGGATGGATAATAATAAAAAACAGATAATTAATGTATAAATTATTTTTTGAGTAGTTAATGCTGAAAAATAAAATAAATGGAGTGGTTAACTAAAATTAGATGGAAAGTGACAAGATTTTGTAGTTTGTTGTGTAGTGTTATGCATTTAGATATAACAGTGAAGTTGGAATTATTGTGAGCATGTTGATTTATTGAAAACCCATTGGATGGAGAAGAGAGGTAAATTTTGGTCTTGTTAGTTATTATCAAATATTTTTACCTAATTTCTTGCATGTAATATTAATTTTGACAACTTGAACTTAGAAATACCAAGATTTTTTGTGGAGTGAGTGGTGTTTACCAACATTCACCTACATGTAGATGATATTAGTTAGTGATCTAGTGCTCTGGTTTCATGAGGAAGGGGTGATGTTTGATGTGTTTTTGATGCTTCCTAACTAGGTATGTGATGAATCCTGATGAAGCTATATGAATTCATCTCTTATGTGTCCAGGCTGTTATATCCTCATGAATGTAACTATTCCACCAATGATTTGGATTTAGGATCAGTTATGTTTGCAATGAATTTGGGGTAGCATTACCTCATTGGGTAGTGATTCATGGTCTTTACAGATCCCAATAGCTTTAGGTATAACTTTTCCTAGCATGATCCAAATATTCAGTACCAGAGGAAGATAGAGTTCCTTCAGGATTATGATTTTGAGATCTTCTACAGCTTTGGAAAGGGAAATTTTTTGGCCCATTCCTTGAGAAGAAACCTAAAGAAGGATGTTGTTTGGGAATCTGGTGATGATTATAGAGAGATGGAGGAGTTTGAATCATTACACTTAGATGTGAATATGGATGGTGGTTGAGGCTATTTGTTTCATATGATAGTACATTATTATGTGATATATCAGGTGGAAGAGTCTCAATGGGGATACTTAAAGGTAGAGGTGTTATGAGATTGTGTTTCGCATGGTGAAGCACAAAAGGGATGGGCAGAGGATTGTCAGAACCATATTTTGTTCAATGGAAAGCAGGTTTTCCCATGGAAATGCATGAGGGAGTCCTTCATGAGTTCTCTAGATCACCCTTGTTGTTAAATATCAGATTTTATAACATGTACAATGGATTGAGTGTCTTGTTTTGGTGGCTCGAGATGAAACAAGTGGTGGTAGATTTTAGGGTGATGTGCTTGGTTTTCTAGTAGGTAATGTTCAAACACCATATCCATGGTGGTTTGTTGGAACCATTGGATGTCCCCAAGTGTAAGTGGGACAAAATATAGATGTATTTTTTCATGGGGTTACCCAAAATCTCAAGATGGTGGCGATTTTATATTGGTGATCATGGATCAGTTGATGAAATGTGCCCCTTCTTAGAAATCAAGGAATCAGGCATAGAGGATTCCTTTTCCAATAGGTTTGTGGATAAATTAGTGAGGAATTGTTGATTTATGAGATCCAGTGTCTTGGATAGGGACTCTGGATTCACCTCACGATTCTAGAGGTGATTTTATCATTGTTTTTGAACTCAGTTATGCCTCAACACTACATTCTTCCATTAGAAATATTGGATGATGAAACAGTCTATCCAGATATTGGAGGATATGTTAGAGCGTGCATCTTGGAAATTATTGGATCATTGGTTGGAAACCTTCCCTTGATAGTGTTTTTTATAATAATAGCAATCACTCTTTCATTGGTATGGCTATTTTTGGAGCTTTTATGCAAGATCGTTTCATTATCTGGTGTGATGGGTCGAGGATGGGGAAAAACTATTTTTTGTTCAGATACATTGAACAGAACGACCGATATGGTTCTTCTTGTTCTCGAGAGGAAAAAATTTTTTCTAAGGGAAAAAAAATTCATATGTAAATTTCAGGTGGATGCACTTAATGTTTTCAGTTGGGGACCATGTGTTATTGAAGGTCTCCCCTAGATGTGGGAAGTGTAGTTTTTCCAGAGGGAGTAATCTTTCTCCCTAGTTTTTTGGGACCACTTAGGTGTTAGGGATAGTTAGTAAGGATTCATAATATTTGGAGATCAAAATATAGTTTGATAGGATCCAAGACATCTTCCACATCTTACAACATTGTGGGTATCTACACAATGAATCCCATGTCATTGACTGAGGAGTTTTTGATACTGAGGATGATGAGATGTTTGTGGAATGGCCAGTGGGGATCCGAGATCATCATGTGATGGTGTTTTTTCGGATAAAACATTCATTTGGTTCATGTGTTATGGAGGAAAGGTGTCTAGGATGATAGTACATGGGATTTAAAAATGTAGTTGTGTTCACATTAAATATAATTCTTTTGTTCACTTCCTTGTTCAATTTTTCATGAAATGATTGAACCTTTTTTTATATGAGATGATTTTTATCCCTTGGTAATTTTATGTTTAGTGCACTGTATGATAATTTCATGATGTTTGGAAAGGGGATGACCTGGTTCCTAATCAAGACACATTAATTGTGATGCAACTAAACACATTTGGGTGAGTCACTGCTACCCATAGCAGATAGAATAATGATATGGTGGAAAATATTTCATAATTCGGAATTTTTTTTAATTTTGTTGTTGTTAATGAGGGGTTTGTTTTGTGTTTATTTTCATTGTCATGATAATATTATGTTGATAATGTTGGATGAGGTGTTATTGGATGTGTAGGTTTCCACTCTAGGTTTCGAACAAAACATTTTTTTTATCATTGAATGCCAATGTGATTGGTTGTCAGAGGTGTTTCATGTGTAGTATGGTCCCAGAGAGGTATCTATTGGGTTAGTAGTTCAGAACCCTATTTCATCTGGTCATGGATTTGGAATCTAGAGTGTGAGAATCCTTTGATATGTATCTAATGTAACACTATGTTCCTTCCTGATTCTGTATATTGTGAGTTTTTGATTATTGGAGTGTTCATGGGAGGCTTAGAAGGAGTCTAGTGAAGTTTTATTGATAGAGGATGGAAGAAGGGGGGATTACATTTTGTGTAACTGGATTACATGATGCGAAAGTATGTTTATTGGATTTCTTGTGAGTTTTATGGTTTGAAAATATTTTTCATGGTGTTTACAAGAGTTTGAAAACGTTTATTTTTTCGGGGTTATAAAAATAGAATGAAATGAAAATGCGACGAATTTTTCAGTGAAAACCAATCCCCAAATAGTATGGAATGTGAAAGGGTATTTCATGTAATGAAATACCCTAATCATGTGTAGTTTTAGATTTAATTTTTGTTTGAACCATCATTCATTCACCTATTTTTTCCTTTTTTCCTCTCATTCAAGGTGATCCCTAGGCACCTAAATGAGTTTATCAAGAACCACTCCTCACTCCTTGACCTATCAATCCCGATTTTCTTTCATTTGCGATCTATGATCAGTCAGTGGTGATTTCTCCTCTTTATCAATTGATTCATCTTTTTCATCCCTCAGTATTCTATTCTATGATACGATTTGTCTTAGTTTGATGTTTGTATAGTTTTATGATAATCTTCTAGTGTGGAATAGGTTAATCCGCATTTCTATCAATGTTGGTTTTGGTTGTGGGCATTCTTATTCACCATACAGTGCATATAAGAGTTGAAAATATTCTTCAAGGTAGGACTTAAATTTTTTCACATAAATTGTGCATCATGTTTGAGGGATTTAATTTTTTTCACCTATATATCATTGGGTTTTTAGGGAAATCAATGAGAAGAATCAGTTAAATGTAGTATACAGGGGTAGGGGGATCCATGATTCTTGCCATTACAGTTTTGATAGTATGAATATTATATTTTGAATTTTAAATTCATAATTCCTGATTAAAAGTTGTGGCTTTTGTGGGAAAAATTTTTTATACTAAAGGGGTTTTATTTTTTTGGTTCCTGTTTAACACTTATATATGAAAATTGGTTAATCATAGAAATATGGATAATAGATGGATTCCCTAGGAATTGGTTTTTGTGATGACATCCTTAAATAATTATGTGGATTTATATAAGTGTCCCCCTTAATAAATATGAAAATATGTCACATCATGGTGTGTGGTGAGATGTGAGGAATGGTTGTGGCTACATGTGTGGGAAAAATGAAATGTGATGTGGCTCTGTCATGATGTGTGGTTTTTCCATTGTTTGTGATGTGGTATGTATGGGAGAATGATTATGTGTTGTGGGTTGAATTTGGTGATATTTTATATACCCATAGCCTGACGTACTTAGACATTACATTACTTTTTCGGAATACTTAATATATAACAAAAACAAACACACAAGGACCGTAGTAGTTTAGTGTCATTGGAAACTCGGAAAAAAATAATCTTCTAATCACTGGGAAAGATCATCAACATCTCCCATAAGGATTATCCCCCTTTTGTTTTCATACCTACAAACATTATTTATATCCTGGGGAGAAGAATACATAAAATGGATGATCTCAAATTCTCAGTGAGGGTCGACATAGAGAACATAAAACAATTAATAAACATTTGAATGCAAAAACTTGAACATAAAATCTAAACATCAAAAACATGAGCAAAGACATAAATCATGGAAGTACTTAAGGAATATATATTAAAGGAATATCAATCATGATAAAATATCATTGTAATAAAACATGTAATTGTGGAAAACCATTAAGAACTTGATATGATTTTCATAGTAGCCATGGCATTGCAACCAAGACCATCTTAGTGGACAAAGTCCCTTTCTGAATCGAGTTCGCTCCTCATTCCAGTCCAGTAACACTAAACCGGATTAAGTTACCATTCCAACCAGGTATATCTCATGAGATATAAATATTTATCCAATGCATTGTAAGGAGAGATAGGTCCTACCAATTGCATAATGAAATCATTCTGACTTGTTCCACAACATAAACATAAATTATTCATCATAACCCAAAGAATAAAATGGGTTTCATAAACATCATCTCATCATAACATAATCCATATAAAACAACTGGATATAATTTCATCATAAGAGAAGTTAAACCATGTAGATAATAGATACATTATACTTGAAACATACACAAATGAAATAATTTCATCTTATATGGAAAATGGTTTTGATAAAAGACTTGAAATAAATTATTGAGGAAAATATACTTTCTTATTAAAAATTATTTTATTTTTCACAAAATTCCATGAAATTTTAAAAGAAATGGATATTTTTGAAAATAGTCATGAAATCTTGTAGAGTACGCTTCATGAAAATAAGGTGTTATGAATCCGTAAAAATCTATTCATGCCGTATAAGTTAAACAAACATTTTCCTCGTATTTTTTTTTGGAAAAGTCAAGCAGTTACTCATATGGTAAACAAAAGAAATATTCCATTCCTAACATGTGGTAAAAGAAAAAAATGGGTAAAAAGGACTTTAAAAAGAATTAAAAAACTTTTATAAATCATGGACATGGATGATAACAACAACCCCAGTAAATACTTACGAAAAAACAATCTCAGATATGAATGAGATTGGAATAATCATCCCTTACCTTAGGTCTGATATACTTCATACATATCCGAACTTCTTGTATAATGATTTAAATAATGTCATTGACTTATTATAGAATCATATTAATTTTTATGATATCATATATGGTTCACATATGACATTATATTACCCGTTCTTCTATAAATTCCATGTTAAAGCAGCATTTTGGGTAAAATAATTTTATTTATCATACGTGTTTGGACATGTTGTTCTTGATATTATTATTACTTATATCATGATTTAATTAATTCTAGAATGTAAATCATGATTTATATATCATATATATTCAGTATATATATATAATTGATATATAAATGAAATGAAATACACTGTTCATGGAGACGGTAGGCCGTACGTACACATAACGCTGTTTTCCTTTCCTTATTGACTTGAATGGAAGTAAGCAGATGACATATATATATACATAAATCCAGTAGCTTTATCATGTCTAATATTTCATTATTATTTATTATATATACTTTATAATCATTCTTCAGTGGTTAACATGGAGAATGAATCTCATTGCGTCTTGGAAATGGTAATTCATACGTACGCACGAGTGATGATATTGTTCCCATAACTATTGAATTTAATTGGAGTGGATGATATAATATCTAAAAATCATTATGATGTTATAATAACTATATATAGTTATTCATAACACCATTATACCAATCCAAGTACGGTGGTGGTGGAAAAACAGATTACACCACGGCATGGAGACAGTATTCCGTACGTACGCACGCGCGATGATTTCATTTTCCGTCGGATGGATAAAAGGTTAAATTGGGTTGTATCATATTTATAATAACATATAATTATGTTAGTGATAATTATGTTATTACTTTATAATGAAACAACTAAATAAGAAGATGTTGAAGAAGAAAGAAATTTGAAAAAATCGGTAGAAGAGATTATCTCTTCTTCCACGGACCTCTTTTACGCTTCCTCTTAAGGAAATAGATTTGGACATTTATGGATACCAGAACCTGTATAATGTTTATAGGGATGTTTATAAGGGAAATGGTCAGGGGTTGGCCGAGCCTGATGGCTCATGTTTTGTACAGAGAAGAGGGAGGAGGTTCCCATTTATAAGGAAGGAGATGGGCACCTTAGAAAAAACATAAAATATTATTTTATAATAAATTAATATTCTGTTTATAATAGATAAAAATTGATTTAATTCGAATATAAATTGGGGATGGGTCTAAATACTCTCATCCAATAGGTTTTAGACATTTTAGGTTACTATTTTAACCATATCATTTATATTTAACTCTTAGTTAAATAATTTAACATTTACTATGTCTTCTTGTTTTCTTACACTATATGGTTAATAAATATAATATAACAAGACAAAAGAACCTCATGTGGTCCATTTATAATATCTATAACCTTATCTATGTCATTTTCTCGATCCTTAGATTTTTAGGAATATAATAACAATTAATAATATAATATTTGTTTTAAAAATGATTTTATTTCAATTTTGACAATATTTGGTAATTGATTTTTGAGAAAATTATAACAGCATGATTAGTTCGAAAAAAGTAAATTAAATCAATACTAACATTTCTTATTAACCTAAAAAATTATTTGAATTTATAAAAATTCTCAAATTACATTTATTTGGGTATTTATAACATCAATTATGTTAATATTAGATTAATAAGGTAATTACTACATCATTATTGTGTCATAAATAAATTAAATTATATAATATCTAAAAATTATAAAAAAATTCCATTATGTAAGAAATATGTTTATCTTTATAATAAATATTTATAGTCGAATTTATCTTATGTATAATGCTATATTAAAAATGTTTTAGTTATTAAACTTTGATTTTAACTCTTTTAACTCTTCTTTAAATTAAATAATAATAAATGTCATAATCTAATACTAGCGGAACTAAATGATAATATTATATTCCTAAGGTTGTTTTTGGTCGAATTATACTTATCCAATTGAATTAGGACACATGTTAGGGTAATAATAATATCACTTTTCCCTTAATTACCCTATTTACTTTTAACCGTGGTAAAAAAAAGTAAACCGTTACTATTCACCAAAAATTATTATTATCTTATTGAACCACATTTTAAACGTTGATATTAATTTTGTCTCTCGGATTTTCGAAATTTCACTCACAGAAGCGGTAAAATTAATTTTTATGTAAATTTTCAAATTTTCCTAGGAGTTTGGTAAACGACGGTGAAAAGTTCAATAAACTTTTTTTATATCTAAAATTAATATAAAATGACTCCAGTTAATTACATTGAACTTATATATGTATTATGTATAAATTGTGACCTAAAATAAATTTAAATAAAACAAATGATTATTTAAATAAAATGTCGGTTTTTAAATTGAAACCCCGTGTTTTCACTACTCATCAAAAATTGAATGTTTTCAGAAAAATAACAAAAGTTCACCCTAGGCTAATTTTGATATTCCAAATCCAAAAATGATGTCCATTTTGAAAGATAAAATTTCTAAAATTTCTAAAAGTGGATATTAAGATTCATAACGACTATTTCGTAATAATATTATAATAAATATCTCGTTTAGTGAAACTTGGTATTGCGTACTACACACGCTATCGAGAAAGGTCTTGATTGCATGTAATGCAAGACAAGTCAGGGCTGCGTGTAGTGAATGCTCCGTTTGGTGTTGCGTATAACATAATGAAAACTTATTTCAGATATACATTAAAAAAATCTATTCATAATGTTGTGTAGAATAATATCCACAAACCCAACTTTAAATTGAGTGTAACACGAGCCAAGAATAGTGTGTCTTATACTCCAAGCTAATATGGTGTTGTGTATAGAACATGCTAATATTTCTGTAGTGTATAATAGAAGACATCAATGAAATTAAAAATAATATATCTCATAAAATCTTGGGGTGTTACATTCTACCCCCGTTAAAATGAATTTCGCCCTCGAAATGCGTCGGTGTTATAGATCGTTTCTACTTGAAAGTTTCATTTGTAGAATCCCACATCATAAAAGGAATACTAAAACATAATTTTAAAAAGTAATGTAATAAATTTAATGGTTACCCATATTAACTCATCACTGGGTTTCCACATAGGAGAACATAAGTGGAAATACGGATATGGAAGAAAAATATAACCATCAAGTTCTGATGGAGGGTGGTAGATGACATAGCTATGAAAAAGCCAACAATCACAAAGCCATAAATTTGTGATGATTTAAGGTACCATCTGATAATCAGATATAAGGTCACTAGGAAAACATATCTTGTTTTTAGGATCATTTCCCTAAAGTTGAGAATTATTCAATTAAAAGAAATATTTACTTGATTTTGGTACAATCTCACAGTTGTTCATTCCTTGAAAATTTTTCTCTTTATATCTTAGTAAAATGAAGTTGAATTGGTCATTTGTGAAGAATTAGCATATCATGTGATAGAATGGTGGGTCATTATATCTATCTCAAATAAAATGTTAGAAAAAGTTATTAAATATACATAAGTCCATCTATGGTGAGATTAATCGTATATGGTTCCTAAAATGGACGTATACTTCGTATATCATACCACATAATAAATTGAAACTAATTTATACTAACCAGGGACATCTCGTAGGCCAGTGGTATGTGATAAAGGCCTATCGTACTTCGTTTGTGGGTTCGATTCCTTCATCCTTGTCTGACATGAAGTGTTGTCGCCCATCCTACGGGTTGTCCTTTTTTTTAAAACTATACTATTATAACATTCCAAAAAAATATCAAAAAGTAATATCTTTAAACAATATTATCTAATGTCTTACTTAATCTATTCGAATCATTAGGCCTTCCCAAAATCACAGTATAAGGAAAAATATTGATAGAGGGGTCATCTACCAAGCATGTAAATACCGTCATTTATCCCCATATATCATAAGATATGTCTTGTTGGTCACATTACAAACATTCGAATGCCTTAATCATGTATTCTCTTGAAAAATGAATACCCATTGAACCATAGTGAAAATATGAATGTAGTTAAAAGTTAACAATTTCCACATACCAAAATCCCGAAAATTCTATACACTCAAACCATGATATCACTTAGTCTTTATATCAATCATGATATCATGAATAAGAGTAATAATAGTATTTTCTCCTTATCTAGTCATTATGTTCATATCATCTTATTTCCAAAATATTTGAATCACTTTTCATGGTTACCAGTACCAAATTATTATTGAAACCATAACAAACCAATATATTGATATTCCAATATTCCACAATACTATAAATGAGATAATAATCATTCCACTACATCTTTGGAATACTCAACAGTGCATATAGTGATCACATGTGACATCCCTTTTCCCATTACCTTAAGAGGTTGTTGATGTCGATCATTATTAACCCTTGGATTAGGGAATTGGTTAGCATAATGCCACATTTCCTTGCAATTGTAGCAATGAAGTGTTAGTGGAGCGTTCTCTGTAATATTTTCTCTATTCAAATCATTAACTACCTTTTTCCCATTATTTCGACACTCAATTTCCCGATGACCTTCTTTTCTATAGTTAAAACATTTTATAGTACCTTTTAGGCAATCTCTGCCCTCCTTCTTTCCACACATTTAGCATAAAGAAACTTTCATCTTCTTTTCACCATTGTTCTAAGATTTCTCCTTGAAAACCATCTTTATTTTCCTGTCAAAACCCTGAGATGGATATGTAACACCAACATCCAGTTCTACCTTGATAGCACAACTCACAATTTCTTCATAGATACTAAAGTCTCTTATCGCTAATGTCCTTTGAAGACTTGGTTTTAAGCCACTGAAGAATTGATCAACATTACTTTCCGGTATGATGATAAAGACATATGCATAACTTGAAAGCCTTGTAAAACTCGCTTCGTATATACAAACAGATTCATCATCCTTTTGCATAAGCTCATGGACCTCCTTTTCCATATTTTTTTGGAGAATACGAGGGAAATAATAATTGAAAAACAAGTTCATGAACTTGTCCCATTCCATTGATTCAATTTCATCTTGGGGCCTTGTATTATTAATTAGAGTCCACCACTGTTCTGCTTCACCTTCTAAATGGAAAATAGATATAATGAATTTTTCATGTTCCGAACAGCGATGTATGGAAAATATATTTTCAATGGTACTGATCCATTGTTCAGCAACAAGTGGATTAAAAGACCCATTAAAAGAAGGTGGACATTGCCTCATTATGGACTCAATAGAATATTGTTCCATTATCTTCTCATTTTGATGTCCATAATGATTCATAACTTGTGTAAGTATTGCAATATGATTTCTCACTCAATTTCCCATAAAATTGGTTTGTTCACAAGGACAATCATTGCATTGTCCATTACATTGATCAACACGGTTACCTCGGGTTCCAGCCATCATCTAAAATCCAAAAAGCATAGTGGGAGAGGGAAAAATCATGCTAGGGAAAACAACATAATAAAGGGGGAGTACCTTCAATATCTAAAATCATAGGTTTAACTCTAATATCATTACCGTAATTCTAGGACTATAACTTATACTTATACTTAACCATAGGGACATCCCTAGACATAACATATTATTATCTATTGGGATATAACTAAAGTTTCTTCATCTTAGTTTAAAAAGGTTAACTAATCCTTTCCTCTGTTACCAACTATAGACACCCATAGCACGAAGTACATAGACATTACATTACATTTTCATAATACTTAATACATAACAAAAACAAACACACAAGGACCGTAATAGTTTAGTGTATTTGGAAACTCGGGAAAAAACAATCTTCTAATCACGGTGAATGATCTTCAAGATCTCCCATAAAGATCTTCCCGTTTTGTTTTCGTACCTAAAACCTTTATTTATAACCTGGGGAAAAGAAAAACTAAAAATGGTTAGCTCAAATGATCAGTAAGGGTAAACATAGAGAATATAAAACAATTCATAAACATTTGAATGAAAAACAAGAACATAAAATCTAAACATCAAAATCTTGAGCAAAGACATAAATATTGGAAGTATGTAAGGAATATATCATAAAGGAACATAAATCGTGATAAAATAGCTTGGGAATAAAACATGTAATTGTCGAAAACCATTAAGCACATGATATGATTTTCATAGTAGTGAAGGCATTGCTTCCAGGACCATCTTAGTGGAAAATGTCTCTTTTTTAATCGAGTTCACTCATCATTCCAGTCCTGTAACACTGAACCAGATTAACTTACCATTCCATCCATGTCTATCTCATGAGATATAAATCATTACCCAATTCATTGGAGGGAGATATAGGTCCCACCCATCTCGTAATGAAATCATTATTACGTGTTCCACAACATAAACATAAACCCTTCATCATAACCCAATGAATAAAATGGGTTTCATAAACATCATCCTATCATAACATAATGCATATAAATCAAATGGATATCATTTCATCATAACAGAAGTGAAACCATGTAAATCGTAGATACATTATACATGAAACATACACATATGAAATAATTTCATCTAGATGGAATATGGTTTTGATAAATCCTTTGAAAGAAATTCTTGAGGAAAATATCCTTTCTTATTCAAAATCATTTTCTTTTCACAAATGTCATGCAATTTTAAATGAGAATGATTTTATTGAAAATATTCATGAAATCATGTGGAGTAAGCTTCATGAAAATAAGGTGTTATGAAACCGTAAAAATTTGTTCATTATGTATAAGTTAAAAAAACCTTCTCCTCATACTTTTGACGGAAAATTCATAAAGTTCCTCATATTGTAAACAAATGATACATTCCTCTCATAACATGTGGTAAAAGTCAAAAATGGGTAAAAATGACTTTAAATAGACATAAATATACTTTAAGAAAACATGGATATGTATAATAACAATATCCCTAGTAAATACTTATGAATAAACAATCTTGGATAAGAATGATATTGGAATAATTTTCCCTTACATTATGTCTGATATGCTTCATATATATCTGAACCTCCTGTATAATGATTTAAATAACGTCAATATCTTATTACAGATTCATATTCATTGTTATGATATAATATATGGTTCACATTCCTAATATTATTATTACTTGTATCATGATTTAATTAATTATGGAATGTAAATCAGGATTTATATATCATATATATTCAGTATATATATATAATATATAGATAAATGAAATGAAATACACCGTTTATTGAGATGGTAGGCCGTAGGTACGAATGATTGATATTTTCCTTTCCTTATTGACATTAATGGAAGTAACTAGATGAAATATATATATATATATACATAAATATAGTAGCTTTATCATGTCATATATTTCATTATTATTCATTATATATACATTATAATTATTCTTGAGCGGTTAACATGGAGAATAAATCTCAACGCGTCACGGAAACGGTAATCCGTACTTACGCATGAGCAATGATATCGTTCGCATAATTATTGAATTAATTTTGAGTTGATGATATAATATCTAAGAATCAATATGATGTTATAATAACTATATATAGTTATTCTTTACACCATTATACCCATCCAAGTATGATGGTGGTGGAAAAACAGATTACACCACGGCGTGGAGACGATATTCCGTACGTACGCACGTGCGGTGATTTCATTTTCCGTAGGAAGGATTGAAGGTGAAATTGGGTTGTATCATATTTATAATAACATATAAGTATTTTATTGATACTGATGTTAATATTTTATAATGAAACATCTAAATAAGAAAAAGTTGAGGAAGAAAGAACCTTGAAAGAATCGGTAGAAGAGATTACCTCTTCTTCGACGCACCACTTTTATGTTTCCTCTTATGGCACTAGAGTTTGTATTTTTAGTAGACCAGAACCTCTATAATGTTTATAACGAAGTTTATAAGGGATATGGTCAGGGTTTGGCCGGGATTGAATGCTCAAATTGTGTAAATAGAAGAGGGAGGATGTGCTCTTTTATAAGAGAGGAGAGGGGCACCTTAGAAAAAGCATAAAATATTATTTTATAATAAAGTCATATTCGGATTATAATAGCTCTAAATTGATTTAAATTGAATATAAATTGGGGATGGGTCTAAATACTCTAAACCCATAGGTTTTAGACAAGTTTAGATTACTATTTTCAACTTAACATTGACATTTAACTCTAAGTTAAATAATTTAACTTTTACCATGTCTTCCTGTTTTCTTACACTATATGGTTAATAAACATATTATAAAAAGACTGAAGAACCTAAAGTGGTTCATTATTAATATATATAACCATATATAAGTCATTTGGTCGATCATTGGATTTTTAGGAATAGAATAACAATTAATAACATAATATTTGTTTTAAAAACTATTTTATGTCAATGTTGACAATATTTTGTAATTGATTTTTGTAAAAATCATAACAGCATTATTAGTTCTAAAAAAGTAAATTAAATCAATATAACATGTCATATTAACCTAAAAAATTATTGGAATTTATAAAAATTCTCAAATTACATTTATTTGTGTATTTATAACATCAATTTTGTTAATATTTCATTAATAAGGAAATTACTCCATCATCATTGTGTCATAAATAAATTATATTATTTAATGTCTAAAAATTATAAATAAAATACAATCATGTAGTAAATATTTATATCTTTATAATGAATATTTATTGTCGAATTTATATTATGTATTATGCCATATTAAAAATGTTTTAGTTATTAAACTTCAATTTTGACTCTTTTAACTCTTCTTTGAATTGAATAATAATAAATGTCTTAATATAATCCAAGTGGAAGTTAATGATAATATTATATATCTATGGTTTTTTGGTCGAATTATACTTATCCGATAGAATTAGGACAGGTGTTAGGGTAATAATAATATCATTTTTTCCTTTAATTACCCTATTTACTTTTAGTCTCGGCAAATAAAAGTAAAAAGTTAGTATTCACAAAAAATTATTCTTATCTTATTGAACCAAATTTTACTCCTTGATATTAACTATGTCACTCGAATTTTCGAAATATCACTCACAGTAGCAGTAAAATTAAGTTTTATGTAAATTTTAAAATTCTCCTAGGAGGTTGGTAAAAGACGGTGAAAAGTTCAATAAAATGTTTATATATCTAAAATTATTATAAAATGACTCCAATGAATTTCATTTAACATATATAGGTATTATGTATCAATTTTTACCTAAAATAAATTTAAATAAAATAAATAATTATTTAAATAAAAAATCAGTTTTTAAATATTATCCTAGTGTTTTCACTATACATCAAAAATTGAATGTTATCAAAAAAATACAAAAAGTCCACCCTAGGATAATTTCGTTATTCTGAATCCAAAAATGAAATACATTTTGAAAGATAAAATTTATTAAATTTCAAAAATTGGGTATTATTATTCATAACAACTAGTTCATAATAATATTATAATAATATCTTGTTTAGTAAAACTCGGTATTGCATACTACACACGCTATCGAGGAAGGTCTTGATTGAGTGTAATGCAAGCCACGTCAGGGCTGCGTGTAGTGAAAGCTCTGTTTGGTGTAGCGTATAACATATTCAAAACTTATTTCATTTATACATTAAAGAAATCTATACTTAATGTTGTGTAGAATAATTTCCACAAAACGAATTTGAAATTGTGTGTAACACGAGCCAAGAATAGTGTTGGTATACTGCAAGCTAATACAGTGTTGTGTATAGTACAAGATAATCTTGGTGTGGTGTATAATAGAAGACATCAATGAAATTAAAAATAATATATTTCATAAAATCTCAATGTGTTACAGATGTTATGGATAAACATGTAGACAATAAATCAATCCAGTTCTGTAATGGAAAACCATGTTGGTTGATTGATTGATTTTGTAATGGATGAGAGGTGTTGTGAAAGAGGGTTATCAGCTGGTTGTGTGGTAATGTGTTTCCAGAAGAATATTTATGATTGGGGTTGGTTTTGTTGATTTATTAAATACCATTAATGTGTATTAAATGAGTAGAACATGGAAATTTTTTTATTTAATGTGGTAATGCATTTTTTTTTCAGGCTCTCTTCCGTTTGAAATAATGATTTTCTGATGTCTGTGGTGTGTTATTTTTATCAGTTACCAATGTAGACAAGGAATGAATAATTAATTAACTAACTAAATGTGGAATATATTGATTTGTTTTGGATAAAGAAATGGAAATGGTTAAGGGATTGATACTTGAAAATCTGTGTGGTTATTTTAGAACAATGAAATTAATGTTGTGGTTAATTAAAATTAGATTGAAATTGTGATGAGGTTGGGGTTTGTTGTGTGGTTCTATGCACATAGTGGTTGCTGCAAAGCTGGTATCATTGCGAGCATGTTTTTTTTGAGAACACGTAGGATGGAAGAATTATTTGGTATCATATATGTATATACTATTATTTTTCTTGAGGTTTCTATATGCACCCCCACCTAGTTCATCAAAATGTTCTGAACACCCCCATCATCACGATGGTGTGTGTATTTCTCAATCATCCTGATGGGAAGATGGATGGATGGACACACAATATTCCCTAATCCCTTTTGCAGATGGTGATATACAATGATTCGTCAGGACAATTGTGGTTTAGGAGGCCCAGTTGTGTAGAGGGGAGTTGTGATTTCCCAAGTGTCTTCGAGATGAGATGACTTATTCTTTCCTAGTTGTATTCAGGAAGAGATGAGTTTTTTTTTCATGTGTATTTTAGATGAGATGTGATAATTTATGTGTCCCATGTGTCTTTTGGTGGGATATGATGTGGTATGTGGCCTAGGAGTCTACTAGTGGGTAGCGATGTCCTTTATGGGGCAAAGGTGTTTGTAGAAAAGTTTTGATGTTGTGCACTCGGAAGAGGTGGGAGTGTGAGGATGTTTCCATTAGGCAAGAGTTCCTGATTTGTGGGAAATAGTGTGGGGTACCCAAAAATATATTCACATTATATTAAATTACATGGCATGCGTTATTTGTTGATTGTTCCTTGGTGGGTTTGGGATGGTTAGTATACCTATTATGTGCTTTTGGTGCTGATGATTTCGGATGGGTGCATTTTTATGCTAATATGTCAATTTCATGATAGTATATAGATTTCCTACCGAGTATACATATATTCTCACCATACACATATAATAATTCTCTCAGGTTTATAGGTAGAATGCGTGGATCTTGCTTAGAGTTAGAAGATCAGGGGTTGAGATAGTAATAGAGTTGTTCATTTAGATTTTTTTGCTACATTAATTTAGAGACTGTTGTTTTGTATCAGTTAAATTTTACACTTGGATGTTGAATGGGTTTTTTCTTTTATATTAAGTCTTGGAGTTGTTTTTTGGATGATCCACAATATCTCCCAAAATTGTTTAAACAGAATTGGTAATTCCTTCTATATTGTCTTCTCTGTATACCCTTTGTTCTTGTCATCTTCCTAGGGCCCATTAGAGGCTAGACTCAGTTATCATTATCTACATTTCCTCATTTCCATCCCTAGAGAAGTATCGTTAGAGGGAGGGGTCTTGAAAATCACATACCCTAATAGCCATAGTAAAATGAGTTTCCTAATATATCAAGAGTTACATTCTGAATACATGTTGAATAGTGATAATTGGATCAAGGGAGATGAGGATGGCTGATAAAAAATTAATCATGTGGTGAATATTAAAATGGGGTAAGTACATGCAATAAATGACCACACATATCATTTATGGAAGTTAATTTTATCCTCTATATATAATGATTCATTAAAAAATTCAAAAATCCGTAAATGATATAGTTCTCTCCTTTTCCGGCTTGTGTCGATCAACACATGATAGACTATGCACCCACTTACCTTTATTTTGATATGTGAGTGGTTTATTCCTAATTGTATCGCAACCACTCTTAACTTGTTCTGTTCTTTGTATCCATACTCCATTTACTATTTATTACGGAAATGTTTTGACGATGAACCTTTCTGTGGTGTAGAATGACCCAATTTTATTATTTAATGTGATATATTAACAAAAATATAATATAGTCATTTTTATCCAAGACTATTCATGTGTTCTATATATATAAAAAATAATTTAAATAACAATATAATCAAACCCATTATGAAAATTTCATTAACCATTATAATTAATTTTATCATTTAGTTATTTATTAATGTATATAAGATTATTTAAACATATTACTATATAATATGTTCTGTTATATACTCTCCAAATATAATTTAATTCATAATATATTATTACTAATATATTATATATTCAATTGAAAATAACAATTATCATTTATAAAATTGTATTATTCATTATTAAATAATTACAATTTAATTAATATGTTTTATTGACATTAACTGACAATATACATTGGATAATTTTGGAAATTGGTAATGTTTAAATTTTGAAATATTTATATTAAATATGAATAATATAATACTTCTTATCCAAAGGGGAAAATGTTGTTATGGACGATGAAGGTTTTCAATCTGTTCCACCCATGAAAGCTAGATGCAGGAAACACTATTCCTATTTTAAGCCAACTGTAGTCACTAGGTCTCATGGTCCCTTAGATGAATATGAATATTATGATGATTATGATTATTTATATCAGTTTGATTATGGTACATGATCTACATGGGTATATTTTACCAAGAGGCCAAGATGCTTGTATGACCCCATCCATTCCCTTTATTTCCTATCTTTTTTCATTTTTAATAATATCCCTCTACCTGAACCTTCCTAGTATATAATACATCTTGTCGGTCAACATAAAACTCCAATTTAGTTAATGTTTTTTTTTATCTAGGATGTTTTTAATTCACCACCTAAAAGTAGGTAATTTATTTTTGGTCTATGTTCTATCCTTACATTTGATTTTGAGTGATTCAATTGACAATATGTTCCATGTTTGAAAATTAAATTAAAGCAAATTATGTTCTATATAACCAATAGGAATTTTTTCTTTGTTCAAAATTTCATTAAGGATATAAAATAGGTTTCATTATCCTCCATTGAATAAGAGTTGTGTGGATTATGTGAGGTTAGTGTGATCCTTGACCCCAATGGAACTTAGTGTTTAATCATAGAATTTTTGACTTATTTGACTATCTTATTGGGTGAGTGTTACTACCCCTTATGATCTGTAATATCTAAGTGGGCTATAGACTAGTTTTGTATCTGGATATGGGTTCATCACGTCTGTATCAAAAAATCTTAAACATTGAGTGAGTCATATGTTAGGAAAATCCGGTTCTAATTTATTTAGAATTTGATATGATTTTTATTATGAAATTTTTTTGTTTTTATTTACTATAGGACACTATTCCAATTGGTAATTCTATTTTTATGTGCTGGAAGTGCTTCCCCTTGATTAATATTTTTGTTTGGGAGTGGAATGACTTGACTAATCACTCTTACATGGCCTATGAACTAGGATTATAAGCGAATTTATTTTGAAGATTCCTCAAGAATGGTATGATATACTTCATGTGATACAATGATGTGATGTATGAATATAATTTCCCACTTACCATAAAATAATTTGATCTGAGATGCTATACCAATTATGAAATATTCAACTAGTTTGAGATGCACTGCCCAATAATATTGGTATCTGAATGGAATGAATTTGTGGGATAATATACCCATTCTATGGTGAGTCCATGACTAGGGAAATTATACCTTAGTAATGGGAAATGATACTCACCCCTTCTCCTCCATTTCTGCTGCCTTTTCCTCCTCATCCACTGTGATCCTCCTCCTCCTCCTCTACCACCACTACCGTCTCCTCCTACGCCCTAATCCCTCCCCTTCCATGACCCAACTTCTCCTACTACTTTACCGCTACTGCGTCCTCCTCGTCCTCCTCCTCCTCCTCTGTCCGCCGACTCATCCTCCTCTACCACGACCACATCCTCCGCCTCCGCCTCATTCTCCTCCTCTTCCTTGTGTGGTCCCCTTGTCCACACATGGGGTGGGGTAGGTTGTTAGTTGTTCTCAAGTAGTAAGTTGGCTCTTTTATGACCTTCTCACGACCCACTTCTTGTATATATTATTATCCTTGTAGAATACCTTTTATTAGTGATTTAGATTGAGTTAGTGGATAGATTGGTTATTACTATTTAGGTTTTCCTTTATTTATGTGAGTTTATACATGGGACCCACCTTATGACATTGATTTAGATCATGTGGGAGGTTTTCTATGTTATGCCCACTATACTATTTTTTGGGGGTGGATTTTCTTCCATGAGGCATTTCGTCACTTCATTATTCATGATCATGATTTAGTGGTTCTTCATAGGGTATGAGTGTTATAGTGTATATCTTGTGGTAATTCATCAATGTGACATCATAGGCTGCACTATGCAATAGACCCTTAGGCTACACCATAATGTACCATATTCTTGAATTGAAAATATATATTTTTAGACTTTTTAATAAGTTTACACTATTCCTTGTTAGTCACTCGACCCCATCACCCCAACCCATCTTCCCGATAATTTTTCCCTCTCATTAATTACTCTTTAGGATCCTTAATGGTCGTTTCATATTGGATAGCCAACCCCTCCCCCAAACCCCTACAGTCCCCCTCCTGGATATCCCACCCCCTCCCTAGATATCCCACACCCCTCATCCACACCCCTAAAACCCCCTACCCCCCAAAATAGCCCACCCCTTCGCCATTGATCATTTTATGTCTTACTAGAATTTACCCCATTTATCATATATAACCCTTCCATGCTATACCAACCTCCCCTATTCTCCTCTTGGGTGGTTTTCCCCTAACCGGTGTATGTCTCATCTTTCATCACCTATATTAGAGAGCCTATGATAATTTTTACCTCTCTTATTCCTTCTATATATTACTGTATGACCCCACAATCCTATATTTAAATGGCCATGGGTCAATTAAAAATAGAAATTTAACGATACGGGCCGGGCTGGTATCATAACAATAAAATGACCAGACTTTCCACAAACCTAAGAGGCGTTCATAATCTCTATGGGAAAGAAACGACCCACTAGGGAAAAAATAAAATTAATGTGGAATATTTTACCGCTAAATTATAGTAAATTAAATATTATCTTTCTCCAAAAAAGAACATGTAACACCCCAGGTAAATAAAGAATATGAAATTTTCATATTTATCCGTATTTGTGAATAAAATATTAATATTACTTTAAAGGGGACGCTATGCTCGATGGCGTACCCAACACGCAAAAACGAGTTTCTTGGGAATCTTACGTTGCACTCTAATAATAAAATAATATTATTTTAAATGGTAGTTAACATGTAGTCGTTGTATTGGAGGGAATGGATAGAAATAACTAAAATATGTTTATACATGTTTTTAAATGTTTTTACATATATCCAAAAAAAGATAAAGGCTTAAAATACGGAAAGAATTCAAATTTAGGTGTATATGCCCTAGTTTTCACTAAAGGTTCACTTATCGCCTTTTGATGGAGAACCATCATTAAATATAGTTTTTCTCACTATTATACATTCTATTGGACCAAATAAAACTATTCTTAAGAATCAGGACATCAAAATTTACTTTGTGTAAATTTTTGGTATCTTTCCGACAAAGTGCATTTTTTTAATGAATAGTGTAAAATGTTGTATTTTAATTCAAAACCTCTTTTTAATATAATTTATATATATGATTATATTATCTTTTTAATTGGTTTTAATGTGAAATTAGAATATATTTTTACCATTTAATCCAATGGTGGTCATTGGAATAAATTTCACTTTGAAATTTGACTTAAACTGGTGTCAATCTTTTGATACTTATTGTTTTATAAAAACACGCTATTTGCTCTGACAACGGGAATTAATTATTAAATTAATTAATGTGACTTATATTCTTTTAATTTTGTAAAATAGAAATCATTTTTTAATTCGGAATATCAAATATATCTTAGGGTGAATTTTTGGTAATTTTCTGAAAAACTTCAATTTTTGATGAATAGTGAAACCACTAAGTGGTACTTATAAAAACTGATTTTCCGTTTAAATGAAATTTTGCCATCATTGTGTTTTGAATTTCAAAAATTCGACATACATGGTTGTCATTAAGAAGTAAAATGTGGTTCAATGAGATTAAGATAATTTTTTTGGTGAATAGTAACTTATTATGTTTTAAATCGCGATTAGTTGTAATTAGTGTAATTTAAGGTAAAAATGATATTATAAAAATGTGAATACACCATGAAACTTGTCCTACCCCTATTAGATGAGTCATTTCCGACCAAGATAACTCATGGGTCGATTTAGGGGACCCTATGGAGCCTCTTGGGTGAGATAATGACTTTAATGTCTTTTTTAAAAAATAAAGGTGAAAATGACAGTAACATAAATTGTTTTACTAAAACAATTTTTAGAAGGGGTTATACTAATCATAATTTTGTCTATAACTACTATTTGGAAATATAAAAAGATTTCCTACATCAGGATATTTTTTTATAATTTTTAGACATTAAATAAATTATTTTAATTATGACATCATGATGATGCAACAATGACCTCATTAAAGAACAATTTAAATAAAATGAAACGATAATATAAAATCTAAGACCATCACTTGTCCAAAAACTATTGGATGGGAATATTTCGAAGCCTTATCCTCTTATCTTTGAAATATATCAATGTGGGACCTTATAAATTCGAAACACCTTTGAAAATAAAATAATAGTTTCATGATTTCCAAAAGTGCCCCTCCTCTCCTATTATAAAAGGCCCCCACCTCTACCTCATTTCACACACTCCTCAAGCCTTTGTCTCGGCCATCCCCTGACCATTTACTCTCTACACATCCCTATCCTCATCATAGAGGATTCCCCTTGGGAACAATCCTTTCAAAGGAAGCCTTTAGGCTCAAATCAAAAGGAGTTACACTTTTAAAGGTAATTCATTCTCTCATGATCATTTGTTTTATTTTTCTTCTCCAACCCCATAAACTCTTTTTATTTACTTATTTTGTCACAACACTAGTATCTTCAATATACTTGGATGTTGTTATAAGATTTATTTTAGCTACACTCTCACACAACTACATCAAATGGTTAATGAACATACGGTTTCCGTGGATGGCGAAATTCTGCCTCCCGAAACGATGATTATTCAATACTCATTTAACACCTCCAAAGGTGGCCATTATGGTGTCACTATTTTTATATATGATATATAATATTTTTATTCCTTCCTCAAGCTTCTGTATTTTTCACTTATGGCATAACATTATTGTTTCCATTATGGGTAAACACGATATATTCATTTTAGGAAGTGCGGACTAGTGCCCCCTGAAAGTGATTTGATTCGTTAATGCCATATGTGGGACATATAAAGGATGGATTTAAAGTTATTATATATTATTTTATACTTTAATTATAATATAACTCTATATCATTAATATTTCTTTCCATTAATATGTGAGATAGAAATGAAAGTATCGTTAATGTGTACGTACGGCTTACCATCTCCATGAACGATGCATTTCATTTTTTATCCCCAAATGTAATGTACTATTATAAGTACATATTTATAATGGATATATATAAGGTATGTTATATATAAATGATTATTATAATTATGGAATTAATATATTCATACCTCTCATTTAGTTTTAATTCAATTAATATGAAAAAGAAATGAAAGTAGCATTCATGCGTACGTACGGCTTACCGTCTCCATGAACGGTGCATTTCATTTCGTACCTCTAAATGATTATGTAATATTAAAAATACATGTACATGCTGGATATATATGATATATATGATATCCAAATCATGAATATCATTCTGGATATAATGAACCATTGACCATACGAACAACATGTAATTGTACGAAGTCCACTTTTGACTTAAGAACCAAATATCGACAAAACAAACATTATTAACATAAATGATTACATAATGTTTATAACATGTCAATAATTGATATAAAAGTAATAATGAACTTGAAAAAGGTTCTTAATCAAGTAGAAATTAACTCAAGTTTATTATTCAGGACGTTAAAGAACGATCCAGTCAAGTCGGACCCGAGGTAAGGGATCCTACTCCACTCTTTCTTTTTAAGTACACTCTTTTATGTCATTCCTTTTAAAGCTCACATTTCTTGTTATTGGGATGTTATTTTACATTAGTCTTACTTTACTTTTTATGTTCATGTGATGAGAGACCCTATTCTCTCTCATCAATCCATTTTGGAAGTTTTATGTGGCACCGTTAGGCTGCCGAATTTTTGTAAGAGATCAAACCTCTCTCTTTCTCTTTAAGTATTCTCGTTTAGGTCACTTCTTTTAAGGTACACTTTTTTATGATGGGGGATGTTATTTTATATTATTATTTCTTTAAATTTTATTTTAATGTGATTAGATACCCTATTTGATCTCATCAATCCATTTTTGGATGTTTTAAGTGGCGCCGTTAGGCTGCCAAGTTTTCGTAAGGGATTTTTCATCTCACTTTTATTCCCGTGAGATTTATGCTACATTTGACACAATTTCCTTTGAGTGGTGTATGTAATGCCCATTATTCTACTCTTTGTTTAATATACTTTCGTTTATGAGTATTTACATCAATGATATATTGTCCTTCTATCATGAGGTGTATGTTTTGAAAGATACCCAAGTCAGTAAGGGAACCTTTCACACTCCTATTTTTAAAAGACTTCATTTGTTATGTCTTTTAATTCACATAATATTATGTTGGGATATGTCCTTATATATCCTTATTGATTTAAATTTTATGTCCATGTGTTGAGATACCCTTTTTATCTCTCATCAACTCATTTTCTAAATTTTGTAGTGACGCCGTTAGGCTGTCAAATTTTTGCAAGGGAACTTCTTATCCCAAATTTGATTCTTTGGGATAAAAATGTAGTCCTTGAATATGTAGTTCTATAAATATGTGTGAATATCCTCTGATTGTTTTACACTTAATATCCACTTATATTTGGTTTATTCGTTTTTCACACATAATTATGTAATTGATTTATCCTTAAACCAAGGATACCGTCTTTGTAAGGGAATTCGTCTCAATATCCTTTCATTGAGGCATATTTTGTTTTATACACAACTTTCTTTTATACGGTGTATAAACCTCTTTGACTTTTATTTTTATCCAAAAGGATTCTTTTTATATGAAGCATTTTACAAAACGACAAAAGGGAATGTTTTTGTCATACGTATGCGGAGACAATGGCTTCTCTGCCGCCGTGAACATTATTTGAGTTTCAGCTTCCTCTTCAAGCCATATATTCTTTTTAAAAGAAAAATAAATACCATGTTTTACCTTTATTTTATTTTGGTATTGAAAATAGTTTTCATAAGGTGTTTTATATCAATGTGTTTTATTGATATCTTGTGATTGAAATGTGGAAATGTTATGTTTTCTTTATGCATGTTTTTTGTTATACGATTATGTTATGGTTCTTGGTAATTATTATGAAGATGGGTGGTTCCGTTATAAACTAAGGGCGATTGAGCATGATATATCTCTCCAGTGCATTGGTTAACGTGAAGGAGTTAAACGTTAAGGTTTCTCCGAAGAGATTTAGGGAATATACTGTGATGGGTATTCCAAACGTAACCAAGAGGGTTACTCCCTACGTAAGAATGTTATGAATGCCCCAAGTAACCTTTTATGCCTTATGATTTCTATGATTTATTCATGATTTGATGATTTATGTTAAAGTGGCTATGTTTTATGGGTAAAGTATGATTTCATTCTTATGTATATATGAACACATGTTTCCTTTCCATATTTTTTAAAACCCTTACTGAGCTTTTTATGCTCATACCACGTTTTTGAAATGTTTTTCACAGGACAAGGTAAAGGTACATGATGTTATGATAGTGCCAAGGATGTGTCGAGAAAGAATCCGTGTTTTATTTTAAATATGTTTCCCTTGATGGGAAGAATGAATACTATCTTTTATGTAACCACTTTGTTTAAATGTGGTATGAAATGCATGTTTCATGATCTAATTCTCTAAAACTCTAAACCTTAAATGATCCTCAATGTGTAATCTTGTAATAAATCAAGATTAAGTAAAGTTTAAGGCTGGGGCCTTATAGTTGGTATCAGAGGTCGGTTTAGATAACTTTAGAGGTTAGGGTATTCTCTAAGCATAAGTGAAATTCCCATTATGGTTAGGATTTCAGAAAGAGTCCTAGTTTTAGATAAAGTGAATGAGTAAATATATCTTAATGTTTATCTTCTTCATTAGTACATGATGGTTATGTTGATATACTCACACTGACCTTTTGGGTTTTAGTAAATGGCTGGATCTAGCAGGCACCAATGTGACAATGGGTTTGAAGGAAACTATGGTGGTTCTCTGATTAAGATAGTGGATGAGGTGGGGAATTCAATGAAGAATCTCATGGTTTTTCTAAACCAACTATCAAGGAGTCATGATCAACCACTTCAACCTCGGTGTGTTCTCTAATGCATCATGTAAGAGATGGCCAACTCGATGTGAAAATTTAGGTAATAATTATTAAGGTAACCATTAGGGTTTATATGATCCTTACGTTTTAGGTAATTATGGGTTACTCTATGATATGATGGAAAATGAAAGGAATGAGATAAACTTGAGGTTAAAATATGTTATGATAATTTATGAGGATTTTATCTCGTTTTGGGGGATGTTTTAAGAATTATATAGTTTTGTAAAAAGGACAACACACAGACCGTGTGACAACCCGTCACATCAGACAAAGCTGCGAGAATCGAACCCACAACCAATGTGCGACTAGTATTTATCGCCTACCACTGGACTACGTGAAGTCCCTGGTTAGTTTGACTGATTATTTCTAGTTATATGATTTTATGAATTAAGAGTAAGTTGATTTTGGGTTATTTATGAATATAATTAACCTATCATGGAGGATATGTGATTAGGTTAATTACGTTTCAATACGAGACTTTAGGAGCAACTGATGTTGTTTAGAGATAAATGTTACGATTTAACTTGGAAGACTATGTGACTAAATCCTTCAAATATTTTGGGTTCAATATTATATTGGTTTACATTGAAGAATTTTATGGAAAAATTGGTTATTGAATGGTCCTCATTGAACTTTGGGTTTTATTAGACAAATTTTGGAGATTAAGCATAGATTTTCTTTTTAAAGGGTTATCCTTTTCTGGATTATCTGACCTTGTACTAACCTTTTTGGTTTTGGTTTTGGTTAAAGCCTAAAGACATGGGAAGTATATAGTTATCTTTGGTGGATTAGGTGATTCTCTAGAAATTTATTATAGTACTCTTAATGCGAACAAGTCTCCCTAAATACTCGTCTTTTGGAAAAAATATGAGTTTGATTAAGGAATATAGTAAAAGTTGGAAGTCAACATGACAAGTAAGAATGTTTCCATATGTTTTATTTAAGCTCAAAAATAAATTCCTCAATAAATAATTACTTAAAGAAAAAATGTTGTCTATTAACTTTTCTTACTGGGGAACCCAACACCGTTTAACCCATCACAAGTTTGCGATTTTCATATTGTTAACTTTCTCCTAAACATGTTTTCTATCACTATCCATCATAAAATGACCCTATGTTTTCTCCTCCATGTCCATATTTTTCATACTTGGAATCCTAGTATGGGTTAACTCGGGTGACCTTTGTACTTATCTTTCTTTATTTTAAAGTGATTGTTTTACCGACTCTTTTTCTGATGTGGGACTTTCAAGGATGTTTCCAAGCTCAATTTTAAAAATTGCGAGGACGAAATTCCCAAAAGGGGGGAAGGATGTAACACCCTAGGTAAATAAAGAATATGGAATTTTCGTATTTATCCATATTTGTGAATAAAATATTAATATGACTTTAAAGGGGATGCTATGCTCGATGGCGTACCCAACACGCAACAACGAGTTTCTTGGGAATCTTACGTTGCACTCTAATAATAAAATAATATTATTTTAAATGGTAGTTAACATGTAGCTGTTGTATTGGCGAGAATGGATAGAAATAACTAAAATATGATTATACATGTTTTTAACTGTTTTTACATATATCCAAAAAAAGATAAAGGCTTAAAATACCGAATGAATTCAATTTTATGCGTATATTCCCTAGTTTTCACTAAAGGTTCATATATCGCCTTTTGATGGAAAACCATCATTAAATATAGTTTTTCTCACTCTTATACATTCTATTGGACCAAATAAAACTATTCTTAATAACCGGTACATCAAAATTTACTTTGTGTAAATTTTTGGTATCTTTCTGATAAAGTGCATTTTTAATGAATAGTGTAAAATGTTGTATTTTAATTCAAAACCTCTTTTTAATTTAATTTATTTATATGATTAGATTATCTTTTGAATATATTTTAAAGTGAAATTAGAATATATTTTTACCATTTAATCCAATGGTGGTCATTGGAATAAATTTCACTTTGAAATTAGACTTAAACTGGTGTCAATCTTTTGATACTTATTGTTTTATAAAAACACGCTATTTGCTCTGACAGCGGGAATTATTTATTAAATTAATTAATGTGACTTATATGTTTTTAATTTTGTAATGTAGACTTAATTTTTGAATTCTTAATATCAAATATATCTTAGGGTGAATTTTTGGTAATTTTCTGAAAAACTTCAATTTTTGATGAATAGTGAAACCACTAAGTGGTACTTATAAAAACTGATTTTCCGTTTAAATGAAATTTTTCCATAATTGTGTTTTGAATTTAAAAAATCCAACATACATGGTTGTCATTAAGAAGTAAAATGTGGTTCAATGAGATTAAAACAATTTTTTGGTCAATAGTAAGTTATTAAGTTTTTAATCGCGATTAGTGGTAATTAGTGTAATTTATGGTAAAAATGATATTATAAAAATGTGAAAACACCATGACACTTGTCCTACCCCTATTTTATGAGTCATGGAAGACCAAGACAACCAATGGGTCGATTTAGGGGACCCTATGGAGCCTCTTGGGTGAGATAATGACTTTAATGCCTTTTTTAAAAAATAAAGGTGAAAATGACACTAACATAAATTGTTTTACTAAAACAATTTTTAGAAGGGGTTATAATAATCATAATTTTGTCTATAAATACTATTTGGAAAGATAAAAATATTTCCTACATCAGGATATTGGTTTTATAATTTTTAGACATTATATAAATTAATTTAATTATGACATCATGATGATGCAACGATGACCTCATTAATGAACAATTTAAATATAATTAAAAGATAATATGAAATCTAAGACCTAAACTTGTCCAAAAACTATTGGATGGGAATATTTCTAAGTATTAACATCTTATCTTAGAAATATATCAATGTGGGACCTTTGAAATTAGAATCACTTTTAAAAATAAAATAATAGTTTCATGATTTCCAAAAGTGCCCCTCCTCTCCTCTTGTAAAAGGCCCCCACCTCTACCTCATTTCACACACACCTCAAGCATTTGGCTCGACCATCCCCTGCCCATTTACTCTCTCCACATCCCTCTCCTCATCCTAGAGGATTCCCTTTGGGAAGAATCCTTTCAAAGGAATCCTTTAGGCTCAAATCAAAAGGAGTTACACATTTAAATGTAATTCATTTTCTCATGACCATTTGTTTTATTTTGCTTCTCCAACCCCCTAAACTCTTTTTATTTACTTATTTTGTAACAACAGAAGTATCTTAAATATAATAGGATGTTGTCATAATATTTATTCGAGCTAGACTCTCACACAACTACATCAAATGGTTAAAGAACATACGGTTTCTGTGGATGGCGAAATTCTGCCTCCCGAAACGATGATTGTTCAATAGTCATTTAACACATTCAAAGGTGGCCATTATGATGTCACTATTTTTATATATGATATATAATATTTTTATTATTTCCTTAAGCTTCTGTATTTTTCATTTATGACATACCATTATTGTTTCCATTATGGGTAAACATGATATCTTCATTTTAGGAAGTGCGGACTACCGCTCCCTGAAAGTGATTTGATTCGTTAATGCCATATGTGGGACGTATAAAGGATGTATTTAAAGTTATTATATATGATGTTATACTGGAATTATAATATAACTCTATATCATTATTATTTATTTCCATTAATGTATGAGATAGAAATTAAAGTAGCGTTCATGCGTACGTACGGCTTACCATCTCCATGAACGGTGCATTTCATTTCATCTCCCCAAATGTAATGTACTATTATAAGTACATATTTATAATGGATATATATAAGGTATGTTATATATAAATGATTAATATAATTCTGTAATTAAAATATACATACCTCTCATTTAGTTTTAATTCCATTAATATGACAAATAAATGAAAGTAGAGTTCATGCGTACGTACGGCTTACCGTCTCCATGAACGGTGAATTTCATTTCTTACCTCTAAATGATTATGTAATATTATAAATACATGTATATGCTGGATATATATGATATATATGATATCCAAATAATGAATATCATTCTGTATATAATGAACCATTGACCATACGAACAAAATGTAATTTTAAGAAGTACACTTTTGACTTAAGAACCAAATATCGACAAAACAAACATTATTAACTTAAATGATTACATAATGTTTATAACATGTCAATAATTGATATAAAAGGAATAATAAACTTGAAAATGGTTTTTAAGAAAGTATAAATTAACTCAAGTTTATTATTCAGGACGTTAAAGAACGATCGAGTCAAGTCGGACCCGAGGTAAGGGATCCTACTCCACTCTTTCTTTTCAAGTACACTCTTTTATGTCATTCCTTTTAAATCTAATATTTCTTGTTATTGGGATTTTATTTTATATTAATCTTACTTTAATTTTTATGTTCATGTGATGAGAGACCCTATTCTCTCTCATCAATCCATTTTGGAAGTTTTAAGTGGCGCCGTTAGGCTGCCAAATTTTCGTAAGAGATCAAACCTCTCTCTTTCACTTTTCGTACTCTCGTTTATGTCACTTATTTTAAGATTCATTTTTTTATGATGGGGGATGTTCTTCTATATTCCTATTTCTGTACATTTTATTGTAATGTGATGAGATACCCTATTTGATCTCATCAATCCATTTTTTATGTTTTAAGTGGCGCTGTTAGGCTGCCGAGTTTTCGTAAGGGATTTTTCATCTCACTTTTATTCCTGTGAGATTTATACTACATTTTCCACAATGTCCTTTGAGTGGTGAATGTACTGCCCGTTATTCTAATATTTATGTAATATAATTTCGTTTATGAGTATTTAAATCAATGATGTATTGTCCTTCTTTCATGAGGTGTATGTTTTGAAAGATACCCATGTCGGTATGGGAACCTTTCACCCTCCTCTTTTTAAAAGACTTCATTTGTTATGTCTTTTAATTCACATACTATTATGTTGGGATATGTCCTTCTATATCCTTAATGATTTAAATTTTATGTCCATGTGATGAGATACCCTTTTTATCTCTCATCAACTCATTTTCTGAATTTTGTAGTGACGCCGTTAGGCTGTCAAATTTTTGCAAGGGAACTTCTTATCCCAAATTTGATTCTTTGGGATAAAAATGTAGAACATGAATATGTCGTTCTATGAATATGTGTGATTATCCTCTGATTGTTTTACACTTAATATCCACTTATATTTGGTGTATTCGTTTGTCACACATAATTATGTAATTGATTTATCCTTAAACCAAGGATACCGTCTTTGTAAGGGAATTCTTCTCAATCTCCTTTCATTGAGGCATATTTTGTTTTATACACAACTTTCTTTTATACGGTGTATAAACCCCTTTGAATTTTACGTTTATCCAAAAGGATTATTTTTATACGAAGCGTTTTACAAAATGACAAAAGGGAATGTTTTTGTCATACGTATGAGGCGATAATGACTTCTCCGCCGCCGTGACCATTATTTGAGTTTCGGCTTCCTCTACAAGCCATACCTTCTTTTTAAAAGAAAAATAAATACCATGTTTTACCTTTATTTTATTTTGTTATTGAAAATGGTTTTCATAAGGTTTTTTATATCAATGTGTCTTATTGATATCTTGTGATGGAAATGTGGAAATGTTATGTTTCCTTTATGCATGTTTTATGTGATACGATTATGTTATGTTTCATGGGAATTATTATGAAGACGGGTGGTTCCGTGATAAAATAAAGGCGGGTGAGCCCGATATAGCTCTCCAATGCATTGGGTAACACGAAGGATTGAAACTTTAAGGTTTCTCCGAAGAGATTTAGGGACTATAATGTGATGGGTATTCCAAACGTAACCAAGAGGGTTACTCCCTATGTAAGAATGTTATGAATGTCTCAAGTAACCTTTTATGTCTTATGATTTCTACTATTTATTCATGATTTGATGAGGTATGTTAAATTGACTATGTTTTATGGGTAAAGTATGATTTCTTTCTTATGTATATATGAACACATTTTTCTTTTCCATATTTTTTATAACCCTTACTGAGCTTTTTTTGCTCATCCCAAGTTTTTGAAATGTTTTTCACAGGTCAAGGGAAAGGTACATGACGTGATGATTGAGTCAAGGATGTGTCAAGAAAGAATCCGTGTTTTATTTTAAATAAGTTTCCTTTGATGGGAAGAATGAATACTGTCTTTTATGTAACCACTTTGTTTAAATGTGGAATGAAATGCAAGTTTCATGATCTAATTCTCTAAAACTCTAAACCTGAAAAGATCCTCAATGTGTAATCTTGTAATAACTCAAGATTAAGTAAGGATTAAGGCTGGGTCCTTATAGAACACATGTCCCATTCATAAGTTGAACATCTAGGAAAATAGTAGATATGAAAAAAATAAATTTTCATGAAGAAAATATCATAGATGGAAAATAAAATCTCACTATTGAACAATAATATTTTTAACATGTGAGTTATCATTTTATGTTTTCTTTGTAGTTGGAAATATCATTTACTGTGTTCTTCTCCTCTTCTGTAAATGGTCCTCTGACGTGCACTAAACGACACCTTCATGGTGAGTTTTCTCTTATTACTTATTTTTTTCCTCTTGTTCGTATGTTTTTACTATTTGATATTAATGGTTGTGATGTGGAATGTATGGGCTAAACGCCCACCTGAAAATTGTGGCTATTGGTGGTCCTTGTTTGTGCACTATATTAATTGCATGTTGGTTGGTTCCTCTTGAACTTTTAAATATAAAAATTGTAAATTTATGTATACTGACTAATGAATAAATTCCCCCTGAAAATAAAACATATTTGATAACCCCTGAATTAACAAATGGAATTGAATAGGGGATGCATTGTAAAGTATGAAATTGTGATTGTTTGGTTTGAATGGTGTTGTGATTGTGAGAATGATTGTGTGTCTTTATGGTGTTGTGGTTGTTGGCATGATTTTTATGTCATTTGGTTTCCATGTTGTAGTTCATCCACCATTTAATATCAATCCAAACATTAACCATTTCAATGGAACCACCACTTTGTTACTAGTTCAATTCCACTGAATTTTAGAAAACCACTTAATTAGAGGACTCTATGACATACTTCATGGAAACCATAGTCAAATAACCATGACAAGACATGTAATGAATCCTTCCACCCACACGAACTCTATTGAAAATCATACCATCTATAATTTTTGAACCATATTTATTTACTAGAGACATTATGTTTCTAGAGAAACACTAAAAAACTAGTTTACAACAATGCATATAGATCACATACCGGTTACCATAACATTCGTGTGAAAGGGCTTCTCATAGAATGTTCCATTTATCTGGTGTTTTCAAAGATGGGTGTGATCTACTTTGGTCATGACTAATGCATGTAGAGGTAAGGGCATTTATTTCCATAACTATTATACATTTATTATAGTTTGATGATGACCCTAGTTGAACATGTTTTGTGCAATTATTTTGTTAAATATTAATATTACAACATCAAATATGATGAATATGAATAAATAATGGATGAATGTCAATAGGTTAACAAAAGAGTATGAATATGGAATGTAAGAGTTTATCAATTTTGGAGAAGATCATGCATATCACCATTCTCAAATCCATTTTCTGGGATTACGTTTTTTCTATTGAAGTAAAATTAGTCCAAAGGATTTGGAAGAACACTTGATCTGTCAAAAAATATATCAAAGTTATACATGTTGGAATAAACACGAGGAAAAAATGAATGTATGTAGTGGCTGGGATAGCATTGTGTTTTATGGATCATCTGATATGATTAAAATAATGAACAATGAAGACGATTGTATAGAGGATGTGATTTCAGATGTGAATGATGATGAAGATTTTATTGATGAAATGACAAGGATAGTTGAAGATGGACTTTTTTATTGCCTGAAGTTGTTTATGAAGATAAAGAATTGTGAAAAGATTCCATTGAATGCTGGTTGTACTAAATATATAGCATTGTCTGCCATACTAAAGCTATATAAAATGAAATCAGGAAATGAGTGGAGTGACTCTAGTTTTACAGAACTACATTCTCTTCTAAAATACATGATCCTAGAAGATAATGAGCTCATGTGCCAAGCATATGATGCCATAAAAATGATAATCTCGATGGGTATGATCTTTAAAATAATACATGCACGTCTGAATGATTATATATTGTATATAAAGGACATTAAATCACTTAAATAATTCCTAATGTGTGGTGCGTCTTGATCAAGAATGAGTAATATAGTCCTACGAAAGTTGTATTGTACATTACAATCATTGCATGGTTTAAGCGACTATATGGATGTGATGAGACTGCCAGAAAATTGATATGGAATTAAGAAACAAGAATTAAAGATGGGAAACTACGTCACCCAGCAGAATCTCCCTAGTGGATGATAATTGATCATGAGTATCCTATATTTGGAAACGTGGAAACAAACCTTTATCTTGCATTACCTACAGATTGAGTGAATCCATTTGGTTTTCAATGAAGCGGTCACAATACATGGCCAGTTATGTTGGTAAATTATACCTTACCACCGTGGTTATAAATGAAACAAAAAATACGTCATGTTATCTATTCTTATATTAGGACCAAAAAAACAAGGAAATGATATTGATGATTATTTGGTCCATTGATCAAGGATTTGAAATTGTTGTTGGATTTAGGTTTTATGTTGTACGATGCTTACAAAATTGATGATATTTAAATGAGAGCCATGTTGTACAGAATGATAAATGAATTTCATGCCTGTGGAAATTTATCAGGATATAGAATTAAATGAAATCATGGTTGTCCCATTTAAGAACAAATTACAAAGTCAATTAGGTTCAAACATTCATCAAAAAATGTGTTTCTAGGACATCACCAACAGCTACCCCAACGACATAAGTACCGATCTTGGATGATATCATTATATGGATGTTTAGAATAATGTACAACACCTTCTCTACTGACATGTGATGAATTGTTTGAGAATGTAAAATAAGTGGACACTAGTTTTGGTACTTTTTTTTTGAAAAACCTTACGAAAACATGTTGGAAAAAGAGATCAATTTTTTTGAATTACCATACTGGAATTGTCTGTATGTTAGAAATTTTCTTGATGTTATGCATGATAAAAAAATGTCTGTGATATTACAATGAACCTGTTGAAAAATGAACCAGGAAAAACCAAAGATATAATTAATGCTAGATTGGACATTGTTGAGATGGGAATACGGGAAGAGTTATAACCAGTGATGGGTGAAAACAAACATTTCTTCCTCTTTCTACTTACACTCTTTCCAGGTAGGAGAGATATTAGATTTTCAACTGGATGAAAGATGTAATGGATCTAGAGGGGTATTCCTAAAATATCAATAACATGTTTAAAATGAGAAATTTAATGTTAAATGGTCTTAAATCACATTAATTACATGTTTTTATGAAAGATCTAATTCCAATAGCTTTACGTTGCATTTTTCCAACAGTCATAATGTTCAAAAAGAATCATTAGTTTTTTTGTTAGCTTATATTTTTACCAAAGAAACCGTTTGTAATGAAGTAAAGGTAGTGTTACGATATATTATGTCTTTTTTTAAAAAAATATTATATAATAAAATATTGATTTCATTTTATTTATTCCATGATGGGGTTGTTTATTTTAGAATATTTCTTTCCATTTTACATTCCATTTTAAGAATAGAGATAACCCCATGTCTACTCAATCAAAGAGGTAATCACGATATTTGCACAGTAAAATAATTGTCCATAGATCATGCATCTCAACAATTTCTCAAATAAACCTGCGTCATATTTACAAATGCATGCCCATCAAAATATGGGTTCCTACAAACCTCATATAGAACATTCCTCATATCAATGCCCAACATACACACCTCGCATAAAAATTCTAGAAGAAGAAAAAAGGAATTTTTTATAAGGAAGTGAATACCAAACTGATTCCCTTGGTCTTCTATTTTTCTTTTAGTATTATAGATACTCTTGGTATTCCTTTAAATTTACTATATATAGGAGTGTAATGGGAAATCTATTTCAATAATGACTCAATATTTCATATCTCTATGATAACATATCTGTTTTTTATATATTTCACAAAGGACTATTTATGTGATCATTTCACATAAGATCCTTTGTATGAATGCTTCATATTAATTGATCACAAGATCTCATCACATGATCCAATCACATATACAAATCACATAATAAAAGTCATTCCCATGAATCAGGATTTCTATATTCATGTCTTATTTACATTAACACATAATGATTCAAGGGTCTTGTAATCATATAAATCTCATAGGTTCATTTGAACACGTGATCCTACTATGGTAATGTGATCACAAGGCATGGAAAATTTCATGCACTTAATATGATATTTATAATTTTTCATGTGCACCTTTCATTCTCAAGTCCATTTTATAACCCAAATTCCTCAATTTTCAAAATAAATCAAAAATTTCTCATTCTTATGATACAAATGAATTCATTAATTGAAGATGAGTAGGCTATAGTTTATTGGACTACAATGGTTGATAGGGTGGATGTTGACCAGTGCATAATCATTCCATCCACTCACGAGTATCTTAAAATCATTATGGGAACCAATATAATGTATTTTCAACTTTCTAATAGTTTCCCTTATATGGGTTTGTTATTTTAAATGATAATATGATCTCTCCACCTCATGAAGGTATCATGCCTATCTCCCACATCCTTATGAATAATAATATGTTTAGGGAGAACACCTCATATGTGGGTATTTTCAACTCCAATTAATACATATCTAACAGTTAATTTAAAAGCCTATGTGGATTGATTTTAACGTGTTGTACAATAATTTGGAGACTAAAACCCATATTAACATATAAAAAATGTATAATTATATATAAAATTAGAACTTTGGGTGGTTATTTTATAGGGTTATTCGATCGGGTGGATGATTTGGGATGAACTGGGGTTGTCCTATCTTAGTTTAGTGTATTGACAGAGAGTTTGTGGTTGAGATGAAAAATATAGGATTTTATGAATCTATTTAGACCTAATAGACACTTATTGCATCAAATTTCTGATGGTGTAATTTTTTAGTTTTTAGATTCATTACATGAACACATTTCATTTTATGTATGGCGAGTTTGGCATCGGTAATGGGACATTAGGATGATCTACGGTGTGATGATTTTAGGAGACACGTATGATGTGTAAATTAATCCCCCATATACTTAGGATAACATGGAATAGAATCCTCCCATTATGAAGGATCTCATCAATCTAGCCAGAACCCCCCTTTTGAAGAACCCATATCCAGGGGTTGACATCTCCGTCAAGAAGTGGGATGACTTGTTCATGAAGAAGACTCCACATGATTGTCTGAATAAAAATCCCAAGGCTTGGACATCATGATAATTCTATGGGGAATAAGTTTATCACATTAAAATAGTTAAAGAGTTTCAATTCATGGGCTAGGGATGGTCAGTCACCTCTCAGGATCATCACCTTCTTCAACTAGTATGCTTCTTAGCAATGTACCTAAGACGGTACATATACACAATGTTGAAAAAAGGTGGAGTTATAGTCTCCAACTTAATGATGGTATAGGTGATTGTAGGTGGTATGTTTATCATCTTGTTTATTCCCTGGTTGGCTAAGTTATATTTCCAAATTCTCCACATCTATAGGGGTATGCCCCATTTAGAATATTCAGCCCCTTCAAATTGCGGTGGGTTTATATGGGGGCCCAAATTGGTGGATATGAGTTACATAATACTCCCAACATTCCATGTATCTAGTTTAGGAAACTTCTATAACGTATCAGTGGCCAATGTTGGTTCAAAAAGTGATAGAGAGGCTGATGATTAGGGCTATCCAAGTCAAATGGAACTCATTGATCTGGTTGTTTCGGATCCAACGGAAACACCTTTTGTACCTCCTTCAGCACCACATTGGGAACCTCATGTTTCCTTTTGAAGTTCCTTCCTCTAAGAGGACTAAGAAGATAATGTGGGAAAGTCCATACACAATGAAATATCTCAAAATAATTAATTTTTGTAATTTTTTGACTTTTATTATTTTCATTACTCTATTAGCTTATCATGGCTGCTTACCTACCCATATCAAGGACTTGTATCAAGTATAATCTAGTCTTATGGACCCTTACCTACCCAAATGTTTATTTTTTATTAAAAATTGATATTTTATTAATTTATTTTTTCATATTAATGTATAATTTATTTCATTATTGTATTACTAACAAAATATTTGTGTTATTATACAGGTGGAGTTTTTATAATGAGATCAGATGCTTTGTTCAGCAACTGATACCATGGATGAATTTTTTTTAGAGGGGATCACAGATGCAAAAAGGAATAAAAATTAATGTTTTTTACTGTTTGTTGGAAAATTGTAATTGTAAACATATAAAACATTGTTTTAAATGTATTTAGAAGTGTCTTTTTTTTGTATTCATTATATCTTGTAAATGTATATTTCATTGTTTGTGAATCTCTTGTGTGCGTTGTTTTGTTCTTATGTGTTTTTTTTGTGTGTAGGACTTGTTTTGTGCAGCTGTTTTGTGTGTAGGTGTTCTTCTATGTTGTGTGTGAAGGTGTTGTAATAGGTGTGAAGGGGCTATGCTGGTTTTCGGTTTTTTGAGGAATCATAACCTTTATAATCACTAATTAAGCACTGATAACTTGGGACTTTATCAGTGCTCAAAATAGCGCCGATAAGTGACAACTTTATCAACCGTCAAAATAGAACTAATAATGGTGGCTCTTTATATGTGATAAAAAATAGATGATAAAGGTGGACCTTTATCAGTACTACTTTTTTCGATCAAAGGGAACCCTTTATCAGCACTTTTTTAGCACTATTAAAGGGGACCCCCTTTATCTTTGTTGTAATTAACTTTGCCATTCTAACACTATTTAAGCCAGTTATTAGTGCTTTTAAAAGTTCTATTTGTAATAGAAAAATGAAAACCTAGGATGGTCCACCAATATTCATGAAATGAATATCAGTAGAGATAACATTTGGGCACACACTTATAGATTTTAGGCCAGAAGTGTTATAGAATGATAGGGATATGAACAGACCTATCACTGTAGAATTGGAATGCATGAATGACCTTGACATCCCATGTATTGAAGCATACCATTTTTGTCAGAGGACCTTCTTGATGAATAATTCATCGGTGTCCTCCAAAAGAGAAAATATATTATCCGTTGACGCAACCTGTTTTTGTTTTCATTCCATAATTATTTCATGGTTAAAATAATTAAATTATCATATATAATAAATAATTAACAATCATGAAATAATTAAGGAATGAAAAAAGTAATACTTAATCACTGAAAAAGAAAAAATATTTTTTCAAAAACAAAAAACCATTCTTGAATTTTTTTTAAATAAATTAACATATTTGGAGTTTAAAAATGTTAAAAGGGATCTCATATTTAGAATTAGGATGTAAAATTTATAAAATATTGACATTTATATTTCAAAAAATAATTATTTGTCATTAGGGGGGATAATACATTTTTATTAAATAGTAAATATATAAATATTATAAAAAATTATTTAAAAAATTATTTTAAACATGCATTAAAATATATCATTAAGTTATGTGGATTATTAATGAAACATTTATACATTTTTTCCATTTATATCCAAATTTCCATTAAAATTTATTTTTATCACCTTCATGCAATTGGTATTTTTTAAAAATTTCATAATATAAGGAATCCAAAATCATTTTTATAGAGGCATGTATTAAGAGAATATATGGTTTCATTACTCTAAGAAATGAGTTCTAATTTATCATTTTTATTTATCTTCCCACCATAATTATTAAAAATTATTATTTATAATTATAGTAAAATAAAATATTTATAATTATAATTCTACAAAAATGATATAATAAACCCACAATCTATCCCATGCATCCATTATATTATCTTCAAATTTCGGTTAGTTCAATCACTTATATGAATGGAATTATAATATATTCCATAATTTCCTGATGAATAATTATAGAATCATTAATGATATTTTCATATGAATCAAATAAGGAAATTTTTTTATGTAAATGATAATAAAATGGTTATATGTAGTTATATTCATTATAAAATTACTACATTGTGGATTAATAAATAATCACAATTGAGAAAATCATTGTATTATTTTCATTTAATTTTCCTCAAAATTTACACTAAATGATGTTTTTAATTTATAAATCAATGAAAATTTATGATCTAAATATCATGAAAATTTTGAAAATTATGATCTTATGAATAATGGTTACTTTTTGACACATTCATAAGAAATCAGGTATCAAAAATGTAAAATAACAACATCTGATGATCGAAGTAAATTACGAGTATGGATTTTAAATTTAATAAATGGATATAATTGATCAATATAAAATGTGATAAATTTAAAAAATTATTAGTAGTATATCATATAGAACTAATATCATGTAAATTAATTTAATAAATAAAAATATGTATTAAATTCTATAGTATTTTTTTCTATTTGATCATTCTCTTCCATATATATAATATATATGTTGTATCCCATTTCATGAATCTATCTAATATACGTAATTTTATATTAAAAGTTTTATAATGTATAATTCCATTTATTTTTAATTAATTATTAATATTTTTAGGGAATATTAATATTCTATCTTCTATGATAGTTATCAGGTGGATTTATTCTATCATATCATTCAAATATTTATTTAAAGGAAATATTTTATAATATGGTTTAATTAATTGTGTTTGAAATATTTTTTAACCATTATAAATCACTTTAAAATAATTTTTTATACATTATTTGAAATTTAAAAAATAACAGTATAAAAATTTTTCCACTCAATTTTATAAAAAAACATTATGTTCATATAAATAATTATTTTATTAATGTTAAGAGATTTTTATTTTATATCTTTTGATTATTTTTTTATGATCAATCAAAATTATATGGTTCTCAATTATAATTCTATGATCTAATTTTATCTCTCAATAATTACTTTTTCATGACATGTATATTTTTATGTGTCCCATTTCATTTTCATAGGTTAATTATTGTATGTTATTTTAGGATTTATGACTATTTTCATGTGCATGTTGTACCCATATGATTGGATATATTTTTATTCTACAAATTTGGACATGATTTATATATTAATCCATTATATTGTGTATATATTCTCCTTATATGATATTAAAATATTTAAGATCAGGGAAATTCAGCCATATTGTCATTTTTTTTGGAATATGGGTAGTAAAACCATTTAAATATGTTATAATGGTATTTTTATATATACTCGAAATATAAAATACTATGAATATAAATATTTATAATATACTCCAACTATTTTTAATTTGGTTCATGATGGGTTTTTCTTAATTTTTTTATGCTATTATTATATATCGTGATGATGTGTTAATACATCTATATTCTTGTTATGACCACTAATTTATGATGTAAATTTTAATCCCATATGTTTATCTTATTGATATTTTGTTTTTATCTTAGTAATAAATCAATTAACAATTTTATTTCATTATCTTTTTTTCTATTATTTTTGACACACTTATAATATTATAAGAAAATAATATAGTATTTATATTATGGATTAAATATATGTTGTATGGTGAAATAATATATAAATTTTACTAATATCTTAATATATAAATTCATTATATTATAACAGTGTTTTTCAATGATAAATTGGTTTCTAAAAAAAGTAAAATCATTTAAAATACATGAAGGCTATATATGGTCTATCATTGATGATATTAGATTTAGAATTACTTTTTAAATTCATAATTATCTGAAGACTGAGAGGATAAACCGTAAGGAAACATATTTTAAACTAAATTTCTCATAATATAATATATTTAATATTTATTTGGTATCACTTGATTATTTTATATTATTTTGTTGGAGAAAAAAATTAGTCATATTACCAAATTTTTTTAATGATTTATTTGAAATAGGATCATGAAAATGTGGTCCTGAAATTTATTTTTTCTATTAATTATTTAGAAATGTATTATTTTATTATTATTATACACATTCACAGAAATATATATTTTTTTATGATAATTATCTCATAACCTTATGGTAAATATATTGATTTCTCTGTTAATACACCATGTTTTGTGATGATTAAGATATTTTTATATTACTATTCCTTAATTAAATTTTATTATATGATACTTCTTCAAATCAGGTAATTGTCCCTTTATAAATTTTTTTTGTCATATAACTCATGTATAATACCACTTTACATTGATCTCATCATAATTTTTCTTTTTGTGGATATCTCATTTATATTCTCAAATAATCCAATGGTCTTTTATTGTAATAAGGGGTTTTATGATATTAATATAGAAATTATTTCCTCAATATGTTTCATACTACCCATGATTGTGGGACATGTGTGCCAAATGTAATGAGAAAAATAAACATTAATGATATGAGAATTTTATGAAAGTATTTTGATGTATTTCTTATATTACATCCTAGTGTGTTCCTAGATTGTAAGGTTTTTTTTAATTGAACCTATATCCTATGATATGCATATAACAAAGATATCTTATAAAATAAACACTTTTTAATTTTTATATCTTATTATGAAACTATTTTAATTTTTTTAAATGGGTTATAAATATTAATTATCTTCCCCAATGGTTATTATTAGCCTATTTATTAATATGAATGATGGATCAATGATTATTTTCTTGATGATCATCATATTAAAAAGGCTACATTCGTGAACACATATATTTTACCACGTATAGATTTATTTTTTGAATATCCATATTCAGTTAAATACTCATAAAATTAAGGCACTTTATTTAGATATCATAATCTATGATAAAAATGGGAGTATATTCATAAGACAAAAATCTATATAGGGTACAGATAATATGAATTCAAGATTATTCATTTAGAATTAAATAATTCTCCAATAAAACATCATGAATTTAAATAATATATTCTTTAGAGACCCTATATCTAATTTTATTATCATTATTTATGATATTATCATGTATTTTTTAAGTATGGAACAACACGATGTGTAAATAATGGTTTTTAGAAAATCATTATGAATTGGTAAATTGAATTCCAAATTTTGAATGTATGGATATTTTCTAAAAAAATGTTAATCCATTGGACTTGTAATTATAATAGATGGTATATAGATAGATCCTTTTATGAGATATGGGAATGAATAATTTACCAGATCACCTACTGCATCAGATGTCTATAGTTTCTTTTATTAATGGAATATTATTAACAATTGTTTTTGATAAATTTGTCATATAACATCCAATCGTATTATAATATAAATTCATAATAGTGTATAGTGTAATTGAATTGTTTGATTGAAAGAAAAATATGAGGGTATAAATATAATTTTTATCACAAGAAATGTGCATAAAATACCTTATACTGAAAAAGATGTTTTGAAATATAAAGATTTATAGTAAAAAGGGATTATACAATATTCGATTGAAAATTAAAAATGTGATTTCTTATACATAATATTAATCGAATAAAAATGAGAAATATAATCTATTATATAATGTAGATCTAGAAAATGTTAATTTACATTAAATACATATAGATATTATCTATATAGAATATAAATATAAATAAGTATTTTTTATTTTTTTATTTGAACAAATCAACATACATATTTTAAAATGAGGAGATAAAATGCAACAATTGATAAGATTGGATATGCTTTGTGATTATGAAATCCAAATATAATATCACCCTAGAAGTAGGATTGCTAATTTACTTCATGGAATGAATTATGACACATTATCTATAATGACGATTCAATGATACCCGATATTCATTAACATATAGTGAATAAACAAGAAAATTATAAATACAAAATGATTTGATAACATATAATATTTATATATGAACCATTTAAACATGTGGAGATCAAGACATCATAGAATGATGATAAATAATAAAATAACAACGTAGTAAATATTTTGGATATAATTGTTGAAAAGATGAAGTTGTATGATTAAAAAGATAAATATACATTCCCAATATGAGAAAAATAAATAAGTATATTTTCAATGATTCACATTGTTTATCATTAAATTTTATCCTATGAGGTATTATAAAATGTCTTTGATCTCTATAAGAACATATTTTTGGGAAATGTGAAATGGGAGATTACATATTATACAGTGAGACACTTGGTAAAATAAAAAAATAAATGACGATTTTTTATTGGTTTGTTGATACCATTAAATATACACATGTTGAAATTTGAGGACATTAGCGTTGAAATCTTCAAGAGTCTTAAAAATTACTCTTTAATAAATAATTATTTATAGGTTTTAGTCGATATCTGTATGAATTATATTCACGATACTTTTATTCAAGATAAATTTTCAATCAACCAATATTAATAGATATAGAAAATTAATTTGTTAACTATAGTTGGATTTCCACTTTTAATTTTTTATGTTTTATATACAATGTTTAACTCAAGGTTATATAGAAGAATAATATAATAATTGAATACAAAACAAAACAAGATTTATGATTACCATATTAAATATGAATGAAAATATAAAATTATATATGTAAATTGAAAGACTTTTTTGGATACTGATTAATTGATTTTATTTTATTTTCGGATTAGTATCATCCACTTTTTTAGTTATCATATAACAATGATTTCCACTAATAAGTAACTACCCCAAATCCAATAGAATCAAGTCACAAAACACTTATATATTAGATGCATCTTTGATAAAAATAATATTTCTCATATGATACTAGATTTGAATTTAATAAAAAAATTACATTGTATCATATGTTATAATATTTAAAGATATAAGGAATTAAAATTTATTAATTTTATACCAAATTATCCCATATAGCCTTTGTTTTGTTTTTCTAGGGAAATGGGGAAAAAGTATCCCTAGTCAATAAAAATTCATAGTATGGGATTATGAATAATTAATATTAATGTGAAATAGTTAACATTAGGAAAATGAAACACATTATTTTTTCTGCATAATACCTATTGATACATATAGGGAATATATAATTCCCAAAACAATTAATAACATATTAAGTAAAAATAATTCATAATATAAAGAAATGAATAATCAATAAAATATATTTTGTTTCTTAAAAACATATCCCAAAATCATAGATATGTAATCCACATTTACTCATTTTGTAGAATTTTTTTATTTTTAATCTATATTTAATAGAATTATATTGTGGTTTAGATATCATTGTGGTAATCTTTAGGATATAAAATGACAAGATAAGTGTTACTAATCTAAGTTTACATGCATGGGATTATCGTGATATGTGATATAATTAAATATTCCTCATTATCTGACTCTATGCATTACAATGGTCATATACTCATCATGTGATGATAGTATTTTGGATTTGTAATATTATACAAGAATGATTAAATGTTAACCATTCTTATAGTGATTATACTGATTGCATAAAGTGTATTGAAATGTAGGATAATTTTTTTAAACAAGAAATAAATATATGGACAAACATTTAATTTATGTAGAATTATATAATTTTTATAAAATGTCTTTTATTTATTTTCCAATGAGTAGAACATATCTATATAATCTTTTCTCTATACATAATTTCTACATTAATTAAAAAATACTCATGTAAGAAATGTAGATGAGATATTTCATAATAGAGCATCAGTTGAATCCCAGGATGTATGGATACCTACAAAAGAGGGAGTCCTTTTGGAACATTTTAGTTATATTTATCAAATTACCCTAAAAATAATAGATAGGTTATATATATAGGTTAACTATATTCTATTTTTATTCTTTGTCTATATTATTTACAATCATAAAGATTGAAAAAATGATTAATATTCTATTTGTTTTTTTTAATGTACTATATTCTATATATTATAAATCACATATAAAACTTATTTTACAATCAATTCCTACCTAAATTTTTTAATCATTAATGGATGATAAAAATGTATCAAAATATGTTTTTGATGTTTGAAAACATATAAGAAGTTACAAAACATTTTTTTATTCAAGAGAATTGTATATTGTGACATGTTTTTTCTAAAAATGTTTATTTGGGTCCTTGATTCCAATAAAATGAAAAACTGTTCAAATTAAATTCAAAATTTTCATAATAAATATAATGTCATAGAAATTAGAGCATCGTTGGATAATACTCTACATCAAGGTATTCTGATTTTTGTGTGGCCCTTGAGAAACACAATGATCACAACCATGATATATGCCCAGAAGAATCAGATATTTAATGTTATGCCTAAAATGTAATATCCCCATAATGGACTGGAAAAAAATAAATTATTAAATATAATGGGAAAATATAAAATATCCATCATAATGGTCAGGTAACATAGTGGTTATTGAGGACTATATTAGTTCACATTATGTAGTGGTAAAATCCATCATAGAAAAAATAGTAATTAATATTATATACATATATTTGAAATTATCGAAGGCCATTTTTTGAATAAGACAACTTGGCTGATGATAACTTTCTGATTTGAGGAGGATTTTAGTCATAAATTTTTTTGTTGGTTGATTTGGTCAAGGATCAAAGTGGACTTACATGGAAATTAATTTATGAAGTGATTAGAAAAATAAAAAATATAATATATAAAAGTGTTATTCATAATGTATGACTAGTTTATAAATGATAATATATTATTTTTATACTAATAACATATTAAGAATATTTACTTTATCCATTCCATATGGAGTTTTAGACAATCATATGAACAAGGGTTCAAATAAAATCCATTATATTATATTGAATTTATATAAATTTTTTACATAAATATGATATATATGTGTGTGTGTGTGTGTGTAATCTTTGACAATAAAATTGTTTATAAATACTCTAGAAAATATTATTTGATGTAATTCATATTAATCAATTTAAATGGTAACATGAAATGTAGATCTTTGATAAATGAGAATTTATGAAATTAACTCATTTATAAAACTAATTGTGTTTATAATTTTTTATGAATATTTTATAGATTATCAGTCTAAGGATTAAATATTATAATAGATCATCTATTAAATTTATATCTTAATAATCAATGAATACAAATTTTATATTATGTGTTTCCATACATGAATTAATTTATTTAGTTAAACTACCAAACTATTTTACTACAAACATGTATTAAATTACATACTAAGTATGATAACTCATTTTGTTCTCATAAACCTTCACATTGTATTTGGATAAATTAGGATATTTAGTTATGAGGACAGTTATTTCCTATACATATTTTTTCAATATTAGTTTTAAATATATATATATATATGTATATATATATTTCAATAATAATGAATTATATATATTATGGACATTGGGTTGGGTAAGTCACAATCATAAAGTCTCATTCCTTTTCTGTAAAAGTGGGGATTTACTACCAACTAATATAAGATTAATTTTATAGGAATTGATTATTTTAGATGATTCTAATAGATTATCTGAAATTATTCTGCATAAAATATGTGTATGATCTAATCATTTTCCCAGTATGTATCTCTCTTTGTTTTTCATTAAACTTGTTTTAGTTGAGTTTCCCAATCTTTAAAACATGGTTATCATGTTTCATGTAGGTGTATATTATTTGATTAAATATTAATTTTTTATGAAATAAAAAATGATGAAAAAAATATAGTATCCACATAGGGATTTGTTTATTTATTATGTTTAAATTAATGGAGAATATGTATAAATGTTTAAAATAGTATTATATGGGTTTTCCATGCAATTTATTGTTTGTTCGTGTTTAGATCCTTATATAGAAAAATGGGGGCTGACATATTAGTACATGAGAATTAAATTCCTTATAATTGTATTTCAATCGATGTAAACTCCTCCGAACACATTTCATGAAACAAAAGCTATACCACAATGATATTTTTTGAAATATATTTTTTGAATTAATTTAATGTTTTTGATATTTTTCATTTTACCAAAAACAAAATATAGAATCAGCATTATAAAATCACTACTTTATACACGAATTATATAAAAAACAATAAGGTATAACTACATGAAACTCTTAGGATGAATTCTGGTACATGAAACATTATGGTTGGCTTATGTTACACATAATGTTTAATTCTTTGGATAGCTTCTCTTACATTCAATAACTAGTTTTAAATAATTAAATATATTATTAATTTTATATTATTATATTCAACACCATTATATTGGATTTGAAATTATAAATATAATTAAATAAATTATGAAACTATTATTTAAATCTATTGGTAATCATATAATTAGAAATGAAATTAATAACTATTTTAGAATAATGATTTTTTTGGAAAACTAATTCACTATGTTGAAAATCAATTTTATCTCAACAAATTAAACAATAAACAATTTATTAATGTTTCTAATAAAATTTATACATTTCATTTCTAATAAAAAATTTCATTAATACAATATATTATACAGGTACCATAGAAGAAAAAATATAATTTTATAAATAAAATGATGTTTTTTTCAAAAATGAAATTTTACCACCTTTTAATGGGGATCAAATTTTAAATTTAGTTTTTTTACACATTATTAATTTTTAAATGAAAAAATAAACTCCAATTTTCAAATATCAATATGATGTTTTCTCTTTGGGTGGACTTTTTGTACATTTCTGAGATGGTTCATGTTATGATAAATAGTGGAAAATATGGAATTTAAACTGAAAATTAATATTTTCACATAAATAGTTTATTGTATTAAAATATTTTTTTGATTAGTTTTAAAGAATTATTAGTTAAATATAACCAAATATAATTAAAATGAATTTTTATTATCAAATTCACATAGGATTTTAATATAAAAAAAGTATAAACAATTATATGTTTTCACTTTAAAAAATCATTGTTTTCTTACCCCTTCAACTATATTATTTTAAAATACATTTTCCCATTTATATGATTTTTATTTATAAAAATGGATTCCATAATTTGATTCATATTTTTTGAATTTAGTAAATATGTCCTTTTTTGGACAATTTGAATAGTAAATTAGTAGACATATTTTCTTGAATATGAATGGATATTATTAAATTTAAATAGAGTGACTAAATGTCACACCATAACATTTAATAAGTATATATTTTTATTTATGGGGATAAATAAAAGATATGTTTTAATATATATATATATATATATATATGATTAAATGTTTAATTATTATTAATATCATGTAAATTTATTTTAAATTATTACTGAATAAAAAATGTTCATAAATAATTACACAATCATGATGTCACAATTATTCAATTAATGAAAACTCTCAACTGTGTTATTAACAATATTAAATTATTTTTTCTTGAATAAAATAATATTATAAATGAATATTATATTTTAATATAAAATATTTTGGTGGTAATAAATAAAAATTTTCAATGTTATCTAGATTTTTTAATTATCTTAATGTCAATGTAATGACTAGTGTCAAAAATGACAATAATGATATGTCATGAAACAAATATTTTTATTAAATTAGTTAAAAATAATAAATGACCTATATAAGGAAAAAGGGAATAAATTATGGTCAATAATATCATTAAATTAACATTTATGGATAAATTTACACCTTAAATGAAAAAATATAGACCTTTTAATGTTGAATATATTGTTACTATAGTTAAAATTAAAATATGTTAATCAAGGGTTATTAAAAAGAAAGGTTTAAAATTAAATAAAAATTCTTAAATTTAAATTTTTATGGGATTACGTACTATAGAACATTATATTATAATTAAATTCCATTTTTACAAATTTATATTGTTATTTAATATATATCATTTAATCTTTTCATTAATTCCAAATGTGTCTTATGCATGATCATAAAAGGACACCTCCTACCTCATCTCATTTCATCACATTGAGTTTTCTATCATGAACAACCTATGAAAATTCACTTATCCAATTATATAGGCAAATTATAGATGTTATGTTCTTCCGGAAATAACCAACACTAGAGTTCATTATAGTATATCTAAAGGAGTCATTTCAAAGAAAATGTAATCACTCAAAGTGTTCTCACCCTTTTTTATAATATTGAATACCTCCTATAAATATATTATAAATATATCATAAAATAATAACATAACAATCATAAATATTCTGAAATATTTTTATCATAGTGAACATACCACTACGCATCCCCAATCCTATCAAACTCGAAATGAAATTATCACACGTACCTACGTACGACATACAATCTTCATGTGGTGATTCAATTCATTTTCTAGAAAAACATTTCACTATAGAAATTATGAATGTATTACAATTTATATGTGAAATCTATGATATAATTATACTTCTAGAATGATAATATCATATTTACCTTTTTACCACATAATCTTTTGGGAAATGATAACATCGCTAATTCATATATATGGCCTACCATCTCAAAAATGATATATGATTTGTTTTTAATCTATATTTCACATGGACTTAAATAAGGATGAATAATATCAATTTTTATGATATATATAAGTAAAAAATTAAAATTGAATTATAATATATCATATAATTTTTATTCTTTTAATATTATAAGAAAATTAAAACTATGTTCATGCGTAGGTATGACCCACCATCTCCAGAAATGATGTATTTTATTTTATATTACTTAATGTTTTGAATCACCATTAATACATATTTACTGAATATATATATATATATGTATAATTGATAGTTATATCATGGTTATCATTTTTCGGTTGAAGATATCATGATATATGAATGATGTCAAGACTTAAGTTAAGATATTTTTGTCTCACATTTATTTTTTTGGGACACATTCCTTATACATTGCTTATTTATTATTTGTGGTGTACATATTGACCATAAATTCATTTTATGAGTATTATTTAAAATAATATTGTATTTTATATCCATTTATTTGTCTTTTATTCAAAATTCATTATATTGAAGTAGTTATATTGTTCTTGGGGATTATTTCACAACCTCCTTAAAGTTATGGATTGTTTTGTTTTATCAATCCATTGGGGAATATTTATATTCCATGTATATTAGTATAAAAAATTCAAAATATTTTCAATATTATTTTATAAATTTTTAATGTAATTTCTACAAATGTGATTATTTTTATAGTACAGTTTGAATTGATTTTTTTTATTTACCCAATAGGTACATTTCGACATTTTTAGCAAACATATAGAATGAATGTATTATTAAAATATATGAAATGGGAGTATTCTCAAACATTATTGACGCCTAAACATCTTGAAGAAACCTTTAAAATATTATATGTTTTTGTAATTTAATTTTTTTCATTCAAATTAATTGTTTTTTTAAGAAAATAAAATATTTTCATTGAAGAATGTATATTTCAATGAAAAATTATATTCTAGTGATACATCAAAACTAGTTTACATATATGATAACATTATTTGATATTATATATGTTTTAATGGGGATATTATTCATGATTATTATACCTATTAATTATATGGTTGTTTTAGGATTATGGTGGATTAATATTTATTAAACTCATTTCTCTTCCATTTTTCATGTTATGATTAAATGATGTTAGTGAAACCCATTTCATTTCATGGTTTATGACATGATTAATTAATTATTTTTTTATGTCACACATTTTTGTGGTTTTTATTATGTGACATATTAGATATATATATATATACACACCTATAATTCATTGGGTAAATATTTATATCTAATGGGATAAATAGGTCTATAATTGGAAGTGAACCCATTTCAGTATTACAGGGCTGCAACATGGAGTGAAATCGATTGAGTAAGGGACTATTTCCACCATTATGTTCTCAATAATGCACATTGACTAATGTAAAAATGATTTTATATGCTTATGTATATTCCGCAATTCCAGTTCTTCTGTTCTTCACTAATGTAATATGTTCATTGATTATTTATAAACTTATATAATTTATTATATAATATGATATCATGATTTTTAAAATAATAGCTATGATTTTACAATGTTTTGTTTATATACATTTTGTCTATGACTATGTTATGATTAATATTTAACTTATTTACCCATACTGAGCTTATGGTCCTTCCATATTTATACTTTACTCTTCCCTAGGATACAATGAAGAAATTTAGGTAGGAATTACAAAGGGGATGATCATTATGAGAATCATTGAAGATATTTTGATAAATTATATATTGTGTTACAAGATTCCAAAGGCACTAAAAAATTATAGTCTTTGGGGGTGTGTTTGTGTAATTTATGAAATATTCAGAAAAATGGATATACTGTTTATATCCATTAATCATGTTTTATTATATATTTTATTATAGAAAAGGTTTCGTCAAAAATTTTAAAAACATGGATAAGAAAACATTTGTATGTTATATAAGGACTAGTCTATGTATAAGTTAAAATCCTCTACTTTTTGTATTAATCATTGATAAACTAGTATTAAACCTATGTTTCTATATATATATATAATTCTTTCACATGATTTTGTGGTTTTCTCACTATGATTTCAATTAGTCACATGATAATATTGGTTTTAGTCAATAGATGGAACCTGGAAGAACAATGTTAATGTTAAATTCGATATGAAATGCCACTATTATCCTCCTGAGAAGTAAAATGTTATTAGAGGTTTATTAAAAACTTTATCAATATTATCACAAAAAATATGAATAATTATGGATTTCCAAATGAGAATACCTAGAGAAAACATTATTTTGAGTCCTTCTTGAGGTGACATCCACTTACATTTAGTGGGTCTTGTGATTTAGTTTTTTATGAAAAATGGATCATTACAATTGAAATGTTATTTTGTATTCGCTAGTGTTTGGAACATGAAAAATTTCTTTTGGTTATTTATCATGTAGAAGGTGAAGAGTTCAATTGTTATACTATTATCAATTGTACGAGTAAGTAAGATGAAATGGAATATATTTATTTGGAGAACATTAAGATCGTAATTTTTGATAAATAATTTTCTCATATTCCTTATAAGAAGATGGAAAAGGAGTAACATGATCTTATGAAAATTGATGATGAATCTGTTAGAACCAAAGAGGAATATTTTACAAAACATATATAGTATGATTCTAGTATTGATATACAACCATAAATTACGGTTGAAAGATTCTTTAGTGACTTAAAATTGTGTTTTCCAAAGGTGTTATACAATAGAAACCTTCATAGCTATTAAGATATTTTTTGTTTATCTTTAATGATGGAAATGGATGTTGGAGTTACATATCTATATCATGGTTTCGAAATGAACTAAATGTTGGAGATTAATTTAAAATATACAAACGATGGAAAAAAGTAGATGGTATTCCATTTATGCTCAATGTGGGGAAGGAAACATAGAAAAAATTGTCTTTAGGACACTATTATTTGTTTTATGTGTGGGAATAATGTTATCGATCATTTTAATGCTCAAGTTATGGGAAAATATATTAATGAATCATTAAAACAGAAGACTGCACTGATGACCCCCCCCCCCATTTCAATATGACATGTGTATGTAAAATTGGATTATGCTAATCAATGGCTAAATCAATGGGTTAATAATGATGATCTGTATTTGTTAACCTCATATAACAAATTAAATTTTTACATATCATGAGATCTCTATTGTAAATTTATAGTACAAAAAATAAATGGTGGAATGATTATGTGATATGTAATTGAATTCAAGTATAATGTTATATAATTTTTTATGGAATTACATAGTAATGAAGAATCTATTAACTGGTATAATTTTGTTTTTAATTGACGAATTTCAATCATATGTTGAATGGTACTAGTAACCCTGAAAACCTATTAAGGTTGCAAGGTTATATTTTTGGAGAACACAATATTAATAGAAGGAATACATTTAATAGTTTTATGATGTTTGGACAATAAAATAAAGAGATGTATGATTTTGGTGAAATAAATGGGACATTATTAATGACCTTCAGACTAATATGATTATAAATGTGGTTTATAAAATAACAGATTAGGTTTAAAGTATTTCTCGATTTATAAAATGATGAAAGAGATAAATATTGAAAGCTTGTGTGTTTTCAGAAATGTTTTATGGAAATTTATGTTACAGTTATGTTTAAATAGAATACACAATAATATTATTCACATTTTTTGTTTGTGATGATTTAACACTATGTCAGGTTGTTTGGGGGATTAATGATATGTTTTTTTGAGAATGTATTTACCTACATTCAAAAGTTTTTCATTTTAATCTATTGAAATGATAAAAGATAATACCATTTATGAAATTTTTTATGTTGAAATTTTTATGTGGATTTAGAGAATAAAGTATTATATCTCTAAATAAGGATTTATGAATATTGGAAAACATGTGTTAAAAATTTAATTCCTTGTTAACTAAAGAGATATGTAATGATATATACTTCTATTTATAGATCTCGTGATCTAATAATTACTCAAGAATGAAAAATTCACCCCTATTTCAAAGAATAAGAGATGAAGTGTAAATTGTAAAAAGAAATATGTGAGGACGAGATTGGGCTTATGAATTATAATGAAATCACATAAATATTTTTTCTCATAAAAATTATTCAACTAGAGGGAAATTAACTTGAAAAATAATATTATCCTAGTACCATTTTTTTTATTAATCAAATGGTCACATAGATTATCATATATTTATGGATTTGTGATTGTTATTTTTCTACTTACCATATTCAATTTCAGTCACCCTCAAAAAATTATAGTCATATTTGTCTTCCATGTCGATGATTTCATATTCCACCTATGCTCTCCTAAATGAACTCATAGTTATGAGTTAGATTGGGCAACTATTAATTTTACAACATTCCCCTTTTAAAATAATGTTTTAGTATAAATTTTTAATATATGGGTTTCAATAAAAATAACATTAAATAATTAAACCAATGATAACCCAAATGATTTTAAAGGATGAAATGAATTTTATTGGAGATTAAATGTAACACCCCCTGATTTTTTGAAATATTTAATTTTCAAAATAATTTAATATTTATGATATTTATCATTTAATAGAACATATAATATATCATGTGGTATATAAAATGACGAAGTTATTCATTCAATGAATGAAACACCATGTCAGGGTAGCTATAGATGTGAAACATATATTAGATTTAGGTACATGAAACATTATTTTTGGCTTTTATAATACGTAATGATGATTTCCTTTGATAGAAATCATTATAGAGAAGTCATAGACTTACCAGAATATAATGTACTATTTATATTGTATTATTATAGTTACTACCTAGAAAATACAATTAAAATAAGAAATATAATTGACTAAATCATGAAAATATGAATTGAATCCTTTGGATATGAAGTTTCATGAAATGAAATTACGAACTAGTGGAAAATAATGAAATTCATTTTCTATGATAACTATTTCTTTATGTACAGACACGATTTTTTCTCAATAAATTAAAAACCCAAATATGAATTAATTTTTTTAAAAGATTATATTAAATATTCAATCAATTTTTTATTCTCATTAAATATATTTGATAGGTACAAGATATGAATAAATCTAATTTTATGAATAATATGCTATATTTTTTATAGGTTTATTTTAAAGGCTATTAATGGTGACCCAATTATAAATATAATATAGTACAGTTTTATAAATTTTAATTTAAAAAATTAACATGATATTTGATGGAGTAATATAAAATTTTACTCTGTGTGAACTTTTTAAATTTTTGTGACATGTTTCATGTCTTGATAAATAGTGAAAAAATACTAAATTTTAATTGGAAGACATCTTTTTCATCAGAATAATATATAGTGTTAAGTTATAATATTTATTTATTTTAAACTATAAATAAATTTTTTTATTTAATTTTACTCAATTTAGTTCATTATAATTAATTCACATTGCATTTGGATACAAAAACACTTCAATAATTTAATTTTTTTCAATAAAAAAACTTGTTTTCTCACCCCTTCTACGAGATTAATTTTAAATTAATATTATCAAATGGAATTGTTTTAATTTTTATAATTTTATTCCAGAATTTTAATCATAAGGTCCAAATTTAAAAAAAAATTCCTTTATTTTCGAAAAATAGGAATAGTAACGTCAGTAAATTTTTTACCATGATAAAATATATAATCTGGTAATTTTCGTTACAATTAAAGTTACATGGATTAAATAATGACACAAAAACATTACAAAAATTTTATTTTATGAATTTAATTCAACACCTAACAGATATGTATCTATATTTAATTATTTAATAGACACTTTACAATGAAAATGACTTGGATACTATTAAAATCAAAGGTAATGAAAAAAAGTCAGATTATTACTTTTAATACGAATCATATTTTAATTATGGGGTGAAATTGAAAATTTGATCTACTATATATATTTTTAGGAAATATATGTGGACTATTTAAATAATGGAAATTTATTTATTATTTTTAGTGAATAATTAATTATCATAAATAATTAGACAATGATGATATAATAATTATTAAATTAATGAAAACTCTATTTATGTAATATTAAAAATATTAAAGTAATTTTTTTAATTACGTAAGGTTATCAAGGAATTTAATAGGATCCTATGACATATTAGTGGTGTATTAATTATTTTTTTCATGTAATGTATATTTATTTAGTTTAGTAATGTAAATTTCATGAATAGTTTCAACATTCACAGTTATGATACATTATGGATATAATATTTTATTAAATTAGTTAATGATGATAAAAATACAATATAAGAACAAATGAGAAAATTTATTGTTGAAATAATCATTTATTTTCCATTTTTTGAGCAATTTACACTTTATAAGTAATACTCTCAATCTTTTCATATTGACAATGTTGTTACCGAAGTTAAAATTAAAATAGGGTAAGTAGGGGGTAATAAAAAAGATATAGTTTAATATTATAAACAAATTATCTAAAATATAATGGTTGATGGTATTATCATCCTATAGCATGTTATATTCTAATTAAATTTAATTTTTTAGGTATCTAGATTGATATTTAATTTATAATAATGTAAATTTTTTAGAAATTTCAAAAGTTCCCCTCATCATCATTTTAGATGGACACCTCCTCACTAATCTCATTTCATCACATTAAGAATTCATGCTCGTAAAAACACTTCCAAAATGACTGTTACACTTCCATATAAACATTGTAGATGTTTTTGGATTCCCATAATACCAACAGTAGTTCCCTTTAGGTCATATCTTAACGAGCTATTTTGAATAAAATGTAATTAATCTAACCAATAAAACTCTTTTTCTAGTCTTTTATACCTCCTATAAATATATGATATATGATATATATATATATATAATAAAATTATATCTCCAGTTTCTGAAATATTGTAAAATTTTATTATGGTTATTAACAGACCAATATACATCACCTTTATCATCAAACAATAAATGAATGTATTGCTCGTGCGTAAGTACGATTTTCAGTCTCCACAAAGAAACACATTCATTTTCCATCACTATCTTTTATGAGTGGAAATTGTTGTGGGATTAAGGTATATATATTATAATTCAGAAATATTTTTAATTCATGAATTATAATAGCATATCAAACTATTTACTACCTAATCATTTTGGAAATGAAAATTTCGCTCATGAGTACATATGGTGAACCATCTCCACGATGTAATGTGATTCGTTTGTAATACATATTTCAAATGGATGATAACAAGGATGAATTTTATGAATATTTATGTTATATATATCATATAAAATATTCTAAAATTATAATATATCATATAATTTTCATTCTTTTAATATGACAAGAAAATGTAAACATTGTTCATGTGTACATATAATCAACCATCTCCATGAACTGTGTATTTTATTTTATATCCAAAACCTTTCTTAATAACAACGAATTAATATAAACTATATATATATATATATGATATATATATCTTGTTTATCATTATAGAGGTGAGGACATCATGATCTATGTTAGATGTCCAACGATAACAAGTCAAAACATTAATAAAAAAAAATGTAGTTATTACAAGAAACGTACCATTATAATGGAATTGTTAATAATAAGGTAATATAAAGTCATAAATAAATCATATGTGATTATATATATATATATATATTGATATGGTTCTGAGGAATATGAATAATAAAGTTATATTTACTATACAATATGATTTAACACATATAAAGGAGGTCATGACATAAGGTAACGGATTTTTGTCTCACTTTTATTTATGTGGGACACATTACCTTGATAATATATATTTTTTCTAAATGGTGTATATAATTTGCTTGAATGTATTTTATAAATCTTATCAAGAATATTATTCTATTTTATATCCATATAATTTTTACTCTTTTATGGGGCATACAACTCAACTAATTATAAAGTCGTAAGGGATTTCTTAACAATATCATCAATATTTGGTAACGTTTAATTTTATCTCGGTTTGGGAATATTTATATTCCAAGTCCATGTTTCATAAAATAAAATTCCAAAATATTATTACTAATAGAATTTATTTGTTTAATGTCATTTTTTCCCATGTGTGAATTTATATATAATTTTTTGGAATGATTTTTTTTCATGTGATGTACTTTGTGAATTTTTGTGAAAATGTATAGAACGAATGTTTTTTCTATTATAAAATAATATTTTTTTCTAGTTTCAAGATGCCTTAATTTATTTATGCTTCCCTTACAATCATACAAGGTTAAATTGAGAGAAAATTGTTTCCTTCTAAATTGTGTTGCACCTTTTGAAAATAAAAAATATTCAAAGAATAATTTATATTTTCTTGAAGATTTATTTTCAAGTGATATCTAAAAATTAATTTCAATCGATGATAAATTATTTGATGTCACACATTCATTATGAGGGATTTTATTCAAGGATATTATTCCTATTCATTCTATCTATTTTTATGTTTATGGTGGAATAATATTTATGTACGAAATTTCTACTCCGTGGATCATGATATGATTTAATGGTGTTTTTGAAACCAATTTTGGTTCATGGATTTTGAAATGAATAATGAATTATGTTATTATTCCACACATATGTATGGGTTTCATTATGTGATCGGTGGGACCGATATCTCCCATCAATTCATTAGGTAAATATTTATATCTCGTGATATATACATGATTGGAATGTCAAGTGAACCAAGTTCAGTATTATAGGGCTAGAATGCGGGTGAGCTTGCTTTTGTAGGGGATGTTGTCAACTATTATGGTCTTGAAAATGATCCATGACTAATTTAGAATTGATTATTTATGCTTATGTGTATCCCATAATTCTATGTATTATTTTATCCTCTTAAGAATATGTTCTTTGAAAATTCATGAACTTATATGATTTATTCCATGATAAGATATCTTGATCATTATTATAAAATATATGATTTTAAAAAAATTATTATAAATACAAGTAATTTTTGATTATGTTATGATTTTTATTTCCCTTGTCTACCCTTATTGATCAGATGTCCTCAATCTTTTTATATGGTATTTTCCAAATGGTATAATAATTGGTTTTAGGTTGGAATACTAAAGGGGACGATCCTTGTTGGAAACATTGAGAATCATTCACCATAGTTGATGTTGTATTCCATATTTCCAAAGACACAAACATAATACAGTCATTGGTAGAGTGATTGGGTAATGTGTGAAATTTTCAGGAATTTTTTTTTGTTTTTTATATGAATGGGTAATTATAAATACATGGAATGAACTGGTTGCACATTGTGGAATAAATAAATATCATTTAATTATATGGATAATTAAATATTAATCCAAGGTGATTGATTTTTCTATATATCCCTCAAAAATTAAATTCAAAATGTGGTTCTTAATTACACACCATCAAATTTAGAAATATGATTTTACAAATTTTCATGCAGATATTTTTTTCTCACCCATGTTTGCATTCCAAATCATTACAATGGGTGATTATCTTGAAAATGTTTAGGTCATTCCCAATATTCCAAAAATCCATTTCATGTGATAAAAGCCAATTTCGTTCGGTTAATTATCATCCCCTTCTTCTATGTTGGTGTATGTTGTTGAAATCATTTCATTCTTGATCAGATAAAATTAGGGATTTAAAATTAACCATATGGTTTATTTTTTTATGTATGTAAAATATTATAAAATTCGAAACATATCAGTAGATGAATAAATTAAATATATGATGGGATAATTCCTTGTAATCCATTTTTAAATAATTGTTTATTGACAAGTATTGTAAATACAGTTTTGGGGAACAAACCATTCATTATAAATGAATTACTTTAAAGATTCAATTACGTTTATCATGACATGTATTTTAGGTTAAATCATGATATAGTGTCACAATGTATTTTATTATATTATTGAGATAAAGGGAATTCATGAGACTTGACCAATTAATATATGAAAATAGTAATTTAATAATTAATGGTAATTTCCATAATTAACCACTAAGCCTTATGATGTGATATTGTTTTATCGTTTTAATATAACAGGTCCTATTTTTTCTATTTTGTAATTAATATATACCTTGTTGGCTATGTTTTTATTACATAATGATTATATAGTGTGTACGACTATTTCACATGATAAAATGCTTATATATCAGTATATTAAATGACACATGTAGGAACATATGTTATAATAAATTCAATTCTTTAATTATATACACTTACAGGTGATTAATTTTATATGGGATCATCATATTTTGTTTTATCAAAACATTTTGTAAACTATTTTGGCTTGGATTGGTTTTTGACCATTGAAATGTCATTGTGAGTGTGATAATAGAATATCATACATTTCATGGTGTGATCTCTAGATTGTGGTGGATATTATAATTTTGTAACTATTTATTCTGAAAATGACATGATTTAAATTTATAAATTTTATAGATTGGTTAATCATATTCTATTATTATATCAACTATTATCGGAGGATAGTTACAATTATAACTCCCAATGTACGTAGATATTCTCACTTGGGTGAGTGGGATCTTCAAGATGGTCTTGTATGACAAGTTCAGTGCGGATTCGATTTTCTAATGGATTAAACATACACTCCTCTATATTAAGGGGGAATTGAGATTAATTATTTTCCTATAATAGTATAAAATGGTCATTTTGTTTTTATGGATGAGTTAATGCCTTATCACCTGAGTTGGAGCTCGATTATATGATGTAGTTGGCTCCATGAGTATATCCAGTTTTTATTCACACTTATATAATGGAACAAAAAGTGATTTTGGAGTTAAAGGTTCTGATGGAATATCTATAAAATAATGTTTTGAAATGTCTTAGTATAACTCAATGGGGTTTTCAAATTATCTTTTCCAAGAAGGCTACTGGGACATCGTGTGTGTGTTTAAATCTTTAAAGATTGAACTAGATGATGCTTAATAACCGACATTTAATTCCTCAAATACATGACCTATTTTATCAAACAATAATTTACAAGATCTTCTCCAAGATCTATTTGAGATCAGGATACCATCAGTTGAGGGTGATATCATTGGTTATACCTAAGACTTATTTTAGGACTAGGTATGTAGTGCAAGAGTTTTTTTGTGATTCAATTTTGTAAGAATAAATCAACATTGGTATTTCTAGCCTTATTGAATTGGATATTTTCTTTTTTGTGCCCCTTTCTGGGGGTTACATGATAAAATATTCTAATACTCGAAGTCTCTAGATGAACATTCCACACATGTAGACATCATCCTTAGTACATTTATAGTGCATCTAATTGAAGCCAATGTAGCCAAATGTAGTGTCTATAATGATAAAATGAGCTTCTTGGGCTATGTCATCTCATATACAGAAGTGTATGTGGATTAATATAATTATTCATCCGTGGTATCTTGGGAGAATCCCTATATTATCTTTTATATTTGTATATTTTTAGGATTAGAAGGTTTTTATTAGCTCTTTATGCCTGAATTCTGAAGCGATGATTTTTGGGATAACAAAGAAAGGATAGATGTTTTTGTGGGATGATTATTATGATATATATATTAAATATATGAATGGATGGTTGAGATCAACACCTATACTCATGTTACGAATTATGGGTAAATCATATAAAGTGTACTATGACAAAACTAGATTTGGACTTGGATCTATTTTGAAGTGAGATGACCGAGTCATTGATTATGGATCTATAAAACAAGGACTACATGAGAGGAATCATCCTACACATGATCTGGATATCGTAGAAGTTGTATTCTTATTAAGATTTATGAGGCATTATCTCATAGGTTAGTAGTTGGTTGTATCGATAGACCACAAGTGTTTCAGGAATATTTTTTCTCACTGGGACCAGAACATTCGGTAGTGGAGTTGGGTTGAGTATATATAGTCTTTTAATAGCATTTTTCAATATATTCATGGAAAGGAAACTGTCATTGATAATGAATTAATCTAGAAGACACCGATAGAGGTAGTGCATGATTTTTGGGATGAATGGTGGGTAAATTCAATATTTATATATATGTGTGCAGATGTTCAAAATTATGATAGATGAGTAGTTGTGACTTCGACATCAGTTATAATCAGGATTTTGGACCAGATCATAATTGTGATGTTATCTATTCCAAATGCAATAGTTCTAAGTGAATGTTAATATTGTGCTGAGACACCATATTGATGGTATCTTTGTAGTTTATATTCACTTATTATCTTTGGAAGAGTATGTGTTGGTAATACCTTTCCCGAGTAGAAAATGAAATTGTTTCATGATTCAAGTTGGGTGGTAAATCATAGTTTTAAACATATGAATCATGATTTTCCACAGAGATTACTTGTGGTTATTAATGAATATGGAGGTTGAAATATATTTGGAGAGATGTTTCACTTTTTAGTTTGTTAATACCATGAAATTAGAGGAGAAGTTTTATTTTTCATCATTTACTCATTCCTGAATGGAAATTAAATTATTTCACTATGGATTATTTGATAGGATTATAAAGGACCAACCACATAAATGATGTTTTATGGGATATTTTGAATAGACTAAAAAGGTATCCCTCTTTTCCCATATAAGGGAGACCTTTATATTTCATCATCTATTCTGAAATTATGCGTGTGAATTAGTTTGTCTATATAATTTTATAAGGAATATTGAAATATATATAAAGCATAGTTCCACATCATTTTTATAGTCGAGTCTTCATAATGCTATGAGATCACATTTTCTTTTTGTTACATCAAATCATTATCCGATGGATGTTAAAAATAAGTGGATTATTCAGGTTATAGAACATATGTTACAATCCTATGTTCGTGATATTAGTTTTTCATGGGATCATCATATGGAACTTATGGAGATTTCATATAGAATATTCTATCATATCTATTTCTAGATGGAACCATTATATGCGTTGATCACATAACGATTTTCTATTCAATTCCACCCATGCACTGCTATTTTAAACATGTTTTGTAATTTATATTTCACATTTTATAATAATCATCACTTTGGGCTTGATTCAATGAATTAATTATTATCACGGTTTTGTAGGTAATTTTTAATTGTTTCAATGTTTACATTGTAGGAGGAGGTCATTAGGAGGGCATGTGAAGCAATTCAATCCAAATGGGCCAAACTGTGAGAGAGCCCTAGCATGCATATGGAAATTAATATGTATTGTAGATAATAAGTTCATAAAATTGGCCTAAAAATGGGTGTATTAATGAAAAACAATGTGCGATACATTTCACTATAAGAAAATTGATCCCAATTAATACATTTGGAAGCCCAAAACAAGACAATAATGTGAAGAGATTCTAGGAGGGCCACATTGAACAACCCTTCTGGATTTGGGCCATAACACGACTGTCAGACATCCAATTGGGATGATGCCACCTCCCATGGATATATAACTCTAATAGTCACCTCTACAACAAATTTCATGACAATAGAACGTGTTTTGTTGATTCAACCAGCCAGATCAAATGGGTTAAATAGTTTATCCTGAATAGTGACCTAGTCCCTTATGTAGTTGACCTCTTTGTGGAAAGTGTAATATTTCTTCCATAATATCACTCCTCCCACTCATTCTATCATGTTTCAGGAATAGGGGTAAGGGTGAGTCTAACATTATATCTATCATCACCCATTTTAGTTTTCTTCACCCTCAGGTACTTCTAAACATCTAACTGATCAATTTGGGGGGTGTCCATTGTTGTAATCTGGAGCTACATACATGTAATATTAATAAGGTAATTTAATTCCATATTTCTTGTCAATTTTACATCATTTCTACCTTTTAAAATTGTTTTTTTCTAGTATTATCGAATACAAATCAATGGGACAAGAATCCTCATGATTCCATGCATAACCCATATCTCTTGATGATTTGAATAGTTTGCTTTTTTCTCCCCCCTTCCCTTTCATGAGTGTGTGAATGGATTGTGTCAGTTTATAAATTTATTTAGATTGAAACCAGTAATATTCATTATTTGTCCTTGTGGAATATTTTATCATTAACAAAAATCTAGTCAACTCATCACTTTGTTGATGTGACTCCTTGATTGAGTTTCATTTTTATATAGATTCATTTTTGTTGATTTTGTGTGGTTTCTAATAATCAATATCATTGATCGATGAAATCCTAGGTTGTAACCTAGTAATAACTCGCATAACATACTTGTTTCAGTTTTTATAATTCATGTAATCAATTATCCTTCTCATTCCATTGAGAGCGATGATAGATTGAGCATCAAGGGACACTTACCCAGGTTGATCATGATTTATCTATCTTGTTTCTCTTATATAGTTGTATAGTTTCAATTTATTTTTCAAATTCAACAAATCTAATTTTTTATAAGTACCTATTAATTTTTTTCATAATCAGAACCTTTTTTTAAATTAATTATCTATGTCTCCATCGAGATATATCATAGGGTTGCTGGTGTGCTGCAAAAATACTTGAAAAAAATAAACATATGATTTGAAACGGTCTACAACATGATCAAATTTTGGAACCATTTCTAGCGTTCCAGTATAATTTTTTCTTCTTTGTTTTATTTTTTTACTTATTTTTCTTATTAACTAGTACTTCTTTAAATATCCCACCACACATTTTATCATTTTGCTTTGGGTTTTTACACTTATTTTTTTGTGTGTCTGTCTCTCTCTCTCTCTATCTCACTTCTCTCTCTTTCTCTAATTATATAGCGTAAAATTATAATTTCCTTCCAAATATCATTTCTTATGTGTTATTATTTAATTAATCTTTTATGAGAAAATAAAAAATAAATAATAAAAACAATAATCAATCAATCAAACTGGACATCATTATTTTATGATAGGATATGGTTAAGAAACGCTACTTAATTTTGACCCTAAAATTAAAAATTCACTTCACTAAAAAATAAAGGAATATAGATAAGGTCAATCATGTAACACTATATAACCCCTTGTGGAACCTAAAGTGGTCCTAGACCAATAAAATAATTGAACCCATTCAAACCCACGAAAACAAGGCTGAAAATAATCAGACATTAAATGAAATGACCATCCGAATGTGGAGTACCAACCAGTTTACATACAATATCTAAATGAAGAACCCATCATTGGGATGAGATAAGTCCCCATCCACCTAATTCCCAAATTATAGCTCCTTCCTATTGAGGACCCTCACAAACATCTAAAAGAGTTTCTCGTAGTGTTCTCCAACATAATACCCCAAGATGTATCTAAGGACCTAGTTAGGTTTAGGGAATTCCTTTTATGCATTAAGGGTGTATCCAAAGACTGGATATACTATCTGACTAGAAAAATTGGTGTTTGGAATATCCTTAAATGACTCTTTATAGAGGCGTTCTTCCCATCCTCTAGAATTGCATCAATTAGAAATGAAATATGCGGCATTAGGCAATCACCAGGAGATACTATTCATGAATACTAGGAGAGATTCAAAAGACCATTTTCAAGAATCCCCCACAACAAGATTAGTGAAAAACTATTAATACAATACTTCTATGAGGGACTAATCTCCATGGATTGTGGAATGATTGATGTTGCAGCCGGTGGTTCCCTTGTTGATTAAAATCCTTACACTGCTCGTGACTTAATTGCAAATATTGATCAAAATGAAAAAAAATTGGTAGAAGAGCTATTTCACTAACCTAAGGATTTCATGAGGTAAGTCATTCATATTTAGAAAAAAAGTTATATAATAAACATGATGAGATGCATACCCTTCTGTGGAAATTATATCAAGCATAGGGTAACTCACAATATCCTCATGTTCCATTACATTATTGTATTTTTTCTGATAACACTAATTTTTTGGACTAGTGCCCACACCTTTAGGATTCAACTAAGTCTCATGCAGAATTATTACACGGGCATCCATTACAATAAGAACGTCGCTTTAAACAAGAACCATTAAAGACAAATCCATACCCTGAGTGGTAAGCATAACCCCATTACTGTTAAGGAGAAAACTCAAGATACCCTATGAATAATTTGTATCAACTAGGCCAATGTATGAAACATTATTATCATTCAACATGTCCAAACAATCATCATCCTCCTCCAAAATTTGAACCAATTGTTGAGGATATGGTGAACTAATTGGCTACCCAGAACCTCTTGTTCCATTAGACCACCCAATCAGCAATTCAAGACATACAAACTCAAGTGGGTTAATTTTCGAACTCCATTGGAGAGATAAAGATGCAATGTTCTAGACAATTACCTTCCAAACCGATTAACAATCCAATATACAAATGTAATGTTTGTTTAATTAGACATCATAATGATAATGAATTTTCATGGTCCAATTATTCTACCCATCTTGTATGTCCCACTCTTGAAAATACACTTTCTCCACCCATTAATTATGTCAACAAAGAAAAAAAATAAAAAGTGTAATCAAATTATCTTTGATGATGAAATTAAAAAATCTATTAGTTTTAATTTCCCTCAATGACTCTTTAAATCTACGAAAAAATCTGATAATTAGATTGATAATGAAATAATGGATACATGTAAAAAATATCAAGTTAATATTCCATTATTTGTTGCAGTCAATAAAATTCCCTATTATGATGAATTTCTTAATAAACATGCTGCCAATAGATGATGGATAATGGGTAATGAGAGAGTTTACATGTGGATGAATGTCTATGCCTTTATTTAACAAGCAAAGACACGAAAATACAAGGATCCAAGAACATTTATAACACAATGTACCATAGGGGAGACCTTCTATTCTCTTTCTATTCTAGATTCAGGTACTTCCATTGATTTAATGTCTCAATATGTGTATACATATCTGCATGTTAGAGAGCTTCAACAAATAGGCATTGTCGTGGAAAATTCCAACTAGAGTACTACACATACAACATGAGTGATTGAGGATATCCTTGTAATAGTGATGAATATCCTCTTCCACATTTACTTCTACAATCATGATATATAAGATGCCCAATCAAATGATATTCTCCTCTCAAACATGGGAGTCCATTCCTAAAAACCGAGGATACGATCATCAATGTTCATAGTGGTACACTGTCCATGGAGTTAGGTTGAAAAAATGAAAGGTTTAATATCCTTGTGGCTATGAAAAACCATTTTATAGAGTAGTCCAATATTATTGTATATTTTATGGAAGCACTCTCAACTGATACACATACACACACAATTATCTTGTCAACCCATACTCTGACTCATTTTCCACTTCTGCTCACTTTAATGATTTGAGTTTTAATTCATGTTTTGATTTGTGTGTGGGTTCAAAAAACATGTAAATTTTGTGATTTGATTTATGAGTGTGTTCATTATAAGTCACCCTTGACCATCTATGATTCTAAAAATATCATTTCCATAGATTATCAATCCTAATATAATAAACATTACCAGATAGAGAATTTCATGGACCTCACGCCCCCTAAAACCCCTCCCTTAATCTAAAAAACACTGGTGTTGGAACTTAATAAACATAAAACTTATTTATAATATACATATCTTGAGGGTATTGACCAATTTCCCATCATAAATCCCAATAACCTCTCTACAAATAAGGAAGAAAACATGATCAACCTTTTCAGATAGAGTAAAAAGGTGATAGGACGGATATTTGATGATATTCCCTAGATTAGAAAATATATTTGTATGCACCATATACTTCTAGATGATGATGTTAATCTAATAAGACAATCTAAATGCCGATTTAATCCCACATTCCTTGAAGTGGTAAAATTAGAACTCATTAAAGTACTTGATGTTGGGATCATTTATACTATATATAATACTAAATGGGTTATCCCAGTGAAAATTGTGCCTAAAATATGGAATAAAAACAATGTCAAATGAATGGAATGAATTGGTTCCAACATGTGTGAAAAATAGTTGGCGAGTCTGTGTTGACTTCCTTAGACTGAACAAGTAATACAAAAGAACCACTTTCCTAAACATATCATTGACCACATTATAGAACTTTCTTATGGTGATTCTCATTATTGTTTCCATTATGGATATTTGGGTTATTGAACAATTTATATAGCCCTTGAGGATCAAGAAAAAACAACATTTACATTTCCATTCGGCACATTTACATATAGATGGGTGTATATCTATCTTTATAACGCTCCATATACCTTTCAGCAATGTATATTGAGTATTTTTCGATGTATCATGAGAGTTGTGTGGAAATATTTATGGATGATTTCATATTATATGGTTCTTGTTTGGATGATTTCATATTATATAGTTCTTGGGAATTTTATTTCAAATAAGTTAATTCAAGTAGATAAATCCAAAAATAATTAATTTAATCCCTTATATATCCAAAATGTGTTCGTGAGGTGAGATCATTCATGGGTTATGCTGGATTTTATCGTTGATTCATTAAAGGATTTAATAATATTGCATCTCCATTGTCCCAGTTATTCCCAAATGATTTAGATATTTTGTTTGATATTAAATTTTATAATCCATTCAATTCAATAAAAATATGTCTCATATATCCTCACATCCTCCAACCACCAAGGTGGGTTCTCTTCATCGATATTATGTGTGACGACTCTATCATTGTAGTTGGGGAAGTTTTATCACAAAAGGTTGAGAAGGTTTCTCATTTCATTGTGTATGCCTCTCATAACTTTGACCTTACCCAGGTAAAATACACAAACCTTATGAAATTATTCTTCTATATTGTGTTTTCCTTGTAAAATATCATTTATATCTTCATGGGTCAAAATTCATTGTCTTTTCTTTTCATGCTTCCCTTCGTTTTCTCCAAAAAAATCCTCAATCTAATCCACACCTCATTCGGTGGATGATCCTCCACCAAGAGTTTTACATTGATATTACAGATAAAATGGGAGTATAAAATGTTGTAGCATACTACATTAGTAGGATTTATCCACCATTGGAACAATATGTTTACTCATCCCTCCCCAATGGATAATTCGTTCATCGGGAAAACCATTGTGGTGTTGTGGACCTTACTCCCTAATATGAAGACATTGGGAATTTTCAATTATCATCTAGGGTCCTCACTTATTTTAATAAAATCCCAATCCAAGAGACATAATAATGATTCCTGGTGGTACATTTGGAATGACCCATATTTCTGGTGAATTTTTTAGTGACTAAGTGGTTCCCTGGTGTGTCCTTGACCGTGAGTTCACCTCTGTTTTGACCTTCAATCACACTTTAAACTGTGGGGTCCACATTGCATCTAAAAGTAAAGATGGAATAGTCATTGACTCATGAAATTATTGGAGAAAACTGTATACAGTTACCCATATAATTTTCAATTCATGTAGTCATTTTCAATTCCTAGGGAATATCTCCAAGTGGAATTAAATTCCCTAACAAACAATGTTATTCTGTGAAATTTTTAATGCATGGGGCATTGACATCATGGGGACTTTTCCAAATTCATCTGTTGTTGTGTTCATCTTATTGAATTTGGACTATTTCTCTAAATGGGTGGACGAAAAGTCCACAAAGACTGATGAATATAGAGTTGTTATTTATTTTGTGAGGTCCCAAATATTTTGTCTATTCGGTTTGCCAAGATTCATCATTAGTGGGTAGGGTTCACATTTTTGAAAAATTTTCTTTGGGAGTATGGGGATGATCATAATGTCTCCATTTAATATCAACCCCAAACTAATGGATAAGATGAAATCTAAATTCCCAAATTTAAGTGAATATTGAAAAAAATGATATAACCCAATAGTAAATATTGGAGTTTTCACATGGATGATGCACTTTGTGTGTATCATAAAGCTTTTAAAACCCCAATTGGAATGTCACCATACAGAATTGTGTTTGGAAAGGATTTAAAACTACCAGTGGAGGTAGAACACTGTGCATATTGGGATGTTAAACAATTTAATATGAACAATTCAGATGCATGTGAGAATAAAAAGCCGCAGATTCAAGAGTTGGAAGAAATTAGACGTGATGAATATGAGAACTCCCGAATATATAATGTACAGAAAAAGGATATCCTTGATAGCATGATTCATCAGTGAAATTTCTAAATTCTTAACAAGGTCCTCATGTACAATTCAAGGCTAATAATCTACCGAGGTAAGCTTTATTCCCGATGGATCGGCCCTTATACTATTACTAATGTTTACCTTATTGGTGCAATACATATATTTTATGAGAAAATTAGAGGATGTCTTACCATCAATGGGAAGAAACATAAACACTTCTATTAGGATTTTCTAAATAATCTGGTTGAGGAAATCCACCTTCTTGTGGCAACATACTTGTGAAACACTCCTGGTTTTATCTTTTATTCACACATTATCAATTCTTACAGCGAGGAAAATAAAAAATCTAGGTGGGAATGGGGGGAGGGGATGGATATATTCATGGGTTCATTAGGATTTTCATCATCTTTCTCGTTTCTTCTCTTTTTCTCCTTCTTTATGGTATTTTCACTTTTCCCATCTTGTTCAGTTCATTAGTATTTTCATCATATTTTTTATTTCATCTCTATTTCTCATTCTTTGTGGTATTTTCACTTTTCCCCATATTTTTGGGTTCATTAGGATTTTCATCTTCTTTCTTCACTTTTTTGACTTATTTATGGTATTTTTACTTTCCCCCTTTATGGTCACCTATTTAGGGATCTTACTAAAATAAATGAATAAATTTTTGATTCCATGTTGATTTAACCTTTGAGGAAAACCCGTCACTATTATGGAATGAATATTTGTTTGAATTTAACATTAAGGAGTGATTTTTAGTGAATTGGTTTCCTATCAATGATATAAATGGTTGTATCTTTGTGAAACCTTTGAGATTATTGATACAACATGTATTAGTGATTATTATGAAAACTGTGTCACTAATATCTCCACACATATTTTCACCAAACCACAAAGTGTGAATATATCATACATAATAGAAGGTAAATTTATGTTAGGTTAATATTTTTCAGCATAATATTATATTTCCATACATTCATTCCTTATCCGATCTATTTCATTATTATACCAGATTTACCTATGCATGTGTACCTAATATCTGACTATTGTACGCCCTAATAAAATTCAAAAAATTTGTTTGTGTCTTTAGCATGTCAAAAACAAATATTTCTTAACCTTTTATCTTATTATAAGTATTAAAATTTGTGTAATGAGGATATCAAACAAGGGTTAAGAGATGAGTGTGATATATATTCTCCAAATGAATCTTCTGAAAAAAACAAAAAAAAATGATGGGAGTGATGAAATATAAACAATATGGGGATATTTAGGTAGGGAGATTTTGGTTTTACTTCTGGAAATGCATACGTGAGTGGTTCTTTAATTATTATTGAAATGGACGTAGGGCAGGTTTGGTGGAAAAAATTATTTATGCTTAAAAATGATGAAATAACCTATACTTATTGGATAAAAAGTGTAAAGAATAACATGGAATGTGTTTCACACACACAAATTATGATTTAGTTGAATGGTGAATTATTCATTAATTTCTCAATTTTTTATCCTGAATATCATTGAAATTAATTGTGATATTATTTATGCGACATATTTTTCCATTTTCACTATGAAGAACTCCTTGGCGTGGTCAATGCATTGATCACATTACATTAATGAATTAAAATTTCCTAAAATGTTAAATATTCATTATGTTGGGAATATATATATATGGATCATTTTTTTGGATAATTGTCTTTTCCTAGGAGTTCAAATGTTTAGGCGTGGGGGTGTGTTCATATAATGATTCACTATTCAATTCCACCCTTATACCACAATTTTAAACTGGTTTTGTGAAGAATATTCCAAATATAATAATCAATTTTACTTCATGTATGATTCAATGAATTAACTTTTACCAGTTTTAATGTCAATTTTAACTTTTTCAGTGTTTACATTGAAGGAGGAGGTGATTTGGAGAACCCGTGATGGAATTCATGCAAAATGGGCCAAATAGTATGAGATCCCAGACATGCATGTGGAAAATAATATGTACTGTGGATAATATGTTCATCCAATTGTGATAAAATCTGTGTATTAATGAAAAAATGTGGTATAAATTTCTATATGAAATCATGGATCTCAACTCCTCCATTTGGAGGCCCAAAATATGCCCACAATGTGATGAAATTCTGGGCGGGCCATATTGGACCACCCTTCTGTATTTGGGACATAATTAGGGCCTTGAAGATTCAATTGGTCTTATTCCACCTCCCATGTACAGATGACTCTAATACTCACCTATCTACCTAATTTAATGTCAATTGAATTTGTTTTGTGTTGTCCACCATCCGGATAAATAATGATTAAAAATTCTGCCCCAAATAGTGACCTAATCCCTTATCCACATGACCTATTTTGTGGAAAGTGTTATGTTTTTCTCCATTAAATCACTCGTCTACCTCTGTATTTCAAGATACATGAAAAGAGGTAATGGTGAATCTATCTTCAGAAACATTTTCACCAATTTTAGTTCTCTTTTCCTTCATGTACATCTAAACATTTTAGTGATCAATGTGGGGGGTGTCCATTGTTGTAATCTCGAGATCCAAGCTTATAATCTTCATAAGGTAATTTAATTTACAGGTTTTTTGTAAATTTTTCATTATTTCTACATTATTAATTTGAGTTAATTTTGGTATCATCAAATACAAATTAATGGAACCAGAATCCTCATGCTTCCATTAATAACCTCAATCTTATGATGATTTGAGTGAGGTTACATCTTTTCTCACCCATCCCATTTCATGAGTGTGTGAATGGATTATGTTAGTTGATAAATTCCGGGAGCTTGAACCCATGAATATTCATGTTTTATTTTTGTAATATTTTTTTGGTTTGACACAAATAGGGTCATCTCATCACGTTGTTGATGTGATACCTTGATTGAATTCAGTTGTTTATATCGATTTGTGGATTTTGTTTTTGAGCGGTCACTGAAAATCAATATCATTGATATATAATATACTAGGCATTTACCTATTATGAAATCATATACCATACTAGTTTCAGTGTGTATAAATCATGTAATCGATGATCCTTCCCATTCCCTGGAGAGCGATGATGGATTGAAAATGAAGGGACACTTTCCAGGGATGATCACAATTTCTATATCCTGTTTCTCTCAATTAGTAGTATAGTTTCAATTTATGTTTTAAATGAAAAAATCCCCAAGATTTATAAATTGAAATTCATCTTTTATTTTAATAATTATAAGCTTCATTTTAAAATAATGATCAAAGGCTCCGTTGATATATGACCTACGGTTTCTGCTATGTTGCATAAATTCTTGTTAAAAATAAACAAATAATTTGACATGCTCAACAACGTGATTAAGGATTTAATGGAAGGTATTGTATCGAAATCCTGGTTTCTCGCATATTTTTTAATTGGAGGTAGGTTAGTCAGTGATTTATAGGCCTAGTATTGTTCCAGAGATGTATGAGTATGTTTAGTCGATGAGGCGGTTCTTGGTGACCTTTCAATGTAGCCATAAATCTTATGCAAAACATCAGACCTAACCTCTAGATTTTGAGGCTGGCCGTCATTTATTCCTTTGTTTATTACCTAGATAAGGGAAACAATTTATCATGAAACACGGAAATCTAGCACCATGGTTTTTTGGTCTGTTTGAAATATTTTTTGGGTTTGGTCCTGTGGTGTACCATTCAACCCTTCAACATTGCTACAATATCAGGCATGATGTGTTTCACATGTCATATCTTTAGAGATATTATCTAGAAAATTCTCATGTTTTATACTTAAAATACATCTATTATAGTGTTTAAGCATCCTTCTAGGTTTATCTGATACAAATTGTATAATGATGTCATAATTACCTTAGAGGTTGGTCGATTCCATTGGTTGGAGTGAAGTGGCAGCATGGGTGAGTTCAGGTGGAAAACTGGTTGGGGGAGTCTGATATGTGATCAGAGTGGGCAAAATTATTCCAAGAGGCCCCTCAATGATTATAGGTACGATATTGGATTATTTACCAACCCATGATATTGTGAAATAATATTTAAAAATATTTTAATTTATTTGATATTTTAATTTTCATGAAACACTATATATACTTTTTTTATAAAAGCACTAGGTATGGTTTACATTATATGAAACACATTGATAATATAGAAATATACTAAAAACATAGATTAGAACTGCATACATGAATCTCTATGAATAGGATGTGTAACAGGAAGTACTGAGTCCCATTCAAATCTTGTGTTACATGAAAGGTTGTGTTTTTATCAAACTACAATGCATTATTAATAATAATATTAAAATAATATCATAGAAAATACCTCATTTTAGGAATGCATTTCTTAAATAGTATTGAATAAAATTTTAAAATTTTATTGAAACAAGTATACACAATGAATCCAATGATTATCAGTTAGTAAAACTGAAAGAAATACCCATTTGAATATAATGACATTACTTTTTTAGGAGAAAACATTTCTATGTAAAAGAATTATTTTATCTCAATAAATTAAATAAAACAATTTTTTAATTTTTCAAATATAATTTATATATTAAATATTAAATAAATATTTTTATATTGATCCAATACATTTTATAGTAACCTGAAAAGAATATATCCAATTCTATAAAAAATATATTTTTTTAGAAAAGGTCATTTTACCAATTTATAATGGAGAACCCATATTAGATATAATTTTTGATACTTTTATAATTTTTATATGAAAAAAATAATAATTCTTATTTAAAAAAATAATATTTTTTATATTTAAATATTAATATTTTCTTCGGGTGAATATTTGGTATTTTTTAGATAATATAAATATTTTGATGAACATTGAGAAAAATAGTGTTTTTTTCAAAAGATATTTTTCATCAAATTTATTTATATAGTAAAAGAATGTTTTAAATTAATTTTTATTTATAATTATATCCATTTTATATAATTTAAAAAAATTTAGGTCATTTGAAATGATTTAACATTACATTTAGTCATAAAAGTATAGAAAATAGTTGACCATTTTTTCTTAAATACCACACTTAGTAATCCTGTTTGCTGGATTAATGATAAATTAATTTATTCCATATCAATGATTATAATATTGTAAAATGTATTCCATATTTGGAATTAGAATAATTTATACATTATAATAATATCAAAGTCGTTTTTTAAACAAAAATATTAGTAAATGTAATTAAAATTAGTTACAATGACTATTTTTAAAAAAAGATTACATAATGGATCAACATTAATATGAATAGGTGAAATGATAGAAAAAAATGTCCAAAATCAATTTTAGTGAAATATTTTTACCAACTAAAATATTATGGTGTATTTTAACAATTATAGGAGTGAAATGATTTAAGGGAGACCACCCAATTGAGGTTAACTTTATTAATTTTCTAAAATGACACTCCTCCTCCACTATTAAAGAGAACTCACCACCCACTTCTTCACATTTCTCAAGAAACATTATATTATACAAAAAACACCCAAACCACCTCCAAAATTATTTCTCTTATTCCTAGAATATTCCTATTGTGTAGAAAGCCAACCATCTTAGCCCTTTGGTTCAAATGAAGTGGGGTTCCCCAAAGAGAAAGTAACATCCTTTCTCATGATCCATTCATTTATATTCATTATCCACACCAAAAACACTTATTATTACATGATTATATAATATAAAAAGGATTGTAAATATGGTTAAAAAATTTTATTCAAAGGGTTATAACTACACTTACGCACACGTCCACATAATTGGTAACAGACATTCTATTCCTACGTACAGCAGAGTACCACCTCATGAAATTATGTTGTTTAGTTTTCCATTACCCATACAATGGGTGGAAATTATGATGAAAAATATGTTTTTAGTATATATATATATATATTATTTAAACATTAAGAATAATTATAGAAAACACAACTTCATGATTCCCATTTTTGGAATACGATTACTCCATCTGTGGACATGTGGACTATCACCCCTTCATTGCAGTGTGATTAATTCAGAAATTACATGGAATGAATTAAGGATGGGTTTTGTAAACATATATTATAAATAAGAAATAAAACATTACTATAATTATAGTATATATATATATTACTTATCATTATATATTAAAAATGATATTAAATTGGAAACTAGGCTCATGTGTACGTACAACCTACTGTTTCGATGAATGGTATATTTATTTATTTTTCTATATTTCATAAATTGTTATATATTCATATATACTGAATATATATAATAGTTATATTTTGTTTCACATTCATTAAATATGTAAATCCTGACCAAATTAAGAGGATCAATAATTAAAAACCAAAACATACGCAACAAACAAAGGTGATATTACCTGAAAGTTTAAATTTACAAGGACATGTTAATAATAGGTAATATAGAGTCATTAAAAAATAATATAAGATTTTATATATAATAATAAAATTATATATTAGATTAATAATAAACATATATTAATTACAAATGAGTTTTGTACGAGTGTGATGAGAGTCAAGACATATGGTTAGGGATTTCACATATCACATATATTTTCAATGAGACACAAGCCATGTTCGCATCATCTTTCTTATATGCGGTGTTTAAAATTACCATATATGTATTATATGATCATTATAATTTATTTTATAGGTATTTAATGTAACATCCCAGGTTTGGGTTCTACACAAAGGTGCCCCGTACCAGGTTGGTCACATGTAGTAAAAAACACATTTTCCCAAACGCCAGAGGCTATCGACTAGAAGAGAGGGATTTGGGTGAGATAGTGGGGAAACTATACACTCAATGACATAGTAACACAATGGAAAATATTTAGTTAATTATGGAAGAATCTGTAATACCATAAAATAGAAGTAAACAATAGAAAACTGATAGTATAAACAACAACAACATATATAAATAAATGATGCATGTGACATGTATCTTGAAAATCATACAAACAAGTCATAATGCTAGAAAGAAAATAATGAAACCAATATACAAAAACAGTAATCTCTAATTGCATCGCAAGCATCATCTTCGTCACATGCTCTCCATCTCTAATAAAACTCATGTACTTGATAAAGAAGGGTACATTCCCTTATCTATACATGCAATCATATAATCTATTTGTTCCCAATATCATGACCCAAATAAGGTGTGTGATGAATAACAATAGGGATACACTAAAAGATCTATGCCTAACTATTAGTGAATATATATATATTTTAATATGTAGAAATGAAGAAATAAACTTGGAATCACTCAAAGGTAAACAATCCTACTGTTTTCAGTTACATTAATTTACATTCATTAATTATTTAGTCCATTGAATAATGATATATTAAGATCCAGCCTAATCTCTGTATCCTCTATGTAATAGAAAAATAGACCTATCAGAATACCATCTAACAAATAGTATGATATAGTCTAAACTTGTGCTTTGTCATGGATGAATCATCACAAAAAATCAATCATTCAAATAAATAACCCTCTGGGAATGTTCTCATAGTCTATCCCAGATGGTTTAACAAATCATCAATTCAATAGACAATGAAATGATCCTATGGGAAATCTCACACAGTTTAAACCCATTGGTCCTGTATTTCACTAAACATTTACAAACATCCACCTGGGTATCTCTCACGGTCAATACCCCCTTGGTATTCATATCAAAAATAAATTATCATAACCCTTTGGAATCTCTCAAATACAATTAATTATAGTCCAAAAATCATTTTATAATGTCCCTATGGGTTGCTCTCATAGTTTAACACCTCTGGTCTATGACCATATGATATCTCCTATAGTCAATAAATCTTTATCAACATAACATTGAATTATACATAAATGACCCTACCCCAGGAAGCTCTTAGAGTCAATCCCCTTGTTCATACTTCCAAAATGTGAAACAAATGCCTCCCATGTAAACAATATGTTCAACCTAAAAACCCTTGGCATGGAAAACAATGCAACACTAACATGCTTTCCATACCAAACTTCCATAATCAATAAAAAATGGGAAACACATCCATAATCTAGGAAATAAACCTTATGCATAATCAATAACCCTTTCTCAAAAAAAAAGCACACCATAAAAGGTATTAAACAATGTTAAATATCCAAAACACGCAATACACTAACCATGGTTTATCATCACATTTATAATATATAATCCAAAGACAATCTAGGTAAGGCACAAACCACTTACCTTAGTGTTGTATGATGAACACTCTTGAACATCGTCCCTTGAATTGGCCGTGATCATTATAGAAAAAGAAAAACATATAAATAGTTCAACCATGGATTACTCAAGAGAGAGGAGATATTATAAAGAGAGGATCTACGGGAAGAGAGAAATCATCGGTGTGAATCCAACACACTAAACGAAATCTCAATCGGAGCGCGAACATAGAAACTATAGGAGATCTATGTTTCATGGTCCTTCATCGCTCTATGGTATGAGACATGGGAAGAAGAAAAAATTTATGGAGATGAGATGTGACCCCGCTTTGATTAATCAAATAAAGAAAAAATAACATGGCGTGCTCATTTAATGTACACACCATGTACTAGTCCCACCCAGATCCCTCTTTAGGTGGTCTTCCTAGTCTCATACACATCCATTTACTTGGCCAATACACGACTACTCACGACAGCATGGTACACGATGTGTATACAAAATTGCATGATGTGTACTTAAAAAATTTATAGAACTTAATTTTTTATCCGAAAAACAACCCGAATTTTGGATCCATACCTGAAAAGATGATTCGGGTTCTAACAAAAATACCCCCTAAATGCATTTAGTTGCTGAATTTCACTTCCAAGGGTGGAAAAGAAGAATCACAAAACAGCTTTGGCCATTGTGATTGAATTTTGGCCTCCCTATCCCACGTCTGATCCTATACTCGCCCATACTGCCATAAAACCCTTACTAGTGGAACAAATCTTCCATAGAGAACCTTCAAACTTATATCCACAATCCGAATAGAATGATCCCCAATGGTTTAATCCACCTCTAACTCTACCTCCCCGGGTTAAAAAAATGTTAGAACCATCCTAAAGTAACGTCATATATGAGAAATATGAATGATGTTTTGCATATCCTAGTACCTCTGAGGTAACTTCAACTGATAGGCAACCATCCCGAATCTCTGCAAAACCTAAAACAACCCGACTTATTTCGGTGAAATCTTCCCCTATCACTTGATCCTCTTGTGTCCCAACATCGGTGTGACATATAAGAAAACCTGATCTCCGACCTTGAAATCATACTATCATCTCTGTCACTCACGATAATATTTATATAGAGCCTATGCAGTAGTCATCCTCTTCCGAATCAACTCCACCTACTCAGTGGTCTCCTAGGAAATACGAGGTCCAATCATAGTTTCCTCTCTTACATCTAGCTAACATAAGGGTGATCATATAGCCTAGTTTACAATTCCTGATATGGTTCCATCTAAATCGTCACTTGAAAAATATTATTGTAGGAAAAATCCACTAAGGATATCTGTCTCTCCTAAGAACCCCCAAAATTTTCGAACTCATGCTGGAAGCATAACCGCCAAAACATGAATTGTATGCTTGGGCTGTCCATCTATCTTGGGATGGTATGCATTACTCAGAAGTACATATGTACCCAAATCCATATTTAGCCCTTTCTAGACATGAGAAGTAAACCATCCATACCTATCTGAAAAAAAGGATTTGGGAACCTCATGAAAAAGTACAACATTATGAACTACCTTACATGTTCATCAACAATGATGGTATCCTTGGTCGACAAGAAATTTGAATCCATTATGATTCTATCCACAACAAACCAAACGACATCATTCCCCTAAGACAACCTCAGTAAACCTATCACGACATTCATCGATACATCATTCCACTTACACTAGGGAATGAGTAACTACTATAAAATCCTTTCTGGTGACTAATTCTCGGCCTTCACCTGATGAATGGTGGAACATCTAAGAACAAATACACCTACATACCTCTCCATACTAGCCCACCAATTATGACAATTTTGTTCTCAATGCATCTTGGTGACATATGATGAACTTCCCAAACCGAGGAATTAAAATTTATCATTATCTGCTCAAATATGTCTACTGAAACCCATATGTGTCCATGGAAACACAAGATACCATCATCGCCTATGGTCCACCCAGCGGTAGGGTCCTAACTTAACACACTCTCCTGTAGGACTAGGCCTTTAGAATCTGATAGTTTCCTCATTCTCTCTTGATCCAGTATAGTAGACTTAATGACTATTGAAGAAAGAAATGTCTCCCCTTTCCTATCGTGCACCTCCAAATAAATCACAGAGAACATAGCCATAAGCTTCCAATCACTAATAGACTCCAGAACTACCTGTATCTTGGTCCTTATTCTCAATGAATTAGCCATTGCGTTGCCTTTCCTAGGAATGTAGGAAATCTCAAAGTCAAATGACTGTGGTACTAAACCCACCTTCGTTGTATCAAATTCATATCATGTTGCATTAAGATATACATGAGAAATTTGTGTTCAGTGAATACCACAAAATTCTCTCCCAAAAGTTAATGTCTCCAATAGTTTAAAGAATGAACAACTATATCTAACATGAGATCGTGCATCAGTTAAATCCACTAATGGGGCCTCAATTGAGGAGACCCATAAACAAAGACTCCATCCCCTTGCATAAGAAAAAAATATACCCCAAAACATTATGAATCTTAGTAAATGGTTTAACTCATTATCAGCTCCAAAAAAATCAACATCAGTGATGAAGTCAATCACCCTTTCAGCTACTGAAAGGCTGAATCGCATGAATCTGTCAACAAGTACCTTGCACCCATCTTTGTTAGGTCTATTAGTGGTTCTTCTAAGAGTGAAAAGTCCTCTATAAAATTTATGTAGTAACTATACAGTCCTATAAATGTTCGTACCTCAAATACATTCTTCAGATTCTCCTAGGAAAATACTGCTCTCACTTTTTCTATGTCTAATGATTCTCCTGTCTTGGAGATGACATGACCCCTAAAGTGAATATGGTCCATCCAGAAGTCGAATTTTTAGATATTATCATACAAATATTTATCTCTCAGTGTACTCAAAATGATCTCAATATGTGTTGCATGGTCTTATCTAGTGTGAGAGTTTACCAAGATATCATCCACAAAACCAAAAAAAAAAGAGTCCAAGGATGGAACACTCGGTTCATCAATTCCATGAAAACTACTGAGGCATTCATGAGACTGCACAGCATATCAAAATATTCATATAGACCATAACCTCAATTAAAGTCTATAAGAGGTATATCTGATGGTCGAACATGAAACTGATGATAACTGGATCTCAATTAAATCGTTGAGAACACCTGCGCTCCTTGAAGCTGATCCTAGAGATCATCAATCCTAAAAAATGGATATTGGTTCCTAACCGTCAACTGGGTCACCATCTGATAATCAATATAATGTCTGAGGGTATCTCCCAACTTCTTCGCAATAAGAACAGTCGAAACCCAAGGAGAAGTACTGGGTCATATTAAACCCTTTGCCTTCAACTCATCAAACTGCTTCATCAGGTCCTATAACTCAAGTGTATCCATCCAATAAGGAGGAATGTACACTAGTTCCACTCATATAACAAGATCAATAGAGAAATGTACCTCTTTCTCTGGTGGTAAACCTGAATAGACATCTGGAATTCCATATATAAAATGATCCACTATTGGAGGAATGTCTATCAATGAAGTCCCCTCGTCATCTAGATATAAACTAGAAATTCGGATTGTAACTCCTCCCAACTCATGATGCTCAGGTCTAAATCTGTTTGCATGGACATCCCATTAACCCCTGTGTAGAAAGGACCCACAATATAGTGAAATGAAAAAAACCCAATGAAAATAATAGTCAACAAAGGCCTATAAAAATAGTAATCTCTCCATTCTGAGAATGACATCAAATCCATTCATCTCTAAGACCTAGAGGTCCCATAAGAAGTGAAACCAACCTACCTGAAGAGGGAACTTCTTTCAGCGACATACACTAGCTGTCCTAATCCCCATCATAGTTTCTATCATCATAACATCCTCATAAATAAATATATAGAGACCAAGGATCTCCAAAACATCAACAGATATGAAACTACAGGAAGACCCTAGATAATAAAGAGTATAAGATAAAACATAGGAAACTAATATCACACATATAACCATAGAATGTATGGGATCCTTCTCTTGTTGGGTCTTCTTCACATTAAAAGTATGACCTATACTATGGCCCTGTGACCCTACCTGAGCTGATCCACCATGTTGTCACTGATAACCTGTTGTAAGAACCTTGGTTTTTGAATGAGTTACTATTCGTTTTCATTTTTGGTTTAAATACTTTGTTATGGACTAATGTGGAAGCTTATCATGATCTTGTGTATTTCAGAGGAGTTAAGCGCTTGTTTGGAGGGAGAAACCATGTTTTAGGCTAGAAATTGTTTGGCCACACGTCTTGTGTATGTCCTGCACCCGGTTAGGCAAAACTGTGTGAGTGGTAGGAAAAATGCTGGTTTATGATAGAGATGTTCTACACTGTTATTACACGGTTAGTCAAACCATGCATGGTGACCATGTGAAGTGCTGCTCTTAGGCAGAGAGGTGCGTATGGTTCCCCCACATTTTGGGAATCCATGCAGGTAAGCCATGCGACCCTTAATGTGTGATTTTTTTTAATTTTAATTTAAAATTTAATTTCCCTTTTTAAAACCTAAAGTGGGATTCCTGCTCTACACATAGCAACCCCACCCAGAGATCTCCATTGGTTACTATGATTTGATTTGTGCCAGATCCTCTGTCTGACATCCGTTTTGATCACCGATCATCTCTATGGATCCAAACAGATAAGGCCTAAATTCCTTTTTATTCATTCTAGTTTCATAGTAACAAAAACTACAATATTTGGATTTAGGTTCATATTCCCTAATATTATGTTCTTCATCCGTTCATCTTATTTCCTCCAAAACATGATAAATTTGGACATGACATTGGATGAGCTATCTACTACATATGCGAGGTAGGTACTATATATTTTGTTTTGTATTTGCATGGTGTTTTCCGGGCCTTTGGCTGATATTCCATTCTTCGGAAATTCTTGAAGTGACTAATTTTTGATAGAGTAGATTTTAGTAGCTAGAGTTGAACATAGTGAGGTTTACCATAGGTTCTGTTTAGTTGTTTTTACACCTTTTTCTCATTTCGAGGTCATCCTAGGGGTGGGTCTTATAGTAATAGCTTGTTTACGCCTTTTGAAACCTCCTAAGGGGTGTATGCTTGTGCTCTCCATGTTATAGGATGCACTTAGATGACTTGATAGTTTTAGTATCTAGTTTTGGGGATGTAATTACTCATTGATTAGTTAATATCATGTTATGCATCGTCTATTTTGATAGCATGGATTTTGTGTAATGTGTCATTATGGGTTGGTATACATATATGTATATGACTAATGGCATGTTAAATGGATTATATGGAAGGGTAGGCCCACATTCTTGGTAAATGATAAATGGTGTTCATTAATGGGTATACTCATGGATTTTTTTTACGTGAGTGGGTATACACACATGTTTATGAATGTATAATTTGAATGCTTTAATGCTTGAATGATTGTTTTGATAGATTCCTTGGACTACTTTCCTTGGATCTGGAATGCAGTAGTGGATTCCTTCGGTTAAACCTTCCCCTTGGGTCTTGATTCTATGGGATGCCTCAGCCCTTGCTACCCCATAGGATCTGTCTTACTTGGAATCATATAGGACATTATATTTAATTTCTCTTAGGAACCCAACCATCGCCTAACTGAGATTCCACCATGGTTTCCCATGGGAATCAATGGGGTGACTTGGAAATTCCCCTTGGATATTTCCCTCCATGGTCTAGATATGTTTACATGGATTACTTGGTCTTATGACTCCTTGGATCCAACCTTTTAGGACTAATACATTACTCTACGGTATGTTCATGGGATGCTACTTTCACTATACGAAATGTACATGGATTACATGACTTCTCTATACAGCATGGATGTGGATTTCTTAATACAGATGGATGTATGGCATGGTCGTGTGACTTTATTGTTTACTTTGTATAGATACCATTTTGAGATATGACTCTATTTTGTAGGTTTCCTTGAGGGATTTTTGGTTTCAGTTGTTAGAGTAGACTTACACCCTGGGTATACACACATTCTTACCTGTTGTTTACATTTTCTAGAATATTTGTAGAATTGCTATTAGAAATATATAGACTTGGGTGGTATCCTACTAGGATGTTTATCCCACACCCTGTTAGGGCCTCCTTGGGGACCCAAACATATTATATGGTTGCATGTTAAGATAGAGGAAAGAACCTTAGTTTAGGATGTTGAATGTTGATTTGTAGCAGGGGAACATATGACCATGCAGTGGATTTCGATGCTAGGATACCTTTTTTTCTTTTTTTTTCTTTTTGGGATACTTGTATTGTATTTTCACTTACATTCTGGAAACATTCATAATACATGAACCATCTACATTATTTTAGTACAGAAGACCCTTATAGTAATTTATATATATTTATACATGTATTACATTCAATTGTCTGCTATTTATTTTTCTTCCTCTATTGTTTATATTTGAATTCAGATGTGATACCCTACAAATGAGGGAATAGTCTCCCCACTAACTCTCCTAGGCCGTCACTGCTAGACGGAAGCCTCAGGCATTTTTGGAGATTCTATTGAGGCCTTATGACCAACCGAGCTTGGGGCATCGTTTTGGGTAGCATATGGGTTCGAGACATTACAAAGTGGTATTGAATGAGTTTTCTGGTTTGACTGATTTTTTTGTTACATTAGATTGGGATAAGAACAAAATATAGTTTGGTAATAAACTGTACCTTGGAGTTTCTACCCCGTGTATAGGGAAAATCAAAATTACCTTGAATTGAGTTCGAATGTTATAGATTTTGGCTATTATAGTTGATTTGATTTCACTGTTGGGTGACACATATTATTTTTTCTATTACTATTGATGTAATCGTGGGTTCCATTTCAGTTGCAACCCAATGAGATGAGGGTGTTCCATACAATGCATCATATAGACACTTGGTTGAATCACATACCATGTATTATTCCAAGCCATCTAGGATGCATTAGATATTGTATGCTATTGTGTTAATTGGGTGCAGTAAATAAAGGTGTTACATCAACTTTCAATACATAATGAGTATGGACATTATTGATTTTGAAATGATGCCCCACTAATATGTAAATGTTAAATTAACATGGTATGTATGGTTTTATTCGGAGACATGTTTTGGGTTCATGAGGTGTTATGGGCCCTCATGGATTCAGAATTGGTAAGCATTGGACAAATTTCCAAAATAAGTGAATGTGAAATGTAAATGGAAATGTAGAGTTGTAAATTGTTACTCGACATAGACCCAAAATTGGAGTGGAAAGTAAGCATAGTTTTTAGTGGTTCTTTGGTTGTTCAATATATATTAAAGGCTTGAGAAGCATGTTGTGGTTTTTACATGGTTTCTATGAGGGTTTTGAAATTTCCTATGCTTATGAGAATTGTTCTTTGATTTTGTTTCTTATTAAGGTGTTTGTTGGCCATTGCACTGAAATTCCACAACGATGAAATCCAATGATATGCTGTGATGGAGGAAATGACCATACATCAGATATAGGGGGCATGGGCTTCCACATGATCCTCCTATAGTGCCAACTGTAGAACCTGAGGCTATTCTAGACACATGTCCTGAGGCACAATTCCATGTGGGTTTCTATCACTATATGTAGACGATGCAAGAAGAACCGTTTCCATCCTTGACTATGGATGACCTGACACAGGTGTTCCAGTAGCAGTATCCTATGATATTTTTAATGGTTGAAGGAAAAAAAGATGCAGAGTTGTGGATAGAGACCACATTTGAGATTTTCGGGTATCTGGAGACACCTCCGTAGCAGAGGGTCAAGCTCACGACATACATGCTACGCGGAGTGGGAAAGCACTGGTGTGATGTTTTAAACTAGGATGTTCAGATGTGTGATATGGGTTGGGATAAATTCAAAACCCACTTCTATGACTAATTTTACCCCATGAATCTGTGAGCAGAGCATGATAGTGAGTTTATGCATCCTGATCAGTGCCTAATGACAATTATTGAATACTTAGAACTCATTATAGAGTTGAAAAGTTTTGTGCCGATGTATCTTTCTAATTAGATGTCGAAGGTGTGGGACATTGAGGATGGTATTAGAATAGCTATTGGATTTTAGGTCAATGTGTTTAGGTTTCCTTCTATCACTGAGATTGTGAATTAGGTGCTCATTACCGAGAATGACCTAAGGGAATCTGGGGGTACAGAATAGAAGAGCATTGTTTCTCACCATAGTGGATCTACTTTTTCTTGTAAGAATCCCCGTTTCAAGGATTCCCACCACAGGTGTTCTAGTCAGGATGTGGGTGACGATATCTTGGTGTTTTTCCATTAGTGTGGTTGGTGAGGCCACATGAAAAATCAATGAGATCGAAACCTAGTAAAGTGTTGAGTTTGTGGTATGATGGGGCACATACAACTGTTTTGTAGGACCATCCCTCTAGCTACCAATGGTATGGGGTCATATCTGACGGTGTGTTCAAGAGTAGGGTCTTCATCACCATGGCAGGCTATGAGTTGGAGCAGTGTAGCCCGGTTAGGCCAGGGAAGTGATCTTTATGATTGGGGTAGCCATACCACTGGTTCTCATAGACAGTAGGGTGGATCAGCTCAGGGTAGCCAGGTAGGGTTCAATTGGTTGAGGTATAGGCCAGGCTTATGTAGTGAGATAGATCCAACATGAGAAGAATCTTGGAATATCTATAGTGAGAGGTACGATCATAGTAGCTTCTACTATTGCATCTATTATTATCGATAAAGGTGCCTCTACAGTTTTATCACTTTACGAGTGGTAAAAATCAATGGTCTTGTGGTTTTGTTTTAGGAGGGATTTTTTATGCTAGACACACCATTCAGAGTTATACCGGGTGAAATATGCCATTGGATGGAGTGTCCCCTTGAGTTAGGTTGGTGACATTTCCTCTGGAGTGTATTTGAACTCAACATGACAGGGTTTGAAGTCATTATCAGAATGGTATGGCTCATGGATTATCAAGAGTACATTGACTACTATCGGTGGAGGGTAACATTTACATCACCAAAGTGTGTAGTTTTTATTCATAATGGTGAGTGGTATGTCAAGGCGAGTAGATCTTGACTGAGTATTGTGGTCTTGATGGGGTTATATCCCAGATTTCAAGTTCGTTTCTGGATGTTCATGGAGTGGGTTAGCCAGACTTTCCTCTAGTGGTTGAGCACTTCATGGATGTATTTCCTAATGAATATTTTGGTTTTCCTTATTATGAGATATGTGTAGTTCTTCATTGATCTAGTTCGAGGAGATATGTTAGTATCCATTCCTCCCTTCAGGATGACTACAGAGAAATCGTGGGAGATCAAGATGAAGCTAGAGGATTTGGAGGAAATTAGGTTTATCAAACCCACTACTTCATCATGGGGTTTGAAGGTTCTTTTTGTGAATAAGGTAGATATAATTCTTGGGGAATTCATGGATTATCAAAAACTGAACCAGATGACGGTTAAAAATGAATATCCATTTCTAGGGAGATATAACATGTTTGATTATCTTTGAGGAGCTTGAGTGTTCTCACAAATCGAATTGAGGTCAGGATATCCCTAGGTGTGTGTTCGATGTACAAAAATTCCTCATACTTCCTTTCATAATATGAATGAGTTATATGAGTATCTGGTTATTTCATTCAGTCTCAGGAACATGCCAGATATTTTCATGGAGCTAATGAAATTAGTGTTTGATCCTTACATGGTTTCCATTATAATGGTTTTTATGGATGATATCTTGGTGTGTTATCACAATTGACACTACCATGACATACCTCTTGAGATATATTTGAATAAACTAAGAGAGAATCAGTTATATGTTAAGATCATAAAGTGCCACATTTGGACAGATCAGATTCACTTCTTGGTACACATTTTCTCGGACAGAGGAGTGCTAATGGACCCTGAGAAGGTGAGAGTTGCATTTTCTTGAGAACAAGACAAGATAATTTTTGATAAACAGAGTATCTTAGAGAAAGATGGATACTACAAGAGCATTATAAATGGCTTCTCATTCTTAGTTTCACCCTTGATGGTCTTGACTAAGAAGGGTGTGATGTTTGAGTGGTCAAAATCTTGTGAGACTACCTTTCAGGAGATGAAAGGGAGACAAATGTCAAAACTAGTCTTGATACTAACATAATAAGGAAAGAGCTACATGGTTTACTATGACACATTAGGTATTGTGATGGGGGTTGTTCTGATGTAGGGAGATCAAGTGGTTCTTTACAACTATCGATAGTTGAGGCCTCACATGATGAATTACCCTACGCACGACCTCGAGTTAGTTGTAGTTGTTAATGCATTGCGCGGTTGGAGGTCACATTTACTATGAGATATTTTTGTGATGTACACATACAACCAAAGCCTCAAGTATTTATTTACATAGCATGATATGAATTTGGGGAAGTGAAGGTGGGTGGAGATCCTATAGTCCTTTGACATCGATCTTTCCAACACGCTTGGTAAGGGAAATTTAGTAGCCGAAGCACCAAGCAGGAGGACTCGGAAACAAGATATGAAGCATGCCATTTGTGAGTGGAATATTATGGTGTTTTTCTTTGAGATGCATCTGGAGGTGGACAATAGATAGGGGAAGACGTTTTTTTAATCCTTAGATGTAACTTCTACCCTGCTGGACCAAACTATGATGAGGAAGCTATCAAATTCATAAGGACTAGTTATATGGGAAGTTGGGCTGGTGAGAACCTCATCCAAGTTGGATGGTAGGTGAAAATGAGATCCAATGTATCCATGGAAGTCTCTAGGTTATAGTGGACATATGTGATGAGTCGATGTAGGGGTTTCATGGTTCTGCTTGCGAAGTGAATCTCAGGGTCACCAAGAAGGACTGTCACATCCGATGATATTACTAGTGGCTGAGAATGAAGAGAGATGTAGCTGGTTTTGTTATGATGGGTTCCACCTCTCAGTAGGTAAAGGCAGGACATTAGCGACCAACCGGCATTTTATAGTAGTTTCCTACCCCGAAATGTAAATGAGATGATGTCTCAATGCATTTCATGACTAGTTTTCTAAGGTTTCCTCTAGGTAATGATGTTGTGTGGGTTGTCATTGAGAGTATGAAGAAGGTTTCAAATTTAAATCTGATCTAGAAGAACATCTTTTTTGATGATTTTGGAAACTTGTAATTTCGAGAGGTGGTACGACTACATGGGGTCCCACACACTCTCATTTCAGATTGGGATGCCCACTTAAACTCTCTTTTTTTGTAGTGTTATCATGGGTAAATGGGTACAAAGGGTATTTTGAGCACATAATACAACCATCATACTGATGTTCAGTTAGAGTGTACAATACATGTGCTAGGGAACATTTTTCGAGCATGCATCCTATATTTTGCGGGCTCTTGGGAGAGGCACATTCTTCTAGATTATTTTTACTACAAAAATAGTTTTTAGGTGACGATATAGATGGAAACAGTCAAGAATTTATATAGATGTGCATAACATTCTCCCATGTTCTTGTTAAGGTGGAATAGGTAGATTAACTAGGACTGTGTCTCATGTAGGAAAAATTTGACCAGGTCCAATCGATTCAGAAGTGGTTGGATACTACATAGTATCATAAGAAATATTAAACCAATCTCCATAGGAAACCTATATAGTTCACGATTGGGTATTAGGTTTTCTTATTAGTGTCACCAGGGATGGGAAATAGTCAGATCATGAGAAATGGTAAAATTTAACTGAGATATGGAAAGATATTTGAGATTCTAGAGAGAGTAGGGTTGGTTTCCTATTAATTGTCATTACCTTAGAGGTTCTGATCCATGGACAGCATCTTCCTCATATCTCATCTGTGCCTCAATGAAATAGAACCATATCATGTTTTTTAGCATGAGGATGTTGAGATTAAGGTTTATGCATCTTTTGATGAGAATCTAATTCATATAGTTGTCAGAAGCACAAAGGTTCTTTAGGGATGGTCAGTTGATCTAGTATGGGTGATATGGAAACATGATCATTTATATGATAATACTTGGGAGAGGGAGGACGACGTACACACTTAGTGGCCAGATTTGTTCTCAGACGAATCCTGGACACCCATCAGAGAGAAATTCGATGATGATTTGATATAAGGTGGGACAGTTGTAAGAAACTGAGTTTTTTATGTGATAATATTCATTTTATTTTTAGTTTAATTACCTTTTTATGGGCATATGTGTATGCTTATCTGGATCACGGTTATTTAGGTGGAGTTTGGGGCATATTCGGAGGTCAGAACCATGTTTTGGGATGCAAATGGCCTGGTGAAAGGCTTGCACAGAGCCTCAAAAGGGTTAGGAAAAACCATGTGAGATGTATGAAATCTATAGGTTTTGGAAAAAGTAGTTATACATAGTTTCTGCACAGTTAGTAAAATCATGTGGGGTAACCATGCGAAGCACCCCTCTTAGGAAAAGAAGTACACATGGTTTTTCCATGGATTTGGAAACTATTCCCATAAACCACGTGACATTTGTTTAGTGATTTTTATTAAATTTTAAATACAAATTTAATTTATCATTTTAAAACCCAATGTGGGTTTCCTACTCTACACAAAATAGTCCCTCCCAGAGCTCCCCTTTTCCACATAGGATAGGTATTGAGCCAGATCCTACCTCCGACTACCATTTTGATCGTTGATAGTCTTTGTAGATCCACACTGTTATGGCCTACATATCATTTTAATAGTTCTAATTTCTTTGGAAAAATGACTATGATATTTTGATTTAGGCTCATATGACTTAATATTCCATTCTTCATTCGTTGTTCATATTTCATTCAATCGGGATGAATCCGGAAACAATACTGGATGAGCAGTCTACTAATGAGGTGAGGTAGGTGGTCTATATTTTCATTCGGATTTTCGTGGTGTTTCTCAAGAATTCGTATGATATTCCATTTTTCTAACTTTTTAGAGATGTATATTTTTGAGTGAGTGGATTTTAGTAGATGGAAGTGGACCTAGTGAGGTTATCCATAGGTTCTATTTTGGTGTGTTGCAACCTATTTCTCATTTCGAGGTCACCTGAGGGGAACTCCTTAAGTGAATCGATTTTATACTCTTATTTAAACCATCCTGGGGTTGTGTTCTTGTGCGTTCCTTGATAGAGGAATGTCTTATATGAATTGATATCATGAGTAGCTAGTTTAAGAGATGTACTTCCTCCTTGCATATTGAATATCTTGTTATGCTTCGTATATTTTGATAGAATTCCTTGAATGGAATTTTTTTATATGGGTGGGAATACATTTATGTAAATGACTGATGGCATGTTAAATGGATTATATGGAAGGGTAGGTCCATATTCATTTTAAATGAAAAATGGTTTGCATGAGTGGGTATACTCATAGATTGTGCTTATTTTTGTGAGTGTGTTCACTCACATGTTTTTTAATGTTTAATTCGAATTCTTGAATGCATGATTGATTAGATAGAATGAAGCCTTGGACTCTCTCCTTAGATCTGGGACATGCTAGTGGATGACTTGGGTTTACATTGGCCCTTTGGTCTTGATTCTATGGGATGCATTGGGCCTTGCTACCCTATAGGATCTGGCTTTCTTGGGTTTGCATAGGTATTTCTATTGACTTGCTCCTAGGACCCTAAACAGTTCCTAAGAGGGTTTATACTAGGGATACCCATGGGAATTGATGGGATTCCTTGGACATGATCCTTGGATCCAGCCCTCCGTGGTCAAGATATTATTTTTTGGATGCCTTTGTCTTCTAACACCATGGATCTAGGATTTGTGGTATGCTACTTCACTATAAGGCATGGTTGTGGGATGTTACTTTCACTATATGACGTTTCAATGGATTACGTGACTTCTCTATACAATGTCGTTGTGGATTTATTGATACAAATGAATATAAGACATCATTGGTTGACTTGTATATTTACTTTATATAGAGTTTTTTTAATAGATGACTCTATTTTTTTGGTATCCTTGAGGGATGTTTGGTTTCACATGTTATAATAGACTTATGCCATGGGTATACACACTTTTTTACTAGTTTTTTACACTTTCTATAACTTTTTTAAAATTATTTTCAGAACTGTATAGACCATGGAGGTTTCCTATTGCGGTGTTTATCTCACACTCTGTTTGGGCCTCCTTGGGGACCCATACAGATTATATGTTGGATGTAATGATAATGTAAGCACCCTAGTAGAATTTTTTGATTGTGGATTTGGAGCAGGGGATAATTTGACAATGATGAGGCGTGTGATGCTGGTAGAACTTTTTGGCCTTTTGTTCTTTTTGGGATATTGGTTTTTTATTTCCACGTACTATTCTCGCTACTATCTATTTACTTGTACCATATGCATCATTTTTATATATGAGACACTTTTGGTTATTGATATACATTTCTTCTTGTCGTACTTTGAGTTGTCTTCTACTTATTTAACATATACTATTGTATATATTTGACTTCTTCTGTGATACTCTGGTAATGAGGGCCTAGTCTCCCCACTGACTCTCCTTGACCCTCACTACTAGTTGGAATCCTATGGTGTTTGGGGAGATGCAATTGAGTCCTTGTGTCAAACCAACTTGGGGAACTATTTTGGCTAGCATCTGGGTCTGAGAAATTACCCATGTAGTCGGGCTACCACTCCCACAACCACCTCCTCACCTAGAATGGCCTGATGAATTCTAGTTCAAAGACTAATGAGATACTGTTGGTACTTCTCCTGAATGTGGAGTCATAACAAAACCCCAATCACTTTCTAGTCGTGAAAAAACCCGACAAAAACACTGATGACAACCCATCTGTCTGCATGCTGGACACAAAAATGGGTCTCTCAGACCCTAAGGACTTGTGTTCCATCTCTTCCCACACTTGTATCAAACCACTTGGAAACCTAAATAAACATCGCATGAATGATCCATACGGTGCATCCTTTTATCATTCGATGGAGTAGCATCCATGGATGCTGAACTTCCCGGGATCGAAACTCCCAAACCCTAAGATTTTTCATGGTAATCAATGATTGATTTACTATAGTCGTCATCGAAGTCATACTGAAAACATTAACCTAAAATGATATTTCATACCTGATACCATCATCAAATTTCATATCCAAAGATAACTTGACGCCTCCCAGAATAGTTGTGAAACACTGAAGCTCAGTACAATTGGATGAGTAATCCCTCAGGGAAAGAGTGCCCTGCTCCAAATGCATGAAATATTGTTCTTGATAATTCCTTAGCATCTCGAGGTAGAAGTAGTCAATCAAGGTCCTATGGAACTCTTCCTAAACCATATCCGGATGACGTATCATATGGTAGATAACATCAACCGTCTCTTGGAGGAATCTCATAACATGTATGTCAAAAGCTTTACCCTCTTTTCATGAGGCGTCTCCAGATCTTGAACTATAGCTAGACTGGATTCTAACCATGAATTTGCAGCCTGTGGTCCTTCGTCCCTATAAATAGTGGGAGCATGATACTTCTGGAACAACGATGTTAGCTTTTCCATAGAAGGGGAAGGATGCGGTGCTCCCTGAAAATCCTTCAACATTGTCAATAATCCTTCACAGAACTAATCATCAGCACCTATTTCTAGTATAATAACTAGTTCCAAGATATACATTTCGGCAGGAACTTCTAGTAGTCCTTGAACTCTCATTTCCGGTGTTTGATCATTTCCATGTATCTGGCATACAACTGGAGGACTTCATGGTGGCATGACTCTGTAGGTTCAAGCGCACACCTCCATTCAATATTATCAAGGACAACAACATAGAATTTCCAGATGGCAAAGGAGAATAAAAATTCATGTTTTACAAAATAGGGTTTCACAACATGTATAACCTCTACATGACATGTTAACTTATGCTTCTATCATGGTTTCTTCCTCATCTGAACATGGTCATGTAATACCCCTACACACGACATGTTCCCTTGAGACATTGTGTACTTGAATTTCCTCCTTGCCTAAGTACTATAAAATGGTTCAAACCACATCATTCTCTCCGGGGTAACACTACACGAGTTTTCACCATTACAACAGCATGAAATGCATATGTTCCAACCACCCATTTTTTTAGTCACACGGTCAGAGTCACCGTCGACTCTACACAATGTTTAGGAATAGGAAACAATGTTTATAGCCTATGTTTCATCCACCTGTTTCATTAGTCACACGGGCAGGACACAAGGTTGATAACTACAAGGCATATAGAATCTCGAAACGGTGTTTAAAACCTAATGTTTTACAATCCCATGTCTCTACTCACATAGTCAGTCACACAGTTAATGACTACACAGCTTTAAAATACGGTACATGACATGTAATTAAGAAACTTTTTTTCTTCTAAAACAGATGATCACCAGGCCAGTGTTCATAACCTCACACTCCGTGTTTTTTTTCCGAATAGTATGCCTTTGAAACTTCTATAGAACCCTTATAAACATAAAATATTTTCCATGTCATGAAAAATTATGACCCCTAAGATCCCACACTCCTGAAAATTAATTTTTAGAATCATTATTCATATCATAATATAGTAAAATTCAATTGAAGTTCAATCAGGAACCACCAAATTCAAATCCAAGAGATCCCATAACACCTCAGGGATAAAATATTGGTGTCCATAAAATTGAATCATTCCATATACCAATAACCTTTCATAAGAGAAGGTATTCTATCATAACATCAATCACAACATAATGCATATCTGGTAAAAACATCAATCACAACAGAATGAAATCAGTAATGCACCCTAAATGGAATGACAAGAATGCATGACATGTGATCCCTATCATGTTCCCGTTTGATGTATGAGATTGAATACCCTCATCTCATCTCATTGCAACATAAATAGAATTCCAATTATATCAATGATAATCGGGAAAAAATTTAATCACCCAATAGTGAAATAAAACGAACTGTAATAATTGAAAAAAACGAAAATTGAAATATTTGAGGTAACATGGCTTTTCCCTATACCCGGTTTAGCTAATACCTGGAAAATATTATTACCAACTACCCATTACATCCAATCCCTATCTATAGGATCTAAAGAGAAATACAATGTAGAAAAAAAAATCATTTGACACAGCTTTGTGACATCCCGGTTCCGGGTGCCGCCCGATGGTTCCTCATACCCGGTGGGTCCCATCGCATCAAGTGAATTTCCCCAAATTCCATAAGTTTATGACTAGCAACAAGGGATTTGGGTCCAATTGTGGGTAAAATATGACCTCACTGGTATAATAACACAGAGTAAATAATATAGTAAACAACATGAGAAGTGGTAATACTATACAAAATATGTAAACATCAGAAGAGTGGTAGTATAAAAAACTGTATCATATATAAATAAATGATGCAAGTCACATGTATCTAGGAAAGTAGCCAAACAAGTCACAATGTGAGAAATACAATACTGAAATCAATGTACAGAAAACAGTAAACTCCAATTGCATCACAATCCTCAGTATGGTCCCATTCTCTCTATATCTAACAAAAATCAAGTACCTGATGGCGTAGGGAACTTGACCTTATGTATACCTAAAATCATATAATCTGTTTGGGCCCAAATGCATGACCCAAACCGGGTGTGAGAAGAATCCTAGTAGGAAACAACCTAATGATCTATGACTAACTATTAGTGAGTATATATAACAGGTAATAAGAAGTAATAAAGAAATAAACTTTTATATACTCAAAAGTAAACAATCCTATAGTTTTCAATTACATTAATTTACATTAGTTAACTATCCAGTTTGTTATATAATCAATCTCAAGATCTAGCATAAGATATGTATCCCCTGTGTAATAGCAAAACTGATATCTCATAATACCATCTAAAAATTAGTAAGACTGACTCCAAGATTGTGATTTTTCTTAGTAGACTCATCAAAAACATTTAATCAATAAAATATACAACCCTGGAGGAAAGTTATTAGAGTCTAACCCCGCTAGTTTAACATATCATAAAGTAAATAAATAATTTAATGACCGTCTAGGAAAGCTCACACAGGCTAACCCCTTTGGTCCCACAGAGTACTAAACATTTACAAATTACCACCTCGGTATCTCTCACAGTCATTACCCCCTTGGTATACATATCAATAATAAATTATCATGACTCTCTGGAAGCTCTCACAGTCACTTCCTTATTTTCCAACAATCATTTAATAATGACCATCTAGGAAGCTCTCACAGTATAACCCCTTTGGTCTCTGACCATCAAGTAGCTCTCACAATCAATACCTCTTAATGAATTTAAGAATAAATTATACATAAATTACACTACTTTGGGTATCTCTCACATTCAATTCCCCTTGGTCGTACATCCATATTGTGAAACTAATGCATCTCATATAAAGAGTAACTCCACCCTAAAAACACTAGTAATGGAAATAAAAGCAATCCTAGAATTCATTCTAGACTCAATGATTATAATCAATCAAACATGGGAAACCCACCCACAATCAACGAAATAAAAGTTATGCATAATCAAATAATCCTTTTTCAAAAAAAATACACACTATAATATCTATTAAACATGGTTAAATATCAAAAACATTTGTACCCTAAACATGTGTACTCATCCCTTGTAGCATATATAATCCACATACAATCATGTTAAGGCACAAACCACATAACATAGTTTTGAAAGATAAAAACGCATAATCTTCAACCCTTGAATCAGCCTAGAACATCATAGATCTACCAAAATCTAAAAAATTTTCAACCGTGGTTAACATAAGTGGGAGGAGAAATCAGGAAGAGCGGTTGTAAGTGTGTGTGTATGTAATTCACATTTGTTTGTTTCAAAACAACTATTAAAAGGAAACAACATTCATGCTACATTCAGCCTACCATATCCATGAATGATGTATTTAATTTCTATTTATAAATTCTACCATTTATTATAAATACATATATAAATTAAATATATTTGATATTTATATCTTGTTTTACATTCTAGAAACAAGTAAAACATTTTCTATGTAATATGATTAATAACCACAAGCTAAAGCATTAATGAAAAACAAAGCAGATATTACCCAAAATGTAACATTAACATGTAAATATTAATAAATGAGTAATATAAATCAATAATTGTTACAACCCCAAGATATTATAGAAATTAGGTGCAAGTGAATAATAATTTTGGACATAAGGTAAGGTATTCTCAATAAACCTCCAATTTTATTTAGGATATTCTTTAACATTCTTTACCTGAATGTAATTAGTATATATTGTTATATAATACTTCTATATTATTTCAATATGTTCCAAAATCATGTATGCATACCATTTAATCCATATTTTTTGGAATTACATGATTTTAAAAGGTTCCCTTATCAATTTTCCCCAATAAGGATGCTCAATTTAATGGGAATTCCAGTTTCAAACCCATTTCTTAGTGCAATCTATAATATATTTTAAGAGACAATTATTGTTGAAAAATAACTCATTTTTTCATGTAAATCTATATTTTTTCATTTATGGTCTTATAAAAAATTAATTTCCTTGAATACTCTTTAGTATTTCAGTTAAAGTACACTAAAATGGTTCATTTCTATTGAATCATAACTACATTTTTACATGTTTTCACATATGTTGGAAATAATTTATGGCACAAATATAATTTCATTTCCCCTACCTATAATTTTGTGGTATTTATAGGATAAATATTGATTTTATGTATAAAACAATTTATTTTACAAATGAACACTTTTACAATGTAAATGATGTAGTTATGTCAAGAATTTATTAATGGTTTTATTATAGTATTTTCATCAAATCCAACACCCTTTGTTAGATTTTATGATTTATAGAAGTTGATATCATATGATACCATATAAAATATTTTATTATGGTTTTTATGATCATTGTGATTGTAGATGTGCTATTTTGACACTATACACCATTTTACCTAGAATGGTACGTGATTATGCCTAATAATTAGTGAAAATTATTTACATGTAATATATATATGTTGGTTATCTTTCACCCCATTCATATAAAGAATGAATTGGGTTCAATAATTTATTAGAGAGGCCCTCTATAACAAATCCATGCATAATTATGCCTCTAGATACAGAATAGATATGGACTTGGACCATGTAATTCCCATTTATTTTCAAATATGGCTTTTGTTGTGGCCATGACAGTATATTTTCAGATGAAATTTTTGAGGTATTGTTGTTATGTTTCATGTGACCATAATTATTAGCTCCCACTTTATGATATTACTAGTTTATAATCCATGTGATTATTTAACTATTTGAATATCAATTTTTATGTTTAATTCTCATGATATTGTTTATTAAATATTATTTATTCATAATTTATTTCTTCCATATTGTTTTAAAGATTATGTTCTAATGGAATGTGTTTTTATTCATTCACCGTGACATATTGATTAGGTTTACATTTAATTATATTGTATATCATACCATTACTATATATCTGATCTCTCTTATTTATGAAATTAAATTTTCTACAGGTTGCGATGATATTTAGTATGAATGTCTTTCATGGATAATCTTTGATTTCATGGACAATTACAATGGATTTTTAATGAGATTTTTCCTTACATGTTGTAATTTAATACATGTGTATGTATCTGGTTTTCCAAATCTACCAAACTATTTTGTAAATGATAATATGAAATCCATTTTTATTATACCATTATAATTAAGTAATGAAACAACTTTGATATACTACGGTTTGGGTTTTTATTGTTGGTATCAAAGAATGTTTAGTAGGAACATTGGAAGCTATAAATAATAGATTAGGGAACAAAACACTACAATGGACATTGAGGATAACCATTGAAAAAAATCCCAAAATTTTTATTAGTAAAATATGATATGAGTATTTCTAAAAAATAATAAATATATGGCTATTAAAAGTGGATGTGGTTCTAGAACATATGATCCTTTGGTTAAGAACTGCAATAAGGTGTGTCGTTCCCATCATATCATAATCTGGTACACAACAACATGCGTTACTATACACATGGTTTGATACTCCCAGGTGATATTCTTAGGATAAATCACATTTCCATTACAAACCAAAATGAATTATTTAAAATTAAACATGTCCTAAATTAAAGAATTATCATGATTATGAGATTATCTATTCATAAATTTCAAATTAATTTAAAGAAAGTTTTTTTAAATTTTTATTTTTGATTCATAATCTATACTACTGTATTCCATTGTTTATAAATTTCAATTAGATGATGTAATGGAATATGTATCAATGTGGGTGTCCCATAGATGGATTTCCCACCCATATAGGATAATGATGTTGGATCTTGAACTACAATTGGTGATGAGAAACTTATAATTATAATCGGATAACTTAAATAGATTATGAACAATAAACAAACCGAAATGGATAATCCTGATTTAAAATGTGGAGGAGTATTGTTATAATTCCATATGTGAAAATATCCTTAGTCATTAATTTTGACTATAACCTAATTTGTAGCGGATTTGTGGATATGACCAATAGAGAATACATTTCACTCTATGTGATTTAATGAAAGAGAGACAATTTAGAAAGAAAAGTATCATCTCATGGGAGATATGGATCATGGGTGGTCATTGATTCAACACACAAATGGATGGGTAATAGATAAAAAACATGGAATAGAGGGATTTTAAGGAACATTTATGGAAAAAAAATATCCCAAAAACAAACGAGAATATATAGAGAGAAAATTATTGAACATGAATCAATATCAAGATAATAATGTTTTTAAGTATGAATCCAAATTTATGAGGTTATGAAAGGCATGATATAAATTACATATGCAATCCATAGAGCAATACTAATAGGTTATGTTATAGGATAAATTAATTCCACTAAACGGTACAAGTTTCCCAAAAATTATCATCGTATGATGTTGTATTTTCATGTTCTATCATGACGGAGAAATAGTTCACTAAGTCTTATTACATTAATGTGAAAAATGGATGAATAGGGTAGTGGAGTATAGAATGTATAAAGGGAATGGTAAAAAAGGTAATTTACTAATGTGTGATACTTATAAAGTAACCACCCTAGTTCCTACTTAAAAAGTGAAATGAATGTTCAACATGTATGGCCTGAATATCCATCATTTGTATGATTTTATAGGAAAGAAAGGATATACCAATTTTGAATTCTACAATTATAGGGATATGGTTCAATATAAAAATTATTTATGAAGAATCAAGGAAAACAGCCTCTAAAATGGAAATGAGATGAAGGAAAATCTAATAAAATCACAACATATGAGGTTGAAGATCCTTATGGTGTGGTGACATGTACATTAATCATCATATAAAATTTACCTAATGATTTATTTGAATTTGGATCATTGTATTCCTGTATATCATTCCCATATTCATTAAAAATTTTATATTTTCCATTCTACTTAATAGGGTAGTTTCTATTAAAGACTCATAATCATAACCTTATTGTGATAATTATGTGTCAACCAGTTCCTATTATGACACATAATCATGTTTTAATTTCTTATTTTATCATCATACATGTTGTTGATTTTGATATAATACATAGTTTATATTGGATTTTGAAAAATAATTCATAGTATTTCTTATTTTTAGAAGTGAGATTCCGTCATCTCATTCATATCTAGATACACTTCTAGTAACCTTTCTAAATGAAATTCATTGGGTGAAGAAGAACACAACTTCTATAGATGATGAAATAAATCATCAGATTGAAGGTGTATATATTACGATGGAAAACAATTAGGTATTTATAGATAATTTATGTGGACATAATCTAGTGTGGGATGTTTATTTCAATTTTGATTTAATTCATTGTAAAAGAACTAAATTAAAAACGCTTTTTAAAATGGAAAATGTGAAATTAGTGGAGTAAAAGAAACAACTAGAGGAATTGAGAGGAAATGGGTTTATTCTCCCTAGTGTTTCTCCAAGGCGATCAATAGTTATCCTTGTAAAGAAGAAATATAGATCCATGAGATGGGGAATCATCTATAGAGAAATTAGGGCTATTATAATAATAAACAAGTACCCTCTAACTCATATGTATGATATATTTCATCAAAATCTGGGAGGTCAGTATTTATTGAATATTTAACATCCTTGTGGATATAATGAATTGTGTTCGAGGAATGATGATATCCAAAGACCACATTTCATACCAAGTATTTAAATTTTGAGTTTACAGTATTTTCATTTGGGATAACTAATACACCCAACTTTTTCATGGATATAATGAATAGAGTGTTCAAGGAATAACATGATGATTTTTATGGTTCTTATTGATGATATCAATATATATTCCAAAATATATGATGACCGTGGGAACCACTAGAAGGTTTTTCTAGAAACTTTTAGAACAAAAGAGTTATATGGGATGTCTATAAAGTGTGAATTATAGATTTAAAAAGTTTATTTTCTCGTTAATATTGTCAATAAGGGCGAAATATCAGTTGAACCTACAAAGATGATGATAGTCCAAGAAAGACCTATTCTAGAATGAATAATTGAGGTATATAGTTTCATTGTTTTATTAGGTTACTATAGATATTTTATTTAGTGTTTTTCCTAATTATAAAAACTATTAAGTAATATTTATCATAAAGGGGATAATTTCATAGAGACAAACTAATTTGAAGATTTTTCTGAATAATTTTTGTACAGATTAGATAATTTTTGGATCTTGAATCTACCATTGGAAAATTGCTTATTTTTTATTTATAATAATGAATCAAATAAAGGAATCAATTTTGTCTTTATGATGAATGATTGAGTTATTTACTATGAATCAAGAAATTTAAAAACTCATGAACCAGACTATAGAACTCATTTCTTGGCTTTGATGATGTATTATTTTCTCTAATGATATGGAGACACTATCACTATAATGAATGATGTGATATATATAAATATCACAAGAGATTGAGAAATATCTTCTCACACAATTATATCATCATGAGGAAAAGGGGTTGGTTTGAGATACTCAATTATTATGATTTTTCAATACACTATAACATATGGAAGGAAAATAATGTAGCTAATGCATTGATCAGGATGGATGATTATGTTCTGAACAAATGATGATTAATAAGGATTCTGTATACATGGATCTTGTAAATATGGATATGGGAATTTTCATGGAAGGTTAATAATCATTACATTATTAGTTGTTTTTTGGACTATATTTATTATAATAGACAAACTTTTCTTAATATGATAAGGAAAATTTCCAATGAAAAATTAAATCCATGAATGATGGTATGTTGGGAAACATCATGTTTGGGGATGGAATTATGAAATTTGGAATGAGTATTTGTGTTCTTCACATTACAACGTGAAAAAGGTAGTTATTGGATGGTTCATATAACTCAATTTTCTCAATACACCCTTGTGGAACTAAGAAGTATAGAGATTTAAATTAACACTTTTAGTGGGATAATATGATGCAATAAATTTCGGATTATGTATCCAGAAGGTTACTGTATCAATAACTAATGGTTGGAAGACAACATCCTAGAGGATTCATGAAACCTCTACCTAATCCTATATGGAAATGTGATAAAATTACTATGCATTTTTTCCCCGAATTTCCAAAAACCCCATGAATTAATGATTAAATATGTGTAATTTTTTATTGAATTTGAATGTATACACATTTCCTCAATATAAGGGAGGATTTTACATTGGATCACATTTCATGATTCTCTATTAATGATGTTGTAAGAAATCATGGAGAACATCCTTCCATTTTTTCTTCTGATGATCCATTATTTACATTGAAATTTCAGAAAAGTATTTAGAATGTTTTGGATAATGAGATTAATTTTAGTAATTCTTATCACCCCCAAACTGATGGCTAGTTATAAAGGATGATACAAAAATAAAATACATGGTGAGATCACACTCAGTTTAATTTCATATCATATGGGATCAATAATTACAATTTATAGAGTTTTTATACAATAATTATTTCCATTCAAGTATTCATATGTTACCATATGAAGCATAATAATGAAAAATATGGTGTAAAATAACCTTTAACTAAGATGTTCATGAAAGGATGCTTGTACGCCCTGATCATAATGAGAAAGCAACATAAAATATAAATACGAATCAAACACGTATCGAAGAATCATAATGTATCCAAAATATCTATTCTTATTACTGAAGGAAAGTTATTGAGTTTCATATGGGAGATCTTGTTTTCATGAATTTATCTCAATGGAGGGGTTTTTAAGATTTGGATATATAAGAAAAATGAACACTAGGTAAATTGGAACTTTTTAAATCATAGAGAGAATTGGAGCTGTGGATTATCATTTGGCGATGCGGACTGACCTTTATAAAGTACACATTGGGGTCCACATATCATTTTTATTAAAGTATTTTATAGAACAAATGCATGTACTAACTAATGAAGGAATATAATTGGATCCAGATTTATCCTACACTAAAAAAACTATTCGGATTCTAGAAACTATAGAGTTGGTGTTGAGGAATCAGATAAAAGAACTGGTAACAATACATTGGAAAAATCATAACATTAATGACCAAAATGGGAAACAATGGAATTTTTGAAGATTAAATAACCTTATCTTTTTATGCGGTGAAATTAAAATAAAATATGGGAAAGAATGTTTTTTATGAGGGAAAAAATAAACAGCCTATGATATTTTTGACATTGATATCAACTCCAGAAAACATTCGGACATAAGGTAATGGATTCTCCAAGAACATCCATTTTTAATCAAGGTATTATTTTTGTCTCTTTAAAGAAATTTAATTATTATTTATTTTTAGATTCTTATTCTATATTATATTTATATTTTCATGAAACACATATGTAAATAATTTCATCCTTTATTTTCTAGAATTACATGACTTTATAAGGTTCCCATCTCAATTCTTCCTAATAAGAAACCCAATTTTAGGGAATTTCTCAATATCATAATCATATTCATGTGAAGCACATTTTTTTAAGACACCATTATTTTTCTAAAATCAATAATTTTATCATGTGAAGCAATACTTTTTCATTTATAGTTTAATATAAAAATTATTCCTATCAAGACTATTCATCATTTCCCTTAATCCACACTAAATTGGATAATTTGTAAGGATTCATAAATTTTATTTTTACATGTTTGGACATCAATTAGAAATTATTTATTCCTAATATATAATTTCATTGTCTCGCCATGTTTTTTTCTAGTCTATACATGTTACAATAACATTTTACTAAAAATAAGAATGATTTTCCAAAATAACTCATCTTTCCAAAAAAACTTTTATTTTTTTTCAAGAAATTCAAAATAGTTTTATTAGAGTATTTCTAAATAATACGAAACCCTTTGATGTATTTTCGTATATTTGTATGTTGAACAATTATGATACCGAATCCCGTATTTTATTAAAGGGTTTATTATGAATTTTATTGTGGATGTGATATCTTGACACCATTCACAATATGACTCAGAATGATTAGTGATTATATTTACCAATTGGGAAAGTTATTTACATTTAATATATATATATATATATTGTCTATATTTCAACAAATTCTTATTTGTAATGAATTTTACAATGTAATATATAGGTGGGGACCTCTATACAACATCTATACATCATTAAGACTCATGGGAAAAATAGATATTGATTTGTTAAGGGCCTATCCCATTTTATTTTCAGATATGGTTATAGTTGATCACATTATCATTTATTTTTAAATGTATTGGATGAGGCCTCGATGGTTAGTTTTAGATGTATAGAATTATTCATTTCCTATTTATGATATTATCAATTGATAATACATGTGATTATTAGAATACTATAATATCTATAGTCATGTTTCATTCTCATGTGATTATTTATATAGAATTATTTGTTCATTTTTCATTCAGGCCATATAATGCTCTAGATTTTTTTATTATGGAATTTGTTTTTATTAATTTACCTTATAATAGTTTTTAGGATTATATTATCTTTGGCTTTATTTATAACCCATACTAAATATATGATCTCACCCCTTTCTTTTGTTTCATTTTTCCGCAAGATGCAAAGATAATTATTATGAATGAATTATATAGACAATATAAATGATTATGGATGTTTAAAATGGATTTTCTATATTTTTTTTCCATTATATTTGTAATATTAGACTTATGTATTTATCTATTTTCTAAATCTAGTAAAATAATTTTTCCTCCGGGATGGGAAAACCTTGTTTATTATTTCAATTTAATTATGTAAGGCACTATCTCTGGGATACTAAGGTCAGGATCATTATAATAACCAAATAATATGTGGTATTAGATACAAAAATATTCTTATATCTTAAATTTATAATAAAAATATAATTATTATAAATTTTGTTTGTACGAGTATGATGAAAGTGACGATATAAAGTAATGGTTTTCCCATATCTCTTTAAATTTTCAAGACACACATGCCATTTTCACACTTGTTTATTATATATGGTGTTTATACATCCCATGGATGTATTATAGGTATTTTATACATTAAATAATGGGTATATAGATAAATTTTGTTTTATTTCTTTTTTGATGTTTATTTTTTAGAAGTAATGATGTCAAAAAAGTAATATTCTATCATTTTTTCTTTTGTGAGGCACATGCCATGTTATGCACCTATATTCATTTATAAGCTGTATACACTACTATTTGACTTAATTACCCATCAATATACTTATTTAAATGATAATTTAATATTTAAATAATGTAATTTTCTTACATGGGGAGTGTGATTTTTTGTTTCCAAATGGTAAGAGATTATTTCAACAATCACGTCATTTATTTTAGATTGATTCTGATTATTCTTTCATCAATGAAACCTCATGACTTATATTTCCTAAATACTCAGGAATTTTAATATCCTTTGGTTATTAATGAAATATTCAGGTAAATTTACCATTATTCACCTCTTTGTTATATTTTATAATGAGGCGGGTTATTTTAAGAAAATCTGACATTATCACCCTATTCAGTATGAAATATATCTTCCTTTAAAATTAGTTTTTTTTAAATGTTTCCAAAAATTAACTAATATTATACTATGATATGTAAAAGGAAATTTTTCCCATTTGTTACTTTTAAAAATATGTGGTTTTAAATAAGGAATCTTTTTGACATTTTCCAATCAAAGGTATATTTAATCATTTTTACAGTGAAAAGGAAATATCTGGCAAGCACAGATTTATTTGACATCATGAATTCCTTCCATTTATTCTTACTTTAAAACAGAAATAATTTATATATAAGTAATTTTATTATTTCTTTTTCTATAAATTAAATATTTTTATGTGATTTTCAATGAAAATATTTTTCATATTTTTCCTATTTAAATTTTTTTTTGAATGAATATAATAGAATCATTTATATGTTTTAATAAAATTCAATAAAAATGATTCCAATGATCTCAAAAAATATTCTATAACATTTTAATTTAATTTTAATGAAATTAATTTTCAGGATTTATTCTCTAATCAATTTATTTAAAAAAATTTCATGTTTCCTTTATATGTTTTCATATATATCATTTTCAGAATATTTTCAAGCATATGATATATGTTTTGAATGAAAATATTTTTCAAAATTATTTCAGGATTATCAAATATTTTTTTACAGAAAATAGTTTTCTAGATTCCTTTAAACTTTTTCATCTTTATGTTTTTATAAAAAGGGATTAAAAAAAATTATGTTATAAAAACCATTTTCTAGAAGAAGAAATATATTTTCCTCAATATTTTTAAAATAAATGTACAAATTATTTATCATATAAGAAGACATAACTTGGTGTTAAATTGGATTTTATTGGGAAATTATCCAAAGGATATATTCATATTCATTATATGAATGGAATATTTGTTTAAGGAATTATTTTATATGAAGCCCATTTCTCTTTCACCAGTTATACGATTATAAAACCTGATTATATTTCATGAGTTATTTGTTTATGAAAAATGTTCACTCTCAAAGGTTATATGCATATAAAAACCACTTCGCTTCATAGGTTATGTAGTTTTTATATTATTTTCAAAGGTTATTAGTTGATGAAATGATTATGAAACCTTATTATTTTCCACAAGTAATGATATAATTAGATGTTTATGCACCCATTTAAATTAATTAGATATGACATGAATAATAATTCTGATACAGTCTAAAAAGTACGTATGATTTCATTATGATATTTTTGGGTCTTTTATATTACTCAAAGGAATTTGTTAAATACGAATATCTCATGAGATAGACTTGCTAGAATTGGGAGTAAACTCAGTTTAGTAATGGAACATTCCACTAAGATAGTATTGGAAGTAACTTTGACTAATATGTTTCTAATGGGAGGTAACCATGACTAATAAGATGTTATTTGTAGTGAACCCCATAAACTAAGAGGGAAAATAAATTTATACCATGAAATATATGGAAATGGTTTTATATTCATATATTTTTCCAACAATTCTCTTTCATAATCCTATAATACTATTTCATGGTTTATGATTTTGATTCCCTTATGACTCATGTCATATAAACTACCGATCAATATGTTGAGACTCATATATATTTTTTGATATACATTGTATGGTATTCAAATTTTATTTTCATGTTCGCATGAACATAGGCACATGTTATACATATGTATCTATTTTTTATACATTGAATTAGAATTTGAGCTCACTCATTTCTTACGATTCATTTCCATGGTAATAAATAAATTTGCTAAGTATATATAATTAATTGGAAGCTCATTGTGTTAAAAAAAGGACTATCATTCACCTGTTCAAATATTTTAGTCCATGTTTCCAAATACACTAAAATATTTTGGTCCTCAGGCTGGTATTTCTGTAATGATATGAATAATAAAATAAAATGATGTAATATCTCTGTATGTTAATCCTAGGTGACCATAGGTGAAGAGTTATATATATTCAAGGATATAATCTCCCATATATTTCAATCTATGTTTAAATATGAGTTTTTCATTTAACATATTCCAGTTGATTTCCCACATCTTTCAACCATGGAGGTTATGTTTCATCGTGGGTGTTTATAGTTTGAATAAATATAGACATGGGTTGTGACGAAACATGAGAAAACTAGAGAGTATCTTATTAGGTATTGGATTCATATTTCTATTTAACTTCATAGAGTACAAGTATAAATGAAATAAGTGGGTTTATAAGGGTATTCTAGGTTTGGATGGATTTGTAGTTTATTGATACTTGTGTAAGGAAAAGAAGGTTGAATTATCTATATAGGAGAATTACACGTAGTGTAATGTTATTACATGCTATGTAAAATATTCCAAACACATGTCATGAAAAAACTATCAGGCATTAAATGGATATATTTTGTGTAAGAAATACACATCATTTAATTCATAGGGTAATTAATTATTTCGGAGAGGCTATGGGTTTTTTGGTTTATACCTACAAAAATAAATTCATGATGTGTAAATGAAATAAACACATAAAAATTTCAAAAGAAGATTTTTAAATGTGTAATTGTCATGGTTTTTATTCTTAGTATCATTGATCATTCCTCATCCCGAGCTATGGGGTACAAGCAGTTGATTTTCGGATCATTACTCAATTCATTATATATTGTTTCTGAAAAAAAAAATCAATGGATCCTTCTTGGATCAAATTCACCTTCTACATTATTAGAATTTATCATATTGGTGCAATGAGTTCTTCATTGGATAAAGTTAGGGGTTATAAATCATAAACCTATGGATTTATTTTTTTCATGTAATTCAAATATTGAAATTTCTCAAACATATCATGTGTCAAATATATTAAAATGATCAATTTTATTATTCATTGGTATCCCTTTGGATCCAAATGATTATTTATCTTTCACGTGGATCCAGTTCTTATGAAAAAACCCTTGAATTTTAGGGAAATATATATTGGATCAGTGTGGTATTATCATGAATTTGATAATGGGGGATTGCATAATATCATTTCACTATAGCATTGATTTTATGATGAGATAACTGGATTGTTATTAGTTATGAACAATTGATATATTAAATTTTTAATTAAATTATAAATTATATTTTAAATAATTAACCCTAGATACGTATGGTGTGATATTGTGATATCACTATTTCTTTAACATGTGTCATGATTTCTATGTGTTAATTATTATATAGGAAATTGTCTCTATCAGTATATTATAATACACATATATGGAATTGGCCCAATTTACATGATTATATATATATATATGGCTATTCCCGGATACACACTGAAATGATTATATAGAGGGATACTCCTATTGAAACTTGTTTACATACTTATATATCCGGCTTGTCTCTACAACATGATAAAATTCATATATACTCGGTTTGGCCACAACACATGTTATAATGCTTATATATTTGGATAATCCTTGATTAACTACTCATATTATTATATTGTGAGTTTTGACCTAGATATATGTAGTTCATATTCCTTCGATATACTGGTTTGGTTTTCAGGGTCATAAGACAAGGTAAGAGAAAATCTATTATAGTTTCAAGGAAGGTTAATTTATAAATTGAATACATGGTGATTCATTGAAAGGTAGTGATATATGCTCATAGATATTCTTACATTGTTTATAAGTAGGTTGTTGTGGTAATAATTTAATTTTTTTTTTAAATAATATAGATTTTATGAATTATTTCATACATTTATTATCATATTTTTTATTTTTGGACATTATTGTGTCGACCTACTGATTTATAGCCACACCCTATCCATGGTTATTTTTGGTAACCAAAATATTTATATTGATTTATCTTCTTACAAGTGAAAATGACCTTATATTAGATTTTTTTCTTCTATATTGGTAGTATTTAAAATATTGGATGGAACTGTGTTCAGGACCAGGGATGACTATGTAGGTATTTTATTTTTCATTACATCATGAATGTCATTTTGTTACATTATTTCATGTCATTAAAGTATTCCTTTATGATTTATCTGATTATTATGTTTGATAAACTGTATAATTTTTGTCGCATTCTATATTTGTAACGAGGGGATCTATTATCCCCACTATTTATATCACACCTTCATTTCCATTTGGTATAATTTTATATATGGAGATTCACAGTTGGGGTCTCATAACCATCATTTTTTTTACCACATGTGAGAGTTCAAAATTTTGGGTATGTCTACTTATATATAAGAATAATTTGGATAATTTTGAATATAATTGGCAGTTAATTTTGTTAGTAATATAATTTATGACTTCTTTTAAGAGTTACATATTAATATATATTAAACTTAATTATATCATCGATTGAATATGATTCCAAAAAAATTAATAGAGTCATTCATTAATGTATAAAAGAATAACATTGAACTATATGGTGAAATTATATCCACTAATAATAAGAGTGATAATCCTTCTAGAGAAAACACATAATGATACTTCTATAATCTAAATGGGTATGATAATTCTAAAAAAAATTCTCATAGATTATTATTTATATAGATTTAGGGAATTGGATAATCGTTGTATTTAGGTATCAAAATACCATTGCGAGAATTAGGATACTTAATTATGGGAATCCTAAAGAGTTATGATGACATAGAATATTCTAGAGTTTATCCACATAATTGTTTTAGATAATATTTTTCCACTGTTGAATCCATTAGTCATATATTATATTATTAATATAGTGGTCTACTAATAATAATACGTAGTGATAAAAACAACTAAAAAACACAGTTTATAGGTAAATATGGGTCATGGTAAAACAATGGATGTTATAAATTTAAAAATTGTCACAATTTTATTGGATGAAAATTTAATGATGTGACATATCACATAAATAAAAAACATTATAATCAATGTGAGAAATTAAGTATATACTATTCCACAATTTGTGACCATTAAAAAAAAATATATTACCCTAATATTGAATTATAAAAAAATTTATTAAAATATTTCACATAGGAATTCACTTTGATGTAGTGTGAATTTTTATAAGGAAAAATGAATGAACCATAATATTATCCTATGAATTGTGACATGGTTTATTTGAATGGATGTAACAATATATTCCTTCCTGGCCTGTTACATTTTGATTTTATTTATTATATGTTTTTGGAGAAGGATCATATGGAGTTTGAAGGAGTTTAGATGCTAACCGATGGAAAAAATGGGGATTTTATGTAGTGTAAATATATTACACAACATGAAACATTGATTCACAGATTATCTTTTAGTTTTCATGACATGAAGGTATTTTCCACATCATGAAGACGAGTTTAATAGTTTGTTTTATTTTGGGGATAGAAAAAAACAAAATAAGTTGAGGGGAAATGTGTTTTTCAGGGGAAACTGAACCCCGGTTATAACAAGAAATTAAAGGGTATTAAACAACATGTAATACCAAGATCATGTGTAGTGTTATTAATTATTTTTGGTCAACCATTATTATTTCATAATGGGTTTCTTTTTTCCTCTCATTACAGAAAATCTATAGGAACCCCTAGGAGTCCAACAAGACCCACTCATTCCACCATGACCTATCAATCTTGGTGGTTGTTCTATGGTAATATATTGTCCATCTATGGTGTCTTTTCATAAATTTCTCACACATTTACTCTTGTTCTCCCCCATGATTCCATATTTCAATTCAATTTTTCTTAATTTGAATGTTAATGTGGAATTTTAAAAATCCACTCATGAAGAACACGTTGATCAACATTTCTAGCGGTGAAGTTGTTTCTTGTGGGCATTCTTCTTCACCCTATGGTGCTCAAAAGGGTTGAAAAGATTATTTAAAGTATGATTTCCTTTTGTTTTTCTTTGTTTGTATTTCCGGATCGAGGTAAATTATCTTGTTTTCATATGGATCATTTTCATTATATAAAAATCAATGATATGAATCAGATAAATGAAGTTGAAGGGGGTTAGAGGGATCTGATTTATATGTTTTAATGGATTTGATTTTATTCCGATGTAGTGAACGATAAGGTATAAACACCCAATTGCAAATCGTGTCTTTTGGTGGTCCTTGTTTTCAAACTATAAGTCTTTCATGTTGGTGGGTTACTATTTAACACATACATATGGAAATTTGTAAATAACAAACACCAGGATAATAAGAAGATTTCATAGGATTTCCCAGTTTATGAGATAACCACTAATTCAAAAAGTGAAACTAAATATTTAATGCCTTTTTAAAATCAATTTTTTCATTATTAATTTGTATGTGGGGTGATTTTTTGTGTGGGATAGTTGTGGTTGTGTGTACGGGATAGGAGGGAGATGAAGTGGATATGTTTTGATGTGGCAGTATATTTTTCTTTGAGTTGTGGTACATCTATGAGGCACATGTGTGTGTTGTGGGTTGGTTTGGGAGGAGTTGTGGATGAACATGTCGATGATACATCCTCCCGACTGTGTAATGGAATGTCAGGATAATATATTGATAGATTTTGGAATGGACTGGGAGTGTGGTACAATGAGGCGACTTGACTGGTTTTGTAGAAATGTGTTGTCGGATGGGGTTGGGAGTTGTGGATTGGTTTAGTTTGAATTTGATTTTAGCCGTATGAGTTTTAAGAAGGATATTGGTGGTGGGTATGTGTTGTTCACCAAGATCTTATCTATGATTTTAATGCAAAAATATTCCCCTGTTTCTTGAGATCGATATATCATTAATATCTATTAACAATTGATGAATTTTAAACTACTTTTGTTTATATGTATTTTTACCTTTGGAGATTATTTTTTGTGGTTCATATTGTTGGCCCTACTTATTATTTTCATATATATAGATGAATGGTATTGATAAGTTATTTAATAAATTGTAGAAGTGGATGAAATGGAACTAGTTGGAGATGTGAATGGGTTTATGGCATTTTGTGAATTGTGATTCATTTAGAGGTAGCAGCAAAAAGGTGATAGTTGTGTGTAGGTTTTTGGTTTGAGAACCATAGGATGGGATTGAGTGTTTGGTATCGTATATTTATATTCTTTTATTTTCCTTTATAATTCTATATGAACACCCTGAGTTGAGAACTACTTTCCAATCCTCCCCATAATCATGGGGGGTGTCTTTCCCAAACATAATAGTAGGTGGATGGATGGATTGAAAACCACTCTTCCTCACTCAGTCATTCAGGTGATGATTACCCAATATTACTCAGATGTAAGTGTTTTATGATGCCCAAGTGTGTGTGGTATAGTTGTGATTTCCTAGGAATTTTTGGGATGACATATTTTATCTTTACTAGGGGTTTTCTTGATGATATGTGTTGTGTTTCCATGTGTCTTTATGATGATATGTAATGTAGTTAGTATTATAGGTGAGTGTGGGTGAGAAGTGATGTGGTTTGTGGACCAAGTGTGTGATGGATGGATATGATGTGTTTTGTGGCCCATGTGTGTGTTGGAGGGATGTGATGTGGTTTCTGTACCAATTGTGTGCATGTGGGATGTGATGTGGTTTTTGGACCAGGTGTGTTCGGATGGGAGGTGATGTAGTGTGTGCTAAGGTGTGTGCAGGTAGGTAGTGACATGGTTATTTAAGATGAAGTGGGAACATGATACTATATTCCGTTAGATATGATATTCTAAATAAGTGGTAAGTGGTTTGTGGAACCCAAATCATCATTGTTATTATTATAATACCATACATAAATTTTGTTACTTGGTTATAATTCCATGATGAGGATGGGAGAAATAGTATACCTTGATATGTGTTGTTTGGTTCTAATTTTTTCTCACATGGGAATTATTATGCTTCCTTCCCCTTGGGGAATAGATAATTAGGTTTTTCCTACTTAGTACACTTTTACGATCACATTACATATATAAAACATCATCTATGTTATTGCGAGGACTATGCGGACTGTGTGGGGTGTAACAAGCTCTGACTATGGGACAGTCAGTCTGTTGTTTCATAGACATACATTTGGTACTTAATTTTTAGTTTTAATATATTTGTAAAAGGTTTATTTTAAACATACATGTGGGATATATTTTTATTTAATTTATATGTATTAGAGTTGTTTTGGGGTTGATACATCATATCCCTCTATGTTTTTTTTCAAAAAAAAAAAGAAATGTCGTCCATTTTTGTGAGATTTTTATAACCTTGGTGATGGTCTCCACCCCGAGGCCTACTAATGGTGGGAATCATAGTTCATTATCTCTATTTCATCATTTCCAACTTAGGAGGAGCCCCATTAGAGGGAGGGGGTCTTGTAAAAACAGTATAAGAGGTTATGAATAAGAGATAAGATGTAGTTTTTAGTTTGGTATAGTGAGGATTGTATGGGTTGTTAGAGAAACAATTTCTAGCGATCTTGGGGCATGAAATAGGATAGAAAAGAACAAATAGGAAACAAGATATTAGGTTCCCCTGTTATCTGATGCACGAACTCTGAACCTAGATAATGAAAAAATGAGGTACACTATTTACATGGTAGAGACCCTAGGAAAGGAACATGAATCATAATGATTTGTGATCCCGTTTGAATTAATATGCTTTGTGAAGGTTAAAATCTGTAAAACAATGGATGAAATGAATTAAAAAAGTTAAATTTAATATTAAATTCTATAGTACTCATGCATAGGAAATAATTCTTTTACATTTTAACTATGGATCCTGGTCATCAACCATGTGTGACTCAGATAGTAGTGGTACAACATTCCAATCTGGTAGATCAACGGGGGGTTGATCCAGTTAGAGGGGGTGAAAAGTGGAAGAGTGCATTTCATTCTTTCCAATGATAGGAGTTTGGAAATTACAAGATAAGTGTTAAGAACTTGTAGATAGAGATATGGGTCGAGGATCATTAGATCACCTTCAATTTGATGCAGGGACTGACAGTGTACTTGGATCCATTGGTAGTGTGTCAGATTTAAAGGGAAGCCTGTCAGTGGTGGAAAATTTTTCTAGTGGAGAGGAATAAATAAGATGTTATGTGGTTTGACTTTGAGATGTATTTCCAAGAATAATTCCTAAAATCGATCCTAAAGGCTATGTAGAGGCAGAATCTACTCTCCCTTTAGTAGGGAAGAATGTCAGTACGAGAGATCAGTATCAGGTTTAAGGATCTACTTGGTTTAACTCCGGATCTCTTTCTGGATTAGGAGTCTCTTATGAGATGTCTTGTGGAGTCACTACATCCTTCTATCTAATATTTTTTTACTCCCTTTATGATTAAAATGTAATTTTTGGTTCAGAAGAAGTTGTAGGTGATCGAGTGGATGCAATCATGAGGGGGTTTACCATTAGAGGGGATCTATTGGGGTTCATCGAGAAGTTGGGTTATTGGGGGAAGGTCTTAGGTGCTAGGAAATTCTAGGTTTTGACCAACATGGAGTTAACATCAGCTACTTTGTTTTCAACCATCCAGTCCATAATATATTCTAGTGAACTCTAGATCGAAGTTTTTATTTTTGTGAGTTCAACATCATATTCAAAATCAGTGCCTAGTAGGTATTGGAGCTCACCATGGTGGGGGGTGGATAAGTTCAACATCCTCCTCAGTAGCAGTTTCCAGCTAGGTTATTTTAGTAGTAGGGATAGAAAGATCATTCTCCTCTGAGGGGAGATATAATAGTTAGGAAAAAATAACATAATGTTCCCCAGTGACCTCGACTCGGGTATTTTCATGGAGGTGGTCATCAACAAAGGGGCAGATGAGTTGGACATGGACAGTTTCACACAATGGTGGAAGTAGTTCTACAATGGTTTAAGATCGCATGAGGTTAGATCAGTTTGTTTAGTACCCTTTTTTGTACTTTGTTTGATTCAGGGGCTTCACACCCATTTTTTCACCCACTAAATCTCGTGACATGGTCATGGACATGGAGAGGATTTCCATTCCCCTGGTGTTGAGTATGCCAGTCATAGGCCAAACTAGCTTCTTTTATGTGTGTTGTGGATGGTGAATGATAATGGGACGACACCCATCCCATGGGTATCTCTTCGATCTGAATATGAAACCATAAAATGTCATTCTTATCATAGACTAGTTAATTTCCATAAATGTTGTTATAGACTACTTCAGAAGGGTAGTTGAATTTTTTGATATGGATGGTCAGCGTGTGGTGTTCGTCATCGAGCATGGATGTTAGGTGGGTATTCAGCCTATAGCTCCCCTTCTATCTTTGTTGGATGAGCTAAAAATATAATGATTTTATGCTAAAATGGATATTTTTTGTTGAGTTATTGGGTATTTTCTGGATTTTTTCCTCAAGGAGGTTTTGATGCTACCCCCTCAACCTGATGTTGAGTTCAGGATGGACATAAAGCCTGATGATTCTAAGATTTCGATGGCCCCTTATATATTGTAACCTTTATAGTTTTAGGAGTTGAGGATTTTGATACATTTTATGATAAATATGGGATTTATTTAGCCTACTGTGTCACTATGGGGATCTCCAGTTTTTTCAGAGAAGGCATATGGTGAACTAAGGTTTTTCATTGACTACATGAGGAAGAATAATGTGATGGACATGATCTATTACCCACTACCAAGGATAGTTATCTTTTTAGACCAAACAAGAGGGGTATGTTGTTTTTTTAAGATCTCTCTATGGTCTAGATTTCACCAGTTGTGGGTGAAGATGGGGGATATCCGGAACACTACATTCAGATGAAGGTATAGGAACATTGAGTTTATAGTCATGTTGTTTGGTGTTACAAATTCACATGTCATGATCATGGGTCTTATGAACTCCGTATTTCAAGTGTTCATGGAATATTTTTTATCATGTTCATCGATGAAAAAATGATCTAATTGAAGTTAGAGGAAGATCATTTCTACCATCCTATAACTTTCTTATAGGTTTTTCGACACCACCAGATCTACCTAAATTTGTCCAACTGTATGTTCTGGACATGAGAGGTGCATTTCCTCATGCATTTTGTGTCTCATTAGGCTTTGGAATTAAACTTGTATATGGTTTATGTGGTCTTTTCGTGTGATGCACCCAATACTGTGGATGAAGTTCACATTTTTCTTGGTCTCACAGGTTATTATCAAATGTTTATACCTGGTTTTTTTGTAGCTCCATTGACAGCTCTAACTAGGAAGGACCACACTTTTCTCTGTAGTGTGTTTTTCCATGAAATTTTCATCTTATCTAAATGGGGAGTTTTTTATTACTCAAGTGCTCTAGTTTCGAGTGAAATGGGTGATGTTGGAGGTTGTTTTCTATTCTTATGATCTGGGTTTTTGATGCTTCTTGATGATGAAAAGGGAAAAGATCTAATATGGGTCTAGGAATTTACATCACCAAAAGATTAACTATGTCACTCAAGATCTGGAGATGTAAGTAGTTCTGATAGCGCTGATGTTATGGTGGCATTACATCATTGGGGATTTTTTTTGGGCATCATATATCACAAGAGATTAGAGTATATCATTTCCCAGTGTGATCTGAACTTTTCACAGCAGAGGTGGATGGAGTTTTTTTATGATTATGATTTCATGATTTCTTATACATTCAGAAAGGTGAATGTTGTGGTTTATTCTGTGATTATAAATTTTAAGTAGGTTGTTTAAGACTCTATAGAAACATGATTACTGATGTAGGAGTTGGAAGCCCCATAATTCATTGCAAGGGTGGATGGTGGTAGATGATTTTTTTTAAGATTATGGTATAGTCTTCTTTAATGTGTCATGTGGATGAGTCTAATTGTGGAGACTAATATATGAATGTTTTTCATGATCATATTTTACATGGTGATGTTATGAAGGGATGGTCAGAGGATAGTTGGAACCAGATGTTTATCCATGAGGAGATGTTTGTTCGAGAGTTGATGTGTGAGGGAGACTGATAGCAGTTTCATAGCTCATCATTAGAGGTACAACCAAGAGTTTCTAAGATGTAATGTGGAATGTGGATATTGATTTGGTGGCTAGAGATGAAATGGGAAATGGTCATTCATATGAAAGAGTGCTTTGTTTTTTAGTTGGTGAATGCAGATCAATGTGTTCCTAATAGTTTTTTGTATCCCTTTCATGTCCTTCAGTTGATGTGCAATGAAATATCTATAGATTTCATAAAATGGTTACCCACGGATATGAGAGGATATTATGCTCTAAAGGTGATAGTGGATCAGTTGAAAAAATCAGAAAACTTCATATTGATTAAGGAGTCTGGAATAGTGGATTCCTTGTCCAAAAGGTATGTGGACGAGGTGTTGTGGTTTCAAGGAGTTTGAAGGACAATTTTCTTAGATCATGATGTGTGATTTACATCATGAGTCTATAGGGGATTACCACATTTTTTCACTTAGTTATTCCTTAAACTTCTTTCCACCCTCAAATGGATAGGAAAACAGAGTAGACTATCCAAATTTTGGAGGATATGTTGTGTGCATGAATCTTGTATTATGGTGGTTTTTCAGTAACACACCCACCCTTGGTGGATATCTCTTATAAAAATACCTATCACTCTTCCACTAGCATGGATCAATTTTAAGCCTTATACAGATGGTCACTTCTTTCTCCATTATGCTAGATATAGGTTTGGGAGATAGCAATTCGTTGTCCCGAGTTGTGTATATCAGGAAAAATAATATTTAGTTAGTTCATGATAAAATGAAAGTATTACAGGACGGATAGAACATGTATATCAACATTATGAGGAGGCCATTGGAGTTAATGATGGGAGACAAATTTTCTTGAAGGATTCCTCTCTAAGTGGGAAACAATGGTTTGGAAAAGTGAGTATGCTTTCTCCCATGCTTTTTGACCCTTTTATGTGTCTGGAAGATTTGGTGAAATTATATATTATTTGGAGTTTCATTCGAATTTTGAGATGATCCAAGATATATTCCACGACACTCACCTTCTTCAGTATCTACTTAATGACTCACAGGTCATTGATTGGAGATAGTTTGATATCAAGGATTAAGGGATGTTTGTGGAGTAGCTAGTGGAGATCCAGGATCATTGAGAGAAGGTGGTGCATGTATGGTACATTCCCTTTGTTTGCATTATGTGGAGGCATGGTGGCCTAGAGGAGTGTACATTGGAGTGAGAGAACAGATGAATTCCCAGTACCCAAAGTGGTTTTGAGTTTTTCCTTTTTATGTTTTTATTTATGACGTAATTTTGAAACCATTTTTTATGAAATGAGTTTTATTTCTATGGGATGACATGTGTGTAGTGAAATGGATGATGAGGACCTGACATGTGAAAAAGGGAGCACATAATTCCTAATGAAGTCACATTAACTGTGATGTGATTCGACCTATGTGGGAAAGTTAGTAAAACACAGAGTGGATAGTATCCAAACATCATGGATGGAATTACATAATTCATTTCTTTAGGAAAGTGATGTTCATTGACTATAGAGGTTGTCAGATTGGGTTTTGAAGTGATTAAGTGTATTTCATGATGGTTTTTTGGTAGTTTAGTTTCATTCATTTGGGTTGGAATGTTCAGTTGGTGGTAGTTCAGGAGGAGAGATGGGAATCTTGAGAGGTACCTCACAGGGTGGTTTTTGAGACCCATGTTCCTTCTGGCCTTGGTTTTAGATTATCAATGTTGATAATCATTTTAGAGGTATATAATTTAATAGTACATTCGTTCCCGGAAAATTACATTGCAGGTTTGGTTGTTAGATGTGCTTGAAGGATTCTTAGAGGGACTTTCGAGGAGTTCATTTTATAAAGGCTAGAAAAGGAGGATTTATCACAATGAAACTATATTACAAAGACTAAAAATATACTTCAAATCTTGTCTTGTATATTTTATGATGTTCTTATGTTTTAAATGGTTTGATTAAGAGTTTCATGTTATGTAATATATCGACAATAGAAAAAAAGAAAATAAATCTAGAGGAGGAAGGTTTTCAGAGGAAATAAAACCCGGAATATTTCACGATGTGAACGGGTATTACATGTCACGTAATATCCATATCATGTGTAGTTTAAATAATTATTTTCGGCCAAATAATTATTATTTGGGTCATGGTTTTCTTTTTTTATCTCATTTTAGACAAATAGTTGGCCTCCGATGAGTTCTTTGATCCCACTCATTCCTCCTTGATATATCATTCTTGGTGGTTGTTTATTAGAGATCCATGGTTGATCTATAATGAATTTATTTCACATTATAACATGTTTCATATTTTTATTCCCTTGGGAATTGATGTCATGATATGGGTTTTTATTATATTTATGTTTACATAGTGTTTTGATAATACACTGGTGCGAAATTGGTTGATCTAGATTTTAGCAGTGTGATTGTCATATGCATGAATTCAACCTCACCCTATGGTGAAAATACATGTTAAAAGGTTCATCAATGTTGGATTTACCTTTTTTTCCACTTTCATATGTATATTTTTGGAAGGATCTGCTTTTTTTTCTATGGATCAAATTCATTCCACAAAAATCAATGCATAGAATCAGCTAAATGAAATTGATGGTGGTCAGAGGGATCTGATTTGTATGTTTATATGCATGTGATATTATTATGCTATTTTTAACTATGCATGCATAACTTCCCACCAATAATTGTGATCATTTGTGGTCCTTTATTACACACAAGATGAGTTTGGTGTGGGTTTGTTCTTATTTAACTCTTGTATAAAGAAATTTTTAATTCACATACACATAGATACTAAGTGGATTCCCCAAGATTACCCAATTTATATAATAAAACTTCAATTAAGAAGTTAAAATAAATATGGAATTTGTTTTTAAATCTAGTTTTTTTATATTCATTGGTATGTGGGGTGATGCGTTTTGTGGCATAGATGTGGTTCAGTGAGTGGGGTAGATCGGATATGAAATGTATATATTGTGATGTGTGGGTATTCCCTGGATTGTGTTGGGGTACGTCTGTAAAGCATAGTTGTGTGTTGTGGATTGGTTTGGATGGTGTTGTGGATGAAAAGGTATATGATAAAACAACATTAAAATATAATGGATTATTTGGTTGAGATAATGATTGGATATTTAATTGATGGGTACTGTGGTGTAGTGATGATTTATGACTAGTTGTGCAGAAATTTATTTCTAGATGGGGATGTGGGTTGGTGTTTGGTTTGGTTTGAACATTATTTGACCTACATGTGTTTAATGAATTTTTTTGGTGGTTTGTATGGGTGCTTAACCTAGAGCTTCACCATTATTACCAGGCATTAAACATCCCATGATTCTAAGGAAAAATACAACATGAATATGTGTTAAATGTAGTGGAATGTGAAGATACACTAGTTTATCTTTCTTTCATCCTTATTAGATGTCTTTTGTTTTGTTTTTTATTGTGGGTAATAATTATTAGTTTCCTTAATAGTAATTTAATGGTTCAAAAAATTGTTAATAATGAATTGAAGTGTTTAAATGGAATAGTTTGGAGATGTGAATGGGTTTGTGAAATGTTGTGTTTCGTGAGGTTTTTATAGGTCGAATCAATAACATGATAGTTGCGGTCTGATTTTTTATGTGGTAACCATATAATGTGCTTGAGTGTTTGGTAACATTTATTTAAATACATTTTTTTAATTCTATTTATATATGAACCCCACCCTAGTTGAGCACTGTGTTCTGAACACCCCTATTGTCTTGGGGGAGGGTGTCTGTCCAAAACATTCACATGGGAGGATGGATTGATTGCCCCCACTATTCCATTCTCCATCTTCTAGCTACTTAAAGCACATGATTATTTATCCATTATGTGTTTTGTAAGTCCCTTGTGTGTGTAGGAATGTTGTTCCCTCCCTTATGTGTGTGAGTGAGTTTTAATTTCCTAGGAGTTTTTGGGATGAGATGTGTTGTGATTTCCTAGGTGTTTTTGGGAAAAGATGTGTTTTTTTACCATATGTCTTCGGGATGATATGTGATATGGTATTTGGACTTCGTGTGTTCTTGTGGGATGTGGTGTGGTTTGTGTATCAGGTGTGTGTGGGTGAGATGTGATGTGGTTTATGGCTCAGGTGTGTGTAGATGGGGTGTGATGTGGTTTGTGGTCTAGGTGTGTGTGGGTGTGATGTGATGTGGTTTTTGGCCCAGGTGAATGTGAGTTGGATTTGACGTGGTTTGAGGACCATGTGTTTTCGGGGAGGGATGTTATTTAGTTTTCAAACTCGATGTGTGATGGTGGGTAATGATTTTGTTCTTTTGAAAGTGGTAGGACCTTGGGGACATTTTACAATACAAAGGTGTGACTAATCATGTGTGAAGTGGTGTGTGGCACCCAAATACTCGATGTGGTTTGTACATTATTTTGCATGACATTCTTTACACGGTGATTTTTAGTTTGTGAGGTTATTATATCAAGTATACAATAATTGGAGTTTTTTGGTTCTGTTGTTTTCTCACAGGGTTATTAGTATGATTCCTTCTACTTATTAATGAGATACATTGATTTTAAAATTTGTATACCTGTATGATCACTCTATGAATATAAAACTACATTGAAGTTTCCATGAGAACAATATGGACCGTTTTCGAAATTACTAGCTCAGACTTTGGGAATTTTTTGTATCACATCTTTTCCTAGATTTTTTTACATACTTTTTTGTTTTTCTGAATTTGTACAAATTTTATTTAAAAAAAGTATGTGGGACAGTTTTATTCTTTCATTTATATATTTCATGGAGTTGTTTTTCGGTTAATATATTATATCTCCTAATATTTTTTTCATGAAAAGGGAAATGCCTCTAAATTTTGTGATATGTGCATACCCTTGGTGTTGGACAGCACACCGAGGCTTATTGGAGGCAAGACTCAAGGGGTCATTATCTATCTTTATTTATTCCAGCAAATGAGGGTCATTTATAGAGTTAGGGTGTTGTGACACTGTAGTTTGATGATGAACACCCTCATGATAATATAACATTAGAAAGAGTCACTTTCCATGAAGGATATATGTCTGAATAAATTATGTCATTGTTTAAAAATTTAGGGAACATGTCACATATTTTAGTGGTAATTAACAAATTAAAAACTATAAATAACATAAATTATATACTGATTTATAGATTTAAACAACACAACTCTTATATATATTCATAACTCAAGGACATAACATAATTTTTTGATTGAAATTTGGTTTATAAACATCTTATTTTACAAAACCATAAAACATTTGGAAATATGAATTTCCTTTGTACTGTTTTCATGAAATATCAATGGATATGATCATCATCATAATCATTTAAATTGAAACATAAGGAAGGAGTGAGATCAGAATCATGGTAAAGGAAAAAAGGCACAAAGTATCAGATCATAAGCATGAAGGATTTCTTTAATAAATGATTCATATATAACTAAAATATCATGATAATGTATATTATGATCACATAACATGGTAGAGAAGTTTATGATCATAAATATTTCACTATGTAATAATAAAACTTATTCCATGGCTCAAAATAAATCTCAATAACCAGAAAACATATTTGAAGGACATCACAGTTCATAATATTATATAAATTAGGGATAACATCACAATGTAGAGTATATTTATAGTTAAAATAAATTTTGAATTATAGAAGATGTTCATAAACATAATGTAAATTCGAAAAAATAATAATTTTCATAAAATCATTATGTAAAAATAATTATTCACGAACATATGTTTATGGAATAATTATTCCTTTAACAAAAGTTCTTTTTATGATTTTTTATATTTTTTTCAAATAAATTAAATTTATTTACAACTGTCATTACATGAAACTCCTTTTTTAAATGAACCATGACAAACAATAAACTTTTTAATTTAATACGAATCTTATGTCATAGAAATTAATCATTATTGTATAAATATTAAGGAATAACTTTTAAAAATAATATACAATTCATTTAATTATTGGATAATTTTTTTTAAAACATTTTGAATAATTAATGGAAAAATATTTTCGTTTTTATAATATATTATAAAAAAATTATATAATTAATATTTTGAATTTTTTTGAAAAAGGCTAAATTTTTTAAAAGTAGTGAAAAATATTACATTATATTGAAAAATGAATTTTCAATAAACATTTTAAATGTAATAAATTTTAAAATGGGTTTAAAATTAATATTATATAAAATATATATCAATAAATAACATTTAGTACATTGGATTATTTTTCATATTGATTTTTCATATATGAGCATTTTAAATATTTCAATATTTTCTCTTTGGAAAATATGTTTCCCATTGAGTTTGTGAGATTTTTATTAAATTAAAGGCTTCCTCCTATATGAATGGAATTTTGAAAAATTAAATCCATATATGGATTAAAAATAATCTATATTATTTAATATTCTCAAGATAATTTTTGGTCAAAAATATTATTAATAATAGTAAAACATAAATATCGTGGTTAAGATTAAAATAGGATTACTATGGGTTTAAAATAAAACGTTAAAGGGTAAAATAAACTATAAACATGTCCAAAACCCATAAGGGAATATTTTTTGACATTATAACCTATACGGTTTTATACTGAGGCATTATTGAGCCTTTTTAATGTGAAAAAATTTTGTAAAGTTAAATGTTTTTAAAAATACGAAGTTGGTGGTATCCTCTACTTATAAAAGGACGTCTTGTCCCCTCTCTGCTTCACACTTCCAAAACCCATTGGTTTTAAAATTATGTTACCAAATAACTTTATTATATACCACCATACATCCTAGATTAATTTTTTATATTACAATTCAAATATAGCATGATTTTTGGATAAGACTAAAGAGGATGTCTGAATAAGTGGTCGAGGTTTTGTCTATTGGGTTTTATTGTACTACTTCAATTAACTACATAAAAAATTATTAAATTATAGTTATAAAATAAAACAATATCTTACATACTCATATATGATATTATATAAATTTAAAAATTGATATCCATATCCTTTCCAATCAAATGAGATATGAAATAATCATTCATGTGTACGATGGGTACTGCATCGCAAAGTGATTTGATTCGTTTAGGAATTAATTGGAAGATAATAAGGATTGGAATAATGTATATATGTGATATATATGAGTAAAATTTGATAAAGAAATTCCTTATTTTAAATATATTATTTACCATTATTTATTTCAATCAATCTAGAAAATAGAAATATCATGCATGCATACGTAAGAATACTATGTCCATGAATGCTGTATTTTATTATTATATATATAATTTATGGATTTAAATAAATAAAGATATAATAAATACATATTATATTTATATCATGTTTACTAATCTAGATATTATGGAACCCTGATAAATTTAATAGGAAAACGAATAAAAAATAAAATCATTCATGAAAAACAAATCAATTATTTTCCAAAATGTGACACAAAAATGGAATTGTTAATAAATGTACGATAAAGGGTAATTAGTATATCATATATAATATAATATATATATATTTATGAATTTTTAAGACATTAATAATTATCTTATATTTGTTATATATGTGGTTTGAATGTGTATGATGGAATTCAAGATATAAGGAAATGGAATTTTCCCCAATTTTCGTTCATTGAAACATATGTTTTGTTATGAAAAAATATACATTTATGAGGTGTATGTATATTCCAATTAACATGTTATATCTTGTATATAATTTTTCATAATTGTTATTATTTCAATTTTTTATTTCTTTAATTATACTTATGATTAATAAAATACTATTTTGGTAATTATGTAATGTAACAAGATCCTCATTTATGTGTATTTCTTATGATTATAAATATATTTAAAAAATATTGTAAACCGTCCACCTAGAAACTCATGAATATTATTATACTCTACTTATTATATTAGAATACATGTTTTCCAATCATTTTCCTCTTTATTTGTACACAAGAGACAAAAATATTTAAAAAATAATATTCATATTCTTTTCTCTTTTTGTTTAAAATCCCATTTTCTTCCAAATACATGTTTTCTAAAATTTGTTTTTAGCATTATCAAAATGATTTAATAAATATTTTTTAAATATTTTTCACTATTTATAAAAACCATTAAAATAAAATCCACATCTCTTTAAAAATAAGTCACAATTGGGTTTTGTAAAAAAATGAAAATAAATAATTATTTTAACATGTATAGTATGAAAAAAATCACTATAGATGTTAACAATAAGTTTATTGAATAATTAATTATATGTTTTCATGGTTATTTTAAAATTAAATTATTTCCGAATATTTATTTTTTTAAAAATTTAAAAAGACGATTTTAATTGAAATTATATATTCTTAATCAAATTCTCCTGGATAATTTTGTATCAAAATATCTTTACAAAAATTATTAAATATTTTGATGTCAATAAATCATTACTTGTGATATGATCTAATGATTACATTATTTTTAACTCTCTAAATGGTTTATATGTTTTATTTCAAGATACTTATGAAACCAATTTATATTTCATGGTAATTATCATTATAAAATTATTATGAAATATATTTTTCTCTCCATGGGATATTCTTTGATGAAATAATTAAACAATAATTAATCCTATTTCATTTACATTGGTTATTTTGTAATGAAAAGTAACTAAAAATTTATTTGTAGGGTTTATTATATAATTAATTCCAAATGATATTTTGATTAAAACATGTATGATATTTTTTATGTGACTAGTAGTAAATATATACCAATAAAATGAATTGTGTAATGATTGATATATCATAAGATAAATTGGACTAGAATGGGGGTGAACCTAGTTTCGTAACGAACATTAACAACTATAATAGTCTTGGGAGTGAACATTGACTACTATAATGGTTTGGGTAGTGAATCCACTAAACATTAATTGTCCCAACAATGAGGCTTGAACAAATAAAAAGATATTTATATGAATATGTGTATGAAACTGTTAAATTTCATTTTCCATAGTTTTTTCCATCAGGAATCCTGTTATTATCTTACCTAATTATTCAACTCTTATAAAATAAATATCTATATGCCCTGACCCATGATTATGATTTTTGATATAATGTTTATGGTTCTTAAATTTTATTCCCCTATTCTAAGACACCTATGCTCATCTTATTTTTAAATATATCCCATTTTTACCCTTATCGACCATCTACGATCAGAATTTGTTATGATTTTTCTCACCAGGTTATGTATAAATTTAATATGTATGATTTTATTATTAATGTTTCTAGGTACGAAGAACTGAGTTAGAGATTATATAGTCCACCTATGAGCTAGTTTTTTATGATTCCATGTTTTAGAAGGAACTATACCATTATGATCATCATGTGTGTGTTTGTGTAAGGTATTGAATGCTAATAAAAAAATTCAATACCTATATATGATAATCTTGGGTCAATATCAATTTTATCAGGGGATATGATTATTAATATGTTGGAAATCCTAAATGAGATATCATTTGTGAAAACCCTGAAGAAAATCCTAGGTATTGGGTAATATACAAATGTTTCGTTAAGGAATAGATTATTTGGATTACATATAAATACATCAATGTGAGGATACTAAAAGAGTATGTGGTTCTATAACAAAAGTGATTATGGGTAGTAACTTCAAACAAGGTGAATAGGTCTTGGAATGAGAATAAATATGTTCGAAACAATCGATATTATTGTGCAAATATTTTGATACTGTTGAAGGATATTATTTGGGTAAATCAAATTTTCATTATGAACCCTTTTGAAGGATTTGAATAGATGATTATATTGGATGACTAAGGTTAATACCATCATCACATATTTAGGTTCAATTTTCGTTATTTAGAAATCCTAAATGACATTTCATGAATTTGTTTCTTTCCAATATTTTTTTTCTCAAATATACATTTTTGTTTTAGTGGATGGATGGATCCTGAAGAAGTTATGTTAATTTTGAATGATATGGAAAATGTAATTATTTTAACATCGATAAATACAATATTATGGGAGATAGATTGAAAAATATCATTGAAAAACTAATAAAAAATTCTTAATATTTGAATAAATAAATATTTTCTAATGATAAAAGTAGGGAACAACATTTGTTGGGTCATTCATTAAGAAATTTCAACATTATTTTAGGGGGTCTTCAGATCAATAGTTTTTTGAAAAATGGATCAAACCCCTAAAAATATATTTTTTAAATCTCTAGTGTCTAAAGCCTGAGAAACTAATTATTTTGTAAACATTTTATTATTAAAGTGGATCACTGGTGGAATATTATCCTGAGTATGAGTCACCATGATGAAATTGACTCCACAGAATGGGAAGAGTTCAAGAATGTGTTTTTAATGATTATATTGTTCATATTTTTAATAAGAAGTTGGAAAACTAGTTTATTGAACTCAAATAAATTTATAATGAATCTGTTGGTACCTATTAGGAAAATTGTACAATATATATAATATGTTCTTTGGGTGTTATCACCAAACTGGAGTATATGGTTTTTCAATTATTCATTGGCATAATAACCAGAATTTAGAGGTTTCTATCCATAAGAGACATTATTATAAATGAAGATATGTTTTGATGTTCAATAAAGGTGGAAATTAAGGTTAGTGTTACATATATATATCATGGGTTTGATTGATGGAATCCAAAATAAAGTAAAAATAATCATGGAGAAAATAGGATGAGAATTCCATTATTGTCAATATGTGGGATGAAACATGATGTAATGTTTACTAAGGAAATAGAAAATATTTTATGATTGTGAAGTAAGTTCATATATAAAACCACTATTTAAGGGATGATAAAAAGGTAGATAATTGTGGGAATTGAGATAAATCTCAACAGAATTCTACTTCCACAATCTTATTTTTCAAATGAACGTTGTGTGGGAACTATCCCAACTTATTCCAAAACATTAATTTCACTAACGATAATCATCATTAGAATCCTATTACACTAACTGATAAGTATAAATTGTAACAGATCACAATTTCTAATGAGGATTGCGATAATGACATTGTTAATGGTACACATACCATCCACTCTAGAGCTATTAATATCTTGTTTAACTATGGATCCCATCATTAATTCATATATTATTTATTTTATATGGGTAAAAATATTCCTAAAAAATCATTAGATATACATTTACTATTGAAAATCCCAAATTTTTCATTGATCATATCTAAATTATATGATTCATCTATGATTGAATATTTTGGGAACATACTTTTGATAAATCTTTTCACTCTTCCTCTTATTGAATATGATGTCATCTTATAAATATATTAGATTTATCTACATATATCACAAATAAAATATTGAATAAAGGAAATTATATATGATAATACTAACCAAGGAATGTTCATTTATTAGTGAAAATATAAATATAACCATCTATTGGAAATAAAATCTATTGTATTGATTTTAATTCCTAATGAAGAGTGGGATTTATCAGAAATGGATGGAAAAACATCAAATCGATGATATTTATATTGGGACTTAGTTTCATGATTCCCATATTGAAGAGGTTTATAGACTTCAACCAAAAAGTGATATTGATTTCTCAAAAGAACACATACATTGTGGAATCCTAATTTCAAAGTGACCCAATATAATATCATTTTTGTATTTTAATTTATTAAAGAAGAAAAGATAAGAGAAACATGAAAAAGGATTCATTCATATATGTGTGTCATAGTGGGGTGTTTCTATTCTCTTTGTTAAAAGTGTATATAGATATGTGTGATTTTTCATTTATAAAGAGCAGAGAAATATCACGATTAAGAAAAAGTACCATATAACATATATTGATGACTTTTTTTATAAATTATATGTAAAAAATATATATATAAGATTAATTAACATTAGGGATGTCATTAATCTAGTGTCAAGAAATACGATAGACCCATGATATAATTTTTTGAAATATATGGACACTATGATTACACAGTTATTCTAATCTATCATACAAATTCTCTATATATAAATATAAATTTAATGAATTGTGTAATTATTGATTACCTTGATCACTATGATGTAGTATTTATAGATTATATTATATATATTTATTGCATAATGGAGGGAATGATGATCACTTGAGGATTGTAATGAAGTCACTGGGAAAGGAGACATTGAATAAAAAATTACCAATTTTTGTATTTTGGTATAATTTTTTTAATTAGGGGTAATATAATTTCAACAAGGGCTATATAAGTGGACTTTTCAGAGACAAATTCTATTGAACATTCCACCAAACCAATTATACTTCCTGATATGAAATGTTTTCAAGTTTTTTCTTTATATTTTTAATTTCTTTCATAAAATATCTCATGAAAATCAAATCCACACAGAATGTTTACATGGAACGGGGCCAATATTCTATTTATAGACGAGTTCATGGAAAATGTCACAGAACTGAAGATAAGACTAGCCTGTTCGCTAATGTTTTTATTTTTCTAATATTGGGGAAGGGTCTGTAATCTATAGTGATGAATCCATGAAGGTATTAGGATTTGTTTTTATACATAATGAAAAATTATGTATCTTCTGGAAAAATTACCCAATTCATTATTTGAAGATTGATTAAGAATTTGTGATATTAATGACAAGAGGCATTAATTTTACAGTGAAAAGTGTTATATATATACCAATATCATAATTTAGCTGTATAAATTCAAATATTAATACTTAAAATTATTAGAAAAAAATATTTTGAGATGATATTAATTATTATGATGACTTAATACATTTCCACCCTAGAAAAGGAAATAAGAAAGTTGATTCTTTGAAAAAAATGGGTCATGATAGCTTATACAAGATGAGTATCACAAAAGATCAAATATTTATGGATTTGAAAATGACTAATATATAAATTTAAAAAGAAATGGATAAATATTATATTTCATAATTGAATGTTCAACCATATATCCATGTGATTATTAATGAGGTGTAGAAGGAAGATATAAAGAAGTGAATGAAGGAAATAAATGTTATTGAGTTTATCCTTGATAACGAGGGAATGATATATTTTAGAAACCTTGTATGCATTCTATTTATACAATGTTGAAAAAATGAATTTTTAATATATGATCATACATCCTCATTCTCTATAAATCCTGGAAACATGATGAAATATTGTTGTTTGAAATAGTATTTCTGGTTAGATTGAATTTTTTGGGATATTATAGAGATTTTATCTCAGTTCTTGGAATGTTGGAATGTTAATACTAATAGAAAAAATTCTAAGGGAATTTTATATCCATTATAAATAAATTAATATAAATTGGAAAATATCATTATGTATTTTGTCAAAGGACTCCCTAAATCGACTGAATGGAATAATGTTATATGGGTTGTATTTAATAACCTTATAGTGTATGAAAACTTCATCATGTAAATATATAATTTTTTTCTAGATCATATTTCTTGGATATATATTAATAAAGTGTTAATGATTAGTGGAGATCAATATTTAAAATTTTTTATAGGGATTAAATATTTCACTATTAGATTTGGTTTGGTATTCATCAATATATAGATACAATGTTCAATTTCAACTATTCTTGAAATCCTCAGTCAAATAGATAGTGATAGAGAAAAATTCAAAACCAATAGGATATGTTAATATATTTTTCGATGGATTTCAATGGTTGTAACTATCAAAAAAATTCTCTACATTTTTTTCATACAATAATAACTTTCACACGTGTGTTCAGAGGAATAATTATATATCCAAAAATGAAATAAAGATTAGAGCTCTAACACACTAGAATGAATTTAACAAAATTATGAACTTAGAAACTAAGATAGTTGATGAAGTGGAATAGAAGGATTGAATCAGTCAACAACATATAGGGGACCAATTGTGTCTAAAGAAAAGATATAAATTTAATAAATTATATGAACTTTAAGTACAATTTGATAACACTTAGTTTTTAAGAATTTCACAATTGATAAAATTCTTGTTATTCATAATTAAATAAAAATTATTTCCTAGATATATTATTCCCTTTAAATTAGTGATGGTATAGAGATGGTAGCATACATTTTGGTGCTTCCACCAATCCTCTCTCACGTCCATTATGTGTTCCATGTATCTCTTAGATGAATTATATACCTTACCCATCACCTGCAATTCACTTACATATCATAACACCAGAGAATGATATTTTTAATTTGTTTTTTTGAAGATTATTGATTGTATAGACAATATTATTTGAAATATGACCACTAACATGGTCAATGTTGTGTGCTGAATCCTCAAGGTTAGGTAAGCTATATAGGTACACAAAGATGTAATGAGTATAAATTGACCTCTATTTTTCTTAAAAATATGATGAAATTTTTAAGTATATATTAATTTTATGTTGGGTTTAATTTTACACGACATTTTATATGTTTTTTATTTATTTCAAATAAATTAATCTTCATTAATGGCTTCTATTACACACAACATTGAGTTTTAATGAACCATAATAAATAATCAATATAACTATTTATAGTTGTACATTATTACCTAGATATTAAACATGGATTTATGAATAATAATAACCACATTTTTATTATTTATTATAAATATTTTATATAAATAAAATATATTTATAAAAAAGTTATTAATTTTTATAAGGCCAATATTTGATTCAGAAACATAATGTTGTCAAAAAATGATATTGTAACTTTTTATAAATAAATAATATAAATAATTTTTGAATGTAGATAAAAATTTATTTTAAAAATAGATCCTAAATATGGATATCTTATTATCAAAATAATATTTGTCTTATTTTTTTGAATTTATTTGAAATGATTAATTTTTACTTAAATAGTGAAAATAGTAGTGTTTATTGAAAACAATAGTTTCATTTATGAATTTTATAAGTATACATTGTGTATTAATATGAATATAAAATTAATATTAGATCATATATATATATATATATATCCTATTTAGTTCATTGGAGTATTTTTCATATTTAATTTCTATAACAAACTTTTTATTCTTTTGGACATTTTCTGATTGGAAAAACATTCCCATCATTTCTCTAAGTTATATTTTAAATTTAAATTCATCACATTTGTGAATGTAATTTAAAAAAATATATTCCTTATTTTAAATAAGAATAATTCATATTATATAATAAGGAAAAAAAATTTTTTTTCAAATTTATTTGTAAAAACAATATAAGTTATTTACTATGGATAATGATAAAAAGTGTGTTCAGGGGACTAAACTAAAAACATAATGGGTTTAATAACCAATAATAATTTCTAAAAACAATTTTATATCAATATTTTCAACATATAACATATATGGTTCGATAATATTGATTTTATACCTGTTGTAATTTGAAAACCACATGAAAACATAGAATATTTGGAAATAACCATATGTTTTCTATCTTTCACATATAAAGGGACACCCACTATCCTCCATACTTTCCATTTCAAAAACCCATTGGACTTAAAAATAACTACAGAATATACATCCTTATATACCTACATAAATAATAGATTATATTATACATTATAATTACAATCTTGGATTGATTTATGTTAAACCAAAAGAGGATGTCTATAAAAGTGGAAACACTACTATCTATGTGATTTTCATTTAAAAATTTTTCTAAATACATATAATATTATTCAGTTTTTATGATATACTAAAACAAGTATCTCTAATATAATGATATTTTATTATGTTAATGGATTAACCTATATCAATAATATCTTCTAGGAAATGGAATAAACAATTAGCATTCATGTGTATAGTGGAATATCAATCGGTGAAGTGATTTCATTAATTCACACATTTCCTGGAGGTTAATTGAGATGTGAATCATGAAAATATTTTATTCATATTAAATAAACTGTATTAAAACCATTATTTAATGATAATATATTATATTTGAAACAACTTAAGTACATATAAAATAATTTGTTTTCTATATATAATTAAAAGTTCATATTATTTGTAAATGTATAATGAAATATGTTGTATTTAGAGAAATTATGGACTTTAAACTAATGGAATAGTAAAACGACCATAACAATAGTAATATGACCATTTAGAATAGAAATCTATCCAATATAATAGTAACCTCACCTAATAAAGTATAAATAAAACTTATCCTTATTATAAGTGATATTATGATATATTTATATCATTAAGTTAATTAAAAATTTTATTTAAAATTAATAATTATGTATTGGTATTTTTCTATTCATAAATAATTAATTTAAAATATAAAATATATATAATAATGTAAAATAAAATATATTTTCATAAAATAGATTCATTAAATATTAATATTTTTTCTTTTTATTATATGATAATTTTACAATACTTTAATTATTTTTTCAATGTGTTATAAAATCTATTGTAGTTTTGAAATTAGTATCTATAAAAAAATTAAAATTTCAATTAAACATTTAATTTATAATATTTATAAAATAATTCAAAAAATAGGGTTAATTATTTAATTATGCACATCGATAAATTGTTGTAATTAATTTCGGTGATTTCTCTGAAAAACAATCTTTTTTTGAATAGTAAAAGAAAGTAATTTACGATATAGGGTAAATAATGATTTATTGATTCATAGATGGTGTAAGGATGATATATGAACAAAATATTATAATATAATTAATTATTTTATTATATTTTATGATAAATATGACATTATTCGTATTCTTGATCCAAATTAATCAACCAATGAATATAGTAATGAGAAAACACATCTATCCTCCGCTATAAATACATCTTCTTACCACTTCTTCCCCTCAACCATAAAATATATTTAGTTTCATAATATCTTCCCAAATTTCATCCCATGCCTATTACCAACATCCAATACTTGTGGGTCTCACGAAAAGGCCAAAAATAAGGGCCCCAATGTGGTTCTCATGGAGGATAATTCAAGAGGTAAGAAACCCTATTAATTTACATTTCGATTATTTTTTTTCATTTTTATACTCTCTTGGCCTCCCCTTATAAAAGATGCATGAAAAAGAATGTATATTATATATTGTTTAATTTGACCATGTTTATGTAAATATTCCTCATCATTCTAAATTTACTCTCCTGTTAATACTAAACATAAAAACATCGCATGTGATGTTTCAATTTACGGATATCATGGATGATGTGTTTTAAATTTATATTACCACCTTCAAGGATGGTCATAAAAAAATTAATATTGTTAAATAATAATGTATTATAATCATTATATTTTATTTTATGTTCTGGAATAATGGTTTATAAATTATATTAATTAATAAAACAAAAGTGGTTCAGAATCATCAAAATTTAAAAAAATAAACTAATACTGATAACAAATGATTTATCTAATGATTAATCCCCATTAAATATTAAAAAAATTATATATAATACAATTTTATATTCAATAATTTCATTAATAACATTTATTTCTAACTCTATATTTTCTCTCCCATCCAAAAAGAGATTCCATAATAAATAAACATTGAAAATAATGAAATAATGACACCAAGAACAATGTAAATAAATAAAAATATTATTAAGAAATGGGTAGAAATATGTCATGAGAATATCATATAATTAACTATAAATTTGAATAAGGTTATTTGATATATTATTAAAACTCAATAAAACCATTACACAGTGGTTTTAAACATGTTTTATGTAATTTTAACATGATGTAAGAGAATTATTAAAACAATTTCAATTTATAGTGTTAAAATTATACATTAGTGATTATGTGGTTTTATGTATATTAGTTATATTAATGTGGATTATATTATATTTTAATATCTGGTATTATATTATATACACCTATTACATTATTTTTCTCAATTTCCACTTCAAATATAGTATAAGTGTATGTTTTTTCATTAAAATCCTATTTCAATTTCATTTCTTAATTTAAACAGAATGATTTATATGATGTAATTAGTATTATTTTTTGATTATATTATGGTTCATGGTATTAAGTAATTTATTCCCCAATTTACATGTATGGCATTATTTATGTTTTCTATGTTTTATGGAAATATCATGTTTTCCCAAAGTAACTATATGATACTTATTGGGTGAGAAGTATGTCTTTATGAAAATAATTTCATATATTTATAAGAATTTATGTACTGACTGTAAATTTCTTTTTTATAACCCTTACTAGTAATTTTATGCAGAAACAATGTTTTAAAATGTTTTTCATTGTGATTAAGGTTGGGTAAGAGAAAATGATAATAGAAGATGAATATTGTGTAGACTATTAATGAATAGCTTTCATGCTTTTAATTAAAATATTTTCTATGATTGAAAAAATGGATACCATTTTAGTTGTGTCCTCATTGTAAGATTATGTTACTTATATATATGAATTATTTCCTAAAATTCTAAAATTTTAATCCAAACAGATATTTTAGAATGTAAAGATGATAATTAAAAAGGAACTTAGAACAATATGTAATGATTAAAGTCTGGTCCTTATATTTGGTTCCATAGCACAATATACATAAATTTAGGGGTTAGGAAGATGTTAATAGAAAAAATTAAATTATTTTTACAATATTATTATGTTTAAATGAAATAGAATTTGAAGATTAACATGTTTCTTCAACAATTATATATCTATTAAGAATAGTTTGTCATAGAATTAAAAAGGGAGATAATGAAAAAAGGAACTAATAGGATGATATCATTCTGAATCTACAAATTAGAATCGTGTTATTTGGAACTAAATATTTTTTAATAGAAATAGATTACATGACATCGGAAAAAACGGTGGTGCAAACCATGAAAGGGAAGACCCATAGCTACAATAAAAGAACAAGATGATAGTGGAACATTTTATGGGAAAATCCTCATACATTCAATGGATCTTTAGACGTTGTGGCGGCTAAAGGATTTATTAATTCACATGAAATATATTTTTTTGTTATAGGTTGTTTAGATAATAAAAACGTTAGTGTTCCATTTATCATTATCATGGAATAGAATACTAGGGATAATAATTATATTGATTCCTCGAAATGGGATGAATGATAGAATTATTTCTATCAAAAATATTTTTAAATGGTGGTTTGACTAATGATCGGAAATTTTTTTTTAAATTAAAAAAATGGAAGAGTATTTAGTGGTAGTGTTGGAAAAAAACTTCATCTGATTGTAATGATACGCGTCAAATAATATTGAAGTTCCAGATAGGAAAATAATTTATTATTACTCTGGATCAAAGCCAATATATCAAAGGTAATTGACCTCCCATGGATTAAAAATTTATGAATTTTTTTATTTTGTACTGAGATGGTAGAAATGGATTTTTCTGATTGTCACATGTACTTTGACAAAAATAATATGAAATGGTACATATTCTAGACAATGGGTAATTATCAATCATATAAATATAAAGGTAAGGATGTAATGTTTCCAATTTATGAATTTTTTGGTAAAAACTATTATGTGGAATGCATTAGAAAAATTGGTAATTGTTTTCAATGTGGAAAGATTGGATATATGGTCTGAGAATGTAATGAAAATGATCTTGATATAAATTCAATTAAGAATACTCTAATGTGGTATAAATGTTTTCAGATGATTCATTATGAATATACATACCCATATAATTATATTAATTATGGAAATAATCCATATTATAAGTAGAAATGTGTAGTGAGATCTTTTATGACTACTTCAGTAGATGTAGGGCCATCCAATGAAGTGTTATCAAGTACTTTGTTTTTTCACTCAACTTTTTCTAATGTCTTGTTCAATAAGAGGTTTAAATATTTCATTACATATGTAAAATTATATAGTAAATTAAAAAATTCAGCTCAAGTGATCAGATAAAAAAATATACTTAAAAAACCATGGGAAATATTATAGAAAAATAGAATTATAAGAACACTCCTACTGTTGTATTTTGAATTAAATTACTTGGAATCATTTTTATTTTTCCAATATTAGAGTATGAATTTATTCTTGGTATGTATTGGCTTTAGATTTATCATGATAAGTTTGATTGTAGATCTAAAAAGGTTTTTTTTCGGAAAATTTTTCAGTTTGTGTACACAAATGATGCTCCTAAAATGGTAACAAATAATGAATATGAGAAAATTTTAAAATATGGAAATTAAATTCATATTGATCATATTTTTGGAAAAATGAAAATTTTTAGATTAATGATGTTCTAGTGGTAAATGAATACCGGGATGTGTTTCCTGAATAGTTTCTTGGTGTTATGCCTTATTCGGAAGTTGAATTTAATGTTGACACGGTTCCTGATGCTAATCCATTTTAAAAACACCCATATCTATTAGATCATATATAACTACATGAATTGAAAAATTATTTGTATATATATATATTGAAAAATTATTTATTCATCCTTGTTCTTTACTATGGTTTGCTCTTATTTTTCTCGTTAAAAAGAAATATAGTTGAATGATACTTTTCATTGATTATAGAGTTTGGAATAACATTACTCATCATAATAATTATACATGTCATCATATCGATGAATTTTTTGATGATCTCTTGGGAGATAATATTTTTTACATGATTAAAATGAGATTTGGATGCCATAATCTAAAGGTGAAGTAAAATGAAATCCCAAAAAATATGTTTTTGTACCAGATCTGGGGATTATGAATCTTTTATGCCCTTATATTTGAAAGATTCCTATGTTGTCTTCATGGATATTACGAATTAAATACTAAATGAATATTTTGATATGTTTTTTGTTTTTTATTTATGATATTATGGTATTTTATAATGTTATGAGGATTATGTAATATATTTAAGGGTTTCTTATAAACTCTCAAAGAAAATAAGTTATAAGTATTATTTAGAAAATGTTAATTTGGTATTTGACAGATTTATTTTAAATAGAAAATTTTAAATTAGGATTGAATAATAGTTGATCCTACCAAAAAAAGTGGTTGGTGAATGGATATGACCTAAAAAATGTTACAAATATTCAAAATTTTCTTGGATTTGTAGTTTATTTTTGACAGTTTGTCAAAATCATTTCACGGTTATCTTTCTTGCTAACTATGTTGACATCAAAATGGGATTAATTTATTTGGAAATAATAATGTGATGTCTGTTTTTAAAAATATAAGAATATATTATATAAATCTAGAATACTATCTATACCTTCCATAGATTGTTAATTTATCATCTATAGTGATTATTTTTTAAAGGGACTTTCTTTTGTTAAGATGCAAAATGATTATGTAATTTCTTATGCGTCTAGAAAACAGAAACCACATGAGTTATATTATACCATATATTATTTCGAATTAGAAGCAGATCTTATATCATTGAAATATTAGATAAATCATTAATATGAATTATACAGTGAAATTTATACTACCCCTAAAATTTTAATGAATATATTAACTCATATGGAATTGAACAGGAGCCAAGAAAATGTCTTGATCTAATAAAATATTATTATTTTACAATCAATTTCCACACTAGAAAATAATTATATGTTGATGAAGCGTTGAGTCTAAATCATCATGCATAATTAACCGCGTAACATTTGGAAGAATACCCCATGATTAAATTTGGTTAATGAATTTTTGTTCTGATGTTTTTGGTACATGAAATCACATTGTTTTGTTTTAGGTGTTTCTGTAGTAATCTGTATAAGAAAAAATTATGTAAGAGTAGATGTATTGCCTTTATTTATAGAAAATTTTTGAATTAGTGAAATAAGATATGTTTCTATAATTTAGTTTTGATAAATATTGTTCTTTAGAATTTTTTAAGAGATTTTGTTTACCTTGTGGTTCCCAAAAGAAGAAATAATTGATGTTTGAAGCTCATAGTTCATCATTTTAGGTTCATTATGGAAACACTATGATTTACAAATACCCTTGATTGTATTAATAGTGGGATGGAATGAAAATATATATTACATATTTTAGCATGAAATGTATAACATGTCATCAGTTCAAAGAAGAGACAAAATTACCATGGGGGATGCCTCAACCTTTTTTCAATACTAGTGTTGAAATGGGATAATATATCATTAGAACTCATTGTTTTACTACCAAAGACTTCATGGGGAAACAATAAAATTTGGGTTATTCTTGACCAACTGACTAAATGATAAAATTTCATTCATATCTGGGATTCTATGATTTTAGATCATCATTATTTACTATACCTCATGTAGAGTTATAATTTATATTGAGTTCCTCTATATATTATATCTTAACAAGATCTTTGAATGAGATAAAAAATCATTCATTTTAGAACATGATATGAAAATGTTCAATGGATTACCATAGAATTTGAGATCTATATATTTCAAAAGTTGATTTTTTTTTAAAATCAAAGTATTCATTCATGTATAAAGATTGAACAAATTGAGGGATTATTTGGGAATAAGTGTAAAATTATATTATTTAGGGATGATGTTGGGGAATGGATGTTGATGGGGTCATAATTAATTAATTGTTTGAGAAAGTGAATATGATAAAACAACACATGAGGACAGATCAGATAGGCAGAATAGTTATGTGTGTAAAAGGGGGAAAGGCATCTCCTTCGACACAGGATATAAAGTTTTTATTAGAATATCCACATAGAATAGTGTTATAAATTTTGTTAAGAAAATAATTCTAACTCCATTGTTCATTTGAACATATGATATCATTCAGAAGGTTGGAATAGTTTACAACCAAGTAGCTTTGCCTCTGTGTTTGTCTCATGTATACAATGTTTATAAATTTTTATGATGAAAAAGTATGTTCCACATACATCTCAAACATTGATCCTAGAAGTAGTCTAGTAGGAAGAGACCCAATATTATGGGGAAATACATGTTCAGATTCTTGATCATCGAGAGAAACTATTGTGGAATAAGGAGATTCAATAGGTTAAGGTTTTGTGGAGAACCCACATGGTTGAAGAAGAAATATGGGAATCTCAACATTCTAGATAGAAAGGTACCGTCACTTGAATAATAAGTAAATAAAAATTTCACCAATGAAATTTCTAGATGGTGGGGAGAATGTAACAAACCATGTACATATAAAATAATTTCTTTTCAATATGGAATTAAATTTTCAGATTCATTATAAATGTATAATAAATAAGTGGTGTTTCTAGGAATTATGTACCTTAAACTGATAGAATAGTAAGATGAAGTTATGGATATTAATATGACCATTAAGAATAGGAATACTGCAAATATAATATTAACCCCACCTAATAAAATATAAATAACTTTTATCCATCTTATAAGAGAAAATATGTAATATTTATATCATTGAACAAGTAAGTATTTTTTAGAAAATTATTAATTACGTACTGGTATTTTGGTAGTCATAAATATTAAATTAAAAATTAAAAATTAATATAATGAGTTAAAAGAAAACATATTTTCATAAAATAGATTCATGATTTATTTTTTTTCCTTATCATTTAAATATAATTTTATGATACTTTAAATAGTTTTTCAAAGTATTATAAAACCAATTCTAGTTTTAAAACTAATATTTTTTAATAAATTTTTATTTTAATTAAAAAAATTAATTTTCCAAATTTAGGAACTTATTTTCATAAAACAATGTTTCGTTAAAAATTATACAAAGTTTAAAATTGTTAGAGTTATGTTTTGGGATTTTTCTTAAATGCATGAATTTTGGGTGAATAGTAAAATAAAGAAATTTACGAAATAAGTTAAATACATGATTTATTCAGTTATAGATGATGTACGGCCAATTTAAGACCCAAATATAGAATAATAATATATTATTTTAAAATATTTGTTGATAATTATCAAACTATTAAAATTATTTAGGAAAATTAATAAACTAATGAATATAATAATTATAAAACACAACTCTCATGCACTATAAATACCTCTCAACACCACTAAATCATGTCACAATTCAATTCAGTGTAACTATATTAATTTATTCAATACACATTTCCCAAGACTCATCCCCACTTTCAAGACCTGATGGAGCAACTAGATTTCTAAAAAAGGTCCATAAGGAGGTTCTCAAGGATAAGAATTCAAGAGGTAAATATAAGTTTTCATTTTATTTTCTTTTACTTTCACATATTTTTCTTCTTTTTAATATATTCAACACCCATTATCAAAGAGGAATGAAAACTATGTTATATTATGTATACTTTAATTTTATCATATTAATGTAAATATTCATCATCGTACTTCTTCTCCTCTCCATATTTTTCTAAAAATAAAAATATCATCCTTGATGTTTAGATATAGTGACATCGTGAATGATGTGCTTTCAATTTCCCTTACCAGCTTGAAGGATTTTCATAAAACCATTTATAAGATTAAATAATATTATATTTTACAAATTCTATTTTATATTATGTTCTGGATGTACTATTTATAAATAATATTTATTAATAAAAAAAGTGGTTCATAATGCTCAAAATTCACAAAAAAAACTAACATTGACCACTAATGTTTTTCCTAATTATTAATAATAATTGAAAATAAGAAGTGATATATAATACCATTTAATATTCTATAAGTTTATTAATAACATATAATTTCAATTTAGGAGTTTTTAACCTTTCATAATAGAGAATCCATAATAAACCAACTATGGAATCAATGAAATAAATGCACTAGAAACAATGAAAGTATAAAATTATTATTAATAAATGGATGAAAAATGAAATGTGAATATCATATAAGTTGTTATAAATATTAATAAGGTTATATAATATAATAATAACACTCATTAATATAATTTTAATGGTTTTTTGTACAAATTTGAAAAAATACGAACACAAGGTCAGGGAATTTGTAACCGGATTTCAATTCATTGGGTTACCTTCTACATTATTGATTTTTTGGTACTAGGATTATTTATAAAATAATGTTTCATTATATAATGCTGTATTATTTGTAATTGTAGTGTATAAACAAATTATATTCTTTTTATCAATTATTAATTCAAATATATGATATTTTTAATGGGATTTTCTTTAAAAATATTCTTTTAATTTCTTTTATTTTTTAATGGGAATTATTTATATGATGTAAATAAACTTGTATTGTGATTATGTTTTGGTTCATGGTAATTGTTTATGATAAGGGGTGGGAAAAATATTTCCATTCAGTTCATTAGGTGTGTTTCTGTTTGTGGTCAACTGAACGGTTATTCCAATTGAAACTCTGATGGTTAGACCATAGGGTAGTTGTGGTGGTTATATAGTAAGGTATCATTGTGGGTAACATTATAAGGTAATATTGAGGTTTGGAAATCATATTTTAGCTGATATTGTTACAATATTATGTATTTAATTCCACAAGTCCCCTTTATGGTATTATTTATTTTTTCCCTGTTTTTTGGAAATACCAAGTTTTAACAAGGTAATTATATGATAATTATTTGTTAAGATGTATCTCATTATGAAAATACATAATATAAGGATAAGAATTCATTTTCTAATAGTTTCTCTCCCACTTTTTATATCCATTAAATATATTTTTGTTCTCAACCTATGTTTTAAAATTTTTTTCACAGGGATTATGGATGGGTAAGATAAAAGGAGAGGCCAATAAGAATGTTGTGAATACATTTCAAGAATTGTTCTTCTTTTTTATTAAATAATTTTTTGATATAATAATATGGAAATTGTTATAGTAGTATCCACTTTTTATGATTATTGGTTTATATATTTGAATTATGTCCAAAAATAATAAAACATTAAATTGAAAATATCATTGGGAGTTTAATGATTTGAATTATATTGAAAATTAAATGTTTATATAATGTTTACGTCCAATTACTTATAATATACATTTATTTCTTTAAATGCATCTATAAAATGGAAGCAATGTTCTTTCGTATGTACGAAATATTTTCTCCATGAACATTGTATTTATTCATTAAATATCATTTAGGGATAACACTAAACTCATATTTAATAAATATATGTCTATTTTTAATTCATGGTTAAAAGTAGGGTTATTATTTAACTATTATAAAATAAATATTTCCAAAAATAAAAAATAAAAATAATCAAAAAAATCAAAAAATTTTTTCCCAAAACGTTACCTAGACATGGAATTGTTAATAAATGGGTAATAAATAGTTATAAGTAAATAATATATGGTGTGATATATTTATTTAGCTTCAATTATTATATTTATAACATAAATATAAATATTTTTAAGTATGTTTGAATATGTATTAAGGATGTAGAAACTTAAGGTGATGGATTTTTTTCTCAGTTTTCCTTGTTTCAGGCATACATTATTTTATACACCAATATTCTTTTATGAGGTGCATGTATAACTAAACTATCATGTTATATAATAAATTTACAAATTTTATTCCTATTTATATGTTAATTTTATTTTATTATTTAATATATATTATTATTCTAAAGACAAAAAATCAGTAATGATTTTTTGTTAGAATGTCATCATTAATCATGATTTTTTTATCATTATGATTCCAAAATTGAAATATTATAATACTCATATCAATAAAATCATGAAATTAAATCTCTCTTATTTTCATTATGATAATACATGTTTTCCATCAATTATCCTCTGATCATGTACTCAATAGACAAAATGATTTTGAAGAAAAAACATATATATTTATCTCTTTGGTAAATAGTAATTTTAATCCAAAAACCATGTTTTATTAAAATATTTTAGTTATTTTAAAATTAAAAAAAAATATATAAAAAGCCAATTTTTTAAATGATTTAAATTTTTTAAAATTTTTGGAATGAGATATTTTTGTTGTTTCCAAAGAAGTCCCATTAATATTTTAACAATAATGTGAAAGGAATCATTGTTTAACATATGTGAAATAAAGATAATTTTCCCTTGTTCTGACTATATATCTCATTAAAGATTACATTATAATTTTTAAATAGTATCTTGACAGAAAAATAGTTCCCAATTTTCATTTTGATTTTTTATTTGGAAAATTTTAAATTTCAAATAAATGAAATTTTCCTAAAGAAATGATCCAACATATTTGTCATTATAATTTGTTTTCCATATATGAGTAATTCCATTAATATTAACAAATATTAACTCTACATATAATGTAGTTATTAATAATAATTTAATATCATTCTATTTTAAGTTTACAATCATAATATTTTTATGAAAATCATATAACATTCACTGGTAATATCTTTATAAAATGCTTATGAAACATGATTCATTTACCATGAGTTATTCATTGATGAAATGAATTAATTAGTTTAAAACCTATTTCATTTTAATAGATGATGTTGTATTTAAATTATTAAGAAACACATTTCCTTTCATTGACTCTGATATTGTGAATTATATATAATATTTTGGCATACATTTTAGTGAATTTCATTATATCACGGTTATTTGATATTTCTCCCAATAATTCATTGGGCAATGATTGATATATGATGGTATAAAATGGACGATAATGGGGAGTGAGCTCAGTTTAGTAAGGGTCTCTGTACAGTAAGATATTCCGTGGATATAACCTTGACTATAGTGATGGTCTTCATAGAGAACCCTTTCATCTATGATAGTCTCTGAAATACTCATTGAACTATTAAGGAAATGATTTTCTATGCCTATAGTATTCAAAAATTAATTTCATTATGCCATTTTTATTCTCTCATGGACCATGTTATTTTATTTCCTTATGATTCATGTCTTATTAACTTCAAATATTTTTACATGACCGAATATTTTGATTCTTTATATACACTATTTTTCTCAAATGTTTTTCTAATACTCACATACCCATATACAATTGTTATGTTTACATATTTATATTGTTTACACTTACTAAGAATTTAATCTCACCCATTCTTAGGTATAATTTCCTATGGTTATAAATAAATTTATTTCAAATTATTTTTCTCTTATGAGAAATTTCTATGATGAATATAGTAAAAGGTGATGTATTTCACATATAAACTACTTTTATTGGATCCCAATATTTCAAAGGATTTATCACATAAAGAATGTTAGGAATGTATTTTTTATTGTATTGAATGTTCATAAATAATTATGTCATATAAATGTCCAACAACATGGGTCATTTTAATCCCCATTCCCAAAAATTTGAGAATAATTCTTATACCCATTCATATATAAAAATTCATTTTAATGAAGAATGTTTATATTTTGAGATTTAAAAAACAAATGCAATATATTATGATATATAAAGCCACCCATCATCATCCATAAATATGTGTTCCACATAAAATTAATCATTATCATATATAAAATATCTATGGAAAATTAATTGTATTCTTAATAATTTGAAAACATAAAATATCAAGTGAATAAGATGTTTCATGAACCAAATCTGGTTGCCATCAATACCGGCACCCGACATGGTCTGTGACAAGGCCCGAAGGGCGTTCCCAATGCCCATGGACTGGGAAACATTTTGGGTATCATATAATGATGTTTGGGAATGATTTACCTGATTTTATGAACATAAAACAACTAACAAATCCAATATAAAAAATCTAGATTTTTCAAAACAAACCATATTTTACAAAAATTCAGAACTGAATTATATAGATTAAAAAACTCCAAAATACTACCACAAATGTAGAAAACCAAGAAGGACATCCCAAAAACCAGTTCAAGGGAAGTGGCACCACCATTATTCTATCTCCACAACACTGCACCAAGAACGACCTACTGGAAACCTAAACAACTGACACAAAAAGTTTTACCCAAACCAGTGACAAAAATAAACAAGTCAAATTACTCCCAAATTTGTATGTAGGGTGTGGAAAATTAACCAGTAGGACGTGACAACTAATATATTCCTTTTTATAAACATTCTAAGATGAAAAATCTTGTAGGTTTTCAAAACATGAAATGTTAGTAACAATTTATAATATATGAATCATTAAATGAAAATTGTTTTCATGTGGGCTATTTAAATGAATGAAAAAATTTTAAATAAAAATACAATGTTTCTTAATTTTCCAAAAAAATACCACATGTCAATGGTAAGAATAATGTATCTAATGAGAACAAGCTGTAGGAAATAACCCCTAGGCACTAGCTATCTCTGGGTCCCAGGTACCTCGTATCTCTGTCAAAGTAACAATCACAATATCTATTCTCATGCACACGATCCCCTAGTAGTTATCATACCCATAACCGAGTGTCCCCCCATCATAACCATCATCATAATATTTCAGTTAGTGGTGTCATTATCAAACTTTATACATGAAACTGGGTCCATACCCCACGAGATTACTAGTATATTACAACACGTCCACCCACCAAATACTCGGGTTTTCCACTTGTGGTCAAACAAATTCCACAAAACATGAAATAAAATTTACACTTGAAAATACCACTTCCAAGTCAGATACACATCAAACAGACCACATGTATATCACACTATTCATAAAATCAAATATTTCATTCAGATTCATTTTGAAATCAAACTCGCACCAAAATAGCCCACATCACTTTTCACATCTCTTTAACACTTGTAGAAATACATTATATAGAATTTTATAAAACTTTTCCATTTTTTTTCCAATTCACATAACATCCCACACACATATCATATAATACATCATTCATAAATAATATTCATTTTTCCCATCACACACACTCAAAACTGCCCACAAACGTATTTTACACATTTTGTTCCATTTGATAAAACATTTCAGTAATTTATAAATAATGATAAATTTTTTTGACATCATAAATCCCCACATTATCTTTAATAACCCATATTAAGTAAAATAATCACCAAAAAATACATGCACGTATATTTCCCAATTTTTATAACCCAAAAATTAGTTTACAATTTTCATAATACAACTCATGTTGTATAACTATGTTTTTCACAAAAAACACTTTAGAAACACTCTTTAAATAACAAAATCACACCCAGACCCTACAAATGAAGAATTAGGAGCCTAATATACATTTAATAAACCACTTTAATGTGTTATAATATGAACCCAAATATTACCACAAGTGTTACACATAGAAAACAATCAATTTGAAGAAAAAGTGCAACTATAAATTAACTAATTAACAAACTCCATTAAAAATGGATTTTGCACAATGAAAAACATATAAGGACAGTTGAAAATATTTAAATCAAGAATGCTAAAACATCATGAAATTCATACACAATGAATCACCTAACAAAAGTGTCAAAACCCTCAAATATTGGTGAAAATCATCAACTACACCACCAGTGCACATCAAGGATGTGAAAAGAAACATAAAACATTATTATTAGACCCAAAAACTAAAAGAAACCCCCAAGGTACAGAACCTAGCTTCAGGAAAATTTATAAATTCCTTAAATTGTGAAGCAAACCCTATTTAAGGAGAATAAATAAAAGAGATAAACACATACTTTCAATATTTTGAAGTTTCCCCATCAAATCTCCCATCAAAATTGGGTACCATTGGAGGGTGAGAGGCCTTGGTGGGTATACATAGTGGTATGGAACGAAATGGGGATGAAATGGGCAGATTTTGGTTTATTCCTGAAGGAAAAAATGGGAGTTATAATTTTTTTTTTATGACCCGGACAACGTTGCACGGTTTGGCCGCACGGTTTGGTAAACTGTGCGGAAAACAATGTACGAACTTTTATGGACACCCTAAACCATTCCATTCTCCCCCAATTTTATGGGGCTCTCTGGGGGGACCCATGCAGAAATGTAGGCCATGATTAAGGGAGAAAATATCCCAAAACTATGAACTCTCCTCAGACCAAAACTCTTAAAACTCATGGGTAAAAACCTCCTCAACAACATACCCCACATGTGGTGCCACTAGGAGAGTCACAAATCCAAATCCAGAACAATACATCCTAACACCATTCCGTTGACAAAAGTGGAGTCCAATTACAATACAATAACCCCAAGACTATGGTCATAGATAAATAACACAAGAGACACGAAAAATTAAGACCTGGAACACCTGAAAACCAAAATAATGCTATGAACCAAAAAGGAATTTGAATCAAAGCATGAAATTGAAATTATGGGCATGAAAATTCTCCCCACTAGAATGCTTTCAACCCCCATAAATCAACATCAAGGCTAGAAGAAAAATTCAACCCCAATCGATAAACTTATATGTACTCAATTGCCTTGTTCTGTCCACCCCCAAAAGGCCAAATCACCTCTAGTGATAAATTAAATAAGGGATACTCCCACTACCCAAAACATACACCACTTTCATGAAATGATCAAGAAAATTTAGAATTTATCCAAAAAATATCCTCTCACTCTATCCAACAAGACTCATTAAATTTATCCAAATGAACAGTAACATCAAACAAGGATAAAAATACATAACTTTAACTGAACCGTTGGGAGCCCTCAAATCCTAATGTTTACCCACGGAAGATGTTGGTCATTAGATATATCCAAACAAGACTACCTACTTCCATGCCAATACAATGAACAAATATATGTTACTTGTATGGAGAGGAAAAATGGGCCTCCCATCATAAGAACCAACCATCATACCTTAAAACCTTGCGGATCTGGTTTCTCAAAAAAATATCAATGGTAAAAAAAATTTATTTCCACTTTTCAAAACCAAAACATTCAACCAATACATTCTTTTTTTCTCAAAACCACTAAAAATTAAATCAAAATCCCAATTCAATGCATACAAATTAATTTCAGAATGACACAATATTTCAAATGAAAACTCACTTTCATACTATAACCATAAATTTCAAAACACCTCGACCCATTCAAAAAACATAATGTTTTATGAAAAAAACCATTTGATCATCACATATTCATTCAAAAACGCATCCTTTCGTGTTTAATAAAATGTTATATTTAATCATATAACATTTCATAATATCACCAATCCTTTAATAAACAAATCACTTTCAATTGAGGTACATTAATTTCAAATCATTTTGGACCATTTCAAAACCCTTTTAATTTCATGAAAAACTCTATTTCATAAATCCCTATTATATTGGGAACTCAAATATTTTCATTATTTCAAAAAAATATTCCCACCATTCATAAAAAATTTCAAATTTTCTCTAATTACCAAATCAAACTCCATTTCTGACCACCACACATGACCTCATAAACATTTCATCACATTAAAACACCTTTCAATAGTTTTTCAAACTCTATTAGAAACACTTTTTCAAAACCAATGTTAACGTAGTTACTATATTGAAATGTGGTGTAATCACACCATTTTCCATTTTAATACCATTCTGAAAATTCAATTCCACCATTTCAAAAATCAAACCACTCCATATTTCTTAGAAAATCATTTCACAAAAACATTACGGTTCATAAAACCATGTAATTTTTTCATTAAAACCAAACATCAAGGATTTGAAAACTAATGGAAACAAGACAATGCTAGGGGAAACCAGTTTCAGTGGGTGAATTTGACATAAGGATGGAAAAAATACTACAATAAATTCACAATCAGAGAGATCTTTATAGGGAAATATTCCCAGCTCCACATGGATTTCCAGGACCCTTGATCTCACTGACACTATTAACTGAACTCTCTTTTCATTTCTCATAATCATAATCAATCAATGAAAACCATAGGTCTCAGATAAATCCCAACATCCCCTAGCGACATGAATCCCATCATGAGGTGTGGTATCCAGGAACACTACCCATAAATAGAATTCCATTTCAGGAAAATCCTAGCTCTATACTATCTCGACTCTTAACCAAATAACATAACCCAAAGTGAGTAAACCTACTCTAATGCCATTTTGTCATGAGCTGAATCTGTTTTCCATCAAAACTGGGACCCTTCATGATCTGAGACAAGGCCTGAAGGGAAATAATAATCCCCATGGATATAAAAAGTTCTTTAGTATCATATAATGAATTTTGGGAATTATTTAACCATGTTTATTTACATAAACTACTAACAAATCCAATATAGAAAATCTAGAATTTTCAAAACAATCCATCATTTAAAAAAATTCAGCACTAAATCACATAGTTTAAAACAAATCTCAATGACTATAACAAATTATAAAAACAAAAAGGACATCCCAAAAAACTCCTCATGAAAAGCGGCACTACCCTCATTCTATCTCCAAAACACTGCACCAAGAAGGACCTATTAGAACCCTAAACCACTTGCACTAAAAGCTATGCCGAAACCCGCGTAAAAAATTACCAAGTCTAATTACACCAAAAGGTGTACGTTGGGTTTGATCCAAAGACCCTCATGATTCCACCACAAAAGGATTACATATGAGAAACATTCAATGATGGATAGCATGTATGTTTTCATAAGATGAAATGTTAGTAACAATTTCTAAAAGATGCATCTTTAAATAAAAACAGCGTTTAAGTGGTCTATTTAAAAGATTCCACACATTCAAATAAAATAACAAATATACTGACTTTTAAATCCAAAAATAGCGTATTCCAATGGTATTCATAAAGTATCTAATGATAATAAGAAATCAGAAATAACCCCTAGGCAGTAGCTCACTGTGGGTCCTTGGAACCTCATATCTCAGTGGATGTAATCCTTACAATATCTATTCTCATACACACGAGCCACTAGTAGAGATCATACTCATAACCTAGTGGTCCCCCATCACCACCACCACCGTCATCATCATAGTTTAGTTAGTATTGTCATATTCTAATTTGCTCTGTGAAACTGGGGCCAAACCCTACAAGATCACTAGCAAACTAGTACACATCCACCAGCCTAGATACTCGGGTTTCCCTTAAGTTATATTAATGTCAACTATTTTAAATTATAAAATAAATATTATTTTATGAATATAAAAAATGTAAATAACTTTTGATTTAAAATTATTACAATTTTAAAAATAATGTAAAATGAAGTATCAATTTATATAAATTTGAAAATAATTGAATAATAAAATTTATTTTATAAACATATGTATTACATATAATTAACTTTTAAATACTATGAAATTAATATAAAATAAAATATATTTTTTTCTAATATTATAATTCTTAAAATAAGTGAAAAACAATCATATGTAATTATTATAATTTATCACTATCGTTCCATTTACTAATGGTTATATTCTTAATTATTTATATTATGTCTGGATTTTTTACTCATGTGTTTAATTAGATTGTTGTTTAATGTGAAAAAACAATCAATGATAGAAATAAAGGATCAAATATCATACGTTCCAACAGTTATGACCATGTGTTATAACAAATTGGAAAATAATATATGACATATATGATTATGTACAACTTTATATAGGATATATATAAATAAAAAATAATAATGATGTATTTTTTAATATAATAAACTTCTACAAAATATTGAGGATTAACCTCAATGCTATGAATGTAGAGATGAAGATTTTTCCATTGTTTTGGAAGAATAAACAGAATCTGGCCTATGAATGAATCATTTTCACGACATATTATCTCAAAACCATCATTATCATGACATATTAAATTAGTTAATATAAACATTGATCCCAATGTTCAAATATAATTGTCAGTTCCCATGAGTAATAACCACTATTAAATATTTTGGGTCCCCTTAGTATTGTTTTCTTAAACGTACCATAATGAAGACACCTCATATTACCATAAAGGATTTTCATATAAGTCAGAAAAATGCATAAAAACTATAATTTATTGGATCAAAAATTAAAATAACTTACTGATTTTTTATATATGAAATTAATGACAATACACTAATTCAATTTCATATACTAATCAAGGTTTCATTTCATATAGTCACATCAAAAAATGAGAAATCATGGATATAACGCTGTGATTTTCTATATACACTTGATTTCAAAATGATAAATTTTTCATCTATATAATAGCCCTTCCCATTATAACTTTAACATGATCATAGAATTATTTATAATTAATAAAAGTAGTACATTGTGATGTAATCCCTCTACCTAGTTTATTACACTTCACGTGTATATTTATTGCATTTAATGTCAATTTTTGAAAGGATATAATTTTAAGGATATTTTATTGTGGGATAGTTAGATCAACATAGTGGTGTATAAGGATAATAATATTCCTTGAGTGAAAAAACATTTCTCGAAGGATGTTGGTTTCTTGATTTCATATTTTTCAATATTATTCAATGACGTGTTTATAATAGGTAAGATTAATTTTGTTTCTATGATGAACTATATGTTCTTTATTTTTATGATTTTTCCCTTATCTCCATATAGAATACCAATTATTTTGGCATGGTCCAAGATTCTATCATGAATTATTAGATTCATAGCATATTGTGCTTCAAGGGATTGAGCAAAACACATTGATAAAAATGATTTTTTTTCTGAATTTTATATATTGGTTTTCTATGATATTAACACTAATTAAATACCTATCTAATTGTGGAATAGATGTAATTATAGAAATACTTATAAAAGAAATTTTATTTTAAAAGATATAAATTCCATATTATGTAATGTAGTTATAAAAAGAACATTCCAAAAAAATTATTTTGGATCATTATAAAATAAATAATTTATTAGCATGTATTTCTAAAATTCAATAACACATCACAACAATTAATAATATATTTAATCTTCAGAGACCATTGCATTTTTTATATATTATGTTTAATAATAATATCTAATTAAACCATATGGTGGTTGTGTTTTCCAATTATAAAATAATTGTACACTATGAATCCCAATTAAAAAATAATTCTTTGGAGATGGAATTAGTGGGTATTACGCTTGAACAGTCAAATTGTGAGATTCAACATCTAAGTATCATAAAAAATCTATGGTAGAGGGTAAATCTTATCATGATTAAAGGTAAAAAAATCGATAAACTACATTGAAATGTAAAAACATCACTATCCGTACCCTTAGGAAGTAAGATTGTGTAATAAGGGGTTATGTATGAAGACCCCAGAAGTATTTTTTATGTATCTTCAATTTCAAATAAAATAATGATTATATTTTTTAAATGAATTATTTTTATTTTTACATTTTTATATAATGAGTTTGATAAATATTATATTTTGTTAAAAATGAACTAATAATATATTTTTGGGAAATTTGAAACTTCCTTTTATTTTCTTTAAAATAATTAAATATTTTTTTAAATAGATGTTGTTTTGGAGAAATAATTTGAATAAATAATATTTATTTAAATATAAATGATAATATAATATAATTTATTTGAATTTTATTTTTATGTGTGTGAGAAACTTTTTTTGTGTTGAAAAAACTAGAATTTTCTTGTCGGTATTGGTTTTTTAAGAATGAAAAATTATCAAATTTAGAACACGATATTCATAAAATAAATTCTATTTTCCAAATTAGTTAAAAAAATATCCAATGGTGAATTATCATAATTTTCGTAAACACTAGAATGTTAATGTAAATATTGATTACGATATAAATATACAGTGTGGGTTGTGAAATCAAGAAAACCCAATGTTTTTATTAAATAATGTAGAAAGAATATCTGACCATAAATAGGTTTACCTATTTTTTTTTTTCATATCATGTTTGAATAATTTTACTCTGATACAATAAATCCTCAATGTCTTATATTATATTTTATTATTTAACAAGTAAATCATTATAATTATGACTCAATTACACATCATTAGTGGTATTATTTTAAAGTGTTTAGTTCATAGAAAAATTAAATATATAAATATCATCAATGTGGAAAAAATACATGTAAATACCAATAGAATGTTTTTTTTATTATTTCAACAAATAGAGTCCATAATCTGTTCTTATAAATAGGTAAATAATTCCTCACGTTTTCTAGAAACACCGACATAACAGGCCACTCATCATAACTAAAACCCCATTAAACATTACTATTATCACCCAATACCTATCTAAAACACTCACAAGGTGATCCCATTATAATAAGAGGCTATATTTAATCTTTTAGAAGAACCCTATCTAAGGAACTCCATCTAAAACTCTTTTATTCATGCAATTTCATTTAAAAATTCCTATTGATTTCAAAATTTTCATTATTTAATGATCATTAAAAAAATATTTAATGTCCTAATGATTACCCTGTAATGAGATACCTCCATTCAAACTTATTAAATACTTCCTTTAACTATTATTTACACCTGTTATGCTACTGAAAATATCACAAGATTTTGAAATTCATAGTTTCGTTGATGTCAATGTTAATCCTCTTTTCCACTCAATGGTATTCACCAATATATATCCATCATTAATTTATTGAGTACATGATGTTATAAAACCCAAATTCATTAATCCCTATGTATAACATAATTAGTGAAATACAAATATTGTATGATCTTTGTGATATAGAAATCAAATTATATGATATAATCGTGATGGGTGGGCATGGAATTATATGGACCTCCAATGTTATGGGAAATATTTTAATATAATGATATACCTTCAACGATGAAGTTGTGTTTATCTTATGCATAATATGTTTTGATTTATCAGCTGTTTTCCTCTACATGTGTTTATGATTCAGTATTTTATGTTGTTTCGGCATTCTTATGATTTCTTTATGTTATCATCTCATGTGATGCTTCAATATACATTATTACAATTCTCTCTTTATTTCACCATGTTATATTCATTATCTCAATTGTACTCCATTACATTATCGTGTTTATTTATAATTCTTTTACCGGTCCTTATATCTCACCCCATTATTTTTTATACACTCATATTATCCCATGTAGTATTATAACATAAATGGATTTTAATGGAATGGAATTGAGCTTTAAAAAATGTTGGTGTATCATTGTCTCGTGTTACTATGATATGTATTTAATTACCTAAAGATATTATACCTCATGATATTTACTAATTGTGTTTTGTGTATCATTAATTACAAAACTAGAAATAAATTATATAAAATATGGGTTTCATATGTTTTTATCAGATCAAGGAATAGATTTTTTTATATGGTGATAATAAATACATTGTGGGAAATATAGGGATAAAACCAAGAAATTTAAAACAAAAAATAATAAAATATGGTGATAGTATATTCTTGTAAATAATCTATTTTTAAATAATGTATGTGAGTGTGTCTCTATCATTGATTTACTAAGGGTTAATATCTCAATAATATCAATAATTATTAACTCAAACATTACATGGTGAATGAAAAATATGCCTTTCTATACAATTTTTCTGTCATTCTTAAGGGATATGATTAAGTAAATTCTCAATATCTTTATGAAAAATGATGTATTGAACATAATTCTTATGTTATTATATATTATAAAGTAGAAGAAATATAATACAGAATTAATGATAAAACATTATTGTTTAAGGAATCTATTTTATATATAATTTATCTCTTCAATGTTCATAGTATCCATTTTCTATTTTTAAATGATTTAAAATTCCCATCATTATGCCTATTTACCAAGGAATAAATAATTAAATCGACAATCACATTGTCAATGGTGGTATTTTCATTCACTCATAAAAATAATAAGAATTATATTTCAATGAATTCATTCATTTGACACATGATTATTTTAACAATACAATCACCACCTCAAAACATGAAAGTCATGTAATGTGTGATGATGGTAACATGGACAATTATTACATTCTAATGATATAAAATCATCCCCTATCAGTATTTGTAGGATGAATTCCCTAGTAGACCTTCTGATACTCCCCTTAGTTGAATTTTAGGTATTACAACATTTATATTGACTATCCGAGAACAGAGGTAAAAAAATATTCAAGGGGAGTAAATCATCCTTCATACCATGAATTACCCTTTGTGGTTACACATGTTTAATTTAGAGGATATGTATCCATTAGAATCAACATCTAAATAATTAATATTGTTTCCTTATGAGAATACATATCTAGATAAAATGATTGTGACCAAAGAAATTATCATCCTTAAAGAGATTCTTATTTTAGGGAAATACACTAATGTTCTTCCTGAATAATTTTCTAGAATTCATCATCGATGATTGGTTGAGATCTAAATTGAACATATACATGGTTAATTAAATATCTCCACGAATATATATATAATGGATACTACTGTACTTGATGAGTTGAATAAGTAGCTTTAAGGGAATCTGGATAACTCATTTATGAACCCATGAGCTTCACCATTGGGTGAACTGGTCATTTTCTCAGTGAAAAATTATCGATCTATTATAATTCTCATTGATTAACAATAGTAAAACATAATAAAAACAGAGAAAAATATTTTTAACCTGATTGTGATGTCTTATTTGATCAGATTTAAGGATCACATTACATTTTAAATGTGGATCATCTCTCAGGATACTATCACAGAATGGTGAAGAAGGATTATACCCCCAAGACTTCTTTCCATACAAGGTATGGGTACTACATGTTCTTAATGATTCCATTGAAAATCACTAATCTGCATGATATCTATATGGACATAATGAAAATATTCAATAAGGATTACATAGAATTTTTTTAGAATTTATATATAATATTCTTATATACTTTAAAGTGGTGGAATATGTTATTAAAATAAATTTTATACCAATTTCCATGATAATAGAATTATAATATGTGATATATAGAAAATTTATTATTTTGATGATTAAAGTCACATCCATGGGAAATTTTATCATAGAAAATGAACATTTTGGGATCATTTGATAATATATAATATTAAACTACAGCCCAAATATACATTTTTGATAGAGATATATGTATTCCATAGTTTAGTCGGGCACTATCATCATTTTATGAGAAATTTAATCTGATGTTCAAGATCTCTATCCACGATAACATGGAATTGAGTGTTGTTTTTCCTGATTAATTAATGTGAGGAGGGATTTAAAGAGGTAGAGAATAGGCTAAATACAATACCCATTATCAAATTACCTACCATTGGAGAATTATTTGTGACATATGGAAATGTATCCAAAAAGTTCATGGGTAGTCTACTCATGCAACATGATAATGTGAGAGTGTCATGTCCCCCACCATGTTACGATTCCCCTCCTGAGATAGAAATAGATAAATAGAGTTAATAAACCCCGAGTCCTGCCTCCAGTAGGCCCTGAGTGGCATCCATAACGAAAGGTATTGAATCTTACAAAATGGAAGGCATTATACATTTTATTAGAAACAAGTTCCAGAGACAAGATGGTACATACCAAAACAACTAAAAGCTCTATATATAAATATATTGATGATTCCCAAAAATATCACACATGAACGTTTAATATATAATTGATACAAAGAACGAGTCTCAAAAATAAATACCATTTGTAAAAGATAAGAAGCGACACAGAAACTATCCCCAATGTCTGAGCTCGTAATGCATAGCACAATCCACATAGTCATCTTGGAAACATAAAAACATTATTATACACATTAGGTGACCATACAAGTATACTCTATAGGAAAACAATGGAATCTCATGCACATGTTTGATAATCATATTAATGCTCTCATGAGAAAATAGAAGATCCAACAACACTGAACAAGGTATCCAAGACATCCCCATCTCTTCAAGGCATTCATACTAAGTAACGCATATTATGTAGTGTAATATACTATGAAAATTTATAATAGGGTTTCACAAACCATTTTCCCATTGATCATCCACTATCAAACCCTAACGATAGACATCCTAGCTCTCCCACCACTTCTGAAAGTACCACATCACAACTTGCCTGCACACACATGGGCCTCACAGCTAGTCCCACAACCAATGAAGACAAATCTCAACACATATCTCTTGCGCACACCCGGTCCTCACAACCACGCCCATCCCATTGACACCTAGGACACATATAAATACACTTCCCTAATAAACATTGTAAACCACAACAAATATCAGCTATATGACACCTCAGAAAATACAACTCATCTCTTCTTGAAGAAACATCGGAAAACACAACTCGCCTGCACACATGTGGGCCCCAAAAACCACAACCTAACAAAATAATCATCATCCAAGTACACCTAGATGAGGTAGTTTTGACGAGAAGGTGGGTATCTATTCATCCTTCCACTAGGATGTTTTGGAAAGACACCCTCCCCCATGAAAGTCCGGGTGTTCGGAAAGTACTTCTCAAAAAGGCTGGGGTGTGCATAGAAAACACAAGGAAAAAAATATTGCTATGCATATATAGTATAAAAACATCAATGCCAACCTAATGGTTCTCAATCAACCAATCAACCAGCTTATTCTACGGTCAACTCTACTGCTACTTCTAAATGAATTTCACAACACTAGCAATAATCCATTCAAAAGATGCTAAATGAAATCCATCCACAACAAGCCAGAATTCAAACATACCACCAGCCTATTTATTTATTATGTTATCATTATTTATTATAATATTCATTTATTCATTCCCTCACTACCTAGGAAGATACCAAATGACACATGCAGTGAGCCAAATAGATTGGAAAAAAACCATAGTATACGAAACCACTACCACCATCATTCTTCAAATTCATTCCTCCCAACTCATAGTAAAACTCTGTAACACATCACATCACATCCAAAACAGATAGCCCCGATGTACAAAACAACACACTAATCACATCGAATAACATAAATACAGCACAACATGAACCTACATTCCTGCTTCACAAACACTTCTCATCCATTCCACAATCAGACGATCTCTTAACCTGAGATTTCATTACACCAATCGTACCACCCTAACTTACATATGTGCTCTCCACACAGACACCACACAATCACACTAGGAATATTATATATCAATACCACAAACAACACATAGCTACACCAAACAGTTAAGGTTTTATTCATATTTAAAAAACACTCGATCTTTAATTCCACTTTGATAATTTAGAGGTTATCACCAAACAAGTTCAATCATAGGTCATCCATTTATTTAACTGAATAGAATTATTTAATAAAAATCATATAAAGAGTCATTAAATATATAATAAAAAACGAGACATCACAATTCATCCTGTGTGAAAGAAGAAATACAACTAATAATAGTGATTTTCAGTAGGCATATAACCCATATAAATCATAATATAAATGAACAATGAAACATAAGCACGCGTAACATTCTGCCTGACCCTGTTTTTTGGTTTAAAACCGATCAAATTATGTTTATTATATTGTAATTCAAATACCTTCACATGGGAAACATTCGTACACACACCCCACATGATACAAAAAAAAGAGTGATGAACAGATCCTATCCTTGAGAAATAGACGATTTGTACATCCTCCTTATTAAACACGGGCGTGCACAAGGATCCATGGAAATATGATCCAATGGTACAACATAGAAGAACATATCCTCAGAGAAGAATGGTACTTGGAAATCCATGTATGAAAAGAAAATAGAAACAATGAACGAAGTAACGGTATTAAGCTTTGAAGGAATATATCTGTGACTCTTGGGATATGAAACTGCTTTCAAATCCCCATTAAAAGTGGCACTTAACTAAGTGTTTTGACTATATAAAAGCCTCACAAGTATTATGTAATTAAATATATAGTCTATACCCTTTTAAATGGATTTAATAAAACATAACCATGTTTTTAAACCAAATTTACATCAAATAAATTCTTTATGGAAGAAACTGAAAAAAACCGAGAAAACATGAAATTTTTTAGAAACTATTGAAATTACTCACTATTGGGTGAGTCACAATCGTAATTCACTGATGGATGACTCACCACTAGGAAAATAACTAATGCAAGATACTTGTGATGAGCTACTGATGGAGAGTCACCATTTGGTGAGCTACCATCGTGACTCACCATCAAGACCCACTATCATCGAGTCACCATTGTGAGTCACTGATGTGACTCCCCATCAGTGATTCACCATTATGAGTCACCTACATGACACACCATTATAAATTCATTGACGTGACTCACCATTATTAAGTAACTGACACTACTGACCTTTAGGATGACCTACCATCACCACCCAACTTCAGTAAGTCACATTCATGACCCACCGATGAGAGTCACCATCCGGACTCACTGGTCCTGAGTCACTGTTGTGACCTACAATTGGATGCCCCACCGTCAAATGAGATTCCATTATTGACTCACCAATATGACTAACCATCGTAAAAACCATATTTTTGCAGAAACACTGTAAACAAGTCACAATTTCCTCCCAAAACACGTCAGACACCATATTTTCTCAATGTAATGGACCTAGGAGGTCTGAGACATGAAATCTGATACCACTCAAACTATTCTCATCCTAAAGAATTCAAAAACAACATAAAAGGAAAATAGGGATCTGAACAACCACCCCATGAGATACCTCTCAAGGATTTATCTATGCTTGAAACACCACTATTGGTTAAGCACACCAATGTTCAACAATAAACCACCATGTTCTGTTCAATAGTTGGAGTGAAACCGAAACATCCAACAACACCTATCCTGGAATCTAGTACCCCATAAAACATCATGAATAAATATAAGCACCAACACCTCACCGTCGAGATATATGAATCATGGAATTCTTTTCTCCATGTCAACAAACTATCCTTTTTGGGCGACATTGAATCTAATGCACCCATTTAATCTCATCTCAATTAATTCATATTTATTTGGAATCCGGCCTTCCCCTTTTGAATATGAGAAATTTATCACTAATCATATAACAAAGGAACCAAATCCTCCCATAACAATTAAGGTTCAAGAATTTCATTATAAAAGGAATCACAACATGAAAAATTTTATAACAACTCTAGTAACTAGGCACACATCTATGTCTCCCATTTTCATGTATTCTTCTCCAAGACATCGTGCTTCCCAAAAACTAAAACCAATGGAATGGTTTGTCTGTGCAGTACATTTTTCCGATGATTATAGATATCTACTTGACACTCCACAAATGTTGTGTCGTCTTCATCATCCAACAATCCCTAATCAATTATAATAGTGTAATCATGATGAAACCCACAAAGATGATATAAATGAATGAAATTTCCGATCCTCTAACTACATTGGAAACACCGACTAGTTCATAAATTTTCCTACTCATCTAAAAACCTTTATGGGGTTGATGAACTTGGGAGAAATCTTACTCCATTTACTAATCCCCTACTTCCCATGTCGAGGGGAAACCATTAAGAACATGTGGTCCCCAATATCGAACACTAAGGGCCTCCTCCTCTAATCGACATTTGACTTATTTTTTCCTTGTGATGATTTCATCATATCAAGGACAATATAAAAATTATCTATCATGTTCTATGGAAACTAGGGATGAAGAAAAATTGTCTCCTATACCTTTGTCCAATAAAAAGTAGAACTACATGGTCTTCTATAAAAATTTCCAAACATATCCATATGAATTTATGATTGATAACTATTATTGTATGAAATCTATTACAAGGGATAAGGTCTCACCCATGATCCACCAATGTCCATGATTAATGCTCACTACTTTTCATCCATGGTCTGGATATATTGTTCAATCTTCCCATCTATCTGAGCGTGGATGCATGTTTGTAGGCATAACTGATTTCCAATAGAATGATTCAATCAATTCTTGAATAGTGAGGTAAAATTTTTATCCCTATTTGAAACAAAGGGGATATAAAAACCATGAATCCACACCACCTCTTCTAAATACCTCTTTGCCATGTCATCAATTGCACCTGACTCATTGATCGCTAAGAAGTGATCCGACTTCATCAACTTCTCCAACACTACCTAGATTGAATTATTACATCCCCAAGTAATGGGAAATAATTTTTCTAAATCCATCGATATTTAATCCCAATTCCATGAAGTGAAGTCTATGGTCTAAAAAATCCATCTATTATGTACTGCTTATCCTTGACCTGCTGGGACACTATGAACTTCACCACAAACTCTGCCACTACCCAATTAATCCCGTGACAACAAAATTTCTATCTAAATCCATGATCCATCATTCAAATTTCTAGGTGTACCAATAAGGTCAAGATGTGAGACTCATAGATACCTCCATCATGCATTGCTACTAGAACAAATAGCCTTCGGCAGAATATCTTCAGATTTTAAAAATCCACAGACTATCCTTACAGAGCATCACCATGGTCAATGTTATTGCACATCCCCTCTTCCTTCATGTATCCCCAATGACAGTCGTACACCTACTGCATCAAAGAAGATTGAAATATCATCTAGAACTGATAGCCTCTTCATCAATCTTATTCAGCATCTATGTGAAAGGCATCCAACACCACCATCACCTTCCATGTTTAGGTAGATTCTCGAACTACCCACATCATTGACTCTATTCTAAAAGAATCGATCATGAAATTCTCCTTTCATGACGTGTATAAGAAATCTAAATCCTAATCATAGTGAGGCTACATCCACCGCACTATCGCATGTTCATATCATTCAGGGAAAATATACACCTCACGTTATTGTGATCCGTGAAGACCACAAAGTGCTACCTAATGAGTTAATTCCACCATAATCTCACTGAAAACCAGTCTGTTTCTATCTCAAGATCATTTGTGGAATAGTTATGTTCCCAGATAGTTAACATCTTATAACCATAAGAGGTCACTTACCATTGTTATATCATCACCAATCCCAAACCCAAATAGCTAGCATCACAAATCATCTAAAAAATAACCCCTTCCATGAGAAAAAAAAGCACTAGAGAACTCATAAAATTCCACCTTGATAGATGAATGTTTCCAGACACTATGCAATCTACACAAATTCATGGTCTTATTTGTCAAGGCCGTCAACTAAGCTACTACTCGAGATAAATCAGGTATGAATCTCTATTAATTGTCTTTCAAACCATGAAAAATTTGATACTCTATGATATTTTTGTGTGCTTCCCATGAAAAAACTGCCACGAAATTCGATGGGTCCAATGACACACTATTCTAAAACACAACTATTCCCAGGAAATGAACCTATCATGTCCAAAACATAAAATTGGGCATATTTATGTAGACGTGGTGGCATTGAAAAACCTACCAGATAATCCTGAGATGCTTGGTATGGTCTTCCTAGAGCATCATGTAGATCAAGATGTCAACGATGAATAGAATGAAAAACTTTTCCAAGGAATCACGAAATATGGAGTTAATAAGACCATGAACACGAATGTTTCATTCAAACATAAAATTTCATAACTACAATGCCAATGTGCCCAAACATACATCTTAAAGCAGTCATTTGGATATAAACCTCCTTCACCCTCATCTGGTGATATCTAGACTACAAATTAGCCTTCAAGAAATAACTTACTCCCTTCATTTGATCGAGAAGATCCTCTGTCCTTGGGAGTGGGTAATGATTCATGATCATTACCTGATTCAATATTTCATAGTCCATACACAACATCAGACCACCATCTTCCTTCTTCAAAAAAAAAACTGGATCACCGATGACGACACTAATGGACTGATAAATCCTTTATTCATTAGATCGTATATCTGAATCATTATTGATTGAATCCTTGAAGGTTCCATCCAATAAATATCCATCAAAATTGTTGATGTATCTGGAATCAAGTCTATCCTAAACTCAATATCACATCATGGGGGATGAGTCACAACCACCACGCAGAAGACATCCATGAACTCCCCAAAAAATTCATGTAATTGCCTCCTTCTTAGCATCAATTGATTCTAATAGCATCTTAGCCAATACAGAAATAAGGGTTTCCATATGATGATTACCCATCATAAAACTCCACTGACCAAAAAAATACACACACTATCTATCCACATATGAAAAAAACACTCCTTCGAAAGTAGTAGATACAAACATACACATTATAAAACAATTCAATGCCAAGGATGATATAGTATTGCTGCATGTGTAGAAATTAAATATCAACACGAGACTGATACGACCCCATCATCAATCCATACACCCAGAATATATCAAACAAACAAGTCTGATATTAGAATTGCATACTAAACACCAGGGGAATGGGAATACTCTCTATGTCTAGTACGGGATCTTGGGAAATACATAGTGTAATAAAAGGAGTGTTGTGATCCTGAATCAATCAAGCCACTAGCATGGGTACTAAACAAGATAATTGTGCCTCGAACGATCTCATGACCTACTGGAACTGTTGCCTCTATGGTGTTAAACTATCCTTATATAGCTCCACTTCTACACTGATAATTATCTTCTCCTTGACCATGCCACGACCGAGATCCCTTAGAATCACCTTGAGGTCAGTATATACCTATATTGTCTCTCCTAGGTGGAGCGTGAGGCTAATGTCCTTGCTAATGGAACTACCCTATCGACAGATGGTAATAAGGAATGCACAAGACCGACCCTCTTATACCATATTGTGCTTGAATAGCCATTGCGAACAGACTCTTGATATGACCACATACTACAAAGATAAATCACACAATCCCCAAGGCCACAAGATATTCATGAAGACCATAAGTTCAAAACTAATACTATTGTGGTTTCCACCCCACCATTCAGAACCTTAAATTCCTTGGTGAACGTGGCCTCTTATTGATAACCATTCTCTTTAAAGAACTATCCTGACACCCCTCTCATGATAGACCTCCCAGTGAGTGAATTCTCTGAACTACCTCCACATTATTCTGGACCACTATTTATGTCGACAAGGTAAAGGGTGTAACCTAATACTAGAGGGATGTTAAAGGTGCCTACTGAAGGCATCTCTCATGAGACCCCTCTTCCTGTTAGAGTTGCAGAGAAAAATAATGGGGATTGTTGAACTTGATCCCCTACTTTTGTACTAACATACTCCTATAATTGGGGGAGAGAAACTCCTACCTATAATCGGCCCCTATGTTGGATGAAATGAATTCCATATGGGTCTCCCTCTCTTAGTCATCCAAAAAAACATCACATTTCATCTTTCGCATGTACAATGTATAACACAGACTTGCGGATCCCCAAATATTGATCACTTCCAGAGGAACCCAGTACTCCATCAAATCCTGGATAAAGCCGAAGGTGATCACAAGCTCCTCGACCCAACTCTAAATTTTCTTCTAAGAAAAACATTCCTCGTACTTTCCAAGAGTCTTCTACTAGAATTCATGTAGAGTCGTCTTCCACTGGTCATCCTCTTCAACTGGATCAACCATCCTCATATCAACCTAATCGTCCTGCTGATCCACAATATCCTAATCCACTCGTCAATGATTACTGAGTTCCATGTATGAAAATTATTCAAGTAACTCTTAATTCTGATTAGTATGAAATGATTCATTTCAATTCATTTAGCTAATTTTTTATCCATTTAAATTATTTTACTGTTCCCTAATTTAAACAGGAAGACAAGTATTTATGATGCATGTTCCTTTATTAGGGGATTTACCCAGAAAATGTTGTAGCCTCACATGGTCATTCGGTATGATCATAGTCCTTGAATTAGATCATTTCCCCCCTAAAACTTCATGTCCTCGATGGTCTTCCCTATCCTATGTCACACACCGAGATCACCTAACACTATTATAATATCAACCCATGCAATCCTCAATGTTCCAGAATCCAAACTACATCATATCTCGGAACCATTAGCATGTGAGATAATTCTATCATGACACTCTCCCACCAAAGATGACCATCCTAAGCTAAAAATGGAAGAAGAGATATAATAATGCATGAGTCCCACCTCCAATAGGCCTTGGTGTGGTGACTATAAAAAATTCTATAGAATCACAAAAAATGAAATGCATTAGCCATTTTCTCAAAAAAATGATTGTGAGAAAAGATAGTCCATCCCAAAATAATTCTAAGAACAATATATAAATAGATCAATGAATTCCAAAAACAACCCTCATGGATGATTAAAATATAACTTATAAAAAACTAGAGTCTTCAATGTAAATACAAAAAAATCTATGCAACCACACCCGTCTACAATGCTTGATGCAATGTACAATCCATGTAGTCCTCCTAGAAATATGAAAACAATTTTTTATGAACTGTGAGCATACATGTATAATAAATAGGGAACCCATGGTCTCTTATGCACAATTGGAAGAAGCATACTAATTCTCCCATGAGAAAATATAATAACAAATGACAACTAATAATGTATCATAGCTATCCCCACCTCACCAAGGCATGATTAACAATAAATGAAAGTCATGTAAATTAATATATTAAACACATCAATGATAGGGTACAACACACCACTTTTCCACTAATTATCAGCTATAAAAAATGATTACATGTTTCATGGGGATCCCACCTCTTCCGAAAGTACCATGTCACAACCCGCCTGCACACACCTGGGTCTCCCAGCTATCCTGCATCATGGGAAAAGGAAGACCATAACATCTTTCCTGCACACATTTGGATCTCAAAACCCCATTCAGCCAACAAACTATTGGTCTACATACCACATCAAATACCAAAAAGAGCTGGGAAACCACAAAAAAAAATCATCCTGATGACACTTGGGAAAGAAAAAATCAACTCATCCCGAAAACAACTCTGAAAAAACAACTCATCCACAATCATGGGCCCTACAAACAACAACCTGTCCGATGAATCATTGGATAACATTACCAGGAAGAGGGATTGAGGAAAAGAGGGTGGCCATCCATCAATCCTTACACCAGGATGTTGGGGAAAGAAACCACCCACCATGATAGTGGTGGTGTTCATCACCTAATGCTCAACTACAGTGGGGTGCATATATTAAACACAATGAAAAAAAATGATGGTATGTATATATAGTATCAAACACTCAAGCCCAACCAATGGATTATCAATCATAAAATTGCTGACCTTATGATACTTCCAACTCGGATTCTACCTCGAAATGAATTTATGAACACCATCAAAAGTCACTTCAGAAGTTGATAAATGATAAAAATACACAAAAATACACAACCCAAAAATACCCCAAGAAAATTAAATTAAAAAAATATCACAATTTTTTAAGTAATTCATTTATTCATTCCATCCCTACCTGGTTTGCTACCAACCGAATCCCGAAATGAGCCACCGATAGAGAAAAAATACCTACAATATACTATCACACTACCATCATTATTCTTCAATGTCATTCCACCAAACCCTCAGCCAGATTCAGAAACACATATCATCACAACAATACTCAAAATCCCTACTATATAACAACACCAAAACCATCACACCTAGTAACATAAATATATTACGACATGAACCTACATCCCCTCTACTCATACATTGCTCATACATTCCACCATCAGTCAGTCCTTCAAGCTCAAATTTCATTTCCTCATCTGTACCACCCCACCATATAGTACTTATCCCAACCCCAGCATCAAAAAACAACACATGGAATAAGAAATAAGAAAACCACATATACCCACACCAAAAAAGGCATGGTGTATTTATATTAACAAGCCATAATTCTTTAATTCAAATTTCATTATTCATGGGTTATCACCAAACAAGTAAGATCTAGGGGTATCAATATATTTAACAAAAAATTTGTAGATAAAAAATTTCAAATATAATGTCATTCAACACATGATAAAAAAAGCTATCACAAGTTATCTAGAGTGGAATAATAATGTCCACCAACAACCATGATTTCAATAGGAATAGATAACATATAGATCACAATATCAATAAACAACGAAACATAATCATGCATCACTTCCCCCGACACATGCTTTTTGTTTTAAAGATGATTAAATCATCATTATAAAATTTTATTCAACTACCTTCACAAGGGAATCATTCTTACACCCACCCCGTATGATCACAATAAGCACACCATCATTTCCATCACATGCCAATTCACTTAAATAAACCATTTTTGACTCACCAACATGACTAACCAAACCATATTTTTGCGGAAACACTATAAACAAGTCACAATTTTATCCCAGAACACGTCAAACACCATATTTTCTCAATATAATGGACCCAGGAGGTCCAAGACATGAAATAAGATACCACTCAAACTATTCTCATCCTTAAGAATTCAAAAACAACATAAAAGGAAAATAGGGGTCCGAACAACCACCCCTTGAGATACCTCTCAAGGATTTATCTATGCTTGAAACACCACTATCGGTTAAGCACACCAATGTTCAACAATAAACCACCAGGTTCTGTTCAATAGTTGGAGTGAAACCTAAACATCCAACAACACCACTCCTGGAATCTAGTACCCCATAAAACATCATGAATAAATAGAAGCACCAACACCTCACCGTCGAGATATATGAATCATGGAATTCTTTTCTCCATGTCAACAAACTATCCTTTTTGGGAGACATTGAATCTACGACACCCATTTATTCTCGTCTCAATTAATTCATATTTATTAGGAATCTGGCCTTCCCCTTTTGAATATGAGAAATTTAACAATAATCATAGAACAAAGGAATCAAATCATCTAATAACAATTAAGGTTCAAGAATTTCATTATAAAAGGAATCACAACATGAAAAATCTCATAACAACTCTAGTAACTAGGAACACATCTATGTCTCCATTTTCCATGTATTCTCCTCCAAGACACCATGCTTCCTAAAAACTAAAACCAAGGGAATGGTTTGTCTGGGTAATACCTTTTTCCAATGATTATAGATATATACTGGACACTCCACAAATGTTGTGTCATCTTCATCATCTAACTCTCTCTAGTCAATTAAAAGAGTGTAATCAGGAAGAAACCCACAAAGATGATATAAATGAATGAAATTTTCGATCCTCTCTAACTACATTGGAAACACCGACAAGTTCATAACTTTTCGTACTCATCTAAAAACCTTTATGGGGTTGATGAACCTGGTAGAAATCTTACTCCATTTACTGATCCCCTACTTCCCATGTCGAGGGGAAACCATTAAGAACATGTGGTCCCCAATATCGAACTCTATGGGTCTCCTCCTTTGATTGAAATTTGACTTATGTTTTCTTTGTGATGATTGCATCCTATCAAGGAAAATATAAACCTTATCTATCATGTTCTATGTAACCTGGGGATGAAGAAAAATTTTCTCCTATAACTTTGTCCAATAAAAAGTAGAACTACATTGTCTTCTATAAAAATTACCAAACATATCCATATGAATTTAAGATTGATAACTATTATTGTATGAAATCTATTACAAGGGATAATGTCTCACCCATGATCAACCAATGTCCATGATGAATTCTCACTACTTTTCATCCAAGGTTTGAATATATTGTTCTATCTTCCCATCTATCTGAGGGTGGAAGGATGTTCTTAGGCATAACTGATTTCCAAAAAAATGATTCAATCCCTTCTAAATAGTGAGGTAAAATTTTTATCCCTATTTGAAAAAAAGGGTCTATGTAAACCATGAATCCACACCACCTCTTCTAAATACCTCATTGCCAAGTCATCCACTGCGCCAGACTCGTTGATCGCTAAGAAGTGGTTCGACTTCATCAACATCTCCATCACTACCCAGATGGAATCATTACATTCCAACGTTCTGGGAAATAATTTTACTAAATCCATCGGTATTTCATCCCAATTGCACGCAGTGATGTCTATGGTCTAAAAAATCCATCTATTATATGCTTCTTAACCTTGACCTGCTGGGACACTAAGAACTTCACCAAAAACTCTGCCACTACCCAATTAATCCCGGGCCAACAATACTTCTATCTAAATCCATGATCAATCATTGAAATTTCTAGGTGTACCACTAAGGTCCAGATGTGAGACTCATAGATAACTCCATCATGCATCGCTACTAGAACAAATAGCCTTCTGCAGAATATCATCAGATTTTAAAAATCCTCAGACTATCCTTACAGAGCATCACCATGGTCAATGTGATCGCACATCCCCTATTCCATCATGTATCCCCAATGATACTCGTATACCTACTGCATCAATGAAGATTTAAATATCATCTAGAACGGATAGACTGTTCATCAATCCTATTCAGCATCTATGTGAAAGGCATCCAACACCACCATCACCATCCATGTTTAGGTAGATTCATGAACTACCCTCATCATTGACTTTCTTCTAAAAGAATCGATCATGAAATTTCCCTTTCATGAGGTGTATAAGATATCTAAATCCTAAACATAGTGAGGCTAGATCCACCGCACTATCACATGTTCATATCATACTGGGAAAATATAAACCTCACATTATTGTGATCCGTGAAGACCACAAAGTGCTACCTAATGAGGTAATTCCACCATAATATCACTGAAAACCAGTCTATTTCTAGCTCAATATCATATGTGGAATAGTTATGTTCCAAGATAGTTAACATCTTATACCCATAAGAGATCACATACCATTGTAATATCAGCACAAATCCCAAACCCAACTGGAAAGCATCACAAATCATCTCAAAAATAACCCCTTCCATGAGAAAAAAAATGCACTAGAAAACTCATAAAATTCCACCTTGATAGATGAATGTTTCCATACACTACTCACTCTACACAAATTCATGGTCTTATTTGTCAAGGCCATCAACTAAGCTACTACATGAGATAAATCAGGTATGAATCTCTATTAATTGTCTTTCGAACCATGAAAAATTTGATACTCTATGATATTTTTGTGTTCTTCCCACGAAACAACTGCCACGAAATTCGAGGGGTCCAATGACACACCATTATAAAACAAAACTATTCCAAGGAAATGAACCTATCATGTCCAAAAAATAAAATTTGACATATTTCTGTAGACCTGGTGGCATTGAAAAAACTACCAGATAATCCTGAGATGCATGGTATGCTCTTCCTGGAGCATCATGTAGATCAAGATGTCATCGATGAATAGAATGAAAAACTTTTCCAAGGACTCACGAAAGATCGAGTTAATAAGCCCATGAACACGAATGTTGCATTCAAACATAAAATTTCATAACTACAATGTCAATGTGACCATACATACATATTAAAGCAGTCATTGAGATATCAACCTCCTTCACCCTTAGCTGGTGATATCTAGACTACATATTAGCCTTCAAGAAATAACTTACTCCCATAATTTGTTCGAGAGGATCCTATATCCTTGAGAGTGGGTAATGGTTCTTTATCGTTACCTGATTCAATATTTCATAGTCCATACACAACATCCGACCACCATCTTCCTTCTTCAAAACAAAAACCGGATCACCCATGATGACACTCATGGACTGATAAATCCTTTATTCATTAGATCATATATCTGAATCATTATCAATTGAAACCTTGAAGGTTCCATCCAATAAATATCCATCAAAATTGTTGATGTATCTGGAATCAAGTCTATCCTAAACTCAATATCACATCATGGGGGAGGAGTCACAACCACCACGCAGAAGACATCCATGAACTCCCCAAAAAATTCATGTAATCGCCTCCTTCTTAGCATCAATTGATTCTAATAGCATATTCGCCAATAATGAAATAAGGGTTTCCATATGACGATTTCCCATTATAAAACTCCACTGACCAAAAAAATACACAAACTATCTATCCACATCTGAAAAAAACAGTCCTTCGAATGAACTAGATACAAACATACACATTATAAAACAATTCAATTCCAAGGATGATATCGTATTGCTGCATGTGTAGAAAAAATATATCAACATGAGACTGATACGACCCCATGATCAATCAATACACCTAGAATAAATCAAACAAACTATTGTGATCTTAGAGTAGCATACTAAACACCAGGGGAATGGGAATACTCTATATTTCTAGTACCGGATCATGGGAAATACATGGTGTAATAAAAGGACTGTTGTGATCCTTAATCAATCAAGCCACAATCATGGGTACTAAACAAGCTAATTGTTCCTCGAACTATATCATGTCCTATTGGAACTGCCGCCTCTATGGTGTTAAACTATCCTTACATAGATCCACATCTACACTGCTAATTATCTTCTCCTTGACCATGCCAAGGCCGTGATCCCTTATAATCACCTTGAGGTCAGTATATACCTATATTGTCTCTCCTAGGTGGAGCGTGAGGCTAATGTCCTTGCTACTGGAACTACCCTATCAACAGCTGCTAGTAAGGAATGCACAAGACTGACCCTCTTATACCATATTGTGCACGAACATCCATTGAGAACAGACTCTTGATATGACCACATACTACAAAGATAAAACACAAAATCCCCAAGGCCACAAGATATTCATGAAGACCATAAGTTCAAAACTATAACTATTGTGGTTGCCACCCCACTAGTCAGAAAGTAAATTCCTTGGTGCACGGGGCCTCTTATCGATAACCATTCACATTAAAGAACTATCATGACAACCCTCTCATGATAGACCTCCCAGTGAGTGAATTCTATGATCTAGCTCCACATTATTCTGGACCACTATTTATGTCGACAAGGTAAAGGGTGTAACCTAATACTAGAGATATGTTAAAGGTGCCTACTGAAGGCGTCTCTCATGATACCCCTCTTCCTTCTAGAGTTCCATAGAAAAATAATGGAGATCGTTGAACATGATCCCCTACTTTTATACTAACATACTACTATAATGGGGGGAGAAAAACGCCTACCTCTATTCGGCCCCTATGTTAGATGAAATGAATTCCATATGGGACCCCCTCTCATAGTCATCCAAAAAAACATCACATTTCCTCTTACTCATGTTCAATGTATAACATGGACTTGCGAATCCCCAAATATGGCTCAATGCCAGAGGAAACCAGTACTCCATCAAATCCTGGATAAATCCGAAGGTGATCACAAGCTCCTCGACCCAACTCCCAATATTATTCTAAGTAAAACATTCCTCGTACTTTCCAAGTGTCCTCTAATAGAATTCATCTAGGGTCGTCTTCCACTGGTCATCCTCTTCAACTAGATCAACCATCCTCATATCAACCTAATCATCCTGCTGAGCTACAATATCCTAATCCACTCGTCGAAGATGACTGAGTGCCAACTATGAAAATTATTCAAGGAACTCTTAATTTTGATTAGTATGAAATGATTCATTTCAATTCATTTAGCTCATTTTTTATCCATTTAAATTATTTTAATATGCCCTAATTTATACAGGAAGACAAGTATTTATGATGCATGTTCCTTTATTAGGGGATATACCTAGAAAATGTTATAGCCTCACATGGTCATTCGGTATGATCATAGTCCATGAATTATATCATTTCCCCGCTAAAATTTCTTGACCTCGATGGTCTTCCCTATCCCATGTCACACACTGAGATCACATAACACTCTTATAATATCAACCCATGCAATCCTCAATGTTCCAGAATCCAAACTACATCATATCTCGGAACGATTAGCATGTTAGAGAATTCTATCATGACACTCTCCCACCAAAGATGACCATCCTAAGCTAAAAATGGAAAAAGATAGATAATAATGCATGAGTCCCACCTCCAATAGGCCTTGGTGTGGTGACTATAACCAATTCTATAGAATCACAAAAAATGAAATGCATTAGCCTTTTTCTCAAAAAAATTATTGTCAGAAAAGATGGTACATAACAAAATAATTATAAGACCAATATATAAATAGATCAATGAATTCCAAAAACATCCCACATAGATGTTTCAAATATAACATATAAAAAACTAGAGTCTTCAATGTAAATACAAAAAAAATCTATTCAACCACACCCGTCCACAAGGATTGATTCCCTGTACAATCCATGCAGTCCTCCTAGAAATCTGAAAACAATTTTTAATGAATGGTGAACGTACATGTATAATAAATAGGGAACCCATGGTCTCTTATGCACAATTGGGAGAAGCATACTAATTCTCCCATGAGAAAATATAATAACCAACAACAACTAGTAATGTATCATAGCCATCCCCACCTCACCAAGGCATGATTAACAATAAATGAAAGTCATGTAAAGTAATATATTAAACACATCCATGATAGGGTACACCACACCACTTTTCCACTAATTATCAGCTATCAAAAAATGATTACATGTTTCATGGGTATCCCCCCTCTTCCTAAAGTACCATGTCACAAACCGCCTGCACACACCTGGGTCTCCCAGCTAGTCCCGCATCATGGGAAAAGGAAGCCCATAACATCTTTCCTGCACACATTTGGATCTCAAAACCTCATTCAGCCAATAGACACCTGGTCTACATACCACATCAAATACCAAAAAGACATGGGAAAGCACAAAAAAATCATCCTGATGACACTTGGGAAACCAAAAATCAACTCATCTTGAAGACAACTCTGAAAAAACAAATCATCCACACACATGGGCCCTACAAACAACAACCTATCCGATGAATCATTGGATAACACCACCAGGAAGAGGGATTGGGGAAAAGAGGGTGGCCATCCATATATCCTTACACCAGGATATTTGGGAAGGACACCATCCACCATGATAGTGGTGGTGTTCATCACCTAATTCTCAACTACAGTGGGGTGAATATATTAAACACAATGAAAAAATGTTGGTATGTATATATAGTATCAAACACTCAAGCCCAACCAATGGGTTATCAATCATAAAATTACTTACCTTATGATACTTCTAACTCTGATTCTACCTCGAAATGAATTTATGAACACCATCAAATGTCACTTCAGAAGTTGATAAATGATAGAAATCAACAAAAATACACAACCAAAAAATACCCCAAGAAAATTCAATTAAAAAAATATCACAATTTTTTAAGGAATTCATTTATTCATTCTATCCCTACCCGATTTGATACCAACTGAATCCCGAAATGAGCCACCAATAGAGAAAAAATAGCTACAATATACTATCACACTACCATCATTATTCTTCAATTTCATTCCACCAAACCCTCATTCAGATTCAGAAACACATATCATCACAAAAAACCCAAAAACCCTACTATATAACAACACCAAACCCATCACACCCAGTAACATAAACATATTACAACGTGAACCTAAATCTCCTCTACTCATACACTGCTCATACATTCCACCATCAGTCAGTCCTTCAAGCTCAAATTTCATTTCCTCATCCGTACCACCCCACCATATAGTATTTATCCCAACCCTAGCACCAAAAAATGACACATGGAATAATAAATAACAAAACCAAATATACCCACACCAAAAAAGGAATGGTGTATTTATATTAAAAAGACATCATTCTTTAATTCAAATTTCATTATTCTTGGATTATCACCAAACAAGTAAGATCTCGGGGTATCAACATATTTAACAAAAAATATGTAGATAATAAATTTCAAATTTATTTTCATTCAACACATGATAAAAAAAGCTATAACAAGTTATCTAGTGTGGAATAATAAAGTCCACCAACAACTATGATTTCAATAGGAATAGATAACATATATATCAAAATATCAATAAACAATGAAACATAATCATGCATCACTTCCCCCGACCCATCTTTTTTCGTTTAAAGATGATTAAATCATCTTTATAAAATTTTATTCAACTACCTTCACAGGGGAATCATTCTTACACCCACCCCACATGATCACAATAAGCACACCATCATTTCCATCACAAGCCAATTCACTTCAATAAACCATCCATTTATTGAAAACACACTTTAACCAACATTCCTTGCCTAAACACTTTTCAATAAACAACATAATTATTGATAACCATCTTTCAAAAATCATTATCCATAATTAACCACAAAAAATTATAAAATCAACATTTTAAAATCATTCAAAAATTACCTTTTTTGTAAAAATAGCCCATTTTCACAAAAATACCATAAATCATATATAAATGGGTTTCCAAAATGGTTTTCACATCATTATCACATGTAATTTCCAAAAAAAATTACTTTTAACCAATCCACTAGTTATAACAATGTTGAGTTGGGAGAGAAGCCACCTACCTTTAGGGTTCCGTTGAATTCGACCCACAAGAAACCACACCCCAATCCAAGAAAATGATCCACTAAAACCACTGTATATCTCCTTACCTATCATAAAAACCCCTTATAATCAACACCCAATTAAGGAATAACCTTATATCTACACAAAAAATGTTTATATCTAGAAAACTGAGAGTTATGGAAGAGTTGATCTAGAGATAACCCCACAGAACTAAGCAAGAAGACTTACTAGAGAATAATTGGCTCAACGACTTAATGAAAACCCTTAGTTTTGCTTCCAAAATTAGTGGTAGATCATATCATACCCTTGAGAAGTGGAAATACCTAGTGAGGCTCAAATTGGAGGATTTTTTGTTGTCTTTAGGGAAATCCCGACTAATTCTGGATTATTAAAACCCATTTTTTTGACAATCCACATGGTTAGCACGCAAGGTTAGACAAACCCTATGCTAAATGTTTGCCTTATTCTTCTTAAAAGGGGTACCCTGCTTGGACCCCTTGCATAGTTAGGAAAACTGTGCATAAGCAATGCATAACCCCACTGCACTCATGGTTTCATCTCACACAATTTCACCTAACCATGCACAAACTGTGCATCCTTAAAGCAAAATTATGAGATAATGGATGATTATTAGATATTATTAGAGATGATCGAAGGAGATAAATTGTACATTATTCATTTCTAATTTGAGATGCATAAATTTTTTTATCAAATATTTTTTTTTTCATTTCATATATCGTAAAACCTAATACTTTGATCTTCATTATTAAATATTTTATAAATCTTTTTTTATTTTATATATCATAATTTTGGTTATATTATTATTATATGATTATTTAAATTGATAAAAAAATGATAGAATTTCCATGATTTTATTATATCATGTTTTTGAATTTTTTATTTTGGGTTATATTTTTTTCGTGAGTAAAAAATTTTATGATAAAGATAAGTGTATTTAATTAGATTAATTTCATATTCAATATATGATTGTTAAAATAATCATAAAACCTATGTATTTAAATTTATTTCATAATTGTTGTTTTCCATTCCATGTGTTATACTTTGACTTCTTCTTCATTTCAAGGCATCACTAATTGAATTTGTTTTATCAATTATTAATTATTTGTATAGATACTATTATAAATTGAAGAATTTAATATAAAAATAGTTTGTAATGAATTTTTTAATTATGGGTTACACATTGTATTTAAATACAAATTTTTTACTAAAATAGAATGTATAGAAGTTGTATGTATCATACTAATCCAATTTTATCCTTCTTTCAAATGAATTTGGATATTTAATTATATTTTTCACTTTAAAATGCTAGAGATGGTTGTCATATGAAGTGACCATATTGTAATTTGGTTTGAATTAAATGTTTATGTTTTCAGGATTTTAGCTAACATATAAAAAATATAGATTTCATACAATTTATATTGTTTTTTAACATAATGAGGAGACAAGACATTCATATATTCTTCATAAATGAATTGAATGAATTGCAATGATGAATTTGATATTCGATTAGTTTCTATTTGCGATTCATAATGATTGTGTGATATTATTCCAATTAATGAAGAAAATGATATCAATACACATGAGGAAAATAATTAGGATATTGATGTAGGGAGAGTGGATCTTTAAATGAATGTTTCTAAAACTCCTATATATCAATAATTTACGAAAATGGAAATTTTGGTTTTTTTAAAGGGTTTATATCATAGTAAACACATTTATGGAATTTTTAATATTGATATTGATTATATTCCTACATTTCTAGTGTAATTTATTCTTGATGGATACAATATAACATTTTATTATTAGGTGAGATGAAATTTAAATAATCATCAGGGATATTATACTAATAAAATTCATTCTTTTGAGAAAGAAAACTGTTTATTTTGGGAAAAATCATAATTACTTAATGAAAACAATGAAGTTGTCACATCTTGAATGAAAATTCTGAACAAACATCAACTCACATTGCACAAAAATTCTTATGGAAATTTATATTTATTAATACGACTTAAAAAAAAATTTATTTCTATTGAAACATCAACCAAAATAAGATGGAATGATGCTGAGAGTGATTAAGATAATGATGAGTTGGATTATCTTTCAGAAGGATCATGATGGATGAAAATTTTTAAACACCATCATGATTTTTTTATGTTGTGTGTCATGTCATATTGTGTATACCCAATAATGGTTTTATTCCGTTTGGTAATGTTATTAATTTTCATATCAGATGATGAATTTTTATTCATGTTTATAATCATGCTATGTGGATGTGAATGAAAAAAATATCACCATATTATGTATACTTGTAATTTTTGATTATATTCCTAGAAATGACATAGATGACTCCATAAATCATTTAATAAGAGATTTGCTGAATCATTGGGATTCCATTTTGTAGATATTTATAGTTTCTTTAAAAATAAATATTTTAGATTCATGGATCCCTTTTATGGAATATAAATGATTTTCAAGTATATGAAATTATTTTTGGCTAGATACTGAATGGAAAACTACATTTCCTTTTTGTATTAATAATAAGAAATCGAGAAGATATAAATACGATTCTTGTTTTAGTTTCATGGTTCATCGATAATTCCTTATAATGGATCTTCAGTAATGGATGAATCGCAAGTGGTTTGATAATATAGTTTTTATAAAAAAATCTACATTAACATATAAAAGGATATGATGTACTTAATCAATTCAAAGATTTCAGTTATTCATTTAGGAAATATCCGATTAAATAAAAATAGAGGGAACATGTTAAAAATGAACTCACTAACCTTTGGAAAAATAAAAGTATATTTTCTTAGTTTCCATATTGGTCTTCCAATTTTTTCTATCACTAAAAATATTATATTCAAATTTAGAAATATATATGTGAAATGTTTATTTTAATTACACGAAACTCCAATAGGAATACCAAATAAAACTTATGATCTTTCTGGGAATATTTGGACTATGTTTTTTTAACATGAACTACATCATATGTGTATCAGTGATACAAAAGATGATATTTACTTATGCCTGTTATATGATAAAACCTTTAGAGAAAAGTAAATTTATGTGAATATTTGATAACAATGAGTTTACTGATGGATATTCCATCACTATATCTAAATGATTCAATATTAGGGATTTGAAACTAACATTCCTATAAAATCATGATCATCGCGTCCTTTTTCATGAATTTATTCCAATAGAAATATGGAATTTACTATCCAATAACGTAATGGTGAGGCAGATTTTCTTATTCCATTTTCATATAGATATTTTTTCTCTAATGGTATCCAATTATTTATTCATTAAAATCAATCAAGAGGAACTATTAATTATTTGTGAGTTGTGAAAAAAAATTCCCTTAATTTTTCACCTGCACGGTCTATTTAATCATTCATTTAATAACTAAAATACTTCACCTGGGACTATTTTATTTTTGACGGATGTATAATACTAAAATATATGTATGAAAATGTAAATATTAATTTTATAATAATAATCATATTTAAGGTCCAATTGATTGAGGTTATCTATTTCATAATTATATTTTTTTTCTATGTATTTGAATGAAGTGATAATAGTAAATAACTAGAAAACTAAAAATGATGATGAGAAGTATTGTCAAATTGGGTACCTAATTCCATATATTCTCAAAATAAAAGGAATAATAGGATAATTTAGAGTAGATACTTTATAACATGAAGAGTTGGATATGGAAGAAAACAAAATACCATTTTACTATGGTTCATTGAATGACTATATCAAGTGAGTGATTTAAATTTTTATATATTATATCATACTTTGTCAATTCAAATTTTCCGTAAAATACTCTTTTCATTTTATATATAGAACCTAAAAGAAATATATGTATTGTTCATTAGTCTTTTCCTTTGAGAAGCATAATTTAGTTTCATAGAATATATATCTCTATTTGGTCGAAATAATATGTATTACCTTTAAATTAAATAACTGAAAACATCGATATACCATTTATTTTATTATTGATGTATATTTCATGTATGGAGTTTCTAATTATCTCTATATCTCATAAATTAAGTACATTGGATGTTTGTTATTATTCTGTGATTCTTGGGTGAAAATATTTAATAATCAATGTGTATAAATTTATTAAAATTATACATTTGGTGAAAATGAGAACACATCATGATTGTCTTTTGTTAACTACAACAATGAACTATTATATTAGATCATCAAATAGTAGGAATTGATATGATAATGTGTTTTATTATGGGATTATTCAAAAAATATTGTCATTCGATTACTAATATCGGGTTGAATAACTATAAATAAAAGTAAATTCATTGATTCAATGACGTGACCTGCTAGATTTATTAATGAATATGGATTAATAAATATTTACATGACTTAATTCATGGATTTGAATGAACCACATATCTTTTTAATCAAAGGTAAAATAGGATTTTTTTGTGAACGATCATATGTGTTTAGATAAATATGTAATTATTTATGTAACATGAATTGTTTTTTTTCATTCTTGGGGGAAGGAAATTGACTCTATTGATTCCCTGATTGGTGTTGGCCAAAACATTATATTTGATTACTGAATTTCCCATTGAGAGAAATATTGTGGTACATGAATAATTGGTTGGTAATATTTAGAATAAACCATATCTTTGCATAGTTGTTTTTATTTAATTTGATGTGGGTATCATAGGGTAGTACAACTATAATTAAATAAACATTATTTTTGTTTGGAGTGAGATTTTTTTTGTATAGTTTTTTGATAAATTTAATTGGATTTATTTGGATTCAAAAAACTAGTTTGAAAAAATATTACAAAAAAATTTATTACATGGTCTTATATAATAGTTTCTAAAAAATTGTATAACATTGTTCCTAGAATCATTGATATCTTAGTCGAATAATGATTTTTTTGAGAAATATTTATATGAAATGTACATTTCATTGATATGAATATTATCAAAGGTAGCCAATAATTTCAAAGGATGTGAATATTATATAATGAACAATGGATCTATGAACTATGGAATCCTCATTTGGATCCCAGAGTGAGTATAAAAATTTAAAAAATTACTTTACTCAGTACAATTAATCTTAGGATCATATTAATTATCAAAAAATAAAAGACAATTTTTAGAACCAAAGTTGAATTCCCCTCAAAATACTAATACCAATATGTGGGGATTATCATAGGAAAAAAAGGATCACCTATAATACTTGTTCATTCCATATTTTTCCAACATAATCCCTATCTACCACACACTTCCATCACCCACATGAGATTCAAGGAAGGTTCCCACCCATGCCTCCATCATCTTTTTATTTTTCCTCTTCATCTCATACCATATCTCCACAACCTCTAGATAGATACCCACCCATAACATATTGTTATCCTATATTATATCCCCATATTTTTTATCCTTATATATTTATTTATTTTATGCCTCTATTTCATACAATCAATCAAAGATATGAGGATTCCATTACTTTATTATCCACTCCACTTCATTCAAATGACTTAGACCATGCTTTGGAATAGACCAATCCTTGAATGGATACAAATATATGAAAACCCTTAGATCTATATGATCATAATCAGTATCGTGCATCATGTTTTTTAATTATAATTTTTTCAAAATATTTCACATATTTTTTTTCCTTTTTTAATTTTAATCAATTATTCATTTTATTCTTTTATCTTATTTTATGGGACATTTTAATAGGAGATGTGGTTTCTCATATATATGTGAATATATAAATCATAAAAGTCAAAAAATGATGTGTTAAAATGATTTTAAATAACGATAGGTAAAAATTATAGGTAGTGTAGAAGTTTTTTTGGGATCATTATCCAAGTAGAAAAATAGAGTTTTGGGTAAAATAGATTCATAGAGGCATATCATAAAAAAAATCTAGGAGAAACCACGCAAGGAGATCTAGATAAGGAAATTTGTCAAATTGATATATGTATTAATATTATGTTTATATGAATTAAAATGTTCAATGCATCATATGTTTTACTTACCCAATTGTGAAACTATTATGCTCGTATGGTTGATGGATCATGGGATGTTATAGTGACCAATAAGAATGAGGTATCTGTTGGTTAGAAGAGGAGGGTCATTTCTAATTTTGATGTTCTACTAATAATCATTGAATCTACAACAACATAATATAAAGAAATGATTAAATATAATAATTATAATGAGTTTAAGGTATGTAAAATATTTAATGGATTTCATTGAAAACATAAATTTTATAGATTTTATTTCTTTTTTAGGATGTTTTTTGAGAAAAATGAACAAATATTCAATGTAAAATTGCACAATTTGTGGGGAACTATAATTCGCAAGCATGACATGTTCATTGTACATTAAGATGAATAGAAATAATATTTATTTTATAACGGTTACTAAATTGGTCAATTCAATTTATATGGCCACATAGGTAGTATAAACACCTAAATAGTTATATTTTCATGATGAAAGTTAGTAGGGAAGACAATAAATTCACAATCTAATTAGTTTTACGTGCTGAAATTTTTGTTTTATTCACATGAATCACTATAATATAATGTTGTAAATTATCCTTTAAACTAATAAGACATTTTTATGATTTTTTTAATACAGGGAAAGGGTATTACAAAGAAAGTTCGGATCAGGAACGCTGGATCCCCAAAATTTATTAATTAAAAAAGGTTCCTAACAAGAGGCAAAGACATGAAGAAGAAAAAATAAATCACATCAAAACCATAACCCTCACCATCACTATAGTCTGACATCGCATCAGCATCAGCAGATTCCCATTCTGATTATTCATACTGTTTGAAGAGTTGGATATATTGTTCCTTCCGTTTCAACAATTCCACAGATAGTTTCTCTTTGTAGGGACGTTTACCATTATCTCTCCTACCAGCATCAATAGCAGCCCCTCTACCATTTTGGGAGGAAAATCTCATCGACACCATTTTAGGAATATCAGAGTAATATCTCCTTGGTCTTCTTTTGATTGTATTATTTGTATTCTCATTCCTCTCAGAGTCTCCCTTCTTCCCACTCATAAGGATATCACTATATGAGATTATAGGTGCATCATTATCTTTATCGTGATTCGACACATCCCACCATTTCAAATTTAAGATGGAGGAACCATGAAGGCATCCTCGTTCCTTCAACATCTCCAAGGAGGTTTGTGATGGCCTCATGTCATCTGAAGAAGACAAATTTGTATCCTCAGGAGCTAGGCACGGAGAGTCGCTACCCTACTCAACTTGATTCTCCATATTTTCAAATCGATTGGGAGTATTAATAGTACACCTTTCATTATTAGCCCTTGAAATATCCTCATACAATATAATTTCCATAGATTGATCATTACCATGGTCTTCAAGCAGGGTGTAGCCATGTGAATCCACATCACAACCAACTTCAGCCTTGTTGCTCTTACACAAGTCATTCATAATTCTTCCAATGGCATGACTCACTTTCGGATTTGACATCACATTTTTTTCCTTTTCCTTGGTAGTACCATGTTCACTACCTTCTACCACCACAATTGAACCATGCTGCTGTCCGGCCCCACCATTGATGAACAAATCACCTTGAACAACATCTTTATGTGTTCCCTGGAGAGAAAAATCATCCACTACCCCATTAACATCCTTTGGAGTCTCCTTGAGTTGTTCAGAATCACCCCCATTAGTTTCCCATCATTTTCCTGCTCACAACCCAGGTAAGACATAAGCCTGGCCAACAGAGTCGCCCATAGTCAGAGCACTTTGTATTGCTTCTGCTTCTGTTCCCTGCCCAATATTCACTACCAGATTAGCAATACCATTCCCTAGATCTTCTAGGTGTCGATTTGGTAGAGAATTAACAATCCCCTGTTGAACCGATCCTTTACAACTCTTACCATTGTCCAACGGAGCCTGCACCAGCTGATCATCAACATCCTTCCCTGTGAACCCAAACTTCCTCTTATCGTTGCCCCATCTACAGACACTATCCAAATGCCCAATCCTTAAACAATTAGAGTAGAAGTCAATCCACTGATCAAAAACAACCGGTTGCTGATATCAGATATGTCCACCAGCCTCAATCCGCACATGATCAACTAATGGTTTCGAATCATCCACCTCTACGCACATTCATGGGTTTATTGGGTGGTAGACCACATCAGTTCGCGAGTCAACATAGAGGAAATGCCCCCACCAAGTTTCCCAGTAAACGTAAAATAGCCAGTTTTTGAAAAGGGAGGGGAAGGTGAGGAAGACTTACCCAGATCAGAAAAGTCGAGGAATCATGGTTTAAGTAGAAATCTTGGCACCACCGAATGAGGCTAAAGCCAAATTCACAGCATCTCCTTAGAGCGAAGGATAGAGAAGAAGCAAGATCATCCTATGGGGAACACCGCACCATGATTTGCCTCCTACCTCGAAGCCCAATAACCACCCATTCTTGAAGAGCCCAATGGTTAAAGGCAAACAGATCGAAAACATCCACCGAGGGTCGACCACTCCTGAAACTCGCCATCAGAGTCAAATTAAGAATACTCTCCGCCTCCGTGAGCTCCAATTCTGAAAGGGGGAGCGAAGGCGAGCCAGCTCGAAGACCACAGACCTTCGCCTCCAGAACGATCGAAGGAAATCTCGGGATCACATCAGGGGTGATAAAAGGGGTAAAATCGGGACGCCTGTCAACTGGCTGAGGGTCCTTCCCCCTCACACCGAGAAGTGGCGGAGGGGGGGGAAAGGGTATTAAATTCGATGAATACCCTTGAATATTTACTTTTTTAGAAATAATACTATCTTTCAGATGAAAAATCAAAATAACGATGTATATTCCAGATACGTTTAGTATTTTAATTGGGGACTGATTATTTTGGTATGAATTATATCCGAGATTTGTAATTGGTTCATCTTTTTAGTGAAGATATATTTTTTTGTGTAGTGATATATGTATGAAAACATGTCATAACAGATTAGAGTAAAGGTGGAATTCCAAATAAGCATAAATACCTAAAATAATTTAAAAAAATAACCAAAACATAAAAAATATATAAAATAACACAAAATGAACCAAATAAACAAATCCCATGTAAACGAATTGTTTAAATCAAAATATTGAAAAATGAAGAAATTAATTAACCAAAAACAATATAACCCTAAAATGAAGAAAATCAAATAAAAAATATAAACAAACAGACCTCACTAAAAATGGAATTTTTTAATGGTGAACCAAATGGTGTTTCCTAAACTAAATAAAATAATAAAACTCAAAAATGAAATAACCCGAACCTGAAACAAATGAAAATACCCAAAATTATCCAATTCAAAAAACCCATGAAGAAGAAAATGGGAAATCCCAAAATTAAACAAATCTCCAAACCCAGGTTGAATTAATTGACGTAACTCAAAATTAACTATTTTGAATAATCCATATTTAATAAAATAAAATAACCTGATATTAACCAATTGACATAACCCTATATTAACCAAATTGCATTACCCAAAATTAAGTAAATGATCAATCCAAAGATTAAGTATTTGAAACTATCTATAATTAACCAATTAAAATAAACCAAAAATAACCAATAGACATGACCCAAGATTAAAAAATTATAATAATCCAACAATAACAAATTTAAATAACAAAAAAAACACCAATTTAAATAACCAAAAACTAAACATTTGATATAACTATAAATTAACTAATTGATATCACCCAAGACTTACCAAATCATGTAACCCAAAATTGGCCAATTGAAATCACCCAATCAAATTATTATCTAATTGGTAGAACCAAAGATAAACAAATAGACCGATTAAACAATTGACATAACCCATTATTAAATAATTAACATAAAAAATATAACCAATTGACATAACCCCAAATTAGCCAAATTAAAATCCCAAAAATAACTAATTCACATAATCCAATAGTAACCAATTAAAAAAATAAAAAATTTAAATAAAATATATTTAGATAGTTGAAATAATTAATGATTAAAAAATGATAGTCTAATTGACCTATCCACAAATTTATTATTTTTGTGACATGAAAATAACCCATTTACATATCACAAAAAGAACCCAAAATGTAACCAATTAAAATAACATAAGATTAACCAATTAACATAACCCAAAATAAACAAACTGAAAAATTAACCTGTTCACATAAACAAAGACTAACCAATTTAAATAAACTAAATTAATCAATTGAAAAAACCCATTATTATCGAAATGGAAAAACCCATGATCAAAAATTTATATATCCAAAAATTAATCATTTGACACATCTTATGATTAACCAATTGACATAACCCATGAATAACCAATTAACATAACACCAAATTAACAAATTGTCATAACTTTAAATCTACCAATTAATATTACCAAAAAGTATGAAATTTAAAAAAACCAAGATTAAAAAATTGACATTTCTCATGATTATCCAATTGTCATAAATTAAAATTAACCAATTTACATTTCCCACAAGTAACAAAAAGTTAACCAGTTGAAAAAACCCATGTCGAAACTAATGACCAAACAAAAAACTAACCCTTTGACATGACCCAAAATTATCAAAATGGCAAAACCCATGATGAACAAACTATCCAATCCCATGATGAACCAAAAGACTAGACCCATAATTTCACAATTTAAAAATCCTAATATGAAGAAAGTACCCAATAAAAAATTTATCTATATAACCTAATCCAAATAAAATTAGTTACATAATCCAAAATGAACAAATTAACCTAACAAAAAAATAAAAAATGTTCATATTACATAATAAATAAAAATTAATTACCAAATGTCCAAAATAAACCAATTTTATTAACCAAAACAAAATAACCCAACAATAAACAAAATGAACAAAACCATAATAAAAAAAAATAACCTTATATAATAAATTTGAAAATAGAAAATGAACCAAATTACATGTTCAATAAACACCAAACTATAAATAATGAAATTGAAATAACAAAAAATAAAATAAATAACCTTAACCTATGAAAAATAACATTTCTATTAAAAAATGAACAAATGACCAAGTGAATTAACAAGAAAATGTTACCTTGAAATTATCAAAATGATGTAACCCAAAATAATGAAAATTAACTAACTATAATATGACATTTACCAAAGATAAATTAAATTACTAACCCACAATTGAAATAATCCAAATTGAAAAGAGTTATATAATAAACCATATTACATATCTCAAAATTAAATTAACCAAAAAATGATGCAACTGACCTAAAAAAATCTCCCAAAATGAACTAACACAAAATGCAGAAAATCATCTATCCAAATGAGAAAATGTAAATATATTCAAAAACACCTAAGCCAAAATTGAATAAAATTATGCACATCAATAACGAAAGATACACCTTCAACCAACATGACTTAAATTAACGAACCATAAAATATTAAAAACATTCTAACCGATTGACCAAATGACCAAATGAATAAATGAACAAATTACCAAACATCCTAACCAAAAAATTAACATAATGACCAAATAGTCTAATTTAATGTGAAATATTAAAAATTTAACATAACAAAAATAAAATTGTACTAAAGTTAATATAAATGATGAATCCATATATTTCCCATATTTAGCATTATAATTAGTATATATTTATTATGATATACCATTATTTTTATATTTATAATTAAATATATATTTAAATACAAAAAAAATTAATGTTTTATTTGAAAAGTAAAATTATAGTTCATTCTAGATTTATCAATATTATATTATTCGGTAAATAAATAATATACTAATAAAAGTCATTTTTATCAACATAATAACACCCCAATCATTTTATTGTATGCTTCTCTTAAATATATTATATTCATTGCCTGTATTTCATAAATCACTATGTACATTGGAAATGACAGATTTTAATTTAGGAGAAAGTCAAAAACTAGACATTAAACATAAATTTTCCACTTCTATGTTTTGAATTTTGAAAAACAGTCTTCTATAGTTGTGACCAGTAAGTCATTTGGAGTCTGATAGAACCAACTTAATTTTTAGTGAATTACAACATACCCTTAAGAATAATAACCTACCCTTATGAATAAAAACATACCCTTATGAATAGTTATATAACTCTTATTTGATGTATCCATACCCATGAATGTATAAATAAATTTAGGCAACTTATAAATGAAGTTTTATATTTTAAGAGTTTATATTTTTTGATTAAATAATGATTTTCATTAAATGATTAATTAATAATATGTAGAAAATTATTTTTAAAAAATTAACGTTATTTTTGGATTTTACATGTTGATAAATGGTTGGGGTTAATTCTTGTGATTTTTCTGAAAGAATGGTTTTTTTTTTGTGAATATTAAAATACATTAATTTACTGTAGAAATACATTATAATTTAAATTAACTATTCCTAGAATCATGAGTGATGTAAGAACCCAAATCTTGAACTCACATGCATATATTACTATTCTAGGTCATAGAATACTCACTATTTATTATCTTGTCAATAAAAAATAAAATAAGGATTTTAATATTATGAATATTCTCCCCCCCTCTACTATATAAACAACATTTCACCCCTATTATTCCCACACCATTTAAGAATCATGAAATTTTTAAATAATGCCAAATACTATTCCACAGAACTCTTCCCCATGTCCTAGAGCTACTTGTCACGACCCGCCCTCGGGGTCCGTGCCGTGACTACCCCAAGCCCGCCTTCCATAGGCCAGGGGCTGGCGACTAGCACCAAGGCATAAATACTGGTAAAAAGGGAAGGCATTGCCTTTGTAAAGTAAAAAAACACCACAGAGTAAGCAAGCGGAAAGTAAACACTAAGCAAAAGTAGAGTACAACTGAAAGTGCAAAAAAGTAAATGGGCCAGTATACAAACCCAAACTAAAAGTAAAGTACAACTTGAAAGGGAAAACAACAACTGAATAGTAAAAGCCACTACACCGAGCTGTCCACTGGAAATCCCACCCGAAGGGTGGGTACAGATAGCTCCACTGCTCCACGGGACCCGCCGTCCGCTCCGAGCACGTCCCGCCCAGTGGTCCACCTCCAGGTACCGTCCTGCTCTGCAAGCCTCAGCTAAGATCAACGCTGTCCGTCATCTTCAACCAACACAACGTAGTGCGGGCAAAGCCCGTGCAGGGGTGAGTATAAGCTACTCAGTAGGGACCCCGAGACCCCTGAAGATCTCTCGAATCCAAAAAGGATAAACCACGAAGAAAGGTACAATCACGAAATAACAACCGACACTGCTTAGGTATATGCCCATACATATACATTAGTCATCAATTTCAAATACGCTCCAACCTCCGAGCCCAAGTATAACTCAGTCCACACAGGAAAGCAAAACGTAATCCACACAGGATAGCACAACACAATCCACACAGGAAAGCAACAAGATTCAGCTCACACAGGTATACTTCTTCAAAAGACGATAAAGATGATCTCTGATCCATCTAAGTTGTCGGACCCACGAAGGATCGATAGGTAACTAACCCCCGCAAAAGACCCACATAGGATCGGGCCCACATAGGACCTGTAGGCGCTGGTTCACACAGGACCGCTGAGCGCAAAGACCCACATAGGATCGGACCCACACAGGATCGGGCCCACACAGGACCTGTAGCACTGATCCACGTAGGATCGCTGAGTGCTGTAGTCGTCGTCGTCGAATCCACACAGGATCACTGTACTATCGTCGTCGCAGTCACAGTAGTAGTAGCAGTAGTAGCAGTCACAGTAACAGTCGCAGAAGTAGAAGTCACAGTAACAGTCGCAGCCAGCTCTAGGGTTCCCGCACACAGCAAGCTCGTACAGGAGGGTCCGGTCCACGAGCCGAGAGGCTGATACATCAACTGTCACAAAGTCCAGAGTTGATGTATCCAAAATTTCCGTATCGTCAACAGGAACTCAACGCAACAGACGACATGTCGATCGGACACTCGGTCTGAGAGTTATTGGCATTTTTCGTCCCCGGGGCCCGGTTGGTTTTTAAGGAAAAACCAACCCGACCGTACTCCACTTGCGTCCAAACCTCGGGCGGAGTGTGCCAAAAGATCCGTCTCACTAAAAGGAACACAACAAAGCTGACGGAACGTCAATCGGACGTCTGTAGCTCAAGATATGAGTGTTTCCGCTCCGAAGGCCCGGTTGGTTTCGTGAACTAACCAACCTGGCCGAACTCAAAGTATTCCTAAACATTGAGTGCGATATACCGAATCGACCGTCTCGATCTAAGGATCGCATATCCACTGACGGTTCGTCAATCGGAGGTCTGTGGCTCATGTTGTGGCCAAAAGACCGAATCCGTCTCGAAAACGGGGGGTCCGGGTCCGGGCCGACCCGGCCCGGCCGGCGGCGGTCCGGCGCGGTCCGGCGCGGCGGCGCGGTGCGGCCGGCGGCGCTGCGGCCTGGCACCGCTGGTGCCACACGCGGGGGGCTAATCCCACGCTTCATCGGATTGGCGGCGCGACTTTTATACGCGCCTTTGGAAAACGCCCCCCCCCCCTCGTGGGGGGCCTGCTTTGAAAAGAACCAGGGGGCCGCCTTCCCCCCCTCAAGGAAACCGCCCCCCTAATAAAATGGGGGGGTTTTAGTGCTGGCCGGGGGAATTAAATTCCCCCGGCTTTTGACCTTCCGGCCGGCCACTTGGGCGGCCGGTTTTTCTCCAACGGGACAGGCAAACCGGTCCCCTTCCGGTTTCCGACGCTGGCGGCCCGGCGTGCCGCCGGTCTTCCCGTCTTGCCGCGGCCCCGAACCGGCCGCGATGTTCGTCGTCCGGCGCGGTGCGAAGGCACCGCGCCCCTCCGCCGCACCTTTGATTCCCTTCGACGCGGCGCGACGACGTCGCCTTCTTGACGATCCTTCCACGGCGCGGCGCGACGGCGCCGCACAATATAATCGTGCGAATATCCGCGTGGTGCGACGACACCACGCCATCTTGTTTCAACCGGAGGATAAATTATCAAGAACAAAGGAGGGGGTTCGGCCGTGTTCATGCGGTCCGGCCCCCCTCACGTTAAGCAAAAAAACATATTTAAATATCCAATATCCTCACGTTAGTCATGCTAGAACCACGAACAAGAATAAATAAATAAACAAATAACAACAACCCCTACATTGGGTTCAAGTTCGAAGATCTTCAACGACCTGCGGAAGACAACATCGCGGAGGTCGGGCGTCGCGGTAGTCGTTCGTCAAATCTGATGACGAAGAGGTACGTCCGAAGAGGTACGTCGTTGGCGAATCTTCGTATGCCGACGAAGGAAGTCCGAGGAGGAAGCGGCGTTCCCTTTCGATGACACGGAAGACGAAAAAGAGAGGAGCGGCGTTCTTTGTCGGAGATTGAGCTTTCTTCGTCAAAGCTTGAGCGTTCTTTGTCAAAGTTTGAAGAAGAAAGAAAAGCTCTCAAATCCTCTCAAGATGGCTAAACAATTATAACCAAATAAAATAAGATAGAGTCTTATTTTATTCACAAACATAACAAATTGAATTTCAAAGGTTTGAAATTCAAATAAGATAACTCCAAAATTAAATGACAATTTGTCATGTCATTTAAAGAGGGGTTAATGGGAGTTTGAGAGAAGATGGAAGGTTAGGTTCGTGTGGGCCCCACCACACTTAATCCTCTCAAGGGAGGTTAAGTGGGTGTGGGTCCCACCCCTAACTTCCTTTGAGAGAAGTTAACCAACAAAAGTAAAATAAAAAGTGTTCCACATTTTTATTCAACTTTTTATAATTCTTCCCAAAACTAACATTCGTCCTGCAATAAACACAACTTCGGAAAAGGTATCCTTAAGAGAATATCGGCGTTTCGAGTTCATCGGTGTCCTCAGATTTCAATTCCGAGCACCGGATCAAAAGTTAGAAAATCCCGCTCGTTCGTTCACTAAACGTACCCGAGCCAATCTTCGTAAATTGATTACGGGCACACCGGGCCTTGGAATCAGGTGCTGTCAGAAACCGCGATCTTGTAAAATTCCAAAGAAAATTAAGAAAAAATTTCCCTTGAATTTTACGGGTCTTTACATTACTCCCGCCTCAGGGCTTTACGTCCCCGTAAAGATAAATCAAAAACTAGGGGAACAAATGAGGGTACTGAGCACGCATCTGAGCCTCCCGCTCCCATGTGCTCTCCTGGAGATTCCCGTGCTGCCATATGATGTGCACAAGAGGAATAGATCGCCCACGCAGGACCCGCTCCTGTCGATCCTCTATCTCCACAGGGACCTCCGTAAAAGTCTCCCCATCGTCAACGTCAAGCTCCCCATGGTCAATGATGTGCGTCGGGTCGTGGACGTATCTCCTCAGCTAAGATACGTGGAAGACGTCGTGCACCCGGTGCAACTGAGGTGGCAGAGCCAGACGATAAGCCACCTCACTGACCCTGCTGAGGACCTGGAAGGGTCCGATGAAGTGCAGAGATAACTTGCCGCCTCGGCCAAATCTCTGATAACCACGTCGAGGTGAGACCCGAAAGAAGACGTGGTCGCCAACCTCGAACTCCACTGGCCTCCGCCTCCTGTCAGCATATGACTTCTGCCGGCTCTGAGCTGTCCTCATCCGCTCTTGGATGACCTGGACCTTCTCTGTCGTGGCCTGGACCATCTCCGGTCCCACCAGTGCTGACTCCCCAGGGTCTGTCCACCACAATGGAGATATACAAGGTCGGCCGTACAACGCCTCGTACGGTGCCATCCTGATGGTGGAGTGGTAGCTGTTGTTGTACGCAAACTCCACCAAGGGTAGGTGGTACTCCCAGATACGGCCAAAGTTGAGGACACATGCGCGGAGCATGTCCTCGAGAGTCTGAATGGTCCTCTCCGTCTGAGCATCCGTCTGAGGGTGAAAGGCTGTGCTCAGACGTAGCTGCGTCCCGAACACCTCCTGTAACCCCTTCCAAAGCTGGGAAGTAAAGTGATCATCTCGATCGGAGACGATAGATGATGGCACACCGTGGAACCGCACAATCTCCTGAACATAGAGACGTCCCAAGCTCTCCACTGAGCCCTGCTCTCTAATGGGTAAGAAGTGTGCCGACTTGGTGAGTCGGTCATCAATCACCCAGATGGAGTCATGACCTCTGGAAGTGTGTGGAAGTCCAGTCACGAAGTCTATAGATATGCCGTCCCAATTCCACTCCGGAACCTCCATGGGCTGTACCAAGCCTACTGGTACCTGATGCTCTGCCGTCACCTGTTGGTAGGTGAGGCATCGAGAAACGAACTCTGTTACAACCTTCTTCATTCCCAGCCACCAGTGATGTCGTCTGAGATCCTGGTACATCTTCGCCACTCCAGGATGTACCACCAAAGGAGAAGTGTGAAACTCTCTCAGTACCTCCTCTCGAAAAGAGACTGGTACCATGGTACGTCCTCCGAAAAGGATGTCGTGCTCTGCTCCAAGGGAGAAATCATCAAGTGTCTGTCCTGAGGATATCTGTGCACGCCGTGTCTCACAGTCAGTGTCCTCACGCTGTGCCTCTCTGACCTACTGTAGTAGAGGAGGGGTGACTGTGAGAGAATGGAGGAAGGCTGCTCCATCTCTATCCACGAAGGATATCTTCAAAGAGACTAGCTGCAAAGATTTCTCCTTTGCCGAAAAGTGAAATCTGGTCTCATCCCCTGGACGAACCACATTCCTTGCCTAAAACAGTCAATCCCGTCATGATTAGTTAATTCATGGCATGGATGACGTCGTAAGGCCTCGACGCTGCTACCAAGAGATCCAACCGTTACTCTCTCCTCCAAGGGTTGAGTCACACTGTCGGCATCAGTGTGTGGTCCCTGGGTTTCCTCCAATACGAATATCGCATGTGAGGGTCAAGTCAATAGTTTTTAACCGGCACCTCTTAGTAAAAACAAACAAAAGACAAGAAAACAAAAGTCACCAAGGAAAGTGTCTTTTATTACTCCAACTTAAAGAACAAGGTCACAAAGCAACACAAACTACGAAGCTAGAGGCATTATGGGCAAAGGCCTCTATGCCTGGAGCTAGTCCCGCACTAGTCCACCAGCTTCCGGAGCTCCATGATCGTAAGATTCAGCTGCCTGAAGTTGTGCTCTCCCCTGAGGTCGGGGTGGACCTCCTGGTGGTGGTGGTGGTAGATCCTCAAAGCGTCGCCCACCACCTGCTGCTCGACCAACTCCTCTGCCTCGTCCGCCTCCTCCCTGCGGACCACCACGGTCGAACCTCTGCCTCTGCCTAGGTGGTTCCTCAATCGTCTGCTGCTCCTCTGCATGGCGGGTCGGGCAGTCACGAGCCATGTGGCCTTGCCCGCCGCATGCATAGCACTGTCTTCCACTCGAAAGACTGGCTCCGCGATGTGTGCCCTGCACTGCTGAGCCAGTGCCCTGAGGTCGTCTGCCTGAAGGTCTGGTCTGTCTGGACCCCTGAGTCATCCGTCGACTGCCAGCTGCAGATGACTCTGCCACGTGCCGCCCTGTGGTGGGTCGCTGCGCTGGTGTAGACTCAACAAGGAAGCTCTCGATCAGAAGGGCCCGCTCCAGTACTCCTGTCTGAGTCAGTATGCTGAGGGAGATCAGCGATGCCCTGATCTTGTGTCTCAAACCCTGCTCGAAGGTCCGGGACTGGAAGAATGGGTCTCGTACCATGTCGGTCGAGTAGCGTGAGAGATCAGTAAATCTCGCCGAGTACTAAGCGACAATCATGCTGCCCTGCCGCAGCTGTAGAAGCTCCTGGATATGCACCGCAGGAAGGGTGGCTGGGACGAACTCCGAGCGGAAGAGGTTCTCAAAGTCCGTCCAAAGTAGTGATGCCTCATCGTGCACCTGGAGCATCATGCTCCACCATCGTCCTGCAGCTGCGTGTAGTAGGCTCGCAGCGTGGATCACCATGAGGTCTGCTGGTGTCCTCACTAGCCTAAACACACGTACCACGGCCTCCAGCCAGTCCTCTGCTGCCTGGGGATCTGTCTCCCCGTGAAACCTGGGTGGTCGCTGGCGCTGAAACTCATGCAGTGTGCTGAGGTGACGTGCATCGTCAGCGGCTGGTGCTGGAAGCATCGGGGGCTCGGCGGGTAGAACTACCGCCGGTGCCACTGCTGACAAAGGGACCTGCACCGAAGCCTCGTCGCTCGGTGGGCTGTCGTCACACTCGACTCTCGGAACCCTAGCTGGCTGCCGTCGTGGGGCCATCCTGAATAGGAAACAGGTGCACCATGGTCAAACAGTATACCAGGTGAGCTGACACAAAGAAATCACAAAGAAAACTTTGAAACACACATGCAATCAATGTTTTCGTGCATTAAGTCGGAAATCAGAAGTCAGGGTCCTGGTGTACGGATACGTCGGCCGCCACACCAACACTGGACTCCCTGGACTGATAACCACACTCAATATGCTAAACATTATTTCTTCACATAGAAAAGATCAGAGTTCACGGTAGAACTGAACTCCTCTGATACCAATTTATCACGACCCGCCCTCGGGGTCCGTGCCGTGACTACCCCAAGCCCGCCTTCCATAGGCCAGGGGCTAGCGACTAGCACCAAGGCGTAAATCCCGGTAAAAAGGGAAGGCATTGCCTTTGTAAAGTAAACAAACACCACAGAGTAAGCAAGTGGAATGTAAACACTAAGCAAAAGTAGAGTACAACTGAAAGTGCGGAAAAGTAAATGGGCCAGTATACAAACCCAAACTGAAAGTAATGTACAACTCAAAAGGGAAAACAAAAACTGAAAAGTAAAAGCCGCTACACCGAGCTGTCCACTGGAAATCCCACCTGAAGGGTGGGTACAGATAGCTCCACTGCTCCACGGGTCCCGCCGTCCGCTCCGAGCACGTCCCACCCAGTGGTCCACCTCCAGGTACCGTCCGGCTCTGCAAGGCTCAGCTAAGATCAACGCTGTCCGTCGTCTGCAACCAACACAACGTTGTGCGGGAAAAGCCCGTGCAGGAGTGAGTATAAGCTACTCAGTACGGACCCCGAGACCCCTGAAGGTCTCTCAAATCCAAAAAGGATAAACCACGAAGAAAGGTACAATCACGAAGTAACAACCGACACTGCTTAGGTATATGCCCATACATATACCTAAGTCATCAATTTCAAATATGCTCTAACCTCCGAGCCCATGTACAACTCATTCCACATAGGAATGTAAACGTATTCCACACAGGAAAGCAAAACGTAATCCACACAGGATAGCACAACACAATCCACACAGGAAAGCAACAGGATTCAGCTCACACAGGTATACTTCTTCAAAAGACGATAAAGATGATCTCTGATCCATCTAAGTCGTCGGACCCACGAAGGATCGATAGGTAACTAACCCCCGCAAAAGAACCACACAGGATCGGGCCCACAGAGGACCTATAGGCGCTGGTTCACACAGGACCGCTGAGCGCAAAGACCCACACAGGATCGGACCCACACAGGATCGGGCCCACACATGACCTGTAGCACTGATCCACGTAGGATCGCTGAGTGTTTTAGTCGTCATCTTCGAATCCACACAGGATCTTTGTACTGTCGTCGTCGCAGTCACAGTAGCAGTAGCATCAGTAGCAGTCACAGTAACAGTCGCAGAAGTAGCAGTCACAGTAACAGTCGCAGCCAGATCTAGGGTTCCCACACACAGCAAGCTCGTACAGGAGGTTCCGCTCCACGAGCTGAGAGGCTGATACATCAACTGTCACAAAGTCCAGAGTTGATGTATCCAAAAGTTCTGTATCGTCAACAGGAACTCAACGCAACAGACGGCGCATCGATCGGACGCGCGGTCTGAGAGTTATTGGCATTTTCGTCCTCGGGGCCCGGTTGGTTTTTAAGGCAAAACCAACCCGACCATACTAAACCTGCATCCAAACCTCGGGCGGAGTATGCCAAAAGATCCGTCTCACTAAGAGGAACACATCAAAGCTGACGGCACATCAATCGGACGTCTGTAGCTCATGATATGAGCGTTTCTGCTCCGAAGGCCCGGTTGGTTTCGTGAACGAACCAACCCGGCCGAACTCAAAGTATTCTGAAACATTGAGAACGATATACCGAATCGACCGTCTCGATCCAAGGATCGTGTAGCCGCTGACAGTTCGTCAATCGAAGGTCCGTGTCTCATGTTTTGGCCAAAAGACCGAATCCGTCTCGAAAACGGGGGGTCCGGGTCCGGGTCGACCCGGCCCGACCCCCCCCCCCCCAGGTCGGCACGAACCGGGTCCGACCCGGCCCGGCCGGCAGCGGCGCGGCCTGGCGCCGCTGGTGCCATGCGCGGGGGGCTAAGCCCCTTCTTCATCGGATTGGCGGCGCAGCTTTTAGCCGCGCCTTTGGAAACCGCCCCCACCCCCCCCCCCTCGTGGGGAGCCTGCTTTGAAAAGAACCGGGGGGCCGCCTGACCCCCCTCAAGTAAACCGCCCCCCCTAATAAAATGGGGGGGTTTTAGTGCTCGCTGGGGGAATTAAATTCCCCCGGATTTTGACCTTCCGGCCGGCCACTTGGCCGGCCGGTTTTTCTCCAACGGGACCGGCAAACCGGTCCCCTTCTGGTTTCTGACGTCGGCGGCCCAGCGTGCCGCCGGTCTTCCCGTCTCGCCGCGGCCCAGAACCAGCCACGGTGTTCGTCGTCCGGCGCGGTGCGACGGCACCGCGCCCCTCCGCCGCGCCTTTGATTCCCTTCGACGCGGCGCGACCGCGTCGCGGTCTTGATGATCCTTCCACGGCGCGGCGCGACGGTGTCGCGCAATATAATCGTGCGAATATCCGCGTGGTGCGACGACACCACGCCATCTTGTTTCAACCGCAGGATAAATTATCAAGAACAAAGGAGGGGGTTCGGCCGTGTTCATGTGGTCCGGCCCCCCTCACGTTAAACAAAAACACATATTTAAATATCCAATATCCTCACGTTAGTCATGCTAGAACCACGAACAAGAATAAATAAATAAACAAATAACAACAACCCATACCTTGGGTTCAAGTTCGAAGATCGTCAACGACCTGCGGAAGACAACGTCGCGGAGGTCGGGCGTCACAGTAGTCGTTCGTCAAATCCGATGACGAAGAGGTACGTCCGAAGAGGTACGTCGTTGGATAATCTTCGTATGTCGATGAAGGAAGTCCGAGGAGGAAGTGGCGTTCCCTTTCGTTGACACGGAAGACGAAGAAGAGAGGAGCGGCGTTCTTCGTCGGAGCTTGAGCATTCTTCGTCAAATCTTGAGCGTTCTTCGTCAAAGTTTGAAGAAGAAAGAAAAGCTCTCAAATACTCTCAAGATGGCTAAACAATTCTAACCAAATAAAATAAGATAGAGTCTTATTTTATTCACAAACATAACTAATTGAATTTCAAAGGTTTGAAATTCAAATAAGATAACTCCAAAATTAAATGACAATTTGTCATGTCATTTAAAGAGGGGTTGATGGGAGTTTGAGAGAAGATGGAAGGTTAGGTTCGTGTGGGCCCCACCAAACTTAATCCTCTCAAGGGAGGATAAGTTGGTGTGGGTCCCACCCCTAACTTCCTTTAAGAGAAGTTAACCAACAAAAGTAAAATAAAAAGTGTTCCACATTTTTATTCAAATTTTTATAATTCTTCCCAAAACTAACATTCGTCCCGCAATAAACGCAACTTTGTAAAAGGTATCCTTAAGCGAATATCGGCGTTGCGAGTTCATCGGTGTCCTCGGATTTCAATTCCGAGCATCGGATCCAATGTTAGAAAATCCCGCTCGTTCGTTCACTGAACGTACCCGAGCCAAACTTCGGAAATTGATTCCGGGCACACCGGGCCTCGGAATTACGTGCCGTCAGAAACCGCGCTCTTGTAAAATTCCAAAGAAAATTAAGAAAAAATTTCCCTTGAATTTTACGGGTCTTTACACTACTGTTCTCACCCAAAGGCCAAAACCCAAGGCCTTAAGAAGGATCTAAAGAAGAGGAGATCAAGAGGTAAACATATCTTTAGTAATATTTCTTTTCTTTCATTTTGTGTTATTATTTTTCATTTCCATTAGACTATGTTTGGATATTTAATTCCATATTACCATTTTTGTCCATAGTTTGTATGAGTGTTGAGAGAAACCCTTTATCTGATCAATCAATTTTATAAATTTTATGTGACGCAGTTAGGCTGTAGAATTTTCATAAAAGTTTTCTCAAATTTTCTTTTATTTTTAGATCCTTTCTTTTATACAACTTTCCTAGTCTCCCCTCACCAAAATGATATGATAATTATAGTACCTTAAATTGACTATAATTATATTATTCTAATGTAATATTTCATCATCATCTCTCTTTCCCCCTCCAGTTATAATAAAAATGAAAACACTATCTGATATGTGTAAATTTATCACATTCAAGGAGGACGAGTTCTAAATTTTTGTTACCATATTCAATTATACTCATAAAACCATATTTATGGTTGAACCAGATCAGAATATATTTATTTCATCTCAGTAACGTCCTAGAATCCAAAAACACTTTTAATATGGAATAATAATACAAAACAAGTTCATTGTGCAAAAAACCGCCCAGGTAAATCCAACAGTTTATCAATAACATTAAACTAATGATTCATACTAAAGTATATAACCAAGAATCATTATAAGATAATTTATATATATTAAATTTCATTAATTTGTATATTAATTATTCATGTTTTTTAACCAAATTTTAAACTAACATCCATTCATGAATACAAGTAAACGAATCATGAAAACCAAAGAAATAAATGCTTCCAAAAGAACAAAATTGAACCTCTTAAACCCATAAAAGGGAAACGAATGAACCTAATAAGGTTATAATAAATCAATTAAATGAATTAGTGATTCTCAAATTATTAATTACTAACGATAAATTTTATAATTTAGGTCATTATTACAAACAAATAACACACTCGACCATAAGGTGAGGGGTTTCTAATCTCAGTTTCAATTTTGTGAGATTTCTAATGTTAGAAACTTATTTCTTTTATGTGGTGTATGTTTACTACTATTTGATATATAATATAATTATTCCTCTTATTTTCATGACATTTAATGATTCATTTTATAATTATTAACTCTTGGTCACATGAAATGATTGATTACAATGTTGTAATAGGCCTTGTGTCAATTTTCCATTTTCTTGGTGACTTACTATGTATTGTGCACCAAATAACTCTTATGTGGTGTACCTAATTCCCATTTGAGACAAATTTTTCAATTGAAAATATATTTTTTAAAATATCCATATTCTCTTATCTTGGATATGATTATTGTCTAAGTCATATACCATTTTACATATGAGGTTTATTTTGAACATGGATTTAACAATGGAAATATTGTTAAATTTGTATCTTCTACTCTATACGGATATTTAAAGGGCATATTTATCATTTATTAAATAAATTTATAATGAATTATTTGGGCATGTAGCGTCTGGTGGGGACCGCAATATCCCTTCGATGCATTGATCGGTCTCATGACACAAATCAGATGGGGACAAACCCTTCGAGTTTGTTTCATAAAATCAGATGGGTTTCTACCCATAGACATGAAACATTTTAATGGTATTATGGAATCATGATCTAGATACATATCATACAATTAATATGAATTCTATTTATTCATTATCATTTATTACTATCCATGGGGTTTTCATAATGAAAAAAATATATGGATGTAGTTTCATTATCAGATTATTAATGGCATGAGTTTTTCTTTTATTCACTATTTCATATTGATTATACCAAATTGTTTCTGATTCAATAATTATTTAGTATTTATTCCTCCATTTTAACCCTTATGCATCATTTTGTCTTAATAATTTGATTTTTTTACCTGCAACAGGTTATGAAGAAGAGACTATTTATTGAGTTATGTGGATGCGGTTTTTAGTTTTTATTATGCATTGAATTTTTTAACCTTTTCCAATGTAATTTGAGTTACATATATGTAACAAGTTTCATTATGAATACTAAACTGATCGTTCAATCAGAATTTCATTCCTTCTATACATGATAATAAAACAATAATGCACCGGCTTTGGTCTAGAGGGGACAGGGTGTTACAAAAGGTATTATAGGATGTTTAGTAGAAAATGTTGAAACATGATTTAGAAAACATATAATTGGGAATAAATCCATAAGTTATTTTTGAGTACAAACATACATGAACGACTTGGTATTATTGTGAGGATTAGATTATCTGTATATTTCTAGAAAATACATCCCTCTCTAGATACAAACCGTTAGAGGTGGCTCTGGTCCAGATGTACCTATGAGTGAAAACTCTGACAAAGAGTTTTGGTCTTGACTCTAGGTATCCTGGTACATGAAAATGGGCCATGATACACTCTTGGTATTGACACCCTTGGGGGACATTCTTAGGATAATTCACATTTAATTAACAATCCCTTATGAAGGTGTTTAATGTAATAATTTTCCTTTGAGAAACCATGTTTATGATATTAGATATGCATAGAATTTCAATCTATGTTTAGTGATTTTCTATTTGACATTCAAAAAATAATATAGTGGATACCATTATTTATAAATGGTGGAAAATGGTAAAATGGGAATCAATACTTGGGGAACATGTAGGGATTTCCCCACTGAGCAAGTAAACACAGTCAATGTCAGAGTAGACCAGATTATGACCATATTGGGACAAGTTAATCATATCTTGAAGAATAACCAATCCTCACCTGTGTTGTATCGTTTCATGAAGATGAATCCCCCATCCTTCAGTGGGACAACTAATCCAATGGTGGCAGAGTTGTGGATGTATTCCCTCGAAAATATATTAATGGATGTAAGATGTAATGATAATTCAAAGGTAGTGTTGGTAGTATATTGTCTCAAGGTTAAAGTTGATCAATGGTGGTCCTTGATTCGTAATACCACTGAGGAAGAAGAAATAAAAAATATGGAATGGAGATATTTAAAAGAAATATAATTTTAAAAATATTTCACTCATGATAAAAGATCAAAAATGAAGAGGAAATTCCTAATCTTAAAGAAAATAGAAGAAGACATTATTGCAGAGTATGAGGCTACCTTCACAAGGCTAGAGAGGTATGCCATAGATTACATATGTTACACGAAAGACATGATTGATCATTTAATTGAAGGTCTTAAGCCATTATTTGTAGGGGAACTAGCTTCTCAAACATTTTAATTATATGATGAAATTGTGTCACGTTAAATCGAAACAGAGAAGGAATTTTCTAGATCAATTTTTTTCTAGGGAAACCAATACAATAAGAGGTACTCTGATAACCGGGGAAAAGGTGATGCACCAAAGAAGAATAAGGGTATGAAGAAATTATCGTTATGCACGAACTATGGAAGGAATCATCTTGTAAAATGCTTGAATGGCATGAGAGTATGCTATAAGTGTAGATAAAAGGTTCATAGATATGATGAATGAAAGGGGTAGAAAAAATTCAATGATATTCAGTGATACCATTGTATAGATATGGGATACTATGAAAATGTGTGTCCTAAGTGCCAAGGAAACAGTCCTCAAAAGGCCAGAAGAACAAGGGATGGATTATGTGATTACTACCATGTATGTTGAATTTCCTAATTATGTGGTGGAAGGTATATTAATTATTTCTTCAAACTTATTCAACACATTATTTGATTCTGGATTATAGCATTCATTTATATCTTCCCAGTTTTTCAAGAAAATTATACTTGTCCAATTTGATTTAATAAAGGATTTATCAGTCAAAACTCTTAAGGGATGAATTATTGCAACAAAGGCTTGTCAACTAGTCCCCCTCACGACACATAGACATGTTTTAGTTTCTAAAATTATCATCATACCAATGATTGACTTTGATATTACTCTCACTATGAATTGGTTGTCCAATAATGGTGCAATGATTTATTTTAAGAATAATGAATTTACAGTTTTTGAAAATGGTATTTAATCCCTAATCATTAGAGTAGAAACCTCCCAATCTGATTATTAACTAAATCCACCACTAGTATCTCTATTGAATGAAATTCGTATAGAGGAAGAGAACCAAATATCTATGGGTGTGGAAATAAATCTTCAAATTGAAGATGTTCATATAGTTCAAGAGTATATTTATGTATATATAGAGTATTTACCTGGAAATCCCCCATTGTAGGATGTTGAGTTCTCAAATAGATTTAATTCCTAGTGAAATAACAATATCAAAGACACCCTACATAATTGAAACTGTTGAGGTACTAGAGCTAAAGAAACAACGAGATGAATTGAGTGACAAAAGATTTATTCAACCTAGTGTTTCTCCATGGGGAGCCCCTGTCCTCATTGTCAAGAGGAAAGATGGATCCATGATGTTATGCATTGATAATAGGGAAATCAATACTACTACAATAAACAATGTGTATCCCCTACCATGAATTGACGATTTATTTGATCAAATTAATTGAGAACTATACTATTCAAATATTGACCTTCGATCTAGATATTATTAGCTACGTCTGAGAAATGAAGATATTACTAAGATATCATTTAAATCTAGTTATGGGAATTACGAGTTAACTGTAATGCCTTTTGGCATGACTAATGCACCATCAGTTTTCATGAATTTAATGAATAGAGTTTTGAAGGAATATCTTGTTAATGTTTTTGCAGTATTCATCGATCATATCCTAGTATACTCCAAAATATTTGAAGACTATGAGAATCAGTTAGTATTATTATGGAAACTCTTACAAGAATTTAATTATATGGAAATTTAAGAATGTGTGAATTTTGGATTCAATCGGTTTCATTTGATGGACATATTTTATCTAAAGGCGAAATTCAAGTTGATCCTAGAAAGAGAAAGCCAATCCAATAGTGCCCCACACCAATGAACATAATCGAGGTACACAATTTTATTGGCCAAGAAGGTTACAATCCAAATTTTGTATTGAATTTCGACTGCCTAGGTAACCCGCAAACAAAGATCACACATATAGGGGTTAACATTGTATTGATGAATGAAAATATATAATGATATGAAAAATTCAAAAGAATATTGGTCAATTCTCCATGTTTGAATCTTACATCTAGAAGTGAGGGTTATAAAATATACATTAATGCATCCAAGAATGGCATGGGTTCCGTCCCTTTGAAAAATTATAATGTTATTGATTATGCATCTAGGCATTCAAAAATTCATGAGAAAATTTATCTGACTCAGGATCATGAGTATGTAGCTGTAAAATTTTCCCTAAAAATATGGAGACATTATCTTTTTGGTGAAAAAAGTGAGATATATACATATCAATAGAGTTTGAAATATATTTTCACACAAAATGAACTCAACATGAGGCAATGGAGTTGGCTCGAGTTACTCAATGATTATGATTTTTCAATAAATTACCACCCATGAAAGGAAAATAAGGTGGCATATGCTTTAAGTAAAAAAGATCACAGACTCCTGACCCAAATGAGGATTGAATGAGATCAAATGTTCATGTATCTAGTAAATATCGACATGGGAAATATCATGGAAGTTAACACACCACTACTTTTATCAAATGTTTTCCAAACCTTCTTTATTACAATATATAAAAAGCTCTCAGGATACTGATGATGAGATTCACAAGAAAAATAAAGTTGTAAATGATAGTATGTTGATTGAAATTATATATTAAAGGGTATTTTGAAATTTGGAAAGAGAATCTGTGTTCCCGCTATTTAGGAGCTAAATAGGGAACTATTGGATGATTCTCATTGCTCTAATTTCACTATACACCCTGGTAGAACAAAGATGTATTGAGATCTAAAGGAACATTTTTTATGGGACAACATGAAGAGGGAGATTTCTGATTTTGTGTCGAGATGTTTGGGTTGTCAATAGGTGATGATTGGATGAAACATCCTATGGGAGTCATGAAACCCCTTCTTATACTTATTTGGAAATGGGATAAAATTATGATGGATTTTGTCACAGGGATAATGAGGACACCTAGATGGAATGATGTGATTTGGGGAATTGTTGATCATCTCACAAAATCAGCACATTTACTTACTATAAGAGAGTATTTACCATTTTAGTGCCAGGAAAAAGTATATATTAATGAATTTGTAAGACTTTATGGTGCACCTAAATCGATTTTGTCCGATCGATGTCACCAATTTACATCAAAATTGTGGAAAAGTCTCTAGAAGGCCTTTAATACTGAGGATCTCATGAGAACTGCTTATTACCCCCAAACCGATAGACAGTCTGAAAGGACAATTAAAACTCAAGAAGAAATGTTGAGATTATGCTCTCTTTACATTCATGGTATGTGGGATCATTAATTTACTTTGATGGAATTTTATTACAACAATAGTTTCCATTATAGTATTTAAATGGATCCATGTGAAGAATTGTAAAGGAAAATATGTAGAACTCCATCTGGTTGGGTTGAAGTGGGTGAGAAGAATCTTATATGCCCAAAACATATTGAAGAGATCATAGAAAAGTTAAGAGAATTCAAGCCCATATTAAATCATCCCAAATTAGGTAGAAGGGTTATGATGAAAATTGGAGAAAGGATTTGCAATTCCTAATTAGATATCATGTCTTTCTGAATGACCCTCCATGGAAGGATGTCTTACAGTTTGGTAAGAAAGGGAAACTGATCGTAAGTACATCAGACAATTTGAAATTCTGGAATGAATTGAAGCTGTAGCATACCATTTAGAAATGCCTCCAGGTCTCTCAATAGTTCATGATGTGTTCCATGGGACACTATTGAGGAAATACATTCCAAACCAAATGCACGCAGTCACCTAGGAAGAAATAGAACTGGAAGCTGATTTGATATTCTGTGAAGAGCTTGTCGGGATCCTTGACAAAAGGGAGAAGGTATTGAGAAATCGAACGACTCATCTAGTAAAAGTTATTTGTAAAAACCATAATATATAGGAAGAAACATGGGATCCTGATGACGTTATGAAGAAGATCCACCCACATATTTATTTGGGCTTTATACATAAAATTTCGAGGAATAAATTTCCGATGGAGGGAATAATACAACAACCCTAACATTTTATGTTATAATTCTATTAAATAATTTCTATTTAGAGACTATATTTCATAAATCAATATGTTCCTTGGAAATGACACTTGTTTATTTAGTAGGTACTCATAACTTATCCATTAGACATAAAATTTCCACTTCTTTGATTTGAAATTCAAAAAACGGTCATTTAGAGTTGTGAAAAGTATGTCATTTTGATTCTAATATAACCAACTTAATTTTTGACGAATAGTAACATACCCTTATGAATAGTAACCAACCCTTATGAATAGTAACATACCATTATGAATAGTAATATGACTCTTATGAATGGTATCCATACCCATGAATGAATAAATAAAGTTATGCACCTTAAAAATGAAGATGAATATTTTAAGTGTTTATATTTTTCGATAAAATTATGATTTAAATTAAATATTTTATTAATCAAATTTAGAAAATTATTTTTGAAAAATGGACATTATTTTTTGGATTCTACAATTTCAAAAATGGTTATGGTGAATTTTTTGGATTTTTCCGAAATACAAGAATTATTGTTGGATAGTAAAATTCATTAATTTACCGTATGAATACATTATAATTTAAATTCACTATTCATAGAATCATGAGTGATGTAAGCACACAAATATCGAACTAAAATTCATATATTACCATTCTAGTTCATGGAATACCCACTATTTCTTATCTTGTGATGAAATAATAAATTAATGATTATATTATTTAGAAAACTCTCCTCCCCTGAGTAAATAAACCACCTTTCACCCGCTCTTCCTCCCACACCGCTAAAGATTCACGACTTGCATAAATTCATCCAATTAAAATTCCAAATTCCACTTCCTCACGTCCAAGTGCTGCGGGTCTCACAATAAGACCAAAACCAAAGGCCTTAAGATGTTTCTAAATGAGAAGAGATCAAGAGGTAAACATCTTCTTTAGTTTTTTTTCATTCATTTTGTGTTATTATTTTTAATTTCCTTTGGATTAAGTTGGGATATTTCATTCCATATTCCCCTTTCGGCCCATATTATTTAAGAGTTATGAGGGAACCCCTTTCTCTAATCAATCAATTTTATTAAATATTGTGTGATGCCACTTGGCTACCGAATTTTCGTGAGTGATTACTCAATTTTCTCCTATTTTGAGTTCTTTTCAATTATACTTCTTTCCACATCTCCCCTCATAAAAATTATATGATAATTCCAGTACATTAAATTAACTTGAATCATATTATCCTAATGAAATATTTCAACATAATCTCTCTTTCCTCCTCTTATACAAAAAATTAAAACACCCTCTGATATGTGTTAATTTATCACATTAATGGACGGCGAGTTATCAATTTTTGTTACCATCATGAATTCTGGTCATGAATCAATTTTTATGGTTGAACCAATTCAAAATATATTTATTTCATCTCAATTATTTCCTGTAATCACTACACACTCATAATATGTAATAATAATACAAAACATCTTAATTGTGCACAAAACCGTAATGCAATATACATGCGTTTATCAACAACCTTTAACTAATTATTCATCCTCGGGTATATTACCCAAAATCATTAAAAGATAATTTATATCTATTTTATTTAACTAATAATATATATTAAAAATTATTTATTTTAATCCAAATTTCAAATGATGTTCCATTCATGAATACAAGTGAATGAATCATGAAAAACAAGGAAGAAAATGCTTCCAAAACAATAAAATTGAACCTCTTAAACCTATAAAAAGGTCCATGAATAAACCTAATAAGGTTTTAATAAATCAATTACATGTATTAGAGGTTTTGTAATTATTAATTAATGAAGCTATATTTTATTATTCAGTTCATTAAAAAAATCGAAGAACACACTCGAGCATAAGCTAAAGAGTTTCTTACCTCGCTTTTAATTCTGTGAGATTTCCATTGTTCGCCACTTATTTCTTGAATCTGGTGTATGTGTACTAACATTTGATATATAATATAATTATTCATAATATGTTTAGGTTATTAAATGATTAATTTGATAATTAATAATTTTTAGTCACACGAAATGATTTATTACAATGTGGTAATAGGCTTTGTGTCAATTTTCCCTTTTCATTGTGACTTAATTTTTATTGTGCACCTAATAATTCATATGCAGTGTACCTACATTCCATTTGAGATAAAATTTTCATTTGAATTATATTTTTAATAAATATATATATTCTCTTAGAATGGATATGATTATTTTTTAATGAGTATACCATTTTATATAAAGTGTTTATTTTGAATGTTGCTTTATTTATAGAAATATTATTGAATCATTATCATCTAATATATATCGATATTGAAATGGAATATTTCTATTTTATTAAATCAATGAATAAATAATTATTTGGACATACAATTGTGGGTGGGGACTACTATATCCCCTCGATATATCGACAGCTCTCATGAGACAAATCAGTTGGCAAAAAACCATTCGGGTTTGTTTCCAAAAATCAAACGGGTTTCTAACCACAGACATAAATTGTATTATTGGTATTGTGGTATCATTTTCCAGATACATGACATCCAATTAATAAGAATTCAATTTATTCATTACCAGTTACTTCTATCCATGTTGTATTCCCTATGAAAAAATATTTGGATGTAGTTTCATTCTCACATTATTAATTTCATGAGTTTTCCATTTATTCACCATGCCATATTTATTATATAAATTTTTTTGGATTCAGTTGTCATTAACTCATGCTTTGGAAATTTTTAACCCTTACTAATCATTTCAGCTCACCCCTTTCATTTTTTACCTTCAAAATGTTATAAAGAGGCGACTATTTATTAAGTTCTGTGGATGTAGTTTTTAGTTTTTTTGTATTGTATTTTTTAACTCTTTTCAATTTAATTTGAGTTGTATCTATGTATCTAGTTTCTTCAAGACTACTAAACTGATCGTTCCTACAAGATTTTATTCCATCCAAAAATAAAGAAATAACAAGTAAAGCACCGACTAGGTCTAGAGGGGTTGGGGAATTACATACTTGCATTAAGCATAAAATTATGCATGCCTCGAAAAAAATATCATTATTGAGTTGGAAGAAAAAGGATATATGTGTTGTAAATACAAAATTATATGAAAATCCTATATTAATTTGAATTAATATATAAAATTTTGAGGAAAAATTAGTAATAAAATTTCTTTATATTTTTTAACATTAATCCCTTGATGACCTTGATGTGAGATAAAAGGACAATGTCAGGAAAGTTGATCATTTGAGAAAGGTATAATGTGATGAGTACTAGGGTAGAGTCCAAATTCAACATGATTTAATGATCCTTCCCATTAGGTATTATCCATCATTGGTAGAATATCAAACCTATCACAACACCATGTTGGAAAAAGATCATGAGAAATCAGATAAGGGAAAAATATATATAAAAATGAGTATGAAAGAGGTAAATTGGCCACTAAACAGTTTTAAAAAGATGTGCTAGTTATATGTCTATCACTTCCATAAGAAGATTATAATGTTTTTGATTTATGTATTGAATCAATTTTTTCTATATATTATGCACTGAGTGATATTAATGTGGTATATATTATTTGTTAATGTGATGTTATTTCTTAGTGGTGGTTGGGATGATAATGATGATGATGATGTTTGTTCGTAAGATGAAGATATTGATGATATCAAAGATATTGATACCTCTATTTTTTTGTTATTAATAATGGTACTTTTGGAAATTTTTTAATGACTTGAATTGACCAATAGTGTGGATTAAAATGTAGGTCATATTCTTGTTAATGTTTTGAAAACTATTTCATGTTGTTGGTTTAATTATAAATGTATAGTATATGTATTTAATTGAATGTGTACTATGTTTTTTATTTTAGTTATAATTTATCGTCTTGTTTGTGTGGTGGGGTATATGGGAAGATTCTACTTTTTATGGATATTTATCTATACCATAACATAAATTAAAATTTGGAATATCAAATTTGGATGGAACTCTATACACACAGTTTTCCTAACCATGGTATTTATATATACTAATAGTTTTCATTAAACAATGTGTATTTTGAAAAACTCATAGAATATAAACATAGTATCTATATAAATATTTTTAACATACACCAATAGAGTAACACCAGGATTTCTATGAACTATGGGTATAGCCTATACCCAAGGTTTTATGGGATAGAAATGTTGTTTAAAACCATGGGTATAGATTATTTTTCATGTATTGTATCTATTATGTTATTGAAACCATAATATGGTGATAATTTAAATTATGATAATAATTTCAGTGCATAATACAACCCATTTAGTTATTGAGGGATTAAATCATAAATTGAGTAATGAAATTATGGGAATTGTTTCAAAAGGATGAAGTATATATAAAAAATTGGTTTCACATATAGATAAAATTTTCATTTTCTGATATAATATTTAATTTATTGATAAAATTTTTGGGATTATATGATCTTGGATATTTATAAACCTAGTGTTATCATATAGGTAACCATTGGATAGAAAATTCATTCTGTGACAATGTGATTAATGTTTTTTCAAATGAAAATATGTTTTATTGCTAGAAATATAATCATAAAGATATGGTGTAACCATTGAGGTTAAACAAATATATAATTTTTTTATTAAGGTTTGTTGTGTTATAGGATCATTTATATTTTTAATGATTTAGTTTTGACATTTGGTATTATAGTTAGTCTTTGGATATTAATGTATTATTTAATCATATATTGTTGTATTCATTTTCTGAATTTTCATAAAATGTTCTGACATTTTTTATTGATTAAAGAATAAATATAGGTGTAATAGAATAATTATCACATTAATTTATATTTAGTCTAATAAAATTTATTATTATTTCCTCATATGTAAAATTACTCCTTTCAAAACTCATCATTAGGAGAAGATAAATATAATATGTTAGAATTAGACAAATTAAAAACTTATGAATATTTATTTGTTTTATTTTTCAAGATGTTTAGGACATGATAAACCCTAGAAAATGGATATTGAATGAAAAGTTTCCCTATTATCATCATTTCAGATGATATCACTTTGAATTTCACACCTATTTGGTTATTAGTTTTTTTGTTATTGATTTTCACAAGTTAATTTACATTATTTTAAAAAATGATCTCATTTAATAACCTCGTTTTATGGAAAATATTTTGTCATACCATTTACAAATATTCACTTAACTCTTATTTTCTAATATTTTGAAAACCTGTATGTGTCATTTTAGATGGAAATTCAATTTCATCATCCCTCTTATCAATATGTTGTTTTATCAATTATGTCTACGATGTGGGATTATAATTTTTTTTTCAAATTCACAACCATTGATAATATAAATTAAGTTAAAATATCAAGGAAAAATTTTATAAATATGTGTGTGTGGGGGGGGGGGGAATATGTAACACCATGATATTTTAGAAAATAAATCTATTTTTGATGGAATATTCAAGATGAAACACTGATTATAAATAATCCATGATATACAGAACCATTATAACCATGTTGTTAAATTGGTGGGTATTAATAGTATTAAATCATTTATGAAATATATATATACATGTCCTATGTAATATAAATTATTGAAAAAAATAATTCTATATTGAAAGAAGTTACATTAATGTAATTTGAATTAGTACGAAATATTTTTTATTCACAAATGATTTTTACTTATTTTCATGAAAAATATTATATTTTTTTTAAATTATATAAAACATATTTTGTAAAATGATTTTTTTTTAAAAAAATTATAATTTAAAATATACATTACTTTAGTTTTTTTAATTTTCCATATATATTGATTTTCAATTAATAGTGAGAAATATTTTTTTTAATTGTTATTTCGTTTCAATAAATTAAGAAATAAAAAAGAACAATTAGGGTTTTTATAAAATTTAGAATTACTTACGTATTACAGATTAATTTTTAATAATATTAATTTACCTTTAATCATCATCAAAATGGATTTTAGTATAATTTTGTTTTTAGGATTAAAAATAAGATTTTTCATAAATATTTTGTAATGTGAATAATGTATCTTATTTTTTATTAATTAAAACTACCCATAATTAAGAATTATTTATATTAAATTTTTATAATATATTTATATTTATATTTAAATATTCAAATATATTGGTATATTTTTTTAATTGTCAATAGAGTTAATATAATATCATCTTTTCCTTGAAAAATACCAATTTTAAAAAACACAGTTTTTCGTCGTGTTTGAGGGTTTATTTATAAATTTAATATTTTATGTTTTATGTATTTAATTCGATAAAATAGATTGATTATTAAGAATAATTATAATTTATATTATATTAAAATGTTAAATTAAATTAATTATCATAATTAATATAAAATAATTTAAATTTAAATTACAAAGGATATGGTAAATACAGGTTTACTAGGTGTTAAACTAAAAAGATAAGGTATAATGATAGAAAAAGGTATCTGAAAAATATTTTGCCTAAAATTATGGAAATTTTTATTTCACTAGATCAATAATGATATATTTTGGATTTTGGTCATATAGAAATCATGGGTACTCCATTATCTTCTTATAAAGATACATGTTTTTCAGTTGCCTTAATTTTAAAATGCCTGCTGATATCCTGTCAACTTCACGCCATCATAACCCAATGGGTCGGACAAGAACTAAACAATTTAATTAAAAAATTACATTAAACTAACTGATCAAAATTATTTTTATTATAAATTCATCCAATAAATTGTAAGAACCTGGTTCTTATTTTAGAGGTACAAGTTTCCTCTTTTGTCTTTTCCATAAGTTTTTTTTGGGAAAATAATGAAAATGGGGGAAAATCCTTAATTTTGGAAGTACATTCCGTTTACTTTTCCACACGCCTTGTACTTTGGGATGTGTAGGATGAGTATACAAGGCGTATAGCCATGTCGGTGACGAAGGGTGTAAAGACCGACTACATGTCGTGTAGTATTCCCTTACATGTCTATAGTCAGTATGCAATCGAATAGTAAGTTAGTTGCTAGCTGTGTGATAGATTACGCCCTGTACTCAAGGAGACACACCGTGTAGCCATGACGGCAGATGAACGGTGCCACACTGGCGGGAAACCGCCAGAGGAACAATTAAAAAAAGGGGAAGTACACACCGTGTATTTGGAAATACACGCCGTGTACTTTGGTTTTTTCGCTTAAAATGGGCACCAGCCTCCCATGTTCATAGGGAAGGCTTAGAACCAGAGGAAGGAGCGGGAGAGGAGGTCAGAGCTTTGGAGATCCACCGAGCTCACGTCGAGAATCTGTTTTCTACACCGTCGATCTCCCTGGAACCGCACGGGTGAGTTCTCCCTTCTCCTGGATCAGTTCTTACCAATTATTTTCTATAGGGAAGTTGATTAAGTTTAAGTGAGTTTTCTTCTATGTCAGTTCTACGTCGTTCCTGGGCGTTTCTGGAATCGACGTTCACGTATATCATTGGTTGGCATTTAAGGTAGGTGGCATGGTGTTTCATTCCAACTGTTGTGCGTTTTTGTGTATCGGTGTGCCACGAACCCATGTTGGGGTGTGCCCTGGCTATATTAAATACCTAGAATTGATTAGGTAATTAATTGTGATAATAAACTGTTGTTTGGGATCGTTACTTGGATCCAAGACCACCCTAGGGGTTCATTCCTCTGTTTAGCTGTTTGGGAAGGATACCCGAGGGTATTCCTTTAAAGTAATGATTATTGAATTTCCTTGAGAGGAATTGCTTGTGTATTTCTTGTTACATTTTGGGCATGGCCTGGTTACTTGTTTATCCTGATGGTAGTGTTGTGATTATCCTTTGGGCACTGCACTATTTAGCCTATGGGCAACTTCTTTCGTGCCTGTGGGCAGTTGATTCTTTGCCTGTGGGCGACACTACTTACGCCTGTGGGCAATATCCGTAAGCATGTGGGCAGATTCTTGTGTTGGTTTCTCTTTACCCGAGGGTAGGAGTTTACGTGTCTGAGAACATTGGCTATTTAGTTAGAATATTCATTGTGGTGATATTTTTAAATTAAATGATTAAATGATATTAAAATGGAAATATAATTAGATTAGTTAGTTACTTTTCAGTATGGATTACTTTATTTCATATTTATTACTGCACATTATTGTTGCATGCTTTCACACAGTTGGTCATGTACCTTTGGTAGGTGCTTACTAGGACTTATTTCTCACACCCTGCTTGGGTCATACTTTTTGGCCCAAACAGATTACGTTTCTGCTGGTGTAGATAAGTGCAAGGGTCCCTATACAAGTACCTTATTGTTGCTGAGGATTAAAAGGGAATCAGACTGAGCCTAGGCCTGCAATGTCGCTGGCTTTTCTGTTTTATTTTCTGTACCTGTACATCAGTTGTAATGTATTGTATTTTAGTGTAACAGGTTCTGGATATTTTATAAGAATAGTGACATGCTGCAAATTCATATCCATATATGACTTCTGGTTTCCCTTTTTGTTATCAGTTATCCATTTTAGTCATATATACTATTACGACTTCCGTTGTTGTTGAATGTTTATATTATATTCCATTGTGGTACACTTTGACAAATGAGGTCATAGTTTCCCCACTATCAGACCTGGGCCGTCGCTGCTAGTCGGCAGCCTCTAGCATTTGGGGAAATGCTCCTGAGTTCGTGTGGCGAACTGGGTTCAGGGTACCCGTTGCATGGCACTCGGATCTGGGATGATACAATGTGGTATCATAGGAGTTCTTTTCTTTGACATACTATTTGGAGCCTTAGTCGGGGATAGGATGGAACAATATTTTGTAATAAGAAGTGCCCGGGCATACCTAACCCGCATACAGGGAAAATCCAATTTACCTCATGTTGCAATTTTTCTGATTTTTCAATTTACATTTGATTTGATTTCACCATTGGAGGACACACCTGTGATTGTGCTGTTTATATTTTTTCCATGGGTTCTTTTTAGTGGTAACCCAATGAGATGAGGGTATGTTCACTCATGCATCCTCTAGACACATTCTAGAAATCACATGCCATGTATAATTTCCATGCCATGTAGGAGAATTCAAAATTTCATGATGTTTTGATAGTTGTTGTGCTTGAAAATCATGTTGTTGTGATAGCTGATTTGATAAATACCTGCTATGTGATTGGGTATTGTTGTATAAGATTGTCAAAATAATGGAAAACAAACTTTGGTTTTTAGGGAGATTGGGCCCCCATTGACTGTAATTTGGTGGACCATTGATAGTTTATTATGGTATCACACAGATAAGGTGATAAACATTGATTTTTGGGGAGTATGGGCCCTTACGGGTCGTAATTTGACACATAGGTGTCGTTTTTCAGTATTTTTTGGGTTCCCGGGTTGTTTCTAAGGCATACTGTCCGGAAACCTAGTATACACGCCGTGTAGTACCTTAAACACGCTGTGTATGTCCTTCTGTTTGGGAAGTAAATAAAACTATTTGAGTACATGTCGTGTACCCTAAGTACATGCCGTGTTGTCTCTTCCCATGTCACAAACTATGTGGGCAGCGACACAGGGAAGGGAAGATCTTGGGGTGAACACACAGTGTATCTCCTGTACACGCCATGTAGTGTTGAATCGAGGTCCTCCCGTGTTACAAACAACACGCATGGAGGAGACCATAAGACATACACGCTGTGTCAATGAAGAACACGCCATGTAGTGAGACCTGGGGAATCGGCTGTGTAACAAACAACACGGGTTGGGGTATTCCTTCATGTACACGTCGTGTGTGTATAGAACACGTCGTGTAGTTTGATCCATGTATCTGGTCATGTAACTGACAACATGAGTCGTCAAAGATCATCTAGTACCCGTCATGTACCTCTGGGACATGCTGTGTAGTCTTGTTTGATTACAGATCGTGTGGTTTTAACCATGTGGCTGGGAAAATGGGGTGGTGTACACGCCGTCTTCTGGTGTCACATGTCATATAGTGTCAAGATGAGTAGTCCGCCGTGTCACAAACGACACAGGAAGTTGGAAATTTCACCATACACGCCATGTAAATGTTATACACGCCGTGTAGTTTTTGTTCAATTGGAGCCATGTGGCTTAGACGTATAGAATGACCTGGGCAGGGGAAAAGAAGTCATGTAGACACCATGTAGTCAGTATACATGCCGTGTAGACTTGTTTTGAAAATTTTGAATTCCTTCTTCCTCCTTTTCCCTTTTGGGTTTCTTCGTTTTCAGTCATAGATAATCTTTAATCTAAGGCTTGTTTGACCTTGTAGAGTCATGCCGCTGAGATGACCACGTGTTGTTCTCCAGGAGAGCGGCAACAAGTATACTCCAGAGATGGTGGGCCATAGACTTTCATTGGATCCTCTAGTATAGCCAGATGCAACACCAGCTGTTATACCAGACACAGGCGCGGATTCATAGTTCCACGACGGATTTATGATGTTCATGCATGCCATTCAGGGAGCACCGCTGGCTGTCACATCTATGGTTGAGCTGACACGTACCTTTGAGTAGTAGCATCCACCTACGTTCTCAGGGGATGGAGGACCACATGTTGAGGAGTCTTGGCTAGGGCCGATGCAGACTAGTTTCGAGCACCATGAGACGCCTCGAGGTCGGAGGGTCAAGCTCCTGACGTATATGATGTGTGATTCCGCCAAGAGGTGGTGGGTTGTATCCACCCAGTCACAGAATCACAGGGACATGGCGTGGGATGATTTTCAGGAAGAAATCTATGACTTCTTCTTCACAGTGACGCTGAAAGAAGATAGAGCTTGAGACTTCATGAATCTACAGCAGGGCACTATGTCAGTGATGGACAATTCTGCTCGCTTTACCGAGCTTCAACATTTTTCACCCATTCTGGTGGGTGATGAGATGTTGAGGGCCATGCGCTTCAAGGATGGTCTTCATTTTGAAATCTGAGCGCTGGTGAATGTTTTCAGTTTGCCTACTTTACATGATATTGTGAACCTGGTGCTGATTACATAGAGGAACCTATGAGAAGCTAGTGGTGTGGGCCAGGGAAGTTCATCACTAGTTTCTAGTACTATTTAACTAGTAAGAGGAAAATAAAGATGGACTTATCTCATGGTGGAAGTACCAGCTAGAAGAATTCTTCAGGTTTCCAGGTCATGTTCTACTAGTGTGGTAGAGAGGGTCACAAGCGGAAACAGTGTCCATGAGACCCAGTGGAGTGCCGAGCTTGCAGTAGGATTGGTCATCTGCAACGCTTCTGTAGGGCGTTTCCACCAGTGACTAGAGAGAGGGGTTCTGTGAAAACTCCGCGTGCGAGAGTAGGACCAGAAGCATCATACAAGTCAGGGAACTAGAATACTTCAGGGCTTGTAGGCAGAGATGGTGGTCGTGGCCATGGTATCCAGACACCAGGATATCAGAGGCAGCAGGACGGGACAACTCAGGGTAGCCAGGCGGTGTCATAGGGCCGTGACACTAGGCAGGCATATGCAGTGCAACAGACCCAGCAGGATCAGGATCCTAGACCTTCTATTGTTAGAGGTACTATTCTAGTAGCTTTTGTATTGTCTTCAGTACTTTTTGATACAGGTGCTACATATATTTTCATATTTGTACCCAGAGTGGAGAGCCTTGGGCCCAGTGTTTCTACTTCTTTTGATATCATGAAGATAGACACTCTGTTGGGAACTAGAATGGATGGTGTGTTTCAGTGCAAGGAGTTCCCCCTTGAGGTTAGTGGGTGTCACTTTCTTTGGGATCTCTATCTCTTAGAGATTATAGCTTATGAATCCATTCTTGGGATGGACTGGTTGGTTCCCTTTTGAGCCTTTGTTGATTGGTATCGTCACAGGTTGAGTTTCACGTCACTTGAGGTTGGAGAGTTTCTATACAAGGGAGAATGGGATGTTCAGGCTAGTCGAGCTCGACCCGAGCATCGTGGGTGAGGTGGAGTCACATCCCATATTGCTAGATTATATCTGGATGAACAAGGGACTTTTCATACTGATTTCCCTCCAATGGTTGATCGTTTCAATGATATCTTCCCCGATGACTTTTCGGGTCTACCTCCAGAGCAAGAGGTGGATTTCCCTATCGAGCTTGTTCTAGAAGCAGCACCGGTGTCCATTCCCCCTTATTGGATGGCTACACCAGAGTTGCATGATCTGAAGAGGTAGTTAGAGCTGTTACAGGAAAATGGTTCCATCTGACCCAGTACTTCACCATGGGGTTTGCTGGTCCTCTTTGCGAAGAAGGAAGACAATAACCTCAGACTCTATGTGGATTATCGGAATATTAACTAGTTGACGGTTAATAAGTGATATCCTTTACCAAGGATTTAGGATCTTTTTGATCAACTTCGTGGGATATGAGTGTTCTTGAAGATTTACTAGAGATTAGGATATCATCAGCTGCACGTAAGACCATCGGATATACCGCTTACAACATTTCGGAGCAGATATGGTCTGTACAAGTACTTGGTTATTCCGTTCGGACTCACGAACATGCCAGTCGTTTTAATGGATCTGATGAATCGTGTGTTCTATCCTTATCTGGATTCTTTAATGGTAGTATGTGTGGATAATATCTTATTGTACTCTCACACTTGACATGACCATGCCACCGATCTTGAGATCGTATTGAGTACACTAAGAGAGCATCAACTGTATTCTATGATCTCAAAGTTCCACTTTTGGATGGACCAGATTCACTTCCTAGGTCATATCATCTCAGAGGCAGGAGTGGCAGTAGATCCAGAGAAGGTGAGAGCAGTAGTTTCCTGGGAGAATCCTAAGAACAAGTTTGAGATACAAAGTTTCTTAGGGTTGGCCGGTTACTACAGATGCTTCATACATGACTTCTCCCGCTTAGCAGTGTTGTTTATAGGTCTGACTAAGACGGGTGTGATGTTCGTTTAGTCGGAAGCTTGTGAGATAGCATTTTAGGACCTGAAAAGAAAAGTTAACATCAGCACCAGTCCTGATACTTCCAGAGCAAGGGAAGTGCTATACAGTTTACTGTGATGCATCTGTTATTGGGCTGGGAGCAGTGTTAATGATGGTCAATCGAGTTTTTTTGTACGAGTCTCGGTAGTTGAAACCACATGAGAGGAATTACCCGACTCATCATCTCGAGTTGGTTGTAGTTGTGCATGCGTTGCGCTGTTGAAGACATTATCTATTGGGAGAATTTTGTGTGTTTTTCACCGACCACAAAAGTCTGAAGTATATCTTTACTCAGCATGACATGAATATGTGGCAGAAAAGGTGGGTCGAATACCAACTGTCCTTTTATTTTGAGCATTCCTACACACCTAGTATAGGTAATGCAGTAGCTAATGAACTGAGTTGGATGACTCAGATACAGGTTGTGTAGGAGGCTAGTGGTGAGTGGTAGCTTATGGATTTGTTCTTTGAAATGCATTTGGAGGTGCATGACAGTCAGGGGAAAACTTATCTTTCTTCTTTAGCTGTGACTTCTACCCTCCTAGAAAATGTGATGATGAGAAAACTATCTGATTCAGAGGGCATAGTTGTATGGGATTCGGTGGCATGTGAGGACCCTCCTCTTGGTTGGACAATAGGTGATGATGAGATTCTGAGTTTCCATGGATGAGTGTGGGTTCGAGGGGTTATACGTGAGGATTTGATGCTGGAGTTTCATGCTTCATCATGGGAAGTTCATCCCGGGGTTAGGAAGATGTTCCAAGACTTGAGACGTCAGTACATGTGGCCTGATATAAAGAGATAAATAACTGGATTTGTTATGAGGTGTTCCACCTGTCAGCAGGTGAAGGTAGAGCATCAGAATCCAGCTGGACTGTTACAATAGTTACCCATCCCGGAGTGGAAATGGGATGATGTCGCGATGGATTTTTTGACTGGGTTTCCAAGGTCACCTCGAGGAAATGATGTCGTGTGGGTTGTGGTGGACATACTCATGAAGGTATCTCACTTTTAGTAGATCAAGTTGACCTTAGTTTTTGATGAGCTCTGGAAGTTGTATATCTGAGAGATTGTCCGTCTTCAGGGGGTTCCTCATTCTATCATTTCAGATAGGGACACCAGCTTTACATCTCACTTCTGGAAGGGTTTTGAGAGGGAACAGGTTACACATGTGCTTCTGTGCACGGCTTACCACCCTTAGACTGATAGCCAGTCAGAGTGTATGATACAGGTGCTTGAGGACTTGCTGCGTGCATGCGTCCTAGTCTTTCGGGGATCTTGGGAGAGGCATATACCCCTAGTTGAGTTTTCCTATAACAATAGTTTTTAGGAAACTATCAACATAGCGCCTTACGACCCTTTATATGGTAGGCCATGTCGATCACCTTTGTGCTGGTCAGAGGTAGGTAAAGAAGCTTTACTGGGACCACATCTTGTGTAGGAGACTTCATAGTAGGTCGATTTGATTCAGAAGCAGATGTCTACCGTGCAGTCTCGTCATAAATCGTATGCTGATCTCCATAGATGACAGTTGGAGATTGTGGTCGGGAATCAGGTTTTCTTGCGTGTTTCTCTACGGCTGGGATACATGTGGATCAAGAGACATGGTAATGTTTCCCCGATGTATGTGGGGCCATTTGAGACTTTGGAGAGAGTCGTTATGTTTTCCTATTAGTTGCAGTTACCACTGAGGTACCGAGCCACGCACGACGTCATCCATGTATCTCAGTTGCGCCGCTATCATTCGTACCCATCTCACATGTTTCAGCCAGAGGAGGTTGAGCATAATGTTGCTGCGCCCTTTGAGGAGAATCCAATTCATATTTTTTATAGGATCATGAAGGTTCTCCGAGGCTAGTCAGTTCCTCTCATACGGGTGCTATGGTAGCATGTCAAAGTGCAAGACAAAACCTGGGAGTGGGAGACTGACGTACGTGCTCAGTGGCCAGAACTGTTCTGAGCATTATCTTCACCACCCTTGGAAGTGATGTTTGGGGACGAATTTCATTAAGTGGGGTAGTTTATAAGAACCCAGTTCATATTTTTGAGGTACATGATTCTTATTTTCTCTTTTCCTTTTGTTTTTTTTGAGAAAATTAAAAAAATGGGGGAAAATCACAATTTTTGGAAGTACACATCATGTACTTTTCCACATGCCTTGTACCTTTGGCTTTGTGGGATGAGTACACTGTGCGTATAGCCAGGTCGGTGACGAAGGGTCTATTGACCAACTACATGTCGTGTAGTGGTCCCTTATACGTCGTGTAGTCAGTCGGCATGCGAATATTAAGGTAGTGGCCAGCTGTGCGACAAAACATGCCGTGTACTCAAGGAGACACATAGTGTAGTCATGTCGGCAGATGAACATTACCACACTGGTTGGAAACCACAAGAGGTACAGCTAAAAAATGGGAAGTGCACGCAGTGTTCTTGGAAATACACGATGTGTACTTTGTTTTTTTAATGGGGAAGTAACCTCCCCTATTCACAGGTTTGGATTAGAACCGGAGGATGGAGTGGGAGAGGAGGCCGAAGCTTTGGAGATCCGCCGAGCGCACGTCAGGAATCTTTTTTCTGCATGGTCGATCTCCCTAGAACCGCACAGGTGATCTCTCCCTTCTCTTGGAGTAGTTCGTACCAATTATTTTCCGTAGGGATGTTATTTATGTTTAAGAGAGTTTTCTTCTACATCAGATCTACGTCGTTCTTGGGAAATTCTGGAATCGACGTTCACGTATATCATTCATTGGCATTTAATGTAGGTGTCTTGGTGTTAATTTTCAAACTGTTGTGAGTTTTTGTGTACCGTTGTGCCACGAAACCATGATCGGGTGTTGTGTGGCTGAGTACATATATATTTTAAATACCTAGAATTGATTAGATAATTAATTGTGATAATAAACTGCTTTTTGGGATTTTTGCATGGATCAAGGACCACATTGAGGGTGCATTCCTCTATTTAACTGTTAGGCCAGGAAACCCGAGGGTATGCCTTTAATGTAATGATTATAGAATTCCCTTGAGAGAAATTTCTTATGTATTGTTTGTTACATGTTGGGCATGGCCCGGTTACCTGTTTAGCTTGAGGGAAGTGTTATAACTAGCATGTGGGCATTGCACTATTCGGCATGTGGGAAACATCTTCCATGCCTATGGGCAGTTGATTTTGTGCCTGTGTGTGACACTTCTTACGCCTGTGGAAAATATCTGTATGCATGTGGGAAGATTCTTGTGTTGGTTTCTCCTTACCTGAGGGTTGGATTTTATGTGTCTAAGGGCATTGGTTATTTACATAGAATAATCATTGTGGTGATATTTTTAAATTAAATGACTAAATGATTTAAAAATGGAATTATAACTGGTTAAGTTAGTTACTTTTCAGTACTTCTTACTTTATAGAATTTTTACTACTGCACATTGTTGTTTCATGCTTTCACACAGTTGGGCACGTGCCTTTGGTTGGTGCCTACTTGGATTTATTTCTCACACCCTATTTGTGTCATGATTTTTGGCCCAAACAGATTACGTTTCTACAGGTGTAGATAAGGGAATGTGTCCCTATATAGGTACCTGATTGTTGCTGAGGAGTAGGAGGGAATGCGACCGAGCCTAGGCTCGCGATGCCGCTGGCTGTTTTGTCTGATTTTCGGTACTTGTACATCAGTTTTAATGTATAGTATTGGAGTGTAACATGTTATGGCAGTTTTATAAGAATAGTTACATGCTGCATCTTCATATATATATATATATATGACTACTAGTTTCCATTTTTGTTATCAGTTATACATTTTATTCATATATACTATTACTGCTTCCATTGTTGTTGAATGTTTATATTATATTCCGTTGCACTACACCTTGACAAATGAGGGAATAATTCCCCACTATCAGACCTGGTCCCTCGCTACTAGTTGGCAGCCTCTGGCATTTGGGGAAATGATCTTGAGGTCACATGGTGAACCAGGTTTAGGGAACCCGTTGTGTGGCACCCTGATCCGGGACGTTACATAAATGAGTTTTGGATCTCAACTAAGGAGGTTTTCTGAATAATATGTATTTTTTATAATCGAGTATTTTTAAATTATTTCATATTATATATCCATTATATCCACTTAAATTAAAATATTATAATAAATAATATATATTACATATACTGAAATATTATTATTTTAATTTCTTTTCCTAAATCCATCCCCAATTTCCACAAATGGGATTCGAAATTATCATTCATGTGTACCATAGACTAGAGCATCATGATATGATAATGTCCCTCGTTTGTATGATGAACTACAACCTCTTGAGGCAATGTTATTTTTTCCCAAATGATATACATTGAAGGTAATTAATTCAAATTTTAAAATTAAATAAACATTTTTCAAAATTTAAAATTAAAAATGTATATATTTTTCTTGAATAGAAATAGGATAGCGCCATTCATGTGTACGTGTCGACTAAAGTCATCATGATGTGATGTAACACTTTTTTCCTCACTAAATACCATGGATGATTTATATTTATATCTATATTAAATGAAATATAATATTAAATAATATATTTTTTCATATATTATTGATAAATAATACTTACATACTTTCCATAATTATTATAGAAAAATTGAAATGTTAATAAACTGTAAATGTGACATGTCTTCTCAATGATTATAAATTATTAAAATTTTCGTCATCATAATAAATGATGGTTTTAATAGTAAAATTTGTGATTAAATATGATAAATATTTCATTATTTTTATTCTTCATATTTTTAAATTTTGGCCTATTTGACCATGGTTAAGACACTAGATCTTTTTTGAAAAAATCAACAAAATGTCATTAAAACATCGATTATGGACTTAACTGACTAAATACTAAAACATTTCATGAAAATGAAATAAATTATATTATTATATTGTATTATACAACTATAAGGTTATCAATGGTACAAATAATTTATGTATTCTTATTCTACAAGAGTTAAAGGGAATAATTTTTTTTAAACTCATGGTATGGGGTTTCTTATATTGGTTTTTATTTTTGTGGGATATATACCATATTACCCACTTTTTTATTGTGTGGTGAATATATTACCCATTTAAAATATAATAATTGGATTCCATAATAAATAATGGTATTATATATTTATATTATAATTTTTTCATTCAATGTTAGTTGATATGAAATTTCACAAGTGATTACGAATTTCTTAACACATTTTTATTCCACATGGTTATACAACTTATTTGATGACATTATTATACCATTATTATTTGTGTAATGAATTTTTAATATCATATGACATATATAATACTATATTAAGTTATTTTCATCTTCAAAACATAATTGATTCAATTTTTTTTCTTAATTTATATAGTTTTATTTTTTAAATGGAAATTCTTTACTATTTTTCATTCATTGTGATAATCATTTATAATGGGAAATTATATTAATTTTTTTTGTTTATATAACAAAAAATAAATTTTTATATCATTAAAAAACTTATTTTCATGATATTTAATGTATCATTTTATGTCCTACTATCATGGATATTACGGTTGATGAATTACCAATGTGGTAAAGACTTTATGTTATAATATTATTTTATTCATGATTGTTTACATTGAATTTTTATTTAGAGGAAATTATATTATATTGTTTAAATATACCAAATATATTTAATCTCCATGTGTTATTAGTGTGGTTAACATGTAATATTTCCATTTCATTTATTTATTATTGAAACATTATTAAAATCTTTCATAAGTGATACTGATCTTGTATTTTATTGATCATGTCATTTTTTTTTCTAATCAATGTTTTCTAAATAGGTATAAAAAATGTTCTACCTAAAAAATTATTTTATAGATCAATTTTACATGTTCATTGCACTAAAATTAATATTAATTTAATATAAATTTCTTATTTTTTTAAATGAGTAACTTTGGATTCACTTTCTCAAAAAAATTTAACATAATTTATACTTTTAAAATTTACATTATGATAAAATTTTAATATTTTTCAAGTTCATTATTAGAATTTAACCTTCAATTAGATTCGTTAAATGTTTTTTCCAGGAAATAATTATTACAATATTTCTTTTAAAATTTTATTTTCTAAAATCGAGTTTCCAAATTAAAATGTTATTCTACTCATGAAATATTCTATATATATTATAATGGTATTTCCAGTCATAATCATCAACAACCCTTGTTGTACATATGAACAAATGTGGTCATGTTGGGTATTGATAATGTCCCCTTTAGTAATATTGATGATTTAACATTGTTTTAAATAGATTTTTATGGAATAATTTTATTTCCCACAAAATAATCAAATTTTAATGTAATTATCCTGGAAATAATTTCATTTCTAAATTTTAATCCAGTTTGAAAGATACTGTTTTGGAAACAAATTAGTTTACATAGGTCATGATTCAATGAGATTATTGTGGAAATTATTTATTTTCCAGTGGATAATCATGTTTCCATGTGGTATTCATAAAAACAATTTCAGTTATACTGGTTAATCATGATATTAAAAGAATGATAGTTATTTAAATAATTTAATAAGTTAATTAATGATCTATGTAAAATATTAATGAATGTTACTTGAATATTATTGGTGATTATGTGTTCTCTTAAAGAGAACTAGTTCATCCTACTATAGATTATAAGATGTTTGTGCCAAAATAGAACTAGGTGGGAATATTATAGCTTATATAATTGGTGCACACAGATAGCATTGAGTGGGGTTGATGTAGCTTATTTTATGGGTTTCAACAAATACTTTCACGTGATCGTGATATGTTATATATTACTGGTTCGCCCAAATATCACTCAATTGAATTATGTAATGTTCCTTGTATTTTGAGGCAAGTAATAGGGAGTTACTAGAGGGATTCTCCTATGTATTTAACAGATCTCTAGTTAACTATAAAACCTGTTTAAAATAGATTATGAAAATAATAATCCAATAATAGAAACATAATTTTTATTTAAAAATGTGATATTAATTTTACCTTTGATTATGATTGATATCATAAGCCTTATGATTTTTTATTTTTATAACTCTTTATATTATAGATTCCATAAAACAAGATTCATTTTTCATAATCCATGTATTTATGGGTTTGAGTTATACGATTTTATTCTTGTTCACATTAATTATATCATCAAACCATATTTCGTTCCATAAACTCACTGATGAAATTCAATTTTTAATTCTTATCTTTAAACTTTCTATGATTTTGATCTCACACATATTATGTAGAATTTTTCATTGGTTATAAAGAATTAAATTTAATGAATTATGTATATAAGGGATTCATATGGATGATGATGATTTACTAATGTGAAATATTAACATCTAGTTTTCTGATAGATGTTATCATGTAAAGACACGTGTGTTTCTTATGAAATAGTTTTTCCAAATTCTATAAGACAATAACCCCTAAAATTTTATTCATCATTTATTTGATCCAATATTTCCATATGATGTTTTATTTTTTGTATGGTTAAAATTTGGTGAGCTTCAACAGTTTGAAATATTTAAATGTAATTTTTATGTTCTTATAATTCGATCCAGGAGTGCGGGTTTGGTACTTTTATAATTTGATATTATTATAATTGCATATATAAGGTTAATGTATATAATAAAATCAAGGGGAATAAAGTAACCATATATACATAGACCATAAAATATAGATAAATGGATAATTATTCTCAAAAAATTTCTAATCTTTTTGGTGACCTATAACTGAAGAAGATTCATGAGAAGTTTAAGCATATACGATCACTATAGATGAGGATGGTATAACTCTGAGAGGTATTAATATATTAACATCCTTTGTTATATTATATATAAAATAAAATAAATAAAATATGTGGTAATATAAACCCCTGATCCAGTATTATGTATATATTTTTTATATAATTTCAATACCTTCAATAGTATACAATTCTTGCAACATTAGGTCTGAATGAATCTTGATATTCTATTAAAATATTTTTATTAACATTATAACAATCCCATTAAATTGGATGATCTTTACATTAATAAATTAATTATTAAATATATAAGGTTTTAAAATGATTAAAATAAATATAATTGATATATATTTATTAGATAAATTATTAGTTAAATTTATAATATTTTTTTCTAAAAAAATTATTTTTAAAATAGGTGGTTTAGTTGTGTATGTGAAGATAAATTAACAATATTTATCTTCAAAAATTAAGAAAATATTATTGGAATAAAAATATTAATATTTAAAATGATCATATAAAAATTATCTGATGTAGATTATTTTTTATTTTTTTAAAAAAATTCATTTAATGTTGAATAAATTAAAATACTACATTTTAAAAGAAACCATCGTTTTAGATTAAATTATTTATAATGTAATGTTATAATATTAATTTGTTTTAAATATATAAAATTAAAATATAATATCCATTATTGATATTTAGGTCACTGAAACAATTTTAATAATTAGTTTTTATATAAATACATTGCAAACTTTTGTGTATTTTCTTTTGAAAACCATCTCTCTCATATCATCTATAAGATTTATATTAAAAAACATTTATAAAATTAATTTATGTAACTGAGAAAATATGATTCCATTTTTTGAATCATAATAAATTATATTGTCTAATATGTTCAACTAAATGTTTGACCATAATGTATAGTTAGATTAGAGAAAATTAATTAATGTGGTTAAGGTGAAAATGGGTTTATAGGGGGATAAACTAAAAAAATAATGTCTTAAATGACCTTAAAGCTAGCTGAAAGTATTTTTAATAAACATATATAATCCTTAAATTTTCTATATGTTTATAATACTTCATTTTTAACCCTTTTTCATGTAAACAAATGTGGACTAATATTTTTTTTCCAGCATTATAATTGTGCCACTTAACTCCCCTATAAATGTATACTGAATATATTAGAATTTTAGAACTATAATTTATTTTGGATATATCAATACCTAATCAAATTACTTCAAAAAATCCATAACCTCGACCTAGAATCTTTTTTTGGAAACAATTCCACTATAAGAATAATTTAGTAATAATCATAAATATGGGTACTTAGAAGAGGTAAAATTAATAAGTACATGTTTTTTGATTCTTCCCTAATATCCTTTGAATCATATAAATTTATTATTATTTAACAATAAAAATATTTACCATATACATATATGTTGATATTTTATGGTAATTACATATAACTATCCCCAATTCCATCAATTACATTATGACATAATCATTCATCTGTCTAGTAGACTACCGCCTCACAAACCAATTCCATTCATTTTTCTATTAACATAACACATGGTTGGGTGTGATGATAGATATATAGTATATATATTATATATAAATAACATATTTAATATTCTATTTTACTTATACCATATATTAATTTTTTAATGTTTCATTATATAGTGGATGTGATAATGTCACTTTTGGGCAAAATGGACAACCGCCTTACGAATAAATTTGTTTTGTTTTTCATTAACTCTTTATATAGAAGGTGTCAAAAATAATCTAAATTGTTATATGTTATATAAATTTTATAATTATTATATTCATGACATATTTATGACTTTAAAGATAAAATATATATTATATTATTTGATTCATTTTCCTTCAAGGAAGGATGATATCATTATTCATATACATTTAGAATTTACTCATTCACAATGCAATGTGACTCCCTTTTCATAACTACACCTCTTGGATGAAATATATATGTAAATTTAGATAAATAATATTTAATTTATTATATCATTATCATTATTTAAATAAATTAAATTATATACCTTGTTTTCATTGGGAACTTTGATAAATGGATATATTACATATGTTTATATACGACCGACCATCCACATGATCGTAACATACTTGAATTTTCAGAAACATAATTCAAGATTGGTATTAATATTTTTATTTATTCAAAAATATAATATTAATTAATGATTATTATATATATATGAATAATTTTTAACCTCATTAACTGTAATCATCCAATTGATGTCATTTTATGATACATAATCCAAGTATTGAAAAATCATATGTTGTAAGATTAATTAATTATGTAATCACATATAATATTATAAAATGCGATATACAAGAGAAAATAACCATTCGAAACATTTTCAATAGTGTAATTAATTGGTATAATTTAATTATTCTGGATGATAAATAAAAGACAAGACATGTCATAGTCAAGGAAACGGTTTTCCTACTCACATTTACATCAATGATTCATATGTCGTACTAAGCACTCATTTACTTTTTGTGGTGTATAAAAATTCTATTTTTATATCATATATCATAAATTAATTTATTTTCATGTTATTTAATGTTATTTATTTCTTGTGTATTATGATTCAAAATTAACAAAGTTGGTAATAAATTATTTTCGGATCACATAATTATCCAAATTTTCTTTGATTAAATATCTATTAGGTGAATTATATTCTATTTATCTCCTAAAATAAATATATTTTACACTCCTTTGGTTATTCATGTAATTATTTAGAATATAGTTCCATTTGACCATATTTGTTACCTAATTTAATAATGAATTTTTGCAAATAATACAATAAATCATTTCCTTGATTGGAAAAAAATAAATTTTCATTCAAAAGAATCTTTTCTAATAAAAAATTAATTTTTTTGACTCATTTGAAAATGATTTATTAAATTGTTTTTCCCATTTTGGATTTTTAAAAATCATTTTGAATGGAATCATCATTTATTTTTTAAAAAATGATTATTTTCCATATAATGATAAATTGAATGGAATACATGTTTTAACATACACATAATTTGTGAAATTTTCTTCCATCTTGACAAGTACATGTTTTAAAACAGCCGTTATAAGTATCATTGGTTAGTTACCATGAAAAGTGTTTTCGTTTTTTCACTTTTAGTTTTAAATATTGATCTTATAATATCAAATTATATCTAAGAATGCATTATTTTATGTTACTTCAAATTCAATGTATATATACTCTTGTAATAACATCCTTATTATTTATATGGTTTGTTTATTTTTGGTTTACTTATGGTGTTCTATATTGGTATACTTCATTTTCCCATGTACATTTTTTGATTTTGTTTTCTTATTAACGTTTATATTTATATTTCTTATGTTAATATAAATAGAAATGTATATGTGCAATGTGTTTCACGCCTATGATATGAATAATTTATTAGACAATTTGTGTGATCAACATGGATTCATGACCTTTACCAAAGGGGAATATGGGGTTAATTCCCATGACTTCCTCCGATAAGAAGAGCACTGTTGAATAGAATGGAGTACACATATCCAAAATATTGGAGGAATTTTATTGAGTACCCATAAACCCACATATCAATGACAAAAAAATTATGAAATAAAAATAAAGTCATAAATAATTAATCCATACTTCTATTTCATTCAACTAGAGTATGACAATAATTAATAGACTGTTAACTAGGGAAAATAAAATCTCACCAAAAATTTTATGAAAAAAGTAAAACACAGTAGTTAATATTGTGATTATTTTCAAGATAACATTAGTAACACACCTTGGTTTGTCCGTATAACTAATCACCTCTTAGTACATGACTATCCGTGATTCATTCAAATGTTCAACGGATTTTATAAGACATGAAAGATATTAAAAATTACTTTGTAGTTGTTAGTATAACAATTCCTATTTAGACACCCTAAAACTAGAAAAAATATAATAGCCATAATCAATGGTAGCTCTATATAGTTATATACCTTCATCATGTATAAAAATATTCTCTATATATACTAATAAAGGACACATGATCAAAAGGTAATGTCATAATTGTAATCCTATCCTAGGATTCATTCTTGAGGATCCCAAATATAATTTATAAAGGAGAACACAATATTCATGTCTTATAACACTAATGACATCCATTCAAGAGGTGATGATCATATGGAATTAGCATTGAAATGAAATGATTTATGTTTGATGTGATATGATAATAATATATGGATCACATCCAAGTCCATGGGGTGAACCAACAACTCAATTTTTAATAATATTCTAAGTAGAGGACCAGTGACCATGTAGTACTGGATATCATGATTCCAAGAACTCCACTTAGTGAAAGAATATTATAGATAATCTAATTATAGATGTAATAGAATGATTCTGACGACTCTATCCACGACTTCATATATAATGGATCACTTCCCTATGTGTACGATGTGATTCCATACTAACCCTCATGGATATGAAATAGGTAATTCAAACTAATAAATCATTCCCATATAAAAGTGGTAAAGATCATGAAAAAATATTTGATGAAATACATATTTTGTACTAGTAATATTTGGCACTCCCCATCGACAACATGTTCTACCTATGTAAATGACATGTTTCTGTGCCCTTGTGAAATTACACATCATGCCCATTCCCAAGTACGTACATGACTCTTCCCATATACACATGGCCTGGATGTATCTGTGTGGGAGTACATAATGCATCCTTGACTGTGTACTATTATTCATGTAAATTTTACCTTTGATGTACACACCAATGAAACAATAAATGGAGCACACACCACATAAAAGGGATACAAACACATTTATATATAAAATCATTCGTAAACCCATTTCACTGATGTGAGTGTCCCACATGCCATAGAGATCAACTGCACATGTTGTCTACTATAATATTTATCTAGAATTATTGATTTGGACCATCTCTAATGCCTTTAAATACTTCCATTAGTCTAGAAACACCCCATATTAGATACAAATGAATTTGATCGTCCACGCCTTTCCATCACCAAACTCAATTCTTTGTTTGTTGAATCAGATTGGATGATTACCTTGTAGACCATCCATCATAGCCCGAAAATGATAATAATATAAATAATCTTATATATTTATAATCCAATTCCTCTTCCGCCATTTCAGGATCATCAAATTGTAATGATACTAGATCTATGATATCGAACTGTTGCACCACGAAGCTGGAGAAAAATGTTTGATTTACCAACATCTGTTGAACTGTGTGCAGTGTAATTTTCCCATGGTAAATGATGATATGTGGAATATAATCATAATGAAAAACATGATTTATTATAAAAAAATATTTGGGCTGGTCTGAATTCATTTTTTTGAAAAATATTAAAATTGATATTAATAAAAAAACACAAAAAATTTACCCCAAATTCCATGATAAATCAATTCCATACCCACAATACAAACGATATGTGAGTCAATTCATTAGTTAATTTATACTTTCTCAACCTATGATCATAAAATGAGGTTATATCCAAGAAAAAATTCACCATATCCCAATTTTGATTGATCACTGAATAATAAAGAAGTCGTGTCATTATCACTCGCAATATCATTAAATTCTATTGCACATCAATAGTGGAAACTCAATATATCTCTCAACCACCAATATATATCCCCCAATTCCCCAAATTTAATCTTTTGTATTCTCTAGGTTATGTTAATAACCATGATAATTTTCTATAAAAATGTATTAAATAAGAGTATTACGACGCAGTTTTCATCATGGATTAAATAACATAATTTTTTAATATATTTTTTTTCCAGGACCCTGATGAATTTTCCATAAACAACTTGCACCGAAAAAGGTTTTGTGGAACCTAGGGTAAAAAACTCACTTTGAAAAGAATAGTGGTCATAGTTTTTTAATTTATTCCCACATTCAGGTTTAATTTAATTATTTATGGAAAATTAAAAATTCTTAATATTTAATATATTTAATATATTTCAAAAATTTAATTCGGGTACCAAGAACCTTAGAATCACATGACGTATCAACACCTGTTCTAAAGGATATTCTATAAAATATCCATAAAATACTCCATGTAAAATATAATTTGTTACATTCCACCACCTAGGGGAATTATGTCCAAAAATGAGAAAATGTACGGCTCTGAGAAAATATGTGGGATCTAATCATGCATATACATCTCCCAATCATAGGTTCTCTCGTAATGATTTTTTTCTTCCACCAAAAAAACACTAAATGAATCAATATCCCTTTAGGGATCATCTCCAATCATTTCTCAATCTCTTTTAGGTACATAGTAATATTACCACCATCAACAATGTCTACATATCCACCGTTGATAACATGTGACAGATTGTGATCATTCCTCTTAATATGTGTCACATGGAAGAAGTTTTGTACCTATTCTATTTTTGAATATAAGGCTTTGTGTAATTCCACCATCCATGAGATATGAAACATCACTAAAGGTATAATGAATCTCATATATTTTTTTCTTCCCAATCCAAACATATATAATCCATGTGGATGTTAAAATCATATAAACACATGGTCACCATCCTCACGATCTTATTTCCTCCATTATTTTTTATTATAATACAAATAATGACTCTATGTAGTTTAAATTCATTGCTAGACGATTGTAACCTTCTCATTAATTTCTCCCCCAAACTATGTTCCTATGATTGATTAGTCTCTTGGGTTATTCCAATGACGTGGGTACTTGCATGGTCTCCTATATAAGGCCACAAATGTCTGAATAATGATATGCAATGATATATTTTATTGTATGAAAACTCCACCGATGGTATATGATCCTCCGAACTTTGTCCAATGTAAATTATTAATTATCGCATAATTTCATCCAAAACAGGAATGGTCCACTCAGTCTAGACATCATTGTGTGGGTGAAAATTCATGATCAGACATAAACGAGTCACAACTAACTCTATCATTCCTTTACAGAACCAATATGTGAAGCTTCAATCACATTAATAATATGATCATCAAGTGAAATCTATGCAGTAATACTATATAATACATGTAGAGGAATTCTATGATCTAGACCGAACAATTCTATTGGACATATAGAAATTATTCCAACAAGGTGAGTCAATCTATGATCAACTAGATATCATATTGTCCACTTAACAAACATGGTTAACCCTTCATGTTTTCTATAGAAATAAATTCCTAATTCCTATCAATCTCATTATGGTGTTCAGATAATCCAACTAATACTTTATTCTCAACCTACCCTTGAGGGAAATTAAGGCATCAAGAGACATAATCTGCAAATATCGTCTTTATCTATAGCCAGAAAAACAAATGTTGGAGGTCGTCAAACATATTTTCCACATCCATATGTACCTCCATATAAGAAGAAATAAACTCTCATAGAACCACCTCATGTAATGTATTTTCTTCTATCATGTGTCCACTAAAAATATTGACCTAATCCCCTCCTTTATAAATTCCATCAGGGGAATGTCTAGTGATTATGATTATATGTAGGTTCTATTAGTGGGAATTTCAATTCTGTGACTCCCAAACTCTATAGAAATGTAGAGTTGTTACAATCATCAAAAGAGGTATTCCACTCCATCTCCATCCCAAATGGATAACTACAAGGAAGAAAACTACTTTTTCACTTTGTTTGTCAACCACATAATTATCTCATACTGAGAGAATATGTAACCTATTTCCATTCCAAAGAGTATAGAAACTAACAAATTCATAACCCATGATAATAAAAATCTCTCACATATCTATCGTGTTATGATCCTTTTGAGACTAGATTCCCTGATACTCTTTTGGTCAGAATAGATTATAATTCATTCTCCAATCTGGTTATGTCTCCATAACTTTACTTTGAGGAATATCATTGCTAACTCAATAACATGGGACTCATATATCTTATTATGAGTTCTCAACTAATACAATCCAGAGTAAATCACTTCCTACCTTTATATCCAATCACCACCAAACCCTTTTCCTAATGCATTACATGAAACATTGTACTCAAAACCCACTTATACTAATCTCATGATGGGAGTACTCATATATTAATATCTAACTACAGATAAGCCTACTCAAAACAGTCCATCCACACAAAAGGATTCCCATTTTAGGTTAACGTTGTCAAGGGGGATGATATCCTTGAGAAGATATGTAAGGATATATATTAATAACATTGAAAACTAAGGAAGCATCCCTCCACTATCATTCTCTTGGTTAACTCCTATATTATCACTATTTTGACCTTCAACATCTCCAGTGACATAAAATATATGGAGATAACATGTACAAGAAACTGGACCTCTTAAATATAGAATTAGAACATAGAGTAATTATCATAAAGCTGGTGATGTCAGAGAACATCGAGAACAAACAATAAGAGTCTCGTGTTCTCCGCCTCTGATGTCGAGTACACTGGGATAACATCGTGGAAGACCACATGAACCGGTCTAATAAGGGTTGAAATATCTAATTCATTATTTTAATGAACACTAACGGGTAATTTTTCATTCCACAAGGAATCATCAAGTACTCATAGTGGTGTGAGTGACCTCTGAATTCTATATTTGGTATATCATTGTCATGTACTCGCAATTGGTGATAGATTGATTTAATGTAAACCTTAAAGAACTAGAATGAACATTCGTAATTAATCATTGTGTTCATCAATATATGACAGTGAATGATTCTTCATTATGGTCACCTAGTTTTGGCGACGGTAATCCATACATATTCTCTAGGTCTTATATACCTTATTGGGGAATGAAACTATGGATTCCATGGGTGAAACATTGTGTCTAAGAAAAACCTTCCACTACATGTCCTCTAAGTACAAACAAATACCACAAGTCTATGTGGTATCCATATGATAAGATGGAATAGATATCAATGCCAACTGGTGGTGTAGATCAATGTATAAGTGTATCACTCAGTAGAATTGTAGGTTTGGAATGTACTGAGGAAATATTTCCTCATAATCTGCAACCACTGGGGAGAATTAGAAAATAATTGTTTTTATAAAAACCAGGTTATTAAACCCAACAAATGAGTAATTGGCTCGACCCTACTATTTTTTAGTCCTTCATGATCTTCACGGATTTATTTTTTTCTTATAATGTAATGCATTTCACCATCGTTGAGGATGCAGTGCATCATCTCCCTAAAAAACTAAATCTAGATGTGAACCATATATAACCATTACATAGCTACGATGACATCATAATGATGAATTACATCCAAAAATAAAATCTAAAATAAAATAACTCCACTAATAGATTGAAAAAAACATCGGAAAATTTGAGTGATTGTTGTGTCATCTCTAGTGGGAGTCTCAATGCATTTGGGTTAAGCCAAGTGATCGAAAAAAATCATTATGTCTCAAAACAAATATGTGGAAATAATTTAATAACATATGAAAATTTCTATTAGTATTACAACTATGTTCGAAAAAGAACATATAATATCTCATATAATCTCTGTAGCCTCTTGGTCATATTTCTCAACAACCTCCATCTACCCCTAGTCCTATCTTCTTTCTCCCTAAAAATGGAGTGGACATATTGGTGTTAGTGGTTGTAATATGCCAACGAATATACCTCCTCTAGCTACTATCCCAACTCCTTTTCTAAATCCTACAGCCTATAGAACTGCAATCTGATTACATGGTACCCATCAATGGAAACCCTATCATATATAAGGCGGGTTTCCCAATATCATGTAAGATGTCCCCTATCATCTCATGAGTGGAAAATCTTCTCAATGGTATGAAGAGACCCATAAATTAAACATTAAATGAATATCCTCTAACTTAGGGCCTCCTCATGAAATTACTCTCATGTATAGGTCTATGAGACAGATGTTAACACTATAATACTGAAATCTATTATCTCGTGTTCCCAATGCCAGTAAAAACTAGGCATGTATTCTCAGTCTAGAAACACTCACCAATCAAATATCTCTCTATCAAACTAAACATAAGCCGGAAACAAAATAGGAACATTTTTTTCTCGAATATCTCTAGGAAGCCAACAATTGAATTTCCACATATAAAATAACAGATTAAGAACCATTTCCATCGACTAACTGGAGTGGTTATTAAACCTCAATGAATTCTGAACTATTTTCATGAAATCCTACTAAATCTGTAGAAGCAATTGGATGTGAACATCCCTCGTCAGTCATGAATAGAAATCATATCTAAAAATTCTCTCAAATTATTACATTTCTAGATTTTCCTGATTATATGTCTTGGTAAATAAAACCCACCATCTCCATACTGAATCATATATATTGATTTCTCCTTGAAATTCAATCAGATATGTTTGTGTTATTACATGGTGGAAAACATGTGTCACTGGTTCAAGCCAGTCATCAACTACCTATGGGTCAAACAGTCATCATAACATGTGGGGTCACTATCACTAAAACTCTTGAAGCACTCTCAAATTTCAAACATCATATATTGTTACTGTGGGTACTATCTGCTACACTATAGGTTTTGGTATAATCGGGGAACCACATAGAGGTAACACCTCTTGAACATGTCCTTATATTGATTCCTCTTCCCTGAGGGGATCATCCATCTGATCCTGATACTAAATTTTAACATGAAAATGCCTTAGAGGAATTCTGAAATAAGCATGTTGTAACATGGTGAATGCTTATATATGGTGGGAAGACTCAAGAAGGACATGGAAACCACTGACTATTTATATATGATTCAATAAAAATTGCTTTACCTTCAATTACTGTCTTTATGTACCGAGTTAAAAGGTAGGTGATAAGATTCCTTGTGTATGGATAAGTTGATTGCTACACCTACACTAGATTCCATAGCCTAAAATCCAAACATGAATAACTAAACACTTTCTCCACAAATTACACATCATAAACTCTAGTCATATGGTATAAATCACTCCTTTGATTCAAATATATCATTACCGATCCCAATGGGGAATGTTTTGTGTCTCCCCAATCCCATCTCTAATAAACAAGGGATAGCAAATTATTCCTTGTAGGAATATCACTACTAAGGGTGGATCTATACATTGTACATGTACACACACAGACTATCGTCTCTAAGACCAAACAACAATGAAAAGTTAAATAATAGATAAAACATGCCTAAATAAATCTAAATCTGACAACAATAGTATGAATACATATAATGGAATGTAAGAATAACCATATACAATCCAACCACATGGTGTTAGAAAAATTGTTCAACATAAAAATAAGGGTGGGGAATTATGTCAATATTACTATAGGAAAAGTCGTCATTCCATACAGATCACTAAGAACCACATATTCTTGGTCTGTCAAAAGATTGTTCATTAGTAGAATACATAACACAAGCGGGCCAAGACCATGCATGGGTGAGTATACAAAAATGCAATAGGACACTTCAAAACTAAAAAATCGTATAATGATAATAAAATGTCATATCTACATTGTTATATGATTACATCACATATAAAAAGTATATCCAAATATAATCAATAAATACATGTTTACTCAATTGGTAATAAAAGCCTAGGATTCATACTCGGAGGTTCCAGGTGGATATAATCTTGTAGAATGGACTCCATGAGTCAGATAACACTGATGATGTCATTCAAAGAGGTCATTATTATCATTTCTCATCATAATAAGGATATGTTGTATGTTTGAACATTTATGATACATAGATGAGGATGACACTAAAGGACTTGGGGTTTACCAACAACTCAATCTATAATTACCTGATAAGAAGATTATTGGTGCCCATGTATTTATTTTCATGATGATACTAGGAACTCGTCCTAGGGAAATAATATTATAGAGTATCTCACTCAATGCCTCATTAAAGGATTCGGATAACTCATTCCATGATGTCCAACTGAAGTGACCACATTCTAAAATGTTGTATTAGAATTCATACTAACATTAAGGGATAAACTATAGGAAACTCAAACTAATTTTTTTCCAAGAAATAGTGGAAACATTCATCAATCTTTATTTGAATGAGTATATAGTATAAACTAATAGTATATAATATTACCTTCCAAAATTGGGTTTCCCCTATAAATGGAATGTTTCCATTTCCATGTCGAAGTACACTATGTTAACATTCTTGTGCAATTATTACTTTGTCCAAATACATGTATATTCCATTGAACACTCTTCCTGGTCGTGTTTGTGTCGGAGTACATGGTGTGTCCATGTATTTGTATTGTTGGTTGTGTCAGTGTACCCTCCAAGGTACACACATATCCAACTTGAATGTTTTCACACGTGGTGGGATAGAGATACATGAATTGTGATACTTATCAAAATCTAGAAACCATAGACATCACTAAGAGGGTTCCACATATCAGGTAGCTCTACTATACATGCAGTGTACAGTAGGATTTATCCAAAACACTAAATCAGGACCCCGCTCCACCATCCTAACTTCCTACCATTAATCATGTAATGACCAATGATTCATACAAAGGAATATCATGAGAAGATAATTTATATCATCAAACAATAGGATCTGACCTTTGAATATATTCGAAAACTACCCCTACATGTCATCCATCATAACATGGTGATGACCATGAAATTAGGAATCCCAATTATTTCCCTTATACTGCAGATTTGATCATCAAACGATCCTAAAATTATATTGAGCCGTAATATATAATTTCAAACCATTTAACTAATAAATGGTTTGACAAAAGTTGATTTTCCAATATATGTCCAACTGTGGGCCAAGCGTTTTTCCTATGATGAATGATGATATTGTGAATAAAATGAAAAACAAAAAAATTGGGAATAATCCATGATAAATGTTCACAAATACCAAGATTCAATTCCTATTGAATGATGAATAATTACAAAAATAAAACATCACAAACCATATCCCCCAAATCTTGGATAAATCTAACACGTATTCACAAATATGTATAATCCTTGAAACAATTGATCAGTTGATTTATTTTATTCCATTATACAAAACATAAAATGATAAAAATTCCATGAATAACAAAATCATAAAATAATTTGGATTGTTCACTAATGAATAATGATGTTTTTCTATTTTCACTACTGAGATAATTTGATTCCATTAAACACTAATCATGAATCCTCGATGTAGTTGTCGTCCAAAAATGGAGATCCTCCATTGCCCTCAATGGATATCATTTGTTAATGGGTTTGGTAGATAACCATTTAAATTTTTTATATCTGTGTATTTATTTAATATGTTTAGGGTGATTCATCATTACAAATTGAATAAATTAATTTTATTTTTTCATTTTTTATTTATACCTTCAATGAATTTTTCACAAAAACATGTGCCAATAGAAGTTTTGTTGTGCCTATGGACAAACATATGTCATTAACTCAACTTTTCTCCAATATATGAAATTTTGGGTCCTTAATGAGAGTTATTAAACATATTAATTAAACATCATGAGTATCCAATTTAACATATTTAATATATTTCAAAAATTTATTTTGGGAAAACATTAACTCATAATCACTCATACTCTCAGTGCATGGTCTGGATTAAAATCTATACAATAACAAATAATAATACATGAAAAATAACAAATGTTACATAGTTCCCACTATATCTACTTGATGCATTGGTAGGTCTAATTAGAAAAATAAGATAGGGGTTTGGAGGAGACCTCACCTATTAATCTCGACATCATGGAACAAGTCCATATTTTTATTATATGAGTGATCTATTGACCATGAATATACTATATATCATGGGAGAGGGCCTCAATGGTATATTATTAATGTCCAAAATTATTTAATCCTTCTTTAGAAATTCGTTTATTGATATTTTATGTTGTTATTTGATTAGATAGAACATAAATGTTTATGCATTCAAGATAATGTGATTTTTTATGGGAATATTTGATCCTCATTTATTCCTTATATTTAATAAACATGTTATTAATTAAATTTAATATGTGTCAGGTATTTACCTATCCATATTGACTATGTCTTATTAATTCATCTATTTCACTATATGGTTACACATAATTAGAATATTATCTCACACCTTTCATTTTATTGTTTTCCTAGTGATAAAACAATGTTTTTCTGTGATTGATTTGAATCAATACAATAATGGGTAGAATGGAATTATGAAATAAAATATTTAATATATTCAATGTTTTAATATTTAATTTTAATTTCATATATATATATATATATTTCATATACTAATAAAAAATTTAGTCCATCAGGATGTGATTCGTTGTATCTTTGCTAATGTAATAACATAGGAACTTGATTTTGGCCAATGGGCTTCTATTCGACATAGTTGGTATTAGATAATGTTTAGTAGAAACCTTGGGATATATATTTTGAAAAGAATAGATAAGGGAACATAACTCTATGATAAACATTGATGATAAGTATATAATAATATCAAATTTCATTTTGAAGAGTATATAATATGGTTATCTATAATAAATACATCCCTATATTGATACTACAAGTTGGATTGGTTCAAGAATATATGTACATTGGTGTAATAACTCCAAAGAGGGTTACATGGGATTGACATGACCATCAAAAGGTTCAGGAAATGGGGGCTTATTGTGCACCTTGTTTGAAATTAATGGGTTTTATTCTTTTGATAAATCACATTTTCCATCGAATCCATTATTACGGATTGAAAATTAAATATTTCTATAAAGAATCCAATTTTTTATTATGATATTATCTATGCATAATATTTTCATTTTATTTTTTTTATTTCACTAGTATTTTGATTATAAATTATGTTTCACAATGGTATGATCTAGACTACTGTATTCCATTATTTAGAAATAGATCCCAATAGAAAAATGGGAACCATATCAACTCATATAATCAGAAAAATAATAATTTCTATTTCATATATATGATAAATAAAATCATTCTGTGTCTACTAGTACCCCAAACATTATCAACGTATGAGAACATAGTATAATATTATAGTAATAAAGTGAAATTATCATCCAAGAATTATAGATTCAAAGGGATGAATAGATATAAGAAGATGGAAGATATAAATAAGGAGTAGGGGATGATGAGAAATAGGGATTCTCCCAGATGTGGTAATTGTTGATGAAAACAACATGATACATGGTTAAAGGGAATGCATTTTTTGATTAATGTTTTGATAGAAAGGTCTACATTCCCATTATTTAAATTAAAAGAAAAATGTTTCCAATTTTTATTGATTCATCTATTTGGATATAGAGAACCATAATAATGAATTCCCTTAGTATCAAGGGAATAAACCTCAAATATTTCTAACATGTCATGAAAAATATTATTATATTACAACATCTAAATTGAAAGATTTAATATTCATTTTTTATTCAAGAATTAATTTATTATTATATTTAATCAAAGATATCCTGGTGATATGAATTATGAAATGTATAATGATTGCATTATGGTCCTTTTTAATTATGGATTTAAATGAATATACTGAAAAATATCAATGACCATGAAAAAAGATATAGTGGAGAGTTGATCTTCTTGGAAAACAAAAGATTGAGGGAATGAATACCCTTAAAATGATCATGATATTGAGATAACGATAATTAGATAATGAGATAATTGATACGGGTAATGTACATAAGATAGTAACGTCTATTGTGGATGTTATTAGTGATTTTTTGACAACGTGGGTTATTCTATCTATAATGGAGTTATCATAATTTTTTAATTTATGGAATATAAATAGTAATATTAGTTTTATTTTAGGAATAAGTGGGAATGTATGGTTTCAATAAAATTTTATACTGATATAGGTTATTACCATGTTTCAATAGAATAGATAATGAATGTATTCAAATTTTTTGTTTCTAATGAATAAGACCCACTTCGTCTTTTTTGGTGTAATAACAAGTTAATTTTGAAAATTTCGTTATTTTTTTCTAGATTTTTGGATCTTAATCATTTGCAGGGGTTATAAGCATAGCCATTAATGAAATTTTTTATCTTTTTCTTTTGAGGATGTTTTAGAGATTAATTTATTACTTTACTATATGGGGATTTATAAAAATTAGATACAGTATACTAAACATATCCATATAATAACAACTACTAATTGAACTAAATACTTATGATTCAATTATTAATATTGAGATTAATTTAATGTGAATTTTTGTGCCTTAGTAATAAAAATTTCATTTTAGGATATTCATTTTTTGGATTAAGTAGTGATTTGAAAATTGATCAATGTAAAAAAATTTATTTTTTCTTATAAAATAATAAAATATCATGTATGTATTTTTTTCATATATTCTCATTAAAATGGTAATTAAAATACTCAACTAATGAAAAATGATATTAAAAAATATATAATCCATTTAATTATATTTAATCGATGGTCTTTTAAAATATAAATTATTTATGGTTTTTAGGTCCTTAAGATTTCATTTTTTATACATATTCATGTGATCAATGATATAAAACAATATTTATAATTTTTTATGATATTATTAAATGTATATTTATTCACTTCCCCCAAATATAATCATTCTTAAAAATATATTCAGATTTTATTCTATTTTATAATTTTATTTATCTACTCTCATATCAAGTGGATTTTTATTATGTATTTTGTACAATGATGGTTTTATATAAAAGATTTTATAAATATAAAACCCTTGATTGGTTATAACATGATTATATCAACTGAACAAAATTTATATAAGTGTGTAAAATGTAACAACCCAATATTTCAAAATATTAAAATAATTTTATGTATAGTTTATTAAATTAAACACCATCCATATAAGGGAATATTATATTATGAGAGATTATAAAAATAGTTATATTTAAAATAAAGTATATCTCTTTGATAACATATAATGCATGAAACATGAATTTTGAATGAAATATGATGATGAATTAAATATAATTTTTAGAATTAAAATGTAGACATTTAATAGGTGGGTATTAATAGTGATAACAAAATTATGAATATTTTATGGTCTATACATGTATTAAATTAATAATAGTGATATAAATTTATTAGAGATAATATTTTGTCCATTTGAATGAAAAGTAAATGTTTTTTTAAATGTAATTTTCTAAAATATTATTTTGCAGCCTATTGAAAACAATCATTGTAAACAATAATTGTCACATATAATAAATTTAATTGATAAAATAAACTTATTTTTTTAAATAATAATTTCAAAATTATATTAGGGTGATATTTTGTTGTTTTTATGAAAAATTAAGTATTTGATGAATATTGAAAGATGATGATTTTAAATTTAGAAATGGATTTTCATATAAATTTTATTATTATAATAAATCAATATTTTAAATTTTTTTAAAGGAAACATGAGTTAAATTATATATATTAATAAAATCAGTTTATTATAAATATTATTATATTGAATTTCACTATAAAAACATTATAAACATTTGTAAATTTTCTCTTTGAAAACCTACTTTCATATCACATCATTGAGATTAATATTAAATTAAATATATCCAATTCTATGAATACAATTTTTAAAATTATATTATATATTTGGAATTATAATATTTCATATTATATAAAAAGTTAAGAAAATGTTTAAAACATTAAAAATAGAGAAAATAATTAAAATTATTTACTACGGTTAATGTAAAAATGGGTTTAGAAGGTGTTTGAAAGAAATAGATAATGATTAAAATGATCAAAAAATATAACTAAATATTATATTAGAATAATAATTCCTATTTATAATGTCAAAAGGATCTAGAATAAATCGTTTTGGACAATTTGGGAATCTGAAATATATCGATGTACAAGTTATGTTTTAAAAATTACATGTTTTCAAGGGCTTGAAGACTGATTTGGGATGTCATTCTTTTAGTGTGAGTGCTGATATTGTTGTCGATACCATTAAACCTCGAAAAGAACTAATTATTGTTGATATTAGTGATAATGAGGGGATGGAGACACTGGAGCTAAGGTCACCTTTCCCAGTTAGAGAACTCTCAGATCAGAATGTATGAAACGAAATGAAATTTTCATCTTACAAGGAGGATGCATCAAGTCTTCTTAAGATTCATAACCATTTTTTATCCTTAGCTAGAACTGATCAAGGAGATAAAGATCATGAAGGGTGGATGAAAGTAAATCCAAAAAATAAAAAGAAATGGGGTGAATCATCAGATGTTGTGAACACCATGACGAGGGATGGAGATAGTGTCTACTCACAAGATCCTGAGTATGGGAAAGACTCGTTCGAGGATATGAATGTTGGATCCAAACTGAGCAAGGGAAAAAAAGGAAAAATTAAATCTAGGAATTTCCCAATTAAAAAGGGAGGGGAAAAAGCTAGACCCCACAACGATTTATCGCAAATCCCAAAAACAATTGTTACCAGATCTTCTGGTAAGAAAAGACAAGCAGATACAGGTGCATCTGAATTAGAAACCACTAAACAAAAGTAGGAAAGTGGAGCAAAAAGCACGGAATTATGGAATGTGGAAGAAGATGATATGGACCCTTTGTATCACATCCTTCACTCTCAATAATAGATTCTTTAATGTTTTGTTCAGGTCAATTCCCCCAAAGAAGTGGTTAGAAAAATATATTAAAGAAGGATGCGTGTTCATAACAATGAGGTGCAAGAAGAATGGATAAACTAGCATGACTGAATATTGGCGCGGTGCTTCAATAAATGTAAAATCCACACGGAGGAGTTCATACAGATAATATATGAAATGGATAATCATTTTGAAGAGCTTCTCAACGAGGATCCTTATCTTTAAGTTAGTCCACCTCATTGGGAGTTATAGAAGGAATCGAAGTCAATCATTTTTAGTCTTGTTTTTAATCAATTTTTGATCTATTTCAGTATTTAGTTCTTCATCTATGTTTATTGGGGTTTCCCAATTTTCCTAAATGTGTCTTTTTCAATAATAATTTATATTTGGCGGTGGAATACTATAGGGATAATTCTAATGTGGTGGCCTAAGAAGAGGTAAAATTCCTAAATATATTTTTTTCATTTATTTATTCCTACAACTCCATAAAATAACCACAACTTATTATTATATAATAAATAAAATATATTACAAAAAAAGATTTTTTTATGTTATTTTAATTACCAAATACCACACCCACTTCCATCAAATGGGTTATGAAGTCATTATTAATGCATATGGCTGACAACTACATGGTTAGTTGATGTCATTCATTTTTCTGTTACCATATCCCATGGTTGGATATTATGTTGGATATAAAATATATATATACAAAATTTATAAAATATTTATATGTACATAATCATTATATCAAATATGACTTATTTTATTTCATTTCATTATGGATATGATATTGTTTCCCATGTGTATAGAGGAATAACGCCTCACGAATCGATGTGATTCATTTTCCATAAATGCATTAAATGGAATTTTTAAATTATAAATTAATGATGATATGTTGTAAAAGTGAAATAATTATGATATTCATGAAATATTTATCATTTTGAGGATATAATATATCATTTGTTCTCACATTTTCAGTCACTAAATTATGATAATTTCGTTCGAGTACATGTAGACTAGTTCTTTTATAATAAGATGTAACTCAATATTCATCACTTTACCACATGGATGATATTTATTTTAATACATAAAAAAATAAAATGAAATTTATTATATTATTATTATTCTTGAATTAAAATATAGTATGTACTCTCTTTCCATAATGATCATTGAAAAATGGAGTTGATACTCATGTGTAACTACGTCCTATAATCTCTATAATAGTAATATACTTTATTTATCACAACCCTAATTCATTAATGGTATTTAAAAAATAAATTTTTTTTTTAATTATTCCTTGATTTTTATGGGGATGTTTAAATAATAAAGTCCTTGACCATTGTTGACCTACCAAAGGGGGTTTTTGACATGAAATCCAAATACCATCGAAACATCTGACACAATATTAATATATTATCTAATCATATATAACATGGTAATATGTGAAATAAACGGAAGAATTAAAAATAAATATTTTGTTAATAAAAAAAATAACAAGCATTATCATAATATTCAAGTAGATAATGAACGTATATGATTATTCAGACTCATGGCAAGGGTATCTCATTTCACTTTTTCTTCATGGAGTCATACACAATATTCCTAAAAAATTTATTTCTTATTATATATACTGAAATTTATGTTATTTATATAATTATTTTATTTGTCTTCATGGAAATTATTATTTCATATAAATTTATTTCTTTCACAGGGCTATAAGGTGGAAGTTACCAAATTTTTATGGTTTTATTTCATAGTCTCATCATTATTCATGATTTTTCCTTAAGTATCAAGTGGGGTTATTATTTGATATTTCCATCCAAAAATCAATATATTTTCTCCTCCAATGTTTATTAATGACGTTGGTTCCTCACATATTTCCATTTTACTTTTTTGTAACTAAAAATATAATGTAAATGTTTTTTTTATAAAATCTTAAATTATTTCTCACTTCAGCCAAAAATCATTTTTCATCCACATATAATTTTTCTAAAAATTATTTTTTAATAAATTTTAACACTTTTAGAATTTATTTAATAATATAATTATTAACCATTATAAATTTTTTTCAATATAAATTTGATACAAATATTTAATTCATTTTCAAAATAATGAAAATTTATATTTTATAGAAAACGTGAACATGATATTTTATTTAAATTCTTGGAATGTATGAAATATCCATCCCCCATTACCACTACATGTTTTTAAAATAATTAAATGATTTAATGGTTATTTAAAAAAAATTCATTTAAATTATTTCTTCAATGTTAACATTCAAAATGTTATCTTTCAAAAACATTTTAAATTTAAAAATACTTTATTTGATGTAACATTTATTATAATGGGGATATATTCTTGTAATATAATCCATTTTGTCCCACCATATGGTTTATTATGAATTTCTATAGGGATGTACTGTATTTATAATATTAATTTTAATCTTTATGGTTTATGATTAGGTTTATTTACATTGTATGGTATTCCCATATCATATTCTAGTTTATATATTTACGTTTAGTTGCATTATGCTTAACCAATTTCATATGAGGAAATAATTATAAATTCGATATGAAAGGTGGATAGCACTATTGAGAATCAATGAATTGGTTTATCTAATGAGGAAAACTATAGAGGGTTTTATCAGAGGCCTTACACATTTATAAAATATATATTTTCACAATTACAAAATGTTATTGGATAACCTGGAAAAAGGCCCCAATAGTACTATATGCCTCAGAACAAGTGATTTATGATATGTTTTAGTCTTCCATCATTGACAATTCTATCATTGTGAATTAATTTATTGATATTCAATTTTATTATTCAATCATTTATAACATAAATGTTTAAATATCCAATACCATTTTTGTATTTAAATGAAAATATTTGATCAAAATTTATTTGTAAAATATTATAATCATGCTATTAATAAAATATAATGTGTTTATGTAATATATTTTCCATAATAATTATTAACTATTTATCAATAGTTCCCTATATATGATCACCTATACAGATCATATGAGCTTTCCCCTTTCTTTTGTTTTATTTTACCAATGATATGATGTTATCTTTTTTGTGATTGATATGGATGGATACACTATGGAAAATAATTAAGTTCTCAAATACTTCTTTATAAAAAAAAATCATTAAAATGTAATGTGAATTTCAAGTATGCATCTAGTTATCCAAGACAAATAAACAATTCAGTCATTTTTTATTTACTTTAATCATCTTCCAAAGTAATAATTCTAATATCTGATCTAGCATACTAGGGATAGGGTCACTATATTTGAGGTTATTTATGATTTATTGATCATTCATGAGACTCATAGAGGGAAAAGTTTATTTGTTAAATTTATGAAGGGTGAAATATAACATAAAAAATAAATTATTGGAGATATATTTTCTCCAAGGATGGAATCAATGATGTTACAATGATGATAGTGGTAGGTAATCAATAGACTATGTTGGAAACTATAACCATTGTAGAATTTTTATTTGGATTTGATGGTTGTTGTCAGTGATTTTTATAAACAAAATCATGATTGGGTAACTTATTAACCATGATTACATTTAATGCGATGAAGATTATATTGACCATTTATGTGATGTTTTTTAAATAATTGAATAGGAAAATGTTAATTTATTAAATATTCTTTCTTGTATAATGAAATGTAGAATTATAAAAATATAGTGATGCATCAATGAAATAAAATTGTATTTTACTTTTTTAAAATGATTATTTTATATCATATAAATAAATGTTTTAAATACTCCCAATATGATAAATTCAACACATGATTATGATATGTAATCCATAATCATTACATTCATGACATAGTGACAATATCTTTATAATTAAATATCTATGATATTTATTTATCATAAATCCGTAAATAAAACATTTCATATATATATATATATATCAGAACATGAAAAAAAGGATACGGTTGGAGTGACACATGGATTATGATTTCAAAATTAAATTCCACATAGGGAATCTTAATAATTTAGTGGAACAAGTGTGTTGGAAATATAAAAAATTCTCTCAAAATAAGAGGATTTATAGGGATACTATGATCATGGATTTATTGATTATTGATATGATAAATATTATGGAATAAGAACAATCAACCCCTTTTCAAATGATATAAAAACCATCATTATTAGAAATGATAAAATATTCTCATCTCGATGATGAATATTTTGAAACAAAAATTGAAATCCATGAATGGTGGAAAAATATTAGACATAATTTATCAAGAGAACAATCTAAAATTTGGAAAAAGTCTATTTGTTACACCATTATCTAAGATCAAAAAAAATTACCATATATTGATCAATGATATAATTTCAATATACACCATAGTGGTGATAAGATATATATGGATTTGAATGGATATTGTTTGTTGGATAATATTAATATGGAATTTTTTTATTAGGTTTTAGGATATCTATGTTTAAAAAAAGTGATTAATGAGAAGAAACACAATAGTGGAGTCAGGAAACTACAATGAATTACATTGTGAAAAATGGATTACATTACTGTACTCATTATATATGGATTTAAAAACCCCCATGAAAATAGATTCCATATTGGTTATTATTGATCAACTTTACAAATCCACAAACTTTCTCTCTATAAGATAATATTTACATATTTTGTATCTTATATTTATAAATATTAATGAAGCTGTAATAAATCATGGAGTAACACATTCAATTGTGTTTAATCAGGATCCTTGAATTATATAAAATTTCATTAAAAGCCTCTATGTGGATCTTAATGTAGAGATTCATTTTATGATTTACAATCATTCTCAAAATGATTGAAATAGTAATGGGATTATTCCACCTTTAAAATAAACCTTGATTTCATTTTCACATACTATTTAATATTTATAATATCAGTATTTACCTTTGGTGATGTATTATTATTACAATATCATCTATTAAATTATTCAAAAGGAACCTTATAACGAATTATATGGGAATATATTTCGCACTCTAACTAGGTATGATGTTGTTTTTTAAATGATGAATGATGGCATACAACGTGTTGAGGAGACTATGATGAAGTTAAATAGAATTAATACCCTCTTTAAATCATCTTAATACATGTAAAATATCTATTTTTCTAACGAAATGAATGATTTCTCAATTCACCTAGTTAATAAAATTTTATTTTAAATATATATATTTAATGGGTTTGATATGGTCTAGTTATAAATAGAGTTCAATTCGCATATACAAAATAACTTCTAAAATACTGGTATGAATTTGGGAATTGGAATACATTTTTTATATATCACTAAGCCTATCTAAATTAAAATTTTTGTTCTATATCTCATTATTAGTAAATTATATTCCAGCCTTAATGTATGTTCTCACCTATGATTAAATATAATTGGACCCCAATGTATCTTACAGTGATGATCCTGTCTAGATTTTTGAGACAAGTGAAAAATTATTATGAAATAAATGTGGAATAAATAATAATGTTCATTTTGGGAAATCATAATATAGTTGATTCATTGAATGGAGATAAGGATTTAATGAAAAATAACAACCCTCATTTGTTTATAATAAAATACCTAAGAATGTTTTTCTAATGAAATTATTGAACCATGGAAGAATGTAACACCAAAGATTATATTATTGTATATGAAAATATTATTATCATAAAACAAATTTACATTATACATTTTAAAATGTTAGTTTATAAAAATTATATTTTTATTGGATGAATATTGACATTGAATATACCATTTCTGAATAGGACTAGAAATAATTATTGAAATTTTCACGTAGAAAAAATATTGTCTGACTAATTGAAAATGTATTACATTACTGAAATTAATTTTATTTATTCTATTTGGAGCTAATATATAAAAAGTGTGTCTATTTTCAAATTGATCGAAATAAATACCCAAACATATAGAAATATAATGAATATTTTTGTGGAAATAAATTTTTAAAGTCCAAATTGTTTATCCATTTTATTCAAAAATTAATCAATAGTAACTAATTAGTTAAATTTATTTTAATTATAATATATCTAACTCTATGAATTTAAATTCATATAAATATTATTGCAAGTCATATGGTTAGGGTAACCATTTCTTATGCTAGAATAAATTATTTTCATGAAATATTGTTTTTCATCATTATTTGTCAGATTATTTTTAAATTTATTATGAAAATTATTATACTAGAAAGTGATAATTTGATTAAAAAAATTATATCCTCTTTTAAAATATTCTTAATGAGGCTAAATAAATTTTTGGAAATGATGAATAAAAAAAATATAAAAATATTTCACTATGTTAAGGGTTAAAAAGGTTTTACTACGAATTAATATAAAATATACAAGAATAATATCACAAAAACACTTGTTTAAATAAAAATAGATGAGTTTATATCGACCATCAACTTATCAAATTAAAATATGAGTCAATTTAGTACCATTTTTCCATGTGACTGAGTAAATAATAATTTCATTTTTAGAGTATTTCAATGTTTTTCATGTCCCTCACATATAAAAGGGAACCCCACGCCTTACTCTTCCAGGATGCCTGAGCCATTTAGCATGAAAAAAAATATGAAAAAAATATCTCTTGAAAATCCTTATAAAAATTATTGAATTTATTTTCATCCTGAAATACTATCCCTACGGTCAGTATGATAAAATCAAAATGACCTTTTTTGGATAATGTTTCATCATCTTAACAAAATAGTTTAATTTTTATTTTTATTATTCCTACCATCATTGATGTATTCACCAATACAATATCATAAAAAAAATTATATAATAGATAAATTTATATTATTATTATGTCACAATAGTTTTCCATATTCTTCTCGATAAAATGAAAAATAAAATAAATTATTGTGTGTTCGATGGACTACCGCCTCAGGAATAGATGTTATAATTTTCCACAACCTCCACACAAAGAAATTAATATGGATGAATCTAATGAATATATATGATATTTTTGAAATATTAATGATTAAAAAATTTTAATATATCTTTTCACTCATTACACGTGATTTAGATTGAAAATGATAGTGTCTCTCATGCATACGTGCCGACTACAACCTTCCTATAATGAAGTGATCCATTTTCCATGTTTGGATTTCAAGAATCATTATATGTTTTTATATAACCATTTTTATGATTTTTTTATAGTGATATAGAATTTTTTGATGATATTAAAATGATTAAAATAAAATTTCCATAAATATAGAATCAAAACAACCATGAAAAATGATTTAATTTTGACCAGAAACAATGATAATAATGATGTATTTTTAGAAAAGGGTTCTAATATATTATATGTGGATAATATATGATTATTTAAATATTTTATTTATTATACATCTTTATAATAATTATAAATTTAATATTTAGGAGGATAATTGTAATATTCTCTATTTCAGAGTGATCATTAGTCTCCCATTTTTGTATACATTACATGTAATTTAGGGAAGGTGATCATTATTTTCTACTAAAATTACACCCTTATGTATGGAATATGATCTATATAATGGTTTGATGGTTTTTATGGTATTTATTAAGAGTATATAATAATTTTACTTGTATACATAATGGTAACCCCTTTTATTGGAATTTACATAATGGTTCAAAACAACTAAATAGGGGAAGAGTTATTCATTTATCCTCTAATGTAAAGGTTACGTCTAGTTCCTAAAGGCCATGCATGGTCATGTAAAACATTAAATAATAGAAATTATAATATATCAAAGGATTCAAATGGGTGCATAAAATGTCTATATATTTAATATTTATTTTGTATAAGATAATATAATGGTATGTTTGTCATGTGTAATGGTACATATACTTTTCCATGCATTGTGTATATATAGGAGACCTATGTAATGGAAGAAGCTATAATCTCACATGAATGTTATGATATTTTTTAGTTCAAAAACATGATTCCAATTAATAGTACCATTTTTGGATAACATATTCTTACCCCATTTTTTTGATATTCATTATAAAACACACACATAAAAGGAATTTGATGATTTTTAATTCCATAAATATCATGAAATCATTAATTTGAATCATTTTATTATTTTTATCCATTAATGATGGATGTTAAATTATTTGTATTCTAGGTTATGGTAAAATTATTATTAAATGGTTAGTTTAATTTTTGTGTTTTAATAATGAGATCATGTAAATATTTTTCCTTCAATAAATGTACTAAATATTTCTCCCTTCATTTTTTCACATGATTACTTAGATTCTAATAGTTACATTGATATTTATTAGTGAAACTCTATATGATCAATATGATATCATATATTGGGTTTTCGGAATGGATGATTCCTAACTCTTGAGAATATATTAATTGTTGAAATGTTTTTTAAGTGTAATTCCATGTTGTAATTTCTATCTGTCTTCTCCATTTTTAATAGAAGGGTTTGGAATTGTTGTCTTCCATAACATAATAATGAAAGAATAATGATTTCAGAAATTATAATTACCTATATTTATCAATTAATGATAAATTTTATTTATCATTCCTATATCATATGATTCTATTGAGATATTATAATATGACATATGATATTATAATTATTCATATGATAGAACATGTTCAGTCATGTTATGGATTAAAATTATGAAATGGGAATTAACCAAGATATTGGAATCTTTTACAACATTTGGGGTTTATATATATTTTTTAAAATAATTTTAATTAGTTAAAGGTTTTCAATGTGTGTTTTTTATCAAATAAATTTAAAGATATTCCTTTAGTGAAATTTGTTTGGAAAAACAATAGAGTACTTCTTCAATAGGTTTTTGGTTAATAAGGCCTTAAATTTCAAGACTATGTTATATGCATTATTGAAATTATTTTTTGGAACACATGTTTAGCCCTTAGGAACATATATTAGATGGTAGATCCATAGATGGTTTAGCATGTCCCATACCAATTCTTCTATTTCAAGGATATGCATTATTATGATGATTATAATATTTTACTTGAAATGATGTTTGATCTGTCATTTGAATCATGTATCAAATGTTTCATTCCAATATAAAATATATTAGAATACACATTGTTCATTTAAATGTACCCTTAGATGATAAGTCATTCATTTTTTTATGACCTCATTAATGGGGATGTTCACAAGTATGTGATGGTGTTTTTCCGGAATGGTTCGTAATGGGGTAGAGCATCACCATGAGTACCTAGAAAATGTTTTTAAATATATATATATATATATATTCTCTATAAATGTTCCATGTTTTATTAAATGGAATGGAATTGTATATGTTATAAACTAATGTTAAGGGTCACAAGTAAGGGTTATCAATGTCTTTAACTCACACCCCACTAGTGAAATTTGGTTCCCTTGTAGATTTCATGGTGAGGTATCTGGAGAAGGGAGAGGACCCTGTGGTAGATGACTAATTAGGTAGAGAAATATGATGTAAATGTTTCTATATGAAATTAGTCTTGGATTTATATTACCACATTAATTTACTATCATAAGTCATACCATTGATCATTTTAATTATAGGATTATATACCTAGAATTCTATATAATTAGTGCAATGGTTTGCATTATTTTTTATTGTGCTACACTAATGGTTATGTGATTAGTACTATAATTTTGATTATTTGTTATGTACTACATTGTATAAAAACTGAAATTATACTAATGATATATTTTCCCTATTGAATGACATAGACACCTGATTCATGTCATTAGCCTATTGAACAAGGGGAGGCATTCAAAAGGTCAAGTGGCACACTAACTCAGACTTAGTTGTTCTATTTTGGATGTTACAAAATTGAATAATTGTTCTAGTTTGGATTAATTTTTTCTTCTCCATAAATTTCATCTAAATATGTTACACTAGAATTAGGATGGATAGGAAATTATAAAGGGAACTATTTCAGTTCATAGCCACTTATGTATAGTGATCCTTCGAGTTACCATGAACGATGGATTTATGATTTTATTTTTGATGATATCATTGAGTAACACGAACTTGGGTGATGAAAATGATATTGATATGCTAATATATAGGGTTTTTTGAATTCTGGAATCATTATAGGTATCTATTATCACAATCCACATACAATCTTCTTTCATTTTATAGATTCCAAATAATTTAATTCTTGTTAATATTTTCTTTTTTTTCATTTATTTCACTATTATTTTTTAATTTAGATTTTATTATTCTATGGTTGACTATTTATATATGCTTATGATGGTCATTAATGAATTGGAGTACTGGTATGAGTTTTGGATATTTTTTTAGGGGTAATTAATTTTAATTTTCCACATCCTCTTATATTCAACCTTTTTGGGAACCCCTGTGCATGTCTGTGTGGTTTCTAGTTTCCGTATTAATGTTGTTAATTTTTTTCTCAATTTTATTAATTGGATTTTTGATGGGAATTTAGTGAAATTACAAATGATATAAATCATGTGTAACACAATTTTTTTTAATAAATATCTTATTTCATTCAAATAAATTATATTTATCTGATATATTTCATTATGGGCAACACAGATTCTTAATGATCCATAATCTACTATTAAAAATATAATTTTATTAAAATGTGTTTTATGACATATATGATAAATTTTAATGTAAATAGAAGATAATTACATTATTAATATTATATATAATTGTTTTAAAAAAAATATTTTTTAAAATAAGTACTTCATTTTTGGTGATGTCTTTATAATCATTGAATATTGATTTTTCTAAAATAACGAGATCCAATATTTTATGTGAACAAATAAAAAAATAAACTTTTTCAACTATTATAATATTATATAATTTTTGTAATATTATTTTCATAATTTAAAAATTATTTTAGAGTGAATTTTTTGAAATATATTTCAATATATTTTTTTGATTATTTGGTGAAAAATAATGATTATTATTAACAATTTCAATATAATTTATTGAATTTATAATAAATATTTTCTTCAGATGTTTTAAAAGTAAAATTAGTTAAATTTTATAATTATTTGTCCAATTTATGACATTAAAATACAAATTTGGTTCAATAATGATTTAATACTTTTAATACGTTTTAATATATAAATAATTAATTTAATTTTTTTAACCTCTTTTTAATTTATAAAATGGGTTAATTATAATATTCTTGTTATTTTATGAACATTTTAATTTTGGGTTTATACTAAAAATTATAAATGAATAATTTTTAAACATGTTTGTAATGAATTTTATATCATTCTTTCATGAATTATCATGAATTTAAATAATTATTTTCATTTTCCAATTGTTATTTTCAATGAAAATTATTATTTTAATAGTTGGTAATTTTTTAGTGAATATGATTTTTCAATTGGAACATAAATTTTTCTTTTTGAAGAGAACCAAGTATTCATTAAAAATATTTAAAAAAAATAACATTTCATCTTTTTATGTTACAAAATATATAATGAGAAAATTATTCAATGATACCCAAAATGTTATTTCCATTAATAGTTTATTTTTATGTTGAAATTTTGTTTATGTAACCAATTATTTGTCCATGAGTTAGTATAAAATGAAAAGATCATGTGTTTGTGAAACCTATTTCATTTTCACAGGTCATGCTAAATGAAATACTTATAAAAAATTTTACTTTCATGGTTTCTGATATTATTAATTTCATTTGAACTTATGTCACACATATGAATGATATTAGTTATGTGATGGGTAGTCCCATAATTATATAGCCTATCAACGCCTTGGGAAAAAAATTAATTTTTTGGATCTCAAAGGGTACATGAGAGGATAAGATAAATCCAAAAGGAGGACACATGCGATGTTATCTAAAGAAGAAAATTGTTAATGGGTGGTTATCCAATGAAAAAATATTTTACATGGTACGTTATCCATGATAGATTTTGGTACATGGTATTTTATCACATATATAATATGATATGAATCTCTTAGAGTATAGAATCAAAGAAAATTATATGGTTATGTGTATTTCACAGATCTATGTATTATTAAAATGATATTATCTCATTGATTATGTTCTTTATTTACATTAATATTAGATTTTTTATTAATTTCCATGATTCATTAGATGACTCTAGGGTTTGATCTATGACATGATGGGTATGGTTTTGAAATGTTATACATGAAGTTCTCATCCACTTAAGATCATGTTATGTTGATATCTACCATGTTTACCATTACAAATAATCTCATATCACCCATTACATTAGATGCTTCCACATTTAATGATGAACTATATAATTTATGATACATTTTAGAATGCTGGTAGTTATAAATAACATAGTGGAAGATGACGTAGTTCACCTAGGAACTAGTGGTTTATGTATACATGAATGAAAATAATATATTCTTATGTGATTATAGAAAATATATTTATGTTATATAAGTAATATACATCAATTAATATTTAATATCAATTAATGAGATGTGTGCGTCACAGTAGTTATTTTCAGATATTGTTTTGTTATAAATTTTAATATAGGATGGAAAAACATTTCAAAGAATCATAGCATTGAGTTGATGAATAGAAAAATTACTATTACTTTTTATGTACTATGAATGTTTTGTAAATGAAATTAAATACCATTATATATACAAAAAATAGACATGGATAAAGAATAGTAACACATAAAGGTTGTATTATTGAAAATGGTGTATTAGGAATTGACTCGATCATCACCATGTTTATGAAAATTTTCTCTGATACAAACCTAGTTTGAATCACATTGGGGATTTATTTTGGAAACCCAAATACACATTGATAACCATCATGATAGATTTGAATATATGATGTCCATGATCGACCTAGGATAGACTAAATATGTAGTATAATGAAAATAATATATCAATATTTATTAATCATATGAAATATTTTTCATAATATATTAATATAATCTATGATACCATACAATTATAATAACTATTTTCTTTTTAATAATGTGTTGACGGTAGAATGATGATGTTGATGTAGTATTTGGTATGAAGTAATATTGAGGTACCATTTTTGAGCATTAGAAAACATTTCAAGAATTATAATTTATATATACAATGATTATATGTTGAATTAAAAGTTATAACCCATAATAGAAATATAATAACATTTCAGGTATATGTTGCCTCTGTAATTTTTTTTTGAGAATATGCATCTTAAAAATCATGAAAATCTCACTATGGTTGAAATTTTCGTTATTCTAGGAATGGGATTTCACACCCTACATAAATGAAAAATTAGTTGTAGAGGATGGAAACTCTACATTTAAATTTCAAACCATACTATATTCATTTATTAGTGTGATGATAAGTAGGAATATTTATGGGAATCACATCCATTGTATGTGACATTATTTTTATTCAAAGAATGTTTTTATCTCTTTGGTTTGGGGATAACCAAAATATAGATGATATTCCTACTATGAATAAGTTTGTAGATGTATTTATGAAAGATATAATTATTATTCCACAAAATCGTGATGTTGAGTTATCAATTGGACTCAGTCCTTATTCTATACTTTTTTCAAAGACTCCCAAAAATATTTTTTCTGTTCGTTTGTCTGAATTCAAGAAACAAATCTAGATGAATTTTGATATGGGATTCATTCATCCAATTCCAGCAACATTGGTTTCTCCTATTATTTTTGTTAAGAAAAATGATAGATTGATGAATCATTTCATTGAATACTTGGATCTAAAAAATTCAAAATAAATAATAAATTTCCTTAACTATGTATTGATGATATTATTGGTAATCTACACAGAAGTAAATATTTCTCGAAGATTGACCTGTATTATGGATATCATCAATTGATTCATATAAATTATAATATAACCAAAATAATATTATTTACATGGTAAATACACAATGAATATATACTCATGATATTTTTCTAATTAATTAACCCACTATCTTCATGGATATAATGAATAAAGTCCTTAACTATTACTACGGTCTGTTTTTGGATTTTTTTACATATTATATTAATATATATTAAAAGATTAGGGTTGATCATGGTGATAAGATGAGAATTATTCATATAACCATGGGGATCGAGGTATTATATTAAAAATATACCATATATGATTTTTGGTTACATAAGGTATTATTTATGGGTAATATAATGTCAAGATAGGGTATTTTTATGGTTCCATCCATGAGACATTTTACTGAACATTGTCCTAGACCAACCAAATTGACTAAGATCCAATATTTTCCATGTTTGGATTGATATTAATGATAATATTTGGAAACATTACAAGTCTGTCTAATCCATTGATGATGTTAATTCAAAAGGGATCCATGTTATGTTATAAAAATTAATGTGAATAAAATTTCAGTGCTATGAAATAATGCATGTTAGTGTCCATGATCAAAGATTACCCCATAGTGGATAAGGGATTATAATAGACAATGGTTCATCAATCATGGGACTGGGATGCATTCTCATGAGTAATGAAATGGTTAATACTTATTCATCATGAAAATTGAATATTCTTGTAAACAAATTTTCAATATGAAATTTTGGTATTAGATGTGGTAATTTTTTAGTGATATTATGGAATTATTTTTATAGATAAAAGTGTGATATATGAAATGGTCAAAAATGTTTGAAAAGTAATTTTACTCAGATTGTGTCAAACGTGAATTTTAGAATATTTTTTGATGTGGATAATTATTATATATTCTCAACACATTACCTCCATGTGAAGGGGAGGCATTTTTACAATGATTTGAGACAAAACAATCATTATAGATTAATTTTCATGAGGATAAAAATATCAAATATTTTTAGATATTTAATGAATGTATATATTAATCATAAATTAGGGGGAAAATGTTATGTTTCATAAATGAGTGTTCAACTACCTATCCAAGTGATGATTGAAGTGGTTTACAAGGAATATGTAGATACATATAAGTAATTGAGAATGGATCTTCTTTTTATCCTTGATAATGATGGAATGATAATTTTACAGAACCAATTATGTGTTCTTTACACATTATATTATATGGATATATTAGGGGAGGCTAATTGTTCATCATTCTATATTCATCTAGGAAGTAAAAATTTCAATAGATATCAAATAGATTATTTCTAGTGGGGTAATATGTAGAGTGATATTGCTAAATTTGTAGATTTTTTCTTGTTATATTCGAATGTTAATGATGAGGGAATGATTTATTAGGGGATATTATAAAAATAAATCATACCATAATGGACATATGAAAACCTCAAAAGTGATTTTTTATCTCCCCAAAAAAATATAACAGGAATAATTTTAACTACGTTTTAGTGAATCAACATGCATAATAATCATCAAATCATCAAAATAAATGAATATTTATATCTGGATCAATTTTCCATGATACACATAAATGAAGTCATATTGTTTCATAGTGTACAACATTATTTTGTGTTTTACCGATATCTAAGGATTACCAAAATATTCTATAAAATTATTCAGAATACTCAAAATAAAGAATTAAGATTCCCCATAGTATATCATCCTTAGAGATATAGAAATTTTTAGAGAACAATTAAAACCTTCAAGGATGCAATGATAAATTTTTCTATGGAATTAAATTATGGTTATGAAAAACACATTCCTCTATTCAAAATTTTATACAATAATATAAATTTTTTAAGAAATCAAATGGGTCCCTATGAATCTCTCTATAAAAATAAGTTATGAAATCGAATATGTTGAGTTTAATTTTTTGAAATAAATATTTAACAACGAAATATATATAAATAAAATAAATATAATTTTATAACCTTTATATACCATATGAACACAACATATAGTCTACATAAATCATATATACCCAATCGTCAGTGTATTCATGATATTGTTATTGTTGAGAAGGATTTCAAATAAAAATCTATAACAAAGAAGGATATGGGATTTAGAATGAAATAAAATATAATACATAGTAATGTTGGACCCTTAAATATTATTGATCAAAAATAGGTAGTTTCTCATCACATGGATCATCGAAAAAAACCATTATCATGTTCCTCATGTCTTCTTCCTATCTATCTTTATGAAATAAATCCATCACCTTTAACACCAATTGAACTCATTGGACATACAATTGGAGAATGACTTTTCATTGCAGGAACAACCCGTTCATGTTATAGATCATTGATAGAATGTTCTACAATATAGGACCACTCACATTGTCAAAGTATTCTCGAAAAGCAACCAATTTGAGAAAGGTGCATGTGATCATGAGGATATGTTGAGGTAGAATAATCCTATTTTTTATGGAAGAGAGAATAATTTCAAGGGATAAAATAATCAAAATGGTGATATAATGTAACAACCCTATGTTTTAAGAAATTTTTTCCAAAACATTTATTTTAATTTCTTCGATAGATTTCCTAAACACATCAAAGATTCATAACAGAATAAAATGTACTGTATATAAATAATAATTTAGAAAAACGATATAAGAATTAAAATTTGAATGTAAGAATAGGATTTCAAAATTTCGAAATTCCTGAAAAAAGTTATTATAAAATGATAATATTTTGTTAAGAAAATATTTTTTTGAGGAATTTATATTTTTTATAGACACTTTTTGGTTATTAAATGATTTACATTACATTTTGTGAGAAAAAAATAATATTAATTTTTCCAAAATTTTGAAAATAAATTTTATAAAATTTAATTACATTTTATAATAAAAATTTGAAAAATATCATCATGTATTTTTATATGTTTTTAAAATGGTTAAATTTTTAACTAATAGTGAAATCTACTTATTTTTACTAAAAACAACAATTTAGATTAAATCAGTTTGAACATAAATTTCTTCCATATATTAATAAAAATTAATATTTTGTTAAATAATTATATTATTTATCTAATTATTTTTGTTTAATTAAAATTTATGTTTTATTTTAATGTAAAAACATTTTATACTTTTTAAACATGTTTCATAAAAAACATGTTTTTTCATCACATTGTCGAGTTTAGTATTAAAATAAATTCTCCAACATCCTGAATCGATCTTAGAAAAATATAATTCATATGTTTAGTCATAATAACTCATATTATATTATATGTTAAGATTATTTTTTGTTCATAATAATTAGTAGAAATAATATAAAAAATTACCACATTTATGATAACAACAGGTTTATTGGGGGTTAAATAAAATTAATTATGTTTAAGATAACCATAAAACTAGAAAAATTCATATTATATGTCCATATAAAATAAATATATCATATATGGTTCTATAATAGTCCATTTCATATCCTTTTTGAATATTTTATAGGTTTTAATATATATTTTTTCAAAATATCTATGTGTGTCATCTCTCCCACTTGTAAAAGGACACCTAATTTCTTCTCAACATCTCAAATTCAAAACATTTTTAATATTACAATAATTAAAATAATTAAATTATTATATAACAACCAACATATAATTGTAATTATTTCGACAATGAAAAACCCATAAGATGTGTTTTTGTGCTATCCAAAAGAATATGTCTAAAGATAAATTATCATTCTCATCTAAGCCGTTTTATTATATTTCTCCTAACAACACTACAAATATTATTCAATTGTGATGATATAATAACATTATAATATCACGTATATTTATTTATTGTTATATTTAAATCCTAACATACATATATATCCACTTCCATCAAATTTCAAATGAAACCATTGGTCAAATATACGGTTGGCTACCGCCCCAAGATTTAAAGTAATTTTATTTTACTTCATCACCTCTAACAGATTGATTTAATAGTATATTTAATATATATATATATATATGATATTTATTTCATAATTTGAATTTTGAATTAATGAAATAATATCTACCTTCATATTTTTCATCTATTTAAAATTGATAAGATCACTTGTGTGTACATGTCAACAACCCCTTCCATGAAGCAATGTGACTCATATTTAATTTTCTAAATAGTTGGTATTAAAAAAATTTCTATAAAATATATATGAAATAAATGATAAAAAAATAATTATTTGTGATGGAGTTATTAAATACCCTTATTTCATTCTAAACATTGAGAAAATGGAATAAAATCATTTGTACATATAACCTACCTTTTCCATGAATGGTGTAGTTCATTTTTAATATCTAATTTAATAGAAGAATATAAATATGAATATAAAAAATTTATACATTATTTATATAGTTACTAAAAGTATTTATATGATGTTCCACACTGTATTTAAATCGACCAAAACTATAAAACCATAATATACAGAAAAAAATAATCAGTTATTACCCCAAACAGTGAATTTTACATATAATTATTTTTTAATGGGTGATAAAATGATGTATATAAATCAGATATGGTATGAAATTTATAAAAATGATTTTCAAATGGATTTAAAATAAATAAATCTTAATTTTATATGATGTTATAATGTGTATAAAGAAACTCAATACATGAGGAAATTGATTGTTTTCATAAGTTTTCTTTATTGGGGAAAATGTTATATGATGCACCAATCTTGTTTTATAAGGCCTATATAAATACATATTGATATTTTATATATTTAATTTATTTATTTTAATTATATTTAATGTTTATTTGGATGCTATTTTTAAATGTTCTTATGATTATAATGTTTCCATACATGTTGAGGATTTTAGTCTATCTTGTATATCTCTAATACACATGCCACATTAAACACATGTATATATTGTGTGGTGTATATAATTCCTGTAAATTTAATTTTTTATTATCATAATTAATATTATTTTATTTAAATATAAATATAGGGTATTTTATTTCATGGGTATTATTTTTTAAATGCTACCAATGTGGTAATAGTTTTCTATTACAATATCATTGTTTATCTGGATTTTTTATCATTATGATTATGATGATGAAAAATTATGATATATCACTCATTAACCACATAAATTTTCATCTCCTCTTTATTTTTCTAGGTAAAAGTTTTTTTCATCAACTTTCTTATCATTTTGTTTTATAGAGACTTAATGAAATTTTTTATTGAAATCTGACATTATCTCTCTCTATTTGATAAAATATAATTTTTTACTTCATAAAAATGATTTCTAAAAATTTGTTTTTTCAAGAAGTAATTCTATTTAATCTCTAAATATATAAATTGAATTTTACAATGATTTTTATTTTCACAAAAATATTTAAATGAAATCTTTTTATCATTATACAATAAAGGTAATTTTGAATCCTTACAAAAATGTGGATGGAATCTATCTTTTAGAATCTAAGAAATGAAATGTATTTCTGACTTCCATGACATGTGATTAAGTTGAATATTCCATTATAGATTTCAATAAAAATCTTCAAATATTTTTTTATTTTATAGTTGGAAATATTGTTACTTATTCTTAACATAGATGGATATTATGTCATTTTAGATGAAATTCACTACATTAAAAAATATATGCCTAAGATCCATATTATTTTAGTTATTTCAGAAATAGGGAAACATAATATTCTATCTTGGTGAGAGATCTTCATCATCTACCTCAAATATCATCTATTTTAGTACTAATTTTGAAAAGTTATTTGTATAATATGGGGAAATTAAACATAAGAAAAGTGAGAGTTAATATTTTTAAAAATGGTAAACAAGGGAGGAGTGTATGTAAAAATGAGAATATGGGTATGAGAACATGGCTGATTCCTTATAAGATCATACCTTCATATCAAATATCCTAAAAATTACTCAGGGTATAAATATTAGTAGTTTATATAACATTAACCTTAATTAAAATAATGAACATGAGTCCTAAGAGCCTAAAATTCAAATAAGATATAGAATTGTGGAATACACATCAACATATAACATTATGAACATGTTAAAATGGAAATAGGTTAATTAATTATGTTGAGGTAATGAATTTATGCCATCACATAACCATATGGATAAGCAACCTATTCCATGAATAACATTGTGAAAATGCAATCAATTTCACACAAAAAAATGTGAACATCATGTAATGTACACACCTATACTTGTGTATATGAAAATTAATCCATGGATATCATTTTGAATATATTATAAGGTTTGTGAAACAACTTTTGAACATGTAATATGTTTTAGCCATAAAAATATGGAAATGAAAATAAGTACATTCATAATACTTTGAACATGTAATCAGGTTCACACATGACATTGTCGACATGTAATATAGTTCACATATAAACTTAAGGACATGAAACCAGGTAAATTAATAACATCTTGAACATGTAATTAGAAGAAATAAAAAATTTTGAACATTTAATAAGTTTTAGTACATAACATTTTTTTCTTATAATCTGGGTCACAAATAAAATATGTACTGGTGAGATATTTATTGTTACCCTATTCATAGGAGGTAGATATAAGTACCATATTCCACTAAATTAAATCATAAATATGTGTTCCAAAAGATGATAATCATTCTTAATATCATAACCCATGAAATGAAATGTTTATTGTTTACACATAATCCTATCACAACCTAGGAAAATTTGACCATTTTATTAAACATTTAATCATATATTAAAATATGTAATGAATTGAGTTTCATAATCATTTTATCATTATATACCTCATGGAAGAGAAATGTGTTTAATAGGAAAAAAATCAAAATAATCCTAAAACATTCAATTAATGAATTAAAATTGTGTCCATGGATAATTTTACAAATAAAGAAAATACTATATCAATGTTGGGAATGATTTACCCGAGTTTATAAACATAAAACAACAAGAGAATCCAATGAAACAAATATGGATTTTTCAAACCAAACAAAGTTTCACAAAAATTAAGAACTGAATTACAAAGTCTAAAACAACTCACCATGACTATAAAAAAGGTAAAAAACTAAAAAAAATAATATCCCAAGAACCGAAACATGGAAAGATTCATCTCCCTCAAGCCATCTCCACAACAACACATCATGAATGACCGGTGAAAACCCGAACTGTTGGCACAAAAATTTGTACACAAACATGCGAGAACAAAAATAACCAAGTCTATGTACTCCCTAGGGTGTAAGTAGGGTGTCAGATAAGGCATAGTAGGATACCACTACTAAGAGATTCCATGGGATAAACATTCTAAGATAAAAAGCATGCATGTTTTCAATAAACATGAAATTTCGAGTTACAATTTCTAAAAGATGCAACTAAAAAAACAGTTTTCAAGTGGGAAAATTTAAAGAATCAACACATTTAAAATAAATTAAAAAGATACTGAATTTTTCCATCCAAATATACCATATTATGATGGTATGTATAAAGGTTCTAACGAGCAGAAGCAATAGGAATGAACCCCTAGGAACAAGCTATGTGTGGGTCCTATGTACCTTGTATCTCAGTGAGAGTAACCACAAAAAAATATCAGTTCTCATGCATGATCCCCTAGTAGGTAAATTACCCATAACCTAGTGGTCCCCAATCATCATCATCATAGTTTAGTTAGAGTTGTAGAAATCAATATTGCTAAGTGAAACTGAGGCCAAACCCCATGGATTCACTAGCATACTAGTACACGTCCACCCATCTAGATTCCCGGGTTTTCCCTTTGTGATCAAAAAAGTACAACAAGACAAGAAATATATTTTTCACATGTATATATCACGTCCACATCACTCATTAACCAAACATCCCCATGTACATCACATAACTCACAAATTCCACTTTTCTTTCAAATGCATTTTGAAATCAAACTCACACCAAAATAGCCATCAACACTTTTTTCATATCTTTCACAATCCAACACATCCTTTAACAATTTTATAAAGTCCCTCCAAATATGATAAACATCACATAACACCCCAATAACATGTTTCATAAAACCCTTTTTATAAACAAAATTTCATTTTTCACATCGAACTCACACAAACAACCCAAATCACGTTCACACCACTTTCACAATTCAGTAAATCCATTAAACATTTTTATAAAACATTTCCAAGAGGATACACATCACATGACAGAACTATTCATATTTAAAATGGTCCATTTGAAATTATAAATAATCCAAAACAGTTTTCTAATATGGTTTCACCTCTTACATAAATCATTAAACCATTCAAAACATTCATAAAATAATTCTAAATAGTGTATCAAAGCTTTTCACATAAAACCCATTTCAAAACCGTATTTCAAGGACAAAATCACACCAATACAAATTCAAAAAAAGAATAGGCAGCCCCAAAAACATTTATTAAACAACCCCCAAGTGTTACACACACACCTCAATCAATACCACAAAATATCCACATGAAAAACACACATTTTCAAAATCACTATCAAGAAGCACAATAAGGTTTTACTCATTAAACCCATTAAAAAAACTACTTTAAGACCGAATGTCACACCAATACCCTACCAACTCAGAATTTTCGTCCCAAAAATGATTTATTAATATAATTTCATATCTTATAAAACACACCCAATCAATACCCAAACGGTTGCTCATGAAAAACACCAAATGTTATGCTAACATGAAACTATTAAATCAAATTCATTGAAAAATCCAACATAAACAGTTCAGGTACCACACACATCATATTAGGAACATGAATAATAAGTAATTCAAGAAACTAACTCATATAGAAATGATTACACATGGTTTCACCTACCTTTTGAGTTGAAACCCCCAAAACATGGGGTGAAACCTTAAGTGTGCCACCTCCGCACCACAAGTAATATAAATCCATACATAGACCACAAAAAATTGACCAAAATGATACCAAATCAGACCTTAGTATCGAACCCGAACCTTTTGACTTATGGAACTTCATGAAAGTGGAAATAAAACTAAAAGATGATGGAAGGAACCAAGAATGAATTCCCTTGAAATATCTTGAAAAAATCGGCCCCAATCCACCAATATTTGAATCTTTAAGTACACTAAACTGGTATTCAAGATTTAAGGATTTATATTTGGTCATTTGGGAACCAAAATGGGGGAAAAAGAGTGAAAATTAAAATATTTAGGATAGAATAAACATACCTTCTAAAATCTGGACGAATTGAGAAACCCTACGAGGTTTATACCTAAATTGAGATTACTAAGAGCTCCAAAAAGGGGGTAAAAGGCTGGTGGTGTGACTGGTTGTAATGGGATCATGTGAGGATTTGAATCACCGAAAAAACCTAATATTTAATAAGTTATTAAATAAATAAAATTAATTTTAAAAACTGGATATGGGATTCTGGGCAGTCCCAATCCCTTAAATAAAAACCAAAATAAAAATTCTTTATGGATTTCTAAAGGATCCAAAATTAAATTTTGGTGTTAATATATCAGGGAAGGCCATTTACAAGTCGGAATGAGTGAAAAAGATTAAAAAATGAAAATTTTATAAAAGAAAAAAAATTATTTTTAAATCTGGAATAATGTTCACAGTTTGGCCGAATTAATGAAAAATCACTTATTCTACATAAAACCATTGGAAACCCCCAAAACAAATCATAAATGGAAATTTAAATAAAAATACATTTAAAATAAGCTATGTATGAGACAATTGTCCCCACCATGAAATATTTCGTCCCCAGAAAGTCACAATATGGCCAAAGCAGAAACAAAACCCAACTGAGAAGCCTAGAGGTACTCCTTTTCCAGGTTTCTCTCTCAAAGACCAAAACACCTCTAGTAATTAATAAAGTAAGTAATACTCACACAAACCAAACATACACCACATTCCTGAAACAATCAAGCACATTTAGGCTTTATCCCAAATGAAAAATCCTCAAAAAAATCTAAACAATACTTAGTCAATTTATCCAAATAAACAAGAACAATTAACAAGGTTACACTTACCCTACTACAACTAAACCATTGGGAACTCTCCAATATCAATGTTTACACAAGGAAAATTTAGGTAGATAGATATATCTGAATTATAATACCTACTTTCCAAAAAATTCCAAGGAAAATATTAGTTACTCATATGAAGAGACACAATTGGGCTCCCCAATATACGAGACAAGTTAAATTTTCTTCCCGAGACAGAATGAAGACACTAATAACGGTAGGCCCAAATAGACTCCCTAGTACAAGGGCTATAAATCCATTAGAAATTTACAAAATAATATGCATGATTCCCATGGTGGGTCTTCCCTCCACAAGAACCAACCATCTCAACTGACTTGTGTGGGCCGACACGAAAAGTCCAAAAAATTAATTGGTTTAGACGGTCGCATGGTTAGTCTGCACAGTTTGGGAAATTGTCTGATAACTATCTGGATCCTTATATTTGCAAGGTTTTTATTCATGGTTATAACTAACCATGTGAAAATTGTGTGCTCAACTTGTCTATAAAAATTACCATCCATTCTTGAAATACTCAATAGAAACCATAGTGGGAGGGAATATCATTGTATGATGACATGGTAACAAGACCCTCCACCTATTTCCACAAAACGATAACAACAGAAGAAATATTATGTCACCATATCTTTAACCTCTTATTATCTTTCATACTGAGGATAGGACTTTTTACAAGGTTTTAAACTACACTGGAGTTTCCACTGACTATGCGCCAGCTTCTCTCCAGGACCTATGGATGGAGCTCAAAATATTGAAGCATCTTCGGCCTCGAAGTTAGGCTGTCGAAACCCCTATGTGGAACTTCTCCTTTCAGTGCCACAAACAACTACACTGCATACCCTGATGGGTTCATCAAGACATAACACACTCTATAACTCACTTTACCAAAACTAGACATTTCATTGAAACAAGGTATCATAAGATGCACACACATCACACCTTGTTTCTTTGGGTGAGAAACAACATAAGGGAAGGACATGTATAAACACCGTCCTCTATGATAGAGGATTTGATTTTTTTCCCAAGGGATAAATAATCCCAACATATCATAAAACCTCATAGGATTGTGTGACCTTCACCTTTATAGTCCAAATAGCACACAACATAACAATGCGTCACCAAACCTGACCCTTGCGATTGATAAAAACAATACATGGAACAAGACCATATTCCAAGTCCCTAAACAAGAGACAAATCCAAAAATTGGACACAATATGCTATCATGACCAAAATCTCAAAATTGGTGGTTTAATAAAAACTCTTGATTCAAAGAAACTACGAAGAACCCATAGGTCCTCTAAGACACCATCAAGACACTCATCCACACTAACAACCAAAGAATACTTCAACCTTCAATAAATCAGGAAACTTAAGAAACTATGGTCTCTTTCAACCTTCGACAAGCACTATCCCACTACAAGAGGATCCAAAAATCAGTGAAATGAATAATTGTAGACTCAATCAACAATGATCGATAAAATATTCCTTATATTGATCAACTATAGGATTATCCAATGGTTAAACAATACGGGTTGCACTTCAGTTGTACATTAACCGTTAATGGGGGCGTACCTTATCCAATGAGAGAACCCAAGGACCCAACCAAGTTGTTCCATTGGTCAAAACATGCCACAAACCAGATCCAAACACATGAAGGGATCCAACAAAAAGGCATCCCAAAACATTTTTCAAAAGAGACCACTAATCGTCCCTACATCACAGCTTACCGACCAAACACAAACCCAAAACATAGTTCAAACTGAAGGGGTTCTTAGACTCAAAACATCCCACAACATCAAAATTTCAAAAACCCATAATACAAAACATACCAAACTATTCATCAATACATCATGTTTTTATTTATAACCAATTATTTGAAAAAAATGGTTTAACAGTAAGCGTATCCACCAATGATACCCCATGGGCCTCACATATGCATGTTTTTGTGCCACACCGAGCACCCTCCTCATATCTGTCCTGATACTTATCCAGTCATGCCATCAACCATCCATCATCCCATATAACCCCATGCATGTGGTCACTATTGGAAATACCAATGATTAAAAAAAATTCTTTCCACTTTTCAAAAACAAAATGGTCAACCAACCCAACCTTTTTCTCAAAACTACTAATAATGAGAACAAAATCTCAATTCACATCTTACAAAACATTTCATATGGACACAAACATTAATAAAAGAACTCACTTTAAAGTTATTCACATAAATTTCAAATCATCTATTCCAATTAAAACACCTTTTAATTCTTTAGAATACATTATTGGAAACACTTTTGAAAACCAACATCAATATGGTTTCGGATTTCAAAAGAGGTGTAAGCATACTATTTCCCATTTCAAAACTATTATGAAAATCCAGTTCCACAATTTCATAAATAGAACTATCCAATATTTATTTGAAAATCATTTCATAAAAACATTACTCTTCTTAAAACCTAGTCACTTTAAAACCAATGTTCGAAGATTTCAAAAATAAAGCATAAAACAATGCGAGAGGAAACTGGTTTCAGTGGGTGACTTGGAAATATGGTTGGGAGCCATATTCCAATCACTTCACTATCACAGATAGTTTTCTAGGGAATATCCCCTCATTCATATGGCTTTCCAGACCCTGCGAGCTCACTGAGACCATTAAACCAACTCTCTTTCCATTTCCCATAATCAACATCAGACTAAGAAAACCAAAACATATAGATAAATCCCGACTTCCCCTGGCAACTGGAATCCCAATATGAGGTTTGGTGATCAAGCACAGTACCAATAACTATAATTTCATGTCCTAAAAATCTTAACTCCACGCTATCCTGACTATTTCTCAAATAACATGACTCAAATAGAGCGAACCTCCTTTGATAACATTTTGTCACAAACCGAATCAATCGCCACCAAAACTAGCACCAAACCCGGCCCATGACAAGGCTTGAAGGGAGTTCCCAATCCCCACGGTCTGGAACAGTTGACCGGGAATAATAAAATGAAATTTGGGAATGATTTACCCGAGTTTATAAACATAAAACAACAAGAGATTCCAATGAAACAAATCTGGATTATTCAAATCGAACAATGTCTTACAAAAATTCAGAACTGAAATACATAGTCTAAAACAACTCACCAAGACTATAAAAAAGGTACAAAACCAAAAAAATAACATCCCAAGAACATCATCATGGAAAGAGGCATCGCCCTCAAGCCATCTCCACAACAAAACATCATGATTGACCGGTAAAAACCCGAACTGTTGGCATAAAAGTAGTACACAAACCCGTGACAAAAAAAATAACCAAGCCTACATACACCCATGGGTGTAAGTAGGGTGTGAGCCAATTCTTAGTAGGATAACACCACCAAGAGATTCCATGTGAAAAACATTCAAAGACTAAAAGCATGCATGTTTTCAAAAAAACATGTAATTTCTAGTTATAATTTCTAAAACATTGAACTATAAAAAATTGTTTTCAAGTGGGATAAATTAAAGAATCATCACTTTTAAAATAAATTCAAAAGGTAATTAATTTTTTCATCCAAATATACCATATTCAGATAGTATGTATAAAGGGTCTATTGAGCACAAACAATAGGAAAGAACCCCTAGGCAGTAGCTAGCTGTGGGTCCCATGTACCTTGTATCTCGGTGAGAGTAAAAACAAAAAAATTATTTGTTCTCATGCACGAGACACTAGTAGGGAACATAACAATAACCAAGTAGTCCCCAATCATCATCATCATAGTTTTGTTAGAGTTGGAAGCATCAATCATTCTATGTGAAACTGAGGCCAAACCCCACGGATTTACTAGCATACTAGTACACATCCACCCACCTAGATACACGTGTTTTACCTTTGTGTTCAAACAAGTTAAAAAAGAGATGAAATATATTATTCACATGCATATTCACTTCCACATTACACATTAACCAAACATCACCATGTACATCACATATTTCACAAATTCAACTTTTCATTCAAATGCATTTTGAAATCAATCTCACACCAAAATAGCCTGCAACACTTTTTGTATAACTTTCACAATCCAACACATACTTTAACAATTTTATAAAGTCCATACAAATATGATAAAAATCACATATCAGCCGAATCACATGTTTCATAAAATCCTTTTTATAAACAAAAATCAATTTTTCACATTTCACTCACACAAATAGCCCAAATCACGTTCACACCTCTTTCACATTTCCGTAAATCCATTAAACATTTTTATAAAACATTTCCAAGAGGGTACACATCACATGACATACATATTAATATTTAAACCGGTCCATTTTAAAGTATAAATAATCCAAAATAGTTTTCCAATATGTGTTCACCTCTTACATAAATCATTAAACTGTTCAAAACTCTCATAAAAAAATTCCGAAGAGTGTACCAAATCTTTTCACATAAAACTCATTTCAAAAACGTATTTCAAGGACAAAATCACACCAATAAAAATTAAAAACAGAATAGGCAGCCCCATAACCATGTATTAAACTACCCCCTAGTGTTATACAAACACCTCAAACAATACAACAAAAGATCCACATGAAAAGAACACATTTTCAAAATCACTTTCATGAAGTAAAATAAGTTTTTACACCTTAAATCCATTAAAAACCTCTTTAAGACCTAATGTCACACCAATACCCAACATACTCAGAATTTTCATCCGAAAAATGATTTATTAAACCAATTTCATATGTTATAAAACACACCCAAACAATACCCAAAGGGACGCTCATGAAAAACACCCAATTTTAAGCTAAATTGATATTATAAAAACAAATGCTTTTCCAAATCCAACATAAAATGTTCCCACACCACACAAAGCATATTAGGAACATTCATAATAAGTAATTAAAGGAAACTAACTCATCTAGAAATGATTACACATGGAGTCACATACCTTTTGAGTCAAAACCCTCAAAACATGGTGTTAAACCTTAAGTGCACCACCGTCGCACCACAAGAAATATAAATCCAGACCTAGACCACAAAAAATTGACCCAAATGATACCAAATCAGACCTTAGGATCTAACCCCAACTTCTAGACAAGATGATCTTCAAGAAAGAGGAAATAAAACTTAATGTGGATGGAAGGAACCGAGAAGGAATTCCCTTACATGAAATATCTTGCACAAATCGGCCCTAATCAACCAATATATGAATCATTAAATACACTAAACTGGTATTTAGGATTGAAGGATTTATATTAGGTCATATGGGGACCTAAATGGGGGAAAAAGAGTTAAAATTAAAAGATTCATGAAAGAATCAACATAAAATCCCAAATCTGGACGATTTACGGAACCCTAATACATTTGTCCCTAAATATAGCCTCCTAAGAGATCCAAAAATTGGGGACAGAGGATGGGATCGCGGATGGTTGTAATGAGGTAGTGTGAGGCTTGGAATAACCGAAAAAACCTAATATTTAATATGTTAATAAATAAATAAAATTAATTTTTAAAACTGGATATGGGATTCAGTGCAGGCCGAATTCATTAAATAAAAACCAAACTAAACCTTGGTTATGGATTTTTAATGGCTCCAAAATTTAATTTTGGTCTTAATATATCAGGGGAGGACATTTATGAGTTATAATGAGTGAAATATATGAAAAATTAAAAATTCATAAAAGAAACAAAATTTATTTTTAAATCTGGAATTGGGGTCACAGGTTGGACCAATTCATGAAAAATGACATATTCTACATAAAACCATTGGAAACACCCAAAAAAATAATAAATTGAAATTTAAATAAAAATACATTTAAAATAATATATGTATGCACCAAATTAATTTTGTGTGTAATTGGATTAATTTATACATGTTATAGTATTTATATTCATGATAATAGGTTATGTTGTATTTGATTATCTATTCTGATGTGGACTCACTGTAACGCCAAAGTTTACACCATGATATCCGTATACATGATCACGATACATGATGGCATAGGTTGTCAACATTTGGCAATAAATATTCATTTCTTGCTTCATTTGTTTCTATTTTGCACATTGAATCTATTTTCTTGACAATTTTTCATCATTCCATATTAGCTGAATATTATTATTAATTCATTATTAAATAACTTCATCATAATAATTGGGTTTTAGTGATTTTAAAGAATATTTTTGTTTTTAAATTGTAAAATGAATTGGTTAACAGATTTAGTTTCATAATTTTTTTTAAATGATCTAAATATCTATTTTAAAATAATAATATTTTCTCTTATTTGTAATACTCTTTTAGAATATTTTAATTACCTAATGATGTAATTTCCTAGAGTATTTGGTGAAATTCTATTGTGCTCTTTACCTCTCATCCTGTATTTACTTTTTTGTTTTTAGATCCCTTTATTTTCTTATATAATGTATTTATATTCTCATCTTTCATTTTGGGTCCATCCTTTATAACCAATGGTGCGTGACTTGGGACATGGTTAGTGGTCATGGACAACCAGGAGATGGGTTTTAGTGGTTATGTACCACTTTTATTTTTATTACTTTCACTATGTACATGATATGTATGTATTTTTGGATGTATATATATGATGATATTTCCTCATTGAACTCTATTATTTCAATCTTTAGAGGGAGAAACCATTTCAAATTATTATTTTTTAAAACCCAGGTTCTTGGGACTGGCATGTGGATATCAGGAAAACTTTGAGATAGTGGGGAATTGGCTTAGATTTTAGTTTGGATTGTATTATGTGTTGGTTCATTACATTATATTTTTACTAAGGGTAAAAAGAGATAATTGTAAGAATAACATGAGAATAATGTAATTGAAAACTAATAGTCTCCTTATATGATAATTACATATATATAAAATATCATAATCATGCTTCATGGAATAAATATTGGTTGTTCAGAAGACATTAATCTTAAGAAAATAAATGAACATGATTCCTGAGAGAATGTCACTTGAATTAGATATAGAGTAGTGGAATTCACATCAACTTATAACCTGTGAACATATTTTAGAAGAAGCATGTTAACACGTTAATTTAGAGACATGAAATAATTCTCTCACATAAACTTATGGACATAAAAGTAGTTCAATGTATAACATTTTGAATAAGTAATAAGATTCAACCATAATGTTATGAACATGTAATATAGTTCAAATATATGTTTATGGGCATGAAGCCATGTCCATGCACAACATTATGAACATATAATAAACTTGATGAATACCATTATGAAAATGTTAGATGGTTGACACATAAATTTTGGATATGATATGGGGTCCATTCATAACATTTTGAACATGTAATAATGTGAATTCATAACATTGTATCTATGTATCTTGTTTCACGAATAAACATATGGACACAAAAACAGGTCCCTTAAAAAATTGTGAACTGGTAATTAGGTTTATGTAAAACATTGTAAACATGTAATAAGGTTTACTCATAATATTGTGACCATGTATTCTGGTACACACATAACATATAAACAAATGAGCCATTCATCATTGCCAAATTCATTGTTGGGAGATACATGTCCCACAAGATACATAAATAAATCATACTTATGTGTGCCAAAGGAGCATAAACATTCACAATATAATAACCCATGAAATGAAATATGTATTGTAGACACTTAACCAAATCATATCATGTGGAAAAGAGACAAGTTTTTTAATCATTTAATTATATAATAACAAATGTAATGAATTGTGTTTCATAATTGATTTATAAATTTATAACCCATTAAAAGATATATAATTCATATTAATAATGTCATCATAGATAAAAACCATTCTATGAAATAATAATAATGGTGTTCTTGGATCATATCCCAAATAAATAATAAAAATATCAAAGGATTTCATCCGATGGGGAGGATTATTTCGATATATAATATCGATCATTTCTTAAGGTAAATAACAATTATTTTAAAAACAATTTTAAAATAAAAAAATCAAAATCATTTCCATTGAAAACCACTATGATAATGTAAAATGTAAGGATTAAAAAAACATAAAACACTTATTATGTAAAATATCTATTCCCAATTGAAAATCTTATTTGAAAACCAAATACTATTTGAATGATAATTTTATTAGAAAAGAACAGTTAAAACACATAATAATAAAATTTTATGACTATGAAATCATTTACATTGAAAATAACCATGTTCTAAAATATAATGATATATTTGAAAATAATTTAATACAATTTTTTGAAATAAATAAATTCTGATAATGTTTTTTCGAAAAATACTCACGAAAAAATATAAAATAGTCTTCATAGAAATAATGAACATGATAACAGAAAAAACCATAAATGCCGACCATTGATTACGTTCGATAAGAATATTAGAAAATTCTATTAGTTATAAAATTACAAGGAGATTCCATTTAAAATATTTTTTTATTAAAATTTAAAAAATGGGTAAACAAAAATGTTAATGATAATATTATAATATCAGAATATTTTTCAAAATATTTTTAAGACAAATATTTTTTAGAAAGTACACAGATTTCTGACTAAAGAGAATTATAATGTCAATTTTTTAAAAACACTTTATAAATTATATTAAAATAAAATGAGTGGGAAATGGTAAAATTAATATAATATATCATAGATAAATACATGAGAATAAAAATAATTTTATTTTTTGAGAGTTTTATCATATGATTCCATCAAAATTATTTTATTCATAAATAATCCTAATAAACTATTAGATTTTAACAATAAACTGTTACTACTTTGGTAAATTTGAATCCAAATACCATTAAAATAAAAAATATACATGAAGCATTAAATATAATTAGAAAAATTACTTTGAATATATAACATTTTATATTGTAGTATATTCACATCATAGAATAATTCATTTTCATAACATGGCATATATCATAAACTAGGAAAACTGAGACAAAATTACTTTACCATTTGGTATCTTTTGAAACAGTAACAATATGAAAGTGGGAGAATAAATTGGATTTAGAAATAAAAATAAATTTACGTATAATAATTATATTATATATTCATGTGTAGTATGTACCCAACACAAAAGAAATGTGTGGGGAATTATAAATAAGTGTTGCAGAAAAAAAAAAGTTATACTTGAAATCCCCTTACGACATGATTAAATTTTAAATCATGTGATCGATGAAAAATTAAAATCAATATGAACCTTTTTTAAACAAATAAATTAAATTCATGAAATAATATTTCTTAGGAGAACATATAAACCACACAATATCACTAAGTGGTGAATAGAGTATATATTTCAATGAAATAAAAGTTCGATGGGATAACCCTTTCCTTATGTCTTGAATTTCTTATAACATATTAAAACTAATTTATAATAAAAATATGATTATTATAAATACACCAAAGAACCCTATTATTATATATATTTAAATATATGATTTTATTATGACATTAAATTATTTTTTCAATTGCATGTCATTGTTTATGGTATGTTTTGAGTAATAAATGGTTTGTTTCTCATATATGTTTTGACTTGTTACTCTTGATCCACACTCATATATCATGATTTAAATATCTATATAATGTTTAAAATGTTATAAATATCATAAATTATTAGTATATATGTATATATAATAGTATATAGATGTTGTAAATTGACATGTAATACAACATTCGTGGAGACGATATGCCTTAAATCCACATGGATGTGGTTTCTGTTTATTATCATGTAGAGAGATTAAATTTAAAGGATATTTATATATATTATCAATAAATTTTAATTAATTTTACATCAATATCATATATTTTTACTAATACAATCTCAATTACATTATATTTAATGCATTGATGAATCTCATGTAGATGATGAGGCAATACTCTACACGTCGAAAAACGAAGTTATCGTAATAAATCAAAATGGAAATCATGAGGATTTGTGTCATATAATAATTTTATAAGAAAAAAAATTATGTTATATATATCCTATAAAAACATAATTTTCATCATTATTTCTAGTCACGAGTGGTGGTAATGGAATAACGAACCACATCAGTTTGTGAGGAGGTAGTCCATCATACAGATGGATGATAATTCTGAATACCTTTTGATAGCGGTTTGTGGGATTTTATGTCCAAAAAATAAATTAAAAACATTTAATTATGTTTATGTCAGTTTTAATGTTGTATAATTATCAAATAATAATAAATTGGGGGTGGAGAGTGAAAATAATATAAATATTCTTTTTGAAGGAGGTAAATAATTCATGGGGTAACTCATTTTTTCAAAAATGGATGCACTTTGTGATATTTATTCCCAATTTATGGCCTCTATGATGAAGATAGGTGTGTTTTGAGTTGATTTGGTTTTGTTTTAGATGAGCTAAAAGGTCATGATAGATGTGATGAGAGGAGATGGATATGATGTCTTTTATAAGAAGGGAAAATGACACATTATGTATCATTGATTATATTTTTGTGCATCCCACTTTTTACTTAACCCAAATGGTAAAAAATATATCATTAAATATAATTATAAAATTAATTGTTTAAATATGGCTACCATTTAATTTTTAGTCCAATGTAGGATAATTTTTAAACCCTGTGTTATTTGTTTAATCATTAATTTAGTTTATTTTTACCTTAATAACTCTAATTAAATTAATTAACTTTTAGTAACATTTTTGGTCAATGTTAAGTTCAATTAATTTTATTTTTCAAATTATTCTTATTGAAAAATTTTATTAATTATTGTAAATTATAATAATAAAAATGGTAGTAATTTATTCAAAATAAATTTCCAAATGAGAATAGAACACATGTTTTTTAAAAAAAAATTCAAATGTTTTCTAAATTTTTTTTATAATCCAAATATAAAAATTAAAAAATTAAAAAACATTGAATAAATATATATAATTTTTTTAAATTATACATTCAAAATAAATAAATACATAATTTAAATAAATTCCTAAATTAGACAAAAAATTATTTTTCAAATAACATTTATCATTTAATAGTTTTAATTAAAAAATGAAACCTCTCAAAAAATACAAAAAAAAACACAATGATAATTTTAATATTACGATTTAAAAAATGATGAATATTTTCATATATCAAATATTTAAATTTTTAAAAAAGTTATGTTTAAAATAATTTCACTATTAAAATGTAGAAAAATCACTTCTATGAAAAATTCCTGTTTATTACTCATAATGTCATATTTAAACTTATCATGTACTTATCAAATCTATTCAATGAGGGTTCATAAAATTAAAAACTTATAAATTTTTTTTTAAAAAAATATTTTAAATTTTTTTCTAACAAATTCGTGTACCATTATGTTTGTATATAGAAAAATAGTTTCCATGTACAAAGAATCACATTTTATTATAATATTTCATACATTGATATATAACTAATTGAAAACCCAATAATTTATTTTCTATATATGTATAAATAATATTTTCACACATTAGTTAATAATATTCATAGCTTCCATTCCAAAATATATTTTTTTAATATAATAATATTTTAATTTAAAAATTTGTAATATATAGAACTTCAGTAAAACTAAACCTTATATGTAACAAATGATATCGAAAAATGCGACATTGTGCTAAACACAAGTAAAACATCGTTTTTTCTATACCAAAAGATAATATATGTTTTTATTATTTTACAAGATGTTTTTTTATTCATGAAATTCAATAAAAACATGCCTTATTCATATAACACATGCTATATTCGGTGTTGTACAAAATAAAAAATTATGAAAATTTTTATTAAATTTGAGAAAAATATTTTACAAAATATTAGGCTATTAGAAGAACTATTTTAGATCTAAAAAATGTTTTCTCATGTACAAAAGAAAATTTCTTAAATTAACATTCCTTGACATAATTAAAAATCATTTTATATCTATGATTAAATCCTTTCATGTCACATAAAAATTAGTAGTGTTATTTTCCAACGATACCATTATTAGTTTATATGAAAATGGGTTAGGTTTATAATGATGAAATTTTTATGAAACTAATTATTTATCAATTTTTTATTTTATAATTAAATGATAAAATTTTAATCAAGTATAATCATTTTCTATGGGCCATACTATGACGAAATATTTATGAAATCTAATTCATTACATGGATTCTAGTAGAATGAATGTTTTATTATCTTCTGTTATACATAAGTATCATTTTCATTGTCATAAATGTTGGAAAAGAATAATATATCCCTCTAATGTATTGAGTAATTATTAATTTTCTTGATCTCAAAGTGTTTATTGTAGGATATCAAATTCCCAAAATAGGATACACTGGAGGTTATCCTATGTCCACAAATAAGGTACACATGATATTATCACAACCTTTAAAAAGATAGTACATGGGAGTTTATTCCATGCATGATGCAGGTACATGGTTTGTTAGCCCAATCCTAACATGTTATAAATATATTAGTGGGTACCATTAACATTATATCATATATGAATATATGTATTCCACACTTCTATGTCTTATTCTAACATTATTCACATATGTATTAGGATCACTGATTTCTTTATGAATCATGTCTTCTGAAATGTCATGATTTATTCCAAGAATCATGTTTATGATCTATGGTATGTAGGGTATGGTTTCTAAATATTATAAATAATATTCCCATACCATTATGTTCATTTTATGTTGAAACATTCCATTTGGATCTTTAATATGATTTTTGAGATAACCATATTTTATGATTCCTTTTACTACGTAATTAGGAATGTTATTATGTTTGATATGTTTATAAAAGGATCTTGCTATAAATAAATTATTGTGTGGTGATGTATTACACCTGTGAACTAGTAGTTTATTTATATATTTTCCCAGATGCACTAAACCAATATGAATCTAAAAAAGAATCATTACATTATGTAAGGTATATTTATATATTATGATTGAATATATATGTACAATTAATTTGGGTCACTATAACTTGTGAAACATGTTATAATATATGTTTTATAGATGATACATATAATAATTGACTAATAGTTGCTTTTGTGGGAAAATATATACAGCCTGACTAGTAGGGAATATTTTTAATAGATCAAAGGAATCCAAAATTATGGTTTCATATAGATAGATCTGATTCACGACTTCTCGCACTAAGTTCCTATTCCTATCTGGGTTAATGAATGACCTATGAACATAGATGACAAAATATGGGTCATTAAGTGTATCTTCAACTTGTTAGAGAGCCTATAGTATAACAACACTTCTTTTTATTAGACAGTTAAATCTGATTTATTACATACACTCCACTTGATAAAACATGGGAGATATATAGGTCTAGTGTCTTTGGGGCTTAGGAATGTTACATAACAACTGAAGACATGAAGAACATCATCTTAATTTAAAACTTCCTTTACATGACCACTGCATTCCCTGTACATAGCATTGAATGTGATAACATGAGGACATGCATAAGAAACAGGTGAGCTATAAATCCCAGTAAAGGAATAAAAATGGAATAATATAAGGAAAAAAAATACATTTTAGAGAATGTGATTATCAATGGATCATAAGAGAAACATGAACCTAAAGGCATGATAAATCCTGATAATCATAACATGGAAATGTGGCAACAACACTTAACATATAATTAGCATGCGCCAAGGCTCATTGCACATTGAGCATGACTAAACCCTCATTGCACATGAATCACGAGTAAACACTCATATCACTTGAATTATCATGAGTCAACAACCATTGCACAAGACGCATAATGATACTTGTCTTTACCCAATGCATTGGAGTGCTAGTTGGGCACACCCTTCTTAAACATTTCATTTCATACATAAGTGTCCCACATGGATCATAAAACATGGAATCAATCATCATAATTTATTCCATGATAAGTAATGTTGAATACATACATGAAGCTTTATAATAAATAATTAAATGTTTATAAAGGTGAATACCCATGATAATGAATTGGGCATTGTATTCACTACACAATGACATTCTCTTGGAAAATCGTAGTGCAATTTCGGCAGTATAAAGACATGAAATAAGAACTCATAATTTTTTTTAATGATATAGAAAGGGGTTTATCATCATATTTATATTAAATAAATAGTAAGGGGGTCATATATAAACATTTCCCAATAAATGTGATGAAATTTAGATGCATAATACTATGAATTTTGGGGATGTAAAAGATGAGAGGGAAATCTATCAAGGAATTTTCTCATGGTAACAAGTGTATATGTGAGGAGTTAATGAGATAAAAACAGTTCTCCCATTCCAAACATAAAAAGTAAAGTATGGGGGAGGTTTTAAATCATACCTCATCATTTGTAATTTAAAATAAAAGTGCATAACAACTTAATCAAAATTGTACAAAATGCGAAATGAAGAAATACCTTACTTAGAAGTGTTATCCGAAAGGCTTGGGAGAGGATTTAGAGAGGCTTATGGGGATATTGGAGAACCTTGGGAGGATTATAGAGAGAGGAGGTAAGGTTTTGGACGAACCATAAAGGATTTTATTAAAGAGGAAGTGGGAGCATGGGTGTGTTTATATAAGAAAAGATATGGAATTATTTATTATTTAGGTTTGGGACACCTCTGATAAAACTATTAAAAACCACCAACCCTCCCATGGGATTTTACCATGGTTTCACCCAATGGGAAGTAGAATACAATATTTTATAAGGCCAATTGACGAAATTATTAAAATAATATGGTTGCTTATGTCGAGGTGAGTCAAACTCTCCAAGAAAACAATTCTAAAAGACAAAATGTATTTTAAGCTTGAAGGGTCCTATAATGCTTTGTAAAATAACTCAAAACAAAACAAAATCAAATTATTTTAATGGTAAAACATATTTTGTCTGAACATAATTTTTATATAATTTTATTACATCACTATTGGGTCATTATAATTTAATAAAACAAATTATAAATTCAAAGGATATTTATTTTTTACCTAAAAAATTGACTATGTCAGAAAATTATAAAAAATTGACCATTGGATAACATCGACATCATGATTCCAAAATTAAACTTCATTTTATCTAAATAACTTTATTAATATGGGAATTTTTAGTTTTGAAATAAAAACTGACATTTATCGAAAATTAATGGGTTTTGACAAAAACCAATTTCAAACCATAATAAAAATAAAAATTGCATTAATAAAATTATATGATCATTTATATTTAATAAATAGTAATTTAGTAAAATAATAATTTTTTAATAAAATATTTTCTAATTCAAAAATCCATTAATTCATCAAAATATATTTCTTAGTTGAATATTAGCTAAAAATATTATCTCTACATTAAAAACTACCTACAATGTAACAATAATTAAATTAATACACATTATTTATAAAAAATATACATAGTCATGGTGCTAGGGTCTTGTCACATAAACCCTTATAACACCCTCATAAGGTGTGTGATGGTGAAAAACTCTTGGGGGGATGTGATAACATTACTCGAGTGGTAATTTCTATTAAATTCAACTTATCCCGTAGTCGATTAATATCAAGCATTATATGATAAATCTTAGCTTGGGATTGGTATAGAGCAATTCCCAATGATTCCACCTCCTTTTAGAGCTCTGAAAAATGAGCTTCGTAAGGGGAAGTCTACAAGATGAGGCCATCTCTTTCTTTGTCTATGCAAATTGGATTTGTTAAGGCCCTATATTTATACAAGTCATGTGATCATTGTTCACCATCTATATTAGAAATGGTCATAATTCATAATGGTATTTTAAAATCCAAAAATATAAAACCATTGATGTTTATATTTTATATAAAAATTTTACATAATGAGACATTTAATTAGATTATGAAGAATTTTCATTAATGAATGTTTGGGTCGTTAAAATCATCTCCCCTTAAGAAATTTCACCCACAGAATTTCATTTTCCCACACTAAAACTAATGTGGGAAAATCTTCTTCACCATTTCATCTGATTCTAACGTCACTTATTCAAACATGTGGTTTCTCTACAACAACTTGATAAGGGGCATTGTCTTATTTCATATTACTTTTTCTCTACGATCTAAAATTGTCACTGGTTGCTCCTCATAAGAAAGATAATCTTATAGATGTACTTCCACTAAAGAGAGTACATGTGAAGGGTTTGGTATGTTCTTTATTAATAGGGATATACTAAATACATCACTTACATTAGCCATGGTAGTTATAAGTGAGAGTCGATAGTCCACAACCTCAACATGATCATGAATTTTGAAGGCGCTGATGTACCTAAGACATAACTTCCCTTTATTTCCAAACCTCGTGACCTTCTTCCACAGGGATATGAGTAGAATTACCATATCACCAACTTTAAAATCAAGGTCTCATTGACGGTTATCTGTATAACTATTCTATTTACTCTAGGATACCTTGATATTTTTTTTGAATGGGTTTCACCTTCTCCACCATTTCATCAACCATTTCTAGTCCTAGCATCTTAAGTACACAGACTTCATCCCCACATCTCTGTGTTTTGCACCAGTTCACATATATTGCTTCATATGGTGCCATTCAAATGCTCGAGTGGAAACTATTATTGTAAGAGAATTCATCCAGTGTAAGATGTTGGTCCCACCGTCCATTGAAGTCAATAAAACATGATCTTAAAATATCCTCCAGTGTATTAATAGTTCGCTCAAATTGGCCATCAGTTTGAGGATGATAGGTCATACTGAAGTTCATTTTATTATCCAGAGCATGTTGAAGACTCTTCCAAAATTTCGAGGTGAATATTGGATCTCGAACGGATAAAATAGATAGTGGTACTCCATGCAGGATTACCACTTCTCTGGTATATATATCTTTCATATGATCCAATGAGAAATCCTCCTGAATAGAAATTAAGTGTGAAAACATTGTAAGTCAATCACCAACAACCTAGATTGCATTGTTTCCTTTTGATGTCTTTCGAATTCTGGTGACAAAGTCGATGGTGATGTTCTCCCATTTCCATGCTGGTATGGGCAATGGTTTCATCATCCCCTTAGACTTCTGCCTCTCTACCTTTACTGGTTGATACACCGGGCACATTGAAGTATACTCAGTGAACTCATTCTTCATATTTTCCCATCAGTAATGATCTCGAAGATCTCAATACATCTTTTTGTTTCCAGGGTGAATAGAGAAATCCAAACTATTTGCATTAATTAAAATTTCCTTCTTCACCTTTAGACATGATGGGTCACAAAGTCATTTACCAAATATCATAATTCCTTCTTCATTAACATTGACCTCCGAGGATTTCCCACTTATTATAGCTTCCACTTTCTTCTCAATTCCCACATCATCCTTTTGATCAGCCTTTAACATTTCCAAAAGAGACGGTTGAGTAATAATTTGTGAAAGGATTGATGATGTTCCCTTTTTATGATTCCCTTGTACATCTTCATCGAATCTAAGAATATTGAGTCCTAATCAATTATCATCAATGATAGAATTGCGAGTTCCTTTCTAAATAAGAATCTGCTACATTATTCGCTTTCCCAGGGTGGTAATGGATTGAGAATTCATAGTGTTTGATCACCAATATACATCTTCATTGGCTCATTTTCTACTCTTTCTATGTGAATATATATTTGAGGCTTTTGTGGTCTGTATATAATTCGATCTTCTACCCAAAGAGTTAATTCCATCCAATATTTAAAGAGAATGTCTCTAAAGACAAATCCAGATCACGTGTTGGATAATTCTACTCATGAACATTAAATTGCCTTGAAGCATAGAAAGTTCCATTTGTCATTTTTCAACAACACACAGCCCATACCCTTCTTCGAACCATCGCTGAATACAAAAAAAGTTCTCCATTTGTGGGTAATTTGAGAACGTGTGCGCTGAGAAGACTCTTTTTAATCTCCTTGAATCATTATTCATATTCATCACTCCAAGAAAAAGTTACTCCCTTCCGAGTTTTCTTTGTAAGAGGGTTTCACAATCGTGATAAATTTCTCAGAAATCGTCGATAATATCCAGCTATCCCCAAGAAGTTAGAGATATATGTTTCTGATGATAGACTCACCATCCCTCAATTGAATCTATTTTGGAGGGATCCATAGATATCCCATTACATGTGATGTTAAGGCCCAAGAATGATACCTCCTTAAACAAGATCTTACACTTGTTGTACATTGAGTATAGATTCTCTATCTGTAAGGTCTCTAGTATAGATCTCAGATGCTCGTCATGACCCCCCTTGGTTTTTGAGTAAATAAAAATATCATCAGTAAAGACTACCACAAATTTGTCGAGGTAATCCCAAATTTCTCTATTCATAATGTCTATAAATATTTCTGGAGCATTAGTGCGTCCGAAAGGCATTGCTATGAATTCTTAGTGCCCATATGTTGTTCGAAAAGCAGTCTTGGAGATATCTTCCTTTTTCACCAATAGATGATAATATCCCGACTGAAAATCCTCATTGGAGAAGTATTGTGCTCCACAGACATGATCGAACAAGCCATCTATTCGTGGGATATGATAAATGTTCATTATCATGATTTTGTTAAGATCACGATAATCGATGCAAAGGCACATTGACCCAACCTTCTTCTTGACAAGGAGGACTAGTGATGTAACGCCCCGACCCTAGTTACCCAGAGTCGGTGCATTATTACATAACATTGGCATGATCACAAGAAAGATCAAATCTCGAAATACCGATTGGTTTAGTAGCATTGGAAACACTATATATATTCATAATTTTTACATTACATCATAAAATTAAAAACTAATACAACAACATAATGTCTTCATAATCCACACTCATATCCCCACATAATATCCCTTCAGGTCATTCACAATTTACTTCTTCACTTCCTGGGGAAAATAAAACATAGAAAAGGGGTGAGCTCAAATGCCCAGTAAGGATAACAATATAGCGGAAAATTTCATAAATGAGAATAAACATTTAGGGAAATGTATAACTAAACAACATCCTTTCAAACTTGAACATTCAACATTTTATGGAATAAATAAAATAAAATAATTCCGTTTACTCATTCACATGGATATTCTAATAATCGAATAATCACATGAAAAATCACTAACCACTTTCATAAAGTTGGAATGCATAATGCCAGACTATCATAACCTCATAGTCAAGGCCTCGTGCCAAGACTACAAATAAGATTTTGTCAAGGCCTTGTGCCAAGACACTAGTTTGTCTCATGAGACCTACCGATGCATCGAGGAGCTACAGCGGGCTCCACCCGTCACATATTAAGTCCAATGCATTCCCATATGAAATGGTTTAAACATACCATAAACATTCTTATTAAAACTAGCATACGAAATGTTAATACTTTCACCATAAACCATGAATGGTATAAAAATAGAACATCCTTAGTCAAACAAATAACAAAACCTTCAATACAATATAGAAGTTTGGTATCATAACAAATCAACTTTAAATAAGAGTAAAATCCATCAAAGGATGTTGACATAGATGAAATCAAAATTCTTTTTAATGAAATATCTATTTTTATTTTGAAATCATTTAATATCCATATAAAATAAAACATTTTCTTTGAAAATATTCTTATATTCTTGTAAGGGAAACTTTGAAGATTTTATAACGGCGGAAAATAGCCGCTCCTGCCGTATAAGTTAAAAAAAACATTCTTTCCTTAATTCTGTCGAAAAGGTTAAAAAGGACCTTGTTTTGAAAACGACGGAAAGATTCCTCTTATAAAAAGTCAAACAAGGGTATAAATGACTTTAATCCATATTCATGTAAATAATAAAAATGTGTTGAAATACATTACTAAGAAACATGGATGTGGATGAGAAAGAGATCCCAGTAGATTATTACGTATAAACAACCTCGGATAATGAAGAGATTGTGAAATAACCCTTACCTTGTACTTTTCCTTGGTTGGGGTAGGTTATCCTCCTGTAAAATGGTGAAATAATTGTTATTAAATTATACAAGAATCATATATATTAATATGATATCATATATGATCTTTTAACATTGATTTGTTAATAATATCTTAGAATTATCGTCGTTTCGGGTGTTAACTTACTCATTTTCTTTTATATGTTTTGTTACATAAGCCATGTTTGTTGTATATTATTCATATCCAGAATGATATCAAGTCCTTAAACATCATTTTTAAATCATAAAATGATAATTATACTTGAATGGATACGATGGAGAATGAATCTCATCGCGTTCGTGGAGACGGTAGTCCGTACGTACGCACGAGCGACAATATCATTCTTTTGATATTAAAATAATATATAAATGGATGGTATATCATATATACAGAATCATTAACATGTTATATTAATTATTTACATGAGTTACACATCATTATTATACCCATCCAAAATAATAATATATTGAATAACAATTACACCACGACGTGGAGACGGTAAGCCGTACGTACGAACGTATGGTGACATGTTATTCAAAGGGTTGATAGAATACTGAATATGGTTGTACCATATTTATAATAACATCAAAGTATATGTGAGATGCTGGAGTTATTATTTGAGAATGGTAAGAACAAAGAAAGAAGAAGTGGAAGAAGAAAGGAACTTGAAAAGGGGTGGTGAAAACATTACATCTTCTTCCGGTTCTTCCTTTTGATTTGATCAAAAGGGCTCCTTAGGTTGGATTTCTGATCAAACTAAGGCCTCTCGGTTTTAGCGAGGGATGTTGGGAGAGTATTTGGTCAGAGTTTGGCTGAACCAAAAGGCTTTGAAGGTGTGAAGAAATGAGAAGGAGGAGTGCCCTTTTATAAGAGGGGTGAGGGGCACCTTTGGAAAAGCTAGAGATATTAGTTTATAATAAATTCATATTCGGTTTACAATGGCTCATAAGTTGACTATTCAAAGGTTAAGGTGGGTATGGGTCGAAAACAACTCAACCAATATAATTTAGACAGGTTTGGGTACTTATATTAACCTTATCATTATGTATTAACTCTAAGTTAATTAGTTTCACTTTTACAATGTCTCTTTCTATTTTTATATAATATGGTTAATAAACTTACTATATACATCCAAGCGACCCCCAAGTGGTCCATTAATGATGAACCTATCATGATATAAGTCTCTTGGCCGAACCTTAGATTTTTAGGAATTTAATATTAATTAATAATATAATATTTGTTTTAAGAACTCTTTTATGTCAATTTTGACACTATTCAATAGTTGATTTTTGTGAAACTCATAAAAGATTGATTACTTCGAAAAAAGTCAATTAAATCAATCCTAATATATCATATTATCCTATAAAATTAGATTAATTCATTAAAAGTTTCATATTATATTTATTTGGGTATTTATAATATCAATTATTTTAATTTTTTACTATTATAGTAATTACGACATCATCATTGTGTCATAAATAAAATAAATTATTTAATGTCTAAAAATTATACATAAAATATCATTATGTAGGAATTATTTTTATATTTCTAATGAATATTTATAATCTAAAATCCAACATATATAACCCTATGTAAAAATTGTTTTTCTAAAGGATATATGCTTGTGTCATTTTTGTATTCATTTTAACTTAATTAAAATAAAGTGTCATTGTCACTTACAAGTGGATCCATGGGGTCCCAAAATAGACCCCACGATGTCCATGGTCGACCATGTATCAACCAATAGGGTTAAGACACGTTTTAGGGTAATTTATTATTATTATAATATTATTTTTTAACCCTTATTTACCGGATTTACCCTTAACCATGGTAAATAAAATATTTAACACAGTAATTATTCAAAATGTCTAAAAATAAAAGTTACCTATTTACACAATTTAAACATCCTGATTCCAAATATGGAATCAATTTTCCTAAATTCAAAACACAGAAGTGGCATAAATTAATTTAAAAATAATTCCCGCTGTCAAAACAAAAAGCGTGTTTTTAAGAGATAATAACTATCCAAAGATTGACACTTGTTTATGTTCGGTTTAATTGTAAAATTATGTCCAATGACCAACATTATATTAAATGGTAATAATATATTCTAAATATACTTTAAAACTACTAAAATTTATAAATAATCACTATTAATTATTTTGATTAAAAAAGTTGTTTTTAATTAAAATTTAGTAATTTTTACTATTCATCAAAATATGATAGTTATCCGAAATGTACCAAAATTTCACCTTAGGCTAAATTAGATATTCCGAATCAAAAAATGAAGTCCATTTTGAAAAATAAAATATATATAATTTTAAAAAGTAGGTATTACTATTCATAACGGCTAGTTTGATTGGTTGTTAGAACTCGATGTTGCGTACAACACACGCTATCACATTATTCAAAGAGAAGCGTACCGTACAAGCTTGGGGTGTTACATTCTCCCCTCCTTCAAATAATTTCGACCTCAAAATTTCTAGAATACTATCTCATGAAAAGACTCGGGTGGTTCTTCATCATAAGTTTCTCGGGTTCCCACGTTGCCTCTTCCATCTTATGGTTTCTCCTCAAAACTTTTACCAGACGTGTCGTCCGGTTTCTCATTACTTGTTCTCTCGTATCAAGATTCCTGAAGGGCTCTTCACAATAGAAAAGATCGGGTTCCATTTCTAATTCCTCATAGGTGAATACATGCGTTGGATCAGGCATGTATTTCCTCAACTGAGATACGTGGAACACATCGTGAACTTTGGAGAGACTTGGCGGCATTGCCAATCAGTAAGCCACAACCCCAATTCGTTCTAGAATTTCGAAAGGTCTGATGTACCTGTAGGATCGAAATATAATATGAGATGCTCAATATACAAGAGGGGGGGTGAATTGTATACTTTAAAAATTCCTTTGGAACCTTTAAAGTTAGTTATGAATAACTAGAGTTTCCTTAAGAAAAGGAAAGAACTAAGTTTAACAAAGTTAAACTAAGTTGATTCACAACACCTCTAACACCGAACTAAACTTGGAAAGATATTCCAAAAGAAGGTTCCGGAAATATGGTTCCGGAATTTGAAACTTAACAAAAGTTACAATATGAGATTCTACCTTAAAGCGTATAGAATCTAAACTAATCAAAGTAAGTAAGGAAGTATAAGAAAATTATACTTTCCTTAAGATACAAAATGCAGCGGAATAAAACAAGTACAAGTAGAAGAACTACTAGTAACAAGATGATAGTCTTTTAACCCAAAGAGAAGGGTATCCAACAACCTTGGATAAAGGTCCCTTGATTTATACTTTCAAGCAAGTCTGTCTTACCCACACCAGGGTAAGCCCTCGATACGAAGATCGGTGTCTCTGTCTTGCTATCCCCGCAAGCCCTCAACTTCAAGGTAGTTGGCAACCTCTGTCTTTCTCGGCAAGAAAGCCCTCGATCTTTAAGGTAGTCGGCACCTCTGTCTTTCTCAGCAAGAAAGCCCTCGATCTTTAAGGTAGTCGGCACCTCTGTCTTTCTCAGCAAGAAAGCCCTCGATCTTTAAGGTAGTCGGCACCTCTGTCTTCCTATCCCCGGAAGCCCTCGAATGTAATCACCAACATTCGGAGTCGCACGAAGCTTTGAGAGTTAATAAGAGACTCTCTCTCTAGAAATCACTTCAACAGCATGTATGCACAAAGTTCAAATGTTCATCCATCCATCGTGAGCTTTTTCAAATGAGCTCCTATTTATAGGTGAGGTCGGCTCCTTCTCCAACGGTCATATTTTCCTTAAAGTTCGGAGGGACCTGTACACGTGTCACTTAGACAACGGTTAGTTTATAACAAAATGGACGACATCGTTTTATAACAAAGTAAGTGTAACAGAAAGTACGACATCGTTTTAAAACCTAACATAAAGGTTCGGAATAGAAATTTCGGAGTGAAAGTTCGGAGTGAACAAATTCAGAGTGTATAAAACAATGATATCCAGATTCTGTTTAATGAGTGAATTCGGAATGAGAATTCGGAATAGGAATTCGGAATAGGAATTCTTCATCAGAAATCGTAATGAGAAATCGTCATCAGAATTCGTAATGAGAATTCGGAATGAGATTTCTTCATTAGAATTCGTAATGAGAATTCTTCATTGGAATTCGTAATGAGAATTCTTCTTCAGAATTCGTAATGAGAATTCGAAATGGGATTTCTTCATTAGAATTCGTAATGAGAATTCTTCTTCAGAATTCGTAATGAGAATTCGTAATGAGAATTCTTCATTAGAATTCGTAATGGGAATTCTTCATCAGAATTCGTATCCTGAATCTGGAATAGAACTTAGTCAGAATTCATAACCGGAATTCGGAGTGAAACTTCCTTATAGTTCTTGTCCAGAATCCGAACCCTAAAACAGAATGCTTTTTATCAGTTTTAATGATTCCGAGAAAGTGAATCCGAATTTCATACTTAAGAAAAATATTAATGAAAATATGATAAGGATAAATTTTTCTTATAAAAGCGTTTTTCCTTAAGAAAACATTTTTCCTTATAAAAGCAATTTTCCTTACAAAAGCGATTTTCCTTAAAGATAAGGTGTTTGTGATTTTCAAAACAAGAAGGAATGGAAAAGTCATAAGGAAAACCTTATTGACTCAACAATCTCCCCCTTTTTGGAAAGCACAAACATCCTTACGAAAAAGCTATTTCTAGGAAGAAAGAAACACAATAAAGCTTATCTCCCTTGGTTTAAGAATATAGATGAATACGACTAACTCCCCCTTAGGCTTTGAATCTCTAAGGATCGTATTCATATTTCAGGAGTGATATTTCTTTAAGATAAAAACTCCCCCTTAAACAAACTCTTATTAGAGTTCTATCTCATTGGGTATTTTTCTTTCTCCCCCTTTGATAAGCACTTATTAGATTTCCTCTTTTTCTTAAGGATCTTTTCCTTCTCCCCCTTTGTGATTTTCAAAAAGAATTTCGAGGGAATGGAAAAAATAACAAAGTACCTGAAAGATTAGTAACAACAACAAAGCAGAACAACAAGCACGATTCTCATTAAATTTGAAATGTCAGCAACAAAAACAGATTACAACAAAAAGATCGGATTGATTATTTCGGATCTTTCTCCTTTGACATAAGCCCCTTGAGAATAGTCTTGATCTTTTTGAGGTCCTTATGATCTTCCTCTGCTTGCTTTTCTAAGGCAACTATTCTTGCTGACTGAGCTTGAATGATTTCTTCCTGAGCCTTCAACTTTTCTTCCTGAGCTTCCATTTTCTCTTCCTGAGACTTTATCCTTTCTAGAAAATTGATCCGATGATCCCTTTCAAATTTCCAACTTTGATTAACAGAGTTGAGCTTTCCATTCAGATCTCTTACTTCCTGACTCCGAATGTTCTTTTCCTCTGCCAATTTCTCATCGAATGATGCAGTCATCTCATGAAACTTCTTATCCTCGGTTTGAAAAGCATCCTTAACATTCTCCTGAAACTCATCCAGCAACCTCATCTCTTCCACATTCTTCTTCGACCAGCTAGTCATCCTTTTGCAAGATCTTTTATGGGCTTCGTAACCAATGAAGAAATTTTTGAACTGGGCTTCTATCTCAACACACTTATCCATTACCATGGATACGGAATCGGTTTTCTGATTCAGCGTATGTTGGAGCATCTGGCACCGAGAATCAATACTGGAGAAAGTCGGAATGGTTCCCACCAACTTCTTCAAGGATTGAACAACAAAATCGTGCCCCAACGAAGATGATTCCGAATCTGACATCTTGCTAGGAGAATTTTCTTTTTCAATAAGCTCCAACTTCCTCTTTGAAGAACTACCAGCTTCCTTCCTCATACTCTTTTCTGAACTCGGGGTATCAGCAATAACTTGTTTCCCCTTATCTTTTTTCGGAATAGAAACCTGTTCCGGAGATTTCTTCTCACTGTCAGAAACTTGAACAACCAAATCTTCCTCATCAACAACTTCTATATTTTCGTTCTGAGCAGCATCAAGTGAAAGATGTTCTTCTTCTCCATGATAAGAAACTTCTTCCTCTCCTTCCTTTCCTTCTATTACTGGAGTAACTAGTTTTGAAGATTCGGCTTCAGAAGTTCGGAGCGACAGGTGTTCCGAAGGAGTTCCCTTGTATTCATCTACTTGTTTGAGCACATCTCCTGTCTCACCACTTCCTTCAGCAGCTTCTTCCACTTCTTCCACTAGCTCTACTTCCTCAGCATTCTTAGCAGCAGCCTCTTTCGGATCATCGAGATTTCTTCCTGGAGTCTCAGGTAGAGAGTCCAAAGAAAAAGTTCTCGGAACGGGAATGGTTGCTGAAACCATTTCATTAAACTTCAACAAGGCTTGCACAGCCTCAGCTTCTGACAACTTCTTCTTCAGCTTCTTTTCCTTAGCTTGCTTCTCGAGCTCATCAGCAGCCTTTTCTTTCAGAGCTTTAGCCTCTGCGGGATCCAATCCGAACTGCGGATCTCCTTCCTTCCTCTTTTCCTTGTCAGCTCTCCACTTCGCTGCAACCTCATCAGTATATGTCTTCTTCTTCTTAGGCTTAGGAGGTGCGGAATGTACTTCCTTAGACTTAGGTTCTTCAGCTTCACCTACCACTTCTTTCAGCTTCCTCTTCCTTACCGGCTTAGGCGATTCCGGATCAGCCACTTTCGGAGTCACTTCTTCTTGAGGAGGAAGATCAATAAACATGCCAGACTTCTTGTCAAAAGCTATATTCATCCTTTTAAGAGTTGCATCACTGAGCAACATGATCTTGCAAACTTTCGGTTTAGAACTGAAAGCAACCTTGAAGGACTCAAGGCACCGAACTATCAGCTTCGACAATATTGCCGGGTACATTACTATCTGAGCTCTCAGATTCCCTTTCTTTAAATTCTCAAGATTAAGAAGGATATGCTTCATCAGGTTGAACTTCCTTTGATTTATCAAGAAATCTAAGATGTATATCTCACTCTTCTTCAAGCTGTCCTTGTCTCCTTTTCTCGGTACAATAAGCCCTTGCACCCATAACTCCAGAATCCGGAAGTTTGTAGATAGGGTTGCAATTTTCGAAGCCTTATCATCATCCAGTCCGAGAATTTCTAAGGATTTCTCCTTGTTGAAACTACCCAAGGAGTCTGGCAGAACATGCGAGATAAACTCAGCTTCCCCTTCATAATTCAACCCTACCAAGCTTGCAGCCTTGGTGTAAGATAGCTTATAAGTCTTGCCATACGATTTGAAGGAAAATTTTTCTCTATTGTCTTCCACGAAGAAAGCAACCGACTCATAAAACTCAACAAGCAAGTCTGGGTAAACTTCATCTTGGTTGCCAGTTTTTGATATCGCAACATCTTCCCAGCCATTGAGCTTGATATTCTTTGATATAATAGAATCATAGTTGCTGAAGAAATTCGGATGCACTAACCGCTCTCTGTAGACTAACCACTGTGAAATGGGCTTTGTTGAAGACATCTCTTGAGAAGCTAACTCTGCAGACATTCGGATTAGAAGTCTCTGAGAAGTTCGGAACTGAGAAGACTGAAGTTCGGAACTGGAAAACTGTAGTTCGGAACAGCCTTAAATCAGAGAGACAGAGCTTCAGCACGCAAGAGCTTGAGATCGATGTGGGACGAGAAAATAGGGTCCCCTTTATATAGGCTTTGGAATGACGGTTCAACTTCCTCGGTTGATCTAACGGTTTAGAATGATCTGAGATCAGATCTGACGGTTGAGAGGTTGAATCCGATCTTTTTGAGGTTTTATTAAAACAGAATTCAAGAAATTCAAAAAACCGAAAACAAGCTATAAGAAAATGCCAGCAAGTAAAATATGATTACGAAAACTTCAGTAAGGAAGTCATACCTTTCGGATTAGCTTAGGAAAGTTATTCGTAATGGGTAATGTAAAGACGACTACGAAAAAAAACTCAATACGAAAAACTTGATACGAAAAACTTGATATGGAAGATTCAATACGAAAGTTTTTCCATTATGAAAATACCAGTACGAAAATTTTCCATTCCGGAAATTTTCAATACGAATACTTTTATTCCAGAAGTATTTTGTATGGAAATATCCATTCTGGAAAATTGTAGTTCCGGAAGTTCCATTCCGGAAAATTTCGTTCCGAAAAATTTGAAAACAAATTTTGAAAAACTTTGTTAAATAAACAAACAAATGTACTCCCCCTATGAAAAGGAGTTTATTACTGTGAGAAGATTTTTCCAACAGAAAGTTAATTAAGGAAGATTACCTTACGGTTATCATTCCTAACTTCTGTTTAATATATTCAAATCTATCAGAAGGTAAAGATTTTGTGAAAATATCAGCAAGTTGATCTTGCGTTCCGATAAACTGAAGAATAATATCTCCTTTAAGTGTGTGATCCCTAAGAAAGTGATGCCTAATATCTATGTGTTTTGCACGGGAGTGATGTGCAGGGTTTTTACTTAGAGAAATGGCACTTGTGTTATCACACAAAATTTGAGTTTTAGTAAAACTCAAGCCATAGTCTGTGAGTGTGTGTTGCATCCACAACACTTGTGCACAACAACTTCCAGCTGCTACATATTCAGCTTCAGCAGTGGAGAGTGCAACAGAATGTTGCTTCTTGCATGACCAAGAAACTAATGAATCTCCTAAGAAATGACAAGTTCCGGATGTACTTTTTCTATCCATTCTACAACCACCAAAGTCAGCATCAGAAAAGCTTTTTAGAACAAAATCATTTCCAGAAGTATAAAATAATCCTAGATCCATGGTTCCCTTAAGGTAGCGAAAAATTCTTTTAACTGCCTTTAAGTGAGATTCCTTAGGATTGGATTGATATCTTGCACATAAGCATACTGAAAACATTAAGTCTGGTCGACTAGTAGTTAAGTAAAGTAGACTTCCAATCATACCTCTAAAAGATGTTTGATCTACTGATTTCCCAGCTTCATCAAGATCTAAAGAGTTTGAGGTACCAATAGGAGTACTTATACTCTTCATGTTGTCATAACCATACTTTTTAAGAAGATCTTTAATATACTTATGTTGAGATATGTAGGTTCCTTCTGGTTTTTGAGAAATTTGAAAACCAAGGAAAAAAGTTAACTCACCCATCATACTCATTTCAAACTCAGATTTCATTAGACTAGCAAAAGAATCAGTCAAAGATTGCTGAGTTGAACCAAATATAATGTCATCAACATAAATTTGAACAATCAAAACATTTTTCTTATCTTTCTTTATAAAAAGGGTTGGATCTGCATTTCCCTTAACATAGTTATTTTGAAGCAAAAATCCAGTGAGTCTATCATACCATGCTCTTGGGGCTTGTTTAAGGCCATACAAAGCTTTGGTAAGTCTAAAAACATGATCAGGATGTTTTGTATCTTCAAAGCCAGGAGGTTGTTCAACAAAAACTTCCTATTGAACATAACCGTTAAGAAAAGCACATTTCACATCCATTTGAAATAGTTTGAAATTAAAGAATGCTGCAAAGGCAAGTAGAATACGGATAGATTCAAGTCTAGCTACTGGAGCATAGGTTTCTTCATAGTCTATTCCTTCTTGCTGATTATAGCCTTTAACAACAAGTCTAGCTTTATTTCTAACAATGACTCCATTTTCATCACATTTGTTTCTGAAGACCCATTTTACTCCAATAACAGAAGTTTCCTTAGGTCTTTCAACCAAGGTCCAGACTTTATTCCTTTCGAATTCATTTAGCTCATCTTGCATTGCTTTGATCCAATCATCATCACCTAAAGCTTCATCAGTGCTTTTAGGTTCTAGTTGGGAAAGAAATGCTAGATGTTCTACTTCATTTCTTAAGGAACTTCTAGTCCTTACAGGTTGATTTACATCACCAATGATACTATCACTGGGATGATTCTTAAGAAACATCTGATTTGAGTTTTGTAAAACCTGTTCATCAACATAAGGTAGAAAGTCTTCTGGGGTAAATGTTTCAGAAGTATCTTCTAGAACAATTTCCTTATCAGAAGGTTCTTCTAACAAAGGTTGACAATCAGTTTTTGAAAACACATCTGAAGATGTAAGTTGGGAGGTTTTAAAAACAAAAGGATCTGACTCATCAAATTTCACATGTACTGTTTCCTCAACAGTACAAGTATTTTTATTAAAAACTCTATAAGCCTTAGAGGTTGTGGAATATCCTAAGAAAATTCCTTCGCCTGATTTTGGTGCGAATTTATGTAAGTTATCTTTAGTATTCAAAATGAATACTTTGCAACCAAAAACCTTGAAGTAGGAAAGCCTTGGTTTTCTACCATTCCATAACTCATAAGGAGTTTTATTAAGAAAAGGTCTAATCAAAACTCGATTTATAGTATAACAAGCAGTACTTACAGCTTCAGCCCAGAAATGTCTAGCAATAGAATATTCACTCAACATGGTTCTAGTTATTTCTTGAAGAATTCGATTTCTTCTTTCAACTACACCATTCTGTTGAGGAGTTCTAGGTGCTGAAAAGTTGTGAGTAATACCTTTCTTACTACAAAAAGTTTCAAAATCAGAATTTTGAAATTCTCCTCCATGATCACTATGAATAGTTTTCAATGGAAGGTTTTTCTCATTTTTAACTTGAGCTCTAAAACTTTTGAAATAAGAAAAAGCTTCAGATTTCCTTGCTAGAAAATAGACCCAAGTAAATCTAGTGTAATCATCAACTAGAACAAACACATAGTATTTGCCTCCAATGCTTCCAGTTTGTGTAGGACCAAAAAGATCCATGTGCACCAACTGTAATGCATCGGTTGTTGAGACTTCACCGATTGACTTAATACTAGATTTATGTTGCTTGCCATATTGACAAGGATCACAAACTTTAGAAGAATCAAATCTAAGCTCCGGTAGATCCTTAACTAGTTTCTTCTTAGAGAGTTTACATAGGTTTCTAAGATTACAGTGTCCTAGTCTTCTATGCCATAACCAAGAATGATCTTCCATTGCACTTAGGCAAGGTAAATCTTGGCTTCTTAGGTCTTCTAAGTTTAAGGTGTAAACATTCTCTTGCCTGTTGGCTGAGAGAATAAATTCTTCCTTGGAATTGTGAACTAAGCATTTATCATTCCTAAAATTCACAAGGTAACCTTCATCACATAACTGACTTATGCTAATGAGGTTGTGCTTAAGACCTTTAACAAAAAGAACATTTGAAATCAAAGTTTTACCTAAAAGAACAATATTACCAATACCAACAATCTCTCCCTTAGCATTGTCTCCGAAAGTTACCTTTCCTCCTTTCGTCTTGATAATTTTTTCAAAGAAGCTTTTGTTACCAGTCATGTGCCGGGAACATCCACTATCCATGTACCAAACATTGTTGCTGGAACTTTCTTTATTTTCCTGAAATTAAGAACAAAGTTAGACTTTCGGAATCCAAACTTGCTTGGATCCGAGATTTCTAGACAATAAAATCTTAGGTACCCACATTTTCTTGGAAAAATAAGCTTTATGAAAACCTAAGGATTGGGTTTTGTTTAAGGAACAATTTCTTGCCCAGTGACCACCACATTGACACTTAGTACAAAATGGGGCACTTTGAGGAACAAAATAATTGTTGCTGAAAACAGGTTTTGCATGGGTATAACCAAATCCGGATTTATTTCTTAAAGGTCGTATTTGAGAATACATCTTATCAAAATTTTCCTTACCATGGGTAAAGTTTGATAAGCACTTCTTTAAGGAAAAAATTTCGGACTTGAGTTTTACAACCAAGTTTTTATCTTCAAAATCATTAGTTTTGGAACTAGATTTAGGCTCGAAAACATTTTTATTAGAAATTACTTTTTCTAACTCTTTAGAAAGTTTATTCTTCTCAGAACTTACTTCCTCAAGATTTTTTGAAATACTTTCAAAATCAGCATTTTTCTTATCAAGATCTTTAGAAAGATCTGATATCTCTTTAGTAAGAATAGAATTCCTAGAATTTGCCTTATCAAGTTTCTTGTTGAGTTTGGAATTCTCAATCTCAAGAAGTTCAGCAAATCTAGAGACTTCTTCAAAAGTAGGTAAAGTATTTTCCTCATCAGAAGTTGATTCTTCATCAGAAGAGTTATAATACTTACTATCATTAGGATTTAAAGAAACATTGGTCAATGATTCAGCATTTCGTACCTTAGCCATAAGACAATGATTATCAATAGGTAATCTGGCTATAAGACCAAGATTCTTCTGTCCTGAAGATTCATATTCAGAAGATTCATCTGAAGAGTCACCACCACTGGCACTCCAGGTGTCATTAGCTTTCAAAACTTTCTTAGCTTTAGCTTTGTAATATTTCTTCCTGTTCCTGTCTGAATGCCTTTCCTTTCTTTCTTTCTTTCTGAGCATAGGGCAATCTGGTCTAATATGTCCTGCTCTCTTACATTCATAACAAGTAACTTCTCCATCTTTCTTATCTTTCCTATCCTTCTTCTTATACTTGGATTGAAAGTTTCTTTGTCCAGCTATCTTGTTCATCCTTCGAGCAAGATTGGCTAATTCATTTTCTGAAACTTCACTTTCACTAGATTCGGATTGGAAAATGACTTTCTTCGATTTGGATCTGGTTACTCTCTCAGGAGTCTTAGCTTTCATCTGATTCGAAGTTGTAGTAAAAGCAACAGTACCATTTCCATTCTTCTTCTTGATGTTGTCAGCATCTCTCTTCATTCTGGTCTCATGTTGTAGAAGAGTTCCAAATAATTCATCAAGAGTTATTTGAGTAACCTTCCTGTTCTCATCTATAGCTGTTCTCTTGGATTCCCACTCATTGGGCATAATGTCAATTATCTTGTCCACAAGAGCTTCATCATCTAAACCTTTCTCTCCCATAGACTGTAGACTATTGACGATTGTCATAAATCTTTGTTGTACTTTACAGATAGGTTCTCCATAAGGAAAATTAAAGCCATGATATTCAGCTCTAAGCATAGCTCTCCTAGTCTCAATCACTTTAGAAGTCCCAAAATGAGTAACCTCTAACTTCTTCCATATACAATTAGCTGCTTCACAAGAAGAAATTTGGCTATATATATTTCTGGTCATTGAACATAATAAAGTGTTGCGTACCTTGTAGTTGAGTTGATATTCTTGCTTCTCCTGGTTAGTAAAGGTTCTGACTTCCTTGTCAGGAATTTTGTAATCACCAGTAAGCATGACAAAGTTATCTACTCCAGTATTGATAACAAACGTCTTCATACGATCTCTCCAGTATTCATAATCATTACCATCAAATATTGGTGGCCTTGTAGGATTCAAATTGTCTATCGAACCAACATTCATTCCTGCCATACTTGAAAATAACTTTGAGACAAACTTGTTAATAACAAAAATTCGGAATTAAAAAGTTCGGAATAGGAAAAGTTCGGAATGGTTAATCTGGAATGAAAAAGTTCGGAATTGAAAAGTGAGCAAGAAAAACTTGAACGTGAGTACAAGTATTTCAGTAACCTTGGCTCTGATACCAAATGTAAGAATGGTATAGAGTAAGAGGTTTCCAACCTCTGATACCAATTGTAGGATCGAAATATAATATGAGATGCTCAATATACAAGAGGGGGGGTGAATTGTATACTTTAAAAATTCCTTTGGAACCTTTAAAGTTAGTTATGAATAACTATAGTTTCCTTAAGAAAAGGAAAGAACTAAGTTTAACAAAGTTAAACTAAGTTGATTCACAACACCTCTAACACCGAACTAAACTTGGAAAGAGATTCCAAAAGAAGGTTCCGGAAATATGGTTCCGGAATTTGAAACTTAACAAAAGTTACAATATGAGATTCTACCTTAAAGCGTATAGAATCTAAACTAATCAAAGTAAGTAAGGAAGTATAAGAAAATTATACTTTCCTTAAGATACAAAATGCAGCGGAATAAAACAAGTACAAGTAGAAGAACTACTAGTAACAAGATGATAGTCTTTTAACCCAAAGAGAAGGGTATCCAACAACCTTGGATAAAGGTCCCTTGATTTATACTTTCAAGCAAGTCTGTCTTACCCACACCAGGGTAAGCCCTCGATACGAAGATCGGTGTCTCTGTCTTGCTATCCCCGCAAGCCCTCAACTTCAAGGTAGTTGGCAACCTCTGTCTTTCTCGGCAAGAAAGCCCTCGATCTTTAAGGTAGTCGGCACCTCTGTCTTTCTCAGCAAGAAAGCCCTCGATCTTTAAGGTAGTCGGCACCTCTGTCTTTCTCAGCAAGAAAGCCCTCGATCTTTAAGGTAGTCGGCACCTCTGTCTTCCTATCCCCGGAAGCCCTCGAATGTAATCACCAACATTCGGAGTCGCACGAAGCTTTGAGAGTTAATAAGAGACTCTCTCTCTAGAAATCACTTCAACAGCATGTATGCACAAAGTTCAAATGTTCATCCATCCATCGTGAGCTTTTTCAAATGAGATCCTATTTATAGGTGAGGTCGGCTCCTTCTCCAACGGTCATATTTTCCTTAAAGTTCGGAGGGACCTGTACACGTGTCACTTAGACAACGGTTAGTTTATAACAAAATGGACGACATCGTTTTATAACAAAGTAAGTGTAACAGAAAGTACGACATCGTTTTAAAACCTAACATAAAGGTTCGGAATAGAAATTTCGGAGTGAAAGTTCGGAGTGAACAAATTCAGAGTGTATAAAACAATGATATCCAAATTCTGTTTAATGAGTGAATTCGGAATGAGAATTCGGAATAGGAATTCGGAATAGGAATTCTTCATCAGAAATCGTAATGAGAAATCGTCATCAGAATTCGTAATGAGAATTCGGAATGAGATTTCTTCATTAGAATTCGTAATGAGAATTCTTCATTGGAATTCGTAATGAGATTTCTTCTTCAGAATTCGTAATGAGAATTCGAAATGGGATTTCTTCATTAGAATTCGTAATGAGAATTCTTCTTCAGAATTCGTAATGAGAATTCGTAATGAGAATTCTTCATTAGAATTCGTAATGGGAATTCTTCATCAGAATTCGTATCCTGAATCTGGAATAGAACTTAGTCAGAATTCATAACCGGAATTCGGAGTGAAACTTCCTTATAGTTCTTGTCCAGAATCCGAACCCTAAAACAGAATGCTTTTTATCAGTTTTAATGATTCCGAGAAAGTGAATCCGAATTTCATACTTAAGAAAAATATTAATGAAAATATGATAAGGATAAATTTTTCTTATAAAAGCGTTTTTCCTTAAGAAAACATTTTTCCTTATAAAAGCAATTTTCCTTACAAAAGCGATTTTCCTTAAAGATAAGGTGTTTGTGATTTTCAAAACAAGAAGGAATGGAAAAGTCATAAGGAAAACCTTATTGACTCAACAGTACCTGGGACTCAATTTACCTTTCTTACCAAAACATATGACTCCCATTCACGGAGATACCTTCAGGAAAACATGATCACCGACTTGAAATTCCAAATCCTTCCTTCGATTATCAGCATAGCTCTTCTGCCTACTTTGAGCTGCTTTGATGTGATTTTGGATTACTTTCACCTTTTCCACTGTTTCCTCCACCAGTTATGGGCCTAAAAGTTTTCTCTCACCAACGTCATCCCAACAGGTTGGTGTACGACATCTCTTTCCGTATAACGCTTCATATGGTGCCATCTGAATACTCGAATGGAAGCTATTGTTATAGGAAAATTCTACCAGTGGTAAATATTGATCCCACATACCCTGAAAGTCAAGTGAGCATGATCTCAACATGTCTTCTAAGGTTTGAATAGTCCGTTCTGATTGTCCGTCTGTCTGAGGGTGGTAAGCAGTGCTCAAATGAAGTTCAGTATCCAGGGATTTATAAAGACTTTTCCAAAATCTTGAAGTAAAACAGCGATCACGATCAGAAACAACTGATAAGGGTACTCCATGAAGTCTCACAACTTCATTAATATATAGTCTTGCTAGACGTTCTAGGGGTAGATCTTCTCTTATAGCAAGAAAATGTTCTGACTTGGTAAGGCGATCAACAATAACCCATATTGCATCATTCCTTCTAGGAGTATTTGGTAGACCCATGACAAAGTCCATCGTAATATTGTCCCATTTCCACTCCGGTATGGGAAGAGGTTGCATGACTCCTCCAGGCTGTTGCCTTCCAGCTTTCACTTGTTGAAAAACCATACATCTTGACACAAAATCAGCAATATCCCTCTTCATGTTGTCCCACCAAAAATGTTCCTTCAAATCTCTATACATTTTTGTGCTCCCAGGGTGTATAGAGAAATTGGAACTATGAGCATCATCTAGCAATTCCCTTTTTAGATCAGGTAAATCGGGAACACAAAGTCTCTTCCCGAATTTCAAAATTCCATCTTCATACACAAAGTCTCTCAATCTCCCATCATTCAAAGCTTTAATCTTCGTTTGGAATTCTTCATCATCGGTCTGAGAACTCTTAATCCTTTCTAGTAAAGATGGTTTGGCAACCATTTGAAAAAGAATTGATGTTTCACCTTCCCTGGTTATTCCCATGTCCATCTTCACTAGATCCATGAAAATTCGATCCCTTTCAATTCTCATATTGTTCAAAACTCCATGGTCTTTTCTAATCAAAGCATCTGCCACCTTGTTTTCCTTCCCCGGGTGGTAGTGTATCGTACAATCATAATCCTTGAGTAATTCAAGCCATCTCATTTGCCTCATGTTGAGCTCTTTTTGTGAGAAAATATACTTCAAACTCTTGTGATCAGTATAAATCTCACATTTTTCACCATAGAGGTAGTGCCTCCATATCTTCAAAGAAAAGATCACAGCTGCTAACTCGAGATCATGAGTAGGATAGTTTTCTTCATGAATTTTCAACTGTCGTGATGCATAGGCAATAACTCTATCATTCTGCATAAGGACACAGCCAAGTCCTTTCTTTGATGCATCACTATAAATAACGAACCCATCATTCCCCGATGGTAGAGTCAATATAGGAGCATTGACTAATCTTTTCTTCAGTTATTCAAAACATTCTTCACACTCTTTTGTCCAAACAAATTTAACCCCTTTGCGTGTGAGCTTCGTTAACGGGTTAGCCAATCGGGAAAAATTCTAGACGAAACGTCGATAATAACTTGCCAAACCGATAAAACTGTGTACCTTAGTTATACTCGTAGGTGCTGGACATTCTTGGATTGCCTTGGTCTTAGAAGGATCAAGAGAGATTCCATCTTTAGAGACAATATGGCCAAGAAAAGAAATCTCATGAAGCCAGAATTCACACTTGTTAAACTTCCCATATAATTCATGCCTCCTCAGAGTCTTCAAGATAATGCGCAAGTGATTTTCATGATCTTCGTAGGTTTTGGAGTATACCAAGATATCATCAATAAATACCACCACAAATTCATCGAGATACTCCTTGAAAACTCTATTCATCAGATCCATGAATACAGAGGGTGCATTAGTCAATCCAAACAGAATTACAGTAAACTCATAATGCTCGTACCTGGTTCGAAATGATTTTTTCGGAATGTCTTCCTTCTTCACACACAACTAATGGTATCCAGATCGAAGGTCAATCTTTGAAAAGTATTGAGCTCCATGTAGTTGGTCAAATAAATCATCAATATGAGGTAGGGGATACTTGTTCTTTAACGTTATAGCATTGATCTCCCTGTAGTCGATACATAACCTCATAGATCCATCTTTCTTTTTAACAAAAAGTACATGGGCTACCCATGGATAAACACTAGGGAGAATAAATTCCTTATTACTCAATTCCTCTAGTTGTTTCATTAGTTCGACTAACTCTACAGGGGCCATTCTATAAGGGGTCTTCGATATAGGCCTTGATCCAGGAATCAAATCAATGGAAAACTCAACTTCTCGTTCTGGAGGATGTCCAGGTAAATCTTTCGGAAATACATCTACAAATTCTTTCACAACAGGTACATCCTCTATTTGAACATTCCTTTCCTCACCGACAGTTATTTCATTATCTTCCTCCCCAATAATTGAATTAAGTTGAGCTACTGGGGGTGGATCTAAATAAGAATTAGGTGGTGACGATTCTGCTCTAAAGATAAGGTGTTCCTTATCATTATCATCAAGAATCGTAACCTCTTTCTTCTTACAATAAATCTTCTCATCATAGTCTGAAAGTCAGTCCATAACGAGGATTATATCAAACTCAATCATAGGTATGACGATGAGATCAGCAGATAAAGAAAATTTATGTGCTCTAATGGGGAATGATTCACAAAACTTTGTTGCAATGATACTTCCCTTAGGAGTTTTAACTGACAACTCCCGTATTAAATCAAATTGGAAATATCTAATTTTCTTAGAAAACTGGGAAGATATGAAACAATGCGATGATCCAGAGTCAAATAATGCATTTGCTAAACTTTAGGAAACCATTAAATTACCTTCCACCACGTCTTTTGGAGCTTCTACCTCTACAGTAGTGATAGCATAAGCTTGTCCTTGATCCCTTTGCCTTTTCTGAGGTAAGTTCTCCTGACGCTTAGGACATTCATTCGCATAATGTCCCATCTCCCTGCAATTGTAGCACTGAACGTTGGTGGCTTCCTTCTTCCCTTTGAAATCATGAGCTTGGTGACCTTTTTCACCACACTTGTAACAGACTCCCATTCCCTTCAAGCAAGCATCGGGGTGTTTCTTCCCACATTTACGACATGATGGATATTCAACCTTTCCTTTCTTCCCCTTATTTCCATTCCCAGATTGATCAGCAGGCCTCCTCTTCTCTTGCTTTGCTTTAAAGTCATAAGACTTAGAGAATTCCTTTTCGGTCTTGATAGCACATGAGACAATGTCTTCGTACGATGAAAAGGATTGTGAGACTAACGCTTGACGAAGAAATGGTTTTAACCCATCAAAGAAACGATCAATCTTACTTCTTGGGTTGCGAATATAATCTCCAGCATACCTCGCTAACCTTGTAATGTTAGCCTCATACTTTGTGACATTATCATCCTCCTTTTGTCTCAGACTCAGAAATTGACTTTCCATATCTGCTCGATGGTCGCGAGGAAAGTATTTTTCTAAAAAAAGATCTTTGAACTCCCTCCATTCCATATTTGATAATTCATCATCTTCCTTCATGTTTTGAATCAATGACCACCATTGATCAGCATCTCCAGTGAGGCGGTAAACTGCCATGATAACTTTTTCCCTTTCACTGCTCCCCAAAGCCTGAAATATTTTCTTTGGGGAATTTATCCACTGCTCGGCTACTAAGGGATATGTATTCCCATTGAACGTTGGTGGTTTTTGGCTCATGAATCGATCTAACATTGATCCTCCACGATGCGGATCAGGGTGCTCCATACGGGTAAGGTTATTATTCATAACCTGAGTAAGTTGTCCCAGTTTGGTGATTAGCTGATCGGCTCCAGTTGCATCACCAGCTCCACTATAATTATCTTGAGCAGGAGGGCAATCCCTACATGGAGTGTGTGCATTGATACGGTTTTCATTTCTTCCACTAGGTGCCATTTCTAAACAATGGCATAAACTAGATCATTTTATGAATCAAAATACATAATCCCATACTTATAAAACACTTAACATAAATTGAAATATTTATGGATATAATCCGTAATCATAAAAATGTCTCCTTTGAGGATGTATATACTCATAAACCTTTCATAATGGATTGTAAAGGAAATAAGAATTATCCTAAGCATATCCCCCGGGAATGTCGTAACCAAGAGTGCAGCAAGGCCCGTTGTCGTGCACCAGTTCCCGTTCGAGTCTAGCTCAAAGCGGTGTTTTCGGGTTTTACCCCTAGGTACATATGTGCCAGAGCCGCCTCTACCTGCTCGTATCCAGACAGGGATGTATTGCTCGGAAAACTCACAAAATCCCTACAATACCAAAATTCTAGGAAGTTCTTCTACACTAATCCTCAAAGTTCATCTTAGGTCTAGTACTCTAATCAGAGTTTATCTAAATCTAGCTTCCAAGGTTTGTACTAAACTTCCTCTGATACCAACTGTAACGCCCCTACCCTAGTTACCCAGAGTCCGTGCATTATTACATAACATTGGCATGATCACAAGAAAGATAAAATCTCGAAAGACCGATTGGTTTAGTAGCCTTGGAAACACTCGATATATTCATAAGTTTTACATTACATAATAAAATGAAAAACTACTACAACAACATAATGTCTCCATAATCCACACTGATATCCCCACATAATATCCTTGCAGGTTATTCATAATTTACTTCTTCACTTCCTGGGAAAAATAAAACATAGAAAAGGGGTGAGCTCAAATGCCCAGTAAGGATAACAATATAGCAGAAACTTTCATAAATGAGAATAAACATTTAGGGAAATGTATAACTAAACAACAGCCTTTCAAACTTGAACATTAAACATTGTATGTAATAAATAAAATAATATAATGCCATTTACTCATTCACATGGATATTCTACTAATCGAATAATCACACGCAAAATCACTAACCACTTTCATAATGGTTGAATGCATAATGCCAGACTATCATAATCACATTGTCAAGGCCTCGTTCCAAGACTACAAACAAGATTTTGTCAAGGCCTTGTGCCAAGACACTAGTTTGTCTCATGAGGCCTACCGATGCATCAAGGAGCTATAGCGGGCTCCACCCGTCACATATTAAGTCCAATGCATTCGCATATGAAAAGGTTTAAACATAACATAAACATTCGTATTAAAACTATCATACGAAATGTTAATACTTTAACCATAAACCATGAATGGTATAAAAATAGAACATCCATAGTCAAACAAATCACAAAACCTTCAATATAATATAGAAGTTTTGTATCATAACAAATCAACTTTAAATAAGCGTAAAATCCATCAAAGGATGTTGACATAGATGAAATATAAATTCTTTTTAACGAAATATATCTTTTTATTATGAAATAATTTAAGATCCATATATAATAAAACATTTTCATTGAAAATATTCTTATAAGCTTGTAAGGGAAACTTTGAAGATTTTATAACGGCGGAAAATAGCCTCTCCCGCCGTATAAGTTAAAAAAACATTCTTACCTTAATTCTGTCGAAAAGGTTAAAAAGGACCTTGTTTTGAAAACGACGGAAAGATTCCTCTTATAAAAAGTCAAAATAGGGTATAAATTACTTTAACCCATATTCTTGTAAATAATAAAAATGTGTTGAAAACCATTACTAAGAAACATGGATGTGGATGATAAGGAGATCCCAGTAGATTATTACATATAATCAACCGCGGATAATGAAGAGATTGTGAAATAACCCTTACCTTGTACTTTTCCTTGGTTGGGGTAGGTTAACCTCCTGTATAATGGTGAAATAATTGTTATTAAATTATACAAGAATCATATATATTAATATGATATCATATATGATCTTTTAACATTGATTTGTTAATAATATTTTAGAATTATCATCGTTTCGGGTGTTAACTTACTCATTTTATTTTATATGTTTTGTTACATAAGCCATGTTTGTTGTATCTTATTCATATCCAGAATGATATCAAGTCCTTAAACATCATTTTTAAATCATCAAATGATAATTATACTTGAATGGATACGATGGAGAATGAATCTCATCGCGTTCGTGGAGACGGTAGTCCGTACGTACGCACGAGCGACAATATCATTCTTTTGATATTAAAATAATATATAAATGGATGGTATATCATATATAAAGAATCATTAACATGTTATATTTATTATTTACATGAGTTACACATCATTATTATACCCATCCAAAATAATAATATATTGAATAACAATTACACCACGACGTGGAGATGGTAAGCCGTACATACGCACGTATGGTGACATGTTATTCAAAAGGTGGATAGAATACTGAATATGGTTGTACCATATTTATAATAACATCACAGTATATGTGAGATACTGGAGTTATTAATTTATAATGTTATGAACAAAGAAAGAAGAAGTGGAAGAAGAAAGAAACTTGAAAAGGGGTGGTGAAAACATTATATCTTCTTTCGGTTCTTCCTTTTGATTTGATCAAAAGGTCTCCATAGGTTGGCTTTCTGATCAAACTAAGGCCTCTAGGCCGTATTGAGGGATGTTGGGAGAGTATTTGGGCAGATTTTGGACGAACCAAAATGCTTTGAAGGTGGGAAGAAATGAGAAGGAGGAGTTCCCTTTTATAAGAGGGGTGAGGGGCACCTTTGGAAAAGCTAGAGATATTAGTTTATAATAAATTCATATTCGGTTTCAAATGGCTCATAAGTTGATTATTCAAAGTTTAAGGTGGGTATGGGTCGAAAACAACTCATCCAATAGAATTTAGATAGGTTTGGGTACTTATATTAACCTTATCTTTAAGTATTAACTCTAAGTTAATTAGTTTCACTTTTACAATGTCTCTTTGTATTTTTATATAATATGGTTAATAAACGTACTATATACATCCAAGAGACCCCCCAAGTGGTCCATTAATGATGAACCTATCATGATATAAGTCTCTTGTAAGAACCTTAGATTTTTAGGAATTTAATATTAATTAATAATATAATATTTGTTTTAAGAACTCTTTTATGTCAATTTTGACACTATTCAATAGTTGATTTTTGTGAAACTCATAACAGATTGATTACTTCAAACAAAGTCAATTAAATCAATCCTAATATATCATATTATCCTAGAAAATTAGTTTAATTCATTAAAAGTTTCATATTATATTTATTTGGGTATTTATAATATCAATTATTTTAATGTTTTACTATTATAGTAATTACTGCATCATCATTGTGTCATAAATAAAATAAATTATTTAATGTCTAAAAATTATAAATAAAATATAATTATGTAGGAAATATTTTTATCTTTCTGATGAATATTTATTATCTAAAATCCAACATATATAACCCTCTGTAACAATTGTTTTTCTAAAAGATATATGCTTGTTTCATTTTTGTATTCATTTTAACTTAATTAAAATAAAGTGTCATTATCACTTACAATTGGATCCATGGGGTCCCAAAATCGACCCAAAGATGTCCATGGGCGACCATGTATCAACCAATATGGTTAAGACACGTTTTAGGGTAATTTAGTATTATTATTATATTATTTGTTAACCCTTATTTACCGGATTTACCCTTAACCATGGTAAATAAAATATTTACCGCAGTAATTATTCAAAATGTCTAAAAATAAAAGTTACCTATTTACAAAATTTTAACATCCTGATTCCAAATATGGAATCAATTTTCATAATTCAAAACACATAAGTGACAGAAATTAATTTAAAATTAATTCCCACTGTCAAAACAAAAAGCGTGTTTTTAAAAGATAATAACTATCAAAAGATTGACACTTGTTTATGTTCGGTTTAATTGTAAAATTATGTCCAATGACCAACATTATATTAAATGGTAAAAATATATTCTAAATATACTTTAAAACTACTAAAATTTATAATTTATCACTATTAATTATTTTGATTTAAAAAGTTGTTTTTAATTAAAATTTAGTAATTTTCACTATTCATTAAAATATGAAAGTTATCCGAAAAGTACAAAAATTTCACCTTAGGCTAAATTAGATATTCCGAATCCAAAAATGAAGTCCATTTTGAAATATAAAATATATATAATTTTAAAAAGTAGGTATTACTATTCATAACGGCTAATTTGATTGGTTGTTAGAACTCGGTGTTGCGTACAACACATGCTATCACATTATTCAAAGAGAAGCGTACCGTAGAAGCTTGGGGTGTTACAAGTGAACCCCATGGTGAAGAACTTGGGAATATACATTCTTTATCCAGAGTCTCTTGTAGTTGTTTTTTTCAAATTATCATGCTCCAAAACAGCCATTCTATATGGTGTCTTGGACATTGGAAACACCCCATGTATAAGATCAATTGAGAATTAAACATCTCTTTTAGGGGGAAGACCATACAATTTCTTTGGAAACACTTCAGTTAATTCCCTCCCAATAGGAATTTATTCAAGGATGGATTACCCCTTATACTCAATCAACTTATCCAGATACGCATGCTCATAGGGCAGTAACATCGATGCTTGAGATGATGGATCTAAAGAAGATTCATCTTCCTCCATGCACTTGTATAGAATCGGGGGTTGATTATCCACATGGAGAGTGATTTCCCTCTCACGAAAATTTATGATGGATCTATATAAGGAAACCCAATCCATGCCAATAATTGCATCAAATTCTACCATAGGGAGTACAAAGATGTTCGCTGGGAAATTCAATCCACAGTCAGGGGAGGAGTTATATTCATGGGATGCAATGATTTCCCCATTTCCTATACTCACCGAAATATTTACTTCCATGACTTGTGGTGGTGTTGGGATTGTTCTACTAAAATTTTGGGATATAAAAGAATTCATAGAACCTAAATCAGAAATTATGTTCACTATTCATGAATTAATTACTAGAGTACATGTCACAACTTTGTTGTCGGGGTTCACATCAGTAGTAGTGATGGTAAAATCTCTCACTTTCTTCCTTGGAGGTTATTGGTTGCCTTCGAAAACCTTTGCCTTAGGGAAATAATTTTCATGATTCACGGGTTCTTTGCAGTAGTAGTAATGAACAACACGTTAAAGTTAGAATAGTGAATTCCTATCTTTTGTTGCATCCGCGGGTTTTTCTTGTCAGGAGTTAACAACTAGGTGCAGATCTCTTCCACACCAAAAGCATTTCCGCATCCCCTTCATGCAATTGTTAGGGTGCTTCTTTATACACCATTGGAAATTGGGAGATATATATTCTTAGCACCATTGGATTTATCCATCGGACCGCCAACATTGAAGTCCACCTTACGCTTCTTATCTCCATGATACCCTTGAGATTATCTAATATCCATTTCAACCTTGAGGGATCATCGGAAAATTTCCTCATAGCGGTCTAAATCAAGGATCGTCAGTGCTTTCCGCGGGCTAGGTTTCAACCCACCGTATATGTGGTCAACCTTGAATTCTAGGGTAACGAAAATTCCAGAGGCGTATCGTGCAAGCCTTGTGAAATTTTCCTCATACTATTTGATGGATTCTTCGTCTTTTTTCATGAGATAATGGAAGTCCTTTTCCATCTTAAACTGGATGGTGCGAGGAAAATATTTATTGAAAAAAATCTTCTACAAATCCATCAATTACAAAGCCTCAATATCCTCCTTCATCTTTTTATTTTGGATCAACTTCCACCATTGATAGGCTTCATATTTCATATAATACGGAGCCAGAAGAACCTTCTCTTGTTCGAAAGATTGATGGATGGAGAAGATCTTTTAAATGAAGTTGATCGATTGTTCAGTAATTGAGGGATCAGAGGATCTATTAAAAGTAGGAGGGATTTGTCTCATGATGATTTCGATAGCGACTTGTTATTTTTTGGGGGGTTTTAAAGATCCTCATGACCCATGTTTCTATTAAATGCTTCAGTTAACTAAGAGGGAAGCATGACACAATTTGTGATTACCGCTCCCATCGGATTGGGAATCTCATTATCATAGTCATCACATTGATCTTCATATCAATTGTTATCCCGAGTCATCTTATTATCGGCCATTGGCTGGAATAAAAGGAATGATCGGGGTAACACAAAATAGGTAATCCATGGACAAAACTGATGACTTATAAATAATATTTATTTCCTTAACATATGAATGTATATGCTATAATATATTCTATCCATGATATAAGTTATATCATATATTCTTAGGGTGATTTTTTTAATTCACATATTAAGGGTTCATAATAAGATTAAATATTTACCAAAGCATATCCCTCGGGAGTGTCGTAACCAATAGTGTAACAAGGCTCATTATCATGCACCAGTTCAAATTCATGTCTTGCTTGAAGTGGTGTTTTCGGGTTTTTCCAAAGCCACCTCTACCTGCTCGTATCCAGACATGGTTGTATTTTTTTTGATAAACCACATAATCATTACTTTTCAATAATTAGGGATTTTTTATTATACTAATTCTTGTCTCTAAATCATCACTATGGATTTCAAATCTTGATCCCAAAATATCTAATCCTATCCTCTAATACCAACTATGAAAACTGTGCTATTTATTAAACACTTAAACCAAATTTATTACATAAACTCCACTGAATACAACATGGATTATCGAGAGGTCTAGTGTGCTTGTGGCTTGGGAACATTCAATAACAACTTTAAAGAAGAATCACATCAACATTATTGAAAACATCCTTTACATGACCACTAAATTCCCTCGTACATAACATTACATGGGATAACATAAGGACATGCATAAGAAAAAGGTGATCTATAAAGCATAGTAAGGGAATAAACATGGAATAACATGAGGAATACAATAAATTTTAGACAATGGGAATATAAATGGATCAAAAGAGAAACATGAACATAAAATCATGATAAATCATGATTTTCATAACAAGGAAATGTAACAATAACACTTAACATGGAATTAGCATGAGCCAAGGCTCATTGGACATGGAGCATGAGTAAACCCTCATTGAAAATGAATCATACGTAAAAACTTTTTGAAATTCAATTATAATGAGTCAACACCCATTGAACATGAAATATTAGGATATTATACTTTACCCAATGCATCAGAGCGCTATTTGGGTCACCCTTCTTAAACATTTCATTTAGTGCATATGTGTGATACATGGTTCATACAAAATGGAATTACTCATCATCATTTATTCCATGATAAGGGATTTGGAATACATAGACAAAGATTTATAATCAATAATTAAATTTTCATATTGGATAATACCCTTGATATAAAAATAGGAATGGTATTCACTACACAATGACATTGTCTTGGAAAATCGTAGTTCTATTTCGGCAGCATAACGACATGAAATAATAACTAATAAAAAATTCTGGATGAGACATAAAGGGGTGTCTCATCATATTCACATGAAATGGATAGTAAGGGGTGTCATATATATACATTTCCCAACAAACCTAATGGAGTTTAGATGCATAATAAAAAGAATTACTTGGATGTAAATGAGTAGAGAGAAATCCCTCATGATATTTTGGAATAGTAACAGTTGTACATTGGAGGCATTAATGAGAGAGAAATGGGTCTACCATCATCAAAACATAAATAGGATTTTATGGGGGAGGTGTGAAATCATACCCCAACATTTGTAATTGAAAACAAAAGTTAATAACAACATAAATAAAATTGGACAAAATAAGAAAGGAAGAAATCACTTACATTGAAGTGTGAACCCAATGTCTTGGGAGAGTATTCAGAGAAGAATCATGGGATCTCAAGGCACCATGAGAGGATTATAGAGAGAGGAGGGATGGGACTGGATGAACTCCAAATAATTTGAGTGAAAAGGAAGTGGGATATTGGGTGGGATTATATAATAAAAGGGAAGGAATTAATTATTATTTAGGTTTGGGACACCTCACACTAAACTAATAAAAACCTCAGTCCATACCATGGTGTTTTCCCATGGTTTTTGCCAAAGGGGAGAGGAAAAAATTATTTTATAAGGACAATGGCCTAACTTCTTAAAATAATAGGGATGCTTAGGTGGAGGTTGGTCACACTATCAATGAAAACAATTTAAGAAGACAAAATGTTTTATAAGCCTTGATGGGTCCACTAAAGCTTGGTAAAATAAATCAAACATACCAAAAATCACATTATTTTATGGTAAAAAATATATTGGCTGAAATTAATGTTTATAGTATATTATTACATAACTATTGGGTCATTGGGATGCCATAAAACACATTATCTATTTAAACAGTATTTAATTTTTACCCCAAAATTCGACTGTCTTGGATTATTATGAAATAATCCCCATGGGATAATTTATACATCTTGATTTAAAAAATTTCATTCATTTTATCTAAATATTTTTAAAAATATGTGAATATTTTTTAAATAAAAACCGATATATATCGACAATTAATGGGTTTTGAAAAAAAAAGAACATTCAAAACTTAATAAAAATTACAATTGCATTCATAAAATTATATGATCATTTAAAATTAATGAAAAGTAATTTCAAAATAATAATAATATTTTAATAAAATATTATTTAATTCAAAAATTCATTAATTCATCAAAATAGATTTCTTAGTTGAATATTAGAAAAAAAATACTATTTTGTGCTTTAAAAACTATTTACAATGTAACAAAATAAAATGAATGCACATTATTTATACAAAAATAATTTAAATAGTCATAGTGCTAGGGTCTTGTTAAATAACTACTTATAACACATGCATAAGACTGATGAGTAAGGTGTGCTATGGTGACAAACTCCTGGGGTGGCTTGTATAACATCGCTTGGGTGGAAATATCTATTAACTTCCACTTCTCTCGTAGTCAGTTCCACTCAAGCTTAACTTGTTCAAGATCAAATTGGGATTGGTCAAGAGTGAAGAAAAATGACGCAACCTCCTTTCTGAGCTTCAAAAAATGGGTTTCGTATGGGGAATGTCTACGGGATGGGGCCATTGATTCCTTTGTCTAAGTAAATTGGATTTGCTAAAGCCCTATATTTATACTAATCATGTTATCAATATTAAATGGCTATATTATCAACGGTCACAATTCATAACGGTATTTTAAAATACAAAAACAGAAAACCATTGAAGTTCACATTGTATATAAACATTTAACATAATGAGGAATTGATTTAGATTAATAGAAATTTTCATTAATTAATGTTTTGTTCATTACACAGAGGATTGGGAAGTGAATCATTATTTTTTTATTCTTTAAGAAATATATGGAAAATGGTGTGATTCCATTCTCTTTGTGACGCCCCTAACAACTAACGTAATAACCTTGTATTTGGGGGTCTAATCGATTTTTTTCCATTTTCAAAATCCAGTTTATGGGTTCCCGATACCCCACAACATGAATCCAATACAAACACATTCACCATACCACAAAAACATCATAACCCGATAAAAATTTCCAAGAAACCACGACCCAGAGCACAAGAACATCAGAAAATGATGACCAAACCTCAGAAAGGAATACCTTAAACGTCCCCCAGCGCGACCATCGACACCGGCCCAAATCCTCCCATCGGAAAACTCTAGAAGAATTCACCAAACCTTCAAGCGAAACGAAATGGACCTCCAGGAGGAATCCTTCCACAAAGGACGTCAATGAAACCAAAATGAATATTACCAGATCCTACAGCGTTAGCACCCCGATCCGTAGACAAGCCCTTAAACCACATTTCCCCTTTCACCACTCTATGAAAAACTTCAAAATAAAAACTCAAACACCACACGATGGACCAATGACCCCATGCACCTCGAAAAATTCACCGGTCTCCCAAACCACCGCAATAATCCACCCGGTCGCCAACCATAGACATACTCAACCAACCACAGATCAACCAGAAGAGGAATTCAGAGACAATGAAGAAGGGACCTCCATTGACAGTAATGCCACAAAACCATCCAAACATCAAAACTATATTAACATTACAAAACATAACCAAAACCTAAAAACTTCCAAATAGAAGAAATTTCTAAGAAAGGACCTCCCCCCTCTGATCCACACCACATACGCCATCAAGCCACACTAGAAGCACGCCAAAGGTATCACATGGCCTCGCCGGACCGAAACAGGTCCACTCCGAGCACAAAAAATCTTCTCAGAACACATGTTAGAAGAACGTCGATACGACCAAGGAGCTAGAATAGACGCCAGAGCCTCGCCATGCGATGCCAGCGCCTAGCCATGCCGAGGTGAGCCGATCAGATAGAGGCTAACATCGAAATTGAGCCAAGACGAAGGGGGAAGGGAGGCAAAGAAAACAAGAAAACCCTAGGCACCGTAAGCGAGAAGGGAGAATCTTCTCTGAGGCGATGAATGAAAAATTCACGGAACCCTGTATTTGATTGTGTGTGTGACACAAGACAACAAGCATGCAAGTTAATATAATATTTGTATAATTCATAATATATTTCCTATTTAAAATATATTATATCTATTTGAACACATGAAACACTGAGATATCTTGAAATGAACATGAAAACAAGTTATGTTACATTATACACAACAATGACCTTCAAATATAGCTTGTGTTACACACACAAAATACCTTCCTCTATGTCTTACGCTATACGCAATACTGAGTCATACCGATAAACAATCTATAATTAATACAATATTATATAACATAAATTGTTCTTTATGAATATAATTTAAGAAATAATGGCAATAAATGGTTCATAAAACTATTAAATTTGTTAGAAAAATATTATAAATGAATTTACAAACTAATTAAATGTTAAAATCATATTTTCATAGAGAACAGTTTATATAATCACAAATTTGTTTTACACAAATATGATAAATTTATTTCAAATTATGTGTGATACATATGTAAAAAATATATTATATATTCAATAAATAAATTTTTATATTCATCAAATAGATTTAGTATGAATAAGATAGGATCAAACCCAACATTTGAGATAAAAACCTATATTTATATTTTGTTCATTTTCAATGGGATTTTAATGGAGATCCCAATTTAAATATTACTTTTTTCTATTTTATGAATCGAATGTGATAAAATATAAAAAAAATTGAATTCCTAATGTAAAAATTATATTATTATTATTTTTAGGTATTTTTAGAGAAACATCATTTTTAGTGAATATTGAAAATTCCATTTTTTACATAAAAACTACATTTTTGTTTAAAAAATAATTAATGTTAAATTATATTATAAATTTGTTTTAAATTCATAATAAATTAATTATAAATATATTAATACAATTTATTTCAATAGAATAAATTTAAATTTTTAAATTTAATATAATAACATAATAATTATTTGAAAATTTTTCTATTAAAAGCAGTTCATCTGTCTACCTTTCAGATTAGCATTAATACTAATTTTTTCGCATTTGTGATTTGAATTTTGAAAATCCTACATACACCATTGTAATCAGGAAATTTTTTTCTGTTAATAATAACTTATTGTTTGGAAAAAATGTTTAGTGAAATTGATTAAAATTAATTACATTGATTAAGGTGTAATTAGGCTTAAAATAGACTCAAACCCTACGATTAAGGGCCCAAATGACCTATCCAACATTCCAACAATAATTGGATGGAGTTATAATGGCCATGAAACTTATGTTAATTATTACGGGATTTGTTTTCACAATTTAATTCATCATATTTCCAAATTTTTGATATATCTTAAAATTCAATGTATAATTCAATATGAATTGAAAACATATTTTTATCAAAAAAATCAATTTTAACATGTTTTAACATGTATAGTTTTCCCAAAACTAAATAAATCCAATTGGGTTTTTCAAAATTAATCCTAGTTAATTTATTATTTTATTGGTAAAAGCAAAAAATTTCTTATGTATGATAATGTGCATACCAATCTTCTTTTCAAAAATACAAAGTGAGTCCTTTTCCTTCCCAATAAAAATCCACCACATATACCAATTAATAACACCTTTCTAACCTATTATATTCAGCCAATCCCAACCCAAATAGTCTAGCAGAATTCCTCTCCTCAACTTAGAAGCATCCCTTTGGTCATAATACCTTCCATGGATGGATTTTGTTAAAAGTAAAAGAAGTTACCATATTAAAAGGTAATGACTTTTAAAAATCTCTCTAGTTTCATTCCAATTCTCCATCCCCTAAAATATCATTATTAATTTCATGAATAACAAAAAGAATCCCCAAAATTCTATATTTTATATTCCTATATTTAAACCTACACAAACAGACACCACCATCTAATGGGTAACAAACCTAATGTATCTGTGTATGGTGAACTACTGCCTCACAAAATGATTATTGTTCAATTTTTCCCTACCTCCTCTCATGGTGGATATTATTGGGTAAAATATATTTTTATATGATATATATTCAATTTATAATTTTTTTCCTTATATTATTTTGATTTATAACATGAATTTTATATTTACATTTTATGTAAATATGATAATCTCGATTGAGGAAGTGTGGACTACCGCCATCTCAAAGCGATGTGATTTGTTCGCATGATACATGGAATGTATAAAAAATATTTAAAATTAATAATATGAGACATATAAAACATCACTATGAATTATTGATAGAATTAATTTTCAGGTAATATATATATATATATATATATATCTTTTTCTTCATTACTCCTTCACACACATTAATAGAGATAAAATCATTTGTGGACATGCGGACTACTACCCCCTCGACATGATGTGATTCCATTTGAACCACATAATTATATTTATAATTATATATTTTTAAATAATATGATATTTATTATATTATTATCATTTTTTAATAATGTTAGTTACTTACCTTCTTTCTGCAATGATCATTTAAAATTGGGAAATGTTATTTATCCATAGGTAAAACTTACCGTCTCCATGATTGTAACATATTATCATTTTCATAGCCATATTTAATGATTGACGTTAAAATAAAAAAGTATATACAAAGATTATAATGACATTATGTTTATAATTTTTTAGATGTTATATTATGTCCCCGTATGACATAGATGGCCAAAAATTATTTTTTAAGACATAAACCGAAGTTTTTGAAGAAAACACCCACCATAAACATGTCTTTTTAAGTAGTTGAACACAAAATGATAATAAGTAATATAAAATTAATTATAAACATGAAAATGGTTTAGAAGTATGTAGAAAATAAATAATCATAATTATATATGATGTTAAAGGATGTTCACCCGAATGGAAACACACTGTAATGGACTTTCATCGTAATTTACATTCCATTGATGATTAATTATTGTTATACACCTTGTTTCATTTACATGTTGTATAAACATCCCATTAAATGATATATCATGAATCTCCTTACTATGATGATATTTTAAACATTCTTATACTATTATTACTCTATTAGTACTGTGTTTTAAAATATTTCAAATTGTAATGAGACATTACGGGAAGAATGATGATTAATTTCCCCCAAAATAACATTAAATGATCTTTCAATGGTATTTCCTTTTGTGGAAATTTTATATCCATTGTTTAATATATAACTTTCACTAATAATTGGGTATTCCTGACCATTATTATATATTTTTACCACTTACCCACTCTGTGGTAATCAAGTATTTCAGAAAATGTTTTTTGTAAATCCCAACATTATATCTATCTTTATTTGAATAACCTATTTTATTCTAAAACAGTATTTTTTGAATTGATTTTTAAAAATGGTTCTAAAATGATTTTTAAGGAAATTATTTCTCTTTTTTCATGTAGTGATTTTTCTAAAGGAATATTCTTGTCTCATTCCTAATGTGGCATTTTCTAACCATTTTTCTTACAAAAGAAAAATTATTTTTACCTCATTCGACACATATAGATTCATCCATTCTTGTTTATTTGAAGCAAATTTTCAAAGGATTTATTTTTTTAGTAAATATACATTCACAAGATTTTTCAAAAGAATAGGATATTTTTATAAAGAATATTTTTAAAAGTTACCATTTTGTTTAATCAATGACAACAACCCTCTATTTTTATTGCACATGGGATTCATTGTATTGATACTATCCTTAATCATGATCTAGATGGTTTATGAATTATGTGTCCATGTATAGTATTCACATTCACTTCCGTGATTTATTTAGTAGTCTCCTTGAAATATTTAGTCTCTTATGACTGTTGAAAATTAAATTTTCCCAAAATATTCCATTTAATTTATCATGGATATTACTATTTCTTAATCCATATACCATTTTAACCACAGTTTTTACTAGGACCATTATTTTTATAACTTTGTTAATATTGATAAATCTTCATATCTTACTCCATACAGATATTTGATAAGGTACATTATTAAATCAGGCATTTTATAAATGAGGAATGTTTTGGACTAGTACATTACGGGAATGTATTAGTTATCAATAGACCCTTAACGCATCATTAGTTTCATCGGACGAGTCATTTGGATATCCACTTTATATGGATTTTTTACCTAAAATTTGTAAACTGTCTTGTAAAAGGTCTTGATGGTAAAGGAGACACTTACCTAGGAATCATATAATTTAATAATTATTAATTTAATTCATTTATATTTTGATATTATTCATCCATTATATTTTTCATCAACATATCTATGGATGATTTTCATTTTAATGATGTTGTTATTATTCATCTATGAGATAATGCATAGAAATATATACAGATACATTTCATTATAGTTCAATGATTAATTGATTTTGTTTTAGATTCGTAACATTCTGTATTTATTTTTATAATTTTTGTTATTTAAATTTCATATGTTTCTAGTTATTACCTTTCCATATTTCTTATGTACATTCATTCATTTAATTGATTACATGGAATCTGTGTTGAGTTATTTTCATTTCCATATCAACTATTCTCAATGATTCATTATTACTTCTACTATATTTTTCTATTACTAAGAATTTGATCTCAACCTTATTATTATTAATTTCCATGTAATCCAAGAATTATATTATGAATTATATGCATGAAATTACTAGATAGATTATAGTTATTTTGGTTGACAATAAATTTTAAAGAATACAAAATATTTTTTTGTAATCAATGTTTTCATTTGTAATAAAAAAATCATTTATGTATATAAGGACCCGACCATAAACATTAATTAATCATGAATTAAATTGAATTTTTCACATTGAGTGTCTTTTCAGGTTTAGAGTTTTAGAGAATTGGGACCTATCTATTACATCTCAAAAGATTAAAAAGTAGACACTTCTAATATGCTTCCAAAAAAATAAAAACTCTTAAAATGAAACATGTATAGTTCAATGTTTTAGATAGCATGACTTTTCCTTTATCCCATCCTTGACCCTATTCCACATTATGTCCTGTGAAAAACATTTCAAAAAACTTGGGGTGAGCATAAAAAGCTCAGTAAGCGATACACAAAGAAAGAAAATTGATAGTTTTTCAAAACAACAAGTAAACCATGAATACCTTATTATAGTAATACTTTTCACCGTTACGAAGTAGTAAATACTCTTCACCGAATAAAAGATCACCACTTATCCTTTGTAACCAAAACATTACCATAATTCCATATAAATAACACATAACATATTAAGGTAACTTGGGACATAATCATACATAAATGGAATAAACATACGATCAACTTCCACACATATCACTACATGGAATATCCATATGGCCGACTTCTATACCCAATGCATTGGAAGTTATAACGTAACCACCTACCCTAGTAATTAAGGCACCGTCTATCATATGGTTTATCACGTAACCACCGGTCAAATGTCCATGTACCATCATAAAATCATAGAAAATAAAATATTGTAAATATAAATATTTCACTAATAACATTTGACATTTCATGATATTTAAAAAATCAATGATTTATCAAACTATTTTAAAAACCATTTAATAAAGAGATTACTGAATCAAAGTGTCCGAAAACACTTTGAGGCTTTTAAAGGAATAACATTTAATCGGAACCTTATCATATCATGAGAATAAAGGTATTCATGATATAATATTCCAAAGGAATGTATATACACCATATCAATGTGAATTGGCACAAAACAACAATGAAGTCTCAATGGAATGTAAATTGAGACGAAATCCCTTATAAAGACAGTATCCCTTGATTAAGGATAAATCAATTACATAATTATGTGTGAAAAATATAAATACACCCAAAATAAGTGGATATTAAGTGTAAAACAATAAGATTCATTCACACATATTCATATAATGACATATTCAATGAGTACAAGTTTAACCCAAATAATTGATATTAAGTTAAGAGGATCCTTTGCAAAAAAATTACAGCCTAACGTCGTCACATTCAAATTCATAAAATTAGTTGACGAGAGGGAAAATGTTATCTCATTAGTTGGACATAAAATTTACATCAGTAAGGATATAGAAGAATATATCCCCACATAAGAAGATGTACATTAAAAGACCTAACAAAAAGACGTCTTTTAAAAATAAGAGGGTGAAAGGTTACCTTACCGATTTGGGTAACTTTCGAAACATACACCCCATGAAAGAAGGACTATACAACATTGATGTAAATACTAATAAAATAAATTATATTACAGAAAGAGTAGAATAATGGGATGTATGTAAACCACTCAATGTAAGTAGTGGGAAATGTAGCATAAATCTCACTAGAATAAAAGTGAGATGAATAATCCCTTACGAAAACTCGACAGCCTAACGGTGCGACATAAAACATCCAAAAATCGATTGAAGAGATCAAATAGGGTCTCTCATCATATAAAAATAAAATTTACAGTAATAGGAATATAAAATAACATCCCCCAACATAATAAATAGGATCTCAAATGAAATGACATAAAAGAGAGTTCTTAAAAAGAAAGAGAGAGGTGGGATCCCTTACCTCAAGTCCAACTTGTCTTGTTCATTTCATTATATTCCTGAATAATAAACATTGGTAAATTTTAATTTCATAATGAACTCCTTTAAATATTATTATTCAGTTCATATCATATATTATAATGTTATAATAATTTGTTAATAATGTGAGTTCATATCAGAAGTTTTTGTCGATGTTCGGTACATGAGTAAAAATTGAACTTGTTGGAAAAGAATGTAGTTATAAGTACATCATCTCCAGAATAGTATTAATGATTTAAATATCATATATATCTAGTATATATTAATTTTATTTAATTACATAAAATTTGAAGATATAAAATTTAAATTAACCATTCATGGAGACAGTATGTCGTACGTACGTGTGAACGCTACTTTCATTTTCTTTTGTCATATTACTGGAAATAAATTTAAAAGAGAGATATATATATTATAATTCCAGAATGATATCCATAATATAGATGTAATATATGAAATATATATCCATTATATATATGTACTTATAATAGTACATAACATTTGGAGATAAAAAATGAAATGTACCGTTCATGGAGACAGTAAGCAGTACGTACACATGAACACTACTGTCATTTCTTTGGGACATTACTGGAATTAAAACTAGAGGATATATATATATATATATATTATAATTATAGTATAATATATATGTTATTTATATCACATATGTTGATAAATTTAATTCTTTATACATTCCATGTATTGCATGAACGAGTCACATCTCATGAGGGGGCGGAAATCCACAATTCCTCAAATGAAATTATCGCATTTTCAAAAAAATCAAAGCATAAAGGTATGTATTAAAAATAAAATAAAGAAGAATATAGAGGAAATAAATACAATATATATCATAAATAAATATAGTTCCATCATAATGTCCACCAATATAGGTGGTAGGATAAGATGGAACAATCATCGTTTTGTGAGGCAGAAATTCACCATCCACGGAAAGAGTATGTTATTTGACCATTAGACAGTGGTGTTTGTTAGTGTTGCTCAAATAATAATCATAAAAACATCCTAATATATTTAAGATACTAGTGTTGTTACAAAAGAAAGTAATAAAAAGATTTTAGGGGGTTGAAGAAGCAAAATAAAACAAAAGAACACTATGGAAGACTTTACCATTAAATCAGGAACTCTTTTTGAGTTGAGCTCAAAGGCTTCGGTAGAAATACTTCTACCCAAAGTGAGGCTTCTCGGAGTAATAGAGGGATGTGGAGAGACAATGTGAGAAGAGTTTGGATGATCCAAGGGCTTGAGAGGTGTGGGTATGGAGGTAGAGGAGGGGTCCTTTTATAAGAGGGAGGAGGGGCACTCTTAGAATGTCTTGAAAAGTAACTTTTTTATAAAATTCTTTTCTGGTATTAAAGGTCCCACAATAATATATTTCGAGGATAAGGTGATAAGGGTTATAAATACACCCATCCAATAAGTTTTTGACGAGTTTATGTCTTACAGTTTACATTATATTTTCATTTTATATAAATCGTTCCTTAATAAGGTAATCACTGCTTCATCATGGTGTCATAAATAAATTAATTTATTTAATGTATAAAAATAATAAAAAAATACTATGATTTCTGAAATACTTTTTTATCTCCAATGAATATTTATAATAAAAATTATTTCATTTATAACCCCATGTAAAATTTTTTTTAGTAAAACAATACTTGTTTGTGACATTTTTATATTAACTTTAAATAAAAAGTAATTAATGTCATTTTCATTCCCAAGAGGCTCCATGGGGTCCCCATGTTGACCCATGGAGTTTCTTGGTCGGAAATGACTCATCCAATATGGTTATGACATGTGTAAGGGTCATTTTATATTATTATAACATTATCGTTACCTTAAATTACACTAATTACCTTTAATCGCGATTAATAAAACATAAAAGTTACTATTCACCAAAAAATATTTTCATCCCATTGAACGTCATTTTACATCCTAATGAAAACCATGTATGTCGGATTTTTAAAATTCAAATCAAATAGGTGGTAACATTTCATTTAAATGAAAAATTAGTTTTTTAACTACCACTTAGTGGTTTCACTATTCATCAAAAATTGATGTTTTTCAGAAAAATACCAAAAAATAACCCTAAGCTATACATGATATTCCGAATTCAAAAATGATGTCCATTTTAAAAAATTAAAAACATATATGTTGCATTAATTAACTTCATATTTATTTCCCGCTGTCAAAACAAATAGTGTGTCTTTAAGAAACAATATCTATTAAAAGAATGACAGTAGTTTACGTCCAATTTCAATGTGAAATTAATTTCAATTACCACCATTGGATTAAATGGTAAAAATATATTATAAATACATTATAATACCAATTAAAAAGATAATCTATCCAAATAAATAAATCAGATAAAATGCATTTTTGAATTAAAATACAACAATTTCACTAAAAATGATCATTATCGGAAAAATAACAAAAAATCACACAATGTAAATTTTGATTTCCCAATTATAAAGAAATATTTTATTTGGTACAATATAACATATAAAATTTTAAAAAAGTGGATTTAAAAAAGGGATCTCCATCAAAATGCGGTTAATTGACCTTTTAAAAAATATTAGAATATTTATGCTAAAACTTGTATTCATTCACATTTTAAGCCTCTAACATTTTTTAGATACAAGTAAAAATATTTGACAAACATATATAATCATTTTTTAGTTAATTCTATTCATTCCCTCCATTAAAATTGCTATGCTTTAACTACCATTGAAAATAATATTATTTTATTATTAGAGTGCAACGTAAGATTTCCAAGAAACTCGTTGTTGCGTATAGTGTACTCCATCGATCATAGTTTTCCCTTTAAATTAATATTATCATTTTATTAAAAAATATGGATAAATATGAAAATGGCATATTCATTATTTACCTAGGGTGTTACATCCTTCCCCCCTTTAGGGAAATGCATCCTCTCAATTTTAAAATTGGGATTGGAAACATCATTGAAAGCCCCACATCAAAAAAGAGGTCAATTAAACTGTCACTTTAGAAGAAAGAAAGGGAATTACAAAGGTCACCTGAGTTAACCCATATTAGGATTCCATGTAGGAAAAAGTGGACATTGAAGACAAAAAAGGGTAATATTCTGATGGAGAGTGATAGAAAACATGATTAGGAGAATGTTAACACAATAAAATCACAAACTTATGATGTGTTAAATGGTATTTGATTCCCCGGTAGGAAAAGTTAACAAACCACATTTTTTAGGTTAAATTTTATTGATGAATTAATTTATAAGCTTAACTAAGTCCTAAGTAAACATACTTACTTGTCATGTAGACTTTAATCCCTTACTAGATTCCTTACACAAACTCATATTTTATCCAAAAGACGAGTATTTATGATGACTTTTTCACATTAAGAGAGCTTTAATCAACTTCTAGAGAATCACCTATTCCAAAAAATAGAACTATATATTTCTCAGGACTTCAGACCTTGTCCAAAACCAAAATTGTTAAAACAAGATTAGATAATCCACCAAAGGATAATCCTTTATAAAAAGAAAATCTATTCTTAATCTCCAAAATTTGTCCAACAAAACCCAAAGATCATCGAAGAACATTCGATAAACAATTTTTCCATAAAATTATTCAAAGTAAAAAAAACTATGATTGAAAACCAAATATTTGAATGATTTAATCACATAGTCTTCCAAGGTAAAAATTAACATTTATCACCAAATAACACTAGTTTCTCTTAAAGTCTCATATTGAAAAGTAATTTACGTAATCATATAACCTCCATGATATGTCAATATTTTCCTAGATAACCCAATATCAACTGATTATTGAATCATAAAATCATATAAATAAAAATAAAATTATACTAACAAAGGACTTCACACAGTACAGTGGTTGGTGATAAATACCAGTCGCACTTTGGTTGTGGGTTCGATTCTCACAGCTTTGTCCGATGCGACAGGTTGTCACATGGTCTGCGTGTTATCCTTTTTCCACAACTATATAATTCTAAAAACATTCTTCAAAAAGAGAAAAAATCTTCAAAAATAACCATATCATAATTTAACCTCAATTTTACCTCATTACTTTTATCTTCCATCATATAGTAACCCATAATTACCTCAAAAGTAAGTATCATATAAAACCTAATGGTTACCATTATAATTATTACTTGAAATTCCACATCGAGATGGTTCTCTCGTACATGATGCATCAGAGAACTCACCAAGGTTCAAGTGGTTTATCATGACTCCTTGATATTTGGTTTAAAATAACCACGATATTCCTCATTGAATCCCCAGTTTCATCCAGTCTCTTAATCAGAGAACCACCATAGTTTCCTTCAAACCCATTGTCACTTTGGTGCCTACTAGATCCACCAATTTACTAAAACCCAAAAAAGATACTGTGAGTATATCAACAAAATTATCATGTACTAACGAGGAAGATAAAAACTAAGATATACTTACTCATTCTCTTTATATAAAACTATGACTATTTCTAAAATCTTAACCATTATGCTAATGTCACTTATGCTTAGAGAATACACTAACTTCTAATGTTATCTAAACCGACCATTGATACCAACTATAAGGAACCATCCTTAAACCTTACTTAATCTTGAATTAAATTCAATAATTCACATTGAGGATATTTTCAGGATTATAGTTTTATAGAATTAAGACATAAGTATTACATCCCAAAAGACTACAAAGTAGACACTTCTACTAAGTTTCCAAAAAAATAGATGCTCTTAAAAATAATCATGTCTAGTTCTATGTTTTAGATAGAATGACTTTTCCTTGATCCCATCCTTGACCTTATTCCACATTATGTCCTATGAAAAACATTTCAAAAAAACTTGGGGTGATCATAAAAAGCTCAGTAAGGGATACACAATGGAGGAAAATTGTTAGTTTTTCAAAACAAAAAGTAAACCATGAATACATTATTAAAGTAATAATTTTCACTTTTATGAAGTGTTAAATACTCTTTAGTGAATAAAAGATCACCACTTATCCTTTGTAACCAAATGATTACCATAAACCCATATAAAGAATACATAACATATAAAGGTAACTTGGGACATAAAATACATAAATGGAATAACCATACGGTCAAATTCCACAAATATCACTACATGGAATAGCCATACGGCCGACTTCCATACCCAATGCATTGGAGGTTATAACGTAACCACCTATCTTGGTATTCACGGCACCACCCGTCATATGGTTTATCACGTAACCACCCGTCAAATGTCCAAGTACCATTATAAAATCATAGCAGATAAAATATTGAAAATATAAATATTTTACTATTAACATTTGACATTTCCAGATATTGACAAAATCAATGATTTATCAAACTAATTATAAAACCATTTAATAATGAGATGTTGGAATCAAAGTGTGCCACACCACTTTGAAGCTTTTAAAGGAATAACATTTAGTAAAAACATTATAATATCATGGGAATATAGGTATTCATGATATAATATTCCAAAGGACAGTATATCCACCAAATCAATGTGAATTGGCTCAAAATAACAATCAAGTCTTAATTTTATGTAAATTGAGATGAAATCCCTTATAAAGATAGTATCCTTTGATTAAGTATAAATCAATTACATAATTATGTGTGGAAAATATAAATACACCCAATATAAGTGGATATTATGTGTAAAAAAATTAGAGTAAGTCAAAATATTTCATAGATTGACATATTCAAGGATTACAAGTTTAACCCAAAGAATTGAAATTGAGTTAAGAAGATCCTTTGCAAAAATTCGACAGCCTAACAGCGTCACATTAAAGTTCATAATATTAGGTGATGAGAGAGAAAATGGTGTCCCATCACTTGGAGATAAAATTTAAATCAGTAAGTATATTTAAGAACAAATCCCCACATAAGAATATGTACATTAAAAGACCTAAAAAAGAAGTCTTTTAAAAATAGGAGGTTGAAAGTTTCCCTTACCGATTTGTGTAACTTTCGAAATGTAAACCCCATGAAAGAAGGACTATACACCATAGACGTAAATACTCATAAAAGAAATTATATTACAGAAATTGTAGTAAAATTTGAATTACATACACCACTCAAAGTAAATAGTGGCAAATTTAGCTTAAATCTCACTAGAATAAAAGTGAGATGAATAATCCCTTACGAAAAATTGGCAGCCTAACTGCGCCACATAAAACTTCCAAAAATCAATCAAAGTGATCAAATAGGGTTTCTCATCATATGAAGATAAAATTTACAGTAATTGGAATATAAAATAACATCCCCCAAAATAATAAAGATTATCTTAAAAGAAATGGCATAAAAGAGAGTTCTTAAAAAGTAAGAGAGAGGTGGGATCCTTCACCTCAAGTCCGACTTGTCCTGTTCGTTAATTTTTATTCCTGATTAATAAAATTCGGTCAATTTATAATTGATTAAGTAACTCCTTTAAAGATTATTATTCAGTTAATATCACATATTATAATTTTATAATAATTGGTTAATAATTTGAGTTCATATCAAACGTTTTTGTCGATGTTCGGTACGTGAGAAAAATTGAACTTGTTAGAAAAGAATGTAGTTATATGTACATAATCTATAGAATAGTATTAATGATTTAAATATCATATATATCCATTATATATTCATTTTATACTATTCCATAACATTTGGAGATAAAAAAATTAAATGCACCATTCATATAGACGGTATGCCATACGTAGGCATTAACACTACTATCATTTTATTTTGTCATATTAATGGAATTAACGCTAAAAGAGAGATATATATATATATTATAATTACAGAATGATATACATAATTTAGATTTAATATATTACATATATATCCATTGTATATATTTACATATAATAGTACATAACATTTGGAGATAAGAAATGAAATGTAGAGTTCATGGAGACGGTAAGCCGTATGTACGCATGAACGCTACTTTCCTTTTTTTGGGACATTAAGGGAATTAAAACTAGATGAGAGTTATATATATATATATATATTATAATTCCAGTATAATATATATTTTATATAGATCATGTATGTTCATAAATTTCATTCTTTATACATTCCATGTATTGTAGGAACGAGTCACATCACATGAGGGGGCGGTAGTCCACACTATCTCAAATGAAATTATCATATATGCAAAAACATACAAAGCATAAAGGTATGTATTAAATATAAAATAAAGAAGCATAGAGAGGAAATAAATATAATATATATCATAAATAAATACAGTTCCATCATAATGGCCACCAAGGGAGGTGGTAGGAGAAGATAGAACAATCAACATTTCCTGAGGCAGTAATTCTACATCCACAGAAACAGTATGTTATTTAACCATTATATGGAGGTGTGTGTTAGTGTAGCTCGAATAATTCCCATAAAAACATCCTAGTATATAGTAGATACTGTTTTTGTTACAAAATAATGGAATAAAAAGTGTTTATGGGGTTGTAGAAGCAAAATAAAACAAAAGAACACTAGGGAAGACTTTACCTTTAAATCAGGTAACTCTTTTTGATTTGAGATCAAAGGCATCCATGGAAAGACTTCTGCCCAAAGTGAGGCTTCTCAAAGTAATAATGGTATGTGGAGAGAAAATATGAGCAGAGGTTGGACGAGCCAAAGGCTTGAGAGGTGTGGGTAAGGTGGTAGAGGTGGGGTCCTTTTATAAGAGGGTGGAGGGGCACTCTTGGAATGTTTTGAAAAGTAACTTTATTGTAAAATGATTTTTGGATATCAAAGGTCCCATAATTATATATTTCTAGGATAAGGGGATAAGGATTCGAAATAGACCCACCCAATAGGTTTTTGATAAGTGTATTTTTTTAGATTTTACATTATATTTTCATTTTATTTAAATCGTTCATTAATGAGGTAATCTCTACATCATCATGGTGTCATAAATAAATTAATTTATTTAACGTCTAAAAATTAAAAAAAATACTTAGATTTAGGTAATAATTTTCTATTTCCAATTAATATTTATTTTTAAAAATATTACTTGTATAACCCCATATAAAAGTTGTTATAGTAAAATAATACATGTTTTTTACATTTTTTTTTAACTTTAAATAAAAACTTATTAATGGAATTTTCTTACCCAAGTGGCTGCATGGGGTCCCCAAGTAGACCCATGGATTTTCGTGGCGTTTCATGACTCATCCAATAAGTTTAAGACATTTTTCAAGGTCATTTCATATTATTATAACATTATCTTTACATTAAATTACACTAATTACCATTAATCGCGATTAATAAAACATAAAAGATACTATTCACACAAAAATATTTTCATCCCGTTGAACCACATTTTACATCTTAATGACAACCATATATGTCGGATTTTTTAAATTCAAATCACATAGGTGGTAAAATTTCATTTAAACGAAAAATCAGTTTTTTAACTACCACTTAGTGGTTTCACAATTCATCAAAAATTGAAGTTTTTCAGAAAAATACGAAAAATTTGCCCTAAGATATATTGATATTCTGAATTCAAAAATGATGAATATTTTAAAAAATTCAAAACATATAAGTTTCATTAATTAGAATAATATTTAATTCCCGCTTTCAAAATAAATATCGTGTTTTTAAGAAACAATATCTATTAAAATATTGACACTAGTTTAAGTCCAATTTCAAAGTGAAATTAATTTCAATGACCACCATATTATTAAATGGTAAAAGAATATTCTAAATAAACATTAATCCCAATTAAAAAGATAATATATCCCTATAAATAAATCAGATTAAAAGGAGGATTTGAATTAAAATACAACATTTTCACTAAAAATGATCTTTATCGGAAAAATAACAAAAATTTACACAAAGAAAATTTTGATGTCTCGATTCTATAGAAGGATTTTATTTGGTCCAATATAACATATAAAATTGTCAAATAGAGTATTTAAAAAGGGTTCACCATAAAAATGCGGTTAATCAACCTTTTAAAGATTATTAGAATATTTACGCTTAAAATTGGATTCTTTCGCATTTTAAGCCTCTTAATTTTTTTGTATACAAGTAAAAATATTTGACAAACATATATAATAATTTTGAAGTTAGTTCTGTTCATTCCCGCCATTACAACGTCTAGCTGTTAACTACCATTTAAAATAATAGTTTTTTATTAGAGTGCAACGTAAGATTTCCAAGAAACTCGTTGTTGCATATTGGGTATGCCACAGAGCATAGTGTCCCCTTTAAATTAATTTTAAAATTTTATTCACAAATAGGGATAAATATGAAAATGTCATATTATTTATTTACCTGGGGTGTTATAATGTATATGGTTTTACAAGACTACTAAACTTCAAGTGCTTCATGGTTTGATTCCTCGTAATGGCATAAATGTACCTATATGTATCAATTTGACAAGGTGTTCCTTGCATGACTCAGGGTAACATGGCACATGACAACGGGCCGTACTGTGAACTTGGTTTGACACTCTCGGGGGATATTCTTAGGATAATCCATGTTTTCTTTGATAAAAATTACGAATAATTTGAACGGATTTTGACATAGAATAATCAAGGATAAACCTATTGGTTTTTATATTAAAGATATGTTTTCCTGATTAGGAATCATTCAAATGATATTATGGATTATACAAAGACCAATGAAGGACCTATGTCGAAATAAAATGGATTAAATACTTATGTTTTGAGGTTATATTAAAAACCATAGTAAAAATTATATTTATAGATTAACCAAATTTCAAGGATGTCCAACATATTTTTATTTGGATGTAATATTATTATGATTTTAGAAAAGTACTACCTTTAATATGAGTGACAAGCAATCAAATTCGGAAAAGCCGCTGGACATGAACCTATGACTGAAGGACGATAAGGGTTTCACGACAACCACATACCTATGAAATGTCCTTGTTAAATTTCATATTTTTTTGTTAAACCATTTAACAAATATAGATTAATAATGATCTAATACTAACTATTTTTATGATTTTAAATTAATATATTAATAATATTTATTTTGGGTGATACATAAACATATATAGTAATATATTTCACTCTTTTATTGGACTTACAATTATTTAATTGTTACCTTTAGTGCTACATGCATAAAAAATTACAGTTTTTTGTAATTAGTTTTGGGAGTAAAGTGATTAATTATAATTTGGTTGAAGAACAAAAAAATGTTATGATTGATCATATTAGAATGAATCTAATCAAGTAAACATATATTTTTTATATTCCTTGGAAAAAAGTCTTACCCCACATTATGAAAATGACATCAAAATAGTATTTTTGTCAGAATACCAAAATTTCTAATGAATTTATGGGATTATAAATAATAAATGCTTTTTGGATTTGAGGCCCTCAACATTCCATTGATAATTCTATTGTTTTTTATTGATGACCTAATTCACTTTATATGAATATTTATGATTTTCCTCAATGTATGTATCTCTAATTTCCACTAATGTTTTTTACTTAGAGACATAGTTTCATGTTTTTTCCATGAGAAATTTATACTTTCCATTCTCTATTTTTTATAGGATGTTTCATAAACTTTTATCATGATGTAGGATTTCAATGTAGGTAATATCAATTTTTTTTGATGATTGAGTATAAATTATGGGAATGCATATTAAAAATGTGGGGAGAATATTATGCCCGATAAAACTAAATTAAGAACCTTGTATTCAATAGCATGTATGACACATGAAAACAAACACATGAGGTAATATATTACATTTATACTTTATAATATATTTACTATCAAAAATATATTCTATATATTTTAATGCATTAAACACTGAGTTATATTAGAATATATATGACACTTATTTGGAATAAATTATATGTAATAATGACCTTCGTTTATATCATTCATTAAACGCAAATGGGACCTTATTTGATGGCTTGGGATATATCTAATACCAAGTCTTACCGAGAAAAAATCTATAATTAATAAAATATTATTAAATATAAAATATTAACTATGAAAATTTTTACATAACTTATAAATTTTTGTTGTTTATAAAACAAAATAATATTTTGAAAATAAATTTTAAATTAACAGAATAACCAATTGAATATTAAAATGATATTTTTTAGTAAAATATCTTTATACTCACAATGTCGTTTTACACTAATTGATTAAATTTATTAAAATTAGTGATTTTTATAAAGGTGATAAATATTATACATATTCAATAAATTATTTTTTATATTAATCCAATATATTTAGTAAGCATAACATAGGATCAGACCAAATATTTCACATAAAAACATATATTTTTAGTACGTCATTTTTAACGGCTTTTTAATGGAAAACCTATTTTAAATCATAATTATGAGAAATATATTAACCGAATTTGATAAAATAAACAAAATTTTTAAATTCATTATTTAATAATTTTCTTTGGATAAATTTGTTGTATTTTTCTGTAACACATCATTTTTGAGGGAATTGTGGAAAAAGGTTACGTTTTAGTTAAAAAAAATGTATTTTCATTTAAAAAATTATTAATGTTAAATTATATTATAAATATGATTTAATTTCAAATTGGTTCAATTATACATGTATTCTTACAATTTATTTCATTAATATCAATTTAGCATTTCAAAATGACTATAAAAACATTACAATATTTTCAACATTTTTCGAGTAAAACCAGATAATCTGTCTAAATATGATATTAGAATTCAACCAAATCATTCTTCTTATGTGATTTCAATTAATAAAATCTGATATAATAAATTTTAATAAAGGTTATATTTCTGTCCTAATAATGTCAAAATAAAGTTTTTACAAAAATGATTACTGAAAGTGATTTAATTTAATTAATGTTATTATATTGTAATTATTAATAAAAATGGACTAAAACCCTATTTTTATGTGCCAAAATGATCAATACACCTATCCAAACCCCATTTCATGTGAACATATAGGATATAAAACATCCATTAATTAGTTTGGGTGGGTTTTTTACTTTTATTAGGTAATAACATGTGGACAGCTGATATCTTTTCAAATATACCATGTTAGTCCTTTTCCATCAATATAAAATGCCACCACCTCTACCCATTAATTAGACCACTCAAAACTGTTATTTTATTATAAGAAATATCGAAATAGTCTCCCTTAATTTCTCTCCTAGACCAATAGTCATCCCTTTGTGTAGAATACCTTCCATGGATTCCCTTTGGATAAACCAAAAGAAGTTACCCGATTACAAGGTAATGTATTTTCTCAATCTCTCAAGATTTATTTCCATTCTCCAACCCCTAAAATATCCTTATTATATTATTGGGTTAAAAAAATTATCCCCAATATAATAGGCATTATTTATCATGAGTGTTAAAACAATAATTAAACACACAACTTTCTAATGTGTAACGAACATAATGTTTCTACATACGATGAACTACTGCCTCAAGAAACAATGATTATTCAAATTTTCCCTACTATCTCTCATTGTGGCCATTACTATAGAAAATATATTTAATATATGTTATATATGATATTAATAACGTTTTAAAAATATTTTATTTTTATTTATAACAAACATTGTTTCATTACATGTTGTTTAAATACAATAATCTTGTTTGTTGAATTGTTGACTACCACCCCTCAATGCAATGTGATTCTTTCACATGATACATGGAATGTATAAATATCAGGTATAATTAAAGATTTGATAAATAAAACACATATATAGGATATTAATGCCATTATTAACTTTCTTGATATATATATGTAAATATATCCTTTTCTTTATTACCCATTCACAAACACTAAAAGAGATAACGTCATTCAGGGACGTGTGAACTACTCCATTCTCTACATGATGTGATTCCATTAACATAAAATAATTATATATATAAGTAAATATGAAAAGATAATATTATATTTATTATATAATGATAATTTTGGAAATATTTGAGTTAATTAACTTTTTTCTGCAATGGACATTTAAAAATGGTAATGTTACTCATGCGTGCATACGACCTAACGTCTCCATGATTGTAAAATATTCATATTTTCATAACCATATTTAATTTTTATTTTTAAAATTATAATTTATGTAAAAATGATATAATTATTTTTTGGTTATCATTATGAAGATGTCATATAATTACCAATTAAACTATAATTGACCAATAATAGTTGTTTTGACACATAAACCAAATTTGGTCAAAAACACAAGACATAAACATATATGATTATATAGTTTTACACAACATGGTAATAACTAAAATAAATGTTATTATAAAAATGAAAATTTTTAATAAGATTTTATAAAATTAACATATTTTTATTATATTTGAATTTAATGGACTTCCACCAGAAATCAAACACAATGTATTGGATTTTCTTATCAATTTAAATTTTATTGTGGCTTAATTATTGTTATGCACCTAGTTTCATTATATGCTATCTGTAATTACAATTAATGGATATATAATTAAACTCTTAACTCTCATGATATTTTAACCATTAATATAATAATATTCTATAATGGGTAATTTTTCTAAAATATTTCAACAGGGTATGGGACACATTGGGGTGGTTAAAGATTATTTTCCTCATCAATAACATTAAATGATCTTGAAATGTTATTTCCATTAAAGGAAACTATAAAACCATTGTCAAATATATACATTTCAATTTTCTATGGTTATTCTTAATCATTTTCAAGTATTAGTGCAATTTTTCCACTATTTAGTACTCATGAGTTATTGAAAATGTTTTTTTGAAAACCCATCATAATATATCTCTTTAGTCAGAGAACCTGTTTTGTTGTAAAACTTTTTTTACTAAATGGTTTTAAAAAAAGTTTCCAAAATTATTTGTTAAAGAAATTTTTAACCTTTTTGAATTTTACCAAATTTTCAATGAAATATTACTGTCACTTTTATAACGAGGCATTTTCTGGCCTTCTTCTGTACAAAAGGAATATTCTTTTTACCACGTATGAAAGGTATGGATTAATCCATCATTTTTTTTAAATAATCCTTTTCCAATGGTTTATTTTTAAGGAATAATATATTAAAATATTTTTCAAAATCAAAGGATATTTTATGCAAGATTATTTTTCAAAGCTACTCTTTTATTTCATTAATGACAAAAACCCACTATTTTAATCCACATGGAATTTTTTGTATTATTACTATTGTTAATATTACTCTAGATAGTTTATGATTTATTTTTCCAAGTAAATTATTCACATTAACATCCTTGATTTATTTATTAGTCCCCTTGAAATATTAAATCTCTTAAAACAGTTAAACGTTGAATTTACCCAAAATTTTCCACATCATTTATCATGGATAATATTATTTCCTTATCTATATACCATTTTACATCCAGTGTCTACTTTCACAATTATTTGACAATATTTTTTAAAATTTAAAATTCCATATCTCTTACCGCATATGTATATTTGATAAGGCACATTGTGAAAAACATTACATGATAGATGAGGAATGTTTTGAACATGTTAGGTATGAGTGAGGCTTTATTATAGATAGCCCTAAATGCGTCAGTAGTGTCATGTGATGAATCATTTGGATATCTACCTTAAAGTGGTTTTTACCCTACATTTTGAAAACCATCTTGTGAATGGTCCTGATGGTACAATTTCTATTAACCTAGGAATCATGGCCTCCAATAATTTAATATTTCCTTCAATTATATTCTGATATTATTCATTCATGTGATTTGAGTCTATATATATATGAATGAATTTTATATTCCGGATTCAGTTATTATCCATCCATAAGATAATTTGTCGACAAATATATAGATACATTTCATTTCAGTTTATTGATTAATGGAATGTGTTATAGGTTCATACCATAACAATTTTATTTTTATTTATATAGTTATTTGAATGAAATGAGTTTTTAGTTTTACCATTCCTTATTTCTTATAGACATTCATACATTTTGTTGATTACATGGAATGTGTGTTCAGTTATTTACCTTTACATATTTACTATTATGATTGATTCATTACAGCATCCTATATATTTTTCCCATAATGATCCTTTGATCACACACTTTTTAATATTCATTCCATAAGAATCTTAGAGGTGAACTATAAAATATACGCATGAATTTACTAAATGGATTAGAGTAAATTTAGTATCTGTTCAATTATATGGAAGAAAAATATTATATTGTAATCAGTGAATTAATTTGTATTAAAATACCCATTTATTTATCAAGTTTACAAAGACTAATAAACTGACAAGACTTTTAAGTCTTGATTCATTGTAATAATTCCAATGTATTTCCAACTGGAAATCGGATCTAGGATATATTTGGATGGGTCACTATAGTCTTGGATAGTAGATAAAAAGAGATTTATTGGGAAACCTTCAAGGATCTCTTTTACAAAGAGTTCATTCCAAATTTACCAAAGAAATATTTTAATCTATAGTTCATAGAGATCCTCTATGAAAAAATTACATTTTCCTCATTTTTAGAATTATTCTTTGAGGTGGTTTTATATGATCTTATTCTGACATGGGATGAAGACTAAAAATACTGGATGTATGAGATTATTCTCCCAATATATCTGGAAATACATGTCAAAAACATCGATATGATGATCTATTATATTATTATTTTAAAAAAATCATATAGATAATGCAACCATGGATGGAAGTGTATCTAGACTTATCCATGCTATCAGTTGATCGAAAAATCACTTCTATGAAACTATATTAGTATCTTATTTTGAGATTAATAAGATAAAGATAATCGATTCATTCTAGGGTGTCACTCAATAGTTCGAGTAGTGATAAGTGCCTTCAACTCCTTTTATGTATAGTGGAAATTTTATGTTCTATTAGTTTTGGAGAAATGGAAAAATCCCCATGGATTCCACCGTTCCATTCATGAAAAGTCACTAATGTTGATAAATAGTACATTTAATGTGGTTCTATGAAAGGGATTTGAGGATACAATCATCTTAGATAGGAACATGACCATAACCTAAGGTTCAAACTAAGTAGGGGTCGGTAAACCAAATGTATCCTAAGAATTTAGTGAATCATTATGAAGTGTTTTTTCACAACCCAAAATTGGAATCAATTATATTTTATTCATTCATTAGTTCAGATTATTTGGTTGATGTTCAAGTTAAGTTCCCATCGATTTTTTTTATTTTTAGATCCTTTAGGAGGTTTTGGGCCTATCCACGGTTTGAGAATGGGTTCATACAAACCAAGAGAGGACCATATGTAACCGTGAAACCATCCTCTGGTGAAAGGGAAAAAATGAAAATATTGCACATATTTAGAGAAACCAATGAAATAGGCGTGAAAATTAGATCTTTCAAATGACAGAGATGAGTTTCATAGTTAGAACACAGTTTCTCATACTATATAGATAGCTTGTGGAAGGGTCCCTTCCTTCCATTATGGTGCACATGGTTAGAGAAATGTCTAGAAGATCATGTATCCAAACCATTCCACCTGCCCAGTGGTAGAATATTTAATTAAAATATTAAATAAAAAATTATTTTAAATTTAAATATAAAAAATAATTTAATAAAAAATAGGAGAGAAGTGTTCTAATATTAAATATAAAGATATTATTAGTATTATTATAGTTCTTAGTATTATTATTACATGGTTTTTAATAAAACCCTGAAAAGATGGATTCCCCTTTCCTCTCTTCCGTCTCAATGGGTGGCTCACCCTCTCCCCTCGGCTCTCAATGCATGTTTGACACCCCTTGGATGATGCCCTCCGACACGCCACCACTTCCTTCCTCTGGAGACTTTTATTCCTCTAATTTGGTGTGTGATCTTCTCTAGTATGTCCCGTATCCCTTAACCTCCCCCTATTTTTTGGGTTTTCATCTATTCAATGGTGTGTGTATTGGTTTTTTGAACCCTAACTCATTTGGGGGTTTTTGTCTTGGTCGATTTTGGATGATTACAGTTTGTTGTGTCAGGTCGAGGATGGTTCTAGACACCACCATCAAGGGAAGTGGGTTATCCATGAGATCTAGGTATGTTTTTTTGTTCCTTTAATTTGGAGTAATTTTTAATTGGTTGTTTTTAGATGTTTTATTTGCCTTTATTTATTCTAGAGTGTGTTGGATCTCTTTTATATCATTTTGAGCTACGGGAATTATAAACTATTACAATGTGCATGCATGGGTAAGGCATATATATACACTCTTTATTCATATTCTCTCATGGAGAGGGGAATATGTGAAGTGTTTCATAGTTTATATATATATATATTAATTATTTTTTATTTCAAAATGGTCGGCTATAGTGCTCATCATCAAAAGGAGGCATTATTGATGTAGTTCCCACATGCTTTGTCCTTAAATTTTAAATACATTGTTTCTATAATTTTTTTAAATGTGTTTTCCATTTTTATATAAAATTAATATTCAATTAATATATAGTTTGTCGTGGTCCTTGAAAAATGGATTCTCAATTTTTTTCTACTCCTTCTCCTATACATTTAAAATGGTTTGTTTGAATTAATCATGGTTTTGAGGATACATTTATTTGTGTGGTGCTACGGTAATTCAATTATCCTTATAATTGGTTTTGGAATATAAAATTTGTAGGAAATATGGGTTTTTAATGTTAGTGTTCTCCTTTAAAAATAATGAGATGAATTTGTAAGTTTTAGAGTGGTTTATAAGAGTGGAATTCCACTCTTGGTGAATTCCACATTATATTATAAATATGATGTGACTCTTAAATGTGTTATTTGTGATATTATCCTAGTGAGGATGATTCCTTATTATTGTGTGACATGAAAAGGGGGATGCTCTCAAGTAGGGAGATCAATGGTGTGAAGTTTAATGTGTTCTTTAGTAATGAAAATGATATGTTCAAGTATATAAGTTTGAAAACAAACCCACCACCACTTAAGATATATCACATTTTAAATGAGGGTAAATAGGTGGGATAAGTTAATCATGTATACATGTTCACATAGAAGTGGAATGTTCAAGATTATTCTAGATAGATTTATGATTACAACCCTAATTAAATTGTGATTATGGTTTGATACCAATAGAACATTGGAAGGATTCCTATCTAGTGGATCATGCATTATAAAATTGTGGGTTTTTTCATTATATAATAGCTTCCATCGAGATATGAGGTGTCTAGGGACCCACTTGTGTTATTTACCTATAGGTAATTTCCATAGTGCTATCATGTAACATGATAATGGTGATGTTATTTTCATTTTAGTTTATTCATGCTTGTTTTAATTTTAGGAAATCCATATTTTAAACTAAATAGTTTTCCATTCATTTTGAAATGCCAGCGCATACTTGGAAACTAATTAACAGATGTGATGTAAAGTAAAATACTTATTTTTAATAATGGATTCTTCTGATTTTAATTTTAAATAAATAGAAAACCTTATTTTTATATTATGGAATTTTCAAACAAGCATGAATTGGTATTATTATTAAATGTATGTTATATGGAGTAGTTTATTTGAGAACACATAATCAGTTTAAATACTCATTTAAATAGTCTCATTTTTTTTTATCTTGTAACATAGATTTGTTCGACATGGGGTGGTCTTGGTTTAGTGGATGGTGGTCACCTACATTGTCACATGGATGTATGTCTAGTAGTTTATTTATTTTTCCACTTCTCGTGTTTATTGTAATATTGTGTAGTCAAATTTTTTAATTACTCATCATTTTTCAAAAATAAAAATAATATAAATTTATTTTGATACCCGATAATAGGTTCCAGCCTGTGGGGATAGGGAACTCCCTTTAGGCCTTGATGAGGGCCAGATCAGGTGACCAATTTTAAGAAGACCTGAGTAGGTTCATAAAGAAATGATATGTGAGCATTCCTATGATACTTTAGGTGTTAGGTATCATTGATATTAAGAGTATTGGTACTCAAGTGGTCGGTGAGGGAATTTCTTCATAAATCCATTTCTATCACAAGCCTTGAGTTACCATTGGTAGTTTGGGATGTAAGGTTGTTTTGGTTTATGATGATAATGGATGATAATGTGAGTTAGTTAATTCTATGAGATGGGATTGTATGGATAAACGACCCATTTGTGGATTATATAGATGGTTTAAGATACTTCTCATGGTTTATGGTTTCTCAATGCATTATATCATATGCCATGTAGTTGGGTTAGGAATACCCACTAGTTCTTTATTTATCATGTATTTATGTGTTTACTGTTTTGGATTATTTCAGATTAGTGTGATAGGATTTCGAAAAAGAAAAAAAATTATGGGAGGCTGTTTCAAAATAGAAAATAGAATTTTAATTCTCATAATTATTTTTATAATGAAAATTGTTTTATGAAATCGGGTTTTTAACAAAATGTATGGTTTCAAAATGAAAAAAATAGAATTTTTGTTAGAATTTTATTTTGGAAAATTTTAAACTATTTTTTGAAAATAAAATGAAATATTTTTAAAATGTGTTACATTAATGATGATGGGGGACTTCAAATTGGTTCATAATTTGGGATAACTCTTTAATGACCTGTTTTGGAAATGAGAAATTTTTTGAAATAACCCTTGGTATTTCTATGAATGATCATATATATGGATGTGTTTATGTAGAAAATGGATAATTGATTTTTTTGGAGATGTGATCTTGAGCTAGGAAAAATAATATCTACATATACATATATATATATATATATGAGACTTTAGGGAATACAAATGGTGGGTATTTAATTGGTTATTTTTCCAGATTTTTTATAAAAAATGTGATTTCTATGTTTTGAAAGGTCAGTGAGAAGTTGTTTAATATTTTTATTTTCATGTTTGGAATATTATTTTTTGGGATCTTGGTATTTACATTTTGGTGTGGAGGTTGGAATAGTGATTTTATATTGGTTTTTTTCATTGAAGTCTTTAAATGTGGGTTTTGAGGTATTTTGATTTGGATTTATGCTTCATGTTTTTTAGTAATCCATCCAAAAAAGTCCCTGAAGATTCCAGAGAGTTCCTTTATATTTTTATTTCTACCCAAACATCTAGAGGAGTGGTGTTATTGTGGTTTTTTTAGTTGTTTACATTCTTCAATGGGTATCAATTGTTACATGATATATTTGTTGTGGATTTTATTTCAGTTACTTCATGATTGTTTTCCCTATAATGAAAACCATATTGGAATCAAAATTATATGCCTATAATGATGAAATTACTATGAATTATTGGAAACTGTTTTGTAGATTTGATGGAATGAAAATGATTTTTTATGAATAATGGAATCTTGTTATTTTAATAAAAAAATAACATAAAATCATATTCTTTTAATGATTTATTTTCAAACTAGTAGGATTTTTTTATTTTATGGTTAAGAAATATGAAATTATTTATTTTGGAAATTATACCTAAAATTAATAATAATTCATATGGTTTATTTTTTTCAGTTTTGATTACTGCATGGAGCATTGATTTGGTCATCATGGGGCGGCGTTGTGTTAGTGGTTGGAGGTGACCTAGAGGGTCACATGAGGGTATGTATAATAGTATATTTTTTCCTCTATATATCTTTTTATAGTTTCACTATTCAACTCCTTTTAATTTATTTATTTTGGTTTTTTATGGGCCAAATCATTCCCAATTTATTTATTTTCATGCCTGAAATGAGTGTCTTGTGCATAGGGATCAAGAATTCCCATTGGGTCTTATTACAGGCTGGGTCGGGTGATCGGTTTAGTGTCGACACTAGTTTTTTCAGGAAAAATTTTTCATTGTGCCTTTGGGTGGTTTGTACCATTTCTTGTTTTGAGAATTATTTTACCCAATCCATGATACTCTCATAAGTAACATTATAGTCTTAATTTAGTGCCAGGGAGAAGGTGTATAACTTTCACATAGTAAGATAAATCCATGTGACATGCGTGAAAAATGGAACTGTCAAATGTTATTGATGAGTTGGATGAATGTTTCAGGGTTCCTCAATCCATTCTTAAAACCTATTCAAGGATCCATTCCCGCAAGTTGAATTCACATAGTTATAATAGGGTCTAAAAGTCCTTGAAACCAAACTTTTTGGCCTTCTATGTGTGAAAAAATTAATTTTTTTATAAATAAAAATAATTAAATAGAAATTAAATAAGAACATTAAACAAAATTAAAGATTTTTTATCAATAATAATGATATAAATATTATTTTTATAATTTTTATCATTATTATTAAGATTAATAATTTTATTATTATTACTATGTTCTAAATTAAACCCTCAAAAGAGGGATTCCCCTTTCCCCTCTCCTCTATACATGTAGTCCACCCCTCCTCCTTCCATCTCACAACTCCCATGACCCCTCTCACGAATCCCCCTCGCGTGCGACCCCTCCCACCCTCTAGTGACCGTTTCGTATGCCATATTGTTGTGATGTGATCTTTGATAAGTCCCTTATCCCTTATCCAACCTATATTTTTTGTCTTATTCTCTTCCATGGGGTGTGTATGGTTTCTCCTAAACTAACTCATTTGGGGGATATTTTTGGCCTACTTTGGATAATTAGGGTTTGTTTGGTCCTGTCATGGCCAGTTAAATCCACTACCGTCAAGGGTATTTTTTTATCCATGATTTCCATGTATGGGTTTCTATTGTTTTATTTTTTTGAATTTATAATAAAGGTTTTTTAGTTTTTTAGTTTCTTGTAATTATCATAGAGTGTGTTGGATCATTTTTGTGTGGTTTTCCATAGTGGGAATCCAAAACAATTAAATATGCATGCATGGGCATTGAATATATATTTATATATATATATATTACCTCATTGTACATATTACCTCATGAAGATTGAAATATGTGGAATGTAGATAGGTATATATATATACATATCAGTATAAATTTACTTGCGTATAAGGGTGACAGGTCGGTTTGTGTGGTCATCATAAAAAACTGTAATTATTATGGTGGTTTATCTATAGTTAAGACTTTAATTTAAATTCTATTATTTCAAGATTGTTTTTAAAATTATTTTTCCATTTTTTATTAAATTAAAATTCCATAAATATTTATATATAATAGAAAAAAGTAAATGAAAGATGTTGTATCACATGGTTTGTAGAACTTCTCTTAAACAATTATACTGGTTTATTTAAATTAAGAAGGTTTTCGAGATTGATTTTAATTATTTGTCGCTTTGGTGGTCCATTTTTTCATTGAAAAGTTTTTGGAATTAATTTTTTTTGTCAATAGTGTTTTCTATTGTGAAAGTATTCTTGTTAAAATAATGAAACCCATTTTGATGTTTGGGATTGTTATGTAGGAGTGTAAAATCCCTCTTATGGCATTCCACCTTATTTTAAAAATATGTTGTGTATGTTTATTAGGTGATATGTGATATGTTCCTAGTGAAGAGGATTGTTCAATATTGTGTGACATAAAAAGGGGGATTCTCTCAAGAATGTATATTAGTGGCGAGTGGTTGGATTTTTTTCTAGTAACGAAAATGATATATACTTATATTTTAGTTTATAAAAAATCAGCACGACATGAAATAGGGATCCTGGGAGACCTGAGTACCTATGTAAGATAGCTAGAACTAGTATGATAGTTGACTTAAAAGTGAACTGTCAGAGATTCTTATAGCAGGATTTATGATTACATCACTATGTATATTATGATGATTATTGAATACCACTTGAACATTGGATGGATTTATCTCTATTGACTTGTGCATAAGGACGTTGTGGGTTGTTGTTTCTATACCATGATTCACAAAAATTTGAGGTTTGTAGGGTGTGAATTGTACTTGTTACCTACCGGGATTTCCAATGGTGATTACTTGTGACTTGATACATGTGATGTGATTCTCATTTCAATTGGTACATGCTTACTTTCCCTTTTATAAAAACTATTTTATAATTTAAATTTTTTTCCATTGATTTTAAAATTTGGGTGATTGCTCAGAAACTAGTTTCGAGATGTGAAGGGATGGAAATGATTTTTCAATATCAATACAAGATTATGATATGAATTTGAAAAGAATAGAAAACCGAATTTTATTATTATTGTATTTTTAAACTACAGTGACCCAGTTTTCATTATAAAGGTAAGGTGTAGTGAATAGTTTATTCATGCATGACTAGTGAGGTTTAATACTTATGCATTTAGTTTTTTTAGTGTATGGTGCTTCATCTGGCATGGATTTGATATCCATGTGGAGGCATTGGTTAAGTGATCATAGGTGACATGAAAGGTCACATGGATGTATGTATAGTAGTTTATTTATTATCCTGCTATGTGTTTTTATAATATTATAATACACTTAATTTTCATTTATTTATTTATCCTTTTATGGACAAAATAATTTCCATTTGATTTTTTTTGATGTCTAGAACCAGATTCCAGCCCATGGGGATCAGGAATGCACTTCTCGCCTTATTGCAGACAAGCTCAGCTAATCAATTCAGGGTTCACACAGTTTGGTTGATGACATGGTTGTCCAGGGTTATAAGTATTCATAGACTACCAAAGACGATTAAGAGTAACCATCCAAAGACTGAGGTATGATCCTAATTTCATATTTCTTTTGTATATATTTGTTTCAATAGGAGAAACATCCTAATTCATATCCTCTAAAGTGATTTATGGTTTCTATTTACTAGTATAATTCTATTCTCGTCATCAATATAATGATTGATCTTAGCGGCTTGTGTAGTATGAGAATGAATTAAAGTGATATTACTAGATGATGAGATGTTATTATAGGTGGATAATTGTAAGAGTCTAAATTTTTAATGGATATTGATAAATTATTATTATTTTTATTTGTATTTTGGTGAATATTGAATGATTTTAAACTAATAATAAATATGTACACATGGAATAAAGTATATATAAGGGTATGATGGGTTTTATGGCCTTGTTAAATTGTTGAGAGGTGTTTCACATAGATGTGTAATGGTAACCCAAATTTTTGAAGGAATATATATGGTTAAAATTCTACTTTATATTGGGATGGTGTTTCTCCCAATTTTTGTATAAAGGTATCACATAGTTCCTAATGTCCATGTATGATTATTTTGGACATATCATTCCGTAATTTTTGAATTTTGATATATGTGTTAGGGTACCTAGTCACAACATAAGTGAAATATATAATTATAATACATTTTTTAATGAAATTATCGAGCCTTGTAGGAGAAAGAAGGATTTCACCAACATTACAGAAAGGATAGTGAACCATGCAAGGGAAAACCCCCATACCCTGCCAATTTTTTTTATGTTTATATGTATAATCATGTCACCATTTTGAAGCATCATTTTCGTTAAAATATGTTTTAAATTTTTTTTCATTTTTAATTACCCATCATAACCATAAAATTAATTTTATGAGTTTAAATTCATTAAATATTTTTATTTGATTGTATATACTAATTTAATCTTTGTAATCCCATTATAAAGTATTTCAAATAAAATGTGTTTATGGTTCAGGTAAATGATAAATGATGTTGTTAGTTTAATTTTTGGTGATTAATTTTAAAATTAATTATAAATTTTCTTCCCTAAAAAATACCCAATCACTTCCAATATAAATTTACATTATTCACATAGCTCTATGATATCTATAAATTCTATTGTTCAATATTACTAAATAATTTTATGATCAATATGAGTTCATTTAAATTTTTCATATTGTGGTAAAACCCTTAACCTCTCTACTATATTTATTGCTGTATTGTTTTAATTAGATAAATCTAGGTTGAAATATTAATTCCTCAACCCTTCTTCAAATATATATATTTTTGTATATATTTATAATTTTATTATTGGAAATGTTTTTAAGAGTACTGAAATATTTATATCATGGAATAATCAATGAATGATAATGAATAACAAAAAATCATATCTGGTATTTCACTAGAGATATAGAATATAATCCCACATTAAGTTAAAATTATTCTATAGAAATAAAATAGATATATCTGGTTATTTAATAAATTGATAAAACATGAATCAGCTAAGTTAGATATTGTTTTCATCACATTATGTGTTCATATTTGTTTTGGAAATAAAATTACAATAATTTGTTCCATGTTTCATTGTATGTTTTTTAAAACTAAGATTATGTTAATATGATTCGTGTGATGTTATCCTATTAATATTTTTAGTACATACTCAATGAATGTTTTTACGAAGACCTAGGAATTACCAAATGTATTATTTGAGTAATTTCCATAATTTTTGGAATTTATATATATATAATTAAGAAACATATATTCGATTCTGTATCACATGAGTTTTGTGTGTATTCATAACTTTATGTTTTATTTTATACAAATGGATTTTTCAAATGATGATAATTTTAGACATTATGTAATATTTCTATATAATTTAAATCCTATATTATTTTCAAGGTTCCCATGTTTTGTAGATGATGTTATAGCTTGGGGCTAGTAAAAATCTCCTTAGTGGATGTGTTCGATGTGATGTTAGTATATATTGTATTATCCAATTATGATGGATGTGTTAGACATATTTCAGAATATATATTCAAGGGGGATGTGAAAAAATGTTTGATGTTTTTATTACAATCATTCCGTTGAAAAAGGTAAAAAGGTTATCTAGGCACCAGATATATGTTTTTTACTTTTTTTGAAATATATTTTTTATATTTTTATTATGTATACTTCCATGGAATGAACATGAATATATTATATATTTATGAATTGGTAAATAGTTTTTATACCAGTATGACTTGTCATCACACCCTATATTGCAATTTTGGTGTTCTTTTATATTTCATGGTTTTGGATCTGGAGAATGGAATGGACCACTTGGTGGAAGGATTAGTTTGTGGTGTATGAGGATTATAAAAATTACAAGATAGAGTTCAAGATGGCTGTCCAATGCGATGTTTTTTTACTTGATAACCTCATACTTTTGATTCAATTTGTTTTCGATTAAATATCAAGATTTCTATGACATTGCTACATGGATTATTTTCATTCTATAAGTTTCTACTCCTATAGAGATCTTCTTATTCAATACTTTTTAATTTTTTTTATCTTCATTATTTATCAAATTAAATTATACTCACTTGCAGTATCCACAATAATATATATATTCCATCAATAAAATTTGGAATCCTCAACAAAATGGGGAATTATACACGAGGTCATGTGATAATATAGAATAAACTCAGTGTTTTGAGTAGTGGTGTTAAATTAATTCAACTTTAACTATGTTATAACATGAGGTCAGATATTTCATCATAATTTCCACACCACCGTGTCATATTTCGTATTATGAACCAACTTTATTTTGGGTTGTGTATAAACTAACAGATTTATTAATTAAACGTTTGTCCCTATTTATTATGGGTGGTTAATTTTTCATATAAATTTTACACTATTAAGGGATTAGAAGACAAAATATTTAAAATATCGTATAATATCATTTACAATGTCATTTTTTCACATTGAATAGATTTTTCATTGAATGAATATTTTTTATATACCCATCATAACCACCATCCATTTACATATCCTCTATATATTTAATGAGTTTCAATATTATCTTCCCACTAATCCATTTTTATACTTTAAATAAGAAAATAAATATTTAAAATTAAATATGATCTTAAGTTTTTTTTATTGGGAATAATTTTTTATTGATATATTTTTCCTAATTGTTTTTTAAAATTCCATTTCATTTTTTCAAATACATTAATAATTAAATTTTATGTTATCCACCTTTTTTTAATATTCTTTAATAGAATATTTCTAATGTTTTATAAAAGTTTTGTTTTTTAATTTCATTATATTAAGGAAAATAGAATGTTTATTTTTTTATCATAAATAGTTTTATCAGATTTTTCCAAATCCATAACCATTTTACAATTGTTTTATTTTCCAATAGGATTATCTATTTTTTATTTCAAATGGAATTGTTAATATTTTATCTTAAATTAATTTTATGGCCATTAAAATTCTCTTGAATTATTCAATTTCTTTTGGTCATTATTCATCTCACATTAGAAGTATTGATTATATCTATATATTTTAAACCATGAAATACATTGTAAAGTCTCATGTTTTTGGACTGGGCTAAAATATGATAGTTTGTAATCATTTTTGTTTATTGCACAGTTTGTTTATAAAACCAAACTAAAAAATATGTTTCATGAGTTAGGTTCTTTTTAAATGTTGATAACAGGAATGGGTAAAGGCTCAAGGACATTCCTAGATTGTAGGATGAGTTTCGGGAAAACAGGGCGAGGCAGTGACATTCACAAAGGCAGTGTACAATTAGTCAAATCTCTTCAGGTTAACTATGCATAATAATGAAGGTGTCCAGCAGTGGACACACAGTCAGCACACAATCTGTTAGACCATGCTAGCAAAACCATATGGTCTACCCAGTTATGAGTTTTAGGTTTGTTTAATTTAATTAAATTGATGGTGAAATGGAATTTAATTAAATGAGATATTGGTTGTTTCTTTTAGTTATATTAACGCATATAGAATTTAATTAAATGTTGTTGAGATAGAGGATTTATTTATCTAAATTGAAATGAGTAGAATAAAATTTATTTTAAATGATGATGATTTGGAGTCTTTACTTAAATTAAAATGATATTGGAGTAATTTAATTAAATGACTAGTAATTGTATAGTGGGGGGTTATCAAAGATGGGATATGTGAAATGGTAATGTTTAAATGATGTTTAAATAAAGAGTTGGGGTTTTATTTAATTAAATTCAAGGAAAATATGAATTTAATTAATTAATACAAAATGATGTTTTTATTTTGTTAAAATCATGGTTAAGAATAATTTAATTAGTCATTGTGAGATGGGAGATTATTATTTAATTAAATTGAGGTTCAGATAGTTTGATTAAATAATATTGATGAGTTGGTGTTTTTAAATTAATTAAATTGTATTCAGATAATTAAATTAAATGACATGTATTTGGGAAATTATTTAATTAAATTAAGTTGGATCTAATTCAATTAAATGATTATTAATGTGGTTTTGGTGATTTTTTAATTAAATTATGTTGAGATAATTTAATTAAATAATAACGAGTTAGAAAATTTATTTAATTAAATTTGTTTGGAATGTAATTTAATTAAATCATTTGTTAAATGTAGAGTTGGGGTTTTATCTAATATAATATAAGGTTAAAAAAATTTAATTAGTTAAAATATATAGGTTTTATTTATTTAAATTGTATCGAGATAATTTAATTAAATAATGGTGTGTTGGAGAATTTATTTAATTTAATTTTTTGGAGAAATATTTAACTAAATGATGTATAAATGGAGAGTTTTGGGTATTTTGAAAGAAGCATTTTATTTAATGATAATAATAATAATAGTTATTATTATAATGATTTAATTTAATTTAATTTATGTTAAGTAATTTAATTAAAGGAGGGGAGGTATAAAATTTTATTTAATAAAATTAAGTGAAATAGAATTTAATTTAATTTTGTTATGTGGGGGTTTTATTTAATTAAAATAATTTAGAATAAATTAATTAAATTTTGTATAAATGGAGTGTTTTATGTTTTATCAATGATGCATTTTATTAAATGATAATAATAATAATTGTTATTATTATGATGATATTATGTAATTAAATTTAGTTTGAGGAATTTAATTAGATGAGGTGAGATGAAGAGATTTATATAATTATATTGATTTAAATGGTATTTAATTAAAAGAGGAAAAATCAAGGTTTTATTTAATTAAATTATATGTTAAGAAAATTTTAATTAATTAATGTGAAACAATTGTTTTACAATAATTAAATTAAATTCTAGGAGAATTTAATTAAATTGAATGAGTTGGAAAATTAATTAAAACAAATTCGGTTAAGGATAATTTAGTTAAATAATGTTTAAATGGGAGTTTGGAGTTTATTTAATGGATATAATATTAAAGGGTAATAATAATAATATGGTCATTATTATTAATGTTATTATTAATATTATTACATTAATTCAAATTTTTTATTTTTTATTTTTTATTTTTTTAAGTGAAAAAAGTAGTGAGAGGTGCACCACTCCCTCCTCCAAAATGGACCATGATCCACCCATGGTGACACACCCATTGTTGGTGCACCACCCTCCTCTTCGGCTCCCTCTTCGTGTGGCTATCTACTCATGGAGTCTTCACGGAAGATGTCTATTTCGCCATGGTAAATCCTTTCACGAATGCTTCATTCTTTGCATCATCCATCTCGACTCTCCTTCACCCAGGTTCCATTGGTCCATAACCCTATGTATTATATTAAAACAGATTTCATGTTACTTCCAATCCAAGATGGTGTAGAAGATTTCTCGGGACATGTTGGGTTGTATATAAAAAACTGCTGACGAAGGCATGGCGGTTCAGCTTGATTTGGTTCACTTCAGTCATTTTTATGTCAATTTTTAACATAATAATTTGTTTCACATAATTTAGATTATATTCTTATGGTGTATTTGAGTTGCGGTGAATTAATTTGATATGAGTTGGTCCTCATCGCACTTATTTTTGGTGCATGTTCTTGTTGTAGAGTTATGTATACAATTTTTAGTATATGTGCACAATAATATTGAATATCGTGTGCATGAGCGCATTGACGATTGAGTTAGAAAACAATGGTCTAACCAATTCCTTGTGTTGGGGTACTCAAATTTTATATTAGTTTAAAAATGTATTTTTTTAATCTACTTATTTTGATATAGTTAACTGCAGAATTGAAGAAAATTTATTACTAGTATAAAATGATTTTGTTAGATTACAAAATCATGTTTTTTTGTAATAAAACCCCTTAAATAGTGGTTCACTACCATGAAGATAATGTCATAATGTTTAGATTGATATGGTCTTTCAACTTATTGATATGTGTTTTTCTGTTGTCTCCCTTCCATATTGAATCATTTGGGTTATGTGGGAATTATGAGTATGATGTGGGATAAGTTGCGATAATTAATTGTGAATTAATTATTTTCTTCAAAATTATAATTGAGATAATAATAATTGGATGATTAATTATTATATATTAATTTATTTGAGTTGGGATAATTAATTATGAATTAATTGTGTGATTTGAAATAATAATTAATTGGAAGTTTAATTGTGAGGTATTAAATTGTTTAAGATGATATAAATAATAATGAATTAATTATGTCATTTGAGATAATAATTATCGGGGGATTAATTATGAGATATAAAACTGTTTATGTTGAGATAATTAATTATGAATTAATTATGTGATTTAAATGATAATTATTAAAATGATTATTTATGATTTATTAAGTTATTTATATTGGGATAATAAATTTTGAATAAATTATGTTCTTTGAGATGATAATTATTCATCATATTAATCATGAGATATTGAATTTCATATGTTGAGATATTTATTTATGAATTATTTATGTTTTAGGGGATTTTTTATATAGAAAATTATTCAGGGGATTAACTTTGAGATATTGATTTGGGATAAGGTAAGAAAATTAATATTTGAATTAATTAAGTGATTTTGGGATGGTTTCATTGAGATATTTTTTTAAATTAATTATGAAATTTTGGGAAGGATTTAGTGTGGTAATTAATTATAGAATTAATTATATGATTTTTAGAGGGTTTAATTTTGGTTTTTTTAATTGATAGATTAACTATTTAAATAGATAACATTAATTAATGGTTGAATCAATTAATCTTATAGTTATGATTAGTTATATATTGAGAAAACTAAATGAAGTGTTGTTTTAACTAATTTTAGAGTTAGTAGTGAATGTGATTTGGTTAATTAAATGTGGAATTTATTATAAGAATCGATTAGTTAATTTAAGATTTGATTAATGGATGGAATATTGTGGTGGTTGACATGAAATTATACAACCATGATAAATATATATGTATTATTAATAAAAAGGTATTGAGATAGGGGTTGATTCCCCAAATACTAGAGGGGTTCTAGACATGGCGCTCTACAAAAATCATGTATGCAATTTTTTATTTTATGGCCTAGGGAGTTATGCTCTAAATACTCATGGGTTGTGAGACAATGATTGATGCTCCAAATACTGACGAGGGTTCTAGACATGACATTCTAAACACAAAAATTAAAAATAGAATATGGGTCCATATGGTCGAAAATTAATTGAATTAAACGGTTAATGAAATCCAATGTGATGTAATGATTAGTGAATTGAATATGATAAATGGTTTAGACACTGGTATATATGAGATAAGTATTGATATATTGTTGTCTAGTGGAACATGGGGTTATTTCTGGTTAAATAATAAATATCAAATAACTTGTTAAATAGTTTATTTATGAATTATTTATCTATAGTTCCTATTCAAATTCTTATTTGAGCTATGAGATAAAGCATTTATCGTCATCAAGTCTGTGTTTGGAACCTGTATAGGTTCTTTTTTATTTATTCAATTCTGTTATTGCATCGATATAATTACAAACTATTTAATTTTTTTTATTTTTCTAGATAGATCTAGACACCAGTGGTCATGAACTACTGAGATTTATATCTCACACCCTATTTGGGCTTCTATTTTAAAGTGGTACTTGAGTATATATTCTTGTTTTCAGGACTACAGATACTTTCTTGTGGATATTTACATGTACATGAGAGTTACGAGAAATGGACCGAGCATGTGCTTGGGATGCTATAGAAGATCACCCTTGAGTCTTATAGTCTGTTCCATTTTTTGTATTGAAATGTAAAGAATTTCATTTTTACCTCTTCTAGATTTGTATCACTATGACATGCCTAAATTTTATAAACTACTATTGGCCACATTCTTTATTTATTTGAATGTTGCTTTATATCTGCTTCTTGTTATTATCTGCGTTTATTATTTGTTACTGCATCTGAATATATGGTTATAGTCTCCCCAATGACTATTGAAAGTCCATCAATTCTAGTCAATAACCTATAGAAAATGGATATACAATCCTGAGGTCATGTGACAATCATTATGGCAATCGGTTTTGGGAAATTCATGTCGAAACATTACAAGGTGGTATTAGAGTTTCAAGATTTATTTATTTTTCCTTTGACATTCTGCTTAGGGTTGGTAGACAGGAGACAATGAAATTGTTGATGCTTGGTTAATAGGTATTCTTGGGGAAGATCACCCCATTTAGATGAAATTACCCAGTGGCCATGGATGGGAATTGATGTTTATACTATTTATGGATACAGTTTATAAGATTTCACATTGAGTGACTAGTGTATTTTCCACAACTTACTGATTTTATAATTTTGAAAATTTTCCATGGCCTGATATGGAAATGAAATTGCATTACAAACATCATCATAGTCACTCGGAGATTCACATACCATACATATTACATTCCATGTAGATGCATTAGTATGATGCTTTCTAATTTTGACTGCGTGCCTTGAAATGTCAGGTTTTGATTTTCCTGGGCATGACCCTTTATATAACATCATTAAATGATAAATATAAAATTATTATGAGTTTTATATTCCATGATTCTAATTTATTATGATGTTTTTATATTTTTACGAGATAATGTGTTATAAAATGTTGTTGCATAAATGTTTATGAAAACATACAAGAGATTTTTTTGATCTGTAAATGGAAGCATGAGTGGAACATTGATTTCTTTCATTTATAACAGAACCTAGATTCAATTTTAAGGTGTATGGAAACCTTATAATTGGGAATTGGGTAACTCATGTCTTCTAAATATTGAAAAAGGGATGATAATTTTAAAAGGTAAAATGGAAATTTGATGTGATAAATGGGATCCAAAAATAAGTTATAAGGTGTATGGGTGCCTTAAAGGTGAGTCATGTGTTTGGGAATGAAACACTATTGTTGAAATGAGTCTTCTTAACCATGGTGGGTTAGTGAGGGTTGTAGTATCTCTCGATGAATTCTCGATGACGCGATGTTCTTAAGGTGGGTAAATTGTAAAGTCCCTTTTTTTGGATCGTGCAAAAAGAAAACCAGTTTTGAACTTTTTCCTATACTATGCTTTTTGATTTTAAATCAATGATTCCGAAAAAAGATTCATGGGTTGGGTTCAATTAATGTGTTGATAACGGGCTAGGGTAAAAGCTCAAGGAGTTTCCCAGATGGAAGGATGAGTTCTAGTAGAGTTAGAATAGGAATTGATGTCTGCATGGGCGGCATACGGTTAGTCAAATCCATGCGGGTCAGCCATGTATAATAATGAAGGTGTCATGTAGTGGATACATGGTCTACACATAGTCGGTCAGACCATGGAAATCAAACTATACGGTCGACCTAGTTTTGTTTTGGTTTAATTAATTAAATTTAAGTCATAGTAGAAAGGAATTTATTTAAATGAGTGGTTAGAGGATTATTTTAGTTAAATTAATTTTGATATAATTTGATAAAATTACATTGTGATAGAGGAGATATTTAATTAAATTTGTAAGAATGGAATCAAATTTATGATAAATGATGATGCGATTGAGTCTATTTTTAATTAAATTCAGAAAGGAGGAACGTAATTAAATGAATAGTAAATGAGTAATTAGGTGTTATTAAAGAATGGAATTAATAAATAGTGACAATTAAATGATATGTAAATGAGTAGTTGGGGATTCAATTAATTATATTCTGGGAGATGAGGAATTTAATTAATAAATGTGAAATTGATGTTTTATTTAATATAATTCATGCATAAGAAGTATTTAATTAGTCATTAAGAAAAGGTGGGATTATTATTTAATTCAATTAAAGATGATAAAATTTAACTATATAATAATGATGATTAGGATTTTTTAATTTATCTAAATAGGTTTTATAGAATTTATTTAAATAACATGAATTGGAGAAATAATTTAATTAAATTCAGTTGGAATAAAATTAATTAAATGATGATTTGTGAGTTTTTGGGAATTTTTTATTTAATTTATATCAAAATAATTTAATTAAATAATAATGACTTGGAAAATATATTTAATTAAATTATTATGGAATGTAATTTAACTATATGATTGGTTAAATGTGGAGTTGGGGTTTTATGTAATGAAATTCAATTTTAAGATGAAAATAATTATTTGATGAAAAATAGGAGTTTTATTTATTTAAATTTTATTGAGAGAATATAATTAAAAATAAATGTTTTTGAGAATTTTTTTGTTAAATTAGTTGAAGAAGAATTTAATTAAACTATGTGTAATTAGGGAGTTTTGTGTTTTATCAATTAAGTGTTTTATTAAATGATAAATATAGTAATGGTTATTATTAGGGCAGTTATATTTAATTAAATTGAGGTTGAGTAATTTAAATAAATTAGGTGATATGGACATTTTTTTCATTAAATTAACCTAAATAGAAATTAATTAAATATTTTAAAGTAAGGGTTTTATTTAATTAAATGTGTTTAGAATAAATGAATTAAATGATGTTTAAATGGATATTTTTTGGTTTTATCAAAGAAGAGTTTTATTGGGTGATAATAAGAGTAATGGTTATTATTATGATGGTTTAATTTAATTTAATTAATGTTGAAAAATTTAATTAAATGAGGTAAGAATAATAGTTTAATTTAATTAAATTGAGTTAAATGTAATTTTATTAATTGATTAAAATGGGTTTTTTATTTAATTAAATTCATGATTAAAAAAAATGTAGTTAAATGATGTGAAAACGAGGTTTTATTTTAATTAAATTGAATTTTCATAGAATTTAATTAAATATCATGAGTTGGAGAATTAATTTATTTAAATTCAGTTAATGATAATTTAATTAAATAATGTGTAAATGAGAGTTTGGAGTTTATTAAAGGGCTATAATATTAATGTTCAAAAATAATAATATGAGGGTTATTATTATTATTATATTTATTAATATTTTTTAAATTTTTAATTTTAATTTATTTAAGGGGGAAAAGAAGAGGGAGACGCACATCTACCTCCTCCTATGGGGGGTACGATACACCCATGGTATTACACCCATGTGTGGTTTAGGACACTCCCCTATGACTCCCTCTTGGTGCAGCTATCTCTTCTTGGAGTCTTCACGGAAGTTGTCTTTTTAATCATGGTATGTCCTTCTCCAAATGTTTTGTTCTTTGCATTGGTCTTCTCGGCTCTCCTTCTCCCATGTTTTGTTGGGTCGAACCCCTAGGTTTGGTATTAAAACATATTTCATGTTTCCTCCAATACAATGTTTTGGGGAAGATGTCTCAGGAGCCATTGGGTTGTATTTTGACAAACGTCATTGAATACATGGCGTTCGATTTGATTTTGTTCACCGCTATAATTTTTGAGTAAGGATATAGACGTGATAATTGGTTTCCAACCCTTTAAATTAAATTCTTTTTTTTGTATTTGAGTTTGATTGAATGAATTAGTGGATCTTTTCTCCTCTCCTCACTAGTTTTGGGTGCCATTTATCATCGTAGGGTGATACGACCAATTCCTAGTATGAGAACATAATATTATGGAAGTATGTGTGTGTGAGTGCATTTCTGTTGGAGATAGAAAGCATTGGTATGACCAATGCCTTGTGGAAGGGTCATAAACATTGATTTTATTTGGAAAAAATTATTTTTTGTTAATATAGAACTTTTGATAAAGTAGACTGCAATTTTGAAGAAAATTGTTTTTATTATAAAATGATTTATTTGATTACAAAAGAAAGTTTTTGTAATAAAAACCTCTCCAATGGAGGTACACTTCCTTCAAGCTAAAAAAATGTAGATTTATATGTTCTTTTAGTAGATGATATGTTTTTTTGTTATTGTCTCCCTTCCACATTTACCCACTCGGGATAAGTTGTAATTATGAGTATTAGGTGGGATACGTTCTGTTAATTAAATGGGAATTATTTATGTTTTTTGAAATTATAATTAATATATTAGTAATTGGAAGATTAATTGTTAGATAGTAAATTCTTAAAGTTGAGATATTTAATTATTAATTAATTAAGTACTTTGAGATGATAATTAATCATAAGATTAATTATGAGATATTAAATTGGATAAGATGAGACAATTATTTAGGAATTAGTTATGTGATTTAGATAATAATTATTGTTGGATTAATTATGATATATTAAATTTCTAAATATGATATAATTATTTATGAATTCATTATGTTATTGATATACTGGTGAAAAGATTATTTATGTGATATTAAATTAGTTAAGTTGATAGAATTAATATTGAATTTAATTATGTTCTTTTAGATGATAATTAATCTCAATATTTATTATGATATATTTAATTGGTTAAGTGGAGATAAATAATTATGAATTAATTATGTTTTATAACATTTTAATATGGAAATTAATCGAGAGATTAATTATGATATGTTGATTTGGGGAACATTTGAGAAAATAAATTTGTGAATTAATTATGTGATATTGGGATGGATTCCTAGAGATAATTGATTTTTAAATTAATTAAGAAATTTTGATATGATTTTAATGTAATATTTAATAATATAATTAATTGTATGATTTTGAGAGGGTTCAGTTTTGAATAGTTATTTGTTTACTTATCTAAAGAAATTAATGAGATTAATTAATGGATGAATCAATTAATGTTATAGATATGATTAGTTATTTGTCGAGTTAAAGAATTTAATTTATTTTTGTAACTAATTGTTGAGTTCATAGTGAATTTGATGCTGTTAATTAGTTATTAAATTAATTATTAGAATTGATTAATTTATTTATGAATTAATTAATGGAAGAGATATTGGTGTGATGGACATGACATTCTACATGCACAATATATATATATATGTATTGTTGATAAATAGGCTATGAGATAGGGGATGATGCTCTAAGTACTCACAGGGTGATAGACATGGCATTCTACACCTAGCATGTATGGAAAGTTTTCTTTTAGAGGGCATGGAATGATGCTCAAAATACCCATGGGTTTTAAGTTAGGGACTGATTCTCCAAATACTCAAGATGGTGCTAGAAATGACATTTTACACCCATTAATTGTCATTGGACATTTTATACAAATGGTCGAACATGAATTCTATTATACGATTAATGAATGATAATGTGATGTAATGATTAGTGATTTGAATATGAGAAATGGATTAGACTCTAGCACAATATATACTGATATTGATATACTAGTGTCCAGGGGACCCTGAGGATTTTTTGAGAACAATAAATAATATCAAATAATGATTTTAATAGTATATTTATGAATTATTTATATATAGTTCATATAAAGACACTTTTTAGCTATGAGCCTCAGAAGGTATCTTCGTCAAGTGTCCCTTTGGAACCTGGATGGGTTGTTGTTTATTTATTCAATTCAGTTATTACTACGGTATACATAAAGGTTGTCTAATTTTATATCATTTTCATTATGGAGCTAGAAACCAATGATCCCAGAATACTATGATTTATATCTCACACCCCATTCGGACCTGCAATGCATTGGGGTACATAAGTGGACTTTTTGGTTTCCAAAATTGTTGACTCCTGCTTGTAGAAATTTACTTGTACTTATGAGTTATAAGAAAGGGACTGAGCTATATCATGGGATGCTCATGGAGATATCCCTTGCAGAATTGATCATTTTCATTATATTTGTATTAAAATTTAATGTATGTCGTTTTGTTTTCCACTTTTAGATATGTATTACCATGACATGCATGCATTGTTTAAACTGGTATTTTCCACTTTCTTTATTCAGTTTACTATTTATTTATGTCGGATTTCTAAATTTTATGAGTTTATTATTTTCTACCATGTATGAATATGAGGTTATATTATACCGTCTGACAATTTATACACCCGTGCTTATAGTCCACAACCTCTGACATTCGGGGAGCCGTGCATGAGGTCATGTGATGACCGGTCTCACAATCGATTGGATGGTAAGCTGGGTCATGATGTTACATACATATTTACTAAACATTATGCCATTTATATATGCAGTGTGTTACTATCAATGTCATTTAATTGACTTAGAAAATCATTATATTAAATATAATTTATGTAATGAAGATATATTTTCATATGATATATTTTTTATAAAAATAATTTATAATTAAATATATCAGAATCGAATTAAACATTTAGTAATGTATGTGACTTGGAATTATATAGTCCATTCAATAATTGACATGTCTTATATGAAATCCCATTTGTATATCCTTATTAAATGGTATTTTTTGTATTCTTATCCATATTTGAAAATATGATTTCATATTATCATTATCTTTTTCTTCAATAATATTCATTTGCCTCCTTGATTGTTTAGTTATTATTACTGACATAATCACATTGGAGTATAGAATAAGAGTGTAAATATCTTATTTTTAACACTAAAAACTATAGTGGGTGCACCACATCATGAATTTACAAGATTTGATATTCAATATTTTTAGTTTAAGTAGCTACACTAGTGTCCATGATTTTAGACTCGATTTATAAAATTGATATATAATGAAATGCCCTACCATCCTCTAAAAAATATATATTTTTCCTTAGTTTAAAATGTAAATATCTCTGAGGAATTTATTTGTTTACCCTTTTCTATTACTAACCATCATTCATACCATTTCACCTTAATGGTTCTCAAATAACCGCCCTAGAATCATATTTCCCATGGACCATAAACATAGTCAAAAAAGACTATAAATACATTTAAAACCATATATTACAATCGACATTACAATTATGCCTTATCCACAACAATTTATGTGAATTATGAAAATTATTTACCCACTCACTCAAACTCATTATTTGTAGTCTCTAACCAAAATAATCTTAGAAATCCAAAAATACATAAAAACTAAAAAACATCCTCAAAACAAACATAAATCCCAGAAAAAGCCGAATAAAATATTAAATCCCCACACCAATATTACACACATCTCGTTGAAAGAAAAAATTTCCAACATTGAAAAACCCACCTAAAATTAAACACATTGAACCACCCCATTCTTATAAACATTACATATAGTGTTCCATTTATAATCATATCCTTCATACTAATTCCACAATAAAAAATTACATCATATATTCAATTTCACCTAATGATTCATATTATTTAAGATTCAATAAAAATCTACCATGAAAACAAATTTCCTTGAGGTGATACGGAGAATTTATATTTAATTCCATGTTATGGATTCCCATTGAGAAATGGATTTGGGAACCATTATTTTACATAGTGAATAAGAATGGTGAAATTTGAAACATGAATTCTTTAAAAATTTGGATATTGGTTTAAAAATATTTACCTTTAAATTGGGATATAAAAAATATTATCCATATATATTTTATTTTGGTTTTTGGATTCAATGTGTATTATGATTTTTTTATTAAATGTCATGATTATTTTGAGAAGGAAATTAAATAGAGTTTACTTATTTTATTGTTGAAATGGATGTTATTGGATTTTGATCCATTCTTGTGACCTGATGATACAATTAAAAATAAAATTAATCTCAATAAAAGACTTATTATATTTATTTATAATGATATCAACAATTCATGGTTAGAAAACTCTGGTTCATATTGATTCATAAACAAATTTAATTACATTAATTGTTTATCTAGAAACCAATGTAATTATATATGTTGCGCCAATTCATAATTTACATTTATTGAAGGAGGAAAAATAGAAAGATGAACTATCATTGGTGGGAAATATGTTTCACATATGAAAATGTATTTTAATATGTACATTCCATCATAATCAGTAGCCATAATTTGAAAAATTACATTATTCCATTTACAGTTTCATTTCATTATGAGATTTTTAAATAAAGGAATTAATCATTAAATCATATTCAATGGATAAAAGTAAAATATTATTGTGTATGTGTGAAAATAAATCCATTCATAGGATACTTTTATACAATGGGCCCCACTTGATAGATCAGCTGGAGAACCAGTTCATACATATTATGGATTTATTCATCAAGATGAGTGTAATAGTTAATTTTTTTTACCATTTAAACATTTATTTTAGATTTATCAACATATTTATAAGGGTATGGTACTTTAATTTGAGAAACTAACAACACCATCACACTCATCATTATTGAAGCTTCATATTACTAAGCCACCACCGAGAACACCACCCAAATTTTAGCACTCCCATGATTCACATCAATCCCACCCTCAAAAATATATTAGTTGAGGATCTAAATTCTAGTTTCCAATTATTTTACATATAAGAAGAACCACATTACAAGGAAGTTGAATATAATTTGGATTCTCTATATAATATTTACACCCTAATCATGTTGGATCTTGATGAAAAATGGTATTGGGTTAGATGAGAGATACTCCCAACAAGTAAAATTAATATAATGCATGGAATTATAAAAGATATGTAACATACCATGTAAATAAATAATATTACTTTTTCATATTTATCCATATTTGTGAACAAAATGTTAATATGAATTTAAAGGGAACGCTATGCTCGATGGATTACCCAATACGCAACAATGAGATTCTTTGAAATCTTACATTGCACTCTAATAATAAAATAACATTATTTTAAATGGTAGTTAACACCTAGCCAATGTACTGGTGGGAATGAACAGAACTAAATACAAAATGATTATATATATTTTTCTTATATTTTTAATTTCTTCCAATAAATGTTGGAGGCTTAAAATGCGAATGAATACAATTTTAAACATAAATCTAATAACAGTCTTTAAAAGGTCGATTAACCGCATTTTGATGGAGAAAACTTTTTAAATATACTTCTGAAGATTTTATATGATATATTTGAGAAAATAAAATCCTTCTTTAGAATCTGTACATCAAAATTTACATTGTGTAAATTTATGTTATTTTTCCGATAAAGATTAGTTTTAGGGAAAATGTTGCATATTAATTCAAAACCTATTTTTAATATAATTTATTTATATGATTAGATCATATTTTGAATTGGTTTTAGTGTTCAATTAGAATATATATTTACCATTCAATCTAGTGGTGGTCATTGGAATTAATTTCACATTGAAATTAGACTTAAACTAGTGTCAATCTTTTAATAGATATTGTTTCTTAAAAACACACTATTTGTTTGGACAGCGGGAATTAATTATTAAATTAATTAATTTAACTTTTATCTTTTTAATTTTGTAAAATAGAAATAAATTTTGAATTCTGAATATCTAATATAGCTTAGGGTGAATTTTTGGTATTTTTCTGAAAAACTTCAATGTTTTATGAATAGTGAAACCACTAAGTGGTAGTTAAAAAACTGATTTTTCGTTTAAATGAAAATTTAACACTTATGTGATTTTAATTTCAAATATATGACATACATGGTTGTCATTAATATGTAAAATTTAGTTCAATGGGATTAAAATAATTATTTACTGAATTGTAAATTTTAAGTTTTATTAATCACGATTAAAGGTAATTAGTGTAATTTAAGGTAAAGATAATGTAATAATAATATTAAATGACCTTAAAACATATCCTACCCTTATTTTATGAGTAATGGAAGACCATGAGAATCTATGGGTCAACTTGGGGACCCCATGCAGCCACTTTGGTAGGAAAATGATATTAATAAATTTTTATTTAAAGTTAAAATAAACATTTCACAGACATATATTATTTTACTAAAACAATTTTTACATGGGGTTATACAAGTCATAATTTTGACTATAAATATCCATTAATAATATAAAAATATTTCATACATCATAGTATTTTTTATATAATTTTTAGACATTAAATAAATTAATTTATTTATTACACCATGATTATGCAGCGATTACCTCATTAATAAACGATTTAAATAAAATGAGAAGATAAGGTAAAATCGTTGACATACAATTTTAAAAAACCTATTGGATTGGTGGATTTAGAACTCTTATCACCTTATTCTATAAATATATAATTGTGGGACCTTTAATATCCGAAAATAATTTTATAATAATGTTACTTTTCAAGACATTCCAAGAGTGCCCCTCCTCCCTCTTATAAAAGGCCCCCACCTCTACCTCCTTACCCACACATGTGGAGCCCTTGGATCGTCCAAACCATTCCAATATTGTCTCTCCACATCCCTCTCTTACTCCTAGATGCCTCACATTGGGCATAATTGTTTTCAAGAAAGCCTTTGAGCTCTAAATAAAAAATAGTTACCTGATTTAATGGTAATGTCTTCCCTAGTGTTCTATTGTTTTATTTTGCATCTCCAACCCCATAAAATCTTTTTATTCCTTTATTTTATAACAAAAATATTATCTTAAATATACGAGGATGTTTTTAAGATATGTATTAGAGCTACACTAACACAAACCTCTGTCTAATAGTTAAATAACATATGGTTTCTGTGGATGGCGAATTACTGCCTCACGAAACGATGATTGTTTTATCTTCTCCTACCACCTCTCATGGTGGCCATTATGATCGCACAATATTTATTTATGATATATATTATATCTATTTCCTCTCAATTATTCTGTATTATATATTTAATACATACCTTTATTCTTTTCATGTTGTGAAAATGTGATAATTTCATTTGAGGAAGTGTGGACTACCGCCAACTCAAGTGATGTGACTCGTTCATGAAATACATGGAATGTATAAAGAATGGAATTGATTAACTTATGTTTTATATATAACATATATATTATACTATAATTATAATATATATATAACTCTCGTCTAGTTTTATTTCCATTATTGTGCCAAACAAATGAAAGAAGCGTTCATGCGTACGTACAGCTTACCATCTCCATGAATGGTACATTTCGTTTCTTATCTCCAAATGTTATGTACAATTATAAGTACATATATATAATGGATATATATGTAATATATTACATATAAATTATGGATAATATTCTGGAATTATAATATATATATTTCTCTTTTAGCTTTAATTCCATTAATATAACACAAAAAATGAAAGTAGTGTTCATGCTTACGTACAGCCTACCCTCTCCATGAATGGTGCATTTCATTTTTTTTATCTCCAAATATTATGTAATAACTATAAAACGAAAATATACTGGATATATATGATATTTAAATCATTAATACTATTCTGGATATGATGTACATACAACTACATTGACAATGCTATCCAAACAAGCTCATTTTTTACTCATGTACCGAACACCGACCAAACGTATGATATGAAATCACATAATCAACTAATTATTATAACATGATAATATATGATATTAATTGAATAATAAACTTTAAAGTATTTCCTTAAGAAATTTTAAATTGACCACAGTTTATTATCCAGGAATATAAAGAAATAAACAAGACAAGTCAGACTTGAGCTAAGGGATCCAACCTCTCTCTTTATTTTTAAGTACTCTCTTTTATGTCACTTCTTTTAAGATCTTATTACTTATGTTGGGGGATGTTCTTCTATATTCATATTAATGTAATTTTTTTTCATATTATTAGATACCCAAATTGATATCCTCAATCCATTTTTGGAAGTTTTATGTGGCGTCGTTAGGCTGCCGAATTTTCATAAGTGGATATCTTATCTCACTTTTAATTATGCGAGGTTTCCATTGTTCACCACGTATTTATTGCATGTGGTGTATTGTGTTATTCCATTTGATATATATTATCATGATCCTATTTGTATTCATGGTATTTTGTGATTCATATTGTGTTTATTATCTTTTGGTCATACGACTCGATTGATTACAATGAGGTATGGGGTTTTTATCTCACTTTTTGTTCCCATGAGATTCAAGCTACATTTTCCACTATTACCTTTTTGTGGTGTATCTACTTCCATTAATGTATTCTTTGTGTAATATAATTTAATTTATAGGTATTTAAATCTTTATTGTATGACCCTTATTTCATGGGGTGTACGTTTCGAAAGTTACCCAAATTGGTAAGGGAAGCTTTCACCCTCCTCTTTTTTTAAAAGACTTTTTTTGTTATGTCTTTAGATTTACATATTATTATGTGGGGATATGTTCTTATATATCTTTATTGATGTAAATTTTATGTCCATGTGAGGAGATATCATTTTCTCACTCATCAAGTAATTTTATGAATTTTAAAGTGACGTCGTTAGGTAGTCGAATTTTTGCAATGGAACTTCTTAACTCAATTTCATTTCTTTGGGTTCAACTTTTACTTTTTGAACTTGTCATGCTATGAATATGTGTGAATGACCCTTGATTTTTCACACTTAATATCCACTTATATTGGGTGTATTTATATTTCTCACACATAATTATGGGATTGATTTATACATAATTTAACGATACCATCTTTATAATGGATTTCATCTCAATTTACATTTCGATTGAGACTTCATTGTTGTTATGATCCAATTCACTCTTATATGGTGTATATAATGTCCTTTGATATTTTATATCATGAATCCATTTATTGTCATGATATTATAAAGTTCTGATTAAATGTTATTTTGCAATTATTTTTATTCAAGAGTCTCTCATTTTTTTAAAAACTTTTTAACAAAAATATATTTTAAAATGTTTTAAAGATTTGTTATTCTAAATCATTATCTTTAATGTCCCTCTTTTCAAAATTATTTTCAGTAATTATTTATATGGAAATTAATGTTTTAAAATTATAATTCCATTAAAATCTTAAAATTGGTATGGGACACGTTGATTCAGAATCTCTTTTAAATGTTGTTTAAAAATGGATTGATTAATTCAATATCTTGAAATTACTTATTGTGATTGTAAATGAAATATTGTTATAGAAATGTTTATATTTGCAATATTATATGTGTAATGATGGTACTTGGACATTTGATGGGTGGTTACATGATAAACCATATGAAGGGTGGTGTCGTGAACACTAGGACAGGTGCTTACTTTATAACCTCCAATGCATTGGGTATGGAATTCGGTCGTATGGCTATTCCATTAAGTGATATGTGTGGAAGTTGACTATATGGTTATTCCATTTATGTATGTTTATGTCCCAAGTTACCTTTATATGTTATGTGTCCTTTATATGGGTTTTATGGTAATCTTTTGGTTATAAAATGGTAAGTAATGATCTTTTATTCAGTGAAGAGTTTTTACTAATTCATAATGGTGAAAAGTATTACTTTGATAAAGTATACGTGGTTTACTTGTTGTTTGGAAAAACTGATAGTTTCCCTTCTTTGTGTATCCTTTTAATGAGCTTATTATGCTCACCCTGAGTTTTTTTGAAATTTTTTTCAAAGGAAATAATGTGGAATATGGTCAAGGATGTGACCAAGGAAAAGTCATGCTATCTTAAACATGGAACTAGACATGACTCCTTTTTTTAAGAGATCATGTTTTGTAAATAAAGGAAACTTTGTAGAAGTGTCTAATATGTAATCTTTTTATATGTAATAGTTGTTATCTACTTCTCTAAAACTCTAAACTTGAATAGATCATCATTGTGAATTCTTGATGGAAATCATGATTAAGTATAGTTTAAGGCCGAGTCCTTATGGTTTTTATCAAAGGTCGGTTTATATAACTTTATAGGTGAGAGTCTTATTTAAGCATAAGTCAAAATTTGTGTATAAAAACAACGGTTATTATATTAGATAGAGTTATTGTTTTTTTTGAATGATGGAATGAGTTTGAGATTACTTGGATAAGTATATCTTAGTGTCTATCTACCTCTTTAGTACATGATGATTTTGTTGATATACTAACACTAACCTTTTTGGTTTAGTAAATGGATGGATCTAGAAGAAACCCAAGTGAAAATGGGTTTGAAGGAAACTGTGGTGGTTCTCTGATTAAGAGACTGGATGAAATGGGGGATTCAATGAGAAATCTCGTTGTTATTCTAAACCAACTATCAGGAGTCATGATCAACCACTAGAACCCTGGTGAGTTCTCTAATGCATCTTATATGTGAGAACCAACTCGATGTGGATGTTCAGCTGATAATTATAAAGTTAAACATTAGGTTTTATATGATCCTTGCTTTTGAGGTAATTATGGGTTACTATATGTAATGATGGAAAATGAAAGGCATGAGATAAACATGAGGTTAAAATATTATATTATTATTTTTGAAGATTTTATCTCGTTTTGGGGAATGTTTTAAGAATTATGTAGTCTTGGAAAAAGGAAAACATGTAGACCATGTGACAACCTGTCACATCGGACGAAGCTACGGGAATCGAACCCACAACCAATGTGAGACTGGTATTTATCACATACCACTGGACTACGTGAAGCCTCTGGTTAGTTTGACTAATTATTAATAGTTAGATGATTTTATGAATCAAGAGTATTCTTATATTGGGTTATCTATGGATGTTATTAACTTATTAAGGAGGATATGTGATTAGGTTAATTACTCTTCAATATGAGACTTTAAGAGAAACTGATGTTATTTGGAGATAAATGTTAATTTGTACCTTGGATGACTATGTGATTAAATCTATCAAATATTTGGGTTTAAATCATAGTTTGGTTTACTTTGAATAATTTTATGGAAAAAGTGTTTATTGTATGGTCTTCGTTGAACTTTGGGTTTTGTTGGACAAATTTTAGAGATTAAGAATAGATTTTATTTTTTATAAAGGATTATCCATTTGTGGATTATCTGATCTTGTTATAACAATTTTTGTTTTGGTTAAGGTCTAAATTCATGGGAAATATATAGTTCTCTTTTCTAGATTAGGTGAATCTCTAGAAGTTGATTATATCTCTCTTAATGTGAGCAAGTCATCCAAAATACTAGTCTTTTGGAGAAAATATGAGTTTGTGTAAGAAATTTAGTATGAGATGAGAGTCTACATAACAGGTACGTATGTTTCCTTATGATTTATTTAGGCTCATAATAAAATTCCTCAATGAAAATTAACTTAAAAACAAAAATTTGTCTATTATATTTTCCTACTGGGGAATAAAATACCATTTATCCCATCACAAGTTTGTGATTTTATTGTGGTTAACTTTCTCCAAATCATGTTTTCTATCACTCTCCATTAGAACATGACCCTTTTCCTTCTCATCCATGTCCATGTTTTCCTACATTTAATCCTAGTATGGGATAACTTGGGGGACCTTTTTACTTCCCATTCTTTCTCTTAAAGTGATAGTTTAATTTACTCCTTTTTCGATGTGGGGATTTCAATGAATTTTCCAAGCCTAATTTTAAAAATTACGAGGATGCAATTCCCAAAAGGGGGGAAGGGTGTAACAACCCAGCTAAATAAATAATATTACTTTTTCATATTTATCCATATTTGTGAATAAAATCTTAATATTAATTTAAAGGGAACACTATACTCGATGGCGTAACCAATAAAAAACAATGAGTTTCTTTGAAATCTTACATTGCACTCTAATAATAAAATAATATTATTTTAAATGGTTGTTAATGCCTAGCCGTTGTAATGGCAGGAATGAACAGAACTAACTAAAAAATTATTATATATGATTTTCAAATATTTTTACTTTTTTCCGATAAATGTTGGAGGCATAAAATGAGAATGAATCCAATTTTAAGCATAAATCTTCTAATATTCTTTAAAAGGTCGATTAACAACCTTTTGATGGCGAAACCTTTTTAAATGTACTTTTTAAGATTTTATATGTTATATTTGAAAAAAATAAAATCCTTCTTTAGAATATGGTCCTCAAAATTTACTTTGTGTAATTTTTTTTTATTTTTCCGATAAAGATCATTTATAGTAAAAATGTTGTATTTTAATTCAAAACCTCTTTTTAAACTAATTTTTGTATATGATTATATCATTTTCTGAATTGGTTTTAAATTTTAATTAGAATATATTTTTACCATTCAATCCAATGGTGGTCATTGAAATTAATTTCACTTTGAAATTGGACTTAAACTTGTGTCAATATTATAATAGATATTGTTTCTTAAAAACACACTATTTGTTTTGAAAGTGGGAATTAATTATTAAATTAATTAATGAAAATTTTATTATTTTAATTTTTTAAAATAGACATCATTTTTGAATACGGAATATCAAATATAGATTAGGGTGAATTTTTTGCATTTTTTTTTAAAACATCAATTTTCGATGAATAGTAAAACCACTAAGTGGTAGTTAAAAAACTGATTTTTCGTTTAAGTGAATCTTTAAAACTTTTGTGATTTTAATTTCAAAAATCTGACATACATTGTTTTCATTATGATGTAAAATGTGGTTCAATGGGATTAAAATAATTTTTTGTGAATAATAACTTTTTAGTTTTATTAATCGCGATTAAAGGTAATTAGTGTAATTTAAGATAAAGATAATGTTATAATAATATGAAATGATCTTGACACATTTACTACCCTTATTGGATGAGTCATGGCCAACCATGATAATCCATGGGTCAACTTGGGGACACCATGGAGCCACTTTGGTAGGAAAATGACATTAATAACTTTTTATTTAATGTTAAAATAAAAATGTCACAAACATGTATTGTTTTACTAAAACAATTTTTATATGGGGTTATACAAGTCATATTTTTTTACTATAAATATCCATTAGAAATTTAAAAATATTTCCTACATCATATTATTTTTTTTATAAATTTTAGACATTATATAATTTTTTTTATGACAGCATGATGATGCAATGATTACCTCATTAAATAATGATTTAAATTAAATGAGATGATAAGATAAATTCTAAGACATAAGCTTGTCAAAAAGATATTATATGGGTTTATTTCGAAACCTTATCACCTTATCCAAGAAATGTATAATTTTTTAACCTTTAGTATCTGAAAATTAATTTATAATAGAGTTACTTTTCATGATATTCCAAGAGTGCCCCTCCCCCCTCTTCTAAAAGGCCCCCACTTGTACCTCCTTACCCACACATCTCAAGCCCTTGGCTCATCCAACCTCTGCACATGTTGTCTCTAGACATCAATCTATTACTCCTAGAAGCCTCAAATTGGGCAGAAGACTTTCCAAGGAAGCCATTGAGGTCAAATTAAAAAGAGTTACACGATTTAAAGGTAATGTCTTCCCAAGTGTTCTTTTGTTATATTTTACTTCTCCAACCCCCAAAAATCTTTTTATTCATATCGTTTGTAAAAACACCAGTATATTCAATATATTTTGATGTTGTTATGAGAATTATTCGAGCTACACTATCACACACCTCCGTCTAATGGTTAATGAACATATTGTTTCCGTGGATGGAAAATTACTGCCTCACGAAACGATGATTGTTCTATCTTCTCCTACCACCTCTCATGGTGGCCATTATGATGGAACAATATTTATTTGTTATATATATTATATATATTTCCTCTCAATTATTCTGTATTTTATATTTAATACATATCTTTATGCTTTTCATGTTGTGAAAATGTGATAATTTCATTTGAGGAAGTGTGGACTACCGCCACCTCAAGTGATATGACTCGTTCATGCAATACATGGAATGTAGAAAGATTTAAATTGATGAAATTATGTGATCTATATAACATATATATTATTCTGGAATTATAATATATATATATATATATATATCTCATCTATTTTTAATTCCATTAATATGCCAAAGAAATGAAAGTAGCATTCAAGCGTACGTACGGCTAACCCTCTCCATGAACGGTACATTTTTTTCTTATCTTTAAATGTTATGTACTATTATAAGTACATATATATTATGGATATATATTTCATATATTTCTTCTAAATTATGGATATCATTCTGGAATTATAATATATATATCTCTTTCAATTACATTTAATTCCATTAATTTGACAAAAAAATGAAAGTAGTGTTCATGCGAACATACGACCTACCATCTCCATGAACGGTGAATTTCACTTTTTTAACTCAAAATATTATGGAATAAGTATAAAACGAATATATACTTGATATATATGATATTTACATCATTAATACTATTTTGGATATGATGTACATACATCTACATTGACAATGCTTTTCAAACAAGATCATTTTTTACTCATGTATTGAACATCGACAAAACATATGATATGAACTCACATAATCAACTAATTATTATAACATGATAATATATGATATTAATTGAATAATAAAATTTAATTTATTTCATTAAGCAATTATAAATTGAACAAATTTTATTATTCAATAATATAAAGAAATGAACAAGACAAGTCGGACATGAGGTAAGGGATCCAACCTCTCTCTTTGTTTTTAAGTACTCTCTTTTATGTCACTTATTTTAAGCTCATCTTCCTTATGTTGGGGGATGTTCTTCTATATTCATCTTACTGTAATTTTTATTTTTATATGATGAAATACCTTAATTTATATCTTGAATCCATTTTTGGAAGTTTTAAGTGGCGTCGTTAGGTTGCCGAATTTTTTTAAGGGGATATCTTATCTCACTTTTAATTCCGTGAGATTTCCATTGATCACCACTTATTTATTACATGTGGTGTATTGTGTTCTTCCATTTGATATATATTATCATGATCCTATATTTATTCATCGTATTTTGTGATTCATATTGTTTTTATTATCTTTTGGTCATACGACTCGATTGATTACAATGAGGTATGGGGTTTTTATCTCACTTTGTGTTCCGGTGAGATTCACGCTTCAATTTCCACTATTTCCTTTTGTGTGGCGTATGTACTGCCATTATTGAATTTATTGTGTAATATAATTTAATTTATGGGTATTTAAATCTTCATTGTATGACCCTTATTTCAGGGGGTGTACATTTTTAATGTTACCCAAATCGGTAAGGGAACCTTTCACCCTCCTCTTTTTTTAAAAATACTTATTTTGTTATGTCTTTTTTACATGTTATTATGTGGGGATATGTTCTTCTATCACCTTATTGATGTAAATTTTATGTCCAAGTGATGAGATACCATTTTCTCTCTCATCAAGTAATTTTATGATTTTTAAAGTGACAACGTTAGGCTGTCGAATTTTTGAAAAGGAACATCTTAACTCAATTTCATTTATTTGGGTTCAACTTGTACTTCTTGCAGATGTCATGCTATGAATATGTGTGAATGACCTAGGATTGTTTCACACATAATATACACTTATATTATGTGTATTTATATTTCTCACACATAATTATGTGATTGATTTATCCTTAATTTAAGGATACCATCTTTATAATGGATTTCATCTCAATTTACATTTCAATTGAGACTTCATTGTTGTTATGAACCAATTCACTCTTATATGGTGTATATTCTGTCCTTTGACAAATTGTATCATGAATATTTTTATTCTCATGTTATTATAATGTTCTGATTAAATGTTTTTCACAATTATTTGTATTCAATCGTCTCTCAATTTGTTAAAATGTCTTTAAAAAAATATTTTTTAAAAGGTTTTAATGATTTTTTATTCTAAATACATATCATTAATGACTACGTTTTCAAAATTGTTTTCAGTAATTTTTTATATCGAAATTAAGGTTTTAAAATTATAATTCCATTAAAAGCTTCAAAGTTGTATGGGACACATTGAATAAAAAATCTCTTTTAAATGGTTTTTTAAAATGGATTGACTAATTCAATATCATGAAATTACTTATTGTGATTGGAAAAGAAATATTGGTGTTGAAATGTTTATATTTTCAATATTTTATGTGTAATGATGGTTCTTGGATATTTTACGAGTGTTTACATGATAAACCATATGACGGGTGGTGTCGTGAGTACCAAGAAGGGTGGTTACGTTATATCCTCCAATGCATTGGGTATGGAAGTCGACCATATTTTTATTCCTTTAAGTGATATGTGTGGAAGTCGACCGTATGGTTATTCCATTTAAGTATGTTTATGTCCCATGTAACCTTTATATGTTATGTGTTCATTATATGGGTTTTATGGTAATATTTTGGTTAAAAAAGGGTAAGTAGTGATCTTTTATTCAGTGAAGAGTTTTTACTACTTCATAAAGGTGAAAATTATTACTTTGATAAAGTATTCATGGTTTGATTGTTGCTTTGAAAAACTAACAGTTTCCCATCTTTGTGTATCCTTTACTGAGATTTTTATTCTCACCCCAAGTTTTTTTGAAATATTTTTCATAGGACATAATATGACAACCCTCCTTTTATTATAAACCTAAACATGATTTATTACATAAAACATCACTTGATAAAACAAGTAGATCGAGTGGTTTAGTGTCTTTGGGGATTTGGATCATTACATAATAACTCAAAACATGAAATTCAATATCTTTATTTAAAACTTCCATTACATGACCACTACATTCCCTCGTATTTAGCATTGAATGGGATAGCCTGAGGACATGCATAAGAAAAGGGTAAGCTATAAAGCTCAGTAAGGGAGTACACATGGAATAACATGATCAGTACAATAAATTTTAGACAATAGGAATATCAATTGAGCATAAAATAGAAATTAAGATAAAGGCATTGTAAAGCATGATAATCATAACATGGAAATGTTGCAACAACACTTAACATGGAATTAGCATGAGCCAAGGCTCATTTCACATAGAGCATGAGTAAATCCTCATTGCACATGAAGCACGAGTAAACCCTAGTTTCACCGAAATTATCATTATTAAACACTCATTGCACATGACATATCATGATATTATACTTTACCCAATACATTGGAGCACTATAAGGGTGAACCCTTCTTAAACATTTCATTTCATGCATAAGTGTGCCACATGGATCATAAAACATGGATTCATAAAACATAAACATTTATTCCACGATAACGGAATGTGGAATTAATACATGAAACTTTGTAATCAATATGTAATGGTACATAAATTTGGATACCCTTGATGGAGAAATCGGCATGGTATCCACTACACAATGGCATTGGCTTAGAAAATTGGTGCGATTTCGGCAGCGTAACGGCATGACATAAGAATTCATAAAAATGGCTGATGAGAGAGAAAGGGTTTCCTCATCATATTTACATGTAATGGAATGTAAGGAGGTCATATAGATACATTTCACAACAATTTTAATGGAATTTAGATTCATGATTCAAAATTATTTCTTGAATGGAAAGGAAGAGAGAGAAGTTCCTTTTGGAATTTTGGCATAGTAATGGGTGATTATGGGAGGCACTTAATGAGAGATAAAGGAGTCTCACATAATTCAAAAAATAAAAGGGCAGTATGGGGGAGGTGTGAAACCATACCCCAATATTCATAATTGAAATTAGAATGGCAATAAAACTTAAATAAAATTGACAAAAATTGGAAAGGAATAAAAAACCCTTACTTGGAAATGTGCTTCCAAAGGCAAGAGAGAGGCATGTGAGAGGCTTATTGGGAGTTTGGTGCACCTTGGGAGGATTCTAGAGAGAGTAGGGAAGAGGTTGTACGAACTCCAAGGGATTTGAGTGAGGAGGAAGTTGGAGCTTGGGTGGGTTTATATAGGAATTCTGAAGGAATTCTTTATTATTTAGGTTTGGGTCCCCTTACATTAAATTAACCCAAACCAAAAACCATCCCATGGTTTTTGCCCATGGTTTTTAACAAAGGGAATATGAAAAAAATATTTTATAAGGCCAAATTCCGAACTTCTTAAAATATTAGGCTTGCTTATGTGGAGGTGAGTCACACTCCCATGAAAATTAATTTAAAACGGGAAAGTGTTGAATATTTCTTGAGGGGTCCATTAATGCTTTGAAAAGTAAGTCAAACAAACCCAAAATCACATTATTTTAATGGTAAAAAATATATTGGCCGAACATAAATATTATAGTATATTATTTCATCACTATTGGGTCATTATGATGTCATAAAACATATTATATATTTAAACGGTATATAATTTTTAACCAAATATTTGACTGTCTCAGAGAATTATGAAAAATTCACCGTTGGATAATTTCGACGTCCAGATTCCAAAAATGTCATTTATTTTATCTAAAAAAATTTCTAAATATGTTACTTTTCACATTTACAATAAAAACCGGCAATTATCGAAAATTCATGGGTTTTGACAGAAATGGATTTCAAACCTTAATAAAAAAAATTATTTGCATTCATAAAATTATAAGATCATTTATATTTAATAAAAATTTGTCTAATAAAAATAATAATATTTTATTAAAATATTTTTTAATTCAAAAATCCCTTAATTTAATAAAATATATTTCTTAAATAAATAATAACTAAAAACACCATTTGTACATAATAAACTATTTTCAATGTATCAAAAATGGCTAGAAATTATATTCGTTATTATATAAAAAATAATAATGTACATGAACATAGTACTACTTATTTTTTACATAACCCCTTAAAAAAGCCGCATAAGACCTAAGGGTAAGGTGTGCGATGGTGAAAAAATCTAGGGGTGGCTCAGATAACATCGCTCAAGTGGTAATTTCAATCAACATCCACTTTTCCCATAGACGGTCACGTTCGAGATTGAAATGATGAAGCTCAGCTTGGGCTTGGTCATGGGCGAAGCCCAAAGAGGCCACCTCTTTTCCGACCTCCGAAAAATGGGCTTCGTATGGGGAAATTCTACTGGATGAGGCCATCACTTCCTTTGTCTAAGTAAATTGGATTTGTTAAAGTCCAATATTTATACTAATAATGTGATTAATGTTCAATAGCTATATTAGCAATGGTCAAAAATTTTAACATAAAACCAAAGAAGTTGACATCTTATAAAAATATTTTTCATAAAGAGATATTTAACTAGATCAAGAGGGATTTTCCATTAATGAAACATTGGGTCGTTACAATATTCCCCCCTTAAGAAATTTCTCCCTCAAAACATTCCTTTTCCCACAGTTAAACAAATGTGGGTAACTTGGCTTCATCATATACTCCAATTCCCAAGTTGCTTCTTCAAACTTTTGGTTTCTCCAAAACACCTTGACGAGGGGAATTGTCTTATTTCGTAGAACTTTTTCTCTACGATCTATGATCTTTACTGGTGGCTCCTCATAAGAAAGATCATATTCCAATTGTACCTCCTCAGAAGAGAATACATGTGAAGGGTCCGGTATGTACTTTCTTAAGAGGGATACATGATAGACATCATGTACTATGGCCATAGTAGGAGGAAGTTCTAGTTGATAGGCCACAGCACCGACAGGATCATGAATCTCGAAGAGGTTGATATAACATGGACTTAACTTCCCATTCTTTTTAAAACTCACGACCTTCTTCAACAGAGATATGCATAGAAAAACCATGTCTCCAACTTTAAACTCAAGGTCTCATCGACGATTATCTGAATAACGCTTCCGTCGACTATGAGCTACCTTGATATGTTGCTGAATGTTTTTTACCTTTTCCACGACTTCCTCGACCATTTCTGGTCCAACCATCTTACGTTCACCGACCTCATCCAAACATGCTGGTGTTCTGCACCTTTTCCCATACAGTGCTTCATATGGTGCCATTAGGATGCTTGAGTGGAAATTGTTATTATAAGAGAACTCAACCAGAGTAAGATCCTAATCCCATCCTACTTTAAAGTCCATTGAGAATGCTATCAAATATCCTCAATTGTTCGGATAGTCCGCTCGGATTGTCCATCAGTTTGAGGATGATAGGCCGTACTGAAGTTCAGTTCAGTATTCAGAGAATGTTGAAGAGTCTTCCAAATCATAGAGGTGAATCTTGGATCTCTGTCAGACACAATAGATAGTGGTACTCCATGCAACCTTACCACTTCCCTGATATATATCTGCGCCAGTTGATCCAATGAAAAATCTTCCCGAGTAGCAATGAATTGTTCAGTCTTTGTAAGACGATCCACAACAACCCAGATTTCATTGTTTCCTTTGGATGTCCTCGGATGTCCGGTGAAAAATTCCATGGTGATGTTCTCCTATTTCCATTCTGGTATGGGAAATGGTTGCATCATCCCCGTAGACTTCTTCCTCTCTGCCATCACTTGCTGACAAACCAGGTACATTGATGTATATTCAGTGATCTCCTTCTTCATATTATCCCACCAAAAGTTTTCTCGGAGATCTTGATACATCTTTGTGCTCCCTGGGTGAATAGAGAAATTTGAACTATGTGTGTCATCCAATAGTTCCTTCTTCAGCTCCAGACATGATGGAACACATATTCTTTTCCCAAACCGGACAATACCTTCTTCATTAACATTAAACTCCTAGGATTTTCCCTTTTTGATAACTTCCACTTTTTCATGAATTCCCACATCATCCTTTTGAGCATCCTATAACTTTTACAAAAGAGACGGTTGAGAAATCATTTGTGAAAGTAATGATGATGTTCCCTTCTCTATGATTCCCATGTCCATCTACATCATGTCTAAGAAGATTGGATCCTTCTCAATTCTCACCATTAATAGAATCGCTGGATCCTTTCTACTTAGAGAATCTACCACCTTGTTTTCCTTCCCAGGGTGGTAATGTATTGAACAGTGAAAATCCTTGATGAGCTCTATCCATATTCTCTGGCACATATTAAGCTCTTTCTATGTGAATATATATTTAAGACTATTGTGGTCAATATATATCTCACATTTCTCTCCATAGAGATAATTCCAAAAAAATTTCAAGGCAAAGATCACAGCTGCCAACTCCAGATCATTTGTTGGATAGTTTCGCTTATGGATTTTAAACTGCCTTGATACATAGAATATCACTTTATCGTTATGCATCAGCACACAACCTAATCCTCTCTTCGAAGCATCACTGAATAACACAAAAATTTCCCCACTAGTGGGTAAAGTGAGTACGAGCGCAGTGATAAGCCTCCCTTTCAACTACTTGAAGCTTTCTTCGCATTCATTACTCCAAGTTAAATTTACTCCCATTCGATTTAGCTTGGTAAGAGGGTTGGACAATTGTGAGAAATTCCTCACAAATTGTTGATAATATCCAGCTAACCCCAAGAAGCTACAGATATCCGTTACCGATGTTAGCCTCGGTCATCCCTCAATTGCATCTGTTTTGTAGGGGTATATAGATATCCCATTGCTTGTGATGATATGGCCCAAGAATAAGACCTTCTTCAACTAGAACTCACAGTTTCTGTACTTCTTATAGAGCTTCTCCTTGCAAAAATTCTCTAGTACAGTTTTTAAATGCTCCTCATGATCCTCCTTGATTTTGGAGTATATTATAATACCATCTATAAAGACTACCACAAATTTGTCAAGGTAATCTCTAAAGCCTCTATTAATCAAGTATATTAATATTTATGGATCATTGGTGAGTCCTAAAGGAATTAATATGAATTCATAGTGCCCGTATGTTGTACAAAAAATAGTCTTGGGGACATCTTCCTTCTTCACCCTTACTTGATAATATCCCGACCGAAAATCCTCCTTAGAGAGATATTGTGCTCCATGCAGCTAATCAAACAAGTCATCGATTCATGTGAGAGGATACTTGTTCTTTATCATGATTTTGTTAAGTTCACGATAATCGATGCAAAGCCACATTGAACCATCCTTCTTCGTGATGAAGAGGACTGGTGCACCCCATGGTGAAGCACTTGGGCGTAAAAACACTTTATCCAGATTCTCCTGTAGTTGTTTCTTCAGCTCATCAAGCTCAACAAAATCCATTATATATGGAGTCTTGGATATTGGTAGCACCCCATGTATATGTTCAATTGATAAGTCAACATCTATTCTTGGAGGAAGACAAGGCAGTTCCTCGGGAAACACTTCAGCGAATTCCCTCACAATATTCATTTCTTCCAAGGATGTTTTCTTCCTTTGACTCAATAATTTGAGCCAGATATGCATGCTCATAAGGCAGTAATATCCATTCTTGAGATGATGGACCTAAATGAGATTCAATTTCCTCCTTACAATTGTAATGAATCGGGGGTCGATTCTCTATATGGTGTGTGATTTCCATCTCCTGACAATTTATGTTGGCTCTATATAAGGAAATCCAATTCATTCTAAGAATTGAATCAAATACCACTAGAGGCAGTATGATGAGGTTCGCCAGGAAATTCAATCCATAGACTATAATATGTGAGGACTTATATTCATGGGATACAATGATTTGTCCATTTTCCATACTCACAGACATCTTTACTTCCATGATTTGTGGTGGTGCTGGGATTGTTCTACTAAACATTCAAGATATAAAAGAATGCATAGAACCTGAATCAAAAAGTATGTTCGCTATTCTTGAATGAATAACTAGGGTACCTATAACCACTTTTTTTCGGGGTTCACTTCGGCATAAGTGATGGAAAAATATCTTCCTTGCTGCCTTGGAGGTTTTTGGTTGTCTCCAAAAACCCTTGGATTAGGGAACTGATTTTAAAAAAGACCCATTTCTTGGCATTTGTAGCATTGAACAACACGTTGAGGTTTGAACGAAGCATTCCTATCCTCTGTTGCTACTATGGGTATTTTTTGCCGAAAGTTAACAGCTAGGTGCCATTCTCTTCCACACCTGAAGCATTTTCTCATCCCCTTAAGGAAATTTCTAGGGTTCTTCTTTCCACACTTTTGGAAAGTGGGGTGCTGGATCTTCTTAGCACTGTTGGATATATCCATCGGACCACCAGCATTGAAGTCCAACTTAGACTTCTTGTCCCCATGATACCGCTGTGATTCCCCGATCTCCATTTCGACCTTGAGGGCACATCAGACAATCTCCTCGTAGCTGTCGAAGTCACGGATAACTAATGATTTCCATAGGCTAGGCTTCAGCCCACCAAAGAAGCGGTAAACTTTTCATTCGGGGGGTAACAACAAAGCCGGAAGTGTATCGTGCAAGCCTTGTGATGATTGCCTCGTACGCTCCAACAGATTCTTCATCTTTTTTCTTGAGGGAAAGGTAGTCCCTCTCCATCTTAAGACAGAGGGTGCGCATAAAATATTTATCGAAAAACATCTTCCAGAAATCCATCCATTCCAACGCCTTGATCTCCTCCTCAGGCTTCGTATTTTTGATCAACGTCCACCATTGATCAGCTTCACCCTCCATACGATAAGCAGACATGAGAACCTTCTCCTGTTCAAAACATTGAAGTATGGAGAAGATATTTTCAATGGAGTTGATCCATTGTTCAGCGATCGTGGGATCAGATGATCCACGAAAAGTAGTAGGCCTTTGTCACATGAAGCTCTCAATAGCGACTTGTTCTTTATTAGGGGGGTTGAACATTCTCTTGACACGTGTTTCTATTCAGAACTTGAGTTAGCTGATATAGAAGCATGACAAAATTCACGATTCCCACTCCCATTGGATTTGGCATCTCATTAGTACAGTCATCACACTGATCTTCACAACAGTTGTTAGCCTGTGTCCTCGTATTACTGGCCATTGGCTAGACTAAAAAGAATGTTAGGGGTAACACATCAAGGGTAATCCAAAGAAAAAAGTTGATGACTTATAAATAAACTTTTATTTCTTAATCTCATGAGTCTATAGGCTTCAATCTAGGCTTTTCATGATCTACATTCTAACATATATTCATAGGGGAATATTTTTTAATTCCCTTAATAAGGTTTCATAATAAGCTTGCGAATTTATCAAAACATATCCCCGGGGAGTGTCGTAACCAAGAGTGCAGCAAGGCCCATTGTCATGCACCAGTTCCCATTCGAGTCTAGCTCAAAGCGGGGTTTTCGGGTTTTACCCCATAGGATACATTTGTGCCAGAGCCACCTCTACCTGCTCGTATCCAGATAGGGATGTATTTGTTTGATAAACCACTTACTCGGTACTTACCAAAACATAGGGATATTTTTATTATACCTAGTCTTGTATCTAAGGCTTTACTAGGGTTTCCTAATCAAATAAATAACTAAACCTATCCAATGATAACAAATATGAAAACCCTACTTTTATTATAAACTTAAACATGATTTATTACATAAAAATCCACTTGATATAACAAGAATATCGAGATGTTTAGTGTCTTTTAGGCTTAGGATCATTACATAAAAACTTAAAACATGAAATACAACATCTTTATTGAAAACATCCTTTACATGACTACTATATTCCCTCGTACTTAGCATTTCATGGGATAACCTGAGGACATGCATAACAAAAGGGTGAGCTATAAATCCCAGTAATGGAGTACACATGGAATAACTTGAGGAGGAAAATACAGGTTAGAAAATAGGCATATCAATAGAGCATAAAAGAAACATGAACATAAAGGCATGATAAAGCATGATAATCATAACATGGAATTAGCATGAGCCAAGGCTCATTCAACTTAAAGCATGAGTAAATCCTCATTGGACATGAAGAACGAGTAAACCATCATTGTTCCTAAATTAGAATGAATCAAAACTCATTGCACATGAAGTATCATGATAGTATACTTTACCCAATTCATTGGAGCTCTATAAGGGCGCACCCTTCTTAAACATTTCTTTTCATGCATAAGTGTTCTACATGGATCATAAAACATGGATTCATAAAACATAAACATTTATTCCTTGATAAAGAAATTTGAAATTCACACATGAAACATTGTATTCAATATGTAAAGGTTCATAAAGGTGGATACCCTTGATGGAGAAATGGGCATGGTATCCACTACACAGTGGCATTGGCATTGAAAATTAGTGCGATTTCGGCAGCGTAACGGCATGACATAAGAATTCATAAAAATGGTTGATGAGAGAGAAAGGGGTTAATAATCATATTTACATGGAATGGACAGTAATGAGGTCATATAGATACATGTCCCAACAATTGTAATGGAATTTAGATTCATGATACAAAATTATTTCTTGAATGTAAAAGAAGAGAGAGAAGTTCCTTTCAGAATTTCGGCATAGTAACTGGTGTATATGGGAGGAATTTAATGAGAGAGAAAGGGGTCTACCATAATTAAAACAAAAAAATGGAAGTATGGGGGAGGTGTGAAACCATACACCAACATTCATAATTGAAATTAAAATGTCAATACAACTTAAATCAAATTGAGAAAAATGAGAAAGGAAGGAAAAACCCTTACTTGGAAGTGTGCTTCCAAAGGCTAGAGAGAGGCTTGTGAGAGGCTTCTTGGGAGCTTGGGGAACCTTGGGAGGATTCTAGAGAGAGTAGGGAAGAGGTTGGAAGAACCCCAAGGGTGTTGAGTGAGGAGGAAGTGGGATCTTGGGTGGGTTTATATAGGAAAGGTGAGGGAATTCATTATTATTAATGTTTGGGTCCCCTTACATTAAATTAACCCAAACCTCAAATCAAACCATGGTTTTTTCCCATGGTTTTTGGAAAATGGAAGAGGAAAACAATATTTTATAAGGAGAACGTCCGAAATTCTTAAAATATAAGGGTTTCTTATGTGGAGGTGAGTCACACACCCATGAAAATTAATTAAAAAGGCAAGGTGTTGAATATGTCTTGAGGGGTCCATTAATGCTTTGAAAATTAAGTCAAACAAACCCAAAATCACATTATTTTAATTTTAAAACATATATTGGCCGAACATAAAGATTATAGTATTTTATTACATCACTATTGGGTCATTATGATGTCATAAAACACATTATTTATTTCAACGGTATTTAATTTTTACCCAAAAATTTGACTGTCTCAGAAAATTATGAAAAATACACCATGGGAAAATTTGGATGTCCTGATTCCAGAAATAAAATTTATTTTATCTATTTTTTTGAAATATGCTAATTTCCAATTTAAAAAAACGGGCATTTATCTAAAATTCATGGGTTTTGACAGAAATGGATTTCATACCATAATAAAAAATGTTAATTTCATTCATAAAATTATAAGATAATTTAAATTTAATAAAAATTAATTTAATAATAATATTATTATCTTATTAAAAAATTATTTAATTCAAAAATCCCTTAAATTTATAAAATTGATTTCTTAATAAAATAATAACCAAAAACACCATTTGTTCTTTAAAAACTATTTAAAATATATCCAAAATGACTAGAAATTATATTCATTATTATATACAAAAAAATAATGTACATGAACATAGTACTACTTAGTTTTTACATAACCCCTTAAAACAGCTGCATAAGACCTAAGGGTATAGTGTGCAATGGTGAAAGACTCTTGGGGTGGCTCTGATAACATCGCATGAGTGGTAATTTCAATAAACATCCACATTTCCCGTAGACGGTCACGTTCGAACATGACATGATGAAGCTCAGATTGGGATTGGTCAGGGGCGAAGCCCATAGATGCCACCTCTTTTCCAAGGTCCTAAAAATGGGCTTCGTATGGAAAAATTCTACTGGATGAGGCCATCACTTCATTTTACTGAGTAAATTGGATTTGTTAAAGTCCTATATTTATACTTATCATGTGATTAATGTTCAACGACTATATTAGCAACGGTCAAAAATTTTAACATAAAACCAAAGAAGTTGACATCTTATAAAAATATATTTCATAAATAGATATTTAGCTGGATGAAGAGGGATTTTCCATTAATGAAACTTTGGGTTGTTACACATAAAGGATGGGACCAATGAAAATTCTTGCTATCACAAACATGGAACTAGACATGACTCCTTTATTTAAGAGTTCATGTTTTGTTAAAAAATGGAAACTTTTTGAAGTTTCTACTATGTAATCTTTTGAGATGTAATAGTTATGATCTAATTCTCTAAAGTCTAGACCTGAAAAGATCCTCTATCTGTGTTCATGAAATAACTCAAGATTAAGTAAGGTTTAAGGTCATGTCCTTATAAGATATCCCTTCATATTAGTTGGATTTAATTATCCTCAATGATTTTGTATACCCTATTATCTTTTGATATACCAACACTAACAACATATACCACTAAGGAATCAACTACCATTTCTAGAATAGAGTAACATCAAGGAACATTCCTTGATATTCCCTTGATATTACTAGATTTGATAGATCATTTATTTATTGTTTGTCACATTATTTTTTTAGTTGTTGTATTTGTTAGGGGGAGGGTCAGGGTGTATGATGAAGGTGTTGATGAATATGTTACAACATGGTGTCCTGTTGGAAGATGAGGCTATAACAGGGATTAAGAGATGTGGTGTAGAATCTCGTGGTGGGGGGAAGGTGTTTTCTGGTTATTCTTATTTTATTACCCCTTAGTAAGGGTGTAGGCTATAAAATGAATCTTAGGAGGTGATTCATTGTGTTTCTACCATTCGTATGTTTTTACTCCAAGGAATTGAGTAGCATTTTATAATTATTCATTGAAATTATTAATTTTTATAGCTGTGTCTCTTTGTCCCTATTTTCCATTACATAAAAATATAGTATATATGGAACACTCTATAAGATGATTAATTGATGTAGATTTAAAATTTAATTATATGTAGACATCCCTTATATTATTCCATAATTTTCATCTCAATTGGTGGTTTTGTGATATGGTGTACTGTTATATGTATTACTCATTTAAAATCATGGTTTCTTATAAATTCCCATATCCCCTTAGACCCTATTTTCATTTCAAATTTATTCTTTACACCATTGGATAACAAGGGATATTTCAATAGGACATTGAAAATTATTTTTTGTGAATGAACCTCTATCATATTTAAGTCAATTCATTGGGATATCTTTTTATTTTACCAATTTCTCTTTGTTTTTTCTTATCAATTTATTTTTCCATACCATTATAGATTACACATATTGAGACTTTAATCACCTGAATTCTCATTAAGCTATATATTATAGTTTTTTATGATTTTATACTTCTAAAGGGAATATTACTTCCATGTGGAATATATGAATGTATATTTTCATTATTGTTTGGTTTTTTATGAATTAATGATCAATTCCATTTGGTTGGGAATTATTTAATTCTCATTATTTTTATGTAAAATCATAATTTTATCGTGATTTGTCTCATTGTTTAATAGTTTAATTAACCACAATGATGATTAAAATATAATGAAATAATGTAATCTGTTTTAGTCGAATTGATAATATAGGGTAATGTCATGATTACCATTTTCATGTTGATTTAATAGATAGGGTTCTAACTTTTATTGTTATATAGTTTATCATGTTTTCTTTAATTAAAATTTGAATAAAAAATTAGATCCAGAAATTCTAGATGACTAAATAATAAAGTGTAATGTTTAATTTTGATATCCTTTAATGATTGAGGTTAGTGTATTTATTAATGAATTTATAAATAATTTAGAACTATTTATTGTAGATGACTTATGTTATCTCTCTTTCTAACCAATAATATATTATTCATTAAAATTTTCATTTTTTATAAAATTGATAATGATATTTATTTGGTGTTGGGGGAGACCATTTTCATATAGGGGATAGATTTACCGATTATTGGGCCTAGAAACCCTATTAAATATTATTTTCATTCTGCCTTGTTTGATTGATATTGTTGACTTTCCTTACACTGTTATGTTATGTGACACTAGGATGGGTTATGGAATGATGGGGGTTTGATGGGATTCATTTCATCCTGGTAGTTGTGGATGGTAATAGTGGAGTGATGGATAGTGATATTCATTTTAATTTTGAGGATGTAATAATGAATAATATAAATGGTTAAATATAGTGTCTCTAATTTTTTTCATTATTGAAATTGGGATACTTACTAGACCATGAATCCAATATAATGGCCATAATTATGTGTTACTTGTTTCTAATTTCGTTCCACCAAGAAGATGTAACTAGTTAAAATGGTAAATCCATCTGTTATTGTAGAATAAGAATATCCTTAAAGTTATTGTAAATATAGAATATTAATAAATAATATTTTTTTAACCCTTTGGATTTGTGGATTTAGATAATGATGAAATAAATAAAAATATTATGAAAACATGTAAGAGGTTGGATCATGTTTGGAGGGTGTATATTTTAGTTTCTAATTAATATAATTATGAAATTATCAAGCTATATATTTATATATGTGTCATGATAATTTTTTTCTTATTCCACATTACCCATGTCTTTATTATTGTACACCCTTGCGGAATCTAGGGGCGTTTCCCCAAAAATATTGTTGGATTGGAATATATGAGTAACTAACCCCTCTTTACTCGATCTGTTCTCCGTGCAGTAATAGTTGCTCATATGTATAATGGTTATTTTTTTACATAAATGTTTTTAGTGGTACGTATTTGATGGTTTATTTTTAAAGAAAAATTGATATCATGATATAGTATCGTAATGACTTTTTAGGTATGTTGTATATGGGTTGTGATGGATCAATGTATAATACATGATGTAGTGACACTAGTGGATTCCAAATACTAATTGGATAGTATCTGGAAATGCTAATTTTGTTGAGGTGATCATTCAATTCATAGTTTGAGTGATATGATTTAGATTCTGATGTGTTTTCATGATGTATCATTCAATAGATAGAGATATCATGGGTTGTAAAATAATGGGAGATTGTGAATAACTAGTGGGGAAGAGGATTCATGGATTTAAATTTTCTATTGTATTGGATATTATGTCTTTATTTTTAATTTATTCTTGGTATGTGTTATATTATAAGCCTGGGATCTCAGTATATATTTTTAGGTGTAGAATTAGTTTCACATTTTTATTCATAGGGATTTAGTATTCAATCATTGTTTTTCCATGAGAGGATCTTGGGTGGGACAGAGATACTATACCTATTATGATAATTATTTGTATATAAAAACTATTTTCTAGTTATCGAGGAGCTAGGCAATGATCCAGTTTTTTATTAGAAGCTCCATATGTTGTTTTGGATCGTTTTCTGATTTTGAGCGTATGTCGATTATTTCAATTTTTGTATTTATAGTTTTCATCATAATTATAATGTTCAAATTTAATTATATGAAATATTTTATATATTATTGTTTATAGATCCTGATTATTTTAATAATTAAATCTCTTATATTTGCATTTATTCTTTATTGATATTAATCTATCCCAACTAATTGTATGAAAAAACATTGATTGTGGTCTAAATTTGTTTAACCAGTGGAGGTGGGTTTTCAGAATCATTATCAACCTTATATCATTTCAGTCATAATGGTGTACATTTTTGGGGAGGAGATCATAAAAAATGGTTGTGAATGGGATGTTGAGAGAGATGATAATGATTTAAGGTACATACTGGTGATGAATGTATGTTTGTGTTGGGAAATAGTGTTATATAGGAATAGTATGTTATGTAAACAAATGAGTTATTTAGTAAATAAGTATTTGGGACCTATTATGATCCAATTATAGGAATTTTATTTTACTAATATATGTAATTTTAGTGATAGTAAATTTTTTGGTCGAGTCCTTGAAAATGATCATGCATAATAATTATTTTTTCATTTATTTATAATGGTTATAACTTGTGAATAAGATTATGAATTAGTAATTATTATTAAACATTCTATATGTCATGAAACAGTATCCCTATCCATTGTTAATTTTAGTGCAATGGCTTAATATTCAAAAACTCTTAAGTTTTATGCTATTTTTTCATGTGTGATATGTCAATATATCTCAACAAGGTTCAGTTAGAACAACATGACACATTAGAAGATGAAAAGTTGAGAGATTTAGAATCAGATTCTAAAGTAGTACAATGAATCTATTTCAAAATTAATTATAGGGGTATACATTGATGATGTGTATATTTTATTTAATTTAATTCATTATTTGATGAAGTACGTGATTACAATGGAAATGTTGATACTTATTCAATAATATTGGTAGTGGTTGTTCTTATTACTCAAGGATCATGAGAAGACTATTGTTTAATATGAGAACATAATAGTTTAGCTATAAAACTAATTTCTTTCATAGAACACATGGAAATTTGACATTCAAGAGGAATATACCATTTTAAATGGATGATCCAAAATGTGGAGCTTAATATCCATTTTTAGTTCCTTTTAAAATAGTATTAAAACCTAATGCTAGATGAGGGGATAGGGAGAGTAATTTGGATGAGGCTATACATACATATTTGTATTTCCATTTCAATCATATCATTTTTATTGAATATATAAATTAATATAGATAGATGATATTTTTGAGTGGGATTTTTCCCGAATAAGGTCATTATGAGATGTGAGACATAACGATTTTCCATGTACTTGATCATTGGAATATGGCTCTAGGATTCACAGACAAAAGGGTATTTTGATTGTTAGTTAGTTCCCAATCATCTTCATCTAACTTATAAGGGGGTGGAATACTTTGTGATCCTAGCAAGGGATCATATGCTTTATCTATTGTGGAGGTTATTCTAATGTGTAGTGGGATTTCCTAACCATTAAAATTACATTGAATGTGACTCGTGTTCCATTTTTGGATACATTGTTGTAGTGGTTTTAGCTAATATTGCAATAATATTCTCTAGACATTTATTTGAATAGGGGTGAAGGGGTGGGTCAAGTATATCCTTGTGATCCTCCAAATCCATGAAGTGTATATAATGGCCATAGTAACAGTATCGATCATTGTAAAAGAGGTCAGCGAGTATGTCATCAATAGATTCATGTTTTATAGTTTCTAGTGTTTAGTGGTTCATACATCAATCGAGTTAATGTATTATTTTTCACAACATGTATGTATGTATTATTTTATATAGGATATACACAATAATTAATTTCAAATTCCCTATTTCATACTATTGGTTCTTGATGTAGAAGGACTCATAATTCCCATAGTGTTTACTTGGACATTTTGTTGTTGATTTAGTTTGTATAAAATATGGATTGGCTGAAATACAGTGATAGGGTAGTTCCACTATTGTTGATACTTCGTTTGTTTGTTGATAATACCATATCAAATCACAGTATGCAAAATTCATTTTTTTGGTGCAGACAAGCATGGATTACATTGTGAGGTAGTGTTTTCAATGATTCAAATGGGGTGTCACAGTGTTAATTGGAAATAAATAACCTCATATGATTAAATATTTTTCCCATAATTGTATTAATTAATGGTCTTGTAGATAGTAACCACATTATAGGATCATATAATATTGAATATCAATGATGTGTAAGAATTCATAGATATCTTTCCTTAATGTTGTCTTGGAATTAGCCCCTAATGGGTTATCATGTTTAGGATAGTGTTATATCTTGGAGATTCTCTGATCATATTGTCTCCATACCAGATGGTTCTTTACGAATATACTTATTTGATGATATTGGTCAATGATCATATTTTTTTTGGTTTAATTCATTTGAACATTACACATTGTGTTGCACCAATATTTTTCATGAAAAATATTGATTGAATGTTTGTATTTTTCACATATGTATCAATTATCATAATATTAATTAGGTGATAGGGAAGAATCACTACCCTCTTCCATGGATTTAATATTTATTTTGTCAATTGATGGGAAATAATTTTTCCTAGATTATTGATCTATGAACGGCGTTTCACAATATATGGTAAAATGAGGAAGATATTATAATGACTTATTTTTGGAAGTCATTATAGGAATTATGATTTTTCTAATTTTAATTAATATATAGATTGATTAATTGGTACTTTTGGTAATGATGAATTAATTGTTCCAAGAGTTTCTTGGTCATTTCATTTCACTTTTTATTGAAGTAAGATATATGTTCTTCACATCTATGGATGATCATATATTGAAGATATGAGATATTATTTATGTTCTTAAGAATTAGATGTTATATGATATGTTATTGAGGTTATTGTTTTTTACTCATGATGTATATTTTGTAGTGCATGTTAGGTCTTATAACGGTGTATTTATGGATCCTTCATTGATCAAGGATTCCATAACTTATGTTTCCTCTTGTAATTTTAGAATGGATTCTTATTACCTTACTATTGTTGGATTTTATAATATGTTCATATATAACTTATTTAAAATTTTGACTCTAGTGATATCCTTCAACAATAATTTTCATGCATTATTCTAGGTTGATTAGTGTCAAAAATATTTTATGTATCTAATGGATAAGTTTTTCATGAAATTTTTATTCATTTTATAAATTTGCTATATCATGTATTTTAATGATGATTAAAATATTGAAATGGACAATGTTATGATGCATAAAATAACTATTACTTCATATAGTTCTGAGTAGTTATAGAAACTTGAGCATAACAAGGAAACTAATGATCTCATGTTGGTAGAATTCATGTTTTCATTATTATTTTCTAATCACTAAATCATTTTGGAAGACATTATAGTTTCAATAGATAACTAGATCATATACAATTGATTCTCACAGTGTGGACTAGACATTTGATAATGGTGTTCGATATAATTAATTTATGAATATAGATCTGATATTTCATATAATCAGGAATATGGTAATGTTTTAGCTTATGTGATATGAAATATTTCACATAGTGATGTTGTTCATGAGTTTATATATTCATTGAGATTGATTTAAGATACCTATTCCATGAATCTTGACATTTGGGATATTGGTTACGAATGTTGTATTTTTTAGAAGATGATGCATCAATCTCTTGTAAAACTAATGGATGATTAATATATGGGGGATTCCAAGGTGGTTTTTTTTAGCGAACTAGGTTTCAATGGTAATTTAATTAATGTTTTTTATGATGACCAAGAGTGGGTGTTATTTTAGGGGATTACTTTCATTCCCTTAGTGGTGTCTGATGTGGATTTATGTGAGTTATAATGGTAACCTTTAGTTGTATATCCTTATTTTAAAAAAATATTATGATCCTTTGAGTGGTCCGTTTTCATATCCAATGCTAAAGCACAAAGGAATATTGTTTATTTCTTTATGGACAGTGTACCAAAAGGAAATGGTTGAAAATCATGTTTTTTTTGTTTCACCATCTATTATATAATACATAGTGAAAATGGGAGGAAACATTAATTTATTTACTAACATGTTTACCATAAAATATGGAGTGTTATTAGGGTTTATAATAAATCATATAATATTTAAAATAGTAGTTTCCTTCTTTTCAAAAGAATGTTTCATGCCCAATGGATGTTTTATAGAGGAAGTATTTGGAGGAGGTGAGGGTTCATGGAGTCCGAATTATGATGAAATTTTACATTCATCCCCATTTTAAATCCATGGTATATATAGGGATTCAAAATTATATCATATCTATGTTTTTTTATAATAATTGATATCATTTGAAGATAGGTAATTACAAAAACAAGACCATCAATATTATTAACGAATTATGTTGTTCATATGTTTTTTATTTTGGGGTTTTATAGTTGAAGAACCTTAATTTATAATAGTTTTATTAAAATAATATTTGTCACTCCACCATTGGTATGCCACCAATTGATTTTTTTATATTTTACGATTCCATTATTCATTTTTCTTGTGTGGGGATAGAGATTCATCAATTTTCAAACAATAACTATTAAAAATAATGAATCAGATGTTTTAGTTGAATTGTGAGGGGATGAGGGTGGTGGGAGTGATTTATAAGTATTGCGATGACTATAGGAGGCCTATGGAGTTTTAAATTACTAATTATGTTATCATTAAGGTGAATTTATAGTGGGAAATTATGCTTTGGTCGTGGGATCAATATTTCCCCCATTTATTGGGACATTAAATTATTCGTTTTGTATTGATGTCATCTCATAGAAAATAGAACATCAAAAAAAATAATTGAATTGTTTATTACATTCATGTATGAGATATTTTAGAATATATTCTTTAGGATTATAACATAATATATTATAGAGTGATAAAAATTGATGACGATGATATGACCATTGTGGCGTGTAATGTGGATATATAAGACCTTGAGGAGAATTTGATTAATGAGATTGTTATTCAAATAGTTCATGACATTTAGTGATATAGTGGGATGAAGGGTAGTATGTGATATTATGATATATATATACATATAAAATATTTCATACATTATTAAGTTCATTTTATTTTTAGTTATAGTGCTTTGATTATGTTTACATTTATCTATCATATCGTATACTTTATATCATCCATTATGATTTGTTTCATTCCTACCTCATTTTGGAGAGTTATTTTAACAAATAGTGTGTATCATAGTTTTTCACCTTGTTTCTCTATGTATAGTTGTTATTTTATACCATTGGAATGAATCCTGAGAGGTATCTTGCATGGTTTCGTTCCAGGAAAACTTTTATTAACTTATTTTTTCAATGGGTTTGATTGTAAATTCTTATTGGTGAGAAATTTTTATAATATGTATAATTTTATGGATTGGATCCTTTGAGAAAATTAATTCATTAATTCATGTTTTTTACATCCTTTGATGAGGTTTAGAGGAGGAATGTGTGTTTATAGGTTGAAATATCAACATTATAATAAGATTCTAGGACTGATCGTTATGATATACCCCAGAGTATTATTAAAAGATAATGATATGATGAGAATTAATTATTATGGAACATATTATAAAGTGTATAATTGTATGGTTCAAAAAAAATTATGTACACTTACCGAACAGGGGGTTACCCATAATCTGGAATCTTAATAGATGAGTTTCTCTGGTTTTTACTTTTTTTAGATTACTAATGAAAGGAGTTAAATTTTGGTTTTATAATTCTACTTTATCAATTCGAATTATTTTGTTTTATAGTCCCCACCTATCATGGTATTTTTAGATATTTTTAGATCATTGGAATATATATTCCCATATTTGTAATGCATATCTATGACCATGAATTCTATGGAGTGGTCTCTTTCCTACCACCATTGTTTTCTCATGATCCCTTAGTTTTTATCATGGTGTTGGCTTTCATGATATGGTATTCTAACTACTTTTTTCCTATAAATTCCAATCCCCCTGAATATTTTCAGACTTTAAATATTGTATCTCAAACCATTGGATCCTAGGAGATATTTTAAATGAAATTTTATGTCCCCTTTGATCATTCTACCCTCACCTTCTATAGATAAATCAATGGTGATTTGTGGTGAGTTTTCCGTGATTTAAAATTTATTTACAAAATTTTAGGTTTTATTCCTCAAATTATACAATTAATCATTATGGTAGTCAATCTCTATCAACATCATGGTTTTCTATTCTTGTTTTGGGGTCTTTTCATAGGGTGTAATCAATAGGGGACGATGACCCATTTTGTGTGAGGTGACCAAAGATCCATGTTTTTCTTATTATGTAATTTGACGAATATTGAATGTGTTGAGGTAGGTAATCCATTAATAAAAATTATTATGGGAAATCATTAATATATTCTTAATTATATAATTTTTTAATTGTGGACTTCATCCTTAAATTGATTAAATAAAAATTGAAGAAAGTAATTGTTTTGGTTATAGAGATAGCATGTTTTTCAGAAATGATAACTTTTTGTATCTCTGTTTTCTATATAGTGTTGTATATTTTAATATTATATAGTCTATCTACTTCACTGATTTTGGAAAATGGGTGATAAATTTAAAATTATAATTCCATATATCTATATATTAAATATTCCTATTCAATTTTATTATAATTCATTGATATATATCATTTTGATTATTGATCAAAGCCTTGATAATTAAAATATGATTATTTCTGATTCTTAAGGATGATCATGGTTATAAACAATTTTCAATGATCTAATAAAATCAATAATGTAAAAAAATTATTTGGAAATGATCATTTTTTTGTTCATGAAATCGTATTTGTATATGAAGGTTGGATTCATTCATTATTAGGGAAGGATTCCCTATTAACTATTTTTTATTTGATTACAACTAATTGGGATTAGTTTTTAATATCATCCTTTAAATACCATGTGATGTTATCCTAATGTGGATGATTTTTATAGGATAATTTATTGTGATATAATCCAGATTTAGGTAATGGGGAAATGATTGTAATTCCAATTATATGTTATATTAATTCCCTTGAAAACTACATGATCGCGAAATTTTGATAATGTATGGTAGGTTGGGTTCCTTGTTTCAAAATTTTATTCAATATTTAATAATGTTGATAGTTTTCAAGGTTTACAAACATGTTATTTTAGCCTATCATGAGTCCAAGGGTACCTTTAAAAATGGAACCTAGAATAATGATAAATAATTTCATCCACTAGATTGGTGTCCTGATAAATTGTTGAAATGACGAAAAATCATTGGGAAACCTAAAATTGGTCATATTTTATGAGGTGGTCGTGGAAAATGGTTTATAATTTATTAAAAAATGAAATGCCCAAATTAATGAATTATATTAAATAAAATAATCTTTTAAATATTTTTGTTCTTAATTAATATATTTCCCATAATGATTAAATCTCGATGTGTGAGAGGTAATAGTTATGGTTTATGATAAGGCTATGTAGTTTCGTATTGTGTTTCATTGAGATTTAGTGATCCAATGTTGTGTTTTGTCATATTCAACACCACCAAGGTTGGTTGGGTGATTGAAATTGGGTGACTCAAGAGGGTTTCTCCCCAATATCTAGGGTGGTGGGGAATGAAAGGATTAGTACCCTCTATTTAATTAGTATATTCACCTGGAATTAATTTTTTCTTCTATCAATTTATGTTTTATAAATCTATATATAAATATAGGGTGGAAGTGATTGTTTATATATTCACACACATTTATCTATATTTAAATTATTACAATGAGTAATTATGGTTTTTTGACAAGTCAATGATGAATTGAGGTATAATAAATGATGTTTATGATATAGTGGATCCCTAAAACTACTAATATAACATATGTATATATGGATAATGATTGTGAGATGATGTGATTTAGGATATTCCAAATATGTTACCGTATTCCATTTTATTTTATCCATGTTCATTAAATATAGAGAGATGGTAATGAAAGTGTGGTGTTAGGGGATAGAAAAAAAATAATAGTGAAGTAGTAATGAAGTACCTTTATTTTATATTATTTGGATATTATATGATTACTTTTAGGAGGTATTTTATTACCGTCCCATGGTGTGGATTAAAACATTGTATGCCATCTAGGATGATAAGTTAGTTTACAATTTTCAATCACTGAGCTTTATAATACATTGTTTTACATTTTTTTATATAATCTTGGGATGGTCCTATTGATTTTACATTTTAGGGAAACCATATTTATATTAAATAGTTTTTTAAATATTTATGATCTTTTTCATGATCAGGATTTACATTATAATCTCTTGGTGTTGTTTAGGAGTGTTTTGAGCTTATTGTTCACTATCAAGGATTTACATTTTGGAAAAAAATTTATCATAATATATTTATTGTTTTTTTAAAAAAAATTATTGAATAAATATATTCTATTCCATTATTTGGAATATTTGTTTATTTATATTACCATATTTACCATTCCTCATTATTCATAGATGGTAATTCCTCCCATATGTTTTTATGATACACACTCTATGCTAATCTACCACTAGTGAATTATTAGATGTAGGAAACTGGTAATATTATTTCTCTTATCAAATATCCCACCCTTGGGGGATTCCATTGGTGGGAGGGTTTTTGGGAAACACTATATAGATCATTTCAATAAACCTCGATTAATATTACTTTTCACAACATTTAATGGAACCTAGTAGGACAAGTTCTTTGTGATTACCTGGATAGTGATTCTTCAACTAAATAGTTGGATCCAACAATAGATTCTATATTATTGGTAAAGAGAGACCATTTTATACTGGTTCATAGAGGGGGGGAGAACACTAATAATAATTTATACACACAATAACAATATTTTTTACTTTTTGGTCAGCATACTTTTACTCATTTTTTATTTCACATCCATGTATTTTATTTTCCATTAGAATTCAATATAGATTATTATTGAATCACCTGAGATATTAATCAAGGAAGAAAATTTTGAACATAAAATGTCATTCTAATATATATTACTATAACATTACTAATATACAATAATATATATATATATATATAGTATTTTTGAACTACAAATTGAGAATACACAAGTCAATTCAGAAGTAATTTAAATTAAATACATGACATCCCAAGAAAACAATAAGTTGAACCCTTAATAATTTAAGGATTCATTTATTTACATTCATTTTTACCCACATCATTATTTTATTTAGTCTGTTTTTAAAATTATTTCATTGTATCCTTTTTTAAAATGTGGTTAAATTTATTAATTCATTTATGGGGTACAAATCATTGGACAACATCAAAAATTTTCATTTCTGACTATGATAAGATGCATAATTAATTTTTGGAAATAATATTTATATTTGAGAGAAAAGTAATTTCATATAATTATATTTAATGCCTCATACCATTATAACGAATTATATTTCATATTTCGAGTGTTTGGGACATTGGTAGAAGTATAGAGGAATGAAGGTAGATTTATAGATTATATTTGTGTCCGGGAATGATAATATTGTATTATATTATTTTTTTCGTAGTGATTGGCCTATTGAAGTGTTTTTATTTGTTGTGATGTTATTTAATAACATAGTGAATGATTTGTGAGAGTTTGGTGTTATGAAAATTCAAGTAAAGAGTTTTTTATGGAATTAATAGGTTTAAGATGGTTATAGAATTTCCAAGGAAATCCAAACATGATTTGTGTATATAGGTTATTTGGACCTAAGAACGTTTGAATTTTATCATACATGATTCATCAAATAATTATTGATTGGGTAATAATTAGGTTTTTTATATAATTTAATGATTTGTATATACTGGTTTTATTTCACAGGGGCTTTTGGAATTACAATTAAATTATTTCTTATTCAATTTCATTAGAGTTGGAATTATCATATGGTTTTAGATACTCTGATGTGATTTCATATGTGGTTGATTTCATAGTAATTCCTTTTTGTGTGTCATTTTTCAATGGTTCCCTTATTGTGTCATGGTTTGTTTTGGGGATATTTATTTTTATTAGAGAATAATTTAATATATTTTCTCCTTGTTTTCATTGTGGACATTAAAAAGAAGACATAATTTATTTAATTTTCTGCATAAAATTCTATAATATAAAATGGTGGGATCACGACATTATTTATTGTGGTCGGTTAAATTTCTCCACATAGGGGAAATGAAAATATCCCATTATAATGAGATCCATTTAATTTAATATTCTATTATTAAAAATATATCTCAATTTAATTTAAAAATTTTTTTCCCAAAAAAATATCTGATCATATATCTGTCCTTGGAAATGTATGAGTGCATTTATTTTTTTGGATATCTTCATCATCTGACAGATCTATTTATGCTCAAATGTTATTCTTCATATCATTATTTTACCTCTCTTCAAATTACATCTTCATTTATGTTTCTATGATAAAACTACATAAATTTTTATGGTGTTATTCTATACTATCAATGAGAATTATTCATGAATAGACATTCAAATTAATCCCCATATATTAATTAGATTGTTACTATAGTATACATCTAACTTTATATAGTGATTGATGAAGCTTTAGATTAGGAATATGATTCAAGTCTTCTAGGTTATTATTTTTCATAAGATAATGATATATTATTTTTTATTGTTTTTTATTGGATAATAGTGAGAATACCAATCTATATAATAAAATAATTATAGGAATATATGTGGAAATGGGTGATTCACACGTGTCCAATGTTATTAATTGATATATCATATAATTTATGGATACATTTTTGTTTCCATTAAGGGTTTTTGTTTTTTATGTAATATTTTTTGAATAACCTTTTATAATTGGATAATAAGGTAATTTTGTTAAAAAATTGGCCATTTGAAGACCTGTAATTTATTATGATGGTGTTTTAATATATAATGTAGATTTAATATAAACGGAATATTAAGAATATTTCCATTGATGTGATGTGAGAAAATTATTATTTAGTATTTCAACGATATGAGGGTCAAATATTTATTTTATTAGAGGTTATTTAAAGGCTTATTTCTATTTTATAGGATCGGATGTGGTTCCATATACTGGTGGTGGATAATAAATTGATTTATAGTGGTGGAATAACTGGGTGTGTAAAAATTAAGAAGTTTTTTGTTGTTTTGGTTCTTATTAGTGCGTAAATGGGATTTTATATATTGGAGGGTTGGTTGTTGTTATGATGGGTTATATTTATTGTTATAAAGGAGTATGGATTATAATAGTTAACTTTTTAATCATTAATGGATTAAAATTTTATATTATGAGACAAAAAATGATTAATTATAACTGTTGTAGCGGTTATTATTAAAATATTATGAAAAAAATGATAAATTGAAATTTTTAATAGAAAAAAAAGAATAATCTATTTTATGATTGGTATATTTAATGTTAAAAATATGGAAAATGGTAAATACGAATTTCTTATTGATTATGTGGGAAAATTGAAAAATAATTATTATTAAGACATATTTTTTTGATGCAAGGAAATTTTTTATTATATAAGTACTAATGATTTCTAAATAATAAATGCCATAACATTATTGTAGTTTTATGAATTCATTTTTATTTGTAATCAATTCGGTTGGGATTATGTGGTTGTATAATATTAATAAAATAATATTAATTATGACACACCATAACCGATGTTGGATAACATTAATGATAGTCATATGGTTTTGATATTTAGGTTTTTTCACTAACATCAATGTTGGTGATATAATGTATAGGTGAATAATCATTTTTTACCAATTTCAAATTTCAAATATAGGACGTTTTAAATGTATTTTTTCATGTTGCACTTACTAAAATGGATTTCATTTACATTGAACCTGAAGTGCGGATGATGTGATTATGATAATATGATAATTAGATGGAAAATTTGTAACATTGAGGATATAATTCATGGAAGTATGAGGGAACGGGGTTGATATATTTAATTTTCATTATACATTACTATGATTAAGATGTGGGAGATGGATTTGGTGTGGTGATGTCGCATGTGGTTCTGGGTATCTAGATGTCCTCGTTATTAGGTATGTAGTTATGTAGATATGTGGATATTGAATGTATTGGAGAACCATGAAATATTTTTTTGGTGGTTTCAGAGATAAAATATAGTAGTGTAGGGGTTTTGGGAAACCATATTGAAATATATTCAATTTTTTATATTATGTTAATTATATGAGATAATAGTTGAGTGATCATAGATGATGTTGGTGATGGTATACCAAGAATAGAATTATTTCAGTTATATTGTTTCTTCACTGAGGAATTAGAATCCTTCAACCCCAATTTCTCAATAGGTATTGAGGAATTTCCAACCGATTATACTTGTATTCTCAATTATATATATATATATTCTTTTTCTAGAAGATAATTTGTAAATTAATACAGAATTATTAGCACATTTCATGGATTTTATTTTAATATACCTATTATATGATATTTTATTAGGATTTACATTGATGTTTTTCTTCATTATAGAATTAAAAATCATTGTGGGATATTTATATATATTATCCAGTTTATTCAGGGTTTTCCTTATATGATCATAGTATTATATGTGTAAATCTTTCCATGTTTTTTTATTACAAACTTGCTTCTTAATTCCATCTTCCAAAAAATTGAATGAATTATTTTAGAATAAATATAATCATTTATAGAGAAAAAAGATGGGTTACAATGGGGGATAACTATGATAGAGTGTTGTTTTCGGTATTAAAGATAGTAAGTGTAGTTATTGGATTTACTCATTGGTGAGGATTGTATGAATTTTTTAGAGAAATGATATTAGTTGAACATGGAATGTAATATAGAAATAGATACAGATAAGGTATAAAAAAATTGGTCATTATTATGATCCGATGTATGAAATATAATCTTATAAAACATCATCAACCTAAAAATGTGGATTGTTGTGTGGATAGAAAGGATAATTACATGAAATATATATTTTTTCATCTGACTTGGGGCAATTTTTTTGTGAATAAAAATATTTTTAATTTAATTATATTAAATTAATTCCATGATCAATTTATAAGGAATTTCAATTATTACAATAGAGATATTGTTTTTTTATTTCCACCCGTGTGTGGTTCATATTGGAATGATGTATAATAATGATCATGATTACCATATGAGTATTAAAATATATAAGTATAATGATACTTGGAGTAACATATTTCACGAATCTATTACTATGGTTTTTTATATAAGGGATTGTGGGTCTATGTGTGAGACATAATACTAATTATAATAGTTTTATATTACATTCAGTTTTATCCATTTTAGGATGGAGAATTGGTCCTCATTGGATGTCAGTCACATAATAGACAATGAGTCTTTGTGGTTCATATTTCTTCATAGAGAACATGATTAGTCCAATATATTATGTGAATATTTATAGAATAATTTCCATATGTTGTTTTCTTAATTAATTTTAATGAAGGTGAATATTCAAGAGTTAATATCCATATAACTACTATTCATTAGTATAAAGGAAATCAAAATTTTATTCAATTTTTATCTGTAGTATTTCTTTGTAATTTTCCCAAAAGTGGATTCCAGAGTATTATATTGTGATCTAGCTCCATATCCTAATATTTAATATTTCCTAACCTCATGTACACTAACTAAAAATGTATTAGTGACAATGAATGAAGATGACATTTAGAGGATTCCACTGTTTTCGAGATTATATAAAGAGTGCAGTCACAATAAAATATATATGAGGATAGATGCAATTGGGAAATCATGGAATTTATAAGAATCAGTATTTTGATGGAATGGGAGTTGTCCTCAAATGTATTCATCACACATATCTAGATATGGTAGTTCATAGGACATATCCAGAATATCTATACATATGTGTTTCATTTTTATAGGTCATGGTCAGATATTTCTCATGTATTTAACCCCTTTTGTGGTAAAAAACAGTCCGCATGGTGTGGATTGGGTATTATATCTAGATAAGATGACTGTAATCTCATAATAGTAGTAGGATTATTAAAATTCAACCCATTAAGGGGGGATGTATTATGAATATTAACTCCTTCTGATATCCCTAGTCCATATGGATGTAGGAATAATCATGTTTGTTGATGTGGTTATTAATTAAGAAAACATAGAATTTAGAATTCATATAGAAAATGTAATTACATGGCAAAACCATATCTATGTGGTCAAGAGATCATTCAAGGTACCATAAACTTATGATATCACATTATTTTTACACTATTTTTTAGAGATACAAATTCCTTATAATAAAACACTTTGATCCATGTAAACGGATTCAAGGTTGAATGGAGTCTAGTTCTCCTCTTGTTGACTACATTATTTGGTAGTCGTTCGTGTTATATTGATGTGTGTCAGGTGATATAATTATGATTAGGTAGTATCAATCACAAGTGAATTTAAAAAAACAAATATATATATATATATATATCCATACAACTCCATTCATCGTAGACATTAGAGTTATTGTATCTATGTGATCACTGATTGATCTTCAAAAGAGTATTGTTCAATGATAATAAAATCCAGTTTTTAATTTTAATTGGATTTACGGACTAATAAATTTTTTATATGAAATGAAATCATTTTTTCATAAAATACTGCAGTTTTTATTGGGTTTGGAAGACTTACATGTGGTGGTATCTCATAGAGATGTCACGGAGTTTCATGAATGATTCCTCAAATATTCTCTAACGATATCACCATGATGTCATATTTTTTTATAATGGGATTTTAGCATAGTGCCTATCCAATATTTATATCTACTTGTAATATTAATTATTCTACGTTATGGGAGTTGAGAATTTAGTCCAATTATTTTTTACCATAGGGATTTATCAAGACCAATGTGTCACTATAGGTTTCTCTTGTGTTTTTTTGAAGAAGTTGATTTATAGTCTTATTTAGTGAATATAACATCAAAAATAAAATCATGTTATTGTAAAAAACCTTTATCATATTCCATGTCTCAGTTAATTATTAAATTACATAAATGTATAAAGTTGGATTTAAAATATGGACATATAGATTAGGAATGATTATATTAGGGGGGATTTTAAGAATATCACACCGACTTATTTCAATTTTGAATTTATACACTTTATGTACATATTTATGTTATTTACTTTTCTAAAAACCCTATCTGTTTTCCCAGGACTCAAAAATTGTGTCTTATCTGGGTTCCTTATTATGGTCATGGTATTTTTCATTGATTTCATCATCACATACTTTAATTTTTTGGATGATCCTTTTGGGTATCTTAGTGATGTTTTATAATTCCCTTAGCACCAGAAGATGTATTGGATCATGTTTACTTTCAATATTGATGTCGTGTAATCCAAGGAAATATGAATGAATGTTATAGAGGTTTATATATTCTTTGTTACTACTAATGAAATATTAATGTTTCATATTTGATTTCACTTATGTACAATCTCTTATAATATATTTTACATGTTTAAACTAGATGTTTATAAGGATCGATATAGGTTAGAAATATTTTGAAGTCCTTAACAATATGGTCTTTATGGAGTATGTTCATCTTTTTCCTAAATAGAGAGTCTGGTTTAAGGTTTTATATATAGCATCCAATATTTATTTTTATTTAATAGAAAAGAATAATTAGGTGGTGATCTCATAAATTTCATGAATTTTGTGTCCATAATACATTAACTATTCCACTAATGACATCATGTTAATAGAAATTTTAATTTCTATAATGTAGTTTCTAAAATACATTAATTGTGATATATTTATATCTATGTTAAAATGTTATTGAAGTATATGATTTCTTCGTTGGACTTGAATTGGTGTTATTGGATGTGGTTGAGTTTTTTGTAAGGCTATGAATTTTTTATATCTTTCACTAAGGGGGAAGATAATTTCATTATTGATGTGCTTAGTATGCTGTTATGTAGACATAATGTAAGGTAGTCTATTGATTAATGCATGATGAATGATGATAATTCTATAAAGAATAAGGATGTGAATGATTCTGATGATAATGGATTCCTCTACCATATTATAGTTAAATTAACCATATTTAATTTGACATTATGTAGACACAATGGTTGATATATTTTGGGATAACATCATTCATAATTATTCTCTAATGGTTTGATCAGAAGGTGGACTACATTACATGTTGTTGATATGGAGGAATTTTGTTTCATTGGAAATAGACAAGGTGGTTCTCTATGATATTCATAGAAAACAATAGAAGTTAATATTCATGTATACATCATATATAATAACAAAATGTGTTTTTATTGTGGTCAATGATGAAGTAGTTGATATTTTATTTCATGTATGGTGATAGATCTATTAATAACTGAAAATTGTTCATTGTGTTCCAATATGTTTTTAAGCCATTAGTTCTCCTACAGTGGAAGTGGGTGTCTATTTCAATTTATTTCTTCCAATGTCCTCCTCAATCTCAAGGATTATGTGAAAATATTTACATTACTATGGTTGATTAATGGGGTTGAAAAATATATCAGCTATGAATAAATTATGTGATGTTGATTTTTTGTTAAGGAGGGGTGTGTATTATATATTAAATCATCATGGGGTTCATGGGATATTTATATTTAACTAACAATATAATTTTACATCATGGTTTGAGTAATTCCCCATTTTTATTTGATCTCTCAATTAAAAATTATATAAAATTTCCATCATTAAATGTATGTTCATAAGGATTGGACCATATAGAATGTGGAGAATATGATTCATGCATGTCATCTAGATTTTGGTGGATAATGGGTGAAGCAACATCCCATGGATAGTTTTTCATAAAATTATAGCCATAATACGTCAACTATGAATGACTAATTAAAATTGGTTTTAGGGGGGAAATGTTTTTTAACTAATATTATAATGTTCATGGTCTTCATAAAAAATGAGGTTTTGGACACTAATAAGAGTTTTATATGATTTGAGTGTTGATGTATAAAATTTATGAGCATAAACATAATTTTGCTGATAGGAAAAGTAATCCTATTACAGTTTTATTAATTGGACATTTAGTTCTAGAGGGGCTCAATATTCCTTGTTCTATTTCAAAAAATAAGACCCAATATGGGGTGATTTTAGTCATTAAATATTTTTCAAAAAAATTAATCATTCCTATTTAATTTAGTTTATATTATAACATTGTTTTTTAAATGTAATACTAGAATTAATAAATTGAAACTATGAATAATAAATAAAGATCTTTTATATTTGTTAGGAGCAATAAATAAAAGTAAATATTACACCCTCTGAACATTGTAATACTTCTATATTTTATGATATAATTCTATTTAATTAATTTTTCAATTTGTATGCCTTCATACCGAAGTTAAAATGAATGGAAAATTAATATTAAATTAATAATTTTTTTAGCTCAAAATTATTTTGTTATCAGTGGACTATATTGTATAAATCCGAATAATTAAATTATAAAAATATCTGGTTTAATTTTTATAATATTAATTCATAGTTTTTAAATTTTCATAGAACTGTAAAAAATGATTTGAAAGTAAAAGTGAATATTTCATAAGAATACTATTTGTATTTATGAAATGTTTTTATATTATTATATTATATAAATCACTATTGATGAATGATTTCAATGAAATTAAAATATTAGATATAATATTAAATTATTTTCCATTCATATTATATTTTTATATACATGGGATAAGAAATAATCATATTTTATGATTACTTTTTTTTATATGATTTTCATATCCTATTACCAAATAATTTAAAAATGAATTTATCATAGTTATAGAAATTTCATAATGAAAATGGGCCATATTTGGAATTTGGATATTAATAACTGGAAAATATGTTAAATCTATTTTTGGTCATTATGAATCATAACATTGGTAAATTTTTCACCTTAGTATTATAAAACTAGTAAAACTGGGTTTCGGAATTTTGTTAATGATTTTATGCCTAGATAATAGTTTCTATTATTCTATTGTCTGAGTAAAGTGTTCCTACTCTCATATAGGTCTTGAAAATGTATCCACATGGTGAAAATTTTAATTACTTAGGAACATTATATTATTTTAGGAAAATGATAAATTACACAATTCTTCTCTTGAATTTTATAATTCTAATTTATTTAATTATTAAAAGTGGGTAAATTTATGTATAAATGTTTTTTGAAATTTAAAATATTTATTTTTGTTACATGAATTTAATTTAAATTTTTAGTTATTGAATAATTAAATTAAATGATTATGTAACACCGACGGAGAATTAATTCGATAATAGAAAACAAAAATAGATTATTTTAAATATAATTATATTAAATGTTTTTTGTGAATTATTAAGTTCAAAAAAATTTATAGATATATATACATATAACATATTTGTATTTTGTGAAATGTTTAAATTCGAATTCATTGATTTTAATTTTGTGTATAATGATTAATTAAATGGATAGTGTTATAAATGAAATTAATAATATTTTATGTCAACTAATATATTACAAATTAATTTAAAATCATAAAAATATAAAATGAGGAATAGTATAATTAAAATGGAATAAAATATTATACATTTTCCATTTATGATCTAATAGTTACCTTATATATAAAATTAAAACACTATAATGTTAACAAACTCATTATCCCAATTATGATTAGAATTTTTCAACCACGGTGTTAATGAAAAACCTAAGGATATCAATGACATCAAAGCCTATCAAAATTTCAATATATAATTTTATTTAGTCATGGAATTTAATTTAATCAAATATCATTCCATTTAGGAGTCTTTTTTTTATAATGTTGAAATCATATCTTAATATATTATATAATTCCAAGTGTGTCCTTTCCCTCCATTATAAAAGGATACCCCTTCCAACTTTTCATTAAAAAACAATTAGAAATATAGGCTGAAAGAAAGTAAATATTTATTTTCTCAACTTACCAATACTAAAAGATTAATTTCTGATCATCCAGAAAGATCAATGTTGTTGTCTTTAATAAAGGAATTAATCGTGGTCCAAAAAGGAAGATATAATCATCTTACTCGACCTCTTTGAATTTATTTATTTTTATTCATCTTCTAAATAAATGGTAAAAATCATTAAAAAATAATTTCAATATACCATATATACATAAATGATATTTTCTACAAGGAACATTAATCATCCTCTCACATTTCTTTTAAATTGGAAGTGAATGTATCACTCATTTATAGGTGTGGAATACCTCATTCATGTAGAAATATAAATAATTTTTCCTAACCATAAATCATATATTAGTATTATTATGGGTCTAATGAATATGCATAACAATTATTAAATTTTTATCAATATATAAATTAATTACATTATCAAATGAATTTCATTCTAATTTATTTAAATACTATATAATTTCTTGATCATACATGTTGAGTGCCACTTCTTGGAAGTGATGTGATTAATTTTATTCATGTTGTTTACATGAAGGGAAAATAGGATTTACATAATAAATATATATTATATATATTATAAAATAATTTTTCTTTATTTTCTAATTAGTTTTTTACATTCTTTCATTATTTCAATGAAAAATTGAAAACAAGATTCATTTCTATACATGACCTACTATCATCAGGATTCGTTTAAATCAATTTTTTATCTCTATAATTTATGAATGGATCTATATAATATGTATATATATATATGTGTGTTATATTTATATAATGAATAAAATTATATATATTATAGGACCTTGATCTTTGTACACATACTAGAAATATTAAAATGAAACTCCCATAGTAAATGAAACAGTTAACACAAATAAATAATTATTTTAAAGAATAATAATAAAAAAAGGGTGATTTAATGATAGAACTGGATATCGAATGATATTATAAGTATAATAATGGTTATATTTCAGAATTTTAATTGATTGAAATTTATTATATAAGAGTTTAATGGTCTATCATATAACATAAAACAAGATGTAAAGTAATTTTGTAGTAATGTGAGTGATTTTCATGATTGTTTATGATTAAGATTCATCAGATGAAATTTTAGTGTATTTTTATACTTAATCTCATATTTTTTTATTATATTTTTCAATATTGGGAATTCAAGATTTATGTCGATTTTAATCATTTTAGGTTCTCAAGATACAAAAATAACAATTTTATGGAAATCATATTTCATTTATCTAATCATTCAAAAACAGTTTTACTTCCAAGTATATGTATATAAAAAAATTAAACAATTTTTTATTCCCCAATGATAGATTCACTTCATTTTTAGCCATTCCTTTATCAATATTTTTTAAAATGAATATGCTTAAAATTTTCCAAATGAGGGATAATTTATTTGTTATAGGATATTTTAAAGGAATAATTATATTAATATACAAGACATGAATTAAATTTCCTTGAATCTTGATTTTTTTAATTTTTTTATAATTGATTACATGTTTAAGAATATTTTTTGTAGGAAATTTTTTTTTCTTCAATATCATTTAAATTTCTTGATTTTAATAATGTGATTTAAAAGTGAATATAGTATATTCCCCCAGATGTTTTCCAAGAGATTGTTAATGGACGATCAATATATAATAATATACATTAATGTTACTGTGGATTTAATATAGATATGATCCAATAATATCATCATTATTTCTATTTGGATTGATTATGGTTATGATGATTTAATATTGTTTAAACCACTATTCTTTTGTACAATTTATGTTATGATAAATTTTTTAGTTATATTGTGCTATAAATATTATTGTATATAAGATTATAATATAATTGGGAATGGAATTATATATCCATATATTTCATTGGGTAATGATTAATTTTCTTTGAGATCAAAGGTTATTGAGGAGGTTATCCCAATCACCAAATTAAAAGGATACATGGGTGGTTATTTAAATCCTAAAATAGGGAACATACGAGGTTATCTGAATATCTAAATAGGTTCATGGGAAGATTTCAAAATCCTAACATGTTGTTAATATCATATTTAGGAACCCTCACACAATTATTATATGACTATTATTATGCAACAATTAATCCATAATCGTTGAAATTATTATATGCTAATGTTATATTTTAAAGGATAATTTTCTATGATTCTATTATTATTTATCTCTTATGAATATCCATGATTTATTCCACGACTCGTTATTATGATATATGACATGAATGGTTTATTTTTTAAATATTAATCTCATATTCTCATAGGCTTATTCAAATGTTATATGTAATTGTTCATTTTTATCACCCTTTTACAATTATTCATCTCCTTAACTCATCCATTCTTTAATTTCATGTCATATATAATGGAGAAGTACATTAAGAAATATTTTCCTAATAAGGATTCCAATTATAGAAACATAGATTTAGATGACATATATCTCTTATGAAATAGTTTTTTATTTATCCTTTTTTTTAATTATATAAAAAATATAAATGTCTATAAGAGATCATAATGTTCTGTATTCAATATTTATATTATGTGTTTTTAGATTTTTTTATGAAAAGTATACATCGTTATATTTTCATATGTTATAAATCAATATTCACATATGAAGAATATGATGAGATGTATTTATGGAAAACCCTTAGTATAATATTTTTTATTATATGATATACTATAATGATTATTGTTTCTCACAGTATTCTATTTTTTTATAAAAAAATAGGTGGAACATAACGGATGAATTCCATGATTAATATGGTGGAATATTTCATAATTTTTCACCTAAGTATCCAAATGATATGGGAGCTATAATGAAAATTCACATTGTTATGATTATATGACATTCTAAAGAAATGGGGCATATTGATCTTATAAGGAATCAATTTAGGGAACAAATGTTAGTATAGTCCACCATTATATAAAACTGAAATATTGTTAATGGATATAAAGATCAAATATTTACGGAGAAATTAATCAGTTTCATTGAAAATATGTTTTCTGTTCTCCAATGTTTGGATTATTACTAATTTATTTTTTCAATCAAATATTTCGAAGGTGAATCAAATCTATGGGGGATTCCAATCCAGAAAAAGATGAAATAGTAATAAATTGAATAAATTGTTTTTTATTAGTTTAGAAATAATTTTCAAAAAATACATTCTAAATATAATTTTTATGAAAATGTATATGGAATTACGTGATCAAATTTAACATGATGATGAATCCATTATTACATATGAATAAAATATTAGAAAACATCTGATCTACACTTATCATATTATCATTCAAAAAATAATGCAAGATTGGTTGATTCTTCTTTGGTTTAAAACAATGTAACTAGTTGTTGATTACAAAATATAATAAAAATTTGAGCAGAACACTTCCAATGTACTTCCATGTTAAAAATTGATATTACAAAAATATATATGTACCATGGTTCTGTTAAGATAATTAAAATGGTAGTCAAAGGAATATATATTAATAATAATAATAATAGGGAATATAATGGTCCTTCTACTAAAATTCATTAGTTTAATGGTAAGTAGAATAAATCATTATAATGTTACAAGTAAATTATTTATTTGAGGAATATATGATCATCTGTAAATATAATATGAATATGATGGTAATAGGTTATCCAATTCTGAAGGAAAATCACCACAGAATGTACCACCCAAAAAACTACAGTTTCAAATTCATATATTATGGGTATTATACTAAATAGTTATTAAATTTGAAGGATAATGACTATAATTTACATATTATCCTATTAATGAACGTGATAATAGTATATTTAAATTGATCACTATTAATGGTGGGGGGTATGATAAAGACATAGTGTAATGTACAATTGTCGTACACCCATGAACTGCTAATGTCTAAATCGATTCTTAATCTAGAAACGTTTTACATATTTAGAATATTTTAATGGTATACTTATACCAACTCAATGATTATATATGTAATTATAATCAAGAAACCCATCTGTTATAATAATCACATTTCATGTTTTTGATTATTCTCCAGCTGTAATTAGTTTGTTTTTCTTTCCTATAACTTTTATTACACTCCCTCTTATTGATATTTAGGATATTATTGTAATGGATTTATATCCATTATTGGAATCCCATATCAATTTTTGAGGAAGGGAATTCATGTTTGATCTTCTAATCAAAATTATTGTCATTATTCATTGTGGTTATTTATATGAACTTTTAATTAAGATCACAAAAATGGATTCATTAAAAAATGTGCATCACTATGAGGTACACGCTTTCAATTTATTATGATGAAATATGGATCAACATGATTAAGAATTTATTATCATCAAATAATAATATCACTATCAAGAACAAGTATTATTTCCCATATTTATTATTTTTTTGATAAATTTCATATATCTTGATTCATTTTATTAATTAACAATCATTTTTGAAATCATAAATTTTGTATCATGAAAGAGGATATACCCAATACAATATTCTATTCAAACTATAGAAAATATTAATTTATAAAGATTCCATTTGATCTTACAAATACCACTATTATTTTCCTTTATTTAATGAATATAGTTTTTAGGGAATAACTTAATAAATTTTTGGTAGTCATTATAGATGATATTATTAAATATTAAATTATATTATAATTTGATGGATATAATTGAGGATATTAATACAGACCTAATGGTAGAATAATTTTTATTATAAATTTTCAATATGTGAATTTTTCTTATAAATGTTTTCACATTTAGGTCATATAAACACAACAGTGATCATATTTTTGGATCCATGAATGAAATATGTTAATAAACATTAGTCCAGAGTAACAAATGTGATTGAGATTTATAGTTTTCACTATATGGGTGGATATTATTTTATGATTTTAGAAAATTTCTAATCAAAATATAATACATTAAACAAGTTAAATGAAAGGGGGCCATATTTTATTATAAAGAATAATTTTATGAAAATTGATGGGGCAATATATATTTTAAGTTTATTATTATTATTTTTAAATTACTCTACAACGGAGAATGTTTTTTGATATGTAGTGAAACAATGAATAAGTTACTATGATGTGTCCTTATGTTGAATAATTTTCTTATTTATTTTTCCATAGCCTATTTGAAGGTTCATTTGAAAAATTACCCAATTCATTATTTAGAGTTATATGGTGTAATTTCTTAATTGATGACCTGAATGTATTATATTCATTGAAAAAGGTTTGATATATATAATGATCAAAATAGTTTACTGTATATATCTAATCAAAATGATATATATGTGAGACATAAAAGATAGTTGTATTTCAATAAATATAATTATTTAAAAAATATACTTCTACCCTAAGAAGGATAAAAAGGATGACGATGTGTTGACTCTATTGTCTAAAAAATGGCACTCTATTGATATTAACAACTCTAAATATTTATTATATTGGAAAATATATAATAAATTTGATTCTAAATGTTTATATAAAATATCCATTAATTATTTTATCATGTTAATTTATTTTAAAATTTTAATAGATTAATAATTACAATAAATTCTTACACAACGACAACAAAATTTTTATTCAATACATTTAAAAATAAAATAAATTATTTTCAAAATAATTAAGGTAGTTTAACATGGTTTTATTATTCTTATAAAATAATTTTATATAAAAATATAATCTTTTAGGAAGATTATAATTTATTATATTCAAATTCAAGTGCATTTATGTTGTCCATAGATTTAATTAATTGAATAATGTAAAAAATGACATCAATGAAATTTTATGTCAAATTATATTTTACTTACATTTTTAAATATCAATAATATATTGAAATCATACCATTAGAATGATATAGGATAAAAAATTTAATAAACAGTACATTTATTATTTATTTTTTAAAATATAATTGAAATTATAACTCCTTAATATTAAAATATGCAATACCATGGTTAATATTTAAATTTTTTTACCAAGAGATTAAATAAAAATATAATGTATATAATTAAAATAAAAAATATATAAAATCAATAGGTTATTATATATAAACAATATAATAAATTTAATTAAATATATAACCATTTGGAATGAATTTTTTTAAGAAAAACATAAATTATATTTTAATTATTTCCATAATTATAAATGCTTCATATCCCTTAGGTATAAAAGGACATCCCATATCACTTTTCATTACACCACATTACTCCATCAAGATTATAGGGAAACTAGAGAATTATATTTTAAAATTTCATAGAAAAAATTAATTATTATATTATTATTAGATTATTTTATGGTTCCTTAAGAAAGGATACAAAGGAGGACTCTTGAGGAAGATGTAATCATCTTACAAGAACACATTAACATTTCATATTCATCATCATATTCTATATATGTTGTATTAAATGAAATATAATAACATAAATATCATAAAAATACGTTAATTTTATTATAATAATGAAACCACAACTACGCACCTTCAAATCAATCAAATGGGATGTGAAAATAACACCATAGCATACATGTGGACTAACACCTTACTATAGCAATACAGTTCAATTTTCATCCCCATATTTCATGGATGGGAATTATAATGTGATTAAATTTTATAATATATATATGTATATATTAATTTTGGTATTTTATAACTATAATATCATATATACCTTATAACCATCTAATCCATAAAAAAATATCATCGCCAGTGAGTATGCTTGGACGACCACATCAACAAGGGGTGGTTGTTCCTTTGAATTTACTCATTATTTCCATTGTAATAAAAAAGGATTTGATGAATATATATGATATATAAGAAGAAATTATTAATCTATATAGGTGAATTATTATTCACATTTAATTTTTTTATCAGTCAAAACCTGGAAATTTAAACATTGATTCGTACGTATAACCTATCATATATAGGAATGGTGTATTCTATTTGACATCCTATATACTTTATGGGTTGATATAAATATATATATATATATATTATCTATTTAATTATTATTTTTATAATGACAATGGAAAATGTTTAATTGCAAATGATCGCATCTATCAAACTAGAAAACTCGTGAAAAATAAAAATCTGACACCAAGAAACAATAATTTATAAAAATAATTGTTAATAAATGGGTGTTGAATAGTTTCAAGTGAAACATATATGATATTTTAAATATTTATATTATTGTAGTATATAATTATATCAATATTAATTTTATTATTCATGAAGATGGCCCACTTTCAATGAATTTTCATCTCAATGTGAGTGATTTATGATAAAATCTCATTGTTCAACAAGATTGTTTATGATATTTATTATAATGAGAAAATTTATTGATCTAATATAAATAATATCAGGAATTTTATTCCCCTCTGGTTATTTGAAGGGAAAAATTTTTCTATTATTTTCCTCATTTTAGGTACTCATGTAACCAAATGATCACATTAACAGAAAACATTTATATCATCAACGAAAAAAACTTTTTCATCTATGGACATGATTTTGGAAAATATATTCAATTAGATTTTAACCATTCCCCAATGATTTTTTATAGTCACCTTTACACATGATGTAATTTTTTTTAAAAAAAATTATTGTGGGAATATTGATTTATTTTTTAAAAAAATGTGTTTGTGAAAATTTACAATAAATATTTAAAGAATATTTTTTATCATAAATAAAAATAGTATTATATCCTATCATCATGGCCATTAAATAAATTTTAGAGTAATTTAATTTTTTTAAGGTTAATTTCAAATAAAATATTTTTCACATTATTTTATAATGTTTTTGATAGTAAATATGAACATTGAATGAGAAAAATAAATTTTTCTGAAGAAATTTTCCATGTGGTGTTTTAATGAATTTTTATCTAGGATAACATACATTGATGTTAATCATAAATTACTATGAAATGATGAAATGTTACAATGATTATTCTTTATGTAGAATGTTTTTCTTATGAAGATGAAATATTGAAGAAACCCATTTTGTTTTCATTGATCTATGATATAATAAACAATTTTATGGTATTGTGGCATACTGATAAATTCATTTATGATTATTTGATTGTTTGATTAATAATAATTTAAACATCCAATATATTGGGCAATGATATATGGTCAATGAGCTGAATGGGTACATGATAGGTTATCACATGCCTAAAAAGGGTATATGGTAGGTTCTCCTTATACCAAAAGTGTGTAGATCTAAGTTATAAAAATCCCAGTTTTGGTATATGAATGATTTACCAAATCCCAATAAGTATTGAATGTCTTTCCAAGTATCATTTACATTATATTTCTAAGCTTGTGGTTATACCGTAACTGTAAAACATATGACTCTATACTATTACAATGTAATGATTTCATTGATTATGTTCATTGATTCTATAATTAATCATGTATTTTTAATAAAAATGAATTATTCCCTGACTTACGATTCTAATATATTATCTGAAGGGTACAATTTTCAAATAATAAGCTCATGTTCACATATCCTTATACTTATATTACTTTTAAGTGGTCAATGATATGTAAATATTTTACCCATAATTTCCACATGAGATAACACATTAATTTGTTTAATTTTATAGGTTAAGTGTATTATATTATAATATTTGTGCCTAAGAAGGGTGATAGTTATAAATAAAATGATGGACGAAATTGTATACCTCTTATGAATTTTCTATTTATACATCCATGTTTCTAAGGATACTAAAACTATATTATTATTAATTAGATATTACTATTGTGAATAGATTATAATTTTAATATGTAGTAATATTTACGTTTCAAATGTATGGGCTCTTATAAACAACTAATGTAATCATGATTACTTCCAATAAGATAACATTCATAGAGATATCATATCGGAGTGAAGATAGTTGAAACATTATGCATGGTATAAGTGATTTTATAGAGAAGTCTCTTGTTTATGTCATTTTCCATGGGCTCTAAATACTAAATAAATATAGTTAACTCTAAATAAAAGTACAATAAAATTTACCAAGCTCTCCCTTATAATAATTTAATATTTACACACTCCCAATCATAGTATAAGATGTCTAAACATATAAAAATGAAAAGGATATAGATATTTGAATGTTTTTTAACATATATTTTTCTCCAAAACTAAAAGAAGATATATATTCTCTTGAAATTATATCCTCAATTATTCAAAATCAGCGACAACACCCATATATGTATTGTTTATATTCACAGAACATACATCAACATTAATATCTCCTTGTTTTTTCTTTATTCTATCTCCATAGTATTTATGTAATATAAAAATATAGCACATTTAAATATGTGGATATTTATATATTTTCATCTATCTTTTCATTCCATTGATCTTCCCCTAAAATATACTTGTCACTAAAAAAAATTATATGCACTAATAATTCCCTTTTCTGATAGAAAATTAGGAATTCTTATGTAAAATAAACCCGTGATTTTCACATCCATGAAAATAGAGTACTTTATATAGAATCTCATCCTAGAAATAAATAAAAAAAATTATCAATAAAAAAACATGATATATATATGTAATATAAAATCCAAAATCATAATCATAATTGTCTTCTTCTTAAATTCTTCATTCTTATTAGATAATTTCATTCCTGATATACCAGTTTCCAATATAAAGTTAAATACCTTAATTCATTTAAATTTTTGAATATTACCTCGTGATAATTTATATCATTCTATGATTTCACTTTCATCATAAATCACAACTAAATCATAAATTAAATTATTTAAATTCGAATAATCATTTATATGTTCCCATTGATGATGAATACCTAATCTAAATAGAATATTTTTATTTATATCATCAATGAATATGTCATCCTAAATACTTTATAATATATAGGATTCATATAATTGTCTTAAATAATATTTTATTCTGTTTGAATTCATGATTAGAAGAAAATATCTAATATGAATACATGATTTTCAATTTGGAATATTTACTCATATACAAACCAAATTGTTGAATGTAGAAATGTAAAAATATGTTAATTTGGTAGTATATTTTTTAAATATTTCAATAGTAATCATATCTAAAAGTAACAAATCAATACAAAATAGTTCATATATTTCTAAATTTTTAACTATCAGTACAATAAAATTTGACATATTTGATGTGTTATTTGAAATTGATTACCTACCATCACAAATAATGATGAATACACACATTTTAATGATATAACAATACTAAGTGTGTTTTTTCTGAATAATAACGATGGAAATTACTGTTCAGATACTGTTTTTTATTTTTAAGACTTTATAATATATCTAGAAATATTTTCACATTCATCTTTTTAGAAGTTAGTCTATTCAACGGACCGTTGTTTCAAAAATTAAATTAATAAAAATATTAAATATATTATATAATATGTAGGCACATTTTCATAGTTAAAATATTTTAACACATAACTACAATCTCATAACATAAAACTAAGACCATGTTTGAATATGCAATGTGTGTTTTACCCTATGTGGAACCAAACATAAGATAGTGTGGGGAATTCCAATAATTTATCTCTTGGTGGGTGTGTTTAAATTAAAATAATTTAATTATTTATTATTTTAATTTCAATTAAATAAAAATAGTTCAAGTCCAATAGGATTTTAAAGAATGATAATTGTGGTCGGCACATAAAACTAAAATCATTGAGAGGATTTATTCGACCTTCTCATTCGTGGATCAGAATCAGACCATGATAAAACTCATGATATGTGGTGACCAATGCATATAAAAAAAATTAATTCTCTCATTAATTATTGAGAAAATTTTTCATTTATGAATGATCCATGTCCATGTAAGACTCATCTATTTGTTTATTCATCCCCAACTGATTAAGTTGAATTATCGTTATCATTATGATTTTTTAATTTGAGTCAATTTCAAGGATTTTTTGTATCCATGTACGATTAATTTGATTTTTCTTCTCACCCAATGTAATTATTCCCCATTTTTTGGTATATAAATGATTACCAATGATTTTTCAATCATTGTTACTATTAATTTATCCCAAAAGTTCTTCATTTTAACTCTAATTGGCCAATGATATCTTGATTCATAAGTGTTTGGAGAGAACATGCCCGTATAGAACCTCAGATTCATGTTGGATACATGTCAGACTAAAGGATTGAAGAATGAAAGTGATATGGAGATAATTCTTGGGATATATGTGATTATATATTGGATTCATTATCTATGACATTTATGGTGAGTAATGGATGGCATGTGCGGTACATGTAATATTTGGGTGAAGAAATTAGAATTTGATTTCTAGCCATCAGTGGTAAATAAATTAAGAATTAATGACTTTTACACCTATTTCAGGTTGTTGGGATGTGAGATCTAAATAAATAGATATTGGATATAAATTAATAAATAATATCTAACATTATTCAAAAAACATGAGTACACTTAATATACAAATAATAATACATTCCATGTAATGATCCTTTGGTTGAGGAAATAGCGCTTCCAAATAGATAAGAATGAAAAACAATGTGATTGGTAGAAATGTTGTGCGAGCCTTCCAAGATGAATAGGTTGGGTAGTATTATCAAATGGGAATTACATAATATGGGAGAAAAAACCTTGTACAATTGTATATAGACAATGTCAAAAGTACATGGACAATACTTGGAGAATAGGTTCCACCCCTAGTGGACGAGGAACTCAGTGTAGTTCACCTACATTATTTTTAGTGCTATAAAATTAGTGAGACATGTACTATTAAAAATATTTAAAGATAGTGTATTGGGAAAACTTTTTATTTGGTTCCCCTATATACGTTTTATTTGTACAATACTTTTGATGAAAAATCAATCTCTCAAAACTCTTTTTTATAGACTCAATCATTTTATTTTTAGTATCTTATCTAGAATTTTTTTATCATAGAATTAAATTTTATCAAACATAGATTATATTGAAATATTATAGAATATATTATATTCATGATTATTAATTATGAGTCTCCAGATAATGGCAGTGATCGAGAATGATCACCATTGACTTCTAGTGTGTAACCCTCATACTAGGATATGAAATTGGTCCTCTACATGAATTAGAGTTTCACCCTACTAATGGGAGGGTCATGGTTCATCTATCTACCACTAGAATGGGACTCTTCTACTGGGTAGTTCAATGGAACTCTAGAAATTACAATTATGGAACCCTCCTATTATGATACAGAACAATTGATCAATCTGATATTTGATTGCGACCCTTCTGCTCTATAGAGAATGGATCCTCGATTGACCAATAGAGTGAAACCCTATAATTAAAATTTTCATGTGTCTTTTACTGAATATCTTAGAGCACACTCTTGTGGAGACATGGCATCAGTCATCAACAATCATAGTGGGACCCTCCATCTAGGATAGGTCTTGGTGTCCTCTTTCTAGCAACTGAGTGGGACACTCGGGTAGAGTCAAAGTATAGATCCTCCATCTATTGGGAGGAAATACCCTATTTTACCTAGTAATTGATCCTCTATATATATATTAGGGACACTTCACTATGTGGTATAGTAACATATGGGATAATGTATGGGATATTTTTATAGTAATGATTCATGAGATGATGGGTATCACCGATAGACAACAAGGTACTTTTGGCACTCTATCCTAGGATAAGTTTTGAGAATTTGAAACAAATTCTCAATATATTGGGAATCATTGGTTTGATAATATATATAAAAAATCATTGTAATTGTATTTTTTTCCCCACATTATTTTTTTGAGCTATTTTTATACACCTTTCATGTCTCTCTCTGACCTCCTTTATCATTCGGGAAGTCCAACATGGTATGTATAAACTCACAACTCTATGGGATTTTACAACATGTGTCATGTCTTATGTAGATGATTGACATTTATGCAATGATCATAGAGGAGTATAATTTTACCTTGTACATTTTCCAATTTATGGTTTTTATATATTGGAGATTTAAATAAGGGATCAATTTGTATTTACTTTTTTAGATTTTTTCAGGTTGGGACATCATTCTAGTAGGACCTATATTTTTCCCCTTTTATTTTATGTTTACATAGTCATAAAAAATGTATTCCAAAGATAATATTCATGTATGGATATTACATAGATGATTTATATTTTAATTTACTCTTTTGTATATATAAATATGTATGTTTTGGTTTTTTTGTATAGTTCTATTAGGAAAATCCCTCCAATATTATTTATGCCTTTTAGTGAATATCTCCATCCACTAGCCTATAGATTAAATATTGGGGTAGTTGTGGCTCAATACCCATTGGGAAAATTTAGGACATATTTGTATCATAGTGGGGATAAATAATTAGGAGGTGTTTGTAGTAGTTCACTAAAATGTATTTGGTTGGGATTTCGGGAATGAATGTCATTGTTATTTGGGTGCAGCTCTCGTGCTTCCGAACCCAGTGATGGTGTGGATGTCGATACATCCATTCACTATAACTCCAAAAAAAAATTTCCCACTTATTATAATTATACATTATATGGATAGATCAATGATACATGAATCTTAAAGGTTTTATTTTTTTACTACACATCTCGAATTAGATCCCCATTTTCATTATCTTATCATCTGACAATGATATGTCATGATAAAAATATAAAGTTAAATTAGGCCTTTGTTTTGGATCCATCCTATGATATCCTTCCTGTAGGTTTAAAGGTAGAATGACCAACAACTATTGAGATGTAAATCATTCTAGAATTTATTTTTAAATAAATGTGAAAATTTAGCGCATGGTGTGAGTCCCAACAGCACTGGCCAAAAAGGTTCAATGGTGAGATAAATCTCCAGATAATGTAGTATTGGAAATATTTGGTGGTTCATATTTTTGGGATCATCTAAAAACTGATTGACGTGGTGGTTTTACTATATACTAGTCTTTTACATGGAGTTGTTTGGCGCTGGTGGTGACTTATTACCAAAAAGCATAATGAGTTTTTTCTCTCACGTATTGAAATCCAGTAGTTATTCTATAATGCATTATATCCCCAATTTTTGTTCTAAATGTGCATTTTGGATATTCTAGAGCTATAGATATTAGGGATGACTATGTATGATTATGTTTCTAGGTTGAATCACCTTATGAGTTACTCCGACGATATGATCTGGGATGCATACTTCTATGCATAACAGATTAAGTATGGAATATATATAGATTTTCATTTTAGTGATAAAACGTTGTTCATTTTAAATTATGCTTGAAAGTAATTTTGGGAACTAATGAAGGTGTTATCCTGTTATAAGGATTCAAAGAATCTTGAGCTCGTTGTTCATGTTATATGGCTGAGTCATATAATGTAACTAGTTGATAAAAGTTGACATGATATCAGTGATGGATATATTCCTTAAAGAATGATTGGGATTATGGTAGGTGGTATTATAGAGTAAAATGGAAGCATAAATAGGGGATGTGCTATGAATGTGATGGGTATGGTCATATGCAGCATGATTTCCCATCAATATTTGTAGAGGATCTCATGTAGATAGTATATGGAAAACAATGGTTTTGGTAGTGTCATGATTTGGTACCTCCCCAGTATAGTCAAGGTGGCACATACGAAGGAGGATACAAAAGATGATATTTTAGATCACTGGGAGTAGTTTCAATTTTTTTGGAATATGTTATCAGAACCTTCCACCACAATCAATAGGTGGCCCACATAATTCTCAAGGATACGGAGTTCACTATCATGGAGAGATGGAGGATATGGATTCTTATGGGCCCATGAAACAAGATATTATTAGTGGTATGATCTATGTTTATTCTAATATTTATTTAGTATTAGTATACTCAGTTTTTTGTTATTACATAATCTCTTTACTCCTAGTACATGAGATAGAGCTCATATGTGAGGTTTTAACTCATCATCTTTTTATAATGGTTCCTATGTTTAACACTTATTCTCTATCATTAATATACTAGTGGTGTAAGCTATCACTTGGGGGATATAGGTTCTCATGGGATTTTTTGTTCAACTTGATGGATCCCTATTCCGTTATCTTAGGTTTTGAATTGTTGTCTAGGGTTTGAGACCAGATTTAGTATCACTATAGTTGAATCAGATACCTTCAAAAAATGTAAAATACTCTCCTTTTTGATTGATTGTGATATCCAAGTTGGATAAGTGGGTATTTTCATTTGGTGGATTCATCCCATTAACCCTAATTTAGAGTGTGTAGACCTTGTTGCAAATAGACACATTATGAATTTGGATTCTTTCAGTCCTGGTGGATTTTATGGATGTCTTCCCCAAGGACATTTTATGTGTAACAACTGCAACATTCATTAATGAAAATATATCTTGGTTTATTTAAATGTCTTATTATGTAAAATGGACAAGTTAAAATATGAAATTATTTTGTTTCATGGGTATGGATTTTAAATAGGATTATGATTTTTCACAATTTCTAATAAAGTAATTGAAAAGTGATCACTTGATTAGCATAAATATAGGGCTTTAACATATCAAATTTACTCAGTAAAAGGATGTGATGGACTCATCCTGTAGAATTTCTACATAAAAAGAGAATTTGTCTGATCATGGAATGGTGGTGGTGTCATTGGGATTCTATCTTGACCAATCCCAAGACGATCTTGAATACGTTAATCTTGAGAAGAACCGCCTATGGGAGAATTGGAATTTGATAGAGATTACCACTTGTGCGATGTTATCCGAGCCACCCAAGTGTTTTTCACCATTGTGCACCTTTCCCTATAGTCATATGTGTGTGTTTGAAGGGGTTATGTAACAATACCCTATCACTATATCTATGAACATTATTTGTGTATAAATAATATACATTCATTTTATTATTGTTACATTGAAAATAGTTTTCCAATCACAAATAATATTTTTATTTAATATTCAACTATGAAATCTATTTTGATGAATTAATGGATTTTTTTGAATTAACTAATATTATTATTAAATATTATTATTAATTTTTTTTATTAAATATAAATGATGGTATAATTTTTATGAATAAAATTGTAATTTTTATTAAGGTTTGAATGCTATTTTTATCAAAACCCATTAATTTTATATAAATGTCATTTTTGATTTTAGAAGCGAAAATTCCACAATTTTGGAAATTATTTGGAGAAAATTAATATTATTTTTTAATCAAGAGGTTGAAACTATCCAACAGTTTATTTTTAATTATTTTTTGAGACAGTCAAAATTTCGTGTAATAATTACATAACGTATAATATAAAATTAGTTTTTCAAAATCATAATGATAAAATAGTGATGTAATAAAAAAAATAAACATTAATTTCGGCCAATATATGTTTTACCATTAAAATAATGTGATTTTATGTTTGTTTGATTTATTTAAAAAAAGATTTATTGGACCCTTCAAGAAGTATAAAACATGTTATCTTTTTAACTTGATGTTCTTGACTGTATGACTCACATCGACATAAAAAACACAATTATTTTAACATGATCAACCATTGGACTTATAAAATATTTTTTTCCACTTACCCTTGTCAAAAAACAAGTGTTGTTTTTTGGTTTGGATTTGATTAATGTGGGGTGCCCCAAACATAAATAATAAAAAATTCCATCTTCTTTCCTATATAATCCCACCCAAGATCCCACATCCTCTTCACTCAAAGACTATAATTTTCGTCCAACCTCTATCATACTCCCTCTAGAATCCCCCCAAGGTGCCCCAATATCCCATGAATCATCTCTCAAGCATCTCCCAAACCTTATGGATCACACTTCCATGTAATGTAATCCCACATTCCTTATTTATGTTCATGTTTCCTTGTATTGTTATTCCATTTTATTTTCATATATAAATTTTTGGGTATGATTCGTCACCTCCCCTATAAATTCCTATTTATGTTTGGATGATGAAAAAAGACATTTATCTCTCATATATTCCTTCCATTTATACTCATTACTATACCAAAATTCCGTAAATAATATTTCTATTCTCAATCACATTCATGCAATTGATTTTTATTATGAATCTGAATTCCATTAAATTTTTGGAAAATGCATCTATATTACACCCTTAGTGTCAATTTCATGTAAATATTATGATAAACCCACTTATCTCTCATCAAACATAATTATGAATTATTATGTCACGTCATTAGGCTGCCCAAATTACACCGTGTTTTTTTTCTCAGGCCAAAGTAATTTGTGTAGTGAAAACCATGTCCATTTCCCTATCAAGGGTAATCATCATTATGAAAATTTACATATTTATTATATTGATTCATTTATTAATTCAAAATTCCTTTATCTTCAAATAAATGACGATGTTTAATGAAACGAATATGTATGATCGATGTGGCGTGCTTATGCATAAATTAAATGTTTAAGAAGGGGACGATCTGATAGAACTCCAATGAATTTGGTAAATATTAGTATCATGATACATATAATGAAATAAGGATATAATCATAATAATTGATGTTAAATTATGATTTACTCATGCTCCATGTGAAATGATCCTTGGCTCATTCTAATACCATGTTAAGTGTTGTTTCCCCATTTCCATGTTATGATAATCATGCTATATCGTGCCTTTATATTGAAGTTTCATTGATTCTCCATTAATATGCCTATTTTATAACAGGTACTTTATTATTAATGTTATGTGTTGTTCAAGCCCTTACTAGGTTTTCTAGCTGACCCTTTTCTTAGGCATGTCCTCAGGATATCCCATTCAATGCTAATTATGAGGGGATGTAGTGGTCATGTAAAGGATATTTTCAATATGGATGTGTTTTTTATGTTTTATGTTGTAATGTAATGTTCCTAATCACCAAAGACAGTAGACATCTTGATCTTCCATGTTGTATCATGTGAAGGATTTATGTAATATGTCTTATTAGCTTCGTAATAATGATAAGGGTTGTTGTACTTGTTATTAGAGCATAGGTTTTGTTATTTTGGGGATTATGATTATAAAACCCTAGTGGAATCCTGACAGATAAGACTAAGTATAATAAAAACATCCCTATTTTTTGGTGACTATTGAGTATGTGTCTTATCCAGAAAATTTACCTCTTTTTGGATACTAATAGATATAGGCGGCTCTGAAACATATGTACCTAGGAGTGAAAACATCGACATGGAGTTTCAGATTTGACCCGGGGTTTCCTGGTACACAACAACGAGCCTTGCTACACTATTTGTTATGACACTCCAGGGAGATATTCTTTTGTAAATTCACATGCTTATTCTGACCCATTATTAAGGGAATTACAAATTCTCCTAATAATATATGTTATAAATTAGATCATGAATAATATATATTTAAGCCTATAGATTCATAAGTTATAAATTTATAAGTAATCTATTTTTTTCCTTGGATTACAGATTATGTGTTACGATAAATTTCCTTTTTATTCCAGCCAATGGCCACCAATTAGAGAACTTTGGCTGAAAACTGATGTGAAGATCAATGTGATGACTATTCTAATGTGATTCCCAATCCAATTGGAGAAGGAATTGTGAAATTTGTCACGATAATCTCTCAGTTAACTCATGTATTGAATAGAATCATGGGTCAAGGGGAATGTTAACTCCCCAAACCCACCATGAAAGGACAAGTGACTATTGAGATCTTCATGAGACAATGAATTCATTATTTTAATGGATCATATGATCCCTCAATTTCCGAACAATAGATCAAATCCATTGAAAAGATCCTCTCCATCCTTCAATGTTCCAAGCAACAGATGGTTCTTCTAGCTGCTTATCGTATGGAGGGTGAAGCCGATCAATGGTGGACATTGATCAAAAATAAAAATCATGAGGAGGATATCGAGGTGTTGGAATGGAAGGATTTATAATAATTTTTTTTTGATAAATATTTTCCTCACACTCTCCAGATTAAGATTGAATGGTAAATCCATTACCTAATGATAAAATGAAGACAAATCCATCGGAGCATAGGAGGAAAACATCACATGGTTTGCACGACACGCCTTCAGATTTTTTGTTACCAAAAAAATGCAAGGATGGTCGCTTCATTGGATGGATGAAACCTACCCTATGGAATGGCCTGGTGATGGATGAATTCGATAGCTATGAGGAAATTCTCTTATGTTCCCTGAAGGCTGAAATCGAGATCGGAAAATCTCACGGGTATCATGGGGATAATAAGTGTAAGTTTGAATTCAATTCTGACGGTCTGATTGATAAATCCAATGGTGAAAAGAAAACCAAACACCCTACCTACTAAAGGTGCAGAAAAGAAGCACCCCAGAAATTTCCTAAAAGGGGAAGTTGAAATGCTTTAGGTGTGGAAGAGAAGTAAACCTAACTATTAACTGCAGACTAGAAAAACTCACCGCTGTGACAGAGGAGAGTAATTATCCATTCGACTCTCAACGCATTGTTCATTTCATCAACTACAATGAACCAGGGCACCTTGAAAATTATTTTCCTAAGACAATGGTTTTCAGTGGCAACCAAAAACCTCCAAGGAAGCAAGGGTGAGAAGTTTCCATCACTTTCACAGAAGTGAACCCGAACAACTATGTGGTGACAGGTGTGCTAGTTGTTCATTCAATAATAGCTACTGTACATTTTGATTTTGGTTCTATGTAATCATCTATATTCATAATATTTAGAAGAACAATACCATCACCACCAAAAATCATGGAATTAATGATGGTAGTGAGTACAGAAAATTGAGATATCATTGAATCCAATGAATATAACTCCTCCACTGTCATAATTTGTGAAGATAACATCCCATAGAACCTCATCATACCCCCTCTAGTAGAATTTGATGCACTTATCTACATTGATTGGATTTATTTATATACATCCAACAAAAATTTTTTTGAAAGGGAAATCACTATCCATATGGATGATTGAAAACTGATTTTATACAAGTGCAAGGAGGAGGATGCATATTTTTTAGCACCATAATCTAATGCATATATATTAATGCCCTATAAGCATGTGTATCTGCCTTAGATGATTGAGTTCAAGGAATCAAAAATCCTTCAAGACATGGCTATTGTGAGGGAATTCACTGATGTGTTTATGGAGGAGTTTTTTAGCCTTCCTCCTAGAAGAGATATTGAACTCTTAATTGACCTAATATCTAGGGTGTTTCCAATATCCCAGACCATGTATAGAATGGGAGATGTGGAGATTGAGGAGCTGAAGAAATAACTATTGTAGTATCTGGAAAGAGGTTTCATACACCCAATTTATTGACCATGGGGTGCACTAATAATCTTCATCAAGAATAACGATGGGTCAATTCACCTTTTCATCGATTAGTGTGAGAAAAAAATTCAGGTTAAAGAAAAGGTATCCTCTCCCGCGAATTGATGAATTATTTGATCCACTGAGTGTAACACAATAATTTTCCAAGGTAGATTTGTGTTCGGTATATTATCAAGTAAGGGTGAGGAATGAAGATATCGCCAAGACTATTTTCGTACAAGGTATGAGTACTATGAATTCATAGAAATGTATTTCGGACTCACTAATCCTCTAGAAATCTTCATGGACTTTATGAATAGATTCTTTATAGATTATCTCAAAAAAAAATTGGTAGTCTTTATAGCTGATATTCTAATATACTCCAAAACCAAGGATGATCAAGGGGAGCATCGAAGAACTACACTAGATACATTGCGAAAGAAGAAGCTCTATGAATAGTGCATCATGTTTGAGTTCTAGTTGAAGGAGGTTTCATTCTTGGGTCATATCATCACATGAAATGGGATATTTGTGGATCCCTCTAAGAAAACTATAATTTAGGGATGGTTGAGGCCATCTTCGGTAACATATACTTGTGTATTCTCGGGGATAGATAGATATTATCACTGATTTGTGAGAAATGTCCCACGATTGTACAACCCTCTTAACAAGATAACTCTGAAGGGAGTAACGTTTTCATGGAGTGATGAATATGAAGACAGCTTTGTGGAGTTAGAAATGAGGCTTATCACTCTGTCCCTTCTCACTTTACCCACGAGTGGAGAAAATTTTGTGGTTTTTAGTTATGATTAAATGAATGACATGGGTTGTGTATTGATGAATAATCATAATGTGATAAATTATGCCTCAAGGTATCTGAAAAACCATGAGCAAAACAATCCCACACATGATTTATAGTTGGAGGATGTGATCATTGCGTGGAAAATCTAGTGGCATTGCCTCTATGGGGAGAGGTGTGAGATATATAATAATCAAAAGTGACTAAAATATATATTCACACATAAAAAGCCTAATATGCACCAATGAAGTTGGATATAACTCATCAAGGATTATGACTACTCAATACAATTCCACCCTTGTGAAGAGAACATGGTGGAAGATGCTTTAAGTAGAAAGGATCCAGTGATTCTGTCATTGACGAGAATTAAAAAGGATCCAATATTAATAGTTTTTCAATTGATGTAAATGTGAATAATTAAGGGATGAACATCATCAATCCATTCTCAAATAATTTCTCAACCATCCCACATGGAGAAAATAAAGGATGTTTAAAGAAAAGATGTGGAAATTATGAAAAGGGTGGAAGCTAGAATAAATGAGAAATCCTCAGAGTCCGTGGTTGACAAGGATGAAATTGTGATATTTGGGTCACAATTATGTCTACCATCTGATCCAGAGAAAAATAAGGAGCTTCTAAATGATTCACATAGCTCAAACTTTTCTATTAACCAAGTGAGCACAATGATGTATCGAAATATCTGAGAAAACATTTGGTGGGACAATATTCAAAAGGATATTACTGAATATATGTCAAAGTACATGGTATGTCAGCAAGTGAAGGCAGAGAGGAAAAAGTATATGTGGATGATGCAACCACTACCCATACCAACATGGAAGTTGGACAACATTACCATGGACTTTGTCCCAGTACATCCAAGTGAATCCATAAGTAATAATGATATATGGGTTGTTTTAGGTCATCATACGAAGACAAACCACTTTATCGTGATTCGATAGGACATCTAATTGGATACACTTTCTTGGATTTACATCAAAGAATTGGTAAGGCTGTATGGAGTACCACTATCTATTATATCATATTGGGATCTGAGATTCACCTCAATGTTCTGGAAAAGTGTCCAACATGCTCTAAGAACTAAAATAAACTTTAGTATAGCCTATCATCCTCAAACTGATAGCAAATATGAGAAAAATATTCAAACACTAGAGGATATGTTATGATCTTGTTCTATAGACTTTAAATAAAGATGGGACCATCATCTACCACTGTTTGAATTCTTCTACAATAATAGTTTCCACTCGAGCTTCTGAATGGAACCATATGAGGCCCTTTCTAGGAAAAGATACAGAACACTGGCATGTTGAGATGAAGTTGGTGAGTGTAAGCTGTTACGACATTAAATGGTCAGGGAAATGGTGGAGAAGGTGGAAAACGTTCAGTGGGATATCAAGGCAGCCCAATGTAAATAAAAGAGTAATGCATATAAAAGTTAGTGAGACCGTGAGATCAAAGTTGGAGTCATGGAATTTCTATACATAAATCTGTTGAATAAGTTCATGTGGTTTGGAAAGAAAATGAAGATAAGTCCTATGTACATCAAGCCCTTCCATATTCATGATCTTGATGGGGTTGTGACATATGGACTAGAACATCAACCTACCATATAAAAACTACATGATGTCTTTCAGGTATCCATCTTATGGAAGTACATACCAGAAACATCACATGAACTCTCTTTAGAGGACGTATAGTTATAAGAATATCTTTTTTACGAGGACAAACCAGTGAATATAATAGATAATTGGGAAAAAGTTCTACGAAATAAGATAATTCCCCTCGTAAACATATTGTAGAGAAACCCCAATTTTGAAGAAGTGAAGTTGGAATTGGAGGATGTGATTAAGTAGAGTTACCCTCAACTGTTTTAGTAGTTGAAAAATAAATTACGAGGGGGGAATTTCATAAGGGGGGAAGATTGTAATGTCGAAACAATCGTTAATGAATATTCCTCTTGGTCTATTTAAATGTATTATTAAGTAAAATGGTTATGTAAAACATATTCACATAATTGGTTTTATGTTTATATATTTCAAAATACAATTTACAATTGTGACCAATTATAATAAAGTTGTTGAAATGTGACCACATGATTTGTATAAATATAGGGCATTAAGAAATCCAATTTACTCAAACATAAGAAGAGATGGCCTCATACAGTAGAGTTTCTCCATAAGATGCCCATTTGTCGGATCTTATAAAGGAGGTGTATTCATTGGGATTCACTCTTGACCAAGCCCAAGACCATTTTGAATGTGTTAAACTTGAGTGAAACCACCAACAAGATAAGTGGATGTTGATAGATATTACCTCTCGAGCAATGTTATATGAGCCACCCCCAGAGTCTATCACCACCATTCACCTTACCCTATAGACTTATGAAGGTTTTTTAAGGGGTTATGTAACAAGAACCTAGAACTATGAATATGTACATTATATTTTTATAAAGAATATAAATTCTTTGTATTATTTTTACTTTGAAAATTGTTTTTAATGCCCAAATAATATTTTTAGTTAATATTCAAAATATAAATCTATTTTTAAGAATCTATTTATTTTTAATAGAACAATATATTAATAAAATATTATTAAAAAATAAATTTTATTTAAATTTTTTTGATCGTATAAATTTTTTGACTAAAATTGTAATTTGTGTTATTGTTTAAAAGCTGTTTTGGTCAAAACCCATGAATATTTGATAAATGTAATTTTTTATTTTATAAATGAAAATTCACATTTTTATAAAATTATTATGTAACATGAATATTATTTTTCGTATCAAGTTGTTGAAGTTATACAATGGTGAATTTTTCATAATTTTCTGAGATAGTTGAATTTTCGGGTAAAAATTAAATACCGTTTAAATATATAATTTGTTTATTCCATATTAATGACCCAAATAGTAATGTAATAAAATATTATAAACATTATTTTGTGCCAAAATATGTTTTAACATTAAAATAATATTATTTTATTTTTTTTTAATTTTACAAATCATTAGTGGACCATTAAAGACTTATAAATCATTTTATCTTTTTAAATTCATTTCGTTGAGAGTGTGGTTCACCTCCACATAAGAAACCCTATTATTTAAAAATGTTTGGATATATTCATTATATAATATAATTTCCCACTCCCCTTTGGAAATATACATGGGAAAAAAACATGGTCTTTTTTGTGGATTTGATTAGTTTATGGTGTGGGGTCTGAAAACTAAATAATAAAGAATTACCTCTCATTGCATATATAATCGCACAGAAGATCCCAATTACTCTTTAATAAAATCCTTTGAAGTTCATCCAACCTCTTACATAATCTCTATAAAATCCTCCCAAGGTTCCCTAGGCTCCCAAGAAGCCTCTCTGAAGCCTCTCCCAATCCATTGGGATCACACATCGATGTATGGGATTTCCACATTCCTTATTTATATCTGAGTTTCCTAATATTGATATTCCATTTTATTTTAATTTAAAAATTTTAGAGTATGATTCCTCACCTCCCCTATACTGTCTTGACTGTGTTTGAAGGATGATATACACCTTTCTCTCTCATCAATTCCTTTCATGTATACCCGTTAACAAGCAAAAATTCTGTAAACAATTTCTCTCTTCTAAATCACTTTCAATTAATTGTTTTGCATTATGAATCGAAATTATATTAAATTTTTTGGGACATGTATATATATTAACCCTTACATTCCATTTCATGACATATGATGATACCCCCATTTCTCTCGTATCAACCATTTTTATTAATTCTTATTTCACGTCATTATGCTGCTGAAACTGCACTACCTTTTTTTCTCAAGCCAAAGTAATTGTGTAGTGAATACCATGAAGATTTATCTATCAAGGATATTCACCCTTATAAAAAATTTAAATATTTATTATAGAGTTTCATGTATTAATTACACATCCCTTTATCATGGAATTAATGATGATGTTTAATGAAACCATGTATTACGATCATTGTGGCACACTTATGGATGAAATGAAATGTTTATGTATGGTGCGCCCTGATAGCGCTCCAATGAATTGGGTAAATAGTAGTATCATGGCATGTCAAGTGTAATGAGTATTTAATCAGGATAATTCAAGTTCAATGAGCATATACTCATGCCTTATATAAAATGAACTCTGTATCATGCTAACAACATGTTAAATGTTGTTTCAGCATTTCCATTTTATGATAATAATGCTATATCATTCTTTTATGTTCAGGTATATTTTATGCTCCATTGAGATTCCTATTTCCAAAAATGTACTTTATTCATCATTTTATGCCTTTATTTCACCATTAATGGGATTTATAGCTCACCCATTTTCTTATTAATGTCCTAAGGTTATCCCATGCAATGCTAAGTATGCGGGGATGTAGTGGTCATGTAATGGAATTTTTCAATAAAGATATATGTTTTATGTTTTAAGATATTATGTAATCTTACAAAGACCCAATGACACAAAAAATATCAATCTTCCAGTTTGTATAATGTGAATCATTTATCTAATAAGTCTAGTTAAGTGTTTCATAAAGAGCCGGTTGGTTATAAACTTTCTACAACAGATGAAGGAGATTGATTTTTCTAGTCACATGCATCCTGAGATCATTATGATATGTACTATGACATGTTATATGTCCCATAAAAAGATATGGGATCCAAAGATGATATTTTATGAATTTAAAAAGAATGGTTTTATCAAACCCAATGTGTCCTTTAGGGTAGCTCCATTGCTGTTCTTTAAAATTGTGGATGGGAGCCTAATGATTTTTCAGCATATTCATGGCTAATCTAGGACAAAAAAAGTAAAATTACACATTTCCGAGGATTAAATACCGCTTTTTTAGTTTGAAGTAATGAGATGTTTCTTGATGAATAATATCATGACCTAGTACCATGATTTGATAGTTTTATACGATTAAATTTCAATGTATTCATCATGATATCGCTACAGACAATAGGATTTTCAAATGATTTCTTTCGATGTGATGGGATCCTATCATGTGTTTATGCAATTCCTTTACAAGATCTAGAATCCATATATGGACCAGTTGGGGATTCACATCATTTATTATATAAAAATATAATCTACATTAGTATAGGAGTGTGCATAGAACATGGTAATAGCGATAAATTTATTTTGGGATCCACCGATTTGTGGAGAACTCTTCTTGTTCATGTTCTTGATTCATCGGGTTCACATTATAGGCATTTAATTTATGACCATTGAGTAGTTGTGTACCCAGTAATGATTGATATAGTTATTTATGGGATCCACACCAAAATACAATAAATGACATTAGAGGATGTTTTATTTCACCAGTGGTGGATTAATCTGTATACTAATATTATAAACATGGTTATTAAAACTGATATGTATTCCATGATTGCTAGTCAATTAGAGGTAGTTCCATTAATTTCACATTAGTTTTAATGTGTCACTTTTAGATCATTTAGGAATGGGTAATTATTTAATTTGTGGATGTTATTTTATAAAAAATATATAAATAAATATAAATAAAATGAAAATTAATTTTACTGAACATATTAACGACATATTTTTGTAGAAGTGATTAATTTTACCAACTACTAAAACATATTTTATTTTATCTATTTAGTGTAAATTACAAAAAAACATAGCTAAATCATATTGTTTAAAAATATTTAATAATAAATTGTAAATATAATTTTTTTTACAGGAAATAAATGTAAATAAAAATATGTGATAAACCCATCATACATACATCATACATCTATAATCATATATAAAAACATATACAATCATTATAACCTTCACCTATATAAACCCATACATCTATCATAAAATACATCAGTCATTAATTTATACATATAAAATATGTTCAATAAAAACTCATTCCCAATAAAAATTCACATCATGCCCACAACTATATAATTTTACCTCCACAACATCTCATCAACCAAAACTAATCATGTTATGTCATCAAATGTACCTAAAAAACATTAACCTTAATAAATTAGCATTAGATTAGAACAATTGTTAAAATTTTAACATACCATGGAAATAAATAAAAATAAATACAAAAATGTATAGAATGTTGGTGATTATAATGGTAAACCTTCTTCCTACATCTGACATATCCCAACTACAATGAAAAAAATATCATTTATGAAATGAAATCTAGAATGTAATGAAAAATAAATATATTCACAATGATGCATAGAAAACATTATATTTCCTTATTGAAAGAGAAAAAAATTTAATGTTAAAAAATAATATATAATGAAAAGCACTTTGAATACATTAACATATATATTTATAAAAATATTATAAACATGAAATTAAAATTGTATAATAAAATAATCTAAATTATTTTTAAAGTGTAATATTTTGTACTTGAAATTGACAAAAAAAACTATTTTAAAGGCATTTATATCCCAACATTTCCAATATTTCAAAAAACAACATAGTGGTGGCTTTCCTAGTATTTTATTTCATTTTAATGTCATTTTTAATGTATGTGAATCTTCTACATAGGTATTGGGTTTTTAAATCAATAATAACTTGTTTACATACATCATGGGAAAAATTAATTTTGAATCATATACGATTAGTTCCTATATTTATGAAATCAATGTAATGACTTCCCCTAATTTCATGGCAATATAATGTAATTTTATCATTTTGTACCCCCTTAGTTCTTGTTTTTAAAGGATTTGGTAGCTCTAATAAGTGTCAACTATAAATTATTTCCATACCACATGTTGGATTAATATGTGGTCTACAATTACTCATGAAAAACAACTAATCAATGTTTTTAAAATTATTTCAAATCAATATGAGTCAGTTTTATATGTGTTTTACCATTAAAAACATGTTCTAGTGTTGTAAAACACTAGAAACATTATTATAGCCATCTAAAAAGACATAATTAAGAATGAAATTTCATCTATTCCGATATTTCATAATTCAATATATGTTCATTTTCCCATATTATTAGGGAAATATGATGTCATTATACTTGATTTGACCCTACAAAACATTCTAATTTTCTTTTCTAACATTAAGAAGTGTTTATTTAGCATTTCTGGACACACCATACATCATATTGACATCTTTTTTTGCATTAATGTAAATAATAACTCATATTTGAATATACGATGATTCTATGTCAATATGATGATTTTTTCTATGCTTTTGATTGTTACACATATGTTTTGGTGTTATAAAAATACTAAAATCTTATTTGAGGTCCTCCTAGAAAAACTATAAGTCAGAATGATGTTTCATCAGTTCATATATTTCACAATTTAATCTAACATCATTTTCGAGGGATTCTAGGGAAATATAACATTATTTTCCAAGTTCTGACCCCCAAAATTATTTTACAAGGGGTTTTTATCTTCTTGAGACATTGAATAAGTAACTCCAAACACATTTCATACTAGATATATTTTTTGATTTTCTATATACATAAAATACTCAACGATAGTTTTCCAATGATTTAATGTTAGTCTAAGGTTGTTTCGTACGGTTTTGACAATTCCATGCACGTTTTAGTTTTTTGAAACAGGAAAAATGTTCTCAAACCCATATTTGAAAAAAGAAATCAGAATAATATACCACCGGTTGATAGATTTTAAAAGTCAATCTATGGTCGATTACCCCTAATTATTGGGAAATATGGTGTCATTTTCTTGGATTTGACACCACAACAATACTTTTTAAAAGATTTTGTACTTTTATGAATTTATTTCTGTTTTTTTAGTCCAATCATCAGTTCATATTGATGTGTTATCTATGATTAGATTTTGGAAAAAAGTCATCAGTGGTTTTCCTATTATTTCAAATCAATAAGAAGTCTTTTTCACTTGTTTTGACAATCCTATGTAGGATTTGGTGTTTAAAAACACTAAACATGCGATTATGATCATATCATGAAAAATGTAATTTGTAATGAAATTATGTTGGTTCCTAAATATCATAATTAAATATGGATTTATTTTCCCATAACTCTATGGAAATACAAATCTTTTTAATGTTTTTTACGCCCAGGAGTTATTTTTAACCTATTTTGTACCTTTATGAAATGTTAACTTTGTAATTTTGATGACAGGGAACATATGATTGATGTGTTATTTTGATATACAAATTGACAATAAATCTTCTCTAGATGTACTGGTATTCAACATAAATCATAGGTCCTTTAATATTCATTTGACTGTTCTATTCACAATTTGGTTTTTTAGAACACTAAAAATGTGTTTACTACCATCCCTAGAAAACCATAATTCATAATGTTGTTTCATTGGTTCATATATTTGAAAATTAAATATATGGTTGTTGTCCATAGATTTTAGGTAAATCCAATATCTTTTTCACGGTTTTGACAACATAAAACATGTTTTAAAGGATTTTATATCATTATGATGTGTTTGCAAGGTAATGTCACCAAAAATTTACATTGGATTGACATTTTCTATACATACTCATAAAAAATAACTCAATGGTGTTTTTACCATGATTTCATATAAAATGGAGGTTGTTTTCTATGGTTTTTACCATTTCATGATTATTTTAGGATTTAAAACACTAAAAACTCAGGTATAAATATAATGGGAAAATATGTATTTGAAATAATGATATTTAATTTCATACATTTCACAATTAAATCATTGGTTATTGTCCCCAGATTATAAGGGAAATGTATTTCATTTTACAGTTTTTGACCGCCAATAATTTTTTCAATGGATTTCGTATAATTAATTTTTTTACCTAGTCCAAATCGAGAAAATATGCTCATATTGTTTACAAAAATATGGATTACTAGCTATAATTCATTTTTTACATTTAGGAGTCAACAAATATTCAATATGTCACATGTTGTGGTCCTTATGACTTGAAATGTGTATTTCCTTTATAAAATAGTCATTTATGTTTCATTTATGGATTTTTTATTTTTTGTTTGAAAATATGTGAATAATATATGGAATTTTGGATTTACCTTTACAGGAAGAACTATAAGTCTGGAAAATTCTTCAAGGTTCATTCTGTTCATCCGCTGAAATATATAATCTAAATAACTTTCCAATAGTTACTTCCAGTAATCCTTTTTTCCTATAATAGTTTTATTCATTCAATTTTCCTTCAATATTTCAATTTATATTTCTGATTCTTTATCAATGAAACTTTTTGAAACCAAACCTGATGTACATGAAATAGATGATGACACTCTATTAGGTCGGCTTGTGGAGTAGTCCCAAAACAATTCCCTCATCCACATTTGGTATTATCCTTACATAAAAATATTACAACCACATCATTCATTACAATATAGGATGATTTTGAATGGTTCGCATCCCATACATCATAAATTATACATGATATTAAAAAAGTATTAATATTAATATTTTGATGTCCCCATTTAATTGGGGATAACTAGATGTATCAAATAATGCCAAATTAGAATCCCTTGATCTATTTAGATGTCCGCATTTAATTTTGTTTAATGATTTTTTTTGTTATAATCTACATTTCATTAATATTTTATTATGTTATTGAAATATTATATAATGATAATGAAATTTACTTACTATAACTTATTTGGTATGGTCATTTACAAATCTTCCATTGGGTATACAATGAACATTAAACTATATCTCTATTTAGTGAAAAGAGTGACCAAATTCATTATTCTTTATAAAAAAATATAAAAATATCAGATAAAACCTTTATTAATAATAAAATGTTATCAATAAAAATTAATAAAATACAAATAAAATATTTTATTTCCGTAAAAAATTCTATGACCATACGATGGGAGAAATGACTTGGTTCTCATCATTTATGTAATTTATTTACATAATTCAAAAAAATATCAACATTAAATAATTATAATTTTATATTTTCTATGTTATTAAAATACTATAAAATATGGAATTACCTCATGAAATGAATCTATGTTGATATCAATAATGAGCTTAAATTTTCATAATAAATGACTTCTATCATATTCTCATATATCATCAATGATCCCTAAATATTTTAATTAAACTCAGGTTATAATCCCCATTAAAATCTATCAATTTCTTCCAAAAAAAATTTCAATGTCAAGGGGCACGAAATGGAGTCAGGGGCATCAAAATGGAAAGAAATCTAAAAATAAAAAACATAACAATTATATTTTTATTTAAATAATTTACAATTGTCTTTTAAATTAGATATTAATATTATTAATTTAATATTATGTTTACTTTTGTATCAAATATATCATTTTTCAATGATTTATAAATATTCCCACACAAAATAGAATTAACTGGAAATCTCATCATCTCACAAGACAGACCCAGGAGAGTTTTCTCATATATTCTAGTATCACCATACATAGGCACCTCGAACTTGTCAAATCAATGTATATTATTGAAGTCCTTATGGTCCCATAAATTTTCCATGTTTATATTTATGTCCATTCTATAATTTTAATTATATTTTTAAAAAATAAATTTAAATATTAATAAAATCTAATTTCTTTTACAAGATGACATTCAGATAATAAATAGTAACTCACAAATATCCCCTAGATATAGGGGTGACCAACTGCTCCATTGCTTAAGGGGAATCAGCTAGTGGGCATCCAATGAAATTTTTGGAAAAGAATGGATCACAATTAGTCTCTTCTAATACAAAATCACTAGGATCCATAAAAGATGAAGGCTGTGTGGTCATGCTCTGAGATGTTGATCTGATTTGATCATGTTTTTTTTTGTTCTAGGAATTCCTTTATTTCAAATGTGTATGAAATATTAATTTTTAAAAAAAATTAAAATTAAAATCTCTTTACATAAAAATGAAAAATAATAACTAGAAAAATATATATATATGTATGAAACACTTATTAATAAGAATTTTTTATATAATTTCATCACCAGTATATCCATTCAGTTAAATTAATGTTCATTATATCCATTTTTATCCACCTCTATTACCATGTATCATTCATTATCCCGCCCTCAATAATGTTTTAGTGTTTTTATGTTTTTAGTAAAAACTATTTAGAATTTTGTTGTTGATGATGTTAACTATCATGAAAAAAATTGATCTTCACTACAAATATAACATTTCTATTTAATTTAGGTTTAGAACTACATTCCAATATTATTTTGTTTCGTCATCCACATAATAAATCTTATTCCATTTTGATTCCATGATAAATTGATCATTTTCTGCATGATCACTAGTACACATCAAGCGAGAGAAGTTTATATAAGTAATATGTGAAAAATAATTCATTAACCCATATCAATATTGACCCACTTATATTTTAATATGATAACTGAAAACTATCCATGACATTTTAATTCTATTATATTATTCAAATTCCCATAGTATCCTACCTCTTCAAGTGTTAATACTTTAATATTTTTATTTTTCATGTCTTATTCACGATAAATTTTATAAAACCCAAATACATGAATATTGGGATCAAATATCTTAACTTTCCTTAGAGGACCAAAAGATAAAAAAATCTAATCATTTTATATTATTTCATGATTTTAAATATTCATTATATAGAAAAAATATAATGTGGTACTTTCAAAAAAGAAAAATTAACTAAATATGAATACTATGAATATGATAATATACTTACCTGATGGTAGAACCTTTTGAAAAGATCTTTATTACCTGATTTTTCTAATTCCATCTCAATTGGAGCTCAAACCCTTAGCTTCCCCTTATTTTTTAGTCTCAATTATGGAATATATGCATCTTTAATAATACTATTGAGTAGAAAATATTTATGTTCTTTTAAAAGCTATAAATCAGCCAGTGCAAATTTGATACATTTAAAATTTATCATCCAATATTTAGATATACAAATGACAGATTATCAGAATCATAATTAAAGGATATGTTTTCCCATATCCAGTATGATTGAATATATGATCAATACAATCCAAATACCTAAATAAAATCTCAAGAACTATTTTGATATGTAACCATTAAAAATAAATGCTTCTGATAGAGCATTATTAATCGGATATGATTTAAAAAAGACATAATTAACTGGTCAAAAATTAACAAGCATATTAAAAAATACTCATTTATTTGATAAAAATAAATTCACCAAGGAAAATAAAAATTATATCAATGTACCTCTCAATTTGATACATTCATTGATAGTGTACTGGCCCACCATGTCTATCATGTAAACTATATGAATAGTAAATAGAATCATATCTATGATGAATTATTGAGGAATTAAAATATACAAATGAAATTTTTTCAAAAAATAATCCTTTAATTCTATAACAATTAGTTGGAAGATGATTTTGGGCACAAAAAAATTTGATAAAGTTTTAAAATTGTACTAAAATTGTAATTACTTTTTTATTTAATGTATTATATTGATCAAATATAAAGTAAACTCCACCAAAATATGTGAGTAATAAATTATAAATCCTTGTAACTTTCGATATTTTTGGTCAGTGCTCCTTGATATGTTACTTGAATTTCTGTTTGTTAATTTTATGTTCTTCATTTTTCAAAGGAATATTAATTTCTCATGATTTTTCATCATAAAAAATAAAATGGATACATGATATTATCATTTTCACACAAACCATGATTTATATTCCTTGAATCAAAATCCTTACTAGAATCTAGGTGATCCTTTGATTAACCATTGTTATTAATCATTGTAAAAATTACATTATCACATACATTTTCCCAATATAAATTATGTCAAAATAATGATCCAGCGAATTAAACTCCAAGTAAGGATGTTTGAAAAATATGAATTTATTCTTAAATTTTATTATCGTATCTTTTATTGATATTTAACCTCATTCTCATTTACCCATTCTTTAACGAAATGACATTTTAAAAAATCATTAATGAAATTCATTAAATTTCCCATGATTCATGAACTAGATAACTCCTTCGATGACATTCTCTTTTCAAGATATCCATTGAGTAAAGTATTTTTGAAAAAAATTATGAGAATAATCAAGAAATTGATGATTACTCATAAAACATCATTTTCTAACAGGAGGTAAATATAGAGGTTCAAAATCAAAATTACAAACATATCAGGACCCATCCCCTTGGGCCCATGAGGTTACTACCCTAGTCTCTCCATTAAGAAGCCATATACTAGAGATTAGAACTGAATAGGCATATGCCAAAATGGGATGGCATTTTCCATTAAACCTGTAAACACACAAAAATATCAAACTATGAAATTATATACAATATAGACCAAAACTACCACTGATACAACTATTGATAGTATAGTAGAAACTAAAAGTAAGAATGGGCTTGAATACAAGCCAAAACTCACTAAATAAAGTACAGATGCCACTGTTTGTCTGCTCGAGACCCCACCAGAAGGATAGGTGGAGGGTAGATGAATATATCCAAAGAAGTAAATCGGTCCATATTGTCTCACTGGGCACCACCTAGTCATGGACCACCAAGGTCACCGTGGAGACATCTGTTTGTCCCATCATATTGAGCACCACCTGGTCCTAGAGAACCAAGGTCTCCGTTGAAGAATCAATCACCTGAATGAGAGATGACCTAGGTAGGCAAATCCCTTGTAGGGGTGAGTAACACAATATTCAGTATAGACTCCAAAAAAAAAGGTAAAAACCACAAATGAAGACCACATAATAAGATCAAAAAGAAAATAAATGTCACAGAAGGTATAAAAACTACAGAGACAAATGATATCATTCATAATAATGAACACCTTCAACTTCTGAGGTACTTTTCCATGAGAAGTACCATGGGTATATTGGGTCCAATAAAGCTGCTCCCCACGATGGGTCTAGCAGGTCACAGAGAGCCTCTCCAAAGCTAGGCAATCATAGCCAGTCCACACAGGGCCACTTATAGCTGGTCCACATAGGTCCTCTTATAGCTTCTCCACATAGAGTCGCTTGTGTCTGGTTCACATAGAGCATGTTGGATCTGGTCTAAATAGTTCCTCTTAACATCTAGGCTTTTATGGTCAGATAGACCCTCTCTTCAGTAGTCTTCTAGTCTTAGCCAGCCATGTGATTCTTGAATGTTGGGCACTTGATTTAATGAGAATCTACAACTCAGTCCATTAGTTGTATCCAAATAACTTGAAATATAACATTGATTATTCTAAAAGGAATTTGTCATCACAAGTGTCCCAAATCCTTAATGGTAACATCAATCAGATGCTCGGCCTGAACAATATTTTTGTTTTAGAAAACATCATAAAATTGTGTCTGGACCCTGTCCGACCTAGTCGGACCAACATGACCAACCTGGCCTGGGTGTCCCATATGACCCAACCTGACCTGGTTTGGTATGGGACAACTCGATCTGACCAGGCCATTGGGCCAATCCCATTGGACCTTGTCGGACCCATCCCGGTTCCATCAGGGGTCCTTCCCAACGGGTCACCCAATGACCCAGTTTCATCTGACATGACCCTCAACTAGCGGACCTGGTTCTTCATAGTCATTACCTAGTATACTACTTCATTCCTAGCACACAACTATATGGATAGTTCTTTCCAAGCCCAGGATGCCTAGCGGACCATTTTGTCCTGATGGCCTGAAAATTATTTATAGGTCGGATCTTCTCCGGCCTGGGCCTCCCATCGGTTCGCCTCAAGCCACTGGACCAGCGCACATGGGGGGCTAGTTTCCCCGTGTTGGAATTCCCATTGGTCATATGGTTTGTGCCGCACGTGGCTGGATAAGGCTGACTCCTCACTACACATGGTCCATGATCGCATTTCGGCTCCTACCACGGTCTTCCAATACGGGTCGCTCATCCAATGCGACACATGAGGGGAACCACCTATTTGCGCCGGTACACTCACGCAGTCCGGTTCCACCCCATGGGACTGGAAGCTTTTATGTGGTTCTAGCTCACAGTTTCTGACTACGGACCACACCTCTACACCGATTATGCCTCCGACATGGGTGGGTGGCCACATCCACCTCCCTCCAGCTGATGGCTCTTGTCGCCTCCATGGCGCGCTGCCAGCTTTTCACCCCTCGTCTGCCACCGTGGGAAGCTTTCGTGATCCATTTTCACCACCACAACCTTGTACCGCCATCTCTGGTATGTGCTGTGACTCACCAGGACAAGGAACATCTTCCAAGAGCATCTACAACCAATGTTCCGCCATCCATTATTCCATGAATAACATGTAGAGAGAGATGTAGGGGATCATAGAGAACCCCCATATTCACAACCGGCCTTTGTTCATGTTGGTCCATATTTGTTCAGGTTTGCGGGATGAAGACTTATAGATTCTAAATCACTAAGATATAATACTGATATAAACCCAAAATTATATTTCTCAACCCCTCAAGAGAAATCCATCCGCTGATAAACCAGATATAGAGTTAATGCACATTCATCATTTACAGGGGGAGCACAGAAAAAATTCATTAATAATTTAAACCCCAACAAGGGAAAGAAGATTGCTCGAGGATGATCATTTATCATCATCAGTTGAACTACAATGCATAATATGATCTCCATGAGTTCCATCACTATTTTCTAATTCTCTAGAAGTCGTCATTGGAGAGGATGTCCTTCATCGTTCGTCATCTCCACCCACAAAAACCTCTAACCAGTTCATAAAAAGTGCCAAAAGTACAACATTTCTTGTTAGGATATTAATTTACAAAACATGAATCATCATTTATGTTATGATGTGTTGTAGTGTCGTTATGTTGTGTTGAAACATCATTACACTGACTCATTAATGAGGTTCATTAATGAGATTTATCGTCAACTCGCTACTGTACTGCATCATGCATTTTCAATGAAAATAATCTTTTTATGTTTATTTTATTTTACCATAAAACGTCATAAAAACAACTTTTTCTCTGGACTGACACCTGATGATGTTAATCCCTTCTTGAGGAGAACATCTCATTTCAATATCAATTTTTGTATCAAAATTCTAATCTGAGTTAACATTTTAGATTAATGTGGACTCAAAAATTAAATAACTGTTATTAAAATTATTTTATTTATGGTTTCATCACAAAAACCAACTTTCATAGCTGGACCATGCTGTCTGATATTTGCCTCTTGCAAAGGGAATTATAACCTCACAAAATCAACATTAGGATGAAATTTTCTAATCTGAGTTACGTATATTTGTTATATGGATTTGAAAATAAATTAACTTTATTCATTTATTTATTTTATGGCCAAAAACTACATACCACTATTGACCATTGTTGTCCAATGTTATGCTCTTACCAAGGAATGAATACCATCAAGATCACAATGGTGGTCTCATATTTTAAATTTGAGTCCCAGTTCATCATTAAAAGGAATTTGGAAAATAAAATATTTTTATTTAATTAATTTATTTATGGTTATTCCATTTTTTGGGTTTGTTCTATGGAGGCCTAGGCCAACTAATCATAAGTTTCTCCTAGGGTAATCCCACCATCTGGAATATAATTGTTCCCTATAATTTCTGATTTGGGATCCCATTTGAGAGTTATACAAATTTTTCAGGAAAACATCTCACACACACTTTTTAAAACATAATATTTTTTCAACGGATCATTCTCAGTACTCTAAGATGCTTAATCGCACACTGTTTCAACACATGATCCTGAAATAATCCCATTTTATTTCCAAAATAAATCATTTAATTCCAAGGTATTACAAATTTGGACATGTGAAACCAACATGAGTGTTGCAATTGGATAAATTTTACAATCTAGAAAATTCACTAACTATATAAATTAATGAATAATTTATTTTGATTGGTAGTCTTGTTGAAGCCTAATATTTTTTCATGCCATCATCCCACATTTCTCGAAATTAATTTATTAGTGGTTGAAGGTATAAGTGATTTTATTCCCAGGAATTTTATTTCAAGGAATAATCATCTAAATAATGTAGGTCTTCTTCGGCATAAATATCCCTGGATGTTGACTATAGGGGAACACTATAATTTATTTTTCACTTTTAAACACCATTCCAATATAAATATTCATCTTAAATTTCAATTAATTATGACTAAAATAACAATAGTTAAGTAAAGAATAATGCATTCCTAAATTTACCTTCAAATAATATTCAATTTAAAATGATTGGTGGAACTTAAATTTCAAAAAAACTAAAATTTTATCATGCAAAAAATAACCAGTCTCTATCTGATAGAAGTAGACCATCAGGCTGTTAGGTGATGGAAGTCTCCATCATTGGATTTGAGGATAGGGTGGTCGTTAACAAGGGGGTTTCCATAGAGGATGGGAGAGGGAGAGGAAGGTTGGGACATAGATGGGGTCACCATAATGGGGGATCATGTGAGACGGTGGTTAGAGGAGGGGAGTGTCAAGTGTCACCGTTGAGTTGGGGGAGGGGGTTGTGGGATGCCATAGATGAGGGGGGGGTCTATTTCACCATTGAGGGTGGATTTGAGCCATGAGAGGGAGGTCATAGTCGGTGGTGGTTAAGGGGTTTGTTTTCTCCATATTGGGGGGGCATGGGTAGAGAATGAGGCTCATTAAGGGGGATTGGGGACGACGTAAAGTATATGTACAAGAGTAGTGGGACAAATTAGGAATTTTTTATAATGCTTATGATTTTTTTAATTCAAACCAACCCATCATTTAAAATAGATAAATATAGTAATGGTTTGATTAAACATCCACAATATAATATATATTTTTTAACTGGATTTATTTCCTGGTGGTTACTAAAACCATCAGTAATAAGTCACCGATAAAAAATTATTTTTTTATTCTTAAGAGCATGTTAGAGGTGATGATTTTTCCTCTATTTATAGTGTATTATAAGATGGTATTGAAATACTTCCCTAGGATTTCTGCAACATATCCACCCTAATGGGGAAAGGGAATCCATTTACCTAAACATATTTGTACCATATAGACTTAGATGAGTTGATGTAAAGGCTGAAAATTGGATATGTTTTGAGACTACCAGAGGATAGGGGGAGTGTATGGTGAATTGTTTTGCCTTAGGAACATGGCTATAATGTGTGTTTATTGTTATAAAGGTAGTTATCAAAAATGGGATGAATCAGTTTTGACTCCACAAGAATAAATACATGACTCATAACCTATATCTAGAAGTGATATTCATTGCTCTAAATATGTGTAGGTTGTATCTTATATGATATATACTTTTTATAAACTCGGACCAACAGTGACTCGAGCACGTATTCAAGGAGAGGGGCTTATTCATGATACTAAGTCATTCGTTATAGTTCCAATAAGTCAATCTAATTGATATCATATCTAATACATGGATGGGAAATGGTATAGAATATTACCATAGCAGGAAGTCATAGGATAGTTTGGTGCATGAAGTGTTTGACCAATCAACATCCTTGATGTTAACCATGATTAGGTGATTGAAATTTTTTATAAGCAAATATAATTTAATAATATTCTCCACTTGGATGTGAGAGAGTCCCAATTCAGATACATTGACTGTGAGTTTTTGAATGACTTGATATCTATAGGAGATTCACCTAATGCATTTTATTATAGAGGGAATCATGTCATCCTTTTCTAGGGATTGGCAATATCCCCAGTCTTGATATATGAGGTGGTGAAGATAGAGTTCCACATATCTCCCATGGCTATAAATCCATATGTGGGAAACATGAATAGAGTCCCATAGAAGTAATTTTTGTGGCCCAACATGAAGAATATTGTGGATAAGTTCATTTCTTAGGGAATCACGTGTCGCTAGGTGAATAATCAGCACTATGTTCTAGAAGGTCTGTTCTGGCACCACGAGATCCCATTGTTTAATTTTAATAGCATATCCATAGACATTATGACATGGTTTCCGTGGATAGAAAGACCATACAATACCATCTAGGTGATGGTTGACCACATTAATAAGTTATAACACTTCCATTCTATCAGGAAGTAGAGTTCCGTGTGTATTTTGGGGAAGTTGAATGTTTGGTAGATTGTTCATCTTCATGGGATTCCCCCAATTATTTTTTCTAATTGTGATATGTAGTTAACTTCATAATTACGTAGAGTCCGATAGAGGGAATTTTCCACCCATATGAGGAATAGTACATAATTTCTCCCATAGACATATGGTAAGACCTATCAAATTATCTATAATTTGATGGATATGTCAAGGCTTCTTGGATGGACTTTTGTAAGAGTTGAGGGGATCAATTTCCCTTGATAGTGTTTGTGTACAAGATTATATACCACTCTAATATCATCCTAAAACCATTTTATTCCTTGTTTGTGGGACCGTATAGATTACCATTATGTTTGATAGAGAATGCCATCATTTCCCGTGTTGGGCCATAGGTGGTTTAGGTGATGATAAAAAACTTCTAGGTCAATGGTTAGTTAATGAGGACAGCCCAATATAGGAAGAAATCTAAAAAATATCAAAAAAATGAGTCTCATAGATAATTATAGGGGATAACACATTTTCAAAAGAGTCTCTAATTGTAGGGGTTTTCAAATGTTTGGCTGGTGAGGTAAGGTATCCCCATGGATCACTAGGACGTTCAAGATCATGTATTGCGTTGACATGATTTATTACAACCACATTTTATCCCCTCTTATTCAGTGTGTTCATGATTGCTTCCAGGTTTCCCCGCTAAGAAGCCATGGTCATGACCCCACACAAATTATTATATGGGGAGAGATAGACATTGAGGATGGAAACTCTTTTTTTCAGAACCCAGTGGAGATCTGTTATCTGAATTAGAGGACCCTAGGTGGATACGACATTTCCTTGGACAATGTGTTGTGGTAGCACGAGAGCAAACATGAGAGCTCTTATGAATGGTATACCGATATTTGACCTCCATTTCCTAAGGGTTTTTTCTTTTTTTACATTTTAGTGATTAAAATATTAATGGAGGTATTAATTTAGAGAACAAATTTTTATTTATGAGACTGTGAAATATATCAAGAATGATTTTCAGTGCTAGGTGCTAAGATGACATCTTATTCTGTGTCTCGGTTTTCATGGAATTAATTTTATAAATATATAAAATATATACTATATTATGCCTGACTAGTTTAATAAAGGTAATGGGATATCTGTTAAATATAAATTGAATTAGGAATTTGAGACAACAGTTGATTCTGGAATGCACGATTAACCCTATGTGAGGCCAAATATGGGTCAATGTGGGGAGTTCAGATAAAATGGTCATTGGATGGTGTGGTTAAATGAAGTTAACTAACTAATTAATTTTTTTAATTTAAATGACCTATAAAGGATTCACATTTAACACACTATTTTTGATTGATCAACATGTTTAGCTGCATAACACTAGGATCATTGAGATGATTTCTTACACCCTTTCGTTAGTGTAATGAAATCATCAGAAAACAAAACATCTGATCATAGATCATTGAATGAGAAAAATTGTCTCTCATTCATTGGCGAGCATGTTATTCAATGAATAACAATATAAATATTGTTAGTAGTAATTAATTTTTAATTTCATCCCAGTATGAATGAACAAATTGAGAAGGATCATTATAATTCTCATATTTTTATCAATTGAAATCCTTTTCTGGGCCCATGTACTAAATCAATTTATTATCTAGTTTTCTAACTCCTTGTCATACCAATTTTTATTAGATGGCCAAGAAATCTTGGAGACGATTTTTTTACTATTGTATGTATGCATTTGTCTTAATGGTTCTTTGTGTTCATAACTAATTTTCCATTGAGTTCATTGATCGACTTTTCAATGTGTGATGAGGATAAATATCAACCTTGGATTCATGTATGATTATAATTTGACAAATGTATTAAAGAATAAGGAATGAATAGAGATAAAATGTAGGATTCTTGTAAAAATATTATGGATCTAGGATATAAAAATTTTAAGGCTGGTGATGATAGACGTACATTGTGTGTGATGGATTATAGAATATTAACATGGATTTATTTTATACCATTTTATGGTTGAAAAAATAGATTGATGGAAATTAATTTCCATTTTGGGGGGCTTGAAAATGATATATCAAGCATCGATGGATGGATCTAGAATACTAGAAGAATATATAAATTTGTACAAATAAAATAACAGCACAGAATTTACCATGTTGAGAACATGTCATGAAATTACCCGTTTGATGAGGTGCTAGGGTTTTGGAAAATGTATAGATGAAATAGTATATGTTTAGGTCATATGTAGCATGCCCCTACAAAGGTGGAAAGGACGTGTAGTAGGAGTAATCTAGAAGGACAACGTGCAAGAGATCACAATCTATTTTGATGTAGATAGACATGGTAAATAATACATGAACACGACCATGACAATAAGAATGACACCATATAGAAGAGTTATGTCATATCTTCTACCTATATGTCTTGTAGTTCAAAAAAGTTTGTGAAATGTGTACATTCAGAGACACATACCTATAGTGGAGTGGGACCATATTCCATGTGTGTCCCCTTATAAATTGTGTAACTAAAAATTGTTTTTATGGAATGAAAAATTGATCATATATCCTTCTATGAACATTCACTTTGACCAGTGAGTATCTTAACATAAGTTTATTTACATTTTTAACAAAATGGTGGCTCATGTTGTTTATTTTTAGATACGTTGAACAATGATTTATATTTTACAGTTATTTAGGTAATGCATGATGAAGGAAGTGAATGGAATGGATCACTGGAGATTTCAATAGAGCCCCCTCCTTCTAGGATCGGTAATTTTCCCTATAACATTCATAGACTCGAACCATAATATATATTAGATCACGGGTCCTTTATATACACTTATATTGGATCTCTCATTCTTTGTAGGAAATTAATCATCGTATGATTACTAAAGTGTCACCCTCTTCTTAGGAAAGAGCATGTGTCCTCTATTTTCCATCCAAGTGACAACATCTTGTTGGGTAGAGAATGTGTCCAAAATTATCCATTAAATCGAAACCCTCGAGATGGGCTAGGTATGGGTCTTATAATGACTATCCAAGTGGTACCCTCCTGTGGAGAAAACGAATTGTTCATAAACCATCAGAGTGTGAACCTGCTTCCGGGATATGGCATGGGTACTCTAGACATCTCTATAGTGGAAACCATTTTATAGTTAATATATGGATCATCTTTCTATTGAGTGGTTCCCTCCTATTATATTGTGTCATTCTTCCTCTAACTCTATATTTTCCACTTAAAAATGTGTAACAATGGTTATTCATGTCTAGGCATGGATGTTTCTATTGGACAGACATGTGAGATGTTGGGCCTCATTGATAGACATCTAAGAACTATTGACACTCCTTCTTGGCCAATGTTGTGATATGGATATCCAAATTCTCTATCATTTAGAATTATATTATTTAGAATATATATATATGTGTGTGTGTTTATGTATCCATTTTATTTTAATTTTTTACACTATCTCATTGCATTGATCTTTCTATCTATTTCTATCATGTATCTAACTTCACCTACTTTAGCTTTCGAGACATCGTATTGGGTATGTATATACTCACATATAAATTGATTTTTCCCACAACTATTGCGTCTTATGTTTATGACAGATATATTGGAGGTGATTAAAGAGTAGTAGAGGGATAACTGGTTCATTTGACTACATATGGTAGTCGGAGTGTGTGTATTTAGATTTTGGATCAGTCATCATTTTCATTTCCATTTATTCTAGGTTAGGACATCTTTCTAGTTGGGTGTTCACCTTCCACATTTTGTTTTCAGTTTACACAATCGTACTTTTTGTATTCTATTTTTGTATTACATTTATTGTTATTACTTTATATGTTGCATCTTATTCATTATTCTGCTTCACTTTCTCATTAAAATGGTTGGGTGTGTGTACATGTACACAAGGAAAATACCTCATATACTAGTTATTCCTTTTGGTGCTTATCACCATCCTCTAGAATACTATGGGAATGGGGTAGTTGCAGCTCGAGCCAAATTAGTTCAATTCATGAGAGTTATAAACATTTAAAATTAATCAATACAAAATAATTCACATAGGTGTATAATAGTTTACATTATGAAATTTTTTTTCGGCGTAGTTTTAGTAACAGATAGTCTATCACCATTACACCATCACAAAAAATTTCAATAACAAAATTCATTCAAAAAAATTTTCAACCTCCCAAAATATTATTCCCCTCTCCCCCATCACACCCCCATCCATGTAGCAGTTACAAATATCACCACCATATAAATCTATTGCACAATTTTTGTGTTGATTGGAGTTCAAATAATTGAGTAGTAGTCTTTTATACATTACCATACTTTCTTTTATTCATCCCCTTTCAATCTCATTACAATTATTTCAATAAAATCATAAATATAAAATTTTACCTACATTTATTTTTTATTTTTTATTTTGGATTGCTATTGTTTTTTCTTCAATATTTGGGTTTCTACCATCAAAGATGACACATTTCTTCTCCACCCGAGTTGATTCCACTTGATTTGATTCATTTTTCACTATATTTAAACTTCTTCTTTATGATAACTAACTATATAGATATATACCATTTTTTATATTGTGTTTAATAGATATTTAAAGAAAAAATAGTTTGAAAAACTATTTATAGGGGGAGTTTCCATGGTATTTACTGTTGCAATAAAATTAATCGCTTGTTTTTATAAATATTTTTTAGAATAAGGAACTTGTTTTTTAAGAATCACATTATTATTTCATATTACATCTTGTAAATATTTTCAGTTGTGAATGATTATACATCAATGATTTTATCACTTATAATTGGAAGCACTGCAATGATTTCTTAATATGATTAAATATTAGAATCATTATATGGTTGAAATATTAAAAATGATGATATATATGTAATAAATGAATTTATTATACATGATAATTCCTAATTATTTTAATAATTTTCATAATGTTCAATATATATTATCAAAGCTATTTGAATTTTAATCATATGTTATTCAGAAAACTCCAATTGTTGATATATGTTATAAAATATTAGTAAAAAAATTCAATTATAGTTACAATTAACATATAATTAGTTTGAGATAGAAAATATTTTTTATAATTATTATTTAATTAATAAATTATGAAATAATACAAGTTGTACTAACAATTGATAAAAAATCACAATAATTTGTAGAAATATATTATTATTTTGACTAAAGTTGTATAAATTATTATTATTTTTAATAATTAATATATTTAATTATTAAATAGTAGTATTATATGATTATCAGTAATTAATTGTATATATATAGATAATGTTCTAATATAAAATGAAAATATGTATCATTTAACAAATCAGGGAAATGAATATTTTGAAAAAAAATTATTTCATAGTAAATAATATAAAAATGCTTATAACTATAAAAAAATTATAATAAAATTGAAATACATAAAAATAATTATAAATAAATATTAAATATTTTTTAATAATAAATAAATAACTACATAATATTATCTATAACTAGTAATTTTTATTAATAATTACTATATAGTATTAATAATTTTTAAATATTAATAAATTAATATAAATTGTTATAAATTGATAAATTATTAATGAGATAGTAATAACTTTTTTTAATAATTAATATTTATTAAAATTTCTGTTATAATTAATGAATTATGAATAATACTTAATAAGTAATTACATTAACTAGTATCAAATACAAAAAATTAGTAATAATCAGTATAAAATTTATATTAAATTAAAAAAATGTATAAAAAAAATAAATATTAATTAAAATTCTGAATATTTTCAAAATTTTAGTACAATAATCTATAAAATTAGTAATAATTATTAATTTATTTGAAATAATTAAAATATATTTCATTTATGTATGTAATAATTGGTAAATCATAGTATAAATTTATAAAAATTAGTAATCATTTAAAAGTACTAATAAAAAATGAAATTAGTTATTGTATTATGATAAAATATGCCAAATACTAACAATTATTGAGTGTTCACAATAATTATGTAATACATAATACTTGTTAGTAATAATTAGTGAATAATAATTACAATTTGTTAATATAAATTATAATTTTTAAATAGTTGTATAAATTATGCTTCATTGTAATAACGTGTACATAATATTAAAAAAAAAATAGTTATTAAAAAATAGTATATTTTTTAAAAAATATTTATAAATATAGAAAATTTACAGTTAATTAACAAATCCTACTAATAAATTGAATAATTACAAATGTATTTTTAATGATAATTTTTTTAATTCATGTTTAGTATTCATATTTTGTCATAATTAAAATTTAATAAATAGTCCCAATTTCTAATTACTATTATTATTTATGTTGAATTTTAGATAATAATTAATTCATGTAATAATTTATATAATGTTTTCATCATTGGAAAATTAAACATAAAAAAGACTAATAATATTCAGTAGAGACATTCTACTAATGGTTTTTCGTAAAATTTTATTTAGATGTTCAATATTCATGTTGGCCAATTTTCATAACTACGTAAAAGTAACCAGCTTTAATGCTAATAACAGAAGAATATATATATATATATATTTTTTCCTAACACATCATTGAAAATGTTTATTTTTTTCCTGGTATTTGAATATGAAATTTCATTGTGGAATGAAAGTGTAGATACATATGAAATAGTTCCATATCAAAAATTTCAATGTAGGTTAGATTAATGTGGACATTTAGTGATTTTATTGTGTATGGTGTATTCTTTAGATGGAGTTCACATAGTCTAAAATTATATCCATAGTATATAGATGAGAACTGTCACGACCCACCGTCACCAAAATTAGGGAAGAGTCAGAAGATTGTGAGGCCCTTCCTTCTTTATGTTGAAGGAGAGATAATGACCCCCGAAACCCGCCTTCAATAGGTCCCGGAGTGGCGACCAGCACCAAGGGTATAAAATCACTAACTAAATAGAAGGAATTACCCATATTCTTTTAATAGGATCATGAGATAAGATAGTAATTCCCACAACCCCAAAATTGAAAGTAAACGTAATGGCAAGAACCATTACCAATGCATGATACAAAAGGAAAATCCACAATGTATAAGGACACTACAAGAAAAAAATACCAAAAGAAAGAACAGCAGAAACTACAAGGATCTTTCACAAGGTATGAGCTATTATGGTCCAACACGATTCCTGAAGTCCTCCTGGAAACCTAAAAGTAGTTTTATATACGTAGGGTGAGCTTACATGTAAACTTAGTAGGGAAAACCAAACACTCTCATGCACAAGTGGGGATGCATACTAATGCCCTGTGAGAAAAGAGATAACCAAACACCCATCAAGGAAAAGCTATCCACCCAACCTTAGCAAGGAACGCTCCACAAATAACGCAAGTCAAGTAACATATATTAATAGTACAATGAAATTTGGGTGCCCCGCACCGCTTTCCCACTGGTTATTGAAAACATCATATGCATCAAACCAATCCCTCCATTCTCACTACAGTCCCACAACCACACCCGCCCGCACACACCTGGGCCACAACAACCTCACGTAACCATGCCCGCAAACACCTAGGCCAGAACAACCACTACCACGCCCGAAGACACCTGGACCAGAAAGCTACCGTCTCGCCTGAAGACACATAGGACTCATCCCAAAGATACTTGGGAAAGAACCTGCTCGTAAACATCGGGGCCAACAACCAAAACTACCCCTCCTAAAGATTCTTGGGAAAAAATAGACCTCATGCCATCCTAACCCGCCCGAATATACATGGGCTATCCGGGAAAGGGAGAATAAATGAGCTAATAACCATCCACGCATAGGAGTGTTGAAAAAAACACCCTCCCCCATGAAATAGGGGAGTTTGGCATTATGTGCAAAACATGGGTGGGGCGTGAATAAGAAACACAAAAACTACGAGTATATGTGTAGGTAACATGCACTCACCCAATCTAGGATTTTCTTCAGCCAAACTAATGAACAATATCCTTACTATTCATTCATAAGAGGAGAGAACAACAACCATGCCCAAGTCACAACTCACACCAAACCAAATCCCTATTTGTCCCATCATTGTTTTCATGTTCAGTAATAATGATGAAATATGTTTCTGCACTACATGGAAACTAATAGAAAAAGCACAAACCAAGGGAAAAAGGTACATCCATCAACAATTTAAGCATTCACACCCGTTTCTCTTGTAAGGACACAAAAACAAAGGGCTAAGTGAGATCCCTCGAAGTACTGGAACCCAAGAAAACCCCAAGATAAAGCCCCATGTCCCCAAAATCTATGTAACACCCCAAGATTTCATAGTGTGTTATTTCTTCAAAATAATTTAATAACTTGAACTACACGCAACACCGAGTTCAATTGTACCATGACTTACCAAAAAAAAATCCATTAAAAGAGGTCATGAATAGTATTAACTAAATTTTAAACTTTATATAATCCTTATAATTTTAGAATCCATTTTATGAGTTTCTTAGTCATAATGCAAGAATAGATTCATTTTCAGTATTGCACTTTTATCAACTTTTGATAGTGAAACCTTTTTAAATACAATATTTTAAACTTTTTGACTAAATGGAGACATCAAAAAATTTAAAATGAAACATCACAAGCTTCCACGGTACGCTTTCCTTTGAATAAAATAGTAGCGTGTGTTGTACGCAACTTCGAGTTCTAACATACCGTAACCAATCAAACTAGCTGTTATGAATAGTAATACCTACTTTTTGAAGTTATATATATTTTATATTTTAAAATGGACTTCATTTTTGGATTCGGATTATCAAATTTAGCCTAAGGTGAAATTTTGGTACTTTTCGGATAACATTCATATTTTGATGAATAGTGAAAATTACTAAATTTTAATTAAAAACAACTTTTTTAATCAAAATAATTAATAGTGATAAATTATCAATTTGAGTGGTTTTAAAGTATATTTAGAATATATTTTTACTATTTAATATAATGTTGGTCATTGGACATAATTTTACAATTAAACCGAACATAAACAAGTGTCAATCTTTTGATAGTTATTATCTCTTAAAAACACGCTTTTTGTTTTGACAGCGGGAATTAATTTTAAATTAATTTCTGCCACTTCTGTGTTTAGAATTTAGGAAAATGGATTCCATATTTGGAATCAGGATGTTCAAATTGTGTAAATAGGTAACTTTTATTTTTAGACATTTTGAATAATTACTGCGGTAAATATTTTATTTACCATGGTTAAGGGTAAATCCGGTAAATAAGGGTTAAAAAATAATATTATAATAATACTAAATTACCCTAAAACGTGTCTTAACTCTATTGGTTGATAAATGGTCGACCATGGGCATCTTTGTGTCAATTTTGGGACCCCATGGATCCACTTGTAAGTGATAATGACACTTTATTTTAATTAAGTCAAAATGAATACAAAAATGACACAAGCATATATCTTTTAGAAAAACAATTGTTACATAGAGTTATATAAGTTGGATTTTAGATTATAAATATTCATTAGAAAGATAAAAAGATTTCCTACATAATGATAGTTTATTTATAATTTTTAGACATTAAATAATTTATTTTATTTATGACACAATGATGATGCAGTAATTACTAAAATAGTAAAAAATTAAAATAATTGATATTATAAATACCCAAATAAATATAATATGAAACTTTTAATGAAATAAACTAATTTTCTAGGATAATATGATATATTAGGATTGATTTAATTGACTTTGTTCGAAGTAATCAATCTTTTATGAGTTTCACAAAAATCAACTATTGAATAGTGTCAAAATTGACATAAAAGAGTTCTTAAAACAAATATTTTATTATTAATTGATATTAAATTCCTAAAAATCTAAGGTTCGGCCAAGAGACTTGTATCATTATAGGTTCATCATTAATGGACCAATTGTGGGTCGCTTGGATGTATATAGTAAGTTTATTAACCATATTATATAAAAATACAAAGAGACATTGTAAAAGTGAAACTAATTAACTTAGAGTTAATACTTAAAGATAAGGTTAATATAAGTACCCAAACCTGTCTAAATTCTATTGGTTGAGTGGTTTTCGACCTATCCCCACCTTAACCTTTGAATAATAAGCTTTGGAGCCATTAGAAACCGAATATGAATTTATTATAAATTAATATTTCTAGCTTTTCCAAAGGTGCCCCTCACCCCTCTTATAAAAGGGCACTCCTCCTTCTCATTTCTTCACACCTTAAAACCTTTTGGTTCGGCCAAACTCTACCCAAATAATCTCCCAACATCCCTCACTACAACCTAGAGGCCTTAGTTTGATCAGAAAGCCAACCTAAGGAGCCCTTTTGATCAAATCAAAAGGAAGAACCCGAAGAAGAGGAGGTTAACCTACCCCAACCACGGAAAAGTACAAGGTAAGGGTTATTTCACAATCTCTTCATTATCCGAGGTTGTTTATACGTAATAATCTACTGGGATTTCTTTATCATCCACATCCATGTTTCTTCGAAATGTATTTCAAAACATATTTATTATTTACAAGAATATGGGTTAAATTCATTTATACCCTTGTTTGACTTTTTGTAAGAGGTTTATAAAGGAATCTTTCCGTCGTTTTCAAAACAAGGTCCTTTTTAACCTTTTCGACAGAATTAAGATAAGAATGTTTTTTTTACTTATACGGCGGGTGCGGTTATTTTCCGCCGTTATAAAATAGTCAAATCTTTCCTTACAAGCTTACAAGAATATTTTCAAGAAAATGTTTTATTTTATATGGCTCTTAAATGATTTCAAAAATAAAAAGAGATATTTCTCTAAAAAGTGTTTTGATTTCATCTATGTCAACATCCTTTAATGGATTTTACGCTTATTTGAAGTTGATTTATTATAATACAAAACTTCTATATTGTATTGAAGGTTTTGTGATATGTTTGACTGTGGATGTGCTATTTTATACCATTCATAGTTTATGGTGAAACTATTGACATTTCGTATGCTAGTTTTAATCCGAATGTTTATGTTATATTTCAAACTTTTCTTCAGATGAATGTGCTAAACAAGTATGTTCCGGGTTGGGGACCGGTAAAAGTAAGCCCTCCAGGTTGGGGACTGGTTAAAGTAAGCCCTCCAGGTTAGGGACTGGTAAAAGTATGCCCTCCGGGTTGGTGTCCGGTTATTAGAGGCACTCCGGGTTGGTGTCCGGTTATTAGAGGCACTCCGGGTTGGTGTCCGGTTATTAGAGGCACTCCGGGTTGGTGTCCGGTTATTAGAGGCACTCCGGGTTGGGTTCCGGTTAGAAGTAACCCCTAGGTCTTGGGATGAGGCCTAGACAAAGAAATTAACGTTTAGCATTATGCATTCCAACATTATGAAAATGGTTATTGATATTGCATGTGATTATTCGATTAGTAGAATATCCATGTGAACAAGTAAATGGCATTATTTCATTTTACTTTTGCCATACCATGTTGAAGTTCAATTTTAAAAGGCTTTTGTTTTAGTAATTCATTGCCTTAAATGTTTATGCTTATTTTGAATGTTCTGCTATATTGTTATCCTTACTGGGCATTTGAGCTCACCCCTTTTTTATGTTTTATTTTTCCCAGGTAGTGAAGAAGTAATTTATGATTGACTTGCAGGGATATTATGGGTTTATAGTGTGGACGTTGGGAACATTATGTTGTTGTAGTAGTTTTTCATTTTATGATGTAATGTAAAACTTATGAATATATCTAGTGTTTCCAAGGCTACTAAACCAATCGGTCTTTCGGGATTTGATCTTTCTTGTGATCATGCCAATGTTACGAAGTAATGCACCGACTCTGGGTAGCTGGGGTCGGGGCGTTACAGTTGGTATCAGAGGAAGTTTAGTACAAACCTTGGAAGCTAGATTTAGATAAACTCTGATTAGAGCACGTAGACCTAAGATGAACTTTGAGGATTAGTATAGAAGAACTTCCTAGAATTTTGGTATTGTAGAGATTTTGTGAGTTTTCCAAGCAATACATCCCTGTTTGGATACGAGCAGGTAGAGGTGGCTCTGGCACAGATGTACCTAGGGGTAAAACCCGAAAACACCGCTTTGAGCTAGACTCGAACGGGAACTGGTGCACAACAACGGGCCTTGCTGCACTCTTGGTTACGACACTCCCGGGGGATATGCTTAGGATAACTCTCATTTTCTTTACAAATCATTTTGAAGGGATTATGAGTATATACTTCTTCAAAGAAAACATTCTTATGATTATGGATTATATCCATAAACAGTTCAATTTATGTTAGGTGTTTTATAAGTATGGGATTATGTATTTTGATTCATAAACTGATCTAGTTTATGCCATGGTATAGAAATGGCGGCCAGTAGAAGGAATGAGAACTCCAGAAATACACATGATTCAAAGAGAAGGAAGGATCATATCATTCATGGTCTTAAGCTAGAATTTATAAGAGAAATAGTCTCCCATGTATTATCATCATATGAAGAAATAATATCATGTGTTGATAAGACATGTAAAGAGTTTACTGAGTCCTATGGCTTTGAAGGGAAGCAAGAGAAGAAAAGGATGGAAGAGAGAAAGATGGATAAAGGGAAGAGGGAAAAGAAGAATTTTCCCATATGTGGTAACTGTGGAAAGAAAAACCCTGGAACTTGCCTGAAAGGAATGGGAGTTTGTTATAAGTGTGGAGGAAAAGGGCATAAAGTACGTGACTGCAAGGGTAAGAAAATGGTTTTAAATGTACAATGCTTCATTTGCAAGGAGTTTGGACACTACGCGAACCTATGTCCCAGTCATCAGACTATGCCGCAAATGATGTTATTGGATAATAATCAAGTTATGATACTACCATAGATGAAGAGGAATGATTAGAGTTCTTATGTTGATTATGTCAATTGAGCTTTGTATCAACAATGTACTTGTTATAATAATTATGGAGTATATAAGGATTGTACTGCAGTACTATTTCATTAAGGACTTGAGATTGTGTGGAACAAAGAAAAGTGACTCATTAGCAGGATAGATTTTTGGAAAATATATGGTTGAGAGAATGATAAACCATAATATAGTTCTGATACTGAGGTAGTGATTTTGGAATAATATGTGATTGTTTTGGATAAATTATATTGGATATTCTTGACTACCTTGGAACTGATTAATGATTTGTATATTCCATCATTGTTGGGGTTTAAAATATTTTTGGATTAATGAAGTATATCCAGCATTCTATATGGAATAAGGGAGCATGAATGTAATCAATAAGGAATATGGTAATACATGATGAAGGTATTCATATGATATTACGGGGTAAAAAGGATCTATATTATGTTTACCTTCCTTATAAATTTTAGACTGTGAATTTGGACAGAAGTATTTTGGATAGTTCTAGTTTGGATTATTTTGGATTGCCATAAAAGGACAACCCGGAGGTCGGGCGGCAACCCGTCGCGTCCGGCAAGGCTATGAGACTTGAACCCGCAACCGAAGGGCGACAAGCGTGTATCACCTACCACTGGCCCACGAGATGTCCTGAATTAAATAATGTAGTTTTTATTAAAAGATCTTGTAGATGAATTATAAATTCGTTTATTTTGGAACCCTATACGAATAGTGTAAATAGAATTTTTTTTACATTCTATTATCTTTTAGAGTGAAAGATGAGTTTGTGGTAGAAATTTTTTAATGGATAAAACTCTAATTATAATGTAAGTATATCTCCTTATGATCTTAGCCAATCTCATAAATAAATTCCTCAATTTTAAGAAAAGCAACTTAAAACAAAAATGTTTTCCTAGATGGTACCTTAAATCATCACTAATTTATGGCTTTGGGATTGTTGGCCTTTTCATAGCCATGTTCTCTACCACTCTCCATCAGATAATTGATGGTTAGATTTTTCTTCCATATCCATATTTTTCTACATGGAACCCTAGTATGTGTTATTTTCGGTAATCTTCATACTTTCGACTCTTTATTTTAAATAGAGGCCTCATTAATTCATTTTTCGATGTGGGATTTCAACTAAGATATTTTGAAACGTCAAAAATGTGTTATCCCAATACCATATATTTTGTTGAACCGATGGTATTTCAAATCATCATAGATTGATGAGTTTAAGGACCTAAATTTTATACTTGTTTGTGATTGATGAACTCAATCACTACCTATAAATATTTACGTTTTTCCTCCAATTATATGTCTCTAATTGCCACCAATGTTCTCCTAATCGAGATCATAATTTGGTGATGACCCTTTGATTTCTCTTTTCCTCATATTAAGACTAAATTTTAGTAACCCAATTTCCGATGTGGGTTTTCCAACAAATATATTTTCTACTTTCAACCTTTTATTTTCGAAGAACAATTTCAAATTGCGAGGACGCAATATATTGAAGGAGGGGAGAATGTAACACCCCAAGATTTCATAGTGTGTTATTTCTTCAAAATAATTTAATAACTTGCACTACACGCAACACCGAGTTCAATTGCACCATGACTTACCAAAAAAAAAATCCATTAAAAGAGGTCATGAATAGTATTAACTAAATTTTAAACTTTATATAATCCTTATAATTTTAGAATCCATATTATGAGTTTCTTAGTCATAATGCAAGAATAGATTCATTTTTAGTATTGCACTTTTATCAACTTTTGATAGTGAAACCTTTTTAAATACAATATTTTAAACTTTTTGACTAAATGGAGACATCAAAAAATTTAAAATGAAACATCACAAGCTTCCACGGTACGCTTTCCTTTGAATAAAACAGTAGCGTGTGTTGTACGCAACTTCGAGTTCTAACATACCGTAACCAATCAAACTAGCTGTTATGAATAGTAATACCTACTTTTTGAAGTTATATATATTTTATATTTTAAAATGGACTTCATTTTTGGATTCGGAATATCAAATTTAGCCTAAGGTGAAATTTTGGTACTTTTCGGATAACATTCATATTTTGATGAATAGTGAAAATTACTAAATTTTAATTAAAAACAACTTTTTTAATCAAAATAATTAATAGTGATAAATTATGAATTTGAGTGGTTTTAAAGTATATTTAGAATATATTTTTACTATTTAATATAATTTTGGTCATTGGACATAATTTTACAATTAAACCGAACATAAACAAGTGTCAATCTTTTGATAGTTATTATCTCTTAAAAACACGCTTTTTGTTTTGACAGCGGGAATTAATTTTAAATTAATTTCTGCCACTTCTGTGTTTAGAATTTAGGAAAATGGATTCCATATTTGGAATCAGGATGTTCAAATTGTGTAAATAGGTAACTTTTATTTTTAGACATTTTGAATAATTACTGCGGTAAATATTTTATTTACCATGGTTAAGGGTAAATCCGGTAAATAAGGGTTAAAAAATAATATTATAATAATACTAAATTACCCTAAAACGTGTCTTAACCCTATTGGTTGATAAATGTTCGACCATGGGCATCTTTGTGTCAATTTTGGGACCCCATGGATCCACTTGTAAGTGATAATGACACTTTATTTTAATTAAGTCAAAATGAATACAAAAATGACACAAGCATATATCTTTTAGAAAAACAATTGTTACATAGAGTTATATAATTTGGATTTTAGATTATAAATATTCATTAGAAAGATAAAAAGCTTTCCTACATAATGATAGTTTATTTATAATTTTTAGACATTAAATAATTTATTTTATTTATGACACAATGATGATGCAGTAATTACTAAAATAGTAAAAAATTAAAATAATTGATATTATAAATACCCAAATAAATATAATATGAAACTTTTAATGAATTAAACTAATTTTCTAGGATAATATGATATATTAGGATTGATTTAATTGACTTTGTTCGAAGTAATCAATCTGTTATGAGTTTCACAAAAATCAACTATTGAATAGTGTCAAAATTGACATAAAAGAGTTCTTAAAACAAATATTTTATTATTAATTGATATTAAATTCCTAAAAATCTAAGGTTCGGCCAAGAGACTTATATCATTATAGGTTCATCATTAATGGACCACTTGTGGGTCGCTTGGATGTATATAGTAAGTTTATTAACCATATTATATAAAAATACAAAGAGACATTGTAAAAGTGAAACTAATTAACTTAGAGTTAATACTTAAAGATAAGGTTAATATAAGTACCCAAACCTGTCTAAATTCTATTGGCTGAGTGGTTTTCGACCTATCCCCACCTTAACCTTTGAATAATAAGCTTTGGAGCCATTAGAAACCGAATATGAATTTATTATAAATTAATATTTCTAGCTTTTCCAAAGGTGCCCCTCACCCCTCTTATAAAAGGGCACTCCTCCTTCTCATTTCTTCACACCTTAAAACCTTTTGGTTCGGCCAAACTCTGCCCAAATAATCTCCCAACATCCCTCACTACAACCTAGAGGCCTTAGTTTGATCAGAAAGCCAACCTAAGGAGCCCTTTTGATCAAATCAAAAGGAAGAACCCGAAGAAGAGGAGGTTAACCTACCCCAAACAAGGAAAAGTACAAGGTAAGGGTTATTTCACAATCTCTTCATTATCCGAGGTTGTTTATACATAATAATCTACTGGGATTTCTTTATCATCCACATCCATGTTTCTTCGAAATGTATTTCAAAACATATTTATTATTTACATGAATATGGGTTAAATTCATTTATACCCTTGTTTGACTTTTTGTAAGAGGTTTATAAAGGAATCTTTCTGTCGTTTTCAAAACAAGGTCCTTTTTAACCTTTTCGACAGAATTAAGATAAGAATGTTTTTTTTACTTATACGGCGGGTGCGGTTATTTTCCGCCATTATAAAATAGTCAAAGCTTTCCTTACAAGCTTACAAGAATATTTTCAAGAAAATGTTTTATTTTATATGGCTCTTAAATGATTTCAAAAATAAAAAGAGATATTTCTCTAAAAAGTGTTTTGATTTCATCTATGTCAACATCCTTTAATGGATTTTACGCTTATTTGAAGTTGATTTATTATAATACAAAACTTCTATATTGTATTGAAGGTTTTGTGATATGTTTGACTGTGGATGTGCTATTTTATACCATTCATAGTTTATGGTGAAACTATTGACATTTCGTATGCTAGTTTTAATCCGAATGTTTATGTTATATTTCAAAATTTTCTTCATATGAATGTGCTAAACAAGTATGTTCCGGGTTGGGGACCGGTAAAAGTAAGCCCTCCAGGTTGGGGACTGGTTAAAGTAAGCCCTCCAGGTTAGGGACTGGTAAAAGTATGCCCTCCGGGTTGGTGTCCGGTTATTAGAGGCACTCCGGGTTGGTGTCCGGTTATTAGAGGCACTCCGGGTTGGTGTCCGGTTATTAGAGGCACTCCGGGTTGGTGTCCGGTTATTAGAGGCACTCCGGGTTGGGTTCCGGTTAGAAGTAACCCCTAGGTCTTGGGATGAGGCCTAGACAAAGAAATTAATGTTTAGCATTATGCATTCCAACATTATGAAAATGGTTATTGATATTGCATGTGATTATTCGATTAGTAGAATATCCATGTGAACAAGTAAATGGCATTATTTCATTTTACTTTTGCCATACCATGTTGAAGTTCAATTTTAAAAGGCTTTTGTTTTAGTAATTCATTGCCTTAAATGTTTATGCTTATTTTGAATGTTCTGCTATATTGTTATCCTTACTGGGCATTTGAGCTCACCCCTTTTTTATGTTTTATTTTTCCCAGGTAGTGAAGAAGTAATTTATGATTGACTTGCAGGGATATTATGGGTTTATAGTGTGGACGTTGGGAACATTATGTTGTTGTAGTAGTTTTTCATTTTATGATGTAATGTAAAACTTATGAATATATCTAGTGTTTCCAAGGCTACTAAACTAATCGGTCTTTCGGGATTTGATCTTTCTTGTGATCATGCCAATGTTACGAAGTAATGCACCGACTCTGGGTAGCTGGGGTCGGGGCGTTACAATCTATGAGCCACTAGTTTCTCAACAATAGAGGATCCCACCCCAATTCTTCATATAAGCAGAGTAATCACACAACCTCAATGTATAACAACAGGGGATCCCATCCCCACCCGCATCGCCCCATCAGTCTAAGCACCCATCCAAGAAAACCATAAGGTCACCCAAAAACGTCTCGTGAAGGAAAACAACCAAACCACTACAACCAACACAAGGCAAGCCCATGTAGATATTTTCAGATTAAAAAAGATTTAACACACTCCATGGATTCAATACCACTGGTATTAAAGGGGGGTTATCATAGAAAGGGATTTGATCATGGTGCTTCCAATTTATTTAGTCGAATATACATAATTATCCAATTCCATTGTACACATCATAGGGTCCACAAGAAAAATACAATACATTTAAACATCACAAGGGGTGAGGGTTTATTAATGCATAGAGAAAGACCACCAACTACCATGATTTTCAGTAGGCATAATCCCTCAAAATTCAGAAACAATTAATAATGAAAGATGAGAAAAACTGAGCATGTAACACCCCAAGCTTCTACGGTATGTTTCCCTTCGAATAATGCGATAGCGTGTGTTGTACGCAACCTCGAGTTCTAACACACACCACAACTAATTAAACTAGCCGTTGTGAATAGTAATACCTACTTTTTGAAATCATATATATTCTATATTTCAAAATGGACTTCATTTTTGGATTCGGAATATCAAAATTAGCCTAGGGTGAAATTTTGGTACATTTCGGATAACTTTCATATTTTGATGAATAGTGAAAATTTCTAAATTTTAATTAAAAACAACTTTTTTAATCAAAATAATTAATAGTGATAAATTATGAATTTGAGTGGTTTTAAAGTATATTTAGAATATATTTTTACCATTCAATTTAATGTTTATCATTGGACATAATTTTACAATTAAACCGAACATAAACAAGTGTCAATCTTTTGATAGTTATTATCTCTTAAAAACACGCTTTTTGTTTTGACAGCGGGAATTAATTTTAAATTAATTTCTGCCACTTCTGTGTTTTGAATTTAGGAAAATGGATTCCATATTTGGAATCAGGATTTTCAAATTGTGTAAATAGGTAACTTTTATTTTTAGACATTTTGAATAGTTACTGTGGTAAATATTTTATTTACCATGGTTAAAGGGTAAATCCGGTAAATAAGGGTTAAAAAATAATATTATAATAATAAAAAATTACCCTAAAACGTGTCCTAACCTTATTGGTGGACACATACCCGACCATGGTCATCCTTTGGTCAATTTGGGGACCCCTTGGAGCCACTTGTATGTGGTAGGGACACTTTATATTAATAAAGTTAAAATAAAAATAAAAATGGCATAAGCTTACATCTTTTAGAAGAACAATTTTTACATAGGGTTATACATGTTGGATTTTCGATTATAAATATTAATTAGAAAGATAAAAATATTTCCTACATAATTATATTTTATTTATAATTTTTAGACATTAAATAATTTATTTTATTTATGACACAATGATGATGCAGTAATTACTATAATAGTGAAAAATTAAAATAATTGATATTATAAATACCCAAATAAATATAATATGAAACTTTTAATGAATTAAACTAATTTTCTAGGCTAATATGATATATTAGGATTGATTTAATGGACCTTGTTTGAAGTAATCAATCTGTTATGAGTTTCACAAAAATCAACTATTGAATAGTGTCAAAATTGACATAAAAGAGTTCTTAAAACAAATATTATATTATTAATTGATATTAAATTCCTAAAAATCTAAGGTTCGGCCAAGAGACTTATATTATGATAGGTTAATCATTAATGGACCACTTTGGGGTCGCTTGTATGTATATGGTAAGTCTATTAACCATATAATATAAAAATACAAAGAGACATTGTAAAAGTGAAACTAATTAACTTAGAGTTAATACTTAAAGATAAGGTTAATATAAGTACCCAAACCTGTCTAAATTCTATTGGTTGAGTTGTTTTCGACCTATCCCCATTTTAACCTTTGAATAGTCAATTTTGGAGCCATTAGAAACCGAATATGAATTTATTATAAATTAATATTTCTAGCTTTTCCAAAGGTGCCCCTCACCCCTCTTATAAAAGGGCACTCCTCCTTCTCATTTCTTCACACCTCTAAAGCCTTTTGGTTCGGCCAAAATCTGCCCAAATACTCTCCCAACATCCCTCAATACAACCTAGAGGCCTTAGTTTGATCAGAAAGCCAACCTAAGGAGCCCTTTTGATCAAATCAAAAGGAAGAACCCGAAGAAGAGGTAATGATCTCACCACCCTTTTCTAAGTTCATTTCTTCTTCCACTTCTTCTTCCTTTGTTCTTACCATTCTGAAATAATAAATCCAGTATCTCACATATACTGTGATGTTATTATAAATATGGTACAATCATATTCAGTATTCTATCCACCCTTTGAATAACATGTCACCATACGTGCGTACGTACGGCTTACCGTCTCCACGTCGTGGTGTAATTGTTATTCAATATAATATTATTTGGATGGGTATAATAATGATGTGTAACTCATGTAAATAATAAATATAACATGTTAATGATTCTGTATATATGATATACCATCCATTTATATATTATTTTAATATCAAAAGAATGATATTGTCGCTCGTGCGTACGTACGGACTACCATCTCCACGAACGCGATGAGATTCATTCTCCATCGTATCCATTCAAGTATAATTATCATTTGATGATTTAAAAATGATGTCTAAGGACTGTATATCATTCTGGATATGAATAAGATTCAACAACCATGGCTTATGTAACAAAACATATAAAAGAAAATGAGTAAGTTAACTCCCGAAACGACGATAATTCTAAGATATTATTAACAAATCAATGTTAAAAGATCATATATGATATCATATTAATATATATGATTCTTGTATAATTTAATAACAACTATTTCACCATTATACAGGAGGTTAACCTACCCCAACCAAGGAAAAGTACAAGGTAAGGGTTATTTCACAATCTCTTCATTATCTGAGGTTGTATTATACGTAATAATCTACTGGGATCTCTTTATCATCCACATCCATGTTTCTTCGAAATGTATTTCAAAACATTTTTACTATTTATAACCTTGTTTGACTTTTTATAAGAGGTTTATAAGGGAATCTTTCCTTCGTTTTCAAAACAAGGTCCTTTTTAACCTTTTCGACAGAATTGAGGTAAGAATGTTTTTTTTAACTTATACGGCGGGTACGGTTATTTTACGCCGTTATAAAATCTTCAAAGCTTTCCATACAAGCTTATAAGAATATTTTCAAAGAAAATGTTTTATTTTATATGGATCTTAAATGATTTCAAAATAAAAGGAGATGTTTCTTTAAAAAGAATTTTGATTTCATCTATGTCAACATCCTTTGATGGATTTTAAGATTATTTGAAGTTGATTTATTGTGATACAAAACTTCTATATTGTATTGAAGGTTTTGTGATATGTTTGAATATAGATGTGCTATTTTTATACCATTCATAGTTTATGGTGAAATTATTGACATTTCGTATACTAGTTTTAATACGAATGTTTATGTTATGTTTAAACCTTTTCATATGGGAATGCATTGGACTTAATAAGTGACGGGTGGAGCCCGCTATAGCTCCTCGATGCATCGGTAGGTCTCATGAGACAAACTAGTGTCTTGGCACAAGGCCTTGACAAATTCTTATTTGTAGTCTTGGCACGAGGCCTTGGCTATGTGGTTATGATAGTCTGGCATTATGCATTCCAACATTATGAAAGTGGTTATTGATATTGCATGTGATTATTCGATTAGTAGAATATCCATGTGAACAAGTAAATGGCATTATTTCATTTTACTTTTGCCATACTATGTTGAAGTTCAATTTTAAAAGGCTTTTGTTTTAGTAATTCATTGCCTTAAATGTTTATGCTTATTTTGAATGTTCCGCTATATTGTTATCCTTACTGGGCATTTGAGCTCACCCCTTTTCTATGTTTTATTTTTTCCCCAGGATGTGAAGAAGTAAATTATGAATGACCTGCAGGGATATTATGAGGGGATAGTAGTGTGGATTATGGAGACATTATGTTGTTATAGTAGTTTTTCATTTTATGATGTAATGTAAAACTTATGAATATATCTAGTGTTTCCAAGGCTACTAAACCAATCGGTCTTTCGAGATTTGATCTTTCTTGTGATCATGCCAATGTTACGAAGTAATGCACCGACTCTGGGTAGCTAGGGTCGGGGCGTTACAGAGCAGCATCATCGATCAAACCCGTCCCCTTCATTCTTTAGAATCCATTTATAATTTTCATTTATGATTGTTTAATATAATTCCATATATACAATAGCATACTCACACAAAAAGATACACAGAAAATAGAGAAGAATGTGAATCCCCTACTTGATTGGTCAAGGGTCGACGTTTTTCTCCACGCGCCAAGAACATGGGATGCACGATTTGAAGGGGATTGACATCGAGAACTCCAAGGATGAGTAGACGAATTCATCCTAGGAGCACCACAAGTCGCGAGAAGGAGGTTATTCAAGAGCACCAGGGAGAAGAGAGAAGTCAGCCAAAATGGAATAAGGGGGGAGAATAACTTCTTCTGTGATATATAGATAAAATCCAGTTGTTACGAGATAAGAAATTTAAACGCCTTGGAAAACAGATTGTGGTTCTTCCACGTGGTTTGGTGGTTACACAAGACTGGATTAATTGTTATTTAGTATTGAGTATTCTTTGATGTTTAGATATTAATTATGTGCTTAAAACGGACTTGAAACTCTTTAAAAGGATAAGGAGGCCTAAAACTGGGGTTACAGGGAAGGATGCAGAACAAAATCCCACCTAGGCTGGGTGACACCGATTGGTCTCACCGATCAGTCATTCCGGTAATTGTCAAATGAAGGTGTCATGAGGGTCTGGGTCATTACATCAGATACCTCTCAGACCATTCTTTCCCTTGAGAATCAAAACCAGACCTGGAGGAAGGAGGGGGGATCCGAACAACCACCCTAAAGGATACCTCTCAGGAGTGAAACTCTCCGACATAGGAACATCTCATATCCTGAACAACACAAATTCCTTACTGCTCCTTCCACCATGAAACCACGCAAAACAAAAGGGATAAAATGTCTGGTCTAGTGGGAGAGGGGTTTCCCTTCCTCCGTGTTAAGATATTATCCGATTTGGGCGCCACTGACTCACCCGCACGGGTTTAGGCGCATCTACATTAATGCATCTTAACTAGGGATCATGTCCTCTCATACCCATTATTTTGGACACTTCACACAAACGTCCACAAAAAAGGAAACTGTACATCTATAGCTCACAAGGTAAGAATTACACAGCAAAAAAGTACTGACAAAACATGACAAAACTCAAAACCACTCGGGGTATTGGTCCCGCATCTTTGCTTCCCTCTCCCCGGTACATTCCACAAACCAACCATGTTTCCATAACACACAAACCAAGGGAATGGTTCACCAACAAAGCACTTTCATCTTATGATCCTCGATCTTGATCAGTTGTTCTATGAAGGTTGCATCGTCGTCGACATCTAACTCTCCCCAATCGAGGACTTGTGAATCATCATTCAGATATCGTCAAAGCTGGTACAAAAGGAATGCATCGTGTATCCTCAGTAGAGGCGGTGGTTGTGCAAGCTGATAATCCACTTCACCGACCTTCCCCAATACTTGGAAGGGCCTGATGAACCTGGGAGAAATCTTACATCCCCTACCGAACCTCTGCTGTCCACGCCTAGGGGAGACCTTCAAGAACACATAGTCCCCGACCTCGAACATCAAGGTTCTCCTCCTATCATCGGCATATGAATTATTATGGTCCTATGCCGCCTTAATACTTTCTCATATAAGCTGTGCCTTCTGTTACGTGCTCTGCACAACTTCTGGGCCAAGAAAACCTGATTCCCTAACCTCAGTCCAGCACACGGGTGAGCGACACTGACTTCCATATAGGGCTTCAAATGGATCCATGCCAATGGGAGAGTGTTGGATATTATTGTAGGATAACTCTACCAAGGGAATATGTCTCACCCATGATCCCCCAAAGTCCAGAATACTTGCCTGCAACATGTCCTCCATGGTCTGGATGGTGCGCTCTATCTGCCCATCTTTCTGGGGGTGGAATGTAGTGCTGAGACGTAGCTGGGTGCCAAAAGCATGCTGAAATCCCTTCCAGACTCTGGAGGTAAAACATGCATCCCTGTCCGAGACTATGGAACTCCTAACTCCATGAAACATCACTACCTCATCCACATACTTCTATGCTAGAGTTTCCACTACACTCGACTACTTAAATTCCAGAAAGTGAGCCGATTTTGTCAACTGGTCTACTACTACCCAGATGGCATCGCAGCCTCCTTGCACTTTGGGTAGTCCCATGACGAAATCCTTCGAGATGTCATCCCACTTCCACTCGGGGAAATATAAAGGTTATAACAACCTGCCTGGAACACAGTGCTCAACCTTCACCTACTGAAATACTAGGCACATGGCCACAAACCCTGCCACTGCTCAATTTACTCTGGGCCACCAAAACTATCTCTTTAGGCCCTGGTACATCTTGTAAACTCTCGGGTGCATAGCTAGCGGTGAGTTCTGGAACTCACTATGAACTTGGCCGTGAATCGCCTCAGGAACATACAACATTCCGCAGAAAAGCATCTGGTTTTGACCATCCTCCATCCACCCTTCCGGAGCTTTTCCCTGGTCAACCTGGTCATGCATCACTTTTCTCTCCAAGTCTCCCCACTAAGACTCCTTCACCTGACGCAATAGAGAAGATTGTACTGTCATCTGATGTGTGTATCCCCTACCATTATCCATCCTCGCATCCAGGTGCAAGGCTGCCAACTCCTCCATTTCTTTCCAAGCGACTGCCGATTCTCGGACCGCATCCTTCTGTGACCTCCTACACAATGCATTTTCCAGTACATTCCATTTTCCCGAAGTTTAGGAAATCTCGAAGTCGTAATCCTAGAGGAACAATATCAACTTTTTATGCCTCAAGTTTAGGTACCACTGTTTGAACATATAACTCTATCATTTGTGATTTGTGAATACCACAAAGCGTTCTCTGATGAGGTAATGTCGCCACAACTTTAGTGCGAAAATGACCACCGAAAGCTCCAGATCGTGGGTGGAATAATTATGCTCGTGAGGGCATAGCTTCCTAGACCCATAAGAGATCAACCCTTGTCGTTTCATCAACAAACATCTGAGGCTTTTCCCTGAAGCATCACAAAACACCTCATACATTGCCCCTTCATCTAGTTTTCTTAGAACTAGGGAACTAACCAACTTCTCCTTCAGATAGCTGAAGGCTGGCTTGCACAGCTCATTCAACACGAAAACCTTGTCCTTCTTGGTCAACGGTCGTTAAAGGTGCCGCATCCCGAGAGAAGTTGGGTAGGAACGTCCGGTAGCAACCTGCCATCCCGAGGAAACTATGAACCTCTTCCACATTCTTGGGTGCTACCCAAGAAACAACCGCCTTTACCATTGATGGGTCGACCGCTACCCCTTTCTCAGACACTACATGCCCAAGGAAGTGCACTTATCGCATCCAGAACATGAACATCGTCAACTTCGCATAGATCTGGTGTTGTCGTAGGATCTCCAAAACCATCCTCAGGTGCTCCGTGTGGTCCTCCTCTGATAATGAATAGATCAGGATATCGTCAATGAACACGACTATGATCTGATCCAGATACTCCCAGAAGACGGAGTTCCTAAGCCCCATGAATATCATGGGTGTTCGTAACAACGAAAGGCATGAATACAAGCTTGAAGATACCATATCTATATATGAATGCCATATTTGATATATTGGCCTCTTTTACGCTCAACTGGTGATACCCAGATTGTAGGTCGATCTTCGAGAACCATCCTAACCCCTTCAGCTGGTCGAAGAGATCGTCTATCCTCGGAAGACGATAGAGATTCATGATCGTCACCTAATTCAGCCTCCTGTAGTCTATGAAAAACCTGATACCACCATCTTCCATCTTTGCGATCAAGACTGGAGCACCCCACGGTGACGCACTCGGTCAAACAAAACCCTTCTTCATGAAATCGTCTATCTGAATCCACAACTCCCGTAGCTCTGAAGGTGCCATCCGGTAGAAAGCCATCGAAATCGAACGAGCACCATGATGCATGTCTATCCCAAACTCGATATCACGTCGAGGGGGTAGAGTCGTCACCTCCTCATGAAGACATCCATAAACTCAATGACGATCCCCATTACTTCGGCCATCTCAGCATCCACTGACTCTACTGACAGCTCAACCATCATGGAGAGGAGGGGTTCCTTGCGCCTGCTGCCCTTCTGGCCACTCCGCTCGCCAGTGAAAGTAACACGTCGACCACCCACGAATGAGAACGCAGCCCTTCCTCAGAAGCAGTCGATAACGGCACACACATAGAATAGCTAGTCGATGCTTAGAATGACATCATATGGCTGTATCTACAATAGTAGGAGATCCATGCCTGACTGATGTGGCCCTATCATCAGTCTTCAACCTCGACAGACATATAACAAGTTGGTCTTATCACCAACTAGTGTGCTCAGCACCAGGGGTACTAGAAGTCTCTCGACATCTAGACCTAGAGAACTGGCCAGACCGGGTGCAACAAAGGAGTGTAAATCTCCGGTATCGAACATGGCGTAAGCAAGGGTACTGAACAAACTGATCATACCTCGACCATCCTCTGGTCCCGCTGGAACTACTGCCTCTACGGCGTGAAACTGTCCCGCCCAGCTCCTCTACCAGTCGGCTGTCAGCCGCCTCCCCGACCATGCCCCGGTCGAGGTCCCTAAAGAGCGCCCGGAGGTCGGCATCCCCCTGCAACGTCTGCCCTCAAAGGAGAGGGAGCTCGCTGCCCTTGCAACTACTGAAAGGGCCTAGCTGGAAGCTACTACTGAGGCGGGTGCTGGGCATGTCTGCCACAGCCATACTGAACACGGTCCAGGAACTGATTCCGGAGATGACCATGGAACCCACAGACGAAGCACCTTGGTCATGGGCCCGAAGGGAATGGGTGAAGACAGAGGGATCAGAACTAGAACTGCTTCGGCCTACTCCCTACTGGTTGGAACATAGAGGGTCCCAATGCTGCAGGTCTATTACAGATGGCCTTTCCCTTTGACGAACCTAGTTGAATCCCCTCTCGTGGAACACCGCCCAATTTGTGCATCCTCTCCACCACCTATTACTTCTTCTGGACATCCAAATATTTCGGCAAGTTGAAGGGGGTAACGTCGTACTAGAGGGAAGGTCAGAGCACCTCCTCTAAACATCTCGTCCGAGACTCCTCATCTGGAAATAGGTCTGGAGCAAAGTGTAGGAGATCCTTGAACATGGTCCCTAGCTCCCTTACGGACATACTCCCCTACTAGAGGGAGAGTAGACCCTGCCTCTACTCTGCCTTCATCGTAGAAGAGAGGAATTCCACCCAGTACTTCTTCTCGAAATCATCCCATGCCACCTCAGCCTCTCTCCTCTACCCCAGATAGAGGATCCACCACTAAGGCAATGATCCCCACATCTGGATGACGGCCAGAGGAACCCAGTACCCAGTCGGAGCCTGGATCAAGCCGAAGGCTATCACCATCTCTTCTAACCAGCCCTCCGTCTTCATGTCAGAGGTGCTGCCCTCATATTTCTCGAGGGTCTATCGCTGGAAGGCTTGAAGCGTCTTCTGCCATAGCTCATCCTCCTCCCGATCAGCCCTCTACCGATCTGCCAAGTCCACCTCTTGGGCCTCGACCTCCTATACAACTCGTGGTCGTCTACCAGGTGCCATAGCTGCATGGTAAACAAGGAATGTCTAATCCCAATTAGTGCATAATATTGCACTTAAAACATCTTAAACATATTATTTATTTCATATTCCCAAAACACTATAGAAACATGAGAACACAAGTCATTATGATGCATGGACCATTCCAAGGGTCTCTACCCTGCAATCAGCACGACCTCACTTGGTAGTTCAGTAGGTCCAGAGTCCTTGCATCGGATCACGGGGGGCCCTAAAATCTCGTGTCCTATCTGGTCTTCCTTGGCCTAATTCATGCACCAAGGTCACACAACACAATTTCCCTACCATCCCATGCAATCCTAATTGTGCCTAACTTCAGTCACCATCCTATCTCCCAACCCCATCCTCTGATACCATTCTGTCACGCCCCACCTTCAGCAAAAGGAGGTAAGGGTCGGCAGATTGCCAGACCCTTCTTTCTTTATGTTGAAGGAGAGATAATGACCCCCAAAACCTACCTTCAATAGGTCTCGGAGTGGTGACCAGCACCAAGGGTATAAAATCACATGCTAAACGGAAGGCATTACCATTTTTCTTTTCATAGTATCCGTGGATAAGATAGTAAATCACACAACACCAAAACATAAAGTAAAAGTAACGGAATGAACTATTCCCAATGCATGTGAAAAAAGTAAACTCCACAATTTATAAGGAGACTACAAGAAAAAACCACCAAAAGAAATAATAGTAGCAAATTCAAGGATCTGTCACAAGGTCTGTGCTAGTACGGTCTAGCACCATCCCTGAAGTCCTCCTAAAACCTGAAATCAGTTTTATATATGTATGTTGAGCATACAAGTATACTCAGTAGGGAAAACCAAAGACTCTCGTGCACAAGTGGGGAGGCATACTAATACCCTGTGAGAAAAGAGATAACCAATCAAAAAACACGGAAAATATATCCACCCAACCTCACTAAGGAACTCTCCCCAAATAACGCAAGTCAAGTAACATATATTAATAGGACATCAATATTTGGGTTCCTCGCGCCGCTTTCCCACTGGTTATTGAAGACATCCTACACATCGAACCAATCCCGCCATTCTCACCCCAGTCCCAATGCCACACCCACCAGCACAAACCTGGTCCACAACCACACATCCCTCCCGTAAACACCTGGGCCACAAACACCATCCCGTTCGTAGACACATGAGCCACAACAACCTCAAGTAACTATGCCCATAAACACCTAGGCCAAAACAACCATTTCCACGCCCGAAGACACCTATGACAGAAAGCAACCGTCTCGCCCATTGACACCTGGGCCTCATCCATAAGAAACTTGGGAAACATCCTTCCCATAAACACCTGGTCCAACTACCACAACTACCCCGCCCGAAAATTATTTTGCTAAAAAAATGGACCTCATACCATCACTGCTTGCCCGAAGTTACTTGGGCTTTCTGGGAAAGGGAGCAAAAATCTGCTAATAAGTATCCCCTCATAAGAGTGTTGAAAAAAAAACACCCTCCCCCTTTAAATGGGGGTGTTCGGCATTAAGTGCTCAACTTGGGTGGGGCGGGAATAAGAAACACAAAAACTAGAAGTATATGTGTAGGTAACATGCACTCACCCAATCTAGGATTTTCTTCAGCCAGCCTAAAGAACACTATCCTCACTATACATTCATAAGATAAGAGAACAACACCCATGACCATGTGAAAACTCTCACCAAACCAAATCCCCATTTGTCCAATCCTTGTTTTCATGTTCAATAATAATGTTTAAATAAGTTTCTGCACTAATGGGAAACTAACAGAAAAAGAAAAAACCACAGGAAAAAGTTATAACCAAGAGCAATTTAAGCATTCACACCCGGTTCTCTTGTAAGGTCACAATAAAAAAGGGGTATGTGTTGTCTCTCTATGTATTGGAACCCATGAAAACCCCAAGATACAGCCCCATGTCCCCAAAATCTAGGAGCCAATGGTTTCTCAAAAAAAGAGGATCCCACCCCAATTCGTGATATAAGCAGAGTAATCACACAAACTCAAGGTATAACAATAGGGGATCACATCCTCACATGCATCACCACATCAATCTAATCCCACATCCCAGAAAACCATAAGTTCACCTGCAAACGACTCGTGATAGAAAACAACCAAACCACTACCACCAACACAAGGCAGGACAATGTAGGTATTTTCAGATTTAAAAATATTTAACACACTCCATGGTTTTAATTATACTTGGTTTAAACCAGGGTTATCATAGAAATGGAGTTGATCCTGGTGCTTCCAATTTATTTAGCCGAATATACGTAATTAAGAAATTCCCTTTACACAGAAAGGGGTCCACAACCAAAATACAAGCCATTTAAACATCACAAGGGGTAAGGGTTTATTAATTCATAGAGAAAGACCACCAAAGGCCATGATTTTCAGTAGGCGTAAGACCACACAATTCATAAACCATTAATCATTAAAGAGGAGAAAAACTGAGCAGTATAATTGATCACACATATCCCCTTCATTCTTTAGAATCCACAATTTATCTTAATTAATGTTTGGTTCATCCAATTCGACAGATACAATAGTGTACCAACCCCACAAGATACATAGAATGGAGAGACGTAGGTGAAACCCCTACTTGATTGATCAAGGATCATCATTTTTCTCCATAGACCAAGAACAATGGATGCACAATTTGCAGGGGATGGACGTCGAGAACTCCAAGGATGAGCAGAATAATTCAGCCCAGGTGCACCACAAGTCTCGAGAAGGAGGGGCTTTAAGAACACCAGGGAGAAGAGAGAAGTCGGCCAAAAAAGAAGAAGGGGGAGAATAACTTCTTATGCGATATATAGGTAAAATCCCATTGTTACAGGGTAATAAATTTGAACGCCTTGGTAAATGTATTGTGGTTTTTCCACGTGGTTAGGTGGTTACACACAACTGGATTAATTTTTATTTATTTGGGAGGTTTCTATGATTTTTTTATATTAATTTTGGGCTTAAAAACAGCCTTGAAACACATTAAAATATTAAGTAGGCCTAAAAGTGGGGTTATGGGGAAGGCTGTAGATGAAAAGCCCGCCCATGCTGGGTGACAACGATCAGTTGCGCTGATCGGTCTCACCGACCGGTTGAGCCGATAATTGGAAAAGGAAGGGGTCGTGAGGGTCTGGGTCATTACAAGAACAAAGTGTTTGTTATGGTAAATTGAATAAGGTATTTCATATTGAAAGTTATTAATATTTTTTCATCATATAACTTTTTTCAAATAAATATTTATAATTTTAAAAATTCTATATTTTCAAATAGGAAAACCTTCAAAGGTTCACTCCATTATTCAGGTAAAATATATCATCTCTTTATTTAAAACTACTAATTTTGTAGAAATATAAAATGAATAAAAAATATAATTTCTTTGGAGAGATTATAATAGGGTAAAGAATATTATATAATTTTGTCCTACCATATTGGGATTTTCAATGTTTATGCAATCATATATTTAATTATTATTAGGAAAAAAATTTCTGATAAAATAATTTATAACAGGTTAGATACATCCAAAAAGACAAAAAATTATATAATGGAATGATTTCACTTTTCCAAATTCTATAGGCGTCCCAAATTTGAATTCATAGTAAATGAACGAACACATAATTGAGTGAATCCAAAAAAATATTATTCAGTTTTTCAGGGTGGTCATATATTATATTTTCACCAGATTAGATATTTGAGTATACTAAATGGTTATACTTAAAAAAACTCACATTTTATTGAAAATGAACATATTAGAATGTTAAAAATTCATGATTGTAATATCATTATAGAATGATGACAACCTGTTTGTCTTCGAGAAATATGAAATTCAATATTATTGGTTATGTTCATCGAAATATAATATTTCTTCTAAGATATTATTAATTTAGTGTTATGTTATGATTCATTGAGTAGGGTGAAAAATTTGTAATTTTAATTTTTTGTAAATAGCACAAAATTCCCCCATAATCCTTTTTTACTAAATGGACCATTTAACAATATATTTTTTATGTGATGTAAAACATTTTAGGATGTTATATATTTAATTAATTTAATCATTTTATAGATTTATTAAAAATTAAGGAATAATGTATATATTAAATCATCGGTTGAAGGGTTAACTACATAAGAATACATTTAAGATGAAATATGAAATTTATTTTCTCCTTATTTTCAATCATAATATGTTAGAATAACAATTTCCTAGTTCTCAATGTGGAAAATTTTTATGAACTCATAGACCACATAATATTCTTTTTTTAAATATCTCGATCAATGTTTTGGTTGTTATCATGAATGAAAAATTTATTAAAAAATAAAGCTTTTATATCTATATTAATAAATTATGAATAAATGAATTTATTTTTGAAGAAACTACAACGATTTTCTATTTATGTATATTTTTTAAAAGATATTTTTTATTTTATAATTTTATATACTATACAATGAAAATCTCGAAAAAAAAGATAATATAAATTAGTCATATTGCTTTTGAGACTCTATGTCAATATAATTATTCATATTGGATCCATAAACAATGTATGTAAAGTATTTATGATAGGAAATTTATTTAATTTTGATATATTTGTTAATGAATTTGTTAATTTTTTAGGTAACACATTCTGAATATATAATTGAAATTTGATTTTGCGTGCTAAAAATGCAACCATCTAAATTTTTTTAATATTATAATGGGTATGTGGTTAATTGAATAAAATTTCATACATGTATATTTGGTGAATCAAAGTAATAAATTAATCATGTGTTTTCTTCAATAATATCTCATCATAATGAATGTTTATAATACTTTTATTTCATAAATAATGAAATAATTATGTTATGTTATATGGGAATAAAATAATGTAAAAAAATTAAATATCATTAATTTGATACTAAAATTTCACTGATAATTTTTATATGACATGGAGTCATAAGAATTAAATATAAAAGTATTCATACTCAAAAATAATATTCTATGTTGTTACATCATGTTTACATTTCAAGTTACCATGATTTATCAATTTATTTAAATGAATGATGTGTGGTAAAAAAAATGGAATATCAGGAAAATAAGTGTCATGAAAATGAAAATGTTTATATTGAATTGAAATATATTTAAATTTTTCAAGAAAAATCTCCAAATAAATCTTTTAATTAATGATCTATAAATATCAATGATGAAACACCACCATTAATGATTGATGATATTGATAATGATAATGATGTAACATGGGCTGATGAAATTGAAATTCTTATAGATATTGAAAGTGATGAAGAAAATATGAGGGTATTGGAATTGATGAAGAAAAATATAACATGGATTAATGGTGTATTACTCTCTAGTATTTATTTGTATTTTAGATTTGATAGCTATATAAATATTTAATAACATCCTATATCATTAGTATAAGGACCCGACCTTAAAACATTACATAATCATGAATATAATGAATAATTCACATTGAGGGTGTTTTTAGTTTTATAATTTTAGAGAATTAGGACATAACTATTACATGTCAAATGATTATTAACTAGACACTTCTACTCAGTTTGGATTTTTTCATAAAATAAAAACTGTTAAAATGAAACATGTCCAGTTCCCTGTTTTAGATAGCATGTGTTTCCGTGATCCCATACTTGAACCTATTCATCTTTATGTACTATGGAAAACATTTGAGAAACTTTAGATGGGCATAAAAAGCATAGTAAGGGATATAAAAATATTGAAAGAAAACATTTGTCCATGTATACATAAGAATCAATGAAATCATAATTTACTCCTAAAACATAAGCACTTTAACATACCTCATGAAATCATAAGATTTATTAATAACTCATAGAAATCATAAGACATAAAGGTAACTTGAGACATTCATATCATTCTTATGTAGGGAGTAACCCTCATGCCTGCGTTTGGAATACCGATTACAGTATATTCCCTACATCTCATCGGAGAACCCTTGTAGATTAAATCTTTTGATTTACGCAATGTGTTGGAGATATATCTCAGGCTCACCCACCATTAGTTTATCACAGAACCACCCTATTTCATAAACATTTCCCAAGAACCACATAATTTATAATATTTAAATAATATTTAATTTAAATAATATTTAAATAATATTTATATTTAAAAAATATTTAATTTATTTAATTTATTAATTTATTTAATTTATTATTTAATTTACTTAACCATAAAGGAAAGATAACATTCCCACATTGCAAAAACAATATAACATTTTAAGATATTGTAATAATAAATCCATTCTAGAAACCATTTTCAATACCAAAATACATAAAAAGTGTATATGGTATTTATTTTTCTATTGAAAAAATTATGGCATGTTAAGGAATCCAGAGATCAAATAATACTCGTGGTGGAGGAAAAGGTCATTATCACCACTTACATTCCAAAAGAAACATTCCTTTTTTTTCATTTTGTAAAAAGATTCGTAGAGAAGAGATTCCCTTTGAATGAATTGAAAACCAAAAGGGTTTTACACACTGTATAATATGATGTCGTGTAGAAATCAGTAGATGCCTCAATGATAGAATATTGAGAAAAATTCCCGTATAAAGACGATATCCTTAGATTAAGGATAAATCAATTACATATTTATGCGTAACAAATATAAATACACCGAATATGAGTGGATCATTGATGACCTGCTTCAAGGCTCCAAAGGTCGTCAAAGATCGAAAAGGAAAGTAGGGAGACCCCCTAAAGCTGGAAAAATCACTGATACTACTTTAAAGGTAAGGAGTTAAAAACATCCCCATAATAACTAAAGCATATCTTGTAGAGCTAGCAGAATATGGAAAATAAATCACCATGAGATTTATCATGGCTGGTTCATGCCACTAAATGGAAATGGCTTTGACAACAAAGGATTCGCAGCTACTAAGTTCACATGGAGCTAAACCTGACTGTGAATGGGATAGACAACATGGTTTTGGGTGATTTACTTTGATTTTTAGATCCATCCTAGGTGTATTTTTTCCCACTTTATGAGGATAGTTGTAAAGAGTCTATGCACTTTCATATCTTGTAACCTCCATTTTAATAAAATTAGCTTATACGTTTGGCTGAGGGACCTTTCTAAAAAAACACAATATAAGTGGATATTAATTTTAAAACAATCAGATGTCATCCACACATATTCATAGAATGAAGTAATCAAGAAGTAGAGGTTTGACCCAATGGATTGAAATTGGGTTAAGAAGTTCCTTTACAGAAATTCGACAGCCTAACGAGGTCAATTTAAAATTCAGAAAATGAGATGATGAGAGATAAAAAATTATCTCATCACATGAAAATAACATTTACAGAAATATGGATACACATGAACATATCCCAACATAAGAAGATTTAAATTAAAATACCAAACAAAAGAAGTATTTCAAAAAGAGGAGGGTGAAAGGATCCCTTACCAATTTGGCTAACTTTCAAAATGTACACACCATGAAAGAAGAGTCATAAATTTAAGATGTAAATAGGGATGAATTAAAGTATATTACACAATGAATAAAATCATGGATAGTAAATACACCACATAAAATGAAATATTATTAAACATAACATGAATCTCATGAGAGTAAAAAGTGAGATAAAAACCCCTTACCTCGTTGTGGTCATCGAGTCGTATGACCAAAAGATAATAAACACCAAATTAATCACATTATACCATGAATATAAATAGAATCATGATAATATATATATAAAATTTCAGTACATAATATACCACATGCAATAAATAAGTGGCGAACAATGGAAATCTCATGGAATTTAAAGTGAGATAAGAAATCCCTTACGAAAATTCGGCAGCCTAACGACGCCACATAAAACATAAAAAAATGGATTAATGAGATCAAATAGGTTATATAATAATACGAACATTAAAATTAAAGTAAGAGTAATATAAAATAACATCCCCCAACATATGAAATATGATCTTTAATGAAGTGACAAAAAAGAGAGTACTTAAAAAAGAGAGGTAGGATCCCTTACCTCAAGTCTGACTTGTCTTGTTCATTTCTTTATATTCCTAAATAATAAACTGAGGTAAATTTAAAATTTCATAAGGAAATACTTTAATGTTTATTATTCAATTCGTATCACATATTATCATTATTAATTATTAGTTAATTATGTGAATTCATATAATACATTTTGTCGATGTTTGGTACAAGAGTCAAAAATGAATTTGTTGAAAAGAATTGTCCACGTAGTTATAAGTACATCATCTACAGAATTTTATTAATGATACTAATATCATATATATCTAATATATATTATTCTTATTTTTTTCCATAACATTTTTAGCTAAAAAATGAAATGCATCGTTCATGGAGGCAGTAGGCTGTACATACACATGAACGCTACTTTCATTTCCTTGTCATATTAATGGAAATTAAAACTAAATTATATATATATATATTATAATAAAAGTATAATATATATGTTATATAGGTAACATATGTTCATTAATTCTATTTTTTATACATTCCATGCATTTCATTAAAGAGTCACATCACTTGTGGGGGCGGTAGCCCACACTTCTTCAAATTAAATTTTCGCATTTTCACAACATCCAAAGCATAAGGGTATGTTTTAAATATAAAATAAAGAACCATAGAGAGGACATAAATATAATATATATCATATATAAATATAGTTTTATCATAATGGACTCCATTAGAGGTGGTAGGAGATGATTGAACAATCATCGTTTCGTGAGGCAGTAATTCACCATCCAAGGAAACAGTTTGTTCTTTAACCATTATAAGGATGTGTGTGTAAGTGTAGCTCGAGTAATTCGTATAATAAATACTATTATATTGAATATACTGTTTTTGTTACAAAATAAATGAATAAAAAGAGTTTAGGGGGTTGGAGAAGAAAAATAAAACAAAAGAACATAAGAGAAGACATTACCATTAAATCGGGTAACTATTTTTTGATTTGATCCAAAGGCTTCCATGGAAAGACTTATGCCCGAATTGAGGCATCTAGGAGTAAGATAGATATTAGGAGAGATAATATGAGCAGAGTTGGGATGAGACAATGGCTTGAGAGGTGAGGGTAATGGGGTAGAGGTGGAGGCCTTTAATAAGAGGGAGGAGGGTCACTTTTGGATGGTCTTGAAATGTTACTTTATTATAATCTAGTTTTTTGATTTTAAAGGACCATAAATGATATATTTAGAGGGTAAGGTGATAAAGGTTCGAAATAAACCCCTCCAATTTGTTTTTGACAAGTTTATGTCTTATATTTTACCTTATCATTTAATTTTATTTAAATCATTCATTAATGAGGTAATCCCTGCATCATCATAGTGTCATAAATAATTTTATTTATAAGATGTATAAAAATTATAAAAAAATGACCATGATGTAGGAAATTTTCTTATCTTTATAATTAAAATATATAGTCAAAAAGATAACTTATATAACCCCATTTATAAATTGTTTTATTAAAACAATACATGTTTGTGACATTTTTATTTTATCTTTAAATAAAATGTATTAATATCATTATCATACCCAAGTGGTTCCACGGGGTCCCACAAATAGACCCATTGATTGTTTGGTCATCCATGACTCATCCAATAAGGGTAGGATAAGTGTAATGGTAATTTCATATTATTATAACATTATTTTTAAATTTAATTACAATAATAACCTATGATCGCGGTTAATAAAACTCAAAAGTTACTTTTCACCAAAAATTATTTTCATCCCATTTAAGCAAATTTTACTTATTAATGACAACCATGTGTGTCATATTTTTGAAATTAAATTCACATAAGTGATAAATTTTTTTTAAATGAAAAATATGTTTTTTAACAACCACTACGTGGTTTCACTATTCATCAAAAAGTGACGTTTTTTCCGAAGAGTACAAAAAATTCACCCTAATATATATTTTACATTCCAAATTAAAAAATGATATCTATTATACAAAATTAAAAACATATAAGTTTCATTAATTAATTTTATAATTAATTCCCATTGTCAAAACAAATAGCGTGTTTTTAAGAAACAATATCAATCAAAAGCTAGACACTTGTTTATGTCCAATTTCAAAGTGAAATTACTTCCAATGACAAACATTGAATTAAATGGTAAAAATATATTTTAACTACACATTAAACTCGATTAAAAAAATAATCTAACCATATAAATTATTAATATTAAAAGGAGATTATAATTAAAATACAACATTTTCATTATTCATTAAAAAATGAACTTTATCAAAAACAATATTTACAAAATGTAAATTTTGAAGTTTGATTCTAAATAAAGATTTTATTTTGTCAAATATAAAATATGAAATTATAAAAATGTATATTTATAAAGGGTTCTCCATCAAAAGGAGGTTAATCGACCTTTAAAGAATATTTGAATATTTAAGCTTTAAATTGGATTCCTTTGCATTTTAAGCCTCTATCATTTATTTAGTAATCATTAAAATATTTTAAAAAAATATATAATCATTTTGTTTTTATTTTTGGTCATTCCCTCTATTACAATGGCTAGGCCTTAACTAGCATTTAAAATAATATTATTTTATTATTAGTGTAAAACGTAATATTTCAAAGAAAATCGTTGTGCGTATTGGCTACGCCATGGAACATAGAATTCCCATTAATGTAATATTAACATTTTATTCACAAATATTCATAAATATGAAAACGTCATATTATTTATTTACATGGGATGTTACATCCTTCCCCCTTTTGGGAATTACGTCCCCCAATTTTAAAATTGAGATTGGAAACAACATTGAAATCCCCACATCGAAAAATGAGTCAATTAAACTGTCACTTAAAAAGAAGGAAAGTTAAATAAAAAGTTCAGCCAAGTTAACCCATACTAGTATTCCATGTAGGAAACCATGGATATGGAAGAGAAAACAAAGGGTCGTGTTCTGATGGAGAGTGATAGGAAACATGTTTAGGTGAAAGTTAACCACCATAAAATCACAAACTTGTGATGGGTTAAACGATATTTGATTCCATAGTAGGAAACGTTAACATACCATGTTTTTTTAAGATACTATTCATTGAGGAATTTGTTTATGAGCTTAACTAAAACATAAGTAAACGTACCTACTTCTCATGTAGACTTTCTTATTTCACTATATTTCTAACAAATACTCATATTTTCTTCAGATAATGAGTATTCAGGATGACTTGTTAACAATAGGAGCGCTATAATCAACTTCCAGAGAGTCACCAAATCCACAAAAGAGAACTATATATTTCCCATGTCTTTAGACGAAAACCAAAATGGTTATTACAAAATTAGATAATCCCGAAAAGGACAGTATTTAAAAAAAATTAAAACTACTCTTAATGTCCAAAATTTGTCCAAAAAAACCCAAAGTTCATCAAATACCATTCAATAAACATCTATCCATAAAATTCATCAATGTACTCTAAACTAAGATTGAAACCCAAATATCTGAATGATTTAATGACATATTATTCCAAGGTAAATCTTAACATTTATCTCCAAATAACATCATTTACTATTAATGTCTCATACTGAAAAGTAGTTAACCAAATCCCATATCCTCCATGATAGGTTAATTATTTCCATATATAACCCAAAACCAACTTATTACTATTTCATAATATCATCTAACTAACAAAATGTAGTCATAATAACTAGGGACTTCGCGTAGTATAGTGGTAGGCGATAAATCCCAGTCGCACATTGGTTGTGGATTCGATTCTCGTAGCTTCGTCCGACGTGATGGGTTGTCACACGGTCTGTGTGTTGTCCTTTTTCCAAAACTATATAATTCTTAAAACATTACACAAAAAGAGATAAAATCTTCAAAAATAACCATAACATAATTTAACCTCATGTGTATCTCATTTCTTTCATTTTCCATCATAACATATAGTAACTCATAATTACATCAAAAGTAAGTATCATATAAACCCTAATGGTTACCTTTATAATTATTACATGAAATTCCTCATCGAGTTTGTTATCTCATACATGATTCATTAGAGAACTCACCAAGGTTCAAGTGGTTAATTATGACTCCTTATATTTGGTTGATAATAACCTTAACAGTTCTCATTGCATCTCTCATATCATTCAGTTGTTCTTTTAGAAAACCGTCACATATTTATTCACATCCACTGTTAATTTGGTGCCGGCTAGATCCAACCATTTACTAAAACCAAAAAGGTCAGTGTGAGTATATCATTAGAATAATCATAAAATATCTTATGTGCATGGTAAATACTATGATATAATTATTCATGTTATATTAAACTCATTCACTTTTTCTAAAACTATGACTCTTTCTGAAATCCTAACCATTATAGTAATGTCACTTATTCCTAAAGAATACCCTAACCTTTAATTTTATCTAAACCGACCATTGATACCAACTATAAGGACACGACCTTAAAACACTACATAATATTTAATTAAATTAATAATTCACATTGTGGATCTTTTCAGGTTTACATTTTTTAGAGAATGAGGACATTACATTTACATCTCAAAAGATTACAAAGTAGAATCTTCTACTCAGATTCAATTTTTTTATAAAATAAAATATTATAAAAAGAAACATGTCAAGTTACAAGTTTTAGATAACATGTCTTTCCTTGATCCCATCCTTGACCACATTCATCTTTATGTCCTGTGGAAAACATTTCAAAAACATATGATGAGCATAAAAAGCCCAGTAAGGGATTTAAAAATATGGAAAGTAAACATTAGTCCATGTATACATAAGAATCAATGAAATCATACATTACTCATAAAACATAATCACATTAACATATATCAGGAAATGATAAAATTTATGAATAGCTCATAAAATCATAAGACATAAAGGTAAATTGAGGCTTTCATAACATTCTTACATAGGGAGTAACACTCATGGTTACGTTTGGAATACCCATCACAATATATTCCCTAAATCTATTTGGAGAAACCTTACCGTTCAACTCCTTCATGTTACCCAATGCATTGAGGAGCTATCTCAGGCTCACTCACCATTTGTTTATCATGGAGCCACCCGATTTCGTAATCATTTCCCATCAACAACCCCATAATCATAACACATAACTTAATCATAAAGGAAATATAACATTCCCACATTGAAATAACAATATAACATTTTAATATATTTAAATAATAAATCGATTATAAAAACCATTTTCATTTCGAAAATATGGATAAAGAGTATATGGTATTTATTTTTCTTTTGAAAACATTAATGCTTGTTAAGGAAGCCAGAGATCAAATAATACTCGCGGTGGAAGAAAAGGTCATTGTCACCACATACGATCAAAAAGAAACATTACATTTTATCATTTAGTAAAACGCACCAGAGAGAAGAGATTTCCTTTGAATGAAATGAATAATTAAAGAGTTTTAGACACAATATAATATAATTTCGTGAAGAAATAAATATATTTCTCAAAGAAAGGAGATTGAGAGGAAGTCTCACACAAACACGGTATCCATAGATTAAAGATAAATCAATTATATAATTTTGTGTGAAAAATATAAATGAACCCAATATAAATGGATATTATGTGTAAAATAATCCGATTTCATCCACGCATATTCATATCATGACATAATAAGAATTATAGTTTTAACCCAATGAATTGAAATTGGGTAAAGAAGTTCCCATACAGAAATTCGACAGCCTAATGGCTTCCCTGTAAAATTCAGAAAATGAGATGATGAGAAATAAAAAAATGTATCCCATCCCTTGTAAATAACATTTACAGAAATATGGATATATATGAACATTTCCCAACATAAGAAGATGTAAATTAAAATACCTAGAAAAATAATTCTTTTAAAAAGAGGAGGGTGAAAGTTTCCCTTACCGATTTGGGTATCATTCAAAACGTACACCCCATGAAAGAAGAGACAAACAATGAAGATGTAAATACCCATAAATTAAATTATATTACAAAAATAATACAATCATGGGATGTACATAAACCACACAAAAGTTAATAGTGGAAAATGTAGCATGAATCTCACAGAAATAAAATGTGAGATAAAAACCCCTTATCTCATTGTGATCAACCGAGTTGTATGACCAAAAGATAAAAAACAAAAAATGAATCCCATAATACCATTAATATAAATAGATTCATGAAAATATATATATTAAATGTCAGTACAAAATACACCACATGGAATAAATATGTGGCGAACAATGGAAATCTCACAGAATTAAAAGTGAGATAAGAAATCTCTTACGAAAATTCGGCAGCCTAACGGTGCCACTTAAAAATTCCAAAAATTGACTGATGAGACAAAATAGGGTCTTTCATCATATGAACATATAAATTACAGTAATATGAATATAAAATAACATCCCCCATCATAAAAAATAGGTTTTTAAAAGAAGTGACATAAAAGAGAGTACTTAAAAAGAAAGAGAGAGGTGGGATCCCTTACCTCTTGTCCGACTTGTCTTGTTAGTTTCTTTATATTAATGAATAATAAAATTATGAAAATTTATAATTTCATAATAAATTAAGTTAATGTTTGTTATTATATTCATATCAAATTTTATCATGTTATAATAATTAGTTAATTATGTGAGTTCATATCATACATTTTTTCGATGTTGGGAACATGAGTCGAAAATAAACTTGTTGAAAATAATTGTCCATGTTGTTATAAGTATATCATCTATAGAATATTATTAATGATTTAAATATCATATATATCCAGAATATATTCGTTTTATACTATTCCACAACATTTGGAGATAAAAAATGAAATGCACCATTCATGGAGACGGTAGCCTGTATGTACGCATTAACGCTACTTTCATTTCATGTCATATTAATGGAATTAAAACAAAATGATATATATATATATATATATATATTATTATTCCAGTATAATATATATGTTATATAGTTCATGCAATTTCATTAATTTCATTCTTTATACATTCCATTTATTTCATGAACGAGTAACATCACTTGATGGGGCGGTAGTCCTGACTTCCTCAAATGAAATTATCTAATTTGAACATCACATAAAGAATAAATGAATGTTTTAAATATAAAATAAATAAGAATATATATGACATATATATCATATATATCATATATAAATATAGTTCCATCATAATGGCTTCCATGAGTGGTGGTAGGAAAAGATTGAACAATCATCGTTTTGTGTGGCAGTAATTCGCCATCCACGGAAATAGTATCTTTTTAAACATTAGACGTAGGTGTTTGTAAGTGTATCTAGAATACTTCTCATAAAAAAATACTAGTATAATTAATATTCTGTTTATGTTACTAAAATAATAATAATAAGAGTTTACGGGGTTGGAGAAGCAAAATAAAATAAAAGAACATAAGAGAAGACATTACCATTAAATCCGGTAACTCTTTTTGATTTAACCCAATGGATTCCATGGAATGAATTCTTCCAAAAGTGAGGCTTCTAGGAATAATATAGGGATGTTTAGGGATAATATGAGAATATTTTGGACGATCCAAGGGCTTGAGTGGTGTGTGTAAGGGGGTAGAGGTGGGGGCCTTTTATAAGAGGGAGGAGGGTCACTTTTGGAAGGTCTTGAAATGATACTTTATTATAAAATAGTTTTCAGATTTTAAAGGTCCCAAAATGATATATTTATAGCATAAGGTGATAAGGCTTCAAAATAAACCCTTAAAATAGGTTTTAGAAAAGTTTAATTATTTTATTTTACCTTATCTTTTCATTTTATTTAAATCGTTCATTAATGAGGTAATCACTGAATCATCATGGCGTCATAAATAATTATATATATATGATGTCTAAAAATTATAAAAAAATTACCATGATGTAGGAAATATTTTCATATTTTAAATGAATATTTATTGTCATAATGATTACTTATATAACCCCATGTAAAAATTGTTTTGCTATAACAATACTTGTTTGTGACATTTTTATTTTAATTTCAAATAAATGGTATTAATATCATTATCTTACCCAAGTGGCTCCATGGGGTCCCAAAAAATTAACTATGAATTTTTTTGATCATCCATGACTCATCTAATATGGTTAGGAAAAGTGTGAAGGTAATTTCATATTATTATAACATTATTTTTACCTTTAATTACACTAATTACCTTTAATCGCGGTTAATAAAACTCATAAGTGACTATTCACCAAAAATTATTTTCTTACCATTAAACCAAATTTTACATACTAATTCAATTAAGTAGTAAAATTCAATGAAATTAAAAATCTGTTTTTTTAACTACTACTTAGTGGTTTCATTATTCATCAAAAATTGATGTTTTTCAGAAAAATACAAAAAATTCACCCAAAGATACATTTGATATTCCAAATTCATAAATGATGTCTATTTTAGAAAATTAAAAAAATATATTTTGCATTAATTAATTTTATAATTAATTCCTGTTGTTAAAACAAATAGCGTGTTTTTAAGAAACAATATCTATCAAAAGTTTGACACTTGTTTATGTCCAATTTCAACGTAAAATGACTTCCAATGACCAAAATTGGATGTCTTGGTAAAAATATATTTTAACTACAATTTAAACTCAATTAAAAATATTATCTATCCATATAAATAAATTATATTAAATGGAGGGTTTTAATTAAAATAAATCATTTTAACTATACATTAAAATATGAACTTTATAGGGAAAATAAAAAAAATTTACACAATGTAAATTTTGATGTCTTGATTCAAAAAAAAAGATTTTATTTATTCATATATTACATATAAAATTTTCAAAAAGTAGATTTTAAAAGTTTTTTCCATCAAAAGGCAGTTAATTGACCTTTTAAAGAATATTAGAATATTAATACTTAAAATTGGGTTCATTCGCATTTTGAGCCTCTATCATTTATTGGGTAATTGTTAAAATATTTAACAAACATTTATAATCATTTTGTTGTTAGTTTTTTTCATTCCCACCATTACAATGGTTAGGCATTAAATATCATTTAAAATATTAATATTTTATTATTAGTGTGCAACGTAATATATCATAGAAAATCGTTGTTGCGTATTAGGTACGCCGTCGAACATAGAATTACCATTAAAGTAATATTAACATTTTATTCACAAATGTTGATAAATATTGAAACATCATATTATTTATTTACTTTGGATAGTACATCCATCCCCCATTTTGGGAAATGCATCCTCAGAAATTTGAAATTGGGCTTGGAACCAACATTGAATTCCCCACATCGAAAAAAGAGTCAGTTAAACTGTCACTTTAAAAGAAGGAAAGTGAAATACAAATTTCACATGAGTTAAACCATACTGTGATTCCATGTAGGAAAAAATGTATATGGAAGAGAGAACATAAGGTCATGTTCTGATGGAGAGTGATAGAAAACATGTTTAGAAGAAAGTTAACCACCAGAAAATCACAATCTTGTGATGGGTTAAACGGTATTTGATTCCCTAGTAGGAAACGTTAACAGACAACATTTTTGTTTTAAGTTACCTTTCATTGAGGAATTTGATTATGAGCTTAACTAAAACATAAGTAAACATTCTTACTTTTCAGGTAGACTTTCATCTTTTACTATATATCTAACACAAACTCATATTTTCTACAGACAATGAGTATTCAGGATACTTGTTCACATTAAGAGCGCTATAATCAACTTCGAGAGAATCACCTAATCCACAAAAGAGAACTATATATTTCCCATGTCTTTAGACAAAAACCAAAATGGTTAGTACAATATAAGATAATCCCCAAAAGGAAAATATTTTAAAAAAAGGAAAACATCTGTTAATCTCAATAATTTGTCCAACAAATCCCAAAGTTCATCAAAGACCATTCAATAAACAACTATGCATAAAATTATTCAAATAAATCTAAAATAATATTGAAACCCATATGTATGAAAGATTTAATCACATATTCTTCCACATTAAATCTTAACAATTTTCTCTAAATAACATCAGTTACTATTAAAGTCTCATTCTGAAAAGTAGTTAACCTAATCCCATATCCTCCATGATAGATTAATTATTTCCATAGATAACACTGAATCAACTTATTCCTGCTTCATAAGATCATCTAATTAAATGAATTTTTCATACTAACTAGGGACTTCACGTAGTCTAGTGTTAGGCGATAAATCCCAGTCGCACAATGGTTGTGGATTCGATTCCCGCAGCTTCGTCCGACGTGACGAGTTGTCATGCAGTCTGCATGTTGTCCTTTTTCCAAAACTATATAATTATTAAAACATTTCCCAAAAAGAGATAAAATCTTCAAAAAAATACATAAAATAATTTAACCTCAAGTTTATCTCATGCCTTTCATTTACCATCATAACATACAGTAACCCATAATTACCTCAAAAGTAAGGTTCGTATAAACCCTAAGGGTTACCTTTATAATTATTACCTGAACATTCACATCGAGTTGGTTATCTCATACATGATTCATTAAGAGAACTCACCAAGGTTAAAGTGGTTAATCATGACTCCTTATAGTTGGTTGAGAATAACCACAACAGTTCTCATTTCATCTCTCATATCATTCAGTTGTTCTTTTAGAAAACCGTCACATTTTTCTTCACATCCACTATTACTTTGGTGCCTTCTAAATCCAGCAATTTACTAATACCAAAAAGTTAAGTGTGAGTATATCATTAGAATAATCATATAATATCTTATGAGGATGGTAAATACTAAGATATAATTATTCATTTTATCTTAAACTCTTTCACATTGTCTAAAACTGTGACTCTTTTTGAAATCCTAACCATTATGTTAATGTCACTTATTCCTAAAGAATACCCTAACCTGTAAAGGTATATAAACTGACCGTTGATACCAACTATAAGGACCCTAACTTAAAAAATTACATAATCTTTAATTAAATGAATAATTCACATTGATGATCTGTTTATGTTTAGAATTTTTAGATAATTAGGACATAATTATTACATCTCAAATGATTACAAAGTAGACACTTCTACTTAGTTTCCATTTTATTCATAAAATAAAAAATCTTCATAAGTAACATGTCATGTTCCATGTTTTACATAGAATGTCTTTCCTTGGTCTCATCCTTGACCATATTCATCTTTATGTCTAGTGGAAACCATATTAAAAACATGGGATGAGCATTAGAAGCTCAGTAAGGGATATAAAAATATGGAAAGTAAACATTAGTCCTTGTATACATAAGAATCAATGAAATACTACCTTACTCATAAAACATAATCAGATTAAAATACCTCATGAAATCATAAAATTTATGAATAACTCATAGAAATCATAAGTCATTACTGTAAATTGAGGCTTTCATTACATTCTTACGTTGGGAGTAACCATCATGGTTACGTTTGGATTACCCATCACAATATATTCCCTAAATCTATTCTGAGAAACCATAGCATTTAACTCCTTTGTGTGACCCAATGAATTGGAGAGCTATCTCAGGATCACCCACCCTTTGTTTATCACGAAACCAAATGATTTCATAACCATTTCCCAAGAACCGCACCATAATTATTACACATAACTTAAGCATAAAAGAAAGATAACATTCCCACATTGCAATAACAACATAACATCTTAATATATTAAAATAATAAATCCATTATAAAAACCATTTCAAATTCTAAAATACATAAAAAGATTATATGATATTTATTTTCCTTTTTAAAACATTACAGCGTGTTAAAGAAGCTAGAGATCAAATAATACTCGTGGCGGCAGAAAAGGTCGTTATCACCACTAACGTTCAAAAAGAAACATTACTTTTTTTCATTTAGTAAATAACTTCGTAGTGAAGTGATTTAAATTGAATTAAATGACAACTCAATGGGTTTTATACACCGTATAAAATAATGACGTGTAGAAATCAATATATTTCTCAAAGAAAGGAGATTGAGGTGAAGTCTCGTGCAAAGACTGTATCCTTAGATTAAGGATAAATCAATTACATAATTTTGTGTGAAAAATATAAATGCACATAATATAGATAGATATTAAGTGTAAAACAATCATATTTCATCCACACATATTCATAGGATGACATAATTAGACGTGGAGGTTTACCCTAATGAATTGAAATTTGGTTTTGAAGTTCCCATACAGAAATTCGACAGCCTAACAGCTTCCCTTTAAAATTCAAAAAATGAGATGATGAGAGATAAAAATAAGTATCCCATCACTTGGATATAAAATTTACTGAAATATGGATATATAAGAACATTTACCTACATAAGAATATGTAAATCAAAATACATAACAAAGAAGTCTTTTAAAAAGAGGAGGGTGATATTTTCCCATACCGATTTGGGTAACTTTCAAAACATACACCCCTTGAAAGAAGAGTCATAAAATGAATATGTAAACGCCCATAAAATAAATTATATTACACAAATAATACATTCATGGTCAGTACATACACCGCACAAAAGTAAATAGTGGAAAATGTAGCATGAATCTCACTAGAATAAAAAGTGAGAAAAAACCCCTTACCTCATTATGATCAATCGAGGTGTATGCCCAAAAGATAATAAACAACAAATGAATCCTGTAATAACATGAATATAAATAGAATCATGATAATATATATATGAAATGGCAGTACACAATACATCACATTAAATAAATAAGTGGAGAACAATGGAAATCTCATGAAATTAAATGTGAGATAAGAAATCTCTTATGAAAATGCGGCAGCCGAACAACGCCACATAAAATTCCAATAATTGATTTATGAGATCAAATAGGGCATCTCAACATATGAACATAAAAATTAACGTATGATTAATACAAAATAACATCCCCCAACATAAAAAATAAGAGTTTAAATGAAGTGACATAAAAGAGAGTACTTAAAAAGAATGAGAGAGGTAGGATCCCTTCACTCACATCCAACTTGTCTTGTTCATTTCTTTATATTACTGAATAATAAACATAGGAAAATTTATAATTACGTATGGAATTACATTAATTTTTATTATTCAATTCATATCACATATTACCATGTTATAATAATTAGTTAATTATGTGAGTTCATATCATACGTTTTTTCGGTGATGGGTACATGAGTCAAAAATGAACTTAGTGAAAATAATTGTCCATGTAGTTATAATTACATCATATATAGAATAGTATTAATGATTTAGATATCATATATAACCATTATATATTTGTTTTATACTATTCCATAACATTTGGAGATAAAAAATGAAATGCATCGTTCATGGAGATGGTAGGTCGTACGTACCCATGAACACTACTTTCATTTCATTGTCATATAAATGGAATTAAAACTAGATGAGATATATATATATATTGTTGACCAATGTATTTTCATGGTCGTCCATGAATCATTTAATATGGTTAGGACAAGTTTAAAGGTAATTTAATATTATTATAACATTATTTTTACCTTTAATTACACTAATTACCTTTAATCACAGTTAATAGAACTCTAAAGTTACTATTTAGAAAAACTTATTTTCACCCCATTGAACCACATTTAACATACTAATGACAACCATGTATGTAAGATTTTTGAAATTCAATTCACATATGCAGTAAAATTCATTGAAACAAAAAATCAATTTTTTTACTACCACTTATTAGTTTCACTATTCATCAACAATTGATGTTTTTCAGAAGAATACCAAAAATTCACCCTAAGATATATTTGATTTTCCCGATTCATAAATGATGCCTATTTTAAAAAATTAAAAACATATCAGTTTCATTATTTAATTTTATAATTAATTCCCATTGCCAAAACAAATAAAGTGTTTTTAAGAAACAATATCTATCAAAAGATTGACACTTGTTTATTTCCAATTACAACGTAAAATTACATCCAATGACCAAAATTGGATTTAAGGGTAAAAATAAATTTTAACTACACTTTAAACTCAATTAAAAAGACAATCTATCCAATAAATAAATTAGATTAAAAAGAGGGTTTTAATTAAAATACAATATTATCACTATTCATTAAAATATGAACTTTATCGGAAAAATAACAAAAATTTACACAAAGTAAATTTTGATGTCTTGATTCTAAAGAAGGATTTTATTTTGTCGTATATTACGTATAAAAATTTCAAAAATTGGATAAAAAAACGGTTCTCCATCAAAAGGCAGTGAATTGTCCTTTTAAAGAATATTAGAATATTAATGCTTAAAATTGGATTCATTTTCATTTTAACCCTCTATCATTTATTAGGTAATTGTTAAAATATTTAACAAACATATATAATAATTTTTTAGTTAGTTATGTTCATTCCCGCCATTACAACGGCTATACGTTAACTACCATTTAAAATAATATTATTTTATTATTATTCTGCAACATGAGATTTCAAAGAAACTTGTTGTTGCGTATTGGATTTGCCATCGAACATATAATTACCTTTAAAGTAATATTATCATTTTATTCAAAAATATTGATAAATATGAAAATGTTATATTATTTATTTACCTGGGATGCTCGATTAGTTTTTTGGATGGATATAGTCCTTAAAATATATTCAATTCCCTTACAAATACTAATATTTATTAGTTTTTTGCATTTTATTTATTTAATAATAAATATTTAAATCGGGTATAATTAAATTCTACATGGTATTTGTTATAATTTTATATGAAATTTCTTTATTAATAAATATATAAATTTAGGATTATTATACTATTATATTATTTGGTTTATTCTATTAGATATACATATTAACAATTATTTATATTTATGATTATTTTGATTATAATATTTATTTACATGTAATGTTATTATATAATATTATTTATTATTTCTTTATATATTACATATATATAAATGAATATTTATTCGTAATGTTATTATATTATGAAATTTATTAGTTTATTATATTTTTTGATATTTTTATTAATAATTATTTATATGATATAGTAGTTATTTCAAATTGTTGGATATAGTCCATATGATCTATTTTATCTCTATCTAATGTTGGGATTCTAGATAATTACTTCAATTAATAGTCATCTGATGCTTAGATTATTGATATAACACCACCTATTTGCTTGGGGTGCATATTTGATAGCATAACTAGTCCAGAAAATATTGCATATATACATTCATATTTTTTTTATAAAAGTTTTTGAAGCTATGTGAAATGGATTATGTTATTTACTTTAAATAATGTTTTATATTAATTTTGGTAATAATATTATGATTATTATTTGTACATATTTTTCATTTTGAAATTGGAAATATTGGTGAGATTCTATGAAATTATTTTTCACTAATGTGGTAGTCATGGGATTAGGTTCCCACAATTGTTCGACATTATTTCCTAGGACACAATATTATATATAAATAAATAAATTTTTATAATTTTTAAATAATTTAATTACTACCAATTTGGTTTTAACATGGTTTCCTAATTTATTATCTTTGATCAAAGATATAATGAGAGATCTTATATGGGTTTCAAGGGGGAATAGTTTGTCTGATTTTTTAATGATTTATTACACAAGATAAGAAAGAGATCCATGGATATAGTTTAGTTATTTTTTTGACTACTCTTAATATCCTTTTCAAAATGACTCTATATCAGTGACAATATTTCATGGATTCTCTCATACTATATATGATTTATTATTATGGCATTGATGTCATATGGTTATCACAACCTTGGGGTGGTCTGATGTGACACCTATAGATGTGAAATGTGGGTATAATATATATAAATGTAATATGGTATATAATATTATTCATTAATGTATATATATTTTAATTTTAAAATGTTTTTATAGTACAATAGCTGCTAGTAACCCCTCTATTTTAGTTTTAATGGTCTCAAAAAGATATATTATAATCCTTGGACAAGAATTATTTTAATGAAAAACAGTGATAGATTATGGTTAGAATTTTTTATAGATAATATTTTATAAAATTATTTGCTAATAATTTTAATTTATAGTAATATTTTACAGAATCATAAGAGATGGTGACTTATCAATCCTAAGAGATTCATGTGGACACTGATGAAGATTCCATAGGTGTGTTATGTTTTGATGATTTGGAATGGAAATATGAGACTATTGGTGTTGTCAAAAATTGTTGGGTGATACGTATTTGTTCGTGATTGGAACCTAGAAGTTATTATGGTTTAAAAATGAAATTAGTCATCTTAAAGGATGTTTAATCATTATCACTATATTCCTTGTAAATGTATTAATGATGTTTGTATTCTCAAGATGAGATGAAGTAACACATATATAGATATTGGGAGGTCGATCATGAGAATAAAAATTAGATACATTAACAGATGTTGGTGAATATGTGATAGTTTTCGCATGGTGATGATAATTAATTTCCCCATAAACCTCTAGGACATCCTCCACCTCATGATACTAGCTAACCATAAATTGTATTTGTTTATGTTCTATATTATTGTTTTAAAATAATATTATTTTTTAAATGGTGAAATTATGTTATTCATTATTTTATTATACATTTTTTTTAATTTTTGTACATAAAAATAAGTTTACAAATATTTATCTACAATTATACAATGATTAATTAATTAGGATGGATATTTAATCTATCATATATATATATATATAATAAAACATATTAATGATGGGAATACATATCTTTTTGTAAAGATTATTTTTAAGACACTAGTTGATAATGAGTATTATTACGTCATAGGTTTCTATGAAAAGATATTTATGACATATTCTAATATCAAATGAATTTTAAAAATGAAAATAAGACATAATGAATCCTTTCACATAAACTTATAATTATTTTTTTGTATCATTATAATATTATATTATAATTTACAAAAAAAACAACTATTATCTTACCTCATTATTTCTCCTTTGACGAAAAGAGAATATAAGATACCTCCAGCAAAAAATATTATTCTCTTATCTAAAATATATAATAATAATGTAATATGATTTGAATTGTAATATATTTAATTACACATAATATATTCCAATTTTTAAAAATCACGTACATATACTTGAATAATATAGGTTATATAATAAATATATTTTCATATATAAGATTTATAATAAATAATATTTATTCAAAATAATATATGAGAATCTAATAATTATTATACATGAATAATAATCCAATGTAATGAAAAATTAAAAATAATAAATGTGAATAATAATAATAAATGATGTTGAAAAGTAGTTATGAATGTATATAAATCATGGTTAGTGGGATATGTACTGAAAATAACTCAATAATTTGGAAGTCAACAACTTGATAATCTCCCCCACTGGTAATTACAAAATAAAAACTCACTCTATAACATTTTTTATTAACCCAAATGATAATAAAATAGAATTAAGTTAATGAAACAGAAAAATAAATATAATATAACATAATAAACAAAGAATTTTGATTAGAAAATAAAAAATTATACCTATTATTTGACAAAAAAAGTTCATTAAACATATTACTTTAATTAACAATATTATATTATCATGACTAACATGCTTCAAAGAAGAATAATAATATTTATATATTAGATATTGTAGATATTATATAATATCAAATAAGTGATTAATAGTAATGTATAATATAGAATAAAACTATTCTTAATCTAATTTATGTTAAAATATTTGTTACGGAATACTAAATCAATGACATATAATCCTCCTTAATATAATATTTCATTTTAAATAGTAAAAATGTGTATTAATATCAGGTAAATTCCATCTATATGTGATAATTAAAAATAATTAATCACTTAAAAAGTTTAAAATTTCAAACAAAAAGATAAATAAATTTGCAATGTACTAAATGTATAACCTACATTTATCTAATGTAATTAAAATAAAATATTGTACCATCTTTTAAATGTTATTGATAATTCCACCTATAACAACGATCTTTTCAAAAAATAAAAATAACATGGATATTTAAGGAATTGAATAAATTATAACCAATAAATTTGGATTTAAATTGATTATTACATGTCTTATATTCTAAATATATAGTATCATAATGTATTTTAATAAAATATAAATGAAAAATTTAATTTATCATTCAAATGCATGATAATATTAATAACATATTCAATCATATTGGAGTAGAAAATATGTGTATAAAGGCCTCTCCCTATTTTAAAATATTTATATATATTAGAATCTCAACTTATAAAAAAGTATAATGGTAGGAAATTTATTTTTATTTTAGATGAGATACAAGTTAATGAAAAAATCCCTATAAAGATGTAATAATATCCCTATTGGATTCCCATTGGACTAACCATCGAAATAAAATGGTCTAAAATCATTCTGTATAAATTAATTTATTTATGATGATAGATATTGAAATCTAACTAGATAAAATGTCAAGAATCATTCCCTTAATAAAAACTCTTTGACATCCATCAATTGTGTAAATTACATGAAATTTATGTTTTCTACATTCAATTTTTTGAATCCATTGTCCATATAAAATTATAAATTTTTTATTATATCTTATTTTATATATAAAAAATAAAAATTTTGGGTCTTTGTACATATATTCATTTTGGTCTAGTTGTGTTAGAGATGAGGGTTATATGTTACCAGATGAGATTATTTTGGAAGGAATTATAGACTTACTGTTGGATAAATGTGGTTAAATATAAATTTTTTCGATATTTAATGACTCAATCATTAACATAATACCAAATAGTACCATAGTGAAAAAAAATTACCATATTATTTTTTTGAAGATGGAATAAATTAATTTCATTAAAAAATAATATTGTCTCAAATGTTTCCAAATCAATAATTAACTATGTTTTCATTTTTTTAAATTGGATTTTTTCTATATATTCATATACATTAGTAAATATGTTATCATCCAAATTCCATGAATATAAAGATACTAACAATATAGAATTATATAATAGTAGGAGGTAGAAAATATAGGAATTTATCAAGTGAGGACATTAATTATAAATGTTTTTTTAAAATAAGAATCATTTTTACCATGTAAAAAATAACCACACTTATTTCGTGTTTTTTGTTTATTGTTTCATATTTATCAACAATATTTAAACAATACTCATTAACCTTATAAAAAGGATAAGTTTTAAATTTTAATGAATGATAGCTAAGGGATTGTACATGTTTAGAGTTTTCATTAAAACACATATTTTTGGATTTATTCGATTTGTCAGTATCATAAATAGTGTTTTACTCATTAATAAAATCATAAAGGTATATAATATCCAGATATTTTTTTAAATTAGATAATTCATCATATAGTTAAATTATATAAAAACGAATGTAAAATATGATGTAATATTATTATTTAAATATTACCAATATATAATAGTTGTTTTATTGAAACGTATAAATACAATTTTTTTTGGAAATATATATAATTTTTATTGGAAATAAAAAGGCATTAATTAATTCTACATAAATATACAATAAATTTTTTAAATCAATTTTATAATTCAACAATGCATTTTATTCAAAAATAGAATTAATTTTTAATGAACAAAATAATATAATAATTTTTTTTGAAGATTAAAAAATAAATAATATAAAATAAAATTCATTTTTAAATTCATAAAATCAAAATAAAATTTTGGTTAAAATTTTATAATATTTAAAAAATATTTATTTTTCCATGATTATTAAAAAATATTGATTTTTATGAAAATTTTAGTTTCTTCCAAATTTTTTAAAATTCCATGTTATATTATATATTAATTTATAATTTATTATTTTATATTTTATTGAAAATATTCCAATTATTTTTATTTGATTTTACTTTATAGATGAATTTAGTATAAAATAATTTTATACATAAAATAATATTTTCATTTAAAATGCTTTTCTCGTCTCATTTCCAAATATATTTTTAAATTTTATTCAACTAGTTATGTGTTTTGAATTTTGAAAAATATATTCCAAATTTTTAACCAGTGGGTCCAAATTAGGTAAATGAAACACTACTATATTTTTTTAATTTGATGTGAAGGAATATTAAATTTTGTTATAATGTTAAATTGTAAAACGTTTAATTTAAGGGTAAATATAATATTATAATCAATGTAAAATGACACAAAAAATGGAGATACTTTTTAATGGATTATCTAACAAATCCATCTTGATCCACAATTCTATTTTAAAGCTTTTTTAATTCATTTTTGTGTGATTAGGATGTTTATAATATTTTATTTAATTAGAAATAAAACATGACACAGTCTGGTTTTTTATAAAACTTTTATTTTTTACAAGGTGATTAATATAAGATATGTTCTTATAAAAATATTCAACCAAAAAAAGGAATTGATTTCATCATGATAATTAATTTTTAATTCCTTCTAATGAAATATTAACCTTCTATAATTACACAATACTGAAACAATAATTACTAATTTATATTAAAATAAAAACTAAATTATATTAACAATGTTAATATAAATATAATTACATATAATTAATCTGATTAATGAAATTTATAGGTGAATATAATAGATTGGGGTGATATATAATATTTTTTTTTGAATTTCATTTGTTGATATGTTGTAATTTATGTCAATGTAATGAATAGATCTATAAACTGGAATTAAATATATTTTATGTACAATAATATTTTATTAAATGATATAAAATAAAAAAAATAGATTGAGGGGAAGGATTATGATGTGGTCAATAAAAAACCATGTCACATTAATAGGATGTTTTCCCATTTATATTAATTATGTTGATCATAAAAGTGTAAGAGTATTTATTTTCATGATTAGTATTATGAAATTTATATAGAATATAAATAAGGGTTAAAAAATTGAAAAAATGGATACTTTTTAATAAATGATAGTATTTATATTCATAAATATCTTATAATATAAATTAATCTATTTGGACCAATTTTTGATTGAATAATAATTTTTATTAATGTAATATTTTGATTAATTTCATCGGCGCACCACCCCTATATTATATGTGAGAATGTTTTCTTCCGTATACGTCCAACATATAAAACCAATAGGTTTGGGATATAGAATCCAAAATTCATTCCTAAAATCCATTTCCATGTTCATGGTATTTCATTTATACGATAATATTATCTATAGTTCCCTTAAGGTGTTATGAAATGATGGTTTTCTGAAGAAGAGAAACATAAGGTAGAAATGAGATGAGTCAAACTCGAGGAAATGAACACATTGTATTAAAAGTACCATGTTACTTGTTTTGAAGTAGTATTTTATAAATATTTCTCTTCTAAGTCCTTATAAATAATTTATGAAATAATTTATTTTTCACATAAAGGGATTATAAAGTTCAGTTTTTTACAATTTTTTACTTCATTACAATGTTTACTGAATGAATGAATATTTTAATGATTTTACATTTGAGACATTATTTTAAAAATAATTTGTAATAGTTATTTTAAAAGTATATATTTTTTCAATATAATTATTTTTAAATTATCATATGGATATATATGTATGGGAATAAAATAATTATGATGAACATTTTAAGTCTCTTTTTGACATTACTATATTTTACTTGAAAGAGATCATTTTAGAAATTTTTGTTGAATTTCCCTGAAAAATAAAAAATGAATGTTATATTTCAATGTGTACATTGAAAATGAATATTCATGATAATATAATCATTATTTTATGTTTTCCTCCAATTATTAGCTATCATGATTTATTAATAGAAAAACAACACATTACCTTTATTATAGAAATTTTATTATTGAATTATTGTTTTATAAGAAAAGGATATATAAATATTCGATAATAATAAATTATATTTGAAAAGGGAAGTTATATTATTTTTGATTTAATGTATAATACTACTATTTTTTAATATTTTATATGAGTATGGGTGGTTCCATTATAAACCATGTGAGGGTGATGCTGCTATAGCACTCCATAAAAATGGGTGATAGAACAATGGTAACTAATTATGATTATCAAAAAAAAAATAGAATATACTAAATTGGTAATTAAAAATATTTAATGTAGTTAATCATTTATCTTTCTACAGAGAGATTATGGGAATATACATAGGATATTAATCCACGATTAACATTTACACTTATTCAATGTGTAATTGTTAGGGATACTGGATGCGTAACTTTGATTTGAAAATAATTCCAAGGATTGATTTTTTTATCATTTTTATATATTTTCTTTTACATGTTTCCAGGATTAATAGTGTTGTGTTATTGTAAAGTAAATTATTTATATTATAATCCCAATGAATAATTTGATAGAGGAAATTATTTTATGGGGTTTCATGTTTTTCATTGAACTAATTATTTTTATTTTTTATTTTCTTCAATAATTTATTGAGCTTCTCCCATGTTTTGAAATGATATTATTAGGCTTAATGGATGTGTATGTAAAAATAATATGTTATAATGAATTTTTGAAATACTCTTCATGAAAAAAAAAATTTATATTAATAAATTAGTTTTGAAGAAATGGTTACTGAGAATAAGTGTCAAAATTGGAATTTGGGGGTCTGGATCTAAGTCTATAAAACCCAAAACATAAAATTTATCTTACAATTAATGAATGTGAATTATAGTATAGTGATAGTGAATTATGTCTTGATTAAGGATTTTCCTTTACATTAATAGTAAATGTAGGGCTTTTTCCACTTTATAAATAATGATATTTTATTATTAGGTTTTCTTAATAGTTATGGAAACCATTATGGGTTTATAAGTTTATATATGACTTATGTTAAATGGGGACAAACCAATTTTTTTATTTTAGTTTATTTATTTTTATTTTATTATTGATTTTTTAGATATTGGAATTTGTATGTTAGTTGACTTAGCTATAATATTTTTTATGGTTAATATATTATGGAATTTCTAATGGTGTTGTATTTACATGAATAATATTCAGTTTAATGTGATATAATTCATCTATATTTTTTGGTTTTCATTTATACATATTAATGTTCATTTATCAATATGGACGTAAATTTATCTTTTATATGTTTCATATCCCTTCTAGATGATTTTATTATTATAATTATTGATAAATAAAAATAAAATTATTATGAAATATTTTTTAGTATTCAAAACAGATGTAATAAACATTTTTTATATATCATATACATTTTCATTTATCAAACATTTATATGGATCATGTTATCTCTTTTAAATGATTTAAAAATATTAATTTATCCAACTTATTAGGAAATGAAAATTCCATTGAGATCATGAGTAATAATTTTCATCAGATATGGACTACATTCTAGATGATAATGGTGATATAAACCAAATAAAATTATTCCCTCATGTATGGAAATAAGGTATAAAATATTTTTATTTTGATCTATAAATGATAAAAAAAGTTAATGATAAATCATAAATAAATATATTCTTATTATTAGTTTTTATCAATGATGTGTTATAGAATAATGAAAAGAATCATGGTTAATGGTTTATTGTTAGTATTATGTTTATGGTTTTTAGAATTATGTTCTAGTGGTATTTTTTCAGCATTATGTGAATCAAGAAGCCCAAAAGGAATATTATAATGTTGGTTTCGTTTAAACTTTTTTGAGACATATGTCATATGGAATTAATATATTTGAATGATGGAATAGTTAGAAGGTCATAAATTTTGGGAGAAAATTAATGAATTTTTATAATGTTTATAAGAATATTTCACATTTCTGTTTAACATAGATGAAGTTAATTTGAGGAAGAATTACATTAATTTTGAGGGATATATGTATGAATCTATTGTTATCCTTCATGTTTTATATGATCTTTTATTTTTTTTGTAATTATGAGTTATTTCCAATTTAGAACATATGTTTTACAGTATAGATAACTGTGGGATTGAAAAATTATTTTGTGTTATGTGATCAATGTTATTTCGTGAAAACATCAATAAAACATTGTTAAACTAAAATGATATTTTTAAATTGAATAATATTGGATTTTATCTGAGGAAAAAACAATGAATTTTCTATTGGAATAATATATGATTTCATTATGGGCTTGTAGAGATTAAAAGTTATTTTTGTAAATGATTACAGTATTTTTAGGGTTATATGATTATTTCATATACATTTCTGGTATGATAAATTAAGATTAATTGATATTATTTGGAAACAAATTCTAAATTTAACTTGGAAGAATATGTTAAAAAATTGGGTTTCAATCTTTGAATAAAATATTTAGAAAAATTGTAAGTATAGTTATTTATTATATGATATATAGTTATTTTTGGGTATAAAATTTTTCTATTTGAAATTAAATTAGTTTTACATCATTCAATGTTTTTTTCATTTAGTAAATTATCTTATCATATGGTACCATTTTTTATTTGGTTATAATGTAAATAAAATGGGAATATATTTTCCCCTTTTGATTATGTATTTTTTTGGATTTTATTTTCATGAAATAATATTGGAAAAAATAATCTATAATTGTCCTCATTTGGAGAGAATGATGATATTTTTGTAGATGTTGATTAAATGATGAAATTTTAATTTTCATGTTAGTATATATCAATATATTTTAATTCTGTGTGATAAAAAAATTTAAAATTTTTGAAATTTATCTTCAAAATAAAATATTATTATATTATATGTATTTATTAATAATTGATTTCCTATTTAACACCTCATCATGTTGTAGTTTTCTGATCATTTAATTTCCTAGGATCATTAAATTATATTTGATAAAAGTTCACTGTCACTCTCCGAAATCATTTGGATATTAATTTTTTTCCATGTCTATATTGTTACTTAGAAGTAATTTTATTCAATTTTGAAACAAATATGTGTTATCCAAGATAACCATAATACTTCTATTTCACTCTTTTCAAAAAGAAATTTTATTACAGCAATATGGGATTTTAAAAATGAAAAAAATGGATTTTTAAAATTTCAATCATAGATTACTGAGATCATGTTTAATTTCCATGGATGGATTTTTTTTTCATATGGGGGGAAGAATATCTTAATATTTTTTAAAATAATAATTTTTTTGATAGAATACAAAATATGAATCCCCAAGCACAGAAAAACTGTGAAATATTATTATTTGAATGTGACCATTATAACCTAGAAATAAATTATGATGTTATTAAAAGTATTATGTAATCTATAAAATTTATATAATGAATATAATAAATAAAATTAATTGATTAATTTTTAAGAAATAATCACTCAATATTTAGTAGAGTCGTTTCATAATTATATAATATGATTAAATTAAAAAGTTATATATTTTAATAAAAAATATCAATATTTATTTTATAAAACATTAGATAATGTATTTGATTAAATAAACATGATTTTAGAAATTATAATATCATAATTTTCTTAAGCTGAAACATTTGTAGTTTTATAATTGATTTACATTTTAATGAATAGTGAATATAAATATTTTTATTTAATATTTTATTTTCCATTCGACTATTTAAAAATATAATATCTATTTTTATTATTTTTCATATGACAATCGATACTTTTTATTTTATATAATCCAAATATGTTATTTTAAATTATTTTTATAGTTTAATGTAGTATTAAAACATTTTATACATAAAATAGGAATTTTTCTAGGATACAACATTTCATAACATTTTTTTAGTTTAATTTTAAATTATATTCTTCATGTTAGGTGTTTTAGTTTTTTTAAATGTTATCCATATTTGGATTTAGTGGTTCCAAAGTTGTTAAATTAGTCTCTTGTATTGTTAGTAAATATGAATAATGATGAGAATAATTTTTATTCCCATGTTAAAGTGTAAATTCAATTAATATTGGTTAATAGTAATATATTACGAAATATAATGTGACACTAACAATTTACATATATTAATTTTCATATAACATTACATACATACTGATCCATGATTCTATTATATGGTTTTTTTCCATTTTGGTTTCATTATGACCATTATTATATTTTATATAATGAAAATGATGATTTTTATAAACTTATTTTATATTAATATAATCTTATTCACAAGAAAATACATAATGATAAATTTTTAATAAAATATACAACATACCATTACAAATATTTCTGGTATTCACTATCCCATTATATGATTTCTCTTTAATTGGGTGCATCATTTGACTCCCAAAGATAGAGAACATATGAAGATAAAATTGAAATTATGTAATGGGATATATTTATGATATAATTAATAGTGTAATAATATATATGTGTCAAGGGATTTTTGGTGTTCACATATTATTCAAATAATTCCTAGGGATTTTTTGATTTTCATTTATGAATCTCATCTTCTTTCACACTATAGAAGAAATTCACACAGTCTAAATGGATCACATGATGTGAATCCTTGGTAGAGAAGATAACATTAATCTTGTTTACATTGGAATGGGACTACACATTATATATTTTTTACATTCTGTGTAATGTTAAATGTCTGGATTTGAATTAAAGGGAAAGGGGTTTTTTGTATATTTAATCTTTATAGACTATATGATGTGTAATGTTGTTATAGGATATGTACAACTGTGATAAATTCATTTAACATGATGCATGAGTGGTTTATTATTTCATTCATTTCACGATTCCTAGCTCTTGACATTCTGGTTCTTCTATGGACATTTTAGTGAATTCCCTCTCTTTTAGAATACATTTTAAAGTAATTGATTGTGTTTTTTATTAGATAGATTCTCTATGGGTATGCAATCCTTATGGTTCTTCTATGTAATTGGTTGTGGATACAATTCATGTCATTATTGTATTTTCATTTTTGTTTGGATAGTTGTTTCTATCAAAACAATTTCATTTTAATTTATTTCATTGTATATTGAAGGAAATTCTCTTAGTTTCTGGTATCATTATTTAAATGTGGATAGGTTTCTTTCATGTAGATGTATGTGATTCAATACAATGTATAAATTTGATAAATTTCTTGTTCTTATTGATAAATTCATTAGGTATGTTCATTTATTACAAGTTATTTGTGGTTTTAGATTAATTTTTGGAAAAGAAAATCTATTTATAAATAGTTTTTCCATTGAAAATGAATTTTCATTACTTGGGAAATTGTTTTTGAACTCCAAATATGTTCTACAAGGATTTGAAAATGTTTTAAAATATTATGATTGAATATCTAATGTGGATTGATGATATGTAATGTTTTTTTGTTAATATATTATATGGAATCATAATTCCATGTATGATAATGGCATCTATAATCTGTAAATAATCATTGAATGAGACCGATGGAATGATTTTCAAATATTCTAAACATGATTGGTGATGATTCTTATAAAATTTTTATAGACTCATTGTTCATTCATTGATAAGATAAATATCTATTCTTGATGTGACGATTGCAGAAGAATACATGTGGATTCATTTAATAAATTTGGCTATCATTCATGGAAAATTCTCCTTATTACTAAGTTGAATATTGAACTATTATTATATTCAAAGTCATATTTTTGTTTTACAAAAATAATTCACATTTTCTTCAACATTAGTGGAAATGTTAACAACATGAAAAATGTAATTTTATTTATGAGGGGATTCATTTTGGATCATGATCATGAAAATGTTACATTTCATAATGAAATTTTTTTAATGGTTTCCATTCATCAATATATTAATACATTTATATAAGAATAGTTCTTGGATTTTAGATGATTATTTTTAGCTTCCATTCATAATATTTGAATTCATGGAAATAATAATTGAATATAATAACATAGAAAAAGAAAAAAAAGAGCTCGATTTATTGAAGATGATATTTGAATACCATGTGAACCATCATTTTACCTGAAGTGAATCATGTGATTTATGATTTCTAGGTAAAATAAATATATTTCAAGCTTGAAGAGTATATTAAGAGTGTATTGAGGTCATAAAATTTGATTATGGATTAGGCCTATAATTTTAGTTATAATAATTTTATTATTTTTATGTTTATAATATAGATAATTTAAAAATATAATGTGTCTTAACCAATAATAAAAAAGGACACTGACAACTGAGTGAACATGAAAGAAACATGGGGTCATTAACACCCTTTTGGGGTAAGACATAAAAAACTAAGAGGATATATTATCATGGGTAATCCATAGTCATTCTAGTGTATAAGTATTGAAAAGATCATGAAAGAAGGCATATAAGGATTGGGGCAATATCCCAAAGGAGAGCATGCTCTATTATGCGAGATGGAATGATGTCATGTGGTAGGGTATCTATGGAAGGTTTTGGTGTGGATGATTTTCATATTTTACCCCCTATGTATCAATTATTTGATGTGGGATGTAGTGGGGAATTTCATTGTTCATCCTTATTTAAAAAGATAGATATAACATGTGATGTTAGATGAGTTTTATATGAATAATATTTTATTTTTCTACAACTATAACAATCCCTTAATCCATTGAAAATAATCTATTCTGGAAGAGATCTTTGATATATCTCAACACTACCCATAGAAATCACTTGTGGTCACCTCATGAAATAGATACTGTTCAAACTGTTCTGATCCCATTCATGAAATATTTTTCATTCCTGAGTGAGATTAAATCAAATACCATGATTCTTCTAATTAAATCATTTAATCGATGCTATTGATATGGATAGACCCATTTTATTTTAAAATATAAGATGTATGTGATATTTATTAAATTCACATTAAGAATCACTGTAATGGTGTATCATGAACATGTAGTAAAAAACTCACTTATTTTTAGATACATTTATAAATCCTGAATGAAGCAAGAATTCAATGATATGTCATAAAACAAAATAGTTATTGTATCCCTAAAGGAACTATGATTATTCATAAAAATATTAGATGAGGAAGTGAAAAAAACATAGCTCATCCTCCTTAAAAGGATAAAAACGAATCATAAGTGGGTGCAATTAATTTAGAGAACATTGATGTCACTCTGAAATAGGGCATCACAAAACATTTTTTCACAACGGAGTTTCACGATGAATTTTGATTTATAATTATGTAACGATAACATGACCCTCTTCAAATTTTAATCTCCCACACAATATTCTAATGTATAAACCTAGTTTCGCAAGTCCATAAGAGGTATCATGATACTCTATGCATATAACTCAAGGTCTCTCTTAAGGATAAGGAAGTAGAAATCCATTCCATTAGTGTTCAACACTCTCGGGGGAGCTTCATGAATAACTATGTTTTTTAAATATTTCATGCAACTGATAAAATATAATTCATAACCATCATTATGTGCAAGATGGAATTTGGTAATAGTTAAATTAACGAAACCCATTGTGAAAAGATAGTAGTTCAAAAATCCTGAGAGAAGGAAATGAGGACACATATTTATTATTTCACGACGAAGATATGCACACAAGGCTGGTGTAAAATCGTTTTAGAGTGTGGAAAGGAGGAAGATCATATAAACATCCATGATACCCATTCATAGAACTAATGTAGTGTGAAAATATGCAAAATATGTTTCAGAAGGTGAAACAAGATCATTGCACATGCATTCGACTGTGTGCAATATATAAAAAATCTTACATGGGAATATAATCATTCATTAATTCTTGACCATGAAAACATGAATATAATTTGAGACACCCAAAAAAATATTATAAGATTCTAAATCAATAAATAAGATCAATTTATACATATATATTGATAATTAAAATTGAAAATAACAAGACAAATTTAATGTGCTAAGAATTTTTATGCTGCTAATTCTATAAAAATAGTGAGTTAACGTGGAAGAATCATTTTCAACATATTAAATAATAAGGTGCCAACATTCATATAATATGTTTTATTTATCACATATTGAAGACTTTATTTAGTGGATAATTATTATTTTGTTCATGAAAAATAATCCAATATAGTAGAGGATTCTTGTTCATAACTCTAATGAATATTTATGATGAACTCGTGGTGCTAGTAAAAACATTTCCATTGAATATTGGTGGTACCAGAAAATATATCACCACATAATAATTATTATTGATCAGTTCCTATATAAACACTATATGTATATTTAGGAATTTGTAATCATTTAATATTTTTAGTGATAAGGTAATCCCTGAAACAACCATAACTTGATCAATTCAATATGTGGTTATTTGTACTGAGCCTTGTAAAAATATTTGTGTTTTTTGATTCCTTCATTATTTTCATTTCATGTGAATGTGAATATAAATAACATAAAATATATCCCTTAATATCAACAGTTGAAGAGGTTTAAGAGTAATGGGGTTAACTAAAATAATGTAAACTTTAGTGATGAGTTGGGCGCCCTATTTCACACCCCCTCTCAGTTTCTATTCATGATCAATATGGGATCTAAAATTTTTATTACATTGTAGGACTTCCTCTCATTTGATCAATTTTTTCCCAAATTTTTTACATGGTTTATATGTATTTATAATTTAATGATAGTTCTAAATCACCTCACGTGGAAAAAAAATCTACACTCATACCGATGTAATCATTTACTAATATTTTAGGACATTGATAATATGAAGAAGATGGTAGAAAATTGATTTGGTAAATTCTAAATGAATTATGATAAGGATCAATGTTCTCTTGTCAAATAAGTAGAAGATGATTATTATAAGGAAATGGTTCAATTATTAGATTGTTTGAGGAAGTACAATCATTTATCATTGTCGATAGTTTCTACAGTAAAATTGAATGATAATGGAATAATTTCCTAAAAACAAGATTTCATATATTCATTTTTCATCAATAAATAATTTATATGAAATGCAACATACTAAAGAAGAAATCGATAAACACAAGGATACACTTTAATAAAATTGAAATGGTACAATATTAACATAGACCTCATTGACAAAAAGGATTAATATCTGGAAATTTCATATAAAATGATTTCAATAGTTGAAGAAGAATTGTAAAGGAATTATTACGGTATAACTGTGAGAAAACATGTTTTTTGAGAATTATTATATGTACTTAAAACAATGATCAATTTTTCTATGAATGTTAGTGAAAATAATAATTAAGAAAAAAATGTAATCTTAAAAATCATGAAATTGTAGTGGAATAAAAGAAAAAATTTCATGATTAATATAGTCTAATGATATATGTAGTAGAATAATCACATAAATATATTATCATCATGAAGGAATAAAAATTTTAGGTTAAAAAATTTGGATTAAATACATTTACAAATCATTAAATTGTGGTAGAAAAAAACATGCTGGTCATATTAAAATAATGAAAAGTTAATTAAACAGTAGAATGAAAATTGTTGAAAATGATAGGTGTTTCTTTAATAATAATTGATTGGAGCATTCCCTTCAATTAAGAAATTTTACGGAGACACATGTTGGAACCTCCCATGTTGATTAGAAGAAAAATTATTCCACACAAATTTATGATGTGAGTCAAACACCTAGAAGGTATGTTGATACAATAACTATTGATGAGAATAATGTATCTAATGAGACAAAAAATAGTTTCTAGAAGGGATGATGAACATCAATTGATCAACCATCAAAAGACCCTCTTAATATGGTATCCTTAAAAATGATCATTTTGTTTCTATTAATGGGGTATCATTTTCTAGTACACATTCTAATGAAAAAGCTGTGAAATTGTGTGATGATAAAATTGATGACATATCCTCTAAAACACCAAGGTTGGAAACTAGGAATATCACGAAACATAACTTCTGATATTTTTCTCTATTAAAGGGATGGAAAATCTAGAATTATAAAGTCACTATTTCTAGCCATATTGGTACCGAAAATAAAATAAGGATATTTTATGGCTATTTTTGCGGCTACTAGAGATTATACCATGAGGCCAAAAATTGTTGGCATAATGTTTTGGAAAATGAAAACTACAAAATCACTACATTCAGTTATTTTAGTTGTAAAGAAATGAAAAATACTTAAAAAATTAGGCAAAATACATAAATGAAGAATAATTTTTCCTTTAATAATTGATTTGGTTATCTTGAAGTCTTTATTGAGTAATGAAACTTTAATTCCCACAATTTAGATGATTTATTTTATATTATGAACATTAAACTACTAATATGTTGATGAGAATAATAGACCACAACAAATTAAGATGAAATTGGAAAAGAAAAAAATTATTTTATTGGGAATAAACTGAGGAAATATGTGAGGAAAACTGTTAGACAATATACTCCCAATAATGATGATAATTATTAATCTAAGAATGTTATGTCAACAAAAAAATGTTCACCCACTAGGGAAGCACGTTTCATACCATTGGACATAATAAAAAATCAATGGAAACAAATGAATCGAATATGAAATTAATAAGAGAATCAATATAGGGGAGAAAAAATACGATATGACAAATTGACGACATTATTCAAAAATATTTTGATATGATAATAAATAAAGGTAACTAAAAACATTAATGATAAATGTTTATAAATGAAGATATATTATATTAATAATTATTTTAAAATCATCTACCCTTATCAATTGTATTTTGCTTATGTAAAACTGAAACGTCAGGATGAAAAACTTTCTAATAAAAATGAAAATAGATTTTTTTTTCACATGATGATATCTAATTTCATGAGGAGATATTTTCAACACATGACATATGAAATGTCTCAAAAACAATAGTGGAAGTTAATAATAAGCATTTCATAATGATAATATTTTTATAACTATACTATCATCTCAATATGAGATTTTGAAGATAGAAAAACAATCATTAAGGGGAATCTACTTCACTAATGGAAGATGAGAGGATAAAAAAATAACAGAAAAAGATGTTTAATGGATGTAAAGTGTTGATTTTGCTAACGAAATATCAAAATTATAAATATAAATATGATATAATTATATAGAGTTCCAGACACATGAGAGCTACATGGAATGGAGTCTTTGAGATGATATGAAATTCCAAACCTATTGACCTTATTAAGAAGCTCAATGGTGTTAAATATTTCCCATTATTATTTTTAATTATTTTTTGTGATTATACTATACAAAAATGAATATGGAAGTCACTACTAATATGAGAACATGGTAAAAAAAGTGGAAGAAAACATGTTGTAAAGATAATTCATGGTCTGATAAAAAATGATTTTTTCATATTGGTGGTTCATTAATTTGATCATGTTGAATATTATATGATTTAATTTAATACATGGATAAATATAAGTGAATGAAACCCTTTTGGGGTATCAATCATAAATAATGATATTAGGGATTATATCATGAAAAGATTTAAATTCATTACATATAAATAGAATTTGAAAATGGTCATTTCCCAAATTTATTTTATTCCCATGTCATGATTATATCATATATGTGGATCAAGGTTATTTTGGTGCATGTGTTATATCATAGAATGGGGGCATAAAGAATAAATTCACTTCAAATTTATGATCTATTTTATGAAATGTATTGGAGAATATATTTTTAGATAAATTTGTTTTTTATATCCCCCCATTTGAGAAATATATATCGTATCATAATGCTATAAAATTAATGGGTTTTAATTGATTAAAAATACAACATTGGTTGTTTCTCTCATGTTTTATACCTACTTATAGTCCACATATATTAGATTAAACTGAAAAAAAGATCATATCTATTTGAGAAATGTGGTCCCATAATTATTTCATAAAAAGGTGAATTAATTTCCACATTCCTTGTAGGGAATAAGAGAACACTGGCATATATCCTTTCTATCTATTGTTAATTACGGGGAGATTGATTATTGAATTTATGGAAATGGTATTTACAAATAATACAATGGGGGTGGTTTAAAATCCATTGTGTATGGTTTATGAAAAATTGTGGTGTTTTTTAGTATATAATAATAAATAAATAGTAATTTTATGATGAAGATCACCATAAAAAATTAGAAATCATTAAAGGTGAAATAAGAAAAGAGTTTCAAATATACTCAAAAAATTGGAGATGATTCATATATAGTTGTTATAGAGACATTGGTTGTCATTATATGGGATAAAATTACAAGGTTTATGTATTTATATCTAGATAATTGTTATGATTTAATTTAAAGGAATTGAATGTGATGTTGCTACAACTCTACCTATAACATAGAAATACTTTTTAACTATTAATAATGTTAATGACATGTGATTATTAAATAATTACAATGAATATTGTATTCAATATTTTTTAAATGAATTGAAGGACATGAAATATATATATTATGGTATGAGGTGTTTCATTTATGATTAAGACAGTGAAAATATTAATTTACACAAGGATACATTTTGAAAGGAATCCATTCAACAATATATTCCTACATTTTTATAATAGGAGTTAATGGAGTTAAGATGTTTATTTGAAAATTCCAAGCATAATTATTGAAGTCCATGAAATATTATTTGAATAAATTATTATTGTATATTAAATTAATGTGGATTATTTATTGATGAATATATTTGAAAACCATAAAAATAATCAAATTTCATGAATCTAATAATGGGGTTTTTTATTTCCATGTAAAATAACGATATAACTAGAATAAAGAATATTTTAATGGGAAAATAAAGGATTTTAATTTATTGATGGAATTTATCTTTTAATTTCAATTATATAATTTTTATTATTTCTAAATTTTCAATGTTTTCATTACCTAAAAATAGAATGTGGCTATCCCAATGAGAATCTAAGGGCACACTAAACATGAATCACATGTGTGACCGATGGATTCAACCAATCCCAATTGAAGTCATCCCAAAAAAATTAGAAGGAGGTAGTGTCATGTGTATACCCTAGGAAGGCCCATGTATATGACCCGAAAAGAACTCACTAAAGGTAATGGTTGGATTGTGACACTAGGCTATAAGAGAGGCTATACCACTATGTATTATGGAATGATGGAAGATGGTTTGATATTTTTTGATGATTCAATTAATGATTTATTTTTTTACTGTTCCACTGATGTATGGGAAATTTTATGTGGGAAGGGGTGGCTCAATTCACAATTCAAGATTATTTATAATATCTGATATAATTAACATAGATATATGGGATTGGTCTTGGTCATCCATTATTCAACATCAAAATATTCTCCATATTCATCCCTTGATGATGATCTCATTAGGTAGAGAGCTCTTTTAGAGATCATGAAAGATGATGACCATCTACAAATATCGCCCCATGAGAATGACACAACATGAACTGATCTGATCCAATTAATTCAAACTACCTCTTTCAAGAATGATATTAAATCAAAGAACATTCTTTAGCCAATGAAAACAAATTTTCATTTATATAGTTATTAGGGGATCCATTTGACATTCAATAAGGATATGCATGTGATCCTTCTTACATTGTTGTCAAAAACCCTTTCAATCTAACATCACAAATAAATCAAATAAAATGACCCTATTTTTTGAATAAATTTAAATATCCCAAATGACCCTAGTGACTAATTATATTACATGGCATGGAATAGTTATCAGGGTATTGAAGGATCTATGAAGTGGCTTAAAAGTAGGATCCAAGGTGATGCTATATTCGTTTCTCATCTTCTGTAAATGGAGACAAACCAATTCATAATTTCATCATCTAATTGAGATATATCTCATTTATTTATTAAATATTGAACTATGAAACATTGTTTCATGAGTAAGTAGTTCTGTGAGGATTTATTGTTTTTTGATGATGGAATGATCTGATATTCCCCTTGAGATGAGAATATCGCACTAAAGAGTTCCACAAATACACCCAATTCTATGATTCCACATGAGATATATTGATATGAAATTCATATATCTCTTGGTATGGATGAAGGATAAGGAATCCACAAGACATTCACAAGGGATCAACACACATGGAGGTTATTCATGAGGAATAGTGTTCATCAAACTTATGGGAATGTATGAGAATCTCAGGTATAGAATCCACTGTTTCTAAGAATTATTATGAGAATGGGAAAAATAAAAAAACCATTTTCAAAGTATTAGTGTTACACTATTGTATGAAGTACATGAGGATAGATATATACTAGTTATTGAAGAATGTATGCACACATTGGAACTAAAAAATTGTTTTGGGCATGTGAAAAAGAGGAAGTGAATAAACACATACACGATACCCATCAATTGACCTCATGTAGTGAGTGTCTTTTCAAAATATCTTTGAGAAGGTGTAACAACATCATTGAACCCCCTTTTAGGTTCTTGAAATACAGACAACAAATTTTCCTAGAATTACTTTGGTTCATTCATTCAAAATCATGCACACATGATTATTATTTGACAAAATAAAATTGAATATAATAATCACATAAAATAATAAATAAAATAATATGTTATATGCATGTTTGGAATTAAAAAATAAATTTATTAGATAACTTATATTGTGTCGAGAATTATATATTTCATATTTCTAAGAAAATCGCGAGTTAATGTGGATGGAGTTTCTTCAACTTAGTAAATAAAAAAATACGAACACGAATATAATATTATTGATTTCATAGAAGTTGAATACCATCAATAGATGAACAAGATTATTAAATGGATGGAAATGAATCCAGTATATTTTAGACATGTTGTTTAAAAGATTTTTTAATTTTGATTATGAACATGGGTGCTAAAATAAAAAAATTATAGTAAATATTTTTGGTACAGGTACAAAGAACACAACACAATCATGAATATTGATTAGTTCATTAATAAAACCTATGTTCCATTTCATAGAATTTTTAATCCTCGACATTTGAAAATGATAAGAAATTCCATGAAAGAATAATATATTGATCATGTAAAAGAGATGGTATTTTCTGTAAACTATTTAACAATTTATCTATTCTTCTATTTCCTTTATTACCGGCATTGTGTGTATATGTGATTTTAAATAGAAATAAATGACCATTTCTACTTAGTAGGGGTTGATATTCATGAGTGTGTTGGATAATTGAAATAATTTAAAATTTCCTAAAATGATGGGTACATTGATTCTCCCCATCTATATATCCATACATGATCCATCTTGGATATATAGTGAGCATGATTTTTTAAAATATATATATTTCAAAACTGGGAACCTTTGGTTAATTTGGAATGACTAATGGGTAGGATTACTGTATGTATATCACCACAAGGAAGTACAACTTTATAATGTTGAACAAAAATACTAGATATAATTTGGATCCATTTACATACATGTTTAGGAATTTTAGTCTCTAGTGAATTGTTTCCAATAAGATAGAGCCAAAATTTGTGGTTCTTCATGATTTACAGATTTTAATTCGATAATTATTTTTAATCATGGATTCATTGTCACATGATTATATAAAAGGTTTTATCTCATAGCTTCACATGATATTTTATTTCATGCATATGTTTTTACCTATTTAGCTATCAAATCATGGATATGATTTCCTATTTTAACATCTATATTATTCATATTTCTAGTTTGAGAATATAAATGATTTTATGAAAACTAGATGAGAAAAATAAAAAATGTTTGAAAATGTTTTTTTCAGGAAATTAATAGTAAAACTATTTTTTAGAAGTTATAAGTTTTGAATTTTTTACATTATATCTTCAATAGAATCCATCATAATATCCTTTAAGGATTCTCCTCACACGCTACATATAAATCTAGAAATATTTAGATGTAGTATTATAGGTTTAGGTAATTGAAGGAGAATACAGTATCTTGGTGGCTTCTCCTACAGTTGTTTCCTTTGGTTCAAGTTGATATGGAGGTGACAGTTGGTTATGTGAAAATTTGACATACATGTTGGTTTATCGTATTTTGGCTTCTAATGTATTTATATGTGTTATCTGTAATGTCACATAAATTCTGTTTAATTTTTATAATTATATGGAATTATTTCGAGGCCGTGAAATCTGATGACGCGTGATTCGGAGGCCCAGAGTGCTAGGGATTAACCTTTGATGTTCTATTAAACATATGAAAATGTCCATAAAAAGTTTTCCTAAAGAAGAGGAATAGCTCTTAAATGGTTTAATGGATCAATAATATGAGGGAACTGTTGTGTTAAGAAAGGAGGTTTTACTCTAGGCGTGACTTAGGCTTAGTTGGCGATAGCCTCCTTTGAGAAAACCAGAATATGTCATAACTATAAATAAAATAATTAAATAAATTAGTTTATTTTTCAAATTCTTATAACTCAAAAAATGGTAGCTCTGATTGAAAATATGAAACCACCACTGACCTCACTAGGGTATGATTTATTTAGTAAGATACTAACATTGGCAGGCGCAGACCACCAATGAAATTATTTTTTAGCCTTAAATAAAATAATTAAGTGACAATTATTTTATTTTAAAATACATTACTTCTAAACAGAAAATCGGATTGAAAATCCGAGAGTACCGTCAGATTCGTTGGGGTGTGTTTCTCTTTGGCAGTGCCTAACCTCGACCAATGCGGTTCGATAGAGATTGTTAATAATTATCTGAACTTTTTTTGGGTACGTTTAGTAAACGTGCGAGCGACATTTGATAACATTTGAACAGGTTGTCAGAATAAAAATCCAATGCCACAATTGAACCTCTAGCGTCGAGATTCGCATAAGATAGGATTTACTTTTACCAAAGTAGGTCAGGTGAAAATGTTATGTTTTGATGATTTTTTAAGAAAGAAAATAATATTTTTGATATTTTTTATTTTTGTTTCTATCATATCCTCCAATAGAAAAACTGTGATGGGATCAACGATGTGTCAAGACATTAAATGGCCTGACCCATAAATCCTATTAACTTCTTTTTTGATAATTTGGAATACATCCTAATAAATGTACTCCCATTTATTCCTGACAACGTTAGCCACCCCCCTCCTTAATTTATATTTAGCTTGGGGAGAGGTGTGGGCATAGCTTGGACAAGAAACGATGTGCTGAAGGAGTGTTGTGACATCGAGACCTTGAAGACAGAGCCGGTTCCGGTGAGTGGTGGCAATGGAAAATGAATCACCGAATGAGGATAAAAAATATAGCGACGTCATTGTAGGTTATTGTGGTAATGGAGAACGTTTACCGACTTCTTCAACTATGGGCGTTTGTACATCGTTCATGAGCTAGGGGTTTTATGTATCATTGAATTTATTTTATTGATTATTTATATCCTAAATTCACGGTGACGATGGCCAAAACAACATGGCCACCGTCCCACACTTAAATCTTGATACTTTATATTCCATTCATCGCATGTTCATCGACGCCAAATATTTATTGACGCTAGAAACACGGAGTTTTGCTGAGGGTGATATATGGAGGCATATCCCTCAACACGAGGATCGTGAATATGTGATATTTTAAATTTTTGGGCTGTGAATGGACATGGAGTGACCCATGAAAGAGGAGAAGGGCCAGCACACAGGAAAACCACATTATGGTAGGGCGGAGTGCATCTGTGCCGCCAGTTGAGCAAGAGGTAGAGGCCCATCCTCTGTGGGAGAGAAGGGTGGCAGGTAGCATCCGGCGGATCACGCAGTGGAGCGGCGGATTCTGAAAGAATTCATCATCTGGCGAGCCGCAGTGGAGCAGCGGTGCGTGGCCCCGCCGCTAGGAGGATGTCCAGCCACCCTTCCATGCACTCGTGCCATAGTGGGCAGGGAAACTCCAGCGTGTCCCACGTTCCACTAGCTGAATGATCCACTGACCATTCGAGATGACCGAGGGGGGGGGGGGGGCGCCACCTCCTGGGTGTCTGTCACAGCGGACCCCTCCTCGGTGGACCACCAGTCGAGCGTGTCGCGCCTAGCGAGCACACCAGTGGGCAATGCCACTGGGCAGCACCAGCGGGCTGGGCCAACCCGCCCCCTTCGCATGACGGGCTGGACCACGACCTAGAAATCCGAGCCCGACAAGGCCTAGGCCATCCGGGACGAACCCATGTGGGACCAGGTCGAGCTGAATAGTGTCGGGTCATGCCGGGTCGGACCGAACCTGGGCCCATCCAGACCCATTTTCTTCTTAATGTCCATATCTTGAGAACTGGGCTATAGTTTGACGAACCTTTTATGGCACCAGAATCCTTGGAACAAGATGATCCTTTAGGTAAACTCCACATCAGTGTTGGATAAGGTTGGAGTATGTCCTAGTTGGATCAGACCCTGGATCCAACCGGGCCCTCGGAGCAGAAACACTAATAACTTATAAATCGGGCATCCAATTGACACGACGTCTCTTATATTTGGTCCCTAATGACATAACAGACCTTTGGGATACTTCTTTGTCAGAATTTAGGGAATTTGAGGAATGAAAAATGTCTTGGGGAGAGGTTCTCCCAAGCATATTACTTGCGGAACCCTTCGACTTGTTGAGAATTGACGACGATTGACATTTCAACTCAGAGTGACTCGACGGTCCAGTGGGGAGCGCCTCTGTGTGACGTAGCAGACCCTCGGTGGGGAGTGCCTCTGTCTGACACAACAGACCCATTATACTCAACAAGTGGTGTACCTCACTATGCCCTGAGGGGAGCGAATCTGTGTGATGTGGTAGACCTGTGGTGGGGACCACCTCTTTGTGACGCGACATACACATATTACTCACCAAGAGGAGTACCTCATCCATCCAAGGATAGTGGTAAGCGCCTCTATGTGACGTGGCATGACCATTGTATGCGATAGATGATGTGTTTTATAGAATCCGAGGTGTTCGACGTTGTAACATTGGATATTACTTGTTGCTTATCTAGAGAATATAGTGGGTGGATATCAGCTTTCATAGCTATCCTGTGTGAGTCAGCGAATACCGATCTTGTGTGGGTCAGATCCTCTGTGGGTGAGCGCTCGGAAAACCTGTTTGGGTTAGCACATATGGATCCTATTTTGGAAAGATCCTGTGTGGGTCTACACTTAGTGACCCTATGTGGGTTAGTGTATACTGATCCTCTATGGGTCAGATCTCGTGTGGGTCATATTGGGTGTTAGTACCTATTGATCCTATGGGGGTCAGACTACGTATAATCAATAGTAGAGTCACATGGTAGAATAATATGATCTAGCTTCACAACTAATCATCTGTACTTCTATACTACACTTATACGTGTGTGAGCTAAGTCTTATATCTTCATGGTGTACCTGTGTGGTACTATATCTTCATGGTGTACTTGTGTGGTAGAATATCTTCGTGGCAAGACATGTGTGGTAATCCTACCTTCGTGGTGTTACCTATGTGTTATTATTCCCTCCAGTGTGAGGGAAGTATATTGTGAAAACTTAGGTATATGTATGGGCATATACCTAAGTAGGGTTTACTATTGTCTCTATTGTTTCTGGTTCATCCATTTTGTATTTGAGATACATTCGGTGGTCTCGGGGTCCCTACTATGTATTTTTATACAAAACCTTGCACGAGCAATGAATGCACCTTGTTGTGTATGGTTCAGACGATGGACAACATTGACTGAGGATGAGGGTACCTAGAATGGAGACTGCTCATAAGTGGACCTTAGATGAGGTGATCCGTAGAGATGACTGTTCGAGTGTTGTACCTACCCATTAGGTATGAACATTGGCAAGTGTTTAGAAGAGATATTGTCAGTTTTACATGTACTTTCCAGTTTAACCTGTAATTTCTAGTTGGTCTTGTATTACGGCCCCTTTACATTCTTTACACACCCCGTTTACTATATATATTATTTTGTTCTTGTATCCTGGTGTGTGCTTGGTCTGTGTGAGTTTATAGTTTATAAAGGCAATTCCTTAACATTTTAGGGAATTCTATTTTCTGTGCATGTCGCTAGCCCCTGGGCTAGGGAAACCGGGCATGGGGTAGTCACAGCACGGGATCCAGTGCATGGGTCGTGAAAAATTGGTATCAGAGTAATTCAGTTCTATCAAATAACTATAACTCGGATCATTTCTGTGTGGCAATAGTGTAATGTGATATGAGTGTGGTTCTCAGTTTGGGGAATCCAGGATTGGTGTGGTGGCCAAGATATCCATACACAAGGACCCTGAATTCTGAATTTTTACTCAGTGCACGAATACACTGATTACGTGTGTTTCTGAAAAGTTTTTCTTTTGAATTCTTTGATGTCAGCTCCCCAGGTATAACCTAAAGATCGTGGCACACCATTTACATATTAGGATGCATCCTCTTAGACATCGATATTGTATTTTTAAGATAGTACAACATGATGTCCCACCGAGCGATGAGGCTTCATTGTAGGTCCCCCTTACAGTAGTGTTACCATTGAGTGGTGAACCAGCAGAACCACTACCCATTGTGCAGTAGAATCCACCAGCCCTAACATTAGAGATTCCATGTCACTTGAGATCATTGCATGAGTTCTAGCGGCATAGGCCTCCGTGGGTCCAAGGAGAGACAGACCCGTAGGTGGCGGAGGACTGGCTGGAGGCTGTGGACTGAGTTTTTCACCTATTTGAGACACCATTAGAGGAGATGGTGATAACAAAATATAGTCCTTTTCAGTGAGAATCCACGAGGATCATTCGCATGGTGATGAGGCTTTGATACATGGACCGTTTCTCGAGATAGTTCCTTCGGGTAGTGTGTTATATATTTCAATGCCCATAAGACAATATTTAATACTGGCAGTGTCAGTAGAGGACACATGTCGGCTTAGTGCCTTACGTGAGTTTCAGCATTAGATGACCCTCTAGTTATAAGGTGTGACCGACTCGCAGGTAGCTATGGACTAGCTTGAGGAGGTGGTTGAGTTTCAATCTAACTAGGGCACTATTCGATTAGATGGTGGTCCTGGATGAGAGCCTTCTATAAGGCTCAGCAGGGTGATGATAGGGTTTTGGATACCGCGATCTTGTGAAGAGGCATCCTTTCTGTGGAAAAGATTGAGAAACATTATCATAAAAGGGGGTCTGTTTCAATAAATAGGTAATGGATGAGTGTTCTCTAGAGCTTCTACAGCTTCGGCAGGACAAGATGTCAGTGGTTGAGTATTCATCGAGGCATACTAACAATTACTGGTACTCGATGAATACGATACAATCAGTGCATCATGGATCAGACTTCTGAGAGTGGTGTGGTTAATGATGTCCGAGGTAGCACTATTCTTCAATGAATACATACCTTTATTAGTGTGCTAGAGAGAACCTTTGTAGTTGAATGTTCATTGGCTGAGCAGATACAACCATTGAATGTTAGTAGTGGGAAAGCAGGAAACTAACACCAGTCTCAGAGTCTTGGGCGTGTACAATTATTTTGGGAAGAAGTGTTAGGGATAGATGAATCTGCAGGTCTGCAGACGTGGAAGCATAACAAGGGGTGAAAGATGAGGTGGTGTACATTAAACATGTTACAACCCCCACCCCCCTTGTGGTCCCCACTAGGCTTAGGGAGCTAGAGGAACGAGGAAGGGAGTAGCTGCCTACAGTCAATGAGTATGACCCAATGGATCTAGGAATGATTCGATGAATGCTCGATGTCTACTACTAGCTGTCGTATTTATAGACATAGTTAACAATCATTCCTTCCTTCCACGAATCTTGTCCAAGAAATGGATTTCTGGTTATGCTGTTGACTTGAAACTCATGGCTAGATATACCTTTGGTAGGAGACTTGATAGTCACAGTTAATCCGAAGGTTTTATCTGACCCATGATGTGAGAGTTTCGGTAAGAACCTCTTGGTGGTAGTGTCGAGGCCTTACGGTGTTAATTTGGGTGTTGAATGAACATCCGCAATTCATACTCATATTGACTATATTAAGAATAGGGGTTGTGTTTTAGCTACAATGTAGGAATGGAATTTTCCTTGGTCAGTGAAAAAGGAAACCCAGGCAGCACAGGAGAATCTTATGCATAGGAGGGTTCATCTAATCACTCCTGAGTCGGCTGGACTTACCCTTGTGGAAACACGAGTTTTGAGTTTTCATTTCCAAACTGGAGTGGCGAAGCATGGTGACATCGTTTCAAAAGATGTTTCCAGGATTACCTCCTCGAAGGGAGATGGATGTCTGCTTTGGCTAGGTAATACAATAGTTTTGAACCAGAATTTTCGAGCATGGTGTCACCATTTTCCACTTCCACGTAGAAGGGGGAGACATTTTGTGGATATAGAAGTGTTAGTAGAGCTTTCATGTGCTAAGATAGAGACTGAGAAGAATAACTATTCTACCCTTTACTGGGAGTTTGCAGCAGTGGTCTTTGCATTGATGATGTCATGGCACTACATGATGGGTGAATGGTTTACTATTTACTCTAGTCAAAAGAGTCTCAATTATATCTTTTCTTATAAGGACCTAAGCCTATGACTTCAGTGATGGATAGAGTTCCTCCAGGACCATGGCTTTGTGATATTTAATACTCTTGGGAAGGAGAACGTGGTAGCTAATGAACTCAACAGGAGGTCTAGTCTACAACTAATCAGTGAAGCATCAAAGCATCTAGGCGTGCTGCTGATATACATCGTGGATGAAGATAGAGCATCTTAACTCCAGTCTATGACTATCACTCCCGCAATTATTTAGAGAATTCAGGAGGCACAACATAAGATGTTTACTGGGAGGCTCGACGTGATCAGATATTTTCATGACGGACTCCTAAAGGGTTTCTTGAAAGTGGGAGGCATGTCTTCCTCTTTATAGGACATGCCATGGTACCAGTGGCACTACTAGAGGAAGTGTTGAGGGTGTTCCATACATCCCCTCAAAAGGTAAATCCTAGAGTGGCGATGATGTAGGTGGTCCTCTTGCATCAGTACTGATGACCAGTGATGAAGAAATCAGTGGTAGAGTTTGTATCACGATGTCTCACTTGTTAGCAAGTGAAGACTGCACAGAGCTGGCATAAGTCTTATGCTGACAAGAGACGGTTACCTTTGGATTTATAGGAGGGGGCCACATTTTATTGTAAGTCTCCCCTTGATGGGGACTATAGATATTATTCTGAGGAGGCAAGTTATGACTGATGTTTATCAGACCATTTTAATACTGCATAGGATTAACAAGGTGGAAGACCACATGGAACTACCACTACATTTTGAGTGGGTGCACAACATCTTCCATGTATCCCAGCTGAGGAGATACATACATGAACCTTCCCAAGTCATCGACCATAGAGATCTAGTCATAGATTATGGGGCGACGTTTACGTTTGTTCAATAGAGATTGAGGATCAACAAGAGCGGTTATTTTTTAGGAGGTCGATACCTATGGTCTGAATTCAATATTAGTATAGGAATCTCTAGGAGGGAACATGGGAGTGAGAGGTTGAGATCCATGCTCAGTACCGCCATTTGTTTCCTTATTCTATGTTGTGGCTTTCAGGGATGTAAATCCTTATGGTGGGGAGAATGTAATGTCTTGTAAATTCAATATATATTTTTAATTTTATACAATTATTTCAAGATAGAGAAATCTGATGGCACGCGATTTCGAGGCCAGGAGTGGCCGGAGTGAACCGTTGAAATTTTGTTAAACATTAATTTATGTACGAAAGACTTTTTCCGGAAAAAGTGGAATAACACTTAAACGGGTTCCTAGATCCAAAATCTGTGGGGACCGTTGCATTCAGAATGATGGGTTTACACTAGGTGCGACTTATGTTTAGTCGGCATGAGCCTCCTATGAGAAAACCCGAAAATGGAATAACTGTTAATAAAATAATTAATTAAATTATTTTATTTTCCAAATTCTTATAACTCACAAACGGTAGCTCGAATTGAAAATTTGAGACCACTGCTGAACATGTGAGGGTAATCATTATTTAGGAAGGTAGTAACATTGGCCGGTGCGAGCCACCATGGAAAGTTAGTTTTTGGCAGTAAATAAAATAATTATGTGAAAATAATTTTATTATAAAACCATAACATCTAAATGGTAACATGGATTGGAAATCTGAGAGAAAAGTTGGATCGTTGTGGCTTGTTTCACTTTGGAAAATCCTAAACTCAACCAGCACGAGTCGATAGTGATTGTTAATAATTTTCTGACCTTTTCTTTCGGGTACGTTCAGTAAACACGTGGGCGGAATTTTCTAACTTTTGAATATGTGGTTAGACTACAAATTTTATGGCACCATTGAATCCAAAGTGTCGATATTTTCTTAAGTGAGGATTTACTTTGAGTACAATAGGTCGGTTGAAAAATTTAGGTTTTTGAGAATTTTTTTGGAATGAAAATAATTTTTTTTTTAATTTTTCATTTTTTGTTCTATCCTATCCGCCAAAGGAAAAAACTGTGGTGGGACTAATGAAGTTCCAAGCCAATAAATAGCTTGACCCATCATTCTTAGTAACTGCTTCTTTGGAGAATTTGAGGGGCTTCTTAATAATTGTACTCCCATTAATTCCTGAAACTGTTATACACCTCACACCCAAATTTATATGGAACAAGGGGAGAGGTGGCGACACAGATTCACCAAGAAACGAAGTGTTGAAGGAGTGTCACAGCATTGAGCCCTTGGAAGACGGATCCTGTTATGACAAGTGGTGGTGATCGACACTGAAACCCCAAACGAGCATCGACAATCAAGTGACATCGTTGGAGGCTGTTGCGGGAACATCGATTACAGACCCACTTCCTCAACCACAAGAATTTTTCCATCATTCACAAGGTAGGGGTATTATTTATTCTTGTATTCATTTTATTGAATCTTCATATACTAAATTCATGACGATGATGGCCAAACATACATGGCCATCATCTCACACTTAAATATGGCTCTAATCTCTTCCGTTTTTCGTGGGTTCTTTGATTCCAAATAGTTAGTGATGATAGAAACATAGATTGTTTCTGAGCACGATATATGGACACGGAGCCCTCAACACGAGGATTGAAAATATTTGATAATTTGAATTTTCGGGCAATGAACGGATATGTAGTTAGCCACAGAAGAGTTGGAGGGCTGACACACCGACCAACCGAATAATAAAAGGTTGGCACACGTCCACACTGCCGGTTGAGCAGGAGGTCACGGCGGAGCAGGTTGGCAGCCGAATATGTGTAGGAGAGGTGGAACGTGTCCGCCTTGCAGTTAGAGCTAGAGACCACGGAGGAGGATGAAAGCGGCCGACATCCGGCTGGCCACGCCAAACCTAGCGGGACCCTTACGGCTGGTCCCATGTTTCAGCAGTCGAACGGTCCACGGACCATTCAGGTAGACTAGGGGGTGCCACCCCGGGTTTCATTCATGGAAATCCCCACCTCACTGGACCACCAGTCGAGCGGGTCGTGCCAGAGGGGGCGCCAGCAGGCCGCGTCGCTGTGGGCTGTGCCCGACGGGCCGCAAAAGTGGACGCACCAGCGGGCGACGCCACCAGGCCACCCTCTTTGCGGGCTGGGCCGGACCACGACCTAGAAAGATGAGCCCGCTAAGGCCCATACCATATAGATCTATCCGATGTTGGACTGGGTTGACCCGAATCGTGTGGGGTCAGGCCAGGCCTAGTAGGACTAGACCAGGGCCTCTCTAGACACATTTTCACCTTTATGGCCATATCTTGAGAACCAGATGACCTTTTGATGAACCGTCTTTGACATCAGAATCCTTGGATTGAGACGGTGCTTTTCTTATACTCCACATGAGTATTGGAAAAGTTTGGTGTATGGACGGGTTGGTTTGGACCCTGAATCCCACCGGGCCTTCAGAGCTGAAACGCTAATAACTGACAGACCAGACGTCTGATTGACGCGTTGTCTATTTCCTTAGGACCCTTATGACACGAAGAAACGTTGGAATACTTCTTCGTGGGACATCGGGGTGGTTAAGGTAGGACCGATGGCATGGGGAGAGGTTCTTCTAAGTGCGCTATGAGAGGAACCCTACAATTGGCTAAGACTTGAAGTCTTCTGACCTTTTGACTAAGAACGACTCGACGCCCAAGTGGAGAGCGCCTTTGTGTGATGCTTCAGACCCATGTTGGGGATATCCCTTTTGTTACCCGAAATACCCACTATACATGATAGGTGGTGTACCTTAGCAGGAAACGAGGCGGAGCACCTCTATGTGACGTGGCATACCCATGGTGGGGGAGCACCTCTATGTAACATGGAATACCCACGACACTTGACAAGAGTAGTACCTCAGTAGTCCACGGTTAGTGGGAGTGCATCTGTTTGACGTGGTAGGCCCACTATACTCGATATAGGAGGAGTTATCCAGTAGCCAAGGTGTTTGACGTTATGATTTGGGATATTACTTTTTTCTATCGCTAGAGAATCCTCTGGCTGGCTATCTACTTTCATAGCGATCCTTTGTGCATCATCGCATACCGATCATGTGTGGGTCCGATCCTGTATGTGTCAGATCTCATTGATCATGTGTTTGTTAGTGCGTACCGATCCTTTATGGGTTAGCGCTAAATGACCCTATTTGGGTCAGCACATACCGATCTTACTAGTGTCAAATCCAGTGTGGATCATAACGGGGGTTAATACCTATCAATGTATTGTGGGTCAGTCTATGTATTATCAACAGATGTGCCTCTTGATAGAATAATATGATCTAGCTTCAGGACTAATCATCTGTACTTATATAATTCACTTATACCTCTGTGAGTTGATCCAGATATCATCAGGATGTACCTGTGTGGTCTTATGTCTTCATGGTGTAACTGTGTGGTAAATTGTCATCTTGGTGATACCTATATTGTAATTTGAATATTGTGGTGTTTACTATGTAATATTCTTCCCTCCGGTGTGAGGTGAGTATATTCTGAAAAAATAGGTATATGTATGGGCATATAACTAAGTTGGGTCGACTATTGTTTCCATGTTTTGTGGTTTAGCCTTTGTGGATTCAAGAGACCTTAGGGGTTCTCGGGGTCCCTACTGAGTATTTTTATACTCACCCCTTCATGGGCTACGCCCGCACCTTGTTGTTTCTAGTGAAGATGATGGACAATACTAGCTAAGGACAAGGGTACCTGGACTACAGACTACTCAGAGGTGGACCGTAGACAAGGCGATCTAAAGAGAACCATTCGAGAGTTGTACATACCCTTCAGGTTGGATCCATGGAGATTGTTCAAAATGGATTTTCTCAGTTTTACTTATACATTCTTGTTTTACATGTACTTTCCAGTTGGTCTTGTATTCCTCTTACTTTACAATCTGCACACACCCAATTTTCTATACAGTTTAATTTGTTATTGAATGTTTTTGAGTGCTTGGTTTGTGTCAGTTTACAGTTTATAAAGGAAATTCATTCCCGTTTTAGGGAATACACGTTTCTGTGCCTGTCGCCATCCCCTGGCCTATAGAACATGGGCTTTGGGTAGTCACAGCATGGGCCCTGGGGGCTGGGTCGAGACAATATCATTTTCGGTTTATTTAATCTTTTTGTATTTTCATTTTTTATAATATTCTAGAATTTTTTTAACCAGTATTTCCTATATTACATGAAAATACAGTTCGGGTGGCGTGTATCGTTAACCATAAATGGTTTGATATAATGTGGTGTCAATGGGATTTACAGCTTGATGTCTGGTAAAAATAATTGACTATAGTTTTTTATTGGGTTGATAGATGTTAGGACCAACAGAATTTTGATAATATGTGTGTAAAAGGGGCCTACCCCGATCTACTATTTGAGTAAAGTATTGTTATGATGGTCGGTAATGAAATTATTACTAATTTTAAGAAATGATGATTATGTTTATTAAAATGAACTATATGAGATGTTAAATTTAGTTGGCCAATTCATTTTTAAGCAATGATTTCCATTTTTATATTTTTGGTTTCTTTAAATTCATAAATTTTTAAATCATTGATATAAAATCATAATTTTGGTCCATATATTTCATATTATTCTTATTAATTGATTATATTTTTCTATTTATAAGACAACCTATTCGAGGATATATCTTCAAAATATGATTTTGGAGTATACTAGATAGGCTCCACATATTACCTCATTAGTGAACCATTTTTTGTAAATGATTTAATCCACAATATTTAGAGATTGGTTTATGTGTTTGTTTAGAACAAAGGTAATGGGGTGGCTTAGGGATTTTAATTTTATAAGAAGAATCCAATCATCATTCATGGTGATAATGGGCCCCATAAATATTATGAGTGGATTGAGAGGATAGAAAGGATATTTATCATCTTAAATTAATCCAAAATACACAAATTTGTTGTCTTTAATGTTAGTCGTGATTGTACTAGAATAAAATATTGGGAATCAACTGTACAATATTCATTTTAAGAAGACATTACAACAAATTCATTTAAAAAAAGCGTCAATCATCTATCATGCCCATATACATAAAATTAGGTGAAATTTCAGGATATTAATACCTTTCATAAATAAGAGCACATTATTATAGAGTGTTCTATAAGTTTTTCTAAATTTTTACATATGGAATCATAGTTTTTTTTCACACAAGATTACATGAAGACTAAAATGATTGATATAGTAAAAGGGCCATGTATTTATTGGATTTGTATTCTCATGTTCCTTCAGAAATATTTGGTGTTAATTGATATGAAATTGTTTGTGGCTGCATATATATATATATATATATTTAAAATAGGCTTTGGTGGAGCATTAGTTGGTTCATTTATTATCGAGTGTTTGTATTATAGCTATAAAATGAAGTGTAAAATTCGTACATTTTCTTCAGGACATGTTCTAGGGGATTTAATAGATCAGTGTTATGTTTTCTACTAACAATGTGGAATATGAGGTCATACCAAGCCTAATTTTGTGGATTATTCCATGAATTGTCAATTTGTTTTAGAGACCCATCTACCAATATAATTTTTCTGAAATATTATATTTGGCCAGTAGTAAAGTATCCACTCTCATAATGGGATTGTAGGTTTAATTATATGTTTCCATGTTTGATGGGTCTAAAACATAGAACATGGAAGTTATTATTATGGCTACGACTAGATGGATTTATGTAGAAGAGTATGCACAAACAGAATATAAAACATGTCCCACAACTTTTATAGTTTTGTGGTTTATCTAAAATTCATTGATTCAATATTATTTTGATACATGTGATATTATTATATTTATGTCTCCAATTTTAGATAATGTGTTTGGTTTGAGTTTGAAACATATTCCATTATTTTTGGAATTTCTATGCTATTTTCCATGTGATCTAAAGACGATTTGAAATTGACAATGTTTTGGGTGATAATTAATCAATTTGAGTTCGAGTGGGGAATTTTAGTGCTTCATCCTGACATCATTGACATAATTATCAAAATGGTTTAGATGATTATAGATAAGGACCATATATATTTTTATAGCCATCGGGTCTAGTTATTATCTATGGATGGGGTCACTAACATTTTATATGGTGAATGGGACTCTTGATTGTAAACAGAATGACATGTTTTTATTTATATTTGGGTATTATCAGACTACTTTCAATATATGATTCATGTTTCGTTTGAACCTTTTTCAGGTGGTCAACATACTAAAGTGGTGTGTGAGGACCCCTATTACATTCCAGATTATTTTTATCATTTACTACTCTATAGTGATGTTTAGTTCACTATCCAACAACTCCCTAATATGATACCTATTTCTATGAAATATTGTCAGTTGGAACCTTCTGAGATAGTGAAACATATCGTCCAACTTGAGGACCTTGATGATAAATGATTTAAACATCCTATATTTTCACGGTGGGCATAACCATTTCTATTTAAAATGAAATTTCATGGGTTCGATTTGTTTTTTATTTATAATCAAAAGATGAATCATGGGGCCATTAAGATCAAATATCTTTTAATAAGATTGAAGTTGTATTTGATCATCGTGGAGGGGATTATTGGATTTACATATTTACAATTTTTAGGGAACCACCATTTGAGAGTATGAGATGGGGGATATACATAAGACAACATTTATGAGTCAAAATCAAAATTTTTCGTTTTTATTGATGTCATTCGGTTTCACAAATTCTCTTACGGTGTTTATATATTTTAAGAATCTTGTTTTTTCTTGATTTCAAGAAATATTTCAACGGTTCATGAATGATATTTTAGTGTAATCCATGTTAGAGGTATAGTATATGCACTATTTGGATATCATTATTTGAAAAATTAGATAATATATTCTTTATGGTATGATTTCCAAATTATATATTTGGATCTTGGAAGTGATGTTTTTGGTGCATTTGATAATTGAAATTGGTGTATTACATGATCATGAAAATATTCAGGTAGTTGTGTCTTTAGTGGAACCTAAAAAATGTGTTTGAGATTCAATGATTCTAGGGGTTCGATTGTTCTATAAGCATTTTTTTCAGGATTTACACATGTTGTCCTCTTCAATGATTGAATTATCAAGAAAAGGTGTAATTTTTTAATATAATAAAAAGCATAATAAAATTGTTTAGGATAATATGGTGAGGTTGACATTACCTTCTATTTTATTTCATCTTGAACAAGTACCGAGTTATGAATTTTTAATATGATGTTGCCGGTAGGGGTTCTTTATGTCTTCTGATTAAGGTGACATTGATGGTTCCCTTCAAGTCATTGTAGTTAATCCCTCTTTATAAGAAGTACCCTACCTTGGATATTGAGTTTCCAGTGGTTATGAATGAACTCAAAACATGCCATCAATATATCATTGGAGAGTATCTTATATTATATATTTTTCACTAGAAATTGTAATATATTTTTACTTATACAGATCTAAACCTAAGAGGGAGATGTGGGTTGTTATACATTCAGACTTCGTGTTTTGAAATTTCATATACTTGTTAAAAATGGAATGTGATGGATGATGCATTAAGCTAGAAAATTTATAATGAAATATATAATAGAATTCGCGGAATAATGTTCTTTGATAAGTTTATTTAATGGTATTATTGTTGGAGATGTATAGTTTTGTAGATATTTTTTTTTTGATTCAATTCAATATGAGAAGTTTTTAAGGGGTAATTCATCTTTTTTAGGTAATAGATCTTGATTTCCATTGATTGGGTGAAACCATTTATTGTTGGGAGACCTATGATGAGTGGTCTAGATATCTTATTAGATATTCGGGAGTCTATTGTAGGATGGTTCTTCTATTTTTCTTGAGGTAGTGGTTATTGTATAGTGGAAACCATTATTATTGGTTTTTGCTACCAGATACTACAATGATGTATCATGATTTGAGACATCAGTGTTGGTGGTTGGGGAGGAGATGATTTTTTTTTTGTATTTTGTACTCTGGTTCTATAAATATTAGTTAATTAAAATGTATTACTTCATATTTATAAGGATGTTTCTTCCCATACCATTTATAGTACAGAGTAGTGATGTTATTTCCATTGATTTCATCATTGATTTTCTGCAAACATAATGTTGGAAGTATTTAATTCGCTTGATCATTGATCAAATCATGAAATCAATGTATTTTATACCTATTGGGGAAACATCTAATGTGGAAAATCATGGGGACATATACATAAAAGATATTATAATACCTCACAGGGTTCCCTATGTGGTTGTTTCTGATAGAGATGTAAGGTTCACATCTCTATTTTAGAATGTTTTACATTAGGTGATGGGTTTGTAGATTAAATTAATCATAGATTATCATCTTAAAATGGATGGATAGACTGGTATGACTATCAATGTATTATTTGAAATGATCTAGGATTGTGTGCATGGTTTTGGTGGATCTAATGAAAATAATCTACCTTTGGTTGATAGTTCTTATACAAATATTTATCAGGAGTTGATAATGATGGATATGATTAAGGATTTGTATGAAAATCCTTGTAGATATCCCTTGTGGTGGGAAGAGTTTGGGGAGTGATCTTTGGTTGGGAATATTCTTATTCTGGAGATGATTTATACGGTTCATTTTATTCAGATGAGGTTTATCAGGGAATATTTTCCTCAAAAATTAAATACATATAGTCATCAGTTATCGCTGGAGATTGGGGTTGGTGATTAGATCTTTCTCAGAGTTTCACCTAACATGGGACATCATTAGTTGTGAATGAAGGGTATGTTGGTACTGAAACTTGTGGGAAGAATTGATATCATTTAATGATTATTGATGGATTCTTTTTGATTTCATGTACCACCTTGTTAGATATATATCCATGAGGTTTTTCATGATTTTCTAAATGATGAGGTATATGCAATATTTGGTCATTGTGATCAGATGGTAGGATATTGATATTGAGAATGATAACATAATGTATGATCATCTATTTTAGATTATGGATCATAAGGATAACATGATGGATGGTAAAATGATTCTTCTAGTCTGGGTGTTGTGATGGTATGAATATGATAGGAATGTGATGGGGGAGATGTAATCGTGGAAGATCCTATATTGGAAATCTACTTTTGAGGATATATGATCACGGGGGATTTTATGGGGATGAAATAAATTATAATGGTTCTATTATAGCACCTTGTTACCATCATTCAGTTATTTTCCATCACATTCCTTGTTACTCCATTAAATGGGGCCATCTAGGAACACTATCTGATAGGTAAAATTTGGTAAAAAAATGAAATAATGTTTACAGATGAATGTTTGTTTGAATTAATAGAGTATATGTATAAATATTTTAATGGAATCATGGGGTTGTCAATGATATCCAATAATTAATGATTTGTTTTGGATTTTTTGGAATGAATCTAGACTATTGATAGTAATGATGATGAATAAAAGTTCTGTAATGGAAGTACTAAATGATTAAATTTTATAGGGTAAATAATACGAATTTGGTACACAAAATAAAACTCTTACACATTTTTTATTGTAAAAAAATATATTAATAATAAAAATGAAATGGGGGTTTTACTGCACTTGAACATCATGGATTACACAACGTGTAATGGGGTTACACACTATGAAATATTCATGATTTATAATTTTTTATTTTTTCATGAGTTGTTTCATATTTCATTAATTGATGTTCTCCTAGATATCAAACCAAAGAATATTACTAAGAAATATTTGGTACTTCTCTCCCATTCGAATAACTTCATTCTGTGATTGATCACCATTTTAGTTTTGTTGCTTCTTTTTGGGTATGAAATAATTATAGTTATAAATGGACGTTTATTACAAAATCTTTTTTGACATTATTTTAGGTATAGTATGAGATCATGTTGTTTTTATCATTCCTTTTCAATTTCATGGTGTACCATGTCATTCATGGTTTGTTATCTTGGATTCCATGCACCATTGTTGAAGGCCTCAATGTTGGTACTATATTTAGGTAGGTGTTTCTATATAATGGGTTAATTTGATATATTACTTAATATTTAATAGGAAAATATTTTTTAAATCATTAGATGTGATGTGTGGTTTATTTCATTTATTAGAAATCCATATTTTTAGAAAGATAGATTTCAGTGAAAAATTATTTTAATGATTTTGAAATGGGGTTTCAATCATTGATTAAACTGAATTTATTTTAATATTTTTATAAAATTGTTATCACTCCTTGGAATTGAAGTTATAAAATTTCACATTGGTATCCTTAGGTTCATCGGGAATGTTACACGAGTTGCAATAGTGTGTTTATGGAACCACATGAGAAAATCTTTTTTGATATCAATCAGAAGGACTCGACCTAATATATATCAAATGTTATGAAGGTTTAGGATTTTTAGTTTGCAGAATGTAGTGTTCTATATTATAGATCCCAAATTTGAGGTTCTTTTCATATATGGTTATTTATTTCATGACTTTTTGTTATCATGTTTTGTTGGTCACAAGTTATTAAATGAGGTTGTATCATATAGAATTTCATGAATGGATATATCCTCGATATGTGTTTACCTATTTACCAACTGATTCATAGATATGAAAAACATGAAATGGATTTATGAAAAAAATGTAGAAAAAGTTAAAATTATTCACAAATAGATTATTCTAATGAAAATATATTTCTATAATTTTTTTTAGGATAGAATTTTTTCATCCCGGATATTAGACTGTATATAAAAATGTTGTAGTAACATAATAGGTTTTGGAACACATCCAACTTGTGAATGTGTAATTTCTTAGTTATTTTAGTGTATAATTATTTGAAAAGTAATATAAGTTGATATATGTTGTATTAATTTATAGATTCTTTATTCTATTCGAGTTGGTCTACTATTGACGATTGTTTACATGGTGATTTGGCTTAATTTCTTGCTTTATAAGGCCCAAGACATATACATAACATAATCTTGAGTAATGTTAAGAATTTATGTTGATGATATTATTAGGTTTCAGGTTTTATAGAATAAGGACATAATTATTATAAAATTTCCCCAGTCAATACTTGTGGATATTTATACTCAGTATCTACTATTTCTACTTAGGGAAAACAACAAAACATGATTTATTTATCGTGATAAAAACATTCATGACTTCTTTATTTCACATTACTATTCATATATATATGGAAAATATTTCAAAAACATGGGATTGCCATAAAAAAGATTAGTATGGAATATAAAATTAGTAATAAAACTATTAGTCATGAATATTTATTTCCCATGATGACATTTTCACATAATCAAACTTTTCATGCATAAAACAAAAACTAAATAGATATATCATGTAATCAAAAGAATCCTAAAAAACATTAAATAAATAAATAAAAATATAAAGGTAACTTTTGGAATACTTATAATAATTACATTATAGATTTTGCAGCTAAATAGCGAGTAATCATCTTGGTTATGTTCAAAATACCCATCGTACTATATTCCATAAATCTCTAAGGGAAAACTTTATCGTTTACCACCATCCTATTACACAATTCAATAGAGAGATATCATGGGTTCCCCCACCCATGGTTTATCATAGAACCAATAGTATAATTAAGAAATGTACATGAACCAGTAAATATTAATCACACATAAACCAAGAATAAAAGAAAAATAACACTTCCACTTTGAAATCACATTTCATCATTACAAGGTGCACACAAATAAATGAAAAAAAAATATTATTTTAAAATAATATGGTAAAAATGTAATGTAAACATCAATATATAACAGATACCTAAATAATATAAATTTCACTCATGACGTATATATATTGACCTATTTAATATTATTGAAGTAATCAATAACTTTTCGAAACCCAATTAAATCATTTTAATAAATATTTTTGAATTATAGTGTCTCGTAATACATAGAATATTTTGAAATGAATTAACACATAAAAAAAATTCATTTCAATATAAATAATTATTAAAATCATTTTGGAAACATGGACATGAATCAAGGGCATTTACACTATTAAATCATTAAAACATTTAAATTGATGTGTTAGATTAAGAGTAATTTACTAATTTTGAACTATTATATTATATTCCTCAAGAATGTAGAAAATTTTACAAGACACTAAATATCATAAATATAGTTATAATATCGAAATGTATTGTAAAAGGGTCTGTATATACACATCATAAAGAAATAGAAGGTCTATATCATCAATATATGACTCAATGAAAGGAGATTGAGATGATGTCAAGATCATATCAATTTATTAAGGATAAATCAATGACATGATTAGTTTTTAAAAAAAATAAATACAACCAATATAATAGTATATCGTGTCTATAACAATCAGAGGTCATTAAAAATAATATTTGAAAAACACTGTTGACATGGATATTTAACTCAATGTATGGAGATTGAGTTTAGATTTCCCTTACCTTAAGTTCGACTCATTATGTACAATCGTCATGTTTCTGAATAATTAAATTATATTATTTTAAAAATTAAAGAGAATTTTTTTTCAAATTTATTATTCCTTTTATATCACTTATTAACTATTTATTAAAAATTAAAAAAATATTTACATTTATATTGGTCATTTTGTTGATATTCGGAACTTGATTCGGAAATGAACTAGTTCGGATGTAAATTTTCCATATGGTCAAAAGAACCTAATATGAATAATATTATTCATGATTAAAATATAATCTATATCTATTATATATTCATTTATAACATCCATAATATTTTGATATAATAAATGAAATACACTATTCATGGAGACAGTAGGCCATACGTACGCCTCACCAAAACTTTTATTTCATTGTCATATTAAAAGAATGAAAAATAAATGATACATATGTATATTTTAAATCTATTATAATATATATTTTATATATGTTACATAATATCATTAATGTCATCATTTATACATTCTATGAATGGCATAAATGAGTCATATCACTTTGAGGGGGAGGTAGTGCACATTCAACAAATGAAATTATTGTATTTAAACCATATAGAAATAAGAAATGTATGTAGTAAAGAATTTAATAAAGAATAGAGAAAATATTAATATAATATATTTAATATATAAATAATGTTCCATAAAAATTGACACAATGATAGATGGCAGGAAAAATTGAACAATCATCAATTTTGTGAGAGAGTAGTTCACGATACATAAAAAAATTATGCTATATATCCATTAGATGGAAATATGTGTATGTGTATGTCAAAACAGTAGCATAACCACATACTAGTATATTCAGGATAAATATATTTTTATAAAATAATTGAATAAATAGATTTTATGTCGTTGGAGATGTAAAATAACTGAACCGGACATCAGAGAAGATGTTGCATCTAAATTGAGTAACTCTTTTTTATTTGAGGCAAAAGGCTTTGTTGAGTATCTTTTATCTCAAGGTAAGGCTTATATGATGAAATTAGGGATTTTAAGAGCTTATTTGAAAACATTTTGGACCATTCAATGGTCTTGATTGGTTTGAGTATGTGGGTAGAGATGGGGACATTTATAACGGGGAGGAGGGGCACTTTTTGAAAGTCAAGGAATATTATTTTATTATAAATTGATGTTCGATTTATAATACCTCCAATGTAATGTATTTTGAGGATAAGATGAAGATGGGTGAAAATTGTTTAACCAATTGGTTTTAGACATATTTTGGTAACAAATATAACTTTATCATGTTTCATTATCCTATAGTTTATATAAATTAACTATTACTATGTATTGTTGTATTTTTACAATATAGTCTATATAGTTAATATAAAAGGCCAAGATAACCTCAATTGGATTGATACTTGAAAAATTATAGATTTAATTTTATATAATCATTGATTTTTATGACTGTTATATTTTTTAATAAAATAGTATTTGTTTTAAAAACTCATTAATGTCAATTTTGAGACTATTTAGTTATTGATTTTTCTTAAATCTATAACAACAAAATTGATTCTAAAATACTACATTATCAAAAATATACGACATCATAGTCATGCATAAAAATGTTCAATGGAATCAAAATTTTAAAATTACATTTGATTTAATATTTATGATTTCAATTATTTGAATCATTTTTTACTGAAGTAATCACTACATCAAAATTGTGTCATAAATAATGTTATTTATTTATGGTCTGAAAATTATAAAAAATTAACATGATGTTTGATATTATTTTTTCTTTATAATTCTGATTTATAGTAAAATAAATCAATTATAAAACCCCACTATAATGTTTTTTAGTAAAAAGACGAATTTTTATGTTACATTTTCCTTTAATTTAAATTAATTATTAGAACATGTGATTTTCACACCCAGGTGGTTCCCAAATTCCGACACTTTAGACAATGTACTTTTTTAGTCGCCCATGACTCATTATATAAAATTTGAACATGTGTTAGGATAATTTAATATTATTATAATATTATTCTAACCCTTAAATACCAAATTTACTTATAAACCCTGGTAAAAAAAAAATCTGATGTTACTATTAATAATGTCAAAAAATAAAAAGAAACTATTTACATAATTTGGTCCTTCTTATTCAAAATATGAAGTAATGTTTTCCAAATTAAAAATACATATATTTCCTTAATTAATTTATAATTAATTCCCATTGTCAAAACCAGATAGTAGGTTTTTATGATGTAAAAACTATCAAAAGACTGACATATGTTTAAGTCGAATTTAACTGCAAAATTACAACCAATGAATAAAATTGTATTAAATTTTAAAAAAATTACAATTACACAATAAAACTGATTAAAAATATATTATAAAAATATAAATAAAATTTATGATAAGGTAGTTTTGAATCAACATGTAGTATTTTTATCTATTCATGAAAATATGAATTTAATTAGAAATATTCCAAAATTTCATCCAAGGTAAATTTAGATGTCCTTATTCCAGATAAAATAATTTTTATAATTTGTTCTTATATCATATCTAAAAAACATATAAGATGAATTTAAAACAATAAATTAACTATATAAAATATATTTTTTCATTAAATAAAAATACATAAGTATTTATATTATTTCATAAAAACAATTATACTATTTTAAATAGATTTTCATAAAAACAAATCCTTTATATACAATTTGTTTTTATTTCAATTTCTGATAAATTTGGAAACCACTGAATGATTATATAAAAATGTGTCAACCAAATTATCATAATTTGTTTGTTACTATTCATTAATTACATTCCAATGGATAGGTTATAATGGAATAATTTAAATAAGAATTTGTAGTCGTTCTTTAATCTCCATGTATCTTATCATATACGCTATTGATCATAATGTTTCGTTCCTAAAAATATGTATATTACATCCTCCCTCCACCCCCCTTTAAAAAAATTTTCTTTGAAATTTTAATTTGGGTTCCATATCTATGTTATGAATTTTCAAAAAAAATTGTAAACCCACATTATTAAAAGGGTTAATAAAACATCCACTTAAAAAATGTTTACTAAAAACATCACCCGAGATAACACATACAAGGGTTCCATGTTAGAAAACATGGATATGGAAGAAAAAATAACTATCGTATTTTTATGTGGAGTGATAGAAAACATTATTCGGAAAATTTAACATTCATAAAACTACATACATGTGATGGGTTTAATGATCATTTAATATATTTCTACCAAAATTTAATTTTTTTCCCAAATCAATGACTATTTATGATGAATTGGTCACACATGAAGCACCCGAATAAACTTCTAGAGAATCACATTTTAAAAAAATGATGAACCATATATTTACCCTATCATTATTATTTATCCAAAACAAAAATGGTTAGTACAAGGTCGGATAATCCCACAATAATAATAATAATTTTTATGTAGAAGGACTACATTGAATCTCCAAACTTAAATAGTAATTCCAATTTTCTACATAGACCATTCAATAAAGAAAATATCCTTAAAATTACTCAAAATAATCCAAAACTAAGATTGAAACCCATAATTCATTAGTATTTGATCACATAGTCTGCCATGATAAATCACAAAAATTATCTCTAAATAAAAATTACTACTCATGCATTGTCATACTGAAATGTAGTTAACCTAATCACATATTCTCCAATATAAGTCAAGAATTTCTATAGATAACCCAAATCTACTTTTTTCCATGATAAAAACATATATTCTTCAAAACAAAAATCAACCATTAATCCTCAAATTAAATCCCATAATATTTCATTTTCCTTTTGTATGTAATGTCCACATAATAGTGAAAGTCCTCTAAGATTACTTTTATTAAATAATCACAAAATCAATTTTCTATACTAAATAAATCAATTTGATAAAACATAAATTCTCAACATAATCTTTTTCATAATCCATAAAATTATTTAACTAAAAAATAAAAATTCATACATTCCAGGGACATCACGTAGGCCAATGGTAAGAAATAAATCCCAGTTGCACTTCTGTTGTCGGTTTGATTACCGCATCCCTGTCTGACGCGACATGTTTTCACAAGGTTTATGTTTTGTTCTATTTGAAAAACTATATAATTACTATAACATTACCAAAAATAGATTAAATAATAAAAAATAACAATAATATATATTAACCTCAATGTTTATCTCATGACGTTCATTTATCATCTCAAAAATTAATAACCAATAATTATATAAAAATCATAGGACATATAAACCCTAATGATACTTTTATAATTATTTCCATAAAAGAAATGATAATTCTTAATCAAATAACTTTTACACTTGAAAAAATTAAGGTTTACACTTACTAGGAAAAGTATTCCAATGTAATCCTATAATCAAAATAGAATTAATACCATTATACATTGATCATCATATAATCTATCATAACTAATCAATTCACTTATAATCATTAAGTATCCATCATGATCCTTTAACAAAACTTTTCCATATTATTCCTTAATAATTATTTTCTAACACAAAAACATGATTCAGGTACTAATATTAATTAATTTCAAATAACAAGATATGATGTAATCTATACCACTCATAGGAAATTTTTATTTTCCCCATAATCAATTAGAATGGAATTGGTATTGTAGAACATATATTTTTACTATCATTATGAGCCCATAATTTTATCAATTCTATATGTATCCAAAAATAGAATTAGTCTCCTTAATATTTCTGAAATAAAACCTCCAAAGGTGTTTATAATACATTTAACTCATGATAAACATTAAAATTATAAACCCAAGATAATATCCCTTACTCTTAAAAAAACAACATATTTTCCAAAGTTGTCTAAACCAACATATGATACCAACTATAAGCCCCAAGACTCAAACATTGAATAATATTTAATTAAGTCAAGAATTAACATTGAGGATATATTCAGTTTTATAGTTTTACTGAAATTGGCCAGTGTTATTACATAATAGAGCCATACATTACATGTGGATAGTTACAAACAGTTTCCATATTTTCCACCAATGGAAACAAACAAAACATTATTTATTTTTCATTATAAAAAACTTCATGGGTTATTATATTATCTTACTGATTCAGATACCCAATGGAATACATTTCAAATAATTGGGAGGTTCATAAAATTCTCAATAACAAATATAAAATAAGGAATTAAACTATTAGGCTAGTAATATTTATGTCCCATGAAAACATTTTCACAAAATCATACCTTTCACCCATAAAACATAAACTAATTATCTTATATAATTTAATCATACGATTCCTAAAAAACATCATATAAATCATAAAACATATTGTTAACCTGTGGAATCTGTATCATACATACATTTCAGCTTTCACGGCTATATATGGAGTAACATTTATGGTTACTTTTAGAATACCCATGACAATATTTTCCATAAATCAATACGGAGAAACCTTATTATTTACCTATTTTAGGTTACCCAATTAATTAGAGACTATAATGGGCTCACCTGCAATTGTTTTATCATGAAAAAACATGTATAAATAATAAATTATCCTGATCCATTACATAATCCTAACACATAAACCAATCATAAAGGAAAAAATAACATTTCCACATTAACATATAATTTCATCTATACCAACCACACACTCATAAATGAAAACATATTATTTTATAATAAAATGGTAAACATATAATGTAAACATTAATAAATAATATTGACATAAATAAGATAAAATTCCATTAATGACTTATATATATATATACACACATTGTATGTTATTGAAATAATCAATCCACTTTTAAAACATTATTAAATCATTTTAAAAGAATATTTTTGAATCAAAGAGTCCCATCCCACTTAAAATCATTTGAAAGTAATTTGAAAATTAAAAAAATTATTTTCCATATAAAGTAGTCCCTATATTAATTTTAAAATCTATTTAATGAAATATAAGTATTTAGATGATTAAAGTATTTAAAAAATATAAAACTATATTTTTTATAAAGAGTACATTAAAATTTTGGACATTTAAATTATAGACCACAGGAAATTAGAACATTTTACAAGTCATAAAATATCATATGTATATATATAATATTGATAATTAATTTAAAATGGGTTTTATATACACATTATAAAGAAAAAAATGTGCATATCATTACAAAATTTCTAAATGAAAGGAGATTGAGATGATTTCCCTATAAAGACCATATCATTACAATAAGGATAAATAAATGACATAACGTTGTGGGAAAAATAAAAATAATCCAAAAATAAGTTTATATTAATTTCAAAACAATAATATGGTTTTGAAACATATTATTTTAAAATTAAATCCTAGGATATTAATATTTAACCCAATGAATGGTGACTTAGTTAAGATTTCCGTTAACATGAGTCTGACTCATCATGTACAATCATTATGTTCCTGAATAACGAACATAGGATAATTTCTTCTTTCTTGAGTATATTTTTAATGTTTATTGTTCCTTTTATATTACATATTACCATTTTATAATTTTTTTTTGTTATTTATGTTCATATCGTTTGTTTTGTTTTTTTGATATTTAGTACATAAGTCGAAAATGAACTCCTTTTGATGTAAATTGTACATGTGGTCAAAAGTATCTCATATCCAGAATATTATTCATAATTAAAATATCATTTATATCCATTATATATGTATTTATAATATCCATAAAATTTGGAGATATTAAATGAAATATATCATTCATGCTGATGGTAGGCTCTACGTACGCTTGCATGCTACTTTAATTTCATTGTCCAATTAAAGGAAAAAAACTAAATTATATATATTTATTTTATAATTATAGTACAATATATATGTAATATATCTTACATAATTTAATCAATTATATATTCTATATATTAAATTTATGGAATGAATGAGTCATATCAATTTTAGGGGGTGGTAGTCCACACTTCCTCAAATAAAATTATCATATTTACACATTATGGGAAGCATACAAGTATGTTGTAAATAAAAATTAAGGAATAATATAGACAATATAATTATAATATATTTCATATATAATTATAGTCATATAATAATGGCCACCATGATAGGTGGTAGGCTAAAATTGAACAATCATCGTTTCGTGATGCAGTAGGTCGCTGTAAAGAGAAATAATATATCTTATATCTATTAGAAGGATGTATGTGTAGGTTTTGGTATAAAACATATAATAAAAAATACTATTATAAATATGATACTATTTTTTATAAAATAACTGAATAATTATATGATAGAGTTTGGGAGATGGAAAATAAAGAAATTGAGATTGAGAGTGGACGTTACCTCTAAATCGGGTAACTCCATTTGATTTAATACAAAAGGCTTCAATGAGTTGAATTATTCCAAAGATAAGGATTATATGATGAATTTATGAGTTTTGGGATAATATTTGAGAGTATTTTTGGAGGTACAAGGGGATGGAGAGGTGTCAATAAGTGGGTATAGGTGGTGGCCTTTTGTAAGAGGGAGGAGGGTCAGTATAATAATGTCTTGAAATATTATTTTATAATAAATTTATTTATTAATTTTAATAGTTAAAAAGTTATATATTTAGAGTATAATATGTTATTAGTTATAAATCCTCTCATCCAATAGTTTTTAGACATGTTAATGCCATCTATTTAATATTATCATTTGGCTTTAACCGTTAGATAAATAAATTAACTATTACCATGTCTTCTATTATTTTTACACTATATGTTCAATATAGATACTATTAAACTCTTATAGAATGTAAGGTGGATTATTAATGGAATTTTTATAATTTGATAAGTGAGTTTGGAAATCATATATTTTTCTGACTTTTATATAATGTAATAAAATGGTATTTTTTTCAAAAAAACATATTTGTCAATTATCACACTATTTAGTAATTGATTTTTGATAACCCAATAAACACTTGATTGATTCCAATAAATTACATTAAATATATTAAAAAATTTTGTAATCTTCCACAATATTATTAGATGGAATTAAAATGTTCAAATTACATTTATTTTAATATTAATAGTATCATTTATTTTAATCTTTTATTAATGATGTAATAACTGCATCACCATTGTGTCATATATAAATTTATTTATTTAGTTACTCAAATTTATAAATAAAATTACATGATATAGGAAATTGTTTTATTTTTCAAATTAATATTCATATTCAAGGTGATTAACTATATAACTCCACTAAATAATTTCTTCAGTAAAAAGTTACATGTTTATCTTATATTTCCTTTTACTTTTAATTAATTATTATAACAGGCTATTTTGATAGCCAAGTGGCACCCAAATTTATAAAGATAGACCTAAGGATTTGTTTGGTCATATATAGGACATATAGTAATATTAGAAAACGTTTTAGGGTTGTTTTATATTTTTATAATATTATTTTTACCCTTATTTACATAATCTGATCTTTAAAAATGATAAATAAAAATAAGTACTAGAGTTACTATTAACTATATAAAAAAAATAAAAGGTACCTACATACAAAATATTAAAATTCTGACTAAAAATATGTAATACATTTTTCAAATTTCAAAAAAATAAATTTTCATTAATTAATTTAAAATTAATTAGCATTGTCAAAACCTAAAATCGGGTTTTGAAAAAATTAAAACTATCAAATGATTAAAATTCTCTTATGTCTAATTTAAATGTGAAAATACATCAGATGGCCAAAATTGGATTAAATGATAATAATATAATCCAAATACATTTTAAAACTGATTAAAAATATAATTTAAATATATAAATAAATTTTATGAAAATCCAGTTTTGAATTAAAATGCAGTATTTTTGACTATTCATTAAATTATGATTTTCATCAGAAAATTTTCAAAATTTCAACCATGGTTAATATTTATGTGCCTCTTCCAAAAAATAAGATTATTATGTCAAATTGAAATTATACAATTCTACAAAACTATATTTTAAAAGGATTATCTATTACAATGTAGTAAAATTGTAAATTTTTTTTTGAAAAATACATCTTCATTCTGTAAAATTGAATATTTTATTATGTAATATCTAGAAAAAATTTAAGATGAATTTAAAATATTACATTGAATATATAATTTTTTTCATTGAATAAATAAACATAAATAGTGATTTATTTTATAAACACAAGTATTCTCTTTTTAATAGGATTTTATAGAAACACATCCTTTATATTTAGTTGATTTTTATATCCATTTATAAAAAATTTGGTATCCAATGAGTCATTATTTAAAAATATTTCAACCATATTATCGTAATTCAGTTGATAAAATTCATTTCCTCAATTTTAACGGCTAGGTTATAATGGTAACATTTAAATAATAACATTTAGTTGTTTGTTTAAGCTCAATACATGTGGATAATTATACATAATATCCACAATTTCCACTAATGGAAAACACAAAAATATGATTTATTTTTCATGATAAAAACCATAATAACATCTTTATTTCACTTTACAAATCATATACCAATGTTAAAAATTTCAATAAAATTGGATTGGCATAAAAAAAATTTAGCAAGGAGTATAAAATAAGTAATAAAACTATTAGTCATGAATATTTAAAACACATGAAAACATTTTCAAAAAATCAAACATTTCATGCCTAAAACATAAACTAAATACATATATCAAGTAATCATTAGATTCCAAAAAAACTCTAAAGAAATAAAAAAATATAATGGTAACTTGTGGAATACTTATAATAATTACATTCTAGCTTTTGCAACTAAATACGGAGTATCCATCTTGGTTATGTTAAAAATACCAATCGTACTATATTACATAAATATATAAGGAAAAAATTATCGTTTAACATAATCAAGTTACCCAATACATTAGAGTGATATAATGGGTTCACTGACCCTTGAATTATCATAGGACCACCCATATACTAAATAAATGTCCAAGAACCATTACATAATTATCACACATTCACCAAGAATAATATAATAATAACACTTCCACTTTGAAATCAAATTTAATCATTACATGATGCACACTCATTAATGAAAAAATATTATTTTAAAATAATATGATAAAAATGTAATATAAACATCAATATATAATAGAGAAAGAATAATAATAAATAGATTTCATGAAATATATATATATATATATATATATAAGTATTTAATTTTACTGAACTAATCAATAACATTTCAAAACACAATTAAATAATTTTAAAAACGATTTTTGAATCATAGTGTCCCATAATAAATAGAATATTTTGAATTTAAATAACACATAAAAAATAAATTCAATATATATAATTCTTAAAATCATTTTGAAAACATGGACATGAAACAGAAGGATTTACATTATTAAATCATTAAAACATATTAAATGATGTTTTATATTAATAGTACTTTACAATTTTGAACTATTAAATTATATTCAACGAGAATGTAGAACATTTTACAAGACACAAAATAAAATAAATATATATATAATATATATATAAGTATTTTAAAAGGGTATGTATATACACATCACAAAGAAATATATGGTCTATATCATCAAGATATATCTCAATGAAAGGAGATTGAGATGAAGTCCCATACAAAGATCGTATAATTTAATTAAGGATAAATAAAAGAAATAATTATGTTTTAAAAAATAAAATACACCCAATAAAATACAATATCAATTTTATAACAATCAGAGGTCATTCCAAAATAATATTTGAAAAAAACCTCTGATATGGATATTTAACTCAATAAATGGAGAATGAGTTAAGATTCCTCATACCTTAAGTCCGACTCATTACGTACAATCATTATGTTACTGAATAATTAAATTAGCTTAATTTTAAAATTATTGAGATGTTTTTTGAAATTTATTATTGCTTTTATATCACTTATTACCTTGTTATTAAAAATTAAAAAATTATTTACGTTCATATTGGTCATTTTGTCGATATTCGGTACTTGATTCAAAAATGAACTTGTTCAGAGGTAAATTTTCCTTGTGCTCAAAAGAACCTTATATCCATAATATTATTGACAATTGAAATATAATCTATATCCATTATTTATTTATATATAATATCCATAATATATTGACCACATAAATGAAATACAATATTTATGGAGATGGTAGGCCATACGTACGCATGACCACTACTTTTATTTCATTGTCATATTAAAAGGATGAAAAATAATTGATACATATGTATATTATAAATCTATTATAATATATATTTTATATATGCTACATAAGTTCATTAATTTCATCCTTTATACATTTTATGAATGTTATAAATGAGTCATATCACATTGAGGTTGTGGTAGTGCACATTCATCAAATGAAATTCTTATATTTAAACCGTATGGAAAGCATAAATGTATGTTAAAAAAATTATTGGACAATAGACAAAATATAAATATATTATATTTAACATATAAATAAATTTCCATAAAAATGGCCACAATGATAGGTTGTAGGAAAAATTGAACAATCATCGTTTTGTGCAGTAGTAGTTCACATTACACAGAAACGGTATGCTATATATTCATTAGATGGAAATATGTGTATGTGTAGGTCAAAACCGTAGCATAACCCCATACTAGTATATTGAGGATACATTTTTTTGTTATAAAATATTAGAATAATGTTATGTTATGGAATTGTAGATGTAAAATAAATGAACAGAGCTTGATAGAAGATGTTACATCTAAATCGAGTAACTCCTTTTGATTTGGGACAAAAGGATTCCTTGAGTATCATTTATCCCAAGGTAAGGATTCTTTGAGAATTTAGGGATTTTGGGAGATTATTTGAGTATATTTTTGACCATTAAATGGTCTTGAATGGTGTGATTATGTGGGTAGAGATGGTGGCCTTTTATAACAGGGAGGAGGGGCACTTTAGTAAAGTCATGATATATTATTATATTATAAATTGATTTTATAATTATAATAGATCCAAAGTAATGTATCTTGAGGATAAGATTATTATTGGTAATAATCCTCTTAACCAATTGGTTTTAGACATATTTCGGTAAAAATTTGACTTTGGAATTTTTCATTATCCTCTAGTTTATATAAATTAACTCTTACTATGTACTGTTGTATTTTTACACTATATTGTCTACATAGTTAATATAATAGGATAATGTAACCTCTTGTAGTTTTATATTTGTAACAATATAGAATTAATTTTAATGAATCATATATTTTTATCACTATTATATTACTTAATAAAATAATATTTGATTTAAAAATTCATTAATGTCAATTTTGAGACTATTTAGTTATTGATTTTTCATAAATCTATAACAACAATATTGAATAGAAAAAACCACATTAACTGAAATGAAAGACTTCATAATCATCGATAAAATTCATCAATAGAATCCATAATTTAAAATTACAATTAATTTAATATTTATAATTTAATTTATTTGAATCATTTTTTACTAAAGTAATCACTACATCACAATTGTGTCATAAAGAAAGTTATTTATTTATGGTCTAAAAATTATAAATAAAATACCATGATGTATGAAATATTTTTTTTATAGTTACAAGTTATAGAAAAATAAATCAATTATATAACCCGAACTGAATTTTTTTTGTAAAAATACGAATGTTTATGTTACATTTCCCTTTACATTAAATTAAATATTAGAACAAGTTATTTTCACACCTAGGTGTCTCCCAATTGCCAACACATTAGACTATGGACTTGTTTGGTCGCCCATGACACATAATATAATATTAGAACACGTGTTAGGATAATTTTATATTATTATAATATTATTTTAACCCTTACATACCAAAGTTTTCCTTAAACCGAGGTAAATAATAATTATTAATGATTTTACTATTCATAATGTCCAAAAATAAAAGGAACCTATTTACATAATTTGGACCATCTGATTCAAAATTTGAAATAAATATTTCAAAATTAAAAATACATGTGTTTCATTAATTAATTTAAAATTAATTCCCATTGTCAAAACCAGAAAGTAGGGTTTTAAGGTGTACAAACTATTAAATGATTTACATGATTTTGCGTCCAATATAAATGTAAAATTACAACCAATGGAAAAAATTGAATTAAATTATAAAAAAAACAATTACACAATAAAACTGATTAAAAATATATTCTAACAATATAAATAAACTTGATGATAAGGTTGTTTTGAATTAAAATGATGTATTTTTCACTATTCATTAAAATATGAATTTCATTAGAATTATAACAAAATTTCATCCATGGTAAATTTTGAGGTCATGTTTCCAAATAAACTATTTATTATAATTTTTTCTTATATCATAACTAAAAAACATATAAGATTAATTTAAAACAATAAATTAATTATATAAAATATATTTTTAATTAAATGAAAATCCATAAGTATTTATATGATTTCATAAAAACAATTATTATATTTTAAATATATTTTCTTAAAAACACATGCTTTATATACAATTATTTTTTTTTCATTTTCAAAAAAATTCGGAAACCAATTAATCATTATTTATACATGTGTGAACCATACATTCATAATTCAGTTGATATTATTCATGAATTACATTATAATGGATAGGTTATAATGGAATCATTTAAATAAGAATTTTTAGTTGTTCGTTAAGCTCAATGTAGCTTATCATGTATGCTATTGAACATAGTGTTTCTTACCTAAAAATGTAGATGTTACATCCAACCCCCCCCCCCCCCTTTCAAAATTTTGTCTCCGAAATTTATATTTGGGTTTGGTAACTAGGTTATGAGTTTTCAAAAAACTATTTTTGTAAACCCACATCAGTAAAAGGGTTAATAAAACATCCACATTAAAAAAATGTTTTGTACAAACGTCACCCGATATAACACATAAAATGGTTCCATGTTTAAAAACATGGATATGGTAGAAAAAATGAATATCTTTGTAGGATGGGGAGTGATATAATACATTATTCGGAAAATTTAACATTCATAAAACAACATACATGTGATGGATAAAAAGATCCTTGGTTTCGCCATTGCAAAAGGAAACATAAAATGTTTTTTTAATATCCATTTCCTAAATTTGAAGAATTTTTGTAAAATCATTACTCAAAATAGAAGATAAAACACATACTTTTAACATATAGTTTCGTCCACTAATCGAATTCTACCACAAATTCATTTTTTCCGAAAGCGATGACTATTTATGATGACTTGGTCACACAAAAAGCCCCAGAATAAACTTCTAGAGAATCACATTGTACAAAAAAAGATGAACCATATATTTCCCCTATCATTATACATTATCCAGAACCCAAATGGTTATTATAAGGTGAGATAATCCCCAAAATAATAATAAATTTTTTAAGGAGAATTACCACTTTTAATATCCAAAAATCAATAGTAATTCCCCATTTCTACTTAGACCCTTAAACTATAAAAATGCCCTTAAAATTACACAATATAATCCAAAACTATGTTTGAAACCCACAATTAATAACTATTTGATCACATAGTCTTCCATAATAAATCATAACATTTATCTCTAAATATAAATTACTACTCAAAATGTCTCATACTGAAATTTAATTAACCTAATCACATATTCTCCATGATAGGTTAAAATTGTCCATAAATAACTGAAATCTACTAATGTCCAGGATAAAAACATATATTCTTCCAAAAAAAATTCAACCATTAATCTCCAAATTAATCCCCATAGTATTTTATTTTCCTTTGGTATGTAGGTTTCAGAAAATAGCCAAAGTGATCTAAAATAACATTTGTCATCTAATCAACAAATCATTTTCCTATACTAAATAAATATATTTGATAAAACATAAATTCTCAACATCAACTTATTCTTAATCCATAAAATTATTTCACTAAAAAGTAAAATTCATATATACAAGGGACATCACATAGGCCAATGGTAGGAAATAAATCCAAGTTGCACTTATATTGTCGGTTAGATTACCGCAGCCCTGTCTGACGCGACATGTTGTCAGACGGTATCTGTTTTAATCTATTTCAAAAACTATATAATTACAATAACATTCCCAAAACAAGAATATATAATAAATAATAACCATAATATATACGAACCGCAATGATTATCTCATTCCTCTCATTTATCATCCCAAAAATTAATATCCAATAATTAAAAAAATTAAAGGAACATATAAACACTAATTATTATTTTTTAATTATGTCCATAAAAGAAAAGATAATTCTTTATCAAATAACATTTTCACTTGAAAAAGTTATCGGTTAACACATACATGAAAAATTCATCCAATGTAATACAATCATCAAAATAGAATCATTACTTTTAAACATTTATCATCCTATAATCTATCATAACTCTTCAATTCCCTTATAATCACTTTTTATCCTTCATGATCCTTTAACAAATATTTTCCATATTATTCGTTAATAATTATTTGAAAAAACAAAAACATGAATCAGGTACTAATATACATTAATTAAAAATAACAAGATATAAAATAATCCATACCATTAATAAGACATTTTTTGTATCCCCATCATCAAATTGAATGGCATTAGGTATTGTAAAACATATATTTTTACAGTCATTATGATCCCATAATTTTCTCAATGGTTTATTTATCCTAAAAAACATTAGTCCCTTAAATATTTCCCAAATAAATCCTCAAAATGAGTTATTAATACATTTATCTTTTGATAAACCTTAAAACTATAAACACATGATAATATCTATCACTCTAAAGAAAACAACCTATTCTCCAAAGTTGTCTAAACAAACCTATGATACCAACTATAAGGCCCCAACATTAAACATTACATAATATTTAATTAAGTAATGAATTAATGTTGAGGATATATTAAGGTTTATTGTTTTAATGAAATAGTCCAGAGATATTACATAATAGAGCCATACATTTTATGGGGATAGTTACACTCAGTATCCACTTTTTTCACGAATGGAAACCAACAAAACCTGATTTATTTTTCATGATAAAAAACTTCTTGACATATTCCATTATCTTACCGATTTAGATACACTATGGAAATCATTTCAATGACTTGGGAGGATCATAAAATGATCTATAATTAATATAATATAAGGAATAAAACTGTTAGTCTAGGAATATTAAAAACCCATGAATGTATTTTCACAAAATCATACTTTTAACCAATAATACATAAACAAATTATGTTATATTATTTAATCATAATATTCCTAAAAAACATCATATAAATCATAAAACATATTCTTAAATTTTTGAATCCATATCATACATAAATTGTAGCTTTCACAGATACATATGGAGTAACCATTATGGTTACATTTAGAATACCCATTACGATATATTCCCTAAATCTCTATAGAGAAACCTTATTGTTTACCTCATTTAGGTTACCCAATTCTTTGGAGATCTATAATTGCATCACCCTCCCTTGTTTTATCAAGAAACCAATGTATACATAAGATTTTATCAAGATCAATTACATTATAATAACACATAAACCAACCATAAAGGAAAAAATAACATGTCCACATTGAAATCACATTTCATTTTTACAAACCACACACTCATTAATGAAAACATATTATTTTAAAATAAAATGGTAAACATATAACGTGAACATGATTATATAAAATGACATAAAAAAGTGAAATTCCATTAATGACAAATATATATATATATATAAACATTCAATGTTACAGAAATAATCAATCCACTTTTAAAATATTATTAAAATATTATAAAAGAATATTTTTGAATCAAAGTGTCCCATACCACATTGAATATTTTGAAAGTCATTTTAAAGTAAAAAAATTATTTTCCATAAAAATTAGTCAATGAAATAATTTTAAAATAAATGGCATTAAATAGAAGTATTTAGAAGATTAAATAATTTAAAACATTTAATATGATGATTATTATAAAGAGTACATTTAAATTTTGGACATTTAAATTATACACAACATGAAATTAGAACATTTAACAAGACATAAAATATCATATGTATATATGTGATATAGATAATTAATATAAAATGGGTTTTATATATAATTATAATGAAACAAAGGTGCATATCATTAAAAAAACTTCTGAAAGAAAGGAGATTGAGATGATGTCCGTACGAAGAATGTATCATTAGATTAAGGATAAATAAATGACATAAATATGTGGGAAAAATAAAAATAAACCCAAAATAATTTTATATTAATTTAAAAACAATAATAGGGTTTTTATACATATTATTTTAAAAATAAAACCTATGAAATTGATATTTATCCCAATGAATGGTGACTTAGTTAAGAGTTCACATAACTTGAGTCAGACTCATCATGTACAATAATTATGATCTTGAATAATGAACTTAGGATAATTTCATCATTCTTGAGTAAATTTTTAATGTTTATTATTCCTTTTATATCACATATTACCATGTTATAAAAATTTCATCATTATTTATGTTTATATCAGTTGTTTTGTTTATATTTAGTACTTAAGTAGAAAATGTACTTCTTTTGATGTAAATTTTACATGTGGTCAAAAGTATCTCATCTTAAGAATATTATTCATAATTAAAATATAATTTATATCCATTATATATGTATTTATAATATCCATAATATTTTGAGATAAGAAATGAACTGCACCATTCATGGAGATGGTAGGCTCTACATACGCTTGCACGCTACATTAATTTCATTGTCTAATTAAAGGAAAAAAACTAAATGATAAATATGAATATTATAATTATGGTATAATGTATATGTAATATATGTTACATAATTTAATCAATTATATCCTCCATATATTCAACGTATGGCATTAATGGGTCATATCACTTTGAAGGGGTGGTAGTCCACACTTCCTCAAATAAAATTATCATATTTACACAATATTGGAAGCATAAATGTATGTTGTAAATAAAAAAAAGAATAATTGAGACAATATAATTATAATAAATTTAATATATATATATATATCATAATGTACAACATGATAGGTGGTAGGATAAAATTGAACAATCATCGCATCGTGAGATAGTTGTTTGTCGTACACAGAAACCGTATGTCCTATATCCATTAGATGGAGGAATGTGTAGGTTTTGGTATAAAAAATATAATAAAAAATACAAGTATAACTATGATAGTAATTTTTATAAAAAAATGGAATAATTATAGGATATGGTTTGGGAGATGGAAAATAAATAAAATAAGATTGAGAGAAGACATTACATCTAAACCGGGTAACTCCATTTGATTTTATACAAAAGGCTTCATTGAGTTGAATTATTCACATGATATGGTTTATATGAGGAATTCATGAATTTTGGTAGAATATTTGAGAGTATTTTTTGAGATTCAAGGGGCTAGATATGTGTAAGTAAGTGGGTATAGGTGGTGTCCTTTTATAAGAGGGATGAGGGGCACTATATGAATGTCTTGAAATATTATTTTATAATAAATTTATTTTATAATTTTAATAGTTAAATAGTTATATTTTTGGAGGATAAGATGTGAGTAGTTCTCAATCCTCTCATCCAATAGGGTTTAGATATGTTTATGTCAAAAATTTAAAATTATAATTTGGAATTAAACATTAGTTTAATAAATTAAATATTAACATGTCTTCTGGTATTTTTACACTATATGTTCAATATAGTTACTATTAGACCCATAGAGAATTTAAAATTGATTATTACAGAAATTTGTATAATTAGATAAGATAGTTGGAAAATCATATATTTTTATGACTTTTATATGTTTTAATAAAATAATATTTGTTTTAAAAACACATTTATTTCATGTGTGATAGTATTTTGTAATTGATTTTTGATAAACCTATAAATAGTTGATTGATTAAAAAGAATTAAATTTATTAAATTAAGACATTTCATAATCTTCCATAAAATTAGTGGATCAAATTAAAATGTTAAAATTAAATTTATTTAAATATTTATAATATCATTTATTTTATTATTTTATTAATGATGTAATCACTGCATCACCATTATGTCATATATAAATTTATTTATTTAATTACTAAAATTTATAAATAAAATACCATGATGTAGGAAATTGTTTTATATTTATAATTAATATTTATATTATATGTGATTAAGTACATAACTCCACCAAAATAAAATTTTAGTAAAAAGTTACATGTTTATGTTATATTTTTTTTACTTTAAATTAATGATTATAACAAGTCATTTTGACACCCAAGTGGCACCCACATTTCTAAAGTTAGCCCTAAATATTTTTTTGGTCATATATATAATATCTAGTAATATTAGGACACATGTTAGGGTAGTCTTGTTTTTTTATAATTTTATTTTTACACTAATTTACCTTATTTGACCTTTAAAAATGTTAACTTAAAATAAGTACTAAAGTTACTAGTCACTATGTCCAAAAAAAAATATACGTACAGAAAAAAAAATTTAATACTGACTAAAAATTTGGAATCCATTTTTTCAATTTAAAAACTTTTAATTTTCCTTAATTAATTTAAAATTTACTAGCATAGTAAAAACCTAAAATCCTGTTTTAAAATAATTAACATATAAAAAGATTTAAATGTGTTTATGTCCAATTTAAATGTGAAAATACATCAGATGACAAAAATTGGATTAAATGATAAAAATATAATCCAACTACTCTTTAAAACTGATTAAAAATACAATATGACTATATAAATAAATTTTATGAAAATGGAGTTTTGAAATAAAATGCAGTATTTTTCACTATTATGAAAAATATTCTTTTCATCAGAAAAATATCAAAATTTCAACCATGTTTAATATTGATGTGCCTCTTCCAAATAATATGATTATTATGGAATATTTGAAATATATATTGTAAAAAACTATATTTTAAAAGGATTCTCTATCACAATTTGGTAAAATTTTATAGTTTTTTTGAAAAATACATGTTTTATCTGTAAAATTGATTTTTTTCTTATATAATATCTGGAAGACATATAAGATGAATTTAAAATATTACATTGAATATATTAAATCTATTTTTCATTGAATAAATAAACACAAAGAGTGATTTGGTTTTATAAACACAAATATTCTATTTTAAATAAGTTTTCATAGAAACACATCCTTTATATTAAATTGGTATTTATATCCATTTATAATAAATTTTATAGCTAATGAGTCATTATTTAAAAACAATTCAACTATATTTTCATAATTCAGTTGATAAAATTTATTCCCTCCATTCTAATGTCTAGGATATAATTGTAACATTTAAATAATAATATTTATTTGTTCGTTTAAGCTCAATTTAGCATATCATGTTTGCTATAAATAAGTTTTCTTATTTATAAAAACTTAAGATGTTACATATTTATCCTACTATGGATTGTATTTTTTGCGATGTGTTATTTATTTTTTCATTTTTTAATCAGGTTATATTTTCTTATATTTCATACACACATGACTGGTTTATGTTACAATGTTTTATGTATATTACGCAATTTGCCATTTTTTTTCTTGTCTAAATAACTAGGGTTTGATCATTACACATATTCGTATTAATTATTAAAGTTTATATTAACCTGGAGATATTTTTTTGAATATTAAATGAAAAAAATTACCATAAATGATATAAAAATGATGAAACTGTAATTATTCAATTAATAGATAATTAAAATAACTGCTATTTAAAATATTAAAAAATATAAATAGATCTAATTAATGTGATCCATTAAATTTAACTCTGATTATTATATACAGGATCTATTATATAATATTATATTTATATTTTCATTCGTTTTTAGAATTTTATTAATTTAAAAATAATGGATATTTCTAAAAGTTGACATTAATGATAATTTATGAAAAATATTATTCTACTAAATGATATAAAAGTACTAAAAATATTAGATATATTCATTCTATATTGATAGGTTTTATAATATCAAGAATTTTAAATTATTGTGATATTTTAAAATTTATTATAACTTTAATTCATCTACAAAGTGAACAAATCTTTAATTTCTTGATTTCTATTATTGGGGATGGGGTGTGCTAAAAACCAAAATATAATGGTAAAAACATAGTAATTTTTGTTCATATTTTTATTAAATCATATGATTTAGTACCATCATAATCTAATCATAAAAATAATTTATTATGGAGGTAAATAAAGTGGAAATTTAATATATACTAATTTAATATTTTGTGAAATTCTAAAAGTGCCCCTCCCATTTATGAATAAAATTTGGTTGCCTCTGAGAAATTATGCAGGAAATTCTAAAAGTTCCCCTCCCATTATAAATGTTCCCCTCCCATTTATGAATAAAATTGGGGTCCTTGTGTAAACACTATTCTATATTTATGAATAAAATTGGGTTGCCTATGTATATTATTATGCAGGAAATGTAGAGAGTGTGGTGCATTCCTTGCATCTAATCCCATATGGAAAGAAGGATGTATAAGAGCATAGATATAATACCATTGATGGGTAGGATGAAAGGTATTCATTCTTAATTAATTTCTCTGAGAGTGAGGATCAATTATTGGGTACTAGGAATGAAGACATAATAAAGGATCAGAGAAAATTAGCCCAGAATGAATGTGTTGATTTGAAAAGAGAGGCTCATGACATGTAGCAGATGTTATTTGTTCACAATAGAGCATCTTTAGAAAACACTTGTCATATTTTTCTATAGGATAAGGCCCTAGGGGACACCAATGTTCATTCACATCTCATGGGATGTGAATTTTTGCAAGAAAGTGATCCAGGTGATGGGTATCATGTAAATTATGTACATAATCATAATATCTACAATAATGACGGGAGGATGTTACAAATGATGGAAAAATGGAGGGTGTTTGCAAAATAGGGGCCTTGAGCATGGCTAGTGATGGCATGTACTTACATGGGAAGGATAATGTACCTGAGGGTTTCACTCTACACCCCAAAAAATGATTCCATGGAATGAATACTCAACTTTTCCAATGGTCATGTCTATTAGGGCCTCTTATATGGACTCTGAATATAATTCTAAAGATACCATGTGAGGTTGGTCTGACATGTTTCCATCCCGATCTCAGCATAAAAGGGAGAAAGAAAGAGCCGGGGACATTTATTTTACACTCTCCAAAAAAATAATACATGGAGTTGGTATGTAAGTGGATAGATGTTGGATCATGCTTTGATTTTGTTTTTTAGTGTTATTTGGATCCATTTGACATTTAGTTTTTGGATTTGTTTTTTTTGGTCATGGGTTTTTATGCTTCCATGCCTTTACTTTATCATTTCATTTTGGGGTGCCAAGTCTTATTGGTATTGTGCCTTCTATTCCTATTATACCCTTATAAATTTAATGTGCTCACTAATCATAATTTATTATTATATCCTATATTTACCCTAACAGAATAACTGATATTAGTCATAAATATGATTCCATTTCTTATGGTTATGAATTAAGAATTTCAAAAAAATTTGAATTTTATGTTTATTATATGAGTAAGTCATTGTGGGAGAGATTTAATATCATTAATGAAATAACATAACTAGTAATATTTTCCGCAAGCAAACATAACAATTATAATTATATGGAGTGTATTATTATAATACCTATTGAATATTCCAAAAAATTGATGTAATTTTTATGTATGTAATTATCGAGTAATATCAATAATCAAGAATTATTACATTGATTTCGACCCAATATATAATTTTACTTAATTTTAGGAAACATATTTTACTACTGTGAAACATAAGAATTATTATTATATTAAAAGAAAAACAAAATGATTTAGAGAAAAACACATCATAAATATATTTTACATTGATTTACTAATCATAATAATCTAAATTATTTCCATTGAATATATTTATTAATATATATATATTAAAGGAAATTTTTGTAGTATTACCCAATGAAAATTATTCACTAAGCAAATACACAATATTATTTTGTATGAAATATCTCATTGAGAAACTTGTCTTTTTTGTTACATCGTTCCTTTGATATCAAATTCATTTAGTTAGAATATTTATAGAATGGTAAACAATCCTTGTAATTACTGACTATATTTTAAATATTTTTATAATATTTAATCCTGATATATGATTTCTAAACACAAGTGATGTTTTAAGTTCGTAATAAGAAAAAATATTATCTATAATAAATAATTATTTCTATTTAAATTATATACTTGACCATTTTAATTTTATGGGTTCTCAAGAATGTGTTGTAGTTATTTCACATGATATGAAAATTTTGGGATACCTAAAGGGAATTGGTAATATTCATAAATATATATTTCATATATTTGTGTAATTGAAAAGTAATTAATTAATTTTTAACTATATGTGATAAAAAATATATAATTTAAAAATGATGTAAATATATTGGAGTTTAAATCCAAGTAAAGAATGGAATGATATTTTATTTTGTATTAAAATATTTTGGAAATGGTTTATTGAATCATAATTTTTAATGGAATGTAAAATATCATCCATACATCGATCTAAATAGGGAATGTGTATAAAATTTAATATTACATATTTGATATGGGAGTTAGTTTTCAATGAATTATTCATACTTATATTAATAGAATTTGGTTTTATAAACATGATATTTAATATAGAAGATAATGTAACATGGATTGATATGAATAAAGGGATCATTTTATCTCAAATAAATTGGTTTGTCTAATATAATTATAAAAATTATGTTGAAGGAGTTTCAACCACCAAAAAGTAGAATAACATAATCAGTATATTAACATTAAAACATTTATCAAAAAGATAAATGAGCAATATGAAATAATTATTTTAGTTTCATATTTTCTAAAATATACCCAATAATAGATATAAATAATAATTCCAATAAAAAAACTAATATTTATAAAATAGAAATGTATTTTAAATATAATAGTGTTTCGAATTGTATAGTATAATTATGTTTCAGGCCTAGTTAATTTCACATATAAAAAATAAATTATTAATCCAGTTAGTATTCAATATGAATATTAGTCAATATGAAAAATAATTTATTGTATTTCATAAATTAAAAATATAAATAGGTGTATTTAATTACCATAAAAGTTTATAATATCACATTATATTTAGAATGAGTTGAGGATGTGTTGGTAATTATAAAATATAATTAGTTACATTAGTAACATAAATTATATAAGAAATGCTTGATGTAAATTCCATAAGTATTCTTACAATGATAAGAATAAAGGGAGTTCTAATTAGAATGAAAGAGTTATCAACATCATAATATTTGATTTTTTTATGTAAATCATGTTGAATAATTATTCATGGGTATAACATTATCAATATGATATTTAAGTATCAAAATTATAAACAAATTAATTTTTTATAGATTTTACTCATAAAAAGATGTTATGGAGATGAAGTTTTTCATGTGGTCATAAAAATATTTCATAATAATTACATAGAGATGTAGTGATTTTAATATATCCTTAAAATTTTAGAGTAAATATAAACAATATTGAAATAGATTAAATTTAATATGATGTTATTTATGAGTGTATTTGTTATGTATTCATAATATATTTTTTGAATATAAAATGTATTATGTTATTGAAAATGAATACATCATATATTCATCATCCATTTCGATGGTATATATTTCATGATGTGAAATGATAATTAATATTCCAATATATGATCTTGATTTCTCATTAACAAATTTTTTCATAGGATTTATATAGTTTTTTAAAATAATATATGGATAACAATACTATGATATCATATAGATAAAAATATAAGAACATGTAATAAAAATTGATTATTCATGACAGATAACACCAATATATATACCATATGGAGATTTATACTGTATTTAATTTTTATAATGTATATTCCTATTTTTTATTTTTATTTTCCTATACCTTAATTTATTTATATACCTTACATGAGAAAAATAAAATATTAATACATTTCATTGACAATCCTAGAAGAATAGTTAATCTACTATGGTTTGGTATGTTTTTTATCATGTCATTGATTGGAGTATAAAAAATAATTGATAATTCCCTATTATTATTATTATAGAAAATTTATCTTACATTGAGATACATTATTTATGTGTATGACTATTTCATGATAATGGATATGATGTTACTTTCTATTTTTATGGTGAATTTGATATGATCGTCCATTCAGATTTGAGACATGTGATGTATTCATAATCCAAGTTTGTGCATAATAATGGAATCAATAATTTATTTGTATCTAAATTTAATTTTCATTTTCCATGTATCATGGTATCACAATGAAAAAAATGGATGAAATGAACATTCATTATATAAAATAATACAACTCCTAGAAACAGTTTCCAGATACATCTGCTTGATGGAGATCATGAAATATCAATCTATAGAAAAAGTAGAAATTATTATTTTTAATATAATTATCTTTTTTTATACTACAGAATTTAGGATTACATATATTACCCTATTTCTATAATATCATTTGGGCTAAATGTTTTAAAAATTGGTTTATAGTTTTAAATTTATCTATATATATTGGTTACCCAAAATATATTTTGAACAATATATTGAAGATGATATGGATGTATTTCCACTTGTTATTAAAGATAATGTAATTTTTTTTAAAAAAATTGTATTAGTTTTGGAAACTAGTTTAATAGGTATAAAAATTGAGTTTCGATATGGTTTTAGAAGTTTTTACATAATATGTGAAAAAAATAATTTATGTTATTTATATATTGAATATATGATTAGTAAAAATACTATGATAAAAGATGTTTTATTAAAATTGTGTTTATGAATTGAGAAAATATTAAAATAAGGATTATTTACAGAAGCATTTGTGAAAAACTAAATTACTATTTTAAAGATACATTTAACAATAAAATATATTATAAAAGGTATAGAATGATAATTAAAATGAAAATACATTATTTTTGAATATTGTAATCTTATTATAATGTTATCTTACATAATTTTATCTATTATAATAAATCAAATATATCTAAAAAAAATTATCAAATAGTTCTTAACAACACGAAATATATCAAGGGAACAACAAAAAATACAATTTTCAATTAGTTTTATGGAAAACTAATTTTAAATAAAAACAATCTTGTGAATTACAATCCCATTGTTTTAAATAATAATAGCTAATGAAAATTGTTTTATTATACCTAATGGATAATGCATCAAAAATAAATTTAAATAATATGATAATAACAAGTAAATATACTCATGTAATAAAATAAAAATATTTTTAGAAGATATTATAAGGAAATTGTTTGGAAATATATGTACAACAGGACTCCCTTACCTCTCTATTCTACTAGTGTAAAGCCCTAGAAATTTTATAGAATTTTTTTTCTTAATTTTTTCGAACTTTTACGAGTCTGTAGTTTCTGAAGGCACTCAATTCCAAGTCCTGGTGTGCCCAAAATCAATTTCCGAAGTTTAGATCGGGTACGTTCAGTAAAAAAACAAGCATGTTTTCCTATTTTTTGAACTGGTGCTTGGAATTGAAATATGAGGGCACCAATGAACTCGCAGCACTGGTATTTTCCTTAGGGGTCCTTCACCATAGTTGCATTATATGCGTGTCTAATGTTAATAATTGGTGAATATGCTTCAAATAAATAAAATTGGTGTGTACCATTTTATTTATATATGAGATAGTTATATCCTACAAAGGGGGGTTAAGGGTGGGACCCGTAACCACCTAACTACCCTAGTGTGGATGTTTGAGAGGTGGGACCCACACAAGCCACAAACATTCATCTTCCCCAAACTCCCTTAAACCCCCTTAATTATTTTTTTAACTCCTCTATAATTGTGTAACTATTCCGATCCTCTCTCTCCCTCTTTAACTCTTGCTGACACACCTTAAATAATAAATTGAACCTATTCAAATAATTAATCAACTGATTTAAATTTTGAAATTTAAATTGTTTGTGTCAATAAAATAATAGGATTGACTTATTATTTTTTCTTTGGCACATGTTGGGTTGGGGGATTTTGAGAGATCTCTTGTGTAGAATAAGAAGAAGAGAAATCCAGTTTCGTTGATGAGTGACGCCTCTTTAACGAAGAACTCCAGTTCCACGAAGATTGACAACACACTTCCTTTTATTCCTCTACATCAAGGGAGGAAATATAATCGTGGGAAACTCACCAACGATGACGGTTCATTACCGAAATTGACGGAGCGACAAAGCATTGCACATCTACAATGAACGAACAATATTTGATGTAGGGGTTATGTTCAATTTTTAGTGGATTAAAATTTTCCCTCGATTCTTCATTGTATATCTTTGATTTTCAGGGCCTATTTATATCACTTAATGTGGAGGGCGCGGGCCAAACGAGCATTGTCCGATGATCCTCCACTAGAACATGATCTTTTTGGAACATACGATCGGAGGCGGAACACAGAAGTGACTAGTGGCGCAAGGGCCGTCGTCGCATAGCTAGGAAAATCCGCGGCCAAGAGGGAAGTGGTGGAGGAATCGCGACACTATCGCGCCGTGCTGGGGATGTGGAACCGGGGCGAGCATAGGCCGTAGTGGAGGAAGGTGGCTCCATCGTGCCAGTTGTGCAATGAGAACCACTGCACGCTTTTCTGGCTGCTTCAGCGGAAGGACAAGCTGAATCGTCGGCCGAACGTTCGAAGGGGAGCCGTGGTGATAGGAGGGCACCATAATGGAAATTTGGCAGGCCCATCTGCCGGCCGGGCGGAGCAGATCCCCATCGCCAGGAGTACACCTCGCTAGAGGAGTCGTGACCCGCTCTGCATGCCGCTTGCACTAGAGGGCCGGCCGTCCTAGTCGGCCGGTTTGGGAAGGGTGGCGCCGCTAGTTCAGACAGCCAAGAGGTTGTGCCATAGAACTAGTCGGACGGCTGGCCGGGACAGCCTGGCCGCGTGTCAGTTCAGGCAACACCGCATCGCGCCGGGCTGCGCCGTGCTGGGCCAGGCCGCGCCCTGCCGGGCCTGGACACACCTCATCGGGTCAGGCGATGCCCCTCGAGCCAGGCTGCGCGACTCACCTGGCCTGTCCGACCCCTTTAATGGGTCGGACCCACCAAAACCGAGTCGACCTGACCCATCAGCCCATTGGCTCTAACGGACTGTGCTCGTTTTTACTTAAACATGAATTGCATGAACACCGAGTGTCTGATCGATGTGCAATCTATGGCACTAGGACCCTAACGACGAGGCGGTCCATTTGCGATACTCTAAGTTATTTTTGGATGACTTTTGAAAACGTCCAGGTTTGGAAGGAATGCAATTTCAACCGGGCCCTTAGAGCAGTAACACTTATAATGTAAGGACCAAACTTCTGATTGATGTGTCATCGACTATATTTTATTCCTCTTTATGGGACGGTTCTTTTTTCATACTTAACCAATGGTTTGGATGTAGTTTGAGTATGGCCAGGTTGGATTTTAACTGAAATCAAATCGGGCCCCTGGAATGAAAATTCTAATAACTCATAGACCGAGTGTCTGATTGACGGGCCTTCTATTGTGTTGAGACCCCTATGATGAGGCGGTCCATTGAGATAATCCCACGTTAGATTACGTAACACATGGATGTATCGACCTGTGGATCGTGGAGTGGATCCTCCCATAGATGAGCATTTGGAGTGCGGAGACCTAGTAGCATTCTGAAACCTGATGACTGCTTGTTCGATTCGTTTCGGAGTGACATGAATAGCCCAGTGGGGTGCACTAATGTGTTGGGGTGGCAGACCCATGGTGGAGAAGAACTACATTGTGAGGTGGCAGACCCACGGTACTCGACAGGGGGAGTACCTCTGTAGACTATGAGCGGGAGAACTACTGTGTGAGGTGGCCGACCCATGGCGGGGAGCACTTCTATGTGAGGTGGCATACCCAAGGCTGGGAGCACTGCTTTGTGAGGTGGTCGACCCGCGGTACTCGATAGGAGGAGTACCTCTGCAGTCTAAGGTTAGTTAGTAGCTCCTAGGAGTCGTGATAGGGACACTGTACTCGACATAGGAGAATTTCACCAGCAGGTGTGGTTTCAATAATGAAAATCCCTCTTTGAGCTGATTCAATGACCTTTGTGTTTACCTCATGATTGAGATTGGTTACTTGACAATTTAGGTATATGTATGGGAATATGAATAAATAAAGGTTATCTGTTGAGATATTTCATTGTGTTTTATCCTTGTTTGTTTTAGTGAGACCTTAGGGGTCTTGATATCCCTATTGAGTATCGTTATACTCACCCTGCATGGGTTATGCCCGCATCTCATTGTGTTGGTTGCAGAAAACCGACAACCCTGGTCGTGGTTGAGGCTTGTAGAGTTGGACGGTACCCAGAGGTAGATCTCATGATGAGTCGGTACCTAGAGGAGATGGATATACGTGGAGTTTTGAGGAGGACATCTTTACCTACCCTTCAGGTAGGAACCCGGAGGATGATCCAGGAGCTGCTTCTCCATTCAGCTGTTTGACTTTTCAGTTGTACTTTCATTCAGTTGTAGCTATACTTTTCTATTAGGCTTGAATTTCTGGCCTCTTTGTTCTTTCAGTACACATGTTACTTCTTTACTTAGTTTTCTCTTCTTCTTGTACTCTGGTTGTGTGTGTGTTTATGTTTCATAAAGGAAATGCCATCCCAGTTATAGGGATTTACGCCTTTAGTTCTAGTCGCCTGCCCCTAGCCTATAGAAGGAGGGTTTGGGGTCGTTAGGACACGGGCCCTAGGAGAGTGGTCATGACAACATGTCCCATTTTGATTGAGTATAAGGACGTCAGATAAGGGATGTGGCATAAAAATAGAATTTGGGACGAAAGGGGGGTTTAAAAGGTTATTTGGGTTTATTTTTTGAAAAAAAATAGTTTTGGAAGTGATGGGATAGTGGTGGAGAAGGGATGTTTTTATAGATAGGATGAAGGGATATATTTGAACAATTTAGAAATTAATTTGATATTTCTTCTTAATAATATTACTAATACTCAATTCTATGATATTTATTATAATAAATGAAAAATAATATAGGTTTATTTCTCATTATAATACACAAATAAAAAAATTAATCTTGAAAATATTTCAAACAATTTAATTACTAATATAAAATTTCATTTTTAAACATATTTATCACAGCTTTTAAAAAATTATTGTTTTTATTAGAAAAAAACCATGGAAATTAAAAATAAATTATTTTAATTCTTAGATGAAATTAAAATCCTAAAAATTGTATTATAGTTTTTTTATTAGTATTTATATCATCATGATTCCAAAAAAACTAATGGAATACAAAATATTCTTAGGATCCATTTCTCACCAATTTTTTATTATAAAAAATATCCACCCTAATATAATTTTGAGGTTCTAATTATTAAAAATAATTATTTTTAGAAATTAACATTATATTTAATTTAAATTAAACTATTGAATAGAATCATATGATTCATAGTAAATAACGTTTTTTAGAATGAAAAATATTTCACAATTTATGAGAGATTATATTTATATTTATTATTAATCATTATTTATTTTATGTTTTATTATAAATTATTTACTCATTTAGATCATAATAACAATTTTATATAATTTATATACAATATAAATTAAATTTTCTATTTAATTAAATGTTTAGTAAAATATATTTGAATTAATTAACATTATACGTTATACTCTCAATGTTATGTGAATTCCAAAACTATGTTTAATTTGAATAAAAATTATATAGATTATATATGTTTTATATATGTTACTATATAAATGAATAAATATGTTTTCATGAAATTATTATTAGAAATTATTCATATTATTTCAATCTAAAAATTATCTATATTATTTTTATTTGAAAATTTTTGATTATCCATATAAGAAAAAAATAATTTAAACAATTAATAAATTATTATTTAAATTAACAATTATTGATAATTTATTATGTTAGATTATGAATGTGTTAATTTTTTTTACCATATTATGCACATTAAATATTTTATGAAATTAATAATTATTACATTACCACCAAGTGTTATATATTTGAGTTAAAAAAAGAGAAAACATGTTTAATTTTATGATAACAATTTTATATGAATCATTTTCATTATATTTTAAGAAAATATGAAAATAAAACTGAAAATTTAAATAATATAGTTACTAAAAACAGTACATGTAAAAGAAATCACAAAATAATAAAAGTAATATTTTAAAAAATTCAAATAGATTTTAATTATAAAATTTCATTACAATATAATTAATACATTTTACATGAATTAAATTCAATAAATAAAAATAATTATGTGATAAATATGTATAAAATATAATGTTTCATATCATATATAATATAAAAATATCAATTAATTTACAATTTAAAAATATAAATTAATGTAATATTTTATAAAAATATATATTAAATTTTATAGATGTTATATCCCTCATTGATAAGTATTGTATTTTTAATTTTTGTTCCCTTTAACTAGATCAAAAAATATGTGATGTTATCACTAAAATTGTATTTCTCTCAATATCGATAATATTTTGAACATAGCATTTTCTTCTAGGATCTGGGTATGGTATTCATGATTTACAAAAACAATTAAATGTTTAATTTTTAATTAACATTAAGTAATATATATATATATATATTCATTACTTATAAGTATGATTTCTATGATTATAGAGACGTAACATTTTAATGATTCATGATCATTTCATATGCTCATTCCAAACATCAATATATACAGTAGTAGTTTCATAATCAATACAAGTATACCACGATGTTTTAGGTGGTACATTTACACTAAAAATCCAATCATTTATTATAATAGTGTCTCATGTAATTTTAATTGTCTCACAAAATATTAGTAGTTTACCTCTTTCTATTACACTCATGAGTTTTATGGCCTATCTCTCATCACATGAAGAAAAATAAAAAAACAATCATGAAATCACTAGGGCATTTCTTCATAAAAAAAATTTATGTTATAAATTTTTCTCATCCATTATAATTCTTCCTAAAAATTATTTCTATATTACCCTTAATAAATCAACTATTACCACTAATTACATTGATATTCAAAGGATAATGGTAATAGTTTTTCATGATGGATGATAGGAGTATTTCCTTATAATATCAATATGTTTGAGGGACCTATGATATATGGAGGAATTTATTTACTATATCAATGATGTAGTATATAATTTTTCTAGGATTGTATAAATAATCAAAAATATGTCATGCTAACGTTGTAATGTTTTCCTCGACCACATAATTTATTTCCTACTCTATTTTTCTTTAGTTAATGATGACCCTTTGAATAGTTTCAATTCTAACAAATTAATTATTACATTTAATAAAAATCATTCCAATTATTTAAGTTAATTATTTATCTCTATTCCCTTATATTTATTTTTATAAATTATTATTTTGATCAATATCACCATTTAGAAATTATTTATTAGAAATAAAATTATTGATTTCACTATATTCCAAAGTAAAAAATATCCTCTTTTGAAATTTAATTCATTTCTCAAATAACAGCGTTTTATTTATTCAATTGAATGATAGTGGTTTGTCTCGTATAAATTATAAAACATTTTCACATACTGCTGATGGGAATAATTTTTATCTATAAATGAAATGATATTATTCCGAACCCAATCCAACTGACCGAATATAAAACATTTTCTGAAAAATTCACAACAAAAATTTATTATCTTTATCTATTTAGAATCTTAAAAATGACTACATATGTTAAAATGGGTTTTTATCACTCCAATGGACACCATTTCAAATCAATGATGTATAAAATTTATCAATTTAATAACATCATCAATAAAAGTAATAGAATATAACTATTATTTATTTATATAAAATATATTTTTAATTCTCAATCAATAATAGAATTTATTTATAATTAATGAGAGGTTATTATAATATTATTTTACTAAATTTGTGATTCTAAATGTAATTCTTAATGTATCACCTAATATTTATTTGATACCAATTATATCATCCTTAACAATGAAACTAAGACATTATAGATTTTTATTACATTAAAAACAAAATGAATGAAGTTATTTGTATTCTAAATCTACAAGATGCATATACAAACATAAAAAAAAATAGAAACATAATTTATAACATAACAATATGCATTTTTTTATAACCTTGAAATTTATATATATGATTACATTTAGATATTTTAATGTGTTCAATATAATTCTACAAATGAAATGAAAAAACAAAATAGAAACTGTGAAATGTTTATAACATTAAAACAATGTGTTAAATTATAAATCACTAATATAAATTTTTTTTAAATGAATATTAAATGAAAAATATGAAACATGTAATATGAATTAAATTCTATTTTTATAACCAAAGTGAAAAATAAAATAATTTTATTCTTAAAAGTGTACTTTTCTATGAAATTTATTTTTATTTAATATTAATTTCAATATCAATAAAATCATGACTCCTGATGAAAAAATTAATTGATTTAAATAATAGATTAACAATTATTTAATTTTTCAATGATTGGAAATATGAATGAGATAGTATAATATTTTGGGAGGTTATTTGCCTACTCAAAATGGTTTTTATTATATCTAATAATTTTATTTAGCAGTCAAATATATATAATTTATGATTAAAATTTAACCAGAAGAATTTTTTTTATTAATTATAGTAATATGTATTTATGAAGACGTTTTTCTTGATATTTCTAAAAAATAATAATTTCAAATGAATTATGAAAAATGAAATTTCTCTACATAAAATGAATTTTAAAAAATTATTAATATATAAGTGTGAATTTATAATTTATGATTCCTTTTTATAATACTAAAAATTTACATTATAATAATTAAATGATATTTTTAATTTAAAAACTTATATTTAAATTTTATAATTTATTGTATATTATAAAAAAAAATTATTTTAATTCATTATATGTTTAAAATTTTATATTTAAGATTATCACTGTTAATAATATTAAATAATTAATATTTTAAATAAATTTGGAATATATATAGAAAAAATATAAAAAATTATACATTTTATACATTTTATTTTTTCATAAAGGATTGTTTGCTTTATGTACATTTTAGTTACTATGATAAAAAATAAAATGAAAATGTGACAATTCATGGTTTAAAGGGAAACGAAATGATAAAAACATTTATATGAATGACTGGAAGTGAAGTGATCAACAATTTATCACCCTCCACTAAAATATTGTGTATTTTTTAACCCACATTACATGTTTAACATGTGATAATTTAATATTTTATTGAAATAATTAAAATCATATATCACTTATTAAAATGGTATCTCACCACTTTTAAAAAATTATCTCACCACATCATCACTACCACTCTAAAAATTATTTTTCCAATTGAATATATTCAAAATTTCCTTCAAATATCATCTTTATTGTCTCCAACTATATCCAAGACCATAGTGATTACCCTATGACCATCCTTTCTATAAAATCCTCTAAGAGGAACCAAAATTTCAATTTATATTTTCAATATTATCAATAATGTCTTTCCTTTTATCAATATAATTTAAGGTTAATTTCATAATCAAATGTGAATAATTAATTATTTATATTAAAAAAATATTATTATATATTTTTAATAATATGAAAACCACATATCCCATTCCCTTTTTGAAAAATGAAAGAGTCATATGTATGTTATGGAGACTACTGCCTCAATGATGTGTTGTATTTCGTTTCCCATCACCACCATAAATGGATGGATCAAATTGTCAATTTAATATATAATTCTTATATAGAGATAATATTATAAATTGTTAATTTTTAAATCAAATTACATTTTTTACCGATTACATGGAATTCTAAATCATCATCCTTGCATATATGTGGACTACAACCTCCATAGAACAATTGATTTGAATTTTTTTCATCACATGAATTCGTCGATGGAATTTTTAATTCTTCTATGGGATAAATAATATTTCTATCCCATTTTTTAAATTACTTATAGGACATATCGAATAACCTATAAATGATATATTCAAAGATCAATTGTTAAAATATTAAATATCTTAATGAAAATTAATAAGACGAAAACCATTTATTACCTTTTTATAATGTATTAGTATACATTTATATATATTATAAATCCTTAAAATCAATATATATAATAATAATTACGTTCTATATATGATAATGATATTACCATTTTAATAAATAACTTCAAAATAATCCAATAAATAATGTTTTATTCTTGTTTGTTTCAGTTTAACTAGCTACTTAGATAATGATATGAAAAAAAATGATGAATGATTATGGAAACATAATAACATATATAATATAATATAAATTTGTAAATAATTATTTTTCTTATGAAGTGTATTTTATATCAATATTTAAATAATTTTTTCACAAAAAAACATAAGATCATTAATAATATCTAAAATAATGTCCTTATGGAATTCATATTCATGGATATAAAATTAGAAAATAATTAACTTAAAATGAAACATAAATTATCACCATGAATAATTCCATTCATTATCCATACTAATTTTTGGAAGAAGTTTTTTTACAATGAATGTCCAATGAGGATGCTCTTATGAAAGTAATATAAAGTATAAAAACTATAATCACCTGATGTGAAAAATAGGTAGAATTCATTATGAAAATGACTATTTAGCACTAATATATATGAAAATTTATAGGATTATGATTATGATTTATGTGATTAAGGTAGTTAATTTTGTAATGAAAGAGGATAAATAAAATTAATGGATTTGATAAAGTAAATATTTCATTACATTTTTTAAATATTATTAAATTTTATTAGTTCCACAATGGTGACATTTTATGATAAATAGTTACCTTTTTATGTTTTTTTGTAATTTTTATAATATTGGAAAAAATGGACTAATATTGGATTTTTATAGTTTTAATTTTCATCAGTACTTTGAAATAATATTTTATAAAGTAGAAGACAAAATTATATTTTTGTAGGATTTCATTAATGATGGAATTTATGTTATAATTATAAACTCATGTTTATTCTAAAATTAAGAGGACCAAGTTCATAATTCATGACTAGAGATATGTTCTTAGTATAGATCATTTTTTATTATAGCTGTATATCTCCTGAACCAAAATACCAATGGAGAGGAAATTCAATATGGATTCAAAGAATGTATTTATTAATAGATTTCAAAATTGATACCATGAAACATTCTTCTCTATTCAAGGACATAAAAAAATTATAATTTGTAGTATTTGAATATAAAATGTCTCATAAACAAATTAGTTTTCCTGATTAAATCATCTATAACTCCTTTATTTAGTGGCCATTAATGAAAAAATTGTTTGTATGAGTGAATAAATTATATGACAAAATAAATGTAGACAATAATTGTGAATTTTTTTATTTATTATTTCATCCACCTAAAAAATTTCAGACGAGAATTTTTTTAGTGAAAATTATTCAACACTCCACATTAAAATATATACCAAATCATCCATTATAATAAATATAGATTTTTATGGGGATATAATTGAGTTTTGTTTCTATAATATTTCTTCATAATATTAATATATATTATGTTATATAAAATATCCATACCACCTTTAATTAAATATTATTTCTATTTGTTTATCCCAAGGTATTACCTTCTCAACTACACTAGAAATAAAGAACTAACAGTATTGTTTATTTGATGGAGGGGAAGTAATTTTGATTATGTTTTATTGTGAATCAATTTAAATCTATCAATTCAATATTTCGAATTATAGTAGTGGATAACTTGGCTAAAGTGATAATTTTTCCTATTTTACCTTCCATCTAATTATTCTTCTCATTTTCAATTTCTTATACCATCAATATTTGTGTTGTGTAGATGGTAGAGATTAACATAGATTTTTTAATTTATTGAACATGCCTCATAGATGATATTTACAAAATTATTTCACCAAATTAATAGGTATTTGTATGGGTTGATCATAATTATATTGATAATGTGTTGTGTGACATGCCTTTATCACCTCAATAACATTAATATTGAGAATCTTTTGTCAAAAATGATTTCACTCACCATGACTCCCATTAAAATATTCATATCATTATTTTTATCTATAATAATTCTATGACTCATTTAAATTTTAAATAAATATTTAAATTGTCATTTAATATCTTTAAAAACACCCAATATATATAATTTTAGAAGTTTTTTGTTACTTAGATTATAATAGTGATAATAAGAATTCTATGTGTTATGTGTGTCCTCCTAAGGAGATCTATCCCATGACATGTATTATATTCCATTATTATTTAAATTAATCCTTTACTAATGTAATTGAAAAAAAATCCATTTCTCAATTTTTTTGGTACTATTGGTAATTCCCTTCGCTTATGCACACTATTTTAAAAAAAAATACAATTTCAATAACATTTGAAAAAACATCCCTATTTCATATCATTCATTTCATATTTCAAGAAGGATATTGTTGATGTTGATTAATATATTTGAAATGTAGTTAAATTTTTTATTGATCATAATTGGGAAGAGAAATATAATATTCAAATAGAACAATATTACATGATGATTAATCATAATTTGAAAAATCTTCTTAAATCCCACAAATCTATTAGCATTACTAGCCTTTTTTGTTTCTAAAAGAAAAAATATAACATGAGGAAAATGAAATTCGATTTCCAACTAAATTATAATATACGAAACATACGTGGCCTTAAATATACATCACGAAAATATATTCAATATATCTCATCCATTACATCAAGAGGTTTTTAAATAAGACATGTTATATGGTACAGTCATTTGAGAGAAAATTTATTTTAAAGATCATTGTTAAATTTTTTTTAAAGTAAAAAATTAATGCAAGTCTCTATTATATTTAATTTAATAATAATAACCTATATTTTTATCTCTATATATTTCAAAGTAGATAATAATTATTCCCCTACTTAGGCAAATTGTCTTATGGTCTTTCAAGATGAAATTGAAATTAAATCTGATTTAAATGAAGGGGGATATTTATTTCATGGTACTACTGGGTATAATTATAATGAAAAAGAAAAATCCATATAAATATGATTAAAAAATTTAGTGATTATTTACATTCTTGTACTAAGTCCTTATATGATGTTAATTATGATTCTATAGAATTCATGGAATAAAAATACAAGGAACTATTCTTTGTACAAAACAAATTTTCAATGTTATATCACATTGAAAAGGGGGAGGAGATTATTTACTCTATCCATGGGTTCCTCTATGAAAATTTCATGTTTTATAGTCATGATAGAATGAATTTATGGTGGTTTTTGAGAATGAAACTCCATCCACATTCATATTGTGTTTAATCATCTACAACAAAATTTTATGTTCCTTTATGAACATTACACCCACATGGAGGTCCAACCCCTATTTTATCACATTTTTTAGTTTTATTTATTTTTCATTTTTATAATTATGTTTCTATTTATTTCAAAATTTATAACTATATTTTTTAGAATATTTGAGATTAAATCAATGATTACACTAAAAAATAATTCTTTATTTTATTGTTTTCATCTATTTAATTTTTATTCCATTATTATTTATGGTTTTGAAATGTGTTCTAGTTAATTTTTTTCCTTTATATTCTTTGTTCTGAATATTTATGAATATTTATGAATTTTTAAATTCGATCCCATAAAAAAATAACTCAAAGTAATTATTTATTAATGATTTTTATTACTAACAATTTATATATATAAATCAAAATACATAGACTTGCATGAGATACATGTTTTTTGTTATAATAAGAAGTATGTATTTTTCATTATCAATTATTTGGACTACATGGAATGATTTTAATATGATTGATCCATTTTGTTGGATATAAAAATTTTATATAGAGACATATATTTACACCAACCCACATTATCCATTGGGTCCTACGAATTCCCTTATATGTTTATTCTGTATCATAATATTATTTTCCTTTACCAACCAGAACTCCTAATATTATTTTCATAGAAATTTCATCATTCTATGTACAAGAAGGCCCATTTTAATGGGTTCATTATGATTTATATTATTTTTTAGTGTTGTGGGGGGAATATAATTACTATATAATGTATATAAATATATTAGTGGGCTTAAAAATAATTTATTTATACATTATTTTAATATCCACATTCTCCTCGAAAAAATTAAAAACAAATGAAAAAATAAAAAACAGAAAAATGGAGATGATATTGAATATATCTATTTTTTAAATTTTTTGAATAATTTCAATATTAAAAATCATCCAAATGAATTTCAACTCATTAGTTTTTTTCAATTTTCATCTCATCCTTAATGTCAAAAAATATAAAAATGATTAAAATTTATAATGTTATGCATTTTTTTGGGATTTCAAAATGAGAAATGTAGGATATTTTGGATTATGTCATTCATTTTAATCATTTAATGGATAAATTTCCATGCTACCAAAATCGGTTTGAGTTATGGATCAAATTTTTAAGAAGCTTTAGTGTGTAGTTTTTTGGGTTTTCAAGTAAATATTTATGAAATTCTACATAAGAGTTGAAAATAATATATCCATCCAAAAAAATTAAAATGGGTTATCTACCAACACCAATCCATAAAAATTACCTGGAAAATTACTCATTATTAAATTTTTTTCCTCTCTAAAAATGTAGAGAAATAATAATTTTTATAGGATGATGGTGGTCTATTAATTTTACATGTGTGATAATAACTGTAAATATAATTTATCTTATGTGAAGTATATCATAAAATTCAGTGTGAGGTAGGTTGTTGATGGGATGTAGATGGGGTTTTAATGTATAAATTGTAAAAAGTTTAGATAAAAAATAAATTTCATTTTTTTTATATGAGGATACACGATTGAAATATATTTTGGATATTATCAGTGATTTTGTTATCATTTTTAATTGTTTTGTGGAATTTGATTTGGATATTTTATTATTTCCCAAGATTGAAATAGATTTGTGTTGGGAAGTGATGAAGCTAATATTTTAAATAATTCTAAACATTAATAAATTTTCTTAGTCCCCCATTGTATAATTTTATTGTAAATTGAGACATTTGTTTTTTTAATAATTTTTACATAATTAGAAAAATGGTCTTATATTAAATTTTAAATATTTTATTTTTATTCATAATTTTTGACAAAAAATATTATATAGAATCTAATAATTTATTAATATATTTTAATATTCATCATAAATGTTGGTATTCATTTTATTCTTCTATAATCGAAGTTAAATGCATTATTTAAAAGACCAAAACCAACTCACAATCAAGGTCTCAAAATCTACGAACATAATAGATCATATTAAATGTCAGTCTCATACATGAAAATATATAAACCAAAATGATATGATAATAAACAAACACATATATATATAAATGTGTGTGTTATTAGTGAAAAAAATTAATTAATATGGTCAGATGATATACTGTAGTATTAATGTTCATAATGGAAGTGGATTTCTTCGTATGATGATATGAAAAGTCACCTGTATAGATTACATTTATGTATTAACTCAACCATAAATACATCATCCATTTAAAAATATTCCTCAATGGGTGTGGGTGTAAGAAACTAAAGTGGAGGAGAAACATAAAGAAATCCTCTCCCAATTTGGATATTACTAGGTCATTTATGTGAATTAAATTAGATGAAATTGTTATTGAAAAATATTCCTCCCCTCTCACTATATATTTGTAACCAATATTTACTTAAAAGTCATAGCTATATTTATTGGGATGATATTTAATTTTATGTCTATAATAGTTATTCATAATTTTAATATATATTTATTTTTTCCCTCCATTAAATGTCATTTGTTTCTTTTATATTTTTAGTTTATTCCAATAGAATTTGATTGGAACCTCCACATAAATGTGAAACTAACCTCGATGTTTGTTCTAGTGAGGGGATGTTGGTTTTATTTGGTTTAATTGTGTTTAAATTATAATTTATCAATTAAATTTAGAGAATTGTATCTATGGTTACATTTAATATAGTGGTCATACTCTCCATTTTTTCTACTATCGAGTTCTATATCTCATTTATCATTTATCATTCACGTCATTATTTATGTCGTGAAAATTGATAAAAATTACATATATGATGATAGTAAACAAATAGGTATCCAAGATAATGTTTAGAATATCATTTACACATAATAATTTGTATAGATATAGGTTGGTCCCAATTCCAATAATAAGGTGATGTGTGATGTATTTCAATGACCTTATTGAGTTAAATATTGGGATCCTTTTGTGACTATGGATTTCAATCGTCATTAACTCCCATGAATATTTTCATTCATTCATCACATATAACCTAATTTGGGATTCCATTTCATTTTTAAATAAATATTTATACTAATATTTCAAATATTAAAAATTCACCATATATATTTGTTTCATAGTTTATATTAGTTAAATTTTAATAGAGAAAATCATTAGATATAGAATGTAAGAGGAATCCTTGCTGTTGATAATAGTTTTTCAACTATAATTACATATTATTTAATAAAAAATTAATGTTGAGGGATGTAATAGCCCATGGTTTTAATAAATAAATGAAATACATGAAACATTGTTTTAAGTATATATTTAAAACTAGCCTTTAAACAAAATTTTACTGCTTCTATGTTTTGTATTTTTGAATACATTCCTCTACAATTGTGTTCAATATGTTATTTGGAGTCTGATGGATCCAACATTGTTTTTTTGGAAAATAGTAACATACCCTTATTAATATTATTATGAATAATAATATGATACTAATGAATATTAAATATTATTATTCTTTTATTTTATTAAGGCATTATGATAATGTCATCTTGGGTCATTTTTCAATGTGATTTAAAAGTAGTTATATAATTAAAATTGCTAATTTTTTAACTAATATTGATTTTATTTAAAAAGTAAATTAATAATATTTAAAAAAAATCCAAAAAATGGAATTCATTTTTTAATTTTACACATCGAAATAATGGTTAGGGATAATTTTTAATAATCTTTATGAAATTATTGAATTTTTTATAAAGAGTTAATTTCGATAAATTATCATATATTCAAATTATCAGTTAAATACACTATTTATGACATAATAAGATATGTAAGATTAATTAGTTCAAACTCAAATTCCATTATTACTATTGGGGGTCACATGAATTGATATTAATTGATGTCATTTGAAAAAAATTATAATATTAATTTAAATAATGTAAAATACCTCCTCTTGTACAATATGAATACCACCCTCATTCCCCACTACTTCCCACACCTGTCAAGCATTCACCATTTCCTAATTTATTCCAAATTAGCTCCCCAGTATCCTTACCCAATTATAATACGTTTAGGTCCCACCTAAAGGCCAAAATCAATGTTTTTAAGTTGGATATCAATGAATAGGGATCAGGAGGTAGGAAATCCTATTTTTTCATGTGTTTTCTTTTCCTTTCCATTTATTTTTTAGTCTCTTAACCACCTATTATCTAAGGGGAATTAAAGCTAGATCAATAATGCATATCCGGAATGTTCTCATTTTCATGAATAACTCATTACCATTCTTCGCCTTCTCTACCACTTATTCATGAAATAAAAACATTGTCCATGATATGTCGAATTACAGACATTGTGGACGATGTGATTTCAATTTGAATTAATGTTTTAATGTCTGGTCATGAAAACAATTTTATGGTTTAAATAGTCTATAATATATTCATTATGTCTCATCAATGGTTCTATAATTATTTTTTACCCATTGTTCTAATTTCTATTCAAAAATGAGTCTGTTATTATCAAATAACCACTAAAATGTTCTAAAAAAACAACATTAATGTTTTAATTTATGAATCATCCTCATTTTATAATTAAAAATGATAAATGGTATAATTTATGGTTTTATAAATATTTAACTACTATTCCATTCCAATTCTGGATTTCCTTCCCAATCGACAAGAATATCCATCTTGAACCAATCATGGAAACTATGTAAATAACGCTCCCAACATAATGTAAATAAGAAAATATGACTAATAAATGTGTCGAATAATGTCGTAAAATAATCATATAAGGTGTTATAAACATTAATATGTTTCATTAAGAAACTAGTAACACTATTTTAACAATTATAAAAGAGGATTAAACACATTTTAAGTAAGAAAACCCCGAGATAAGGGAATTCTTAACCCAATTTCCATTATTTAGGTTATCCTTCTTCTTTTTTCATTAAGTGGTAGTAATATTTTGTGTGTGATGATTTTTTGTTTATATAGTGTTTCAATATGTGTACATACAATGTATTCCCATATCCATTCCATTCTATTAATTCTGAGTCCAATTATATTTTAGGGGACTTTTTTTAAAATCCTTTTAAAAATGTATTTAATTAATCTCAAAAAGATATTCATTTTATATGTATATGGAATTCGTGGTTCCTTATAATTTTGAAGATAATTTATTAACATGATATGTTCCTTAGACGTTATTTCTGTCATTTTGAGCCCATTATTTCTCAATATATGTTTGATTGATCCCATTACAGCTCACGATATATTTGGTTGAGCCCATTATAGCTCAAGATATAATGGGTGAGCCCCATTATATCTCTCCAATACAATGGGTACTCCAAAGATGAAAGTTGAACAAAAGGTTTTTCCATGTGTAAGGGTGAATGTACGTGTGATATGGTAAATATATCCTAGGAAAAAAACATTATGTTTCTATGCATATGAGTTTCTATGATTATGGGATTTATTGGATTTTATGTTATCACTTAACTAACACATTCATTATTTATATCCCCTACTGAGTATTATACTAATTACACATTTTTTAAAATATTTTTCACAGGATATAAGGATGGTTAAGATAACGAATGGAGTAATGATGTCTGATTTGTTGTGTTGTTAACAAAATCATGTTTCAAATTTAAATGTTTTCAATTTGAAAAAAAATGGAAAATGTTTTAGTAGTATCATATGGTCTGAATGTGATATGTCATGTATGTAAGATTTACTAATTCATTAAAACTATAAACCCTGAAATATACTTAATTTTTAATAATGTAAGTTCTGATCTAAAATTTATCATTTTTTAAGTCTTTATGGTTGGGTCCTTTTTTTGGTATTAGAGGATGGTTTATATAACATTAGGGGTTGGGATGATATTAAAATAATACCATAATTGATCTTTACTCTATGGTAATTTTAAATTTTATAGAATTTAAGGAATTCAATGTTTCTTAATCAATGATTGGTTTGTATATAATGGTTTTATACAGGTGAAATAGGGAAGTTGAAGTAAGAATGTACCAAGAGCCTGATGTCTGTCTGAATCTATAGCCCGAAATGGTGGGAATCGTAACTGGGCAGTTAGTGGAAGAAATGGATAAATAGAATAAAGAAATAAATGGGGGTGGTATCCATGAGATACAGGAACACGATCCACCATGATGAAACATGTTGTTCGAGGAGCATCTTATGAGGAAACATCTTCCAACGTTTAGTGGAACAATATTTCTAGTGGTAGCTGAAGGATGTATCAATGCTCTAGAAAAGATATTTTATGTCATGGGATGTTCTGAACATTAAAAGGTAATACTATACATTTATATTTTGGAAGGTGAAGTCTATCAGTGGTGGTCTCTGGTGAAGAATATGAGAGAAAGAGATGTTTAGGACATCCTAGAATGGGATGATTTTGAGATGGAGTTTTCTGAAACATATGTGCCTTGGGATGGAATGAATAAGAAATAGTCAGGTTGGTAGGAAATGTGGAGGAACTCATCATCTATGTCTGTAGGTAAGAAAATGAATTTCCCTTCTTGTGAAAAGTGTGGTAAAAGGCATCCTGTTGAACGTCTGGTAAATCATGGTTAATGAAATCTATGTGGAATGTTTGAAAAAATGTCCCTCCAGTTCATGGAAAATCATCCAAAAATTACTGAGAAGATGATGGTGAGATTCTTTAACAATAATGAGTTGGGTCACTTTTCTAATGTTTGTCAGAAGCTTGTTACTTGAGTAGGGAATCATAAATATTGGAAGTATAAGGGTTTTGAAAAATCATTTGCAATAACTTATGCAGAATTTGAGTTGTTAAATGAGGTGGTATCAGGTAAATTTCATGTATTTACAAATTTCTCAAATGTATTGTCTGATTTAGGGTCTACAAATTCATTCATTTTTGAGATACTTTATAAAAAAATGGGAATTCAACCTCATGAAATGAAACAGGATTTCATGGTAAATAAACCATGATGATATATTATGGAAAAAATAAATTTGAAAAATCTTCCTATCCTCGTATATGGAAAGATTTTACCTTCAATCCTTGTTTTTTTTCCTCTAATAGAGTTTGTTGTTATTCTACGTATGGACGTTCTTTCATTCGTATCATGATATGATAGATTATAGATATATTTAAGTTGTTTTTCAGAAATAATTTCAGTTTTTTTCACATGAATGAACCTATACCATTAATAAATATCAAGAAGCTATGCATTTGATAATTTATGGTAATGAAATTTATATTTCTCATATTTTTGAAGATAAGTGAACTATCCAGATTAATGATGTACCAGTGGAATATAAATACATGGATGACTTTCTTAATGATTTGTCTCATGTTATTCCTAATCGAGAATTTGATTTTACTATTGAATTTCTTCCTGATACTTTTCCAATTTTTAAACCTCCATATCAAATGACAAAATGGATCATCTGGAATTAAAAATTCAATTGCAAGAATTATTAGATTAAGGATTTGTCCAACCAATACCATCACTATGGCTTTCTCCTATTTTGTTTGGTTTCAAAAAAATATGGTCCAATGATACTTTGCATCGATTATAGAGCATTGAATAACGTTACTATTAAAAAAGAATCCATTTCCTCATATCGATGATTTTTTTGATCATCTAAATGGAGTGTAGTATTTATCGAAGGTTGACATGAGTTTGAGGTAACATCAGTTGAAAGTAAAGCATGAAGACATCACGAAGGCTGTGTTTCGTACTATATAGTGTCATTTTTAATGTTTAAATATACCTTTTGGGTTAAAAAATTATTCTTCTATATTCATGGATCGTATGAATAGAATATTTCATGAGTTCTTGGTTATGTTTTTGGTAGTGTTTATTCATGTCATTCTGGTATATTCTAGATGTAAAGAGGAGCATGAAAAACACATAAGGGTTGTTTTGCAAAACGTAAAACAAAAAAACCTATATGTAAAATTTAGAAAGTGTGATTTTTTATTCCAACGTATTTCTATTCCTTGGATGATTCTAAATGAAGATGTTATAATTGTTGATCCTTCCAAAACAAATGTGATTGATTAACGTACATGAACTACAAATGTTACAAATATTAATAGTTTTCTAGGATTATTATGTTATTTCAGATTGTTTGTTAAAAAAATTTCATAATTATCTAGCCACAAAATAATTTAACACAAAAGGGTGAAAAAAATTTAGGTAGAATAATGTGCTGATTGTTTTCAGGAACTGAAGAAGATATTGGGGAATGCTCTAGTTTTTGGCTTTCCTTCCCAAAATGGAGAGTTTTTTATCTACAATGATGCTTTATTGATGGGGTATGGTTTTGTTTTGATGCATATTGATCAGTTAAACTCTTATTCTTCATGATAACTAAATCCTAATGAGTTAAATTATCCTACACATGATTTTTAATCGAAAACTATGATTTGTTCTTTGAAAATTCAGAGGAACCATTTATACGGAGGAAAATTTGAAATATATACTCAATATAAAACATTGAAATTTATATTCACTTAGAAGGAATTAAAAATTAGGCAGGGAATATTGATTGAAATAATAAAGGAGTATTATTTCATGATCAATTACCATCATGGAAAATAAAAAAAGGGAGATTCCTTGAGTCAAAAATATCATACATCATTAACCATGTTACATTTGGAACATGATCCATTGAATAATAATTTGATGAATTTTGGAATAGAAGTTGTCGGTGAAGGGAATAAATCTATTTTATTTCAGGTTTAAATGGATTAAACATTATCACAATATATTAAGAAATCATAGAAGTAATTCCTTGAGTCATAGAAAAGGGTAGAATTTGTTAAAATGTGTAATTTTACAGAATTTAACCTTGATAATGATTTTGTTTTATGATTTTGAAAAATGTTTTGGATGCTTGTGATTTACAATTAAAGAATTTTATTTTGTGTGAAGCTCATATTTCTCCATTTTGAGTTCATCCTGGACTTACTAAGATGTACATAGACCTTTAGGTGTATTACTAGTGCGATGGAATGAACATGGATATTTCAGAATTTACTATGAAATGTTTGACATGTATACAGGTTAAAGCAGAGCAGCAGTTACCGAAGGGGTTCTTCAGCATTTTCCATTTCCAGAGTTTAAATTGGAAAATATATCAATGGAATTCATGGTGGGAATAACTAAGAAATATAGAGGTAACAATGCTATTTGGGTTATTGTTGATCAGATGACAAAATCAGAACATTTTATTTCAATTTGATATAAAATGTTGTTAGATCAGTTTTCTCGAATGTACCTCTAAGAGATTGTCTGGTTACAAGGATAATCTCTTTCCATTGTATCTGATCATGATTCATGGTTCACTAATAACTTCTGGAAGGGGCTTCATAAGTCATTGGACATATAATTAAATTTCAGTACATCTTTTCATGATCAATCAGATGGGAATTCAGAATGAACGATTTAGACCATAGAGGATATGCTTCAAGCTAGTTCAATGGTCTACCAGGGATGATGGGATTAACATCATTCATTAGTTGATTTTTATTATATTAATAGATTTCATTCCAGTATAAAAATGGAACCTTTTGAGGAATTGTATGTGAAGTGGTGTCAAACTCTACCTTTTGGGATGAAGTCATGGAAAGCAAGATAATGGGTCCAGAATTAGCGGAGGAAGTTGCTGAGAAAGTGAATATGATCCAACAACACATGAGGATAGCTTAGACTAGGTAGATATGTTCCTTGGACATTATTTATGTTGTTTTGAGCCCATTATCGATCACGATATGTTGGTTTGAGCCCATTATAGATCAAGATATGTTGGGATGGGTCCATTATTGCTCAAGATATGACGAGTGAGACCCATTATATATCTCCAATGACATGGGTACTGTAGAGATGGAAGATGACATAAGGATTTTTGCACCTGTAAGGTTGAATGAAAGAGTGATTCAGTAAATATGTCCCAAGGTATTGAGAGGATGTTTCTATACATATGAGTTTTTATGATTACGGGTTTTATTGTTTTTTATGTTATCAAATGACTACCAATTTCCTTATTTATATCCTATACATTGTTTATCATCAAACCATGTTTTTTAAAAAAAAATTCACATGATATAAGGATGGATAAAAAAATTAAGGGTGTCATGATGTTTCATATGGAGTTTTGCTTAAGAAATCATGTTCTATGTTCAACTGTGTTACATTTTTTAAAAAATGGATACTATTTTAGTAGTATCCTCTTGTATGAATGTGGTATGTCATATATGTACGATATCCTTATAAATTAAAACTATAAATCCAAAATGATCCTCAACGTGTAAACATTAATGGCGATGTCAAAAATTCATGATTAAGTAATGTTTTATGGGTGGCGCCTTATAGTTGGTATTATTGGATGATTTAGATAACATTAGGTGTTGTGATTATATTAAACAAATACTATAAAATATTTTTAATATATAGAAATTTCAAATTCTAAAGAATTTAAGTATTACCATAATGCTTTATCTTTGTTTTGTTTGTATAGAATATTTTTCCACAAAAGGAATAAGGAAGGATAAGTATGAATGAACCAAGAGGATGATGTCTGTCCGAATCTGCAGCCTCAATTGGTGGGAATTAGAACCGAGCAGTTTGTGACAGAAATGGCTCAATATAATCAATAAATAAATATGGTTGGTATCAATGATATTGAGGAACATGATCTACCATGATGACATATTTCATTTGGGGATAATTTTATGAGGCAACATGCTCCAAAATTTAGTGGAACTGCAGATCTAGTGATATTCTAATGATGGATCAATTCTATTGAAAAGATATTTGATGTCATAGGATGTTCTAATCATCAACAGTTAATACTAGACATTTATCATTTGGATGGTGAAGTTGATAAATGGTGGTCTCTATTTAAAAATACGAGAGAAATAAATGATATTGAGAGCCCAGAATAGGATGATTTTAAGAATTTTTTTGCAAAACTATTTTCCCAAAACTGTTTGAATCAGAATGTAAAAACAATTCTTGGAACTGAAGTAGAATTATGATGATTCTGAGAAGCGTATGATCCCATTTTTTCAAGACTGTCCAAGTAGGTAGCTGAATTTAATTGGGATTTTTAAATAAACATTTATAGTTTTTACTCTTGTTTGAAGCCATTTTTGCGAAGATATTTGGCCTCATGAAAGTTTAAAATCAATTAGAATATTGTTTGTTGTGCTAAAAAAGTTGATATGGAGGTTTATGAATCATATTTTTTTTTACAATTTCAATAATAAGAACTAGTCATGTTAGTAGGTAATGGGGAATAACTTCTCAATGATGTTTGGAGGTAATAAAAGGAATTTCCCTTCTTGTTAAAGGTATGGTAATAGTAATCTTGGTGAATGTCTCCTAAATTTTGGGAGATGATACCGATGTGTAAATATTAGACACATGTCCAGTGAGTGTATGAATAATTATCCAAAAATTAATGAGAAGCCTATGTTGAGATGGTTTAAGTGCATGGAATTGGTTCATTCTTATAATGTTTGTCTGAATCATTTTACTCAAGAAAAGAATTAGCAATATTGGAGGCAGAAGGGTTTGATAAATCATTTTCAACAACTATAGAATATATTGATCCATCAAATGAGTTGGAATCATGTAATTTTCGTGTTTTTACATATTTCACAAATGTGTAGTTTGATTCATGATCATTAAATTCATTCATTTCTGAGATATTTTCGGAAAAATTTGGAATTCAACGTCATGAAATGAAACTAGATCTCTTTATAAAAACACATGGAGGAAATGTTTTGGCAAAAAAATTATATGAATCATTTTATCCTTGTCTATGGAAATATTTTACTAAAAAACCTTATTTTATCATCAAGAATTGTCTGATGTTATTCTAGGTATGGATTTGATTACTTTTTATCATGCTATGATAAATTGCAGAGAAAATTAATTTTTTTCAGAAAGAATTTCAGTCTATATAAAAGAATGAAACCATACCATTAATAACATATCAGGAAGCTACAAAACTGATAGTGGATGAAAATTAATGTTATATTTCTCATATTTTTGAAGATAATGGTACTATCAAGATTTATTATATAATAGTGGTAAATGAATACATGGATGTTTTTACTGATGATTTTCCATGTTTTTTTCCAAATCAAGAGGTTGAGTTTACTATTTACTTAATTTATGAATCTAAGACAATTTATAAACCTCCTTATCGAAAGGACCAAATGGAACTTTTGGAATAAAATATGCAGTTTCAAGAATTATTAGATAAAGGATTCATCCGACCTAGATGTTCACCATGTGGCCCTCTTGTCTTGTCTATTCACAAAAAATATGGTTCAATGATAATTTTCATAGATTATAGAGCCTCGAATAACATTATTGTTAAAAAATTATCCTCTTCCTCGTATTGGTGATTTATTTGATCAGCTCCAGTGAGCACATTTTTTTTGTAGGTTGACATTATGTCAGGGTATCATCAGTTGAAATTAAAGGTTGATGAATTCCCAAAGACTTTGTTCTGTACTAGATATGGTCATTATAAATTTTTTGTTATGCCATTTATGTTAAATAATGAACCTGCAATATTCATGGATATGAGGAATAGAATATTTCATGAGTTATTGGACAATCTCGTGGTTGTTTCTATTGATAAACTTACAGTATATTGTAGAAGAAAAGAGGATCATGAATAACAACTAAAGGTTGTTTTGAAACCATAACAGAAAAGAAACTGTATGGAAAATTCAGGATGTTTGATTTTTGGTTTTCAAAATATTTCATTTCTTTGGAACATTGTAAATAATTGTGGAATAATAGTTTATCCTTCCAAAAAAAAGTTGTCTATGAATTTCCATGACATAAAATGTTATAGAGATCCATAATATTCATGGAATAACCGGTTTCTACAAACAGTTTGATAAAAACATTGCATGAATATCTAGAAAACTATCTAATTTAAATAGAAAACTGTTTAAATTTATTTAGACTGAATAATGTGATGTTTTTTTAGGAACTAAAGTGCAGATTGGTGAATGCTCATGTTTTTTTATTTCCATCCAAAAATAGTGATTTTGTTATCTATTATGATGCCTCATTGAAGGGACATGGCTGTGATCTGATGAAGAATGATCATGTAATTTCTTATGATTTAAGACAACAAAAAAATCATGAGTTAAATTACTCCACACAAGATTTGGAATTGACAACTGTTGTTTTTTTCTTTGAAAATATGGAGGCACCATTTATACAGAGCCAAATGTCAAATAGATACTGACCACAAATATCTAAATTATATATTCACTCATAAGGAATTAAACATGTGGCAGAGAACAAGGATTTAAAAAATAACGGATTATGATTACAATATCTATTTTCGTCCAGGAAAAGAAAACAAATTGGCTGATTCATTGAGTAAAAAAAACATGCATCATTAACCATGTTACATTTGGAACATGATCCATTGATTAATAATTTGAAGAATTTTGGCTTCGATTTTTTTGGTGCAGGCAATACATCTCTATAGATTTAGGTTTCATTATAATCATCATTATTAGACTAAATTATGTAATCATAGAAGGAAGACTATGAGCTACAGAAAAATGTATAATGTTTTAAAATGGGTATGTTTCCAAAATTTAACCTTGATAAATATTGTGTTTTAAGATTTGGAAAAAAAGTTTGTGCCTTGTGATTCCCTGTTAAAAAAGGATTTGTTGTGATAAACACATAGTTCATCATTTTTAGTTCTTTATAGAAGTTCTATGATGTACAAAGACCAATAGGAGTATCAGTAGTGGTATGTATTGAAACTGGATCTTTTAGTATTTACTATGAAATTTTTGACATATCAATAGGTTAATGTAGAGTGGCAGTTACCGAAGGGGATGCTTCAGACAATGGAAATGCCAGAGTGGAAATGGGAGAATATATCAATAGACTTCATAGCGGGAATAACTCTGAATTATTTGGGTATCAATTTGATTTGGGTTATTTTTGATCAACTGAAAAAATTATTCACATTTCTTTACAATTCGATATACAATGACATTGGATAATATTTCTCGACTGTACCTCAAATAGATTGTCTTCTTATATGGAGTTCTACTGTACATTATATCTATTCTGAATCCAAGGCTCACTACTAACTTTTGGATGGGGCTTCATAATTTTTTGGGTATAGAATTAGATTTTAGTACAACATTTCATCCTTAATTAGATAGGCAGTCATAATAAATGATTCAAACTGTGGAGGATATGATTCAATCTATTTCAATGGACTACCATTGAAGTTGGGATCAGATCATTCTTTAGTTGAGTATTCTTATAATTACAGTTTTCATTCAAGTATACAGACGGCACATTTTGAGGCATTTTATGGGAAGAGGGTTCAAACTCTATCTTTTTAGGATGACATAAGGGAAAGTATGTTTATGTGTCCATAATTAGTATAGGTTATTTCTGAGAAAGTGAAGATGATACATCAACTCCTGAGTACAGCTTAGAGCAGGTAGAAAAGTTATATAGATAACAGAAAGAAAGACTTTGTTTTTGAGGTAGGTGACCATAGTTTCCCAAAATTCTCTTTATGTAATGGTGTGATTCATTTTGGTAAGAAATGAAATCTATTTTTATGATTCAATGGTCATTTTGAAATCCTGTAGACAGTTAGACTAGTTGCATACCGAGTAGCCTTTCCTCTGATTTTAAATCTGGTACATGATGTTTTTCATTTTTCAATGTTGAGATAGTATTTTCCATGTTCATCACATGTCTTAAGTCTAGCAGAGAACCTTTTTCATGAAGAGAAACCAGTTCATAATCTTTACTTAAGGGAACATGTATTGGGGAATAAGGAAATCCACCAGCTAATGCTTCTATGTAGAAACCAGATTTTTGAAGAAGTAACATTGGATTTTGAAAATACTATGAGGGAAAGGGAACCTCAATTATTTAATTAGTAAATAAAATTATGAGGATAAATATTCATAAAGGTGTGGATAATGTAACACCATAAGGTTTTATAAAATAAATTAAATACATGAAACTTTGTTTTAAGTATATATTTATAACTAGCCTTTAAACATAATTTTACTGCTTATATGTTTTTAATTTTGAAAAATGGTCATCTTCAATTGTGTTCAGTATGTTATTTATATTCTTATGAAACCAAGTTATTTTTTGTGAATTGTAGAATACCCTTATGAAAAGAAATATGAATAGTAATATGACCCTAATGAATAATAAATTATTTTATTATTTTATTTTCTTATGTCTTTAATATAAATATATCTGGGATAATTATTCAATGTGATATAAAAGTTATAGAATTAAAATTTTATATTTTTGAATAATGTGTTATTTATTAAAAAAAATTAAGATAATAATATTTAGAAAAGTATTTTAAAAAATTGGAGTTCACTTATGAATTATACACATTGAAAAAGGGTTGGGGTGATGTTTTGGAATTTTTCTGAAATTTATGAATATTTTATGAATAGTGAAATGTAGTAAAATAACATATATTAAAATTATCAGTTGAATACACTATTTATGTCATCATAAATGATGTAAGACCACTTGGTTCGAACTCCCATGCCATTATTTATATTTGGGGTCACATGAATTGAGATTATTCATAGTCATGATAACAAATATTATAATAATGATTTAAATAATGTAAAACACCTCCTCTCCTCTACAAAAAATACAACCCTCATTCCCCTCTTCCTCGCACACCTCTATAGCCAGGATAATTTCTTAGTTTTTTCCAAACACCCTCCTCAATATCCTTCCCAAAATCCATGACCTTTTGGTCTTACACAATGTCCAAAACCAAAGCCCTTATGGAGGATCTCATGGAGAAGAGATCATGAGGTAAGAAATCCTCTTCATTTTCATGTGTTTTCCTTTCCTTTCATTTTCATTTATAGTCTCTTCCCCTTTTCTATCCAAGAGGCATGAAAGCTCTAGAAATACTGTATATTATGGATGTTCTCATGTTCATGGAAATTTAATCATAATTCTTCTTCTCCACTCCCACTTATTAAAGAAATAAAAATATTGTCCAGTAATGTGTCGAATTACCAACATCGTGGACGATGTGATTTAAATACGGTTTAATATTTTAAATTATGGTCATGAAACCAATTATTTGGTTATACTGGGTTATAATATATATATTATGTCTCACACATGGATCTGTAATTCATTTTTTCACATGGTTTTAATTTATAAAACAAAATGAGGTTGTTATTATCAAAGAACCAGTAAAGCGATTTAAATGAACATTATTAATGTCTTAACTTATGAATAATAAAAACATTAGAATTAAAAAGTATCAATGGATTATTATTTGGTTCTGGGAATATTTAATTACAATTCCATTCCAATTATGGTGTTTCACTCCCAATCAAAAAGAATATCCATCTTGAACCGATCTTGGAAACCATGTAAAGAACGCACCCGACACAATTTAAATAACAAAATATTACTAAAAAATGTGTCAAATGTTGTTGTAAAATGATCTTATATGGTGTTATAAACATTAATTTGTTTCATTAAGATATTAATATCACTATTTAAACAACTATACAAATGGTTTAAACACATTTTATTAAAAATTAACCCAAGGTAAGGGAATTCGTAAACCAATTTCCATTCTCTTGTTAATGATACTTCATTATCCTTATATATTTCTTGGAAATTATTTATTTTGGTATGATCCAATTATATCTCCATATATGTTGGGTTGAGCCCATTATAGCTCATGAAATTTTGGGTTGATCCCATTATTGATCAAGATATGACGGGTGAGCCCCATTGTAGCTCTCTAATTCATTAGGTAGTCCGGAGATAGAAGTAGTCCAAATGGTTATTCCATGTGTAAGGGTGAATGTAAGTGTTATATGGTAAATATATACCAAGGAAACTACATGATGTTACTATGAATTTGTGTTTTTATGATGATGGGTTTTATTGGATTTTATGTTAGCACTTGACAAATTCTTTCGATATTTTTATCCCATTATAGTTTTTATACTCATCCAATGATTTTGTTAAATGTTTTTCATAGGATATATGGATGTGTAAGATAAAAGAAGGGATTCGTGATGTTTGATATGGAGTGTGGTTAATTAAATAATTTTTAGGTTTAAATGTTTTACATTTTTAAAAAATGGATATTGTTTGAGTAGTATAATCTTTTATGAATATGTTACGTCAGGTCTGTAAGATATCAAAATTATTTAAAAATACAAATCCAATTATATCCTAAATGTGTAATAATAAATGATATTTTCTAAAATCCATGATTAATTAATTATTTAAGGTCTAGTCCATATAAGGGATCCTTGAAAAATACCTTTCATTCTGAAGTTAGGATAATAGGTAAGGGTTTTATTCATATGAATTCTAATTCCTCGAGACATGTTACTTGTTATGAATTTTTTTTAGTATATATTGTGTTCAATTTATTAACATTAACATGAATAGTCTTTAAAATATTTCCTTGTATCATATTGTTTATACTATGATAAAACATGAAATTTTCTTTAATTTTTTTTTGAACTGTGTGTTACCCGGGACATATGTCTGTTTGGAAACTCAATATATATTATTTGAGTTATGATCATTCTTTTTAATTTATTTCATAAAATTTTCTTTCATTCTTCCCTATTAATTTATTTTGTGGTTATCTCTCATTGTTTACAATTTTATCAAATTAACAGCTTTTCAACATTTCTATACATTAGGGATAATTTTTCCTAAAATGGTTACCGATAACTCATATGTCATTTCCTTGAGTTATAATGCGTCATACTAAACATTATTGTTCGATGATTGGGTTATATCGTCATAAAATTATATTATATTGAAATTATTCAAAATATATAATAATGAACATATTTATATACAAATAAATATTTTTATTGTAATGTTACAATGTGATATAGGAAAAGGTGTATTTTAAAAATAAATAAAAGGGTGTTTTCATATAACTTTCATATATTTTTCTTAATCTCATCATTTCTCCAAGAATATATTCACATACTTTTGAGGTACCATTATTTTATTTTTTAATTTAATTTTTTTAATAATCATTAACATAACCTGTAAAGAATTTAAAATTAAAAGGTGTCTATATTTTTTTATTTTACATCAATGGTAAAAATTACATTGAATAGAAATTTTACATTTTCTATTCTATTTAATTGTCTATCAATTAATCGATTTATCCTCATGGGATTTTTTTAATATTTTATAAAAAATTTATTTTTAATTTAGTGTTTTTACTCATGTTTTCAAATAAATAAATTATCAGACACTTTTTATTCTATACCATTCAAATAATTATTTTTTAGGGTTGTTTTTATTTATTCAAATAATATTATCTATTTCTATTATTTCAATGGGAATGTGTTGTTTTTAAACCATCCACCTCCATTCAATTAATGTATTATGATAATCATATTATAATATTTACTTAACATTATACTAATTAAACTATATGGCGTCAACATCACAATTATTATAATTCATATAGAGGATGATCACCATGAGCAAATGTTTGATTTTATTTTTTGGGAATGTATTTAAATTATTGATGATTATAGAAAATATATATTTTTATTAATTATTTAACCCTGTTTTTATATATCCATACGATCCTTAGGTAATTGTATGAAATTTCATTTTGAGTCTAATGTTGAACTTATTATACTTAACCTTGTAATCGGTGGGGCTCATTAATATATATCCATTTGATGCGTTAACTGGTTTCATTATACAAAAAATGTTCTTTGGTATATACCTCTCCCTATATCATAAAATTGTCTTAGATAAAGGTCCTCAAAACATCATTACATTACTCATATTATGAATACCATTAGTATGAGGTTGATAATTTTAATTATTAATTATTACTTTTATTTTAATTGATAAAGTATTATCTTAGTTTCAGTTATTAAATTATTTAAATTATTTATTAAATTCATATTATGTATTCTATATTTATGTACTTGATCAAATCTGTTGTACGTTTAAAAAATTTATATTTTGATATCATGATATTTTTATTTTTCCATTCCACATGTTATGATTAAATATAATAGACATGAAATAATTTAAATTATATCATGTGTGGTAGAATTTGTGAGAGATATTAAAGAATTATCATAGATGATGTTTTTTCTAATATAGTGAAGAAATTTCCATTAATTTAAGAAGACATGGGATTTATATTTCTATAATTTTATGATGTTCTATAAATCTATAAAACAATGTTTAGTATTTAGATATTATTTAATTAATATTATTTAATAATTTTTTTAATTAGGTATGATTTTTGCTAATTTTTATTAGATGGTATAAATGGATATTTTTAAAGAATATATTAATTTAAATGGATACCATAGTTGGGTTATAGGTTTTTATATTCGGAATAAGAAAATGTATTAGATTAATATAGTAATTTGTATGTTTATTGAGGATAACTTAAGGATTTATTATCAATGGATAATTATAATTTCAATGAAATAGATAAAAATTTGTGATAATATATAATTTATTATTAAGGTAAAAATGAAAAAATTATATGGGGGATTTGGATAAAAGAACAATACTGAAATACCTAGGGATAAGACTAAGAGAAAATTAAAAATATATTATATTATATTGTTTTTTTAAAATGTTTATTTTTTATGATTCTATATGAAATTACATAACTTTCTAAATCAAACTAGTGGATATAGGCTCTAACTGATATGTAGCTATGGTTAATTACCCTATGACGGATGAGTATGTATTAATATAATTGTCACCTAGATCATGAAAAAGAGGACTAAATGTAAACCATGTTTCACACTACTAGGGTCTATGTAATTTCTAATTCACATAATCCTAATGAAACATTATGAATGTTTTGAATATGAGTATAATTGACTAGGTAATAAAACAAAATAAGAATGTGACTATAGAAAAATTAAATTGAAATAATGATCTTAAAATATGATCATTCATATTTATTTATATTTTTTGTGTGGATAGTGGAAAATTTTGAGTTTTATAGAATAGATTTATTGTTTTTTTGGTTTTAAAATATATAATTACTGATTTTGGTAATTTTGGATCTCTAATTTGATAAGTAATTTTGGATCTCTAATTTGATAATTATTTGACCATGATATAGTTTGAAAAGAGCCTAATAAATGTTGAGATTTAGGGACTATTGATATACATGATAGTTATAATTAGTGATAAATATTATGGTCAAATAATATAATTTGAAATTATGGTAATTCCATTATAATTATTTTTCTCATATTATGTCATTTGGTTTTATTGATAGTTGATTTTCAGAGGATCCATGTTAACAATGGATTCTCAGGACCACTCAGAAACTATCACTATGAAAAACAAATTTACATATGGGAAATAGTGAGAAATCTTTACATAATTAATAAAGTACTATCCATATTCTGATTAAGAATAGGAATATAGTTAAAATCCCAAAAGCGCTGATGAAGATGAAGATGAAATATAAAATTAAAATAGTTCTGGAGATGATGAAGGAATGATGATTAAAATTACTACATATTAATTAAATGGAAAAATGAATAAGTGAAATTTCCAATAATGTAACAGTAAATTTTATAAGATTCGAGATATTGGTCTTAAAAATCAAATATTTATATTTATGATATAGGATAAAAATATTTTATTTATTGAACTATATGAATGTAGAAATTAATATTACTCAATCTCACCATAAAAGGAATAATGATGATAGTAATCACAAACAACCTAGTGAACATCGAATAAACCATGAAAAAACTACTAATGATGCATATTGGGGGGCTTCAATCTAGGTTTTATAGTTTCTAATATCTTGTCTTATTTATATAACTAAATTATTTAATTTTATGTAATAATCATCTGTGCTTTGATTAACATATAAATCATTTTCATTTTTATGAATTAATTACTTATAATATTATAATTACATATAATTATAAAAATATAACTTACTTAAAAATTATCTTTATATAATTATTGAAAAATTATCAAAAAAATGTTTATAGATATTATAAAATTATAATTTTATCTAATTATGGATATATAATTATCAAAGGATAATCATGTCGAATTATAAAGGGATATTTTTTTAATATTAATAATTATAATTACATGAGTTATAAAATTATAATTATAATTCAATTATAAAGGTATAATTTTATAAAATTATCAAATAAACATATATAAAAAATTTCATAATATAATTATGTGAGATTACAAAAAGATAATTATCATAAATCATAAAAAGATAATTAAACCAAATTATCAAATGATTATTTTTGAAATATTATCATAAGATAGGGTTCGATGGCTAATTTATTATAAATGGTAAATTATGGAAATTATCAATGAATATTTTATTTTTTTATCAATGAAAAACTTTAAGGACCTACCACATTTATTCTCAGATTAATCTTGAGTGATATTTATAATAAAAAATGTGTTATTATTACTATTATTATGGATAAGAATGATGTTGAATGTGATGGAAAAAATTATAATTTTGAGAACATATAAGATAGGTAATGTACCATACTATGTAATATTTTATTTAATTTTGAAATAAAATATCTTGTTATGGTTCTATAAACCATTGATGAACCTTGAGGATTGATGTGTTGAACACTTGGATAATAAGGCCGACAAGGATGAGTTTTTAACTATTATGGTTTATAGTATGACATTAAAACTAGAAATAGTATTTTATCCAGGATATTAATGCTGAAAAGATTTAGTTTTTAAGGAACATACCAATTGAGGATATCATTAATTTTTTTCAGATAGTTAATTTCATGTGAATTCATAGTAGATATATCAATTTGAATGAAACAATGTTTAGGTTAATTTGATGTTATGTCACACATTAATTATCTAAATTCTAAGATATTTGATTGAGTATCCTTTTTATATATTTTCTATTGATTCACATCATATTTTAAAAGTACTAATATTATGATGTTTCCATTATTTGTTAATGATTCTTACGTTTTGTGTAATGTTATTCATATGTAGGATTTTTGCGTCGTTTATGTGATAATTTACTGTCATGGTATGATTACCCATTAGAGGGGGAGTATACATTATGTGTGAGGATGATGATGTCGGTGGATCATGATATCCATTTTTTCCTAACTATAAATGATTTATATATGATTTATGGTCATTATTCCATTACTAAATTCCACGTGCATTCCAAATAATACTTTATTCATTTTGGATTATTTGTTAGTTATCGATACTCATTGAAATATTGATTCTGATTATTACTCGATAACTTATGGATCCCAAGTATATTTCTCATTCAATTGAATGTGTATTTTGAGGTACATTTTAAATTTATTGTGTCAATTAAAATATTTTTTGATACCTATGAGCATAATATATATTATAGAGATGAAATAGTTATAGTTGGGGGATATGTTAGGTTGGTTAATCTTTAAATTTAAGAAGCATGATATTGTTCTGTTATTCAATATTTATAATTATTTATTATTCCGTAATATACAAGTTATTCTTTTTCTAATCAATTATGGAAACATTGGTGATGTTCCACATATTCATGTACCCACACTCTACTCTGTAATTTAAGTGATCCCAATGATTTCATGATTAGTGATGTTGCGATGGGAAATGGACCAATAGGGGAAAATTGAGTGTTTGAGAAAATAATATAGTATCGTATATGGATATACATTAAAGGATCCATACACATAGTTATTTATTTTTAAAAATATTTTTAAAAGGGAAATTATTGACAATTTTATAAATTCTTATTATTTTATATCATGTATCACATTCTATTGTTTCATCATGTTCACACTGGTTATTTGAAAAATTGTTTCTGAATTAGTATAGATCATATTATAAGATATTTAGGGTATAGTAATCACACTTATGGACACATATCATATGATTTATTTTGGACTTATCATTAATATAGGGAAGAAAAAATGATGTCATGTGGAATTTATAGTCAGACCTGGTGGTTCTAGATGGGGTGTTATATGAGCTAACATTGGTTCAATGGACAATGCAATGATTTTTATAAAATACAATCTATTGGGTAAGTATTAAGGTTATAAATATTATTAATATTATATATGATATATCTATTAAAATGATAAAAATTGTATTAATAGTAAAATTTAAAAACAAACAAATGATATATGGGTTAGAGTATTATGAATGATCGAGTGATGAATATAGGGAAAGAAACATGTCAAACTTGCATCATGTCAAAAATAATGGAACAATCAAAGTGGACACCATTTTTAGGGAACTTTAAAAGGACTTATGTGTGGTAAAGGAATGTGTAATTCATCCAGATATTGATGGAAAATAATGATTTCATTTAACTCAAAATAGAAATAAGACATTTCTTATAATTTTAAATAAGTTCTTCATTTATATATTTATTATGAAATTGTATCAAAATTCTTTTTTATTATTTGAAAATAATAATTTAGGCCTTTTTAAATATTTTTAGAAAATGATTTATTTAAGGGGGAGAATATAATGTCCTATTTTTTGATCATATTAAATACATACTATTTTTTATAGATTGAAACACATGTTCCACTTACTAAAAAAATACTAAAACAAATTAATAATGAATTAGTAATAAAATTATTATAAAGATTAGTATGGAAAACCAATTTTTATTGATAAAATTATATATTATATACATAATTGGAGTTATAATTGACAATTTAATTCTTAATAAAGGATATTATTATGAAATTATATATTATCATTAAAAATCTATCATTACAAATTTTCTAATATAAATTTTATAAATTAGAATTATTTTATTTAGTATTAAAAAAATTCTTCTGTTCTATTTTTTATATTTTTATATAATTATTTATATTTATGTGAATAGTAAAAATATTATTTTTCGTTTAAAATGGATTTTATCAATTTATAAGTATTCTTTGGAGGAATAATTTTTTTTAAATCCATTCATCATTAAAATATATTTTTTTCAGTATAATTAATAAATTTAAAATATTATTTTGAACTTATAAGAACAATTTTTTATAAATATAATAATAGAAATAATTTTGATATAATTTATAACAATCTCAATTTTTATTATTTAAAAAAAATCGAATGTGAATTTTATTTTTTTATTGCATATTCACAAACCTTTTTTAAAATTAATTATTTAAAAATAGGGATATAAATAACAATAAAATTTTTACAATATACATATTTTTAATTTTATAAAACACTTTCTTATAAAATTATTTATTTTGGTGGTATCTGTGAATGGCCAACTATAAATTTAATTATTTATTATCAAAATATGGTTTAGAAAAATCTGGGAATCCACATATGGGTCACCCAGAAGAGACACGATAAGAAACCAAAACATCATTAAAAAATTACATAATCCTATTGGAAACATTCTCCAAACATAATTTCATGGGGAGAGAGGTTACCTATGTTTCTAGATCATCCTTAACGAAGAAAATAAAATACATAAGCTACCTTTTCACAATTTTAATTATAACCATATATGTTTGTCTTCCTTTCAATGAATACTCTTATCAATATAATATCATACTTGTTAACCCATGCACTACTGTCATGTTTTTAATCAAAATGCATCAATCTTCTCAACGTAATTTTAGCCTCTAATGGTGTTGAATTATTCAAAATAACCTCGGCAACCATTTCATCCACTAAATGGATAAAAACTAGATTTTTTTATTAATTGAATCCTCTAGAAATTATAAAATTGTTGTCCAATAATAAATCCCTTGAGTGGAACATCACCATTTTTCTCTCCCTCAGCCCGGTCAGTGATGACCACACTAGAGGATATATTCCCAAAACTCGATCCCTCCTACCTCTGATTGATAACATCCAAAAAACCAATATAATTTACAAGATCCTTATTATCATGAGAAAAATTCATTATATTAACTATGGATTATATTCAATCACCATTTTATTGTTACTTTTGTGCATCTTGTCACCATTAGTAGGGTACGTATGAATAATCCTTTCACACTATAGATTTTTTTTCTAATAAGAAGGATAAAAATCTCTAAATCCTGATTTTATATATAAACCTTACTCCTCCTTGGAACATGAATCACCCTACATTAAAATAATATTATATTACCTCCTGAAAATTAACCTGAATACCCATCGCTGGACACTTCCCCCATGAATCCATGCTTATTGTTAGTGTTATTTGACAAACAAGCTTCAGATTCGTGATCTGACCCATCACATTTCAAGAAATAAATGATGTTTCCAATATTAATAGATGTAAAGTTCCATCTTAGTCTTGATCCAACCAACCCCCACCCAATATATCCATCTCTTGAACCATTCCACAATATGGATCACCCACCCCCCTCTGTATGAGGCACCACTACAAAGCCAAGTCACAATGGCTATGTCTCTTATAAACCATCTATTACAAGGATTCAATTTCCTAAACACACTGCCTAACCCTAGGATATTTCTTATTGTGCACATGAACCACTCTCTTTTGAAACATGTTTCAACACATCGAGGTTGTCTCCACTCACATAATTTCTTTTTAATTAAATACAATTTTTGATTAAATAAATAGCAGAAGGTAGATCAATGTTTACTAAATTAACATTGAAGAATGACAATATATATGTAAGTTATTTCATTTTAATTTTATAACTACATGTATCATAATCCTTCAGTCACCCAACACCCCTATATTTTATTCCATTCCATTATTACACATTACATAACATTCATTTCCATTGAAATGACTCTTACATTCACATTGAAAATGTACCACCTACACCCTTATTTACACACCCATTATTTATAATTAATTGGTGAAAATATATCAATTATTTCATAAAGTAATTCTATTTTACGAACCATATCATTTTATTCCCTTAATTATAAGAGTCCCTTCATTTCAGTTGATACTTCCATGAAATAATAAAGAACACGTATTGAGTATTACACTCCCATTAAACATTAATTTTGATTTATTCATCAAAATATTAAATAAAATTCTAAATATAATTATTTATATTTACTTTATTCACATAAAAATCATAATATTAATGTAATATTATTATTAATTCATTCCGTAAAAACCACAATAAAAAACCACATTGATCATACGTCTCTCAGAACTACTACCTCAGCAAAATTGTGGGATTTTAAAACAGAATAAGAATCTTTGATAGAATTTATTAAATGAATACCCGAATATAAAATATAATTTAACACATGGATACTTTATGATAAATTTTTTTAAATAATTTATTTTTATTTTATTGCATATGATGCATGGAATGTTGTGTTTAAATGAAATGTGATACTCTATGTTCATATTTTTATTTGAACATGTCTCTCATATCCCTTCCATTAAGTTGGTGGTTATTAAATAGACTAAATAAAATAAAAATTTATATTAGATTCCCATGTAGATGATAAATTCAATGGTAACAGTTTGATTAGAGTTAAAAGAAGGATCATTATAATGAAAAATAAACTTCTTCTGAAAATCAATATTTTTCATAAAGAACGATAATCAAACTTTTCACACATTATTTAAAATTAATTATTTTTAAAAATAATAAAAATTCTAAAAATATACATCATTTTAAAAATCAAGACTCAAAAATTATATTTTGGTGATTTTTTTGGGATTTCAATAAATAGATTAATTTTATGATGAATAGAAAAAATAGATATTTATTGAAAACATCCTTTTAATTTATGTTTATAACAAGGTTTTATTATATTTTAAATCGGCTTTTATTAAAAATCAATTATATTATATTTTAACTATATTAATTCATTAGAATAAATTTCAGGTAAAATTTCGATATATATAATTTATAAACATTTTAATGGTTTTCGAAGGAAATTTTTTTTCTACATGATTATGAGTTTTTCTTAAAATAGAAATATACATATTATATAAATTTAAAAAAGAAATTTTTTTTTTATATTTGGAAAAAAATAATTTAAATTATCTATTATGGTCAACATAATTTTTACTATAATGAATAGTAAATGTAGTAAAAAGTTAATTACCATGGTTAAAGTAAAAAATGGTATTATCATGAGTTAATCCCAGTGGATAAGTATTATAAATGAAAAAAAACTAGTTCAAAACAAATTTTATAGCAATATTTAGACCATATAACCTCTATGGGTCTATAAAGACCAATTTTTTTTATGATAAAAAAATTTGTTATTAAACAATCTTCTCAAAACTTCCAAGTCTCCCCCCTACAATACTTATAAAATTCCACAAACTCCCCTTACTCTTCATAATTATAAAAAAAATTGTTTTATATTTCCCATAACCAAATAAATTCTTTAATAATATCTTAATATCTGCGAGTCCATATATTATTTATTAATCCCTCCTGTGATGAATTTTGGTATAAACCTGAAGTTTCTCTCCTAAAAGATGATATATTATCAATCACATGTGTTTTTTTATGTATTATCCCACCACATAATAATATTTTTAAAATTTTATAATATTATAAAATAGATTTTATTATTTTTTGAGGTTATTATTTTAAGAACATAACCAATTTGTATCTCCACATTTATCAAATGGGAAATGATCTAGTTGATCATGTATACCAAAAATTCTGCATTGCAAATTGATTTAATTATTTTTACATAATTACATTTTATTGATATATATAATGATGTATTTAATATATTTTTATTATATTTATGAGATTATTATATATCTTTAATTATTATATCACATATAACTTTTGGTAATCCAATTGATGTGGGTCCAATAATACCACTCATCCATACGAAGGACTTCCACCTTATGAAGCAACGTGGTTCAGTTTTTACTTAAACATTACAAGGATGGTAGTAATGTTAATTATAATTTATGTATAAAATTATTATTAACAATAAATAACTATATAAATATAATATTAAATCTGACACCACACCTTAATACCTGTTTGAAAACATTAATTTCGCCCTTCTGTATTTTTAGACTACCGCCTCCATATAGCTATGTGAAAGGTTTATTAATTTAATTTTAAATGGATTGAAATAAAGTTATATTATAATTATATTGTAATCATATATACTCCATTATAATATTTATTATTCATCGGATATTTAATATTTATTTTCCAATATTTCATAATTTCAAGAACAAATGGAATCATCATCCATGTGTACATTCAACCTACCATATCCATGAATAATGTGATCAATTTTTAATATATATATAAGTGAATGATTAATATAAATAAATATATTATTAATACACAATATAGGAATATCATGGTTGGAATTTATGAGAATATATTACAATGATCATTGTTAAATGATAAAAAATACCAAATTAAACATATATTAAATCAAATGTTGTTATTACATGAAATAATGATTTTAAAAAAGTCTTGTTAATGAATGGTAGATAAAATAAATAATTAAAAAATATATTGTATGATTTATATGAGTATGGTTCTATATAATATTTTTAATAAAAATATATTTATTATATAGGATGCCTAGAATCCAAAAAAATAATTCAAACATGTGGAATATCTATCTCTTTTAACTTTACTTATATAAGAAATATGTCATATCCCCTCTTATTACATTGGTTTTGTGAATATAATACATTTTTTTTTATGATAATTCATGAATCTAGTACTATTAATGGTGTAAATTTTTTCATTTTATATCATTTGGTTCATTGGTCATACAACACAAATGTTAACAAAGTGGTATGAGATTTATGTTTCAATCTCATTTTTATCAGGATTGTTTATAAATGGAATTTTCATTCGAGGAAATGTATTAATAATTTTCAAATGAAAACATTTAATTTTATTATCTTATATAATATCATGAATTATCCACATAATATTACCATTTTCCTCACTTTAGTAATTAAAATCATTGCGGAAAAGTTTTATTTATAAATTTTGACATCATTTATCACAGCAATTGAAAATCATTTTAATGAAAAAAATATGTTTTATAAAAAATATTTCCATAAATAATCCAAAATTCAAAAATTGATTTATTAAATAAATTTTTTTAATTTTTTTTCTTTTAAAACAAATATTTAATGGGAATATTCTTATCGTTAAAAAAACATATTTGTTTTTCACCAAAAATTGGGAATGAAATATTCGTTTCAATGTTTACTTTTTGTATAGAATTTATGAAAACATGAAAAATTAATGTTTTAATGATAATTTTATAATTTAAATTGTATATTTTCAATGAAATTTAATTTTAACATATTTTTTAAACACATAATTTTAAATACATTTTCAATGTAAAAAAATAATTTTATTCACAAGGATGTTTTAATGACATTTTATGTTATTTCAATTTTTCAATGACATCAACCATTTAATTTACATATTATCCACATGGGATATGTTTTAATGAAACCATAATTATTTTTTAACATGATATTTTATTATAAATTTTACTATATATGTAACATTTTTATATGATTCATTTTACTCATGACTTTTTATGGTTATGTTTGTTGATTCAGTTAATTGGTCAAATTTTCTATTCTAGTTATCAAATCATATTTACTATGTTGATTATGTGCCACTAAATTAATATTAACAATTTATTGGAAATAAAAAGTTAATCTAGGTTCTAGCTATTCCATGTTGATTCATTGTTGATTTCCTTGAGAAAAAATATCATCTGAATTTGGCTGATGCCTTAACCATTTATATTTGATGTCTTGGATGGAGGCCATGTGGGTATGGTTATGATATCAGTAATTATGAACAATCTAATTATGATATTTTTCATTGATATACACATGTGATTATTTAATTAGTCACAATATCAATTGGAATGTTTCATCTTTATTTGAATATGTATACATAATTATTTGATAATTATTTTTTCCTCATATATTATGTTATACTTATTGATTAACATAAATATTTTCAATTATTTATTATTTCATATTTATTATTACTTATTTATTCATACCTTTTAAGGAAAATTGAACCCTAATAACCATTAGAGATCATCCATTTCATAGGATTCCTTTCCAATTTTCCAATATGTGCATTGTGATAGATATACATGGTTATTCTCAAAGAAATTAAGATACAATAGGAGAGAATACTCCATTGGATTTTATGATTTCAAATGTAAATTTTATTCATGTATATATCTATTATAAACATTGTAAAAACTATTTGGATAATTGGGATTTAATCACTTGTATCATCAAGCAACGTAATAATGTAACCATAGACATAGGGATTCCGTGGATAGGATATTTATTGTTGGGTTCAACACATTAATTGTAGAAAAAATGGGTACTAGATAATGGGATACATCTATTGGGTAACCTAAACCTCTTATATAATTTAATGATATTTATATAATAACATAATTTAATTTATTTAAGTAAGATATTATATGATTTCAGAGAAATTTATCCATTTTATGATACTTTGTATGGATGTGGTCTGTGAATATACATACTTAGGAGTAGTATCCCCAATTAAATGTGTGATAGTCTTGACTCAAATGTTTCCTGGTACATAAAATTTTTTTATTCTACTAACCATGTAAGATATTACCATGTGATATACTTTTGATAATTACCATTTTCATTATAAACCCTTATAAAGGATTAAAAAATATTTTTTTCATTAGAAAACATTCCCAAAGATACCATATTTATTACTGTTTTATATCAATTAATTAATATTTCAATTTATGATATTTGTTTCACATTTTATTGGATTATAAATTTTATTCCTAACGTAAGGATATATTAAAGTTTATTCTATTGTTTAAAAATGTAACCCAACACAAGGAATGATAATCATAAAAATGACCATACACCATATATGGATTCCCATCAAAGGAAGGATAATTATAATTGATCTAGAAATTCATCTAGAACTGAACAAATTATAAACATATTGGGGTAGTTGAATAATGTTATGACTAATAAGCTTTCTTTTATTGAATATATTGTAGATCCACCAAATAGTGTAACAATAATAAACAATCATATGCATTTGAAACCTCCTTCATTTAACCAGACTAGAAAACTATTCATATCAAAGAAAGTTATATGACTATTATAATGTATATTTATTTCATTATTAATAAATTAATGGTATAATGTTTTTTTGTGGTTTATTTTCTCATAGGTGGTTATTATCAATGAATAAAAAAAATTAATAAGTATTTGTATGATTAAGAAATAATAATTATGTAATTAATAAATTTGAGGAACCCTCTAGGAAAATTAATATTCCTCACATGAAATGTGTATATATTGAGTGATATATACTTAATAAAAATAATTATGAATAAAAAATGTTCATATTTATGGATTCAACCTGAAAATTATAGTAAAATATTTTGTACAATATTTACACTATTCAAAGATAATTTATTGAGCATTTAATTTATGAGATTAAGCCATTTCATTAGAGGTAACTATTCACCCTATAATTCTCATCATATGATGACATAGTGCAATGTGGTATAAATACAGATAAATAATTTTAATATTCATATGGCTTATATGGGAAGAAATATTTGAAGTGGATAAAAGTGAGAAATATTGATAAAAGTAAGAATGGGATGGAGGATTTTCAGTAATGTGATAAATGTAAAAATAAAAAATCTAGTAATTTATTTGATGGAAATGGAATCATGATACATGTTTGTAGTGAAATTCCACCATTCCCATGATTTTACAGGATCGAACGAATCTTCCAATGTGAAATTTTTATACTACACCAAGAGGGGTAACTATTTAAAAGAATTCTCAAAACATCATGGGAATAATACTTAAAAGAAGATATGGAATCAAAGTAAATATTATGTTATTACAATAGAAAAACTAGAATGATTAATGTTATTTTGGTTAGATTAAATAATTATGTTATAAGTGTATTCTATCAATGATGTTCGGGTTATATGAATTATAAAAATGTATAAGGATTGTATGAAAACTTATTTTAATTAATTATTTGGGAGAATATGAAAATATGATAGTGATTACTAGTAAAAAACATTCAATGGAAGTTTTATCTTCCTGTAAAATATATGATTGATTGAAGGTATCCCTTAATATGTTATTGATGTTGTGATAACAATGAAAAAGTAGATTTTATAAAGGTATGAGTAACAATTATTATTTATTCAATAATGATAATGTAATTAATCGTCATAAAAATATGGAATAATTATAAGATCTATATTAATAATTCTTTGGAAAAATGAGAACCAATATTCTAGGTGACAACCCAACTCATCCAACATGATCATTCGATATGAAACTATAACTGATAGTTGAAATGTGTTTTTTACTAGGACAAGCCTTCATGATTATCTGGATAATATGATTTTTTTAAATTGATGATTTGAAAGATAAATATGATTTTGTGGTGGTTATTTTTTATGTTTATATATTTATTTATAAAATTAGGAACCTCTTTCTAACTATTCTTGTTTTAAAAAATATCTAGATATATATAGATTGACTTATCATTATATTGGATCGTATAATTCTGTAAGAAGTATTTTCTAGTAATTAGGGATATGTTTTTTTGAACAATCATCCATTATTTTAAGATATAAATTGCAAATTGGTCGAAGAAAATCCAAAGAAATAAATTATTCTTTTTAAATATATAGATATAAAGTGTTTATATTTCAATATCTTTGTATATAGTTAATGAATTAATCAACGTTGTGAAAGTAATCATGAAAAAACTATCGTATTACAATCATATCTGATGTATCAAATACTCAAATAAGTGGTAAATGATTTTTTATTGTTGATGCTGAAATTTAGTTAAGGCCATGAATAGGCCTTTTGATAAAAAGAAACCTATATTTTGGATCATCGTATAATACCGAGACACATATGGGAGGTGGAACAAGTTTTAATGTCTTTGTGAAAGATCTTGTGCACCCATTGTGATGTCAAATGTATTCTTCTACATCGACCTTCTGAAAAATGGCCATGTCCGAACCGCTGAAGAAATCAGGATAGAAAACAAGAAGACGGACAAAAAGCAAGATCATCCACACCCAATGCACTGCAAAAAAAACACATGTGCCCAACCCATAATCAACAACTCCGCTGATGTTTTTTCCTCTATATATTAGTGTACCCCTGCACATTGGGGTACCATTATAGAAGACATACCATCGCTCACGTGTGCAATAGACGGCCACATTAACGACAATGTGAAATATATGGACTCAAAATATTGGATATTTTGTGATAGATCCCCCAATGTTCCTCTTTTAGTTGGGTACTATAGGGCATTATCCTCACACACTTACATATAATCAATGGAAACTGTATGAAAAAGAACCATCTTGCAAGAATGATTTGGCTTTGAGCAGTGTCTATTTCTCCCCTAACCCACGACATTGTGCGCATACTTTCATCTTGTGTGAAACAACTCACCTATCATGTATGCCATATTATTGAATGCACCCCTTTCTATGATCTCCATGTATCATCAATACCCCATGGCAACTGTTCGTCACCTCTTTCACACAACACCCTTATATTGCATGAACTTCATTTTTGTTGCCCTCCAGGCTTGGGCGTTGTCATTTCTTAGAACCTTGAGGGGTGATCTAAGAGGTGTTTCCAAACCTAATGTTTCTTCACATAATCATGATAACTTATATTGATTATTCATATTTCCATGATAATTTGGACCTTCCAATGGATCACTCCACAACCTCGTAAACCCATGATATTTTAGGTTCATTCTATTTACCCAAGGTTAAATCACAACAATTATGTATATCCTAGGGGTGAAGAGTGAATCTTCAATGTTTGTTCATCAGGATGTTAAACATCCAATAAATCAAAAATCTTCATCACACATCATTAAACTGGGATCAATGAATATGTTACAAGCCCCAAGAAGACCATGTAGGGGATGGACACTAGCTCCCTCTCACTGCTCTTCTCTTTCTAATCATTGTATCCATGTACACACCATCTAGACCTTACGTAAACCCAAAACCCCATGATATGGTGCTCCATATATGGTGATTATATCCTCCCCATACATTGGGACCCCTATATTGAAGTTGGTCACCTATAACCAACTACTTTGTACTTTCTACATTAATAAATACATTATAACATGTTTATTATTCTTCTACGTGACAATGCATGTGATAATTTCATAAGGATAACTATTTCATTAATGGTTCATAGTGGATCCCTACAAATATGAGAACCTGAAAGTGCCATAACACTATTCTTGAATATATGTTTTATTGCCGAATGAAGTTATTTGAGATATAGAAATAATACATGCCACTAGGGGTGAGGACACATAAAACAATGAGTCACCATCTCATGGTGTGTGCCCTTGGTAATATTCATGAGGATATTATGAGAAGAAGACCTGCCAGTAGGAAATACACATTTAATGGTGTCATTGGTTGTCCCTATCTGTGGATGTGTGTATTGGTCCTTACACTTTAAGATTATTATTAATAGATATTACTACTATCAAACATAGATATATTGATGAAAATTGGGAGGAAAGACTTTTCGCATCGAGGTAGAATATGTTAGGTGCGTCATGAGTAATACTGCATTAATAGATAATGCAAGATAGGATTTTTCCATTCTGTTCCATAACGGAAGTAGATATCCCATGCCCTTTGATGAAATTTGTATATCCTAAATAAATACATGGCAATGGTAAGGTGTGGGCGAGTTCAATTCCCAGAATTCAAATAATGAATAATCGAGCACATTGGTTGATGGAACTAGTATGCAACCCACTTCATTAGATATATCGAAATAAATGGATTATATTACATGGTATGTGTTCGTAGGAGATGACACATCATTGTTGCATTAACCTATTTCTCTATGGGTGCCTTGGTGTATTTCTAGATTCTGACCTTGGAGTTTTGGCAGGCTCTACCTAATGCCGCTGAGAAACAGGCATAGAGGGTCACACATTATGTGTTTCCATGTATCTCAGTTAAATATAAAATTAAAATGTTAAATAAATATTATTGCCGATTGTGATTTAATAATTTTTTAAGGAGGCATGTTCGCATTTATTTCAACGCAAGTTATTATAGAGAATATATATTGTGGGTGAAATAATATTTCTATTAGCGAGTAATTAAATGAAATTTATTTTAGAAATAAATAGCCATTATTTTTTGTCTAATAAATTTGGTGGAGGAAATAATGAAAATGGAAAAATAAAAGATCACCATGTGTATATTAAATATACAGACTGCGTATTTTTTTCTTGGAATTTATTAGAAATAATATTTTTTATTTAATTAAATAATATTTGGTGTAATTCGCAAGGCACATTTCATGTAATAATAATATTAAACTGTTATTATTAGACATAGGGTATTGCTATGAATTAAATTGAAATGAATATATGTTTTCGGGTGATTAATTCATTTTATTATTATATGTAATTAAAAATCCCAATTATATTTTTCACATTATCCTAGACATTTTTGTTGTTGGTTGTGAAAAATGAATTTGGAAATTCTCTCAATCCAATAGAGAATTTATTTTACACAAAGAATGCTCTTAGGCCACAGGAGAGAGATCCACCTCCACCGGATCTAGGCGATCGAAGGTGGACATTGGAAGCAAAGTCTCTTCCATGCTGGAACTAGAAGATCCCTTTAACGGCGTCCTGAGATATGTGGATCACGTGTGGATCACTGTAGAGGAATCCTACACATGGATTCTATGATTGAACGATGGATCACATCAGATCATGATCGGAAACATCAACAAATAAATAATTCCATCATGTTAATTATTGTCAATTAATTAAATTAATTATAACCATCACATGAATATCCTATTTATGGTTTCAGGAATCCCCTCTTTCTTTTTCATTCTTCGTTATATTCTGAAGATCCAGTGTTTTATTATCATGAGAGATCTCAGATTGATCATTGTTAATGCTAAAATCATGTTGGGTAAACCCACTAATGTGCTTTTACTGCTCCTAAAACCTTCAAATGTTATAAGAGGGGTCGTATCATTGATTATAATTTTTTTGTTTTTCATTGGTGATTTCTACTTTACATAATTTGGTTGTTTCAATTCAAGTTAGTCATTATTTACAATCTGAATGTCGATATATGTTCATCCTATCTCGTTTCTTGTTCACCTCACTGAAATGATTTTTTCTATTAATTCTGATTAATATAAAATAGAGGATCTCATCCAGAGGTTCCAAAACGTGCATGGTCGTACAACACCAGAATACACGACGTGTATTTAGATGCAAACGCCATTTAGTATAGGTACAATTCATCATACTAGTCCACCAATTCAGCTTGTGTTAATGGATCCTTTCTAAGACATAAATGAAACCGTGTGTTGACCAGGAACAAGTGGCACACGGTTTCCGGATTACACACTGTCTGGTCCACTGAACACGGCTTGTAGTCCCTTATGGTTAGGGTTAGACTATGTACCTCGTACAAGTTTTTCACTACCAGAAATCATGTAATAAGGAATCTAAACGGTGTTTGTCCCACTGAACATGCCATGTACTCCAAAAATTTCTGAAGTACATCTACACACCATGTCCCCAGGCGTGTACTTCAGATGGAAGGTGAACGAAATTAATCACAGTTTAGTCAAAAATACACACCGCGTACTCATCCAAATTACATTTATTTATTAAAATTTATTATTATATAATACAAACCCTTGAGATGTGTACCATAGTGCAGGCATAATGTTGTGGCACATCCCATGATAGGTTTTTTTTATATATGTGTTTCATTTAACATCTTCTTAATGTTTATTTCTACTCATTGGGACGATATGAAAGAGAATTCACAGGGTTTCATCCAAGGTACAAGTTATGTAAAAATATAATTTTAATTGATTTTATTTGTTTAAAATTATGATGGATGAAAATATCATTGAAATTCAGAAAAAAGGTTTCAGATAAAAAGATGGATTAATTAAAGATAATTAATTGATTCGACCATGATTTATCATAAACAAGAACAATTAATGAATTGAATTATACTTATATTTATGCCTAAATATTGTTTTATGTATGGATGATCATGAGCTAGAACCATACCTTTTTATGTGAATGGTTTCTTTTAAGTTATTTATTTAAATTTAATTTGTTGTCCTTCGAGCATTCTCCTCATTAATATGTAGAGCATGCATGCACAAGGTTTATTTTATGTAAAAACCCCTTTTTACCCATCACCTGTGTGTGAGATAAATGAATATGTAATGTATGGAGCTCCCAAGCTCATGGAGGAGGGTCAAGTCAGGATACAAGGTGATACCAATCCAACGAGATAAAAAGTTTGATAGGTGGAAATCATTAAATACTACCCCAAAATGTTCAAGGTGTTTCACCCATAGGTATTGGGTTAGTTTATCAACAGATAGGTTAACTAACCCAAAAAAAATTTCATGATCATATTATTTATTTTATTTCTATAAGTTTCATTGTTTATTTATTGTGGGTGTGTTGTCACGATCACACAATTAATGAACTATAAAATCATGCAAGATGGAACTAAAATAAGACTGTATTATGCATAAAATATTATCTTAGATATTGTTAATTACTTATGTATATCCCAATTAATATTATCAAGAATTTATTCAAATATAATAAAGTGGTAATTTATGAATAAGTTTAAAATCCCTCAAAGATATATTAAGTTGGTATAACCTTCCATAATCTTTGTTATAATCAAACCATAGTTCAAAGTTCATGACCAACCCAAGTTTGGGTGCTCTCAGTTATCAAGTAATTCTAATTAATGTTTTTGGGTTGAATTTACCTAATTTCAATCAAGGGATGACTACCACGGTAGGACTCAGTGTGACCAAGATGCAATGGTTGTCAAAATCCAAAATAGAATGATTTTAGGATTGGGGAGTACACTCAGCAGATCATGGAGCTGCGAGTTAATGGAGTTGGCATGTCGAGTGCCTACCTAAAACCCTTCATGTTCCTTGACCAACCCTATATGGGGTAAATCGATGGGAAATATTAATCCTTCCTGCTGAAATATTCCTGAAATAGAATATTATGAAGTCAATAGTGAGGACTATTGGGTTTCTATAAAATGGTGGGAGACTGATATGTATTAATTTATTTATTTGTCTCAGTTTTGTCATAATAATGTACTAAACCTTTGCACATCCTAATTTGTAGACACGTCAAGAAAATTGACTACAAACATATCATTTTGAACCATTCTCTATAAAGAAAACCTTAACATCGACACCAATTTCCAAGAGTTGCAGAGGAGTTTATGTGTCATCCTTCACAATGAGTGGAAATTGTATGTTCTCTAAGGGCCTATTCCAGTTGCACCTGGAAAAGAGGCTAGTGATGAAGAACTATCTCTCTATATGAACCACATGGATGACTCCACAGATGTACATTGTTTCATGCTGTCGGCCATGTCAAATGAGATCTTGAAGTAACATGAAAAATGGACGTGTATGGCATGATGTCTCACCTTAAGGATATCTATCAAGAGTAGGTGAGACATGAGTGGTATGAGATGTCTAATAAATTTTTTAAAACTAAGAATATAGAGTCTCTACCAGTAGGGAATCATGTATTCAAACTCATTGTCAATCTTGAATGCCTAGACATCGTAGGGATTAAGTTATTGTAAGAGTTGCCTACAGATCACATCCTATAATCATTGCCTAGGACCATCTCTTGATTTATTGTCAACTAAAATATGAGCAACACTGAGAAGAGTCTATCCGTACTTCTGACCTTAATTCTCCAAGTAGATAAGGACATGTGGAGTAAAAAACCCACAATCCTTATGGTGAATAATAAATTTAAGGGCAAGGAAAAGGGACCAAAGGCTTATAAAAGGTATAAATCCCTCGAGCGATGTCACTCCAAGAATGGGATGATTCAGAGGCAGGGCATGGAATGTGAGATAGTATGTTTGGCATGTGAAATGCAGGGCTACTGGAAGAGGAACTGCACCCAGAAGCGTGGGGATGGTAAAGGTGTGTACGTTATCGTGTATAATATTTACATTTCTACAAATTTCTTATTAGATACAACTTGAGGGGATCATATCATTATTCAAATGTAGTAACCAATTATATTTAGAAATATTTCCAGAGGAGTGTTTAATCTTCAGGCAGCAAATGGCATGATGCTGGCTGCATTAGCCATTGGAGATTACCACCTCTCATTGTCAACTATGATGATTTTTGTTTTACGTAACCATTATTACATTCCTAGTTTTACCACAAACATATTTTCAGTATCTTGTTTTTATATGGGTGGATTTATTTTCTTTATTGGAAAAAAGGGTTCTCTTTTATAAGAACAAAATATGTTATGGTAAGGCACATTTAAATAATGGTTTGAATGTATTAAATTACGAAATCCGTGTGTTGGAAATCGATTACGAAACAGACTCACATGACTCATACATCACCCAGTTGTGGCATCACTATCTATGTCATGTATATGAGAAGAGCTTGAAAAAGCTATGATAATATGGCTATTTAGACTCAACTGAGCTAAAACCACTTGAAAGATGTCACACTTATTTACATGGTAAAATGACCAAGCCACCATTTGGTGGATTGGGTGAAAGGGCGATAGAGCTTTTAGGATTTGTCGACATGGATGTATGTGGTCCATTTCCAGTAAAATCTAGAGGAGAATATTCTTACTTCATTACTTTTACTGGTGATTTGAGTAGATATGGTTACGTCTACATAATTAGGTATATGTTAGAAACCTTATAGAAATTTATGGAATTCATGAATGAAATATAAAATCATCTTGGTAAAAAAATAAAGAAGTTTTGATCGGATCGGGGTGGATAATATATGATCCAGGAGTTCATCTATCTTCTACGGGATTCTGGGATTCAATAACATCTCACTACTCCTTATACACCATAGTGTAATGGTGTTAGTTAAAAGAGGAACTACACCTAGTTTTACATGGTGAGGTCGATGGTGAGTCATGTAGATCATCCATTATCCTTCTTTGGATATGCATTACAAACTACATTATACACATTAAACCAAGTAGAAAAAAAGTGGAAAATGGAATTCTCTCCGAGTTATGGAATGGATAGAAACCTATTCAATCGCATATGCGTATATGTGAATGTGAGGCGTTTGTTTATGCCTTATCAGCCTACAAAATAGAACATCGGTGCATCTGTCTTATCTTTATAGGAAATCCTAAAGAAACTAAAGGATATTACCTATATAACCCTTAAAACAAGAGAGTGAATGTCTCCAGGAAATTCATATTTCATGAGAGGGAATACATCCTAAAAAGGATAGTGGGAGAAATATTAACTTTGAAGAAGTTTATTGTCATGATACATATGGGTTGGTACAGGTACAAGTTTCACCAGTTCCCAAAGAAGAGGTTCCAGAAACACACGTATTGCCTAAGAGATTTTGACAGATAAGGGAACCATAGAGATATGGTTTTCTAGACAGCAAGGATGGTGAATCATTTTTGTTGGATAATGATTAAACTCTCTCCAACAAGGAATCAGTAGAAATATGAAAAGATGCAAGATGTCTAGAAGCTATGAATTTTGAGATGGATTCCATGTATCAGAACCGAGTCTGGGTTCTGGTGGATGAGCCGGTTGATGTAAAGCATGTTGGAGGCAAATGGGTATTTTAGATAAAACAGGACACTAAAGGTCCAGTTAGAAACTATAAATAATGGCTAGTGGATAAAGGATTTAGAAAGCATTATGGAATTAACTATGATGAAACCTTCTCAACAGTTTCCATTATTAAATTCATAAGAATCATAATTGCCATAACAGCTTACCATGACTATGTGAATTGGAAAATGAATGTCAAAATGACATTCCTAATGAGATACTTTAGGAAACTGTCTACATGACAAAACGTGAAGGGTTTCTGATAGAAGGTGAATCCAGATGGGTTTGCAAGTTATAGAAATCCATTTATGGATAAATGAAAGCACTCGGGTTGTGTAACATTCGATTTGATGAATCCATAAAGAAATTGGTTTCCTTATGAAAAAATTCCAACCATGTGATTATAAAAGGTTTAATGGGAATGTGGTCATTATCATAGTAGAATATGTTGATGACATATTGCTTATTGGAAATAATGTTCCAGCCATACAAGCAGTTAAGGACTAGTCGAACAAGTGTTTCTCCATGAAGGACTTGGGTGAATAAGCTTACCTTCTAGGGATCAATATCATTCGTGATAGATCCAAGAGGCTTCTTGGACTATGTCAGGATACATACATTGTCCACATAGTAAAGATATTTAATATGGAACAATCCAAGAATGGATTTGTTCCAGTGTCACATGGAGTACATATTTCTAAAAAAATGTGTCCTCACACACAACAAGTGAAATATAGTATGAGTAAGATCACATATGATTTGGCTATAGAATCCATCATGTATGCCATGTTATGTACCAGGCTTTATGTTGCCTATGCAATGATCATGGTATGCAGATATCATGTAGATCCAGGAGAACAACATTGGAATGTTGTTAAGTCTATCATTAAGTATCAAAGAAGAACTAAGGATATGTTCCTGGTGTATGGAAGAGAAGATGATATTTTTATTAGAGGATATGGGAATGGATATTTTTAGACAGATCATAACAATATGAAGTCGCAATCTGGATATGTTTTCTGTCTCAATGGAGGAGCTGTGAGCTGGAAGAGTTCAAAGAAACTAGTTGTCCCTGATTCTACAGTGGATTCCGAATATATAGAGTCTTCTGATGCAGCCTATGAAGCCTTCTGGATTCGTAACATTGTCCATGAGCTTGATGTGGTGCCTATCAAAAAATATCATATTATTTTGTATTGTGATAATACTGATGTGGTGAATTTTGCAAAGGAACCAAGGTTACATCAACCGGCAAAGCACGTATTCCGGAAGTATCACATCTTGAGGGATTTATATAAAAGGGGTAATTTTTCAGTGAACATAGTGTCTATGGAAGAGAACGTGGCAGACCCCATGACTAAATTCCTATCTCATCAGAAGCATGAATATCATGTGAGAGCTAGCGGGATAAATGTTTTTAGCAGTTGTCTCTAGACCATGTGAGAGTCTATTTGAGTTGGTGGCCTATAACCAACTACATTGTACTTTATTCATTCAGAAATACCTTATAACCTCTTGAAAGTTCATCTGCATGACAATTCATTTGATAATGTTTAATGGATAGTTGATTCATGAATGTTTTATAGAGGATCCCTATTATGGTAAGATCCCAGAAGTGCCATAACACTGTTCTTGAATATATGTTCTGTGGCCGGATGATGATATTTGAGGGAAATAGATAATACATTCCATTTGGGGTGAGGAATCATAAAACATTGAGGAACCATCTCATGGTTTATGCCCTTGGTAATATCATAGAGGATATTATGAGAATGAGAACCGCCAGTAGGAAATCCATAGTTAATAGTGTCATTGGATGTTCCTATCCGAGGATGTGTGTATTGGTCCTTAGACTTTATTATTATTCTTAATTTGTATTACTACTCGTGCACATATATATTTTAAAAAAAACCATGACAACACTCTATTCGCATAGAGGTAGGATATGTTGGGTGCGTCATGAGAAATACTGCATTAGTAGATAATGCGAAAATGGATTTTTCCCTTCTGTTCCACAACAGAAGTAGATATCACATGCCCTATGATTAAATAGATATATCATAAATAAATCCATTTCCATGGTAAGATATGGGTGAGTTCAATTCTGGTAATTCAAATAAAGAATGATAGATCACTGGGGTTGATGGAACTTTCATGCAACACCCTTGATTAGAGATATCGAGACAAAGGGATTGTATTACACGATAAGTGTTCGTAGGAGGTGACACATCATTGCGACATTAACCTCTTTCTCTATGGGTGCCTTGGTGTGTTTCTATATTCTAACATTGGAAAATATGAAGGCTTTATCAAATGCTTCTACGAAAGAGGCCTAAAGGTTCACACACTAAGTGTGTCCAAGTGTCTCAGTTAAATATTAATTTAAAAAGTAAAATAAATATTATTAACGAATGTGGTTTAATAATTATTTAATGATTCTTGATTGCATTTATTTCGAGACTATTTATTAAATAGAATATATTATGCGAGAAATAATATATTTATTATCGAGTAATGAAGTGATATTTATTTTAGGAATAAATAGCCATTATTCAAGGACTAATAAATGTGGAGGAGAAAATAAATAAAAATGGAAAAATAAAATTACACACCGCGTATATTAAATATAAACGTCCTGTATTTTTTTCTGGGAATTTATGAGAAATAATATTATTTATTTAATTAAATAATATTAGATGTATTTATCTAGTCATTTGTTAGGTAATAATAATAGTCAAATGTTATTGTTAGACATGGTGTAATTCTATGAATTAAATGAAATGAATAAATGCATTCTGTTGATTAACTCATTTTTTATTCTATATAATTTAAAATCCAAATTATATATTTCTCATTAGCCTAGTAATTTTTTGTGTTGGTTATGCACAACGGATTTGGAAAATATCTCAAGACAAGAGAGAATTCCATTTCCACTAACAATTCTCTCAAGCTATGAGAGAGAGATCCACCTCCACCGGATCATGGAGATCGAAGTCGGGCATCACAAGAGAAGGCTCTTCCGCGCTGTCAGTTGTAGATCCCATTGCCGGCAACCAGAGATACGTGGATCACGTGTGGATGACTGCTAGAGGAATCCTACACTTTGATTCTACGATGAAACGTCGGCTCACATCGAATCATGATCAGAAAAATCAATGAATAATTCCATCAAGGTAATTCCAGTTGATTAATTAAATTAATTATGGCTAACATATGATGATCTTATATATGGTTCCAGGACTCCCCCCACTCTTTTTTTCTTCATTCTATTCAGATAATCTAGCATTTTATTATTGTGACGGATCTCAGATTGATAATTGTTAAGGCAAAAATCAATTTCGTTACACCCACCAATGTGATTCCCATGCACTCAGAACCTACACCACACTCTGGGATCCCTCCTGGAGTAAGTTCCAATCCTCATATAATGGGTCAATAAACATGATTAAGCCTTTAACCATTCCTCATGGCTTCAATTTTCACAACACGATCTTGAATCATGATGATACCTCTTGTTTCTCACATGGAACATGACTCATGTGGTTTTAGAGAAATAATCAACTATAAAATATGAATGGGCCGCTAAAAATTCATAAAACATATACCTATCTCTACTAAACTGTGTGGACTTTGATCATTTATCTTCTCAATATAGGTACATATGTATCATCCCTGAGTTTCAGGCCCATCACCAATTGGTATTGAACACTTTATATTAGATCACCCTCAACATGCACAACAATAAACTGTATGATTTTGAATTATGACTGTTTTGATCCTTGTACCTTTCAATAATGGTACGTAGGAATCCCCCCTAAGGTTAAACCCCAAACAATTGTAGTGTTCGGAATCCTCTTTGCTGGGACCCACATTCTTGGTCATCCACATAGAGGTTCCATACTATTTCTTGAGCAGCTAACCATGTGTAATACCCATACTCAATCAATACTCCTACATCCAAGAGTGGCCATCATACGATGGGATTCTAACCATGTGTGAGTCCCAGCATGTAGCAGGGTTGTTTTACTTTGGTTACACCCCGATACAATAACCCCATATCCAAACTACGTGGACTTTTATCTTTTCCCTTTTAGATCACAGTACGTGGAAGCATCCATGAGGATGAAGCCCATATCCAATGTTACATCTTGTTCTTTCATTCATTCCATTATGTCTTGGAAAGTTCATGCCTCAAACCGGAGTTTCTATAGGCTTCAGGTCCCATCCATGCTTCAATTCTCATGAGCTACATATTTAGGGGACTCATCTCCCCATTCCAAAACTATGTGGCCCATGATTACCTAGCATGGGGATATGTAGGAATCCTCATTGTGGATAAAGTGCAATACCTCCACCATCAAATGTGTTCTTGATTCCATCCCCATTTATTCCTCCCATCGATACATCATCTGTATCCATATGGATTTTAGCTAGGCCACCTCATCAGGGGGAAATCGGGCCATCCATCTATGTAGTTAACCTTGTGTAATCCCCATTCATCTCATTTCAATTTGTAACACTCTATTCGATAAACAATATGTAATCTATAATCACCCATTCAAACTATGTGGGTTTTGATCCCTCTTGGGTATTTAGGAATCCACTTCTAGGTTCAATCCCAGTAATTGGTAAACCTTTGTGTCCCCATTGCATGGACCCATCATCCTCTAAAATCATACCATTGTTCTTTAGAAATCTTTCATCATGGTATGAATCCTTCCACATTGTGGGACATGCCACCCATGGTCAGTCCTTTTTGGGAATTCAGACCCATTCATCAGGTAAACATTCTTCACGCTCCCACCAAGGGTTATGCCCATTTAATCCACTCTCATTAGTTTTTTGATTAGTCGGATCTCTCTCCTATAGATGCTAAACTCATGGAATACCCTGTGTTAAATATTATAAGTTTGGGAAAACCATGGAGACATGTATACGATATATAACACCTGCATGCGTCATGGGATGCAACATTATTCTTCCCCCTCGAGAATACATATGATAAGGGAAAATCTAGGTGTACCAATGATTCAGTGTCTAGATATTACACTGATTCCCCAATGTGAGTACTCACCTAACCAAAGGACTCTTCTCTGACTTGACCCCCTTGGGAATGTCCAAATTGAAGCAGTGTATTTAACTAGTCTCTATAAATTTATAGAACCATGAAGAGTTTCACAAAAAACATATTAATATTTATGGAGACCCAAAATAGGCCACAAATTATGAGGATTGATCCATAATAAGAAGAAATGACATCTCATCATCCTATTTAGATTATGGTGAAAACATCTATGAAGAAGTGATGAATGCATCCCACCATTGGAATGTGGAAATGCTGGGTAACAATCTGCGTTTCTTTACAACTGACGCAGGACCTGATGAAATCGTTAGAAAAAAAATGGGGAACCCACCGTGAATCTATTCTCTTCAATATAGAGATTAGGAGTGTATGGAATAAATAGATAAGTGTGTCACATAATATAGTTATTTGGATAGAGGTCCCACCAAGAAAATAGAAGGCATTGAATGAAACTCATTTGGATTTCGGGCATTTAATCATTTGGAATCATGTTCTTAAATTTTGTTAGTGTGGAAATTTCTAACAATCCATGGAAGATTGAATGTCCCTGGGACACTGGGCATCTCATTCCTATAATCTACACTGATGGTTTATTCTTCTCTTCTTTACAGGACACAAGAGAAAGCTACAGGAAACTGATCACCTCCCTCTCACAGACGCAGGGGTAGGGGAAATACAAATGTGGAAATCCAACATGACATTCCCTATTCTATGATATCTACAACCACCACAATAACGGGGCATACAATACCCATCACACAATTTGAGTTTTTCAAATAGAGGTTGATCGATACTCTGGTTCATTGATACGAACATGAGGGGGTCATCCCGACGAGGGATATGTCCCATCAAAATTTGGAGGCTTCTGGGACCCACTGACACCACTACACCCATGGTCAGCAGATGTATCCACTACTCCCCACTCCAATCCTCAATCATTTTTGGCGCCTCTCCCAAAAATTCCCTTTTGAATCACTCTATTACACATCCAGGGTACGAGATGTCCTATTCTTCTGGGCTTCAACTTTAGACCGGGATCCACAAAGGAGGGCCCCCATCAGACCATGTCAAATCCACCAACCGTTCTCATAGGCTGAGGAGCATGTGGATCATACCCTTTCACATTCAGTAATAGTTCAGCTGACCCAACTTCAATTCTAGGTGAATTCCCATGAGGATTTTTACCAAGGGGCATCATCTTCTATGGCATCAGTAGCCTGAGCCACCACTAGAGCAAGAAATAATCTCCTTAATGATAAAAAGTAGGGGAACTCATCTACTTTTGATCATGGGAAACTACATAACTACTCAGGATTGAGGCACCGACCACCACATTCGAAGGTTGGGTACACTCTCTTGTTCGCTGGCACAAGCAACAGCCATCACAAGCCAACCTACAATGATGTCATTCAATATGGTGGTCCTCCCTGTACAACCTCCAAATAGTGTGGGAGCCATACAAATTCCTACATCCATCATGGAGGTCCCCCAATTCCACCGTCATCGGTCCAAACATATTTTATCCTCATATTTTTGACACCCATCACAAAGGTCTACCCCATTATCATTATATCATGTATGGAAATTTCCCCCATAACATGGTTATCAATAATAAGGTCCTCCTCACCCAGTTACCGACCACCATGGAGGTCATCCTCATGTGCATACCAGCTCAAACGGAGTTCCTCCTCTCTCCAAAAAATTCACACACATAGGTCCTCCCCCGTGTTCTATTTGACAATAGTCCGGGTGCTCCCCACACCTTATATTTTTCATGTGTAGTCTTTGTCCCCTTCTACACAAACCCCTGATGGGGTACTTCCCTTTTCGATGATCTTACCTACTCAAAATAACTATCCCGTTGTAGGATGGTACATCGTCACCAACAGAGGAAAGACCCTGAGAGGCCTCATATCACAATCAAACTCATCCTCTTTTTAGACTCTAATGTGGAGTGAGATTCGATGATGGAACCTTCACCCTGATCCTCTATGTCAGTGTTTTTTGTAGGAACTCTGCATATCATATTATTTCACTCAGATTGTGACATTCACCAAATCCCTAAATCCCTCTACAGATAAATACATGAAGTGGCATATTTATCTCCATTCTAGGGTTTTGTTGTGAAATCCTCCCTATCATCGCCTAGATCATTCTCTTCCTTGAAAAGATTTCAGAAATAATTATTTTCAGACGAATTGATGATGGTAACAAGCCTGATCCACTGCCAATGGCTACCACCCTTTTATGGGAAGTATTGGTCACTACCCCTTCGTATAGGGATGTGGTGGTAAAGTCAGAGTAGTCCTCAAGAAGAATCCCAAGAAGTAGTAGTATGTCGGCTCAGTCACCATAATTTCTACTGCATAGTCCACCATCATAATGGTGAACATTAGTTCCACTACCTTTCCCTCGACCACACCCAATCGAATAGTAGGGAATCCAATGGATGAATCTCATGTCTGACTGAAGAATATTGTGGGACCTTTTCACGGCGGACCATCTCCCCAAGCTGTTGTGTATAGGAAAAACTACATTCTTAGACATTCTAGAGTTCCTCAACAAGGTTAATATTTCGTTCTTCAAGTATTACTTTTATATGAAACATTTCCATATTCGTTATCAACATTTAGATAAACCCATGATCTAGGAACACTTTGATGACATTGTCTAGAAGTGCCACTTATTTGAATTGGTTGCACTCATTGTGAATCAGCACCCCGCGTCCCCAGTTTAACCTAGAGGACTCTAGAAATGATGGATCTAGAAAATTACTATTGTTCATAGATATATTAAGGAGTATTCACCACAAGTACCAATCCACATATAGGGTTAGTATGATGTCATAAATTTCAGTCCTATCAGGCGACAATCTGTTCCACATGATGATATCGAGGATAATTCAATTGGAATTTTTACCCTGATCAAGGACATTCTTGAGATATATCTAGAAGGAATAATCAAAATAGTGTCTAATGAAAATTAACATCCTACCGGGGGATCAAAACACCCAGAAGACCCTACAAGTGTCCACAATCACCAATAAAGGAAGCCTCATTGCATTCTTGAACCATATGAGTCATTGCCTCTTAATCAATACCCCATAAAGGATAAAGAGAATGTTGGAAATGTTAAGCCCACTGACCCATCCAGTTTAGTGAACAAGACATAGAATATTCCTAATGTGGTTTCATTATTTTATCATCTCACTGAACATAATATGATTAGTGATGAAATAATTTTCGAGCACGTGGTAGAACAGTTATCATATTGGGGTTACACATAACCAGGGTCGTAGGGGAAGATACAACATCCCCATGGGGATTTACCACATGGTGATCTTGAAAACATTTCCCATGTATATTAGGTCAAAGCCACAATTTATTTCATAATTTAATGGTATGTATCTTCAAATAAATCCAATATGCATGAGAACTATCTTAAAGACCAGAAACAAGTTCAATTGGCCTCTCCTCATGTTCTATCGGTCACCCTGAAGATTCCTACAGGGGACCCTTAGGTCATCCCACCTTTCTCCCCATGATATAATTACCTTTCATACCACATTGATGAATCTTATTATGCATTGTGGGTCAAGAGCTCTCATCAAAAAAATATTACTCACATATATGATCCAATGGATTCTCTCATAGCTATCCTCAAGGGTCTGGAAACCTAATAGATGGTGACCCTCCCTAATGGAAAAACATACCCATCAAGGGTGGATTTTATGCTTTCACCCATGGGCATTTGAAATCATACATTATCTCCTCTTAATAGGATGGATTATCTGCTACAACATCAGGGATAAATCATTTCCTGTTGTGGCGCCAGGATGGAAACTCCAAAACAATATAAAGTTGCTAAGCCCCTGTGTTTCGTACCTACACGGGAAGGACCCATTTTTGTTTAGTACTGCCAGTTACCCATTGGATCCATTGATGGTTGGGAGGATCTCTATATGACGTTTCTATAGCAGTTTAGTTTCACCACGAAAAAGACTAGTATTATCAACCTATTCTTATGCATGTAATGGTTGTATGAGAAAGACATAGACATTATAACTATGTTAAAGGGCCACATGTACTCACTGGATATTCCGAAAGATCATGAAAAAATACTAATGATGTGATTAGGGAATTTGATGAATGAATCGGTTCCATCTACCTTCACGCATAACGTCCTAGGTGGTTTTTTTATTTCCCTCACAAAGAACAATTTTTAGAATAATCCTTGCATAAATCAAACAAGGCATGTCCATTCCATCCCATGTCTCCAACAAGAAGATTCTCTAAGGCCGATACCAATTATGTTGCATTGATAGTGGCCCCTAGATAGTTGTAATTGTTTCCAGAAGAACCACCTTCATATCCTCGCTAAGGGACACTGACTCAGGCTCAACCTTTAGCTCAAAATCTCCCTCCATAGAATTACCATGTGCCACCTCGTAAAACACATCCACCACCTCGGCACAACAACAAGGATCCAACTCCTCATAGAGACCTCTTATTATTTTTTCAGGTCCATGTTCCTGGTGCCCCATTCGCATATTATAGAAATTGGACCTACTCATTCAACGAGGCTCAGGTGCCCGACTATTTACAGAGTGTATTGGATCAGGTATTCATTTGGTTTCTAGAATGAAGGATCCATAAATAGGTAAATCTCATTGATTTATTGAACTATTGTCCTTATCCCAAGTTCCGTTGAAATACCCTCAAGAGGTTATATGTGCTCAAAAACTAGTTCTAGGACCTAGTCGATAACAAAATAGTGTGATTGGCTCTAGCCTTGTCACATGTGGTGTATGTGTTTTTAAAACATTACTATGACAATGGGGGTGATTGAAAGCTAGTTTCTAGCTATCTGTTTCAAAAATATGATTAATAGATATATTGCAGGGCAGTCAATAAGTCCCATTTTATTATCAATGCATGTTTAAATAAACTCAAGGGTTCTGCTTTTTCTAAACACCTTCTGATACTATGTTAACATCCTAACCTTTGCTCTATCTAGAGACTAAGAATTGACGATACAAGGGAAATAAATTCCCTCCACTAGAACCAAATAAATCACATTCTCTTGCAAACTTAATTCCCTCTGAGATGTGGATTCCCCCTAGAATCATACCAAAAATAGAGGACTCTTCATGTGATTATCATTACTATTCCATATTAAATATTGTCGAATTGGTGGCCCCTTACATGGTACCCGGTAAAAAAGAGCTCTTGGTAGGACATCGTGACATCCCCAGTCAATTCCAATATGAACGGAGCATCGGGTATACAGATCACTAGAATATTATAGACAGTGATCCTAGTCTTGTTTTGAATACCACATAGGGCAGAAATTAGTCCCAGTACAATGATCCACATTTGTAGCCTTCTCATCATGTTTCATCAGATTCACCACCACCTCCATTAATAATGGATGAATATGTAGATCCACCATGACTGTGTCGTGACCAACCATATTTTGTTGAGGACATCCCTCATTCATTTGGTAATCATCCGGTTGTTACTCTAAGTGTATCTGTTAATGATCAGCAGGACATTCCCAGTACTAGACATAATCCAGCAGTTTGACTAGCAGCACCCGTCATTCCTCCTACCACGGAGAAAACACCTATAGGAGTAAGTCTGCACCTCAGGCTGAAGTATGATATACTTAATCACCTTTCTGTTATTCCAACAAGGATCTTGATACTTGAGACTCTATTCCTATCATAAGACATGTGTGGTTCCTCATAGAGGCTTTGTGAAGCCCCATACAGTTTAAGACAGAGGTAGAAGTTGTAGAATACTTCCATACTGTAGAAGTCAAGCATAATGAGTTTCAGACCATTATTTTAGTCTCTATGGAAGATGAATATTCCCCCAAACAGGGTAACACCTGTCCATTGTACTTCACTGGGAAATTTAATGGCATGGATCTTCATCGATGTCTTTTCTTCATGGATCATGGGATCAATATCCTCCCAATTCAAATGCTCTTCAAGATGAGACTCTATGAAACAAATCATTAACCCTCGGGCCTGATTGTTTAAGGTTATGATATGATGAAGTGTACAACGGTTGGAATGATCAACCAGAATACCCAGTTTAGTTGTCTGGATTCCAGCACTAAGTTCATGGTTTTCTCATTAGACATCTCTGACAACACATTGGTTGTTAGACCATGGAACCACTTGTATAAAAAAGTCTATTACTCATATCAGCAATTCCTTAAGTACTTCCTCAATGGTCGAGTGTGTGTGCATAAAGGTGATTCATCTCCATTTTATTATTGTGATGCCCACTACATAGATTTAGACTACTAAAAGATAATGGACAAGAAGGTTCATTCCAATGAGTTTGAGCACACTACAGCCGAGACTAACACATGGACTAACTTGGATGATGCCTTAATTATAAAAATACACCGGTTAGATTCCACTGGCCCAGAACTGGGTCACTTCTTCATCGTTTTGGAAGATGTTAATAGTAAATTTCCATGTATATGGATTGTAAGATGCTCAATTCGTACTCCTACAAGAATCAAGCTTTAGAGATCCCAAATCCAATTAACTTTCAAAGGTATTAGGATGCTTGACCTCATGGAAACAACAATACAACCTACTTTCTTGTTCTACTGGGGTGGGTTGAACCACTCAGGTAAATGAGACACTACTACTTTGATATTATCAAGCATGGACCCTTGGGTAAAACGCCTAATGGAATAAGATTGATATATTTCATCACCAATGTTTTAGCAGAACAAGGGTCCCCTAACGAAGATTCCACTATTACTCGAGCTGACACCGACATTAAATTAGGATCAGTCAATGTAGAAGAATTTCACTTTACCAATGATCCTCCATATATTGATGGTGAAGTGTATTTTCAAGATTTCCATCCCACATTTGATGAAGGTTTATAAGCCACAATTGATGTGTTGGTACTGGTGATCCTTGGTAATGAGATAGATCTGAGCCCAATAATGATCAGCGCAACTCTAAATGTAGAGGAAAACAACATTATTTGGAGTTCCAAATGTATAATGAAGTTGTATTTTCTTAGAGATATGACAATATGCTAGTACTAGGTCCTCAGGACCCTCACCACCGCCTTTGTCACCCAAAAATCCACCATGGATTAAAATAGCCTCCAAGAAATTTGAACCATTCTCATGGTGTCCTGGTCGATGTTGAAATTCATAAGATCATTAAATCGAACATAATAAAACAATTCTAGTATGAAAAATTGGCTAGCCTAAATTTTGACCATCACGAATAAAAAAAGACATATTAGAGTCTATATCGACATCCAGGATCTCAACCGCCACTACATGAATGATGATTTCCCCCTTCCTGTGACATAGTTAGTGGTTCACACTATGTCAAGATTTCATTCTCTATCCTTCATGTATAGGTATTCCAGATACAATTAAATATAAATTACTTTCGAGGATGAAGTTTCTACCACCATATGAGAACGAAATGTTACCTTTTTCTACCATGTAACTCATTTCATTCTGAAGAATTCATAAACCAACTATTAGTGTTCCATGCACCGCATACTCAATCAGATCCTTAGGACAATGGTGGAATTATATGTTGATTTTTTGGTGTCCAAATACTACCAACATAATCACCATCTATGATATCTTGAGAAAGTGTCCAGCTTCCTCTACACCCATTGTCTGAAGATGAAAACCTTTAAAAGTTACTTCAGGTTTAACTCTGGAACGTTTCATGGACCTTTCATCCGATATAGAGGCAACAATATTGATCTAGATATGATCCAAGACATCATTCAGATTTCTCCCCTGAGAAAACGTCAGTAGTTCGGTAGATTTCAAGACCACATAGCCTACATACTCCGATTCATTGTGAATTTGGTTGCATGTGTAATCCATTTTCATGTCCCATGAAAAAATTTGTCGAAAACCAATGGGATGAATACTGACAGGCCCCTTTTAATGAAATAAAGGAGCACTAACTACAACCTCAGGTAATGATTCCACTCATCTCTAGAAACCTGTTGGTCTGTTATGTAACCTCCCTACAATGATAATTTGGATCCCTTCACAAAAATATAGGGTATAGATAAAAATTTATACTACCTTAGCCACATCGTACTCTATATAAATACAATATATTCCCCTTTGGAGAGATTATTGCTTGATTTATTACTTGTGGTCCAAAATTTTATGAAATTAATTTATGAACCATGATATAAAATTAGTGTCCAATGTAGATCAACTTAAATATATTATGAATAACCCCATTTTTACATTCCATCTATGTTGATGGGATGTGATCATTCCATAGTTTTTCATCACATTAATTTTTCCGAATGTTGTCAATGGCTAGGCACTAGAAAACTTTCTTACTACTTATCCTGCCCCCGCAAAATAGTCTCTAGATTATGATTTACCAGATGTGGCAATACTCTCTGAAGATCACGGTGTTCAATGTTTGAAAACACACTTTGATGGAACTTCTTGATTCCAAACTTGACGTAGACTCAACGATCCCATCCGTTATAGGGTAGGTATGGGTATTGTCTTCACCACAACTTATAGGTTGTCTTTCCCAATTCATTCATGTTCTCATAATGTTGTACAAACAATGAGGAAGAGTATCAGGATCTTATCACTAGCCTTGAATTAGCCCTTAAGATTGATGTTCCTCACCTTCATGTGAAATTGGACTATGAACTAGTTATAATGTATATCAATAGTGATTATGTGGTTAGGAAGCAAAAGACTTTCCCATTGGTAGAGAACATTCTCTAGTTGATGGCTCAATTCCATTCTCGGCAAGAAGTTATTCATGTCCATCAGTCACAAAATGGTTTAGCTGATTCCTTGAAAAAACATGCAACATCTCTTAAAGAGCATAACCAGGATGATTTTGTTATATGTGTGGCTCAACAAACAATCATCACCCCCATCACTCCAGACGATGATGATTCCAAATATGTAAGACACACTACTGTTGATGTCCCTTTATTGGGAACACCAGGCCCCCAACCACAATATTAGAAGGGACCTTTGGTTAGACATGTCCCATTATCTAGTATATCTAACATGGTAATCTCCTGACAGTCTGAGCCAAAAGTGACTCAATCCATCGGCACATAATTTTGTTCACCGTCCAGAGTAGTCCTAGTCTTTAGAAGATCATTTATATACGTTGGTTTGATTGTGTTCTACTTTGATGAATAAAAGGATATAATATTCCATAGGTTATTCAAGAATTCCATATTGGTTCATGTAGAGATCATTATGCAGTGTCAAAAAACTCTCATCCAATCTGAAGGATAGGCTACGTCTAGCCCACCATGGTCCATGATTATAACAAGTTCTCTAAAAGGTGTCATGAATGTCTGATCCATTATAGTTTTGTGCAACAACCACCAAAGCCTCTCCATACCACCATGTACTCTTGGTGATATGTAGTCTGTTGTATCGATTTTATGGGACCATATTCACCAACAATAGGTCCCCAGTTCTAGTTCATCCTAAATATTAATGATTCCACTTCCACATGGGCAGAGGGGATTCCACTCAATGATGTCAAGGCCAATTTAATCAATTATTTCATGATATCAAATATCATACTCTGATTCGGAGTATCCAACTCCATCCCTAGTAATAATAGCCCCAACTTATGGGCCATTATGATGAAGTAAAGGTTCAGAAAATAAAATATCCATTCTAATCATACCCCTTTCTATCTTGCACAATAAATTAGAGAGATTAGGGTTTTCAATAAAACCCTCTCTTTGAACTTCAAGAAGATGATTATTTAGATGAATAAAATGATTTACCAACAAGATTCTGAATACTAAATGGGTTTACCATACAACAACTCATAATTCCACCCAGGTGGACTGATATTCCTTGTTGTATGGATCATAGGTCGTCATCCCCATTTAAATTCAGTGAACATTGCTATTCACAACTATATATGATTAGTAGATGTTAGAATGGTAGATGTAGTGTGTCACTCTGAACATGAATCCCATGATGAGAACAAGATTTGTTCCATACACAATCTAGACATACATCAGAATAAGATCCCCAGAGCATTCAATAAGAAAACTCACCACCATTACTTCATTCTAGGTGACAAAGTATTGTCCTGAAGAATTCCAATGATACCCGAATGGAAGCCACCAAAGCTAGATCTCAAATGGGAAGGACATTATGCTATTAAAATGGTATAACCCAATGGTTCATAATCATTTGTCTCTAAGGATGGTGAGTGTATTAATCCAACCACCAATGCCAAATTCCACCACTATTACATCACATGACTGGTCTCTTTAATACTAAATGAAACTAAACTATAAATAGTGAATTACAAATTATGGTCCACGATATATGACCTTAAAAAAAGATTTATTTCATCCATGATGAATGACATTAAATGGAAAATGTACCTCCATTACTCACATGTCCCATCATTTGGATCTACATCATATTTCACATCCAAAAGGCCCCCCTATAAGCCTAATCTCATGCCACATTGGAACTCCTATCGTTTTCTCAGTACGTCCCAAATGAACTCGAACAACAAATTGATACAATTCTTGTGTTGTGAATATGGTCATTGATGAATTCTCAATTGATTGTTCCCATTATAGGTCACACCATATGGATACTGTGTTCCAATCTTGGTCAATAGTTATTCTCTACCATAATCACTATCTCCATGGTCTACCTTGTATCGGGATTGTTGATTCAACTTTTTTATTCCCTTATGTCCCACGCACATGACACTAAACAATGCATATAAGGTTCAAGATGTACTAACAAAAACTATGATCTCCCCCATCCTTACTACATGACGTTATATTTAGGAGTATATCAATAACTACATATATCTTGATTCCAATAATCAGGGGATACAAAGGAACGCTCAATTATTTCATCTTTGTTTACAACCTAGATTTTGATAAACCTTTTATGTTGCTTTACCCCTTGGCCTATGTTCTTATGGGATATGTGGTGCTGTGTGGAATGGAGTCCTCATTCACATCATGTTTATAATAACCACTCCACATACCTTTATTGTGAGGTATCCATTCTTTTGTCCTCACTGCATGATAATAAACTACATGGGCATGTCTCACATACATCACATCAAACTAGGTATCTTCAGATCGAGCTCTATCACAATAAATTAAGGACTCGCTCGTCCGAACCGCATGACATTAAAATTCATTGCATTTCATGAACAAAATTGGGGGTAAAATCATATCCTTCTGGGAAATGTATGAATGCCCGAACATTTCATCTTTTTTTCCATCCCTAGGTACCGTATATTATGCCATACTTTTGGTCTCTTGGCCTAATTGTACCAGAAGCACATGTTATGATGCAGACTATTATCCCCCTTCATATCGGGCAAACAAATACAGCATCCCATGTCCCTCTATTAAGGGATCTATTCATTTACCTTAAATCCTTTGCGCATAATTTAAAACTACAAGATAATTACACGACTATGAATTTATTGATTCCCATCCTTATGGGATTCATTGGAATTTGGAGCCATTTTTTTCCAGGTCTAGCCACAAGTACCCCATTATTTGTATTAAGACCTGAAATTATTTTTTTAAAGCATGTGGTATGATGTTGAATTTTTTTATCACCATTCAATTCATGGTTTACAATAGTCGCACCATATGCCTACCAAAGGAATTCCTTCCCATCACATTCATCTTAACCACATGACATTAAACTACACGAAATTTCTAGAACTAAGTATTCCGTGATTCTTATCCTTATGGGATACATAGGAACACCAATATATTTAATATTTGGGTCTATCCATAGGTTCCTCGATCTTTTCAGGCCCCTTGGTATAAGGTCCCCCCTTGGGATTGCACATAGTGTGGTGTGGATTTTTCCTTTCCTTATTCACATCAGTTAAGCATTATCAATCCATGAATATTTCCTTTAGAACCCCATTCTGTTGCATACATACTTACTATATATGACAATATGCGGCCCAAAATTCTAGAACAATGTGTGACTTTATTCATTCCTTAATATGATATGTAGGAAACCTGGGCATTTTTTCTATGGGACTAGCCCAAACTCCATAAATTATCTCTTTCATTTAGCCTCTTGTCCATGATTCTAATGGGATTACATGGTGTGGAATGTGTACTTCACTTTTCCCTATTCATTTTGGTCCTACTATAGTAACTCCATGAAGCCCCCTATACTGGAAATTCATTCCCATCATTGTCTTTACCACATTATGTTAAACTACACTGGATTTCGTGAGCTACATGTCGCTTGATTCCCATATTTTTCGGGATACATATGTATGCCCGAACACATTGTATTTAGGTTCTACACTAGTTCCATCAAAATATTTTTCCCTATTCAACTACACTTGATGTCATGTATTCCACTAAATAGGTCCCCTTAACCTCTATTACACCCCTCATTTAACAAACGTGAACTAAATTTTCGGGAAAAGAGTGTTGGATTCTACATGGACATGATTTCATTAAATTTCTAAGCATTTTGAGTTAAATTATTTAGATTTACATCTTTATTATTATCTGAATGAAATCCTGAATGGTATAGATGCCCAGCCTTATGGCTCTCCTACCTTTTAGGGACAATGTACCTCAAGATCTAGAGTGACATTTGAAATAGATATCATGTGGTGAATATGGTCAGTAGTTGACCCTCACTTGTTTGTTCACTTTCCATGTCACATAGTATGGATACTTATCGTCGAATATTGTCAATAGTTATCCTCCATAATTTCAACAACTCCATTATACTCTGAATATTGGTTTTGTGATTCACATCCATAATCATTTCATCATGTTTCGGCAAATAATTGTCACTCTGAGTGTTATCCATCTGTGTACATTTTCACACTGATAGGCCAAACAAGTTTTATTTGGTCATTGTTTACTTCGCAGCTTCATCCCTTACCATGTGATTCCAAGAATTCTCAAGAAATTCTCCACCTTGGATTCCGACATTGAGCATGCATCATGAGGGCTCAAAAATTTGGGTATCTTTTGTGATTGCATGGACGAGTTACACTTCCTTTTGGTCTGAACAATATAACCAACAAAATAGAAGCTTTGGTACCTTAGTCCAAGCATGTAGTCTTAAAAATGTGTGTTTTCTCATGGAAATTATACATGTGGTGCAAAATAATTATTCCTTATTCACACTATGTTTAGGAATGACCTTCGAGTGTCACATATTTTAACTTCATGAATCTTCCCCATTTGTTATAAAATAAATTATCTTTGAACTAAAATTTTAGTGTCCTAGTTAACCTTACATAAAACTAAGTAATTTCAATGATAGTCCTCTCCTAAGAGGATATCATTCTTTTTGGAATTACCCCTCTTCCATGAAACATTATAGAACAACTTGTGTATTGATTCTCACCCATTTGAGATGCATAGTGACAACCAATTATTTTACCACTGCTTCCAATTGAAAAGTAATTATACTCTTCTTCCCCCTTCTTGGTCTGGGTTTTCCTCATAAAAAGTGTTCAGTATAGAATGTGGACTCACATTGTCATCATTCATGATAGGCCAACTACTATAGCCACTAAATATCTCTTTCCATTATTGTTCGAACTCTATTTCCATTACACTATGACTTACAGTGTCCTAGTTTTCATGACAATAAATTGTGTAATAGTTATGATATTCCTCACCAGTGTGGGGATATACCCTTTTGTAATTGTTCATCTTCCACGCCGTCCTAAAGTAATTTGTATGGATTGATTCCAAATATAATGGGATATGTTGTGATGCCAAGACTCATTGTCTTCGATTTAGTAACAACCCCTTTCATATTTCTAGATTTATTTACCTATATCTCTTTTAGGAATGTGTGATGTGGAAGGTAGACTTATTTTGTACCCATTTTTGTCAGGTTATGTTCCATGCCCCATGTTCCTCCTTAAGAATACCTATCATATTCATTTCCATGGTGTAAAACTCAAAGGTTTCCTAGGTCCTCGATAGAGAGGTCATTTCTGAAACAAATTTGATATTGATTTAGTCTGACACAACCACCCAATCCACATTCTTCTTAGTGGCATAGTATCATGAGTATTGGTCCCAATTTAAAATCTCATCACTCTATTTCCATATTTCTCACACCATGTATGTCAGATCATCATCCTATTCAATGTTTGAAGGAAATCCTTGACCATATGGATGCATGGACTTATAGATCACCTACAATAATGGGATAACGTTTGGGAATATATTAAACAAATATTTTGATTTTGGTCCGGTTTTTTTTAATACAGTCTGCAGTTTGACATCATATTTTCGTTCCCATCTCAAGAAATTTATATAGTTTATTCATTTTAAATAAGGTGAGTAGCTATGTTATATTGGACAATAACCATCATTTTGTTTCCAATATTGTGTACCATGATTCACATTTCATATTTCTGCATGTTTGAATTGACACTAATGCCCTTGCTGTTATCCCATTAGTGCATAAAATCATGTTGGGAAAGGCAAGTTGTCTGTTTCGGGAACCCTATCATCTACATGTTGTCTCGCAATCAACCTTGATATTTTGGGTGATCATTCAAAAAAGGACATCCCCCATATCATCGATTAATAACTAGAAGTTTAATATACAATGTGGATCATCATATTGTCATCCCTTATTTCTCACACCAGTTATGACCCATGTGAGCATATGGATCGATCACTAGTAACACTAAAATTATGATGAATATGCAGTGAAAAAAATTATGAAATAAATATAAATATAATAATAATAATATAATAAAAAATAAAAACGAGTAGTAAGTCCATTCACATAGTTTATGATGAGTAAATAAGGGATAAATCATGTTTTAAAAGATTTTCCAAAACAATGACCATAGGGAAAACCCCTTCAATGGAATTCTACATTACATATAATTTATGACATGTGGCCTCTAGGATCACCTCCCTCTCTCAAAGATCCTTTAATTCATCAATAGACATGAAGCATTTCTTATTGGATCGGACCTACATTCATTCCCACGTGTCTATGAATTAAATCATTGGACGACTTGCCTATTCTGGTTTTTCTTGGGAATCCGCTTGCGGAGATTTCAACCATTAAATGAGCTCATATTGGCTGGGGATAAATGATGATAATTAATTTTCCATCTCTTCAAGTAAATTTTCGTCCTAATATTACATAAAAAGCTTCTATATATTCTCTATTTTCTCGATACAGTAAGAAATATAGAAATATTTTCTATTCTATCACGTCTTATCAGCTACATAATCATGAATTATTATATGAATATAGTGAGAATCAACCCCTATGATGTAGAGAAATAATATCCATATGAGAAGTGACCCCATCTGACATAGCAATTCTGCCTCATCTTGACTGAGGAAGCATTTTATGCACATCCACGCCTTGAGTCTCATCATATGACACTCCTCAACAATGTTTGGATTAGAGTCATCCATCTCCTCCGGATCTGTAGGTATGTACATAGGAAAATTGCCTAGGATTTCAACAGTAGTTTCCTCTTATGCCACCCTGTCTTCTATAGAACCCTAACCCCCACCAACCTAAAGATCGACCCTAGTAGTAGCATCACCCATGATTGCATCTTCTTTATCACTAGGTTCCAGGGATGGAGTAGTTTTAATTATTGTTTTTGCATGAACTAGTTCAATCCCAGGTACAGCTCTTGCAGATGTGCTGGACTCAACTATTTTCTGAACCTCCAGACTAGCGATCTCTAAATGTGAAATTGATACATTTTTTAGTCGAGTTCCGTATTAAATTATATGAACCTACAAAGGTATAAACATACAAGATCCAAGCACATCAGTATCCAGTGCCTGATTCATTGTAGGAACTTCCACTATAGAGGATCCCTCAACACTTTTTAATTCAATTATTGTTACCTGCTCGTTTTGAATGGTGGAAATATCATCAGATCTTGAGGACATCATTTCAGCCACTTATACTAGCTCATGACTAAGAAATTCATCCGTGATAGTCCCTTAACCCACTATAGTCATGGTCGGCCCCCCGCTGTACTTGATCTCAGATAAATATTCATGAGTATTTCCACAAACATCCATGAGTAAATTCTCATCCCATTCATGGGAAACTTCCTATCTCCCATCATTAGTACGCTCTTGAATAGGCTATAATTTGGTCAGTGGATTTTAACTATGAAAATATATATACAATAAGATGTATGAGATGAGACAGAAAATAAGTTCATTGACTAGATATGAATAATATCCTACAAGTATCCATCAACTGTCAGGTATACATGTTGGTGTTGAATTTATACCTTATCTGCCACCTAAATACACCCTATGTCTGTTAGATCATGCATAGTGTGCACCAGTCCACTTCACATCTCATCAATGGACAAATATTTTTGTAGTATCATTAAGGAAGACCATAGTGATTGGAAAATTGTGTCGGCAGTCAATAATAAATTTTATCTTAGTTATTTCCAAGGGAGTTCCATAGCTGTCCAGCTAGGCGACCAATAAGACCTCCTCCCTTCAAGAGATGGAGGCACATTTTCACCATATGATTCTCCAGCCGCAGAAGTTCTAGCCCATGTCGTTTCATCATTGTATCTTATACCTAGTCTTAGTTAAATAGTAGTACATCTCCATATTACTAATTTTCTAGACTCTATGTTGGAAACCTTGATTTTCTGAACATGTTGTCGTAGAATCACTTATGGATACTCTGCTATTCATTGGTCATGATACTCTATTGATGGGCTTACATTAACATCAATAGGGGAATGAAGAAAACATCACCAATGTAATAATTCATGAACATGATCCATATTTTGGGAATGATGTAGGGATTCCACTCTTCCTAAAACACCGTATACACTCCCTTCAGAATCCATTTCATAAACCCGAACATCCTGGAAAACCTCAAAGAGACATAGGGTTCGCAAATGATTTTCCTATCAATATGATCTACGAGTACACCACCCCTAATCCTTTTAATATATTCCCTATACTCCAATGGGCCTCTCACATCATCTTCCATATGTATAGAAGGGGTCCAAAACGGAAGAATGATGATGTTATCATGGTTGTCGATCTTCAGATTGATCTATTCCTCTTTAAGTGTAACCTAGAATAATCTAGCAATATTTTGTAGGGATGGATGCAGATGGTCACCTGGAGGGAGGATTGCATTTGGGAATTCAAACCCAATATAATTAGATAAAACACATTCATGAAGAATCTAGAATGATCAATGTAATTTCTTGGGAATACATCATCTTAAAATGTTCCCTAGAGTGATTTATAGCCTAGCCGATACAGGCACTCCTAGATTGACATTTTCTTGGAGGATATGATTCCGGCCATCCACAACGCCCCTAGACGAACTCCCATCATCGTGTCCCTTATTGATAGAATCCAACCTCTATGAAAAGTTGAATGGAACCTTGCATATCACATATTAGGGTCCTGACATTAATTTTTACTAAAGCCCCATGATTGGTACTCACCTAATTCTAGGAACATCCAGTATGATTCTACCTTCCCCATCTATGATGGATTCATGAATTGCATGTAACACCCCGACCCCTATTTCTTAGAGTTTGTGAATTATTTAATACATTGTCGTGATTACAAAGAATCAAATAAAAAAGAACCAAGTTGTTTTGTAGTTTTCGAATACCAGATACATACATAGGTTAATAATTGCAATATGACATGAAATATAAAATATAAGCCTTATTAGTGATATCCACAATTCAAGGTTTAAGCCTAAAAATAATTCAAAATGAACCTCATCAGGTCCTTGGAAAATTAAACATAATAAATTGTCGATATCAAATTCTTTGTAAGGTTATAAAATACAATATAAGGTATCATAATCATAATCATTAGGCATCTTGAATAACTACAAACACATTCCTTTAAAAAACATTAAAATAATAGGTAAAGAATATTGGGTGAGTAAATATGAATTAAGAAACATAATCATTGGTAGTATACTAGTTGAATAAAATTCATTTAATATATTCATACTGAGGGAAAGTAATATGTTTGAATTTTTTAATTATACCGTTAAGGCCTCAGCCATGTCACTTAAAATGAGTAAGGCCTCAGCCGAACCTATATTTAAAAATGGGAAAATGACCCGGCCATGTCCATATCTATCTGTTTCATGAGACATACCGATGTATCGAGCAGATATAGAAATTCCCACCAATCACATAATAATTTCAATCAATTCATCGTATTAAAGTGGTGAAAATAATTTTCATATACTTTAATATTGAAACTATGATATTAAATGTAGATAAAATTCCCAAATCAATTAACATAAACGCTAACCATTCAGAGTAATATGGTGATTGGTCAAAAGATAGCATTTACACAGTCTAACTAACTTGAAAACCATCAAAAACATACTGTAGTTGATATCCTAACTGATGAAGCTCAATGAAGCACATGATTCAACAAGGGATGTTGTCTTAGAAGAAGATGCATTAAAATGATACAATTGAACTTTTTTGTAGAAAATAATCCTTAATCATTCAAAAGTGTCCCATACTACTTTGAAATATTCAAATCATAATTCCCTAGAATATCATGAGAATAAGTGGAATCTTGATATAATATACGAAAAGGTATTACATACACCACATGCATGGAATATGTGGTGAACATGTAATATAATTCATAAAATTTAATGTGAGATGAGAAAATTCCTCTTTAATTTTTAATGATGAGCCAATCTGGAAAATTATTTGTATTTTATATGAAATTAGATTATGAACTTGTATATCCTATGAAATAAATGTGAATAACAAAAAATTATATATTAAGCATAATTAATATCATGATGAAGTGAAATCATTTAAAAATAGTTCTTATGAATGATTAAAAAACATTATAGAGCATTTTATGGTAATTATTAAACAAATATTAAAAGTGGAAATGCATGATTATTTTCATTAAACCATAAATGAACCATGATAATATTTCAAGGTAAAATTATTGATTTTACAAAAATAATATTGATTAAAATAGATTTTGGAGTTGACTTGAAAAAAAATTAAGAATTTGAGAAATTCCCTTGAATCAGGTTAGTTTATCGGGATCTAATTATTAACGATGCTTTTAAAACATGTTTCTACACATAATATGAAGAAGGATTATGATTTAAAAATACATATAAAACATTCAAAAATAATTTATAAGGATTAAAAAAGAATAAATAATAATATCATTGATGTGAGTAGAGAATAAGAGAACCTGAATGAAAATAGCGATTGGGGTAGAAAATACGTACAACTTCATAACCAATTTAATTGTATGGAAAAAAAATTATAATCATCAAATTATAAATTGAATATCATGAAAAAAAATTATATTCATGATATGATACATCAATTTTCAGTATAAATACACCATACAAAATAATAGCAGTGAATACAGAATATGTCACAAAAACGAAAGTGGGATGAAGAAACCCCTTACCTTAAGTCTGATGATGTTCTTCACTGGATCTTAATGATTTGAATAATAAAAGTTACGTTCATGAAATAATAATTCCAGAACCTCCTATAAATATAATTATTTATTATAACATTATTATGTTCTTTCATGGCCATTTTGATTGGTTTAGAGGTTCAATTTCATTGTTCAGAAAAACATGTTTCATGATCTGTATAATTATATACATGAATGAGGAATCGTGTAAAATTAGGATGGTTGTCCAGAATTGATGTTATATGTTATATGTGAACATTAATATGGTTGGGTGGTTGTATAATTAATCTGGATACTTAGATTGATGATGGATCTTTAAATAAATTACTTAATGATAACTGTTTGGGTTATTTGGTGGTTTTTGAACACAATGAACTCATTTTTCTTTGTAAATAAAAATGATGGGCAATTGAAGATTCTAGAACCATAGATGATACATAATAAATATATTACAGTCCATTTAAACCATAATAATGGATTCATGACCACAATTTAATATGGTAATAGAAATTAAAAACCCACCATCCTTGAATGTGGTTAATTAGCACATCTCGGATGGTGTTTTTTACTACTAAAAAAGAAGGCTAATGAAGAGATGATAATATCATATTCCATAATCATAAAAAATAATTAAATTTATGGTAAGGATGTTTTCTTAATATTTTTATGAGGGGAGGTGGGGATATAAATGAAAACAAAGGAACCTAAAAAGAAAGTAAAAAAATTGAAAAGTGGAGTGTACATCTTGAATTTATCTTCCTCAAGAGACTCTTTAAGGGAGATTATTTGGAGTTTTGTTGAGACCAAGGGATAATGGATGTGAGGGAGGATCTTGAAATGATATTAGATCAGAATTTAGGCAATCCACAAGGCTAGAGAGGAGTGAATAGAATAGGGAGTGATGGGGGGTTATAATGGAATGGAAGATGGTTTTCCATTTACTTGACTAATGATTTTATTATTTTTCCAATGAAAAACTATATTATGGATTACTGTGACCAAGATTAGAAATATTTTTATGTTATTTTAAACAAATTTTTTTAAATAAACAATGATTCAATGAATAGTGAATATAAATGATTATGTATATATACCATAAATTATCATAATTCCCCATTCATAAAAAAATCAAGTATTTTAGAAAAATATTTGAAATTCCCCCTAACCATTTTTAGATTTTAATATTTCAAAAATGGACTCTAATTTATAAAAATAATTTTTTAATTAAGAGAAATATTATTTTTGATGAAAATCAACATTTTCTTGAAAAATTTGGACTTAAATTTAATCCTGATTTTATAATAGATTCAAAAATTATCTAATGTCGTATACAATTATCCTAAAATTATAGGAGAAGAAAATATTATTTTCAAATACAGTTTATGAAAATTATTCTCTTTTTAAATCATTTTATTCATGTAATGTTGAAATTATTTATTTATTACTCACAAAATACCAACACTAAATTATGAATTTCTAAAATAATATATTTCATTAAAAGTGTGTCTAAATTTTATTTATACCAAAATTGGTTTTGTTACTATTCCTAAGGTTCTTATTGCTACTCATAAGGATATGTCAATATTCATAAGGGTCATGTTACTATTCAAAAAAAAGTATGTTGACTTTATCAATCTCTAAATATCTTACTAAAAAAACATTGCATGTTAATTTTATTAAATTCAATTCACATAGGATAAAAAAATTAGGTTTACTGGAGAGGTTATAACATAGTTGTGTTTTATAGAGACTTATTATTTCATGCATCAATTTTAAATTTATTTGTAAATCCATGTGCTGTCATATTAATAGTGAATATATTCAGTGCATGATTTAGTATTTAGAAAAATATTTATAATAGAAAATATATATATTGTTCTTATTCATTAAAAAAAGTAATTTTTCTCAGGTTTTTGAATAAATGATATTTTTAAAATATATATATTAAAATATTATTTGGTAGAAAATAATACTACAGAATAATATTTCTTTTTAGAACATTAATTAATTTGAAGATTATAAATTTTCAATTGAGTTATTTATAGTTTTTATTATTGTTAATTAAAACACATAATGAACCAAATTTAATTAAAAAAATAAAACCAATAATTGGGGTGTTACATTATCCCCTCCTATAAAAAATTTCATCCTATCAATTTGAAATTCCACTTCCAAATTTAATGGTAGATACTTGAGAATTCACCTGTGGGAAACTCACATTGGTAATAGGGTTAATAAAATATTTTCTTATTAAGAGGGAATGTGAGATGTATATGTTTCTACAATACTGAGCATTCAAATAGGTAAAAAATGCACATGAAAGAAAAATCAAACACCCATTTTCTAATGGTGATAGATATTGGACAAGATTATTTAGAATGTTCATATTAAAAAAATCCATTAATCCATGATGATGTAAATGACGATTCGTTTCGTCAGAAAATGGTTCTAGGTTTGAGTTATTTCGGTTTGATAATCCTTTCACTAATTTCGAGAAATTATTTCACTCTATACTAATGTATAGATATATAAGTACTTGATATGTTTCTATAAACACATTATTATCGTTATGATATGTCTTTTATTATTCCTACTTCATTTCATGGAACAAGTCGTATCATAGTGTAAAATAATATCTACAACATTGACCAAATAACAAATTCAACCATTTCATAAATGGATAAAATTTCCAAAATATAATGATATGACACTTCAGAAGTAATATCACTGAATTTCCATAATGTACATGTTAGGAAACATGAAGGGGCTCTTAAACAACACATATAAAAATTTGAGTAAATTCCATATATTTTCTATTAAAAATTGTAATTACCGCAAAACATTAGCGTATACATTCATTCTTCCTTATAATATTAATTTTTATATTTTAATTTATCCTAAATTGTTATAGATTCTATCACATTGTAAGTATTTTATTATATAGATACAATATAGTATGTTCTATCAAATTTACGTTATGCAAAAAATTTATATTGTTATTAAAAGATTGATATCTTGGTGCCAAGATCATATTAAATGTTTTCTTTCCGTCAAAAATATATTTTATCCAATCATTTCCCTTGATACTATGTAACTTTTCCTCGATATCATTCATCATATGACTTTAAATCCATAATGAAATAGTAATGTAGTAAAATCCTTATATATTCCACAATTCATATAACTAGTACATTGTAGATAAAATATTCAAAAGATATGATTATTGACATTGAATATTAATCATTCTATGTCATCTATTAAAGCATCCAATCTTGATCATTATATTGTATCATAATTTTAGGTATATTTTTTTGACGCTTGCAAAATTGATTCGCATTGGGTCCCATCTCCTTATAGTTGATGTTTTGTACATTGGAAACTTTTTCCATGACCATGAAAACATGAAATTTTTGTCCTTTTTCTTCACTCTTATAACAATCTCCCATTACAGTCAATAATTTACTAGGATTATTCTTTCCACAAATATAACATTTGGGAAAACTCTTCTTTTCTATATTCCCTTAATCCTAAATTTTCTCTTCCATCCTCTTCTTTTCTTGATACCCTTAAAAGCCATAGGACACAGATAATTATTTACCTATGTTGTTAATACATGCTATTGTTTCCTCATATGATGATTATGATACATGGTAAATTATATTCCATCAAAAAGATGTTTTAATACCATTATAGATATAATCCTTCTAACCCATCACATCACGTTCATTGGGGATGTTCTCAGCCATTCTTAGGATCCATTTCTAATAAATTATATAATATATATTGTATCTCAAAAATTTAGGATATCTATATAAATATATTAGTAAAATATCACAAAACATAAATTTTAACATAACATATCATAAAACAAAATACTCTAGCTACTTTAGGTTCCTAAAACCTTCATAATGGCTTCTATCAAATATGTTAATTATCCTATGCATAACCCCTAAATGTGACAATCCAAGGGCACAGTAAGGCATGTTGGCCTATACCAGGATATCCCATGTCATGCCTGAAAATCCTTGTTAGAGTTTTTACCCCTAGGTACATCTGTTCTAGAACCACATCTACTTGATGAATCTAGACAATGATGTATTTACTAAAAATATCCCTACAATCTATTCCTTACCAAAATTATAGTATGTTCTTGTATGTTTATACTCAATGTCAATCTTAGGGTTTTATTCCATAATCTACAATTTTTTAATCTAATTTCCGTGTTTTCTATTATACTTCCTTTGATACAAACTCTAATGCCATAACCCCATTTTCAGAAATCCAATGCATTTTTTAATACAATGGTATGATTACAACGAATAAAATCAAAAAGGACCGAGTAGTTTATTAGTTTTGGAAATCATGATACATAAATAGGTTCAACATTAAAAATTGAAATTAAATACACCATATATGTTTTATTGGGAAAATCCAAAACTCAATTTATATCCATAGAAATAATTAATAATTAACATCATCATGCCCGGAGAAAATGAATCAAAAGAAAGGGGTGAGATTAGATGCCTAGTAAGGGTAAAAAATACATCAAAATATATCATAAAAATAATCATTAGGCATGTTTAATAACTAAAAACACATGCCTTTAGAAGAAAACTTGAACAGAATACTGCAGGAATATGAGCTGTGTAAATGTGACATAAAAAACATAATCATTGGTATTATACTAGTCAAATAACCACACAAACATTCATCTGATTGTTTCATTATGACTAAAATGTTTATTCAATACATTCTGAAACATACCATCAAGGCCTCGGTCAAGACATCTAAACATGATTAAGGAATCAACCAAAACCATATCTAAAAATAGGAAATGCCTCAGCCAAGTCCATATCTAATTGTCTCATGAGACCTACTAATTCATAAAGGGGATATATTGGGCCTCACCCATCACATAATAAGTAAAATCCATTCCTCATTTATATTGGGTGAAGATAATTGACTTATACATTCATATTGAAACTAACAGATGAAATGTAGAAAAGATTCCAATATTATTGAACATAAAGACAAACCATTCAGAGTAATATGGTGAATGGTATCAAGTTAACACATCCACAGTCAAACTAATCAGAATTCCATCATTTTTTTTGATGATGATATCATAAGAGATAAAGGTCCATGAAGAACAATATTCAATAAGTTATATTGTATTAGATGAAGATACTTTTAAATGAGACCATTGAAACATTTCACCGGAAGTAATCCTTAAACATTCCAAAGTGTCCCATACCACATTGAAAAATTAAAATCCTAATTCCTTATAAAATCATGATAAAAAGGGAAATCATGATATGATATATTATTAGGCAGTAAATACACACATTCATGGAATATTGTGTTAACAAGGCATATACTTCATAAAAGTTTAATATGTGATGATAAAAATCATTTTTACTTTTGAAAGAAGATTTATTTCGGAAAATATTTTTTATTTTCAACGAAATCAGATTGTAAAAATGTATATCAAATAAAATGAAAGCGATGTACATTGAAATTATTTGTGATGCATAAATTATGTCCCACTGAAGTGAAATCATTTAAAACAATTTATTAATAGTCTTTTGAAATAAAACATTTTAGAGCATTTTATGGAATATATTATATATAATTTTAAAGTGGAATGACATGTTTGGTTTATTAAAAGTAGAAATGAACCATGAAAATATTTCATGATAAAAATATTTACATTATAAAAATAACAGTGGATTAAAATATATTCTAAAGTGAATTTGAAAATGTGTAAAAATTTGAGAAATTCCCTTGAATCAGGTTAGATAATCAAGATGGAATTTTTGATGACCATTTTAAAACATGTACCTACCCAAAAAAGAAATAAATATAATAATTGGAATATATATAGAAAACATTCACATTGAATTTCGATGGATTACATCAAATTAAATAATAATTTCATTGAGGTGAGTAGAGAATAAGAGCAACCCTAATGAAAATAGAGGCTCTGGTAGAAAATACTTAAAACATTGTAACAAATTTAATTATATTCCCTGAAGATAATGATAACAAAATGATACATTTATAATGAAAATAAGTATATTAATGATATTATAGATCAATGGTCAGTATAAAGACATCATACACAAATAAAAGTATTGAATATGGAATATGTCACAAAAATAGAAGTGAGATGAAGAAACACATTAACTTCAGTCCGGGGGTGTTCTTCACTTTATCTTAAGGTCCAGAATAATACAATTTTGGATAATTAATTATTTATTACAGAACCTCCTAAATAGTTAATTTGTTATTATATACTTATTAAGTTCATTCATGGACTATTTGATGGGTTTAGAGGTTCAATTTCAGTGTTCATGACCATTTGTTTCATGATCAGTTTACTTATATACATGAATATCGAATCATGTAAAATGAGGATGTTTTTCAAGAATTAATTTTATATGTTATTAGTGAACATAAATAAGGTTAAGTAGTTGTAAAATTCATTTTTATACTAGGAGTGAAGATTAATTATTATATATATTACATAATGATAACTATTAGGGCTAATCGATGGTTTTTGAACACAACATAGTGATTTTTCATTATAAATCAAATCCATGTGTACAAAAAGATTCTAAAACCGTATATGAGACATACTACATATATTATTGTATTTATATACCATATTAATGGTTTCATGTCCATAAATTATGATTTTAATAAAAATTGAAAACCGTCATCCTTGAATGTGGTAAATTAGCACATCTTGGGTGGTTTATTTTCTACAACCATAGAAGAAGGGTAAAAGAGAGATGATAATAACATATTACATAATCATAAAAACATTACAATACAGGTAGTTATTGGTGTTTTTGTAACATTTTTTTAGGAGAGGTGTGGATAGAGATTAAAACAAAGGAACATGAAAAGATATTAAAAGAATTGAATAGAATAATTTACAACATGAATTAATTTTACATGAGCACCACATTAGGGGAGAAGATTTGGCCTTTTTATGAGACCGAGAGATACTAAACATGGTGGAGTATCTTGGTAGGATATTATTGTAGAATTTAGGCATGGATCAAGGATTGGGAAGAGTGAAGAGAAGAGGGATTGGGGGGGGGGGAGTTATAGTGGATGATATGAGGGTTTTCCCATAATTTTACTCAACATTATATTTTTTTTAAAATACAATAAATAGTATTGATTTTGGTGATAATTAATAGTAATATGTTTATGTGTTTTGTAACCAAGTGTTATTACATCCGCCATGATTCTATGAATAGTGAATTTAACTGATAATGTATATTTACGTTAAATTATAGTATTTTAGTATTTGTAGAAAATTCATGTATTTTGGCAAAATCCCAAAAATTCACCCTAACTATCAATCATCATGTAGAATTCAAAGTGGACTCCATTTAATCCAAATAATTTTATAAATAAATAAATTTTAAATATTAATTAAAATAAACATTTTCTTTATAAATAAAAATTAAAATATAAAATTGATTTTTTTAATACATTAAAAAATTTACTATGGTCTTATTAAATTAACCTAAAATTATATGATAACAAATTATTTATTTAGAAATACATTTTATGAAAATGAAATTTCATTTAAATAAATGTTTTAATATTAAATTGAAATTAAATTTTTTTTTCTCTTATAAATTACAATCACTAATTTTTTAATTTCTAAAAAACTATATTTCAATTATATGGGGTATAAATTATATTTAAACCTTCATAAGGGTTGTTACTATTCATTAGGATAATATTTGTATTTAAGAAGGGTATGTAACTATTCATATGGGTCATGTTACTATTAAAAAAATGTATTTTGATCTAATAATACTCTACATGTCTTAATAAACTCAACTGTGTATGTCAATTTTTCTAAATTAAAATTGGAGAGGTTGTAAAATTTTGTTTCCTATAAAGGATATAACATAGTGGCGTTTTATAGATACATAACCTTTCATGCAATCCATGTTAAATTTATTTTCAAATCCTTAGGTTTTCATATAAATAGTGAATATATTCATACCAAGATTCTTCATTAATAAAAATATTTATAATAGCCAATATATATCGTTACTATTCATTGAAAATATTTAATTAAATATTATTTTTGTAAAAATGGAAATTGTAATATATATATATATATATATATTAAAGTATTCATTTACAAGAAATCATAATACAAAATAGCATTTCATTTTATAACATTAATTAATTTTATGGATATAAAATTTCAATATAATTTTTTATATGTTTTATTATTGTTAATTATAACACATAATTTACTAAATTAATTTTAATCTATAAAACAAATTAATTGGATGTTACAATGCTTCCCTCGACCTGGAATTTTCACTACCTTCTCAGGTTATAGAAACATGATGAGTCATCTTGGATAGACTATAACCTTAAGGATGTACTTGATTTTCATCTTCCCCTTATCCATCTCAAACAGAAGCCATGATAGAATGGGGGTTTGCATACTATCCCCCCAAACGTTCTTCATTTGAATGAAATCATCATATGGGTTCCCTTCCAGGAGAATTCCCCTGATACAAATAATGTCCCAAAGGATGATTCCCACCTCCCCATTGTGCAGGTGGAAAGTATTGGTGTCATGGTACCACAGAAAAAAAACTCTGATAGTTGGTCTTTCTAATGGTAAAAATCAAACTGGGATGTCAATAGAGCATCAAACACCCCAATAGAGCACAAATCCACCCCAAACTCCTCGCTTTTCTAGAATTCCCAGTAAGCATATTCCAATTCAATCCTAATGTTCCCCCTAACATGAAGTCCCCTTCCGGCCAACATTTAGTCACATTAGCAATGCTATTTCTTAAGGAGCTCTCATAGTGAGTTAGTGATTCCCCATGAGTAATATTTATCCACAAAACAGTTTTGGTTTTCATAATTAAGATGTAAATATCCATGTTCTGAGATTCAATGGAGTGGGGACCATTTCATGTGATGTTTACCATAAAAGTCTTCCTTGCGTGTCCCCCATGACCACAATTCTTCAATTTTGAATCCTAGAATTAGATCCCTCACCCTGATACTTTTGTTCCATAGTAGTAGAATGTCACTATGAACATCCGCCTTTTGATTTAGCATTAGCATAATTAAAATCATCAATTTATCATAAATACCCCTTCTCACATGATGAATTTTTGGTGTTTGATCATCTCAGTACTTTGTGAATCCTTAACAACTTCCCTCTCAACAGAAGTCTGTTAATAGCCATTTCCATCAGGACCAAAAAATAAAAAAGGGTATTGTGCAAAAGAATGGTTTTTTGTAATTCAAAATAATCTGTTGCACATAAGACGGTCTTAGTCATTGAAAATTTTTTGTCTATGTTTAGTGTACGTGCGAATTTTCAGCAGCATGGAAGAGCTCGTGGCTGCCAACAAGATGTTGACCGAATCTAAGACCTTTTGTTCCGAAAGGGGGATCATTCACACATGAGATAAAATTACCATATCACATGGGAAATTCAATTAATGGAGCCTCCCACCTATGTATTTATAAGCGCAAAATGTCATTTCTTGCACTCTAAAGTGGATTTCGTTCAAAATGGTAATTATTGTACACACCAACTGTAAAGAAATATACTCTTCAACATTTCCCTCAGAATCTGACCTTTAGGTCACCTTTCACCTCAATTTATTTGAGGGAACATTTTGTCATAGAATTTCAGTTGAGTCTTTGAATTTTAATTTTTTGGGAAAACCAAAGTTTTATTTTGTATCAAAGACAATAACAGGACACCTAAGGGAGGTTCACACATGATTTAATGTCTTCACGCATGATTGAAAATTGATAACAAGATATTTCAAGCCTAATATGGATTAAAATGTATTCTTCTATGTCTAACATTTAAAAAATATCCATTTTAGAAGAGTTAATTAAATTTTGTTCACGTGCAAGAAGATGGACAATGTGAAAGATGTTTTGCACCCATTAAGATGTCAAAAAACCTATTGCGTACATGACTCCTTGCATGCCTCTGCTAATTTTATTCTTATATATTGATGTGTACCACCACACATTAGATTACTGTTATGGAAGAAGAACCATCAATCCCATGAACGAAATGAGATCCCTTTCATGACCATACAAAAGTTATGGAATCAAGGTTTTGCATCATGAAAGATAGGTCTCCTAGCGGTCTTATTTCAGGTCAACCCACAAGGGATTGATACTCACCCACTTCCTTTTACTCAAAGGAAATTACACACAAAATGTAGTTATTGCATGAAGAATTTATCTTTTAGTAGTGCCTATTTTTCCCCTAACCTCTAACATTTCCTGAAGACTTCCATTTTTCAATGAAACACCTCATATTTCGTGAAGGCCTTCAATCGTGAGCTCACCCCTTCCTTTGTCCTCGATGTGTCATTCTGCCCCCAAGGCATCATGTCTGTTCCCCTATTTCATGAAACACCACTATCTTGTGCGCATATTCTTTATGTTTCCTTCAAGGCCTGAACAAATTGATTTCATAATCCCTCGATGGGTGCTGCTTATTTTGTTTCCAAACCTAATTCTTCTTCCCATTGGTACACAAATATCTATTGATTCCTCACATAACAATGCTAACGAGGCCCCTCCAATGGATCACTCCACATCCCCGTTAAACCACTGCATTACTGGTGCATTCCCTTCTCCAGTGGGTAATGTTTTCTAGTTATTTCAGTCATTGGGGTGGGGAATGAATTGTTATAATCCAAGATACATGATTTTAAACTTCGATACAATCCAACACCCTCCACAAAGGATGTTAAATTGTGATCATCGTACAAGTGAAAAGACATGGGAGGACCGTGAAGGGGATGTGAACTAGCACCCTCTCACACCTCCTCTTCATCTACACTTTGTGTCCATGTGCACCCTGGGAAGACCATTACTAATCCCCATCACCCCATGATATGATGCACTATGTATGGTGGTTATATCCTCATTGAACATCTGGTACCCTACTCATAAATCCCTCCAAGAGAAATCCCCAACCTTCACCTCATGGGCCACTAAGCTTGCGTAATCCCCACACCATTCCTCATGGACACACCATTTGTGACATGATCTTCATGAATGATGCTACCTCTTTTATCTCACACCAATCATGACACACATGGGATTAGAGTAAGCATCAGTTGTGACATACATATGGTTCCCTAAGCACACATAAGCCCCATTTTTCTCTCTACTGAACTATATGGACTTCGATCCATTCCGTTTTCGAAAAATAGTATGTAGAAATCCACCAGAGGTTCAATCACATCACCTATCAGTCTTGACCACTTTATATTGGTTCACCCTCATCTCTCATTATAAAATGATGTATGATTTCAATCTATGGGGGTATTGATCATTTTCCCTTTCAACCAAGGTATGTTGGAAGCCTCCCTGAGGTTCAAACCCAAACAATGGTAAGATTTGGTGTCCTCCTTATTGTGAACAACATTTATTGTCCTCTGGTTAAAGGTGTTAGACAATTTCCTAGTTATCTAACCATGCATATGTTTCACATTAAATACATACTCCTCCAAAAAAGGGTTTCTCTCTTGTGATGTGATTATAACCCTGAGTATGACCCAACATGTATCCCGGTTGTTTTCCTTTTTGTACACCCTGATATTATGCCCCCATATCAAAATATGTGGACTTTTATTTTTCTACTTTTGAGAAAGGTATGTAGGAATCCCCCAAAAGATTCATTCCCATCTCCAATGACACATCCTAGTCCTTCCCTCTAGTCTATGTGTCTTGTGAAGGCCATTCATCAACATGAAGGTTCAACATCCTCTGTATCACATTCATTCATCTATTATCACCAGATTCCTGCATAGGTTACTCATCTCCCCATTCTAGAACAACATGGACTATGATTCCCTACCATGGGTATACATAGGAAACTTATTTGAGGATCATTCCCAATATTGTCTCCTTCATATGAGTTCTCAATTCCATCCCCATTCATTCCACCATTCGATACTTCATCTATATCCATCAATAGTTTACTTAGGAAATCACATCCCATTGATATCAGGCTATCCATAAGGTAATATTACCATGTGTTAGCCTCGTTCATCTCAATGATCTTTGTAGAACCTGGGTCATTAACCAAATTTAAATACTAATCACACATTCAAACTATTTGGGCTTTGATCACTCTCAGGTATATAGGTATCCACAATGATGTTTAGTCCCACTCAATGGTAAGCCATTGTGTCCCATATGTGTGGATCCATCCTTCCCTATGATCCACCCTTTTTGGATTCCAAATCTGTATTCATAGTGTGAAAAATACCCCTTTATGGGAAACGCCACCCTAGGTCCGTCCTTATTGTGTGTTATGACCCATTCATCTAGTAAATATTCTAGGTTCCCCCTCTTTGGGATGTACCCATCAGATCCACTCTCATAAATGATCCGATCATTCCAACCCATCTCTACTATATGCTAAACTTGAATCATACCCCTTGTTAATCATAGGAAGCTAAGGAAAAACTCGGAGACATGCCTGAGTTTTATAATTCCACACAAGTGAAATTAGATGCCTGAGGCTTCTGCACACTCAAGAAGACCTCTGATAAGGGAATATCAAGGTGTAATTATTCTTCCCCATCCAAACACACTAGTTATACCCCAACCTGACTTCTCTTCTAAAGGAAGGTTTCTTGACAAACGTGAAATCATGGGAATTCCCTAACAGATGTAGTTTAATTTACCAACATCCAAAAAGATATGGCATAATGAAGAGTCTCATGAACAACACCTTAATATTATGGGAGACCAAGAATATGTTATGGATTCTAAGGATTAATCCATAGAAGTATGAACTATCATCCCATTATCCCATTTCGACAAAAGGAGAAAAAATCCATGAAGATGTGATGAATGTTGTCGGCCTTTGGAAAGAAGGGATACAAGCCAACAGTCAAGGCTTCCTCATAAGAGATCCATTCATGGCATAGTGAAAACATTTGGAATAATTATTTTTAAGTAATTAAATATAAATTTATCATTCACTTTATTTTTAAGAGTGATTTTTGTCAATAACTATAAATAATCATTCTTTTCATTAATGTTAATATCATCAATTCTCACCATTGATATATTAATTGGATTATAGTTATTTTTAATTCTACAAAAACACTATACATACCATTATATATAATCAATTTTATTTTTATTAAATATTTTTGTGATATTTTAATCCAAATCAAATATTCTTAAATGAAAAACTATCAATATTAGTGATAAAGCTTAAATTGTAAGGACAATTTTTTATTGTGGGTAGAATATAACACCATATTTTATTAAAAGGGAAACATCATCATTGAAAGAATATAAGAATCATAAAACCATGATTTTAATATATCAAAACATCTTTAATTATTACAATAATTTTTTATAGATAAATTCCAACACTTTGATAAAATATAAGGCACATAGTGCTAGGTTTTACCAAAACATAATACATTATTACAATTTTATAATTCAATCATGACCATTTTTATCTAGATGTTATCCAAATAATATGAATAAGACTAAAATATTTATGTAAATTTGATGTTATTCACGTTAATAAAATGAAATCAATTTTTATTGATTATAAATAATATTAGAATAAATTGAATGAAAAATAAATGTCTTTTAAAAAACTGTATTTTTTAAAATGGAAATTTAGTTTCACTTTTGATACATACATTAAAATTCTATTTTTACTATTTTGATAAATAATATATGAAAAAATAAACATAATCATTGAAATATAAATTTTAGAAGTATATTTTGTGAAATTTTTTATTTTTCTGAAAAAATCAATTTGTTATATATATAAAATATTAAGGATTATTATTAAAAAACATTTTAATTTCAATTGTTTATACAGATAAATTATATAATAAAATGATGTTAAAGAGAAATTAGTTCCATTTTATTATAATATGGTTAATTTAGGACCCTTTAATAAGTTTAACATCAAAATATAATATAAATTCTTTTAAAAATTTTGAATGTTTTTATTTTGAAAAGTCATTTTTGAATGATTTGGAAGATTAATTCTATATTGAATACTTCCAAATCATTGAATTCAATATGTAAATGGATTTAATGTTTGTAATAATCATAATTTAATGTATCTAGTATGTTAAACATAATATAGTTTCATTTATAATAGTTAATGTTGTTTAAATTAATTACCTATTTTAAGAAAAATTGGGTTTTATTTGAGTTAACTAATAAGATATGGGAAAAAATGATCTAAATCATGTACAAATGACATTTTATAAAAATATAATGGAACATATACTCTCTATGGGATGTCATGTACCCATTTTTGAGGAATATTTAATGAGAATAATGCGATTATAACATTAACATTCCAAAAATTCCATGTGTGTTCTCTCAACCATATATATACGCCACCCCCTATCTTATATAATTAAAGAATTGAATACCATTTATTAGAGAGAATATATACCCAAATCCCATAACTACTCCAATATAATCATCCTAGAGGTATTATTTTTTATTAAAATACCTCCAATGATGTCTTCATGAATAAAAATAAAAATTCTCTCTAAAGTAGAGGTTAAATTTATAGACATGCGTATCTTTTTTATCATTCTTCCACTTCCATGAAATAATTTTAATATATGGGAATAAAATTAAAAAATTATCCCCTATATAATTTTATGTTATTATGTTGATGTAACAACCCAGTTATATCCCCAATTTAATCAAATGTGAAATTATATCATCGATCATATGTACGATGGATCACCTCCTTACAAACTAATGTAAAACATTTTTCATCACCACATTTACATGTCAAAAATAAGGATTGTTTTAACTCAAAAAAACTTTCATTATTATGTCATTATAATTTAAAAATTATTTTATAATAGAAACCTTATTACTTTCCATTCATAAATACATACGATAATGTCAGTCATGTGTATAATAGTCTATTTTCTCATGAAGCGAACAGAAATCGGTTTTAGATTATTAATTACCTAGAAGGTAATATGGTTAATGTTAACTAATATATGTTAAATTTAAGACCTATTAATATTTTTTAAAATATAAAAATATCTTAATTATTACCTTCCAATCTGTTGAAAAAATTATCTCTTATACAAATTAATTTTCTACCATCTCCACATAGGGATTTATAAATTTTTTAATATTATTTTTACATGGACAGTAATAAAGATGTATTTTATTGGTATAAATTTTTTATCTAAAATAATAACTATTCAAAAAGAGTGGTTTTATATTTATTTTTCTATCATTCAATCCATCAGGAAAAAATGGAAACAATGTTTATGCATATATATGGTCTTCCATATCCATGAACGGTGTAATCCATTTTCAATATATATCACTTATAGGAAAATATAAATAATATATAAAAAATATATTATATAAATAAATCATGTTTAATATTTTGTATTTTATGGAAATATGATAATATTATGTGGACCAAATATAAAAAATCAAAATATACGTAAAAAACAATGGTTTTTTACAAGAAACATTTATTTGAATAAATAATTGATAATGAGAACGTGATAAAAGACCACATATATATCATATATGGTACTATATATGCTCTTATGAATATTTAATAGATTAATAATTTATTTATATTCACTATAAAAGATTTTAGTAATAGTAAAATGAAGTCATATTTGAGGTAATGGTTCCTCATCTAACTTTTTCATTGGTGATTCACATGCAATATTCACCACGTATTTTTTTAGTGTGGTGTATATATTAACCATATTTATATTTTATATCATGAATATATTTCAATTTTGGGTATTTAATATTTTATTATATGTGATTCCTTTCATGGGGGTTATGATTTAAATGTTACTAACTTGTTAAGAGATTTAAGTTTCAATCAATTTTTAATTGGGATTTTTTAAACATGAATTTCATTAGAAGGAAATTATTTTATAATTTTATAATAAAAACATTTATATTCATTCAATTTCATTATTCTATATTTTTTCATGTAATAAATAGGTAATTATATATTGAGTACTAAATATGTTTGAGAAATTTTTTTTAATAACTTTCAACTTCATTTCACTGTTCAATTGAATGTATATTTTCATCAAAAACAATGTTTTCTAAAAATAATATCTATTATGTATTCAAAATTATCCAAATTATTTTTTCAGTATAGTTTTATTGAATTTTTAAATTGTAAATTAGTTATCGAATATTCATTTAAATTTCCAAACTAGGTTCATTTCAACGTTTATGAAAATGTGAAAGGAATATTTGTTTAAATGTCAATGAAATGTATGAAATTGACACCATCATGATCACTATGTGTATAAAAAATCCATTATATTTTTCAAAAGATACATTCATTGAATATTTTTAATTTTTTTGTGAAATTTTACTCTTAAAAAATATTATTATCATTAATTGGTTTATTTCTCCAATAATGTTATAAATGAAATTTTTATTGTATTTATATTAAGTAGAGAAATCAAAACATTATTATACTTTTTCATTAATATAGATATATTTTATTGATATACTTATTTTTAAATTTATGGATGTTTCATTATATTTTTGATGGGGTATGTTTGAGACTTATATCATTCATATTACATTGGATGGTTTATTATTATGTTTATTGATCGAGGTAATTGTTAGCATCTCGTATTGATGTTTTTCATTATGATTTTTATTTGAATTGTGATTCAACAATTATGAATGCGGAATTAATTTGAATTAATAATTGATGGTACGGCCCTCTATATAACATTAATTCATTGGTAGGTCCCCTGAGAAAAACTAGATTAGGATTTAGTCCAAGGTCATACCAATTTATGTTAGATTCATTGACCTAAGACCATGTGATATGGTTATGATATTCATAATAATAAATTATATCATTATGATATTATTAATTTATTTCCATGTGATCAATCGACTTTTTTGAATATCCACGGGAAACATTTCTGTCTCATGTTATTCTATATATGGAAATATTTGATCAATATTTGTACCATCCATATAATGATCAAGTTATTGATTAAATAGAATGTGTTCCAATTAGTTTAATTTCCATATTAATTCTACCTTATTTATTAAAATATTTTGTTATAACATTAACTTTAATAAGAATTACATCTCACCACTTTTATTTTTATCCACTACCAATGTCACAATGACGTGTATTTCAAATTTATATATAGGGTTGTGCAAGAGGAAATAATGATCTACTCGATGAAAATAATTTTTTTTAGATTTTATGATTTCAATTATATATTTTAAGTGAGTATATATATATATATATTCCATTAAATATAATGTATTTGGTCTAATGGAATGTGAACTATTGATTCTAGCTCCAATATACTTTATTAACCAATGAGTCTATGATATTAGGGATGTGGAAATTACATCTTCCATGACGTGATGAAGATTATTGTTCATCACCACCTCTTAGGTACAATATCAAGGATTTTTTTGATGAATAATTATGTTTATATTAACTAAGTAAGTTTATTAAATGATCTCCTTAATAAATTTTACTTCATTAAACGAATTTATAAGTAATTAAATCATTAATCATGTGTTTGCGAAGACAATCACATCTATGCATGATTTTTTTACTATACATTACAAAAATCATTGGATAGACCAAAAAAACTAAATTAATGAATAAATTTTATGAATATAAAATAATAATTATTATTAATTAGGTAATTTTATTATACAATAACTTTATACATTAGTTTATAAATGGTTTTAGTAAACTAATGTTATGCATAATAACTCCTATATGAATAAAGAATTTCATGGGTCACCACCATTGATAAATAATGGTTTTACAAGTATAATTTATGGATATACATATATTATATTCAATAATTGTAATGTTTTTTTAATATTACTATAACACTATATAATATCACATTAATTTTTATATGATCATTACAACACATGTTTATATTTTGGTAGGTTAACACATACTAAAGTGATTTTCTAATATTTATATAGTAAAGGGTAGAGGAATGTTATATAAATTTAATAAATAAAATATTAATATAATAAATATTCATGTTTTATGGATTTATAATATTATCATCTAAACATTTTAATAATATATTATCTTCATTTTTAAAAACTATTGTAACATGTATTTCTGCACCATCATCTTCAATAGTCATTATTAAAACATTTATTGGATGAAAGTGGAATATTTTAAATAATGATAAAGTATATATTAATGTAATAATGGTATTAATTAATGATGAACATGGTCTCAGTTCTCAAGGATAAACAATAACATTATAATTCTTGTGAAAGATAATGAGATGTTTTAACACCAGATGTTAAAAATAAATAAAATCAACCCCTATAATCATTATAAATAATAATTAATGATACATATAAAATTATTATTGAGATAAATAAGGTAATTTAATTATTTATTAACAATTCTATGGTAGCATTATAGGATGTTAGATTGTGGTCAACTAAATTGGGAAATAAGGTCTGGATTTTTTGTATAAAAATAACAATGATGAGATACCTTTTAGATTATTCATGAATTAAATTTTACGTGTTTTATATTAAAACCAATTAATATTTTAAAAAATTATGTATAATATTTTTTGTATTTTTGGTTCATTTTCAGTCTCATTCACAATAAATTGTTTTGATGAAAACATTACTCAAGTCAGAGTTGTTTTCTCAGTGCTTGTCTTTTTTCTCATGAGTCATGAAATCACATATTGATTATCATCATAAAATCTAATTTTTCATATAATTATATTTAAAATGGTAACTAAAATATATATCTAGGTATATTACTTATCAAAAATAATATAAAACCCTATTATTATAAAATTAATCATATTAGATCATGTCTTTGGTAAGAGTGGATCATATACTTTAAAATGGTTATTTTTATTCAATTCCTATAACCCAAATAGAAAGTACTAAATTAAAATGTTGACCATTTATTTAAATGATGTAAAAATCACATAATGAAATGAGTGGGGTGAAACAAAGGTACATTCCATCACCCTTCAAACAATAATGTTAAAGATCATAATAGGCAACACCATTTCCTTATTCAGTGTCATATGTTTTTTCTCACTCATATTGGGACTTACAATGATTGAAGATATTAACAACTTATTAATTTTCCTTAATTTAAAACATAAAATATAATTTGGTAGACATTATATGTGGTTTGAATAATTTTTTTCTTGTGACCTTGTCTTCAAAGGAGCATGAGTGAAACCCTAATTTTTAGCCACTTTTAGCTTTCCATTTGTGATTGCATCATTAAAAGAGGAATGGAGTCCACTACCATTTTTCATCAATTTTATTTACATTAAAAACAACCTCATCAACGTTTTTCCCCACATCTCAGATATTATAGAGAAATTAATTATTTTTGATATCACCTGATGACAATAAACATGTTATTGAGAATCATTTTCACTAAGATAATATTCCAATGGGTCTGAAAGATTATAATCCACCATATTCATAAATTATTTCCACAAAATAGTCTATGTAATAACTATAAATCATCTTTATAGATCTAAACACAATCTTAAATAACTATCTCTTACTGCATACCATCACCACCCAGAACAGTAGCATATGTATGCACGGGTGAATTCACATTCACGATAGGACACTAAGTTATCTACTATAGCATTCTACCATGAAGACATCCTACCATTGGAGTATAATTAATGCTATGATCTCATGTTCTAGTGTCGAAAATAAAATCAGGACCATACCTCAACATCTACAGAGAGGCATGTCTCTTTAAAGAATAAACCAAAACATTAAATACAAGTTTCTTCTTAGATGTAGTTCTACTTCTATCCACATTATTAAACATAGTCCTCTTATTTAATTTCAACCTAAAATATTTCTCATGTCTCCCTTTTAGTAATCATTAGTATAAAAACAAAATATTACTTCATGATTCTCCGACATGACCAATTTTTTGATTGTATAAACAATATTAAGTCATTCATATTCAAAAAATTTAAGGATTACATCGTCCAATACAAGAAGAACTATATAATTAATTAAGACTATTCTTATGTAAATATCAACTATGAACACAGAAATATGCCTGAACGTGTATCCTCAGTGGTTGTATCCCTTTTTATTGGAATACCAAAAAAGTATTTTTATCATAAAGGATCATTGGATTCCAAATGATCCTTTTAAGAACATAATTTATAATCTAAACAGGAGCCCCATTATTTTTTAATTAAAATTGATTAAAAAAAATCCCATTGTCTATGTAAAATCATGTCTATCATTGATGAAATTGAACCAATCCTCCAATCAATACAATTCATTTCACCTGATAATAAAATTATATGGAATAATACCCTACACGTGGTTATATATCTCAAGTTAGAATAATTCAAAACATATGAAAATATATAACAAAATATTAAAATTTCCAAAAAAAATCCCTCTAGTAGTAAGAACCATCATTGAAATAATGGAATATTTAAAATTCATAAATAGTTTAATGATGGATTCATTATTCACAATTACAGGCATAATGTCACCCTTCTTTAATGTATGATCTTTAATAGAATCCTTTTTACATTTTTAGTTTTAATAATAGGATTTAATACACTTTAAATGTATTTCACATGAATTTTTTTAAAAAAATTTCTTATTGTGTAATATATTAAAAATGATCTGAAATTCCCTCATTGTATATTGTTTTTAAAATTATTTTTTCATCTATATTGATATATTTTAAAAAAACCTAAATATTATATATAATCTCATATGGGTAATTATAAATCAATATAAATATATTCTACACATTTTCGAGTGAATGTATCTTTGTACCACTTTAGTCAATTCATTATAGTAATCCTACTTACATGTTTCTGTTTTCAAAACAAAAATACATATTCCCAATTTATAATAAAATATTCATTTTCAAATTTTTTTAAAGGATACGTGAATTTATCTTTTTTCAATTCAATTTTAATAATTCTTCTAATAGTGTTCTATATCTCAGTCAAATGCTTGATTAATGGAATTTTTTAAATGATACCATCTATCTTATTTATCAGTATATATTCTGAAAATTTCTTTACATCAATTTTATGATACCTAAAATAATTTTTATTTCATAATCATTTAGTGGTTTAGTTATGATTTACATAAAATGTTTTATATTTTGTGAATACAATATGTGGCATTACATGATTGAATGGTGTTCCCCATTATTCTTAATATATCAATTGATTATGGAGACAATTGTTTACATGCTCTATACATTTCTTATATAGTGTAAATATAATATTCTTATTCATATTTATTAATTATTTAGGAATTTATTCATGTATATTGTATATAACATGTGTTACAAAGTGGCCATTTCCAAATAAATTTTGATCGGTTCTTCTGCATATGTCGTCTAATCATTCCCTTCATTTCCAAAATATCCATATTTCAGTGGGGAAAAAATTTTATATCCTCCATAGAATAAATTCAATGATTTTAAATTTACGTTATTCCCAAGATCTGGGATGAATCCTGATCATTCATTCAATGATATTATACATTTTATATCTCCCTCTTCATTACCATACAATGATATATTCTTCTCAGTTCAATTATAGTTGGATTAATTCCTAAATGTAGGAGTCCTAGTTCTCTCTATTTTAGTTATGGAATTCGGGTATATGTAAGCCTCCTACAATGGAAATTATATGCAAGGTATGGTATAGATAAAATGTTGATCACAATTTTAAAGAATTTCATCCACTAGTGTGGTTTTTCCCTTCTCACGAGAGTGTCATAATTGAATCGAAAGGATTTATTTGTAATGTTTCCAATCTGAATAAAATTTTAATTACCTTCTATAAAATTACATGATCTATCGGTCACTCAAGATTAATTATAATAATATGTTCAATGGATGTTCACTCTCAGAAAGACTCCTCCGAAGAAGAGGTTTGGTTATCCCCACAGGGTTTTCCACTTCAATTCATGAATGTGGGTTTTTGGGAAGGTATAGTCCACTCAATAGGTTATTACCATTATATCAATGATAAAGAAAATTTACTAGATGATGTAGAGTGGGTCATGGGTGTGTTAAGATGGAACTTTCTCTTCCACTCCTATCTAGGTAACTCTTCAACATTGAAGAGATGGTAGATTCGTCTCATGTTTTAGTGTATCCATCACAATAAGAGTTCTACACAAGGTTTCACATAAAGTGAAGAAATCTACAATAGTGTTGAAAATTTCATCATAATGGTGGTGAATATATAATGGTATGTATATATTTTAATAATGAGGATACTAATTTTGAGAAATAGAATTTCAACCTATTGGTTTTATTTGATCTGAGTTTTCAATAGCCTTGTAAGGAAGTGATCATCCCATCTCCCTCTTTAGTGGAATTGCCTTTATCTGAATTGAGGGAAGATCATCATTTAGTGTTGATCCCTCAATGATCTACCTTGGTGATGCTCAATCATGAAGCAATATCGTCTCCCAATCTGTGATTTCAAGACTTGGTCCCCTGAGGTATGTTGAATTTTCCTTCCATTGTGAAGAACATTGTAACATTTCATGAGGTCATGTCTCCTCTACACATTTATATTAAAGAAATAAAAATATAGTAACGTGATTTCAAGGAATATTTTCATAATTATTCTTCTTCACCAGTGATATGTTTTACCTCTCTAAAAGAGTTGAGAAGTTTTCTAAAAAATGATCATGGTATGCCATTATCAACTTAGGTATATGCCAGGTTTCTTATTCATAATAGTATAAAGGCACATAGTGAAGTATTAATAGGACATAATATATATATAAGTAAAATCAATTTATTTTCGTATAATTCCTAGTTGTGGGATTGGGCCAAAATCTAGATATATTGATGTGTAGTGATCCACATCCTTAAATAGAAATCTCATCAGATTGTCCATAGGGTAAAATATTATTTCATTGATTATGAACATCAAAAAAATAATGTCTCTATTCTTGAAATCAGTGAACCAAAATAATATGAATTTAGGAAAAAATAGAATAGCCAACATATATTGGTTAATACAATACCACACAGTAACCCACAAAACTCTGATATATGGTTATTCTAAAAGGGTTCAATTTCATAATATCTATTTCATCTTTAGAACAATTTTTGATTAAAAAGATCCCAATACGGTATTTTTTTAAATTTATTTCCTATTTTTATGACAAATGTGGTTCATGAGAGTGAGAGGACCTATGGAGGGATTTGTGATCCTTCATCCCAGGTGAATCAACTTGGTTTGTACGAGGTCAATTCAACATCATGGTTTTCCTTGTTGAGATGAATGGTGGGTAAGAGCTTTCAAAGTGAGTGGTCCAGGAATTTATTTCTTTCATTTCCAGTAGTGTGACAATGGATTCCATTTATATATGGGATCATTTTACACGGTGCAACAACAAGAGTGGATCTCTTCTAACATGTTGTCACCATAATCAGTTAAATGGGAATATGTATAACTTATAATCCATCTTAATCAAGAATATCAAATAAATAATGCACAACCTATTAGAAGACTCTCATCCCATCTTTCATTTTGGTATCTGAGACAGTTAGGTATGTGAGTTTCCAGTTCTCTTCCATGTGCATGGAGGATCTAGGGTTCCATTAAGTCACACATTATTCTTGGGACAAACCTAGATAGGGGAACCCATGGAATACTATTCATAATAAATTAGATGACATAAAGTTTATCATCTATCATGGATAAATAAACATACTCATGGTTAGGATTATGAGGTGAAAAAATATAGATGATTAATTGATAGAGGTGAGTCTGGGGAATTAATGGGAAAAATCTATTTCAGCTATGTTGAGAAGAAGAATGGATGTAATGGATGAGGATCTTTTAAAACAGTAAATGATTTCATTGGAATGGTTGTGGAATAATTGACTTTGAGAAGCTGAACACAAAACCAATTTCTTACTATACTTCATTTAGAAAAATTAGTCTATAAGACCAAACATACTCATAGAGGATGCATCTTTCTCGAATGATCATGATGTTATGGGAGTGATGATGAATTCTCACATTAATTCCATACTTTTTTTTCGGAATGCATGTTTTCTATGATTCAATTTGAGAGATTTAGGAATTTCATTGAAGTCATTCCATATAGTGGTTGAATAGAGGATATTTAGAGAATATAGGTATTTTTTGGATGAGAAATTTGTTTGCGATGTTGTTTGGAATATTAATCAAGAATGTGAAGCAGGGACCAATGGTATGCCAGGATATTTCTATAGGATATATTGGAAGGTCGTAAAGAGGGCCCTAATCAATGTAGTGAATGATATAATCCAGGATGGTATCCTTAAATACATTTCATGTACCTCAAAAGTTTTCATGTTGTTGATGGTGAAGAATCCAAATTCCCTATATAAATATTTTCCAATAAGCATATGTAATATATCATATATGATAATATAATAATTCTCAATCAATAGCGTGGAATAATATCACCCAATATGGACTGTTGAGGAGAAACAATGCATCATAAATGGCTGACCAATTCAAGGTAAAATTAGCATGGCTCTAGTGGTAATTAGTGTGATATATGAAAATCATTTTTGGAGAAATAGATCAATAAATTTGGATATGAACAAGGAATAATAATGTTTGATTGGAGATTTATGATAAGGTTCCTCTAATTAATGGTTTTCTCCTAGTGAGTGATTGATCTCAGGTTCATATTTTTTAGCACAGCATGGGTATCAAAGTCTATCTTGGGAAAATAGCTTTGTTTCATCAAGTATGTTCTAGGTATAATACAAGGATATCCATTATCTCCATTATTATTTATCATCTATCATGATGTGTTGAGAAGGTATATCAATCACTCCATTATAATGGGAATAATCCTCCCATACATCCATAGGTATTTCTCTAGAGGCATCTCTTAACATTTTTTTGAGACGATACTACCATATTACGAATGGTAGAAAAATATCATTAATGGGTATCAATATTGAAATGATGGAATATAGTACTTTGAGGGGGAATGTAATGCACTAATAAAAGAGTCTCTTCAACCCAACTATAAAATTCTACGACAGATGGGTTTTAATAATTCAATGAAGTTTCGAAATATAGAGAGAATCCATCCCAATGGATTATTTGGGATCCCAATTGTCCATAAAAAATAAAATTTACCATTTTGTGAGGATGACTGACTAGATAATTGGACACATCATGGATGTGAAGAAAAGGGTACTATCCTTTGTAGGATGGATTGCTCTTATTAACCATGTTTTCTCATAAATCCAAATTTATGTATTCTATCATATTAATGTGCCAAAAAGTTGATAATAAACAACAAGTGAATAATGGTATACTTATTCAAGAACTGTAAAATGGGTGTTAAGAACCACTATTTTTATTGGAAGAGGTTAGACAGTCACCTATCAGAGGTGAGAATAAATCATATAATTTTAGTTGGAGCAATACGGGCTCTTCATAAAATGTTCGCATTGTAGTAAATTGAAGAAATTCATAGGGGGGTAAATTCATATAGGAAATTTTTTGGAATGAGGTTATTATGTAGAGTTATAAACAATCAACCATCTTTAAAATGATATTTCATTACATAGACTTCCATCACCAACATACATGATGTATTGGTGGTATATTTGATATAAGGTGATATCGGCATGAATTTTTTATGAAAAAACATGGATTTACAGCATTCCAAACTCCAAATATCACTTTTATCAAATCTAGTGATCATTTAAGCATAATTAAAGTCTCCCTCAATGAGAACCAATAGGTTGGGTTTGATAGTATCATATTAAAAAATGATCTGGAAAAAAGTTTCATTATGGGTTACTCTTTAGGTGTGTTTCCATCTAGAAATTTTCTCAGATTACATGTGGATTAAAATGAACATGATTCATTGGGTGAGACTCTTTGGTGTGAGGATATCCCAATGAATTTATCTTTTTGGATTGGTGGGTCAATAATATAGAATTTTTTATTGAGGAAAATGTAAAACAAATATGCGTTAAACTAGATTCAAGGTTTCCATGTTATTGGAAACTGAAAAAGGAACCTATATGTCAAATATTTTTAGAATTTTTTTGGTAGATGGTGAAGAATCAATCATTCTGGGATTTGATAATGTCGAGGGGATTGAAATCGGTGCTTGATTCCTTCCATAAGAGGTGGTTCTTGGTGTGGTGAATAGTAAGATGGAGAGGAAGGATATAGAAATCATGCTTACTATGGTTATCTGGTGCATTTGGACTCTAACTATTGAAGAACATTATAATTCAATAGTCATCACTAGAACAGGTAACATCCATATATCCAAGATAAATATTTTGGACATGTCCCTACAATGAAAATGTAGGGAAGAATCCCCCTCGATTATACCTCTTCTGGGATCTATTTCCATCCCCAATACAGTTTCCACACTGGTATATGGGCAGTTGGTTTGGTGGGAGGACACACAACTAAGTCTAAAAATTTACAGTAATATGACTTATCACATTGGAATCATATAAGGATTCAGGTTCATAAGAGACACATGGGGATTAGTTATAATATCCTTCTCTATTATCATTAAAGAATGAGACTATTAACAATCCAAAGATATGGTTATACTCATGTGTCTACGGTTATGTAATAATAAGAACAACATTCTTAAATAAGATTAGACAGACTCATAGATTATTTAAAAAACAATTATTTGAAATGGCACAGTTCCTTGGTACATTCAACACTCAATAAGATGGTTATTGTTGTTTTTGAATAACAACATCCACATATCCCATACATTGAATGATGTTAAACTAGTTTCTGACATCCCAAATTCAAAGGTGGCTCAATTTCAACATATATCATATTTTTCAAAAATTTGATCACTTCATGTTGAGGGTTTTAAATTTTTTACTGTATATTCTCTAGTCTTTATAATTACATACCTCAATGATCTGCGTTCCCCCTTATATTTACATCATATTCGTTGTATTATAATAAAATAAAATGTTTTGTGGAGGAATATTTCTATCTGATAAGTGGTATATACGTATAATTATTCTTAATGTAATTAGATACCAATAATGTTTCAATTTTTATATCATGTCATTTTTATTAATGAAATCATGATTTCCTGAATAGGGAAAAAATTGATAATTTTATAAAATAAGTTTTATTTGTATAGGGTTTTCTGGGATTCTGAAAAAATATATGTACCACATATATGTACGTTAGTAATTTATTGAATGATTGTCTTAGATATATATAACCCTCTAATATATTGGGTAATGTTTTCATCTCTTGAGACATCATGGTGCATGGTATGTGACCCACGAAAACAATTGGAGTATTCAGTTTTCCTAGAAAACTATATTAATTTAACCAGGAAAGGAGACTTGATTTTATTCATAGGATATCATGTTTATATTATTTTCACAATATCATTAATTCTATCTCTTATAGTACGATCATTTAGGTATATTATATGTAATTATGTTATCATTTCCTATTTATTAATTACATGAAATTTAATACCTCTTGATATTTCACCTGATGTGTATAAGTTTTATCCCCGTAATGTTTGTAATGACCATTGATTTTTTTTCTTTTAATAAACTAACAATTTAATCTCAACCATTTTTTAATAGGATTTATATTATAATCACATTGAAATACAATTATTTTCCACTATAATGTTCACATAATTCATATATATATATATATTAACTTATACCAAGAGGGATCATAATTTTATATATAGATGAATGAATAATAATCTCATAAAAAATCTATTATTTTTAACTCCCCAAATTGGACCTCCATTTCTATAATGATCATAAAAACAAAGAGAAGTATTTGAAAACCAATTTACAATATAAAAGGATTGTAAATATCATTTATAATAATGTTGTGTGCGACAATGTGTGAATGATGGGGTACTAATAGGTAAATATGTTTATTTTTCATTATTATTATCATCCAATATATTTGATATGAATTAGGAAGAATATTATATAAAATAGTTGGCCAGTTTCTTTACATAGAACAATTTAACTGATCGTTAAGATTATATTATTGTATATATAAAATTATATTATTGGAAAAAATATATATATTCCACTAAAAATATGTTTTATGGTAAATTACTAAAAAAATTATAATACTCATTTAATTAAATAATATTATGATATAGTTTTTAATGAATCTATATTGTAAAAAATTCATATATAACTTTTATAATGTTTAGAACTATTACTGCACTATTAAAATAAAAAATCCACAATAAATAAATATATGAATATAAAAATAAAAAAAATCACATATATATAATTTTTTTCTGATGAAAAAAAATAATATTTTGGAATAATAACATTAAAATTTGTTTAAGCTGAATCTTTAGTAATATTATGGAAATTTGATTATTTTTTGAAAAAGTGAAATTTTCTTCTATATAAATAGTGTAAATTTCGGACCTGATTGTTATTTAAGATAGAAATATAATATTATTAAAAAAATTCAACTAAAATTCAAATTAGTAATTATAAAAACAATTTTTAATTTTTAATTTTAAATTTGAAATTTATGAATCATGTTTTTAAACAGAATAATGATATTTTTAGAGAAAAATTATTTTGAGTTTATGTGGATAAAATGGAATAGATTGAATGTATGTTTTTTTTGTGACAACATATAACAATAAACTACTCTCACCAACTAATTAATATTCTATTTAATTTGTTCTAATTTAACCAACCCAAATGTTTTTGGAATATATAATAAAATAAATAATATTTAATCACTTAAAACACCCCCTTATCGTATAAAAACCACAAATTAAATATTCTTCTCCACTCAGAATTTAAAATCCATCTTGTTCTGGTCATTTTACCTCTGAAATTTTCCCTACACGATTCCATAAATGTCTCAATTATTGATCCTTAATTTTTTATACGTAATTATTTATGATAATTTAATTCTCCCCTTCTTCTTTTCCAATCAAGAACCATATTTTTGTAATGTCTTCAAAATGAATAATTTTATTCTCTACCAAAACATTTATTATTATTTAATTACATCTTCATTTCTGTTACCATTTGTAGTCCTTAATTTCTTCTTACTATTATGGCCCTATACTAGATGTTCTGTTCCACCATGCGGTATAATTTTTTACATGAGTATCACAAATTTACTAGATAAATTCTAATATTTTCAATCACAAAACAAAATAATATTCCACGGGTACTAAACTAGATTTAGGAATTAATTAATTTTTGGGGATTAAAATATTTTAAGATCCCATATCATTCTCATTTGGTTAAAATAATGTAATGTTCAATTTTTATGAAATTATATAATCTATGATATTGTGTAAATCCATTTACTTATTATTTTGATTTAATTGAATTTTTTATTATGATTGAGCTGACATCTGAAAATTATTAATCCCTCTTCTTACTATGTTGGTTGGCTACGTGACCTCTGGTGTTCCATTGCATACACTAGAGGCTGCAAACTACAAAGAGGGTATAATGAATACAGTGGGGTTACTATACCCTCTATTTAAGAGTTTAAACAAGAGTATAAAATGATTTAATTGATATATATATACATATATTTTATAAATTAATTTTATATATATTTATTTTGATGAAAATGTGAATCATTTAAAATTAAAAGAAATATTTTCTGAAAAAACAAATTTTACCTAAATGATGGTTTAGTAGTGCTTCAGACAAATACTTTACACATGAAATTTAAAAAATGTAGAATTTTTATTTTTTAAAATGAAAATTATTTTTTAAATTAGTATATATAATTTTTTATTGTAACATTTTTTAAATTTAGGAAAAAAAATTAATCTCTGAAGGAAAAGTGAAAAAATTGAATTTTAATTGAAAATTGCTTTTCTATTAAATTATAAATAAAAAATTTATTATAAATTGGTTTATAAGTTATAATTTTGAATAATATAGCCTTTAATACATTAGAGATCTTTTTAAACATATTATTATTGAATTCTGATATAAAATATTTGTAAAAATTTATAAAATATCTATTTGAAAACTCATTTTATCATCACATATTTGAGGTTAATTTTAAATTTAATTTTTTCATATATATATGAATGTAATTTTAAAAATTAGATTCCATGTATGGAATCATCATTACTTATATCTTATAATATGATCAATTAAAATATTTATTCAAACTAATAGTAAAATATGTATAAACTATATACAAAGATTAATGTAAAAAAGTTGTTTATCGAGGGTTTATAAAAATAGATAAGGATCAAAATGAAACAAATAATTATATAAAATATATTTTATAGCCTTATATCAACATAATTATTTTTAATTATTGATAAAAATACATTTTGTACCCTCATTTAATTTGAATATGTTTGGTCCTCTTTTTTCTTTTTTAAAATTTCAAGTATTCCACTAACCCTAAATAAAAAAGACCACTACCTTTCATATCTTCCTCACTCCTTAACACCATATAAATTATTTCAATAATTGAAAAAATAAATTCACAAATTATATTTAATTATCTTATAATCCATATTTTTGGTTTATATATAATCAATGATGGATTTTGGTGCAAACCTAAAGTGGTTACACGAAGATGAAGTGACTATTTCCATGAGCATTATTATTTTATTTCTTCCTCCACCAAACAATATTGTTTTTAAAAATTGTTGATATTATATTCTAATATATTAAATATACAATTATATTTTTGTTTTATTTTAATTATCTACCAAATTCCCCACTTCCATCAAATAGTTTATGATACCATCAATCATGTGTATGGTAGACTACTACCACATGAGTTGATGTCAATCATTATTCCATTTCCACCTATCATTAATGGATATGATATTGGATATAAGGTATATATATGATAATTATTACATAATCATGTACCCTGATTAATTATATAATATATAAATTTTTTATATTTCATTCTATAGGGGATAATATTACATCACTCATGTGTGTGGAAGACTACCGCCTCCGAAGGAATGTGATCCGTCTTTCATTAACACCTCACATGGACAATAAGGAGGATAAATATAATAAATAAATGTGATATAATTGACATAATTATGATAATGGTTACATTTTTTCATTATTAATTGAAATTACATTTTATATCTAACATTTCCACTCAATAAAATCTACCAATATCATTGATGTACGTGTGGACTTCTACATGCACAAACCGCTGTGACTCTACATTCTTCATCTCACCACATGGATGATATTTGTATGTTTATTTATGGTATTAATAAAAAATATATATGATATTATTATCACTATTTAATGATAAATTATTTCTTAACACATTCATATAAGGATAATTATAAACTAGAAATGTTCCAAATGCATAGATACAACGTCTTATCTCCATAATAGTAAGGTCCAATATTTCTCCAAACCACCCATAATGATTTGTAGTAAATGAATAATTTATTTGTAAATACGATAATTATTCCATCATTACTATTATATAAATGATTAAATAAATTCATGTTAAACCAATAGCCACCTTACAAGATAATTGTATACTCATATGTAAAATATTGTCAAAAAAATTGATGAAAATATAATTGATTAAATAATCATATATAACAAGGGAATAAGAAAAATATAACAAATAATAATATTTAAAAAGTATCTTAGTTAATTAAATAATTAACATTATATTATTATATGGGATAAAAAGAATATGTGTTATTATTTGGACTCTAGGTAATATGCATCCTCTCACTTTCCCTTCAGTGGGGAATATTCTAATGTTATGCAAAAATATTATTTTATATAGAGTATAAAATTCCCCTTGAAATGTATTATAATGAAAGATTAATAATTCGTAATATTTTTTTTCTCAAAATAAATTATTAATTCCATGTGGATTTTACGTGAAAAATACTAACATATAAAAGTTATTTCACAATCTCACCTTCATATAAGATTATAAACATTACCTTGAAACATTCACTTCCTTATGATCTTTTTTCATTGGTCAAAACATTTATCTTAAAAATATATTTTATTTTAGTATTTATAATTTCATTTCATAAACATTATTCCATTTTTTATGTATATTTTTCTTTGAATGTTATTTTATTAATTGGGGAAATATTGATAAATTTGTATCGTTTACTAAATATAAATATTTTTTTATAAGGAATATTCTTCAACCATTAAATAAATAAATGATATATAAGAAATTTTATGGACTTTTAGATATCTATAGAACCATGATTTTTAATTATATACCCAATTTTATATTCTTTTTTTTTTTGTAATTAACCAATCCATCTTTAATGAAAATACCTCTGGTATATTTAAATGACTTATTAAGTAATATAGGTACATAAAACATATGATATTACATGGTTTTATGTTTCTAGATTTTAAAATACCAATAATAATTTTGACAGTTGAAAACATAGCCTTTGAATAGTTATCACATGATTAGTATAAAAATAGCACTTTAAAAAATCAAACATACTTAGATAAAGGAAGCGATGGCCACATGCAGTAGAATTTCTTCATACGAAGCCCATTTCCAGAGCTTGGAAAGATGACAGAATTTTTGGGCTTCTCTCTTGACCAAGCCCATGCTAAGCATGAATTTATTATGCTTGTGAGGAACTACCTACGAGATAAGTGGATGTTGATAGACATTTCCACTTAAGTGTTGTTATCCGAGCCACCCTAAGAGTTTGTCACCAACATGAACCTTACCCAATGGTCTTATGCGGTTGTTTTGAGGGCTGATGGTATAATAACCTAGAACTATGACTATTTAAATTATTTTTTTAAAGAATATACATTCATTTTATTATTGTAACTTTGAAAATAGTTTTTAAAGGAAAAATAATATTTTTATTTAATATTCAACTAAGAAATATATTTGGATGACTTATTGGATTTTTCTGAATTAAATAATATTTTAATATATTATTATTATTAAATTAATTTTCTTAAATATAAATGATCGTATGATTTTTATAAATAAATTTGTAATTTTTATTATGGTATAAATTCTGTTTTTTTCAAAACTTATTTATTTTTGAAAAATGCTAGTTTTTATTTTAAATGTAAAAATTCACATATTTAGAAAAGTATTTGGATAAAATTTATATAATTTTTGGAATAATTAAATCATAATTATCCAACGGTGAAATTTTAAAAAATTTCTAGGACAGTCGAATTTTCATGTAAAAATTATATACTATTTAAATATGTAATGTGTTTTAGGACATCATAATGACCCAATACTGATATAATAAATTACTATAAACATTATGTTTGGCCAATAAATTTTTTAAAATTAATATAATGTGATTTTTTTTTTCTGGATCTATTTTACAAGGCATAAGTGGACCCATCAAGACTTATAAAACATTTTAGATTTTTAAATTGATTTCCTTGAAAGTGTGACTCATATCCACAAACGAAAACATATTATTTTAATATGCTAGGCCATTTTCATTATAAAATATTTTTCTCTACTCCCCTTTGAAAAAAACATGGTAAAAACCGTCAAATGGATTGTGGTTTTGATTAGTTTATTGTGTGGTGTCCCAAACCTAAATAATTAAGTATTCCCTCCCTTTTCATATATAAACCCACCCAAGGTCCCACTTCTAATTCGTTAAATTCCTTTTATGTTATTCTATCATCCAAACTCATGTATCTATAATCATACAATTGTTCCCCAAGCTCCCAAGAATCCTATCTCAAGCCACTCCTAAGCCTATTGGTTCACAATTCCAAATAAATGATTATCACATTCCTTATTTATGTGAAAGCTTCCATATATTGTTATGCAATTTTATTTTTTTTATAAATGCTGGGGGTGTGATTTTTCACAAAAAAACCAATTCCTCTTTATGTTTGTATGATAATTGACCCATTTCTCTCTCATTGATTCCTTTCATGTATACCCGTTACCATGCCAATATTCTGTAAATAATTTCTCTCTTCTCGATCAAATTCAAGTAATTTTATTGTATTATGAATATTAATATCATAATATTTTTTGGTAAATGAATAAATATGACCCCCTTACTATCCATTTCATGTACATATGATGAGAAACCAATTTCTCTTTCATCATCCATTTTTATGAATTCTGATGTCACGTCATTATGCTCCCAAAATAGCACTACATTTTTTTCACAAGCCAAAGTCATTGTGTAGTGAATACCATGCCCCTTTCATTGTCAAGGTTATTATAATTTATTCACATTTTCATATTAATTATATAGTTTCATGTATTAATTCCACATTACTTTATCATTGAACAAATTATTATTCTTAATGAAACCATGTTTTATGATCCATGTGGCACACTTATGCAAGAAATGAATTGTTTATGAAGGGTGTACCCTAATAGCGCTCCAATTCATTGGGTAAAGATTAGTATCAGGATAAATCAAGTGAAATGAGGACATAATCATTATAATTCAATTTCAATTAGGTTTTTCTCATGCTCCATGTGCAATGAGCCTTGGCACATGCTAATACCGGGTTAAGTATTGTTGTCACATTTCCATGTTATGATAATAATGCTATATAATTCCTTTATGTTCATGTCTCTTTTATGGTACATGGATATTTATATTTCCTAACATGTACTTTATTCTTCATTTTACTCATTTTTCACTCTATTTATGTGCTTTATAGCTCACCCTTTTCTAATGCATCTACTCAAGTTATTCCATGCAATTCTATGTACGAGGGGATGTAGTGGTCATGTAAAGGTTGTTTTCAATAAATATTTTTTTATGTTCTAAGTTGTTATGTAATGTTTCTAATCCCCCATGAAACTAGACATCTCTAACTTCCATGTTGTGTCATGTGATTGTTTTATGTAATAAGCCATGTTTAAGTGTGTAATAAAGAGAAGGGTTGTTATAGTTTGTATCAGAGGATATGTTTAGTTATTTGTGGGAATAGGATTAGAAAACCCTAGTGGATGCCTTTGGGATAAGACAATGTATAATAAAAAATTCCCTATGTTTTGGTGAGTATTGAGTAAGCATCATATAAAACAAATACATCCCGATCTAGATACGAGCAGATAGAGGTGGCATTGGTGCAGATGTACGTTGGAGTGAAATATTTGACAAGGAGTTTCAGGCATGACTAGGGGTATCTTGGTACATGACAATGGGACTTGATTCAAAATTGGTCATTATACTCCGAGGGTATATTCTTTGGTAAATTCACAAGCATAGTATGAACCATTTTTAAGGGAAGTAAAAATGTCTCTAAGAATATATGTTAGAAATTGGATCATGTATAATATATATTGAAGCCTATAGATTCACAAGTTATGTAATTTATAAGTCATCTGTTTTTTTCCTTGGATTACCCTTTATGTGTTACCCATAAGTCTCCTTTTATTCCATCCAATGTTCGGTAATAACAGAAATCAGGCTAACAACCAATGTCAAGATAAATGTGATTACTGTTATAATAGGAAGTCCAATCCAATGGGAGGATGATTTGTGATCATTGTCATGATAACCTCATATTTTACTCAGGTTTTGAATAGAATTGTTGGTCCAGAGGAACATTCAACCCACATATAAAAGAACAAGTCTCTATTGAGAGACTAATGAGACATCAACCTCCTTCTTTTAATGGATCATTTGATACCTCAATTTCTGAATAATGGACCATTTATATTGAAAATATCTTCTGCATCATTTAAAGTTATGAAGAAGAAATGGTTCTTCTACCTACTTATCATATGGAGGGTTAATCTAATCAATGGTGGACATTGATCAAAAAATAAAAATCCTAAGGAGGAGATCGAGTCATTGGAATGGAAGGATTTCCATAAAATGTTTTTCGATAAATATTTTCTTCACACCCTCAAGATTAAGATGGAAAGGGACTTCTTTTCCCTTAAGAAAAAAGACTATAAATCCATAGAATAGTATGAGGAAAACATCACAAGGATTTCACAACACACCTCCAGCTTTGTCATTACCCACAAATATAAGGTTGACTGCATCTTTGGTTGGTTGAATCGTACCCTGGGAAAATCCCTAGTGATTTGTGATTTCTACATCTATGAGGAAATTATCTATTGTGCCCTAAAGGTCAAAATGAAGATCCATGAATATCATATTTATCATGGGGATAAGAAACATAAGGTGGAATTCAATTCTTGTAGTAGGATGGAAAAATCCAATGGTGCTAGGAAAACCGAGCACCCCAATTGACAAATATTCAGAAAGAAGCACCCTGTAAATTTCTTGAATGGGACGAGGAAATTCTTTACCTGTGGAAGAGAAGAAATCAATGTTATTAACTACCAAAAATAAAAACACGAGTCTATGACATATGAAACTAAAACTCGGTTCGACTATCAACAAGTTGTTCATTGCATCAACTACAAAGAACTAGGCCGCCATGAAAATCAGTGACCTAAGACATGGGTTTTCTAACACAACCAAAAACCACCATGGTAGAAAGGGTAATAATTATCCACCAATAACACTAAAGTGAACCCTGAAAATTAAGTGGTGAGATGTACACTAGTTATTCATTCAAGAATAGCGATCCTATTTTTGATTCTTTTTATACACATTGTTTTATATCATGAAATCATAGTAGAAAATTCCCAACACCACTACAAATCATGGAAGTAATAAAGATTGTGAGTAGTGGAAATGGGGAAATCATTACAACCCATGAATATAACTCCTCCTATGTTATAATTTGTGGAGTTAACTTCCCGGTGAACCTCGTCATACTCCCTCTAGAGGGAAATTTATGCAATTATCTGCATGGATAAGATTTCTTTATATAAAGCCAATATAAATTATCATGAGAGGGAAATCACTCTCTATAAGGAGAATAGGCCCCCAATTCTGTACACGTGCAAGGAGGAGGAAACTTCTATTTTAGAATAGTCATATCATGTGTGGATTTTACTACCCTATAAACACACATATCTATCTCAAATGATTGAGTCCAAGGAAGAAACTATCCTTGAAAACATTCCTATTGTGAGGGAATTCACTGATGTTTTTCTAATGGAATTTCCTTGATATCCTCATATAAAATATGTTGAATTCTCAATTGACCTTATATTTGGGGAATTTCCAAAATCCAAGAATCTGTATAGAATGTATATTTTTGAGCTTTACGATCTGAAGAAACTAATACAAGAAAATCTAGATAAAGGGATTATACACTAAATTTCTTCACCCTGGGGTGAACTAATCCTATTCATCAAGAAGATGGATGGGACAATGCACCTTTGGACCGATTCCCATGAGCATAAAAAATTCATGATAATGAACAAGCTTCTTCTCCCACGAATTGATGACTTGTTCAATCAGATGTGTGAAACAAAATACTTATACAAGGTTGATTTGTGGTGGTTATATTATCAAGTTAGGGTAAAGAATTAAGATATCCCCAAGACTAGTTTTCATACATGATATGAGCTCTATGAATTCATAGTAATACCTTTCAGACTCACTAATTCTCTAGATATATTTATGGACATGATGAATATATTCTTTAGAAATTACCTAGACATATTTTTGGTAGTCTTTATGGATGATATTATAATATACTCTAAAACCAAGGAGGATCATGAGAGGCATCTAAGAACTTCACTAGAGACCCTTCGAAAGGAGAAGCTCTATCCAAAGTACAACAAGTGTGAGTTTTGGTAGAAGTAGGTCCCATTCATGGGTTATATCATCACAAGAAATGTTATATCTGTGGATCCCTCCAAGACAACCGAAATTTAGGGATAGGCAATGCCAACATAGGTAATGAGTATTTTTAGATTATTGGGGTTATCTAGATATTATCGCTGATTTTTGAGAAATTTCTCACCATTATCCGATCATCTTACCAAGATAACTTGGAAGTGAGTAATGTTTCCTTGGAGTGCTAAATGCAAAGAGCCATTCAAGGTGTTATAAAGGAGGCTTATCACTACGCCCATGCTAATATAGCACATGAGTGGATAATTTTTTGTGTTATTTAGTGATGAATTGAAGAAGGTTCCAGGTTCTATGTTGACGCATAATGATAATTTTATAGCCTATGCCTCATAGAATCTGAAAATACAAGAGAAAAACTAGGCATCCCAAGATCTGGAGTCTACACTCGTGGTATTTAAATTAAAAATCTGACAACATTATCTATATGGGCTGAAGAGTGAGATATATACTGATCAAAAGATCCCCAAATATATAATCACACAAAAATTGCTTAATATGTGCCAATTAAGATGGATAGAACTCATCAATGATTGTGACATCTCAATTAATTACCAACTTGGGAAAGAGAAAAAGTTGGAAGATGCACTATGTAGAAAGGATCCAATGATTCTTTCATTGATGATAATTGAAAAGGATCCAATCTTCGTAGATTTTCAAATGGATGTACATGGGAATCATTGAGGGAACATCTTCAATCCTTTCTCAAATGATTCCTAAACCATCCCTCTTGAAGAATATTAATGATGTTCAATGATTGGATTGGGAAATTTTAAAAATGGTGGAAGATATTTAAAATGGGAAATTCTCAGTGTTCGGGGATGAAAGGGATGGAATTGTGGGACTTGGGTCACAATTATTTGTTCATCTGCTAAAGAGATAAAAAAGGTGATTCTGAATGACGTAATTTTCTCAACCATCTCTATTCAACCGAGGAGAACAAAGATGTAATGTGATATCTAAGATAACTTTTGGGGGGGTAAAATATGAAATGGGATAATTGTGAATATACATCAATGTGCCTGGTATGATAGAAAGTGAAGGTTGAGAGGAAAAATTCTAAGGGGATGATGCTACCACTACCATTACCATCATTGATGTGGGGCAATATTAAAATGGTCTTTGTTAGTGGAATTCCAAGGAAATTCAAAGGAAACAATGATATATGGGTTGTTGTGCCCTGTCTTTCTAAAGATATCCCACATTATTGTGATTCAAGAGTACTTATCATTTGATCAATATGTATGGATTTACATCAATGAAGTGGTAAGGATTCCTGGAGTACCACTCTCTAATGTATCCGATCAGGATCCTAGATTATTCTTGAAGTTCTAGAAAAGTCTCTAACATGCTCTATGCACTGAACTGAACATCAGTATGGACTATCATCTTCAAACAGATGGCCAATATGAGTGAAATATTCAAACACTGGAGGATATGTTAAGGTTATATTTAATGGACTTCAAAGGAGGGATGGGACCACTATCTCCCACTATTTGAATTCTCCTTTAATAACGATTTCCAGTTGATCATCTGAATGGAAACATATAAATCCATTTATGGAAAATATTGCATAACACTGTCATGTTGGGATGAAGTCAGTGAGCGTAAGATTCTAGGACCTGATATGGTAGAAGAAATGGTGGAGAAGTTGAAAACCATTAATTGTCATATCAAGGTAGCCCAAAGTTGACAAAACTGTTATGAAGATAACCATAGAAGATACCTTGATTTCAATGTTGTAGACATTGTATTTCTACACATATATCAATCGAAGAAGGTTATGAGGTTTAGAAATAAATTTAAGTCAATTTATAGGTACATCGACCACTTCAAGATTCTTGATCATTTCGAGGCTATGGCCTATCGACTAACACTTCCACCTAACATGGCCAAAGAACATAATTTCTTTCATGTATCCCAATGAAAATAGTATATATCAGACCCTACACATATACTATCTTCAAAGGTATTGCTGTTAGGGGATGATCATTCGTACAAGGAGAAACTAGTGAAGATCATAGATCATAGGCAAAAAGATCTACGAAATAAGATAATGCCCCTCATGAAGGTGTTATGGGGAAACCACAAGTTTTACGAAGCGACGTGGGAATCGAAGAATGTGATGATGTAGATTTACCCAAAAATATTTTAGTGTGGGAAAAGGAAATTTCAAGGGTGAAATTTCATAAGGGGGGAAGATTTTAACGACCCAAAAATTCGTTAATGAAAATACATCATGGCCTATTTAAATGACTTATTAAGTAAAATGGTTATTTAAAACATATGCACGTCCATGTTTTTATGTTTTATGATTTTAAAATAACATTATGAATTGTGAACATTGCTAATATATTCATTGAACAGTAATCTCATGATTAATATAAATATTAGGCTTTAAGAAATCCAATTTACTTAGACAAAGTATGATATGGATTCATCTAGTAGAATTTCTCCACAAGAATCCCATTTGTCAGATATGGGAACGGATATGGTGTCCATGGGCTTCTCTCTTGACCAATATAGAGATGGTCTTGTATACGTTATGCATGAGCGGAACCACCAAAATGATATGTGGAAGTTGATAGAGATTACCTCTCAAGCGATGTTATCCGAGAAACCCCAATAGTATTTCACCATCGCTCACCTTACCCTAAGGTCATATACAATTTCTTAAGGGATTATGTTACACGACCCATGGAAAATAACTATGTACATGTTTTTTGTATAAATAATATACATTCATTTTATTATTGTTTCATTGAAAATTGTTTTTAACGAACATATAAATTTTTTAGTTAATATTAAACTGAGAAATCCATTTTGACAAATTAATGGATTTTTTGAATGAAATAATATTATAAAAAAATATTATTATTTAATTTATTTTTATTATATATAAATTATCATATAATTTTTATGAATAAGATGGAATTGATTATTATTATTATAATTTTTTTTTCTCAAAATCCATGAATTTTTTATTAATGATAGTTTTTATTTTAAAAGTAAAAATTAAGTTATTTATAAATTTATTTGGATAAAATGAATATTATTTTATTAATTAAGACATCAAAATTATCCTAGAGTTAATTTTTCATAATTTTCTGAGATATTCAAATTTTCATGTAAATATTAAATACTTTTTAAATATATAATGGTTTTAATTAAATTATAATGGCCCAATAGTGATGAAATAAATTACAATAATCATTGTTTTTGGGAAATAAATGTTATAACATTAATATTAAGTGATTTTAGGTTTTATTGATTTATTTTAGAAAGCATTATTGGACCCTTCAATATATATAAAACATTTTAGTATTTTAAATTGATTTCTTTGAGAGTGGGACTCACCTCCACATAAGACACCCTATTATTTTAAGATGTTAGTACATTGGCCTTATAAAATATTTTTTTTCACTCTTCTTTTTGAAAAACCATTGGCAAAAACGGTGGTTCGGTATGTGTTTTGGATTAGTTTAATGTGTGGTGTCCCAATCCTAAATAATAAATAATTACCTCTCTTTTCCTATATAATCCCACCCATGTTCCGACTTTGTTCACTAAAATTATTTTAAGTTATTCATTCCTATGTCCTACTCTCTATATAATCCTCCCATGGTGCCCCAAGCTCCCAATAATTATCTCTATGGACTCTCCCAAGACTTTGGGATCACATTTCCATGTAAGGGATTCTCACTTTCCTTATATATGTCCATGTTTCCTAATATTGTCATGCTTTATTATTTTCATTTATAAATGTAGGGGTATGATTTTTCACCTCCCTTATACTTTCCTCATTATGTTTTAATGATTAGATACCCATTTATTTCACATGGATTCCTTCCATATATATCTGCTATAATGCCAAAATTCCGTAAGGAATTTCTATCTTTTCCATCACATTCAAGAAATTGTTCTATATTATGAATCTAAATTCCATTACATTTGTTGAGAAATGAATCTATATAACCCACTTAAAGTTCAATTAATGTAAATTTTATGATACACCCATTTCTCTCCCATCAATCATTTTTATGAATTCTTATGTCACGTCCTTATACTGCTGAAATTTCCCCGCGTTTTTTTATCAAGCAAAAATCATTGTGCAGTGAATACCATTCCCAATTCTCTATCATGTTTATTCACGATTATGAACATTTACATTATGTTTATAGGTTTTAATGTATTAATTCCACATTCCATTATCATGGAATAAATTATTATGTTTAATGAAACCATGTCGTATGATCCATGTGGCACACTTATGTATGAAATTGAATGTTTAAGAAGGGTGTGCCAGAATTGCACTCCAATGCAATGGGTGAAGATGAGTATCATGATATTTCATGTTCAATGAAGATTTACACATGATAATTCAATTCCCATGAAGGTTTACTCAAGATCCATTTGCTGAAAATGTACATTATTCTTTATGTTATTCCATTTTTACTCCCTTACTTGGCTTTATAGATCACACATTACTTATACATGTTCTCAGGTTATCCCATGTAGTGCTATATATGAAGTTATGTAGTGGTCATGTAAAGGAAGTTTTAAAAAATGTGTGATTTATGATTTAAGTTGTTATTTAATGTTCCTATGGCTGAAAGATAGTAGACCTCTCAATCATCAATATTTTATTAGGTTAAGGTTTTATGAACAAGTCTTGTTTAAGTATGTAAAAAATATCATGGTTGTTATTTTTGGTATTAGAGGATATGTTTAGTTATATTTGGAATTAGGATTATAAAACCATAGTGGAATCCTTAGGGATAAGATTAAGTTTAATAAAAACATCGTATGTTTTGGTGAGTATTGAGTTTTTTCCTTATTAAGAAAATACATCCCTGTCTGGATACGAGCAGTTAGAGGCGGATATGGAACAGATGTACCAAGGAGTGAAAACTCTGACATGGAGTTTCAGGCTTGAACTGGGGTATCCTAGTACACAAAAAATGGGTCATGCTGCACTAATTGTTACGACACTCCCGGGGGATATGATTTGATAAATTCACAAGCTTATAATGAACCACTATATATGGAATTAAAAAATCCACTAAGAATATATGTTAGAAATTAGATCATGGATAATATAGATTGAAGCCTATAGATTCCTAAGTTAAGTAATTTATAAGTCATATGTTTTTACCCTTGGATTACCATTTATGTGTTACCCCTGACATTAATTTTATTCCATCCAATGGCATGTAATAGGAGGACTCATGCTAAGAACCAATGCCATGATAAATGTGATGACTGTTCTAATGAGAAGCACAATCCAATCGGAGTATGAATTGTGAACATTATCACGATAATCTATCATTTAGGTCATGTTTTGAATAGAAGCGTTGGTCAATAGAAATGTTCACCCCCACCCCCACCCAAATGAACAAGTCTCTATCAAGAGATTCATGAGACAACGACATCCTTCTTTTAATGGATCATTTGATCCCTCAATTGTGAAACAATTGATCAACTAAATTGAAAATATATTCCCCATCCACCAATGTTCCGAACAATAGATGGTTCACCTGGATCATTATCGTACGGATGGTGAAGCTGATCAATGTTGTACATTGATCAAAAATATAAATCCTAAGGATGAGAGCGAGGTGTTTGAATAGAATGATTATTTGAAAATGTTTTTCGATAAATATTTTCCTCACACCCTACGAATTAAGATGGAAAGGGACCTCATTTCCCGGAAGTAAAGAGATTACAAATACATTAGTGAGTACAAAGAAAACATTCCATGGCTTGTATAATATGACTCTATCTTTGACATTACCCATGAATTCATGGTTGACCACTTCTTTGGTGGGTGGAAACTTATCCTGGTGAAAGCCCTGGTGATCTGTGACTTTGACAGCTATAAGGAAATTGTCTGATGTCCCCTCAAAGTTGAAATGGAGATCATAAAATATCAGGGGTATCATTGGGATACGAAGAATATGGTGGACTTCAATTCTTCCAGTCTGATAAATAAATCAAATGGTGCTAATAAACCCCATCACCCCACTTGAAAATGGTTTGGAAAGAAGCACAATAAAAATTTTATTAAGGGGATGTGAATATGCATTACGTGTGGAAGAGAAGGGAACCTATTTGATAACTACCGAAAAGATAATCATATGGTTGCGAAAGATGAGAGTAACACTATGTTTGACTCTCAACGCATTGTGAATTGCTTCAGCTAAAAAGAACCATTGCACCATAAAAATTAGTTCCCTAATCCAAGGGTTTTCGGAGGTAACGAACTACCTCAATGTCAGCAAGGTAGAGAGTTTTCCATCACTACTACTGAAGTGAACCCTGAAAATGAAGTGGTGACAGGTATTCTAGTTATGAATTCAAGAATTGTGAACATAATTTTTGATTCTATATCTAATTATTTTATTATATCCTGAAATATAAGTAGAACAATCCCAACAGCACCACAAATCATGGAATTAATGATTTCAGTGAGTACGGGAAATGGGGAAATCATTGCATCCCATTAACATAACTCATACTCTATCATAATGTGTGGTGTTAACATTCCAAAAAACCACTTTATACTCCCTCTAGTATAATTTTTTTCAATTCTTGGCATGTAATGACTTCCTTTATATAGATCCAACATAAAGTTCCGTGACAGGGAAATAACTCTCCATATGGAGAATCGACCCCTGATTCTGTACAAGTGCAAGTTGGAGGATGAATATTCTTTATCACCATCATCTTAAGTGTGGATATTACTTCCCTTTGATCACTGGTATCTGGTTCATATGAATGAGTCCAAGGAAGCAACCACCCCTGAAGACATGCCTATTGTGAGGGAATTTTCTGATGTGTTTCCCAAGAATTTCATTGCCTTCCTCCTAGAGGATATGTTAAATTCTCAGTTGACCATATATTTGGGGCATTTCCAATATCCAAGGCTCCGTATAGTATTACTATAGTGGAGATTGAGGAGATGAAGAAACAACTATAGGTGAATTTGGATAAATGGTTTATATGCCCATGTTCGTCACCATGGGGTGCCCAGTCCTCTTCATCCTGAAGGATGGGTCAATTTTCCTTTTTAACGATTATAGTGAGCTAAAAAAATCATGATACAAAAGAATTATCTTCTCACAAGAATTGATGACTTATGAGATCAGCTGCGTAGAGAACAATACATTTCCATGTTAGATTTGCAGTCGGGATATTATCAAGTAAGTGAGAAAAAGGAAGATATCCCCAAGACAGCTTTTCATCCAAGATACGTGCACTAAGAATTCATAGTAATGTTTTTAAGACTCACTAATGCTCTAGAAATCATCATGGACATGATTAATTGAGTATTTAGAGATTATCTTGAAAATTTGTTTGTAGTCTTTATAGATGATATTCTAATATACTTAAAATCCAAGGAAGACCATGAGGACCATATTAGAAATGTACTAGAGACATTTCTAAAGGAGAATCTCTATTAAAAGTATAGAAAGTGTGAGTTTTGGTTGAAAGATGTCTCATTCTTGGGTCATGTCATCACAAGAAATGAGATATATTTGAATCCCTTCAAGAAAAAATTAATTGAGGGATGGCTGAGGCCATCTTCTATAATAGATATCAATATCTTCTTAGGGTTTGCAGGAAATTATCACTGATTTGTGATAAATTTCTCACGATTGTCCAAAACACTTACCATGATAACTCAGAAGGGAGTAATGTTTTCTTTTAGTGATGAATGTAAATAGATCTTTAAGGAGTTAGAAAGAGTCTTATCTCTATGACTGTACTCACATTACCCAAATGTGGAGAATGTTTTTTGGTATTTACTGATGCTTCGATGAAGGGCCTGGTTTTTATGTTGATACAGAATGATAAAGTGATAGCGTAGGCCATAAGGAATCTTAAAACCCATGAGAAAACTATCCCACTAATGATCTAGAGTAGGAGGTTGGGATACTTTTATCGAAAATATGTCATCAATATCTCTAAGGGTGAATATTGATATATATACTGATTACAAGGGCCTCAAATATATATTAAAAAAGAAAAAACATAATATGTGCCAATGAATATGGATAAAACTCATCCATGATTATGACTGCTCAATCCATTACCACCACGGGAATGTGAAAAAATTTGGAGGATTCCCTAAGTAGAAAGGGACCAAGGATTCTATCATTGATGAAAATTGAAAAGGATCCATTATCCTTATATTTTATAAGGATGCACATTGGAATCATTATTTGAGGAACATCATAAATCCATTCTCAAATGATTTCTCAACTATCCCTCATGGAGAAAATAAAGGATTCTCATAGAAAGGATGTAGAAATTATGAAACGAGTGAAAGCTATCAGAAATGGGAAATCATTAGTTTCCATGGTTGACAAGGATGAAATTGTGAGATTTGGGTCACGATTGTGTGTACAATCTGATCTAGATATAATGAAGGATCTTTTGAATGACGTACATAGTGTTACATTATCTAATCAATTGTGGAGCACACAGATGTATCATGATCTCTATGAAAATATTTCATTGGACAATATGAAAAGGGAGATTGCTGAATATACATAAAGATGTCTGGTATGTCAATAAGTGAAGGCCTATAGTAAAATGTATAAGCGAATGATGAAACAACTATACATACCATCCTGGATGTGGGAGAACATTACCTATTAATTTTTCACCCGTATTCCAAGGAAATCTAGTGGAAAAAATGCTATATGGGTTGTTGTTGATCTTCTTACAAAGATATACAACTTTATTGTGAATCAAGAGGTCTTATAATTAGATCAACTAGCATGGATTCACATCTAAAATGTTTTATGAATGAATGGAGCAACACTACCTATTTTATCCAATCTTGAACTGAGATTCACCTGGAAGATCTGAAAAAGACTCCAACAATCTCTATGCACAAAACTAAACTTCAGTACAGAATATAATCCTCAAACTGAGGGCCAATATTAGCGAACTATTCATTCACTGGAGGATATGTTATGATCATGTTCTATATACATCAAAGGAGGATGAGACCAACATCTCCCAAAGGTTGAATTTTCTAACAATAACTCTTTCCAATAAATCATCTGAATGACACCATATAAAGCCCTTCATGGGAATGGGAAGATAAAAATGGTGTGTTGGGTTGAAGTCCTTGAATATAAGCTGTTAGGTATTGAAATGGTCGAAGAAATGGTTGATAATTTGAAAACCATTTAGCGGCATATCAAGGCATCCCAAAGTTGCCATAATAGTTATGCATATAACTGTTGACGATTCCTTGAGTTCAATGTTGTAGACTTGTTATTTCTATGAATATATTCGTGGAAGAAGGTCTTGTGTTTTTGAAATAAATCAATGTTATGTCCAAGTTACATCGACCCCTTTTAAATTTTTGATCGTGTTGGGGATGTATCTTATCGACTAGGGAATCCACCTACCAATGCCAAAGAACATGATGTCATTCATGTATCTCTCTCATGGAATTACATACGAGACCCTTCACATGTAATCTCTTCATAAGTAGTAGAGTTAACGTACGATCTTTATTATGTAGAGAAACCAGTGAAGATCATAGATCAAATAGAAAATGTTCAAAAAAATAAGGAAATTCCCCTCATCATGGTGTTGTGGAAAAACAACATGTTTGAAGAAGCTATGTGGGAATCCGAGGATGTGATGATGAAAAGTTACCTATATCTATATTTGTCAGGGAAAAGGAAATTTTGAGGGAGAAATTTGTTAAGTGGGGAAGTTTGTAACAACCCAAACATTCATTAATGAAAATAATTCATGGTCTTTTAAAATGTATTATTATGTGAAATAGTTTTGTAAACCATATTCACTTCCTTGATTTTATGTTTCTAGATTTTTAAATACCATTATGAATTGTGACTGTTTCTAATATAGCTGTTGAACAGTGGTCAGATGATTATTATAAATATAGGGATTTAACAAATCAAATTTACTCAGATAAAGCGATGGCCTCATCTAGTAGAATAGCTCCTTACGAAGCCCATTGGTCTGAGCTTGGAAAGGAGGTGGACTCATTGGTCTTCAGTCCTGACCATGCCTTAGACGATCTTGAATACGTTAAGCATGAGCGGAACTGCCTATGGGATTAGTGGATGTTAATAGATATTACCACTTGATTGATGTTATCTGAGCCTCCCCAAGAGTCGGTCACCATCAAGAACCTTACCCAAATGACTTATGTTGGTGTTTTAAGGGGTTATGTAACAAGACCCTAGCACTATGACTATGTACATTATTTTTTTATAAACAATATACATTAATTTTATTATTGTTATTTTTAAAATAGTTTTAAAACAACAAAAAATAGTCTTAGTTAATATTAAACTAAGAAATTTATTTTGAAGAATTTATGATTTTTTGAATTATATATTATTTTAATGAAATATTATTATTAAATTAATTTTTATTAAATATAAATTATCATATAATTTTTATGAAAAAAATTGTAATTTTTATTAAGGTCTGAATGATTATTTTGTCAATCCCCATTTATTTTTTATAAAGGTCAGTTTTTTTAAAAGTTAAAATTCAAATATTTGGAAAATTATTTGTGAAAAATGAATATTATTATTGTAATCAGGTTGTTGAAATTATCCAATGGTGAATTTTTCATAATTTTTTGAGACAGTCAAACTTTTGGGTAAAAATTAAATACTGTTTAAATATATAATGTTTTTTATGACATCATAATCATCTAATAGTGATGTAATAAAATACTATAAATATTATTTTCGTCCAATAATGGTTTTACCATTAAAATAATGTGATTTAAGGTTTTTTTGATTTAATTTAGAATGATTTATTTGACCCTTTAAAAAATATAAAACATTTTATCTTTTTAAATCGATTTACTTGAGAGCGTGGCTCACCTCCACATAAGCAGCCCTATTATTTTTAGATGTTCCCCCAATGGAGTTATTAAAAATTGTATTCTGGTACCATTTAAAAAAATCCATGTGAAAAAACCATCAATTGGTTTGTGTTTTTGATTAGTTTAATGTGTGGTGTCCCAAAACTAAATAATAATTAAATACCTCTCCTTTTATATATAAACCAACCCTATATCCCACTTAATCTTCACTAAAAACCATTGAGGTTTGTCCAAGCTCTACCCCCCCTCTCTAGAATACTCCTAAGGTTCCCCATTCTCCCATTAAGCTTCTATGAAGCCTCTCCAATGTCTTTGGGATCACACTTCCTTGTAAAGGATTCTAACCTTTTTTATTTATATCCAGGTTTTCTTATATTGTTATGCCCTTTTATTTTCTTTTATAAATTTTAGGGTGTGATTTTTCATGTCCCCTATACTTTCATATTTATTTTTTAATTATTAGATAACCCAATCTCTCTTATCGGTGCCTTCTATGTGTACCTGTGACCATGAAGAAATTTCGTAAGGAATTTATCTCTTATCAATCAAATTCATGCAATTGTTTTGTATTATGAATATAAATTCCATTACATTTGTTTGAAAATGTTTCTATAAGACCCAATTAATTTTCATTTATTGTATATATGATGATACATATATATTTTTTCTCATCAACCATTTTTATGATTTCTTATGTTCCTTCATTATGGGGCCAAAATTTGAACGTGTTTTTTACTAGCCAAAGTCATTGTGTAGTGAATACCATGCCCATTTATCTACCAATAATATTCACCATTTTTCACATTTACATATTTATAATATTGTTTAATGTATTAATTACAGAATCATTTATCATGTAATAAATGATGATGTTTAATGAAACAATGTTGTATGATCCATGTGGGACACCTATGCCTGAAATGAAATGATTAAGAAGGGTGAACCTTGTTAGGGCTCCAGTGCATTGGGTAAATATTAATATCCTGATACATCAAGTTAAATGAGTATTTTATCATTATAATTCAATTTAAATGAGGTTTTACATATGTTCCATATTCAATGAGCCTTGGCTCATGCTTATACCATGTTAAGTGTTGTAGCCACATTTCAATGTTATGATAATCTTGCTATATCCTACCTTTATGTTCAAGTTCTTTTATTCCCCATTGATATTAATATTTAATAAAATTTACAATATTCTTAATGTTTTGACATGTTTACTACATTAATAGGCTTTACAACTCACCCATTTCGTATGCATGTCATCAGGTTATCCCATGGAATGCTATGTATGAGAGGATGTAGTGGTCATGTAAAAGAGGATTTTAATAATAATGTGTGTTTTTTATTTTAATTGTTATGAAATTTTCCTAATCCCTAATGATTCTTGAACTATCGATCATATATTTTGTATCATGTGAAAGGTTTTATATAATATGTCAATTTTAAGTGCATAATAAAGAGTAGGGTTGTTAAACTTTTTAGGTATATAAAGTGTTTGGTTAATGTTTTGATGGATTTGGAAAACTTTTGGCCTTTTTCTAGGTATTTTATAATGGTGAATTGTTTTTGTAAACTATAAAACTCCATCAAGAAAACATCCACAATGATACATGGGCTTAGGGGTAGGCACATGGTTTGGCGTATTTTTTTGTAGAAAATGTGCAGCCACATAAGATAAGCAATGTAAAAAGGGACGAATGTAATTATTAGAGTTGGTGCAAAAATTTTAAATAGTGTGGGCCAATAATGTGAGGTACTCATTGAGTTATAGGCTAGGATATTGTTAGTTCATTATATTCATAAGCATCTGACTCTTCGTTCATGGATTAAAAAAATATTTCTAAAAAAGTGGATTTGGGTCGGAATTACCTATAAGGCCCCTTCATTCTCAATTTTTTTTATAACTCGAAAATTATTCCTCCAATGGTTGGGGAACATTACTCTATCAAATTGGATGTGATCCGGATGACTTTCATGGTGTAGTGAATCTTGATTCCCTTGTGTATTCATCTTTTGTTGTAGTTTTTCATTGGTTATCTTGGATATAGATTGTTCCCACTCTCAATATCCATGATTTATCCCACTGCAGATAGATCAATGTTGGATGATGCCAATGACTATTACTTAAGGAATTTTTGATGTTCATGGAAGAGATATATGGTGGGAGTATGGAGATTCAGCCCATTTTTGTTGATGTATTTGTTGCATTATTTGTTTTCATCATAATTTATGAGGTAGGTGGATTCCCTCTTGGGTCCTATTTCTAGACTTGAAATCAATATTTCAAAATCATTATTTTTCATTATATTTATTATGAAATTGTTATTAATATATTATTAGAAACCCTCTTTAGTGATTTTTTGGGGAATGTTTAATATATTTCCAAATTCCTTTGCTAAATTAATCATAAAATGATTATTTTAATTTCATATCTTTGTATGATTCACAAAAAATAATTTGTGAAAATGATTTCAATAAAGATATTATTTTATTGAAATGTTTTTTAGGGAATGATATTGGTATTATTTTTATCCATACATGGGGTGTGTTTTCATAATGAATATGGACCCTTTATTAAATATTATGTGGTGCTTCATGGAAAATCTATAATGGAACATGATATATTAGTTACCTTATAAAAAATATGTAGAACGATGAGATAATGTTCATGAGTTTGGATTTATCAACAAGGAATGAATGTGCCTTTTTTTAATTATGTGGATTTTTTAATGTGTGGATTTTTGGATTGGGTTGCATTATTCCAAATAGATTATGAAATATTATGGAAAACCTTTTGGTTTCTTTACATGAAAATAGTTCTTTAAACTATTATTATTCTAAATTGTTTTGGTTTGGTATAATATTTTGTAAATTATATTATATACATTTATTTATTTAAATTTTATAACATGTTTTATCCAAGTGAAATTATTGTGGAAGTCTTTTGGGAAATCCTATTATGTTTTACTACTCACCTCTTATTTGGAACATTAGGGATTTTACAGATATTTTTCATAGATTCCTAAAAATGGTAATGTATCACACTTAATTAGTGGTCCTTTATGATACATAGACTGTATTGTGGAGTAAGATCATGGATAATATTGGGAGATTTTATTTTTTGATCTGTGTTATTGAGTATTGTTGGGTTTTCATCCAATTCATACTTGTATATTATTAGTCTTCTGTTGTGATAATATGTTGTAGTTTGGTGATTATATCAATGGAACTACTTTAAGTTAATTTATATTGTTATCATGAATCATGAAGTTGTTTTGGTTATTAATTCCTTAATGTGTTTTTTATTTTTAAATGTGATATGTTTCCCCAAATTTTATGGATTCCCTTAGAATTTATTTCCTATAATTGGTGAATTGGGGATATCACTTAATGAAAATTATCAATTTAACCATGAATCAAGACAATGTGGAAGGGAAGGATATCACAAGTGGTAATATCTTGGTTTTTCATTGACATACAAGTGGAATCAGTAGTTATTAGTCCATCATTAATTTTTGGAAAAGTGATATTGATTTTTGTTCATGGATTTGAAAATAATTATGGGCTCATCCTGGTGTCCGGTTGGTAGGAATGAGAATGGATTTGACCTCATGAAATGATAATTAAAAAATTACATTACAAACCATTTTTTTCTAAACATCATGTTACCATGGAGTTGGGTACATATGTGTCTCAGATACACATGTGGGAATTGTGATCTCATTGTCATGGGTTTTTCTAATGAGATGAACATGACATGATTATTGAAATGGCATCCCAAGAGAAGTAAAAATATCATTTGGAGTAGTGATACATGAATTCGTTAACAAATCATTTTTTAAAATTGTTAATATAGTTTTGAAATGCGAGATTTTGAAATGTAATGAAATATTTAATTCTAAAATATTATGATTTTCAAATGTATGGTGGAAATTTATATAATAGTTGATTGGGGATAATTATTTATTTTAAAAATCAATATAGAATTATATGTGATGTTGACAAAATTGAAATTTTTAAATAGTATGTTTCTACAAAGTGGGGCTTATTTAATTTGATGACTATATATAAAATTGAACATGGTAGGTGACCTAGAAAACAACTAGAGGATTCTCTAGAGATTTTAGTCATAGTTGATCCATGGGAGAACTTATATCTAGTTCAGAGTATTATCTAGGATTTTCAATATCTAGTAGAGGCAATATAAGGTATGAACCAATAAAAGTGATTCATTATGTCTAGATCTAGTAGAAGAATAAACCCATCATTCTGGGTGAAATGGGACCAAATAAGATAGAGGTGTGTTTAAATAGGATGAAGCAAAAATTATATTTCCTTGTCACACTAGCAGTGTTAAAATTCAATGTGGTGAAATATATTCTATAGGGTCATTCATGCTAATTATAGGATTTTGATATTTAATATAAATAGGATAAAGGGAATGAATCAGAGGATTATAATTACTTGTTCAATAATCAATTATATCTGCATACATTCATAATTTCATGAACGAAATACTTATTCAACTTGAATTCAAATATTCTAAGACTGATAAATTATTTTCCTAAATTAATGATTTTTGTTCGATTTTCACCTGAAGTTGATTCTAGTGCATCTATGAAGGTACTCATTTTTGAATCGAGGTTGTGGTTGGATATTATCTCAAAATAAATTTTTTTCTATGTATAAAAAATTATACAGGGATGGTCCATGAAGAGATGGTGTGATAAAGGGATATCTCAAGAGCTATGGGTGTAGAGATTACATTCATATTGATGGGAAATTATGGTAACTCTAATGATGGGAGAAAGCGGAAGAGGGATTCCTAATTACAGTGTAATGTAATATCATTGAATCGAATGGATAGATTAGTAAATATTATAATAAAAGAATTGCGTTCCTACATGTATTAAATGTGGTTCCTTTGAACTCATGAAGATATTTTTTACAGAACCACATAGATTGATCCATAATTGCAACCTAATGGGTCATCATCTCAGCTATTTTTTGTGATATAGGGTCGGGTGGTCAGGACAATTCTAATGTTTCATATATGTTGTATGGTTTGAAATTGTCATGTCAGCATTATACCTCTTATTAGTTGAGTAGATAATTCCACTTTGATTGTTGGAATACTATGAATCCTCAACAAGGTAAGTATCCATATTAAAATAAGGAATGAAGAAACACGACCATGAAATTATGTGGGATTAATAATGTTATCATGGATGATCAATTTGGACACTTGACTATTAGAGGTAAATTTATTTTAAATTTTACACGTATGAATGATTTTGTTGATTTTGTTGCATCCTATTGGATAATTTTTTCTAATGTTGTTTATTTGGACTGTCTAAATGTTGAGATACTCCCTTCTATTTTGAAACTACAAACACCTTATGGCCAAATAGAATTTTAATCGCTTATGTGTAAAGAATGTTTTATATATATTGATGTATTTGGGTTGATATATGATTTATCTATACTGGACATTGATATGACTGATATAATCCTGGGTACGGATTAGTTTACAATGTCCATGTAAAACATTTACTTTTTTTCCCGAGGATTTAGTTTTACGAATGCGGATGGAAACAAAATCAATTTTGTGGGGAAAAGAAATGTAATTTTGTGTGAATCGACCGTATTGGCCAAAACATTTAGAATGACCTCATTATGGGTTGAATTATTGAATTTGGAATCGATGAAAGAGATAATGAGTAATAGTTTTCTAGTGATCGTTGATCATTTTTTATATTTATTTATCATGATTTTATTAGGTTTTCCTCACAAAATAGAACTGAAGTTTACGATTGATCTTATTTCAGCGATTTGATCAATTTATGTTCCCTAATATCGGATAGAGATAACATAATTAAGGGAATAAAATTTTACTTGGAAGAGTTGTAAAGAAAAGGTTTCATTCAGAAGAGTACATCTTTATAGGAATAATCGGTGTCATTTTTTAAAATAGAGAATTTAACTATAAATATCTATGTGGATTATCGTAATATTATCTGTGTTATTATAAAGAATCGATATTAACTTACACAAATTGATTTTCTATTCGATCAACTGAGGAAATCATAGAGGTTCTAAAAAACTGACATATGGTCATGATATCACCAATTTTCAATTTAGAAGGAAGATATACCATAATCATCATTCAGGAGTAGATATGAACATTATGACTATATTGTAATGTATTTTAGTATTAAAAACTCACAATAAGTATTTATGAAATTTATGAATCAGATATTTTTGAAGTACTTGGACTTTTAGTAGTGTTGTTTGTTGAATTATTTGTGTATCATTGAACATGGTGTCATAATGAGAAATAATTAAGGGCCATGATGGGAATCCAGTAGGATCATTATTTGTATTATGAATTATAAAGATTGATTTTTGGAAAAAATATATATGTTTACATGGATTTGTAAACTATGAAAATAGTTATTCTATTGACCTATAAATTATAGAAGCCATTATCTCTTGTAAACCACTAATTTTTTTTGGGTAAATGAACCTTTTTTGTTGTTGAATGATTTTACCACTGATTTATTTGTGGTTATTCCCAAATATCCTCATCTTTTAAAAAATTTACAAGGTATAATGTTCCATTCCTATGGAATGAGGAATGTCTAAATAATTTTTCATGAGTTCAATGTTCTCCTCACATCAGCACCAATCTTGAATTTTCATGAACTTTGATAAGAGTACATAGTGTATTGTGTAAACTCAGTATCTGGGTTGGGATGAGTTCTCATGTAGAGAGACCATGATGTTACTTTTGGCTCAAGTATCCTATATTTTCAAGAGAAAAATTACCCAACACTTGATATGGAGTTATCTATATTAATTATTACTTTTAATACATAGAGTCATTACCTCTTTGGAGAAAACTATACAGTGTTTATTGATCATAAGAGTAGAATTTCTTATTTTCACAAATGGATAGAACATTAGTTAAGGAAAATGGATGGAGTATCTCCAGATTTTTAAAATTTAAATGATGTATACACTGGGTAAATTAATTTCAGTGGAAGATGGATTATGCAGAATGTCCAATTCTGAGTTAAAAATGATTTTTATAGATTAATAGTAGATTATGTCAGTCTAAGATTATTTGAACATGAAAAGTGAGGAACATGTTGATATTGGGAGTCTCTTCTAGGTTTCATTCATTCTATAATATGATGAGATACTTAAAGAAGAACAATCTTCTAATTCTTAATATGTTTTAAGGCTGTCAAAACTCAAATATGGGGAGATCATTTTGGGATGGAGGTTGGATGAGAGGTTATTTTTGTGCTTTAGACTTCATATGGCCATACAAGTTGCATAATAAGAAAAATTTCTTCATGCTTTCCTCAATTCGATATGGGATGTTAATCCTATAAAACAAAAGATATATAAGGTGTTGAAAGAAAATTTTTTAGGTGTCGGTATGAAAAGGATTGTGGTAGAGTCTATTAGAGACACTTAACATTTTACCAAGTTAATAAAGAGCATTAGCGACCAAAAATAATGTTTCAGTCTATAACTATTAATGTTTAGAAATGTGAAAAGATGTTCTTAATTTTATTAAATGGTATCCAAATAAAGCTTCGTAAAACTGATTCCAAATCGGTGATAGTGGGTCAACTCAAAAAGATGGATCATTTCATTCAAATTAGTGAATCTCATATTTTGGTTGACTTGACCAAACTAGATATTCAAGAACCCTAAAATTTCAAGGAAATTTTTTTCTTAATTTCTTTATGATTTTACAAGAACGCAGTTTCTGACGACACCTGATTCTGAGTCCCGGTGTGCTCAGAATCAATTTCCGAAGTTTGGCTCGGGTATGTTTAGTGAACGAATGAGCGGGGGTTTATATCATTTAAACCGTTTCTCAAAAATGAAATCCAAGGGCACCGATGAACTCACAGTGCCGATATTTTCTTAAGAGGACTTTCACCTTAGGTGCATTTTCATGGGAGAAGAAGTTAAATTTTTGGGTTTAAGGAAGAAATAAATAAAATTGGGAACAATTTTTTTTGATATTGAAGGAAGTTAAAATCTACCATGGGAAGTTGTTGGTGGGGTCCACAACCACCCAAATTCCCATGTGTGAATATGTGGGAGGTGGGGCCCACACCCTCCTAACCTCCCATGGGAGATTTTAGTGTGGTGGGGACCACATGAGACCATAACCCCTTGAACTTCTTATAACCCCTTTAAACTCCCTTGAAATTAATGTTCCAACTCCCCTTTAATCTCCTCCTCATTTATGTTTGTATAAATCTTCACCTTTTCCTACCACCATTAATTCATCCCAACATGGCTTAAATAATGAGATGAGCCACTTTATTTAATTAATTATGTGGTTTGGTAGGAATTTTAAAATATTTGAGGTGTGAATAAAAAAATATCATGGGATATTATTTTGTGTAAGAACTTTTGGGTGTGTGAGAAAACATTAACAATGTCCTGGAGTTTTTTGGGATAACTTTGGTGTGAAGAAGAAGAAAAATTCCCTCCGACAAAGAACGACACATCTGCAATGAATAATGGATCTTATTCGATGAAGAACACCTTCCCTTAAACATATAATGTTCTTGACGAAGAAAGGCCATCAACTCTTCTCTTCCTCCACGTCAAGGGAGAGGTTGCCGAAAACGTTGATCATCGCCAACAACAACGTTCTTCTTCTTCTTCTGACGTTGAAGGAATCGATGTCATTCTTACGCGACACCTGACTACCGCGATATTCGACTTCCGTGACTCGACGATGTGAGACCTGAATTTCGAGGTAGGGGTTTAATCTTCGTTCAAGTTTTATTTAACGAACTTCGTTGATAATTGTTGGCCTCTTGCTATCATTATAACAGGAGGAGGTCGAACCGCACAAACACGGCCGACCCTCCTCCCCCTTTCTTTAATACTTGTTGCGGCTCGAACAAAGGTGACGTGGTGCCATCGCACCGTGAGGAAACAAAGATGAACCGCGGCGCCATCGCGCCACGCCGTGGAAACCGAACAAAGCTGCAGCGTCGTCGCGCCGCACCGGAAAACCACGAAGAGGCCGCAATTTGTTTATTTGACTTGAGGATCGATGGGAAATGACAGAACCATCCACAAAGGTATTTTGAAGTCTTCGTAGTGAAGAGCCGGTCCTAGGAGGACCGCCGGAAAAGACCGCATGAAAAACGGACCACCGGAGAGCGTCTGGTGGTCCGCGGCGGCAGGCGGTGGGCGGTCCCGCGGCCGCGTGGGACCAGAGTGGAGACCAGGGTTCGTAACCCCTGGTGGTCAAAGGGAGCAGCCCCCACGTGGGGGTGGGGGGGACGCTTCAATCAGCCCCCCCCCCCACTTTCTGCGACAGCTTGACCGAGCCGAGCTGTCTGGCCACGCGGGCCGTACCGGTCGGGCCGGGTCGGACAGGGCCTGAACCACATATTTTCATGCAGTTTTCATTCAAAGGCCCATCACATAGGCTACGGACCTCAGATCAATTCACATTCTGTTGATATGTGATCCTTGGATCAAGGCGGTTGTTTCGGTATATTACACTCAAGGTTTCACAAAACTTTGAGTACGGGTAGGTCGGTTCGAACCCGAAACCAACCGGGCCCTCATAATGGAAATGATTATAACATGAGCTCCGGACATTTTATTTATGTGATGTTGACTTTGTTGGGTTCCTCTTGATGAGACGGAAATTTTGGCATACTTCTCTTGAGATTTGGACGCAGTTGGATAGTGGCCGAGTTGGATTGAACCCATAATCCAACAGGGCCCCTAGAACGGAGAAGATGATAACATTCAGACCGTATTTCCATTAGATGAACCATTTGCGGCATTGGTGATCACGTTGAGAAACGGTCCCTATGATTATACCCTATGAGTTTTTGAGGTACAGTTGAGATACGGTCGGGTTGGATCGTACACGAAACCAACCGGGCCCCCGGGACGAAAAGGCTGATAACACACAGACCGGGCGTCTGATTGATGCGCCGTCTGTTGCGTTTAGACCCCTATGACGAGGCAGAATTTTGTGATACTTCATTGGGTGACTTTTTATAAATGGAGTATCGAATAGTAGCTCGTGGAGCAGACCCTCCCGGTGATGAGCTAGCAGAGTGGAGAGACCTAGTAGCTGGCTGAGACTTGACGACTAATGATCGATCGTCTCAGAGTGATTCGGATAGCCCAGTGGGGTGCGCTTGGTTGTAGCAGCAGAAAAATGGAAGAAGTGCTCTTGGTTGTAGTATCAGACCCGTGGTACTTGACAGAATGAGTACCTCTGTAGGCTATGAGGGGGTGTGCTTGGTAAGAGTGGCAGACCCATGGTGGGATGCACATGGTTGCAGCGGCAGGCCCACATTACACGACAGGTGGAGTACATAAGTAGTCCCAGGTTAGTGGGGTGTTGTTGGTTGTAGAGGAAGGCCCACTGTACTCAACAGAGGAGGAGTTCTCCAGCAACTGTGGTTACGACATCATGAATAAAATTATGGTTTGAGCTGAGTCAATGAACATTGTGTTTACCTCATGATTGAGATGTGTCACTTGATAACATAGACATATGTATGGGCATATACCTAGGTAGTGGTTATCCATTGATTTCATAACCTTTGTGTTTCCTCATGATTTAGATCGGTAACTTGATAACTTAGGTATAAGTATGGGCTTATACCTAAGTAAGGGTTATCTGTTGAGATCCTTCTTTGTGGATATACTTGTTGGATTTAGTGAGACCTTGAGGGTCTCGGGGTCCCTACTAAGTATCGTATAATCAATCCTACATGGGCTATGCCCGCACCTCATTGTGTTGGTTGTAGATGACGGGCAGCACTGACAGAGGCCAAGTGTTCGAGGACTGGATGGTACCCAGAGGTGGACCTCACGAGGAGTCAGTACCCGGAGGTGGACCTCACGACGATTCAGTAACCAGAGGTGGACTTCACGACGAGACAACACTCGGAGGAGGTTGACGGGTGAGAGAATTGTGGAGGCTATCTGTACCAACACTTCATGTAGGATCCAAGGAGGACGACCCAGGAGCTACTTCCATTCTTCCAGCTGATTGTCTTTTCTGTTGTACTTTCATTCAGTTGTAGCTGTACTTTCAGTTGGGTTTGTATTCTGGCCCACATACTTTTCAGCACTTCCTTTTGTACATAGTGTATTACTTCTGCATATACTCTGTGATGTTTTGTTTACATTTATAAAGGAAATTCTTTCCCAGTTATCGGGATTTAGGCCTTTGGTGCTAGTCGACATCCCCGGGCCTATTGAAGCCGGGCTTGGGGTAGTCACAACACGGGCCCCGAGGACGGGTCATGACAAATTCGTATCAAAGGAGTCAGTTATACCGAAGAACATAGAACTCTGATCATTCCTTTATGTGAAGAAATAGTGTTAAGGGTACCGAGTGTGGTCTTCAGTTCCGGGAGTCCAGTGATGGTACGGCGGCCAACGTATCCATACACCAAGACACTGACTACTGATTTCCGACTTTGTGCATGAAAAAAATGAATGCGTGTGTGTCTCCAAGAGTTTTAATGTCAGCTCAAACCAGGTCAGCTCACCAGGAATATATTGTTTGACTGTGTTGCATCTTTTCAGGATGTCTCCACGCAGACAGTCAGTTGGAGTTCTGAGATAGTACACGATGACGGCCCACCGAGCAACGAGGCTCCGGTGCGTGGCCCTTTTTACTTTGTTGGAAGCCTCAGGTGGTGTACCAGCTGCACCCCCATCTGTTGGGCACTAGATTCCACCAGCCATACTAGAAAACTATGCACACTGGAAGAGCGCATTGCACGAGTTCCAGTAGTAGAGGCCTCTATGGTTACGAGGCGAGGTAGATTCCCAGACAGCAGAGGACTGGCTGGAGGAGATTGCTAGAGTTTTGCGCCTAGCTGAGACACTAGTAGAGTGGATGGTAGACTTGGATACTAGTGTTTTCCAGTGAATGACCATGAGGATGGTCTGCATAGTGGTGAGGCTTCGGTACGTGGACCGATTCTTGAGATAGTGCCTTCAGGTAGTGTGTCAGCTATACATCACTACCTGTTGGTCAGTAGTTTCAACCGGCACTACCGGTAAGTGACACATGTAGAATTACTGCCTTACACGTGTTCCAACATCAGATAACCTCATGTTCTGAGGCGATCCTGACTCACAGGAAGCTGAGGAAAAGCTTGAGGAGGAGGCTGGGAGTTTTCTAGAGCTTATAAAACTTCGGCAGGACGACATGTCGGTAGCTGAGAATTCATCGGGGCATACCAAACCCTTCCTGGTACTCGATGAATGTGATGCAATCGGTGCTTCAGGGCTCGGACATCTGAGCCAACACCTTTTCTCTATGAATTTCTACTTATGCAAGGGTTCTAGAGAAAAAACCTTTGTGGTTGAGAATTATTTTGCTGAATGGATGCAGTCAGTGAAGGTTAGCAGTGGACAAGCTGGAAACTGGCGCCAGTCTCGGAGACTTGTGTGTCTAAAATGTTTCAAGAAGAAAAAAATGTTAAGGACAGATAAATCTGCAGATAACCAGACGTGGAAATAGAGCTAGGATAGCAGCATGGGGTGGTGTACTTTTCGAAATTTTATAATCACCCGCCTTTGTAGTTCCCGCCAGGCTCAGGGAGCTGGAGGGAAGGGGAAGAGAGTAGTTGCATGCAGTCAAGGAGTGTGACCCAATTGCTCGAAGAATGATTCAAGGGACAATTTGTGTCAATTACTTGTTGTCATAACAACATACTTTGATACAGATCATTCCTTCCATGAATCTTGTCCTAGAACTTGAGTTTTCCGGTAAGCCATAGACTTGACCCTCATGTCTGGAGATACCTTTGGAAGGAAACTCGATAATACCACTTATGACGACAGGGTGGTCTGACCCTCACGGTGATAGTTTCGGTTGGAATCTCTTGGTGGAAGCGTCGATGCCTTACGACATTGGTCACAGAATGGATTGGATTCACAGTTCATGCTTAGATTAAATGTATTAGGAAAAAAGGTTGTGGTTTATCTACAACGTTGGGATGGGGTTTTCCTTGGTCGACGAAAAGGAAAACCCAGGCAGTACAGGACAGAATCATGCATTAGAGGGTGCATTCTATCACTCTGGAGATGGCCAAACTTACCTTTGTGCCAGAATTCTCCAAAGTTGCGGTACCACTTCAAGCAGAGCTTTCAGGAGCTGGATTGACCGGTGCGCCCAACCAGTGGTCCTTAGTTACATAGTTCACTGCGATGCATTAGGGAACGGGTTTGGGTGTGTCCTGATGTAGGAGTGGGTAGTGATCTTCTATAGATCATGATAGATGATACTACACAGAGCTGAGAGGAGGCCTATAGAGTCTGAGGATGAAGACCACATCCTTATACGTGTCTCACCTCGATGAGGTTTACGGAGATGTGGCCGAGGCAACAAGGAATCTTTGATGTTCAACGGACCTTTTCTGGTCCCCAAGAGGATAGACGAGGTGGCTTACCATTTGACTTTTCGACCTCAGTTTCACCGGGTGCATGAAATCAATCATGTAATTCGTTTGGGGAGATACATGATTGACATGACGCATATCATCAACCATGGGGAGCTGGACGTTGGCAATGGGGTGAATTTTGCGGGGTACAAGTAGAGGATGAGTATTGACAGGAGCAGTTCTTTTGGGGATGGTAGATTCCTCTTGTGCACTTTCATAGGCAGCACAGGAACCACTATGTGAGGACATGGGAGCGGGAGGCTCAGTTGCGTGCTCAGTACCACTCTGGTTTCCCTAGTTTGTCTTATAGCTTTACGGGGACATAAAGCCATGAGGTGTGAGAAATATAAAAACCCGGAAATTTCAAGGAATATTTTTTCTTAATTTCTTTCGGATTTTACCAGAACGCATTTTTTGACGGCACCTGATTTCGAGGCCCGGTGTGCCCGGAATCAATTTCTGATGTTTGGATCGGGTACGTTCAGTGAACAAATGAGCAAATTTTTCTATCATTTAAACCAGTACTCGGAATTGAAATCTCAGGGCACCGATGAACTCGCAGCGCCTGTATTTTCTTAAGAGGACTTTTACCATAGGTGCAGTTGCATGGGAGAAGAAGTTAAATTTTGTGGATTAAGGAAGAATGAAATAAAATTGTGAACAATTTTATTTTTGATATTCAAGGAAGTTAAAATCTACCATGGTATGTTATTGGTGGGGTCCACAACCACTCAACATCCCATGTGTGAATATGTGGTATGTGGGGCCCACACCCACCTAACCTCTAATGGGAGAGTTTAGTGTGGTGGGGCCCACAGGAGACCATAACCCCTTGAACTTCTTATAACCCACTTAAACTCCCTTGCACTTAATGTGCCAAATCCACTTTAATCTCCTCCTCCTTTAAGTTTGTATAACTCTTCACGTTTTCCTTCCACCATTAATTCATCCCAACATGCCTTAATTAATGAGATGAGCCTCTTCATTTAATTAATTTTGTGGTTTGTTTTGAATTTTAAAATATTTGAGGTGTGAATAAAAATAATATCATGGGATATTATATTGTGTTAGAGATTTTTGGTGTCTGAGAAAACTTCAACAACATCATGGAGTTTTTTGGGAGAACTTTGGTGTGAAAAAGAAGAGAACATCCCTCCGAAGAAGAAAAATGCATCTTCAACGAATAACGGCTCTTCTTCGACGAAGAAAACCTTCCCTTAAACATAGAACTTTCTCGACAAAGAACGACCAACAACTCTTCTATTCCTCCGCGTAAAGGGAGAAGTCGCCGACCACGGTGATCATCGCCAACAACAGTGTTCTTCTTCTTCTTCCGACGTTGAGAGAATCAATACCGTTATTCTGCGACACACGACTACCGCGACGTTCAACATCCGTGACTCAACGATGTGCGACGTCAATTTTGAGGTAGGGGATTAATCTTCGTTCATGTTTTATTTAACGAACTTTGTTGATAATTGTTGGCCGCTTGCTATCACTATAACGGGAGGAGTTCGGACCAAAAAAACAAGGCCGACCCTCCTCCCCCTTGCTATCAAACTCGTTTCGGATCAAACGAAGGTGAAACAGTGCCATCACATCACACAGAAACAAGGATGAAGCTCGGCGCCGTCACACCGCGCCGTGGAGGCCGAACAAAGCCGCGGTGCCGTCGCGCCGCGACAGAAAACCACGAAGAGGCTTCGGTTTGTTTATTTGACATGCGGATCGACGAACGATGACGGAACGGGCTGCAGAGGTGTTTTGAAGTCTTCGCAGTGAAGAGCCGGTCCCGGGAGGACCGCCGACGAAGAGCGCATGCAAAACGGACCACCGAAGCATGTCCGGTGGTCCGCGGAATAGTCTGCCGGTGCGCCATGCTGGCACGGCGGTGCCGGACGCACCGCCCGGAGGGTCCACCGCGACTTTATCCATGGCGGTAGGCAGCGGTCTTGCTGCCGCGTGGAACCAGAGGGGAGACTGGGGGTTATAAACCACGGCGGTCAAAGGGAGAGCCCCCCACGTGGGGGGGGGGGTGGCTTCGATCAGGGGGGCAGTGCACCCCCCCTTTCAGCGACAACTCGGCCGAGCCCAGCTGTCCGACCACGTAGGCCGGGCTGCGCCGGCCAGCCCGCGCCCCAGTGGGCCAGACCCGGACCCAGGTCGGGTCGACCCCTTTCTGGCCGAGCTAGGGGGTCTCGGGCCGGGTCGGACCGGGCCCGAACCCCCTATTTTCGGGCTATTTACATTCAAACGCCCATAAGATGGGCTACATAACTCGAATCGATGCACCGTCAGTTGCGATGCGATCCTTGGATCGAGATGGTCGTTTCTCTATATTACACTCAAGGCTTCGGAAAACATTGAGTACGGACGGGTTGGTTCGAACCCGAAACCAACTGGGGTCTCGGAGCGAAAACACTTATAACATGAGCTCCGGATGTCCGATTGACATGCCCTCAACTTTGTTGGATTCCTCTTGATGAGACAGAACATTTGGCATACTTCTCCTGAGATTTGGATGCAGTTGGATAGTGGCCGGGCTAGATTGAACCCATAACCCAACCGGGCCCCTTGAACGGAAAAGCTCATAACTTTAAGACCAGACGTCCATTAGATGAACCGTCTACGGCGTTGGTGATCACGTTGAGAAACGGTCCTTATGAGTATACCCTATAAGAGTTCATGGTACAATTGAGATACAGTCGGTTTGGTTCATATACGAAACCAACCTGGCCCCCGAGACGAAAATGCTGATAACACACAGACCGGGCGTCCGATTGATGCGACGTCTGTTGCATTGAGACCCTTATGACGAGGCGGTATTTTTTGATACTTCTTCGTGGGACATTGTGATACGTGGAGTGTCGACTAGTATCTCATGGAGCGGACCCTCCTTGTGATGATATAGCTGAGTGCAGAGACCTAGTAGCTAGCTGAGACTTGACGACTACTGATCGATCGTCTCAGAGTGATTCGGATAGCCTTGTGGGGTGCTCTTGGTTGTAGTAGCAGACCCACGGTGGAGGTGCGCTTGGTTGTAGCGGCAGACCCGCGGTACTCGAAAGAAGGAGTACCTCTATAGGCTCTGAGGGGGTGCGTTTGGTTGTAGCGGCAGACACATGATGGGATGCGCATGGTTGTAGCGGCAGAACCACCGTACTCGACAGGTGGAGTACTTCAGCTGTGCAAGGTTGGTGGGACACGATTGGTTGTAGCTGCAGGCCCACTGTACTCGATAGAGGAGGAGATCTCCAGCAGCCGCAGTTTCGACATCATGAATAAAATCCTGGTTTGAGCTGATTCAATGACCATTGTGTTTACCTCGTGATTGAGATGGGTCACTTGATACCATAGTTATATGTATGGGAGTATACCTAGGTAGTGGTAATCCATTGATTTCATAACCATTGTGTTTCCCCATGATTGATATGGGTTACTTGAAAACATAGGTATAAGTATGGGCTTATACCTAAGTAAGGGTTATCTGCTGAGATCATTCTTTGTGGGTATCCTTGTTGGATTTAGTGAGATCTTCAGGGTGTCGGGGTCCATATTGAGTATCGTATACTCACCCCTGCACGGGCTATGCCCGCACCTCGTTGTGTTGGTTGCAGATGATGGGCATCACTGATAGAGGGCGAGTGTTCGAGGACAGGACGGTACCCATATGTGGACCTCATGACGAGTCAGTACCCAGAGGTGGACCTCATGACAAGTCAGTAACCGAAGGTGGACTTCACAACGAGATGACACTCGGAGGAGGTTGATGTCCGAGAGCTTTGTGGAGGCTATCTGTACCTACCCTTCAGGTAGGATCTGAGGAAGACGACCCATGAGCTTCTTCCATTATTCAAGATGATTGTCTTTTCTATTGTACTTTCATTCAGTTGTAGCTGTACTTTTAGATGGGTTTCTATTCTGGCCCACTTAATTTTTAGCACTTCATTTTGTACTTAGTGTATTACTTCCTCTTGTACTCTATGATGTTTTGTTTAAATTTATAAACGAAATGACTTCCCAGTTATCAGGATTTACGCCTTTGGTGCTAGTCGCCAGCCCCTGGCATACAGAAGACGGGTTTGGGGTAGTCACGGCACGGGCCCCGAGGACGGGTCGTGACAGAGAATGCATTACTAGTTTCAATAGTGTTAGTCTGAGATATGATGTTAATTTCACATTTTTGGAAATGAATATTGAAATAAATTATGATTTGGTTGACCATGAGTATGGTGTAACATCATCTTATTGATGAACCATATGAATGGAAAATAAAAATGATGTAAGACATGAAACATTCCTTTTTAATGTAATTTGGTGTCTTAGGGGAGGAGCACATATTATTTGTGGTGTTATCATATATCAGCAGTTATCTGGCCTCAGTACATTTTGATCCTTTTGAATCATTGTATGTGTTTATTCACATTATCCACATTGTTTGATGGAAATATTTTATACATTACTAGTTTGTATATTCCTTGTCAAATAAACAATGTATGACATTCTGTTGAATATGAAACATATGTTAACATCTTTGAGTCATAAAAAATTGTTTGTGGATCATCATCAAATTTCGTTTCTATTCGAGGTGAGTGATCAGGTGTTTGTGAAAAATCTATATGACATGGATATCATTGTTTGTGGGAAATATGAAACTTTATTTAGATAATACATAAGACCTTTTTATATACAATAATGGGTTATTGTGGTGGCGTATTAGTAAGATTTTCTATCATGATTCATTGTTTTACATAATTAGATTCATGTATCTTAGTTGAAAAAGTATCAACCTAGTCCTGGAAATGTGATTTAATGGGATTGTGCTGACATTGATCCAGTTACGTCGATGGTTCATGTGCCAGTATAGATAATGGAAAAGAAAGAGAATGTATTTTCTATGAACAGAATCAGTCTAGATTAAGTATTATGGAATCACGACCTGATTCATGAGAAAAAATTCGATCGAGAGATGGGAATGACCAATAAGTGTCCCAAAATATTGGTGTAATGCAATATATTTTTAGAATTCCAGGGAAGGAAAGGCTAATGATGGGGTGAATGTATTACTACTAGTTTGAATTATGTAACCCTTAATTTATGAATTTTATGAATTTAAATGATTTTTGTTATGTTTGAGAGGGTTTAGAAGTTATTTAAAATGTTTTTGGGACTTTTCTAAAGGTTCATGGATTGTTTTTGATTTTTGGAAACTATGTAAATCCAACAAGAAACATTTCATAATGAGATCGGGGAAAAGTGGAAGGCACCCAGTTAGGCGTATACTTTGTCCAAACTGGGTGAACACTCAGGAGAAACTGTGAAATGTGGGATAGAGAAATTTTTCATGGTTGGCACATTGTTTTATAACCATGATGACCATCTTTAGAGGTCAACCTTAAGGGATTGATTGGAGCACATTTAGTGCATGGTTTGACTAAACATGCACAGTTTAAGAACAAATTCATATAAAAGTAGACCATGTTTGGGATTTAATCTACAAAACTCTTTTCCCTCCATTTTTACCTAACCCAAAAACTAATCATCTATATTAATGTGGAACATTTCCCGAATCGAATTGGATGTGATTTGGAGTCCTCTCTAAGAGCGTTGAATCTTTATTATCTTCATAAGTCCTCATTTGTGATAGTTTTCATGTTTTTTCATTGAATTACATTCTCCCATCACTTGATTTCTTTGACCTAGACTATTTTGAATAGATTTATGGTGTTTGAATCCAATAATGGTTATTTTTTGCCTTTATTGTGATGGGGGATGACATCTAGTGAGAGTTTTTGGAAATTCATCCTATTTTTTGTATGTTTTTTGGATATTCTTAATTTTTATCAAAATTCTAAAGGTTGTTTGATTCACTATCAACTCCTCCTTCTGTAACTAGACAGAATGATTTCAAATTGTTTTTCTAAATATATTCTGAAATTTTGTTCAAAATAAATTTAGAAAATTTATTTAGTGATGGTTTCTGAAATTAAGGATTTTGTGTGCCAAATAATTTGATATATTATTTTAAAATAATAATTTTAATAATTCCCATCATTTGATTCATGGAAAAGGTTTTTCTGAAATTGAATTCAATAAAAATATTTTTTATAGATGTTATTTTGGCATAAATTTATTGGGATGTATTTTGGACATACATGTTTGTGTGTATTAAAATTGCATATTGGGATAGGTTCAAATATGGAATGGTTATTGGGGATAAATGTGTAATGGAACATTGGATATTGTTACTTGTGAAAAATTGGTATAATGACGAGGGAAAACTCGTCAGTATGATACTATCTCTTATGATGCATACGTGGATGGGGGATGTGTGGATGTGTGTATATGTTGATTCCAAAGGGTTTTAACAGAAAAATTATGAAATGGATTGGAATGATTGTTTTTATTATTTGTATCAATATGATTTTTTGGGGAAAACTATTTTTTAGAAATAGTTTTTGTTTTTTATAAATATTTTAAAATTGATTTATATAAATTTATTTATATAAATGTTATAACATGTTCTATTCTTTTTCCCTGAATAGGGTATTCATTTGGGAATGCTTAATGGGTTTCATTACTCAGTCTATATTTGTATCATTGGTTCTTTTATAGTTACTTTTCATCAAGAAATACGAAAAGATAATGTACGACACTTATATAGTGATTATTCAAGTTACATTGGATGTATTGTGCAATTGGATCATGTAGAATGCTGGGAGATTTGGATTTTTCTTGGCGTCATTGGGTTTTGTAGGTTTTTTTCTAGTTTATTCATTGATGTTAGTAGTCCTATATTATGAATCATTGAATTAGTATGGTTTGATATGAAATCTATTATATTGAGTAGTTTTATATTTTTAACATGAATCATTTACTATTTTTGTCTAGTAAATATATGGATTAATTTTTTATTTATTAATGGAAGACATCTTCCAACAATTGTCTTGAATCCCATGGTATTTATTTCTAGCATTTGGCTCTGTGGGGATGTCTATTAAGGTCAAGTTTCAATTCTTCCCAGAATCATGAAAATGTGTTGGAGAAGGATGTTAAAATATGTGTGGGACACATTATAGATATCCAATCGTTGCATCGAAAAATAACATGGGTGAAATACTTTAGCCATATTATTGGTATTTTTACCATGAAGTTTTAATCTATATTGAGTAATGATCTTGATGATAGAGGTGTCATGATTCCTAAGATCACAAAATTCAAAAATAATGAAATTAATTCCTTATGAATATAGTTATTATCTTTATACATGATCTTTTTTCATTTATATTATCTATTTCTACAATAGATTCATAGTTATTCATTATGTGACATTTTTTGAGTTATTTACATTGGTATATTGTTTTTGCATTATATATTAATTATATTCATGGTCATTAAATTTCATGTGTATTCAGAAATTTCTTGTTACTTGTAGATTATGACTATTTATTTATGAAATATTCAAATATACATAACCCTTATTATGTGTTCGAGATCACCATTATTTTTTATACATTATGATCTTATAAAGATGAGTAATTGGAATGAGTTTTCAAAGTTGCAGTTTATTTTCTATTATTTGCAATAAGATTAATTTTATAATAAAAATCTAAAATGTATATAATGTATGAATCTAGTTCCATAAAATTATAAATTGATTAGTTCTGTAGTGTTTGGAACATTGTATCAAATACAATTTAATAAATTAAGGCATCCACATTTGGTTTCTAGTTCCATAGTCATTACATGTTTCATTCTCCCCAAAAATAAATTTATGTTCCTTCATTTTAATTAACATTTAAAATATCTATGTTTATTTATAAGATCTGATTTAAATAATATAAAATTCATAATGATACATTAAAATTAGTATAATAGGATTGTCTAGGAAGCATAATATGAACATCCAAAATATTGAATTTATCTCCAAAAGTTTAACCAAAACTCCCATTGTGATGGGGTAATAAGACTCATGTATTGGAATAATTTTTTCAAGAAAGTTCAAAATCAAAAATTTACTAATATATGATCATTAGAGTATTTAAAATATTTAATTTTATTTTGATATTTCCTAATTCAATATATATATTTCTTTGATATTGCCAATTCATTTCCAAAATTTGATTATGTTTGTGTAGTGGATGAATGATAAGTTTTACTAGAGAAAAAGTACGGTAAATATTTCCATAGAATTAAATTATCAGAAAACTAAATAATATTATATATAAGAGGGTATTTTATTAATATATTTTCACTTCATTGATATATTTTAGTTCCTAGAATCAAAATACAATAATCTATCAATAATTACGGAGTGGAGAATAATTGTTCCTTAATTAGAAAAATCCACAACAGTGATTTACCTTGGGAATGAAATTACTTGTTCCATTAGTATAGGATGTCCTTGATATATATTATGCATTTCTGAATTTGGATTAGGGAATTGAGATGTATAATAAACAAGTTCTCTAAAATTAAGACTTTTATATTTTATATATACCTTAAGATGTGTTGTAGATCCCTTCATCATATAGATCTATTTCATAGTTTTTCATTTTCAGTTCGTTCTTCAATATTTCGATTACATAAAAATAAAAAATCATAATGATTATAAAGACATGTATTTGGGATATTCACTCTAGAGCCAACCTATATAACATGAAAAACCAGTTCCTGAATCAATCCTAACATGACCCAAAGAGAGTTTTTGATCCCCAAAGGTTGATGACTAGCACTTGGGGATGAAGAACAATATAGGGGAACAAGTTTTCGACAATAATAAAAAAAATAATAAATTTAGTTTTTATGAATCTAAATATTTTGTGTCTACCAATATAGATTAGAATATTAATTTACGAAAAGATATGAAAGTTCAAAAATGAAGAAAAACAATAATCCTAGTGCCATCACAGGATCCAGGATCGCCTCATAATAGATTGGTCACATTCTTTTTCTCATAACATGAACACTCAATGTGTCACTATCAAGAACACCCACCACCTCATAATAGTAATTTTAATTATCCTATACATAGTAATTGAATTTATACAAACACTAAAAGATATATGTTGGGTGAGATCAACATTATAACAGTATGATCCCACTAATACATTTAATATGTAGTCCAACTTAAATTATAGAATTTTTATAAATAATAAATAAATCATATTAGTTAAATATTTTATATTTGTATAATAAAAAATTTATGAAAATAATTTCAATGTTAATTATAATTTAAGACATAAACTTTCTCAATCCAAAAAATATGTATATGCTTCTAGATCAATAAAATCATGAATAAATCATTTCATAAACATTCATTAAAATTATGTTTATAATCCACTAGATTAATTATATCAAGGTCCATTGTTGAAAAAATATTTATTAATTATGGATACATGTGTGGACACTTTCATATATCAACGGAATGGGGGAAATTATGTCCAACCCAAAGAATGAACTCCCTGACCTCTTTAATATTCATTTTTTGTTTATTCCTCAATACATTTTTTTCTATACATAATACATTCGCAAATTTCATATCCTAGGGAAGCCACTAAATTCTAAGGATATCTTGATAATTAGATAAATAAAATAAGGTTAATAAACTCAACTCAAATAAGTTTCATCAAACATAAATACTTTTGTACCAAATAGAATTTTGAATCAGGAAATTATTCTCAAAAGATAACATCAAATAATGTTTATAAAAAAAATTATTTTCAATGAATATAATTTCATTAAACTTTTACAAACCATGGTGGCTTAACCTCTTATCTATCATCCTTATAGTAATATATTAAATAGAAATTTTAATTTATTACCATTTCTTGATAATCAACAAATATTTTGAAAAACCATTGTCTTGGATATTTCAATAAACACACCATTCCCATTTGGGAAAATTTACCACAGACCTCCAATCATTACTTGTAAAACAATTAGAAATTAATTTAAATTCCATGAATTAATGATGTATTAAATTTAAATGAATTAAATTTCGAAAGAACCAACCTTAAAAATGTATTGATAACCACACATCAAGGGATCTATAAAGGAATTAATACAAAATGATATAAAAGACCAATAGATAATCATAGAATAAATATTCCATAAATCACGATCCATATCCATAAATGAATTTAGGTCCTATATACCTCATCGAAGGAGAGGAATGAAGATTTTTGTAATAATAATTTAATTATGGATACACATAAAAAAGATATTAAAAATAATAAATGGCACCAACGTTGACCATGATTCACGGATTAGAAGGCTAGAACAACCAATAGTTAGCATACAAAGATGTAGGATTCGAATTAGGTTTGAGGTATAAGAGATTATAAATAAATTTTTTCTATCATGATTCAAAATAAAAAATCTAACAATCATTAAATTGTATATATTGGAGCCACCAGTTGATATTTGATGGCACTAGTTAGCTGGTGGTTCATGGAAAACATAAATGTCTTATAGAAACATTAGGAAACCTCAAAACCTATCATGAATGAATCATTGGCACTTCTTCAATACTTTTAAATTTAGGAACATGAAGAAATTAACATGAATAAATATTAAAAAAAGAATAAAAATTTAAGATGCAAATCATATTGGCTTCATTTAATTGTGATATTAAAATTCTCCCCAATACAATTCATTCTACCCCAACAATCCTTATCAAATAATTGGTGTAATAAAGTATGGTTCAACATATATATCATCATATCTTATCTTTAACACATCTCATGAGCATTAAACCCATGTTTCCCTAGAACTAATATTTAGGGATTAATGTTACTTAACAACAACATCACATATGAATAAAAATTATATACCAAATACTCAAACATAATCATATCTTAATCAATAATAAGGTCATCAAAATTTAAATAATGTGAAAAAATAAAAATATATTTCTTGGATATGTTAAATAACCATCATTTCAAGGATCAATGTATTATATGGTGGAAAAAAAGAAGGTTATTCCACATTTCTATTATTATCCAATACCTCAATGAGACTGGAATATATTTTTGTTAACATACACATCATTCCAATAAGTAAGTGACATATTTGAACAATGTATTTCATGAACACATTTTTATCATAGAAAAAGATTGTTCCCACTAGGGATGCTTCATAAACCATTATCAAAAATTATATAGGTATACAAGATCGAATATACACGGACTGAAAAGGTGAAATTATAATGGTTAAATGGTAGTTATTATTTTATGTATAAAGAATAATTCACATGTGGAATTCCCATGATCCTATAAAATCTATTTCATAAGTTTAAATAATGTGTTCAGGAATCTGTAAAGGTTGTTATATCAAAAAATATATCGACGGGTGGTATGATTCTCTCAATATGACCTGGGATCCCATTTATTCATGGAGGCCCCTCCAAAATATAGGAGTAAACTAGGTGTCCCCATTAGAAAATTTAGTAGAAAGATCATTATAAGACATGATAATATCTTACATGTATAGATTTCCCAAATCATTACAATTTCTCATACCATAACTAAGAATAATTTTGTTTTATTTGGAGAATTAGTCAATCAGTAATGAAATTACTATATTTATATTAAAATTATATGGAAATAAAACAAAAAATATATATTTATATCACATCTGACAACTATGTTAGCATATGATATCGTTGAATAAATCCAATAATACTTTTGATAATTATTAATGATCTACAGAAATGTTTAGTAATGTAAATTGAAATTAGTGATATATTATTTCATATCATAACACTTGAAGGAAAAACACATATTAGATATGATTTTTTTAATTCATGGTTGAAATATAATTAGGAATGAATAAAACCACCCAATAGAAAAATTTTAAAAGGTGATAGAATAACCTAATGGTCCCTGAGGCAATAAATTCTCATGGATGATTGATACCACTCAATTATGGTCACCCAACCATATAAGAAAATCTTTATACCCCATAAATCATGATAAAAATATTCTTTATGAACATGTCATCTTTATTGGGTTTGATGTCAACTAAAATTTTTATCAAAAACACGATCTCATCCTCCCTTACTCACAAACACATGTGGGAAGAAAGGGAAAAATTATTTTACTCCATTAATGATTCATTCAAATATTGTGGAGACCCCTAATGAATGAATAATTTTTTTTTATCCTAAATCCCTTTTATGGGATGTGGGGTACCCAACATGACATCAAGAACATAAGACATCAATCCATCTCACAATTTTCCAAAAACCAAAAATATCAAATAAAATCAAGAGAGGAACTCCCCTCCCCAGCATAAAAATAGGAACTCTGGTTTCAACTTTTACAATGCAGATCGACAAGTTGTCCCGTGAAAAGATGCATGAGACTGGTACTGATGGACAAAGCTATAACCAATCAAACATCCATGTCTGATTCTACATCTTCATGTAAAACTCACAACTCCAAACCTCGTCTGTAGAACCCTTGGAAAAAATTCTAGAATCATAGTCCCTTGAAACACAGTATGTAGACCACATAATAAATCACACTCTAAGGGATTAATTCACCATAACAGTTAACAACAAGAAGTAGAAATCACCTAAAATCAAACACTATGTCAACAATTAAAATCCATCACCAAAAAAGCCTCATGAATCCATAGTGTCAAATCCAGATATAACACCAACTAAACCGAATGATAACCTGATGCCAGCATCAATCTTTCTTATTGAAACCACATAACCACCCGAAGAACCTGTGGGAGAAATAGAAAATGCAGATTTAACTAGAGACTGTAGTAGACAAGATATGGAGCACAAACCATCACTACCCCAAAATGGACTGATGATCCCACTGAAGATCGTGACCTTCAACGCCACGAAATCCTGACACGGCTACTCCCACAATGACACCACAACCAGCGAACCCTTGAAACAAAGGGACCCAAACCATCACTACAATTAAATATAGAAATGACTTCCAGATCATGTATTTTTTAGTTATTCTCATTATTCCCATAATGAGGAGAAGAAATAGCTTGTAACACCAAAAGATATTAATATAAAATTATTTTTGATATCCTACATAACACAAAACTATGATATTTAATGATAAAAAATTATTATTATTTAAATTATATCATTTTAACCTATCAATTTAATTTTTTTATAATAAATTAGGTAAAAAAATTATGAAATTATTTCTAAAGTTATAATATCATTTTTTAAATAATAACTAAGTACAAATATAAATTAAATTCGTTTTATACTTCAAAAATAAATTCTCAGAAATAAGATTAATTTTAAAATTTCTATATATGCAATTTAAATAGTTTAAGAAAATTTAAGAAATTATATTTTATTAAAATAACTAAATTTAGGAAATATAAATATGAAATTTATCAAATAGTGAAAATTTAATATTTTATTTAATAGTTTTTTTTGTGACTACTAATAAATGAATTTTGATTTTATTTATTTTCATTGAAAATTCCTAACAATATTATGAATATGATCTTAAAATAATGAAATACATCATAAATAATTTATATATTAAATTCAATATAAATAGAAATTATTACTTATGTTAGTATCTAAATATTTGTTAACATATGAAGGAATTACATACCAAGGAACAAAGTTTTTCACCATTCATTATGGGATAACGTTAAGATGATGTTATACCAAATATGGTGATTGAATTTGGAAAAAATCAATTCTATAGTTTAAATCATCATTATTAATAATGTAAACTAATGTGATAATTAATATTATATAGTCAAAACATTGACCCTAACACTATCTGTTATAATATTGGATGAGTTTAGTTCATCTATTTCCAAACATGTCTCCAATATATATCCACATGGTTTAATATATCAATGATTTTTATGTTTACAATATGTATCAAAAATATAAAGGCAAAAATGAATTTTCCTTGATTTTAAGAGCTATAATATCTTGTTTCAGGAATAAAACGTTAATCTTAATATATATATATATATATATATTGATGAAAAAATACATTACATTTTCATTTTAATTTAATTATAATTTTTATTAATAATTTAATCAAAACATATTCTCTTTCAATACGTGCAAAATATTTTTTCAATTAATTAAAAATAATAATAATTGAATTTATAATATTAAAATTATTATAAACAGAATGAATTATTTTGTAATTTTAATTTTTTGATAAATAAAACATGTTAATTATTATTAAAATTAATTTATTCCAATTTTGTTTTTAATTTATTGTTATCATTCTAAAATTAAATGAATTGAGAAAAAAAATTAAATTATTGTCATTTTATAATAAATAAAATTTTATTAAAAGAATTAATATTCATGAAAATCTTATATATGAAATTTTGATTATGATATTTTATAAATATCATCTATTGTACATTTAGTTTCCAATTTTCATTTTATAGTAACAATCATGACCCATAATGAGTAAAAATATTCATCACAATAACTGTAAAAATTGATTATGCTTGTTTAAAATATAGATTATGATAAAAATATCTAATAATGATGAATATTAAGGAATTATTTCGATCTATCCTAATACTATTATCAAATTTTATTCTTTTTAATTGATAACATCCTACAACACACACTCTCAAATCATGGGAGGAAATCCTAATATATAGAATTTTGAATTTGATAACCATAATTGTACCCCAATATCATTCATCCAATACATACGTCAATGAAAGGAATTTTTGGATCACGTACCTTCCCAATTCCCTTTTAGGGTTATATTTTTAGGTAATTATGACTATATCATATGTAAGCAATACTCAAGCCGTTAAATTACCATTTATCACACTTAATCCATATTCTTATATTTGAAATTATGTTATCATGGTCATCTATCTAAAATCCATTATAGACAAAAAAAAATTGAAGAAATTATTTATAATGTTGGTAAGAGAAAATATAAGAATGGTGCGATCAAATTTAATGTATGATTAAACATAATAATTATCAACTTACTACAATTAATGATAATGATAAGTGCATAAGGGTATGATGAAATAATCCGAGTCCATGAGAAAATAAAAAATAACATATAATCATCAATAACTTAAATCATCAATGAGGTAACATAGATTATGTATTAATAAAAGAAAGAGTAGTAAAAATAAATAATCATGACCCAATGGATTTCATTATTGATCAAATGAATCATTATAAATCGATGGAATGTATGAATAAAATGTGTTGGAATCATGGAACATCATCTTTATAGAACAGAAACAGAACCCTTATAAAAACAATACCAATAGAATTACCATATTGTATCCATAGAATATAATTATCTGAATAATATAATCATCACCCCATGAATTAGATCACTGTCTAAGATCACCCAACATATATGTTATATCAGACTCACCCGACACCATTTGGGAACACCAATCACATATAATATCCATGAACCAAAAAAATGTACATAGTGATTATATTTCATTTTAAAATCCATAAAGACAACAAATTTACATTCATAACCTAATTAACCCATGGAGAAAAAATAAGATCCATAAAAATCTATTTGAAACATGATAAAATCAGGGAAGGGAATTATGTTCCACAACAATGTCTTTGAAACAATATTAATACATCTAAAGAAAAAATTATAACGACATTAATACCAAATATTACCATTGGAGTATAATTAACAACAAGGGTCGTAGACGTTGATGAATGTATATACCATTAAAATACAATTAATTTATTTTTTCTGGAAAATATTAAAATTATTATTAAATTAATTTATTGATAAAATCAACTTTCACAATATATTAAAAAACCCTATTTCAATGAAATGTACCATGAAAATATATAATATAATATATGAAAATAATTTAAAATATTATGTAAGGAAAATCACATTTCCATATTGACAAAAACATTTTAATAAATAAGAAATATTGGAAATAATTTTATTCAAAAATAAACATGAAAATTTATAAAGGTAGTTTCAAATAGAATAATGGTATTTGTGATGTGAAGTTTCATTCAATTATTACACGTTAAAAAAATATTTCCTTTATAGATTATGTAGAACATAAATGGAATTCTTTTGGAGAATGACAAGAACATTCCTTTAAAATGAATTTCATTCAGATAAAAATTACTATATATGTTCATAAAAATAATTAAATAATAGAAAAATATATTGGAATTTATTTTATAAATCATGGTTGGAAAAAAATCACATTTATAACAGAAGAGCGAAATAATGTTAGATATTCAAAATAAATTCTAAATTATGTTAATTAAAAAATTGCATAAAATGGAACATTTTGTTAAAACTATCATGAATAGTGATTTTATACCAAAAATAATGTTTTTTTGAGTGATTTATCATTATATTTTATCATAATAATCATAATCTAAAACAATCATGATAAATTATGAGATTTTATGTCAAAATTATTACCCCATTGGTAACATTTTATTATAATCAACATGAATTAATAAAATTAAATGAAACATAAAATATAATTAAATCAATGTAATTAATTATATGAATTTTAAAATAGGGTTTATATACCACTCATAAAAAACTTTTGGTGCATAAAATACGTCACAAGGAAAGGAAATTGAGAAAAAAATGTACAACATTTATAATATTTTGAATTATAAACCTAAAAAAAGTATCGCCAAATAAAACATTAAGTAAATTGAAATTGATTATATTAACAATATAAAACATAAAATGGGCATTAGATACCCCACAAAAAATAAACGAAGGGTTAATTATCAAATGTCTACTTGAAATAAATGATATACTAGAAATTCCATAGCTTATAAATTTTTTTTATTGAACATGATTTATACTCCACTATAGTGGTTAAAAAATTGTTATCAACCTATTAAGAAATAATATTTATATTTATGTAATCTTATAGTATCCTTTAATAAAATCCTATCACATGTTTGTTAATAAAAATTCCTAATTATTAATGTTTTGGTTGTTAGTATCCTTGTTTTCTCATAATTAAATTCTTATGAATGTTCCCAATTTTGAATATATAATAATGTTATATCATTTATATAATAATAAACATGAACTAATTTTATTATAAATATCAATTTTATAATTTTAAGAGATATTTTGTTATCTGGTTTGGTAAAAAGAAGTATTTTATGATCGTAAAGACGATAAGTCATACATATGCATGATTAATGATTCCATTTTGAAATTGTGAATATGGAATTGTTATAATTTATATTTTAAAATAAAAAATAATAATTATATAATAAATACAATATAAATTTTTTATTTAGATATAAATAAATTTATATCATTAATTATTTTTTCTGAAAAAAGTGTGTGACGTTGCTTCATGATTGTAATAGTCCATATTTACATGGTCATCATTATCATCATTCAATGAGTGAAAATTTAAGAAGGAAAATGATATATTATATTTAAGGAAAATTATTTTTTTCATGGATATAATAATTATTTCAAGTATATCATATATATTTATTAAAATTATGATTATTATTTTCCACGTAAAACATAAGTGAAACCGAATCACATGGGTTCAGGATTTTGTAGTCAGCAATAAACATGAACGACATTGTCATATCCCCACTATAATAGAATTTAAAAAGGTATATATTATATAATGAATCCATATATATAATAATTGTTGAAATATCACATATATACTTTATATAAATCATAATACCAACCCAAGAGATGATGTAACGAAAAAACAAATGGCATTTGGTTACGGGGAGGTAGTCTACCTTACACACAAATGATTATTTTGTAACCCATTTGATAGAAGAGGAAAAGGATTTAGGTTATTAAATTTATATAATAACATATATGAGTATGTCAAATATATACTATTATATATAATCAAATTTTAAAATTAATATATGGAGGCATAGGAAGAAGTAAAATAAAAACACTCATTGAAAAATTTTGTCTCTTATTTAGGAAACATCATATGATTTGAACCGAAGGATTTAAATGGAAGGAATTACACCCAATATAAGGTTTATAGGATTATATGATGGATTTAGATAATTTATTTGGGCATAAATTTTCAAAAAACATGGGTTTTAATCATTTAAAAGAGGGGTAGAGTAGGTATGCATTTTTAAGTGAACCAAGTGGAACCCTTGTAATTATTTTAAATAATGAAATTTTCCAAAATTTTATTGTTAAAAAATTTCCAAATAATTGATTATTATCTGGAATAAATTTTTTAATTTATATATAATTCCATAAATTATATTTTAGACATTTTTTCGCTTACCTTTTTTTAACCCATGGTAAATTAATCATACCATAAACACTGTAATTAATATATATTTTGTTTTCACTGATAATTTTGGTAAAAACATATGTTAAATATATTAAAAAATTTATTTCTGTAATCAAAATATTGAATCTATTTTACCAAATTCATTTTTCTAAAGTGTAATATTATAATTTAATATTTATCTCTCAGGCATGATGATATAACAAATTTTGAACGATAAAATGTTCAAAATATTATAAATTATTTATATTAAATTGATTAAAATGAGATAAATTAGATTAAAATATATATAATTTAATTAAAAATTCATTAAAACCAATTAAAAATATAATTTATCTTTTTAAATAATATAATAATTAATTCAGTTTTGAATTAAAATTTTATATTTTTCCAAATTCATAAAAAAAATATCATTTTCACTCAATTCTAAAAACGTCACCAATATATAATTTTCAAATGATGATTTAAAAAATAATTTTTTTTAGATAAATTTTCAAAAACTAAAAAAAAACTTAAATATAAATAAAAACCTTTGAGGAGTTAAAAATGTCAGTTTTCGAGCAGTGAATTTTTTGAAGCAGAAGTTGATTTTATATTAACTATTTGTATAATAATGGAAACAAATTTATGAAAAAAAATTAATATTTATTAATATTTATGATATTAATTTCATTTAAAAAATTACTCATTAAGAGTTTTTTTTATTAATTATAATTGGGAATCATTATGTTCTTTAAAATTGTTTTCAGAAAGATCCTATTTTTTAAATAGAGAAAAATAGCTATACTAATATAATATATAATGATGATTCAAATGTATTTATGTAGAATAAATTTAAATTAATAATAAATATAATACATGAAATCATATGAAAAAATATGTGAATTTTTAATTAATTTATTTATTCAAATGGTTTTTCATTTTTATTAACATCTGTATTTTTCATTATTCGCTAAAAAGTAAATATTTTTAATAAATACAGTTAGTAAATAAAAGTAAATTATAATATTAACATTTAAATAAATTTTTTATCAATTATATTTTCTAAATGATTCAATAAATATTTATAACATTTTTTTTGAAAATAATAAATATTTATTTTGAAGTATAAAATTACATTACTAAATATTTATTTTTTATTTACTAAAAAATAGAAAATAATTTTTATTAAGTGGACACACACACACACACATATATATATATATATATATACATTTTTAAAAATATTAATCATAAATAGATCCTCACAATTTAATGGGTAGGTTATAATAGGTATATATATCATGAACCATTTAATCTCACTGTAACATGTTGAATACATTATCATTGATAAAATCATGGGGTTGCAGGTATAATAAGATATATAGAAGATTAAAATTATTTAAAAAGAAGTATATTTAAATTTATAGAATACTTTTGTTATATTCTTCGATTTCTGATTCATGTTGCTTATGATATGGAATATAATTTTCTTTGTGAATAATCATGAGGTGTTATATCCTCCTCAATTAATATATTACCTCCTCACAATTTTAAAATTTTCTCAGTAATCAATAGTTGGATAATTTAAAATACCTTTTTATGTATACCGACATCATAAAAGATTTAACAAAACATCTTCTTTATAAATTTGAATGGGATGTATGAGGGACATATGGAATAACACATACTCGGTTTCAAAATAGGATAAGATAGGTGAGACGTGGATATTTAGACATGGGAAAAAATTTAATGCTTAATAATTATTTAGAGTGGTAGACATAATTGGTCATAATAAAGTGATTGTTCATTAAAATATTGAGTTACTCAAAACCATAATCAAAACATGACTGAGAAGGATAATTTATATCACCATAAATGATGGTATTAGGATAAATTTTATTTCAAGAACCTTTTCCTAGAGTTCAAGATTCCCATTTCTATATAGAGCATGAGTATAACAATATATAAATACAACATGAGTAAAATGTTTTTATTTTGTCTATTTCCACAAAAATATCATAATTTTCTCCAAAAGATTAGTATTTGAAAGAAAAATTATTTCATTCAGATGATCTAAATTAAACTTTTAATAACCAGATAACCATAAAGGGGATACCAAACTATTCATCCCATCCTTAAAAATTATAAAAAATCTAAATGTTTATCATATGGTGAGGTAATTCCAAAAACAAATAGTCCTTCTTAATATACAATAATTTTAAAAATTGAATAGTAATACCAAAAAAATAAAACCATGCAATTAAAAAAATAAGTGAACCTATAACCAAAAAATTCTCAAACAAGTAAACAAAAATTAGTTTCTTAAACCCAAATTTTCTTTTACAACCTATAACTAACATGAAACCAAAATTGATGATTCAAATAATCACTTAGTCACTGAATATCTTCTTAATATCCTGGTTATCTATATGTGAATACCTTTTCCCCATATGTATCTAAAATTACATGATCATATACACCATAAATGTTGTCAACAAATTTATATGCATGTCCAAAAAAAAATTCAAACTTCAAAATAAACCACAACGTTATGTATTCTTCTCTATATTAAATAACCTCTAAATATGAAATTTATTACATTAATTTATCATCACATAAAACATCAACAAGGTTACTAAATCATTGATCTCATGATTATCATCATTACAATAGAACAATTACAATATTTATAAATCTTAAAAGAAACTCGCATGAAAACATAATAGACAAAAAAATATACATAAAACATTCCTAAAATTTTTATAATAATAGTTCATAAATAACAATCTCATATTCGATGCCCATGTTTTTAACATTACATTCCTGTAAATGTTGGAAGAAATTGTAATGCAGATTGTTTTCTATCCAACCCATAAAATATCAAAATGAAAAGGTGGATCACTTACATTCTGTTGGTCTGTTTAGGATTAGTTTTTTATTTATTTAGAATAAACTCGTTAATAAACAATACCAATTACATGAAATGAGAATCATTCCCACTAAATTATGTTTTTTATTTCAAATTAATTCATTAACATAATAAATAATAAATGCATCCTAAAATAACTTATCCAACTACATTAATTATAACATGGGGAAGAGGATACAATTGTAGAGCGAGTTCAAACGATCAATATATGTAAACATCAAATAAACAATCAAATTTCATTAATAGTAATACAAATTGAATATGTGTTTGATGACATATTCAGAGTTTAAGAGATAATTATAAATGAACTCATACTCATAAATACCAAAATAATCAATAGTGAAACTTGGAATACAGATTTTAAAAAGGAATAATGCATTAAAATTAATAATCATGGCCCATGCAATGTCCATATTTATTAAAGGTATCATTATAAACCTTTGGTATGAATATATAAAATTTGATTGCATCATTCACCCGGTTCATTATAGAACAAATAGATAAACCTTTAAATACCCAACCAAATGTAACAACCATATATTTGACATTGAAACTAATTATATAGAGAATGAAATAAATATCCATGCATCAAAGAACTATATATGTTCACTCCTTATAAATTATTTATCAATATCCCAACACATTATATATGTGAAAACATTTACATAATGTTTAAGAACAACAAAAAATGTGCATTTTTCTTAGATATCGTGATAAAAATCATAAACATTGTTTAACATTAATAACATTAATAACCAATTGAAAATAATTGGGTTCAATGATAATATCATTGAAAAATGATTAAACCATGGGAGAGAAATGGATTCCATAATAATCTATTTGAAATAATCATAATCAATCATTATAATGAAATTTTATGGTACCTATATTATATATCCCCATTTGGCCATATCTAACAGCATGGGTTATTGAAACATATGAAATATAAATCTAAACATCTTCAAATAAAATTTCATGAAGGTATGTTTTTTATATTGAATATAACCTCTTAATGACATAAAATTAAAAATATATTATGAAAATAATATTCATTGAAAAAACATTAGAATCGTATAATTTAATATTTAAAATAATTTAATTTTTTTGTCAAAAATATCCATTCTTCTTTGAAAAAAACATTTTTAAAAAAAATTAATGTAACCATGAGAAGGTAAAATTTATTTCTTATATAAAAGAATTGTCACTGTGATGAGTAGTATTATTTTTGTTATATATGTTAAAGAAAATACATTGTTTATTTTTTATATTGTAAAATAGAACTGATATTTTTTTTACAAAATTACATAAATATTACATTTCATTTTTATGAAAAAATTAAATTATGTAAACTTATTTCACATATTAATTATAGTATAATATTGAAACTATTTTTTTTAACCTTTTCAGAAACCATGGATTTGATGAATGTAGATTTCAAACTGATGAGACAGATAAAGTAAGATTTTCATAAAATTATTTTCCCAAATATTATATGTAAGAAAAAGTTTAGAAATTGTACTATTAGTTTAAAATATCATGAATAACTAGAGGATAATAAAATACATGAGCATCATGGGATATGGATCAGAATATTTTATTATCAAAAACACAATCCTAAACAATCCTTCTAAACGATGATATTGCAACAAAAATTATTATGACATAGGTATCATTGAATTGTAAGCGACAAGAAGGAATAACATTAAATGAAATATAAAAAATATTGATTATAAAAAAATTTCTGATAATTAATTTCCAATTAGATATTTATACACCTCATAAAATAAAATAGGTTCAAATCATATGTCTCAAGGAAAGAAAACATAGGAAAACATCCCATAAAAATTTTGTAATCTTTTTAATCACATGCAAAAATAAATAATGAAATAAAATGAAACATTAAATATAAAAATATTACTATATTAATTATAAAACATGTCAATGGGTATTCATAAAAAAATGATATCAGTGGTGACATTTCATATACGTCTTAGAAATAAAAGTGAGAAAAGAAATATCATACATCATGCTTCATTATTGTTGAAAATTACTTATCCTCATACATAGCGGGTTTAAAATTTTTTTCAACTAATTAATATACTATATTAATACTCATTATATCAAATTTTATCTTTTTATAAAAAATTATAACCCATTAATTAATAACCGTTAATTATTTTCATTTTTTCCGGCATTAATTGACTTTTTTAGACTTATTCGTTCGTTATTATGAATGTTTTAGTTACAATGCATATAATATAGTTACATAATTTAAAAAATGATCATGAACTAATTACAATAATTTTATTTGAATTATACATTTTATAATAATTATGAATAATTTTATGAAAAAAATGGAATATGTTTTTATCATGGATATGGTAGGTCATCTTTAGGAGTGGTTAATGTTCCCTTCATCCAATTATCATTATGGAAAGGATGTAATTTTTTTGTATTAAATAATTTTAAATATGTAATAAATAAAAATTATTTCATTAAATATACTTATATAAACAATCCATGTTGTTCATTGATTAGAATAGAGAGTCACATCTCTTATTGAAGGTGGTAGTCTACATGTACATGTATGACATGATCATCATTCTGTGAGATAAAGTGTATTAATGAAAACAGGATGTTACAATTTCATATTTTTTATTAATTAATTAATATAGTAATTAATTCATTTGATCTATTTATATATTAATTTAAATTATCCTTAATAGTTTTCATGTAAATAGTTACATAAAATATAATTACATCACTTATATGGTTGTATTCCACCACACCCAAAATTGAGGTTATAATATACCCTATTTTGTGGAAATAAAATGGTATATATGTTATAATTACAAAATAGATATATATTTTTTAAATTTAATATATATTAATATAAATATATTATTCATTATAATACTCAACAATGAGATGTGGAAATTTAAAAACAAATGACATTGTTTCATGAGGTGGTAGTCAATCATACACATGAATGATGATATTTAAACTCATTTAATATAATAAGATATGTATTTAAGTTATTAAATTTAAATTAAAAAACCTTATTATATTACATATAATATTATTATTATATAAAAAGGTTTTAATATTTATTGAATAAGGTGTAAGAAGAAATAATATAAAAACTATTGTAAAAAAACGTTACCTCTTTTTCAAGTAACAGTTTTTCATTTTCACCAATAAACTTACATGGTAGGATTTATTCCAAAATACGGTCTTATATTTTTTAAAAAAATAATTAGATATGTTATTTGGGAGTTTTTTATGAATAATATTTATGGTTTCAGTATTGGGGTAGAGGGGTAGCATTTTGAAAATAGGGTTAGAGCCACATTTGTTATTTTTTGAAACGAATAAATTCCAAACATGCTTTCATTCATGTAAAACAGATCTAGTAATCTACCATTCTAAAAAATAGAATCTATATGTTCAAAATATTTCAAAAAAATATATTAAAAATATGTTTTTATGCCATTTAACCTTTTTTTTAGTTTAACACCTGGTAAATCCATTTTGACCTTATCTATTGTAATTATTTTTTACTTTTTTCACAACACATTTTGGTAAAAAAAATTAATCATTTTAGTTAATATATATTAATATGATTCAAAATAAATCATATATTTTTCCATAATAATGTCTCTGATGTGTAAAAATTTATTTTAATATTAATAACACAAATATAAACAGAAAGTTTGTTTTCAAAGAGAAAATGTTCAAATGGTTACAAAGATTTTATATCCACTTTAAATATGATATTTATTAAAATAACCTAAATTTTATTAATAGACATACTATTGATCGTATTTCAATTAAAAAATTCAGTTAAATAGAATTCAAAAATATAGACAACATTATAAACAATTTTGTTTTCAATAAAATGCTATATTATTACATATTAATCAAAAAATAACCTTTTTAGAACATTCAAATAACATAACCCAAAAATATTTTTGACATTATTATATCAAATTTTTTAAAATTTTAAATATTAAATTTATAATATTAGAGGAAAATATAACTTAAAAAGTATCACACACGATGAAAAATCTACGTTTTGTGATGTGTATTTTTCTCAAGCCCAAAATGTTTATATTTTAATTATATGTATAATATTTATCCTTTAAATATCAAAAATTATTTTTTATTGATATAAAATGAATAAATTTTATTTAATTCAATCCTTATAATGGGTTGATTTAATTTACATAAATGTAGAATCATTTTTAACATGAAAATGTATTTTAGAGAAATCATGTTTTTAACACCAAAACAAACATACAGTAAAATTAAATACATTGATATTTGAAATGTAAAAAATTCAGAATAAATAAAACTGTAAAATACGTCTGTTATATTAAATAATATTACAAAAAAATTTACTTTTAAATAACATTGTTTATTTAAAATAAATGATATTTTTTAAAAATCATTAATTTTCACGATTCACTAAAATATCAATATTTTACGAAAAAGACACAAAATTTCAATAAAATTATATTTTTATATTATGATTTAAAATTTTATTTTAATTTAATATAAGAAATTTTATATATTTTTAAAAAATAATTAATATATTTTTTTCTTAGAATGTAATAAATATTATTTTTGAAGAGTAAATATTTTTTAAGAATGAAATTACTATACTAAATAATTATTTATTTTTTACTAACTATTTATTAGTATTTTTTATGGATTTGGAATATATATATATATATCAAATTACATTTACTATTATCCATTCTAACCAATTTTATAGGTATGTTATATTGGTTATATATATTGACGGTCCTTTAAGCTCGCTATTAGAAGTTAAATACACTATCGAAAAAACACACAGGGTGTTGTGTACATCAACCTATCGAGGAGATTAAATATATGTAAAAAAGAAATATATTACAACACCTTGAAGAGTTACTGTAACTAACCAATGTTTTTGAACAGTAACATTTTCCAAAAAATGTATGTTTTACCGTTTTATTATTGTGGAAACTATATATGTATAATTGAAATGTAAAAAACGAATTTAACATCATATGACCATTGTTAAATATGATCATTAGTTGATAAGTATATTTTAATCAATAATAATTTTAACATTATAATTAATATTTATATATAGAAATAATAATGGATAATTACTGTGGAAAGAAGATTCATTGGCCTATACCAGTAGAATCGTGACATACGAAGGTCATTTCATGGAGCTTGAAAAAGAGGTATAGTACAAAATCAATTACTCAGGATGAAGCCCATGTTATGCATCAACAAGTTGTTCATGCAATAAATCATATATGGGAGAATTTCAGGTTTATATAAATCACCACTAAGAAAATATTGTCCGATCTCCTAGAAGATTCTACCACTATTTTACACCATACTGTTAGGTCATATGAAATTTCTTTAACGTGTTATGTAATGAGGAATTAGTTACATTGTGTAATCCCTTTTGTTTAAATAAAATTTTTATTTCATCACATCTATTTGAAGAATAGTTCTTATTAATAAGATATAATGTTTATTGAGAAAAATTTGACAAATTAATATTACAGGTAAAAATTGTACTTTTATTACTAGATTAAAATAATAATTATATATTTTTTTTATTATGATAAAATATAGTTATAATAAAACCTCTTTTTTATTTACAAATTATAAATTAATATTAATTTTTTTTCTTTGTCAAAATTTTGTTTATGCATGTCACATTGAATTTTTGGTCAGATATTAATTTTAATAAAAAATAAATTTTTAGGAAATATTTAAATTCCCTATATGTAAATATTTAATAATATAAAATAAAGGTCAATTTTTAATTCAAAATGTCTATATTATGTTACGGTGAAATTATGAAAATTTTATAAAATAATTTTTTTTATTGATTAGTAAAAATATAGTTTCAGGTTTTCAGTATGATTAATGACATCCTTAGTGATTTAATTATTTTTTAATAATTCTGTTATAATTTTGAGGAATCAACTATGATAATAGGTTTCCCAATAGTACAATTCAGTGGGAAAATAACATGGGAGAACCCATGGTTTTGCAAATACCACTAATGACGTATCCACTGAAATTAATAAATTATTCCCCCATCATTGCAATAAAAACTCTGGCATTTCATCAATAATATCATTAGAAATTCTACACAAACGATGTTATAGTGTATTTACCCCTCATAGAGTCCTCCCAAGGACCACTCACGCACCCAGGGTCTCGAACGTTAAGTTTTAGATGTTCCTCTTTATGGTAATTGAACCATTCAACTTACACTTTTTGTCAAAGACTTTTTTTGTGTTTTGTATTTTAGTTTTTCTTTTGTGGGATATTTTTTTCTATAAACTTATATCTGTCTATTTTATATATAAATTATTAGAGTCCATTTTCTCTTTCATCAACTCATTTTATGATTTTTTAAGTGACGATGTTAGGCAGCCGAATTTTCATAAGGGAATTAACCACATGTATTTTCCTTTCATGTTCTATTTTATATGATATGTATTTCAAATATCCATACCATGTTATTATTTCCATTTTATTTTTTCATTTTATATTATTATAAATGGGATACCTTCCTCCAATCTTTATAATGTTTTCTTAAACCATGTTTGATAGTCATTACACAACATAATTTTCGACTCAAAATCCTTCTCTTTTTATCAAAAATTTATTATATACAAATACCCAAAACACATTCATTTATAGGGGTATTCATCGTGATATAAGAATTATGTTTTTTATAGTATAATTTAAAAAAATAAATATTTGATTCCCTTTCAGTGGGTTATAGATGACATAATGGTCATGATTTTATTTACTTTTTTTAATGCAATGATTGTGATGTGAAACCATTTATTTTATTCTCTATGGGTTATTTAAGAAATTATTGATTATGATATATGTGTAACACATGAATATAATGATATATTAGTGGATAAAACTAATAATTCTACAATGCATTTGATAAATAAATTAATCTTTAGAGATGATAAGTTTTATGAAACCTTGGTAACCCGTTGTAATTTTTACAACCCCATGCGGATGTACCTTGGTGATATGATTATGAATATCTCAAATAAATGTTGTATCCACATTAGTATTTAAATAATAAGGTTCTTATAACTATCATATTCATCTTTATCATGAATTTATAATATTCCTCATGTTCTTATTGATATCTCTCAGGTTCACATGTATATTATTTCATTTTTTCCTTTTTGGGATTTCTAATCACTGTTTCTTTTCATATTTTACACTAGGTTATGAGATGTAGTAATTGTAAATATTATGAAAATATTATGGATCATTAAAACTATATTAGAAAACTAATTTATGTTTTCATGTATTATGTATCTTTTTTCCAAGACACTAAACATTATTGATTATCTATTTGTGAAATGTAATGAAATGTTATGTATTAAAAAGGTGGGATTCCATAGTTACATTATAGAATAATATAATTAATTAATCGTAACTATTATAATAATTTTTTTCTTTTTTTATATATGCAGGGTGTAATAATATCATTTTCCCCTTCACAATTAATATATATCAATTTAATATATTATGAATTACTAAAATTTTCTTCCCCTCACCTATAAAATGATACATAATTTCTTATTATCATCAAACATCAAAATACTAATAATTAAATAATTACCTAACCTAATAAAATCTTAACATCACAACACATTTCATAAAAGCCTTTAGTTATTCACAAATCCCTAATAGGACTAGTTTTTCTTAAACATAATGAGTTTGTTTGATAAAGTACAATAAATTCTTACATAGTGTTTTTTTATTTCTTATTCCAGATCATTCATATATTATTCAAAGATACTGATATATTAATATTATTATATCTAATATAAAAATATGTTTTTTTTTAATTTTATGTAAAACATCTATCTATTAATCCATCAAATGAGAATCACATCAATCTTTTATATGGTAGAATAAAGCCCAATGAATCGAATTTATTAATTTTATCTCATCTGTTATCATATGTTGATTTGGGGATTGACTTAATGTTTACATATAATATTAATGAATTATTTAAAATTACTAAAAACTATTATATTATATATAATATATTCTTTCCATTAATTGAAAAATTATATTATCACTCAAGCATACTTGTGAACTACTACATTCATGAAGCAATATGATAATTTTTCTCCAAACCCTCAAATCTTTGTCATATAATATAATTTTTAAATAAATAATATTGTATATACATTGAAATTATAATTATATAATGTTTAAATAATACATATATTTTTTCAGACATAATCATTGAAAAATGGAATTATTACTGAAGTGTATGTTTGGCATAACATCTCCTTAATTATTACTGGTTCATTTTCTAACAGAAATATTTTATTATTGGTTTAAAATGAATTATTTTTGTATAATAATATAAATAATGTCTGGATAATTATTCTATGGATAATAAAAAAAATTAACCCTTTATCCACATTTAACCTATCGAAGAAATTTTGTTAAGATGAACTAATTATCATTAATACATCTAATGTGAACAATAATTATTAATTAACTTAATATAACATGTAAATAAATAAAAGTATGTAAAATTTAACCGGAAATAAATATTTATAATGTAAATAACTATAAATTTTATACTATACAAGATGATAATAAACATACGTGTTGAGTAAGACATTATGAAAGGTGTTTATAAGTCAATTTATTTTCATTGTGATATATTATATATAAATTTATCTAATTTTTTTCTATTATGTGTTTAATAACTTTTGATTATATAAACTTTATTCCAAATTTTTTATGGTGGCATTTATTTGATACATACATTGATTTTATTGATAATTTCACTCTTCAAATGTATTGTAAGGGGGTTCATCCCAACATCCATTCACTAAGGAATGTTTAAATGTTATTTTCATATTTTTTAATAGATTTATATGTTTACCTATATAAATTATATATAATTAATCATTCATAATTTTTCTTATTGTTCAAGTAAACATATTTCACTCAATAGAAACATATTTCATTGTATTAAGTGATGATTTTCTATGAAATAGAATTTCATTTAAATTTTTCTTGATTCCTCTATTGTTTTTAAGTTACATTTTTCATTCAAATCACTTCATTGTTTAATTCTAATATAATCCTTATGATTAGTATAATGGTTATTCATCTCAAATTGTCTTATTTGAGACATATATTATATTATGCAACTAATTTTCAATATTTTTTGTATCTACTTACCTATTATATGATATATCATAAATCAATTTACAATCACTGTATTTAATAAATCATTTTAAGTTATTTATTTCAAGTTGGATATGAATTTAATGTTTCCAAATCATTAAGGGCTTATATAAAATATCTACATTATTTATCATTGATTATGTTTAATTCCTTCCCTTGGGGATTTATATTATTTTTATATGATAAAAAATTAAATAGAGTTACATTTAAAAATTATAAGTTATCTTTTAATTTACCCATTTTTTGTACTCAAATGATAAAAAACGAGTTTAAGATAAATAGACTACATTTCCTATTTATTCATGAATATTTGTCTTCTGTTCTAATTAATTATAAAAAAAATATTCAAGAATGTTTTTTTATTTATCATTTATTGTTTAATTTCATTTATTCCAATGTTATTATTTTTGAAAAAAAATTTAAAAATGATTAATTTTTTTCCAACATTGATACTTATTAATATTTTATAGAAAATGTGAAATGAATCATTAGTTTATCACTCACAGAATGAATGTTATTTTCCATGATTGTAACTACTCAATGCTTTAAATTTCACCATAAATGTTTCCATGGTTATTTTGAATAAACGTTATTTTTCATATAATATATTAATTTTTAGTTTTCAAATATGACACTCAATGTGTAATGCCTTTTAACCTAAATAATTTATACCTCATATTTTTATTCTAATTTTGTTAATCAAGAAAACTTCCCTATATTTAATCATTTTATGGTTTATGATTATTTTTTAATGGGAAAGAATTTTATTATATATATTTTAGTTATTCTAATATGGGTTATAATTGATTATACTACATGTTTATTATGATAAAAAAAATTAATTTGAATAATGTATTGGACATAATTTCTGACAGCCATGATAATGAATTACATAACACCATGACACATTAGAAAGTATCATGAGAGAAAATAATTGTGGAACGTGGCGAGGCCTTTCCAATTTTGTATGAAGTCTTACATCCTGGCCTTGATGGTATGTTAATGACGACTAAAATGATTTTTTTCTATCTTAATGGTACTACTTATTCATGAGAATTTGAGGTTTTCAATAATTATAAAATGCATAGATCTGTCTCATGGTCATTTGAATATTTATATAGAGTTATTTAATCATCATTTATTCATCAAATATTATTCCCCCTGATCATTTAATCAATTAAATGTAATGTGGTTTTATATATATCCATTTAAATATTGATTTATTTTTTTAATTAATATATCATCAACTATATGCATACCATAACTATGAATTTTCTCTCACATATTATTTTTTATCATTTCCCTATGATTTGGTGAAGGATTCATTTAATGTGTTCAAGGATACATAATATTTAGTTTCGAAATGTTTTATTTTATGTAGTCAAATTTAATGTGAGTTTCAAATATGAATGTGCATTATTAAGAATAATAACTATTAAATACATGGGGATTCAATCTCTTTCTTAAAAATCCAATGAATTAATTTAATTGAGACTTCTGTGATACTGGGGTCTGGGATGTTATAGTATCTATAATAAAATGATTTGTAGAAAGATTGGAAAGTTGATTTAGAGAAACATATATTATAGAACATTACCCGTTAACCATTTTTTTTAATATTTATGCATAATATAACATAATAAATTTTTGGTAATGTAGAAATTATATTATTTTCTAGGAAATATATCCCTATCTAGATACTCTAATTTTTTGTGGTTTAGGAATATATGAATATATGTGTAATAATTCAAAAAGGAGTGGGTTGAGTATATGAACTCAATAATTATGGTCCTAGTTTAATGCTCCATTATTATTCACTAGGTTTGACACTCATGGGGGATACACATGGTATAATTGAAATTTTATTTCTTAACCAACAATAAGGATTTAGTGAAATGATGATAATGATTGTGCTAGGATAAACCTAAAGTGACATGGGTTGATATGTTTATTGTTGATATTATGTTTAAATGAATTGAATCTTCTATTGTAGTTTAATGTGATGTGAGATTAAAATTATTAAAGATATTTTTTTAGATATTAATAAGAAAAAATCACTTTGGTTAAGTATATGTTTTATTGATAATGGAATTTGAGTAATGATATTTTTTTATTCAATGTACATAATATCATTGTTACATATTGCCTTTATGTTTAATATGATAATAAATTATGATTTATTAATTGTAAAATAAGATTATGTGATTTTTTATATAAATAAGTTATATAGAAAACCATTCTATATATAAATTGATTTCATGTTTAATGTTATTTTTTAGGATGGTAATCATATTTCTAATTTTTTTTACAAATTATGTTAGTATAGTTTTAGAAAAATGAATAGTCATTTTCCCTTTGAAAAACCATTGCATACAGAATGTCTATGATGCTTGAACGACCTTCTAATGGGTGAAAATGGTGAAACACCAACAACATGCCTATGTTTGGACTAGGTTATTGTGAAAATAATTCACATTAACAACATAAAGGATAAAAAATAGGATGATATTTTGGAAAATATTATACTATAATTTATAATGATTTTGTTTCAATTAATGGATATTTGATTAAAGGCATATTATGATTATGTATATAGAGTCTTTAGGTTATAAGTAATAGAAGATTACTGAAGAAATCTATTATGTTCTTAGAGATGTATGTGGAAGGGTATGAGATAACAATTTCAATTAAATTAATCTATAATGTTGAGGATATTGTGGTCTTTAGGTATATTGGTTTATTAATTTACATAATGGTATAGGTTAAACCTTTGGTTTTATTATCAAATTTTATAGATTATTATTTTATTTCATAATATGAAGGTTTATTAATTTTGGGTATTGACATACATTTTTATAGTCATTTTGTATTTCATAAGGATTCTAAGAATATATTGTACTTCTTTTTTGTATTATGTGATCATTTATTGGTTGATTTTATTTCATCTGACATAAAAACTTATACATGAATACTCATTATTTTTAAAAAAATATGATATTTTTGTGGAAATGGATTAATGAATTAGAGAATACATTTAATGTGAGTATATTTCATTATGATATTACAATTAATTTTAAATAAATTATTTCTCTATAGGAAAAAATAAAATTAAATAGGAATGTTAACAAATTATGATGTTTTTCTATGAATAAATTATCTTTTATCATTCATTACAAATTTATGTTATTTGGGACATCATCTTTTTGTATACAATGTAATATATTCCTCTTTATTACTCAATTTTTGTTAGTTTTCTATTATATATCCATATTATCTGTTCCCACTAATGTTATCCAATATAAATATTTTTATTATTCTTCCATATGACCTTCTTAGTTCCCATTAAATAATTTTATGATGAATTCTAATTAACGGTTTTTATAATATAGGTTTTCTATGATGAATTTTTAAAATTTGAGATCCTTGACACCAAAAAATAATCAAATTTACAATATAAAATTAATTTTAAGGGGGAATGTAACGCCCTAATATTTTAAAATTAACACTATGTTCAATATAATATACAATTCTCAACCCTGATCATAAACAAACAATTATATATTTTAAATCAAATATGAGCATCATAAACTAGCAATTGAAATTTTAGGAAAAATAATGTCAATAAATTATGAAAATATTTATAATGTTTATATATAACGTATATGTTGATAATTAACGAATATATAATTTTCAATAAAATAAGTTTATTCTTCAACAATATATTTTCATTAAAATATGATTAATAGTGAATTATGATTATGCTAACTATAAATAATTTACAATTCATTAAAAGTATATATTATAAAAAGAATACAATTTTTTAGTATACAATATCAATTTTATCATAGGGTAATGTTTTTTGATATTTATGAAAATATAGATTGTTTTATTAGTTTTTAAATAAATAATGATTTCACAAATACAATAATTTCAGTTCAATTTAATATCCCTACAATATATTAAGATGATCTTAAATTAATATATGTTTAATTTGAGTATAAATAATATATTAATTATATATGAGTGAACATTAGACTCTATGTTAGTATAAATATACCTTTTCCCTCTAAATTAATTTTTTTTCAAAAAACCTAGTTTTTAATCTCACTTTTCAATATAATTATAAAGAATGATTCTACAAATTTTAGAGATGGAATTTTTTAAAATGGACGTAAAATTCGGAATCATCCTAATTTATTATTTAAAAAATTAATATTAATTTTTTTCCATGAGTAATAGTATAGATACTATATATTTATCATAACGGTGAAAACTTAAATTGAGTAATTATGGTTAAAATTAATATTATACAAACTAAAAATTGACCCTATCAAATTCAATTATCCTTTTAGATGAGTACTTTACAAGCATTTCATTCCAATTCCCAAATAAATGGCCACTTAGTTCATATATAATTAATTTATTAACTTAATTATATTTATGTAAATGATAAATTAAAAAATTGTACAATATTTGTTTTATCAATTATAATACATTTTGAAATATTTAAAAATTAATTATATTCTATTATTCAAATCCTGCCGAAAAATATATTATTTATCTTAACATGGGATTTTATTTTTTATATTTATTAGTAATTTTATTACATTAAATACATATGCAATGAAGATATATTAATAATTCAATTCTTTGAAATATATTAAATGATTTTAAAAATATTAAATGTAACTAAAATTTAAAAAGTGAGTGTGTTCCATGATTTTTTATGATAAATATATCTTTTTCTGAGGTAAATATTTTATTCTAATTTAATTTTTATCATGTAGATTTTAATGTAAACATAAATGAATATTTTTAAAAATTAAATTAATAATATATTTTTATAAATAAGATATTATTATATGATTTGAAATTAGAAAAAATACAATCCATGGCTAATGGAATCTTTTAATGGATTAAAATATAATGTATATATATTTTATGTAAAATTTCTCTTTTATAGTATCCATCTAGACCCATAAATATAAAAATATTTTAGTCATGATATTTAAAAAAAGGGTTATCACAAGGTAATAAAATACATAAGGAAATAATATATCAAAAAATATCCAAATTATATTAGATGATATAATTTCGACTAATTTATATATTTTATAATAATTATATATAGTATAAATCCTATTTTCCAATAAAAATAAATTATATTAATTAAATAATTTATCAAAATTCCCAAAGTGACCCTTTCGTCACATATAAAATAGAATCTCTTATCATCATTTCATCACACATATAATCAATATGGTTCATTAAATACCTTACCAAATACCTTCCTCAAATATCGACCCATGATCTAGAAGGATGTTTTTATTAAATGAACTTCATTCTAAAAATTTTTGTGTAAAACTAATTGGGTTTTAAAAAAAAGATATATTTTTCTTAATTAGTATATTTTTTATTTATTTATATACATCCATAAAATATTATTTATACGTGATGATATAGAAATATCATTTATTTGGATAAACTATATCCTTGTCATCGTCTATTTAATAATATATAAAACCATCATTTCTATGATCGATAGACTACCACCTCATGAAGTAATGTAATTTGTTTTCAATCATCTCCATTCAAGAATTTTTATAATGATTTATTTAATGAACATATATGATATTAATGACATTTTTATAATTTTGGGAATGTAATATATCTAAAATTTTTTACAATTCCTTTCATTCAGTGATAATTATATCGCTCATATGTACATGTCGATTACTACCACTATAATGCGATGTGATTCGTTTTTCATTATCAAATCACATATATGGAATATATAAGTATACATGATGAAATTATATAATTTTTTTTTACAATATTGATAATTAATAAATGGTAAAATGAAAAATACCGACTTTCCTTCCTGAACACTTACAATTGTAAATGTAAGTCATGCTTACACGTGGCCTATCATCTCGATGATTAGAACAAAGTTTAATTTTCATAACCATATATAATTATTTTTTTAAAGCTATAATTTATATATAAAAATTTAATAATTTTTTTAATGATTATTAATCAATAATCAATTTTACAAATGTCAGCATATCGATGTTATTTAGGACGTATGAATCGAATATCTTCAAAACATATAAAGTGCACTTAATTAATTTTGTATTTAAATATAACAAGATAATGAATTAAATTAACTTAATAATAAATATGATAAATATAAATATAAATGTAACTAATTATAAAAATTTATTATTTGATAATATATAGAACATATGGGTGGATTCATACTGGATTTAAGGGACTTCATCTCAATTTCATTTCATTGAGGAGTATTTTAGTGTTATGAAACTAATATAATATACATGGTCTAAATTTTTACCAATATAATGGTTATATAATGATTACTTTATTTTTCATCATATTTTATATTTTATGTGAAAATATATCATCTATATCGATTTGACATGAATGTTATCACGAGGTAACTGTTTTGTAATTCATGTATATTTCATTTGGTTATATGAATTTATCATTGATTATATTGAAGATATATTATTTCTGAAATTGATTTATTAGAATTAATTTTTATATTCTTTTTTCATGGATTTAAATTTTTCACACGTAATCACATAATTGATTAACTATCACTTTAATATTATTTTCATTATAATGGTTCTTCATCTAAAATTGTCAACTGAAGGAAATATTTTTTATACAAAATTTTTTACATAATTGGTGCATCTAATCCCCAATTATGTTATATCATGAATCATATTATATTGATTATATTTAATTTTCCATTATAATTTATTTATTTTATTGTGTATTTATTCAAATGTCACTAATGTGGTAACAACATATTTTACAATCACGTCATTATTCAAGACTATTTTACTTTATGTCCACTGTAGGGGAATGATATGATCATTAAATGTTGGAACAAAAATATTATATTAAACTATATTTAATTCATAAAAATATTAGTGTTCCATCCGTTTTCCAAAATTGATTACTTAATATATAAAGAAATACATTTTTAATAAAAACATGCATCATTTAGACATTACTATGGAATATTTTTCATCAACATACATGTTTATTAAATATGAAATAGATTTATATTTGTTATTCATAAAATATTTTCAGGGAAATTTTTACCGATGATATACTTTTTACAAAAATTAATTAAAATGAATATTTTTTTGATATTAGAATGAGGTATTAATCATGTTTGAATGGAAAATAGGAATTGAATAATTTTTTAAAAACTCATCATTAATGGAATATCCCACCATCATGGCCAGTCTGTTCTTTGAGTATTCCATTAACAAAATTTCATGGTAAATTACGAAGATAAATGATTTTCATAAAAATCTAAATTTTTTATATTTTAAACGTGTATATTAATGTGTAGCGAGTAATATCCACTAGAATTTTTGAAATTGTCAATAAATTATATTTATATTTAATAAATACACAATAATTTATTCTACTTACTCCCTATTGATTATATGTTATAGTTATATAATCCATATTTATTTTCTAGATGGATTATGATCAATTTTACTGGGGAATTTATTTTAATTTTATTATTAATTTTCATCCAATAGAGTTTTTACTCGATTATGTGAATTGTTTATTATTTTATATTTTTCATTCATTTGATGAATGAATTTAAATTTTTGTGTTCAATTTTGGGGCATGTAATTATAAAGACACTTAAGGCATTTATAGGTCTTAAGATACAATAATGTTTTCTAATTTCACCAAGGAATTACATATTTATGTTTGAATTGTTTAATCAAGGATATAAATGTATATTTATGATGATGATAATTAATAATTTTTTATTATTAATATAGTCATTTTATTCGGTTAAATTTTTTTTATAGTAAAGATATTATTGGATATGTATCAAATTTATGTGACTATTGACGTTTGTTATTTTATCAACTTTTATTCAATCAATATAAATATTCCTCGTCATGTTGTTTATAAAAATCCATTTTTAATTATTTATGGTTCCATATTTATTATGCCATATTTACTTACGATAACATCCTCAATATGCATACACATACTAGGCCTCTAAGAACATCCTATATTTATATTCCATTCCCTATGATATGATTCATGAATCATTAAATGATATAAATAATAATTAATATTTACATTTATTATGTTTTATTTTATTTTTTCAAATGTACTGTGACATTTTAATTTATATCATTTTTACCAAGACTATTAATCTATTTGGTCCATTGGGTTGTTATCACTTATATCTTTTTCCAATGTAATAATGTAACCATCGTAACTAAGATAGTTGCAATGGGATTGTTACGAATCCACCACATGATCACCATTTATGAAAAATTATCCAAGACCAATCCAAATACATCACAAAAAGGCCACATCACCAATCCCAACCTATAGAAGAGTAAACATTACTACTAAAGTCAAATTGAATTTCATATGTTTAGTTTAAGAATAAAATTTAAATTTTCAAAACCAAATCATTCCATTATGAGTGAGAGTTGACAATTTTGAAATCTGGATAATGTAATATTTTATAACCTACAATAATACACATTTAATGCTAAGAAACTAAGAATATGAAATAAATTAAATGTTAACCCCAATGACATAAAAAATTTCAACATTTTAGATTCAACCAAAATATAATGTTGATGAAAATGTTCCCCAAGTATGTTACCACATGAATTATTAATTATTACATTTATTTTATGTGAGAGTTTATCATTCTAAATATCATAAAAAATTACTCAGTTTTGCAAAAAAAAATCTCTTGTATAAGGACTTAATGATATTAGATTCATTGATAATACGATTTTTCACTAGAATATTAACCAATCATTAATATCAATTTATATCCTTTTGATTTGTTAATAAAATAATCAATTTTGGGAAATAGATATGTGTTCTAGACTGAAACATGATTTATATTTTATCATTCAATAAAAATTTGAAGGGTGGCATCAAAAATCTTGTTTTAATCCATCATTGCTTCTATATGTGACAAACTAGGTCAAATTAATCCTTGGAAAGTAACTTCATCTAATTAATTCATTAATTTCATTTATTCGAATGCTTCAATATAGTAATAGCTAATATATACTAGTTATGTAACAAAGTGTTAGTCAATAGAATATTCATCCATTCTATCTTGATTCATGCGAGAAAACATCAATAGAAACACATAATGAAACTCCAAAACTACTAAGGGAATGTAGGTAAACAAAAAATCCATTTACAGATGAATATAATGCATAGATATCATCCTACTCAGATTATGAATAGGTGGTATGGATCTACTATAAATTGGATCGCATTATTTATGTAATCCATAACACTCCCCATCAGGGGTAGAAAATGACACCCATTGATGATAAAAGTGATTCATATATTTATAAGAAATATACATTCCATTATGATAACGGTTTATATATGTTTTAGTTTATGAATAGATAATTCAAAAACCACCATGTTCGCTTAAATATATAAACCACCAGAGGTGAATTAGAGAACCTTATATCTTGTCTCCTCAAGTGGCATGGTAATTCATATCGCACAAGGAAAATAATCTCTTTTAAAATTAAATTTATCCACATTAATGGTTGTTATGAATGGAGTATAATGGATGTTTAGGTGAAATAGATAATGAATAAATGAATATGTAATTTCATACATGTCATAAATGTGTTAATATGTTGTCACAACATGACACAATATTGTATTTTTAAGGATAGTTTTTATTTTTTATTATAATTTTTCGTGTTAATTCCTTGTTATTTCGGCATGTAAACACCATTTGAAAGGTTATGAATGTGGTTATGATTATTTTTTGAGTTTTATGATGTACCATGAGATATTTTATCAATATTTAACTTCACATTAATCACAAACTTAGTGAAAACTGATCATTTTAAGGAAAGTGATTGGCATACTGAGTAATTTTTCTTTTCACTTTGATATTGATTGAGGAATTCCATATGCATAGAAAAAAAATATGGATAGAGTTTATTCATAAGATTTTTTTTGGAATCCTCTCTATAATATATTTTCATTTCTATCAACTAGAACTATAAAATACAAATATCTCTTACATGACCACTAAATATTGATGGATGAAAATTTTCCATCAAATGAATATGGTGACTCAATGAACACAAAGATTCACTCAATCATCCACAACCTATATGCTTCCTCATGATGATAAATCATTCCCTATAATTTTTCTGGTTTTCCCAGATTAACATCATGGTCATGACATAAAAAAAATTTATCTAATGATCCCACTCTCTAGAAAACAAATGTAAAATTATGAAAACATGGATCGAAAAATTTACTTGAACCACCACATCCTTTATTAGATTTTAGTCTACTATAGAGGTTTCCATAAATGTATCTTATGTAGCTCCTTCCTAAATCATAATTTGATGTTTTCAATACTGGATGTTACTTCACAACGTTAATAGAAGATAATGAATCAATTTTCAATGGAAAATATAACACAAATACTATCAGTTATAAACAAAATGAAAAAAAATCAAAATAAGTTTTTTGTTAAATGTATAGAACTTGAACATTGAATTTCCAAAAATTCCCTCTTTCCGAACTGTCCATGGTAATATAATTTTCTTTTTCATTAGATTTATCCAAGAATATACTTGTTACATAGAGCCCTAATCCCAATAATCTAATGTCCTTTCTACCAAAAATATATGAAACAATTAAATTATATACAAAAAGTATTTAAAGAATACTTTCATATAAGATTACGATGATTTGTCCAGGATACCATAATAAATTCTTACATGATTCAATCATAAAATGTTCCTATGAGGATTTTAGATCCTCATGGGAAAGATAATAGTTTCCATGATTAAAAAATCATAAGGTATGATTTGAAAATGTTTTTATACAAAAAAAATGACTATTCAGAATAATAATGTATAAAATAATTTGAATTTAAATACATAAATAACCGTAAGGTACTAGATGATAGGATAGTAAGACAACCGAATCAAAAAAATATTACCAATGAAATTATACAAACCAACATATCTACATAATTAATGATCACATAATCCACTTATTACTACAAAATTCCATTGTATCACTATTAAGAACACCCAATGCCAACTTGTGGTATAAAAAATTTTCATTGTCCAAGAAAAAAAATTTCCACATACCACCAATTATATATATTGGTTTTTAGAAACATTATCCCAGTAGGATCCCCAATGTCATTTCGTAATCATTCTATATCAACAAGAACAAATATGATCAATTCTAAATTTACCATGAAATCAGAATATATCAATAGTTTATAATAATATATTTTTTTTAAAAACATTTCAGTGGAATGTATAGAGCGTGTACATCTAAAAACTCTACAAAAAATTAGAATATATATGAATATTGATTAAAATAGGCACAAATAAACGATTTCATAATTACTATTTTTTATTATTCAGTTTCAATATTATAACAATCATTATATGAAGCAGGGATAGTAAGGTTAAGGGTTAATATATCATAAATTTTCAATTAATTACAGCTCTATGTCTGAAAACATCCCCATTTGTCAATCCTACTATGGAATAAGAGTAAACTCCTATAAATTATGTAACATCTATTATCAATGTTTTGTTTCATGTTTAATCATAAATTCGTTACTAGGTAGAGATAAAGCATTCCAAAAGTGTATATATAATGAAACACAAAACCTATACATCCTCTAATGGAAATCAATGAAATTAATCATTGGAAACAACTTCATCTCAACTAATTACCATAAATCCCCATTATCAAAGTCAAAAATGAGGTATCAAAATAGTAAATTTAATTTTAAAAAATAAAATAAAATTGTTTTATTTAATAATCATTCAATTATATTTAAATTATTTCATTAAAATATCATTTAAAATATCATGCATTTAATTATTTTGAATCATCATCAAATAAATACTAGAATCCCTTCATTTTTAAACCTATTTTATGAAAATAAACACTATTTTGAATTACATTTCAAATGATAATGTGACCCACACCATGCCTTATAAAATTTTTATCAAAGATCTAATCTTATGAATTTGATATTCATTATAATTCTATTTCAAATAAATCATGAAAAACTTGTTTTAATTAACGTTAATTTAAATATGTACAATCCCAACCCCCACATTGTTTCCAAAAAAACTAGCAGGGCATCGAAAATTAAAGGAAGTTGAATGAAAAAAACAATGAGAGGATCCCAGAAAAAAATTCTTCAAAACATGATCTCGATCAATCAATAACATTTGGATGTATAAACCCAAAAAATAATTTACTTCGAAAATATGAATTCATAAATTCATCAAGGCTGTACATATTGAAATGAAAAAATGACTCATTGTTGCTATCAATATAGAATGATTCATGTTTTGGAGGGAAAAAATTGTCCCAAGTGAGACTCCATATTTATGAGGGTTTAATTTGGATCATATGATAGGATATTATAGACATAAAATGGGGTTTATGAGATATAACTAAAAAACATTCCATCCATATCTCCGTATGATTGATGTCAAAAGATAGCCATCAGCTAGATCCATTTATCTGGATGTTCCATGAGGACTACATGGTTTTTTTAGACACCATTATTGGGCTGATGGGCTTCCATTGGTGGGCTACTGTTCAAAGAAAGAATTTATAAAACATTGGTAACTCCACTTATAAGCCAGTGGGGTTCCTTCATGAGATCAACACTTCCAAAATTCCACCATCAAGTTGGTGGACCACATATAAATATTTTAGATATAGGTCCATCTAAAATATTGATATCATCTCTCATGGTACATCCTAAAACTCAAAAAAAAACCATAACCACATTAATAATCTTTAAATTGGTAGATACATGCAGAAATAACAAGGAATTTACTTGAAAAAAATAATAAAAAATCAAAATGATCCTTATAAATACAATATTGTGTCATGTTGTGACATTATATTCACATATTTATGACATGTATGAAATTACATATTCATTTATTCATTATCTTTTTCAACTAAACATCCATGAGACTCCATCCTTATCTTCATTATTTTGTATAGTAAATTTAATATTTTCATGTTATTTATAACATTTTATGACACCTAGTTTTGAAAATTAATAAAATTACTCACTCGATCTCATATATTAGTCGGTTAATGATTTAAAAAACATTATATATTTTATGGAATAGCTCTAAAACATTGTTCTATTAAAATGTTTCCATTAATAAAACCAAAATTTGTTGACATATGTGATGATTAATTTACATCATATGATGTTTATTGAATTAATAAATCATCCTCAAATTATATTATTCATTATCAACATCATACTAATATATAGATATTTTATTCATAAATATTTCTTATTTCATCATAGGTTTCCTTATGTTGTGATATTCTTATAAATCTAATCCTAATTTCACTAGTATATTTATGAAATAAATAATTTATAACAGTTCTTAATTAAAAAATGAATGCATCAAATTATATAAACATTGAGTGTAAAACAAGGTGTGTATTTAGAAAATTTTATTGTTCAACATTTATTGATAGATTTAATTACAATAAATAATTTTTACGTATTTAACCTAGGTGAGACAATGTCAAAGAACACATCAAATTATATATTTATAGAACGGTATGTCAATGCATGGTAACCACACAATGTCCCCATAAAAATATTATTCCCTATTATCATATACATTTATTTACCCCTAGAGTTCATCACATGTTTTTGTTTTAAAATAATGATTTCGTAAATCTTGTTCTGAATGTATCTAATAAACAATCATGGATAACAATGGTAAAAATATAACTATTTTAGTCTAATATTAGAGGAAACATGGATACATTGGTAGAAGATACAATGTAACGTATCATAAAATTTTTCATTAATTAGTAGTCCTATGAGATTTTTTTCAGAAATAATTATCACATTAAATTTCATAAACTATTATTGAGTATGAAAGAGTAATTATAAAATAAATTATTATATTTTATCCTTTATAACAATCATATTTCACCTTAGAGAACCATAGGGGAAAAATATAGTTAGATATAATTCTTAGTAAGGAATAATGTGTACTTTAACATACCATAGAATAATCAAGGAGAAAATAATATTTTAGAGATCAAACATAATAAAAATTTTTATCTGAATAATATAGTTAGATAGGAATATAAACATTGATGAAATTATAATATAAATAATCACATGGAGAATAATAACTGCTTTCATAGCTCTTTCGGTGCATATTGTATGAAGTCATAATATGACCATAATAGATTCATTACATGAAATAATATATAAATAGGTAATGAATACTTCAAATACCCAATCTAGTTTTCATAGTAAGAAATACATATTCATGAAGGGGATATACAGGGAATCACTAATCATTTAACAAATTCATTTCATTCACCAAATAAAACATATGAATAATAGATCAATGAATATTCATATTTTTAAGGTAATAAATATTTATTCATATTTTCAGAAACAATATATGGGATTATGATAAATTACCTAATTATTAACCAATATAACATTATCATAATACCAATTATCATTTTTCCAAAATATTAATGGCTAATTGGAATGAAACTTGTTCAATAAAATAATCATTAAATATCCCCATAATAAATACTGTGGAAAAATAAAGTGGATTTTATAGTAAAATCATATCAAATGTTTATAATAAGGAGTTAAAAAATACGTTTCAATATTAAAAAAACAATGTTTCATGATTTTTGGATATGTAAATTTGAAAAATAAGAACAAATATACCTATTTTAAATTTATGTGACCGAAAAAATTTTCTTCATAAAAATGATTTACATTGAGATTGGTACAACAATTGAAAATATTAGATTTAAAAAATAACTGTTTTAGGAAGAATAATAACAACATAGGAAATTTATGTTCAATTTTTTTATATTACATACAAATACGTAAATATACTTTACAAAAAAATCTTTTAAAATCCTATTTTAAATGATGAATTAATTTTTAAAATTATTATTGTACTCCAAATAATGTTAAATATTACATTTTCTATTAAAAATTGATGATAATGAAAACCATTAATAAAATAATCTGAAAAATTCATTGGAAATCATGATAAATAATAATTATCATATTAATAAAATAATTTATAAAATGGTTTGTAGAGAAATTGTTTTTAATTCCATAATATTTAATTCTATGTATCACATAAAAATTAATTTATAATGGATATTTTATTTAAATTATTTTGAAAACATTAAAATTAAAAAATGATGATGAATAATGGATCCTTAAAAAATACAAAATAATTTTTTTTGGAAAATGATTAGTTGAAAAAAATATTAAACCATGAGATGAATAGTCATGTTATAATTTTAAAATAACATTTATAAAATCCATATTATTAAAATTATAATAATATATCCTTTTAAAAAAAAGAAAAAGGTAAATATTAAGGTAAAAAATCATATCAATATATTTAGTTCGAATTAAAAGGTGAAAATTGGATATAATATAAAATATAGATATTGAAAAAAATAGAAATCTCATATGATAAGATGTATTTAAAACAATAATATATAATAATGAAAAATATATTCATTATGAAAATTGATTTGAAATGAAATTTCATTTCCCCCCTAATATAAGAGAATAAACCAGGGAGTGGAAGAAAAAATATATAGAATAATGATATTCATGAGGAAACATTGTAGATCATTTAATGGAGATTTCTGTTGTAACAATACCTTGCATAGTTGTTAAAATTTGAAAGAAAGAATATGAATGTGAAAATCATAAATGAATATCTCAATTCAATGAATTCAATTATAACTAATTGAAAAATATATATTTCAATTTTGTGTACAATAGATAAAAAATAATTGGTGAATATGGAACATGTTTAAAATATGAAATTTTGCAATGAGTAATCAATTTATAAGATTCTAAATAATATAATAATAGTAATTAGAAGGATGTATTAATAAAAATACAATTTAATCCCATAAATAAAACATCATTATGTGTAATATAGGATATTTGGATAGTATATAAATGATAAAATGGGACACTATGTTCATATAATATGACATGGGCCAATGAAGGAGAATTGTGATGAAATCACCTGCCTTTACTATCCTCATTTAGAAATGAGTCATATCCCATAGTATCATATACATAACCATTATAATCATTTATTTTAGATAAATGTTTCTATATTTTTCCATTTCTAGTCATTAATTATAATCATTTATTATTATTTTATTACAATATTAATGTTTATTTCGATAAATATATATTTTTAGTTTTGTTTTCTCCAAATATATTTCGTAATGTTGATGTTGATTGTGGTTCCTAATGATAAAATTTTATAATTCCCAAAACATTAAATTTTTATGGAATATAAAATTTATAATTTTATATGAGGTACTATTTTCATTAAATGAATTTTTTTATTAAGATTTTTGATGAATGAATTTGTGACGATATTGTTTCGTTATGTTTTTATGAGTAAAATGTTTTATTTTAATAAAAATATAAATATTAGTATAAAATATAAAATTAATAATAATTATTTTGTATGGGTTTTTTCGCATTTTATAAATTATAATTACCATTCATGTAGTGTTATGATGAAACATATTGCCCATAACTATGTGGAGGTGGAAGTTCACACATACACCTAAGTGACATATTCAATTTCCAATGAACTATAAGAATGTTGGAATTAGTTTAACATTTTTCAATATTATTTGTTCTATAAATAGTTCATTTTTTTTAATTAAATATAATGTCTTGTCATTCATTCAAGGTATTGAATGAAAATAAAACATGTTTCTTTGTAGAGACGTTAGTCTGTATGTTATCAGAAGAGACTATTTGGATTTTCTATAGGAAAATTAAATAGATGGGATATGATTTTTCCTTAAACATTATAATATATAATTATATAATAAATTATGGTGAAATTATTTTTAAATGTGTAATATTTTTTTTTTGTAAAAACATAGTTAAATCACAATATTAGAGAGTGGTTATTACTATAGTTATGAATTAGAACATTCAATTAATGTGGTTTTTATAAATGAATGAAATAGTCGAACATATGGTGACTGTAGTATTTGGGAAATATATGTTTATTATATAGGAATTTTAATGGGATATTTTTCCGAGTAAATGATTTTTTAGAGTCGAAGTAATGGGGATGTGTGAGGACCATTTTAAATGTTAATGGAATGGTATTGTCATTAATTTATATTCTAAATATAAATAAAACTCTAGTGTCCCTTTGTAAATTGATTCCAAAGTGGATTATAATTTATCTGAGATTAGGTTTATAAAGATGCAACTAAACAAATAATTTTGAGGCGTGTTTTCACCATGTTTCATCATACATAATATTGGAAAAAATCTATTTACCTCGATTTTCCTTTTTCATGGTAACTTCCTTTTTGGCATCTGAAGCCAAATTTTTAGACTAAAATTGAAATAAATCATATTACCTAATTTTGTAATTATGATTTCAAAAGTTTGATGAATTGAATAATAAAATAACCCCTTGGGGTTTAATATTAATTTTAATATTATTTCTCGCAATATTTCAGAAACATTTCTTATGAAATTTGTATATTTATGAAAATATATTTTATTTTGAATAAATTAAGAAATTTTTGTTATTTTCAAAACATAAATTCTTTAATAACTAAAAAAATATTTTTTTGATTAATAATTAAAAAAATGAATTCCATATTTATGAAACATAATTATAAGAGAAAAAATAGTTTTTATTTGAAAAAAGATTAATTAATTTTGGAAAATGCAAAACATGAGTTTTTTAAGGAAACATGGTGTTTTAAATTTCATAGTTTTACTTCATAAAATTATATAATCCATATATAACCTTTTTAATTTAATGTAATACTTTTCCATTATATAGGTATAAATTCTAATAAGTAAGGAAATACATCATTTTCATTATTCTTTAAAAAATATTTAAAATAAAAAAAAAAATCAAAATTAATTTTTCTCTTTTTAGTCAAAACATGATGATCATTTATTAAAATTAAATATCATATTTTTTTATCAATTATTTAAATAGATTCATAACATATTTTGAAAACGTATTTTTTAGGAATATAACATTACTGAAATATTATCTATACTTTTATTTATTACAAATTAATAATTAATTTTATTTTATATGTTATTCAAATGATATATATGTTTTACAAATATTTAGGTATTTTTTTTCCTAAAATAATTTATATGAAAAAAATTGATTAAAATATAAATTTATATGCATAAAACATTCTTGTTAGTTATGTAATTATAATATTAGAATATTATAATTTAATTAATAATAAAAATTGTATTTTTTATTTAAAACTCAAATGTCAAATATGTCAAATATTTTATTACATTTAAAATTCCATATAGGTATCATATTAATTTTTTTATACATTTCCACTGACAATATCTATGTATGGACAATGTATAGGATATTCTCTTATTTTAGTCACATTTGTTTATTTAATTAGCATGTATCTTGAAGAAATATCCATAAGAATGGATTTTCTTCATAAACAATGTAACTCACAAAATAATTTTTTGTGTTCAACATGGTCTTGTTCGATATAAAACCCTAATGATGCTACCACTTTTTCATGTTCATAAAAATAATCCCTATAAATAATAAATACAATAAATTTTGTTATTTATTATAATCTATATATATGATTCATCATACAATTATTTTTATTTATATGAAATAATTCAATGGCTACAATATAACCAAAATATTTTTTATTTTAATTTTTTATTAAATATTTATTTTGTAATTTATTTTCTCTTTTTTGTGATGTAATATATTCACTATAATCATTATTTATTGTAAAAATAATAATAAAATATTAGGCTGTCAAAATATTCATTGACTAATTCATTAGGTACCTAATATTTTTTCCATGGGTGTAGAATAATTAGATTGGCCACCAAATGGTTTATTTCATTGTATTGGATAGAAGATATGCCATCTGATACCTGACCTCAGAATATTATGTTCCTAATATGTTTTAGAGATAATTTCATATTATCATGATACCTAAAAATTCCATGCAGTCCCAAATTCTTCTGAATCTGAGTGATTTATAGTAAGAATACATATGACCTGAACACTTCCAATTATTCCCCAATGGACTCCACAATTAATTCTTATCGGTTTATGAATTATTAAAGGCCATTAGTCACATTAAATCAAGGTAAAATATCTTCTCTTCTACACTATTAGACCATATTTTTATCTTCCCTTTAATGATTCTTCCATTGCATACATAATAATAAATATTCTACCCATTCAAAGAAGAATCCTCTCATATTGAAAATGATTTTCAGAGAAATATCCCGAGGAAAGTAAATGATAATGAATTATTCCCAATTATTAACATTTTTATTTTATTATTCCACGTGATTTTATTTTTTAAATTATATAAAATTATAAAAAAATAAAGAAAAAATAGGTCATTAGTTTTTAGGGATTTTGGATACAATTTTTTCTAAACACATGAAGTATTCCATTATGGATTTTTTAAAGATTAATGTCCTAGTTCAATTTTGTGATATTTCAAAAAGTTTTCGTCAGAGAATTTTATATTTAAATTTATTTTGAATAATTATAATTAATTAATTGATCATTGTGGTATGTGATAGGGGATATACAGATTCATAAATCCTACATGAACATAAATAGTGTTGTAAATTCTAGATTTTGTTTCATGACTCTATTATCATGGATGGTGGTCTTGTAATTAAAAAATAATATAAGTGTGAATATATTAAATTTTCCATGGAATTCTTTTGGAGTATGTGATTATAAAATAATGAAGGTTGTATTTTAGTTATGAATTTTATTTCATTATTCATAATAGATTATATGTAATGAGTTTACTATATCACAACTTTTTATATACCATTTATATTTTTTGTGGTTTCTAAATAAAGGGATAATGAATCTATTTTTTCATAACAAACACCTCGTATATCCTTTACTTTTGAGACAACTCATATTCAGCAAGGTATGGTCCTTAGTTAGCCAGTTTATGGGATTCTATGTTTTTATCCCAACAAGAGAAGACCATTTAGTATAGGGTGTATAAATTTTGTGGGATTGGAAGGGTTATTAACCTAATAAATAATGTCGCAATGAGTGAGAGGAGTGATATATATTTAATGGGAAAAGAACCTATGTTAAGCTGGTGGGATACAATCACCACTATCATGGGGTAATGGGATATAAATTAACAATCTTGAGTGTGTCTAGGTGAATTTAGGGGTATTAAATAATGGAGTGTGATCTATGGAGAATAAATATCATTGGTTGTATAACATCATACCTGGTTCACCACATTCATGAATGAAACTACTACCACATACTATTAGTATCCCTATTTTTATCATGGAGGATGCCAACTGGTATTGATGGTCTATTTATAAAGTGGGCGGACTATTAAATGTATTTTATAATTATATATATGAAATAATGTGGAAGTAATATAAAAATTTGTTCATGATAATACATGGTAAACTTTAACATCCCAACAATTTTTTATTAAAATAACCAATGGAATATATGCTATAAAAAATTAACGATCATTAATGTAATATAATATATCAGGATGACTATGGTATCCTATGGAACGAATAAATAACACATTTCCAAATTATAATAAATAGATTGTAGTAGACTATATAACTTTTTTTGATCACCTCCATGATTTTTTACTCCATCTCTAACCATTATCCCCTACTCAATGATCATATCATTTAGGTCCCTTGACCATAAATGGACTATAAAGTTAATATCCCCATGGGTACAAGTCTACTCGAGTAATGTGTGTGTGAAATTCCAGATGCATCATCCAATGGTGTCCCTACATCATATTTATAATATATAATGTCTACATATAATTAATAACTATAATGTTAAACTTTAATGCCAATGGAGTAGATAAAATTGATGAATCAACTAGTGTGCGATTTTCTCTTCTAATATCAAAATTAACAGTGTGGCCAAAGGATGATCTCCAAGTCTTCCATGTAATATATAATATAGAGTTTGTTATCTACCATATATAATAATGAAGATAAAAAATTTTAGGCGAACATTTTACTGCACTTGTCTAATTCCTAGGAAATATCAACCACATATTATTATAATGATAAAAAATGTGAGAGGTGGACTCAATTCCATAATGAACACAACCCATAAATATTGTGACCATAAAATATCGATATATGTTCAAGGAGATAAGTGACATATACTTAAATATTATCAACAATCTATTTTATTCACCCATTATCAAATCAATGAAATTCCAATTGGAAATCAACATACAGATATATGGAACTAATCCTATAAAAATATTGATCAAATAATAATAATAGACATTAGGTAAAGTTAGACATTTTCCATTAGGTCTCACCCTAAGAACATTATTACCCAAATAAAAATTAAAAAAATATACTAATGGGATGATATTCAATGATTCAATTGGTCTAATCCCTTTAACATATTCATATGAGGGGAAACTAATACTAATAAAATGGGAAATGATTCCCATGAAAATAGTCATTTCATTACAAAATTAGTGTAAGGATTCATGAAACTATATAGAGACCATGAAAATGTTTTCCTATGTCTATATCGATCTCAATACACTGGTTTCTCAAACCATAATATCATACTATAAATGTACTCAATACTAAAATATTGAATTTTTTTTTATGGTGGGAAAAAAATCTCCACCATTATCCACTAGGTTATTCCTCACATTAAAACCCCTATATATAATTTATACCTCTGGTTTGACCGCATCAAGAATTTTTTTTCCAAAATTAGTGTCTAATAAATTAATTATTTTAGTTATTAATGTTGTTTTATTAAATATTATTATATAAAGAAGGTAAATTACAATTCATATCTAACAACTAATTTATAAACATGTATCAATGCTTGTTCGAGGCTTATAAAATCTCACTTTGAATATTATAGAAAAAAATTTCCCCAATAATCTCCATTTAGGTTCTAATCATAATGTTTTGATAAATTCATTAATGCCTACATCCATGAACAATCATAAAATCAAAGAATAATATTCAATAAATCCATCAGGGACCTAGAAATCCTTACCAATCTATTAATAGCCATGATAGGGAAATTCAAAATAAGGTGACAATAATTACAAAAAAAAAGGCTGAATACACATCCCCAATCACATGAAATAGGTAAAATAATTGTAAAATTTAGTGAAAAACAACCTCATGATAATTAGAGAAATCTCATCTGATGTCAATTGGGGAAACATCCTCTTGATAATTAAAATATAAAATATTGAATAATTTTCAAAATAAGTGAATAATTTTGTAAAATGATAAACCGAATATGAAAATAATTAGTATTGGGTATAAGAGTGAAAATAATAGCATTGGGGATCTACTATTAAAAATGTCACTCAAAAGCATTGCTATATGTGGAGGACCAACATTTAATAGGGAGATAAATGGAGGGGATAACACCTAACATCAAGCAACTGCACCATAGGGATGTAATTGGTTTCAATTACAATGAAAAGAAATTATAAAATATTTAAAATGTAACAAATGGTTAACTAGTGACTACTAGTTACTTACTACCATATCAAGTACCTTCCCATAGGACACCATGTAATTGGTCTCTACTCTTGGGTTGACTATATTTTACCATGTATGATTGTTACTTTGTAAGAAACCAATGATTACTTCGTGGAATTTTTCAGAAAATGTAAACTTCCTTAGAATTGTTTTACTCCTAAAATATTTCACATATAGAGACCATAATTTTATTACATTACTATTAAATCATTTTAATGGTAAAATTACATAGATATATTACAAAACGAGGATACAATGGTTTAGTGTCTTCAAAAAACTAAGAGAATACATAACATTTTCATAATAATGCATAATTATATTTTTAATTCCTTCTTATATATATTATTATCGGCCCTTTGTTACTCCTAGGATCATGTTGTTCACTGAGTAAATACTTCAACAATGGTTTACATAAAATCAAAATAATTGGAATTATATACACATAAAACAATTTAACAATGTTTTATAATAATAAAAAAATCATTTATATTATAAAATTGAATGTGGCAATGCATAATAACAAAACGTCATGTCTTAGTGGTAAACCACCACACATAGTTGTGAGAAAATCTAGCATAATATTCACACATAATTACACATTAACTCATAAAATTAATCAATATTACAAATGAATTGGATAATTTTATAATTTTTCTCACACCAATCACATTCATACATTAATATTTCTCTATATAATTCTGGACGCATCCTACACATCCTTACATTTGCATTATCATGCAGGCAACATAGAAAATATGTCAAAAATGAAAATAAAATTAACCATTGAAGGAAATGGGTTTCAAATCATAAATCATGTCTTCCGATAAGTGTTTTTAGAAAAATGGATGGAAATTCATTCTTGACAGTAAACCATTAACCTTGAGTGAAGAGAGAAACAATCTTCGAGAAGTAAAAAGTGTCTGTTTATTAGAAAGAATAGTTCATTTTGAAAAATGGATATTTCATAAATCCAATTAGAGAGAATTTTTATACAAGAAAATTTAATATAATTATGAATTAATTTGTTTATGGGATTTCCATACAGAAAATGGAATGAAGTGGGAAACCCCACATAAATAGAGTTAGGTTTGAGAATTTCCCCATAACTTGGGTCTGAACACATTCATCACATTAGAGACCTTTATAATTACATTATTTTTAATATTTAACAATTAAATATCCTTTAATACATTAATTTTAATCATTATGCTTTTAATATGTAATTTTATTGACCTTTGGATGAGTTATAGACCTAAAACTAATTGTTTAGGAGTGTTAGTTTCTCAGCTTTTATGATTGGTTCACTTGTTTTCTTGAATGGATGTTCAATTGAAATGTGTTTAAACATATATAATTATTAATATGTAATAATAATGACATAATAGAGATATAAATAATATTATAATGAATTTATTTTTATACCATTAGGATTAATCATTCAATTAAATTTTATTGAATAAAGCTTGGATTAGTTTGGCAGTTTTGCTCACAATGACTATTATTTTAATTATTATATTATATAATGAGTTTATATGGTTCCAAAAAACATTAAATGAGATAAAATACATATATTATGGTTTTTTTTCACCCGTTATAATGATTTCATGACCAGTATATAATAAGGTAATGCAAATTGAAAACTCATCGTCCTGGAATGTGATAAATTAACACATCTTGAATGGTGATTTAATTTATAGTATAAAATGAGAGGGAAGTTGATATTATGATGAAATATATATTTATCATAATATAATTCCATTAAATTTAAATTACAAGATTTATCATACCATTTTTTTGAATTTAAATGAGGAAATAAAAATAAAATAAAAGTAACATGAATGAATATAAAAGAATCAGATAGAGGAATTTAACTCTTTATTTTGTCTCCCTTGATATCCTTTTTAGGAGAGATTATTTTCCATTTTTATGAGACAAAGGGTTAGAAAAATTGGGGAACGATATTGTGGGTGATTTTGGTATTATTTAGTAATTTCATGATGCTTTAGAGCGGTGAAGAAATGTGGGTGTGAGGGTGGCATTTATAATGTAGGGGAGGAGGGTTTTCTTAATATTATATTCATTAATTTATAATTTTTCCAGAAGTAAATAAATATTGAGGATTATTATCAATAAATATAGTTTTTATTACATTTTAATTAGAACCAATTCCCATTTTCATCATCCATGACTCAAGAATGATGTAATAATTCATTTGTTAAGCATATTTTGTAAATTATCGAATATCACTATTCACAAAAAATAATGTATTTCATAAAAACATTAGAAATTAGACGTAACCATTTTTTATATGTATTATTAAAAAATTAACTCCAATGTTTTTAAAAAAATATATAATTATAAACAATTTAATTTTTATTTAAAATAAAAATTTACTCGAAAAATATAGATTTTGACCTTAAATCTGATTTTATAATGCCTTTAAAAATTAAATAAGATAGTATAAAAATATCATAAAACTAGAAGACACAAAAATTTAATTTATGAACGTGTTATATGAAAGTAAATTTCTTTTAAAATAAATAAATAAATATAATTATTAATTTATTACTTTATAAAATACAAATACTTTTACTAATGGCATGTCATCACATATAAGAGGCTTAAATTTTATTTAGACAATCAAGTGTGAGGTTAATATTCATTTAGAATATTTACAATTCATAAGGTTAGTATTACATTTCGTAAGTGTGAGGGGCTAATCATAAAGGTTGGTTATTGTTCATCAAAAATTAATTTTTCACTACTGGACTCCAAACATCTTATTGATCGCAACCCTGTATATCATATTTTCAAAATTCAAAAAAAGTAGAAAATTTATGTTTAAATGTGAAATTTCAGTTTATTTAATTAGGATGTGGAATTGTTTTTCCTAAATTTATTTTATGAAATTATGAAATTACTATTAGAAGGGATAAATTTCATTGATAAATGTTTGGGTCACTACATTTTACCCCCTTTTGAAATTTCACCAATGAAATTTCTTTTTATATGAATAGGTGTGGGTAATTTTCCTTCATCTCATCATATAGTCCCCAATTTTCTTCTTCATACTTATGGTTCCTCCAAAAAAACATTAACATGGTGGGTTGTCTTGTTGTGTATAACCTTATCTCTCCGGTCCAGAATATTTTCTGACTGCTCCCCATAAGAGAGATATTTTTCCTTGTGTACCACCTCTGAGTTCATTAAATGTGAGTGATCTAGTATGTACTATCTTTGTTTGTGATACATTAAAGACATCATGAACATGTATCCATTTTCAGTAGATGTGAAAGCAGATATGACATGGATCCTAAGCTATTAAGGATCCCAAAGGGGCCAATGTAACTTGTGACTAATATCCCTTTCTTTCAAAACTACATGACTCTCTTCCACGGTGATATATGATGGAAGATGTTATCTCCCACGAAAAACTACAATCCCCTTATACTGTTATCAACATAGCTATTTTTCTGACTCTGAGTAGATTTGTTATTTTTAGAGAAGACTTGAACCTTCCCTATCATCTATTTCACAAGATCGTGTCCATGTAACACCATTTCTCCAAGTTTATCCCAAAAGGATTGAGTTCTACATCACTTTCCATATATTTCACCATATAGACCCATCTAAATACTTGATTGGAAGTTATTTTTGTATGAGAACTCAACAATTGGAATATTCTGATACCATCAACCTTTTAATTCCAAATATCGTGCTCTTAGAATATCATTAAAAAGCTATATAGTATTTTCTGATTGGCCATCAGTTTGGGGGTGATAGGTCATGATGAAATTTAATTTAGTACTTAGTTAGTGTTGGAGAATAACCATGAATTTAGATGTGACCCATGTTTCACAATCAGTGAAAATTGAGAGTGGAAACCCAATAAGTCTCACCACATCCATCACATATATCATTGCATGTTTTTCAAGTGAGAGATATTCCCAACTAGAGATAAAGTTGGATGTCTTAGTGAGTAGTTCATCCATAACCAATGTTTCATTATTTCCCTTTGACTCTTTTAATAGATTCATGACAATGTTCATAGCGAAATTATACCATTTCCACATGGGTATATGAAATGGTTTCATCATCCCTTTGGAATTTTCCACTTTGGATCAACTTTCTTACACATCAAGGAACTTGGGATATATTCAGTAATCTCTTTCTTTATGTTTTCCCTTAACTCCATGACCCTAGTTACCCAGTGTCAGTGCGTTATTAAATAACATTTTCAAGATCACAATATTTCATGTCCTGAAAAACTGATTTGTTTAGTATCTTTGGAAGTAATAGATACAGACATAACATTTAAAGTACATTATGAAATAAAAAACCACAACATTTTGTCCCCTTTGATCACACTCATATCCCTTATCCTATTCTGGTAGGTCAATAGTAATATTATACATTGCATCCTGAGAAAAATAAAACATAATAAATGGGTGATCTCAGATTCTCAGTAAGGATAACAAATATATCAGAAACTATCATAAACAAGAATAAACATTTAATGCAATATATAAGACTAAAACACAAGCCATTTAAACATAATCATCATCATACAATGGAAAATATTAATCAAATAATTCCATTTACATATTCACATGGATATTCTACTAGTCGAATAATCACATGTAATATTTATATATAATTTCATAATTATGGAATTCATAATGTTTGAAATCATAACCAAAAAGTCGAGGTCAAGTGCCAAGACCCTAAATACAAATTTCTGTCATGGCCTTTTTCCAAGACCCTAGATTTTCTCATGATACCTACCAATGCATTGAGGATCTATAGAAGGCTCCACCGATCACTTAATAAGTCCAATTAATTCCACATATGAAAAGGTTGAAACATATTTAAAACATTCGTATTAAAACTAGCATAGAAAATGTAAATACATTAACCACAAACCATTAATTGTATAAAAGTACCACAACCACATTCATTCATAACTCAGTTAAAACATTATGGATGATTTTATTATAATAAATAAACCTCAATGAAAAAAATACAATAAAGGATATTAAAATAGGTGAAAATTATAATTTAAACTATTTGAGAGAAATATACTCTTTTTTGAAAACATTAAAAAGATACACTATTTATCAAAGAAGTCATTTAAAATATAATTTTGAATCAAAGTGTCCCATAAAACAATTAAAATTATAAAATTAATTTTAATTTCAATCCTTCATATACATATAACTAAATCATGAATTCCATTTTTAATAAATTGACATTAATGATAAAGATTTAAAAGAATATATCATTAAAAAAATATTTAAGTTATGGAGTTCATAACCAAATGAGAGACCCTTTAATAAAAATACTTGATAAATAATATTTAATTAGAATATTATAATATCAATAGAGTAAATGGATTTATGATATAATATGTCAAAGGAGAGTATATACACCATATAATAGTGAATTAGTGCATAACAACAATAAAGACTCAATGGAATGTAAATTGGGACGAAATCTTGTATGAAGATGGTATCTTTATATTAAGGGTAAAAAATTACATAATAATGTGTGAAAAATATAAATACACTCAAAATTATTAGGTATTATGTTTAAATAAATCAGTGTAAATTCACACATGTTCTTGTAGAATCAAAACCAATGACTTGCATGTTTAACTCAATAAAATGAAATTGTGTTAAGATTACCCTTATCATGTTCATATCTATGACTTCAGAATTTATCAATAGAGTGATTATGGATATCAAATTTATATCCACACAAAGGTGAGTAGAAATTTCTACCTAAATAAATAAATATTGATTCCACACTTAATCTTGGAGTAAAATTATCAACGAAGTATGTGTAAAAACCAATGAGTGTAAATTGAAATTTGAAATTCCCTTAATGATTTGGTAACATACAAAACATAAACCCCATACATGAAGGATTATAATATGATTCTTGAAAAACACATAAATTAAATTATATTACAAAAATAATACTATCATGAGCAGTAAATACTACACAAAAAAGGAAATATTGACAAATATTGCATGAATTTCACGAGAATAAAAAGTGAGATGAAAACAGATTACCTTGTACATTATTTTTGTTGAGGGTACGTTTAAACTCCTGTATTATGACCATAGTATGTTATTAAAATATACCATAACCATATTAATATTTATGATATCTTATACGATTCATTTATTACTTTACACTTCCCATTTAATAATAATTTCCTTATTAAAGTAACATTTCAGCTAACAATCACTTTCATTGCCATATGTGTTTTAACATGTAATTCTTGAACTTATCACATATGTTATTATTCATAAACTAAAAAAATATAAAAAATCATTTAATATAATATATATTCTGATTATAAATATTTATAATACATATAAATCTTAAATGGAAACAACGTTCATGGAGACGGTAGTCCGTACGTAAGCTGAAATGATGTTTCCATTTTCATATCATATGGAATAGAAGTAAGTGAATGAGATATATTTAAATATATATATATATATATATATTTCCAGTCACATTATAATTTCATTATTAAATACTTGTTAATAATGTATATTTTTATAGTCATCATAGTAAGATGACTGTTGAAATTAATCTGATCGCGTTGTGGAGACGGTAAACCATATGTAAGCACAAGTGACAATATAATTCTATTTATGGTGAAATAATATGTAATTGGATGGTATTTTATATATAGATAATCATTAACATGATATATTTATTATTTACATCAATTATACTCATTATTGTACCAATATAAACAATGAAGTATTGAATAAAAAACGTCACCACAACGTGGATACGGTAAGTCGAACGTACGCACATATGGTGACATTTTATTTCATAGGATTGATTGAATAATGAATATAGTTGTACCATATTTATAATAAAACAACAATATATATAAGTAACTTGATTTTTTATTTCGGTATAGAAACAAAAAATAATGATGAAGTGGAAGAAGAAAAAAACATTGAATGTTGTGATAAAATTATTACCTCTACTTCGGGTGCTTCTGTATGATTTAATCAAAAGGGGATCATAGGTTGTATTTATGATAAAATTAATGCCTCTTGGATGAATATATGGTATATTGGAGGTTATTTGATACGGTTTTTTCTGAGTCAAGTGGATTTGGAGGTGTGATTTTGAGAGAAGGTTAAGTACCCTTTTATAAGAGAGGTGGTGGTCACTTTAGGAAAATACTGAAATACTATTTTATTATAAAATAATTTTCAGTTTTTAATGTCTCAAAATAAATTTATTTCTAGGATAAGGTGGGTATTGGTCTAAATCATCTTAACAAATTGGTTGTATACATGTTTAGGTCGTCATATTAACTATATCTTTTAGATTTAACTCTTAGTTAAATAGTTTATCTTTTACAATGTCTTCTTGTATTTTTATATTACATGGCAATAAACATAATATAAAATTAAATGAAAAGCTCAAGTGGTTCAATAATTATGTATCTATCATTATATATATCCATTTAATGATCCATCAATTTTTAGTAATATTATATAATCCATTAATAATGTAGTTGTTTTAAAAATTCATTTATAACAATTTTGACACCATGTTGTATTTAGATTTTTTGAAAGTCATAAAAATATGTCTTCTTATAGAAATGTAATTTAATCAACCATAACATTTCATATTAACCATTAAATTTAATTTAAATGATCAACTATCTCCATTTAAATTTATATTAATATTTATAATATCAATTATTTTATTCATTCGTTAATGAGGTAATTATTGCTTCATCATTGTGTCATAAATAAATTTTATTAATTAATGTCTATAGAATATAATTAAATTACCATGATGTAGGAAATAACATTATATTTATAACGAATATTTATAGTCTAATTTATCTTATGTTTAACCGTATTTTAAAAATGATATAGTTATTAAACATTTAAATTAACACTTTTAACATTTCTTTAAATAAATTATAATAAATGTCTTAATATTATCCTAGTGGATCAAAAGGATAATATTTTTTTACTAAGGTTTATTTTTCCAAAATATAATTATACAATATAATGAGGACTTTTTTTCGGGTAATTATAATATCATTTTTACCTTTAATTACCCTATTTACTTTTAACAATGATAATAAAATTCATAAGATATGCTTCATAAAAAATTATTTTCATCCCATTAAACCTCATAAAAATTATTGATGACAACAATTTCTCTTGGATTTCTGAAATTCAATTTATTTATTTGTTAAAATTACTTTTAATAATATCGTTTAATGTGCCTAGAAGGTGGGTAAAAAGACGTTAAAATGTACAATAAAATTTTATATATCTAATATTTTTATAAAATGAATCCAATGAATTACATTCAGTTAAAATAATATATATATATATATAAATATTATTATACTAAATTTAAATTTAAAAATTATTATTTAAATAAAAAGTTGGTTTTGAACAACAACGTAGAGTTTTCACTATTCATCAGAATTTGAATGTTCTCAGAAAAATACCAAAAAGTCACCCTACACTAATTTTGACATTACGAATCAAAAATGAAGTCTAATTTGAAAAATAAAACTAACAAAATTTCAAAAAGTGTGTATTACTTTTAATAACATCTTTTTAAACTGCTACCTTTATTGGTCGTGGTGTGCTAGAACTCGAAGTTGCATACAATGAAAGTTATTATATTATTCCAGGAGAAGTGTTCCATTGAATCTTGTGGTATTACGTACCACTATAAGTTTTCCCAGAGATCATAGTACTTCTGGGTGCTACCATGATGGATAAGGAAATGTAGGCTATGTGAATTATCAAATTGGATCCTTCATTATCCCAGGTGATAAAGGCCTAAAAATCGACATTCCAAAAAAAATAACACCATCATCGTCAATATAGAACATTTTATGATTCTCTTCCATTAGTACATTCACCCATATTTTTAGCTTTGGATTATCCCTTCAAGGTTCCTTAATCATCTATTGGATATATGGTTGGGAAATCATTTGGGAAAGGAAGAAGGTTTTTCCTTACATAAATATTTCCAAATCCTTAATTTTCATGTCCATGATAATATGGTCTTTTTAAATCCGCAACATGGATAGAGTATAAGGTTCTTTTTTTCTCAAAGCATCAACTACCCTATTATACATTCCGCGATTATAGTGAATAGAGAAATTGGAATATTTTTTAGCTTAATCAATATCCTTTGATGAATGTTGAGATCATTTTATTTGAATATATACATTATAGTCATATGATCGTTGTATATTTCACACTCCTCAACATAGAGGGTGTGGTACCTGGTTTTCATGGAAAAATTCATAGTTTCTAGCTCAAGATCAAGTGGCAGGTAGTTCATCTCCTGTATCATTAATTACGAGGATGAATAGTATATCACATTATCAATTTTCATGAATAAAAAATCCAATAATTTCATTGAAGAATCATTTTATATAACAAAATGTTATATAATATTCATTAATACGAGTACAAGTGTAGTGATCCGCCTTCTGTTTCTCTTTTTTATGCTTCACTCATTTCTTCCTTATATACATACATTACCCCTTTCATTGTTAACATAGTTAGCAGGATTGAAAATTATGATAATTTTTTCAAAAAATGTCTATATTACCCCACAAATCTAAGAAAACTACAGATTTTAAAAAAAAAATTAAGGTTTCGACCATTCCTCAATCATCTTTGATTTTGAATGGTCCATAGAAATTCCCTCAATTGTAATCATGTATCCAATGAAGATGACATTCATCACACAAAAGTCACCATTTATGAACGTGGTATATGTCATCTCAATTCTCAATGTATCCAACACATGTCATAGATTTTTTTCATGTTCCTCCATTCTATTTGAGTAGATTAAAATATAATATATAGACACATCCACATATTTTCCTATAAAATGTTTAAAGACTTTATTCATAAAATCAATGATTATTATAGGGGATTAGTACTTCATAAGGGAATCCCCAAAAACACGTTGTTCCAATACCTTATACAGAAAGTATTCTTTTGAATATATTCCTTCTTCATCTGTAGTTGATGATGCTCAGAATTATGGTCCACCATTGAGATGTACGAAGCTCCTCGTAGCTGATCAAACAAGTCATCAATCCTTGGGATAAGATACTTGTTCTTTATGGTGATCTTATTGATTTCCTGATAATTGATACAAAACCACATTGATCAATCATTCTTCTTCAAAAAGAGAACTAGATCACCCCAATGTGATTCACTAAGGGTGTATGAATCCTTTTTCCAAATGCTCCTACATCTTCTTCATTAATTCATGTGGTTCAATATGAGTTATCCTATAGTGAGTTTTAAAGATATGAGAAGCTCTAGGTATGTGTACATTAGAGAACTCTATCCATTTTTTGTGGGGATGTATGGGTAAATCATCAGCAAATACATCATTGTATTCCCTAATGATGGGAATTTCTACTATGCTGACACATCCCATTAACTATACTACTTGAGTGAGGTTTTCCTCTTTACAGGGAATTAACACCCACACCAATGAAATTTTTTTATCAACATATCTGTGGGACAATTATCCACACATCAAATCTACTATTATAGAACATAAAACAACTTATTATTAACTCTCAATGTTTCTAATTAGAAGATCCTTTCGATGGAGTGGTCTTAACCAACTAACTAACTACAAATTTTTCAATAGTTATTGATAACTAAATCTGAATCGTACGTTATATGGCTTGGGAAATTCTCATTATTGGCTATGAAAGATTCTTGTTCCTTTTTATTTAGCTATACAAATTATCTATAAATATTTTTATGATGTTTTATTAGGAATAAAATGTTAATAAACATGATCTTAATTCCTTCCCATTCCATCACAAAAATTTTTTCAGCTGGCATGGTGTTCTAATTCAATGAAAGACATTGATCGACCTCTCCATCTAGATGATATATGACCAATATCAATTTCTCAATATATAAATGGTTAAGAACATAAATGATCTATTCATTGAATTTGACCCACTATTATGCACCAAGAGGGTCAGATAATCCACTAAATGTCAGTTTTCATTTCCCTATAAAACACCTGATAGCCAATATCTTCCCCTTATGTGAAGGTGGATGTTACAAATTATTCATGTTATTGTTCATTACCTGAGACAGATGGGTAATCATATCCATTATGTTTTTAACTCCACCTCCAAAATCATTGGGGATACTTTTTTGTAAAATGTTGTACTGGCTCCTACATGGGTTGTTGGCATAGTTCCTCATGGTCCCAACCATTTTCTAAAATAGAAAATGTTATAACAAAACATTAGTCAACTAATAATGAATACATAACTTTTTCCACTGTTCACTTTTCACTAAAATCATATCATATAGGATACAAAAGGTTATCAATGATTCTGGTGTGCATATTTTTACTCAGTCTGATACTAGAGGTTTTCTTTATGGTTTACTAATACTAATTCCCAATTTAACTAAAATTTTAATCTGATACAAAAAATAGAGATACTTCATTTTATTACATTAAATTTACATATTTTTAATAATTAACCACATTAAAAAATTATACAATGTGGATAAAAATATTCATGTCTTTGGAATACTAGGACCATACATAACATTTAAATCCTAATGCATAAACATTTATTTTATTCCTTCTCATTAAGATTCTTATTGGCCCTTGTGTTCACCTTTGAACATGTATTCACCTGAGTATATAAATCAAAAATGGGTGAGCTAAAATCCTAGTATGTGTAATGATAGGAACATGAATCAATGTACCATAGAGTGACAACAATCATAACATAATTTATATAATATCATGGAATGTGGAAATGCATAAAAATGAAACACCGTGTCTTAGTGGTTAACTACCATGCATAGTTATGAAACAAATATACCATCATGGTCACACATCATTTCACATTATCTAATGAGATTTTACACTTTAACCAATGCATCCGAGACCTTTATTATTCCATGAGAACCCATCACATTTAAAAAATCATATTGTGCAATATAATTCTACGGGGAACCGTCACCTCACAACATTAACATTTTAATGCATGCTACATAGAAAATATGTCAAACATTAACATAGAATAACCAATTATAGTTAATGGGTTTCAAATTTTAAATCATATATTCATTAACATTTGTTTCCAATAATAATGATGTTTTATCATTCATGAAATAGAACAATTAACATTGAGTGAAAAGTGTAACAATCTCCATGATGTTAAAAAAGGATGTGTTTATTTGAAATAATAGTTGTTTTGGAAAACATTTTATCTATCATAAATAATTTAGAGAACATTCATATACCATAAAAGGTAATATTATTATGAATAAATTATTTTTAAGGCATATCCATACTTAAAAATGGGTTGATGATGGAAAACCCAACGAAACAGAGTTAGGTTCCAAAATTTCCCCTTACCTAGTGTCTGAATAGTTTTTTCACATTAATATCCTATATAATTAAATTAAATTAATTAATTAACAACTATATAGAATTTAATACATTAATATGAGTCATTATAATGATATTAATTTATATATTTGACTTTTGTATGTGTTATAGAGCGTAAATGTTTTCATTGAGAGTGTTAATTTTGGTAGCTTTTATGAATGGTTCACTTGTATTCATGAATGGATGTTTGTTGGAAATGATGTTAAACATAAATAATTGTTAATATATAATATTAGTGGCATTTAAACGATAAAAATTTTCATATAATGATTTTTTTTATAAAACATGAGGATAAATCATTAGATAAAATTTTAATGATAAAAGCATGGATAAGTTTGGCAGTTTTGCTCACAATGACCTTGTTTTGTATTATTATTTCACATCAAGAATTTATAAGTATTACATAAAATCACCTAAAATGAAATAAATATATTATTATATTGTACAACCATTAAAATGGTCTCATTCTAAGTCTCTAAGAAGGTAATTCAAATTGAAAATTTTTCGTCCTTGAATATGATAAATTGACACATCTTTGAAAGTGTTTTCATTTATATTATAAAATGATATGGAATGTGATATTATGCTGAAATATCTCATTATAATAATATATTTATAGTAAATTTATGTTACTTGAGTTATCATATTATTTGGGTGAATGTAGGAGAGTTAATAAAAAAGAAAATAATGGAACATGATAGAAAAACAATGAATGGGAAAGAGGAATTTATCTCTTGAGTTTATCTCTTTTGAGAGACTATTAAGGAGAGAGGATTTGGTATCTTGAGAATACCATGGTCTGATGGAAGTGGGGAATAATTATGGGAGAGGATTTGGGAATAATTTAGTTATTCGATGAATCTTGAGAAGTGTGAGGAAATGAGGGTGTGAGGGGTGGCATTTATAGTGGAGTGGATGATTTTTTTCTTAATATTATATTCACTAATTTTTTATTAATAATAAGGAAAAACAAGATTACTATGAGTTAATATATTATAGTGTTCGTGCGATTTCATGAAAATGGACATTTACATTAGCCATGACTTAATAATGATGTAGAAACTCATTTATTTAGCATAATATCTAAATTATTTAATTTACTACTCACAAAAAATTAATCTAATTTGGTAAAATCCCAAAAATACACCTTACACTTTTTTGAAGTGTATATTTAAAAAATTATCTTCTTTTTTCAGAAATATTTCTCAAAATATGATTAATTTAATTTTTAATTAAAATAAAAGTTTAGTAGAAAAATATAGTTTTTTAAAATAAAACCCATTTTATATTTCTTTAAAAATGTACATAAAGGATTATAAATTTATCTTAAAACCAGAAGAGAGAAAATTGTTAATGTAACGTCTCGGTTCCGGAATCCACCTAGAGGCGCCCCATACCCGGTTGGTCCCATGGCCTCAAGCGCATTTCCCAAAATGCCATAGGCTGCCAACTAGAAGGGAGGGCCTTGGGTGTGATAGTGGGGAAACTATGCCCTCGTTGGTAGAGTACACAGCAGAAGAAAAACAAATAGACACAATTTGAAACTGTAACCATCATACAATAGTAAACGATAAACAATGGAAGTCTAATAGTAAACAACTACATCACACACACATGTATATAAAATGATGCATGATACATATGTCTAGGAAAGAAACTAAACAAGTCACAATGCTGAATACAATACTAAACCAAAGTGAAAATTAAAAAAGGTAAACTCCTCAGCATCGCATGCCATATCTTGGTCCCATTCTCTCAAGCTTCACAACAAGTCAAGTACCAGAAGTAGATGGGTGCTTTCCCTTATCTATACCTGCAACAATATAATCTGTTTGGGCCAAAAAGAATGGCCCAAATAGGGTGCAATACAAGGTCCCAGTAGGCAACCACCCAAAGTTCTATTCCTAATAGTTAGTGAATACATGGCAGTAAAAATACAGGAAGCGGTAAATAGGAAACCACACAGTAGCTACAATGCACATTGTCTAGAATATAAAGTACAAAAGTAACAGACTATCAACAATAAGAATAACAGGTAACCCCGTGGGTATTTCACACAGCCTAACCCTTATGGTTCAACATACAAGTACTAGAAACCCTCTAGGAGGAACACACAGTCATGCCCCATAAGTTCAGCATAAGAATAGACTCTCTGAAGAAGCACTCATTGTCAATTCCCCCTATAATCTGATATCATACTAAAGGCTCTCTGGGGAAGCACTCAACATCTCATTCCCACGGTGTCCCACGTTGAGGAACTAAATACTCTTTGTGGGAGCAATCAACATCAATTCCCCATATTGTCTCACATCGCAAATTACAATTCATATCTAACAACTAATTTATAAACATGTATCAATGCTTGTTTGAGGCTTATAAAATCTCAATTTGAATATTATAGAAAAAAATTTCTCAAATAATCTCCATTTAGGTTCTAATCATAATGTTTTGATAAATTCATTAATGCCTATATCCATGAACAATCATAAAATCATAGAATAATATTCAATAAATCCATCTGGTACCTAGACATCCTTACCAATCTATTAATAGCCATGATAGGGAAATTCAAAATAAGGTGACAATAATTACAAAAAAAAGGCTGAATACACATCCCCAATCACATGAAATAGGTAAAATCATTGGAAAATTTAGTGAAAAACAACCTCATGATAATTAGAGAAATATCATCTGATGTCAATTGGGGATACATCCTCTTGATAATTATAATATAAAATATTGAATAATTTTCAATATAAGTGAATAATTTTGTAAAATGATAAACCGAATATGAAAATAATTAATATTGGGTATAAGAGTGAAAATAATAGCATTGGGGATCTACTATTAAAAATGTCACTCAAAAGAATTGCTATATGTGGAAGACCAACATTTAATAGGGAGAGAAATGGAGGGGATAACACCTAACATCAAGCAACTGCACCATAGGGATGTAATTGGTTTCAATTACAATGAAAAACAATTATAAAATATTTAAAATGTAACAAATGGTTAACTAGTGACTACTAGTTACTTACTACCATACCAAGTACCTTCCCATAGGACACCATGTAATTGGTCTCCCCTCTTTGGTTGACCATCTTCTACCATGTATGCTTGTTACTTTGTAAGAAACCAATGATTACTTAGTGGAATTTTTCAGAAAATGTAAACTTCCTTAGAATTGTTTTACTCCTAAAATATTTCACATATAGAGACCATAATTTTATTACATTACTATTAAATCATTTTAATGGTAAAATTACATAAATATATTACAAAAAGAGGATACAATGGTTTAGTGTCTTCAAAAAACTAAGAGAATACATAACATTTTCATAATAATGCATAATTATATTTTTTATTCCTTCTTATATATATTATTATCAGCCCTTTGTTACTCCTAGGATCATGTTGTTCCCTGAGTATATAATTCAACAAGGGTTTAGATAAAATCAAAATAATTTGAATGATATACACATAAAACAATTTAACAATGTGTTATAATAATAAAAACATCATTTATATTATAAAATTGAATGTGGCAATGCATAATAACAAAACGTCATGTCTTAGTGGTAAACCACCACACATAGTTGTGAGAAAATCTAGCATAATATTCACACATAATTACACATTAAATCATAAAATTAATCAATATTACAAATGAATTGGATAATTGTATAATTTTTCTCACACCCATCACATTCATACATTAATATTTCTCTATATAATTCTGGGCGAATCCTACACATCCTTACATTTGCATTATCATGCAGGCAACATAGAAAATATGTCAAAAATGAAAATAAAATTAACCATTGAAGGAAATGGGTTTCAAATCATAAATCATGTCTTCAGATAATTGTTTTCAGAAAAATGGATGGAATGTCATTCTTGACAGTAAACCATTAACCTTGAGTGAAGAGAGAAACAATCTTCGAGAAGTAAAAAGCGGCTGTTTATTAGAAATAATAGTTCATTTTGAAACATTGTAATTTTCATAAATCCAATTAGAGATAATTTTTATACAAGAAAATTTAATATAATTATGAATTAATTTTTTTATGTGATTTCCATATAGAAAATTGAATGAAGTGGGAAAACCCACATAAATAGAGTTAGGTTCGAGAATTTCCCCATAACTTGGGTCTGAACACATTCATCACATTAGAGACCTTTATAATTACATTATATTTAATATTTAACAATTAAATATCCTTTAATACATTAATGTTAATCATTATTCTTTTAATATGTAATTTTATATACCTTTGGATGAGTTATAGACCTAAAACTAATTGTTTAGGAGTGTTAGTTTCTCATCTTTTATGATTGGTTCACTTGTTTTCTTGAATGGATGTTCAATTGAATTGTGTTTAAACATATATAATTGTTAATATGTAATAATAATGACATAATAGAGATATAAATAATATTATAATGAATTTATTTTTATACCATTAGGATTAATCATTCAATTAAATTTTATTGAATAAAGCTTGGATTAGTTTGGCGGTTTTGCTCACAATGACCATTATTTTAATTATTATATTATATAATGAGTTTATATGGTTCCAAAAAACATTAAATGAGATAAAATACATATATTATGGTTTTCTTTCACCCGTTATAATGATTTCATGACCAGTATATAATAAGGTAATGCAAATTGAAAACTCATCGTCCTGGAATGTGATAAATTAACACATCTTGGATGGTGATTTCATTTATAGTATAAAATGAGAGGGAAGTTGATATTATGATAAAATATACATTTATCATAATATAATTCCATTAAATTTCAATTACAAGATTTATCATACCATTTTTTTGAATTTAAATGAGGAAATAAAAATAAAATAAAAGGAACATGAATGAATATAAAAGAATCAGATAGAGGAATTTAACTCTTTATTTTGTCTCCCTTGATATCCTTTTAGGGAGAGATTATTTTCTCTTTTTATGAGACAAAGGGTTAGAAAAATTGGGGAAGGATATTGTGGGTGATTTTGGAATTATTTAGTAATTTCATGATGCTTTAGAGCGGTGAAGAAATGTGGTGTGAGGGTGGCATTTATAATGTAGGGGAGGAGGGTTTTCATAATATTATATTCATTAATTTATAATTTCTCCACAAGTAAATAAATATTGAGTATTATTATCAATAAATATAGTTTTTATTACATTTTAATTAGAACCAATTCCCATTTACATCATCCATGACTCAAGCATGATGTAATAATTCATTTGTTAAGCATATTTTGTAAATTATCGAATATCACTATTCACAAAAAATAATGTATTTCATAAAAATATCAGAAATTAGCCGTAACCATTTTTTATATGTATTATTAAAAAATTAACTCCAATGTTTTTTAACAAAATATATAAATATAAACAATTTAATTTTTATTTCAAATAAAAATTTACTTGAAAAATATAGATTTTGACCTTAAATCTGATTTTATAATGCCTTTAAAAATTAAATAAGATATTATAAAAATATCATAAAACTAGAAGACACAAAAATTTAATTTATGAACGTGTTTTATGAAAGTAAATTTCTTTTAAATTAAATAAATAAATATAATTATTAATTTATTACTTTATAAAATACAAATACTTTTACTAATGGCATATCCTCAAATATAAGAGGCTTAAATTTTATTTAGACAATCAAGTGTGAGGTTAATATTCATTTAGAAGATTTAAAATTCATAAGGTTAGTATTACATTTCCTAAGTGTGAGGTGCTAATCATAAAGGTTGGTTATTGTACATCAAAAATTAATTTTTCACTACTGGACTCCAAACATATTACTTATCGCAACCTTGTATATCATAATTTCAAAGTTCAAAAAAAATAGAAAATTTATGTTTAAATGTGAAATTTCAGTTTATTTAATTAGGATGTGGAATTGTGTTTCCTAAAGTTATTTTATGAAATTATGAAATTACTATTAGAAGGGATAAATTTCATTGATAAATGTTTGGGTCACTACATTTTCCCCCCTTTTGAAATTTCACCCATAAAATTTCTTTTTATATGAACAGGTGTGGGTACTTTTCCTTCATCTCATCATATGGTCCCCAATTTTCTTCTTCATACTTATGGTTCCTCCAGAAAACATAAACAAGGTGGGTTGTCTTGTTGTGTATAACCTTATCTCTCCGGTCCAGAATATTTTCTGACTGCTCCCCATAAGAGAGATCATTTTCCTTGTGTACCACCTCTGAGTTCATTAAATGTGAGGGATCTAGTATGTACTATCATTGTTTGTGATACATGAAACACATCATGAACATGTATCCATTTTCAGTAGATGTGAAAGCATATATGACATGGATCCTATGCTATTAAGGATCTCAAAGGGGCCAATGTAACCTGTGACTAATATCCATTTCGTTCCAAACTACATGACTCTCTTCCATGGTTATATATGATGGAAGATTTTATCTCCCACGTCAAACTATAATCCCCTTATACTGTTATCAACATAGCTATTTTTCTGACTCTGAGTAGATTTGTTATTTTTAGAGAAGACTTGAACCTTCCCTATCATCTATTTCACAAGATCGTGTCCATGTAACACCATTTCTCCAAGATTATCCCAAAAGGATTGAGTTCTACATCAATTTCCATATATTTCACCATATAGACCCATCTAAATACTTGATTGGAAGTTATTTTTGTATGATAACTCAACAATTGGAATATTCTGATACCATCAAACTTTTAATTCCAAATATCGTGCTCTTAGAATATCTTTAAAAAGCTATGTAGTCTTAGTGAGTAGTTCATCCATAACCAATGTTTCATTATTTCCCTTTGACTCTTTTAATAGATTCATGACAGTGTTCATAGTGAAATTATACCATTTCCACATGGGTATATGAAATGGTTTCATCATCCCTTTGGAATTTTCCACTTTGGATCAACTTTCTTACACATCAAGGAACTTGGGATATATTCAGTAATCTCCTTCTTTATGTTTTCCTTATAACTCCATGACCCTATTTAACCAGTGTCAGTGCGTTATTAAAGAACATTTTCAAGATCACAAGATTTCATGTCCTGAAAAACTGATTTGTTTAATATCTTTGGAAGTAATAGATAACGACATAACATTTAAAGTACATTATGAAATAAAAAACCACAACATTTTGTCCCCTTTGATCACACTCATATCCCTTATCCTATTCCGGTAGGTCAATAGTAATATTATACATTGCATCCTGAGAAAAAAAAAACATAATAAATGGTTGATCTCAGATTTTCAGTAAGGATAACAAATATATCAGAAACTATCATAAACAAGCATAAACATTTAATGCAATGTATAAGACTAAAACACAAGCCATTTAAACATAATCATCATCATACAATGGAAAATATTAATCAAATAATTCCATTTACATATTCACATGGATATTCTACTAGTCGAATAATCACATGTAATATTTATATATAATTTCATAATTATGGAATTCATAATGTTGGAAATCATAACCAAAAAGTCGAGGTCAAGTGCCAAGACCCTAAATAAAAATTTCTGTCATGGCCTTTTTCCAAGACCCTAGATTTTCTCATGATACCTACCAATGCATTGAGGATCTATAGAAGGCTCCACCAATCACTTAATAAGTCCATTTAATTCCACATATGAAAAGGATGAAACATATTTAAAACATTCGTATTAAAACTAGCATAGAAAATGTAAATACATTAACCACAAACCATTAATGATATAAAAGTACCACAACCACATTCATTCATAACTCAGTTAAAACATTATGGATGATTATATTATAATAAATAAACCTCAATGAAAAAAATACAATAAAGGATATTAAATAGATGAAAATTATAATTTAAACTATTTGAGAGAAATATACTCTTTTTTGAAAACATTAAAAAGATACACTATTTATCAAAGAAGTCATTTAAAAGAGACTTTTGAATCAAAGTGTCCCATAAAACAATTAAAATTATAAAATTAATTTTAATTTCAATCCTTCATATACATATAACTAAATCATGAATTCCATTTTTAATAAATTGACATTAATGATAATGATTTAAAAGAATATATCATTAAAAAAATATTTAAGTTATGGAGTTCATAACCAAATGAGAGACCCTTTAATAAAAATAATTGATAAATAATATTTAATTATAATATTATAATAGAAATAGAGTAAATGGATTTATGATATAATATGTCAAAGGAGAGTATATACACCATATAATAGTGAATTGGTGCATAACAACAATAAAGACTCAATGGAATGTAAATTGGGACGAAATCTTGTATGAAGACGGTATCTTTATATTAAGGGTTAAAAAATTACATAATAATGTGTGAAAAATATAAATACACTCAAAATTATTAGGTATTATGTTTAAATAAATCAGTGTAAATTCACACATGTTCTTGTAGAATCAAAACCAATGACTTGCATGTTTAACTCAATGAAATGAAATTGTGTTAAGATTACCCTTATCATGTTCATATATATGACTTAAGAATTTATCAACAGAGTGATTATGGATATCAAATTTAAATCCACACAAAGGAGAGTAGAAGTTTCTACATAAATAAATAAATACTGATTCCACACTTAATCTTGGAGTAAAATTATCAACGAAGTATGTGTAAAACCCAATGAGTGTAAATTGAAATTTGAAATTCCCATAATGATTTCGTAACTTACGAAACATAAACCCCATACATGAAGGATTATAATATTATTCTTTAAAAACACATAAATTAAATTATATTACAAAAATAATACAATCATGAGCAGTAAATACTACACAAAAAAGGAAACATTGACAAATATTGCATGAATTTCACGAGATTAAAAAGTGGGATGAAAACAGATTACCTTGTACATTATTTTAGTTGAGGGTATGTTTAACCTCCTGTATTATGACCATAGTATGTTATTAAATTATACCATAACAATATTAATATTTATGATATCTTATAAGATTCATTTATTACTTTACACTTCCCATTTAATAATAATTTCCTCATTAAAGTAACATTTCAGCTAACAATCACTTTCATTGCCATATGTGTTTTAACATGTAATTCTTGAACTTATCACATATATTATTATTCATAAACTACCAAAATATAAAAATTGATTTAATATAATATATATTCTGATTATAAATATTTATAATACATATAAATATTAAATGGAAACAACGTTCATGGAGACGGTAGTCCGTACGTAAGCATAAATGATGTTTCCATTTTCATATCATATGGAATAGAAGTAAGTGAATGAGATATATTTAAATATATATATATATATATATTTCCAGTCACATTATAATGTCATTATTAAATACTTGTTAATAATGTATATTTTTATAGTCATCATAGTAAGATGACTGTTGAAATTAATCTGATCGCGTTGTGGAGACGGTAAACCATACGTAAGCACAAGTGACAATATAATTCTATTTATGGTGAAATAATATGTAATTGGATGCTATTTTATATATAGATAATAATTAACATGATATATTTATTATTTACATCAATTATACTCAATATTGTACCAATATAAACAATGAAGTATTGAATAAAAAACTTCACCACGACGTGGAGACGGTAAGTCGAACGTACGCACATATGGTGACATTTTATTTCATAGGATTGATTGAATATTGAATATATTTGTACCATATTTATAATAACACAATAATATGTAGAAGTAACTTGATTTTTTATTTCGGTATAGAAACAACAAATAATGATGATGTGGAAGAAGAAAAAAACATTGAATGTTGTGATAAAATTATTACCTCTACTTCGGGTGCTTCTGTATGATTTAATCAAAAGGGGATCATAGGTTGGATTTATGATAAAATTAATTCCTCTAGGATGAATATATGGTATATTGGAGGTCATTTCATACGGTTTTTTCTGAGTCAAGTGGATTTGGAGGTGTCATTTTGAGAGAAGGTTAAGTACCCTTTTATAAGAGAGGTGGTGGTCACTTTAGGAAATTACTGAAATACTATTTTATTATAAAATTATTTTCAGTTTTTAATGTCTCAAAATGAATTTATTTCTAGGATAAGGTGGATATTGTTCTAAATCATCTTAACCAATTGGTTGTAGACATGTTTAGGTCGGCATATTAACTATATCTTTTAGATTTAACTCTTAGTTAAATAGTTTATCTTTTACAATGTCTTCTTGTATTTTTATATTACATGGTTAATAAACATAATATAAAATTACATGAAAAGATCAAGTGGTTCACTAATGATGTATCTTTTATTATATATATCCATTTAATGATCCATCGATTTTTATTAATATTATATAATCTATTAATAATGTAGTTGTTTTAAAAATTCATTTATATCAATTTTGACACCATGTTGTATTTAGATTTTTTGAAAGTCATAAAAATATGACTTCTTATAGAAAAACCATTTAATCGACCATAACATGTCATATTAACCATTAAATTTAATTTAAATGATCAATTATCTCCATTTACATTTATATTAATATTTATAATATCAATTATTTTATTCGTTCGTTAATGAGGTAATTATTGCTTCATCATTGTGTCATAAATAAATTTAATTAATTGATGTCTATAGAATATAATTAAATTACCATGATGTAGGAAATATCTTTATATTTATAATGAATATTTATAGTCTAATTTATCTTATGTTTAACCGTATTTTAAAAATGATATAGTTATTAAACATTTAAATTAACAGTTTTAACTTTTCTTTAAATAAATTATAATAAATGTCTTAATATTATCCTAGTGGATCAAAAGGATAATATTTTTTTACTAAGGTTTATTTTACCAAAAATATAATTATACAATATAATGAGGACTTGTTTTCGGGTAATTATAATATCATTTTTACCTTTAATTACCCTATTTACTTTTAACAATGATAATAAAATTCATAAGATACGCTTCATAAAAAAATATTTTCATCCCATTAAACCTCATACAACTTATTGATGACAACAATTTCTCTTGGATTTTTGAAATTCAATTTATTTATTTGTTAAAATTACTTTTAATAATATCGTTTAATGTGCCTAGAAGGTGGGTAAAAAGAATTTAAAATGTACAATAAAATTTTATATATATAATCTTTTTATAAAATGAATCCAATTAATTACATTCAGATAAAATAATATATATATATATATATATTATACTAAATTTAAATTTAAAAATTATTATTTAAAAAAAAAGTCGGTTTTGAACAACAACGTATAGTTTTCACTATTCATCAAAATTTGAATGTTCTCAGAAAAATACCAAAAAGTCACCCTACACTAATTTTGACATTACGAATAAAAAATGAAGTCTAATTTGACAAATAAAACTAACAAAATTTCAAAAAGTGTGTATTACTTTTAATAACTTCTTTTTAAACTACTACCTTTATTGGTCGTGGTGTGCTAGAACTCGAAGTTGCATACCATGAAAGTTATTATATTATTCAAGGAGAAGTGTTCCGTTGAATCTTGTGGTGTTACGTACCACTATAAGTTTTCCTGGGGATCATAGTACTTCTTGGTGCTACCATGATGGATAAGGAAATGTAGGCTATGTGAAATATCAAATTGGATCCTTCATTATCCCAGGTGATAAAGGCCTAAAAATCGACATTCCAAAAAAATAACACCATCATCTTCAATATAAAACATTTTATGATTCTCTTCCATTAGTACATTCACCCATATTTTTATCTTTGGATTATCCCTTCATGCTTCCTTAATCATCTATTGGATATATGTTTGTGAAATCATTGGGGAAAGGTAGAATGTTTTTCCTTCCATAAATATTTACAAATCCTTAATTTTCATGTCCATGATAATATGGTCTTTTTAAATCCGCAACATGGATAGAGTATAAGGTTCTTTTTTTCTCAGAGCATCATCTACCCTATTATACATTCTGGGATTATAGTGAATAGAGAAATTTGAATATTTTTTAGCTTAATCATTATCCTTTGATCTATGTTGATATCATTTTATGCGAATATATACATTATAGTCATATGATCGTTGTATATTTCACACTCCTCAACATAGATGGTGTGGTACCTGATTTTCATGGAAACATTCATAGTTTCTAGCTCACGATCAAGTGGCAGGTAGTTCTTCTCCTGTATCATTAACTACGAGGACGAATAGTATATCACATTATCAATTTTCATGAATAAAAAATCCAATAATTTCATTGAAGAATCATTTTATATAACAAAAGGTTATCTAATATTCATTAATTCGAGTAAAAGTGTAGTGATCCGCCTTCTCTTTCTCTTTTTTATGCTTCAATCATTTCTTCCTTATATACATACATTACCCATTTCATTGTTAACATAGTTAGCAGGATTGAAAATTACGATATTTTTTTCAAAAAATGTCTATATTACCCCACAAATCTAAGAAAACTACAGATTTTAAAAAAAATTAAGGTTTGGACCATTCCTCAATCATCTTTGATTTTGAAGGGTCCATAGAAATTCCATAAATTGTAATCATGTATCCAATGAAGATGACATTCATCACACAAAAGTCACCATTTATGAACGTGGTATATATCATCTCAATTCTCAATGTATCCAACACAAGTCATAGATTTTTTCATGTTCCTCCATTCTATTTGAGTAGATTAAAATATAATATATAGACACTTCCACATAGTTTCCTATAAAATGTGTAAAGACTTTATTCATAAAATCAATGATTATTATAGGGGATTAGTACTTCAGAAGGGAATCCCCAGAAACACGTTGTTCCAATACCTTATACAGAAAGTAGTCTTCTGAATATATTCCTTCTTCATCTGTAGTTGATGATGCTCAGAATTATGGTCCACCATTGAGATGTACGAAGATCCTCATAGCTGATCAAACAAGTCATCAATCCTTGGGATAAGATACTTGTTCTTTATGGTGATCTTATTGATTTCCAGATAATTGATACAAAACCACATTGATCACTAATTCTTCTTCAAAAAGCGAACTAGATCACCCCAATGTGATTCACTAAGGGAGTATGAATCCTTTTTCCAAATGCTCCTACATCTTCTTCAATAATTCATGTGGTTCAATATGAGTTATCCTATAGTGAATTTTAAAGATATGAGAAGCTCTAGGTATGTGTACATTAGAGAACTCTACCCATTTTTTGTGGGGAAGTATGGGTAAATCATCAGCAAATACATCATTGTATTCCCTAATGATGGGAATTTCTACTATGCTGACACATCCCATTAACTATACTACTTGAGTGAGGTTTTCCTCTTTACAGGGAATTAACACCCACACCAATGAAATTTTTTTATCGACATATCTGTGGGACAATTATCCACACATCAAGTCTACTATTATAGAACATCAAACAACTTATTATTAACTCTCAATGTTTCTAATTGGAAGATCCTTTCGATGGAGTGGTCTTAACCAACTAACTATCTACAAATTTTTCAGTAGTTATTGATAACTAAATCTGAATCGTACGTTATATGGCTTGTGAAATTCTCATTATAGGATATTAAAGATTCTTATTCCTTTTTATTTAGCTCTACGAATTATCTATAAATATTTTTATGATGTTTTATTATGAATAAAATGTTAATAAACATGATCTTAATGCCTTCCCATTCCATCACAAAAATTTTGTCAGCTAGCATGGTGTTCTAATTCAATGAATGACATTGATCGACATCTCCATCTAGATGATATATGACCAATATCACTTTCTCAATATATAAATGGTTAATAACATAAATGATCTATTCCTTGAATTAGACCCACTATTATTCAACAAGAGGGTTAGATGATCCACTAAATGTCAGTTTTCATTGCCCTATAAAACACCTAATAGCCAATATCTTCCCCTTATGTGAAGGTGGATGTTACAAATTATTCATGTTATTGTTCATTACCTGAGACAGATGAGTAATCATATCCATTATGTTTTTAACTCCACCTCCAAAATCATTGGGGACGCTTTTTTGTAAAATGTTGTATTAGCTCCTACATGGGTTGTTGGCTTAGTTCCTCATGGTCCGGACCATTTTCTAAAATAGAAAATGTTATAAAAAAACATAAGTCAACTAATAATGAATACATAACTTTTTTCACTGTTCACTTTTCACTAAAATCATATCATATAGGATCCAAAAGGTTATCAATGATTCTGGTGTGCATATTTTTACTCAGTCTGATACTAGAGGTTTTCTTTAAGGTTTACTAATACTAATTCCCAATTTAACTAAACTTTTAATCTGATACAAAAAAAGAGATACTTCATTTTATTACATTAAATTTACATATTTTTAATGATTAACCACATTAAAAAATTATACAATGTGGATAAAAATATTAATGTCTTTGGAATACTAGGACCATACATAACATTTAAATCCTAATGCATAAACATTTATTTTATTCCTTCTCATCAAAATTCTTATTGGCCCTTGTGTGCACCTTTGAACATGTATTCAACTGAGTATATAAATAAAAAATGGGTGACCTAAAATCTTAGTATGTGTAATGATAGTAACATGAATCAATTTACCATAGAGTGACAACAATCATAACATAATTTATATAATATCATGGAATGTGGAAATGCATAAAAATGAAACATCGTGTCTTAGTGGTTAACTACCATGCAGAGTTATGAAACAAATATATCATCATGGTCACACCTCATTTCACATTATCTAATGAGATTTTACACTTTAACCAATGCATCCGAGAGCTTTATTATTCCATGAGAACCGGTCACATTTAAAAAATCATATTGTGCAATATAATTCTACGGGGAACCGTCACCTCACAACATTAACATTTTAATGCATGCTACATAGAAAATATGTCAAACATTACCATAGAATAACCAATTATTATTTATGGGTTTCACATTTTAAATCATATATTCATTAACATTTGTTTCCAAAAATAATTAGGTTTTATCATTCATGAAATATAACAATTAACATTGAGTGAAAAGTGTAACAATCTCCATGATGTTAAAAAAGGATGTGTTTATTTGAAATAATAGTTGTTTTGGAAAACATTTTATCTATCATAAATAATTTAGAGAACATTCATATACCATAAAAGGTAATATTATTATGAATAAATTATTTTTAAGGCATATCCATACTTAAAAATGGGTTGATGATGGAAAACCCAACGAAACAGAGTTAGGTTCCAAAATTTCCCCTTACCTAGTGTCTGAATAGTTTATTCACATTAATATCCTATATAATTAAATTAAATTCATTAATTAACAACTATATAGGATTTAATAGATTAATTTGAGTCATTATAATTATATTAATTTATATATTTGACTTTTTTATGTGTTATATAGCTTAAATTTTTTCATTGAGAGTGTTAATTTTGGTATCTTTTATGAATGGTTCACTTGTATTCATGAATGGATGTTTGTTGGAAATGATGCTAAACATCAATAATTGTTAATATATATTATTAGTGGGATTTAAAAGATAAAAAGTATCATATAATGATTTTTTTATAAAACATGAGGATGAATCATTAGATAAAATTTTAATGATAAAAGCATGGATAAGTTTGGCAATTTTGCTCACAATGACCTTGTTTTGTATTATTATTTCACATCAAGAGTTTATAAGGATTACATAAAATCACCTATAATGAAATAAATATATTATTATATTGTACAACCATTAAAATGGTCTCATTCTAAGTCTCTAAGAAGGTAATTAAAATTGAAAATTTTTCGTCCTTGAATATGATAAATTGACACATCTTTGAAAGTGTTTTCATTTATAATATAAAATGATAGGGAAGGTGATATTATGCTGAAATATCTCATTATAATATTATATTTATAGTAAATTTTTGTTACTTGAGTTATCATATAATTTGGGTGAATGTAGGAGAGTTAATAAAAAATAAAATAATGGAACATGATAGAAAAACAATGAATGGGAAAGAGGAATTTATCTCTTGAGTTTATCTCTTTTGAGAGACTATTAAAGAGAGAGGATTTGGTATCTTGAGAATACCAAGGTCTTATGGAAGTGGGGAATAATTATGGGAGATTATTTCGGAATAATTTAGTTATTCGATGCATCTTGAGAAGTGTGAGGAAATGAGGGTGAGAGGGGTGGAATTTATAGTGGAGTGGAGGAATTTTTTCTTAATATTATATTCACTAATTTTTTATTTATAATAAGGAAAAAACATGATTACTATGAGTTAATATATGATAGTGTTCATGAGATTTCAGGAAAATGGACATTTACTTTAGCCATGACTTAATAATGATGTAGAAATTCATTTATTTAGCATAATATCTAAATTATTTAATTTACTACTCACAAAAAATTAATCTAATTTGGTAAAATCCCAAAAATACACCTTACACTTTTTTGAAGTGTATATTTAAAAAATTATCTTATTTTTTCAGAAATATTTCTCTAAATATGATTAATTTAATTTTTAATTAAAATCAAAATTTAGTAGAAAAATATAATTTTTTAAAATAAAACCCATTTTATATTTCTTTAAAAATGTACATAAAGGATTATAAATTTATCTTAAAACCAGAAGAGAGAAAATTGTTAATGTAATGTCCCGGTTCCGGAAGCCACCTAGAGGCACCCCATACCCAGTTGGTCCCATGGCCTCAAGCGCATTTCCCAAAATGTCATAGGCTACCAACTAGAAGGGAGGGCCTTGGGTGTGATAGTGGGGAAACTATGCCCTCGTTGGCAGAGTACACAGTAGAAGAAAAACAAATAGACACAATTTGAAACTGTAACCATCATACAATAGTAAACGATAAAAAATGGAAGTCTAATAGTAAACAACTGCATCACACACACATGTATATAAAATGATGCATGATACATATGTCTAGGAAAGAAACCAAACAAGTCACAATGCTGAATATAATACTAAACCAAATTGAAAATTAAAAAAGGTAAAGTCCTCAGCATCGCATGCCATATCTTGGTCCCAATCTCTCAGGCTTCACAACAAGTCAAGTACCAGAAGTAGAAGGGAGATTTCCCTTATCTATACCTGCAACAATATAATCTGTTTGGGCCAAAAAGAATGGCCCAAATAGGGTGCAATAAAAGGTCCCAGTAGGCGACCACCCAAAGTTCTATTCCTAAAAGTTAGTGAATACATGGCAGTAAAAATACAGGAAGCGGTAAACAGGAAACCACACAGCAGCTACAATGCACATTGTCTAGCATATAAAGTACACAAGTAACAGACTATCAACAATAAGAATAACAGGTAACCCCCTGGGTAGTTCTCACAGCCTAACCCTTATGGTTCAACATACAAGTACTAGAAACCCTCTAGGAGGAACACACAGTCATGCCCCATAGGTTCAGCATAAGAATAGACTCTCTGAAAAAGCACTCATTGTCAATTCCCCCTATAATCTGATATCATACTAAAGGCTCTCTGGGGAAGCACTCAACATCTCATTCCCACGGTGTCCCACGTTGAGGAACTAAATACTCTCTGTGGGAGCAATCAACATCAATTCCCCGTATTGTCTCGCATCGTAAATTAAAGACACTCTAGATAATCCTATACGTCCATTATCCCTATGGTCCACTAAACTATGTTCTCTCATCCATATGTAAAACAAACATGCATAACGCATGTATCGCCCCAAGTAAACCTCACGAACATCATGGATATCATTTAATGCACAACAGCATAACAGTACAATAGTTCCACTATCCTACAACTAGGCTTGGCAACTGGAAAAATGCATAAAAAGAAAAACGTGCATGGAAAAAAACATCCAGAGAACAGTAAAAATTTCCCTACTCACAAGCATTTACCTCTATTCAAGAAATCAAGAAAAGCAGACAACAACATGGAAAAAATAAGAAACACACACAAGACCTTGTTGGAACCATGGTCTTCTATGCATGATTTGGAGTGTGGTTTGTGTTTGTTGTCAATCATCAATGGATGTTCGGAACGTGTACCAGCAAAGAGATCATACCATTCAAACAGATAATAATTTTGAAGGTGGCACCATTTCCCAGTGTTTGCCAAATTTTTGGGTCCAAAATTTAGAATTTGGTGAGCATCGCGAAAATAGTCTTCCATGAACATCATGGTTTAATATGGCAAAGGCATGAATTTCACGAGGATGGGATGCATGGACTGGACTTTGCGAAGACCAGAAGAATGGAGGCGGGGAGCCATTGCGATTACGTCAAGATTCATGAACGGCAGAGGGTGGAGAGCATCGCGGCGATGAAGGGCTTCGCAAGGGAGCTTCATGGTGAAGGTGCAGAGAAATGTTGACGGTGATTCTTGGCGACTACGTCAAGATTCGCGAACAGAAAAGTGTCGTGGTGCTTTGCGATTTGGACAGAATTCCGGTAGAATATTTGGAGCTTCGCGATTTGAGATGACGTGGCGTTGACTTCACGACGAAGGGTCGAGGGTTGGTGGAATCGCCTATAAATAGATGTTGACCCCTTCAAGGGAAGTAGAGAGAATTTCAGAGAAAGTCATTTTCTCTTGGTTCGCAAAGGTCTCTCGCGAAGGCAGCGTGCTTCACGAAAGAGGAGCTTCACGGCGGCTATTCTAGCTCCGCGAAAGACGTTCACCCCGCATTGTCTTAGTGAGCATCGCGAAGAGGCAGGAGCTTCGCGATAGCCAAGCATTGCGAAGGATGGAGTATCGCGAGAGTGCTTCGCGATTGAGATTCGCAATTGAGCTTCGCGAAATGGCAGGGGCTCTGTGAAGCCTTGTTTGATCTTTTCAAAATTGGGAGCCTCGCGAAGTAAGGTACTTTGCAAAGGCCTTTTCCAAAGGTTGTTTACCTTGTGAACATGGGAAAAGGGGTTTTTCCTCAGTGGTGGGAATTTGGATCTTAACAGAGCATTAAACTCAGGACTGTGATGCAAGCAAAGTCTCATGCTGAACAGGAGACAATGAACTTCATGACTTTCAATTGAAGAGACCTTCACGTCTATAAACTGAGTGTGACTTCACCAATGGTAGTAAGCCCGGGGGAGTCAACGGGAGTGACCCGAGGGAAGCAGTGAGCTATCTCAGAACCTTTGTAAAGGCAGTGAGCCTGGGACAGAGTGACTGTCACCGAACTTGTGTAATCTACATCTAGTGAAGCATAGTGGTTTTTGGTATGACCGAAAACCTGTCGGGGTATGCTCCTTGGATGTAGCCCTTAGTGGTGAACCAAGTAAAAAGGGCGGTGTATTATCTGTGAATGTGAATGTTTTCTATCTAATCGTAATCTTCATACAGGTTCAACAAGTTTCTACCAACGTGGAAACAAGATCCATCACATTAAAAAGAAAATTTGGTCACCCTGATTTACCCCTCCCCTCTCAGGGTGTCCCGGGGTCCTTCAAGTGGTATCAGAGGGTAAAGGTTGCTGGTGTTGAATCAGACCTTTGTTTTCGTAATGGAAAACGCGGTCAATGTTAGGGGAGTCCCTCCCTTTGATGGAAGCAATTTCCAGATCTGGAAGAACAGAATGAGATATCATCTAAGATCTCCTGGAATGGTAGTTCTCTTTTCTAATGTGCAAGGAATACAATTCACTAATCCAACAGGCCTTGCTATGACTGAAATAGAAAGTAAACGTCTTGATGCAGATGCTGAAGCACAGAATGCACTCATTGTAGCCCTTTCTGATCAGATCTACCTAAAGGTGATGAACTTCACCTCAGAAAAATCCATGTGGGATAAACTAGAGAATATCTATGAAGGTGATAGAAAAGTGAAGGAGGCGAAACTACATGTGCTGCACAATCGGTTTGATGATCTGAAGATGCATCCAGATGAGAATACAGACTATTTCTTCAATCGAATTACTGAAGTGGTTGGAGCTATTCGGGGTCTAGGCGAAGAAATAAAAGACATTGATATTGTAAAGAAAATATTGAGAAGACTTCCACCTCTTTATAATGCGAAGGTGTCAGCCCTTGAAAAAAGAGATCCTTCCAAACTTTCTCTAGATGATGTACTCAGCAGTTTGGTAGCATATGAAATGAGAGTCAAACCCGAAGATGCTACGACATGGGTGAGAAAGGAAATTGCATTCAAGGCCATGGATAAACTGAAAATCTCAAAGGATAGTAGTGGTGAAGATAATGAAGAAAAAGAAATTATTTCTCTCATTGCAAAGAAGTTCCAGAAGGGGAAAGGGAAATTCAAAGGGATGTTACCTCTCGCGTGTTTCCGTTGTGGAAAAGTTGGGAACATTGCCTCTCAGTGTTTAAAAATGATCAATGGTGAAGATAGTGAGGATTAAAACATCAAGAAGCCTCAGAGAAGGTTCTTCAGAAATGGGGACTTCAAATCTGGTAAGAAAATGCAAAGGAAGAGTTTTGTCTGTGAAGAGGAAGAAGATGATAATGAATTCTGTGATGAAGAAGAACCAGAATTCAAAACTCGGAACCATGCTTCTATGGTGGCCACTGTTGAAAAGCCAGAAGATATTGAAGGAGAAAAACAACTTCGAACTCGTGTAGATCCTAAGATGGAACTTAAGGATGCAGTTAGTAAGCTCAAGATTAATTGTAAGAGCTCCAATAAGTGGAAATCAATTGTAGAAGAATCAACTGAATATGTTGATCAACTTGAAGCTGAAATTGAATGACTGGAAGAATATGTGAAGGTAAAGTCTAAAATATTTGAACGTAATGATGATGTAGTAGATCTGAAGCTGAGAATTGAAGAGCAGGCTAAGGTCATCAATGTCCTAACCTCCAGACTGGATGAAAAATCCAAGACTACTGATGGTCTTGAGGAGGAAGTAGTTACTCTAAGGAGTAAACTGGAGACTGAATCAGTTCCAAAAGAATCGAGGAAGAAAATACAGTTTGGAAGATTCTCAGATGTAGAATTACTAGCAAGAGCCAAGTGTGGTTCATATGGGGTTGGAAATATCTTGAGTAATCAATGACCCACTTTCATGGGAAAGAGTGGAATTGGCTGTGAGGCTGAGACATCAACTGCTGGAAGTGAAAAGACCCAAAAGAAAGATAAGATGAAAGTTGAACATGCTGAAACGTTTCCTAGAATTACGAAAAAGGAACCCTCATTCCAAACTAATAGGGGACCTACAAATTATCCTCAAACATTCAGAAATGACAGACAGTATTACTATTCTCCCAAGGAAGAAGGTGTGAGGAGAAATTCAAGTGAGAAGACATTTCCTCTCATGAAGTGTCAGTTCTGTGGCTATCTGGGCCATACCATGTCATATTGTGAAGAGGCAAGAAGCTATATGAATGGAGAAGATATAGAAGCTCAACAAAGGAGAACAATTTCATATCCTAATTCTTATAGAAGAAATAATTTCTATGGATATTGTTTTTGTTGTTCTAAATTTGGTCATAAGGACGCTAATTGTAGGCAGAGAAGGGACATGGACACCTCATACCGAAGTTCAAGACAAGTCAATTCTCGTCAGCAAGATAGTGTTTCTCTTTCAAACAGGTTTTCACCTCTCAAAGACGACTTTGACTATGAAGAACCTGGGTATGCAGAAGAGATAATTGAAAGACCAACAGTTCTTTATACTTGATCTAATGTCTCAAGGAAGGAAATGAAGAAGATTGAGAAATCCAACCTTGCAGAGGTGGCCCTCAAAGCTACAAAGAACAACAGTACCTAGATTATGGATAGCGGTTGTTCATCTCATATGACAGGTAATGCCGGCCTACTAACGAATATCATAAGGAATGTCGATAGTACAGTAATATTTGGTAATGATGGGGCTCTGAAAATCAAATGGAGTGGATGTACCGAATTAGCTAATGGAGAGATAAAGAAGACTGAAGTCCTTTACGTAGATGGCCTACGTCATAATCTCCTCAGAGTGAGTCAACTATGTGACTCGGGACTTATAGTCACGTTTAATCAGAAAGGATGCACTATCAAGGGAAAGACTGGCAATTCTCTTATGAAGGGATGTAGAATAGAAGGCAACTTGTATCAAGTTGATAGTGAAGAAAATGTATGTTACATGACTATTGAAGAAGAATATAATTTGTGGCATCAGAGACTGGGACACATCAATCAACAAGACATGGAGAAAATATCAAAATTGAGAATTGTCATGGGCATTCCCAACCTGAAGCGTGAGGGTGAAAATATTGTGATGCTTGTATGTGTGGGAAGCTGGTCTGCAGTTCATATCCACCAAAGAAAAAAAAGAGCGTCTCACCTTCTTGATCTGATTCATACAGATGTTTGTGGGCCAATAAATGTTTCCGGAACTAATGGAGAAAGGTACTTTGTCCTTTTCATAGATGATTACATTAGAATGGCATGTGTGATTTTCATTCACAGGAAACGAAAAGTCCTTGAGTACATGAAAACATATCGGCGAATCGCCGAGAATAATAATGGATGAACAATCAATGTGTTGCGATCTGACAATGGAGGAGAATACACGTCCATTGAATTTGAGAATTATCTGGAGAAGCATGGGATACAACATGAGGTTAATTCTATGAGAAATCCACAACAAAATGGAGTTGTTGAACGTAGGAATCGACAGGTGAACAACATGGCACGAACAATGCTGTTTGAGAGTTGTATTCCACGACATTACTGGAAAGAGGCTGTTCAAGCTGCATTGTACATTTAGAATCGAACAAGACTTTATATGGGTTAGACAAAGAAACCATATGAATTGTGGCATGGACCGAAGCCTTCTCTAAAATACTTTCGTGTATTTGGAAGTAAATGCTTCATCAGGAACAAAGAAGGAAATCAAGGGAAGTGTGATGACAATGTAGATGAATGAATTTTCCTTGGATACTCAATGAACAGAAAAGCCTACAAATGTTTCAACAAGCGTTTGGGAAGGATTGTGGAAAGCAGTGATGTTATTATAATTGAAGAGAAAACCTCAAATACTTCAAGGACGCCATATGATGATGTGATAGAAAGTCAGGAAGAATGTGAACGTGAAGAAAATAAAAATGCAGAAATAGAGGAAGCTGTTCAAAACACTCAGTAGTCACATCAAGATGTTGACTCAGAAGAAGAATTTGAAGAAGAAACTATGGATGAAGAGAATACTATTGAACCTCAAAGGAGAAATCGAAGAGCTAATATTGATCCATCCAACATAATTGGGGACATGAGTGCACCTACTCAAACAAGAAGGATGCGGAATACCACGCAATCTGCATTTCTATCAGTTGTAGAGCCATCCTCATTTGAAGAAGCTGCAAAAGATAAGTCTTGGGTGAAATCCATGAATTATGAATTAGATCACATTGACAAGAATCAGACATGGGATCTTGTCCAGAGACCCAATGGTCACAATGTTATTGGTACCAAATGGATCTTCAAAAATAAGTTTGATGAGCATGGAAGTGTCATCAGAAACAAGGAACGAGTGGTATGTAAAGGATACTCCCAGATTGAAGTCATTGATGTTGAAGAAACCTTTGCTCCAGTGGCAAGACTGGAGTCAATCAGGCTTTTCCTTTCCATGGAACTACAAAGAGGATATAAAGTATATCAAATGGATGTCAAGACAGCATTCTTGAATGGTGTACTCGAAGAAGAAGTCTACATTGAACAACCAGTGGGCTTTGTTTTGGGTACTGATGAAACAAAGGACTGTAAGCTGAAGAAAGATCTATATGGTTTAAAGGAAGCACCACAGGCATGGTACTCACGAATGGACTCATATCTCAAGAAGTTGGAGTTCAAAAGAGGAGGAGTTGACCACAATCTCTATGTGAAGAATTCTCCAAAAGATCAATTCATGGTTCTTGTCTACGTTGATGATATCATATTTGGTGCCAGCAGGAAGAAATCAGTGGATGAATTTGCCAACCACATGAAATCAGAATTTGAAATGTCTATGATTGGGGAGCTCACATATTTCTGGGGGCTGCAAGTGATTCAAAAGAAGGAATACACTTTCATTTCTCAGGAAAAAAATGCAAGAGAGTTGCTGAAGAAGTTCAATATGCAAGACTCCAAACCAATGTCAACTCCGATTGCAGTTGGAACTAAACTTGGAAATCATGAGGATGGGAACTCTGTTGATCCCACCATGTACAGGAGGATCATTGGAAGCCTACTGTACCTGACAGCGACAAGGCCAGATATTGTCTTTGCAACATTCCTTGCGGCCCGCTTTTAGAGTAATACAAAGGAGGAACATCTAACAGCAGTAAAAAGAATCATGAGGTACATTCAAGGTACACATAACTTCTGGTTATTTTTTGCTGCAGGCAGGGACAGTGAATTATCAGCATTTTCTGATGCTGACTGGGCTGGTGATGTAGTAGACAGAAAGTCCACTAGTGGTGGAGATTTATATATAGGGCAGAAATGTGTTGGGTGGTTGAGCAAGAAACAAGAAAGTACTTCTCTTAGTACTGCTGAAGCCGATTATATCTCCTCCATAAAGGCATGCACTCAACTGCTATGGATGAACCAGCAATTAACTGACATTGGCGATGAGGTAACGCAACCAATGGTGATTTACTGTGACAATAAGAGCGCAATTGATCTTACGAAGAATCATGTTCAACATTCTCATACAAAACACATTGAAATAAGGTATCACTTTATCAAAGATAAAGTTGAGAAAAGCGTGATTAGATTGGATCATGTGGGAACAGATGAACAAGCGGCTGATATCCTAACAAATCCACTATCAGCGGCTGTGTTTGAGAAGCATCGTTTGAACCTCTGTGTTCGACCACCTCCCTGTGCTTAAGGAGGATACAGTGTACCCATCTCCCCATTTTTTATAAATGTTTTAAATCTGTTTATGGATATGATGCAGGTTTATGGGGGAGAAACTATCCAAGCAGAGTATAGTTTGAGCTGAACGTGAAAATTTTACTGGTCTTTGGATTTATTGTCAATGGGGGAGAAAGGAGAAGGAATAAATTCAGGCAAACTTCTGTGTTGAGAAGAATGAGAAGGAAAATAGTGGAACCCAATTCAAGACTCCTCTCTTGTTTTCTACACCAATCATTGCTCACGTAGACTTAGAGTGTTGGCTGGGTTGATTCCTATTTGTTTTGGTTTTCACTTTGATGGAGATCTATTGAATTTTTCTTCTGATTGCCAACAAACCCAAAGGGGGAGATTGTTTGAACCATGGTCTTATATTCATGATTTGTAGTGTGGTTTGTGTTCGTTGTCAATCATCAATGGAAGTTCGGATCGTGTACCAGCAAAGAGATCATACCATTCAAACAGACAATAATTTTGAAGGTGGCACCATTTCCCAGTGTTTGCCAAATTTTTGGGTCCAAAATTTAGAATTTGGTGAGAATCGCGAAAATAGTCTTCCATGAAGATCATGGTTTAATATGGAAAAGGCATGAATTTCACAAGGATGGGATGCATGGACTGGACTTCGTGAAGACCAGAAGAATGGAGGCGGGGAGCCATTATGATTACGTCAAGCTTCGCGAATGGTAGCGGGTGGAGAGCTTCGCGGTGAGGAAGGGCTTCGCGAGGGAGCGTCACGGCGAAGGCGCGAAGGAATGTTGACGGTGATTCTTCGCGACTACGTAATGCTTCGCGAACGGAAAAGTGTCGTGGTGCTTGGCGATTTGGACAGAATTCCGGCAGAATATTTGGAGCTTCGCGATTTGAGATGATGTGGCGTTGACTTCGCGCGGAAGGGTCGAGGGTCGGTGGAATCGCTTATAAATAGAGGCCGACCCCCTCAAGAGAAGTAGAGAGAATTTCAGAGAAAGTCCTTTTCTCTCGGTTCGCAAAGGTCTCTCGTGAAGGCAGTGTGCTTCATGAAAGAGGAGCTTCGCGGTGGCTATTCTAGCTCCGTGAAAGACGTGCGCCCCGCGTTTGTTCAGTGAGCATCGTGAAGAGGAAGGAGCTAAGCGATAACCAAGCATTGCGAAGGCTGGAGCATCGCGAGTGTTCTTCGCGATTGAGCTTCGCGATTGAGCTTCACGAAATGACAGGGGCTCTGCAAAGCCTTGTTTGATCTTTTCAAAATTGGGAGCCTCGCGAAGTAGGGTACTTTGCGAAGGCCTTTTCCAAAGGTAGTTTACCTTGTGAACAAGAGAAAATGGGTTTTTCCTCAGTGGTTGGATTTTGGATCTTAACAGAACATTAAACTCAGGACTCTGATGCAAGCAAAGTCTCATGATGAACAGGATACAATGAACTTCATGACTTTCAATTGAAGATACCTTCACGTCTATAAACTGAGTGTGACTTCACCAACGGTAGTAAGCCATGGGGAGTCAATGGGAGTGACCCGAGGGAAGCAGTGAGCTATCTTAGAACCTTTGTAATGGCAGTGAGCCTGGGACAGAGTGACTGTACCAAAACTTGTGTAATCTACAGCTAGTGAAGCATAGTGGTTTTTGGTATGACCGACAACCTGTCGGCGTATGCTCCTTGGATGTAGCCCTCAGTGGTGAACCAAGTAAAAAGGGATGTGTCTTCTCTGTGCATGTGAATGTTTGCTTTATAATCATAATCTTTATACAGGTTCAACAAGTTCCTACCAACGTGGGAACAAGATCCATCACATTAAAAAGAAAAGGTGGTCACCCTGATTCACCCCTCCCCTCTTAGGGTGTCCCAGTGTCCTTCAGACCCTGTTCAAGGGAATTGGTGTAATTGCATAAAATATTCAAATACTTCCTACAGAATGGCACAAACCACCTTCTTTGATGCTAGGAGATCGATATACTTGAACCATGATGATTGATTCTCCTTAGAACATCGAAGATATGCGAAAATTTCCCAAATGATCAACCTAAGATATCATGAGAAAGGGTAGGAACGGAAAACAACTCTCTAGGAGAAGGAAGAACTCACTGCTGCAGTTCCAATGCAATCGATGATGGCTGAAACGGAGATCGGATGGATGCTCGGGGGCTCGGAGAAGAATTGCGGCCATACGGGAGCTCTCGCCCGAATGAGACCTAGAATAATGTCGTTCAGGAGATTAGGCGCGACCCCGATCCGTTTAATGAAAAAAAAATATAAGTCATGCAATTCCGGGGTACACAAAATGTACTCATTTTTTTTGTTCTCTACTTTAAGCAGCCTCCACATCACGCCTCCACACCGTGTGTGTGGCCCGGACACGGTCATCACACAGCTTCTAGCAGCAAAGGACTATACGGCGTGTACTCATAATGTACATGGAGTGTACATAAAATTTTTCCATAAACTAATCATTTCTAAAAAAATCTAGAAAAAAGGAATGAAATACCAGAAACGAAGATCTGGGATCTTACAAACTTCCCCCATTATAGAAATTTATCCTCGAATTTCCCTAACGAGGCGGAGAAGAATAAATCCAGAACAGCTCCTGCCACTACATTCATACATCATCCCCCCTCTCACAAGTATCATTCTGTACTCGCCCATGCGGCCATAACACCCGTACTAGAGGAACAGACCACCCAAGGAGAACCTTGGTACTACGATCGACAATCTGGATAGGATGCTCCTCAATCGATGCATCCGCTTCGAGCTCAACCTCCCCAGACTAAAAAAAACGAGACAGTTCTAAAAAGTAATGTCGGAGCTGAGAGATGTGGATTACTTCGTGCGTGGCCCAGTACCTCTGAAGTAACAGCAAATAATAGGAAAATGACCCAAATCTCTCTAATACCTCAAACAGCCATGACATACTGCGGTGAAATCTTACCCTGTCTCTGAATCCTCCTTTGTCCCAATCTCGGTTCAACACATAGGAACACCTGTTCCCCAACCTTGAACTCTAGAGTTCATCTCCTCTGATCAGCATAAGACTTTTTCTGAGATTGTGATGTTGCCATCATCTTCCAAATCAACTCTATCTGCTCTGAGGTCTCCTGAACCAGACGAGGTCCCAATGAAGCAGCCACTCTTGCCTCCAGCCAGCATAATGGTGATCGAAATGGCCTACCATACAAGGCCTCTTAAGGTTCCATCTGAATAGTCTCCTGAAAACTATTCTTGAAGGCGAACTCCACCAGAGTGATATAATTCTCCCAAGAACCGCCAAATTCTAGAATGCAAGCTCGTAGCATATCCTCAAGAACCTAGATCGTACGCTCGGACTGGCCATCTATCTGGGGATGGTATGTTGTACTCAAAAGTACATGTGTTCCCAAATCCCTCTGAAGCCCCTTCCATAGCTGAGAAGTAATTCTTACATCCCTTTCTGAATCAATGGAGTGTGGAACTCCATGAAGACAAAAAATATCTCAGATGTATAGTCGTCCCAGTTCATCAACATTGAAGGTTTCCTTGACAGGTAAGAAATGAGAAACCTTTGTAAGCCTGTCGCCGACAACCCAAACAACAGTGTTCCCTCGAGGAAACTTCGGCAATCTGGTCACGAATTCCATCGCGACATCATTCCACTTCCACCCCAGAATGGGTAACTGATGAAAAAGGCATGTCATTCCCTAATGCTATGCCTTCACCTGCTGACAAGTATAACACCTCAATATGAAAACAAAAGCGTCTTTTTTCATACCTGGCCACCAGTACTGGCGATGAAAATCCTGATACATCTTGGTGATACCAGGATGAACTTCCCAAACTGAGGAATGAAAATCCTGCATCAGCTCCTCGCGTATGTCTGATGACTCCCATACGCGTCCCTGGAAACTCAAGATTTTATACTCACGAACTGTCTATCCAGGAAGAGGGTCCTCTCCTAACACACTCTCCCACAGGAATAATCCTTCTCAGTCTGATATCTGCCTCATTTGTAACTTATCAAGAAGTGTAGAGAAGGTGGAAAAGGAGTTTTCATGATGACAATGTGTTCTTTGAAATAAAATATAATAGAATGTTGGGGTGGAATGAAAGGGGACAAAATATTAAAAAAATTTTGATAATAAGAAACATAATATTACAGTTTTTGAGAATTGTTGTAAAGAGCACACTTGGGAATTTATTTTGAATTATGGTAAGTTCTATCGATGTGGTAAAATCAGAAATATGGCTCATAAGTGCACTGAAACAATTTATTTAATGGTACGAAAAAATATGATTTACAGTCACTAAAATGATTTATGTGTAATGAAATGGGCCATTAAGAAAATGATTTCCCAATAAAGAACTCAATTGAGGGAAAGAAGTCGGACTACAAGAAGAAAGGTGTGGTGAAATCCATTGAAACTAATTTAGTAGATAATGGGCCATTGAATTAAGTAGTATCAGGTACATTGCTTTTTTATTCAGAATATGCCAATGTATTGTTAGATTCAGTATCTAACCATTCATTCATTTCTAAGTTGATTTCTAGAAAATTTTGAATTCTATCTCAAGATATGAATGCTAAACATATTTTTAAAACACCAGGGGGAAATGTTGAGACAAAATTAAAATTTGAGAACGTTTCTGTCCATGAGTGCCGAATGAATATACCTGATAACCTTATTGTTTTTCATCTCGTAGAGTTTGATGTTGTTTTGGGTATGGATTGGATTTCTGTTCATCATGCTAATATTGAATGCAAAGTTAAATAGGTTTATTTTCAGGAAGAATTTCAGTTTCTGTACAAACATGAACTCTTACATTTTATAAAATATTAGGATTCTGAGAAACAAGTAAAATACTGAAATGAATGTAACATTTCACATATTATTGAAAATAAAGGAACTATTAAAATTAATGATATGCTAGTGGTAAATATGTATCTTTATGTTTTTTCTAATGAGTTCCCTATTATAATACCTGATTGGGAGGTTGATTTTATTTTTTACTTAGTTCCTGATGCTAAGAAAATTTCAAAACCCCCGTAAAAATGGCTCAAATTTAACTTTTAGAGTTTAATAAGCATCTTCAAAAATAATTAGATAAATATTTCATTTGAGCTAGAAAATCACCATGGAGTGCTGCTTTCTTGTTTGTTAAAAATAATTATGTTTCAATGAGTCTTTTCATTGATTATAGATCATTGAACAACACAACTGTTAAGAACAAGTATCATTTGCCTCATATTTTTTAATTGATTGATCTGCTCCAGGGAGCTCAGAATTTTTCAAAGATTGACTTCAGGTCGTGGCACATTCAGTTCAAATTAATGGAAGCTGATAATATGAAGACAACATTTCGTACTATATATGTCCATTATGAATTTTTGGTTATGCCATATGGGTCTAACAATGCACCTACTGTATTCCAGGATCTTATGAATATAATTTTTTGTGAGTTCTTGGATATATTTGTGGTTGTGTTCATTGATGTTATTTTAGTTTAATAAAAAAGTAAGGAGAAATGTGAAAGTCATTTATGGGATATCTTGTAAAACATAAATGGAATGATAATCTATGTGAAATTCAGTTTGTGTGAGTTTTTTTACAACAAATTTCATTCTTTGGTCACATTGTTTAAAAAAATAGAATAACTATTGATCTGGCTAAAATAAAATTTGTTAAAGAATGGAAACGACCGTCAAATATAATTGAGATCCTTAGTTTTTTTGGTTTGGAAGCTTATTATTGGTGGTTTGTTGAAAATTTTGCATGGTTATCTATCTGACTAACTAAATTACCTCGAAATGGTGTTAAGATCATTTGTTCAAAAAAAGGTGATGATTATTTTCAAGAATTGAAAAAAATATTTGTGAATGCTCCAGTTCTAATACAGCCTTCGAGAAATGGTGATTTTGTTATCTACAATGATGCTTCATTCAATGGAATTATCTTTGTCTTTATGCAGAATGATCACGTAATTTCATAGGATCACATCATTTGAAACCTCATGATTTAAATTACCCTATAAATTAATTGGAATTTTCTATTACTGTTTTTTCATTAAAAATTTGGAGGCATAATTTTAATCGAGTAAACTGAAAAATATATACTTATCACAAAAATTTTAAGAATATATTCACTCAAGAAGAATTGAACACGAGACATAAGATATGGGAATAATTAATCAAGGATTATGATTACATGGTCCATTACCATATGGGAAATCAAAATAAAGTGGTCGATGCTTTGAGTTAAAAAGTAATGCCACATTAACCATGTTACATTTTAAACGAGATACATTGATAAATAATTTGATGATCATTGGAATAGAAGTTGTTGGTGCATGATATTCCTCTGTTTTGTTTTAGGTGTTAGTGAAATCATCTCTATTTGACAATATTAAGAAAGTTCAGAAAGAAGAAAGTGAGTTGTGGAAAAAGGTAGAGATGATTCAGAAGGGTAGGTTTCCTGATATTAACACTGATAATGATTTTGTTTTGAGGTTTAGGATGAGATTTTCTGTGCATTATGATACATAGTTGAAGATAGAGTTATTATGTTAAACTCATAATTCTCTATTATCAGTTCATCTTGGCAGTACTAAGATGTATATGGATCTTAGGGAGTACTTCTGGGGGGTTGTAATGAAAAAGATATTCCGGATTTTACAGTGAAGTGTTTGACTTGTCAACAAGTTAAAGGTGAGGGATGTTACCCAAAGGGATCATTCATCCTCTACTGTTTCTAGAGTAGAAATGGGAAAATATATCAATGGAATTCATTATGGGATTATCAAAGACATCTCGAGGTAATAATGCAATCTAGATTACTGTTTTTCGATTGACTAAATTTTCTCATTTACTTCTTATTAGAAATACATTGTCTCAAGATCAGCATTCTCGGTTTTATGTATAAGAGATAGTCATGTATCATGGATTTCCAATCTCCATTGTATCTTATCATGATCCCATGTTTACTTCTTACATTGGTAATGGCTTTTAGAAGTCGTTGGGTACAAAAATAAATTTTAGTACAGATTTTAATCCTCAATCATATGGGCAGTCAGAACAAATAAATCAGACTCAAGAAGATATGCAACATTATTGCTCATCTTATTACCAGGGATTTTGGGACAAACAACATTCTTTGTTTGAATCTTCATACAATAACATTTTTTATTCCAGTATAAAGATTGCTCCATTTTAGGCATTATATAGAATTCATATTTGAACTCCATCATTTGGGATGGAGTAGTTGAAAAGATATTGATGGGACCATTATTGGTAGAAGAGATGGTAGAAAATGTTCAAATGACATAGAAACACATGATAATAGGCAAAATAAGGGTGAAAATTTATGATGATAATCAGAGGAAGGATCTATCGTTCAAGGTTTGTTATCATGTCTTTCTCAAGGATTCTCTATAGAAATGTGTGATGCGTTTTGGTAAGAAGGGAAATCTGGGTCCATGGTTCATTGGACCATATTAAATCCTTGAAAAGATGGATCAGTTGCATACAAGGTGTATTTACCACCATTATTATCTATGGAACACAATGTTTTTCATTTTTCAATTTTAAGAATTTATATGTCAGATCCATCTCATTTTTGAGTACATTAGTAGTTTAGTTGGAAGCGAATATTTCTTATGATGAAAAACTAGTCCAGATTCTTTATCATAGAGAGAAAGTGTTTCCAAATAAGGAAACCAATCAGGTAAAGGTTTTATTGAAAAACCATATGGTTGAAGAGGAAATGTGGGAATCTGAAAATGATATGAGGGATAAATTCCCGGATTTATTTTATAAGTGAATAAAATTGTGAGGTGGAATTCCCAAAAGGTTGGAAGGATGTAACATCTTAGGTAAATAAATAATATTATATTTTCCTATTTATTAATATATGTTAATTAAATATTAATTTTAATTTAATGGGGATTTTATGTTCTATGGAGGTCTTGATACTTAACAATGGGATTCTTTTAAATCTTATGTTGCACACAAAATTGAGTTGTACTGAAAAATAATAATATAATATTGTTATTTTAAATGGTAGTTAACACATAGTTGTTGTATTGGAGTGAAAGAAAAAAATAAATAAAATTTTATTACACATGTTTGTTAAATGTTTTTACATTTATCCAATAAAATTTAGATGCTTAAAACGTGATTGGATCAAATTTTAAGCAGAAATACTCTAATATTTTATAAAAGGTTGATTTATCGCCTATTGATGGAGAACCCATTTTAAATATAGTATTGAAATTTTATTTGTTTTAATTGAAAAAAATAATATTCTTCTTTTGAAACATGAAATCAAAATTTCATTTGGATGAAATATTTGTATCTTTCTGATTGTGTTCGTTTTTTAATGAATAGTGAGAAATTCTGCTTTTTAATTCAAAATTTCATTTTAATATAACTTATATATATGGTTAGATTATATGTTTAATTGGTTTTAAAGTTTAATTATATTATATTTTTACCATTTAATCCAATTTTGGTCATTTAAAGTAATTTCACTTGGAAACTGGACACAAACAAGTGACAATATTTTGATAGTTATTATTTCTTAAAAAGGCTTTTTTGGTATTGACAAGGAGAACTGATTTTAATTTAATTTCTGAAACTTCAGTGTTTTGAATTTGTAAAAATGGATTCCTTATTTGGATTCATGTGGTTTAAATTGATTAATAAGGAGTCGTTTTTTATACATATTGAATAGTAACTTACGTAAATATTTTATTTACCATGGTTAAAAGGTAAATATGATAAATAAGGGAAAACAATAATACTTTATTAATATTAAATTACATTAACACGTGTCATAATTCTGTTGGATGATACATTTCTGACCATGGGAATCCTTGGGTCGATTTAGGGACCCCATGTAGCCACTTGGGAGTGATAATGTCATTTTATATTAATTAATTTAATGTAAGGAAAAAAATAACATAAACATAAAACTTTTAGTAAAATCATTGTATATAGGGATATATAAGTGATATCTTTGTCTATAGATGTTAATTTTAAATCAAAAACGATTTCCTCCATCGTGATATTTTATTTTTAATTTTTAGACATCAAATATGTAAATTTAAATATGACACAATGGTGATGCAGTAATTTCTTAATTAATAAAGGATTCAAATAAATGAATTTATAAATTTTAAAATAAATTTATTTTAAAAAAATTATTCCATCAACTAATTTTATGGATAATAATTTCATGTTTTATTTGATATAATTATGTTTGTTCTAAATAATAAAGTTGTTATAGATTTTAAAAAACACATGATATGAATCGTTTATAAGTTGACATAAATGAGTTTTTAAAATAATTAATATTTTATTAAATGATAAAATAATCCTAAAAATCTAAGATTCATCCAAATGACAAATATTCTGTTAAAAATATCATTAATTATCCATTTTGGGTCTCTTTTAATTTTATTATAAATATATGAACCATATAGTATGAATATAAAAAAAGGAAATTGTTTAACAAATCAAAAAAGGTTTTAATAAAAAACGATAAGGATTAAAAAATATCTACAACCTATCCAATTTTTATTGAATGATTTTTTTTCGACTTATAGAATCCTTATATTCGAATTAAATATGTTTTGGACCTTTTTAAATGGAAAATAATTTTATAATAAAATAATACTTTCAATTATTTCTAAAGAGCCCCTCATCTCCCATATAAAAATCCATCACATCAAACCATTACTCAAACCTATAATGCCCTATTGTCTCACCCTTACTCTGCCCAAATAAGCTCCCAACAACCATATCTTTATTCTCTTAGCCTTACCATTTGTATAAGGTACTTCATGAGAACCATTTGGTTCAAACCAAAGGGAGTTACACGATTTAAAGGTAACATCGTCCCTCAAGTTCACTTCTTTTATTTTTCTTCTCCACTCCCTATGCTCTGCATATTTTTTTCTTAAATAAAAAAAAACTATCCTCAATATAATTTTTTTAACAATAAGTATTATAACTACACATACACACATCTTTGTCTAATAGATACGAATATACTACTTCTGTGGACGAAGAACTACTGCCTCATGAAACGATAATTGATCAATTATCTCCTAATGCCTCTCATGGTGTCCATTATTATGGAAGTTTATTTATTTGTGATATATATTATATTTATATTGTATATTTGTTTATATATTTTATATTTATATCATTACATTATGGTTTTCATAATGGGTAAACCAAATAATTTATTTTGAGAAGTCCAGACTACCGCCCTGTCAACATGACATGACTCCTTCATGCCATATGTGGATGGTATAAAGGATAGAGTTTCTGGATTTATTTAAGATATTATAAATTAATTATATTATAAATATATATATTTACATTATCATTAAATTAAATACAAAATATAAATGAATATAGTATTCATGCGTACATTCGGCTTACCGTCCTCATGGATGGTGCATTTCATTTCTTATATCCAAATGTAATGTACTCTTAATAATAAACATATATATTGGATAAATATGATATATATGATATCTAAATCATGAATAACAATCTGTATATAATGGGATTTTGACCACTTGATCAACTTGTAATAAGAAAAAGGTTATTTTTGAGTCAAGTACCAATTATCAAAAAAATGCTCGTTATTAACTCAAATGATTATGTAAAGATTATAACATGGTAATAATTGATATAAAAGGAATAATAAACATGAAAATCGTTCTGAATAAATTAAAAATAATTTTTATTTTATTATTAATTAGATTAAAGAATGGATGAGTCAAGTTGTACACGAGGCAAGGGACTTCGTCTCAATAACCTTTTATTATAGAATATTTTGATTTATACACGACTTTATTTTATACAGTGTATAAAACCCTTTAAATTTTTATTTCATTCAAAGGGTATAATTTTTATATAGAGTGTTTTACTAAACAAAAAAGGGAATAAATCATTTTAACATACAAGGTGAAAACGTCCTTTTCGCTGTATCGATCATTATTGGATATTTGGATTCCATAACAAGTCGTAATGTTTTTAAAACGAAAATAAAAACCAAATACACATTTTATGTATTTTTTGTATTTAAAATGGTTTTGAGAAAAAATTTATGATTTCAATATAATGAAATTATATAGTGTGATTGAAATGTGGATGTGTTACTTTTCCTTTATTATTTTTTTATGTGTTATGAATATGTTATGGATCTTGGGAATTTTTTACGTATACGGGTGGTTTTGTGATAAACCTATGGTGGGTGAGCTCGAGATAGCTCTCCAATACATTGGGTAACCTAACAGAGGTAAACGTCAATGTTTCTCCTAATAGATTTATGGAATATACCATGATGGGTATTCCAAACGGAACTCCCTATATAGCTGTGAAAGCTACTATAGAAGTATGTTATGGATGCCACATGTTAACTATCTAATTTTTGATTTCCATGTGTTATTCATAAAAATTATGATCATGTGTGGTATGATAATGATATAAAAGTAAAAATTCATTTATTTTATGTATTGGTGGACTACTATTTTATTTTATTGATTTATAACCCTTAATGAGATATTTATGCTCATCCCATGATTTTGAAATGTTTTTCACCCGATATAAGGAAATGTTATAGAAATTGATATTTAAAGAAGATTTAAATCATGAAATGAATTCCTATTTTATTTTATGAGATTTTATTTTATGAAAACAAATTTAACTTCGTAGAAGAGTCTAAATTGTAATATTTGAGATGTAAATTAATAGTTATGTATTAACTCTCTAAAACTCTAAAACTAAAAAGGTCTTCAATGTGAATTATTATCTTAATTCAACATTATGTGTTGTTTAAGGATGGGGATATGTAAAAATAATCATAGATTGATAATTGGTAAACCACATTAATGATCAACTTGAAAATATTAATTTTCCAAATATAATTTTTTGTTTTCTACCTAAAACACTAAATACAATGATGGCCTCATTATGGACTTTGTACAAATAAAAACTAGTTGCCTAGATGAAAATATGAAGGATAGTCTCTTCATCATTCATATGAATGATGTGTACTCAATATAGTCATAGTCCTTTTCTAAATAAATCAGATTGGTTATGACTTATGTGTAATGGGTCATTATCAAATAATAGAATTAAATCCAACCCCTAACAATAATAGAGGTTATTGGAACAACTAATAATACATGTTCATTGAATATTCCATCTCTATAGATGTATGAAAACTATTTTTATCAAAGAGTTTAGATAATGTGAGATGAAATCACAATAAATATCTAAAAGCAAGGAAATATGAATATATTGTTCCCTAGAAAAAAATTATTTTGTAATCAGACTATCAATTTGTTTTAAGATCTTATTTAATAATTAAATTGAACTAAATATTAAATTACTTCATAAAACACATATAGATGTCATGTTTTAACAAAGTATCATATTTGGAAAAGATTCTCCTCAACACCTAGTATAACAATAATCTCCGTTGAATGTATTAACCACCCAAATCATCATCATAAAATGTCTCACAATCTATATTAAATGATATAATTTCATTTACTATTCTAAAATGTCACATACTATCTTACTACACCATTGTGATCTCAAAAAACCTATCACAAAATTATAACAAAACATCATTTTGTTGATGTATTTTAAGTAATCAATTAAAAATTCATCAAATATTGAAAAAAATGGTCTGTATATCATTATTAGGATCATTTGTTCTTCAAATTGAAACCATGTACTAGTTTTAAATAATGAAATGTAGTAATTTGGAAAATTATATCATTGTTCAGCGAGTTTAAAATTTATAGGAGAGATTAAATCTCCTTGAATTATTTTATAAAATGAAACATCTTTAGTTTATCCATATACTAAACCAAATAACCTATAATATGTGAATTTCACAATGAAAAACCAATATATCTGAGTATCTACCATGACCTATAATAAAGTAACGATGGTAGATTCATATTAGAGAAACCCAATCCAAACATTCATGGATATTACATCATTTCATATGAATATTCTATATATTACAAAAAAATGCCTAAGGACTATAACAGTTTAGTGTATTTGAAAACAAGGAAAACAAATATCATTTTCTATTCAAATAACATCAAAATCTTCCATAATGATCTCCACATTTAGTAATTATACATAAAACTATTCTTCATAACATGGTGAAAGTAAACATAAGAATGAAGTGAACTTAAATTCTTAATAAGAGATAAGAACGCAGATATGTAAGAATAATCAAAAAAAAATGTTATGATAACATTATAATAAAAATATAAGATCATACCCTACATATAAATTATTATATAAATGAATCATGGAATAATTATTGGTAGTTTATATGTAATTAATCTAATGAAAATTAATAAAATAATCCATGAAAGCAAAACATAGGAAGAAAACAAGGAATTGTGGAAGACACATAAGAATATCTAATTATTTCAATAGTAGTAAAGGAATTTCTTCTGAGACCATCTTAGTTGAAAAATTCCCTTACTAAAGCAAGTTTACTCCCCATTCTAACCACGAATTACTAAACCAAGTTCACCCCTTAATCCAGACCAATAGTACTAAATCGAATTCATTTACAATTCCAGCCCTATAATACTGAACTGTGTACATTTCACATTCCTCCATGTCTATCAAATGAGATGTAAATATTTAACCAATTAATTAACGGTAGATATATTCCCCACCTATCTCATAGTGAAATCATAATTACATGTTCCAAAAAATCATAAACAATCATATCGTAACACATGAAATGAAATGGGTATCATTAACATTTAAACATATATTAACCTATGAAATAATACATAGGTTTTAGAACTATTTCATCTAAAAAATATCATGTGAAATAGAAATGGAATTTATAAACATATAACATGTGAAATAGAAATGGATTTCATTAAAAAATAACCCCGGAAGGAGTAACAGGTTTCATAATCATATAACCCGAGAAAGTGAAAGAGATTTCATAAATATATAACTCATGAACGATAAAAGAGTTTGATAAAGTCCGTGAAATTAAGAATAACTAATTCATAAAAAATATTGGTGTAACCTTTATATCATTTCAGAAATGGTAATGGGTTTCATCAACACATGTCATCTAATATTGAAAATAATTTTGAAATATCTTCCAAACATTGTTGTTGAGAAAAATGTAATTTCTTATTTGAAAAAGGATTCTTAATTCATGTAACTATTTGAAAATTTCTATATTTTAAAATACCTTAAAAACATATATAAAATAAATTAAATCATTATGAAAACCATTTTCCTTGATAACCTATAAAATATAATTTAAAATATTAAAAAAACATTTTGAAAAATTTGAAAACATATAAATAATGATTGAAAATGTTTTGAAACCTCTATACATGAAAAAATATGAATGAAGATTGAAAATAATTTTAAAATAATTTCATTTAAAATATATTGAAAACATATAAATGTGGATTTAAATAATTTGAAACACATTTTCCTTGAAAACATATAAAATTAGGGTGAAAACATTTTGAAAAACAAATCCTAGAAAATTTATTAATGAATCATGAATTAATTTGAAAAAAAATCAGAGAAAATATATTATAATAAATTTCCAGGAAAACTATAATTTGGAAACATAAAATTAATTATTATATAAAAATCTCTACATATCGTTTGACATGAAAAGAAAATTTGTTTTTTGTTATAAAATTGTATAAAAAACCCATCATTTGGAAAGAGACAAGAAGATTCCATTGAAAAAAATGAAAAAATACAGTAAGGTTAAAAACTTATTTTTATTACCGTAGGATATTATTATAATATTTGTTGAAATCCTTTTTAGTAAAATTGTATTAATAGAGAACAGATTATCGATCGATGATTTAGAAAATTCAGGCTTTCTAATAACACTTTATTAACTACATTATGTATCAATGGGTGGAAGAAATATATCCAATATATGAATAAATAATAAATAACTACTGTAAAATTAAATTAATTAATCTAATAAGATATGATTAAAGATATTTCATATAAGTTAGCATAACCAAAAACAATCCTTAAATGTGATGAGATAGTCTCAGTAAACTCTTACAACTTACTAACCTGGGATCATACAATCAATGAAGGAAAAATAATATATATGAAACATAAAATGTCATTAAAATAATTAAATTCATGATATAACTTTTATAATGGATTTATATACATCAATAATGAAAATTTAGGTTCATAACAAAACATGAGTCTAAAAGAAAGAGAAATTAGACAAAACTATTTCACTAAATTATTATCTTTTGAGGCATAAAACCCATGAAATGAAGATCCTAAAATGGATATGTTAATAAAAATAAGAATAATTATACGATAAATTGAATAATAGTAAATTTATTACATACAAAACATGAAATGAAATATTTGGGAAGATACCATGTATCTCACAAAAATAAATTTTTTGAAGAAATCCAGTTACCATGTTTCTTGAATCACATCATAATCCTTCAAACCATATGTATAATAAATAAATATTTTTATAAACCATTTATAGCTCCATATTATTATAACTAATTATATATATGTATTCATAACAACCTTATATTATCCTTTTGTTATCCATCATATGTTAATGGTTCACTTCATGTAATACTTTCTATGTTTTTTTTGTCTTAATCTGTTTTATTGTTGGTCCTTATACTTAAATAATTAATATATATTGTAAAAAATGATATAAATAGCTTGTATATATAGTATCATTGTATTATAATAATCTATATAATATATAATTATGAAGCATAATACACCTTCCATTGAGAGTGTGGGTCATACGTACGCATGAACGCTATTTCTGTTTAATTGCCATATTGAGAGAAATAAATTAAAATAAATATGTGTATATATTTGTATAAATATATATTTAATTTTTATATAATAGTTATTATATCATATATATCATATATATTCCCTAAACCCATCTTAAATACATTCAATGTTCTGTGTGAACGAATCACATCACTTTGAGCGGGCAGTTGTCCAAACTTTCTAAAAAGAAATTATCGTATTAACACCTAATGTAATGTAAAAATATATGTGTTTTAAAATTAATAAATATTAATAGATATATAATAAATATAATACAAAACATGGATAAAAAGTGTTTCTACCATAATGTACATGAGGATAAGTGTTAATTTAAAAATGAACAATTATCTATTTGTGGGTCATCATTTCATCATACATAGAACCAACATGTTTATTTGACATTATATAGAGGTATGTGTTTGTGTAGGTATAACAATTTACATAAATACAATCTATTATATTCGTGATAATTTTTTATAATATAAAAATATTATATATAGATCTATAGAGGTGTAGAAGGAAAATAAATGAAAGGACTTAAGATAAGATGTCACCTCTTAATCAGGTTAATCTTTTTGGATTACGCCAAAAGGTTTTGATGGATTTATTTATACCAAATCTAAGTCTTATAGGTGGAATTGAGTGAATTTGGTATATTTAGTTGGCATATATTGGATGAATGTATGAGGTTTTAGAGGTGTGAGGATGTGGGATTGATGGTATCCTTTTATAGGGAAGGAAAAGGACTCACATTGAATATTTGAAAAAATGTAAGGTGTAATCATGTTATTCCAAAAACAAAGACATATAAAACCAAACAAAATATACAATTTAAATTATATGGAATAAATATGTCCATAAAATTGGTATTTGACAAATTTATAGGTCATTTTTTTTTTAATATTAAATGTTATACCATAATTAATGAGAATATAACCTTAATCAATATGAATAATATTAATCACTTTTACTAATCATTTTAGTCAAAAAAACAAAATTATATAATTAGAATATAAATATTATAATAATTAAGGCGTTTTATGTATATTTTTATAAATTTAATTCATAGAAGTGGTAGGATTATGTTTAATGATAATCCTTTAGACTGGACAATATTATGGGTTTTTTAAATTAGAATGAATTTCAAATGTATATTATGTTATTATATTATATTTCAAAGTTAAATTGATAATAAATAACTAAATTATATTTATAAATTTATATTTTATCTAATTTTATACTTATTAATATTTATAATATAATTTAAAATGAACCATTATTTAAAAAAATGCAGTTTTGAACAAAAGGTAGTATTTTTCACTATTCATCAAAAATTGATGTTTCTTAGAAGAATACCAAAAATTAATTCAAATATAATTTCTACATTATAAAGTAAAAATTTATTTTTATTTTATAAAATTCAATTTCAATATGTGTGTAAAACTGATTTCATTATTAAAGGTTGTTCATTTGAGAAAAAAATATTTTTAAATATTAAAAGGTTTTTATCAAAAATTATATCTTTAGTTAACAATTTGTTTTACATATAAATTAATATTATAATTTTTTTAAAAAAATTAGTTATTAATATTCATATCACTATTTTTAATGGGTTTTTTATAGTTATAATAGTTAAAAATTCATAAAATTATGCTTCACAGTAACTCGTTGTTGGGTGTTAAGTACACCATGTCGGTGTTGCATATAACACTATCCAAGTCAATGTTGTATGTATTGTAAGAAAAGACTACATAGTGTGGGAATTGAATTTTTGAATTATTTTTTTAAAATATATATATATATATATATATATAACTTTTTCCAGTGTCATGTATAATTTACAATATCAAGATGATAAATTAATTCAAAAAATAATAATTCAAAAATTATCAGGGTGTTACATTCTACCCAACATAAAATGAATTTCTCTTTCTAAATTCACACGAGTTATTAATGGGTGAATACTTGTATGTTTCATTCCAAGAAACCCACATCATAAAAATTAATATCTTACCTTCCCTTAAAAAGGAAATTTTAGGACCATAACTATTACACAAAGTAACATATAACAAGGTTTCTACATTGGAGAACATAGTTTGGGGGTGATAATTGGACATGGAGAAAAAGAATAAATATTTATAGTGATTTAATTAGGTCATCAGTCATAAATAATTGATTTATAAAATAATTTTTTAGGGCTTCAAGTTCATATAATCTGTGATGATTTAAAAGGCCATATGTTTAAAAAAATTAAGGTATTAGGACAACAAATTTTATTTTGATATTTATCCATACATTGAGTAATAATTTTATTAACCTTGAATATATGTAAATATAATTATTGAAATAAACAAAAATTTAATTTCTAATTCATCCATTACATCATCTAATAGATGTCTATAACTCAATTATTTTTTCTAAAAGTGCTAAAATACACTTTTAATATATCATAAGGCTCATAAAATAGAGAAAAGTATAACTATTTATCTATTAGTATTTGTAAAAATTAATATGGTTAATAAAATATTATATAAACATAAAATTAAACACTATTATTTCATTATAATAATTATTATTCTAAAATAATTATAAATTAACCATGACATTGTGTAGTCCAGTGGTAAGTGTGAATCCCTTATCATATTTAAGACTTGGTTTCAAGACCTGTGAACTTGTCGGATGTGATTTCTTGTCACTCGACACTCATGGTGTCCTATTATAAAACCATAATAATATAATTTACAAAATATAATAGAATTCCTTAAAAAAATTTAATAAATAAATATAATTTTAACAAAGATTTTCAATAAAATCTCAATATATATAATGTCCCCTTAAAGAATAATTTAACCATTTCGTTAATGGGTTACCTTATATCCCTTCTATAAGTAGAAACCCCAATATAATACAAAGACTATCATGAGTCCATTTTAATATTGTTCCCCCAAATAACACAAAGTGGCTCATAATTGTCACATCCAAACATTTGAATACCCTCGTGGAAAATTCTCTTGGAACATTTAAGTGACCTGAATTACCATAAAACCTTTTTGTAAGACAATAATTAATAATTATTTCATAAATTAATTGATATTTTCCTAAAATTCAATAATTTTTATTCTTCATCCATGATTGTATGAACTTATTTTCAATGTGTCCTTAATTAGTTCGAAGGTAATTTGTACCTTTCAATTTATTTATTCATATCCCACCTGTATTTATCCAGACAACATTAACATAACCTAAGGAACATTTTAAGGGTTATGTTTCCCTTAGTCATGTGTTTTTTATTGACATACCTATGAAATTATATAACTTCTCTATTCCATAGGAAGCATTCAAAATGTTATTTTAAATCTTTTGTGTGAAAAGAAAACTAAACAATCCAAATATATTGCACATTTTATATAACATCTTAAATATGACTACATAATAGTTTTATAATCCCACGTTATCCTTCTTCCATTAGAAATGATACTGCATCATATTACACAATACCTACTTCCATTGAAATTTCATAGGTAGAATATTCATCATTATAAATGTTACCATAACTCATAACACCATGCAGATCAACTTCTCCTCTTTGGACATTGAGTTATCTAATGAATGTTTACCACTCACTAAAAACACTTAACATTTATTTATGCCTTTGAGAGGTGAATATTCTCAACCATTTAATTATTTGAACTCTTCATTTTCCCTTATGTTACATTTATTTTTTTCCTTCTTCACCATAGTCAAAAAATATTCTAGTTCGTAAAGACATTCACATTGAGATTCATTCCACATTCGTGAGAAATTGAATAAAAATCATCTTTCCTCCATGGTCCCCATTACCTAAACTCTCAAAGAACTAATTCTTTCTCTTCCTTGGTGAGTATCAATGTGGGTGAAGGTATATGTTGTTAATCATGTTCTGTGAAAATAGATTAGGAATCATCAAAACATATATTAATCATGTTATCATCCCACATTAATTACAATCCAAGAATCTTCTATCACATTCAACATTAAACATGTTCCTTCCAGTTATCTACATTAACGAAATCTAGATTCATTTTTTTAGCATTAGGTGTAATATATGAAATCCACAATATAATGAAAAAATTACTTATAGGATGTTTAAATCAATGAATATTCAAAAATATATGAAAACATTTAATTATCCAACATTATTCTTAGTCAAATTTTATTTAAATCCTTAATAATGGTTATTGATGTTTTTTTTAAAATTTTTGAAGCATATCCTCCATGAGTTTGAAGCTAGGTGTGTCAAAATCCCCGTTATCATTTACCAGATTAATCTGAGTTGGGGCCAAAACACATTTTTGGTGTTTTTAACTCTAGTTACACCTATTTTAGATCCACCTAAATTATACTATCAAGACATATATGTATTTCTATGAAACAAGTTATTATATAATTTATAAAAATTATAGCATATTTTCCTAAAATGTATCTATTATTTATAATTATCCATTGATATATCACTAGAAATAACCATATAAATATACCTAGGGATCTCAAATATGTGTTCTAATCATATTTTATAATGTCTTACTAAAAATTTACATTGATAACAACTACAACAACCCAGGCTTAAGAAACATTGATCTTACAGAATTATAGGTGATTATTGAGTACAATACAAAAATTCATGCACAAGGAATTTAATACCTTACTATCATTGGAAAATTGGAAACAAAATCTTCTATTCTGGTGAAAAATATTAATGAAAATCCATTAAGATATCCTCATTCAGAATGTCTACCTAAAACCATTCTTCATAAACTCGGGAATGGAAGCATAGGAAATGGGTGAGTTCAATTGATCAGTATGGGTATACATGGGTGATATGTAAGATTAATCAAGAGAATAAGGGAATGATAACGTTCTCATAAAAATAAAATACCTTACCCTCTATAAAAAAAATCATATACATGATTCCTGGCATAAATATTTTCATTTGATAATGTATGAATATTAATGAAACATAACACATATTCCAGGAACACATAACATAGGAATAAAAATATAATAGGGGATGAAAAATAAGTATATATAATGATTTACATAGTAGTCAATTAATTACTACCAAGATAATATTAGTTAAAATATTCCTTTACTGAGTTGGGTTCACACCCCACTCCATCATTGTATTACTGAACTGAGTTCAATCCTCGTTTGATCCCTTTATTTATAAATCATGTTCATTCCCTCTTCCAACCGTATAATATGAAACTGTGTTCACTAATTATTCCAACCATTTAAATCACATAGGACATACATTATTTCCCGATTCAATGATGGGAGATATTGTTCCCACCCATCTCATATCAAAATCACACATACATGTTCAACAAAATCACAGACAATCTTAACCAAACCCATGAAATGTAATGGTTATCAGAATCATGTAAACATATCATAAACTGTGGAAGAAGTCATAAGGTTCATAATGATTTCACCTAATTATTATCATAGGAACTAAAAATTTATTTCATTAACATATTTCCCATTAAATAGAAATATATTTCATAACACATATAAACTGTGAACGAGAAACGGATTTTGATAAACATATAACCCGCGAAAGTGAAAGAGGTTTCATAAATATATAACCCATGAAAGTGAAATGGGTTTGATAATGGACATGAAATTCTGAACAAATCATTCTCAGACATAATATTAATAGGAACCTTTAGATTGTTTCTAATAGGTCCATAATTAACATCAACATATGTCAACTAAAATAGAGAATAATATTGGAATATCTTTTGAAAATGTTTTTTGAATAAAAAAATCTATTATTTTATAAAAAGGATACTTATTGAATGAAACCATTTAAAATTCATTTTTCATTGAAATTACCATGAAAATAAATAAATAATACTTGAAATAAACTAGAAAATTATTTCTTTGAAAAATATAAAATAATATTCAAAAACATTTAAAAACATTTTTAATTGAAAAAACATTGAATACGTTTAAAAATAGATTTAAACTATTTTGAAAACAATTTTCCTTGAAAAAATGAAAACAAAAAATTTTTTTGAATAAAATTTATTTTAAAATACTTTGAAAACTTATAAATGAAGTTGTATGTCATTTTAAAACCACTTTTTCTTCAATACTTTTAAAAGAAGCTCGAAAAAACATTGTATAAAAATTTCCTTGAAAAAATATATAAGACTCTTGAGAAAATTTTTAAAACTGTTTCGTTTAAAATATATTTTAATTTTTTTATTAAAAATAATCCTTTGAAATCCTAAATGGATTTATTGATGATAAACTCATACATGTCGTATGATGTAAAGAGAGAATTATTTTTGCATGATAAAAATGTTATAAAAATGATTATTTTAGAAAAATATAAGAATATTCTATTAAAAAATAGAAAAATAAAAAAGAATTATAATTTATTTTAATGGTCATAGGAGATTAGTAGTTTGTTCTAGGAAACCCTTTTAGAGAACATGTCTTTAATGTAATACATATTTCTAACCAAAAAATGTTAAAATTAAGCTATCTCAAAACACTTTCGTAACAATCTTTTGTACCAATGAGTGATATAAATGGTACAAATGTACTAATAAATAATGAATGACTACAATTCAAAAAAATTAATGAATTTACTTGATATATGGATAATATTATTTCATCATAGGAAGCATAAACAAAATCAATCTTTAAAAGTGATGTGATTATATAAATAAACTAATATAATTTTCATATTTGGTATCATAATAAATATGTAAGAAAAACATTAAATGAAACCAAAAATATAATTATGAAATGTAAAATCTTGATATAACATGTAAATTGTTTTTATATACACCTCAAAAGAGAATTTAGGTGTAGAATGAAACATGAATCTTATTAAAGGCAAAATAAGAAAAATATATTTCACCGATTAGGTAAAATTTGAAACATAATTCCCTAAAACGAATGATAATTAAATGGATATTTTAATACCCATAAATATAAATATAATTTACCTATAATACCATTTTTTCAGTAAATACACAATGTGAATGGATAGTGTGGATAACATAACATATATGTAACAGAAATAAAACGTGAGATGAAGTCCCCTTACCTTGTGTCTTAATCTCACCGTAATCATTCAGAACACATATATAATAAATATTAATGTCATATAAATATTCTAAAAAACCAAATTATTATATCTGATCCCATGTATGGTTTGACTATAAACAATTATAATCCTCTTGTTAACCATCATTTGTTAATGTTTAACTTCGAGTATTATTCTCTTTGTTTTTTTATGTCATAAATTTTCTAATATTATTTGTACATATACATATATGATGATTCATGATTTTAAAAAATTATATAAATATCATCTATATACATTATATTTTTATTATAGTAATCTATATAATATATAATTATGGACCTAAATACACCGTTCAAGGAGATGGTTGGTCGTACGTACGCATGGAAAATATTTCTGTTTAATTGTCGTGTTGAGAGAATGATAGTAAATTAAATTAATGTATATAAATATATGTTTATATATTTGAGAAAGTATATTTATTATATCATATATATAAATTATATTAAATAGTTTTATCTTCAATAAATTGAATTTATTGTGTGACGGAATCACATCGCTTTGAGCGGGTTGTAGTTCACACTTCCTCAACAGAAATTAACTTATTAACACCAAAGGGAATTTAAAAAAGATATATTTCGTAAAAAGAATAAATAATATTAATGAAATATTAAGTATAATATATATCATATATAAATTTACTATCCATCAGAATTTATACTTTGATAGGTAGTTATGGAAATGTGAGCAATCATCATTTCATGAGGGAGTAGTTCGTTGTACACACAAACAATAAGTTCGTTAGATATTAGACAGAAGTGTGTGTAATTTTATGTAGAAACATTTACATAATAAATCATAGTTTATGGGGATACTATTTTTTTAATTAATAATAGAATAAAAATATTTATGGGCTTCGGATCAGAAAAATAAATAAACGGAATTGAGAGAAGATGTTTCCTCTTAATTGTGTAAGTCTATTAGTTTTGTGCCAAAAGGTTTACGTGGATTGTCTTCTTCCAAAAATAAGGATTTTAGAAGTAATTTAGTGATTTTTGGATGTTTAATAAGCATAACATGAATGAAATAAATATGTTTTAGTAGTGTAAGGATGTGGGAGAGTTGGTGTCCTTTTATAGTGAAGGAAAATGACTTACTTGGAATTTCTGAAAACAAATTATGTATTCAAATGTTGTTACCTAAAAAATTCATAAAAAAAATAATTCAATAATGGAATTTTTATTGGAAAAATGTGGACATAATTTTTTTTGGGGAATGTTTCAAGGTTTATTGGCTTCCTAAGATTATAATTTTTCCCCTAATTAAATTTATTTTGACATTAATGATTATGATTAATTTTAATCACTTTTACTAATATGTTGGGTCACAAATCATCAATATATAATTAATTTATAAATATTATAATAATATAATTGTTTATGTAGGTTTTTTTAAAATTTTATTCAATGAAGTGGAAAATTTAGTAGTAATGATAATCCCATAGTCGGGAAAAAATTAATGGTTTTTAAAGTAGAATGATTTTGAAATGATTATTAAGTATTTATATTCTATTTCATACACAAATTGATTCTAATGATATAAATTTTATTTATATATATAATTATATTAATTATAAGAATAATAAATTTTATAATATAATTTAGCCTTAATAATTATGTAAAAAAATGAAGTTATTAAGTAAAAATTTGTTTTTTCACTATTCATCAAAAAATGATACTTTTTAGAAAAATCAGAAAACATCATTGAAAGATAATTTTGTAATTATTATTTTCAAAAGGAATATTATTTCATAATATTAAATTTATTTGTCTGTCTAAAATTTATTTAATTACAAAATGTAGTTTATTTGAGAAAACAATATTTTTAAATATAAAAAAGTCATTAACAGAAAATATATATTTCATTATCAATATGTTTTATTTCTATTGAAAATTAATAAAACATTTTTCAAATATGTTTTTAATATTAATGTCACTCATTTTAAATTATAGGTTATACATATATCATTTTAAAATAATAGTAAAATAATGCTTCATTGAAATTCTCTATTGCATGTTACGTATTCAAGGTTGATGTTCTGTATAGATCAATTTAAGATGGTCTATCATGTAGTGGATTCCAGGTTGGAATTTTATGTGAATGTAATGATTCCATAGTGTATTAATATTAATATACATAATTAACTATTTACATCATTATGAGAAATGAAAAATATCAAGATGATAAATTAATTCGAAAAAAATAATTCACTAAATCTCGGGGTGATACACCTATAGAAAGATGGTTTTTGACATAGGTTTTCATATGCTTATAATTCACACGCCTCTAGGTTACATCCACATTATGTAATTAAAAAATAAATTCTCAAGTCAATAAAACAAATAAAAAAGTATTTTTTGAAACATGAGTAAATCATCATCAATTCATGCATTTTTTCATAGATTTAGTATTCAAACTCACACCATTTCATCTTTATAATACATTAATATTATAGGAGATCCCATAGGGAAACCAAATTGAATAATAAAACATTAATTCAATTATATATTTAATCAAATGATGTTATGAATTAAATTATATCATTCATAAATCCAAACAATTATATTGCTTCATGCATTATGAATAGAAACCATATAATAATGATATCATATATCTTGCTTAATGATAATACTATATCATGAAATATCAAATATCACAAACAATATCATAGATTTAGGGATTATCTCAAACAAATTGAAACATTCAATAAAACCCAATGTCTTAATTTCACATTACCATATATTGTGTCATATATATTTTCATAAAATCCATATCTAAAAAACAATAGGATCACCTAGAATAATATTTTGGAATCCATAAATAACATCACATTGTGTAACATAATATAAAATTATTTTTTAATCGACATCCAAAACTTGTTTATAGGTAAACTTTAAATCACATTTTTAGTGTCCCTCCTTGTGTTTCAAAAAAATAAATTATTAAAAAAACAATAATTTTGTGACGCTATATTCATTTACTATTTTTAATGATATTTTAATTCTTGGATTCATTCTATAAAGATATAGATTTACTCTAGAAAACCATCAATGCGAATAATTTAACAGTCATATATGATGTGGACTCTTTAGAAGTACTCTTTCTAAATAAATTTTTCTCCCATGTAGATCATATGAATGAATTCATTTTTATATGATATCTTGGTCTAAGACATCATGTAAATGTATAAAATAAGAATTCAGATCACCCATGTTATACTAATATGTTCATCAATCAATAGTAATAAACTTATTGGTTCAAAGGATATTGGGAAATTTATTTATCATTATGGATGTTCACATTTCATTTCTCTTATCTCAGAGATAGGTACTTATTATATCTTATCAAATAAAAATCATAATTTTTGTTTTATCTCAATCATAGAATATTATTTTATAACAATCATTTGGGAGGGAAAGTATTATTTATGCTCAAGAAAATAACATGATCATCAATATAACCAACATCCCAAAATTATCTATCCATAATGTTGTATATAATAATTTTATAAAATTTCTAATGTATTTATGATAGGTATATATATATCCAAATGTCTTGTGGGAAACCAAATTTTATATGTTCCCCTAATTCTACCAAAAAAATATATAAAAATCAATCATTTAGACATCATTTATAATGAGGCATAAAAAAATGTTTTAATAATTATTATAATTTTTTATATCTACATAAAATAATAATACTCTAATTAATAATATATTTTATTCACAACATAAAATCATCTATATTTTGAATTTTTTATGGAAAACTCACTGACAAAATTTAATTGAATAATATTAATTTAAATTATGTTATATATGAATCCAATGTGGAAGAATGATAGAGATGACACTTAATTTTTTATACAGTTATATGTTTTATATTCATACATTTTTTCATGAAAATAGTAAAAATTTCATAAATAAATTTCCCCCAATAACATCTACAAAATGATTCTCAACCTAACTACTATTTAATAAAATATTAGGGAATAATTAAACTTATTACATATATATGTAATTCCTAACACATATCAATGTTACCAAAAGATAAAATCTATCATATTATATTTAGTATTTTGATACATGTATGTCTAAATATAGTTTGAATAATGAAAAGTACATGAAATCATATAACTAATATTCAACATTCTAGACATGAAATTCAAACCCCAATTTAATGACGTCAATAACTTTTTTGTGTAAAATTATGATACTATAAATTAATAATCATCTTCCTACTAGGATCATATTCCGTTAAACATCACCTTGGAATCATTCATTAATAATATAACTATTAAATTTGACCTCTACTGATATACATTTACAATTTTAAGATATTTATTATATTTAAAATTTTAATATGACATGTATAATCATTTATTTTTTATCATTTTGATTATATAATTCCAAAAATATGTATTGTATCCTATTATAAACTATATTCCCTTCATAATATCATTCCATGATACAAAAACATCTTTCAATGAATTAATTGTTATTTTCTTTAGTGGTAAAATTAAAAAAAATAACTATTCCATTAATATCTAATATGATATTGTTATTTTTTAATAATAACAAAAAATTATATATTAATATTATTATATAAATAGACAAGTGTCAATAAATATTACGTATATTTTATCATTATTTAGGATTATCATGTTAATCATGGAATAAATTATATTAATCCTTACCATGGCCTATAAAATGTTCATGAATCTGACGAATCATAATCCATAACTATCACAGAAATTGTCTCAGATTTTTTTCATAAAAAATCAATAATAAAAAAATAAGCATCTATTATCATAAATAAGATGTTTTCTAAAAAAACATTTTACATATATCAACAAAATATTGATATTTTTAATTGCATTCAACTCAACGATTTGGAAACCATTTTATTAATTAGGGTTCTAAAACCCTTTGGATAATTGACAATATAAAAAATATAATATTTAAAAATTAATATCATTATCTTTTACTCCTTGAAAATTAATAAATATATAAAACATATAGTTGGAAAAATATAAAAATCCAAATCAAATAACTAATTTTAATAAAGATGATACCTCCTATGGACAATCCATATTCTTTCTCAAACCCCATTATGTATTAAATACTCTTCCATCATATATATTATTTGATATTCCTTTCTAAAACCCAATTTAGAATTTAATTTCCTTGATTGGGTAGTTGAATAATCATTATTGACGGTTTTATCTAGTTTTTTTTCTTCTTCTTATTTTATCATTTAACCACGTATGCTCTCAATACAGAAAAAAAACAAAATATCGCAGTCCCAAGTTTGAATATAATCAACACATTGATTAAATAAGATAAAATATACCAAGACACATTAAATTTTTTTAAATGAATCATGTGATGATTATAAAAAAAATGTACAACCATTGAAGTTACCATTGGACTATTTTTATTTTCTCAGAGTAGGAAAATCTACATATATGTTGAAGAATATGTAAATATGAATTGAATTATTATAAAATATTGATGAATATCCAATCATATTTACTGATAAAATATTTTATGGTTTCATATTAAATATTACACACATATAGATTCAGAACATGATACATTTTATATGTGATCATTTATATTTATGATCATCATTATTTTGATAGATGCTGAGATAGAAACATTTTTTGCATGAATTAGAATGTCTATTTGGTATATCATATTATCTTGGTGATTTGTATGATTTTATTTTATAAAAATTATATATTTTAATTTATGTATAGCTTATATAACATAGTAGGTAAATTAAAAATATCAAGAATTCCAAAATTAATGCATTAGAATGGTTACTTGTTTCAACTTATAATAAATCTCAATGGCCTTCTAAAGAATTTAATGACTAGTTTTTGAGAGACTAATATATCCATCTGATGGTTAAAATAAATTTGGAGAATATTTTTAAGAAGTATGAAACGTCAATAATGGATTAGAATAGTTGAAAATCAATAAACGGTTGAACATTATATGGTGCAAAAAAAATCATCATATGGTATAATAATCTGGCTTTATTATAGGACATCTAGGTAGAAGGGTGAGTGTTTGGAAAAATAAATAACCCTTTTATTCAAATGATAATTTATAATATAAAATCACAAGGTATGAATAATTACTTTGATATTATACAATTTAAAATCTCTGATATTTTATTTATTTATATAAAATAAATTTCATTTCGTCAATAGCTTCTATTAAACACAAAATTTAGTTTTAACAGACCACACTATAAAAATAGAAGATTATTATTTAAGCATGGTTGTTACAACATAGTCTATATATTGGAGGATATTAATATGATTGAATAATTTATGATAAATATATAACAGAATGAATTAATTAAAATGTATTTAAAATTGAATATAGTATAATCATTCCATTTTATGTTAATTCATTTTATTAATAAAATATACATTTTCTGGAACTAAAATATTTTTATATCTTTTAATGATAAAATATAAAATAAAATTCTTCTAATTTTATAAATATTATTTTAAAAAATGAAATACGATTTCTATATCAACATGTCCATAATATCATAGTGTCATTTTTTTTGAGTTTTTTAATCATTAATTATAATTTCATTGTAAAAAATAAAAAAAATTACAGAATATTTTCTATTTGTAAAAAGAAATTCCATGGTCCATTTTTTAAATAGAAAAAACTAAAAAATTGTTAGAAATTTGTATTTTTATTAAATTTTAATTCATCTTAATTTATTTCTTGTTTAATCCCGAAATAATAAATTTTAATACTTATGAAATCATTTTATTTGGAAAACCACATTTCCATCACACATGTAGGTATAATTTAAAATCAAATTATACCACCTTATTGAATTATAAAGATAGATTTAATATTTGTATTAATAATTATTAATATTATATAAATATTAAAATTAATTATTTGTCTTATTGGATAGTAAAAATTGTAAAAATTTACTATCGTAGTTATGGATTAAAATACATTATCAGATGTTAAACTAAATTTATAAGGAATACAAAGACATAAATTGTTTCCCAAATCTATTTTTATGGATATATATAGACCATATCTCATATATAATTCATTAATGAGACGTTTTTGATCATTTATAAATGTTTAAAATTTTTGTATATCTTTTTATCTTAAAAAATTCCAACTACATCCTCTCCACCACTTATAAAAATGAACCACCATATCTCACCACATAATACATAAAAGTCCTTTTATCTTATATTACCTCCTAAAATACATTACTTTCCACATGATCTCATTGTGTAATATGTTTTTATTAAACTATCAAACGATTTCTTTTAGAGTAAACCAAAAGAGATTGTTTGAAGAAAATTCATCGTTCTTAATCAATCTAATTTATATTATTTCTTATTCAACTTATTAATAATATTATTAAATTATGATGATATTATAAATATAATATATATGTAAAAATTTAAATTTTATTATGAAATTGTAAAATTATATATCTATCTCTACATATATTTAATGAAAAAATATAATTGTTGATCTTGTTTATGGTGAACTACCACCACAAGAACCGATATAATTCGTTTTCACAACCTATCAGGCATGGAAGGCTATTTTTATTTATATTAGTTACTAATATGATATGTAGAACCTAATATTTTTTATTATTATATCATATTTATATTATTTCCTTCCAATCTATTGGGATATGAATCATCTAGCGTGTGTTTGTGTGGGCTACTACCTCTATGAAGCGATGAAAAAAAATTAATTTTTTAACATTGATAGTAATAAGGACATATGTAATGAATATATATGATATATATGATATTAATATTATTCTATAATGTTGAATTAATATTTTTCATTTTATAACTACAACTATAAAAATATGAAAACAACATTTTTGTTTATGCATGACCTACCATTTCAATGAATAGTATAATTCATTTACTTTGTATTACTTTTTAGGATTACTATAAATATATATATATATATAATTGATTTATATAATATTTAAATAATTAGTAATATTATTTATATTATTTAACCATAATCGAAAATAAGGGACAAGACTACTAAACTGTGACATACATGAAAAATCAAACAATTAGAACCCTGAATAGTGATTTAATTAATGAATTGTTAAAAAACAGCCAAAAAAAGTTATCATTAAGTCATATTCATTATGATAGTGAGTAATATTTTTCTAGGATAGATATATATTAAAACTAAATATAGTATACATTATTTTTGATAATGTAGAATGGAATTCGAGACATGCGGTATGAGATTTTAATCTCACAATTTAATCTGTGGGATATATTGCATATCTACCAATTGTTTTTTATGTGTGCTGTATATAATAACCCAAAATATATATTATGATTTTTATTATATATTTTATAACGGTTTAAATTTCCATATATTATTATTTATTTCCTGAGAATTATATTTTAAATGTCACAAATGTTGTATGGTTTTATATTATTTTCTCCATTATTATCATGATTATTTAAGATTATGATTCTGATAAATAAATCATATAATTTTCCCTCCATGAAACACACATATATTTTCTTATATTTATTTCTATATAATCCATTTCTACATAAATTTTCCACTCAGTATGAACTATGTATTAAAAAATTAAGGGAAATTTGATTTATTTCTCTCTTTCGTCCAAATTCATTTCTCTACCACATGTATGTTTAAAAAAATTAAAAATGTTTTTAATATTAAATGTTTATTTTGTAAAATCATTTTTAATCCCTATAGTAGAAAATTAGTAGCACTATGAAATTTTAGTGGTAGAGGGTACTTTAGTAGGGATTGTAGCATGAGTATAACTATAGCAACGATGACACTATAGCGGTAGAGGATACTGTAGTAGGGACTGTAGCGGCATCAATACTCTAGAATGTTCTTTAGAAGTCTGGGTAATGCAGTAGTTCAATTCATCAGAGTGATATTTGGGCCAAAAAATGGGCTTTCAGAACTTTTATTCAAACCCATTGGTCTTGGGAATTCAGGCTTTGTATTGGGTCTTGCTCTACTCAGTCTGAATGAAGCCTTTTATATAATAATAAAATGTGGCTCCAGACCCGACCATTTAAAATATATATAATATAACCAATTATTTATATAAATAAATATTTATGTGTTTCCAAGGATTATTTTGAATAATTTTTCATAATATTCTAAAAATATATATATTTTAACGTTGAGATTTCAAAATGGAAATGAACATTTCATCAAGATTTATTATTGAAATTTTTATGGATTTATAAAACCTTAATGGAAAATATGAAGGGGTTTTCTTTTATTTTAATAGGAATATGATCAAATGATATTGTCTTAATTCATTAATTTGATATTTTTGGATTTGGATGATGAGATTATTATGAAACCAATTTATTTTAGTTGTCTAATAGATAGATTGAATGAAAAATATTTATAAATCCCTATAATTTAGAAATATTATTATATGATGATATAATGAATGTTTCAGGATATTGATTCACTAAATTTTATGGTTTTTATTATGTAATGTGTCAGAAAAAAATTATATAGTCCTCCAATTCATTGGGTAATAATAGATATCTCTGGAGATATGTAGTTCTAGAATGGGTTGTGTACCCAGTATAGTAATTTTTACACATTGTTAGTTTTGGAAGTGAAATATATATTCTAAAATAATTCGGGGAGTGAACCCGTTATACAAATATATTTTTATAAATTTCTCTTTGATTATAAGAAATATATTTGTTATGATTTTATGTATGACTAAAATTTATGAATTATTATAATGTTATTCTATCATTTATTATGATATTTGATTTTTTTAGGATTCATATCTTATGGAATTCATATATTTTTTCCATGTTAAAATATTGTTTTTATAGGAATGGTTGGGTTTATATTATATTATTACTTAATCTCATAAACTTATGTACATGTTATGTTGATATCTCATTTTTTACCTATAATAAGAATATGATAAAATCATTATTATGATTCATTTTTCATGCTTATAAAGAAATGTATTACATATGATATGTCTAGGAATATTGATAGTTATAAAGAACATAACTATACATGATTTATATTACTTTATAACCATTTATTTATGGTCCCGTGTTTTCAATCGAATTATACTTAAACAATTATCATGTTGATATTTATATTTCTGAATGAATAGCCATCTATTTAGATGTCATATCAGGGAATCAAAATTGTGGTCCACTATAGATGATATTAGAGTTATTTTTCATTTGACCATTGTATATTAGGATGAGAAAACTATAGTGAGAGACCATGGTAAAAGTCTAATGATTAGTTAAATTTTGCTAAAATAACCTTGAATTTAGATGAAGGTTAAACTAAATTGTTTCAATGAAATTTCATCTCTATCCATATACTATTGGTCGATGTGTCTATAGTACATTTGTAATTATTCTAATAAGTCTAAAAATGGAGAATTGTGATTTGACTCATCCATCCCATAGTCAATAATGATTTTTCATTCTCTACATGATGTTTGTCACTATTAGGGGATATGATTTGAAAATTCCCAAACATATTTCAAACCATCATTATATAATTCAAGAGATCATAGCCATGATGGAACATTGGTAAACCTAATCTCTCATATATTGAAAAATAGTCTCATCATTTATAAATTATATTAATGATTTTTCATGATTATATGTTTCCCCTATATGATTATCGTTTCTCAAACTATTATTTTTTGATTTAGAAATTAGTTGGAACTCATAAGAACCACGTTAATGATGAATGTGATGGAATTTGTTTCCTCCTATGTAACGAAATGTTGTGGGGTATATATTCAATATCTCACTTCTATTCTGATATAAAATTATTAATCTATGAATCATGTTGTAATACCAACAGATTATATAGGGAACATCATTCTATATAATCATTCATGTGGAAATATTTACCTTTTTAGTGTTTATGGGGATCCACAATTTTTTAGATATTTTTTAGAAATAATGAAAATATATATTTCAGTCTCAAATGATTGGATCCTAAAATAGTAATCTTTATTTTCCATCATTTGTTAGGTGAAGGCGACCAACAATTTATTCTTTTTAATAATGTGAGCGAAAAGATTAATTTTAATCCATTTATTGGGATGTGTATAAGAGATTACTTTAAAAAATATATAAATTCCCTTTATTTTTCATATGATAATTGAAAATTAATTACATTGTGTAAAATATAAGTAGGATTAATCTATTGGTACAAATGAGGAAAATTTTACAAGACATGTAACACATTATTTAGGTATTACCATCCAACATAAATATAAGGTATATCAATTCCTCAGTAGATTAAGGATGATTCCATACAGGTTGTTAACAAATTGATTCATTATTAGATATGAAAAAGTGATTTATATGATATCATGGTGAAAATAGATATTGGGGTTACTAGTGAATATCATTTATTTGATATCAAAGGAATAATTGAATTAAATGGAAAATCTATCATCCAATGAGGTAAGAATATGATATTTTTATCATGATCGATGTGTAGAATAAATATGATTGACATTTTTCATAGTGGACTAGTATATTATATAATTTCTTAAAGGATGGTCATTGGGTAATCAAATTGTGATTTGATGGAATCATGTTTAATAATTATTTGAAAATATAAAATATTCTATAGAATAGAGAAACCAAACTCTATTTTATCAAATATAATAATTATAGTAATTATGTTAACAACTGATCATATCTAAATGTCAAAGATGATGATAGATTTCAGAAACATATTATTGACAAAGATAATGGTTAATCTATTTTTATTTGAATTTCAGATGAGGCGAATTATTATGATGGGTTAAAAGGTACACATAAAATCCAATCAAGTACTAAATATGCATTATTAGATTATATATCTATACTCTATTTTCTATCTAAATAATGTATTATTATATCAAAATAAAATTCAAATTATTATATATTTAATTATTAGTGAATGTCTATGTGGTACAATGATCACATCTAAATACCACCAATCTTATTTAGCTGAAATTTGTGGGAATGTGGTCCATGAAATTGTTATTAGTCTCACTCTAGTGGAAATTCATGTTATCTTAGGTATGTAATAGATTTATCTACATTCATCCCTCATTTATTTCAATTGAAAAAATGTGGAATTTTTTTATTCCAAACCATACCGTGATGAAGTATCAGTTAGATGAGAAATATGTACATTCAATAGATATCACATCCATTATATGGGTCCTTGTTCCCATAAAAATTTGGTGTTTATCTCAAATCATTTTGGAGGAACTCGAAAAATATGATATGAATATTCATTTGGGTGATTATTTATTTATTTCTATAATAGTGTCATAGTCTTCCACAAAAATATGATATTGAGTTCTCAATAGAATATATATATGGTTCCACAATTATGTTAATTACTTACAATAAAATGAATCAAATTGAGATAAAAATATTAAATATTTCAATTCAAAAAATTATTGATAAGGGATCTATTTATCCTATTTTTTCAACATGAGAAACAATTGTTCGTATTAATAATAATGATGATGAATCGATGTGACATTATATTGAATACAATTGGTGAAAAAAATGACAATCATGAAAAATTATCTACTGACCCATATTTATGACTTGATTGATCACATATGTGGAGACTAATAATTTTCCAATATTGGAATTCATTCATGAAATTATCATTTAAGGGATAAGATGGAGGATATACCCATGAAAACACTACATAAAATTTATGGACTCCATGAATATATAATTACTATATTTGTTCATTCTAAAGCCTCACTGTTATAATGGATATAATTAATAGTTTATTTCATGATTACCTTTATCATGTCCTGGTAGACTTTATATATGGTACTCATTCATATTTAGTGAGTGATGATGATCCTGAAGATCACATGATAATTTGGATAACGACGTGATTTAGGGTGAAGCTATATGAAAAATAATAAAATTGTCATTATTGTATATTTTTTCATTTATTGAGTCATATAATTTCAAGATTGGGTATATATGTGGATTGATTAGGAATAAGTTTATTAAATGATAGATCAGACCGAGAACATTGATTTTGGTTGGATGTTTTCTTGGTATTAAGGATATTATCAATGGTTTATGGGTAATTTATAATAAATATATAATCCACTCAACTTGTTAAATCACAATGGAGTAGGGCAACTTTATATAAATTAATGTGATGAAAATTTCAAATAACTAATGATAAGTTTAATCAATCCATATATTCTAATATTACCATACAGTGAAAAAGGGTTTGTAAATTATATTGATGCTCTGATTTGGGGTTGGATAGAATTTAATGCATAATTAAATGGTGATAAATTATGCTTCACATAAATTGATGGTTAATAATAAAAATTATCCAACTAATTATATAGAGTTAGATGATGTAATTTTGTAATTAATTATTTTGATGAATTATCTTTCAACAGGTATGATATGTATATATATATACTTATCATAAAATATGAATGTTCTTATTTTCATATAAAAAAAGAATACATTCTTGAGATGGTAGTTAGAGCTGATTAATGATTATGAATTTTCAATACAATACCACACCATGAAGAAAAATAAGGTGGCTATTGATATGAGTTAAAAAGTATAATTAATGATTATCGATATTGGGGATAAAAAAATATAGATTACTTATATATTTGAAAATGATGGGTCTCACAATCATAATGGATAATAAAAGTGTTCTATTTCTAAAGTGTATTGTAAACCATCTATCCATGAAATGATTAATGTGGTATATTAGTAAGATAAAGAGAAACTTAATAATTTAATAAATGATAATAATTTTATTCTTGATTATCATATAATGATATGGATTATAAATGGTGTGTGTGTTCTATAAAAAATATATTTATTGTTGAAACATTTCATGGTGTCTCATAGTTATTCATTTTTATTCATAATGGTAGTACTAAAATGTATATATATCTCAAAGAGTATTTCCAGTATCACCTAATGATTTTTTGAAATACTTTCTCTCAAATAAATTTAATAAATTTATATTTTTATTACATGTAACCCATAGTGTATATTTTATTATGCAAAACACCATGCTTAAATGAGACAAGACATATTATAATAATAGTATTATTTAATAAGATAGTTATCATAATGAAAATTTAATATAGGATATGAATATGATTAACTATATTTTGTAAATATTTTGTTATTAATTTAAATATAAATACCTCTTTGGTGTCCATGTTATGAAAATACAAAAAGACAACCAATTTCAAATAAATATAAATCTTTTAATTGAAACAAGTTGAACGCGACAAAATTTATTTTTCCTTAACAGTGTTTTAAAAAAAATATGTTAATTACATTATGGTAATTTATAAATTATATATTCAATAAATTTTTTCACTTTCAAAAGATATTTTCCACCATGACATTATATATGAATAAAATAAATTTTATCAATATAAACTATAATTAATAAAATATGTTTCCCCTTTTTTCACCTATTATAAATTTTATATTTTATAATTTTAGGATGTTTATTTGAAAAAATAATATTCCTTTTGGGAATAATCTTTTAAAAGTTACCATGTAGTGACTATTTGAGAATTTTTTAAGGAGAATATTTTTTCGATGAATTGTGAGAAATACCAGTTTTCATTAAAAAATGTCAATTAGTTTTAAAAATTTCAATGCATAAAATATTATTTATTATAGTTTTAAATGTAATTTTATAGGATTTATATATCAACTAAATAAAACTAGTTCACTTGAATAAATTTTATATTGATTTTTTATATAAAAACAATTCAAAAATTTGAACATTTTGTCTTAGTAAAACGACCTTCTCATCCTACCAATTGGATTAGTTTTAAAATATGTTTTTCAAAATATGTGAATATAATTTTTAAAATTTGATTTAATATTTTTAATAAGAATACTTAATATTTTAAAATTTTATAAATTCAATTTTTATGTTTATAAATATTAATAAAAATAAAAATTTATTATTGGGGTCAAGGTTAAAATGGTGTTTTAGTGGGATAATATAAAAGGATGAGGGGTAAAATTATCTATAAACGTTTCCAAACTAATTATTATAGAAATAAATCATTCATATCACCTATAATGGTAAATAATGGACACTTATGGATAGTTTTAATATGTGGAAAATTTGGATTCACATTTTTCAATTAAAAAATAAGAATCGTAAAACAAACCAAAAATATAAAAGGACACCCCCTATCTATTATTATTAAATCATAAAAAACAAATTTTAGTCCAAAAATTACAAAATAAAATCCTTAAATTAATAAAATATTATTTTAATAATATAATTCCTTACAAATCCATCCTAGGATGTATTTTAGCACAAAACAAAAAAAATCAAAATAAGTGGAAATATCCCTAACAAAGTGTTTTTTCCAAAAATACACATCCTAAATATAATATTAAACAATGAATATATACTAAAATAATAATAGTATAAATAATTATTTCTTATTAATTTAATATAACAAAAAATATATATCTCCTCTTCCATCAAATGCGATATAAAATCATCATCCGTGTCTACGATGAACTACCACCTCACCAATCGATATCATTAATTTTTAAAAAACACCTCTCATGGAAGGATATAATGATGGATCTAATATTTATACATGATATTTATTATAATATTATTCCTATATTATTATAATTACACGTCTACTTTATTATCTCTGAACATTTTACAAAACAATATTGTTTCTAGTGTATACAAAAGGAAATCAGCTCACGATCTGATGTTGTGTGTTTTTCATTTATATATTAATTGTATGTTATTAAAGATATATGAATTGAATATATATTATATAACACAACAAATTATAATTATTTAACTTTCATATCACATTTACCTTCTTACTATCAATTCCATGGGGGATATGGTAACATAATTCTTGTTTCGTGTGGATTACCACCATGCGAAATAAAGTGATTCATTTTTCACAATAATATTTCTTGGAAATTAAAAGATAAATATTTATATAATGTATGTGATATATATGAAAAAAATTATAAAACAATGATAATATAATTTTTACATTTCTTTCTTTTTATATATCATTAATATGGAAATATTATCCACCATTATAAATGGTTTATCTTCTCCATTAAAATTTCATTTAATTTTAAATATCATACAATAATAGATTTATATAAATACATATATATTTAATATATATTAAATTTATATCAATTTTTTTTAAAAAAAATTATTTATTTATTATCATATCAAGGGAAAAATACAAAAATGAAGACATATTTTAAAAAATGAACAAGTTATTACCCAAAACAAAATTAGTAAGGAATATTTAATAAAAAATTAATAAAATAACAGAATTAAATAATGTGTGGCATGATATATATAATTATGGTAATTAAATTAATTTATAATAAATATATAGTTATTATAATTTAATTTTAAATATGTTTTAAGGAATTGACGACTTAAGCAGTGGAAAATCTATCTCACTTTTTTACTTTTGTGAGAAAAATTCCATTTTGACAAAAAATTTCATTTTTGTGGTTTATATACCTCCCATGTAATGTCCCGACCTGGCTCACCACTAAGAAGGCTGCCATACCATTGGGTCACATGACCACAAATGCATCTACCTAGATAACAGAGGCTTCCAGAAAGCAGTGAGGGCCGAGGTTGTGTCTTTGAGGAGTCTATTTTCTAATATATCAGAGTTCCACCATGGTATAATAGGGTTAAAAGTAAAAGAAATTAGTTAATGGAGTAGATAAATATTTAGAAAAATGGAAATAACAATATTTAAAAATTTTATATATGTTTCAATCAAAAAAATTATACAATAGATGATTTCATTTCATCATGATGATACCAAACTCATTAAAAGGATATAACATGATTTTCGACATAATTCAATAATAATGAATGGAAAAATAATACCCACAGGAGATCGACATGATCATCAGATATTCCAAATCAATCCCTTTCTCCTTAATCCTACATAGAAACATCACAACATGAGAAATCAGTCATGGTCCACAGTCTTACAAACTAGAGAAGGCCTTATCTGGTATCACAGTGCAATAGTGGCCATAATAGGGTGTGAGATATAAGTGTCTATAGGTCAACACCACTAGTATGTAACCCAATCCATACAATGAATTATATATTTAAAAGTGATCCATATAAATTAAATGGTGGGTGTTAAAAATTGAAAAATAGCAACATAGTCCTTGTTTCAAAATGGACACCCTTATAATACATCCCACTTCAGCTTGAGCCGTAATTACAATACATGTACTTGTAATAATGGGGATGTATATGTATAAAAGGCTATAAAAAAGAAGAATGAAAAAATGATGCATACACCAAACCATGTTCTTTTACATTGGGTCTAATTTAAGTAACATTAAGGATTGTTGCAGGACATCAGAAAGGTATCAAAATAAACAAGGGAAAGAAAACACCATCTTACTATTATGTTCATGTTGTGAAGTTAGAGTCTGATACCATCCCAAAGGTATCACTACTGTGAATCTTTAAAATCACCCAATACCACCGAGCCTATCCAATGAAATATTTCAAAAAACCAAGTATCACTCAAGGCATTGTTTTACCTTGAGTACGTCCCTATATCACATAGAAGGGGTAGAGTATCATATGAGGCTAGGCGTTGCCACATTCCCAATGGGTCTTTCCTCGATGTACCCTTTGGGAACCGACATCAATCAAATGTATACAGAATCCCATGGATGTATTTGTCTATAAAAACCTATGACATCGCCCACAGTGCATAGTGGTATCCAGTGAACAACGTGTAGTCCATCCATGTGTCCTTAAATTAGAACCTATGCATTCACACAGCCCTATATTTAATTAGTTTTCAAAATTTATATATCAATGTGTAATTCATTTATAATTTCATCAAAACAATTAGGCAACAAAATTCCAAATGATTTCGGATTAATTATTCCCAAAAGTTATACCTAAGACACTTTGGAAGGAGAATCTCATTATATATATCAAATAGAAAGAAAATACGTAAATAATGATAATCAAATAGGAAACTCATGACATATGTTAATCAATCAATAATGTAAATTAATTAAATCCATCAACATGTAATAAATCATTTAGCATAAGTACTACCACAACATGGAAAAGACACTATTTTCACCTTAAAGTACCAAGAGAACATGTTTAGTTTGCAGATCAAACAACTAAAACAAGGTATCACAATTTGGAACATTCATATGTGATACAATGTAAAAAAATTATATTCCACCTAAAAACCACATTAATAGGTTATTAATAACATAATATTTTGCAGACTAACATGTTTTTTAATGTAGGTAATACAATTCAATCCAATATTGCGTTTATATCTTAAATCACATGTAAAAGTGGACATTTATTTAGGGAAAACCCAACGGGGTGGCCCAGAGGCAAGGAAAACACCCTGAATAGGTTTCTCTATAATCGAAGGCCACAACGTTCATGAGTGAACCACCCATACAAATTAACAAGAGATAAGGAGACATCGCCAGGAGGTTGCGGCAAGCGGCGCAAGCAATTGGAATGGCATAAGAGATGATGTAAAGGGAAGTGGGTAGACACTCTAAATTGGAACTTCCAATTACATGATGAGCAACGTACTTTGGAGGTTTCTTGACTCATAAATTACTTTTCAATGAAACAACATCATTTTGATATTTCCAGTAAAGTAAATATACAAGAAAATCATTTTAGAAATTATAATATCAAACAACATGATACATAAATCAATGAGGAAGGAAAGAATGAAATATTATCACTAGATTTTAGATAAAAGTATGAACACCTCAAAGAGTGGTTTTATTATAAAACTATGACTCATTTTATGAAATAAAAATTTATTAAAATAATCACTTATAACTACAAATAATTTTATGACATAACAACATTAATTTAAGCATCAATTAAATTAAATAAAAAACTACATTCAATTAAATATAATTAAAATGAAGTGAGAAATAAATTAATGAAATATTTATTATAAATTGTAAAAATAAAGGTACCCAAATTCAAATAAAGGACCAATTTTTCATTCGGCAGTTGATTAATTTAACAGCGACCACTAGTAATGTTTCAAAACATATTCACATACATTAATATAAATAATAAAATAAATATATCCCTTATACTAATGCATATATTCCCCTGGCCATGAGGGAATACCAACATGGAATATACATAAATATAAATATACATATATTATATTTTCATTCCTTGTTATATGTACAGAAACACCTTTAAAGTTGTCCAAAACTCACTACAACAATTACAAGGCCCATAAAAACTCAACAGCAAGGTTCAAAACACACTTAATTAATTAATAGGGACTCATATAAACAATAGTAACCTAAATTAGATGATGTGAGAAAAACATAGGCGTATAAAAATTTCCCAAAAAAATGTATCCATAGTAAAAAAGAGTACATCCACCTTTCCCTTGGCATAAGATGCCAGAACATGTACCTACGGGTCCTGATACATCAACTGCAAACCTAAAAATATAAGAAACAAGAATTATAGATTAAACCCGAACCATATGGTTTTGGCCATGTAGATACAGTGATGATTAAGACAAACTCGGCCAAAACAATGTAAGAGGATGATTGGGATGGATTTACATTGATCATTTGAAGAAAAATTGGGAATAAACTAAAAGGAAAAAAACATGGAAGGGTTATGTCACGGATAAGGGGTCACATGATATAGATGGTTCACCCGAGGGCCACGCCCTGCTACATATCATGGTCAATGGGGACTACGACTAAGAGGGATTCCATCCATGGAGGAGGAGAGGCCTGGGTGAGGGAGAATCTGGCCATTAGAGAGCTCAAGGTGAATGGGGTGGAACCCCTATGTGTCGCAAAAGGAGGAATAAATCCTTGGGGTGTGCCTCCTCTCCCTTCATCTAAAAAACTATAATTCTATTAATATAATAATAATAATAATATGTCATTATAAACCATAATAATAATGATAATAACAATATTATTATTATTCATAAAATTTATTATTTCATTTATTTCCCAATTATTTTTTATTAAACATATTTCAATTTAACATTAATATAATAAAAATAATTACTTTAATTAAAAAAGCACATATGGAAACATCAACTCTCAGAGAGAGAATGGTTCTGATGCATTATTTTTAAGAATTCCTACCCACCTAATGGAAAAATTAATTTTCCTATGCTTTTTCACCTGGTTCAAAACACATGACGTTACAACCTTCCCACCTTATTTATTCTCGTCCTTGAGAAGCCTTCGAGAAGAATGTATCCCACACCCGATCTAGAGCGTAATGTAGTCTCATAGAAAATATTTTGTTACATCTCTGAACACTCACCACACATTCAAACATTGGTTTGGTAAGCTACCCAGAAGCCATTAATATCTGATCCAATGCTCATTTTCCATCTGAAACAGCAAGACAATACCGATCCAAACATGTTCAGCTTGAGACACAAACAAGTCATCATCTAAATAACTTCTACCCAATGTGACTTCCCAGCATAGGTTTTAACGTTAGATAGAGGAAAATTCCAAGTCATGACATGTTCGAGGATCGAAATTTCATAAATGCAATAGCCATAAGAATTATAGGGATTCCCCACACATGATTTCTGAAAGGGAAAAAACAGTCAATTCCCCATCTCCCCTAAATCCCAAGTCGAGAAGGATTTTTAAGAAAATACCGAGTCGACAGAAACCACAATCATCATGTCTAACGACATGCCATAAATGGTCCTTCAATGACATCAATATTGGAAAATAGAGATAACTATTTGAGAAAATCATGTAGACCATTCATGAAGACGCTGGAAATAGATGGCCAACGTTTTACGAAATGAAATGTGATGCCTTCTTCAATGGTATCTCACATTCAACACGAACACATCAACGATGAAAAAAAGATAGGGGACATGATCATAACTTAATGAAGACTAAACTAAGAAGATTATGAGATTATCAAAAGGAAAATGTTTAAAAAATTGGCATGAAATCCCAACCAAACCGACTGATGAATCAGAACACCAATGTCTCTAGAAGTCATAACATGAATTGGGAAATACTTGAATTCTTTAACATTGAAGTCCTTATACAATTTAGAGGACCTAAAACATATTTAACAATGCAATACTTGATGATTATATAGAACTCAACCTATTCATCACATCATTAAGCATTCGACAACATCGTCTACATGGACGCATACTACCTCGAGGTGATACATAATCAATAAGAATTTTATCTCATATGATGGCTTACCGATTCATCCATTAATGTGGAGAATAGAGGTTTGAATGTCCTAAGATGTAGGTGACCATGACTGAGGCAACCCTACACTAAAAAAAATGAACATTTCCATATACTCAAGATGAAACAAAAATCAGGGATACCATGACCACATGTCTGAAGAAGTGGTTCATTTTGAAATAAAGGGGGTCTAACATGGGACAATGGAATGTGAATAGAAAAAATTGGAAAAAATCATTGATTTCGCCATGATATAAATTTCTTTGGGTGCTACCTATAACAATATAGACCCTTATGAATGTACAAGCACTAAAACTATCTCTAAGTCACGACATCAAATAATGTCACTAGGCACCCATTTAATTGTAACCAATAAATTTTTGTAAAAGAATAAAATTACATAAAAACAATAGAACATGTCACTATAAAAATATAACATAAAGAAACATTTTTTAGTCACAAACTGATGACAATATATTCATAGAGACATGCTAATAAGAACAAAACCATGATACAAGGAAAATAATCTACTAATCAAGAATCATGGAAACATGACAGACAATTAATTATATCAACAAATAATGGTATCTAAATAGGATTTATAAATGAATATGATACATGGTTTGATATTTAATGCACTCCAACATATTATATGACAACATATGAATGCTGCTGCATGGTAAAGAATATGCAAGACATGTGAATACCTATGTGCCTATTATGATTCATGTAATGATTTATCCTTGACTTAACAAACCAAGGGTAAAATACATTAAACTCTATAAATTCATAACCAGTGATAATTAAACCACTCACTTGTTGTAAAAATATATCAATAGAAATATCAAAATGATTTCCATCAATTCCCAAACATGACCACAAGGACATTTCCCACATGTGGGGTGATCAGTCCTATGAACGATTATTATCCAAGTGTGGAAAATTTCTAGTATCATGACTAATAACCCAAAAAATTATGAAAAAGGGAAAAAAATTACCCTCTAATATTATTTTATAACATCCCAATCTGAATCACCTCTAAGATGGTGGCCGGTCTGGGGGGTCACATGACATCATGTGTATCTCCCTAAATGATAGAGGATGTTGACTAGAAGTGTGGGCCTAGGGTTTGTCTATGAGGATAATATTCCATCATAGATCGGATCTTGACAGTGGAATAATGAGGTAAATATAAAAGACAGTAGCGGAAATAGTAAATAAATAATTGAAAAAATAACAGAACACAATATTTAACAATATTATAGAATTTTAACATGCCAAATTATTCAATAGTTGAGTGAATTTCAATGTGATGATACCTAACATAGTAAATGATATAGAATTATTAACAAAAAAATTAATTAATAAATAAAGTAAAATAATTCCTCCTCAGTGATTTCCATGGGAATCTTCAGCGCCAGCTTGATCCCTTTCTCCAAACTCCCAGATACAAATAGCACAACATAAGAAATCAGTCTTGCTCTACGGTCATGTGACTAAGAGAAGGTCTACTCAGGTACCCTAGTGTAGTGGTGGCTTAAGTAGAGTGTGAGATATAATTCATAGTAGGCCAACACCTCTAGTATGTAACCGAATCCATACAATTATTTATAATATTAGATGTGCACCAGATAAATTAAATGGTTTGTTTTAAACTATGAAAAATCTAAACTTTTTTCGGGTTCCTAAATGGTCACCCTTCCGATACCTCCGGCTTCATCCTAAAATGATAAAACGAAATGAGTACATGTAATAAGAATGATATATATGTATAAAAGTAGAAAAAACCGAATTCATACAAAAAGGAAATATACATGAAAGCATTTTTTTTCTTTGGATCCAATTTATGTATCCTCAATGAGTGTCACATGACATCAGAAAGGTATCCCAATCCACAAGGAATACCAAGAAGAATATTTATTTTTATTATGTCCATATTTTAAAGATAGATTCTGAGCCCATCCCAATTGTATTTCTATGGTACATCATTCAAATTACCTAATACTACTGAGAAACTACAAGGAAATATTTTGAAAATCATTATATAACTCAAGGAATGGTTTTACCAGGATTCCATTCTGATATCACACAGAATGGGTCAAGTATCATCTAAGGCTTTTCATTGACACATTGCCAATGGGCCCTCCATCAATGGGACCTTTTGGAAGTTTTATCACTCATTTGTATGTAGAATGCTCGAGGAAGTCTCAGTGAGGCAAAGCCTAAGAAACTAACCCTAGCGTGTAGTGGTAACCAGTTAGTAACAGGGAGTATATAATCAAGTCCTTAATACAGAACCCAAATTCTCTCTCCGAACTAAATTTAAATTGATTCAAATTGAATATCTCATAGTGTAGAGCATTTATCATTGAAACAAAACAATTAAGAAACTACATGCCACATCCTTCAAGATTAATTAATCCTAATAGTTATACCCAACACACGTTGCAAGGAGAATCTAATTAAATATATCTCATTGAAATAATATATGTAAATCATGCTGACCAAATAGGAAACACATTACAAAACATTATCAATCTATAACGAAAAACAATCCATGTCATCAATATGACATAAAGCATTTAGCACAAGTAAACATGTATTATTTAAAATCCAATATTAACCCATTAAAGTCTCAAGAGAAAAAATTAAGTAGGAAGGTCAAACCACTAAAACAAGGTATCATAATTTGGAACTTCCATATGAAATACAATGTAAACAAATAAATATTTCATAAACATACCTCAAAATAGTTTTTTAATAACATAAAAATTTATGGTCATACATGTTTTTCCAAGTATGGAATTCAATTCAAACCGACATTATTTTAATCACATGAAGCACATAGGAAAGAGGAAATTTAGGTGGGGAACACCAAAAGGGTTGTCCAAGAAGTGAGGAATACACCTCGAATGAGTTTAACCACAAGTGAAGGCCACAAAAAGCAAGAGAGAACCACCCAAAAAAATCTAATAAGTGATAACGAGGCATCACTGGGAGGTTGTGGAAAGTAGCACAAAGACATGGAATGGCATAAGCGATGAAATAATGTGAAGAGGGTGGACACCATACATTGAATGTTACAATTACATTTTGATTGACATAATTAGGGGGTGTCTTGACTCATCTATTATTTTTATTAGAAGTGAAATCATATTGAGATAGCTAGTAAGGGAAATGTAATAGAATCTCATTATAGTAATTATAATATCAAATAATAAGAGATACCAACAAATGATGAAGGCAAGAACAAAATGATATCACTAAATTTTTAGATTGAATGTTATTCCACTAAATAGAGACAATTTATTATAAAACCATGACTTTTGTTATCAAACAATAATTTATTACAATTAATACTTCAAATTGAAATTAATTTAAAGTCATAACTGCATTAATTTAAACAATAATTAATATAAATACTTTACTGTATTAAATAAAATATAATAAAAATTCATTGAGAAATAAATTAATGCATTATTTAAAATAAATGGACAAACGAAAGGGAGCCTACCTCAAAAGTAAGACCAATATAATATTTGGAACTTGACAGATTTATTAGAAACCACTCATAACTACTCCACACACATGTACCTACAGTTATATATATAAATATATATATATATATATCCATTAACACTGTTCATGTATTTCCTAAATGATTAGGGAATAAGTATTGGATGAAATATTTATATTATATATATTCAAACCTTAGTATATGTGTGATACACCTTCAAAGTTAGCCAAAACTGAATACAATAATTACAAGGACCACAAAAACTCATCGGTAAGGCTCAACGCACACCTAAATAATTAATAGGGACTCATAAAAACCATAAGGATATAAATAGGATGTTGAAAAAATATAAGTGTATGAACTATACCCAAAACATTGGAAGAAATGAAAAATGAGTCCATATGCCTCGCCCACTGCAGAGGATGCCGAAACATTGACCAATAGGTCTTGATAACTTAGTCACATATCCTAAAACTAGATGAAACCCTAATAGTAGATTAACCCCAGGCCTTGGGGTTTTTTCCTTATAGATAAAGTAAATATTCGACAAAAATCATCCAACGAGATTTAGGAGGACGATGGGGAAGGATTTACCATGATGATTTGAAGTAGAATCGTGAATAAACTTGGAGAAAAACAGCGGGGAAGCGGGAGATGCAGATAGGGAGTCACGTGCTACAAGTCGTACGCTAGGGGGTTGTGTGCTGCTATAGATCATGTCCATCGGGGGGGAAACATAGAGGATTTATATTCATTGAGGAGGAGAGGCTCAACTGAGGGAGAGGCTATCCATGGGAAAGCTAACATTGAAGGGGGTGGAACCCATGTGTGCCGCGCATGTAGGAAGACACATATGGGGTTCTCTTCCTCTCCCTTACTCCTCCAAAACAAATTTATTCTATTAAAATTATAATAATAATAATAATAATATATTATTAATATCCATAACAATAATAATAATAATAATATCATTATTATTATTCATAAAAGTTATTATTTATTTTATTCCACTAATATTGTTCATTTTAAATTTTCCAATTTTACATTAATTAAATTAAATTAATTTTAGTAATTAAAAAAAAAACACATTAAAAGGTAAAATCTTAGAGATATAAATGTTTTGATGCTCGATATTTAAGATAGCCTACCCATATAAAAGAAAAAGATATTTTTCTATGATTTTCAATCCTCTTCAAAACACGAGACATTATATCCCATGAATTTTTTTAATAATTATTATACTAAATATATTTTTATTTAAATATTCATTTCATTATCCCTTATTCATAGGCTTTTTGGTTTAATATATTCCAATGTGATAAGCGATTAATGTCTCAATTATCATTCTTTGGGACATATGTCTTTTTATGAAACTATATTCATTTTTTTGAGGTGTATATACAGAAACATTGGAACTTTATATCATGAATATAAATGATTTAATTATATTTAAATGTTTCAATTTATGTTTTTCATTAATGTTGAATATTATACAAATGTTACAATATTGGTAAATGTATTTTTTAAATCTCATTTTTATTAGGATTGATTATGAATATGAATCCAATGTCTTAATATTCTAGTATTTATCTCATGAAAATCATATATTTTATTATAATGTAATTATCGATTTTCATTAAAACTAATAAGACCATATTTTCCTCACAAATGTACGTAATATTGTTGATAATATATTTTTCTATAAAATCCACTTATGTCTATTCTCGGTGAATAAAAAAACATTATCTCAAATTTTCATGTTTTCAAAAAATGATATAAAATATAATTCCTCCTATGATTGATAATGTTTTTACCCATTGCATATTTAAAAAAACAATTTAAAAGGAATCATCATATACTTTTTAAAAGCATGTCCAAATATAATTTAATCAAAAATGTGTCTAGAATCCTTAGTTTAACAGATATGACATGAGCATTATTTTATACCATATTTAACATTGATTGTTTTATAATTTAATTATACCATTCAAATGTTATTATCCAGGAAGTTAATTTTGAATTGTTTATTTTTTGAGGGTTTCTCATAGTGTGAAAAATATTTTCCACTTCAAATGTTATAAATTATTTTTCATGAAAACATAAGATGTGTAATTTATTATTCTCAAATAAAAGGAATACTTTAACAAAATATTCAGTTAAAATATTTAATAGGTTCTTTTCACGAAAATGTCTTCTTCATCAAAAACTATTCCAATTTAATTTTCATTCAAAATCAATTTACATCTATAATGAAATCCCATGATATTATATAATATTTTCTAGGGACATGATACAATGATACCATATTTATTATATTTCTATATGGTTTATGATTATTATGGTGATAAATTTATAAAACCCACTTCTTTTCAGTTAGTTATGTTATGATAAAAATTATATAAAATCTATTTATTTTTAGGGTTTCTGATATGAATTAATACTTCTGAATAATTTATATTTCATGGGTTATGATATGATGAACATTTTTTGATATTAGGGAGTATAGATTTTTCAATTATGTGTTTAGTGAGATTTATATCTCTCTATAATTAATTATAAAAAGATAAATTCTATATGAGATCATGGGGTATTGATGAGGTTTTCAAATTCCCAAAAGTGGGTTCACTAGAGGTTTTCGAATGGCCAAAATAGGATAAAGGGAGGTATCCCATGCCCAAAAGAGGGTACTTTGGAGGAAATGAGAAGCTTGATGGATGTAAAATGGTGGTTTTTACGTTATTAATCACTTTTTAATTCCATAGTGGGTATCCATAAAAAAAATCTATGCACATTTATATTCCACAAATCTATGTCTTATGAAAATTATTAGTTGTCATAGATCATGTTCTTTGAATAAATTATGATTCAAGTCTAATGAACTATTATGTTTTATGACATGACATGTGTTTATTATCTGTGAAATGTATGTTTTTGTTTTCAGATTTTTTTCTCATGTTCTCACACCAGTATGTTCTTGATATGTTTATTTCACTCTTTTTTACCCAAACAATGTATTTGATATCCACCATTATTATGATTCATTTCCCTATTTTATGATGAAAGGTATGGTTTTTTGGGGAACAATATCCCATCATCCACTCCACCAATACACTACTCAATGATCAAGTTGATTTTTACCAATATGCAATCTTTTCCAAAGAACTCTGTAATTGGGTGTAGGCAGTTAAAATATTATAAGGATTTTACATGGACTTTTGGTTGTTTTACAATGATTCTATAAAACATACCATTATTAGTTGTGGTAATTATCAGTGCTATAACAATATTCATATCAATTTCATCTTTAACAAGCCTAAATAATGCACTGACAAATTTAACTTTTTATAGGTGGGTCTTTTTTAGCACTGATAAAAGAAAACCATTATTTGCACTTTATTTTTAGCACTCATAATGGTATTCATTATTCTGGCCTTATTTTTGGCATTGATAAAGGGTATCATTTATGAATACATTATTTTTAATGCTAAAATAGGGCATCCTTTATTTTCGTATTAATTTAAGCACTGATACATTATATCCATTATCCGTAATTTATTTTTAGTAATGGTTAATATTTATATAAATAGTATGAAATATTTTAATAAATAAAAAATAAATAATGTGTTTATGGAAAAATATGTAATTTTTTTCATAATCAAATAATTATTGTTAAAAATTAATAAATATATTATACATTATTAATTATTAAACATTTTATTTAATAAATAATTAAGACAATTAAGTTATTGAATTTCTATATATTAAATATATAGATATATACTATTTTATATGAATATGATTTATATATTAAAAAATATATATATCCTTTACGTTAAATAATTATATGTTTATTTTATAATGGTATATAATTAAAATTTTATATGATTACAAATTAATGACTGTAATTGAATTTTACTTGACATATAAATAATTTTTTTTAATTTTTCAATTTATTATACATAAAATTTGTGTTATATTGATTTTAAATAAACATAATTGATGTATTTTTATATAAAATGCATATACTCCAATCTAATAAAATTTTTAGTACTGTTAAAGTGTACTTATTCTTAATATATTCAATTTCATTCAATTTTTTCATAGATGTGTGCACATAAAAAGAGATATTCAATAATAATGTTAAAAATATATTTTTTAAAAAATATTTATAAGTAAAAATATTTATAAATGTAAAGTAACAATATTTATAAAATTATATATTTATAATTATAAATATTTAAATATATTTTTAAAAGTATTTATATAATTGTAAATAAATAATTATGTATATTCAAATAAATATAATGTTTATAATAAATTAAGTTAAATAATGAAAATATTTAATACTTTTATATTAATATATATTTATTAAAAATATATGTTTCATTATATAAATATATAAAATAATGTAAATAATTTTTCTAATTATTTGTATAATTAGAAATAAATAGTAATATAATTATAAAATATTTTTTTTAAAAAGGAACATATTGACTATATAGATATTTATAGATATTTATTCTGTATTTATTAATTTCAAAAATTTTATTATTTATAGTTATAATTATATGTATTTTAACTGCACATCGTTACTAAGTGCTGATAAAATAATCTTTATCACCGCCAAAAAATCACAGATAAGATGACAATTTATCAGTGCTAAATAATGTTCAAATAAAATTAATATTTATCAGTATTCTAATATTAACATTTATACATATTGGTTTTATCAACAATTTTTTAGCACTAATAAAGGTGTTCTGATCTATTTTTAAAACCCTAAATATTTGAGAACTTGTTGCGATATGTAATGACTTTTGCGGAAGACACCCACGGTCGATGCCCCAACTCATTGAGTCGAATCTAAAATCACACCATTAAATTCATTTCGACACTCCAGTTGCATGAAAATCACTTTGACATTCTTTTATCAATTTCTGTTGTGATGTGGGTGGGGTTTCACTACAATTTTTTCCAATTTCTCTACCCGAGGTAGGTGGTTCCATGCACTAACAATTTTACATAATTTAATTTTCCTGATTATTTAATTTTCACATCATATATGGTTTATTTTTATGGTTGAGAAACTTTTATAAATGCTTTGAAATGAATTTGTGATGAAAATATATTTTTTAAAGAGAAAATGATATATTTCTATGTAGGACTTGTTTTAAAAATTCAGTGGATGTGTTCAATTAATTGATATAGTATTGAGAAGTGTGTTTTTTTGGGTTCTTATGGGGTCCGTGTGTTTTAAATAGATTATTATGGGAAACATATCATTGTGGTAATATTAGTCTTGTTGTTTTCTTTTTTAATATGAGTTGTGAAGTGTTAAAATAATTAATAATGTGTTTTAGAAATGAGATTTTAGTTGTGGAATTGGTTTGTTAAATTCTATGAGTGATGTGAAATGTTTTTTAAAAATGTATGTTTTGATTTGTGTTGGGATTGGGTTTTGTAATGGAGAATTTCTATGTGGCTCATGTGTGTTTTAGTGTGGTGTTCCATGGATTGGTTAAATGGGTTTTTTGAAAGGTGAAAGTCATTTTTTCAGGTGTGAATAAATGAATATCTTTTTGAAAGTATGTTATTAAAGGAAATTAACATATTTTCCATATTTAACATGTTGTAAAATTTCATTAATATGAATTTTATTTTGTTTTAATGAAGGGAATACATGTTTTGAATATGATTTTGGGCAGTTTAAAAAATATGTAAAAAAAGGTACGTCCTATGGAATTGGTTTCGAATTGGTGTAAGCTCTGGTTTTGTTATTTGGAAGTTTTCTATAATTTAGTTAATAGATTTATTAAATTATATAAAAGTTAAAAATTATGTTTAATTTGGTTATGGAGTACATTTAATTAAAAATATATAATTTTCAGGTGGACATGGGTGTGTTTTTGATGTAAAGCCTTGTGGTGCCTCCGAGGGTTAATTTATTAAAATATTAAATGAATTATTAACATACATAATAGGTTTGAGGAATATTTTTTTAATTATTTGATGTGTGTTTATTTTCAAATGTGGTTTAGGTGTGCATGTAGTGGTACACTTTGTGTACTTTTTATGCCATTAATTTCTCTTGTATGTGTGTTGTGTTAGTGACATGTTAATGTGAAACATGTGTGAGAAAAAAATAAAAGGGAATCTGGGGTAACATTATTGTGTTATGTTATGGAATCATGATGTTTTCTTATTAAAATCATTGTCCATAAATATAATGTATTGTTTCAAATTTATGTTTAAATCATTTATTTTTAGTATTTCTAGCATAATAAATTTTTCATATACATGTGGGTTCATTTGTTTATTTTGTCATGTTCTCTCCAACATTCATGCTTTTTATGCTTTAAATTTTTTTCACCCAAATAGGGGATCATTTATGACTTCTTTCTTGTGACCTCCACATCCATTAAATAAAGTGAAATGAAGCTACCTCTGCTAAATCACAAAGGTAATATTGGTGCTTCCACATTAAAATCATTGTCCATAAAAATAGAATATTATCTCATATTTATGATTAAATAATTTATATCTATTATTACTCAAATAATAATTGTTTTCTAATACAAGTGGATACTTTTGTTCATTTTGGGGTTCTCTATCAAACCATCATGATCCTTCTCCCTTAAAATATTTACACCCATGTAGTGGTGCATTTATCACATTATTTAATGCTTAACGTCACTTATTTTGTGAGAAGGTAAATGACATTGCCTATGCTCAATAACAGATGTTATCTTCATATTTACACAGAAAAATCATTTTGAATATAATCAATGTATAGATTCATATTTATGTTTAATTCATTTATTTTTAGAATCATTCACATTATAATTGTTTTCTTATACATTTGTAATCTTTTATTTGATTTGGGGTTCTATCTAACTTTTGTGATTCATCTCCCTTAAATTATTTTCACCCATGCTGTTGTGCATTTATCACTTTATTTCAAGTTACCGAGACATCTTTTGTCAGAATAGAAACAATGCCGCCACTATTCAATCAAATATGTAATATTAATGTTATTACAATAAAATAATTTTCCATAAAATTAATTTCTATTTCATATTTATGATTAATTTATTTCATCTTAGTGTTACTCAAATAAAAATTATTTTCTTATATTGGTGGATTATTCTATTCAATTTGATGTGGTTTGTTTAAATAATCTCATGTCGTGTTGGAAGTTTGATAAATAATGTCAATGGAAAGCATAGAAACAATGATATTTAGAATTTTTTTAATGAATATAATAATTAGTAGTTATTTAATTTTATGAACTAATGTTTGAAGTGTCTACAATATATTGTTTTTTTCGGTTATTTGTGTTGTAGATTTTATTTAATTTAAATTTTGTCTTTGGACATGTTTTTATTAATATATGTGGTATGTTCTTGGGCTTCTAGTGTATAAGAGTGCTCTAACAGGACACTACATTGGTGCTTCAATGTTAAGTTAATAGTATACATTAAAATGGATTTTTTTCAGCTCTATTGAAATTTTAGATAAATAGATTCTTTAGCAGCGCTTAACAAAGAACTAATAAAGAACTCCCTTATCAGCGCATTAATAGTGCTGATAATTGAATATTTTAGCGGCTTTTTATGAATCACTGATAAATGTGTTTTTGATTATTGGTTTTTCATAAATGATAAAATTTTTCAGCTTTAAACATCACTAATGTAGTCATCTCATTTGTAGTGCCAATAACAGACATTTTTTGCATTGTTGAGGGCCAATTCTATTAGAGTGTAAGGAAACAAATTATCCGCATTTTAGTCGTAGAAGATGACAATTGACCACAACTAAGTAGGCGTATCCAATATTTCAATAAATAAAATTATCAAATTTTTATTGAGAAAAAATATGTCACTTATATTTTTAGCAATAAATCACATAATTATTTGATCATTAATAATGCACCATTGTAGCAAAAGAATCATAATATTCATGTAGGATTACTAATCTTTTAATAATAGAAAATATATTAGGAAAAGCTTAATAGGAATATCTCTTCAATACATCTTGAATGAATAAGGATGAACATATAAGTTTTTTCAATTCATCAAAATAACGAGTTGTGAGATGAAAATATTTTGTCACATTATTTTAGTCATATTTTTAACATATAATATATTCATTGTTTAATATTTATCATTCCATAGATACATATATATAGTGAATAAATATCCTAAGGGAAAAAATTTATACCCCATCCTTTGATTGCGAAATTGAAATTGAGTGAATATATTTTATAAATATAAAATAAATAGAATATCACTTTTTTAGTTTTCCTATAGAATAAATATCTAATCAAAGGATTCAAAATATTTTGAATAAATCATCTAATAATATCTCATGAAAATATTATTTTTTGAAAAATATAAAACTTATTTTTAAATCCATTCAATCAATATTAATCTTAAACAATGATGTTCAAAAAAATTAGCGGCCTAATCTAAATTTAAATTATAATATTGTAATTTTAATATCATTTCTTCCACCAGCAATATTGAAAAATTTATCTTAGAATAAAATTTAAATGTTTCTCTACAAATATTGATGAAAAATATTTTATGTATGTTTGACCATATAAATTGTATTTATAGAAATTTATTTTAATGATAAATCACTGATATAATTCTAGATAAAAAACAATTTATAATACCATGAAAAATATAAAATAGTGTATTGTTGGCTATTTAAAATCCATTCTATTATTTCAAATGAGGGGATGGTGGGACATGAATTGTATATCCCACTAATTCATTCTGTATATATAGATAAATCATGATATAAATATCATATAATTTGGGTGTGATACTATTTTTGTAAGCACCTTTGACAGTTATGATATACTTGGGGGTGAAACATTAATACTATGATGATTTTTAGAGGGAACCAATTATATTATAACAATGTGGGAAATAATATTTTAATACTATGGAAATTATTTTTTATTTTTATTTTAATTCCAAAAATCAATTTCTTATGAAATATTATTTCTGTATGAATCATGTTATTTGATTCCTTAAGGATTCATGACTTAGGAATGGGTAAGATTTATGCCATGTATCTAGACTTTTGACAGACATGGTATGGTTTTCAATTATTAGGATCATGTTATGATACCGTTATTCTTAGGTTTTGATATAATATATCTTGTTTACCATTGAAATTTTTTTGAGTTAACCCTTTATTTGGTATACATTACTCCATTTATTAATAATTTAATTATCTATGATATATCTAAGTAGGGTACTGATTTTTAAAAACATAGTGGCTGATGATGTTGTCTAATTATGAACAAATTGTTTATTTTTTCACATTTCAAAATACATAAGGAATAAATATTTCTCACATGTATTGTTATGTAATTTAATACATATTAATCTATTAAAATTTTATATCAATTTTTTGGAATTTTGTTTCTTAATAATAGTGAAATTTTGTGTATAGAAACCCAATATTAACCACATGATATGGTCAATTTGATGTTCATAAGGTACCTTCATGGTTTGAATATGAACTTCAATATAATAAATCATTTTAATGAAAAACCTGTTACATCGTGTGTTATATAATTTCATGAAATCGATTATTATAGTATAATTGTTAATAATGGGGAAAATTAATCATAAACTAATAAATAATATTCATTTATTTTTCGAATTAAAATAGATAATTATTGACTAGATCTTGTAGGAATGAAATATTAAAATAAAAACAATACTGTATTAAATTAATTATACATTTAATGGGATATATCTAAGGAAGCATCAATTGTTGATATGAGTTCCCCAATTTAAAGCATGATGTCACATAATACAATAAGATTCCATCCATTCATAGGGATAACATAAATAATTGGAATGTGTGTAGATGATTCTATAGTATTTAATATCACATGTATAAAATGTATACAACTAAAGACTTAATGGAATTTAAAATAATGGAATGTATATTTTTATTATTTTTGAATTTGTAAAATAAAGTTTATTTTTCATTATTAATATTTAATGGGATGAGGATAGTGATGCTAATATTTATTCAGAGTAAATTAAGAATATTTTTAATAAGAATAATTATTAATGTGTGAATATAAATTTTGAGAAAATGAAAATATAATTTGTTTAATTATTGATTCATTAAGATGAAAAAAATCATTGATAAATTAAAATATTAACCATTATTATTATGATAGAAAATATTATCGAAAACGGAAAAATAAGTGAGTCAATATAGGATCTCATTGGTAATATGGGTGTATATATATATTAGATTATTCAATAAAATGACTAGGAATGATATAATTTAATATTTAAAGTGAATGTTCATGATTGATGGATTTGATAATCATTTATCATTAATTATTAAACTTTTGTAGCTGGGTGGTCCAATTTACCTAGAGTATTAATGGGTGATTAGTTACATTTAGATGTTTCGAATAAAAAATTTAAGAATGAGCTATTTCTTATAATAAAAAACTTCTATGGGTTAATTAGGAATTGTCAAACTCCATTTTGTCTATGGGGTGGTAACACAATTAAAAATTATGTTTAGTATATAAGGATGTTCCATGGTGTAAAACAAGATTATATAATGTAGAATCAATTGTTATAGATGTTATCTAATAAAAACTATGAGAATGATTTTAATGGTGTTCCTTGTAAATATATATGTTTTATTTTCTATTCATTTATTTTTCATCTTTGATTCAGATTATTTATTTAAATTTTATAGGGGTGAGATGGTAATAGGGCATAGATTATATATCATTAAGAATGAATTGTCAAAATGAAATACCGATTCACCACCCTCTTATTTGTACAAATTGACCATGGAATATAATGTGTTATCAGATAACATTAAGGTTACCAATGTAGTTCAAGAATTTTAATGGGTATATATATATTTTATGATATGAAAACCAGGAGTGTCCGCATATTTTATGATAAAACTATCAATGTTGGAGGAATATGACTCTAATCTCTCTCCTTAATATTTTTTTATATAAGAGATACTATAATAGATGGATTTCCAACAATTTATTGGTATTATCACTTCTCCTATTATAATAGGATAAACATTGTTTTCTATCAAATAACGTGAAGCACTATACTAATGTATCATTGCGTAATTTTTTATGAAATATTCAAGTGAATATGATCATCCAACGATATATATGAAAAGTTTGGGAGAAATGATAAGGGAATTTAAATGGTCAATGAATAAAAGTTTCATGTTTTGGGGAAAATGTTTAATTATATAAGGATTGTTGTCGAGGATTTAAAAAAAATTATATGAAATGAAAATTTTATAAATATCTGAGGTTTTAGGGAGATGTTGGATCATTCAAATGTTTTTAGAAATCATTTTAAAAAATTTCTTGATAGTTTTAATGAAAAAATTTCACTCATAAAGTGTAATAATTATATTTCAACAGTTGATATAATTAATGTTCTATTATATTATGAAATGATTATGTTACCAAAAGATAAGAAGAAATAGATATATGAGATGGATTTTGTGATATGTGAAGTTGTGGAGATATATAGAGTATGTTTTATAATATAATGATTTTATAAATGAGGGATATATTTGGGAATTAAAAAGATTTATTAATATTTTCTAAAAAAATAATGATGTCAAAAGGAAATCCAAATTGAATATATCCACATTGTTTCTTTTAATGAAATGGTTTTTTTATTAGGAAAAACATTTTCTAATGAAAAATGTAACCAAATCATATGTAATAGAGGAAGATTAAAAGGCTATAAAAACAAAAATTGGTTTAAAAAAATAATTATACATGATATGTCAACGATGTAATGATAAAAATGAATAAAAAAGTTGATCCATATTAAATACTCTTGGAATGAAATATTTAATAGTTTATTTACAATGTTGAGACAACTTTTTAAAATATATGTATTCCTAACAGAGAATAATAAAAAAAACTAGAATACATGTTGACATATTAGTTAGCCTACTATCATTATAAACACAAATATAAAAATATTGATAAAATATAGTTTATTAGAGAGAGTAATTAATTTTATTAGAAAAGTAATATTTATTTATAATGAAAATTGATATTTTAATTAAATATGAAATCATCTGTTCAGTTTTGTTCTTTAAGAGAACATTCTCATTGAGAATAGATAATTGTTTTAGGAAAATTACACCAAAAAAATTAGTTTATATTTTATATTATTTATATATAACAAATTGGGAATTTCTACAAGAATATGACTTTTATATATTTATATTTATATTTTTTGAGGTTTTAGTAAATATATGATTGTTAACACTAACAATTAGTGAAAGAATGGGGAAATTATATAAATGAAATGAAATTCATTATTGACACATGTTACATAGTTGGAACATTGATTTTATAAAAATTATTCTGAATGATGTCACATCCATGTATTTTTAGGTAGATTATAATTATTTGATTAAGGTTCGTTATATTATGCAACCAAACCATAGAACCCAAATAGAATTTCAAAATAATAAAATATATAAACTACACTATTTTAATTAAATAATCCAACACCCATTTTGTTCCAATAAAAATTCATACGACCATCATAGGATAATTCCTTCATTATAATCAAATTCCAAAATTATTCCATTAGTGGTTTCAAAAGAAAATTATCCAAATCATCAAGGTAATGTATCTTCCTCCACCATTTTATAATCCTATATTCCTTGTTCATTTTTATCACTTATCAATTTATGATGGTTTATTTTGGGTAATCCATAGGGTGAGGTTTTGACATGATTGGTTGCGATTATATATAAATGTTGTTTTCGGGTTTCCGTTTATATTTGTATGACCCCATATTCAATGTTCTAAACCATAAAAATTGGAATTTAGTTAGTTTTATCTTTGTATGGAACAATAAATTATAGAACGTTTATTCTATGTACTTTTAAATTAATATTTATTTTATCTTATGATAATGTTAATTATTTTTTAAATATATTTTTTTTTAAAATGATTTGTCATTATTTAAATGAAAAATTAATGGTATTATTTTCTTTTTATGGAATAAATTATTTTTACATGGCCTCAAACTAGAAAAGTTTTTCGAAATTTTCGAGCATCCATTTTAAGTAGTTTTTGATATTTCAAACGGTTTTTGAATTTCTATATAGGTTCTAAATTGTTCATTGAATATATAAGGTGTCTTGTTTTATATAATAATTTACTCAATACCATTTTTTTGAAGAAATATTTGTGATATTTGTTTTTAACTCTAAAATATGATAATTTATATAAATATTTTCTTGGAATAAAATACTATTAGGTTTGTTTCAAAATGAGTATTTAATGGTTAATAGAATATTCATTTAAAGGGTTCTCTAGGGTGAGGAACTGAAGAAATATCTTCTTCATGGAAATGTGATTATATTTGTATATTTAATGATATAATTATTTTATTATTGAATTGACTCACCTACACTGTATATAAATATCGATGGTTATAGAGAATCTATTTGGACTTATGAAAGAACATGATACACTAGTTTTTTTATCAAAATCTTACTAGTGAATATTAGTATTGAAATTCTATGCATTGTGTGTTTTACCACTTGTAAGGCCTATAGTGGTACAATAAATCATTAGGGTGATTATATTGAAACTAGTTCACTAGTTTAATTGATCATGATTTTGTATTTTTGAGACTTTCACATCGATCGTTAGGTAATACCTTGTGTTCATTGTATATTTTTATATTGGTTAATTTAAATTAATTTGAAAGAATTTATCCTATATTTTTTGTTATTTACCATGATTAAGTAACATTTTTTCCTTATTATTGGGTATATTCTTTTTTAACATTCAAATATATATTTATTGATTAAAAATAGAAACTAATGTTTTAATGTTTTATGAAAAATTTTTTTTAATCTTTCAATATATTTATATATATCAAAATCTTTTGAAGTGATTTTTCAAGATCAATGGTATTTATATTAAATAATTTAATGAACATATCTTTTAAAATTCAAAAATATCATATATTTATTTGAATAAGTTTTAATAGATAAATAGATATAGTATATTATTATTTTTAAACTGAAGTAAAAAAATTATAGGTCTTAAATTTATATTAAAATGAAATTGTTGATTACTTGGAATTCCAGTGGAGTTTCATGCTCAAAAATACCTATACATATCAGGTTTGTATTTTAGATACAAATATAATTCTCTGATGAAGCTTGAATTCTTTTTATATTATATTTTGAATCAAGCAATCATGTGGAGACCATGCATCATATTCATTTTAGTTTTTTTATAGTTTCTCTTTTGACCAAATGAACATTCCAGTTTAACAATTTATTTCAATTATATTTTATATCTTTTATATGGTTGTTTTATTTATTTTTTAATAATATTTTGGTTTCAATTAAATTAAAAATTTTATGGCTTGATTTGGTGTTGATTTACAATATTTTCAACATTCATGGATGATTTTTGGATCAAATTATTCAACATATTACAACTTATTATTGGGAAAAATTATTCACATTAACTATTATTTGATTCCATGGTTCATGTTTTCATCACTTGGGAATTATGAATTGATAATGAGTATCTCATGAGATTTCGCAGGTTCCCAGTTCATGGGATTCTCAATGAATGGTTTTGAAAAAATGGTTTTTGATCTTGGGATCATAATAGGGACTTGGTTTAAAAACAACCTTTTAATTTATGAAATTAATAGTAGATTGGTTATTGGATTTTTGAAAAATGATTGTTGTGTATCAGAAGTTTCAAGGTATCTCTTTCATTCTAAAATCCTTGAGCATTCATGGTATTTTGGGTTTAATACATTTTAATTAAGTTTTATTCATTTTGCATTAATGTTTTTTCCAAATTTAGTTGATGTTGATTTTTATTTTATAAAAAAGTATCAGTTTTAAGTATATTTATATTTTGTGATGAGAAATGGAGTTTACTAGTTATATTCAAAGAGCTCATTGGCCTTGTGAATCCATGAGGATCTCGTGTGAAATTTTAAATTGGTCCCTCAATGGTAGTTTTAGGGTTTGGATGTGTTTTTTGATGCAATGTTTCTATGAAACAGAAAGAGAGTATTAACCCTTTATTTTTTATAAATGACATTAATTTAATTCAATTATTATGGTGACATGATTGGGTTCTTTTTTTTGAACCATGTCGTTAAATTTCAAAATCATGGTTTTTAAATGAATAAGATTTATTTGGAATAAATCTATTACTTTTCTAAAAAATATTACGTTTATTCTAATTGGATTATTTTATAATAATATTTTTCTGATAAAATGGGGTATTAAAAATTTTTAGATATACAATATTTTACTAGAATTTTTGATTTATATTATTTATTTATTAAATGGAGTTTTATATTGAATTATTTTTTTGATAAGGTAGGTTAGTTGTATGGGGGAGATATTTATGAGTTCCTTTAGGTAAGATTAATTGATATTATTTTTTCTAATCATATGGTATTTTATGTATTTTTATGAAATGATATTATGATCATTTATTTAATGTTTTTTTTAAATTTTTAGTAATTTAGGTTAATAGTTTTGTACATTTTTGGGTAGTGTTTTTTCTGTTGGGATTTTATTATATATAGGTATAGTTTTATTTTTTTACCGTTGAATGATTTCATTTTTTCATGTTTTTTAGATATTTTGTACATCATGAATTAGTAAAATAAATCAATAGAAAATTGAGGCTTGGTATCATATGTGAACCATCTAGTTTGTTAACATTTATTATTATATGTGTGCATTTAAATTACACACTTAACTCTCTATAATGTTAATCCAGATCCTTGTGTTGAAAAATAATGGTCATACAGTCTTAATAAGAATATTAAACATCATAACCTTCTAGCTTCCCTCAATAATATGTTCCCAATAATTATTCATGTGGGTTCATGATTTTGGTGATTGAAGTATATAAATCAAACCATAGCTCGAGGTAATATTCTTGGGGATGTATTGAAGCCCAAATTCGTCATGATGTATTGAGATGAGGCTATAAATGTAACATCTGTGATGAAAAGATACTATATTCAATTGAAATATTGGATTATATTAGTGTATGATCAATATTTTCATGATTCTTCCATTACCATATAAATTTTACTTTGAATGATTCATTTATTTTATAGAAATTTAAAATAGGCCTTCATCAAGATCACCAGTTAATGGTTTTACGTTTTAATCTGACATCATATAATGATTTGGGGAGTTAGGTTTTTATGGATGAGGTAGTTTTGGAAATAGTTATTTACCTAAATAATTATTACCCTTATCCTATTAGTGACAATAAATAATTTAATAGAGGAATTGGGGGGGTGTCAAGGGTCTGAGAAGGTGGGGGTGGAATAAAGGTGACTTCCTAAAGGTATCTATAATTCAATTTTGAGGGGATAGTCACTATTGAGGAATAAGTATGGAATTAGGAGTATCATGAAACCCATGGGTCTGAAAAATATTAATTCATGTTATTGTTTTAGATAATTGGAAAATATGACATGGGTATTTATAGTGGGATTTTGTAGAAGATGTGAATGAAAATATATCCCTATAGTGGATTTAATGGAATGTCTAGAATTATCTGATTTAATTTTGTAAATTTTTGAGGTATTACATATATTTCATTTAAATTGTTTTCTAATTTACTTCATAATTCTTTATTCTCACATATGAAAATTATGGTTTTGATAGATTTCCTGAATGACATTTTCCTTATTTTTTAATATGATTTTTTATATTGATTTAATTTATTTCTGATTATTATAATTTTTACTCATTAATAATTATATTGTTTCATTTGATATAGTATTATAACATGATTGTATTTATTTTTCTCGAATGGATTTCCATTTCAGTGTAATCATAACTTAGATAGAAGACCACCATAGTTATTGAATATTTAGTTCCATGGTGATCCAAGTCAATGTGCCTTATGGATTCATAATTTAGTGATAGAGTGTTTAGTTTGTGTTTTATAAATATATTTTAATTTAGAAATTAATGGATTTTTAGGAAATGATTATATTTTGTGGCAAGTATCTTACCCTTGGTCTCGATGAATATCATGGTGTTTCTTTATATTGAATTTTTTCTTTGTGAAGCAGGTTAGGTCACATCCTTCTTACTTGTCATATAGACATATTGAAACATTATAGGAATATGAATTTTAATGTTAATGTTAAATTAGACTTCATAATATTACATTCAATAATTATTTTTATTATTTAATATTATTTAGAATATCCATGTGTCATGTCATGTTATTTTTTTACAATTTGATTTTTTGGGGTTTTACTAGTGGACTATCATATAGTATTCATGGTCACTCCAAAATATTCAATGACTATGTGGATGAACTATATAATTTATTAATCACATATTTCATTTTAGGTGAAAATAATTTCAATAAGTTTTTCTTATATTTGGGGCTTCTTAAAGTGTATAGTGCGGGGTAAATTAATGGTTAATAGTTTACTAAACCATGTTTAAATAGAATATACCATGCAAATAATTTTAGAATGTTTATAAACATAAACAATCCTTACTTTTAATTAAATTCATATACCTTCATATTCCCCTTTATCAACATGTATGACCTTATTGGGGCCCTTCCAATTATTTCACACCTTTTTATGGTTATTTGAATGTGGTTTATCAAATATAGTATATTATTATTCAAGGTAATTTCCCTTCATGATCTATTCCTTACTCATCAGTACATTCATCTTGTTTTTTACAACTCCATAGTTGGAATGTGATTATTCATGTCATGGATCTGTGGGTGTCCTTCCTGGTAGGGTTCACCAGGTATTGGAATTTATAGAACTTTCATATTCAAAATAATCCCCTTATATTGATTTATAAAATAAGGAAAAATTTGTTATTGTACATTTAAATGATTTTTCTGTTTATCAAATCATATTACTAGTTATGATTTTCACAATCATGGGAGAAATGAATATATTTTAGTTGATTAATAGATTATATTATTGTTTATCACTTATTGTATCTCATATACACTTCTTAAATTTTAATCACTAACCAGATATTTAGAAAATTTATGAAACCAAGTCCATAAATAGAATTTATGATTTAAATTGGGATATGCTTTTCTATGTGGTATTTAAAATGAAAATTTAATTCATAATGGGTTCATGGTTACTTTAAAATGAGGTCTAATATAATCATTTAAAAATATCATTTGGGAGGAAAATGTGCAACTTCAGAATATTAATTTTTTTGACATTGTGTTTGAATATACCACTAGTCAATTTGTTTTATATTTAGAAAGATATCATTAAAATTATATTCCACTAATGTATTCTGATGGTAAAGGCCTTGATTATGGTCTCTAATTGTGGTAATTGGACATGTATTCAAATTTTTAATAATATATTTATTATTTATTATTGAAACACTAAATATATGCATTATATAAATCATTTACAATTTTGTGTAGTTATTAAATCATTTAATAACACATAAAATATTCATTAAGGATAAGTCTCTTACTACTGGTCCTTAGAATGGATACAACCTTATTTTGGTGTTTTCCTCTTTGTCAGGATTTATTGGGTCTGAACTACCATTATTGAGGATAAATTTCATTTGGTACACCAATACTATAGGCCATTTTATTGTATGTCAAGTGAAATTATAGTAGATCATTTTTTATTCACATATTCATTTGTACATTATTATAATTTTCGTCAAATTAATTTTATTTATGAGATAATTTACTTATAATTGTTTTTCTTTTCACTGATTAATTTTGGTTTTTATGATTATTATTATGATTATTAATTATTTCCATTTCATGCGTTATTTATTCATTAATATTGAAATAATAATTCATTTTTATGGAAATTATTTTGTTACTCCTTTATTGTATTTAAATATATAAACATTTTTCCATAAATATTTATTAGAATGATTTATTTGAAATGTATTTATTAGGGAACCGACATTAAAAATGATATAATATAGTGTTTGAAATGGAACCGTTTTAATGTAAAAGTGGAATCATTGAGATACTATATTGTGAAAATATATTTTATAAATTCTTTTTTATAATTTTATTCCAAACTAGAATGAAAATGATCCTAATTTTTTTTAATATAGGAGTATTGTTTTTTGGAAATAATACTTTGATTTATACTCATTCATATCTATATATTTATGGTTAAGAATTATTTTCAAACCATTGGCCAAACATGGAGCATTTGTTTTTATATTGTTGGATATCGACTCTTGGATTCACCTAGATATCTTTCTAGAATGTTGATCTCTTTTTTATTAATTTCTTATTATCCATGATAACCATTCATATTTATTTTTATGTTTCTATTTTATAATATACTATTAATCTTGATATATTTAATAGTTGTAATTATTCATTATTATTTTAGTTATTTATAATATTAATTAATTAAATTATCAGGTATAACCAACATATTTATGGTTTACATAAATATATATGAATTAAAATTCTTATTAAGTAATTTTTATGGAATATATTTTTCCAATAATTTCTCATTTAATTCCCTACAACATGAATTTTTATACTAGAGATGTGTAATAAATCCCATGAAAATATTAGGATGAAATTTATTATGATTTTTCAGGGACCTGAATATGGTTCATTATATAGTAAGTAAGTTGAGTTGATAGTTGAAAAATTCTATATATATAGTAGATAATAAATAGTTAAACAATATCATCAAAATTTTCACCGTATCCGATAGGGATAATATGGTATATTCCCAATAAATTAATAAAAATGGTCCAAAAATATTTATTCCATTCAAAATAGGATTTAATGTAAACATTTAATTTTTTAATGTTTGGATTTATAAAATGAGAGAGTCCATATTTTCTCAATGAATAGATTTGTTAATACTTGTAACAAAATTAAATTTATTTGAGGAATATTTCACGAATATCACTTCCTATGATGGAAAAGGAGACATGGTTTTCATAGTAACATTAATATAATGGCTATTATTATCATAAAAATTCAATATCAATTACTATAGTTTTAATATTTCATTGTAGAAGGTATGTACATAACGAATAGTCTTTAAAAACACATTTATTTTCATTGAATAGTTTTGAACCAAGTATAATCTGTGATAAAAATATTTTATATATTCTTAATGAAATTGATTTGTGACCCAAAATATATCAAATAATTCCACCCAAACAATATTTTTATGTTTAGAAATATTATTTGTAATATGTGAAGAAAATGTTCTTAGTGTTATGGGATACATGAGAACCTTTTAATTATATGTTTTCTATGGTATGAAAGGTAAATACATTCAATGTGTAAAAGATAGATAGTTTGATTCATATAAGAATATGAGAAATACATGATAAATATATAAATTAATATATAATGCATAGAAATAATTCCTAAATAATATGATATATTAATAAAAATTTTATAGGAAATGGATATTTTAAAAATAATTTATAGTTTTGAAGGAAAGGATTATATTAGTGGGAATATATGTTAAAAAATTTAGGGTTTTGTAAAAATTAAAATAGAAATATTATAGAAAAAATAATTTGTAAATACCCATACTTCTCATGCATAAAGAAAAATATTTTTAGATGAATATTTATTATATTAAAAAATGAATAAAAATCATAAATTTATAATGCATATAGAATCATGGAATAATAATCTACTGGACCAAAAGAGGTAATGATTATCCACCACTTAGATCCTCATAACAAGAACCCTTATTTTATATATAAAAAATACCATTCTTCATAACAATGGGGAATGAAACTAAAGTAAGGTTTACCTCAAATGATTAGTAATGGTGATTATGTGAAATATGTATACATTAAATGATTATTAGGAATTAATAATGTAATCATAACAACTGAAAACCATACCCAGCATATAAAATATCAAAATCATGGGTCACAAAATAATTATTAAAAATTCATAAGACAATAATCACAATTATATTTTTGGTCATTTAACATAAGATAATAACATTAACATAGGACATCAAATTCTTGAATAAATATAAGAACTACAAATCGTTTCTTTAGTTGTCAGGTCTCATTGGAGAAAATATCATAGTGGAATGGGTTAACTCCCCAAACCCTCATTTTAGTCACAAAATACTCCATAGACTATAATAATAGATAATGTACCATGTTAATATTGGTAAACACCCCATTCCAGTCAAATTTATCTCATTATATATCAGTTCTTACCAAATCCATTGGTGGGATATATAGGTTTCATCTATTATAATATGAAATGTATTCATATATGGGCCAAAATATCAGAAACCATTAATTATATCAGATAACATTAAATAAAATGGGGTTTATAAAAATATAATCATAAAATTAATTATCTAAAAGACACATGTTTCAGAATAATTTAATCATATCATCAAATCTTTACCCATAGAAAAAGAGGTGGGTCATATAAGAATGTTATCATGGTATAAAAAATAATGATTAAAGGGTTTCATAAATAATTATTCATAATAAAACAAGGAAATACAGAGAAAGAATAATAATGGTATCCTTGGACCATATCTCCAGTATCATATAAGTAACATAAAAGGATTTCATTATAGATGGAAAATTATTTTGAAATCACTCATGGATCATTTCATGTTGAAAATAAATTTTCTTTAAATATAAATTTTATAAAATAAATCTATATAAAAAATTATTTATATCCATTTCATTGAAAATCAAATTTATAAATTTTAATTTATTCATGAAATAAAATAATGGCCATGAAGGCAGTTGTTTGAATTCAGGATGTACACATTGAAACAAATATTTATTTTAAATTTCCATCGAAAACTGATTAGGACTTTTATTCAAAAATACCTTATGATTCATTATGAATATTTATAAAATTTTCAACAGTGGTAATATTAATTTAATAAATACTTTATGAAATGAGAAAAAAATTGAGAACATTTTATAAAATATTTTTATTGAAGAAAAAATGATTTTTGACCAAACAGAAAAATAAAAAAATATTTAAAAAATATCAGAAGCTCGTGATATATAATGATATTAAAATGAAGGTAAATCCATTATTATCAAGAAATGAAAAGATGAGAATAAATTTAATTAGTGTATTGAGATATGGATTCAATATTTCATTATCAGAAACATAATCATAATGAATTTCAATAAATGATGTGATTGTATCACAAAACCCTTACCACATTGGTAAAATTGAATCACAAGACCACTGATAGAGTATGAAATTATGAAACAATATATTAAAAGAAAATAAGGATACTAATTATAGGATATTATAATGGGATAGTATATTCACCTCATCAAATAAGATAGTTTCATAATAAAACATATATCTTAATAAAGGAACACTATGACAATAATCCCCTTCCATATTAGATGATTTTGATCTATAAATCCCATGAAATGGATCAAATAAAATGAATATGTATTCCAACATTAAATTTTTTTATAATAATAATAAATTAAATTCATTAAAATTATATATTAAACTTAAAAAAATCATAGTGAATATAGAATGTGTCTTCCAAAAAATAAAAATGACATTTAGATACCTTAAATTAAGTATCGACTAAATTAATAAATGTTAAAACTTCATATATAATAAAATAATGTTGGTAATAATTATATTTTAAAAAATAATATATATTCTATAAAATATATAATTTAATTATGACCTTCTATTACCCTTCAATTGATAATTCCATGTTAAAATTATGTTTCAGTTAGTAACTGCTTTATTTTTTAACAAATATGTTGCTTACATTTTCTCAGATATCATACATTGATCATGGTTAAATAATATAAAAAAATTTATAATATATATATATATATCGATTATATATATATTTATTTTAATCTAGGAAATTTATAGATATAAAATGAAATACATAGTTCATTGAAATGGTAGGACATAAGTACACATGAATGTTGTTTCCATATTTTCAATGAATACAATGAGAAATGGTAAATATATATTATTAATATAGATACATTTTTATTTTAGTGATATAAAATATATTAAATACATTTCATTAATTAAATCTAATGAAATGTATTCCTGAAAACTAATCATGTCATTCGATAGACAATAATCAACTGTACAAAAAAACGATGCAACTGATTCTTCCACTGATTGAATAAAAATAGTTTTTTTGTAATATTATATTTAAAATGATTAAAAATTTTAAAAATATAATATATATTAATTTATTCTACAATTATTTCCATTCCTATAAAATAGATATTGATAAACACTTCAAAATTATTCGCGAGGCGATAGTCAACCATACACATGAGAGACATTATTGTCTTTGAGGGGGTTGGGAGGTAATAATTGATATGGGATATTGTAATTAAAATTACCCAATAATAAAATAAATATAATATATAATAATTAAATACATCAATATAAAATAATTGAGAGGTGGAGATGAAAAACAATTTACATCGGTTTGCGAATCGGTGGTCCGCTATACACACAAATGATTCTTTTATATCCCATTTGACGGAATTGAAGAATTACAAAGGTTATTAAATTATAATAATTTAATATTATTATAATTAATATATAGAATAAATTATATCACCATGTTTTAACAATTATTTTATTTGAAATCGAAAAAAATATAATCAAATGCCTTGTTAAGAACATTACCTCTTATTCATTCAAATTAGTTTGGTTTTCTCAAGGTGGATTCCTATGATAGATTCATTAAAAAACTAAGGATTATAGAATTAATTTAAGTTATTATATTTATTATTTGGTATTTACACTATTGATGAAGTGTCTTCAGGATTTATAAATAGGATATAAGATTGTGTGACTTATTATAACTCTGGTAGAGGGCAGACACAATATTTTTTAAATGTATAATGATTACCTACATTTTTGAAATTAAAAAATGCTTAAAAATTGTTCATTATATAACCATAGTTGTGATATTGGAAATATATTTCTAGAATATTTGTTTTTGAATAGATTCATTATCTTTTAACACCTTATCTTTTTAATTTTACTCACAGTAAACCCATTTTAACATCATCCGCAATAATTAACTTATTAACAATTTAATAATTTCTTATTTAAAAATAATTAATATGAAAGAATTATTCCATATTATCACTATTATTCAAAATATGTAACCACTTTTTTAAAATTCAAAAAATATATTTCTTGTAATTTAATTGATATTTATTCCTGTAGTGGTGATGAAAAGATGATTTGTAAACATAATGGTTTCTAAATCTTAAAATGATTTAAAATAATAAATTATATTAAATTGATTCCATTATTATAAATTATATTTTAGATATATAATTAAACTATATTTAAATTCTAAAAAAAATACATAATATTTTTATTTTAACTAATTTTTAATGGAATAATATTTTTTCAATAATAAATAGTATTTTCACTAGTCACTAAAAATTTTATATTTTCCAACAATTTAAAAAACATCAATAAAATATAATTATTAAAGGATGATTTATGTTTTTTTGTTTTTTAAAATTAAATAAATATATGCCTGAAGAATTAATTTGAATATAATCTCCCTATATAAAACAATACATCTTTTTAGAAAAATAAAAATTTTATGCATAAAATTAGATTTATAATTTTTTTAGAAGACATATAAGAGGAATGCATTAAATTTAATTTAATATAAAATAAATTTATTTCATTATAATAATTTATAAATAGTAATTTTATTAATTTATTATGTTGAAAAATTCTTTTGAGCATACAAATAGATTTTACAAAAAAATTCTCAGTATTTAATTGGTTTTTTTCGTTAATATTTAACTGCTCACCATATAATTCAACTTATATTTAACATTCAAAGAAAAAATTTTATAACATACTTAAAACTATTCATGAAATTAATTATAATGGATTGGGATACATATTATTTTAAAATATATCACAATAATAGTAACTCAAATTCAGTTAAAGTCGGTGTTGCAAATAATGTAAGATACAATCAATTTATTATGTATTATAAATACAAACTCCGTGGTTAATTTAACTTACTCTACAGTAATTGTTTCATGTAATTTATTCGAATAAAATTATTTTTTATAAAAAAATATATCAGAAATAGAATATTTATATGAAATATAAATTTCAAAAAATCATAAGGTGTTACATTTTTCTACAGAAAATAATTTTTTTCCATTCAATGTGAAATTTTTCAAATAATAAATGGTTTAAAATTTTAACATAACATTATAGGAATGATTTTTCTGAATATGGGTTTGTAAGAAAATCACATTGGAAATATGAAACGATTTATGGAATGGTCATATAGAATAAAAAATATTATGTTTTCAAATAAAATAACATAGGTGGGATGTTATGATATAGGAATGGAAGAAAATTTTATTTTCGAAATAATGATATGGAGTGATATATATTATTGATTAGAAGAATGTGAATAATAATGTTAAAAAAAACAATAAAATAGAGACCAAAAATAAATGAAATATGTCATTGATCTAATTAAAAATAATGATAATATGATGAAAATTTATTTATTGATATTTTTCTGTATTTTTGGAATTTTTAATGAGAAGACAAAATAACATGAAATAATTCCATTACATAAGGGGGTTTTTCCTTTGGTTGTTCTTCGATCAATCTCCACTCTATCTCTTCAATTAATAAAATAAGAAATGTATTTTTCTAATGACATTGTGGATCAGATGATCCATAAAATAATGGTAAATCAATAATATTTTTAACATTTATGGGAGAATTATCCCCTTTATTATACAGATGAATGATCCCTTTTGTTATTCTGGACAGAGGGATCCCATTATATGAACATTTTTATCCAAATGGACATTAAATATTATACTCAAATCACATTGGGTACCCATTTTTTATTGCAGGAGACTTGTGATACCACCTTGTGGTTACACGCCTCCCATTAAAAATCCTATCAAAATCTCTTATAGGATTGTATAAGCACCCGTCGGACCTGGTGCCTTCTGATGTCACTACATCACAAGATCCTTTATTGATCACTTCTCGCCATTTTCAACCAATACCTCCCCCACCATCTAAAAAATCACGAATCAGACCATGTTGTCATAGATATGTACCTCCACCAAAAGCACCAATATGAATGAAGATCATTCTCCCTTTGTTGTGGTAGCACACCCAACCACTACTGATACTCACTTATGCCACTGATATCACCTTCCCCCATCTCTAATTGAGTATCACATGCCCCAATGAACACTATGCTTAATCTACTAGTATTCTTTCTACCATCCAACAATACTACCACTCCCAATTTAATTGGGGATATTGCAATCATTCGGGGGTCAAACCCCATATCAGATACACAAATGAGATCACAAGTTTCACATGAATTGTAATTATGCACATAATTCCTTCCTTCAATCTTAAGTAATTATAAAAAAAATTGATAGAAATTTTTATCCATTAACACCAAAATTTAAACATAATCCATTTCATGAAAATTTTACCTTAATACCTCAACATTTATTAAAAATAGAATAACAAAATTATAAAAACATGGTCACTAAATTTATAAGATCAACTTAACATTAATACCCCCAACAACATGATCCTTCTATTAATGTCACATACCAAATATTTGAATACATTAAAAATATATTTTCATAAAAAATAGTTTGAATAAGATATACCATTAAAAAATAATAAAATAAATACATAGGTCCTAATTACGTGAATAAAACTACATATTGTTTAATATATTCCACAAATAAAATAATTTTTAAACTCTATATATTATAATATAATAAATTTTTTCTTAAAATCATTATATAAATATATGTTTATCAATATTATAAAACTAAATTTATTCGTATCCCTCATCTAGTTATCCAAAAATCATTATCTCAACATCCTAAAAAATTATTCGTTATCTTACAATAATCATGTTTTCCCCAAAAATATCACCATTAAATTTAATAACATATATAATACATCATCATATTTTAATATATTCATGAATATATATAATTAATACTAACACTAAACGATCTCTATATAATTAGTAACTCTTCAATTAGAATATATAAGCACTTTTTTCATTTTACAACATTCATAAACAACTAACAAGGTTTCATCATCATATTCCTTAATACCTCTTTCCATTAATATGCCAATTTCACTTTATTCATCATAAAAAAGAATGAAGTTACATGAAAAAATATCCTAGACCTCTTCATGATCATTCCCTCATGGAATATATTTGAATAATTCACATACATCCCACATTTTCAACATTAAATATTTGATTATGACATAGGGAATCCATTATTCTCATCCACGAATTAAAATAAAAATTTCATTTTTAATCTGCAATTGATTACACTGTATCATTATTATCCACATATAAAACATATCAACATTTTCAGTTCTATCAGCTGTGGAGCCATCCTCATTTGAAGAAGCTACAAAGGATGAATCCTGGGTGAATGCAATGAATGAAGAGTTATATGAGATGGAGAATAATCGTAAATGGGATATTTTCCAGATACCCGAAGGTCATAATGTAATTGGTGCAAAATTAATCTTCAAGAACAAGTTTGATGAGCATGGAAGTGTTGTTAGAAACAATGCACGACTGGTATGTAAATGATATTCCAAGATTGAAGGTGTAGATGTTGAAGAAAACTTTGATCTAGTGGCTAGAGTGGAGTCAATCATGCTTTTTCTTGCCATGGATCTATAAATAGGATATAAAGTATATCAAATGGATGTCAGGAAAACGTTCTTGAATGGTGTACTCTAAGAATAAGTCATCATTGAACAACCTGTGGTTTTTCTTCTTGGTACTGTTGAAACAAAGGTCTGCAATCTAAAGAATGCACTTTATGGATTGAAACAGGAACCACGGGCATAGTACTCCATACGGGATTCTATCCTAAAGAAACTGGAATTCAAAAGAGAAGGAGTATATCACAATATATATGTGATGAATTCCCCAAAATATCAGTTCATGGTTCTAGTCAATGTTGATGACATTTTATTTGATTGTAGTAGGAATAAATCAATGGATGATTTTTCTAATCACATGAAATCAGAATTTTAAATGTCTACGATTGGGGAGCTCACATATTTCATGGGGATGTAGGTGATTCAAATGAAGGATTACACTTTCATTTCTCAAGAAAGGTATGCAAGAGATCTGCAGAAGAAGATAAACATGCAAGACTCCAATCCAATGTCAACTCCAATTGTAGTTGGAACCACACTTGAAAAGCACGAGGATGATACATATGTAGACCCCACTATCTACCGAAGGATAATTGGTCGCCTACTGTACCTGACTACGACATGGCCATATATTTTCATTGCAACATGTCTTGTGGCCCGATTTCAGAGTAATCTAAAGGAAGAACATATGGCATCAGAAAAAAGAATCATGAGGTATGTTCAAGGTACTAACAATTGTGTAATATACGTTGTCACAGGAAGGGAAAATGATTTATTAGCATTTTCAGATGCTGATTGGGTTGGTGATGTAGTGGATAGAAAGTCCACCTATGGTGGAGCATTCTACAATGGGAATAAATGTGTTGGCTGGTTGAGAAAGAAACAATCATGTACTTATTTTAGTACTGCTGAAGCTGAGTATATATCTGCCACAATGTCATGCACTCAACTGCTATGGATGAATCAAAAATTAACAGATATTGGTGATGAGGTGAGGAAACCAATTGTGATTTACTATGATAACAAGAGCACAATTGATCTTACGAAAAATTTGGGTCATCATTCTCATACAAAACATTTGTAAAGTAGGTATCACTTTATCAAAGAGAATGTTAAACAAGGTGTGATTAAAATGGATCATGTGGGAACAGATGAGCAAGTGGCTGGTATCCAAACCAAGCCACTATCAATGGCTGTGTTTGAGAATCATCAGTTGAACCTCGGTGTTCAGCCACCTCCCAGTGCATAAGGAGGTTACAAAAAACCCCTCTCCCCATTTATGTTAACTGTTTTTAATCTTTTTGTGGATATGATGTAGGTTTATGGGGGAGATACTATACATTGGTGTATTGAGATGTTCGATGTAAAAATACAGATCTTTGTGTTTATTTCCAATGGGGTAGAAGGAATAAATTCTGGACATGTTTGACATCATGATGAGAATATTGTGATAGGAAAAGAAGGAATTATTAGGAGATGTAATTCTTCTGGGATAATTTAAGAGAATTTTCTAGGCTTCATTGATAAATTCCAAAACACGGTATCCCAATTCATGTTCCCCATATTATTTTCTACACCGAGCATTTCTCACATAGACATAGAGTGTTTGATGAGTTGATTCATTTGTTTTTGGTTTTCATGTGGATGGTACTCTATTTAATTTATTTACTGATTTCCATTAAACCCTAAGGGTGAGATTGTTAGAACCATGTATATCTTTGAATGAATTGGAGTTTTTTTTGTGTTTGTTGTCAATCCTCAGTGGTTATTCAGAATATGTGCCAGAAAATTGATCTTACAGTTCATGAAGATAACAATATTGAAGGTGGAACATTTTTTTTCAAGATGAGAACATCAAAATATGGATAAGTATGAAGGGGCGCCCATGATTTGGGTTTGGTCGCGCAAGTGACTAGCGCAGCAGAGACTAGGGTGGCTAGACTTGCGTGTCGAGAGGAGACATGTGTGTCATCACAAATGGTGTCTAGAATTCCTACAAATAGAGGACCACCCTTCTACTTTTCTTATGAATTTCAAGACATTGAAGAATTCATATCTCCCGTCGCGCAGGTGTACTGGTCGCACAAGTGGTTGTGTGGTCGCGCAAGTAGAAGTTGCAGGACAGTTGTTTGTTTTGCCTCAAAGGTGTAACATACCAGGAAAATAAAGAATAATACATTTTCATATTTATTAATATTTGCGAATTAAATATTAATTTTACTTTAAAGGGGTTTCTATGTTCGATAGCGTACCCGATATGAAACAACGAGTTTCTTTGAAATAATACGTTGCACACTAGTAATGTAATAATATTATTTTAAATGGTTGTTAACACGTAGCCGTTGTATTGGTGGGAATGAATAGAAATAACTAAAATATTATTATATTTTTTTTAAATGTTTTTACATTTATCCAATAAAATATAAAGTCTTAAAATAAGATAAGAATTCAATTTTAGTCATAGATACTCTAATATTCACTAAAAGGATGATTTATCAGCTTTTGATGGAGAACCCTCTTTAAATATAGTTTTGGTCACTATTATAAATTCTATTGGACCAAATAATATTCTTCTTTAGAATCGGGACATCAAAATTTACTTTTTGTAAATTTTTGGTATTTTTCCGATAATGGTCATTTTTCAATGAATAATAAAAAATGTTGTATTTTAATTCAAAAACATTTTTTAATCTAATTTATTAATATGATTAGATTATCTATTGAATTGTTTTTATAGTTCAATTAGAATATATTTTCACCATTTAATCCAATGGTTGTCATTGTAATTAATTTCACATTGAAATTGAACTTAAACTAGTGTCAATCTTTTGATATATATTGTTTAATAAAAACACGCTATATGTTTTGACAGCGTGAATTAATTATTAAATTAATTATTACAACTTATATGTTTTCAATTTTTTAAAATATACATCATTTTTTAATTCGGAATATTAAATATAGCTTAGGGTAAATTTTTGGTATTTTTTTGAAAAACTTCACTTTTTGATGAATAGTGAAACCACTATTTGGTAGTTAAAAAACTGCTGTTTCATTTAAATGAAGCATTACAACTTCTGTGAATTTAAATTTAAGAATCCTACACACATGTTTGTAATTATGAAGTAAAATTTGGTTCAATGAGATTAAAATAATATTTTGGTGAATTGTAACTTTTAAGTTTTATTAATCGCGATTAGAGGTAATTAGTGTAATTTAAGGTAAAAATAATGTTTTAATAATATGAAATTACCGTGGCACATGTCCTACCAATATTGGGTGTGTCATGGACGACCAAAAAAATCCTTGGGTCAACTTGGGGACCACATGGATCCACTTTGGTAGAAAAATGACTTTAATAACTTTTATTTAAAATTTATATAAAAATGTCACAATCTTGTATTGTTTTACTAAAACAATTTTTACATGGGGTTATACAGGTCATATTTTTGACTCTAAATATTCATTAGATATATAAAAAGTTTTACTACATCATTATATTTGTTTATAATTTTTATACATTAAATAAATTACATTATTTCTGACAAAATGATGATTCCTCGATTGCCTCATTATTTAACGATTTAAATAAAATGAAAAATAATGTAAAATCTAAGACCTAAACTTGTAAAAAACCTATTTTATGGGTGGATTTCCAAATATTATCACCTTATCCTCGAAATATATAATTGTTTGACCTTTATAATCCGAAACTTGTTTTTATAAAAAGGTAACATTTTATAACATTACAAGAGTGCCCCTCCTCCCTCTTATCAAAGGCCCCCACCTCTACCACCTTACCCACACCTCTCAAGCCATTTCCTTGGCCATGATCTTCTCCTTGTATCTCTTCAAATCTCTCTACCCATCCTAGATGCCTTACCTTAGGCAGGAAGCTCTTTAAGAAACCCTTTTGGTTCAATCCAAAGGGAGATACCCGATTTAAAGTTAATGTCTTCTCTTTTGTTCTTTTGTTTTATTTTGAATCTCCAAACCCCTAAACTCTTTTTATTCCTTTATTTTGTAAAAAAAAGTTTCTTAAATATAATAGGATGTTGTTATGAGAATTACTAGAGCTACACGTACACACACCTCCGTCTAATGGTTAAAGAACATACTATTTCTGTGGTTGGTGAATTTCTGCCTCACAAAACGATGATTGTTCAATATTCTTTGAACAACTTTCATGGTGGACATTAAGTTGTCACTCTAGTTATATATGATATATATTTTGTTTATGTTTTCCTTATGCTTCTGTATTATTCATTTGTGACATACCTTAATTATTTCCATTATGGGTAAACACGATAATTTCAGTTTAGGAAGTGCGGACAACCACCCACTCAAAGTGATTTGATTCATTAATACCATATGTGGGACGTATAAAGGACGGAGTTAATTATATTATATATGATATTATACTGGAATTATAATATAACATTATATTATTATGATTTCACTCCATTAAATATCAAATAGAAATGAAAGTAGTGTTCATGCGTACGTACGGCTTACCGTCTCCAAGAACGGTGTATTTCATTTCTTATCTCTAAATGTTATATACTATTATAAATACATTTATGTGATGGATATATATGATATATATGATATCCAAATCATGCATATAATTCTGGATATAACGAACCATTGACCACATGAATAACATGTAATTGTAAGAAGTCCACCTTTGACTTAAGAACCAAATATCGACAAAATGAACATTATTAACTTAAATGATTACATAATGTTGATAACATGGAAATAAGTGATATAAAAATAATAATAAGCTTGAAAAAGGTTCTTAAGAAAGTATAAATTAACTATAGTTTGTTATTCAGGAGATTAAAGAGCAATCGAGTCACGTCGGACATGAGGTAAGGGGCTTCGTCTCAATCTCCTTTCCTTGAGGCATATTTTGTATTATACACAACTTTCTTTTATATGGTTTATAAACACATTTTAATTTTACATTTATTCAAAAGGAATATTTTATATGTGAAGCGTTTTACTAAATGACAAAAGCTATGTTTCTTTTTAATGTACGCAGTGACAACGACCTTTCTGCCACCGCGAGTATTATTTGATCTTTGGCTTCCTCAACAAGCCATAATATTTTTAAAAATAAATAAATACCATATACTCTTTTATGTATTTTGGTATTGAAAATGGTTTTGGTAATGGATTTTTTATGTCAATATATTTAAGTGATATATTTTGATTAAAATGTGGAATTGTTTTCCTTCCATTATAATTGTTTTATGTGGTATGATTTTATAATGGTACGTGGACATTTGATGGGTGGTTACCTAATAAACCATATGACGGGTGGTGCCATGAATACCAGGACAGGTGGTTACGTTATAACCTCAAATGCATTGGTTATGGAAGTCGACTGTATGGCTATTCCATTATGTGATATGTGTGGAAGTTGATCGTATGGTTATTCCATTTATTTATGTTTATGTCCTATGATACCTTTGTATGATATGTATTCTTTATATGGGTTTTATGGTAATATTTTGGTTACAAAAGGGTATGTAATTATCTTTAATTCAGTAAAAATTATTTACTACTTCATAAAGGTGAAAGGTATTACTTTGATAAAGTATTCATGTTTTAATTGTTGTTTTGAAAAACTAATAGTTTTACATCTTTATGTAACCCTTACTGAGCTTTTTAGGCTCCTCCCAAGTTTTTTTTTTGAAATGTTTTTCATAGGACATAAGGTGGAATAGGTTCAATGATGGGATCAAGGATAATTCATGCTATCTAAACCATGGAATTAGGCATGACTATTTTTTAGAGTTCATGTTTTATAAAAAAAAAGAAACATGGTAGAAGTGCCTACCGTGTAATCTATTAAGATGTAATAGTTATGATCTAATACACTAAAACACTAAACCTGAAAATATCCTCAATGGGAATTATTCATTTAATTCAATATCAAGTAATGTTTAAGGTTGGGGCCTTATAGTTGGTATCATAGGTCGGTTTAGACAACTTTAAGAGATAGAAAATTGTTAAAGTTATAAATTAATTTATGGTATTATTGAAATGATATTGAATTTAAAGATTAACATGTTGCTTCACCTAAGATATTTCTTTGTTTAGAATGGTTTTCCATAGAGGAAAAAAGGCAGCTATATTGGGACGACATCAGGAGGAATACAACATTCCAAATCTGCAAACTGAGATGGTCGTAATTGGAACTGAACAATTTTTTGCAGTGTTGGCACAACTGACTCAGGCTATAAATGGTGGTAGTATCCATGCACGAGATCATCTAGATCAACTACAGAGGAACATGTCAGTGGTGGAACATTTCATGAGGCAACATCCACCATCATTCAGTGGATCATCTGACCTTGTGCTAGCAGAAGGGTGGATTAAAGCACTGGAAAAGATTTTTGATGTCATGGGGTGTTCAGAACATCAAAAGGTTAGTATCGCTGTTTACCGTTTTTATGGTGAAGTTGATTAGTGGTGGTCGATGGTGAAAAATATCAGGGATATTGATGAGATTGATGATCTTCACTAGGATGAATTAAAAGGTATGTTTCTTGAGAAATATTTTCCTAAGGTGGTTTTTCTTAGGATGGAAAAACATTTCCTATAATTGATGTATCAGGATGACTGAGTGGCTGCTTATGAAGCAAAGTTCACTCGACTGGAAAGGTATGCTCCAAATTTCATACGAGATCTTGATAGTAAAATAAACCATTTTTACTCAGGGTTAAAGCCAATGTATTGAAGGGAATTAGCTTCTCATGAGTTCAATAGTAATGAAAAACCTGTTTGATGTGTGGAGAAGGTGGAAATGGAGTTTTCCGATGATCATGTGTTCTTTGAAAAACAAGTGAATAAGAGGTCCAGTTGGAAGGAAAAGGGGAATAATTCATCAAAGAAGCAAGGACGTACGAAAACCAAATATCCATCTTGTGAGAAGTGTGGTAAAATGCATCCTGGAGAATGTTTATCGAACTCTGGAAAGTGATTTCGGTGTGGTATGTCTGGTCATATTGCTCGTAACTATACGCAAGATGATCAAGCAGGAAATGAAAAGCGAGCGGTAATAAGTTTTATGTGTAATGAAATGGGTCATTATGAAAATTAGTGTCTAACGAAGAACTCAACTGAGGGAAAGAAACCAGACTACAAGCATAAAGGGGCGATGAAATCCTTTGCAACTACTTCAGCAGATTTTGGTCCATTGAATGAAGTAGTATCAAGTACACGGTTTGTTTGTTCAGATTATGCCAATGTGTTGTTTGATTTAGGGTCTACACATTCATTCATTTCTATGAGGTTTTTCTATTAAATTGGGAATTCCATCTCAATAAATGAATCCTAAAAATATGGTAAAAAAACCTAGAGGGAACGTTGAGACAAAAAGAATTTATAAGAAACTTCATATCCTTGTGTGCATAATGAATCTACCAGAAAACCTTATTGTTTTTCCTCTAGTAGAGTTTCATGTTATTTTGGGCATGGATTGTCTTTCTGTTTATCATGATAAGATTGAATGCAGAGCTAAATAGGTTTCTTTCCATAAAGATTTTCATTTTCTGTACAAGAATGAACCCTTGTGTTTGATAACATATCAAGAAGTTCAGAATCTAGTAAAAGATGGAAATGAATATTACCTTTCACATGTTGTTGAAAAAAAGGGATATATTCATATTCATGATCAGGAAGTTGAATTTACTGTTGACTTAGTTATTCATTCTAAGCCAATTTCAAAAACCTCTTATCGAACGGCTCAAGATTAACTTTTAGAGTTAAAGAATCAATTGCATAAGTTATTAGATAAAGGTTTCATTCGACCTAGCACATCACCATGGGGAGCTCCAATCTTGTTTTTTAAAAATAAAGATGGTAAAATGAGGCTTTTCATTGATTATAGAGCACTGAATAACATAAATATTAATAAAAAGTATCTTTTGCCTCATATTGATGATTTGTTTGATCAGCTCCAGGGCGCTCTATTTTTTTCAAAGATTGACTTGAGGTCGGGGTACCATCTGTGGAAAGAAATAGAAGCAGACGTTTTGAATACTGTGTTTCGTACTAGATATGGTCATTATTAATTTTTAGTTATGCCTTTTGGGTTAACCAATGCACATGCTGTATTCATGGACCTTATGAATAGAATTTTCCATGAGTCCTTGGATACATTTGTGGTTGTTATAATTGATGATATTTTGGTGTTTTCTAAATCTAAATAAGAGAATGAAAGTCATTTAAGGGTTATCTTGCGAACCTTAAAAGAAATGAAATTTTATGGAAAATTCAGCAAGTGTGAGTTTTGGTTACAAAAAATTACTTTCGTTGGTCACATTTTTTCAAAAAAATGGCGTAACTGTTGATCCTGTGAAAACAAAAGTTGTTGAAGAATGGCCAAGACCCACAAATGTAAAAGTGATCCGTATTTTTCTTGGTTTGGAAGGTTACTACCTAAGGTTTGTTGATAATTTTTCACGGTTAACTAGTAAAATGAATAAACTAACTTGGAAGGGTGTTATGTTTATCTGGACGAAAAAATGTGATGATTGTTTAATGGAGTTGAAATGAAGATTAGTTAATGCTCCAATTTTGGCACTTCCTTCCAGGAATAGTGAGTTTGTTATCTATATTGATGCTTCATTGAAGGGATGTGGTTGTGTCCTTATGCAGAATGATACGGTAATTTCATATGCTTCACTTCAATTGAAAACTCATGAGGTAAATTACCCTACACATGATTTGAAATTAGCTATTGTTGTTATTTCACTAAAAATTTGGAGGCATCATTTGTATGGAGTAAAGTTTGAAATATATACTGGTCACAAAAGTTTAAAGTATATATTCACTCAAAATGAATTGAACATGAGTCATAGGAGATGGCTGGAATTAACCACGGATTATGATTATACAATTCATTTCCCTCTTAGAAAAGAAAATAAAGTGGCTGATGCTTTGAGTCGAACAATTAATACTTCATTAACCATGCTACATTTGGAATGAGATCCTTTGGTTTTTTGATTTGATGAACTATGGCATAGAAGTTGTTTGTGCATGAAGTTATTCTGTTTTGTTTCAGGTGTCAGTGAGATTATCTCTATTAGACATAATTAAGCAAGCGCAGAAGAAAGATAGTGGGTTGCAGAAAAAGGTAGAGCTGGTTCAGAAGGTTAAGTTTCCTGAATTTAACATTGATAATGATTTTGTTTTGAGGGTTGGGAAGATATTATGTGTGCATTGTGATTCACATTTGAAGAATGATTTGTTATGTGAGGCTCATAGGTCCACGTTTTCAGTTCATCCTAGCAGTACTAAGATGTACAGAGATCTGTGGGAGTATTACTGGTGGGATGAAATGAAAAGAGATATTTCCGATTTTACTATGATGTGTTTGAATTGTGAGCAAGTTAAAGAAAAGCGGAAGTTACCGAAAGGGATAGTTCATCCTTTACCAGTACCAGAGTGGAAATGGGTGAATATATACATGGTCTTTGTTGTTGGATTACCGAAGACATCAAGAGATAATAATTAAATCTGGGTTATTGTTGATTGATTGACTAAATCTGCTCATTTCTATCCTATTCAAGATACATTGCCTGTATATCAACATGCTCGGTTGTTTCTTATAGAGATAATCAGGTTGAATGGAGTTCCGCTATCCATTTTATCTGATCGTGATTCCAAGTTTACTTATAACTTTTGGAAAGGCCTTCAGACGTCATTGTGTTCTGAATTAAATTTTAGTACAACTTTTCATCCTCAATCAGATGGGAAGTCAAGATGAAAAATTCATACATTGGAGGATATTCTACGTGATTGTTCAATGGATTATCAGGGAAGTTGGGACCAACATCTTTCTTTGGTTGAATTTTCTTAAAATAACAGTTCTCATTCTAGTATAAATAGGGATCTGTTTGATGCATTATATGGGAAGCGGTGTTGAACTCCATATTTTTGTGATGAAGTATGTTAAAGGATGATGATGGGACTAGAATTGGTAGATGAGATGGCAGAAAAAGATCCGTTGATTCAGAAACACATGAGAACAGCTCAATGCAGGAAGAAAAGTTATGCGGATAACCGGAAGAAGGATCTATCTTTCGAGGTTGGAGATTGTGTCTTTTCTCAAAGTTTTACCATGGAAAAGTGTGATACGATTTGGTAAGAAAGGAAAGCTGAGTCCAAGGTTCATTAGACCATATGAAATTATGGAGAGAGTTGGATCAGTTGATTATCGAGTGGCTTTACCTCCGATTTTATCTCAGGTACACAATTTTGTTCATGTTTCGATGTTTAGAATGTATATGCCAGATCCATCTCATGTTTTGAGCCCAGAGGTAGTTCATTTAGAAGATAATCTCTCTTATAAAGAATAACTAGCCCAGATTCTTGACCGTAGAGAGAAAGTGTTGCGGAATATGGTAATTCACCAGTTAAAGGATTTGTGGAAAAACCATATGGTTGAAGATGCGCCGTGGGAATCTGAAAATGCTATGAGGGATAAGTACCTCCACTTATTTTGATAAGTGAATATAATTGTGAGGAAGAAATTACCAAAAGGGGGGAAGGTTGTAACATCCTAGGTAAATATAGAATAATACATTTTCATATTTATTAATTTTTTTAAATTAAAAATAAATTTTACTTTAAACAGGTTGATATGTTCGATATCGTAACGGATACGCAACAACGAGTTTTTTTGAAATCTTACGTTGCAGACTAGTAATATAATAATATTATTTCAAATATTAGTTAACACGCAGCTGTTGTATTGCCGGGAATGAATAGAAATAACTAAAATATTATTATATATGTTTTATAAATGTTTTTACATTTATCCAATAAAAGATAAAGGCTTGAAATAAGAAAATAATTCAATTTTAGCCATAGATACTCTAATATTCAATAAAACATCAATTAATCGGCTTTTGATGGTGAACCATATTTAAATATAGTTTTGGTCACTCTTATAAATTCTATTGGACCAAATAAAATTTATCTTTAGAATCGGGACATCAATATTTACATTGTGTAAATTTTTGGTATTTTTCCGATAAAGTTCATTTTTTAATGAATAGTAAAAATGATGTATTTTTATTCAAAATATTTTTTTAATATAATTTATTTATATGATTATATTATCATTTCAATTGGTTTTAAAGTGCAATTAGAATATATTTTTACCATTAATCCAATGGTGGTCATTGTAATTAATTTCACTTTGAAATTAGACTTAAACTAGTGTCAATCTGTTGATATATATTATTTAATAAAAACACGCTATTTTTTATGACAGTGGGAATTAATTATTAAACTAATTATTGCAACTTATATGTTTTGAATTTTAAAAAATATAAATTATTTTTTAATTCGGAATATCAAATATATCTTTGTGTGAATTTTTGTGTAATTTTCTGAAAAACTTCAATTTTTAATGAATAGTGAAACCAGTAAGTGGTAGTTAAAAAATTGATTTTTCGTTTAAATGAAAACTTTCCAGTTATATGAATTGAATTTCAAAAATCTGACATAAATGGGTTTCATTAGGAATTATAATGTGTTACAATGGGATTAAAATAGTTTTTTGGTGAATAGTAACTTTTATGTTTTATTAATCTCGATTAGAGGTAATTAGTGTAATTTAAGGTAAAAATAATGTTTTAATAATAGGAAATTACCTTGAAACATGTCCTACCCTTATTTTATGTGTCATTTCCGACCCAAAAAATCCATGGGTCAACTTAGGGACCCCATGGAGCCACAATGGTAGAAAAATGACATTAATGACTTTTTATTTTAAGTTAAAATAAAAATTTCCCAAACATGTATTGTTTTACTAAAACAATTTTTACATGGGGTTATAGAAGTCATATTTTTGAATATAAATATTCATTAGAAATCCAAAATGTTTTCCTACATCATTATATTTTTTTATAATTTTTAAACACTAAATAAATTAAATTATTTATGACACTATTATGATTCAGCGATTACCTCATTATTTAACAATTTAAATAAAATGAAAAGATAATGTAAAAACTACGAACTAAACTTGTAAAAAACCTATTGTATGGGTATATTTCGAACCCTTATCACCTTATACTCTAAATATATTATTTTGTGACCTTTATACTCTGAAACGAATTTTATAATAAGGTACTATTTTATTACTTTCCAAGAGTGTCACTCCTCCCTCTTATAAAAGGCCACCACCTCTACAACCATACCAACACCTCTCAAGCCATTGGCATGGACAAGCTATACTCATTTTCTCTCTACACATCCTGATACCCATCATAGAATCCTTATTTACATATGAAGCTCTTCAAGAAACCCTATTGGTTCAATCCAAAGGGAGTTACCCGATTTAAAGGTAATTTCTTCTCTTGTGTTCTTATGTTTTATTTTGCTTCTCCATCCCCCTTAACTACTTTTATTCAATTATTTTGTAACAAAAACATTATCATACATATACTAGGATGTTATTATGAGAAGGATTCTAGCTAAACTTACAGACACCTTGGCTTAATGGTTAAGGAACATATTATTTCTGTGGTTGGCGAATTTCTTCCTCACAAAACGATGATTGTTTAATATTATTTTAACACCTTTCATGGTGGACATTAAGATGTAACTCTATTTATATATGATATATATTATGTTTATGTTTTAATTATGCTTCTGTATTTTTCAACTGAGGCATACCTTTATTATTTCCATTATGGGTAAACACACTAATTTCATTTTAGGAAGTGCGGACTACCGCCCCCTCAAAGTGATTTGATTCGTTAATTCCATATGTGGGAAAAATAAATGATGTAATAAATGATATTATATATGATATTATTCTGGAATTATAATATACCTTTATATCATTATGATTTCACTCCATTAAATATGAAATAGAATTGAATGTAGCGTTCATGTGTACGTACGACTTACCGTCTACATGAGCGATGTATTACATTTCTTACCTCTAAATGTTATATACTATTATAAATACATGTGTATGGTGGATATATATGATATATATTATATCCAAATCATTAATATAATTTTGGATATAATGAACCTTTGACCACATGAACAGTATGTAATTGTAAGAAGTCCACTTTCGACTTAAGAACCCAATAACGAAAAAGCGAACATTATTAACATTAATGATTACATAATGATTATAACATATAAAAAAGTGATATAAAAGTAATAATAATCTTGAAATAGGTTCTTAAGAAAGTAGAAATTATCTTTAGTTCATTATTCAAGAGATTAAAGAGCATTCGATTCATGTCAGACATGAGGTAAGGGACTTCATCTCAATCTCCTTTCATTGAGGCATATTTTGTTTTATACACAACTTTATTTTATACGGTGTATAAACCCATTTTAATTTTACTTATATTAAAAAGGAATCTTTTATATATGAATCTTTTTACTAAATGACAAAAGGTATGTTTTTTTAACATACGCGGTGATAATGACCTTTCCGCCGCAGCGAGTATTATTTGATATTTGACTTGCTCCACAAGCCGTAATATTTTTTAAAGTAAATAAATACCATATACACTTTTATGTATTTTGGTATTGAAAATGGTTTTGATAATGGATTTGTTATTTCAATATATTTAAGTGATATATTATGATCGAAATGTGGAAATGTTTTCTTTCCTTTATAATTGTTTTATGTGTTATGATTTTATAATAGTACTTGGACAATTGACGGGTGGTTTCGTGATAAACCATATGACAGGTGGTTCCATGAATACCATGATGGGTGGTTATGTTATAACCTCCAATGCATTGGGTATGGAAGTTGGCCGTATGGATATTCAATTAAGTGATATGTGTGGAAGTCGACCGTATGGTTATTCCATTTATGTTTGTTTATGTCGCAAGGTACCTTTATATGTCATGTGTTCTTTATATGTGTTTTATGGTAATATTTTGGTTACAAAAGGGTATGTAATTATCTTTTATTCAGTGAAGAGTATTTACTACTTCATAAAGGTGAAAAGTATTACTTTGATAAAGTATTCATGGTTTACTTGTTGTTTTGAGAAACTAACAGTTTTCCTTCTTTGTGTAACCCTTACTGAGCTTTTTATGCTGATCCCATGTTTTTTTGAAATGTTTTTTACAGGACACAATGTGGAATAGGGTCAAGGATGAGATCAAGGATAAGTCATGTTGTCTTAAACATGGAACTAGACCTGAATCTCTTTTTCTAGAGATCATTTTTTGTATAAAAAAAGAAACTTTGTATAAGTGTCTACTGTGTAATCTTTTGAGATGTAACAGTTATGATCTAATTCTCTATAACTCTAAAACTGAAAAAATACTCATTGGGAATTATTCATTTAATTCATTATCATGTAATGTTTAAGGTCGGGGCCTTATAAAAGGTGGTTTGGGTGATAAAAGTTGTGAGTCTACCAATATTAGATATAGAGAAGGAGGTGTCGCATAGGTGGATTGGTGACACTTGCACGCCAGGATTTATAGAAGCACGACAGTTGATAGATTCACGCCAAAACCGGTTTGGGTAGGAAAGAGTGTGAGTTGCACAAGTTTGAGGTTGAAAAATCTAGTTTCGTTCAAGTGGTAGAGGTGAACATGCACACCGTCTTATAACATGTTCCCCATATTAGAGAAGCGCACTCGGTGTGGTTGAAGCATGCTAGTCTTTTTGGGGCTATGTGAAAGATGGAAGTTTTCCCGATACCTTTGGTGCCAAGTGAGATTCAACTAAAGGAGGAAGTTTCACTTCAACAGAGAATCTATATACAATAGATGATGTATTCATTAGTGATGATGAAGAGACCGTCACATCTATAAATTGAGTTGGACTTCACCAAAGGCAGTGAACTAGCGGGAGTCAATGGGAGTGACCCGAGGGATGTGGTGAGCTATCCCTGATATTTTGAAAAGGCAGTGTTCCTGGGAAAGAGTGATTGTGCCCAGAACCTTTGTAATCCACAACTAGTGATGTTTTTTGGAATAATGTATGACCGAAAACCTGTTGTTGTATTCTCCTTGGACATATCGCTTAGTGGTGAACCAAGTAAAAAGTGTTTTGTCATCTCTCTGCATTTTAATATTTTCTTTTGTGAACATATCCATCACATAGGTTTAACATGTTCCTACCAACAAAAGAACAAGAACCATCAAATTAAAAGAAAAAAAATTCACCCTGATTCACCCCTCCCCTCTTAGGGTGTCATGGGGTCCTACAAGAGTATTGACCAGTAGCTTGTGGAGCGGATCCTCCTAGAGACGAGCAGATAGAGTGTAGAGAGCTATTAGCTAACTGACCTGATGAGTGCTTGACCGATTCGACATGGAGTGATTCGACTAGCCTAGATGGGAGTGCTCGATATTTGACCGCAGATCCATAGCTGATGGAGCGCCTGGTAGTTTCCAGCAGAACCACTGTACTTGACAGGATAATTACCTCTCTAGGCCATTAGGGGTATCCCCAGTATTTGGCGGCATACCGACAATGGATGGAGCGGCAGGTATTTGGTAGCAGGCCAACATTTCTCGACATGAGGAGTACATCAACAATCTAAGGATAGTGAGAAGCACCTTAGTGTCACAACTGGACCACTATTCTCAACAGAGGAGCATTTCTGTAGCATTCGTGGTTTCAATAATGAAATTCCTAGTTTAAGCTGAGTCATTGAACTTTTTAATTTCCTCATGATTGAGATGGGTTACTTGATAACTTATGTATATTTATGGGAATATACCTAAGTAATGGATATCTTTTGATTTCATACATTGTGTTTTGTCCTTGTTGGATTTTGTGAGACATTGAGGGTATTGAGGTCCCTACTGGGTATCATTATACTCACCCCGGCATGGGTTATCGCCACACCTCATTGTGTTGGATGCAGATGACAAACAGCTCTGACAGAGTCCGAGAGTGCCAGGACTGGACGGTACTCAGGGAAGGACCTTACAACGTATCAGTACATGGTTGAGTCTGACAGAAGTGGAGTGCTGTGGGAGACATCTGTACCTACCCATAATGTAGGAATCCCAAAGGACGTTCCATGAGCTGCTTTCACCTTTCAGTTATTTGTCCCTTTTCAGTTGTACTTTCTTTTAGTTGTATTTGTACTTTAAAGTTGGGCTTATATTCTGGCCCCCATTACTTTCAATACACTTGTTATACAACATTCACTTTTTTCTTCTTCTTGTACTCTGGTTGTGTATGTTTATTATTTATAAGGGAAAAGCCTTCCTAGTTTTAGGTAATTACACCTTTGGTGCTAGTCGCCATCCCCTGACCTATAGATGGCGAGCATGGGGTCGTCACAATATGGGCCCCAGGGGACGGGCCGTTCTAATTATATCACTCATGAATTTATGAATTCCATTTTTTTAGAATATTATAATGTTTTTCATGTGTACAGAAGACAAAAACTCACAAAGTGATCGATTCAATCAAATATTACATGGAATGTATTTTGGATTAGTTTAAAAAATATATGTTACATATATTAAATTATGATTTTAATATAATGGTAATATATCTCTCCCATTTTTTTCTTCAAATTTTCATGTAAAATCTGACATCATTCATATGTACATACATCCTACATTCTCCAATAATGATGTATTACATTTCCTATCACTAAATTTTATGGATTACTATAAATAAATATGTAATAAATATATATGTTATTTATATAAATTTTCCAATTTTGTGTTTAATGAAATAATAATTTTTTTAACCAAACCAAAAAAAGAAATTAAAAACATACATGAAAAAATGTATAGTTATTACCTGAAACATAAAATTGGAAATAAATTATTTATAAAGAGGTAATAAAGGCCATAATAAAATCATACATGAAATTTAAAATAATAATATGGTTCTGTAATAAATTAATACTTTGTTAAAAACAACTATACTAAATTTTAATTCATGATAAACCTATAGGATGTGTTATTTAATTGTTTTTCTCAACTTAAATTTATTATTGTGTGATATATTCCATATTAAGCACCCTTTTTTGTTGTGTGGTGTATATACTAACTATGGATGTTTTTTTGATTCATATCCTTAAATTTATATGTTTTTAATTATACATATATTAATATATCATTCATTGGGATTATTTTTTTATAGTTACCAAAGGTTTAAGGGATTGGTTTTCTTAATTTTCATTTTTTGAGATGTTGAGTATGTTCTAAACAGAGAAAATTTTATGAGGTGTATTTATATACGCACTTTTTCTTTTATATAATGAACATCCTTTTTTCCATTATATTGTTTGTTTAATTTAACGATACACATTAATGGGGTTTATGATATAATTTTACCAAAAAGGTAATAGTTTCATTTCACAATATCAGTGATTTTCAGGATTGTTTGTGAATAAGTTTTCAATTATGAAAACTTACAATCTACCTCTAATTAATTGTCCTAAAATTTTTTATCCTAAATTTATATCATGATAATTCATTTTCTCTATTCATTTTCTTCTATTCATATACCCATGAGTTAAATTTAGTTTTTTGAAGAAATGTGTTTTAAGATGAATATTCCATAACTTCCAAAAATAAGTTTTATAAAAATGATCTCTAAAATGATTTATAGTCTGTTTTTAAGAATAATAATATCATTATACTCATGAAATGTTTTTATTTATTTTTTAAACGGCCTTTATATTTTTCCAAGGATTATATTAGTGAATGTTATTTTCATTGTGATTTATAATTTCAATTGTAATTTTCAAAATGAAAAGGATATTTCAGTTAATAATTTTAGAGACGTTTTAATGGTATTTTGATTCATCATTTTCAATAAACTATGTTTATTATTAACCTCATATATATATATATATATATATATATATTATTGACACCATCCTCATTCACTATCTAGATGTATATTTGATGTTTCAAAAAGATTTTAATGGGACCCATTTCATTTCCATAGGGTAATTATATTTCAATGATACTGACAAGAAACCCATTTCTATTCCATGGGTTGATTATGTAACAAAATAAGAAATATTTTTAAATGGATTTTTAATTAAGTATATAGGTATTTTATTCCTTTTATTTCGGGGAAATTACATCATAAACCTGTGGTGGCCCAGATAACTCTTAGTAAGCCCATTGCATCATATCATGGGGTTTCTATATAGTGCCATATATGCCTGGATTAATTTGAGGTGGGATATATTGCACCGTCTAAGCCCATTATAACATCCTATTATAGAGTAACATTTGGTATCCTAGATAGCACTTTATTATACCATAATAGGAAAAATGATTGGTGCATCTAATAGAACTACAATGCAATAGGTAGTAATTGTATTGAAATTCAGACCTATGTTTATTCAATGTAAATTTAATTGAATGGGTTTTATGAAAGTGATTCTCCATCACAAATAAAAGTTTTTTAATTTCCTATTATGTTATTTTAATATTTATGATGATAATGATTGATATTAAATGTCATAGGACTATAGTTTATTATGATTTTTTATATTTCCATTTTCTTATTTTTAGTGGTCCAGATATTTGCGGCTATGGATATTTTTAGGTTATACTCTAGTAATTTTATAATTTCATAACACTTTTCTTATCTTCTTATTCTCAATGAATACAATAATTTATTAATTATTAGTTTTTCTATTACAATGAATTTGTGCACACCAATCATATGCTTCCATTTCACTTGGTTTAAAATAATGGTTTGGAAAGACTTATTTATTTAGTGTATTTCATTTGTATGATAATGATAAATTAATATGAATAGAAAATCATAGTTATATATTATAAATTTTCCTTGAATATCATGTGGATTATTTATGTTGTAGTTTTTTCTAATCCTCGTACACTATAATCCTAAAATGACATTGAGGTTGTGAATTATACAATTTATCATTTCTATGTTGTATGTAGGTGATGAAAATAATTGGTTCATAATTATTTGAATCCAATGGTGATATTTTAAATTTTACTATATCAATGATGGATACATGAGTTCGGGACCATCCCTATTATAAAAATACCCACATAATTAAAATTTAACCAATTTTACATGACCCAAATTAGAGTACACTTTGTTAAAATGATCAAACCCACACATGTGTGACACAAATAGAGAAAAATGACTAATAAATAATGTGAATTTAACTAAGGTGAAATAATATTAATTTATCAATGAAATATAAATTATAAAAATTTTAATTTAATTAAATGATACTAAATTTTACCATTGATAATTAAATAGAATCATATCGAGTTGAACATGCAAAAAAATTGAATAAATAAGCAAAATAAAAGACTAGATGAATCTATATTAAAAATAATAGTCTCTAACCACATATAAAAATACTAATAAATCATAATTTGGTTTAAATAAAGTGAAATTGATTCCAATAAAATATCATTTAATTTAAAGGAGGTTAAAAATAATAAAAATATAAATGTATGAAAAAAACCATTATAGGTTATTCTAAATTCACTAAAATTATTTTGTAAAAAATAATAAAAATTATAAAAACATTTCGATATATAATGTTCCTCAAAAATAATTTTTAAGAAGGGATCAAACATATTATGATATATTTTATCTCATAATATCATGGTAAAATAAAGTTGATTCAAAATAAATATTATAAATCATTAACAAAGGGTAATTGTAACAATATGTAAAATTAAATTGTCTACAATTTAATAGAACTGAAGAAAAATTAATTTAGTTGTTCATTCCTATGAATAAATGAAATAAAAAATTGAAAATAACAATTAATTAAACTAATCAAATTATATTCCCATAAAATATTTTCAAAATGAAATTACACAAACTAAAATATATATTGTACCACACTAAAAAGAATGATATAATTTATTCCAAATTAATGTGACAACCTTTATTCCAATGGCAAATAGATGTTGGTTATATTGTTTCATTAACATATATACTAAGTCTCTAATCTCAAAACATCGGTCATTTTATTATTTTTGTAGAGAATGATAAATATATGATATAAAATTAATGATTTTATGAAAATTCAATTAATAGTAATTGGAAAAATTCGACATCGATGAACTCAATTAATGAATTATTTTGAATATACTGGGGAAAGGAAACCAAATATGGGTGAAATAAAAACCTGAATTGCAGTTAAGTATATTATGCTATCATGAGTAAATTATGAATTTTTAATTTGGATTATTAAATAACTAAAACCCTTAAGATTTAATGAGTAACATGAAAAAAATAAATACATTAATAATATAAATGGAAATGACTCTTGGATAATAATTAATTCTTTCACAATACAGGAAATCTATAATATTGAAAATCATTATTTCAAAGATCAGGATATCTGTACTGTCAACTCCATAGGCCAAGAACAGTTTATTAATGTATCGATATACACCAAAAACAGATTTAATTCAAAAAATAGTTTTTCCTCAATAGTCTTATTGACATGTTAAAGAGATTTATATAACAAGAACCAAACCATATTTTAATTTCCTATTCATTGTAAATTTTTTGAATGATCATTTAAATTCATAGATGATATGAATTATTAATAAATTTATTTATTCATTAAATATTGCAAAATATAAATATTTTCCAATTATAACAAATTGCATCCAATGTAAATACACTAGGTTTAATTGATATACTTTTTTAATAAAAATTATTTTATATGATTAGTTATATGTATATTTAAGGAAAATTAATTGTACAAAGAACAAAAAAAAGTGAATGATTCAAATAAAGGTAAAAAAAATTAATCATATATAATAGTTGATCATAGTTTTTTTGGACGTATAGAATTTAGAATAAAATTATATAGTTTTTTGAAATAAATAAAATGTGAAATAAATATTAAAATAATAATTATTATTTGTGTTTCATTAAAAAAGAATTGATTATTTGTTTAATAATATGAATATCATGAAATTTTTATGGAATAGATAGTCACTATTAACTCTATATTCATTAATAAACATTACATTTTAGTTTTGTAATATAGGCTGAAATCATACCCTTCAAAAATTTAATGGTTCATTTATTACCATATAAAAAAGTAAAGGCTAACTATAAAATTATGTATAAATCATTATTGTAATAAAAAGTTTTTTTTATGAATAAAATTAAAAAATATACCTATGGATGAATTATATTCCCAATTAAATAAGAAATACAATTGTGATGCATTTTCAAAATTCCACTTAATTATTTATTTGAAAAATTGATGGAATGTTTGAAGAAAACATAAAAAAATATAAATATAAATATTAAAATAAAATTATTTGAGAATATTATTGAATACTGATATGATTATTTTAATAAAAATATTAGAAATTTCAATAGAATGTGGGATTGGGAAATGAATTAATACATCATTTCTAAATTTTACAACCTTTTCTACTTCAAATAGTAAAATGAATTGAAATATTAAAAATAATGGACAAATAGTTATTTGTATTAAATATATCAATAGGGTTTTATATAAACCACAAAAAATTGAATAGGTTCATAATAACAATTATACCCTATTAGAGTGTAAGTTGAGAATGAATCTCTTAGCTTAAACATCCCATAAGTTGATCAGGATTTGAAACTTTTTTATTTTTTTATATATGTTATTAAATTTATACTAGATCCATATTAATATTTATAGTTTCATATATGATTGTTTTATAACATCATATAACTAATTTATTAATAATATTTAATTACTACTATTGTTTAAGATGTTAACATACTAATTTTATCATGCATTGGATATCATGGACATTATAGTAATTTTTATAGAATAAAATTATATTATCTCCAAAATGATATTACTTTTACAAATACCATATATATTCATAACATTCATTTATAGAAAAAATAATAAATATCAGATGTGGAAAATAAATGACATTCCATCAGTGACATTGACGACAATACATATGCTAGAGAAAAATTTCAATTCCTTGATGAATTTAAGGGTATGGATGTGGATAAAATATTAATTTTAAAAAATGAAAATCATTTCTTAATTAACATATATATAAATTATTTATATCATTATTACTATCCATGTGATGCAGTAATTGAAAAATTCATAGCATTTCAGTAGGACACATCCCACTTTATACATTAAAGGTAGATTTATTTCCAATTTTATGGACAAAAATATTGATAAATATTATGAAATCAAAATAATAAAATATTAGAATCTGGTGGATAGTACTTTTATTATAATTTTATTTTTAAAAAATAATTTAATGTTATAAAATAAGATGTAATAAAAATGTTCATGGTGATGAAAACTAATTATTATTAATATAACCACCTCAAATATATTATTATAGACCATAGGGATGGACTATTATGAAGTATAGGTGATATATAATTTGGAAAACAATACTGGTGACAATATCATTGGTTGATCTCTTTGGATTAATGGCTCTAATGAAGTAATGGGGGGTTGTTCCATTTTATAATTGAGATGAGTGGTACAATTGTAATTTTCCAAAAAAAATCACCAATTCCATGTCATATTCATGGACCTATGGATCCAAATTTGATCATATTATAAGGGGATAAGGGTATTAATAAATTAAAAAAATAAAATTGTAATTTATAAATTTTTTGTTTAATATTGTCCCATGTTATTACAGAGTCCCCCCAAATAAACTAATTTTAACCATAACCAATGTAATTAATTTTTACTATTATTACTTTTCTTTTTGACAACAGACTATGTTGACCTAATTAAAAAATATTATTTATTTTTATTAAAAATTTGGAATCCATTTTATCAACATTAATTCAAATTATAAGAAAAATTAGAAATCAAAATAAACACAAATAATGTTCCAAAATAATTTATTTCAAGAAATTAATTTCTTTGGCATGAGATGATTTTACATCAACTAAATGTCAAGTAGAAATGATTATATTTTTTTTAAATTCACACACATATATATTTATCCTATAATTTTAATTAAAATAATTCATCATTAAATATTATTTTAGTTAATTACAATATATATACATCGTAGCTCTTTTTAAAAATTAATTTTTAGATAAATATCCATTTATGAAACAAAATGATATGAAACTTATTTTTAAAAAACATAATTTAAAAAAATTATATATTCATTATTTATTAATGTATTTATATATATATAATTATGAATAGATATGTAATATAATGTTTATTATTCAAAAAAACATATTTCAAGGTAAAAATTTCAAAAAAAACATTCTAGTATGATTTTCACCATTTAACATTAAAATTGAAATTCATCCTAATTGATTCTAATTATTATTCATATAAATATTTAAATGTTATTTGTATTATAATATTTTTAACATATAATTTTTATATAATATTAACGACTAGTGATTTTATATTATTCTTTCTAAATAATTTCATACTTGTAATGTCCATATACTTTACCTTCTAAAGAATTGAGGGAGGTCTTTTTCAAGACATCTTCTACTCCCCATGTTGTACAATCCATTTAATGATATCACTAAACTACCATTAATATTATATTAATAAAAATTTTCTATAAATTAAATATATTTTCAAGAATCTGGATGATCTATTCCTATTTTGATAAAATTGGATCCAATAATATTACATTATATGTGGCAGCATACGTTTGGTGGAGAATTTACATCCATAAAAATTATATATATGTCACATCATATACTATAAAGGGACACTATTTTATAATGATGTGTTAAACCATGAAAATAAATATTTCTATAAATTTAAATGGTTTTATGTACCTATATATTTATTTACCATTTATACTGAACCTTATAAAAACATTATATGGAAATACTATAAAAAAATAATTATATTCATCATCAAATTAAAAATAATTTTTTTAGTTATTAGCATAATTGTTTTCCAGGAATTGATAATATATTATATGAACTTGAATAATATTCATCTCATTTTATCCGAAACCTATTTTAGGCCAACAGTTTCATTTCACCAATATCATTCCAACAAGATGTAGCTTGATAAATTATTCCAAATAATCCGTCATATGGCACAATATAACTTCATGAATGAAAATTATCATTATATTCAAACAACATAAAATGAAAAAATATTATCCCAAATAAATTGAATTTAATGTTAATATGATCACATCATGTCTTATAAAAATTTAATACTCATTTTGATTTGTCCATTTGTTTCGGGTTTGTAGTAAGGGCTCAAATAAAGTTCATTGTAAAGAGTATTATAAATGATTTTTTATAATTTCAATTCAAATTAATGAAAATAATATTATCAAAATGAAATAGTTTCATCAATAAATCTTATATAATCATTAATACAGTTTCATTTTATGGAAATCAAGTGGTAACCTATGAATCTTTGAATGTAAATGTGTATATTTTGTTATTTTATCTACAATAATGCATGTTCCATCATTCATTCTATTAGTCTATGATAGTATTATAAGAAAGTCCATAGTAACTTCATCCTTTTCTCATATATGAATATGTAAATTCTATAGAACTGCATTATAATGCTTTCTTGTAGCCTTATCCTATTGAAACACTAAATAAAAATATATATAGTAAGTAATTTTCTACTTCATGTAAGGCAAAAAAATGTTCCCTTAATTCTCTATACATAATGGTACAATTAGGGTTTATCATGAAATAAGATATTTTGGAATATTTAAGAAATTTACCTTTTATTATTTATATATATTAATATAATATTCTATTTCATTAATTGTATTTATTTATATGAAATAAATTTATTTTTATATATAATAAAACAACAATTTCAATTCTGCGATCAATCATTATAAATCACAAATCTATGTTTTCCATATGGTAGTGTCAAAATATGATCATTTATCAATTTCCTATTGTGTTCATCCAAAAATTGTTCATAGTTCATTTTTCATTACAAACATAAAACAATTCATATTATAATATGTTAATGGGTTAGATAATGAAAAATATTTTGGGAAACATCCTCGATAGTAACCTTACAAACTAATGAATCTATGAACCTCAGTTTTGTTCATTGGTGTAGTCCTTTCAATGACTATGTTTTCCATTACAAGATCAATAGAGAATCAATCTTTATAGTGTATATGGACTAAAAAAGAAACATTATTAATATATATTTCAGACAACGTACATTTCGTATATAATTCAATTCACATAAGTGTCTCAAGATTGATCTATAAATGATTTTCATCATCCAAATTAATTTTTAAATACACCAATATATCATCAATGAATACGTAAATTAAAATGTCATGCTCTCCCTCTAATAGGATGTTGTCACATACATTACATATTTTGATGTTATTTTTCATTTAATTTATATTCTTGCTTTGTTTTGGGGGTTTTCCATGCACTTTTGAAGGAAATGGTGGTTTTTCAAAATTTGGGCCAACCCGAGAGCCCATTTACAGTTTAAAAAACAAATTTCGTTTATATATATCTCCTTCTTTTTTCATAATTTTTAACCCATTCAACTTCCAAAATGACCTTAATTTAAATATTAAAACAACCAAAAAAAAATTTCCATTAAAAATTAATTAGAATCTTCGATTTGGGTGATCAAATTAGCTGTTGTGCCAACCTAAAACCCCATTTCGAGTTTTTAATTTTTTTTTCTTTTATAAAATTTTAATTTTTTTCCCTTTTTCTGTGATTCCACCTCTCACATGTTCCCACATAACATAGCCGCACCACCATCTTCGTTTTCCCCTCTTTGGAGCTCATATTCAGCGCGAATTATCGCTGATCTTCTTGATCTTCAAAAAAAATCCCGATTTCTCAAGAAAGTTGGTTCCCTTATTTCCTCATCCTTTTTTCATAGTGTTTCATATTTTATTATTAGATCCCCAATTGTCAAGAAGCTTTTGATTCTTACCTAGGGTTTTATGTTTGATATTATTCTTCCAATCCTCTGGTTTTACGTTCAATCTTACTCCCTTGTGGTGCGGCTGAGGTGCGGTTGAAGTGACATACAAGGATTTGGGGGTTTTGACACTTTTTCTAGGTGATTTCATATGTAGGTATTGTATAATGACTTGGATTTCTGTATTTATGTTTCTATTTTATTCCTACTTCATTATTTTTATTTCCAAAATTTATTTGGGTAACATTTTCAAAGCAGTTGAATTTGAGGAGCCAATTTTTTATAAAAATGGGAATTTTACATGTGCAACCCATGTTCTGCCTCTTGGTGTTGTTTTATAATTCATTGATTGGATTTGTAAAAAAATTATGCTGAATTTTTTTGGGTACAATATTTCTCTCCATTGGGTATTAAATGTGGGATTTTAGATGTATTTAATGCCAAAATTTGATTACTTTTCTTGAAATTGTTTTATTGAAATTATATGTGGTTTATTGAGATATATAAAATGTGAAAAGAATATATAGATACAATTTTTAATGTGTGTGACAAAAACTGATATTTATATGTGGAAATTGATTTTTTTAGAATGTGGTTACTATTTGAGCACAAGACAGGAAACCCGGGTAACTAGGTGGGATAACTTGTACTAGTTCTCTAGTGAACGGAGTGGTTTAGACCATGGTTAAAATAGCATGTTTGACATGAATAACACTAAAAAAACTATAATGGAGATGATTGGATACCACTAGGTTATGGTCATGATCCTTACTAGTGGCTCGTGCATAAGAACAAATTTTATTATGGTCACTTTCACCGAGGTACGAGGTACTTGGGGCTCACAACTAACTAGTACCTAGGGGTGTTTCTATGCTTGGGGATTGTGGCCTTTTATGAATTTATCCTTGACTTATGGTATTTTGGGATGTTAAAACCATTATCTTGAATGTTTTATTCAAATTCACTCATTCTTTAATGTTACCCCCTTTGAATGTTATTTTCATTTCAATGTTTCACTTTATTAAATAAATGCTACCATTTTCTATTTATAACTCATTCATGATTTTTATTTTAAAATGGCTATCACAAGGAATTATTGGATGATAACCTATTGGGATTATTCTCACACCCAACTTACACATTTTAGTGTAAGTTTAATTGATTAAGTTTGACGCAGGAAAAGGCAAGGCATTGGGTGATGGCGGTTCGGGTTGCTATTTTATCTCAATGGTGTGGTGTTGTGGAGACAGCTCATGGGTGATGACCCCTTGTCATGTGGAGTCTCATGGGATATTTTTTTCCTAATTTTATACACCTTTGGACCTCTTGTGTCTTGTTTAAATCCATATACTCAGTTCTGAATTATTATTAAGTCTTGTTAGGCATAATTTTTCAAATTTTGATTATTGTTTGTTTTTTGGTTATTTTATGAATCCAAACTCAGGTAAATTGTTCCCAAATGAATTTTTATGATACCCAAGATCTTGTACTATCCCGTGGGGATAGGGAATACTCTTAGGTCATTTCCATGAGCCGAGTTTTTTGTTGATTTGATGGCAACCAGATTCGGTTCATGAGATAATTTTATCAGATGAGGTTAGTTTATTTGGTTTTATTATTATATTGGGATGATTCGGGCTAGATTGGAGCTATGACTGTTGGGGATCAGAGTTTAGTCATGGGTATGGTGTCTGGCATGCACCCCTCGTGGAAGACCACTAGTCACCATTGGATGTCCGAATAGTTTTTTATCTTCACATCTATGTGAGACTTGTGGCCTGTAGAATGCAGGTGGACATCGAGTGTGGTTAATTAGTTCATTATTTTACTATCCTAATGTGTTTGGCGTATTTATATTTGATGTTATTCATGAAATTTTCAGAACTATTGTACTATTTTTTGTTCTTGTGACTGTTGACTTTTGTAACAACATGCCTCCCAAGAATGCTCCCACACACCCATGGGAGGAAGCCAGAGAGAGTTCTCTCACATCACTCGATCAAAAGATGATAGATGTCATGGTACAGGCTGTCCAGGATCTGGGACAGAGAGTGGTTCTGGCTCCTACTCTAGCCAGAGAATATGAGTCAGTCTTGAGGATGGATAAGGCCCAGGAGTTCATGAAAAATAAACTCCCTTGTTTCCGAGGTAGCCTAGAACCTCAAGAATCTGATGAAGGGATCTAGAAGATAGAGAATTTGTTTGAGTTCCTAGACACACCTCAGGAGGTCAGGGTGAAATGTGCCTCTTTTCAGGTAGAGGGTCCAAGCCATAGGTGCTGGGAATCGGTGCTTCAAACTGTGAAGCATGAAAACATTTTCTGGATAGATTTTAAGGCCATATTCAACAAGCAGTATTTTCTAGAGGTTCTATCCTATTCCAGATCTCAAGTATTCATGGATCTTTCCATGGGAGATCGTTCAGTGATGGAATAAGCTAACAGTTTGTCTGAACTAGAGTTGTACATGCTTGAAATTGTTTCTAAATATAGCATTAAATATTGGATGTGGGAATGCAGAATATCCACCAGTCACAGTGGGTCGTCCACCCCGATGCCACCAAGACATACTATGACGTTCGTTGACAGTTTTGGTGGCTAGGTATGAGATGAGACATTGCTGACATTGTATCAAGATGTTATACATTTCAGCATGTGAAAGTAGAACATCACAAGCCTTCTGGTTTCCTTCATCCATTACACATTCCTACATGGATGTGGGATGAGTTTTCCATGGATTTAATGGTTGGATTACCTCATACACCACGAACTAAGAATACTATTTGGGTGGTGATTGATCATTTAACCTAATACACCCACTTCATTCCTATCAGATATATAGCTAATGTGGATGATTTGGGCCAGTTGTATATTCAGGGGGTGGGAATAATTCATGGTGTTTAATCACTAGTTTTCTCAGATAGAGACCCCCGCTTCACCTCTCGGTTTTGGGGAGGCCTTTAGAATGATTTGGGGTCCCAAATTAACATGATCACATCGTACCATCCTCAGATAGATGGTTAGATAGAGCTGGAAAATCAGATCCTGGAAGACAAGCTTCGTGTATGTGTCTTAGACAACCTTGGTTCATGGGATAGCCTTTAGGGATTGGTTGATTTTGCTTATAATAACAGCTACCAAACCTCTATTTGAATGGCTCCCATCAAGGCACTCTACGGTAGGCCATGTTGGTCCCCTATGTGTTGGGATGAGATAGGTGAGACATCACTGTTGGGAATGAGTCATGTACAAGAGACATCTGATAAGGTCATGTTGATCAGGTAGCGTTTATTGAAAGCTTAGAGTCTCCAGAAATCATATGCTGACAAGAGGCGTCGAGATCTAGAGTTTTCTGTGGGTGAACTGGTATTTCTGAAAGTGGCCCCTCGTCTGGGTCACCACCGCTTGGGAAAGTAGAGAAAATTGACGCTGAGGTCTCTCAGACCTTTTCAGATCACCGAGAGTATTGGTAAGGTGGAATATTGTTTGGATTTTCCTTCCCATTTTACATCCATCCATGATTTTTTCCATGTCTCCTAGTTGAAAAAAATACAACTCGGATTCGTCCAATGTGCTGAATTGGGAGGATTTGGATATAGAGCCTGATTTATTTATTTTTGAGCAGCCCATGTGAATAGTGTAATTCCAAAAAAGGTTCATAAAGGATATATGAATCCACTGGTTCGATATATTTGGTTTCATGGGAGTGATACACACAATACATGGGAGCGAAAGTTATGGGTTGAGGAAGAGTACCCGAACCTTTTTTCCCCCAATCATCTGGTTGACTTTCTGTGACGGAAAGTCATTCATTTTGCGGATATTTTTCACATAAATGACATATATTAAAGTTATTTTTCATTTAATTTACATTATTTATTTGTTTTTGGGATTTTCCTTGCATTTTTGAAGGAAAGGGGGGGGGGTTCAAAATTTCGGCCAACGAGAGAGCCCATTTCTAGTTTTAAAAATAAATTTTGATTCTATAATAACTCCATTTTTTTTCAACCTTTTTCAGCAATTCAACAACCAAAATGACCTTAATTAAACTATTAAAACCACCAATGAAATTTGGTCCCCTTAAAAAGTCATTAGAATCATGGATTTGGGTGATCCAATTAGGTATTGGGAAAACACGAAAGCCCATTTCCAGTTTTAATTTTTTTTATTTATTTCATAAAATTTTAATTTTTTAATCCTATTTCGGTGATTACACCTCTCACATGTTCCCACTGATACCAGATGCACCCTCATCTTCTTTTTCACCTCTTTGGAGCTCATATGCATCACGAAGTAGGTCCGAACTTCATGATCTACAAAAAAACGTCTAGATTTCTCAAGTATGTTGGTTCCCTTCCATCCTCTTCCATTTTTATGAGGGGTTATACTTTTTTTATTGAATAACCAATTGCCCAGACGTTAGGGAATCATACTTAGGGTTTTATTTTTGAGTTTATTAGTCCAATCCTCTAGTTTTAGGTTCAATCGTACTCCGTTTTGGTTCGGAGGAGGTGTGGTTGAAGTGACGGACAAGGATTTGGTGGTTTTGACTCTTTTGGTAGGTAATTTCATATGAATTTTTTGTTTAATGAATTTTAATGCTGTATTTATGTTTAAATTATGTTCCTCCTTCATTATTTTTATTGCAAAATTTGATTTGGGTAGCATTTTCAAAGCGGTTGATTTTTAAGTGCCAATTTTGTGTGAAAGTGGGTGTTTTAGATGTGCAACCCATTGTGTGCCTCCTGGTGTTGATTTATAATTCAGGGATTGGATTTATAAAAATGTTTTAATGCTGAAATTTCTGGTTTGGTATAACATTTTTCTCTATTGGGTTTTAAATGTAGTCTTTTAGATGAATTTAATGAGAAAAATTCGATTACCTTCCTTGAAATTGTTTTATAAAAATAATAAGTCGTTTATAGAGTTATATAATAGCTACAAAGAATGTGTATATATTGTTTTAAATGTGTGTGAACAAAACTATTATTTATATGTGAAAATTGATTTTGGTAGCATGTGGTAACTATTTGACCACATGACAAGAAACCCGAGTAACTTGGTGGGCTAACGTATACTAGTATGCCAATGAATGGAGGGGTTTTGACCATGGTTCACTTAGAATGTTTGACATGGAAAACAAAAAAAAACTATATGATTGGATACCAATAGGTTATGGGAATCATCCCTACTAGTGGCTCGTGCACAAGAATGAATTTTATTATGGTTACATTCATCGATGTACGAGGTAATTGTGGCTCACAACTAACTAGTAACTTGGGGTGTTCCTATGCTTGGTGCTCATTGGCTTTTTGGAATTTATCCTTGACTTATGGTATTTTGGGATGTAAAAACTAGTACCTTTAATGTTTTATTCCAATTCACTCATTCTTTAATGTTATCCCCATTTGAAGGTATTTCATTTGAAAGATGCACTTTTAGAAATAAATTCTACCAATTTCATGTTTATAACTCTTGCATGCTTTTTATTATATAATTCCTATCACATGGAATCATTGGGTGTTATCCTACTGGTATTAGTATCACACCCTAAATACACCTTTCGGTGTATGCGTACTTGATCATGATGGACACAGGAAAAGGAAAGGCGCTATGGTGGTTCGATTTGCTAGTTTCTCCCGATGGTGAGGTGTTGTGGAGATGGATCATGGGTGATGGACCCTTATCGTATGGAGTCTCATGGGATATTTTTTTCTACAACTTTTATAAACCTTTGGACATCTTGTGTATTTTTTAAATCCATATAATCAGTTCAGAATTCTTATTATGTCTTGTTTGGCATAATTTTTCAGATTTGGATTATTGTTTGTTTTTTGTTATTTTGTGAATCCAAACTCGGGTAATTCATTCTGAAATGAATTTTTATGATTCATGGGAACTTGTTCCAGCCTCTGGGGATAGGGAACCCCGTCGGGACTTGACATGATCTGGGTTTCGTGCCATTTTGATGGCTAACCGATCTGGTTCGTGACATATGTTCAACGGTTCCATAAAAAAATATATTTATTTAATTTAAAAGTAATTTATGTAATATCATAATTTCTACTCCAGATTTGAAATGTTATCTTCTGAATATCATCCTTAAGTAATCATTATTCATTGATACAAGATAGAATTTAATTATTTTAGTAATATTGATCTTTATGATATTGATCAAATAATTCATCAATGTTTTAAAATATATAATTATTATTTAATGTAATAGAATTAATATCCCTATAATGAATTCACATCCTCGTGGATCCATATATCTAATTTTTGAAATGAAAAGGGTTCCCTACTATGTAACACTAGTGAATATTAATCCTTTATTATACTAATCTTCTTGTTGTTTCATAAAATTAACATATTTAATAGTGTTTATTCATTATCAATTCATATATGTATTTTTTCATATGTATTAAATAATGTGAAACATAAACATTTGATCTAGTGGTCTTCTTGGTAAATCGTAAATAAAGACATCATTTTTATCCTATATAATAGTTCCATCAAAAACTTTAATATTACATTTTCTCATCCAGAGATTGTTATTTCGCATCGATACCATTGATATCATATATAAGGTATATTGGGGGAGGATCTATATATGACAGAAAATGTGATAACCACTCTTAATGTATGAATAATTCCTTATCTTCATCAATAATAATACTTTAATCACTTTACAATAAATATATTCTTATTATTTAGAGTTTTAGTCTATATGAAAGATTATTTCAAATCCAACCATATTCATGATAATAATGTAAAATAATTGTGCACCATTATATTTCAAAACATGAAATTCCTATCAAATATTTATTACATCGGATTTACATTATGTGATTGAATAAAAAATTACTACTTTAAGAGATAGAGAAATATCTATTATTAATTAATATAATAGAAGATAAAAAATATCTAAAAGATATATATATATATATATATATATATTCAAATGGATAATTTCAAAAATTTGATGGTATCATTACTTTACATTCCACAATATCATTTTTAACTTCAAAATCATCTTTAGTGAAGTCATAATATTTTCATTCCCCCAATGGCCTATTGTGTGGAATTTTCCACTCATTGTTTGGACATTGGTTTTAATAATAAAAAATTTGTTGGAATCCTCATGTATTAATCATGTTTCAATGATCACAGACCCTATTCTTGTTAATTAATCTCCATCTTCATTGCACATCTTACTAATTCTCTTCAATCTCAATAATAACTACACATCTGGTTTTAATTATAAAAAATCTTATGGATAGTAATTACTATCTTTATTATTTACAAGTATTATGCATGATCACAAATATCACATATATTATCAAGCCTTTATATTTATGATTCAATCTCTTTCACTCTCTGCTAGTTAAACGTAATCCATATTCTGCATATTACTATCTAAGTCCAAATACAGATATTTTTCTAAGTATGGACACACCGTGAAGGAATCACTGTGACCCAGACACTATGAAGGACTCATGGTGACCCATACACCATGAAGGACTCACCATGACCCAGACACCGTGAACGACACACCGTGACCCAGACACCGTGAGCTATACACCATGACATGGACATACCGTTAAGCTCATACCGTGAAGCTCATATCGTGGTACTCATACCGTGGAAACATACCGTGAAGACTATACCATGAAGAAGAAATTGTTTACATAATCACGGTGACACTGTTTCTTTACTTTTTTTAAATATTATTTAAATATTTATAATAGTCATATTTGATGCTTTTAATGCAATCAATGTTATTTTATGATAGTTGTTGGCATGTCAGGAAATTGTACCTTGTACCTATGAAAAGTTAATCATTCCTACTTCCAGAACATGAGGAATATAAGGAATATTGAGATGTAGTACACATGCAAGTAGAGTAGAGATGTGCAAGTGTGACGATACAATAAGAAGAACATACATACACCCGAGGGAAATGTGCTGATCAAGAAGAAAAATCCAGAGAAAGAAAGAGATATCAAGACTTTCAAAGAACTCTCATGAGTGCAATACAGTACTACTAATGAACACACGATGAATCAAGAGATCTTTCTCAATCCTATAGAAGACACGCTGAACTACGACACTCTTTTTTACAACAAAAAAACTGGAGAAGGACTTAGAAGTATTCCAACTGAATCCAACGAGTCCAGAGTTTCATTGCTAGTCACTAGAGATTTCTAAACTCTTATCTGTTTTCTCTAAGTGATTTATTTATTTACTTTCGAGCTGGGTGGTGTACTCAGTATATCTTATACACACACTATCTGTGGCACTGAACTGGAGGATATCAAAATCATCACCCCAAAAATCATAACTCTTGTTTACCCATGTCAAATGTGGAAGAGGTCCTTGTGTGGCCTGGTCTTTTGTTTTGTTTCCCACGAAGAATAGTGGTAGTGGTCCCTACGTGGCATAGACAGTTTTGTAAAAAAAATTTTACCTCGATCCAGTGTGTGGATAAAATTTATATAAATATGAGAGGACTAAGTCTCATCTTGAGACTGAACCACTTGTTATATCTTCTGTGCATCATTAGTTTATGTTTAAAGTATATTATATATAACTTTTATTTTCCATTGCTATTAAATTGAAATACAAATCTATTTTAAATCTACTTTGATAGATAAATTTGAATGTTTTTACACTTATTGTAAATCTTTAGGTTAGTTTCAAAAGATAATTTGTTCATGTGGTTACATTAACTAAGACCTAATCAATCTTTGAGAAGCTTAGTGAACATTTACAATCTGTATAAATTCACTAATGTTTAACTTGTTTTATAAATTGAGGGATTTTAAATAGAAAATATTTTAATAGAAATTTTAATTGGAACTCAATTAACCCCCATCTTGAGTATCTACTCCGACCAACATTTGGTATCAAAGGCTTTGTTTTTGCTTAAGTATTTTTGAAATACGCTGTTTTTCAACTATGACATCTGTTGCATCTTTAAAGATCGTAAATATCTGTTAGTTCAAGATTTTATCTCTTTTAAACTATTTTCTAAAATCTAGTTATGGATAATAGAATAGAGGGTGCTTCTACTAACATGCCACTTTTCTTTAATGGTACAAACTATTCTTAGTGGAAGCTTAAAATGAAAATTCATTTAGAAAGTATGGGTTTTGATATTTGGACTGCTATAGAGTCACAATATAAAATTACAGAAAATAAAATAATAACTTGGGATGAACCTACAAAGACTGCTTACAATAATAATTGTAATGCTATGAATTCGATGTACTATACTCTAGGAGATGAGGAGTTTAATAGAATTTCTGCCTGTAAAACTGCTTTTGAAATATGGATACTTTGGGTGTTTCTCATGAAGGAACAACCAATGTTAAAGAAATGATATTTAATACTTATACAATTAAATATGAAAATTTTAAAATGAAAACTGATGAACATATTTAAGATATGTATCTCTTTTTTAATGAGATAGTCAATACAATGAATTCACTCAGAAAGGTTGTTCCATCAAAGGAACAAATTACGAGGATATTGAGATGTCTACCAGACCGATGGAGAGGCACATCTGTTTCAATCAGCGAGTCATGTGACATTGCTTCTCTACCTGTCAAAAAACTCATTGGTAAGCTTATGATGTATGAGGAAGAACTCAAGGTGAATAAAGTGGAAGAGGATGAACCAAAAATCAATTCAGTGGCTTTCAAGACTATTTCATCCAAGATTAAGGACAATGAAAAAGCTCAAATGCAAACTGACAGTTCAACAAGCGAAAGATCAGACTCTAATAGTGATTCTGAAATGGCTCATATAGCCAAAAGGATTAAGAAAATTTATAGGAAGAAGAAATTTTTCAGAAAATCAAATTACAATGGAAAATATGACAATAAGGGACATTAGAATAAGGACTGTAAAAATCCAGATAAAAGTGATGAAGTTGTTTTCTAAGAGTTAAAAAGGAAATAACACATTAAAGCAGACTACCCAAAGCTAAAATTCAAGAAGAAATATGATTACAACGATAATAAGTACAAGAAAGTTATGAAGGATACCTAGAGTGCTTCAGAAGACATCACAAGTGAATCTAAAATGTCTGATTCTGAAAATAATCATGCCAACATGTGTTTTATGAGCAACACATCCAAGGTAACCTTAGATACTCCAGTTTTAAATTCTTATTATTCTAGAGATGATGCAGAATCTGATTCGGATTCTAAAAACACGACTAGTGAAGAATTATTTTAATATTGTAATATGCTGGAAGAGACATGCAATGAATATAAGGATAAATTCAAATCATATAAGAAACAACATGCTCTAACTACAACTGCTAAAACTAAACTAACTATTGAAAAAGAGAAGAATGCTCAACTATTAAAAGAGAACAATAAACTAAAAATTTCGAATGAGATACTTAGAAAATACATAGAGAATTTCACAAATGGAAAGGATACACTATCTCAAATGATAGGAAAGAAAGTGTCACCAAAATACACTATTGGAATAGGCTAAAAACCCGGACAGAGACAAAATACTAAGAATAGATTTATTCCTAAATCTGGATAGAATACTACTAGTTCTAGTTCTGGAAATCCCTATACTTCAACTACTTATTCACATAGTTATCAATCAAGTACAATTTATATATCAAAATATTTTGATTCTGTAAATTATATGAGACCCATAAGGCATATTTGGGTACCAAAATCATTGATTGCTAACCTGTCTGGACCCACGATGATCTGGGTACAAAAATCATACTCTATCTACAACTGTTTTGTAGGAAACCTGCTTGAAGAGTTCTCACAAGAAGACATGGTATTTAGACAGTGGATGTTCAAGGCATATGTCTGGGGATTACTCATGTTTCAAGATTTTAAAAAAGGTTGATGGCGGTCATGTCACCATTGGTGATAACCCTAAATGAATGATCATCGGCCTAGGCCAAATTGGTAACACTGACACAATTTTAATTACCAAAGTCTTATTTGTTGATGGACTGAAATATAACCTGTTAAGTATTTCTCAATTGTGTGATGATTGTTATAATGTCAAATTTTAAAATGATTCCTGTTATTTTTTTAACTCTAAAAATGTTTTAGTATTTTCTCCTTTAAGAAATGAAAATGTTTATGTTGTTGATTTAAATTCCTTATCTAAGAAAAATGTTACCTATTTAAATTCTTTTCATAAAGAGTCTTGGTTATGGCATAGAAGATTAGGAAACTGCAATATAAATTCACTTAGTAAACAAACTAGGAATAACTTGGTTAGAGACCTACCTAAGCTTGAGTTTCCAAATGACATAGTCTGAAAATCCAGTCAAAAGGGAAAGAAACATAAAGTGTCTTTTAAATCAAAGAAAGAAGTCTCAACTTTCTAACCTCTCGATTTGGTTCACATGTATTTTTTTGGACCATCTAGAGTTTCTAGTTTAAATGGGAAGAACTATGTCTATGTCCTAGTAGATGAATTTTCTATATATACTTGGGTATACTTCTTAGCTCACAAAAGTGAAGCTTGTTCTTACTTTGTGAAATACTCCAAGTCTATAAAAAACCTTAGTAGACTTTAGATTAAAACTCTTAGAAGTGATCATGGGGGTGATTTTTAAAATCATAAATTTTAATCCTATTTCTCACACACTGGGTATAGTCATAAATTTTCTACTTCTCGGACTCCTCAGCAGAATGGTGTAGTAGAAAGAAAAAATAGAACACTACAAGAAATTGCTAGAACTATGCTTAATGAATATGACCTGCCTATTTACATTTGGGCTGAAGCTGTGAATACAACTTGTTATATCATTAATAGATTTTTAATTAGACCAGTTCTTAAGAGGACCCCATATGAGTTGTGGAATAACAGAAAACCTAAAGTCAGTTACTTTAGAGTCTTTGGCTGCAATTTTTTTATTCTTAATAAAAAAGATAATCTTGATAAGTTTGATTCTAAGAGTGATGAAGGAATATTTTTAGGATATTATTTAACCGAAAATGCTTATAGTGTTTTCAATAAAATAACCATGTGTGTGGAAGTGTAACGCCCCGACCCCAGCTACCCAGAGTCGGTGCATTACTTCGTAACATTGGCATGATCACAAGAAGATCAAATCTCGAAAGACCGATTGGTTTAGTAGCCTTGGAAACACAAGATATATTCATAAGTTTTACATTACATCATAAAATGAAAAACTACTACAACAACATAATGCCTCCATAATTCACACTCATATCCCCACATAATATCCCTGCAGGTCATTCATAATTTACTTCTTCACTTCCTGGGAAAAATAAAACATAGAAAAGGGGTGAGCTCAAATGCCCAGTAAGGATAACAATATAGCGAAAACTTTCATAAATAATAATAAACATTTAAGGCAATGTATAACTAAGACAAAAGCCTTTCAAACATGAACTTTCAACATGGTATGGAATAAATAAAATGAAATAATTCCATTTACTTATTCACATTGATATTCTACTAATCGAATAATCACATGTAAAAATCAATAACCACTTTCATAATGTTGGAATGCATAATGCCAGACTATCATAACCACATAGCCAAGGCCTCGTGCCAAGTCTACAAATAAGATTTTGTCAAGGCCTTGTGCCAAGACACTAGTTTGTCTCATGAGACCTACCGATGCATCGAGGAGCTATAGCGGGCTCCACCCATCACATATTAAGTCCAATGCAGTCCCATATGAAAAGGTTTAAACATAACATAAACATTCGTATTAAAACTAGCATACGATATGTCAATACTTTCACCATAAACTATGAATGGTATAAAAATAGCACATCCACAGTCAAACATATCACAAAACCTTCAATACAATATAGAAGTTTTGTATCATAATAAATCAACTTCAAATAATCTTAAAATCCATCAAAGGATGTTGACATAGATGAAATCAAAATTCTTTTTAAAGAAATATCTCCTTTTATTTTGAAATCATTTAAGATCCATATAAAATAAAACATTTTCTTTGAAAATATTCTTATAATCTTGTAATGGAAGCTTTGAAGATTTTATAACGGCGGAAAATAGCCGCACCCGCCGTATAAGTTAAAAAACATTCTTACCTTAATTCTGTCGAAAAGGTTAAAAAGGACCTTGTTTTGAAAACGACCGAAATATTCCTTTATAAACCACTTATAAAAGTCAAAAAGGGTATAAATGACTTTAACTCATATTCTAGTAAATAGTAAAAATGTTTTGAAATGCATTTTTAAGAAACATGGATGTGGATGATAAAGAGATCCCAGTAGATTATTACGTATAAACAACCTTGGATAATGAAGAGGTTGTAAAGTAAACCCTTACCTTGTACATTTCCATGGTTGGGGTAGGTCAGCCTCCTGTATAATGGTGAAATAATTGTTACTAAATTATACAAGAATCATATATATTAATATGATATCATATATGATCTTTTAATATTGATTTGTTAATAATATCTTAGAATTATCGTCATTTCGGGTGTTAACTTACTCATTTTCTTGTATATGTTTTGTTACATAAGTCATGTTTGTTGTATCTTATTCATATCCAGAATGATATCAAGTCCTTAAACATCATTTTTAAATCACTAAATTATAATTATACTTGAATGGATACGATGGAGAATAAATCTCATCGCGTTCGTGGAGACGGTAGTCCGTACGTACGCACGAACGCTATTTTTATTTTAAAAGAATAGAATCCAAATGATACATTGGTATATTACTATTCCAGTATAATATAATATTTTATATATGTTACTTAATTTCATTAACACCATCCTTTATACGTTCCATGTGTGGTATGAACGAGTCATATCATTTTAAGGGGGCGGTAGTCCGCACTTCCTCAAATGAAATTATCGTATGTATATACAACATGAAACGAATAATGGTATGAAATAAAATGGAATTACAGAAACTTATATATAAAATATATATCATTAATATCAAATTTAATTATAGTGCCATCATAATGGCCACCGTGAGAGGCGGTAAGATGTATTTGAACAATCATCGTTTCGTGAGGTGTTAATTTTCCATCCATAGAAACATTATGTTCTTCATCCATTAGATGGAGTTGTGTGTATGTGTAGTTTGAATACTTCTTATAACAACATCAAAGTATATTGAGGATACTGGTTTTGTTACAAAAGAAGGGAAATAAAAAGAGTTTGGGGGTTTGGAGAAGCAAAATAAATGAAAATAATTTAAGAGAAATCGTTACCTTTAATTTAGGTAACTCACTTTGGTTGGAACCAAAGGACTTCTTGAAATGCTTTCTGCCTAAGGGGAAGCATCAAGGAGGAGGATAGGGATGTGGGGAGCTTAGTTGGGAAGAGTTTGGACGAGCCAAGTGGCTTGAGAGGTGTGAGGAATGAGTAGAAGTGGTCTCCTTTTATAAGGGAGAGGAGGGGCTCTTTAGGAATGTGTGAAAGTATTACTTTATAATATAATTATATTCGGTTTATAATAGTCCAAAAATCATTGAAGTCGAATATAAGATGACTAATATTCTAAATAACATCAACCAATAAGAATTGGACAGGTTTTAGATAATATTTTAATCATTATAATCTTATTTATTTAAATGATTTATTAATGAGGTAAACATTGCATCATTATTGTGTCATTAATAATTTAAATTATTTGATGTCTAAAAATTATAACTAAAATATCATTATGTAGGAAATCTATTTATCTTTCTAATGAATATTTATAATCGAAAATCCAACATGTATAACCCTATGTAAAAATTGTTCTTCTAAAAGATGTAAGCTTATGCCATTTTTTTTATTTTAACTTTATTAATATAAAGTGTCCCTACCACATACAAGTGGCTCCAAGGGGTCCCCAAATTGACCCAAGGATGCTCATGGTCGGGTATGTGTCCACAAATAAGGTTAGGACACGTTTTAGTGTAATTTGGTATTATTATAATATTATTTTTTAACCCTTATTTACCGGATTTACGCTTAACCATGGTAAATAAAATATTTACCATAGTAATTATTCAAAATGTCTAAAAATAAAAGTTACCTATTTACAAAATTTGGACATCCTGATTCCAAATATGGAATCCATTTTTCTAAATTCAAAACACAGAAGGGGCAGAAATTAATTTAAAATTAATTCCCGCTGTCAAAACAAAAAGCGTGTTTTTAAGAGGTAATAACTATCAAAAGATTGACACTTGTTTATGTTCGGTTTAATTGTAAAATTATGTCCAATGACAAACATTATATTAAATGGTAAAAATATATTCTAAATATACTTTAAAACCACTCAAATTCATAATTTATCACTATTAATTATTTTGATTAAAAAAGTTGTTTTTAATTAAAATTTAGTAATTTTCACTATTCATCAAAATATGAAAGTTATCCGAAAAGTACCAAAATTTCACCTTAGGCTAAATTCGATATTCCGAATCCAAAAATGAAGTCCATTTTAAAATATAAAATATATATAATTTCAAAATTTAGGTATTACTATTCATAACGGCTAGTTTGATTGGTTGTGGCGTGTGTTAAAACTCAAGGTTGCGTACAACACACGCTACTATTTTATTCAAAGGAAAGCGTACCGTGCAAGCTTGGGATGTTTCATTTTAAACTTTTTTGATGTCCCAATTTATTCAGATAGTTTAAAATATTTTATTTAAAAAAGGTTTCACTATTAAAGTTGATAAAAGTTCAATACTGAAAATGAATCTGTTCTTGCATTATGACTAAGAAACACATAATAGGGATTCTAAAATTATAAGGATTATATAAAGTTCAAAATGTTGTTAATATTATTCATGACCTCTTTTAATGGCTTTTTTTTTGTACGTCATGGTGTGATTGAACTCGGTGTTGCGTGTAGTGCAAGTTATTGAATTATTTTTAAGAAATAACACACTATGAAATCCTGGGGTGTTACATTCTCCCCTCCTTCAATAAATTGCGTCCTCGCAATTTGAAATTGTTCTTCGAAAATAAAAGGTTGAAAATAAAAAATATATTTGTGGGAAAACCCACATCGGAAATTGGGTTACTAAAATTTAGTCTTAATATAAGGAAAAGAGAAATAAAAGGGTCACCACCAAATTATGATCTCGATTAGGAGAACATTGGTGGCAATTAGAGACATATAATTGGAGGAAAAACGTAAATATTTATAGGTAGTGATTGAGGTCATCAATCACAAACAAGTATGAAATTGAGGTCCTTGAATTCATCAATCTATAATGATTTGAAATACCATCGGTTCAACAAAACATAGGGTATTAGGATAACACATTTTTGACGTTTCGAAATATCTTAGTTGAAATCTCACATCGAAAAATGAATTAATGAGGGCTCTATTTAAAATAAAGAGTGGAAAGTATGAAGATTACCGAAAATAACACATACTAGGGTTCCATATAGGAAAATATGGATATGGAGGAGAAATCTAACCATCAATTATCTGATGGAGAGTGGTAGAGGACATGGCTATGAAAAGGACAACAATCCCAAATCCATAAATTAGTGATGATTTAAGGTACCATCTAGGAAAACATTTTTGTTCTAAGTTGCTTTTCTTAATGTTGAGGAATTTATTTATGAGATTGGATAAGATCATAAGGGGATATACTTACTTTATAATTAGAGTTTTATCCATTAATAAATTTCTACCACAAACTCATCTTTCACTCTAAAAGATAATAGAATGTAAAAAATTCTATTTACACTATTCGTATAGGGTTCCAAAATAAACGAATTTATAATTCATCTACAAAACTACATTATTTAATCCAGGACATCTCATGGGCCAGTGGTAGGTGATACACCCTTGTCGCCCTTCGGTTGCGGGTTCAAGTCTCGCAGCCTTGCCGGACGCGACAGTTTGCCGCCCGACCTCCGGGTTGTCCTTTTGTGGTAATCCAAAATAATCCAAACTAGAACTATCCAAAATAATTCTGTCCAAACTCACAGTCCAACATTTATAAGGAAGGTAAACATAATATAGATCCTTTTTACCCTGTAATATCAAATGAATACCTTCATCTTGTATTCTTTTAATAAACTGAAACATCTTGAATTACCATATTCCTTATTGATTACATTCATGCTCCCCTATTCCATATAGAATGCTGGATATACTTCATCAATCCAAAAACGTTTTAAACCCCAAAAAAAATGATGGAATATACAAATCATTAATCAGTTTCAAGGTAGTCAAGAATATCCAACATAATTTATCCAAATCAATAATGTATTATTCTAAAATCACTAACTCGGTATCAGAACCATATTATGGTTTATCTTTCTCTCAACCATATATTTTCCAAAAATTTATCCTGCTATTGAGTCACTTTTCTTTGTTCCACACAATCATAAGTCCTTAATGAAATAGTACTGCAGTACAATCCTTATATACTCCATAATTATTATAACAAGTACATTGTTGATACAACACTCAATTGACATAATCAACATAAGAACTCTAATCATTCCTCTTCATCTGTGGTAGTATCATAACTTGATTATTATCCAATAGCATCATTTGTGGCATAGTCTGATGACTGGGGCATAGGTTCGCGTAGTGTCCAAACTCCTTGCAAATGAAGCATTGTACATTTGAAACCATTTTCTCACCCTTGCAGTCACGTACTTTGTGCCCTTTTCCACCACACTTATAACAAACTCCCATTCCTTTCAGGCAAGTTCCAGGGTGTTTCTTCCCACAGTTACCACATATGGGAAAATTCTTCTTTTCCCTCTTCCCTTTATCCATTTTTCTCTCTTCCATCCTTTTCTTCTCTTGCTTCCCTTCAAAGCCATAGGACTCAGTAAACTCTTTACTTATCTTATCAACACATGATATTATTTCTTCATATGATGATAATACATGGGAGACTATTTCTCTTATCAATTCTAGCTTAAGACCATGAAAGATATGATCCTTCCTTCTCTTTGGATCATGTGCATTTCAAGAGTTCTCATTCCTTCTACTGGGCGCCATTTCTAAACAATGGCATAAACTAGATCAGTTTATGAATCAAAATACATAATCCCATACTTATAAAACACTTAACATAAATTGAACTATTTATGGATATAATCCATAATCATAAAAATGTCTCCTTTGAGGATGTATATACTCATAAACCCATCATAATGGTTTGTAAAGAAAATGAGAGTTATCCTAAGCATATCTCCCGGGAGTGTCGTAACCAAGAGTGCAGCAAGGCCCGTTGTCGTGCACCAGTTCCCGTTCAAGTCTAGCTCAAAGTGGTCTTTTCGGGTTTTACCCCTAGGTACATCTGTGCCAGAGCCGCCTCTACCTGCTCGTATCCAGACAGGGATGTATTGCTCGGAAAACTCACAAAATCTCTACGGTACCAAAATTCTAGGAAGTTATTCTATACAAATCCTGAAAGTTCATCTTAGGTCTACATGCTCTAATCAGAGTTTATCTAAATCTAGTTTCCAAGGTTTGTACTAAACTTCCTCTGATACCAACTGTAACGCCCCGACCCCAGCTACCCAGAGTCGGTGCCTTACTTCGTAACATTGGCATGATCACAAGAAGATCAAATCTCGAAAGGCCGATTGGTTTAGTAGCCTTGGAAACACTAGATATATTCATAAGTTTTACATTAAATCATAAAATGAAAAACTACTACAACAACATAATGCCTCCATAATTCACACTCATATCCCCACATAATATCCCTGCAGGTCATTCATAATTTACTTCTTCACTTCCTGGGAAAAATAAAACATAGAAAAGGGGTGAGCTCAAACGCCCAGTAAGGATAACAATATAGCGGAAACTTTCATAAATAAGAATAAACATTTAAGGCAATGTATAACTAAGACAAAAGCCTTTCAAACATGAACTTTCAACATGGTATGGCATAAATAAAATGAAATAATGCCATTTACTTATTCACATTGATATTCTACTAATCGAATAATCACATGTAAAAATCAATAACCACTTTCATAATGTTGGAATGCATAATGCCAGACTATCATAACCACATAGCCAAGGTCTCGTGCCAAGTCTACAAATAAGATTTTGTCAAGGCCTTGTTCCAAGACACTAGTTTGTCTCATGAGACCTACCGATGCATCGAGGAGCTATAGCGGGCTCCACCCGTCACATATTAAGTCCAATGCATTCCCATATGAAAAGGTTTAAACATAACATAAACATTCGTATTAAAACTAGCATATGAAATGTCAATACTTTCACCATAAACTATGAATGGTATAAAAATAGCACATCCACAGTCAAACATATCACAAAACCTTCAATACAATATAGAAGTTTTGTATCATAATAAATCAACTTCAAATAATCTTAAAATCCATCAAAGGATGTTGACATAGATGAAATCAAAATTCTTTTTAAAGAAATATCTCCTTTTATTTTGAAATCATTTAAGATCCATATAAAATAAAACATTTTCTATGAAAATATTCTTATAATCTTGTAATGGAAGCTTTGAAGATTTTATAACGGCGTAAAATAGCAGCACCCGCCGTATAAGTTAAAAAAAAATTCTTACCTTAATTCTGTCGAAAAGGTTAAAAAGGACCTTGTTTTGAAAACGACCGAAAGATTCCTTTATAAACCACTTATAAAAGTCAAAAAGGGTATAAATGACTTTAACTCATATTCTAGTAAATAGTAAAAATGTTTTGAAATTCATTTTTAAGAAACATGGATGTGGATGATAAAGAGATCCCAGTAGATTATTACGTATAAACAACCTTGGATAATGAAGAGGTTGTAAAGTAAACCCTTACCTTGTACTTTTACTTGGTTGGGGTAGGTTAACCTCCTGTATAATGGTGAAATAATTGTTACTAAATTATACAAGAATCATATATATTAATATGATATCATATATGATCTTTTAATATTGATTTGTTAATAATATCTTAGAATTATCGTCATTTCGGGTGTTAACTTACTCATTTTCTTTTATATGTTTTGTTACATAAGTCATGTTTGTTGTATCTTATTCATATCCAGAATTATATCAAGTCCCTAAACATCATTTTTAAATCATTAAATGATAATTATACTTGAATGGATACGATGGAGAATGAATCTCATCGCGTTCGTGGAGACGGTAGTCTGTACGTACGCACGAACGCTATTTTTATTTTAAAAGAATCGAATCCAAATGATACATAGGTATATTACTATTCCAGTATAATATAATATTTTATATATGTTACTTAAGTTCATTAACACCATCCTTTATACGTTCCATGTGTGGTATGAACGAGTCATATCATTTTAAGGGGGCGGTAGTCCGCACTTCCTCAAATGAAATTATCGTATGTATATACAACATGAAACGAATAATGGTATGAAATAAAATGGAATTACAGAAGCTTATATATAAAATATATATCATTAATATCATATATAATTACATTGCCATCATAATGGCCACCATGAGAGGCGGTAAGATGTATTTGAACAATCATCGTTTCGTGAGGCGTTAATTTGCCATCCACAGAAACATTATGTTCTTCATCCATTAGATGGAGTTGTGTGTATGTGTAGTTTGAATACATCTTATAACAACATCCTAGTATATTGAGGATACTGGTTTTGTTACAAAAGAAGGGAAATAAAAAGAGTTTGGGGGTTTGGAAAGCAAAATAAATGAAAATAATTTAAGAGAAATCGTTACCTTTAATTTAGGTAACTCACTTTGGTTGGAACCAAAGTACTTCTTGAAATGCTTTATGCCTAGGGGGAAGCTTCAAGGAGGAGGATAGTGATGTGGGGAGCTTAGTTGGGCAGACTTTGGACGAGCCAAGTGGCTTGAGAGGTGTGAGGAATGAGTAGAAGTGGTCTCATTTTATAAGGGAGAGGAGGGGCTCTTTAGGAAAGTGTGAAAGTATTACTTTATAATATAATTATATTCGGTTTATAATAGTCCAAAAATCATTGAGGTCGAAGATAAGATGACTAATATTCTAAATAACATCAACCAATAATAATTGGACAGGTTTTAGATAATATTTTAATCATTATAATCTTATTTATTTAAATGATTTATTAATGAGGTAAACATTGCATCATTATTGTGTCATTAATAATTTAAATTATTTGATGTCTAAAAATTATAAATAAAATATCATTATGTAGGAAATCTCTTTATCTTTCTAATGAATATTTATAATCGAAAATCCAACATGTATAACCTTATGTAAAAATTGTTCTTCTAAAAGATGTAAGCTTATGCCATTTTTTTTTATTTTAACTTTATTAATATAAAGTGTCCCTATCACATACAAGTGGCTCCAAGGGGTCCCCAAATTGACCCAAGGATGCTCATGGTCGGGTATGTGTCCACCAATAAGGTTAGGACACGTTTTAGGGTAATTTTGTATTATTATAATATTATTTTTTAACCCTTATTTACCGGATTTACGCTTAACCATGGTAAATAAAATATTTACCATAGTAATTATTCAAAATGTCTAAAAATAAAAGTTACCTATTTACACAATTTGGACATCCTGATTCCAAATATGGAATCCATTTTTCTAAATTCAAAACACAGAAGTGGCAGAAATTAATTTAAAATTAATTCCCGCTGTCAAAACAAAAAGTGTGTTTTTAAGAGGTAATAACTATCAAAAGATTGACACTTGTTTATGTTCGGTTTAATTGTAAAATTATGTCCAATGACCAAAATTATATTAAATGGTAAAAATATATTCTAAATATACTTTAAAACCACTCAAATTCATAATTTATCACTATTAATTATTTTGATTAAAAAAGTTGTTTTTAATTAAAATTTAGTAATTTTCACTATTCATCAAAATATGAATGTTATCCGAAAAGTACCAAAATTTCACCTTAGGCTAAATTCGATATTCCGAATCCAAAAATGAAGTCCATTTTAAAATATAAAATATATATAATTTCAAAATTTAGGTATTACTATTCATAACGGCTAGTTTGATTGGTTGTGGCGTGTGTTAAAACTCAAGGTTGCGTACAACACACGCTACTATTTTATTCAAAGGAAAGCGTACCGTGCAAACTTTGGATGTTTCATTTTAAACTTTTTTGATGTCCCAATTTATTCAGATAGTTTAAAATATTTTATTTAAAAAAGGTTTCACTATTAAAGTTGATAAAAGTTCAATACTGAAAATGAATCTGTTCTTGCATTATGACTAAGAAACTCATAATAGGGATTCTAAAATTATAAGGATTATATAAAGTTCAAAATGTTGTTAATATTATTCATGACCTCTTTTAATGGATTTTTTTTGAACGTCATGGTGTGATTGAACTCGGTGTTGCGTGTAGTGCAAGTTATTGAATTATTTTTAAGAAATAACACACTATGAAATCCTGGGGTGTTACAGGAAGAATCTGTTCATATAAATTTCGATGAAGCTGATCCACCTGAGCCTAAAACCTCTCTTAAAAATCATGAAGAAGATTTTTCTGTTTTGGACGTTCATGATAAAATCAATGAACCTTTTATAATGACAACCAGTTCTAGACATTTTCTAGAATCTGCTTCTAATGAACCCGAACCTAGAGAAGAATCTGAAATTTCTAGTCCTACCTTTACAAGATCAACTAGAATTCTAAAGAATCATCCTTTAGATGTTGTTTTAGGAAATCTGGATAGAGGGACACACACTAGATATTATCTTAGAAATAAGGTTGAACATCAAGCCTACTTATCACAACTTGAACCTAAAAACATTGATGATGCTATTAATGATGAATTTTGGGTAATTTCTATGCAATAAGAACTCAATCAATTTGAAAGAAATAATGTTAGGAATCTTGTTAAAATACCTAAGGACACATTCAAAATAGGCACTAAATTTGTGTTTAGAAATAAAGTAGATGAATCTGGAAATATAGTTAGAAACAAATCTAGGCGATTTACAGAAGGCTGCTGTCAAGAAGAAGGTATTGACTATGAGGAGAATTTTCATCCAGTAGCCAGATTAGAAGCTATCAGAATCTTACTTGCTTATGATGCACATATGAATTTCAAACTATATCAAATGGAAGTAAAAAGTTCATTCATAAATGGATATATTGTTGAGGATGTTTTTGTTGAACAACCACCTGGATTTTCAAACCCTCATTTTCCATATCATATTTTCAAATTATCAAAAGCCTTATATGATTTAAAGCAAGCCCCAAGAGCTTGGTATGATAGATTAATGACTTTTCAAATTTCCAACGGTTTTACAAAAGGTATAGCTGATCCTAATCTTTTTATAAAATTTATTTATAAATATTTTTTAGTTGAACAAATTTATGTAGATGATATTATTTTTGGATCTTTAAGAAATTCCCTATGTAATGATTTTCTGAAAATGATGATAAATGAATTTGAAATTAGTTTAATGGGTGAACTCAAATTCATTTTTGGATTTCAAATTTTCCAAAATGATGGTGGAATTATTTTATCATAAAGTAAATATACTAAGGATCTTTTAAAACGTTTTGGATTGGATAGCACAAAAAGCAGTGATACTCCCATGAGTACCACCTGTAAGTTGGATCTTGATGAAGATGATAGATCTGTAGATCAAACCACTAACAGAGGAATGATTGGAAGTCTACTCTACCTGACTGCTAGTAATCCTGATATTATGTTTAGTGTGTGTATGTGTGATATTTTTCCAGAAAACCCTAAAGAGTCCCATTTAAATGGTGTAAAAAGGATTTTCAAATATCTTAAGCATGCTCCCAATTTAAGATTGTTCTATCCCAAAGGACAATAATTTGATTTAGTTAGTTATTCTGATGCTGATTTTGCTGGATGTAGGTTAGATAGAAAAAGAACCTCTGGAACATGTCACCTTTTAGGCAAGTCACTATTATCATGGTGTAGTAAGAAATAAAATTATGTTGCATTATCTACTGGAGAAGCTGAATACATAGCTGATGGAAGTTGTTGTGCATAAATTGTGTGGATGAAACACAAATTACAAGACTATGGATATAAATTCAGACATGTCCCAATAAATTGTGACAACACAAGTTCTATTAACATTTCTAAGAATCTAATTTCTCATTCAAGGACAAAACATATTTATGTAATACATCACTTTTTGAGGGATCATTATCAAAAATGTGATATCACTTTGGAATTAATTAGTACTGAATTTCAACATGCTGACATATTCACTAAACCATCAAATTCTGAATTATTAGACTACATCCTACATGATATTGGAATGATTAATCATAAATAGATATCTTACATATCATAATGTTTAAAACATTACTATCCATTTCTTTACAGTTTTGTACTCACTATTTTACAGTTACTGTTTCATGCTCATAGTCCCACTGTTAAGACCGTGTGCTCACGGTCTGTCAAATCACTGTCTCACAATGACTACACAGAATGGTCAATGTCTCACCGTGACTACACAGAGTGGTCACCGGTTTATTCTGACTACACAGAATGGTCACTGTCTCACCGTGACGACCACCAAATGTCTCACCGTAATGACTGATTTTTATCACACCGTAATTCTTACTCACGGTCTCAACATGATGATTATTTATATTCTTATTTTAACCCGTATCATGGTAATTTTTATTTCACCACTATTTGATTTCCCACATTTTTGTTTTTATGATGTTAGACATTCTCAAATGATAAAACTTAAGGGTTTCATTCGATTATTTACCCGAACACTCTCCTGAACCTTCTCTTCCCTCTCGCCCGAACATTCAGTGGATGCCATGGATGAAGCGTCCATCTCCACCCTCGTCTGAGAAGCACCGCTCTAAGGAACATAAGAACATACCAATGATATCTCCCAAAGGACCTCTAATCCCAAACCTAGTGAGCCTTACTATTGTACCTGAAATGTAGATTTTCTCGGAATGGATTCTTTCTAGAAAATAATTAGTTTTGAATGTTTTAAGAGAAAAACTATGGATTGAATGGTTCTCTGGACAAAATAGAACGATTTACCTGAGCCTGGTTTCTCAATTCAATCAGTATGTGATGTTTTCCTTTTATTTTGGAGAAAGATTTAAGGTGACAAGGTGGATAAATGGACAGAAGTGTTCTTTCTCTTCGAGGCTGTGGGCTGCATGCCTAAGGATTCCACATGAAGTAGTTTGTGAAGACTACCAGAGAGACCCTCCTCCATCTTCTGATATCCTCAATCTGCAAAATTCCTTGGAAGCTCTAACTGTTAATGGTAGAAAGTGAAGGCCCATTTCTACTGAATTAGATGGAGATACTAGCCTTCTTTTCAAATTTGTTTAGAATTTTATCGGTCCAAGAAAAGGAGATTTTAATATAATGAAGTATCAAGATGTGTTCCTGATTCACCTATTGAAGAATGTCAAAAAGATAAATCTTTGAAACAATGTTATTAACCACATCTGTGAGCTGATCAAATCCACTTCCAAATCCACCTCCTTTTTTAACTCAAGGATGATTTCAGCTATGATAGTTGCAAAAGGGATGGTTGGACCAAATGACGAAAAGTTAGAGGACTTTGACTTCTACTTATCCATGCCTATCATCAGAAGGATGAAGATTAACTGGAACCCCTGGAAGAAGCAGTGGGTTGAAGATGATGATCAACTATATAAAATGTTTAATCATGTTGAGTATCCAGGAAGGCCTAAGAATCTAGTCGATCCTGGTTTGGAACCAGATGAAGTGGCTCAGTATTCAGAATAAGAAGAAGAAGAAGAAGAGGATGTGGAAGATGAAGTTTCTCCTAGAGAAGATGCTGGAATACCTTCAATGGAAACAATACCTGTTGAAAAATAATGGAATGTTTTCCCTGCTGTTATTCCTTCTGAAATACCTCAATGAGAGGAAGTTTCTATTGGTATGAGAGAAGTGGATGCTCCTGATTCTAGTGAGGATTTCAATCCAGAAACTCATCCTAATGCTACAATAAAACTGGTTTTTCCTGATTCAGAACATCAAGTAACCATAGAGACAGATCCTGTTGAAGAGGATCTCCCTGTTGAGAAAGAAACAAGTCTGGAAGCTCAACTAGTGGAACAATTAGTTCCTAAGATAATTTCCTCTGATGAAGAGACGATGGAAATTTCCTTTCAGCTATCAAGGAAAGTGTTTGCTGAAGAGATTAGAGATGATCCTGGGGATCTTGACCATGTTGCTGAGCCTATAGTCTCTGAAATGGAGGCACAATTTTTGGGGGACGAACCTCAATACATTGAGATTATAGAAGCTGGATCTGCTGATGCTTCTCAACCTACTTTCACATATTCTTTCTACACTCAGGATGAATTCTTAAGCTTTTATGATGTGAATGAGTCAGCACAAGTGACTACAACTGGAATGGATCTTTCCTCCATGTTTCAACTGAAGTCTGTAGCTCATCTAGAACCTCAATCAGAACAAGATACCCAACCTCAATCAGAATCAGAATCTGAGTCTGAATATGACAATGAAACGCAACCAGAACCTACTACTCTACCTTTACCTGCACCCATACCCGAGCATCACTCCTTTGTAACTAAAGATTATTTGAATGTTTTTAGAGAGACTCTATTAGCTAGAGTTGAGAGAATTGTATCCACTCAACCTCGTCCAATGAGTCAGTTATGTCAATAAGATTCATCAATTCTCTTGGAAAATATTATATTTCATATTCAACCAAGGATGATCCAAGAAATTCAAGAAGTCATAGTGGAAAATAAGTTGATGAGTGCTGATGTTGCAAATCTCAAAAATATGGTAGAAAATTTGTAGAATGAGTTGTCTTTGAGATCAGAGCATGCTCCTATTTCTTCCCCTGATCCAATTGCTACTTCTCCTGAGCCATCTAATTCCATCCTTGCTAGGGGATTTTGTCTCAAGTGCTTCCATATCTTCTGTATTTTGATGAGACGATTGGAAAAAGACACACAAAAATGCTGGAACACATGAGGGAACTTCTGGAAAACTTAAATATACTCACAGATGAATACAGAGGATGCCTGCAAAAAGTTCTGAAACAGATCAATGTTCTAACCAAAGCTGTCAAAGCTTCACCTGCTTCTGGTCAGACCTACACACCTTCTTTTGATGATTCTCTTCTGAGATCATTAATCAAGGAAGAACATCATAATTCCCTCAGTAGTTTGGACATGTCTTCTTTGTCAGAAGTGGTTAAGAATAGTGATCGAGCATTCGAATTTGTTAGGATTCATTCTAAGATATCCAATGATGCTCAATAGGAGATCACTAAGAAAATAAATTTTTTTCTCACAAGGATTTTCTCTAAAAGTGATATGACAGATCACTTTAGATATCTTCTGGAAAACCTGAAAATCCCTCCGGTAACTCAAGCCTTCAAAGCTCAAGTTCAAAATCTTACAGAGTTCACCAAATTGTTGGACAGATTTATGGAGAATAAGGACGATTTTGGAAAGGTTTTTCAATATGGTTGTGAAATAATTAAGGATTTCATCAATCTTTTGAATCTGTATCTTCATGTGCAGAGTACTGATATAGTTGCTCCAGCTGTTGCACCCTTTAGACCTGGTCAACATGCTTTTGCCTCAACTACCATGGCAGTCAGCCAATCTCTTTCTCAAATCCAGCTAGTCATTCTTGACCAACCACAACCTAGATCTTCTACTGCTCCCACTTTGGCTTCATCTGTTTTTGAAGGTCTACCCTTACCCTCTTTGTCTACCACATCTATGCCTTCTTCTACTTCAGCACCAGCTCCTGCTACTGATAAAGGCAAGGAAAAGGTGGATCCATGAAGTGTCCAGGGACTATTTTCTTTTTTATGGGATTTCATTTCTTGTTTACTGTTTGTACTTCTCTTGTATGTTCTATTCTGTAACTTTTTTTAATGAAAAAATCCATGTTTCATTTCATTTTCTCTACTTTTTCATAATCCCAAAAGGGGGATAAAAACTAAAATAATAATAGGGGGACAAAAACTACAAGTGTTAGTACTATAATGATATATGTTATCATCGAATCTATTTTTCTCTAATTTTTTCTATTCTACTATACTAGTTTCGTCAATGTTACATTTCATTTATATTTTGACTATATATGATCTATGATCATAAAAAAGGGGGATATTATTGGACTCCTCATGTATTAATCTTGTTTTAATGATAATAAACCCTATTACTGTTAATTAATCTCAATATTCATTGCACATATTGCTAATTCTCTTCAATCTCAATAATAACTACACATCATGTTTTAATGATAACAAATCTTATGAATGTTAATTGATCTATTTATTATTTACAAGTATTATGCATGATCACAAATCTCACATATATTATCAAGCCTTTATATTTATGATTCAAGCACTTTTACTCTCTGCTGGTTAAACATAATCCATATTCAGCTAATTACTATCTACATCCAAATACATATATGTCGCTATGTATGGACACACCGTGAAGGACTCACCGTGAAGAACTCACCGTGATCCAGACACCGTGAATGACTCACCGTGACCCAGACACCGTGAACGACTCACCGTGACCCAGACACCGTGAAGGACACACCATGACCTAGACACCGTGAGCTACACACCGTGACATGGACATACCGTGAAGCTCATACCGTGAAGCTCATACCGTGACCACATACCATGAAGACTATACTATGAATAAGACAACGTTTACATAATCCATGTGACACTGTTTCTTAACTTTTTGTCAATATTATTTAAATAATGCTAACGGTCATATTTGATGTTCTTAATGCAATTAATGTTATTTAATGATATTTTTTGGCATGTCAGGAAACCGTATCTCGTACCAATTAAACTGGAATCATTCATACTGCCAAAACTTGAGGAATATGAGGAAGATTCAGATTTTGTACACATGGAAGAAGAGTGGCGATGTGCATGTGTGAAGATACAACAAGAAGAACTTATATATAGCCGAGAGCAATGTGCTGAACTAGAAGAACAACCCTGAGCAAGAAAGAGATTTCAAAAATTTCAAAGAACTCTCATGAATGAAATCCAATACTACTGAAGAAGACACGATGAATCAAGAGATCCTTCTCACTCATGTAGTAGACAAGATGAACTATGACACTCTGTTTTACAACAGAAAAACCAGAGAAGGACTCAGAAGCATTCCTGTTGAATCCAATGAGTCCATATCTGCATTGCAAATCACTAGAGATTTCTAAACTCTTATCTGTTCTCTCTAAGTGATTTATTAATTTTCTTTCGAGTAGTGTGGTGTACTTTGTATATCTTTTACACACTGTCTCCTGCACTGAACTAGAGGATATAAAAATCCTCACTCCAAAACACATAACTCTTGTTTACCCACGTCAACTGTGGAAGAGGTCCTTGTGTGGCCTAGTCTTTTGTTTTGTTTCCCACGAAGAACTGTGGTAGAGGTCCCTGCATGGTCTGGACAGTTTTGTAAACTGTTGTTAACCCTGATCTAGGGTATGGATCAAATTTATAGAAATTTGATATGAATAAGTCTCCACATAAGACTGAACCTCTTGTTATATCTAATGTGAATATTTAGTTTATGTTTAAAGTATACAATATACTACTTTTATTTTTCGATGCTATTACTTTTAAATACAAAACTATTTTAAAGATACTTTAATAGTTAAATTAGCAAGTGTTTACACTTATTGTAAATTAGTAGGATAGTTTGAAAAGTTAATTTGATCCTGTTGTTAAAATAACTGAGACCTAATAAATCATTGAGAATCTATGTGAACATTTACAATCTGTATAAATTCACTATTGTATAAGTTGTTTTATAAATTAGGGATTTTAAATAGACAATATTTTAACAGAAATTTTAATTGGAACTCAATTCACCCCCCTCTTGAGTGTCCACTCTGACCAACAATATTTAATTAATATTTATGATACAAATATATGTGGTCTATTTATTTAACATAATATCATGATCAATATGACATGTATCATTAAACTTGTTATTAACTCACATTTCCTTCATTATTTTTCAAATAAGTAACATTCAACAATTTTAATAAGAAGGAAATTGAATAATTTTCTACCCATGTTATTCTAATTGATTAATTTCACTTGATGACCACTGAAAATATTCTTCCCTTGATTATCCTTGAATATATTGGATCTATAAAAGTCCTTCTCTTTTTGACGGAGTAATTTTTTTTTCATCATATGATAAAAATATTTTGAATCTAGTTCTCGTTGAAAACATGGCCTAAGACCAACAATGAAAATAACTTCCATTCATTTATGTATTTTTCATGTATTAATTTCCATTCTTGGGTAGATTTAAAAAGGTATTCACATATATGATAAAAAATTAATATTCTATTTTATTTAATATTTGGATTAGTCAATTCATTTCTTTTTTTCCCTAAGACGAGAATATTTATTGATATATGATTCTATAAAAGCTACAAAATCCATATGTTATGTTTCCCCATCCTCCATAGTGTTATAGATCAATGAAAAAAAATAATCAACAAAAAATTTAAGAAAAAATAATGTTATTATAGACTTTTCAATTTCGTTACATCCCAAAGAAAAAAAATATCTTCCCAATGGACATAATCCACTATTCCACTACCACATGATTGTTAGTCCCATGAAATGATCGGGGAATCTATGTCATTAAGGAACCAATATTTTTGTATCAAACCATGTTACATGATGTTTCTCTATATTATAATTGATATTAACAATAACTTTGATTAAATTCCATAATATTTTCAAATTCAATTCCCCTCCATCTCATGTTTTAATGGAAAGCTCCACTAGGAAATTTCAAAATTATGCATATGTATTTATTCCCTTCAAATTTACATGTATTTTTTTATAGAAAATGGATTTTATTATACTTGATCATATCAATATGAATTAAAAATACAATAATATAATATAAAATATGATATAAGGCTTATCATAAATTGAGAATGTATGATATTTAATATCTTAATCATAAAAATGGTTTCATTGGGGTTACCCATAAATGAAATAAAAATATTTTCAAATAATTCATAATGTATTATAAGGGAAATTTGAATAAACCTAATAATATACATGAGGTGTGTACGTTCATTTATATAATAAGGTAACACTCACCATACAACAGAATCATAGTTGAGATATACACAAACTAGCTCGTGTTATGGATGTTTCCCTTTTATGCATCCATTCATAAACCATATCCACTTGTACTCTCATGAAATGGGTTTATTATTAGAATAATAACATAATAATCATCTTCTTAAAAATTATGATGTTAGTCTACAACATTACATACCCTCAATATCTATTATAGTTTATTTATCCCTAAACTATAATATCAAAAATCTAATTTTGAAGGTTTCTAATAATCTTCCTCATATATCATTTGTAAAAATCCTTCCCTTGTAACCAAGAGATTGTGGTTAATATAGTAAATTTGAATTTATACAAGGGAAGTAATCTTCAGGGACTAATTATTTAAATATTCTTCAAAAGATATATATAGAAATGATACCAATTTTAAATTTTGAATAACATTTGAATCCTGGTATGAGAAAACAGTATGTATCCTTCATCTCAATTAAATATTTATCATTAATATCATGGGAAATGGAAACAAAATAATGGAGAGATAAATTATTAGTATGTTTCATATACATTGCAATCTATCATGTGTAAATAAGTCATAATAAATATGAAATTATAAATAAATGATAATACATTAAATTTGATAAACAATTGAGTAGGATAATGATTCCATAGACAATATCAGTGAAAAAAATATAAGGTATAATAGTAACTAATATATAAATGAATGGAATAGTTGTTATTTTATGTAATGGTATATGTTATCAGGATATCTATACCACGAAAACCTTTCCCCAAGAGAGTATAATGTATGGGATTGTATAACCCAAAATAATATTAATGATGGCCAAAAGATTTTATTAATGAGATATATCAATTAATCAAGGGGTTATTTATATTTATTCCCCACACATCACTATATGTAAAATACATTATCTAAATATTAATTTTCTATTAAATTATTAATAAAATATGACATATCAATAAATATGTTAATCGGATAATGAATAATGAATATCAATATTTTCAAATCAATTAAAGCATATATTTTAATAAACTATAATAGAAATAATATATGGTTTAACAAAATAAGCACATCCATGTAAAATAAAATATCTATTTGAGGGAAATTATTTTTTTAATTATTATAATAATGAATATTTTTTAACTAAAATATAATTAAAAAAAATAAATTTAGAATATTTTTTACCATTGATTCATCGAAATTAAAGGATTTTAACTATAATCAATCCTTTTTATAAATAATTTTAATAAATGATAAATGTTAAAGAAATATTTATTTTATGAATTTTATATAAAACTGCTGAAAATTTTTCTAACAAATAAATATTAAAAAATGATTACATTGGTTGGAATGTATGTTAATTTCGTATAGGTGAAAAAATGATTCCTTTTGAAATTTATAAAGGTATTTGAAAATGATACATTTTTAAAAAATTATAAATATTGATTTCACAACTACAAACAAATTCATGGAAATATTAATATTTTATTTTTAAATCATTAATTTAATGAAACCAGCTTCCTGAAAACAATTTTGTAAATATCTTTTTTGAATAAAAATTTAACCGATTAAATTTGAAATAATTTATATACTTTTAATAATAAATTGATTAATGAATGATATAAATAGTGGAAAATATAGAATAAAATATAAAAAAAAAATAACATGAGGATAAGAAATTTATTTATTCTTACAATGGATAAGTGATTATATTAATTCAAATGAAATATAAGAAATCTCAAAAAGATTTTGATAGTGTATAATTAATTCCTACTACTTTGATAACGTGTGAATTTTTCCCATTGAATTAATAAAATTTAATTAAAATATTAATAACAATGAATAAATAAATATTCATCTCATATATATCGATGGTTCTATATATACGCCAAAAAATTGAATAGGTAAATAATAACATTTATTTCACAATTGAGTGGAAATTGATACAAAATCCCAAAAATTGCACTTCCATTTTGTTGAGAAGTATTTTACCTCCTATATTACGGTTTTAATCATTTTTTAATTAATAAAAACACAAAAATCATAATTTCAATATCATATACATATTCTTAAAATATATTATCACCCATTCATTAATAATATTACATTTTACCACTGTATTGTGATTAATAACATCACTTTTCCAGGAAAAAGTTTTCATTGAATTTATGATTATTGTTTATATAATATAGTTAAAACATTTAGATGTTTATATTAATGTTTTAAAAACTATTTTTTATTATATAAATTTATATAATCATTCATGGAATTTTTTCATAAAAACATTCCTCGCTCGATTAATATGTTATGTCAAATGTACATATTAGGGATAATATCATATCCTTAGTCAGTTAAAGGGTAATGAGGTGGATACGATATTATAAATAAAAATAAAATTTAAATAAATAATTCTTATATATATATATATATTTACAATTTCAATCATTAGTATTATGCATGTTTTTTATGGATAAAATATATTACATCTATTCATGAGGTGGTAGTCCCCCTTACAAATAATGAATTGTTTTGTTTCCCATTTTATGGTGAATGATATAGTTAAACATTATGAAATGACCTAAACGAATGATTAGAATATTTGATTTAATGGGGTTATTTTACTGTAATGGTTAAGAAAATATTGATTTTTTTAAACGAAGAAGTAAAAAAATGATCATTGTGGGGACTATTATGTTCTCGACAAAATACCTCCTTTTCATCTCTTATTATAGACCACATGGATGATGTTCTGGGAATATGAGGGACTATAGTATGTGGATAAGGATTTTTTAGGAGATTTTGGTTATTTTTTGGTTGATTTATATTTAATTTTCGGTGAGACGATGTGAGGGTAGAAGGTGTCTACAGAAAATTGAGTTGTGTGGATGAACTTTAATTTTTCATTTATTTTCATTAATGTCATGTCACTTTCTTCATCAAATGAATCCATAATAGATAATATTAAAAGGGGAAATTTTATGGAAATTATAATACCATTTAGTGGTTTTTGATAAGTATTTCATGTAATTTTTAGCGTTATAAATAGAATTTATCCCCGCCATGGTAAAACTATTTAGACCATAGTTGTTGTAATTAATATTTCCTATTATAAATAATTTTTTTATAATTAATTATGATTGAATTATAAAATAATATATTTTCTTTTGATTCAAAAAATTTAATTAATTTTATAAAAACCGATTCAATAAATTGGAAAATTTCAATTAAAAAATAAAACCACATATTATGTTGAATTTTTTTCCTGGAATTAGTTTTTCAAGCATAAAATGTCTTTATATTATCTTTGTTACAATTAATAATAATTAAATTTTATTAAATTTATTTATTTATTTATATAATCTATATATTAAATTTAAATAATTCCCATTAGTATGTATTTTAATTCATTACAATTGAATTACATTATATGATTTAAAAAAAGATGTTTTCTGAGAAATATAAACATTATCTCCATAGGATCTTATGCATTTATATAGAAAATTTATAGAAAATAAATTATTATTTTATATTTTATAAAACATTATTATAACTAAATGGATTAATACATTGATACTACGGTTTATATTATTCATAAAACCTTATCTTTTATGGAAGATTGATAAAATTAATCTTGTCTTATTTTGACCATGTTTGTTACAAATTGACAATCATCTGATAAATTAGATTGTTTGTTAAAGGTAATATAAAATTGTTTCTTTTATTATAGATTTATTAAAATATAATGTTCACTTAAAATTTGATAGTTTATAATATTGATACTAAATGTAAAAGGATGAATTAGATATAAAAGTGAGAAATTATGAAAATCAATAGAAAATATAACTAAAATAACCATAAGGTATTAACACAAATAAAAATGAACAAATAGGTCTAATAATAAATTTAATTTAAACAATTATAAATTAATGACTAAAAAGTTTTAAATATTATTATAATATACTATATGATGAATAATATAATTTTATTCAAATTGTTCTATCGTATTTTATATTCTTTATATTTGTATAATATGATTCTTTTAAATAAATATTATATTATTTTTTATGGTTTTGATCTCATAATTATTTGTATGAATGAGTTATTTTTCATTATAAATACAATATTATGCAATAATTTATTATTTCATTCAATTTCATATTTAGTGTGTGGTATTGAATACTGATATATATATTCCAAAAGAATAATTGTTTTTTAAGAAGGAAGAAGAATGATAAGGGTGTAAGAAGTAACCAAACATAAAAAAGATAAAATAATAAATATTTTGGTGATTTGAGATTTTAATATATATTTAATAATTATTTATCTTCTTTATATTCTAAAATGATATATATAGTATCCCTTGATGAGAATGAAAATGATAATTTTTTTCTCTAAATGTACATTTGAGATAAATTTTAGTTATTAAGAACAATGAGAGATTATAATGATGACATGTAAATATATTTTACCTTATATGGTATTGGATCACATTGAAGAAGTCTAATATATTTGTTATAATAATGGTTTATATGCCTCACTAAGATGCAATTAATGATAATAAATAGAAAAAAAGGATCATAAAAGTGTACAAATGGTCATATAGGAGTTCCAAAAATCCATGAAATAATTTCATCCTTCATATCCATTAGAGGATGATATGGTTTTTGACAAAAAATGAACAAAAAGTTCTCTAATATAATTCACTATGTCCCAATCAGGGTCATAATGGTGGTTTGGTTGGGGAAATTCTTGGTGATCATGATTATATTGAATATGATGATGCATGTGATGATATATGTGATAAGACTAATTATCATTATGGTTTTCAAAATAATTATGGATACATTTATCGACTCCATTGATGACTTTATTATTTTCAAAAAAAATTATGGAATATTTTTAATAACTAAATACAATTTTATATTTGTGTACTAATTTATGCTTTAACATCTCGTCTGATTAAATAAATATTATAATGTATATATTCTTGGAATGAATTTTTACTGTGATTAAGATATTTATAGTTTATTCATTTATCTGTAATAATGATCAAGCTGGATAAATGAATTTGATGTGGAGGTTAATCCATGCCAATGGTTATTTAATACATTGACAAAGCTTCATAAAAATTGTTTACCATAAAGGTTATTATATGGATATTTTATCATGTTTAATTTCATGGTTTCAATGGAATCATTACAATGGCCCTATATGGAAACCAAAATACCGAATATCTAAAAGAACCATTTATATAACCTATGAAAATGGTTCAAGAGAATATAGTAGAATTTTTATGAGGTTGGTATGTGTATATTTTCTAATAGATCATTTTGATTATCCTCAAAATAAAACTAAAATTAAATCAGAGTTTTCAAATTACGTTGATTAAAAAACATATAAAAACCTCTATTTTCCATTAGAATAAGTGAAAATATATAATATACCCTAAATATATTTAGTAATATAATATGAATATCATAACCCTCTAGAAAAAATGAGGCTCATATTCTAGTAGGTGAGTAACTTGATTATTATAAATTGATTTATCAATAAAATTAAAAATCAATAATTATAGATTTTAAATGGTGTTAGGAACTATATGGAAATGATCCCGAATTTTAGTAGAATATAATGACATTTTTATGGAAGAGGTACGATGCAAGTTAGATCTTTAGACAGTCTATGTACATAGATAATAAATAATATAAACATGTGGAATAATATATATCTAATCTATCAAAAAAAATGGTTTAGGTTTTTTAAAATTACTTTGTAGAATATACTTACAAGAGGGGCATTGGGATGAGAAAATCAAGACATACTTACAATGATATGTTCCATATGGTCTAAAAGGTATGAAAATTCAATGGATAATCGGTGGAATGTAATATTTTGTTGAGACTAACATGGCGTTGTGTGAAAATTACAATGAATCCATGTATTCAATGAAAAAATTCAATACTGTTTTTATTGATTAATTATGAGTAGTTAAACATTACCACCATGATATTTTAAATTGAACTATAATTTTTATTGTTTATAAATCATGAAACAAATATCATAAACGAAACCTGAAATTTTTTTTATTACTGTTATAATCAAGTTGTTGAATTGGTGTGTATATATAATATTATAAACATTATGATATCTATATTAAATACATAATAAATAGGAATTTATTTAATATTTATTATTAAATACAAACCCAATTTTTTATTATTCCCATTGTATTATTTGAAACAAATTCATCAAAAAAAATTGATTTATTAAATATTTTTACGAAAATTTTGCTAATAATTTATTGAATATTTATGATCTATATTTGATAAAAGGGATATAATTTATATGATAAATATTTCCAATGTTACATATGGTAATTTTTTTAATTATTTGAAATGTTTATTTTTTAAATAATATTATGATATACCATTTTCAATTGAATATATTATTTTCTAAAATAATTTACTCATTCTTATTTGTTTTCAAAATGGATTTAACATAAAATTAGTTCTATTAAAGTTTTAATAATTCAATTTTTTTCATGGTAAGAAACATTATGATTCAATTTGGAATAAAATATTTATTTTCCATAAAATGCTGTTTTAATGAAAAACCAATTTTTTTTTTGTTTTTTCTAATTTTATATTTATTTAATTTAAAAAAATTTGTGAAATTTAATATCGAGAAATGCGTTCTTTTTTTATAATCATGAGATAAAAATTTAACAAAAATTTCTCTTTTACAATCGTTGATTATGAATAGAATCCTTTGTAAATATTTGTTATCTGAACAAGGGTAAAATGGGTACGTGATAAAATCATGAGTTAAGGTATCAAAATCAATAAATAAATTTACTTATCCCAATTTTATGTGTTTATAAAGTCCATTGCAATAAAATTATTTTATATATTGTAATTTGCTTCTATTATCCATTTATATTGATCATTATTATACTTTACAAACACAATATAAACAAACTGATAGAGTAATCAATTTAGTATCACTAATATTATTCACATATGATAAATATATCATATGTCTGATTTAATTGGTCATTTGAAATAAATTTTTTTTCATGGTAATGTATGATTAGTTTTTAGTGAAAAAGTATTTCTATACAATATTATGAAACTCTAATGGAGTATTGTTTTAGTACATAGGTAATCTAAATAAATGATTTGAAAACTATAAAAGGTAATATAATTTGGATGAATTATTATATTCCATTAATAATCATTTAATTATATCATATTGTGGATTTGAGAAATTATTTTAATTGAATTAAATTTTTTAACGATTATTTCAAATTCAAATTAATGGAATATTCCAAAATATTATATTGATAGTATTTTATGATAAATAATAATTTATTATATAATTTACAAATGCTAAAAATTCTATAATTGGGAAATTGAATATGATATGGATTAAAATATATAACATTTCTTTTTTATTTGACATATTTACATTAATAATATAAATATTATCCCCTATGTTGTATAATAAATATTCCTAATGATATTCCTCAAAATAGTAAAAAGATGGTTAAAAAATTATAATTGTGAAAATATCCCAAAAATGATTCAAATTTTGATAAAAGAGATTATTTCAACACATCATCATATAATCATAAAATTATATTAAATTGGACTATTGGAGAATGAAAATTTATTTATATTAACTTTATACATTAATAAATATCAATAATAGACATCCATTCATTATAAATGGAAATCCACTCTAGTCCTATATTAACACAAAAATAACTATATGGATTAGAAAATACCTACACAAATCCATTGCTAAAATAAAATAACAAATTATAGGGGACATATTTTTGTTTTAATATCATTATTATAGGTATCATGGTGTTATTAAAAAATTGTTGTTAGAATATTAGTAATATCTTTTTATCTAATTGTTTTTGTTTGGTTTATTATTCTACATCATAGAAATTTTCATTAAATATAATTGCCTCAGACCAAAACTCTCTGAACTGGTGAAATATACCTAAACTATACAATTATTTATTTGATATTAATTTAACTGGTGAAATTTTAACCATACAACACATACAACATAAGAAGTACAAATTAGAACAATTATATACCGAAAGACCGTTTAGGTTTAAGGAACTAGAGAACTAAAAAACTGCAACAAAAAAATATACATATTATTAAATTAGAATTACTCCTAAATATAATCGGTTTATTTAACATTATATTGGATCATAATTTTCATTCATAATAAAATCTTCTATGTATAATTCATTCAAAACCATTCATGATAACATATGGGAAATGGAATACAAAATGTTTTAGATCATATTATCCTTAATGGTAAAAATACAATTTTATAATTTATTATCATCAGTGATATATTAATATAATAATTATCCAATGAAATAATTAATTTACATGAACATAACCATCTGAACTCATTCACATGAATACCTGGTACAAATACCATGAAAATGATGCATAATGATTTAGTAATGGAAAGAGTAATTAAAACCAAAAACAAGGAGCCTTGTGATATCAATATTGAATAATGGAAACATTTATAAACCATATCAATAATAATAAATCATTATTCATATCATGGGAAAAATATGTATATAACCCATTATAAATTTGGTTTAGAAAAAACGGGGTCCAAGTCAAATCCATTGTACAAGTTCTCCTCTAACTCGCCATACATCGCCTCGATTGACAAGGAATATTACATAGTGAATTTCATCTTAGTTTGGGAGAACGCATATTGAAATATTTATTGATATCACATAGTGTTATAATGGAACATGAATAATATAATATTAATCTGACTAACCCAGTGATATCTAGGTTCACCCATCATATATGTTGTAACATTATCACATGACAATATCAAGTTGCACCCAATGTATAACACATAACTGGATCTTTTATAACTATATGGGCACAAACAAGGTCATCCATTGTCGCAAAATAAAATTCGTATTGAAATTATATAGATCATTAAATTCATCCCAAACTCAGAAAAACCATCATTAATCTTTTTAGAACACGATTAACATGTGGAAATGAAATGGGTTCCAGGGAATTCTCATTGAACATGGAATTAACAATGGATAAGAAAAAATTTCCAATAAATATCAGTTAAAAAACACGTACACATGGAAAATCTATATGTTACAAAATAATCTACATGAATTATTGTTAAACAATGAAAACATAAAAATATCGATAAAAATCCATTTGAAAGGTCATTATCTCATTGGAATGAATTATATTATATAAAAATCACTTTTTAAAAGAACTACTTCATCTAGAAAAATAATTATGATATCATAAATAAAACATCACACAATTATTTAATAATTAAATACAACATATTTTTATTTATATTTATTTGAATTCCATTAAAAGATCCAAAAAATTTAGTGAGTAAAATATAAAATTTTATTTTTAGAATAACTTTTATAGACTAATTATTCAAATTATAATATGAAAATAATATTCATTGAATATATAATTGGAATACTATTAATCATGGATCATTGAAAATAATTTTCATGATCAATGGAAAATATTTTAAATTTTAATATTTAGAAGAACACATTATTTTCCAAACATTTTTTAAAAGATTTTTAAAATGACTCATTTGAAATTTGATAATAAATTTCAATTAAATATTTTTTAATAAGGTAATGGTCCATGTAAAATATCATTAAAATAAAATTTATTTATTGAAATACCATTATTGAAATCATTATGGAAAACATTTATATTGAAAATAATGATACCTCATCGAAATGAAAATCATATACTATTACAACCTAAAATTGAAACCTTGATGTTTCATCAAATAATAAAGAAGTACATTGAAGTCATAAATCATTACCACATTGATAAGTAATGCATATTATTGATATTTGGTTCATTAAAATAATATAAATTGATTACCTATAATCGAACCATCATTATAGATAATCCTATATGAATGGATATTATATCCTGAGGCCCTTTCTGCATTGCTAACAATTCAATCGATAAAACCATGAATGAATAACTAGAAATAATATATTAAATATGATGAAAATAATTATATCCCTTATTTACCTTATTTTTAATAAAATATTTTAATATGTAGTAAATTAAATCCTTATTGGATGTTTTTTGTATGTTTAGTTGATTATTCTGAAGGGATTTGGTGCTTTGACCATGGACAAAGACGTCAACCATTAAATATATATATATATATTAATAATAATAACATACATTTTATCATAATTATACATAAATATTGATTTTAAAATCAATAATCAATGATGGTTATGAAAAATGAATTATGAGACAATCATGGAGATGATAAGTCGTATGAATGAATGTGTAACATTTCAATTATTAAGGGGTCATTATGAAAAGTAGGTTTTTATTATTTTTTATTAATATAATGATAATAATATCATAAATATAATATATATTATTTAAATATTCTTATATATAACATCATATTTTGTTAGTGAGTACAAAAAGAGTCACATTGCATTGGCGAGGTGGTAGTGCACATGTTTGCACTGATGCAATTATTGATTTTCTGTATAATAAATAAAATGATATATAATGTGTTAAAATTGATTAATATTTCATTATTATAACAATTATCTAATTTATATCACAAATATTAATAATTAAAATCTTTATTACCTTCCTTGTAATGCGTTAGTGAAAAACAAATCACATCACATCGTAAGACAATAGTCCACCATACAAATGAGAAATTTATCATATCCATCACATAGTTGAACGTAAAAAGTTATTTTTGATATAATATTTAAAAATTTATAAAAATTTTATCTTTATGTTATATACATTATATTTTTTATTATATCTTTCCATGAATGACAATGATGGAATACTAATGACAATGGTTTATAAGGAGGTAGTCTTCGCTACACACGAAAAATGATTTAATGATCCAATTAATGGATGGGATGATGTATTTAAGATATTAAATTAATTTAAAAAATAAATATTTATGGAATATTATAGGAGAATTATTGTATATTACATGAAGGATATGGATGATGAAATAAAATTAGAACTCTCAGTTTGGCGTGATATCTCTTCACCAGTAATCCTTAAAAAGATAGAACCCAAATAATTAATATGATGGATGTATGATTAAAATGTTCTGAAAAAAGTTATATGTATGTTATGAATTGACATTGATAGGTAATTGATAAGAAAATGTCAAATTATGGTGTGATGAAGAGGAAAGATATGGAGGATTTTGATAATTGAGGTTAGTCGAAGACATGTATTTTTCTCAAAATAAATATGTGTTATGATGTTTTTCAAAATACAGATTTCTCATAAATGTACCTTTATAGAGTAATATACATTATAAGATTCATGTTTTTCCATCAAATAAATTTTGTCTCGTTTATATGTAATTTGTACAATTCTATTTTTTACTTGAACCATATATTATAACGAATTTCACCGAAACCCTGATAATTTATTGTTACAATTATCAAAATCCATTATAGCCTTAAATAATGTAGATATTTTTTTAAAAAATATATTATTATGATTATAAATATTTAATTAATTTAATTAAATTCAACTAACGTAAGGGGAAAAATTTTACATAAAAATATAACTACAGATGTGTCAAAAATGATGGTTTTCAAGACCTATGCTTTTCTAGGTGAAAATGATTTAATATTAACATAATTAATAAAAATAAATAATGAATGAATACATATTATTATTTAATTACATATAGTCTATAAATATCATTCAAATAACTCAGATTAGGGAGTTTTTAATTAGTTAATCATGAGAATCATTATTCGGAATAAAACAATTTTTAGCAAAATCAAGTTTTAAAAATTTATATCTAACTTATACTAAAAATCATTATAATGTGTATTACATTCAAATTGAGTAGATTAAATATAAAAAAAACAATATTTTAAATTAAAATAATATATATAACATAATTAGTGTTTTAAATTTATGAATTTATTGAAATATAAATAATTATTTTGAAAAATTAGTATTTTTCATGAATCACTGAAAAATAAATATTTCATGAAAATAACAATAATTCACATAATGTAAATTGTGAAATTATTATTAAAATATAAATTTAATTTTATGAGGTAAATTTTATAAAATATCTACAAATTAATTATAATATTTTCATAATAATAATAATTTTTTTATGAAGAAAACATTTCTTTTAAGAATAAAATTATTTTACTAAAAATTGACTGATTATTTGATAAAAAATAGAAAATAAAAATTTAGTATGATAAATATATATATGTATATATATATTTCATAATGTTGTTCCAAACATTAATACCCCCCAATTAATCTTTTAGATTATAGAGGTTATATATATTGTGGGACCCTTAAGCTCGCCGTTGGGATTAAAATACTCAATCAAACAACGAAATCATTTTTAAAATATCCATATCTTACATCCACCCCCTTAAATAATTTTATTCATCTCAATTAGAAATATACCTAAGTAATTAAATTTATAACATTTAAATAATGTAACCCTCATCATTAAGGGGTTAAACAATATATAAGTATTCTAAGTGTGAAACAGAATAATAAAATAATTCTATATTAACGTCTACTAGGATTAAAAATAGTGTACCATATTATATAATTGAAGGATCATAAATGTAATTTTTTTTTAATATTTAAATATTTATTAAATGTGATAAAGAACAATTATCATAGAAACTTGAATTCTCATGAGTTACTGAATCATAAAACCATAAAATAATTTCAATGAAAAGCATCATTGATATCATTAGAAATGATTTCAATAACATAACATTTTATAGACACATTTTAATATGGTTGAATAATTCATTTCTATATATTCAATGAAAATTGTGAAATAAAATTACTTTACAAGTAAATTTTTTTCTATTTACCAACTTGCGGCTCACTCTAAATTTTTCTCTAATCAATGAGTTATCATGAAGAATTTTTTTCATCCATAATCCCAAATTTTTTAAAAATACCATTTAACAGTGAAAGGGATAATCAATATTTACACCTCCCTTTAAAAATAATAAAAAATCAGAAATATTATAACCTGGTAAGATAATTACCAAAATTAATAAACAGTCATATGGGGTTCATAGCATAGGTTTTATCCTGGTTTTTTCTTTCAGATTTGGATGTTTCATATGGTATAGATTTACCATCAGTTCAATGCCCAAGAAGTCATGCATGAGACTGATTTCCATCAAGCGATGGGTATGAGAAACTAATTTAATGTTTACGATGCCGGGTCGAAGATCATATGTATAGGCTTGAATGATTTTATATCTCTTGAATTTTAATACCGTGATTCATTGAATGTTTTTTGTCTATGAAGTATTGTACGGTTTATATATTTTTCATCAAATGTTACGTATAAGATATTTTTTAAAAAAAATAACTTTTTAACCATGTACCATCCCGAACCTAGTTTCACATATCGGTTCCCCGAATCGATCAGTCACATGACCTCAAGTGAACCTCCCCATATTCCAAAGGATGGAAACTAGAAACGAGTGTCTGATAAGTCAATAATGGGAAGACATTACTCTCCATTATCATAGCAATACACTAGTAGAAATAAATTATCAACTTTAGAGTAATATATAATCGTAAACAATAACAAAATCTAATGATACTGAATGTTTGAGAATACAATAACCAGCTAATATAGAAATAATTCCCTGCTAAAGTATGTTTCAGGTTTCTAATAATAAAAAATAGATAATAAAGACACTAAAGACTACTAATTAGGTCCCAAAACATGTCGAGTTCACTCATCTACAAGCTATTCACAATCAGAAATCTAACATAGGGAATTTCCTGTTAAACATCCAATGAAAAACAATTTTTATCCAAGTACCAATCATGTAGCCCGATTAGGGTGTGACTAAATTTTTTTTGTCCATGACCAATGATGTCTATAATAGATTCAGGGAATAAAAGGGCAATAATGTTCTCTAAATAAGAATCCCTATTTCATAATTAAACAGTTATCATGTTATCAATTATTCAATGTTAACTACATAGATAACAGTGTTACTAAGGAAAATCATACCTCAATACCTACTCCAGCCCATGCTTGGTCTGAACCATGATAGATATTAAATTACATATTCATTTAAACAAATGTTATTTCATTATAATTTCTTTAAAATCACATTGTTATAACCAGTTGGAACCATAGTCCAATGATAATTTTTTGTACATTGAACACCATAAGTAGTTCACTATTTATCAACCCCACATATATACCATGGGAATAGAATGTCATGTCCATAACCCCAATTCTCAGTCATGCATATATATATTATATGCATGAAATGTCATGTCCAACACCGTAATTCTAAACTATGCATCTAACTAATTAGTATAGATCTTCATGTATAACATCAAAAATCTCAACCATACTGATAGATCTATCAACTATGTAGATATTCATGTCATGACCACCCATTTAACATTTATTCATGACTATACCTTGTGTATATTGTCATGTAATACACCCCAATTATCAACTATTCAGGTATACAATTTATTATGAAATCCTCACATGTATCCCATCATCACACTGTTCAACATTATCACCTTGACCATGATTATTCATATAAATAAAATAATATTAATTACCCATTTTAACATCAATTAATTAATTAATTAATTAATCATGTTCCATTAATTAATTTTACAATTTATTAATCTTATCACAATATCAACAACCAATAATTAGTTCCCCAATTATTTATTTGAACACACAACTTCAATGTCTCATAATTAACTCAATAATTAATTATTCATGTCATGGAATTAATATCTAATAATTAATACCCCAAATATTTATATTGAATCATGATATAAATATCCCAAAATTGATTCCCCAACTGGTTAACCCAAATCATTATATAAATATCCAATAACTAATTTACAAATTATTAATCTCAATTCGCAACATCCGTAAAACATAATTAATTACTTAATTAATTACCCTATTCAACCATCTCAATTCAATCATAATTAATTCCCATTATTAATTTTCAAAATCATTAATCTCAAAATCTACATATTATTTATCCAATTTATTATATCATCAATCAATCCCTAAATCTCACATTTTCATAATCATCTAAATTAATTAATTTACCAAAATAATTAATTAAATTATAGATTTAAATTTATAATAAAAATAGTATATATAAAACATGAATATACACAATAAGAATCAAAACTATGGGATATAGATTTTAGACAACCTTACTTGAATGTGGATGAAGATGTGAAAAAACCATAATGTCTGTAATAGAAATCATCTTCAGAATTATATTAAATTGGAACTAGATTATTCATTATAAAATTATATATATAGATATTAATAAAATAATGTAATACCTAAAAACCATGTTCTAAATACCCATGATCTTATGGGATATCACAACTAGATCATAGTGGCCTCCTAGAAATTAAAAGGAGAAGACCTACAGTGAAGAGGGAGGTGTGAGGAGGGTATTTGGTCAATGATGTTGGTGAAAAAAGAATTTTGGTCCAACATTAAAGTTAATGTGGTATTTTTGGAAAGGAATATAGGACTCACAAGCTCTGTAGTGGATAATTTGGTAGTATGGAATGTTATGTGATGATAGATATGGGATTTTAATACATTGTGAATAAAAAATACACCACATGGATTCGTAGTTCTTGTTATTTAAAAATTGAAACCTATTTACCCATTTTCAAAATTAAATCACATCACACCATTAAAATCCGACTAAATTAGAATCAAATTTGGTTTCACCTTGTTTTGTGACATTTCAACATATGGTTAATACTAGTTATATGGTGTGTAGTCGACATTCATGGCATATAGACACATGCTGACCACTAATTTCTTCAATTGTCAACATGTGATGAAAAAAATGACACAGGGTTTAATTTTTTAGGTTTAAATAAATTTAAGACATGATTTAAATTCACGTGGTCTGAAACAAACAATTAAAATTGTCTATACATGTAAAATAAATGATTATACAATATCCCCCCTTATAATAGCTTGTACTCGAGCATCAGTCACAGTAATATCAATGATTCTGATCTAAAATGATCTGGCCAATGATCTAGAATGTCTATCAATCATTCCCATGTCTACTCCTTCACAATTACATGTTTCTATGATATAAAAACTATTAGCATGTTCATTCCCAACAACTTTTTATCACTTTAATCAAACACACCTATTATATGGTCCTCAAATGACGCATCTATCGCTAGGTCTATGTCATCCACATCGATCACCTGAAAATGGTAGTGTTGATGCCTATATAGTTTTGATAGAGGTAATACATCATTCAGATCACTATATTTCTATGAAATATCCAATAAGTATGCCACCATATAAATTCTCTCCACTGCGACAAAATGCCCAACAAATCTAGGTTCCAACCCGCCCTTCCTCCAAATCCTCTACTGACCCAACCTAGGAGAAAAAATGGAATATGAAATCAGCCTCTATAATCTATAGGGGGATATCTTTATATAAATTTATGACTTATACCTATAATAATCCATAACCATACATTTTTGTACAAACTTTACCTTCAATGATGTCTCCTACACGAGACTCATCCAAAAAAACTCTGACTCATAAACCCCAATCCATCATAATAGTGATCTATTTGGACTACCATAGAGAACCTAAAATGGTTCAGTTTTTATTGTTTCCTGAAAAAATTTGTAAAATATAAATTCTACTAATGATATGTATTTCTATCATTACCCATCAATGTTAAGAACACATTCCCACATCATTTCATCCAGCATCTGTATAATACACTACGACTTCCCATTTTTCTATGGGTGGAAATCCATTCTGAATAATACCCATGTACATATCAACTTCTATAAGGAATTCCAAAAGTGTGAACTAAAACATGAATAATGGTCTACAACAATCGTTCATGGCACCCTATACAGACTAAATATCTTTTACACATACAATAGAATCATCTGATCCACAGAGAAAGACTCCTATATAGACAAAAAATGTACAAAAATTTTTAGTTGATGCAAAAAAACCTATATTTAATTTTTCTTCCTCGTTATATATAGAATACATAACAGAATTTCCATTTTTAATCATCCCAATATGATTCGGTAATGGGGAAATGTTTTTACCAAAAATATAGGTCTTTGATGCCCTTCCATCACATACTAAAAGAGTTAGCATCGTGACATGAACCTTGATGTCTCCTTTTTCATATCTAGCTCCCTAAATAATCATCATTGGTTATGAAAATTTTTGGTCATTACTAGATTTATCTCCCACTATGAGGGATGAATTTTCATCATTATCTCCTCTTGTATGATTGAAATCACAAAAACCCAATTCTACACATATATTATCTCATCCTAGTCTATCAACCAGTCTGAAGGTGTCTCCCAACCATCAAATCTATCCCATATGCCTAGCGAGAAACATCATCTTCTTACACTAAGTGATAGATTTCTGAATTTCCTGAGTTTGATTTTTCATGCTCAATGATTGAACAACATTGTTTCCTTTTCCATAAATATATTACTCCTCAAAATAATAATAATTTTTATAATCAACTGATATCTACTATTGAAGTTTCAATCCACATTGAAAAAAATATTTATCTAATACTATTGTGATCAGTAAACACCATAAACATCTCATCCAATAGTTATTTCCACCTTCACATTAATGAATAAACTACATTTTCCATCTATTGGTTTTGTTTATGGTAGTTTTGTTCACATGGCCTAAACTACTGAGACCTATGAACCAAAAACATATCCCCTTCCATCAACATAACTTCAAGTTCTATATCTGAAGAATCAAAATACACCAAATATTAAGCGCCTAGCTTAGGTAGGTTCATGATAGATACTGATGTAAAATTATTCTTCATCTCTTGGAAGGCCTTCTCACGTGATACTCAACATTCAAACATTATCCCAGTTTTGGTCAATATCTAATGTAGCACTGGAAAATGGGAAAACCCATGGATGAACCTCTAGTATTACCTTGATAACCACAAAAATATATGAATATCAAATTATTTAATGGGATGTTCTAAAAAACACTTATTTAACCATATCATGGTCTACTGACACACCATCCTCTCAGATGATGTCACTCATATTGTTTAGAATGTCAATAACAAACTATCACTTAGGCTTCATGGCATATAGCTGGTGATATCTCATTGTAATCAAGATGATGTCTAGATATTGGTAATGATCACCTTGAGTCTTAGAGTGAACCGTGATGTCATTCAAAAATTCCACAAAAAAATTATCTAGTTATGGATTGAAGAATCTATTCATCCAGGACAAAAACACTTATGGTGCATTCATCAACCCAAAATTCATTAGAACCCACTCAAATAGGCCATACCTCTTCTAAAAATAGTGTTCAGTATATAATATGTCTGAACAATCATCAGATAACACCATAATCTCGAGTCTATATTTTAGAATAAAAAAGATCCTCTAAATTAGTCAATGAGATCCTAAAAATGAATAAGAGGATATCCGTTCTTTATTATTAACATGTTCAATATTAGTTAATCAGAACATAATTAAAAACTCCTACTAGCCTTCATCGAAAACAACATGGGTGATCTCTAAGGAAATGTAATCATATGGATAAATATCATATCATGTAACTCCTCGAACATAGTATTGAGCCCTTGATTCTCTATCAGTGTAATTTTGTATAAATGACTATATAATATTGTATCCTGAAAAATGATCTCAATAGTGAATTCCACACATCTATTAGCTGGAAACACTAATATTTCCTTCGAAAAAACATCATGAAACTATTCCACCATTGGTGTAATGATATCATGCATTACATATCTATCATCCATTAGTTAATAGAAGCCTTGGATGCGAGTTTGGAAAATGAACTCCACACGAGAGCTTCCTTCCTCAGGCCCTCGTGGAAGTAACCCTACCCACGCTGATCTCACTCCCCATGATGCTCAATCCTTCACAGATGTTGTCGCGGGCCGAGCTGCTCCAGCTGAATCGAAGACCTTTGAACACATTTACCCCAATCTCTTTCTCCACCGAGATCTATCAGCGATTTCCATCTCAAAGGATGTGGTACGAACTTTATCCTCAGAACTACAGTTTTCTCTGGATTGTAAGTTCTCCAAGTGTCAAACATCACTCATTTTTTTAGAAATACCCTAGAAAGCATCAGTTTTGTTCATTTGCACATTGGTTTATTGAATTCACTGCATGTTCTATTTCATTATTCTTCAGAGGATGAATATTATAGATTCTGGACATGTGGATTTTGTTCCTTTTAGGGTTAAAGAATGAAGGATCTTAAATGGTCTTCGAACATTTTATTCGATGTGGAACCCCCCATTGAGACTCTCTGGTTAGGTTTCTTGAACCTTCCCCCTCTCCTTTTCAAATAGAGATCCTTAACTTCCATCGATGGTCTCTTCGGACAATCTATTAAGACCAACACTGCCACTTTAAACCTCACTCATCCCTCGGTCGCTAGGATTTACACCGAGATTGATATTTCTAAACCCTTTCCTTCCCAATTCTAGATTCTAAATGGGGATAATGTTTTTATTCAAGATGTGATCTTTGAAAATGCCCTAGTTTTCTGAATAAAATGCTCACAGATTGTACACTCTATGAATGAATGTGAGACTCACGGTAATGACCCTCGACCTCCCCCTTCCTATAAATTTGTGTGGGTTGAAAAGGAAACTCCCAATTATCCCCCATTTCCTCAAACAGTTTCTGACTGCTCTCATAATAGGAATCCCCCTGGCCTCTCTCAGATTCATCCACCCACTCGTTTTGATGTCGAGACCTTGCACAACCGTGAGATTCCTAAATAAGGGAAGCAGGAACCCTTAAATACTGACCCACCTAGTCCCAAAACAATCAAACCTTTATAAGGAGATAATGAAGAGGTGAAACGGATCATGAAGACCCCTTCCAAGTGGATACAGACAAAACATTCCAATTTGAAGAAGAATTCCTAAAATCAAGGTCTAGGAAAGGCAAGAAAGCACTGGTTGAGTCAGATGGCTCCATCACTCCATGTTCTAAAACCCCTTGAAACCTAGGGATAATTACAATGTTGAAAGAACAATTATAACATGCTCTCTAGCTTCCAACATGAAAGACCAAAACCCAATACCCCCACAACCAATCCCTACTAAAAAATCACCTGTCTCAACAGATGCACGTTCCTCCAATTATTCTGACTCGAATGGGTCATCCAGTGAGGATAATGAAAGTGACCCAGCGTATATGGATGCCTATTTAATACTATAATAGCTTGATTTTCTAGTAGACCTAGATGCCTGGATGGAATAAAATGACAAAATTGTATACAGACAATATAAAAATGGAGATATGTCATCAAATGTCTATCTGGATATCAGAAAGATGATGTTCATCAAAGTAGTGGACGAATTTTAAAAGGATCCAGGTTTCAATTTTAATGAGATCCCCTGGAAATGAAGATGTTGTGAATCTGTTTTCGTGGGAAATGGCTTTCGTCCCTAGTTTTTCTTTTTTGTTGGCCTGTCAAGATTTCTTTTCTTATCCCATCTTGAATGCTGAAGGATGTGGCGCATCAACTGTGGTTGGACTGATCTCTGATCTCAAATCAGAATTTTCTGGTTTTTGGTGCTGTCATTCCTTCTTTTGTCTAGATCAAATGCTTATGTTAAGCCTCCATCCGCTTCTGATTTCCTACTGTTCTCTTGGACAATACACTGCAACTGCTTTTGTTTCTCTCGATATGGTCACTGAATATGTTTTTCTTTGGTGTATGTTTCAGATTTTAGAACATCTATTTGGATCGCATCAGAACTGATAGTTTCAACACTGAGATGTTGTTCAAAACAAAGCCAGCTGGTTTTAATGCGCGTCTTCCTTCTGCATTTTGTTTTTTCTCTCTCATTTTGGTTTTGAAGATTTTAAGGTATACCCTGATCGACAAGATCTATTCAGACATCCTGGAATTCAATTTCAATTGGCATGACTTTCATTGTTCTCAGTCTATTTGAAAATATGCTTCACCTGACAATCCATGATAATTCTCTGGGGAGTCCTCTTTTCAAAATATTTCCCAGGAGTTTCTCCTTCCTCTTTGGCTCGGCCTGCTGCTTCATGTTTTATAAGAAATCCTCCCAGCCTCGAGGATTTCTTCTATTTTGATGCTCATTTGTTTCAGCTTGGACTGCTTACTTGTGGTGATGATGATACTTGGATGGTGTTGAATTTGGTATTCTGGCTGCTTTCATTTTGGTATGTTAACTGTTTTTTATACGTCCTTCAGTCACTTTGGTTGATACAAGTCCATTTTACCTCATGTAAACACTTCTACTTTTGTTTTAATAAATTTCATTGAAGTGTGAGTTGGGTTTCCAATTCACTATTCAATTTAAAAAAAATGAAACCCTGGATGCGAGCTCTCCCAGTTGCTGAGTCATTGGCCTTTCTTGGTGTTCCTATATTTCTGATTCACCCTTGTGAATGTAAATCTCACACATTGGTGATATAAAAGTCACCCACTAGGGGTGGAAATTGACGTTTTCTTGATATGTGATTGGATATTCTATACCCATTACTAAGATAAATACTGACAGGTCAAGAATACATGAATCCAAATGAAAACAGTACTCCCCAATCTCAATAGAACATCAGATTCACATACAGATGTCTCCCGACCCCACTCACAAAAACCACTACCAGGATAAAATCATTAAAATGTTTTGAAGATATAAAATAATTAGAGGAAGCAGAATCAAATATAAAACTAGATAATATAGAATCTAAAAGAATAATATATATCATATCAATGGTCTTTCCTCATTATCCCCACGTGTTGGTTATACCACATGGATTTGGGTTACCCCTCTTCCGTATGATTTCTTCTAACTCCCCTCACTTAAAAACTCTAATCATGTGGGAACTCATTCCCAAAATCACCACATATAATACCTCTAACGCCTTAGCCAGTAGAACTCCATCTACCGGCCAAATATTGTCCAGATGATCCCATACTCGCACCTTTTTGTTTTCTAGCTTCTCCATCACTCACTGCCAGTCTTGGGTTCCTGAAGAGTCTTCCTTTATTTCACATCATACATCAAGAGTGGAACTCCAAGGGTGCTTGGGTTAACTGAGTTTGTATGTTTCCAAACATACCAAAAAATTGTAATATCAATTGAGTAACACTAGAATACATGGTCCACCAAATAGGATAATCTACTTCCCACTACACTGGTAAATTTTTTCATAATGGCTCTTCCTACTTCTAGAAGGTTCCCCTCCTGATCATCCAACTACACCCACATTTCCTACATTAGAATCTTATCTCAGGTTCACCTCAATAGTGAGAGCCCTAACCACCTCCTCAGAAAACTTCATTCAGTGAATGAGGTTTTTCATGGTAGTTAGTCAAACGCTTCAGTACGCCCGGGAAATGTCTCACTCTCGCCATCTCATCACCTTCCAACACTAGAGAAAAGTGTAGTAGATCTGTAATACTTTTCTCATAGTACATCACAAACATACTACCCTGAGTCCGCCATATGAACACCACTGATCATTCCTACATCAATGACTCTAGATAATTGTGTTCTAAAAAAATATCTACGTGTTTCATCCCTTACATACCATCAATCTATGTAGTCTGCGCCTAAATGTCCCACTAGTTATTTGATGATCATTATAGCACATAATCTACCAAATGAATCATACTCTTGGCAGGTATTTATTGATAGTAAGTAATATTCATTAAGTACTCATCACAGAACTAGTTTCCCACAGGTCCACCCTCTCAAGTATTCGTCTGAGGGTTCTGCAATTGAAATTCCCTCATTAGGTCAGACATTCTCTTCTCAACCTATAATGTACATCCCTCCATTAATTACATTAATCAATTGATGTTATCTAGAAATTTCTTCCTTATGTCACATTCCTTAAATATTTTAAAGGTATATTTTAATATAATTTCCATTCATTCAATGTTGTTTGGTTTTCCAAAACATGTTTTGAGGAAAGGGTGAGTTTTCATGATTTGGGACAAACCGTGAGCCGATTTCCAGTTTAAAAACCCAATTTTGATCCTTCTATAACTCATTAATTTTTATACATTTTATACACATCCCACTTTTCAATTGGTATCCCCTGGAATTTTAAAACCACGATATCCATTTGGACATCATAGAAATCGATAATCATGATGGATTTGGGTTTTTTATTATGGTATTGGGCCATCCCAAAATCCCATTTACTATAATTTTTTCTAGTTCTATAATATCTCATTCAATTTTTATGGTATTTAGATGATTAAAACTCTCACTGGAGACCACATACCCATGGAGAGACCCCATGCTACCATCACCCTCTTATGATCTCATATTCATCTCTAATTTGAGAGAAACTTCTTGGATTTCTCATGTTTTCCATATTTGAATAGGTAAATTGTTTCTTTCTTAACCCATTTAATATTAACTCTTTTCCCCCATTCCAATTTTTACATGAACTATTCAGCCTTATTAGAACCTCACATGCATTTTTGGTCGATTGAATATTATTCTTATTGTGTATTTGGGTCGTTTTATTCAAGAATTATTAAAGTAAATGTTTCTCTCTTCATTTCCTTTCTTCTCCTTATGGTTTTCTCCCTCGTTAATGATGTTTTAAAATGTACATAAGTTAGGGTTCGTACCTAGGGATTAATTTTGTGACATTTTGGTAAAATATTTGTGGTTTAGGTTGGATTTCACTCCCTCAAGGTGTGACATTGGTGTGGTTTAAGTTTGCCACAATGAAATGGTGTTTTGATACAAAAGGTTGGTGGTTCCATGTGTAAGCATCATAAGATGAGTTAGATTTTATTAATTCACATTTTTATCATGATACTCTTAAATTATCTTTGGTACAGAAAAAATATTTGTATGTATAGATTAAGAGTTTAGTTTCAATGTTGTATATATGTTTGGAAATGTGCTTTTCTATGTGTATCTTTTGTCGTATCATTTAATGTAATTTGATAACATTTTAATGTGGTTCAATAAATGTTTCTATGGATGACATATCTATTTTTTATTTCTATTGGGGTTATTTTTGAATTGAATGTGGTTTTTGAAATTTCTTTGTGATTGAAAATCATGGTTATACCCCTTGGGATTGTTTAATGAAAATAGTACGTAATTTATTTGTGTTAGAAAACGAGGGAAAGGATATACATGTACTTTTTTGGTGAGAGTGTTCACATAAGATTGGTTTTTTAAGATAAAGTGGTGATTTAAGATTTAAAACATTTTTATGTTGTTTTATGAATAAATTAATTTATTTATCAAATTGCAAGAATGGAGTGAAAAAAGGTTTGTTGGCAACTTTGTGTGAGTTTGATATTGAAAATTAATATTTATTTGTGAAATGAATATTATGTGAAATGTATGTTGGTTGTTTGGTTCATGTGTGAATTGGAATTGGTATTTTCATATGTAATCTATATTTCATGGCTTATGGAACATTTTTATCATATGAGGGAAAACCAATCTATCTAGTTGGGTGGATGGGTATTAGTATGTTAGTGATCCAATGGGGTTTGGCCTTATTTCACATAGCATGTTTGTTGATTAAAACACTAAATAAACTATTATGATGATGAAGATGATTTTTCGGGACCACTAGGTTATGGTTATTATGCATACTATTGTCGCATGTTCATGAGAATAGATATTTTTATTTTTATTTTCATCGAGATATGAGGTACCTAGCACCCACAGCAAGATACTGCCTAGAGTATATTTCCCATTGCTTGTGCTCATTTGATACATTATAATTACTCTCGGAATACTATATTTTTAGCTAGAAAATTCATTATCATTGAAATTATATTTAAATGAGTTGATTATCTAATGTACCGACAAGATAAGTTTTTTTTGAAGTTTCATCTCTTTAAAATTATAATTTTCATTTCTGGTTTAGGAAAACTTTCAATCTTTTCATCATTTAATGTTTATCACAAGGAATATTTTAGTGGTGGTATCTTTCTAGGATTTTTCTCACACCCTACATAGACCCTAGGGTGTAAGTATTCAGGGTTATTTTGTCGTAGGCTTGGGTAAAGGAATTAGTGTCAGTGGTTCGGGTTTCTAGGGGTCCTTCTTGGCACAGTGTCATGGAGTTCGATAGAGGGTGGTGCCGCTTCCCATGAAGAGGTTCATGGATTGTCCATTTTGGGATTCTTCATTTTTTATAGTCTTTGAGAATTTTCTTAAATTATGTAATTCAATTCATAAATTTTGTTTAAGATGGTTTGTTTAAAAAATCTAGGTTTGTTATATTGGATTTGTATGTTGTTGTATGTTTTTTATATTAGGTATATTGTTCCCATATTACATTTTGTGATACTAGAGAACATGTTCAAGCTATTGGGGTTCAAGAATTCCCTTCAGGCCTTACCATGGGCTAGGCCACGTGATGTTTTTGATGCAACCAGATATGGATTGTGACAAAATGGTATCAAAGGGAGGATGTGTTCACTCTACGGGCCATGTTATTTGGGGATGAGATGGGATTGTATGGAGCATGGATTTTCTCGACATGAAATTCTAGTTCTGGGTAGTGTATCTAGCCATCACACCTCATTATGGGATTCATGTCACCATGGGAATTATAGATTTATCTGAAGCCTTTGTTTTTTTGGTTTGATGATGATTAAGGGAAATGAAAAGAGAGTTAGGAGAATGATCTCTGTGAGCTCTCAAGGCTGGGAAATCCATCTGGAGCTAGATATATTTTCCATAACAGTCGCTGTAATATTGAAGTGATTAACATATGGACACCAACCATATGTTTTAGTCACCCATATAAAATAGTTTCCTCTAACATTGTCTTATGTATCTTTGTGTTGGAATCATGGAACTTGGTTTTAGGGGGGGGGGCTTGTTTAAAGAAATCTGAACTTTTATTAAACAATTTTATAGTATTGAGAAGGTAGAGTGATTTCTAAAATGGTAGATATAGGTTTTTATAATTGTATTGAAATGGATAATGGTGTGTTTACACATCTTTTGAATGAAAGAAATTATTTTAATGTTGATTTTAAAATGTGTTTCCAATAGTGTTTTATAAACTATTTAAGGTGGTTTAATAGGAAGGAATATTTTTGAGGTCATGTATGGGATTTTGGAAAGGGATTTTGATTTGGTAACTCGAGATCATTTGAATAGTTTAACGAAATTTTGGAATCTAGTTTTGAAATGAGAAGAGATGAGTTCCCAGTTTAATAGGGATTACTGAAATAGAATTCTTCATGAGATTTGATTTATTGTAAAACAAGATGAAATGTTTTGAAATTAATGTACGTTAAATGAAATTTAGTTTTTAGTTAATCATATGTGATCTTTTGAAAAAATATAAAAATCATTGGAACCCAATTTTATATAATAAGAGATGATTATTGAAATGAATGATGGTTGATGAATGGGAGTTTTCATATAAATGGGAGTGTTTTGAAATGGGATGATATGTTATGAAATTAATTTGTATGACTTGAATGTGAGTTATTATTTGACTTATTGAGCCATTCATGAAAAAATGTGTAGTAATATGTAAATTGGGATTTCGACTTCGTGGCTAGTGGTCTTGAGAAAAAATGTAAGTTTTGGTTGATAGTTTGAGTTTTTAAAAGTTGAAAAAAAATTATTTTATCCTTTGGAAATTCCATGTGATACGACATGCATGGTGTTAAATGTGATGAATGATGGTTAATTGAATGCATGGATGTGTGCCCTGATTGATATGAGGACTCTTACTGGTGTATAATAGGAGCATGCATGTTTGGGGCCCATGGGGATCCATTGGTGGATATGCTAACCGGTGAACCGTTTATTTTCAAAGAGATAATTTTAAAAGAAAACATGATATCCTGATGACTAGTTTTGGATGGTGTGTCTTATGTTTTTTTGGAAATTTTGCCTTCTTGGGATGTTTTGAGTCTAAAAAACCATCTTTTTTTAATGTTGTTTTGGGTTTTTGTTTGGTCGGTAAGTTGTGTTAAAGTGATGGTTCGTGGTCTCTTCTGAGAAATGTTTGGGAAGCCTTTATCGTGGTTCCCCATCATTTTTCATTTCTATTTGGAGGAACATTTTGACCAATATATTAGAATGGTTGGGTCCTTGGGTTCTCTCTTCAGATAAGGATTGACCCCACTAATAGTTAATGCACAACTAATGTGAATCCCAAATAGTTTTGCCATTGGAAAATCCTCCAGTTTTCAAAAATAATAATTTCATGTTCTGTTTTGAAATTGAGTATACCCCCTTTACCTTTCCAGGTTTTGTGTATCCACTGGTGGTGGGTGTGTTCTTTTGGAAGGTTGAAAGATACCTTGGTCTCTTATGTTACATGATTCGTTGTAGGTGAATGTAGCCTGGGGTTTTCAGTGTGGATGGTTTCTAAGAGGGACTCTGGGTCCCTTATAGTCTCATAGAGGATAGTGATTATGTTAGACCACCAGTGTACGAAATCTGGTCATGAGTGGCTATTATGGCCACTATCTGGAATTCTATTACGGTAGGGGACATCGTATAAAGCCCCCCCTCCTTGTATTGTTTCTATCAGGTACAATGGTAATTTTAGGTAATTCCTTGTGATGTTAAGGGCTTTTTTAACTGTAAGGATTAAGGTTTTTAATCATATAAGAGTCGATGTTCTGTTTGATGTGTGTCTCCCTTCATAAAATCATGAAATTCTAGGTTTATAGGAAGGTGATTCTATATATCCTTTCCTCTTTTAATTTCTCGTCCTAAGAAACAAGGTGTAATGTGTGCGCGCATTCAAGGAACATGTTTTAGTGAAATGTCAGGTTAGGGTAAAGTGAGTTTGGAATGTGATTTGTCTTGGTGAACCCATATGGGATCATGGTATAGTCTTCATGGCACCAAATTGAGAAATTACCTTCAGGGGGTCTCTAAAGACTAATTCTGAGGTCGATGATTTGTCAATCATTTGTCCAGGAGTGAAGCTGGAACATTGTCAGGGTATATCACAGGGTTATTCAAACCCTTGTACAATGTCTTATCCTATGTATGAATTATGGTAATAGTTTAAACCAATGATTTCATCGTGTTACTTTTGTTTTTCCCATTCGATGGAAATAGGTGGGAGAACCTCAGGTCCATGTTATCACAAAATTTCATTCCTTCCCGCTTTGGATTCCATTGAGTTTTTGGAGAATGTATTAGAGATTTGGATAGAAAGGTTCGGCCCATAGTTTTTAGTATCCATGCCTGAGAAAATAATCTACATAGTAAGCTCCCCACTGTTAGAGCACAATTTCAAAAACCATGCAAACTAATTCTGATGTTTTCCCAACTCTTTAAATTTTATGGGTTGTTTTTATGTTGACCAGTGCTGGTCGGTTAAGGTGGTTGGTTCATAGGATGGGTAGACCCATAATGAGTTTTATGTATTTATTTTTCGAAAGGTATAATGTATGTATACCCCCTGTACCAGTGATTCCATTTGGGCCTCCCCCTATTACTGTCATGATTCTATATTTGGAAAATTTTGGGTTGTCTCTTATATTGGGAAGCCTATATGTATCCCCTCATTCTAGTATCTATGATTTGTCATTCGTCTTGTCTTAGAGGTAGGTAGTATTGTTATGAGCAATCTAACTACTGACATATTCTTTGGGTAATATTTGGTATTGTATCATTCCCAATGGTTTAGATAAAGTACGTAAGTGTAACCTTGTTCGATGTTATTGTTCATTTGGGTAAATTCCTTGTGTCTTGTTCGGATATTTTTTGAGAAGTTTTCATTTGAAAAATAGACTGAATGAAATTGATTGTTTCATAAAAGTGGAGTATGTTTTTGTTTTTGTGACTATTAATTCCATAATTTATCACTGGAGGTGTTTTGACCATTGGGGGTGAAGAAAGGCAAATGGGTCCATCTTGGCCTTTCATTGGTGTTTGGTTTCATAATTTGGCCTTGTTGTGGCTTTCCACGGGAGGAATGATCAATGGTGGGGAGAAATTTCCCTTCCAATTCCTCTTTTAAATTTATTTTTTCATTTAATTTTCATTCTTTTATTATTTTTCGGGTTTCTAATACGTTTTTTAGGAATGAGTGAGTTTCCATCATTTGGGCCAAACTGTGAGCCCATTTTCATCATTTTTTACCCATTCCACTTCACAACTAGCATCCCATGACATATTAAAACCACTATATCAATTTTAAAATCTTTGGAATCAATAATCCTGATGGATTTGGGATTTCTATTAAGTTATTAGGCCAGCCAAAAATCCCATTTCCTTATTTTTATTGTTTTGTTTCTTTCTTTAATATATCTTTAAATTTTAGGGTTTTTTGGGATTAAAACTCTCACCCAATCCCACTTACCCAAGCCCTTCCCCCATGATCTACTCTCCCTCTTTGAATATTATATTCATCACGAAGGAGAAACTTTATTGGATTTCTCAAATCGACCATATTTGAAGAGGTAAATTGTTTCTTTGATAACTCCATCAACGTTTACTCTTTTTCTTTCATTCAAGTTCCCAAAAGACCTCCTAAACCTTATTGTATCCACACTTGAATTTTTGGAAGTTTTAAAATTCATCTACTAGTGTATTTGTGTCATTTTATTCATTATTACTTCAAGAAAGGTTTTATCTCTTCATTTTATTCTTTCTCTTTAGGGTTTCGACCCTCTTTAATGATGATCTAAAATGTCCAAAAGTTAGGGATCGTACCTATGGTTGTATTTGGTTTATTTTTTGACAAATATTTGGGTTTTAGGTTGGATTTCAGTCCCTCGTGGAGTGGAGGTGGTGTGGTTGAAGTTTCACACAATGAATTTGTATTTTAACACAAAAGGTAGAAGGTTTTAACTATAAGAATCATTTGATATGTTAGCATTTCATCATTAATATTTTTATGTTAGTCCTCTCACATTATGTTTTGTATTGGACCATGTTTGGTAGTATTGATTACATCTTTAGTTTCAATGGTACAAAATTTTTAGAAAATGGGTGTTTTCCATGTGTATCTATTGTTGTATCATTGGATGTAATTTGATAACATTTGATTTCTGTTTCATAAATGTTAATTAAGATTTAAAATTTGTTTTTTATTAGTATTGGGATGATTTTGGCATTGAATGTGGGTTTTGATAAGGGTTTTCTATGGAAAACATGGTTATACCACTTGGGATTATTTTATGAAAATTGTAAGTTATTTATTGAGTTAAACAAATTGCGAAAAGAATGTGCATGTATTCTATTGATGAGTGTGTTGACATAAAATTGGGTTTTAAAAGTAAAATTGGTGATTTAATATGTCAAAAGTTTTTACAATGTATTATAAATTTCTGAAATTATTTACAAAATTGAAAGAAAGGTGTGGAACACATTTACGGGCTATTTTGTTTGAGTATGATCTGAAAAATGAATATTTTTTTTTGAAAAGAGTATTGTGTGACATGTCTGTGGGATTTTTTTGTGTTTTTGGGACATGGAATTGGTATTTTAAAGTGAAACTTTTATTTCATGGCTTATGGACATGATTGAGAACAAGTGGGGAAAAGTGGGTATCTAGGTGGGTTGAGGTGTACTCGTATGCTAATGATCCAGGGCAGGTTGGCCCCAGTTTAATGTATCAAGTTTGATGATGAAAATAGTAACACAACTATAATGATGATTATGATGATGTTGGGGGACCACTAGGTTATGGGTATTATCCCTACTAGTGGCTTGTGTGCATGAGAACATATATTTATATGGTTACCTTCACCGAGATATGAGGTACCTAGGACCCACATAGAGCTACTTACAAGGGGTTATTTCTTGTTTCTTTACTCATTACATACTTTATACTTTAGGTTAGAATATGGAATGTTTGGCTTGAAAATTCAGAGTGTTTGGAATTCTATTTAAATATTTTGATTCGTTAATCTAGCCCACTTAGAAACTATTTTTATTTAAAGATCCATATCTTTAAAATTCATATTAGCATTTCATGTTTATGAAAACATGAATTTTTTTCATCCTTGAATGTTTATCACATGGAATTTATAGTGGTTGAATCTTATAGGTCTTTGGGTCACACCCAACATACACCCTCAGATGTCTGCAGAGTTGGTTATTTTGTTGCAGGTTTGAGTAATGCTTTTAGTTCCAGTGGTTTGGGTTTCTAGCAGTCCTTCTTGGCACAGTGTCATGGAGTTGGCTTGACGGTGGTTCCCCTTTCCATGCAGAGGTTCTTGTGCCTTCAATATTAGGATTATTCATTTGTTATAGTCATTGATAATTGTTTTATATTATTAAATTCAATTCTGATTTTTTTTAAAATATGGTTTGTTTAGAAAAATACAGATTTTTTATATTGGATTTGTTTGTTGTTTTACGATTATAAATTTGTGTAAATTATTCTATAATTACATTTTGTGATACCTGGGAACATTTCCAGGCCATGGGGACTGGGAAAGCCCTTTGGGCATTGTGATGGATTGGTTCGGGTGCCAGTTTTGATGTTGACCCGATCTGGATCGTGACAACCTACTTCTCCACCTATCAGTATCAGTGCCTTCAGTTCCACAATTGGTTTATAATTCACTTCCATGTCTTTCGGTTAACATGCCATCATGATTTACCAAGGATTCATACTCATCAAATACAAACACACACCTTAGGACATTGTTGAAAAGGATATTAAATTTATATAAGTGGGAAGAAAACAAATACACAACTATTCTATTCACTAAAACCTTTCCAAACAATCAAAACTAAGGTATTATCCTTACCATTAACTGTCCTAAACATAGGTCCTAGTAAACAAGGGTAAACACATTCTCATATTCAATGTCACATTTTTACACCCATTTATTCAATGTATTTCATAATCAATGAGTTTCGTCTTTGGTACCATAATCATTTTAATTATCACAATAAATGAATAATAGTAAATCTAAACAACATACCCTTTACACATTTTCCTATTCATGATTATATTGATACATGTTTATATAGACCCAATTGATGAGGGTGATACATCAATATTCCACTATAATTCCTTTATTGGAGAGGATTAAATTATAAAATCATACCAGAAACAAAAATAACATCACACAACAGGGGCTTTAACCATGGTTGAAATAATACACAACTACAATAAGAAACATAAACAATAAAAATCCCACCATGAGTACATGGGTTTTCCCCATCCATGGGTTAGAAACTCCCATGGGATAGCTCATAACCATGACTTGACATTTCCTGGTCTTTTTATCGCATTACCAAATAGTAAAAAAAGAGAAAGAAAGAAAATTAGTGTTAAAATACCACTTTGAAACATCTCAATCCAAGTTCCACAAACCGGTTCCCCAAGTCGATCAGTCGCATTTCCTCAAGAACATATCCCCATATTCCGAAGGTTGTCAACTATCAGTGAGTGTCAAATATGTCGATAATACAGAAATAATACTATATTTTATCATAGTAATACACCAGCATTAATAAATGAAAAACATGTGAAGAATATATAATCATAAAAAATTAGAATATATCCCTATAATAAAATTAGGAGGATTCAATAACTAGTTAAAACAAAAAACATGACATGCTAATGTATATGTAAGGTGTCAAAAAATTAAAACATAAAATAAATACAATAAATAATCCCGAGTGGTTCTAGAACCACTTCTAGTTTCCTCATCAAAGATCAATTCCCAATCATTAATCCATTATAGGGAATTTTCCCTTAACCACTCCAAAAAATGCAATGTCTAATAGGATACTGATCAGGAATCCCAAGTAGGGTGTGAGCACAACTCACTAGGCAACCACCTAGGGTGATGAAAAAAAACCTATTAAATAACATGTTTATGCAGTTGTACAAAGAAAAAATTATAATAAATAAGTAAAAAATTTATAACATTACCAATTAATCATTGTTAACTACATTGACTACCAGTTGTATAAGACATCTATACATAAATACCAATTGTGACCCATGCCAGGTCTTAGCCATTTTACATTTAAAAAACTTTATTCCTTTAAACATATGGCCTTTTATTATCTATTTTATTTCAATCTCATTATTACTACTACTTGTAACCTTAGTCCAACGCCAATGTTTTGGACATAGAAATCCATGTCCATCACCACGTTTATCAATCCTAAATATGTTTAACATCAATATAATGACTTTTTGATCAACCTAATTCGAAATCATGCATATATATCGAAGGATTACAACACTATGTCTAACACCAAAATTCTAAACTATGTGCATAAATCAGTTGATTAGGTCTTCACGTCTAACATCCCAATTGACAACCATATAGATATATCTATTAGATTCATTGTTGATCATTTATAATCGCAAATTAACCAACTATTCGTGTATATAACTCGCATAGATCGTCATTTCTAATATCTCATTTATCCCCGGTGAAGGTATTCAATTCGTTATAACAACCTCACAGGTATCTCATCATCACAATTCTCCACATTATCACATCAGCCAAGATTAATAAAATTAATATTCATATAACAATTACCCATCATAGATTCCATTAATATAATACTTAAATTAATTCATACAATTTGATTATTTAATCAAACATTTAATTAATCTTTTCACAATATCAACATCGAATAATTAATTCATCAATTAATTATTCCAACACACTATTTCAATATCTCATTATTAATTCACTAATTAATTAATCATTCCATGGCATAAATATCTGATAACTAATTCCAAAAATATTTATCTAAAACCAATATTTCAATACCCCATAATTAATTCCCTAATAAATTATCTCAAATCATGGTATAAATATCCCACAATTAATTTAGTAATTGATTATATCAATTAATAACATGCACAAAATCTAATCAGTTCCCAATTAATTACCCAATTCAACCATCTCAATTCCATCATAATTAATCTACACAATTAATTATCAAACTTACTAATATTAAGAAATCTTAATTAAATCTCCAATTAATTATATCATCCAACAATCCGTAAGTCACACTATTTCAGAATCATCTCAATTAATTAAGTTACTGCAATAATTAATTCAGTTGGAGATTTTAATTTCCAATCAACTCTATAAATTATACCACGTTCATATAAATAATGAAATTCACGACTATGTGATTGATATTTTAAACCACAAAACATCATGGTGGGGGAATCTATGTAAATAAATTATGTGTGTAATAAAAATATTGTTCTAGATTCCATTAAATTATAACTAGGTAATTTTTTAGTAATTGATTTGGAAGTAAATAAATAACTGGAAGTCATACCATAAAAATATTGGTCTAAATATCCAATATTAGATGTGAGATCCCTTATAGACAAATAGATCACCCAAAAATCAATAGCAGACCACCTACGGCGATGTTGGAGGTGTGAAGAGGGTATTCATTCGAGGATAGTGGTGTATGGTGGAGATTCAAGGAAATATGAATGTGTGTAGGGCTTCTGGGTAATGGAATATAGTATTTCCATGACCGGTATTGGATAAGAGGAGAGTTCGGAGTGTAGCATGATGAATGAATAACTATTTAAATTTTTTGGGCATCAAAATTACATTGTGTGAATTCTCATTTCATGTTCTGAAAATATAATAAATTATTTCCAATTTTCCAAATGAAATAGAATCATATATTAAAAAATAATAAACTATAATTATACATGGTGTAATCTAGTTCTGCGACAAGTTGGATCATGCTAAAAACTAGTTTCATCGTGTGTAATCTAATTTCATTACATGTCGACTTGTGGTGATAAATACTTTTTCACATGTCGACATATGCTAAAGAACATTAATAGAGGGTGTAAATTTTCAAGCTTCGAATGAATTCAAGATATGAATTAAATTAATATGTTTTCCTAGAAAAAATTAAAAGGAGTTATACATAGAAAAGATATGATTTTATAATCCTCAATATTTTAAAAAAAATTATCATAAAAGGATATATAATATCATCCATCTTATATTCCAAAAAATAATAATGATAATTTTTTGGAATTAAATTTTTCTCTCTGTAACCAAATCACCGTTCAAATTTTTGGAAATCTATCTAATAAAACATATATTCCATATATCAAAGATCATTTAATATCTATATTTTATTAATACCATATAAATTATTTCAACTAAATTTAAATGAATACATGACATTAAACAAATGGATTACATATAATTAATAAAAATAAAACTTCCCCTAATTGTTCATTACTAAATTTAATATCTAACAACATAAAACCCCAATTTGGTGGGTGGCAGTCTAACATTGAACATATGACCATCATAAATCATATATTCCAATGATGGTATCAAAAAATATGAATATAAACAAACATGAAACCAATATAATCACTAATTTTATCAATTCCATTCTCTAATAACAACTATTACAGCCTCAGAAAAGTACTTCAATATCAATTTCTAAACCAATAAACCTTACATTTATGGAATTGATACTAATGAAGGTGACCAATGTTTCTCCCTCCAAAATAGAAAACATCAAAACAAATTATTTGATCAGATACATTGTGAAGGACCTTTGAGTTATACAATTTTATAAAAGAATGAAAAACTATTACAAAAACAATACCCACATTTTTAAATGAAAAATTTATCCATCTCAATCAAATTATTATTATTAAACATTTGGAAATCATTATAATATATATGAAACCATTATTGTAATAATTAAAGCAAAATTATTCTCTATAATGTAGGTAAATAGAATCATAAGATTGGTGAGATTAAATGAAGAGTAATGGAAAACACAATAATCATCAATTGAATATCATCTATGATATTAAGAAGTGAATATGGTTTTTATTATTTAACATGTAAAAATATTTAAATAAGATAACTCATACATATCTATAACTAGATCATCCAACATGAAAACATGGAATATGGATTCAATACTAAAAAAATAATAAAATTCAACAATTAGAATCCATGAGATATGAATCACTATAAAAGGAATAATTAATGACCCAAAAGTATCACAATCCAAAACTAATTGGTATTATTGGAACAATATATTTATAAACAATTTTTATTTTATGTCCAAAAAAACTGGAGAATAGTTATATCCATAGGTGAAACCATCCAATAACTCCATACTTCAATCCTATAAAGAAAAATAAAATTAAATAACCATTTGGACAAATATAGGTGTGCCCCAACCATGTAAAATATTTTTTTATAACCTATAACTATCATGGTGAACTCATTTTATATTCAACATCGATCTTACTAAGAACTATTTGTGTGCACCAATAATATAATCTACAACATGCTCACCTGATATAATCTGGGCATGCCCATCATATATCATATAATTTTATCACCCATCACTATATTGTAACACACTTTATCATAAATAATTTCCATGTAACATTCAAGAATAATTTATAGATATAATTCATTTCTTCATAAACTCGAAGAAACAACCGTTATTCTATTCAGAACATTAATAACTCATGAAAAATAATGGTTTTACATTTCAATCAATTTGGAACATGGTTAAAAAATAAAAAAATTAGGGGTCACATCATTCTCATTGAGACATAATTAATCCATGGAAAAATGATTTATATAATAATCTCATTGAAATATGATTAACCCATGTTAGATAAATGGGTTCCAATAAATTATTTTTGAAACATGAATAACCAATAAGAATGAAACAATTTCCAAACAAACATTTCTGAAAAATATTATAATCCAACCCACAAAATAACGAAGATAGTATATTTTTAAAATATCCACATTGGAGAAAAATTAAAAGTAAGTGTTATTTATTTTTTACAAATTAAAATACCAATAAATTATCCTTAAAATCATTAAGTAAGAAAATATCATATTAATTTGTAAAATAAATATAAAAAATCTAAATATTGAAATTGTATTATGAATGTCCATTAAAATAAAAAAAATGAAATCATATAAAAGGTTTAAAATAAAATAATGGTCACGATTGTTGTAAAATTATTTCATAATTTAAATGTAAAAAAAACTATTTTAAAAAAAATTCACAAGGGAGTACAAAATAAGCTCAGATGCAAGATGTTATGAAATTTTAAATAAATATTTTTTTAAAATAAATTCAAAACCATATCAGTTTGATTTAGAAATTTTTTTTATTAGAAGTAATTTTATGATGTTTTTTATAAATCATTAATAGGGATTAGAATGATAGTTGAAATAAACAATATAAGATCATTATCACATACAATTTAATTTATTGATATTTATTTAATAAAAAATAAAGTAAATTGAAATTGAAAATTTTAACCACGTTCATCAAAATAATAGAGTAAATCTATTTTGGTCAATAAAATAATATCATTTTATTTACACTAATTTATCGTTGAGTATGATGATTTTAAAATGCAGAAAATTATAGAATAAATCAATTTCCACATTGGTAACTTTTAAATGGTAACCCCAATGAAAGAAAACCATAAAATGAAATATTAAATATCATGAAAAAATAGTTACATGGTACAAAATTTCAATGGTCAGAATATACCCCTCCCAAATTAATATTAATGAATATCAAAAACATATGTCTCAAAGAAGGATATTTTTAGAATAATATCACTTAAAAATTCATTCCATTATATATGAAAAAAAATAATTAATTGAATATATGTATAAAATGTAAAAGAAAATAAATTATGTTTAAATACAACATAATGTAACTAAAATACATTAAAAAACTTATTCAATACAAAATAAATTCAATAATGTAGTAATATAACCCACTGAAAATAAATTGACATACAAAATCATTATGTCTTGGTAAATAACATGAAAATTATAAATGAATGAAATAATAAAAATAGAAATTTAAAATAGCATTATTTTCTAATTATTCATATTAATATGTTTATAATGTGAAATATAAAAAAAATTATATCAAAAAAATTATCAATATGGAATATGTCTCATTGAAATAAAAAGTGAAAAGAGAGTACACTTTCTTCGAGTCCAGACATTAGTTATATTTTCATTCACTCTTGTAAAATAATATTATATAAATTATTTCATTTCATAATATACTTAAATATTATTAATAAATCATGAATAATTATTTTATTCTCTTTAAATTCATAGAAATATAAAAATAAATAGTGAGTTAAGTCAATGATGGTTGTTTGGAGGATGTTCGGTACATTATTTCCAGTTGACTTTGGTGTGTTGATCCGGGTTAATGAATTCATAGTTCTAACATCCCTAGAAGAAAAATCATAATTATTTTATATATTGAGATATATATAACAATTTTATGACCCCAAATTAAATATTTTTTATGGGAAATGAACCACACTATAATCATTGATATGGTAGTCCATATATATGGATGAGTATCATTTATATTTTTCAATGGTCATTTTGGAATGTAGGTATGTGTTATTTAATATTTATAAAGTTTTAAAAAGAACAATAATAAAATATTATTTCTTTGATTATAAAAATATATATAATAAATTTGATTTAGTGGTTAATAAATCAGTCACATCACATAGTGGAGGCGGTAGTCATTACATATTCATGAACACCATTATGGTTGTTTAAGGTAAGAATAATAATTATATATTATATTTTAATATTGATGAAAATTTCATGAATAACATGTTTATTACATGTATATCACATATATTTATTATCATTTTCTATATTACCATTCATGTAATTGTATTGTAAAAAATGATTCGCATCACATCATATGATGGTAATCCTCTATACACACAAGTGATGTTGTCATATATCCCAAAAAATGGAAATTTAAAAATTATATATGTGATATAATATTTAAAGAACTATAATTATGTAACTGATATATTATATCTTCATTTAATCCATCATATAATCAAACCTTCAGAGGTGATTACAGAAAAATAATGGCTTCGGTTCGTGAGGGGGTAGACTACCTTACTTATGAATAATGATTTTACATCCCATTTTATAGAATTTTATATGTATTTAGGTTATAAAATTATTATAATTACATATCATTATATGTTATATTTTATTTTCATTATATAATAATAATTTCATAATGCAAGAAGGAGGTGAAAGAACAAATTAAATAGGAACACTTAATTATGAATGATACCTCTTCTTTAGACATCCCCCATTTTTTGTAGAAATTACCTTCCCTTGTTTTATTTATGATAAAAATGCATCAAGGTCACCATGAAGGATGTATTTATTTAATTTTAGTGGTATATGATGAATCATATGGCTTATATGTTGTTTAGTTTAGAGGATAGGGCTAAACATTAAAAGATGTGGTGAGGGGCACACCTGTAATATTTTATAAGGAAAATGCTTAGAAACATTTTTCACAACTTCCAAAGATCCATAATGCTTTGATCTATAGAATAAAAAATTATATGATCTAAAAATATCTGATAAATATATTTAAGACAAGCTTTTCAATCATGTTGACCCTTAAATTTTTGGCTTATCCCCCATCATACATTTATTTACATTAATAACATACATTAATTTCTAGTATATTGAAAAATAACTATGGTAAAATATTAGTTTCACCTAGTTAGATAACATGGTTTAAAAATATTACATATATAAAATCCATTTTATCAAAAATAATCCACATATGTTGAAAATATTATTTTTAAAAAAACGTCTGAGGGATGTGATGGAAAATTAGGATATCATGAATTGTATTTTTCATGAAAAAGATGAAATTATGTTAACTATATGAATAAAAATAATAACTTAATGAATACCAATTATTATATATATATATAATATGTAATTTTAATTCAATAATTTCTCATAATGGGTATTATTAAATAATTAAATTTAATAAACATTATTCACTTTAAAACTGTTCTTTGAAAAATACTCATTTTAAACCCCAGAAGCAACTAATTATAAAAATAATATGGCGTTGAATAAATTTTAATTATGTGGATTGAATATAAATAAACAATAATTATTTCATTTTTAATCTTATTGAGAAATATAATGAGACCTTTATGTTGATTAATACTTTGATATGAAATTATAATAAAAAATGGTATATTACCCTATTCAACAAAAATAATTTTTTTTAAAATATTAAAGAATAATACAAAATGTAATTAAGTTATACAAATTTCTGAATTTTTTATTTTATAATTTATATTTAATATAATTTAAACAAATTAATTCTATTATTTTTTTACAAAATCTGATAAACAATATTTTATTGAAAAATATCATATGATTGAAGAATAAAATTACATTGCTAAAATTGATTAATTATGTAATTTATTTATATAATTTATATTATGTATGAAATTTTAATATATTTATATATATAATTAATTTTTTAATTATATTTATACTATCCAATTTTACATCTATTTTATAAGAGTAATATATGCAATGTGTCATCTATGCTCGGTGCAGTCATTCGAATACATTATTGATCATAGTATTATTTTCTAAAATATCTTCATTAGACCTAAAACATGATGTAGTAATATCAAAAATATATTCCATATATTGAGATGTTTTTGTTTTATGCACATACTATTTCTCAATCTCCTCTTAAATTAAAAAAGAAATGAAACACTTAATCATGTGAACAAAAAACTTCCACCTCTCAAACTGATGTAATACCTTGTATATTTCCATATTTGATTGATGTATATAATGATTGAATACATTTCTATAATTGTTTTTTCATATTTTTCAATAGTAAATGATTATAATTATTCTAATTTACTCTAATTCTATCTATTGAGAAATGAAATCATCATTACTGTGTACATGTGGACTACCACCCCCAAAAAACAATGTGAATAATTTTCCATCAAAACAGCAAACCTATTATATATATAATTTTATTTAAATAAATTATATCATATTTAACAATAAATTATCAATATGGAATGATAAAATATTGTGTATCTTCGTTAGATAATGGTCATTAAAAAATTAAAACATTACTAATGTGTATATACATGTTACCATATCCATGATTGTGAAAAATATTATTTTTCAAAATCATATTAAATATTTGGATTTAAAAGATTAATACAATGAAAAAAATAAAAAAATATATCATTATTATTATTTCCTATATGATGAATAAATGACCACTTTTACAATAGTCAACCTACTTAATTCATTTTGGAAATATGAATTAAATATTATTAACTAGGCTGATTTGAAAATAAATGATTAATTAATTAAATAAAATAGTGTAATAAATAGATTTAAATTAATATTAAAGATGTAAAATTTATATAATAAATTAAAAAAATTAAATATTATTATTATTCTACAATATAATGATATTTGGTGACGATTCAGAAGTAGGAAAATGCATTCACTTTTTATTATTGTTTCCATGTGACATATATAATATACATAATTTCATTTCATTCATGAGCTGAAAATTCCACCCCTTAAATATGAAATATTATGATTACATTTATATTAAATTTATTTAAAGACACATTTTATGTTATATATTTAATGAAGATTACGATTTAAAATTTTCCAAACCATTAAGGGTTTTTTTAGTATCTCATTATTATTCAGGATTGAATTTTTTATATATCGTACAGGGGAATTGTACAATCGTTCTACATTAAAAAAATAATTTTAATCTACTAGAGTTTGGTATTAAAATTATATTTTTTCCTTTAATTTTCTAATTTTATGTACATAAGATAAAATTATTATTTTCTTCTGAAAAACTATATTTTTGTCTAATTCGATTTTGAATATTTAACGTTCATATACATATTTCTAATAATATTTTTTTAATATATTTTTTATATTCTAAAATACATTATAGATGTAATATTTCCCAATATTTGGTTTAATAAAATATTATCTTAATTTAATATTCATCAATCATATCAAATAAAATACCTTTCAACATTATTCAAAAAATTTGATATTGTTATTTTTTTATTATACTCAATATTAATGAAATATGACCCTATCATGATTGAAAAATTAAATAATTATACCCTTAACAGTTTTCAAGAATCCATAGAATGAAAATAATTTTCTTAATATTTTGGAAATTTATAGTTTTTAAAATAAAATTTAAATTTTTAATCAGTATTTTCCATTATAATGATTTCATGGTAATTTTAGGGGTTTCCAATTCATCATAGAAAGGATGTCGTTTTTTGAATAATTATTCTATGATGTTTTTTTCCTAATGATGAAATGATTATTATTTCTGAGGATGGTTAATTTTTAGGATTTTTCCTTTAAAATAATTATTATATTTATTTGAAAACTATATAAATTTTTTACTGATCATATTTTAGGTTTATTGTTTTATATATTTAGGAAAATCTATTATAGTAAAAACCATTAATTTTATGGGGAAACATATTCCTAGTATTTATTTTTTCAACGAATGAAAACCCTTTAAAAATAAAACATGATTTCATTTCAAGATATATTTTCAAAAAAATTGATCGTGACAACATCCTTATCCCAATTATTCTTTTATTCCATGTAATTTTTTTAAAAAAAATTGTAGGATTATAAACATCTATGTAAAGGACATAAAAAAGAATGATTTAAATCATTAGTCCATAAATACTTATAAAAAACTAATTATATCCAAATCAGCATTCTGGATCCTAATAGACACTAATGTTACACAAAAATCATTTTGAATAAAAAATAATTCCCTAAAACATTTCATAATAGAACATAAAATAATAACTCTTAAGGATTCTCAAATAAATTTCCCAAGGATTTAATATTCACCAATAAAATATACTCTATTTAACATTCATTATAAATTCACATGCTTCTAATCAAATCCGCAGAATCCATACTTAAATAATAATCATTAAATTTGGAGTGAGTTTGATATCATTCTAATATATTTGGTATATCACATCGATACATAGGGAGTGACCATAAAAGTTACATTTGGAATAACCATCATAGTATATTCAATTAATCCCTTAGGAGAAAACTATCTGGTTATCTTCATCCTTTTACACAATGAATTTGAGTTCTATATTTGGACAACCCCCCTTAGATTTATAATGTATCCACCAGTCCTCATATACAATTCTCAATAACTATATCATAGTCATCAAAAAAAATTAATTCATCCACAATAAAAATATTCACAATAAAAATATTCATATTTTTTTAAATCAAATATTTTTAGAAATGATCTGCAAATGCAATGGTAAAAAATTTAACATAAAATAATCATTTATATAGGTACGTATAATATCAATGTATTACGACATCATCAATGCATGAAAAACAACTCATTCCAAATATGATAAAAAAAATTCATTTGTAATTTTTAGAAATTAAATATCTCAAAGATTATTTTTAAAAATACTACCAATTACATAAATTCTTAAAAATGACTCGTTTTTAATGAATTTTAAATTAACTAAAAATTTATTTTTTATAATATTCATGTTCATATTAATAAATTGTAATAAATAATTTAAATTTTATGAAATTTGTTTTTAAATATCTATAAAATAAATCATTAAATGATTTTATTTTTTAGTAAAATTTTCCATTTACTCATGTCTAGCTCCCCACTTACATTCTTTATAATTTCAAATAATAAATTTTGGTTAAATAATAATTTCAGGACGTCCATCTCAATTTTTATTATTCAATTTATATCACTAATTTCTATGATATATTAAATTTCTTAATCATTTATTCCCATGTTTATTATTTTAATGATATTATATATCAAAGTCCAAAATAGATTTAGTATGTCAACTAATATCAAATAGTTCATCATTCCAACATCTCCAAAAAATTTCCAGAAATAATTTTAATTTTTATTCATCAATTGTACTTATAAACAAAACAATTAATTATTTTTATGATATATGAACTATAATAGAATCATGAACATGATTGGTCATTTGTACACATGTGTAACATTTCAATTTTTCGACAACAATTCTTGATAAAAGGTATATATAATTTATAATTCTACAATTATCAATATATCATAAATATTATATTAATACATAAATATATTTATTTTTATCATACAAGTTATGTGGTTATGAAAAACTATCAAAATAGATTATATAAATGATAGACCGTGACCTTGCCTCAAAAATAAAGATCCCTTTATTTGCAATGAAAATCTCACACTAGTCAAAAAATAGAAGATTTACACTGATCCATCCTCATGATAGGAAGAAGATCATTTGGAACTTGATCTCCCAAATAAATATTAGAGCCACTAACACCTTTGTTAGAAACACTATCAGCAAATAAATTTTATTCTCTATAGGAATGTGTTTTAATAATATTTTTTGAATAAATCTAATACAAACATTTTATCCAATGATTATTCAACTACAAAGAGAGATGAAGAGAATATGTCCTATATGCTAACACCAAGTGCATGTAATAAAATTCAATCCATTCCTTATTCCAGTCTCTTCTATCATCCTATTCAGCCACCTCAATAACTCTACACATCTCTCGTTCATGAGTAGAGGCAAAACCACATGAACCATAAAGGCAACAACTAACACCCCATTTGTGTTCCCTAAAAACTACAAAAAATCCTGAATCACCTAGATTACCATGCGAAGCACAGTTTGAATTCACCTTGATCCAGAAATGAAAGGGTGCTTGCCATAACACTTCAATTTTTCCCAAAGGTGGAGGAAAATTTTCTTTTGACAGCCACCCAAGATAGGATAGACAAATCATGAAAGGAATTATGACAATATTTTCCATTTCAGAATTATATCCTCGCGAATTGCGTTAATAATTCCAGAAATAACCAAACATGGAGAAAAATATTTATTTTCATGAATGAATTTATTCCTAGAATATAAAATAAGGGAGGAAAAATCAAATGTCGTAGTGAGAAAAAGAGATAACAACTTCACTGAAAGGTTAATATTAGGCCAACACATCATAAATTATGTTGTCGAATTCATCTTTGGAAAGTGAAATTCAAAAATACTAGAAACAGCCGACCACAAAACTAATGCTTCAATGAAACTGAAAAAGAGGTGATCTATTTCTTCCATGTGGTGATGAAAAAGGACACACCTTGAATAGAGGGAAATCCTGTATTTCTTAAGATTATCATCCATTGGAATCCTCCTGTGTGCTAATCACCAAGAAAAAGTGTCCCAAGATGGTTTTAAGAATCCCATATTCAATTTTTTGAACCACTAAAAACTAGAGGTATTTCCAACAATATTCTTATAAAATACTTTGGAGGAGAGGATCCCATTATAAAACTACATAGTTTTGAAATGGTGGTTTTCCACATGTAGACATAAATAATAGTAACATTTTAATGTGCTTGTAAAGGAAAATATCTAAAATGTATAAAATATTTTTAGAATGATAAAAAAGACATGAATATAATATATAAATATGTTTTCCATCATTATAAAAATTATGTAGAGATGACTATGGAAAGTGAATTACATCTATTTTTGAGGCGGTTGTCTACATTACACAATAATGATAAATAATTTGCCGATTATATAGAATTGGATATGATTTTATGATATTATATGACCATAATAATATCATATAATATTTAATGTACTATATTTATGATTTTATCTCAATATAATAATATATTATAGTGGTGGAGTATGTAATAAAACAAAAAAGTTTATTAAAATGATACTTCTCTGGAAAACCTCATTTTCAAAACATCTAAATCCACCTAAGGCTGGTGGTATTGCAATAATAAAGTCTCTAGAATGAGAGTAATTATTCAATGAAAATATATTGTTAGAGCTTCAATGAAGCAAATGGGGGTTTACATTTGGTTAAATGAGAAGAAGAGGTTCCCTTTATAGGATAGGTGAGGTGTACTCTTACAATTTCTCAAATTAGTATATTAATATAAAACAATTTCGGATAATAATTATTCTAAAATGAGATATAAATATTATTATATGAATGTGGGTCAAAATCATGTCATTAATTAATTTTTGGATCAATTTATGTGACATTATTACACATATAATATAGTTTAATAATATATTTTACCCCGTCAACTCTTATCATGACAACCATTATTTTTACCCATTTGTAGTATATATTATTACAATAAAATTTATAATGACCTATAATTTGTTCGATATTATTATTTTAATCCTTATCATAATCATTAATCAATATTTAATATTTTTTTGATTTTTATATCGTTTAATTATATATTATTTATTTCAAAATGTAATTATTGTCAATTTTTACAATAATCATTATTTTGGCATTTAAAAATGTCAACACAAAAATCTATCTTTGAAAGATATATTTTAATTAATCCAGAACATGTAAAATTAATCTATTTATTTTTTATTTCATTATTTATGTCATATTTAATTTATTTTAATATATTTATTATCATTTTTTTTGATTATTCCATTAATTAAATAATTAGTGCTTCAATGATGTGCAATCATATAAGGTTAAAATTTATTAAAAGAAAATTAGAAGTAAACTATAATCTGGATATATAATCTATTATAATTAAAAATAATATATATTTTTTATCATATATTCCTAGTTAATTTTATATATAATATTATTCTTTTTAAAAATAGTAATGCGACATGTTTGATATTTCGTTAAATAAAATTTTGTAAAGTTAAAAATATTACCCAACTCATTATAAATGGCCATATAACTAAATTTTTAATTATTATCGATGAATATAAAATTTGGTCATGGTATATGGTTATTTTTTGTCCATATCATTTTATTTTTACCCATAAATACGTGATTTACTCTTTATCATGGTAACAAAAATTACTAGGGTTTCTAATTATCATTTGAAAAAATAAAAGTGACATGATTAAGAAATTTTGAAATCATGATTTTAAATAGAGAATCCATATTTCGAAATTAAAAAATATTCAATGTTTCATCATTTAAGTTAAATATAAATCTAAAAAACTCAATGGAAATCATTTTCATAGAAAAAATTTCATTTTTAATCATTAATTTTTTTTATACTAAATTCATGTATATAGATCATTTAAAAAGCAATAATTGGTTTATTATAAATAAAAAGAAACAAAATAGGTTTTAAAGTAATATAAAATAAAATTTACAATTTAAAATACTTGAAAACAAATTAACTTTTTTATTATAAATTGGTATTGTCCCTCTTCATTGAAAAATCAATATTTTTTGTTAATTTTAATCATTTAAAAAAATAATAATATTGACATTATGATTTAAAAAATCATATGTATTTCATTAAATAAAACTTATAAAAGTTCCTGAAATTATTTATATAATTGTTTCACAAGTTAAATTAAAATAATAATTAAAAAAACTATATTTGAAAAATATAATGAGTTTACAAAAATTTATATATTAATTTTATAAGATTTATTTAGTATATTATTATTGATAAGAAAAATTTTATATTTCATAATTCATTTAATAATATTCATTATTTCCAATGTAATGTGTTAGTTAATATGGTTATATAATAATAATTATTTTTTTTTGTTTAAGGTCTATGTTTTGTGTCTTGTATGCTATCAGACGTTTTCATTCCATTTCAAAACATTGTATGATAAATTTTCAATACCCTTATTTTGAAATTTACCAAGGAAATTTTTTAATTCAAAATTTTTATCTAGGTCATGACATTACAAAATTCCTTTTTTTAAATCCTACACGGGAAAAAGGATTAATAATATATGCACATTAATAGAATGAAATGGAAGTATGAAGGTTATCTGGAATAATATGTAAATAATATTCCATGTATGAAAACATATACTCGGAAGAGAAAATATAACATCCATGTAGTGATAGATAGTGATTAATAATATGGTCAAATGAATTTAAACTATCACAAAATAATAAATTTGTGATGGTTTTAATGGCTGTTAATTTCTGTGTTATAAATTTAAGTGGATAATTTATATGATTCATGTTAATTTTTATGTATATGATGATTTAATTTACTTACTTATCTAATAATATTTTTAAATTTTAACAACATAAATCTATATTTTCAACCATTAATGAATTTTCACCATAATGGCATATTACATCACAAAAGTGATTATTTAATATGATAATTTCATGAATGGATCATTGAAATGTACAACTACATATAACTAAATATATTAAATGATGAAAACAGATTCCTCATGTATTTTGGAATTAACAAAATCACAATTGGATAGAATAAGATAACATAATTACACAAAATGTGTAAACCTTTAAACAAAGAAATCTACATTTAATCTATATATTTCATAAGTAAAACCCAATGTTAATCACAAATTATTGAATAACAATCATTGAAATTCCTTAAATAACTTTAGTATTAAGATCTAAACCCTTAAAATTATATGGACAATACCATATATTCTTCATTGATAATTTTTTGATTTTTTCTTAAAATGACATCAATTACTCTTTTTCAAAATATGTATATACAAAAATCATGTAATCTATATGATATCATATTCATTTATAATAATAATAAATAAAAAATGAGAAAATGAAAACATTATTACATATATAAAATATCAGCCTATAATATTTATCTTATCCCTAAAATGATTCCCAAATTTATAGTTGTGTAATTCTAAAATATCATTAATCCCGTAATGGAAAAATAGGTTTCTAAACTGATTGTTAAATACATTTTAAGAAATATGATCCGTAAAATAATCTTATTCGTCATCCATTAGATCTTTTAACTAAAAAATTCATACAAATTAGGACATCATGTATTCTAGTGGAAGGAAATACGTCTTTGTCACCCATTGCATGTGGGGTCAAACCGCACAACCATTTGAAATTTGATGGGTTGTCATAAAGTCTAATATCTTCCCATTTCTAAAACAAAATAATTCATATAAAATTCCTAAAATATGAAACAAACTATCATAAAAACATTTATATGTTTGAAATTAATTATTTTTTAACATAATATGTGTTCTCATAGTTCTCATTTTGGATCCAAAAAATTAATAAACCCTAATTACCTCAAAATAAGAAATGCCTATCATAATTTAATTAATCACCTTAAAATGACCAAAAATAAATCCCCATAAAATATTTCAATGAAATGTATATTATTATCATCCTCAATATTATAATACTATGATTATATCCATAACACTTGATAAAACCTCACAAGAAACATCCAATGTTTCCTAATCAGAGCTCTGATACCTACTATATAGACCTGAATATAAATATTAAATATTATATATATTTTAGAATTATAGATAAATTTATTTTGACAATGTTTTTTAGTTATATAGAATTATATAATTTTTATAAACTCATACATAGTAAACCCATATAAAACAAGTGGGCAACTGTTTTCGAAATTCATTATTCCACCGATGGAACCGATTTTAAAATAAAACGTGTTTAACCATCATGAAATAACATTATAAATTTGATCATAATATCATAATTTTACCCATATATCCCTTATCCCATCTTAATGTTATTTGAAAACATTATTTCAAAACAAAGATCTCAGTAAGGTACATAAAAACAACGAAATAAACCATTACTCTATAAATATATATATATATATATATATAAATTTTCCACATTCAAATTAAATTCTAGGCTCATTATAATAATTTTATTACTCAATAAATCACTTGTTCTTACAAATATTTCTATACTAAATTTCATAATATAAAATATAATAAAAATTAATACTTTTCATGAAAAAATTTACCAATGTTATAAAATTCACCCCTAAAATATAGTATCTTTAACATACATTTTTAAATCAAATGTTTTCTATAGAATACATAGAAAATAATACATAAATAATTATGGTTATTTATGGAATCAGTTTTATTTAATTATTACATATTTTTTTCTCCCATGGATCCACAGTGAGTGACCATCACATTTACATTTAGAATATCAATCACAGTATATTCATATAATCTCTTTGGAAAAACCTAATCAGTTAACTCCATACCCTTAACGAATGCATTTGGGAGAAATAATGGGAACACTCACCCTCAGTTTTTCATGAAACCAAAAATACTTCTAATATATTCCCATATACTATAACATAATAATCAATTCTAAATCATCCCATTATAATAATATACTTATGTAAAATAACCTTTTCATTTTTAAGTCATATACTTTTAGAACTATTTCGCACATATAATGGAAAATATTTTATTTGGAAATTACAATGTACACTTGTAATGATATTATTTAAGTAATAATGAAATATAGAAAACCCACTCATCCCATATATGTAAATAAATATTCATTTTAAATTTTGTAAAAGAGGCACTTAAAAGAGGATTTTAAAAAATATTTTCCATTACATTAACACTTAGAAGAAATTATTATCTGGAAATAGTTCAGAAAAATTTAAAATTTCATTTTTAAAACATTCAAGATGATATTAATATATTATTAATAATCATTTTAATATAATATAAATTAATGATAAAGAATTAGAAAATAAATCCTTGTGACATTTAAAACAAGGTTTTTAGCTAGAGAGTAACATTCCTTGAATATTTATCGTTGCATAAATTATTTATAATCCTAAATAATTAAAATAACTAAAATTATACAGTATTTATAAAATTTTTCCTTTCTATTATTCCATTTTTGTCATGCATTTTTATCATACATACAATTACTACATCATTTATGTTTAGAGTGTATATTTTGAAAATATTTTAACCTATGTCAAAAATGGATTTGGTAAGATATTTTATTAAAGAGAAAAATATTTACATCATCACTATAATAATTATTATTATATAATTATTATTTTTATTCATAAATTGTACTTCTAAATCAAACCATTAAAATTATTTTTGAAAATTGGCATTCGTTATAATCATGAAGAAAGTATGTTGTACATACGCATGATTAAGTTTTCATTTTTCACGAATCATTATGGATAGAAGATAAATATGATTGTATACATCCATAATGATAAATATATCATAAGTATCATATTAATACATAACTATTATTTTATATATCATCGATGTTATGTGTTGATTAAAATGTTTTACATCGCTCTATCATGGTGGTTGTCCACATATACACATGAATGATGCTATCAATTTGTTTTTCATGGAATGGGAAAAGTATAAACGGTAAATTAAATTTTCAAAATTATACATTTTTCATGATGATAATATATACATATTATTTAAATAATTATAACGATACTTTAGAGTTGCTTATGGAACATGAATTACATCTTTCCTCAAGGTGGTAGTCTGCAGTATACAGGAATGATAATTACATTTCCTATTTGATTGAAGTGGAGATGGATTATTTAATTATATACTCATAATAATTTATTGGTATATTATTTATATTATTTATATTATTTTTTATGATTGATTAATATTTTAAGGAAGTGGAAGAAGATACAAAATCAAAACACTTGATTAATAAGGAAACCACTTCTTTAGACATCCTCATTTCCTTAATATTAGAAAACCAATAAGGATAATTGTATACCTATAATAATGACTCCATAATGAGGGTAGGAATTCTGGAAATTATTTAGGATTGATATTTATTCGAAACAAATGTTTTTTTTAATTGAGATAAAGAGATTCTCTTTTATATGAGAGGGAATGAGAACTCGTTGATTTTTTCAAAATATTAAATTAGTATAAATTAATTTTCAATTAAAAATCTACAAAAAAATAGTTATTTAGATGATAGTATGGGTAATTGTGTAAATTCCTTCGTCCACTAAATTTTGTACATGATTAGGTCACATTGATTACCTTATTATTTATTTTTTACCCTTATTTAAACCCTTTAACAATTATCGTGGCAATATTGCAATTAATATTTTATGGTCAATATTTATTATATTAAATGAAAAATAAATATAATTATATAACAGATGATATTTTCTTACTCATCATAATCATTTTGAAAAGTATATTATTTTCTGATTTTTATATCATTTTTAAAAATATACTTTATTTTAAAATATTATTAATGAAAATTTTAAAATTATTAATTACATTGAATTTTATAAATACTAATAGAAAAACATAATTTGAAATAATATATTTTAAAATATCCCTATCATTTTAATGTAATCTGTAATATATATTCATTAAAATAATTATCTCATGTTATATATATTTTAGTTTATTTAATATGATTTATTGGATTTATAATATAATTAAATAAATACTTCATCAATGATATAAAATAATTCCATGTAATTATTTAATCACTATCAATTAAAACTGAACTACCATGGAAAATATAATTTTTTTAAAATTTAAAATACTATTTTTTTAAATAATATCTTATTGTATAATACTATATTAAAAAAATTATACTTATTAGAAACCATAGTGTACCATGTTTGACTTTTCATTAAACATAATATTATAATGGTCACATTTTAATAAATGTGTCCATAAATGGTAATGTTATTTAAAAATGAAATATTATGGATTAATATGAAACATAAAATAAAATAAGGTAATGTTTTTTGTAATTCTCTAGTCCTTATCATTGTATTTTAACACAAAAATACTGGATTTACCCTTTAACTTAGTAAAAAAATTACTATGATTACTATTCATATTGTCCAAAACATAAAGTTAAATATTAACTAAATTTTTACCTCCAAATTCCAAATATGGAAAATATTTTTTCAAATAATAATTTTGCATCGTTTGATTTAAAATTACATCAGTATAGTAGAACAATGTTTTTTTAAAAAAATAATTATTTTTAGAACGTAATTTTTTTTTATACTAAATTGATGTATAAAATATTTTCAAAACTTAAAATTTTTATATTTAAAATGAAAAAACTAATTAACTTATTAATAAATATTTAAAATTATGTTAGGTTTTAAATACATCAAAATGAAATTATAATGTATAATAATAATCAGTATTTTTCAATATTTATTTAAAAATAAAATAATATAGAACATTAAAAAAATTTCACCATATGATACATTTGATATGATGATTTCAAATATTTTATTTATTTCACTACAAAAAAATTACATTTTCCAAAATAATTATTTATATTATTCCCTACAAAATATGTAAAAATCGTTATTTTATAAGATGTAATTTAAAAATAAAATTTCTTCAATAAAATATAGTGCTCAATTTTTTATTTTTTAATTAATAAATTATTATGGTTTATATACATTTAAAATTTTATTATTTAGACAATACTATTCATTTTAGGTAATTTAATGTTTTGTTAAATAAGATCAAATAATGAAAATATTTATTAGTTTGTTTAGGATTTGTGTTGTATATAATGAACACTGTGAAACATTGTCTTTCTATTTATAAAAAGGTTGTTTAACATTAATTATTAGTTTGAATATGGTGTATATACGGATTTTGTAATATATTTTTTAAAATATGAATGTTTTCTTGGATTATGTATTTAATATCTCACCAATTCATATGATGAAATAATGAGGCTTAGTAAGTGATGTGGGGGACCCGTTATAACACCTCACATATTTAGTAGATCTCTATTGAAAATTAGTTTGAGTATTTGATGGCATATTACACATAAATGTATGATATCATACTATATACCTTTGATGTTATTTTATTAATATTTTACATTATTAATTCCATAAGCATAAAAATTGTAATTTATTTCCATTGGACTATTTGAATGGTTATGATATCTGTAGATATGTTTCATGACCATAAAAGAAATTATATTTTATTATTTTATAATCATGTATTTCGTCCATATTATTCTTATTGATAAAATAATTGATAAAATGACAATGTATTTTATTTATTTACCATTCCATAATTATTGTTACATTTTTACTCATGACAGAATACATTAAATGGATCCCACTAATGATAATTTCATCTCACCCTTCATTTATTTCATTCCCTATGAAATAATAAGGAATCATTGAATCTGTTCAAATATGTAGAATATATACCATCACTATTTTTTATTTATTTTATTATTTCAATTTTAATGTGGTATTCATTATAATGACCCCTCCCCACAAAGTGTACTCCTCTTGGGTTGGAAATGTCAGAAGGTAGATAATGACCCCCCGAGTCCCGCCTCCAATAGGCCCCGGGTTGGCAACAAGCATCGAGGGTATAGTAAACACACAAATCGGAGTAATTACCCTCTAAGTGAACACAAGAAGAAGAGAAATATTAGATAGACACCAAACAACTCAAACATAGAATTAAAATATAAAATAAAACCTAACTGCACATATGAAATGTCATGCAAAAGTACTAAAACTGGAAGGGAAAAACTACAAGTACCCAAAATAAAGTAAAAACAGCAGTAAACACTAGCCCTAACAGCTCCTGCAACCCCATGCTAGTAGAAACCATCTTGATTTTAATCCTACTCCAAATGACCCGGAAAAAAAATTGTATATACATAGGGTGAGTATAACAGTATACTCAGTAGGATTCTTAATCCATCACAAGACATTACAAGTGACACCTTTAGTAGTCCATAGGATACTATATCTAGAATATATGTGTGTGAATAAACACAATCCATTATAGCCATCTACACACATATATGGGGAAAACTAACCGTTGTGCCATCAAACACAAGTAACTACCGAGAGAATAGAGTAGGGCCAAAGGGGGTAGTAAGCAATTCATCTTCCCACCAGAATGTTGGGGAAGACACCCCCAAGGGATCAGAATACCCGGGTTGTCTGTTTCCATTACTGACTCGGTAGAGTAGCGTATAAAATCAAAAAAAGTATAGGATATATTTTATCTCAAAACCACAAAATGGGCATAAACTAGTCATAAACTCAATTGAAGCTAACGTCTCTCAGAATCTAGGCTGCTACATCTAAGACTAGGTATCCTATAAGCACACAACCATTTAAAGAGCATTATTATATTAATTTATTCCTTTTTTCTACCAGTTACACATTAAGTTAATTAATTTTTTTAAAATTAATTATCCATGAACAATTCTACATTTAATTTCATTAGATCACACCAAAAGTCAACTATTCCATAAAAATTACAAACTCATCATTATGTTCCAATAAACACCATCCCCATTGGTTAGAACCATTTATTAAATTATTCATTGTAGAATTTCATTCCAACATTCCTAGGGATTCTAGAAAAACATTATATGCTTCAAAACAAAAGGGGGATTAACATGGTGAGTAGATGTACTACCCGTCGATTATTTTTCACTTATATCAATAGCATATACCCATCATTCCTTGAAAATCACAACACGAAAAGCACATGGAAAACCACGTGTAGCATCACATCATTCAGAAGAAGGGTACGTAAGACCAGATGCCTTGAGAAGTGGTGAAAAGTAAAGAAGATAAACAACCAAAGAATCAGCAAACATCCAACAATCACATCCATCCCATTCAAACATCCATAGTTTCCTCCCCGACACCCAAATGCATAAACTGATGCATATTTGCACTCTAAGAGTCATCATCTACCATAACCAAAAGGCCTCCATGTCCCCACATATCACAACACCCATCCAGGATCACATCACAACACAAACAGCGGTAAAAACAAATATCACATCAATTGGGCTATTGGACCTTTAACAAACAAGAGGGTAACTCAGAACCCTTCGAGGAATTATCAAAAAATAAGTTCCTATAAGCATCTTAAATAAACATATTTATTATTCATAGGTTCCAAAATTCTTGAAACCTAATGAGAATGATATCCCAAATAATGAAACATGCTTACTACACCAATTTGATTGACATGAAATTAAAAAAAGAAGAACCATATTCATTTACATGCCTCTTTATCCATACCCGACAATTATCAATTATTTCTTGTTTATGTTATTTACCACTTTTCATGAATAATTAACAGATAATCAAAGCACACATAGATATCACACTATCTAGAAAAACAACGGGAAATAACATACGATCGATATAAATTTTGTTTATCTAGATCAAATATTTATTATGTCAATTACATTGTGGTCTAGTGATATAAAACATTCTAACAATACATTTTCACGTAAAAGAAAATAGAATCAACGAATCCCCTAGGTCAAACATTCCTTGACGTTCTTCATCCACACAACGGGTCACGATCCTCCTCTTGCGACAAATGAATCCACCCGAGGATGCCACGGTACAAGCGCACAAACCCAAACCCAAGAAAACTCCATTAGAAGAATCAATATTACGTGTTATAATATGTAATTGAGAAAAAGGATAATATGAACCCCAAAAAAATGAAGATAAAACATACCTTTTATAGAAGATTGATCGATACTGCTTTGTTGCATCAAAACAAAGTGGAACCAATCTGAGGGGGAAATTTTGACTATGCAAATCCTATGAGAAGCAATGAATGGTTCTATCATCTCATAGCCAAGGACAAAGTGGAAGAATTAGGGATGAAGATACCCTATCCCTTTAGAAGATTTAATGGAGTGGTAGGTTAAGAAACGCTAGATTTCCCATTAAATGTGGATCGCATTAAAACACGCGGTTTGAAAAAGTGAAAACATCTCAGGCCTTAGGAATAATTAATATAGGATTTACGGCCTTTTAATTGGAATTATGAGACCTTAAAATAAGGATTTAAATGTATTTTACATCAATGGTGTGAAACTGTAGGAAGCAGGAAATACTTTTCACATACTCAAAATTTGGCAATGGAAAAACACTGTTCATGAACCTCACCGTTATGGAAACAATTTACACCTACAGTTACTGTAAACCTATAATTAGAGGTTACCGATAGATTTTATTGATAAAGTAACATTGTACACCTATCATTACTATACACCAACCATTAGTGGTTACCGATATAGGTTGCTGATAGACCTCACCGTTCTGGAAGCATTGTACACCTACTATTACTATACACCTACCGTTAGAGGTTATCGATAAGCATCATCATTCTGGAAACACTTTAACCCTACCATTACTATACACCTATCATTATAGGTTACCGAAAGAGGTTACCGATAGACCTCACCATTGTGGAAACACTGTTAACTGAACCTCACCGATAGAACACTATTCACTGAACCTCATCGATAGAACACTTTTCACTGAACCTCTCTTATAGAACACTTTTCACTGAACCTCCCTGATAGAACACGGTTCAATAAATCTAACCGATATAAAATTGTTCACTGAACCTCAGTGATAGAACACTGTTCACTGAACCTCACCGATAGAACACTCTTCACTAAACCTCCCTGATAGAACACTGTTTATTGATCCTCACCAACATAACACGGTTAACTGAACCTCATCGATAGAACACGGTTCACTAAACCTCACTGATAGAACACTGTTCACTCATGGAACTATTCACAAAATTTGAAATTTGGCAGAGTTGGGGTTAAGTTACATTGACTTCCCAGAACACCTCAAACACAATATTTTCACAATGTAATGGACTGGAGAGGTCTGGGCCATTATGTCCGATACATCTCTAAAAATTATCATCCTCAAAAATTCAAAACCCACATAAAGAGAAAAAAGAAACGTGGTCAAATCAACCACCCATCAATATAACTCTCAAATTAGAGAAATCTAGAAAATCAACAAAAGAAATTCAAAAAAAACATGAATGGTCTAACCATAAAGGGAACATAGTTACATGAAAAGAGTGAAACATCAAACAAATATAGGTACTGAGCACCTATATGTGACTCACGTTCCAAGGTACTCTCCTCCTTGCCACCGGGTCGCCTAAGACATGAACTAAGGGGATATAACAACCATGAAACACCTTCTCCTTGCGGTCTTGGATCTCTAGAGGTCACTGCTCAAAGGTAGCATCATCATAAACATTGATCTCTCCCCAATAGTTGATGTGAGAGTCATCATGAAGATAATGACAGAGCTGTGATATATGGAAACATCATGTATCTAACTCATTTATGGGGGATGTTCTACTCTATACGTCACATCTCCAACACGATCTAACACCTCAAAAGGGCCAAAAAACTAGGGAGAAAGCTTACCTCCATGACCAAACCTTCACTACCCACAACGGGGAGTCACCTTCAGAAACATATGATCCCAAACATTAAACTCAATGGGTCTCCTCCATTGATCAGCTTATGATTTATGATGATCTTGTGCTGTCTTCTTCATCTCATGAATCACCTGGACCATCTCTTTTGAATTCTTCACTAGTTCTGGTATGAGAATTGCTGACTCTCCAACCCTACTCCAGCACAACTGAAAAAGTAAAGTCCATCCATACAATGCTTTAAACAGAACCAAAATGATGGTGGAGGGAAAACTATTATTGTAATAAAACTCCACCAATGGTATGTGCCTCATCCATGAACCTCCCAAATCAAAAACACAAGAGCGTAACATGTCTTCATGAGTATTGATGGTTCGCTCTATCTGACCATCTATTTGAGGATGAAACGCAGTTCTAAGGAATAGTTGAGAACTGATATCTTGTTAGAGACCTCCCCAAAACCTAGACGTAAAATGATGATCTTGATCAGAAAGTATCTTCCTAGGGACTCCATGAAGTCTCACCACCTCTTCTGGATACTCCCTCCACAAAACATCCACTAATCATAACTCCTTGATTTCTATAAAGTGGGCCGATTTTGTTAAACGATACACTACCTCCGGAATAGCATCATGTCCTCCCAGATCATGAGGTAAACTAGAAACAATGTCCATTAAGATGTCCTCCCACTTCCACTTAGGAATATCTAATGCCTAGAGAAGACCACCACGAACACAGTTTTCAGCCTTCACCTTCTGGCAGACCAAACATCGAGACACATACTCTGCAACCACATGCATCATCCTAGGCCACCAAAACTGGCTCCTCAAGTCTCGAAAAAAAATTTTCATTCAAGGATGCACCGCTAAAGGCGAACTATGAAACTCTTTTAGAACCATCTCACACATCGTAAAAGGAACAAAAAAGCCTTCCTTGATACAAAAATCGGTGTTGATCATCCTCAGTCCAACCATCAGGGGCCTCACCACAAACAACTCGGTCTGTCCAGACCTCCACCTCTACATATCCCAACTAGGACTCTTCCACCATATGCATCTGGGATTACTCTACCATAATATACTAGAGACATCTTCTACCCCAAACTCCTCCCATATCAAGATGTAATGCTGACATTTCTTCCATTACATTCTAAGAATCTCCATATTCATGCACAACATCACTACATGACTTTTGAATCAGCGCATTAGCTACAACATTCCCCTTTCCAAGAGTATATGATATCTCAAAGTCATATTCCTATAGGAAATCAATCTACCAATGCTATCGTATGTTCAGGTCACACTGGGATAAAACATACCTCAAACTCTTCTGATCGGTGAAAACCACAAATCGCTCGCCAATGAGGTAATGTTTCCAAAACATTAGAGAAAAAATCACAACTACCAACTCAATATAGATTGTGGCATACTTACATTCATGGGGATGTTACGTCAGAGACCCGTACGAAACAATTGACCTACGCTGCATGAGAACAGATCCTAACCCCAGATGTGAAGCATCGTAGAGAACATCAAACTGAACTCCCTTAGGTGGAAGACAAATAACTGGAGAACATACTAAATTCACCTTTAGATAATTGAAAGCTACCTGAAACTAATCAGTACATATGAATTCATGATCCTTCCTGGTCAAAGCTGTCATAGGAGTCTCAACTTGTGAGAAATTGGCTATGAACCTCCTGTAGTATCCTGTGAGACCATGGAAACTTCGTACCTCTGAAATTTTCGTGGGGGATTCCCAAGACACAAATTCTTCTTTCATAGATGGATCCATAGCTAATATATGTTGGGATACAACATGCCCTAAGAAACAGACTTCTAGAGCCGAAAAAACACACTTTGACAACTTCCTAAACAGATGATGTTGATGAAGAACTCCCAATATGGCTTGTAGATGCTCTACATACTCCTCTTCAGATGTGGAATACACAAGGATGTCATAGATGAAAACTACCATGAAAATGATCAAGAATTCACAGAACACAACATTAATCAATCCCATGAATATAGATGGAGAATTATTCACGCCAAACGGCATCAGAACGAACTCATAATGCCCATGACGACAACAGAATGAAGTCTTTGGGATATGATCATCCTTCACATGCATCTGATGAAATCCTTACCATAAGTCGATCATTGAGAAACAAATTTCACCCTTAAGTTGATCAAATAAATCATAAATACATGTATGTGGATAGCGATTATTTATTTACAATTTTTCTAAGAGACGATAATTGACACACATCCGCAAACTATCATCGGCCTTCTTCATGAATTAAACTGGAGTAGCTCACAGTGACACACTTGGCCGAACAAAACCGCAATGTAACATACCATAAAGATGTATATTTATCTTTCATAACTCAGAAAGGGCCATTCTATATGAAGACATAGAGAGAGGAGACATGCATGGCTGTATCTAGATCCCAAACACGATCACTCGTCAAGCGGGTAATACTACAACCTCTTCTGAAAAGGCATCAGGGTACTCCACTATAACTCTAAGAATTTCCAACTGTTGAACTTCTAAAGAATGCAACATCATTTCATCCATCATGAATGATTAGGATGGAACACTCTTATGACCCATCCAAGGATCTTTCTCACATACATACACCATTATCTCTCTATACGCACCAATGAAAACGACCTTCTTCCAGAAGCAATCCATGATAGATGGCACCGAATACAACCAATCCATGTCGGGGATGACATCATATGGTTGTATTTGTAAACATAGTAAATCTCCCCAAGAAGCGGTGTTTCCCCAACACTGGCTCATTTTCTCTAAATTCTTCAATCAAGTCAGCTCGACCTCCTACTATCATAGTCAACAGTAACTGCACTAGAAGCCTCTCTAACTCGTGTCCCATAGCATGGACAAGGGTAGGTGATATGAAGGAGTGTGTCTCTCCTGAATAAAACAAGGAATAAATCAAGGTTGAAAACACGAAAAGGGTACATCGAACGACGTCTGGCTCACCTGGTAATGGCAATGCTAGAGATTGAAGCTGACCATGACCGCCTCCATAGACTCCATGGCCCTAATAAAAACCATGACCATGGCCTCGCTCTGGTCTATGAGGACAGGGAACTCATGGGGTTGTCCTCTACCTACCCCATCTACCCTCTGCTATTCTAAATTTGGTGCAACCTGCTTCTATTTCTTCGGCTGGAACTGTCTCAATGGAGGAACTTGGATTGTAGTGCCTGGTGCATGATGACCACTTTGAATAGTCGGGAACTCCCGCTATTGATGACCATGACCACCACAAGAAAAACAAGCACATGATCCCTTGGAATAGGCTTGAGAGTTTCTACCTCTGGAGAAATTATAAGTGTAGGGCTGGGACCAACCCCCAGGTGAACGGAAACCCTTGTGTCCTAAAAACTGGAACCCTGGACCGTAGCTCTGATTCATGAGGAATCATGTCAATTCCCCTCTTGTGATGATCTGGTCCTCGCCAAAGGACCCTCAAAAACCTCTTCACTCGCTAGCACATCAAGATATTTTTTTTATAATAAATGGGGTAACCTTTCGCTAGATCTGTGGATGTAAAGCCTCCTCAAAATGTCTCTCCCTAGATTTCTCATTTGGGAACAGGTCCGAAGAATATCGTAAAAGGTTCCTAAAACGGATTCCAAAATATCAAAAACTAGAGCTCCCATATCAAAGGGTATGAAGCTCATGGAGATTGGACTCCCTCATAGTCGAAGAGAAAAACTCAACTCTAAATATGTCTCAGAACTCCTCCCATGATATAGTTGACTCCTCACGATCCCCAATGAAGACAAACCACCAATGCCTCACTGCTTCACGCAACATCGTCACAACCAAGGACACCATGTGCTCCTTCCGATCACGAATCAAACTGAATCTGATCTTGACCTCTTCCAAACAGTCTTTCATGATTGAATCTGAAACTGAGCCCTTATACTTCTGCATACTCTAGCACTGAAACTTTCGATGTGTATTCCTATATGTTTCGTCCTCGTCAACCTTACCCTACGACGATCTACTGGAACAGCCAGCTAGACATTTTCTGTGAAAGCCTACCTAGGACGTCGACCTGGAGCCATACCTATAATCTTACCACTATTAGAGTTCATAAACCTAAAATTTGGAAGAATCAACATTAATTTATTAATTTTTTTCTTTTATTCATTTTAGGTTATCCTATCCCAAGGTCTACCCATTCAAACACTGTAACAAAGAACAATGATGAATGATTCTTTCCTTGGTCTCAACCCTGCAACTAGTATCACCTTATTTAGTACCCATTGTAATCATAAAGGTCCGTAGATCAAATCATAGGGGACCCTAAGTGCCTATGTCTCATCCTGTCTCTAGTGTTTACCTCACATACAAAACTTGAATGACACAGTTTCCCAACCAAACCATGCAACCTCACCTATTCCTAACATCAAACTCCATCCTATCTATCAACAGGAGCTCTGATACCACTCTATCACGACCCCCTCCCCACAAAGAGTGCCCCTCATGGGTCCATAATATGATAAGAGAGATAATGAACCCCGAGTCCCACCTCTAGTAGGCCCTGAGTTGGCAACTAGCACCAATGGTATAATAAACAAAAAAATGGTAGGCATTACCCTCTAATAGAACACATGTAGAAGAGAGTGTCAAGATAGACACCATACAAATCTAACACAGAACTGAAATATAAAAGAAAACCCAAGTGAACATATGAAATGTAATTAAAAAGTACTACAACTGGAAGGAAAAAATAGAAAGTACCCAATAGAAAGTAAAAATAGCAGAAAACAGAAGCCCGAACAGCTCCTACAACCCCATGCAAGTAGAAAGCAGCTTGATCTCCAGCCAGCTCCATGTGAACAGAAAAACAGTTTTAATAAACATAGGGTGATTATAATAGTATACTCAATAGGATCCTCACGACATAAGAGAATATACACGTTAAACCTATAGTAGAAAATAGGATACTATATCAAGAATATATGTGTGTGAATAACCACAATCCAATAAAACCCTCTACACACATATATGGGGAAAACTAACTATTGTTCCTACTAGCACAAGTAGCTACCGATAGAAGAGAGTGTGGCCACAAGGTTTAGTTAGCAATTCATCCTCCAACTAGAATGTTGAGGAAAACACCCCCTAGGGTTTAGAATCCCCGAGGATTCAATTTCCCATACTGACTGGGTTGAGTAGCGTATAGAAACACAGAAATTACATGATATACAATATCTCAAAACCACACTATGGGAATAACCTATTCGTAGACACAACTGCAGATAACGTCACTTAGACTTCGGGATACTACTTCTAAGACTTGCTATCCTATAAGCACACAACCATTTAAAGAGCTTTATTAGAATACTTCATTCCCTTTTTTATTAGTTCCAAATTACATTAATTAATTCTTTAAAAATTAATTAACCATGAACAATTCCACAATATACATCATTAGCATCACACCCAAAGTCAATTGTTCCTTAAAAATTACAACCTCATCATTATCTTCTAGTAAACTCCAACCCCATGGGTTAAAACCATTTAATCAATTATTCATTATAGAATTATTTTCCCACATTCCCGGGAATTCTAGTAAAACATTCTATGCTACTGAACACAGAGGGGATCAATATTGTGACTAGATTTACTACACATTGAGTCTTTCACGCTTAAATAAATAGAATATACCCATCATTCCTTGAGAAGCTAAACATGGAAAGCACATGGAATACCCCACATGTCTTCGCCGCTTTCAGAAGAAGGGTAAGTAAGACTACCTGCCATGAATAGTGGGTTAAAGTAATTCAAATAAACGACCAAAGAATCATCAAGCATCCAACAATCACACCCATCCCTTTCAAACATCACTAGGGTCCTCCCTGACACCCACATTCATAAACTGATGCATCTCTCCACTCTAGGTGTCATCTTCTACCATAACCAAAAGGACTCCATGTCCCTACATATCACAACACCCATCCAGAATCACATCACAACACAAACAGCAGGAAAAACAAACATCACATTAATTGTGCTTTTGGCCCTTTAACAAACAAGAGGGTAACTCAGAACCCTTCCAGGAATTATCAAACAATCAATTCTTTAGTCCATCTTAAATTTATATATTTATTATTCATAGGTTTAAAAATTCGGGAAACCTAATCAGTAAACTATCCCAAATAATTAAACATGCTTACGACACCAATTTTATTAACATACAATTAAAAATGAAGAACCAGATTCATTTACATGCCCCTTTATACATAGCTAACAATTATAAATTACATACGATTTATGTTATTTAACAATTTTCATCAAGAACGAATATCTAATCAAAGCAATCATAGATCTCACACTATCTAGAAAAATAGGGGCAATAACATACAATCGATATCAATTTATTTACCCAATTCAAATATTTATTATGTCAATTCAATTGTGGTTCTGTGGGATAAAACATGCTAACAATACAGTTTCACATAAATGAAAATAGAAGCAACAAATCCCCTACCTCAAACAGTTGTTGACGTTCATTATCCACACAACGAGACACAATCCTCCTCTCGTGACCACTACATCCACCTGAGGATGCAACGATACAAGCGCACAAATCGATCCCCAAGAAAACTCCATTATAAGAATGGAGATTACTTGATATAATAGGGAAAGGATAAATAGGATTAGATTAACCACAATAGAATAATGATAAAACATACCTTATATCAAATATTGATCGATATTGCTTGGTTTCATTAAAACAGAGTGGAACCAATTGGAGGAGGAATGATTGACTGTGAAACTCCTATGAGAACGAATGAAAGGTTATAGAATCTCATATCTGAGAAAAAAGATGATGAATTATGGAGGAATACATCTCGTCCCTTAAGAAGATTTTACAGAGCGACATGTTATGATACGCTTGGTTTCCCATTAAAAGAGTATCGCATTAAAACACATGGTTTGACCATGTAAAAACGTCTCAGTCCATAGGAATAATTAATATAAGACTTACAGAATTTGAATCGGCATTATGTGTCCTTAAAATAAGACATTAAATTTATTTTACATTAAAGGAAGCGTCATAGGGGGGAAACTGTAGGAAGCCGGAAACATTGTTCACATACTGAAAATTTGGAAAAGGAAAAACATTGTTCATGAAAATCACTGTTAGAACCTCACCATTCTAGAAACATCGTATACCTACTTTTACTGTGCACATACCATTAGAGGTTACCGATAGAGGTTACCGATAGACCTCACCGTTCTAGAAACACTATACACCGACAGTTACTGTACACCTACCATTAGAGGTTACTGATAGAGGTTACCGATAGACCTCCCTATTTTGGAAGCACAATACACCTATAGTTACTGTACACCTACCGTTAAAGGTTACCGATAGTTGTTACCGAAAAACCTCACCGTTCTGGAAACATTGTTCATTGAACCACACCGATAAAACAATGTTCACTGAACCTCACCGATAGAACATTGTTCACTAAAACTCACCAATAGAACATTGTTCAATGAACCTAACCAATAGGACATTATTCACTGAACCTCACCGATAGAACACCATTCACTGAACCTCACTAATAGAACATTGTTCATTGAACCTCACCGATAGAACACTGTTCACTAAACATCACCAATAGAACACTGTTCGCTGATCCTCACCGATAGAAAACTGTTCACTGATGGAACTGTTCATAGAATTGGAAATTTGAAAAAGTGTTGGGGATAAGTCACCCTGACCTCTCAGAACTCCTAAAAAACCACATTTTCACAATGTAATGGTACATAGAGTTCTGTGACATTGCATTTATGTTATATCTAGTTTATTAAGGATATTAAACTCATTGGTCCATTGGAATTTAATCTCTTATATCGTATGAATATTTAATAACGTAACCACTGAATCTGGTATACATGACTCATGTTAATTAAATTTGGAATCAAAGTAGGATCTATCCAACATATTTTGATTATGATTTTGAATGTTTATTGAAAACTACGGGGAGTAGTATATTCAAATAATATCATAATAATTTTTTTAATAGATGTGATAATGTCGTTACCCTATAAATAATTCTCTTCCTATAAAATAAAATTGAATGTTGATTTTTTATAGATGGACCACGGGATAATAGTCCAAAAAAATTTCTTCGAGCATATATCAACCATAATTTTAGTGAAGATTGTTTTTTACATCACTTCTCACCTAGATTTATACTCATGAGGGATATTCAAGGGTTAATATACATTTTAATTATGAACCATTTTTATGTTTTTCAATTTAATATTAAAATGGATAACTGAACATAATCGTAATGTGTAATAAATATAAAAGGTGATTTCATGATTAAGAAATTATATTAAATATTCTCCATTATCACTCATTGTGATGATTGTTTCCCACCCTATTTTTTTGTTTTAGTAAATTAATTGAATGAAAGGGATTAATATTAATGATGAATCTGACATATTATGTAATGATTTTAGTCACGAGTAAATATTAGAATTATATACTAAAATAAGGATATATATGATTTACCTCACCATTTATATCGATATATGATTAATAATGTAAACATTAGTGAGTTTACTAATGTGTTAAATATAATGAATAACTAATTTTATTAATGTTCCTAAAGTAATTACCAAAAAGGACTGAATTTTCTTTTTTTATCATGAAATCAATGTGGTAACATTCACCCATGAGAATGTAACATTGGAATGTGTCTATGTTTTGGGTAATAAAATAATAGACATAGAGAAATTAATTTTTTTTGAAAAATTGAAAGATAGGTTAACACAATGGGAATGGATAATGGTTTCCCTAATATATCATGAAGTTTTTAATGTTTTCAATGTGTAAAATAAGAGAATTATTAAATTTAATTTCCTAATGGGAACAATCAAGACGATGAAAAAGATGGTTTAATGGGTGATAGTTTTACTACAGATGATGATGAGAGTCTAAATGATACAATAATGTAATAATTTATAATGTTATATAATGGAAAACTAAATGTAATGTTTTTATAATGAATTTATGTGATTAAAATGTTTATATATTAAAATTCTTGAATTATGATTTAAATATATTTTTATTATTTCTATTGTGGTTATAATAATTATCTAACATTTAAGAATTATTAATCATTAGTTATTATTTTATAATATATATGAACATGTTGAATGGTATTGATGAGATAGAAAAGCGATTCATTGTCAGAAAAAAGTTTTAGGAAAAAACAAATAAATTATTGAAATATAACACTAAATATATTCTTCATTTTGATTTAATAATTCATTGATCAACTAAAGATATTATTGATAATGTTAATGTAAAAATACTGATAATAGTAGACATGATTTCTATTTAATGAAAAAGTGTCTTACGACATCTTTCCTAGATTTTTATGAATTTTTTAATTATGGAAGATATTTAATAATATGTATTTTTATATTTAGGGGATATTTATTTTTTTTGAATCATTTATGTATTCATTGAGGATTTATATTAATTATTATTATTATTATTGTAATGTTTTAGTAGGATATATGATCGAGGTATTTCCATATTTGTTTTGTGACATTTTGAGCAACAATGATAAGACTATTTTGGAAATTTAGATAGAATTATATAATTATTGGATATTTTACTTGGTAAAACATATTTTAGAAGGGATGTATGGTAAAAAAATGTGGAATTATCGATCTTTGGGAATTATTGTTTGAGTTTATGGTCTGAATTCTCATATTCAATAGCCAACATTAATCACTTTTCATTTACAAAATATAGATTTAATAAAATTGGATTCTAATTCATTTTCGGATGATATGATCTCAAAAAATTGTTTTTTTCATAAGCCATGAAATAATATTTTCGAATATTACATTAATGGAGTTTGAGATTAATTGAAAAGTGAACAAAACATAACTAATATATGATGTTTTAAATAGGATATTGAAATAAATTCACTAATTATTCTATATAAAATGTTTATCTTTATATTTAAAAAATCCATCATGTTTATAAAAATTATATTGAAATAAAATGCTATACATTAACCATCATTTTTATAAATAGATGGTATTTTCAATAATAGGTTTTTTATATTTTTTGGTCTATAAAATTCTACAAAAAATGTACATTATTAACCAAAATTTCTCCGTTGGAATTAGTGTTTAACTATTCAACCATATCTCTACATCCAAATAATGTTCCCAAATTTGGAAACAATGTTTTTATTTTATTCTAGATGAATTTTGTATTTTCGTTTTCCTCTTTTGGATGAATTTTTTTTTCATTTTTATCAATTTTGGTCTCCATAGAAGAATTCTATAATTTAAAACCCTATATTACAATATACAATTTAAAATTTATATTAATAAATTTATTAATGTGTGTTGGGAGAAAGTAACATGTTTGTATTTTCAAAAGAACTAACGGTATGATAATGCATACAACACACAACCTGAGATCAAATAAGCCACATATTATTATTATATCAATATTACAACCTTGCAAAGAATTGGATGTTAAAAATAGGATTAAAAATTATGAAATTTATTTTACCGACCTTATCGTAAAAAATGCAATGAATAATTCATTTGAAATAAGATTTAATTTTTTTAGTAATGTAATTTTATTCTAAAAAATACATGTTATTCAAAAAATGGATTTAATTTATTTTTATGGATTAATATTATAAAAATATTCCAGAACTATTTGATTTTATATATGATAATATGTTATATTGTTTTTCATTATCATGTCATGATTGTATTATGTTTAATTTTTGAGAATTTTCTATAATGTTTCATATTTCTATGAAAATTGAAAAATACTAATTTTAAATTAATATTTTATTCTTCTATGAAGAATTTTACAGGTTTCATTCTAATATAAAATTACATAAAAATAAAATTAGTTCTCTTACAAGTTAAAATAATCCAATTTTTAAAATCTTAATAATGTATATTGTTTAATGTAGTATAAATAATTATTAAACATAAAATTTTGTTTTCCTGATAAAATGTTTTCCATTTCATTTTTTTCATTTATCTTAAAATAAAATCTTCCACTTCTAGAATGTAAATCATGATAACGAGAATATATATTTTGATTTATATAATACTTTTAAAAAAAATTCCAGTTCAATTATATAAGGACCTGACAACAGTTTTCCATAGTTGGTGACTTATTTTATAACATTGTCATATAAAAATGGAATATGATTCTAGAAGGACTGATTATATTAGTATTATTAGAGTCAAGATACAAATAGATGTTCAACATTACTAATTAAATGAAAAACTACATTGAAACTCCTTAGAAAACATCAATAACTCCTATGTTATTTTAGCATGTCATTCATAATAAAATGCATTATTACCTAAAAAACTGAAGCATAAGAAAGGGGTGATCTCAAACTCTAAGTAAGAGTAAGAAATACAATATAAGATAACATAAACATTATACATGGTGAAGAATTGAAAACACATGCCTTTAAAAATAAGCTTGAACATAATATGAAAGAAATACGAGCTAAGAAAATATTGTCACAATTTAACCTAATCAATGGTATTATACAAGTAGAATAACCAAATTAACTATCAATACTATATTCATAATGAGGGAATTCATAATGCAGGACAACATAACCATACCGTCAAGGCCTTGTGCCAAGACTGTAGTTTCTCTCATGAGACTTAACTATGCACAGAGGGGCAATTGGGGGCCCCAAAAAACACTTTATTTGTCCAATTAATTCCTCAAATAAATTGGGATAAATTTAAACAACATTTTAATTCATATTGAAACAAATATATTACATTTAAAAAAAATCGTGAACATTATGCATAAACACAAAAAATTCAATGTAAATTGGTGGATGTGTTCAAGATAGAACATACACAACCAAATTAATCATAAACCATTAAATTAAATAATATAGATTATAATATTAAATATTAATCTCAATAATTCATAATAATAAACTAGAGTATTTAAATAGATGAAGGTTGTCTTATAAACTCTTCGAGTAATTCTTCAGATAAATACCCCTTTTACTTTGAAAAGAAGAGTTCTTCGGAAAAAATATTTTTATAAAACTATCAGTGAAGTAACATAGTACTTTCATTAAAAAATGAGTTTTTTTATAGTGATTATGGTTTCAAAAAATTGATTATATTATTCACTTGAAAATAGTTTTGAATTTGAGAAACTCCCTTGAAACATGCATCTATTTCGAAAATAATTTGGAATGTTCCTTTTAAAATGTGTATGTGTCCACAGAATAATAAAGGATTATGGTTGGTAAAAATATATATAAAACTCAAAATTATTGTATGTAGAGTAAATAATAAAACATAAGAATTTAATTAAGGTAATTAATCATTAAAAATAACTTGAATTAAAATGGAGGTTCTGGTGGGAAAACCCTTACCTTAATTCTAAACTTGTTCCGCTCTTGAACATAAGCTCCAGGAATATGTAATTATACATATTAATAACTTATTTCATAACCAATTAGATATTTATTTAGTTTATCAAAATTATATTTAGTTCATTTATTCCCTTATTTATTGGTTATTATGTTGATTTCCCATGTTCTTGAGTGTTCCTTTTCATTCTCTTCACAATCAATTCACTTGTTTTTTAAGTTGTGGATTTCCTGTGGAATGGTTGTCAATCTAAATAATTGAAACTACATATCATTTATGAACATACATAATTTTTTATGGTCATTTGTATCATTTGGTTACATGGAATGAGGATGAATCATTATATGAAATATTAATGACATTCACTTAGATTATTTTAGCGGTATTTGGATTATTAGAAACTAGTTTTGTCATACGTTTTAGTAATATGTACATATAATAGTTAATGAATATTAATTATGTTATAATTCACATATTCTAGTCTATTTAAACCATCAAAATTGTTTCATGAACAGTGATTAAGGAGATATTTAAGAACGACACTTCTTCATCCACAAAGGTTATAAATTAGAACCTTATGGACATTGATTTTTTTTACAAAATAAAAGAGAGAGAGAGAGAGAGTAAGAATATTGTTGTTGGTTCTTCCATTCACATGATATAATTCAATTCTGTAGATAATAATTCATTTATCATGGAAATTTATATAAAGTTGGTTGGGATAAGACAAAACAAGTAGATACATTGAAATGAAACTAAATAAAAAAAGGGTGGTTTACGTGTTGAAATAAGCTTCTTGAGAACCTCCTTAAATGAATGGATTTTGGTCTTTTGGTTGTACAAATATATTATTGGATGTTAGTATCGATTAGCAATGGGTATTTGGGTTGATCCTTGAGGATATTTAAGTCTTATAGGAGTGAAGATATGTGGGAGTGATTGGGGTATTTATAGTGGAGGAGAGAAGGGTTTTCATAATTTCTTAATGATTAGATTATTAATTTCCATCAAAACTAGAAATAGTGAAGATTCCATGACCTATAATAGTAATTTATGAATGTGATTTCGAAACATGTGGTATTGCATCAGTTATAATGTCATAAATAGTGTATCTAATAGATAATTTGTGTACATGGTATTTTACAGTATTTCACTATTCATCCAACATTTGAGTATTTTAGAAAAATACCAAAAATTCACTCTAACCATTTTTCAACGTGTAGAGTCCAAAAATGATTTCCATTTTTCAAAAATAATTATCTAAATATTAATAATTTATTATTTAATGAGAATCATAATTTATTCAGAGAAAAACAGTTTTAAACATTTATTTACATATTCCAAAGCATATATATATCATACTTCCACTTGAATATTATTTATATACAGACATAGGTAATGTTACAATTCATTATGGTATATCACTATTCATAAGGTTATGTTACAAATCTTAATGGTATGTTATTATTCACCAAAAAATCAAGTTTTTACTATTACACTGCAAATTACATACTAATCACAACTCTAGATGACCATTTTTCAAAATTGAAATCATATTAGAGGCAACATTGTGTTTAATGTCACAATTATAAAAAGAATTTATTATCAAAACCTTGTGGTGTTACATTCTCCCATCCTTAAAAAATTTCTTCCATGAAATTATAAAATGATACCTAAAAGTATTCATTTCTGTCTTCAACATAAGATCCTTAGTCTTCCATGTTTCTTTTTCCATCTTATGGTTCCCCAAATGCACCTTTACCAGATGTTTCATCTCATTTATCAATACTTGTTCTCTAATATTAAAAATATTGATTTCCTCTTCTCTATAAGACAGATCGAAATAATTTTCTATTTCATCATAGCTAAGTATATGTGTTGGGTCTCGCATGTAATTCTTTAACATTGACACATGAAACATATTTTCATCATTGAAGAGACTTGGTGGAATTGCCAAAAGGTAAGCTATGGCTCCAATTCGATTCAGAATTTCAAAAGGTCTGATGTTCCTGGGGCTTAATTTTCCCTTCATACTGAATCATACAATACTCTTCCATGGTGATACAATTAAGAAAACATGATCTCCTTATGGAAATTCTAAATCCTTCCTTCAGTTATCAGAATATATATTTTTCCTACAATGAGATTTTTTTATATGGGTTTGGATGATCATTACCTTTTTCCAATGATCCATCAACATGTTCTAGGCCAATGAGCTTTCTATCACCAACATCATCCAAGAAAGTTAGGGTACGACATCTCTTTCCATATTACGCTTTATATGGTTTCATCAGAATATATGAATGGATGCTATTGTTGTATGAAAATACAAAAATATGTAATTACTGATCCCACATTACATGAAATACATGTGAACAAGACCTCAACATGTATTCCAATGTTTTAGTACTCCATTCAAATTGTCCATCTCTTTGTGGGTGGTTGGTTGCGCTGAAACGAATATCAATATTTAGGGCCTTCTGAAAAAATTTCCAAAATTCTGTTCTAAATTGGGTATCATGATCAGAAACAATTGAAAAAGGTACACCATGAATTCTTACAACATCATTAATATATATTGTTTCTAAACATTCATGTTATAAATCATCTCTTGTAGAATGAAAATACGCTGATTCTGTAAGATTTTCAACAATGACCAACATCACATTATTTGTTCTTAGAGTCTTTGGTAGCCCCATTACAATTTCCATTATAATATCATCCCATTTACACATAGGTTTCGTAAGGGGTTTCATGAAATCTCTAGGATGTAGTCTTCCATCCATTACCTATTAAAAAGAAAAACATCTTGACACATAATCCGCAATCTCCCTCTTCATGTTTTCCAACCAAAATTGTTTCTTTATATCTCTATAAATGATTTTTCTACTAGGGTTTCCAGAGATATTTGAGCTATGAGAGTCATCCAGTAGTTCCCTCTTTAGCTCAAGAATATTGGTAACACAAATCCTCTTTCAAAATTTCAAAATTTCATCTTCATATGTGAAGTCAATCAACATCCCATCATTTATAGCATTAATTTTCTTTTAAAACTCCTCATACTCAGCCTGAACCTTTTAATCCTTTCTAGTAATAATGGATTGGAAACCATTTCAAAATTTAGTGATGTTTTACCTTCCTTAATAATTTCCATATACATATTTACTAGATCTATGAACATAGGATCCATTACAACTCTCATCTTGGTCATAAATCTATGGTCAATTCTACTCATAGCATCTAGTACCTTATTTTCTTTCCCGAGTTGTAGTGTATTGTGCAATCATAATCATTGAGTGTCTCAATCCATATCTCTTGTCTCATGTTGAGTTCTTTCTGTGAGAATATATATTTCAAACTCTTACGATCTCTATATATCTAAGAATTTTCACCATAGAGGTAATGTTTCCAAATTTTTATATAAAATATTACCACCGATAACTCATGATAATTGTTGGATAGGTATGTTCATGAATGTTTAGCTGCATAGATGCATATGAAATCACTCAATCATTGTATAGAAGGACACAAGCATGTCCTTTATTTGAACTATTTCTATAGATAACAAACCCATCATTCCCCATTGGTAGGGTTAGGATTAGATAATTCAAATACCTCCTCTTAAATTATTCAAAACATTATTCACATTCCTTTGTCCATATGAACATTACCCATTTTCGTGTGATCATGGTCATTGGATTGGAAAACGGACGATGTTCTGAATGAAATTCTGAAAATAACCTCTAAATATAATAAATCTACATACCTCAGTTATGTTTGTTTGAGTAGGAAATTATTGAACAACCTTTTTCTTTGCAGGATCTACAGATATTCCATCCATAGAGACAATGTGGCCTATAAAGGAAACTTATTGAAGAAAAAAATCACTCTTTGTTATCTTTCCATAATATTCTATTTCTTCTAAGGGTCTTCAAAATAGTGCACAAGTGATTTCCATGATCTTCATAGATTTTAGATTATACCAGGATATCATCAATGAACACCACTATAATGCCATCAAGATATTCAACGAAACCTATACTAATCAGATGCATTAAAACAGATGGTGCATTATTTAGTCCAAAAGTCATTACTATAAACTCATAATTCATGTACCTTGTTCAGAATGATTATTTTAGAATTTTTCCCTTCCTCACAAGAATCTGATCTTATCTAGTTCAAATATAAATCATCGAAATATAATGGGATCCATGAATTTGATCATTTTTATCATCAAATCCTGGAATATGATACTTTTTATTTATTTAAATTGCATTGATTCCCCTGTAATCAATGCACAACCTCATGAATCCATTTTTCTTCTTGAAAATGAGGACATTGGATCCTCATGGACAATCACTCGGTCGAATAAATCCATAATCACTAAATTCCACTAGTTTTTTCTTTATTTCCACCAATTCCACAGAGGCCATTATATAAGGGGTCTTTGATATGGGCCTTGAAAAATGAATTAAGTCAATGGAAAACACAATTTCCCACTCTGGACGATGTCTATATAAATACTATGGAACTACATCAAAATTTTATTTCACAATAGTTATGTAAACTATCATTAAATTATTCTACTCAACCATATTTATTTCATTCACTTCCTCCAAAATAATTGAATTTAGTAGATATATTGTAGAAGAATCTATATAAGAATCAAATTGGGAGGATTATTCAATAAAAATAATGGATTCTACACCATTCTCAAAAATTGTAACTTCCTTATTCTTGAAATATATTTTCGCATCATAATTTGATATCCAATTCATAACGTTAATTATATCATAGGAAACCATTGGTTTGATGATAATGTTAGAAAGTAAAGCACGTTTATGTGTCACGAGGGGGACTAGTATACATAAATTTTTTGAAATGATACATCCATAAGAAGTTTTGACAGATAAATACATAATTAAATTAAATTGTACATGACAAAATTTCATGAAAAAATAGGAAGATATAAATGAATGCGGTGATCTAGAATTAAATAATGCATTGGCTAAGACTGATGAAACAATCAATGTATATACCTCTACTTAATTAAGAACTACATCCTTTGCAGTTGTGACCTCAAAAGTTTTTCCATGATCACTTGGTCGTCTTTGTGGAATATTTCTTTGATTCTCAGGACATTCTTGTGCATAATGTCCCATATCCCTACAATTGTAGCATTGATAATTGGTATCTTATTTCTTCCCCATACAATCACGAGCATGGTGGTCTGTTTCTCCACACTTGTAAAAGATTCTCATTCCCTTTAGGAAAGTTCCAAGGTGTTTATTTCCACAATTGATGCAGGATGGAAATTCTTCTCTTCCCTTCTTCCCCATATCTTTATTTACATATCCAGAGTCTTTTGCAGCCCTATTATTTTCTTATTTCTCTTTAAATTCATAAGACATACCAAATTCTTTCTCTGTCTTGCTATCACTAGAGACTATATCTTCATATGATGAGAAAATTTGGGATAATAGAGCACATCATAGGAATGGTTTTAAACTATCAAATAACTAATCAATTTTTCTCCATGGATTACATATGTTGGTTGTATCTTGCCATTCGAGAATTGTAATTTTTGCAACACTCATAGAAACATTCTCAACCAAATTTTTCCTCAGATTCAATAATTTCTTTTCCAGATATTCTCACTCTTTATGAGGGAAATGTTTTTCTAAGAATATTTCCATAAAATACATCCATTCCATCACATATATTTCTTCCTCCTCTTGTGTGTTTGGGATTAATGACCACTACTTATCTGTATCTACATTTAGATGAAAACTCCAATGAAAACATTCTATATTTCATTACATCCCAAAGTACTAAATATCTTCTCTCTGGAATATATCCAATGCTCTGCTTAAAATAGGTTTGTAGTCCCATTGAATGTTGGATGATGTTGTCATATAATGCGATCTGACATAGATCATCCACGTTGTTGATTCAAATGCTTTATATGGGTACGGTTATTATTCATAACTTGAGTATGTTGTGACAGTATAGTTATAAGTTTCTCATCACTAGTCACAACACTAGAGAAACCATCATTATCTGGCATCGAAGGGGAATACCTTCAGGGGACACGTTGATTCATGCGGTTTCCATTCCCTCCACTATGCTCCATATCTAGATAATGAAATACACTAGATTAGGTTGTGAAACATAATAATATCTTTCCAAAATACTTAGCATAAATTGAAATCCTATGCATGGATAACCCTATAATCACAAAAATTTATTCGTTGAAGTAATGTTTACAGTTCAATCCATCATAATGGCTTGTAAAGAAATTGTGAATTGTCCTAAAAATATCCCCTAAGAGTGGAAATACCAAGAGTGAATCAAGTCCAATTTTTGTGTACTTGGATACCCTAGGTCAAGCACAAATCTCCTTGTCAGATCATTCACTCCTAGGTACATATGATCCAGAGCCACATCTACCTGTTTCTATCCTAACATGGATTCATTTTCTAGAAAGATCCCCATAATCCATTTAATACCAAAATACATGTGTGTTCTTGTATGCATATGCTCAAATACTATCTTATGGATCTGTTCCCTAATCTACATTGTCTAGATCTAGTATCCAGGTTTTCTAATAAAATTTCATTGATACCAACTATGAGGACCTGACCCCAGCTTCCACAAACAAGTGCCTTATATAATTACATTGGAATATAAAAATTAAATATTAAATATGAAGGACTGAATAGTTTAGTATTATTAAAAACAAGATACATATATATGTTCAACATTACAAATTGAATTTAAAAACAACATTGAAACTCATTAGAAAACATCTATAACTTCTTGGTTATTTCACCATGTCATTCATAATAAAATTCGTCATGTCCTGAGAAAATGAACCATAAGATAAGGCTGAGCTCAAACTCTCAGTAAGTGTTAGAAACACATATGATGATAACTTAAAAATTATACATGATTAATAATTGGAAACACAAGCTATTAAAAATAAACATGAACATAATAATGAAAAAATTTATGCTAAGTAAATATTGCATAATATAACATAATAATTGGTATTATACTAGTAGAATAACCACATGAACCATGAATACTATATTCATAATGTGGGAATTAATAATGTGGGACCACGTAACCATACCATCAATGCCTTCTTCCAAGACCATAAGAAATCAATTTTCAAGCCCATGGGCTAAGACCGTAGTTTGTATAATAAGACATACAAATGCAACAAGGGTCTTTAGTGAGACCCACATGACACATTCAATGTATAATTCATTCCTCAGATGAATGGGGATAAATATAGAGAACATATACTTTCATATTGAATTTATTATATGAAATGTAAATAACATTCCCCGAACATTAAGCATAAACAATAACCATTTAGAGTAAATTTGTGAATGATTTTACGATAGTACATCCACATCCAAAATAATCAATAACCATTAAATTAAATATGGTAGATGATACCATGAAATATTAATCCCAATAATTCATAATAATCAATTAGAGTGTTCAAATATATGAGTATACTCTTATAAAATCATCGTGTAATTCTTGCGTTAAATACCCCCTTTACTTTGGAAAGAAGAGTTTTTTTTGGAAAATTATTTATATAAAACAAGAAATGAGGTAAATTAGTATTCCATAATAAAAGTAGCGATTTCATAACAATTATGTTTTACTAAAACAGATTATATAATGCCCCATAAAATATTTATGAATTTGAGAATCTCCCTTGAAACGGGATTTTATTTCAAAAATAATATTGAATCTTCCTTTTAAAATGTGTAACTATCCACAAAATAAGGTAGGGTAAAGCTTGGTAAACATATATAGAACACAAAAACATATTTTATGATGAGTAAATAATAATACATATGAAATTAATTGAGGTAATTATACAATAAAAATTGACTGAATGAAAATGGAGGTTCAGGTGGAAAAACCCTAACTTAAATCAGAACGTGTTCTGCACTAGAAATTAAGCTCCAAGAAAATTAAATTATACTTATTAATAAATTATTTCATAAAATATTATACATGTATTCAGTTTTTTATTATTCTATTTTGTTCATTTCTTCTATTATTTTTATGTTATTATATTGAATTCCGACGATCTGGAGTGTTTGTTTTCATTATTTTCGTAATCGGTTCAAATTTTTTATGTAGTGGAGTTCATTTTGAATGATGGTAAATCTAAAAAATTGTAAATACATATTATCAATGATCATTTAGAATTTATAGTGGTCATTTAAATCATTTTTTTATATATAATGAGGATAAATCATTAGATGAAATATTAATGATATTCACATTGATTATTTTAGTAGTATTTTGATTATTAGATACTTGTTTGGTCATAAGATTTAATAATATGTATGTATACTAGTTTAAGAATATTAATTAGGTTATAATACATATATAATAGTCTGTTTCAACCATTAACATGGTTACATGACAATTAATTAAGGGTAAATAGAAGAACAAAACTTCTTTGTACAAAAAGTTTATAAATTGCAACCTAATGGACGTTGATTTTGTTTCTAATATAAAAGAGAGAGAGTAAGGACATTGATTATGGATAATTAATTAACATGATATAATTATATTATATAGATGATATGCGATTTATAATGGTCATATGGAGATAGGAAGTTGCGAGAGGATAACAAAAGAAGATACATTGAAATGAAACTAAAAAAGGGTTCCTTACATCTTGCAATAACCATCTTGAGATCCCCTGTAAGGGATGAGATTTAGGACTTTTGAAAAGACAAAGAGCTTACTAGATGTGGGGAGTGGCTAGGGAATGGTATATGGGCTGCACATTGACGATATTCAATTCATATAGGAGTGAAGAGAAGAGAGGGTGATGGTGGGTTTTATAGTGGAGGTGATGAGGGTTTTCATAATTTTTTAATCATTGGTTTATTAATTTTCCTCAAGACAAGAAATAGTGATTATTCCATGACCATTAATTGTAATAAATTAATTTAAGTTCGAACCATGTGGGATTACATCACTTATGAATACAAAAATAGTGTATTTAATGGATAATTTGTATATACCGTATTTTTTTCGTATTTTACTATTCATAAAAATTCGAGTTTTACTGAAAAATACAAAAAAAATAACCATAAACAATTTTTGGTTAGTAGAATCCAAAAATAAAATAAATTTTTCTAAATTAATTTTTTAATTATTATTAATTTAATTTTTATTTAAAATCATAATTTATTCTAAAAACAACAGGTTTAAAACATTAATTTACTTATTCCAAAGCTTAGGAATATCGTACTTCCACATCAATAATATTTATATACTATCATAGGAAAGGTTAATATTCATTAGGGTATATCACTGTTTATAAGGGTATGTTACTATTCATAAAGTTCTGTTACTACGCACAAAAAAATCAAGTTTGTTTTATCAGACTCCAAATGACTTGCTGATCACAACTCGGCTTGACTCTTTTTCCAAATTCATAACATAGTGGAGGAAAAGATGTGTTTATTGGATAGATTATAAAATGAATTAATTTTAAAATCATTGGGCTATTACAAATTATTTTTATTATGAATAGTTAACAATGTAATTATTTATCATGATGGTAAGGGTGAAATGGGTAAATATGGTAAAAAATTTATATATGGACTCAAACTCAATGAAAAAATTCCTTTATAATATTTAATGAATGTAGTTTCAAAATTAATTCTAATTATTATATTAATTGATAATTTTTTAAATTTTTCATTTATGTGGATGTTTTTTTAGTTTACAAAAAGATTAAAAAATTTCACACTGTTGACATATATATATCTAATAATTTAAAAAAGGATTAATTTTATATTAGATAATAATTTAATTTTAAGCATGCATTTTTTTAGAATGTTAATTTTATATGATTTTTAGTGATAAAAATAACTTTAAATGGTGATCAAACACATGTATATTATTTATTAAATTTATCGAAAAATATAAAAAATATTATAAAATTTATTATATTTTGAATGAGTTATTATATTCAATAAAATATAAATAAATATAATATTCTAGGGATATTTTAAAGTATTATGTTAGAATTTACCTATTTTCATGATTTTTTAATAGGGAAAATATGATAATTTTTCAAAATTGACAATAATGACAATTTATAATATTTTAGTATTTTATTAAATGAATTAAAAGTTTTAAAAATCATATCATAAGAGAATTATTGGAAAATGTTTTTAGATATTAATAATGGTTCATTTATGGTCCAATTTTACTTCTATTGAAGATATATTTTTCCATTACTTGTATAAAACATTATTATCGAGGTTATCGTAAAAAGTGTCAACATAGGGTAAAAAAGATAAGGGTGAAAAAAAACATGTTCAATTTTTTTATATTACAATATTAATAATAATACTTATAAAATATTATAAATATATCAATTTAGAGTCATTTGAAAAAGGAAAATTGATTTATACTTATTTAAAAAATATTGGAAATTCCAATAATGCCCTCCCATCATTATAAAAGGACAACATCATTCCTCTATCCATTAAAATCTATAGAAACATATTCTATTAGTACCTAGAATAATACATTCGTAAAATCCCTTCCCATATGATAGATTTTTTTTTGTATCATATCACCATTATTGGGCTTATAGTTTGAAAGAAATTCAGTTCTCTAAAGGGAATGTTTTTCTTTTAAAAAATTATTTATTTTTATTTCATTACCTAACAATAAAAAATAATATTCCTAGAATATGAAACAAAAACATTTGAATAATCCATGTAATGAGGGTTTTTTGTTAATTTAATTCCCTATATCCATCTCCACATAATCATATGTGAAATGAAATTATCATACATGTATGTAGAGGACTATAACCATATGAATGAATTTAATTCATGTACTATCACCACCACTCTATGTTTGTTAAAATTATGTATTTAATATTTAAATATAACATTAATGACATATTAATAATACATAAAAATAATATATCATCTTATTTATTACATTTACATCTATAGGATAATGATAAATCCATTCATGTGTTTGTGTGGACTACCACCTCCATGATGTGATTTTATTCATTTTCCAAAACGAAATAAAATTGAATATATATATATGGTCATAATACAAATAATATTTAATATATGATATAAAAATAATCCAACATTGATAAATTAATAATTACTTTCTTTCAAACATGATCATTGAAAAATTGAAGCGTTACTCACGCATGATTACTTCATAGCATCACAGAGATTGTAACATAGTTCAATTTTCATAACCATATACCACGGTTGGTTTGTAAATTATTATATATGTATTAAAATTATAATTATGAAGTGATTATTTTTATTTAATATATAAACATATACTAGATTTTCCATAGTCAACTTATCGATATAATTTCAGACATATGGAATTGATATTGTGAAATCATATGATTTGAACATAATTGATATTGTGATTAAACATAACATGTGTAACAACCATTTACCTGTTTTTATGTTTTTTGATCCATTTATTTGAGTATCTATGGATATATTATCATAGTGTATTTTTCATTGGCATTTTGAACATTTTTATGGTTTATATTCATATAAACACTTTTCTAAGAGATTGTGCATGGATAGACAAACCATGCATCCTTTGCAGAAGGGGGGTAAAGAGATTACACCAGGTTTTTTAATTTTTATGCAAACAATTAATCCAATATTTAAGGGGATCACACAGTTTCTTAATATTTTTAACATGATTAAAATAACCATGTAGCCCAACCATGTCTCACTTCTAGTGGCTCAGTTTGATGTTTATGGGGTGTCACACAGTTAGTACAAACCATGGGACATATCCTATAATATAATTAAATAGTAATTGGAGGATAAGAAATGTAATTAAAAAACTAAAATTCACATAATTAACCCTAAAATACTCACACTAAAACAAAATATGGTCATTAAAATATTTTTAGTAACCTAGTGAAATTTTTATTGTCCATCCATCATTTCATGGAATATAAAATTATCGATAAATGTATTGATCCTTATACAGTGGGTTAACATCTACGTGGTCTTCGATCTCATTTCTAATTCTGATTCCATCTTCTAAAATGATATGTTTTACTTGATTTTCGTTGGATCTTGATTGAATAATGTGAAAGTATAGATTTATGTTATTTTCAATATTCTTTTGAGATTTACTTTCCATGATTTTGTTATCATCAATGGGGGATAATTAATTTTTATTCATTATTGATGGATTCTTAATAATCTATATAGGTGTTTTTTATGATTTTCAATTGTTTTAAAATTAATTTTATCATGAGAAATCCCATATATGTTCCTCCTTTCATCATGTGTTCCATAATTAATAAATTTGAATTACCATTTGAAATCATCATCGATTATGTTATAAATATATTTTACATTTAATGTGTTAATTCTAAAGATATATCAATTTAATAAATGTGATTTTGATTTTTATTTCTTTTCAATGTTATATTCAATGTTATATTGTGGAACAAGTGTTCATAGAACTTGTTTTGATTTCAATGGGAAAATTCCTTCATTTGAATAATATATGTTGAATTATTTAATGTTGTCTAAATAGTTTCAAATTGATGAATTTTATAAATTATCATCAACCTTCTGTTAATGATATTAAATTTTGGAAAATTTCAATCTTGGGTTCTTTTAATTTATTGATATACTCGCGTGAATGGAGGGGGTAAACCCATGTTTTGATATGTATTCAATTATTTTAAATTGTAATAATTTATTTAAATAATTTTATGTTTTTGTGAAGGAGATTAATGTTTAAAAGGATCCTTTGGAATTATTATGATTATTTGACAAAGGATTTAGGTATAATTACACTTTATATAATGGAATTGTGTAAATGAGTTTTAATTAAAATTTATCATTATTTATATCTATTTTCCTTTTTTAGATAATTTTATCATATAAAAACACATTATAACAACTTTTTTGATTGATAGAAAACCAATTGTCATGTTATTTAATAATGTATTATTTTCATTAAGGGATCATATGTTTAGTAATTAAATGTGACTTCAGGGATTGAGGTGAAGATTAATATTGATATGGATATCTATTGTGATCCTAGAAAATTTATTATCAAATTCACCTATTTTTACTATTCATTGGATCCTGGAAAGATACAATGGATTAATTATATATATTCTTTAATAGGTGAATGAAACACAATTCAGCTAATCAATAGGGAACCTGAATGGTTTTGCCTATGGACATGTGGCAAAGAATGTGGGTGTGTGTGGAACAGGTTTTCGTGATTCCAATTTCTCTATATAATCCTGTAGATTAGTCTTGATTTTTTTAATTTTTTCGATGGTGGACGCAATATCATTCCTAGGTAAAACCTATGATATCCTTATACTTGATACTCGATAAATTATTGAGTTTTTTATCATAACTTGTAACCGAATATTATTTTCATTATTGGTTATTAATCTTCATTGATCCATTTATTATTATTATGAACCTACTAGTACTGTATTGACTCTATCAATGTTAATGATATCTAGTGTGTATTATAATATTTTCCAGATTATATGACAATAACTTCTGAAATGTTATACAAATATTTATATGGTAGTTTTTTTCAATTTTTTAAATGGAATATTTATTTGGTTGGTTTGGTGATGGTTTATTATATTCTTAAAAAATATATAAACTAAAAAAAGATACTCTATTTATTGTACTCTTATTTTATAACACATGACATAGCATATGAATTAACTACATAAAATAATTTGGGGAATCCTAATATGATCTTATGATCACACCATTCTTATAAATTTTGTATCTTCATCCTTTATTATCTTTTAGAATGTTTTTATGATCCCACACCCCATTATGTTTTTGAGTTATGCTGACAAAGTGTAACTGAATTGGGACATGGTGGGTGGTTTTTGACATCCAAGAGATGAATTTTTTGTTTTGTTTTTGTTTTTTATAGTCTCCAGAATCATGATATGATTATAGTGATGTATGTATCTATTATTTTTTATATTGTATGCATTTATTATTGAAATATTATGATAGGGAAATATTTAAAAATAGTTATTAATTAATTAATTGGTTATTTTTATCTAACATGTGAATATTAGGAACACTCTTTGCTACAATGAAGAATTATTGTGGATATTTATTTTGATGCTATTTTCCATTGGATAATTAAATATTATATAAAATAATATATTTTCATGAATTTAATGAAATTGCAATGATTTACCCATTGTTATTTGATGCGATTTACAGTATAAAGAATATTAATATTCTTTTGGAAATCAAGAGGATTTTAATGAGAAGGTGTCTGATCTACACCTTCTCACAATAATAGTTCAGTTACTAGGTATATGGGGAATTGATTCTTTATTTTGAAATACTTTATTCCTAATAGTAAATGATTGTCATATTCCAAATGATATTAACTTTCAATAGGGAAACATCTAATATTATTTGGAATAATAAGGGTTGGATAACCATTATCGCACCATGTTTACATGGTCTATATAACCTTGATGAATTAATGTGGTTTATCTATAAATTCATCCATTAAAATTTGTATGTTTGGTGATAGGTATACTAGCTAATAAAACCAAGACATATTTTTTTTAATATGGTTCTAATCTTGAAACAATTTGCATTTTATTATGAGTGAATACAATTCTGTTATGTTAGTTAGGATGGGTAAATTTTAAGAATATTTCTTGTTCATGAATGGAGGTTTTAAATTTTATCCCTTATTGATGATTTGAAATCACATTCAAAATCAAAATTTTGATGTAAAACAAGATTTTATTGAGTTGTCTTGGAATTAATTTCATTTACGAAACGCTTGATTCCTAATTTTTTTTGGAAAAATAATTTTAAAATATCCTTTATTTTTGTTTTAAATAATATTTTATTGATTAAAATACGTTTTTAAATTGGTTTGAAATAGAAATGGTTTTTATAATTGGATATTGGAATTAATGATTTTTAAACCATGTAAGAAATTCAATGAACTAGAAAATGATATATGATGATAATTCCTAATTGAATCATAATAAGATATATCATATTGATATTAATGAGTAATGTTTAATAAAAGGTGAAATAATGTCATCTTTGAAATTTATGATTCATTAATAAGGCTGTTTAGGGCATGTTTGAGTTATTAGGCTTGATTTTTCATTTTCAATGTATATGATTTATAACATTGATTAATTTTTTATTTTTTTTTATTTTTTTAAATGATCCCTATGATATCTTCTATGAAATATATAATGTTCATTAATGGGTCAGGATTTCAAAGTAATCAATACAGATTTGAAGAGGTGGAATATCAAATTGACGACTTATAGCGACCCGACAGTTTCATACATTACTATTACATAATTTCAAAGATAAAAAACATAACAGTATTACACATGTAGGATTGAAAGGTTTGGTGTCTTGGAATAAACTAGGACCACACATAACAAATACAACACAAACATAAGCATTTATTTAATTGCATCTTATGTAGCTTCTTATTGGCACTTGTCCTCTCTTTAGTACATGTAGCCACCTGGGGATATACATCAAAAGGGGTGATCTAGAAGCCCAGTAAGTGGATAGATAAGAACAATATATCAAGGGGTGAGCATAATCATAACATAGGGAAAAGATCATGAACATGAGAGGATCGTAAAGAAATGACTTTAAATGTGGAAATGCATAAAAATGAAACATCATGTCTTAGTGGTTAACTACCACACATACATGTGAACCAAGATAGAATCTTGTTCACACATCACTTCAAATTTACTAATGAGATTCACCACTTTACCCAATTCATTGTAGCTCTATATAATTCTGGGCGCACCTGTCACATTTAAACATTCATATTGTGCTATATAATTCCTGGTGCACCCGTCATATCATAAAATTATCATTTATCATGCATGAAAAAATGAACATATAACATAAATAAACATAACTAACCCATGAAAATGAAAGCTTTTAATCTCATAAGGACACATTAATAAAAGTTTTGGTTCCCAAAAGTAGGAGGGAATAACATACTTTATATAATAACCATCAACCTTGAATGAGAGGTAAAAAGTGAGTTCTTAAAAGAATAGTTCTTTTGGAAAAAATATTTATTGACATAAGCATTAGTAGAAAACATGTATATCCATGAAAAGGTATGATAATTTTGAACATATTATCTTTACAGAGTAACCATATCAAAAATGGAGTGAAAGAGGGAGAACCTGAAGGATGAATATTGTGTTCGAGAATTTCCCTATACCTTGTACCTGATTGCTTCTTTCACATTAATGTCTTGTATAATGAAATTATATTAATTAATTTGAAATAAAAAACCATGTGGAAATTAATAGGGTTAATTCTGGTTTCATAATTTCATATTATGTTCCTTTGGATGACTTATAGTGTTTAAAAACATTGTTCGAGGATGTTCATTTTTATGGTTTTTCTAGGGTGGTTCACTATTATTCTTAAATTGATGTTTTCTTAGAACATGAGTAAAAATCCAGAAATGATATTACATGTCATTAAAGATATTAATTATTTTTTATTGATCTTATAATGAATTATATTATATCCATTTTGATGAATAATTAGATAATAATTAAAAGATGGTAATTTGGGTCAATTTGGGCGGTTTTTTGATCACAACGAACTTGTTTTAACTTATCACATAGTAATATGGCCATAGGTTGTTTCCAGAACGTTAAATAGAAAATAATACATATAAAATATTCTTTTTCAACCATAAAAATGTTGTCATGAATATATATGACTGTAGAAATGGAAGAAGAAAGCATATCATTCTTGATGGTGATAAATTAACACCTCACGAACAACGTTCTCTTTAATAAAATAAAAGGAAGAGGGAAAGGGGGGTGGAAGATATAATATCCCATTAGAATCATAAAATTAGATTATCTGTATAATAATGATGTTACAATACAATTTTTATGAAGATAGGTTGGGAGAGATCATTAAATGAACTTTAACTTTAAAGGAAATTAAAGGAGAAGAGGGAGGGAAATTACCTCTTGAATCGTTCTCTTGAGAACCACCCTAAGGGCCTATGCTTGGTCGTTTGATGATACCAGATGCTCTTGGACGTGGGGGAGGGGCTAGGATAGTTTTTTGGTCAATGTTTATAGGAGGCTTGGAGTTTGATAGGTGTGAGGAAATGAGGGTGTGAAGGGTGGCTTTTATAGTGGAGGGGAGAGGGGTTTCCATAATATAAAATTCATTAGTTTTTTTAATTTCCCCTAATACAAGGAATATTGAGTCTTGAATTACCAATAATATTAATTTTATCATATTATCCAGAACCATGTTTTCTTACATCAGTAGAGAATCATTGATGATGCAATTAATCCATTATATAGCATTTATTGTAAATTATCAGATTCCACTATTCATAAAAAATTAATGTATCTTAGAAAAATCCAAAAAATTTACCCCGACCATTTCTTGACGTGTAGAATCCAAAAACGAATTCCATTTTTTAAAAATAATTTTCTAAATATTATTAATTTAATATTTAATTAAAACAATAATTTATTTAAAAAACAATTTTTAAGATTAAAACTGATTTTATAGTGCTTTCAAAAATTACTTAGTGTATTATAAAATTATCAAAAAACAATATGACATTGATTAAATAATTTATGATTACATTTTAGGGAATGAATTTTTCTTTTAAATTAAATAATTAGTTATAATTATTTATTTTTGACTTACAAAATACCAAAATGATTACTAAGGTCAAATTGTCACTTTCTAAGATGTCTAAATTTTATTTTATTATTCATAGGTAATGTTACTCTTATTTTTGATGATTTACAATTCATAAGGGTCATATTATTATTAATAAGGTTTTGTTACTATTCATAAGTATATGTTATTATTCACCAAAAATTATTTTCCTTCCATTAGACTCCAAAAATCATATTGAACACAACCGTGTATGTTAGATTTTCAAAATTAAAAACACAGAAGTGAAAAAGTTATGTTTAAAGTTCACTTATCACTTATTAGTTAATTATTTTTTTATTTCATGTTATTTTATGACATAAATATAATAAGGTAATTTCAATTTAAAAACATTGGGTCGTTACATTCTTCCCCCCGTATAAAATTTCGCCACCGAAATTTCACTTTACACAAACAGGTGAGGGTGTTTCTCCATCGTTGCCTCTTCTGGTTCCCATGTTTCTTACTTAAACATATGGTTCCTCCATAACACATAGACAATATTGGTTGTCTTGTTGGGTAGAACCTTATCTCTACATTCCATAATCATTACTGGCTGCTCCTCATAGGAGAGATCCTCTTCCATCTGCACCACCTCTAAGTTTAGTACTTGTGAGAGGTCTAGTACGTAATACCTCAATAGTGATACATGAAACACATCATGAACTTGATCCATATTCGGTAGAAGTGAAAGATGATAGGCCATGACTCCTATGAGTTCATGGATATTGAAGGGGAAAATATACCTTGGGCTTAGCTTCCCTTTCATCCCGTATCACATGCCTCTCTTCCATGGAGATATTCGACGAAAGGATTTATCTCCAACGTCAAACTCCAAGTCCCTTCAACGGTTGTTAGCATAGCTCTTTTTCCGACTTTTTGAATCTTTGATGTGTTTCTGGATGACTTGAACCCTCTCTATCATCTCTTGACCAAGACCGTGTTGAAGTAGCATTCTTTCTCCAACAACAACCCAACAGGTTGGAGTTCAACCTCGCTTCCCATAAAGAGCTTCATATGGAGCCATATGGATACTTGATTGGAAGATATTGTTGGATGAGAACTCAACCAATGATAGATGATGATCCCAACCACCTTTTAATTGAATAGAGTACGCTCTTAGCATATCTTCAAGCGTTTGAATAGTCCTTTTAGACTGGACATCAGTTTGGGGGTGATAGGCCATGCTTAAATGTAATTCAGTACTCAATGCATGTTAAAGGCCCCTCCAGAATTTATATGTGAACCTTGGATCACTGTCAGAGACAATTGAGAGTGTAACATCATGTAGTCTCACTACTTCAAATATATCTTTTCATGTTGTCCAAGTGATATGTCTTCACGAATTGTGATAAAATGGGCAGTCTTGGTGAGTCGGTCCACCACAACCCATATCACATTATTTCCCATTGACATCTACAAGAGACCCATGACAAAGTCCATAGTAACATTTTCCCATTTCCACATGGGTATAGGCAATGGCTGCCTCAAAACATTGTAATTTATTCACTCAGCTTTAACTTGCTAACATACAAAGCACCTTGATATATATTCTACAATCTCCTCCTTCATGTTATCCTACTCGAAGTGTTCTCGTATATCATGGTACATCTAGGTACTCCCAGGATGGATAGAGAATGTTATTCTATTTTCATTATCTAAAAGCTCCTTTTTTATCCCGGGTGATGAATGCGCACAAAGCCGCGTTCCAAACCAAATCACACCATTATCATTGATATGGAACTCCTGTAGCTTCACTTCCTTTGCTGCATTCACCGTCTTTTGTATCTCCACATCATCCCTTCCTTCTTTCTTAATTTTCTCCTGGATATATGGTTTTGCAATCATTTGGACAAGGTAGGATGTATCCCCTATCCTTATGAATTCTTAATCCATCTATTTCATATCCAAGAAGATAGGGTCTTTCTCAATCCTTAACATAGATAGAGTACCGGGTTATTTTCTTCTTAGAGCATCACCTACCTTGTTCTCCTTTCCAGGATGATAGTGAATAGAGAAATCATAATCCTTTATTAGATCTAACCATATCATTTGACGCATGTTGATCTCCTTTGGTGTGAATATATACATTTGGATCTTGTGGTCAGTGTATATGTCACACTTCTCGCCATAATGGTAGTGCTGCTATATTTTCAAGGAAAATATCATGGATTCCAGCTCTAGATCATGCATCAGGGTAGTTATACTCATGGATCTTCAACTTTCATGAGGCGTAGGCTATCAAATTGTCATTTTTCATGAGAACACAACCCAATAATTTCATTTATGCATCACTTTTTATCACAAAACTTTATCCACTTTTTGGTAGTATGAGTACATGTGCAGTGATTAGCCTTATCTTTAGCTCCTTCAAGCTTCCCTCACATTCTTCCATCCAGACATACTTTTCCCCCTTTCCTTGTTAACTTAGTTAGTGGGCTTGACAATAGTGAGAAGTTTCACACAAAACATCATTAGTACCCACTTAATCGCAGAAAACTACTGATTTCTGTGACACTAGGGGGCCTGGGCAATTCCTCAATCACCACTGTCTTTGAAGGATCCACATAAGTTCCCTCACTTGTGATCGCATTTCCTAAGAATGTGACTTGATTCATCCAAAATTAAAACTTGCTGAACATGGTGTACAACTTCTCATTTCTCAACGTCGCCAACATAAGTCTTAAATGTTCTTTATGTTCCTCCTTGCTCTTGGAGTAGATGAGAAAATCATCGATAAACACTACCAAAAATTTTTCGAGGTAATGTCTAAAGGCTCTATTCATCAAACCCATGAAGATTGAAAGGGCATTAGTAAGTCCAAAGGGAATCACCAAAAACTCATAGTGCCCATTCCTTATACGGAAGGTAGTCTTCTAAATATCTTCCTTCTTCACCATTACCTGTTGATATCCAGAACGAAGATTCAACTTTGAGATGTATTGATCTCCTCTTAACTGGTCAAACAAGTCATCATGCCTTGGGAAAGGTTACTTGTTCTTTATGGTGATCTTGTTGATTTACCGATAAATGATACACAACCGCATTGTTCCATCCTTCTTCTTCACAAAGAGCACTGGTGCACCCCATGGTGATGCAAAAGGGCGTTTAAACCCCCTTTCCAAATGATCTTGTAGCTACTTCATTAACTCCTCTAGTTCGATAGGAGCCATCCTATAGGGACACTTCAAGATAGGAGTAGCTCTGGGTATGAGTTCAATTGAGAACTCTACCTCACAATCAGGGGAAATTCTGGGTAACTCTTCGGGAAATACATCACTGTATTCCCTCATGATGGGCTTTTCCTCATGGATGGAACTTTACTTTGACTCAACCATTTGGGAGAGGTATTCTTCTTCATTGGGAATCAACACCCACACCATTGAAGGATTTTTAAAAGGAGAATCATGATCTTCCTTGCATTTGTAGAGGAGCATGGGATGGTTCGGAATATGAGAAGATATTTCCTTTTACCTATAATTGATATGTGCTCTATATAACGAGAGCCAATCCATTCCCATTTTAGCATCTAATTCTTCCAAGGGAAGTATTATAAGATTTTATGGAATATTCTTCTCACATATTACAACAGGAGAAGAGTCAATGTTTGGGTAGCAATGATTGCTCCACTTGGTGTCTTTACAAATTTCTCTACTCCATGTTTTCAGGGCTTCGATTCTATACTTCTAGAAAACTTGCAAGATATAAAGGAATGCGTAGAGCCCGAATCAAATAATACCTTTTCCATTCTTGAGTGATTAGTAAGTGTACCTTGTACGAATTCATTATCAAGCTCCAACTCTATAGTAGTGATGGCATAAGCCTTCCCCTTTTTCCTTTGGCTTTGGGGGGTGCTGACGTTGATTACCCTCGAGAACTCGAGGTTTAGTGCACTGGTTTGCATAGTGCCCTAGATCCACACAGTTGTGGCATTGAACCATGAGTGGTTCTCTTGTTTCATTGGCTACATTCTACATCCTTTTCTTGTCTTTTTAACACTCTTGAGCATGGTGTCCTTGTTTCCCACACATGAAGCATTTCCATGTCCCTTTGAGGTAGTTCCCATGGGGAAAATTACCACTTTTTTGGCATGTGGGTCATTGATTTTCCTTCCCACCTTGATCATTAGATCCACCAGATTGAAACTCCATATTTATTTTCTTATCACCATAGCCATTGAACCATTCTCTGAACTCCATCTCCAATTTTAGAGCACACCGAACAACTTCTTCATAACTCCCAAATTCTCGAATTGGGAGAGCGTTTAGAAGGTGTAGTTTTAATCCACTAAAGAATCAATCAATTTTTCTATCATTTTTGACAACAAAACCATAATCGTATCTTCCTAGAATTCTGAAATTCTCTTCATACGTTGTGACAGCTCTCCTTCTTTTATCTTTATATTGCACTATATAATTCCGGGCGCACTCGTCGCATCATAAAATTATCATTTCACTTGCATGACAGAATGAACATATAACATAAGTGAACATAACTATAAAATAAAAAGGAATGGGTTTATCTCATAATAACATATTCATAAACTTTGGGTTCCCAAAAAAAGATGGAACAACATACATTATACAAGAACCATCAACCTTGAATGAGAGGTAAAAGGAGATTTCTTAAAAGAAGAGTTCTTTTGGAAATCATTTTTATTGACATAAACATTAGTAGAAAGCATTTATATCACATAAAAGGTAAGATAATATTGAAAAAATAATCTTTAATGAGTAACTATAAAAAATATGGAGTGAAATAGGGATAACCCGGAGGTTGGAAGTTGGGTTCGAGAATTACACCTTACCTTGTACCCGAATAATTCCTTCTATTTACTGTCCTATATAATGACATTATATTCATTGATTATAAATCCAGAACCATGTTTACATTAATAGGGTTAATTCTGGTTTCATTATGTCATATTATGTTCCTTTTTATGACTTATAGAGTTTAAAAACATTTTTCGTTGATGTTCGTTTTTATGGTTTTTCTTGGGTGGTTCACTTGTATTCTTAAATTGAAGTTTGGGCATAACATGAGTAAACATCCAAAAATGACATCACATTTCATTAATGATATTACAAAAATTTTAATTAACTTATAATTAATTATATTATATCCATGTGGATGAATCATTAGATAAGAAATAAATGATGGTTATTTTGGTCAATTTGGGCGGGTTTTGGATCACAACAAAATTGTTTTAACTTATCACATAGTAATGTATCCATAGGTTATTACCATAATTTTAAAAAAATAATAATAAATATAACATATTCTGTTTCGACCATAAAAATGGTTTCATGACAATATCTGAATGTTGAAATGGAAGAATAATGCATGTCATTCTTGAAGGTGATAAATTAACACCTCACGAACAATGTTCTCTTTAATAAAATAAAAGGAAGAGGGAAAGGGGGTTGGATGATAAAATAGACCATTATAATCATAAAATTACATTATATGTATAATAATGGAGTTACAATACAATTTTTATGATGATAGGTGGGGAGAGATCAAGAAATGAACTTGAGCATGAAAGGAAATTAAAGGAGGAGAGGGAGGGATATTACATCTTGAATCCTTCTCTTGGGAACCACCTTAAGGGCCTATGATTGTTCCTTTGATGAGACCAGTAGCTATTGGACGTGGGTTAGGGGATATGGAAGGTTTTTGGGCAGTGTTTATAGGAGGATTGGAGATTGAGAGGTGTGAGGAAACAAGGGTGTGAAGGGTGTCTTTTAGAGTGGAGGGGAGAGGGGTTTCCTTAATATAAAATTCATTAGTTTATTAATTTCTCCTAAAACAAGGAATAGTGAGTATTTAATGACCAAGAATAGTAATATTATCATGTGATCCAGAACCAAGTTGTATTACATCAGCAAAGCATCATCAATGACTCAATTAATCCATTACTTAGCATTTATTGTAAATTATCGGATTCCACTATTCATCAAAAAATCATGTATCTCAGAAAATTCCCAAAAATTTACCCCAACCATTTTTGAACATGTATAATCCAAAAATGAAGTCAATTTTTCAAAAATAATTTTCTAATTATTATTAATTTATTATTTAATTAAAATTATAATTTACTTAAAAACTGTTTTTAAGATTAAAATTGATTTTATAGTGCTTTCAAAATTTACGCAGGGTCTTATAAAATTATCTAAAAACTATAAGACATTGATTCAATAATTTATTAATACATTGTATGGAAATAAAGTATCTTCTAAATTAAATAATTAATTATAATTAATAATTAATTACTTCAAAATACCAAAACGTTTACTAAGGTCAAATTGACCCTTTCTATGTTGTCTAATTTTTATTTTATTATTCAAAGGTAATGGTACTATAATGTTGGATGATTTAATATTCATAAGGGTCATATTACTATTAATATGGTTATGTTACTATTCATAATGGTAGGTCATTATTCCCAAAATTTTTGTTTTCTTCATTAGACTCCAAAAATCATCATGACCAAAACAGTGTGTGTCAGAGTTTCAAATTTCCAAACACAGAAGTGGAAACCTTATTTTTAATGGTCACTTATCACTTAGTAGTTCATTATGTTGATATTTCATGTTATTTTATGACATAAATATAAGAAGGGAATTTCAATTAAAAAACATTGGGTCATTACACGACTTTACCAAGATTATATTTTTATTTATGGATCCATAGAACATATATCCTTTGAAAAACATAATTAAAATCATGGATTATCATACCACTAATTAAAATGGTGTAAAAGGATAAAATGAGGTTTCCATGTGGAATTAATATGCTGATGATATGTTTTTTTATCACAGTACTCCAAACGATTTGAAGGACAAGTCTATCAACCCCTTATTTTATGGCCATATCCAAGAGAGGAGGAAAGATGGAATTATATATATTTAAAATGAAATAAATTCATGGGAAATATTCAAGTAAATCATTATTTGGTAGAAATATCATATGGAAGTAATGATGGACGATGTCTGTGATTTTATAGTTTTGGTCAAGATGAGCAATTGGTTTTATAGTATTCCAAGAAATTATCAAATTTTCATGTTTCATAATGTGTTTTATTTGTGATGAATCATGAAAGGCTATCAGTTTTAGGAATATTATTCACCCGTATATCTTAACAACCATGCATGCAACCATGACAGTCTCTTATTTAGAGATGATCATCAATTAATTTTCCTCTGAAGTGGAACTAGTTAAATAAATCAATGGGATGAATGATTCGATCATTGTTTATTGAGGAAAGCCACATCAAGAATATAATAAGCCAGGAATTTGTCTATAATGTAAATAACATGGTCATCCTAAGAGGTGGTGTTCACTATTTCTATGATTGGCATTCTGTGTGGCCATTTTTGTCACCATATGAGGTTCTATATGTTATGTGACCATAATGTAATGTTTCAATCAGGATCAAGATCTATATACTATGATGAAGAGGAATAATTAATATTATATGGATCCAACATATGACTTAGAATAAAGACTAATATCTGGTGGAGGTGTTTATTGTTGTAATCTATTGGTTTTCAAATGGAAGAGTAGAAAATGCTATAGGTTTTCATACTTGCCGATTTCCTATTTTTTTGATTTTTTTTCTATATATTAAAATTATATCTTTGTTTACTTTGGTTTGGAAATTTCAGTATAGTTGATGTAATAGTTGTTCCCATTTTATGTGACCATTGTTGTTGTTCCTTGTGGATGTGAACTATTAAATTATAAATCATTCTTTGTTAATGAAGCAATATTTTCATATACTCGTACTCCTAGTTATTGAATGTAATATTATACTTTGAATCTATTATTTTTTAATATAGTTTTTTGTTCTTTTATATTCACATGTTTTTTATTAATGGTTAGATATCAGGATTTATGTGATGGAAGATATACTTTATGAAGCAGTACTCCACTATTATGTACTCACCTAGACCATTTATCTCTTTCTGGTTGAAAATAAATTGACCATGGGAATATACATAGGATTTAGGGATGATGTGGTTTAGTGATAGACCAGGAACAAAAAGGTGATAAAATTTAATTCATTAGAATCATCTAGGGATGAGTATTAGTTTTTAGAATCAAATCTTATTATAGATTCCAATCACAGGGTAGTGATCCTTGTCATTTCATTCCATTTATTGTTGAATTTTTTTCATTTTTATGTCTCCTTTTTTGGTTGTTGATTTTAAATTAAATGATCAAAGGGACATTCTTTCCATATATTACGTAATTTGTATGCATTTGGAAATGGGGAAAATACATATTATAATTCTACTATATTTTCCTAGAATAATGATGTGTGATGAAATTGCTGTGTAAATCTTGGAGTTTTTTGTGTCAGTTTCCTGCCACTGCGGCTATTTATCATCGTAACTACAGATTCATCAAATCATATGTATAGTGAGGGTGGTCATATATTGTCACTATGTTCATCCATTCGTATAGTAAGGTTTATAGAGATATAAATTCTTATGACGGGTTATTTGTAACATCTTGTACGATTTTTTTAGGACTTTTGACCATCTGATTTTAGTATCCAGTGATTTAATATCTCTGTCAGTATTTTTATATGTTTCTTATAATTATTAAATGTTTTTGTCTTATTATTGGTTTAAGAATTGTTTAAACATTTTTATAAGTTCCATGAATCCTATATATAGTGGGATCCCATGGTTTTCAAAAAATTTATGTATGGTTAGCCAACACTTAAAAACTACATATATAGGGGTTCAATTGTTTGAAAATGGTTAAAAAAATAGTATATCCCAACCTTGCATCTCATCTTAAGGCTTTGTTTATCGAGCAAAATTAGACACACATTTACTTCCAAAAATGTGACCATTCTTAAGAAAAAATTAAAATGAAAATTAATGATCTAAAATTTTTATTTAAAACTTAATAACCACCAAATTAACACAAAATTCATACCACTATAACCAAATAAGTTCTGAAATATTTTTGGATCCATCTCTGTTTATTTTTGACTCTCTGAAACTCATATCATGATGGATAAATGATTTGATCGAAGATGTGAGACTGATATAGTGAGTTCAACAATCCTTTAATTTGATCTCTCTTCATTATTTCATACCTTCTTCCTAGACGTTATAAAAGAATTTTATATTATTGAAAAATGAATTATTTCAGTCAATTTTTGGTTCTTGGTTGGTCTTTAACATCAATCAAAATACTTCTTCAATGATTTAGTGAGCACAAACAGTGGTGACACCTTTTAGATTCATTGTGGTTGGATTCAAAATCATCAATTTAGGTGTTTCAATGAATTTACATCATTTTTAAATAATTTTTTATAGAGACATTATAGATATGTATATCCTTACAATATGTGTTGTATAATTTTTAAGCTTGAATTTTCTAGTGTGATTATCATTGATGATCTTTTAAATAAATTGAACGTGAAATTTATTATTTCTCATTATTTATTAAATTGATGAAGGTTCTGATAATTTTAATTTCCATTCAATGAGTATTTCGATTTATCAGGTGGAATGAGAGGTAATATTGTTGATTTTGAGTTCCATAGTAAAATAACATGACTTTAATGAAATAATTTTAACAATTAGATTTTTTTCTAAATAGTTTTAAATAATAGAATTTTTGAAATGAACATGAATGGTTTTTATTGAATTTACCATTACATTGAAATTGGTTTTCTATGGATAATTTAAATAAGTGATTTATAGACAATGAAATTCGTGCTAAACCCATTTTTTTAATTTATTCAATCCTTTAAAAATTGATATACTAATTTTGAATGCTAATGGGTCTCAATGAATGAAATGTAAATTTTAACGGCCCTTTTGGGATTGTTATTATTTGTATAAGGTAGTGTATACTGTAATTATTTTGGACATTGAATTTTATAAAAGGTTTTGAATAGATATTGATGATGATTTATGACAATATTTACACTTTATTGTTATTATATAATGTAATAATCCCTTATTGTAACTTATTGCAATCATACAAATCCCATTGATGGGTGATTAAAAGATTATTATTTACTTCAAAGGATCATGAGTGTGAGAGTGGGATGTGTCTTTATAACATCATCCCATGAATTATATTGATAAGGATCCCCATTTTGATCTTGTAACATGATTACATCAATTATATTTTTTTACAAGTCATGGGAACCTAGACTGTTAGATGGATTGACCTATATATGTGAATAATTATTGGACTCACAACTCATCTAGAGGATCCATAAGGAACATGAATGGACCATACTATGGATTTGTACCATAGAACACTATTGTATATGGAACTGGTTTTCATGAGTCATGTGATAGTATTTGAACTCTATGTGATTATTCATGATTCGTTTTTATTATCAATTATATAATTGACTCACAATCATTTCTAGGTTGTTCCCAAGAAATTATTATAATTTATTCTAGATACATGACATCATTCACTATCACTATAAGGGACCATATTTTTCATTAATGATTGATTAGTGCTATTGATTTATACATTTATAATTATTATGATCTTTACCTTTATTTTATTGACACATTTTTAGTTTTGGATATTTGGTGAATATTAACATCTTTTATAGATTATATTAAACCATATTTCTAAATGATTTTTAAATCAGCTCAATAAAATTGACATTTTTAACTACTAAAATAGAATTTCTTGTATTTGTTTGATAAATTAGTATGAAATTTTTAGTAAATATTTTTAACTTTTCCTCAAGAAATATTTATTGTATTACACGTTTAGAGAACATTACTTACCTTTGGATGTGTCATTACAGAATCCATGGTGGAATACTACTGAGATCATTAACACACAACATCGTTGTATAAATTTTTGTTTTAACAATTTTTATCTTGTAAAAGGTCTTCGTGCTCCCTCCACCAATATCAGTTTTGAGATAGAGTTACTAAGGGTGGGTGACGTGGGATGTGGTTGAAGGCCATGGACAACCCGGAGATGTGTTTTTGATGAATTGATTTATTTCCATATTCTTATCATCTCATTGTAAATTATGTGATTATAATTATGTAATTATATATTATTGGTTCCACAATGTAATTTTTTTATTTTTCTATTTTTAGGATTATATCCTTAAAAATGGTTATCTATTGAATCCCATGTATATCATATCAGGTTGTGTATACCATGAATTCTCTTCATGTTAGTAGATAATTATCACAGATATCATTTATTATTATATTCAACTATTTTCAATTAAATCATTGATATAAATAATATAAACATAATAATAGTCATAACTATTTTTCATAATAATTTATATAATAAAAAAATTGTTATTTATTTTTTCATAATTTTTTTTTTTGAAGTGATAACCCTGAGGAAATGGTTTTTGATCTCAATTTGTTTACTAAGAAATATTTCATATTCTCCATTATGTAATTTAATGTGTTCTAAATACTACCCCTTTGATATGAAATTTAATTATTACATTTATATTTATGGTATTTAAAAAATTAAGAGGTTTATTTAATTATATTACAGTTTCATTGTTACGAAACCAGTAAGGCTTTATTTAAAAAGATTATTATTATGTGTGATTGTTTGATGTATTTATTTCTGGATTTATATGTTCATTACATCTAGAAAATAAATATATTTTCTTATCCAATGATTAATTTATAAAAATAAATATTTTCATTTTATTTTCCCTTTTTAATAAATCAATAGGTAGAAATTGTTTTTTCAAAAAAAATTAAATTTTATTTCTATTCAGGAGGGAATCATTTTCATTCAGATCATTTAATTCCATAATGTTTTTTAAAAATATAATTTTCAAATATATAATAATTTATTAATTTCATTTTTACCACTTATTTACTAAATATAAAATTTTATAAATGAAATCTATATTTAAATTTATGAGTTAGGTAATGTTTTTCTCTTCCCCAAAAATTTTAATGTAATATTATTTTATCATACTCGGGATGCATGATTTTTTGAACAATAATGATAACTAATTTCATTTAATATTTCTTTACAATTGTTTAATATTCATTTAAATGTATAATTTTCCAAAACTATCAATAATTTATTATTTTTAAAATTTAATTTAAATTTTAAAAGATAATTTCCCACATGAATGTTTTAGTGATATTTTCATGGAATTTATTATCATTAATGAATAAAATAATTTATTAAAAATATGATCCATATGGTATATGTAGTAATGAAAATATACAAACCCATTTCCATGATGGTTTGAGAATATATTCATTGGAAGGATATATTAAAATTTTATATGGTTGTTTTTCATTAAGAATATCCATTTTAATTATGTATTGAATATGTTTTACCCAGTAAAAATAGTAATTATGTAAGAAATGTAATTAAGGATATTGGACCATTATAGCCCATATATGCATCAGTGGGATTCCTAATACAAACTAGTTTTGTAATTTTTTCTGAAATTTTACACATTTAGGCATGGTCTATTAACAAGAGGCCTTGATGGGGTATTTGTGATATCATTAACTCTGTATTATATCTTGATGAAGTTAGTAATTGATTTCCATATGATAATTTTAATAGTATAGATACCCATTGATTATTTTAAATTTATAATGATTAGTTATATAAAATTATTTTGTCTTCATGTATTTCAACTAAATTATTCTTCATGCTCATGTTAATTATTTTATTGACTATGTTTTTAGTTATTTACCATTCCATATTTTTTGTTTATTAATTACTCATGATAGATTGTATTGTATGAATACCCTTACAAAAAATCTGATTTCACCATTTATTTGTTTTTATTTCCCAATTATATGGAGAAATTACCAATGAATGAGTTCATAAAGTAATGAAATTAAAATACATAATGTTAAATTTTTTCAAATATATTATGATATTGATGTATGTATCTAGTTCACAAACTTATAAGGGAGAGTCTTCATGTCTGATTGGACTAGCTCTTGGATCCCAGCTCAACCCTCTTCCTCCTCTTGGATCTGCCAGTTCAACTTCTTGTCTTCAAGACCTTGGTTCTTCTGAAAAAATACAATGCAGTAAGCAGGTTATTTCCTCAACACCCGGTGATGATCCTTCTATAGTTTTGGACAAAAACAACCCTTCCTCTTCAACTGTCCAGTATTTTGATCATGCTAACCAAGCTGCCTTGCCTGTAGATGGTCCCCTCTCTGTTTCCATGCAAGCTATAGACCCCCCCATCACTGTTTCCGCAGAACCTTCTGAAACAGTTCCTTCCGCTGATTCAGTGACCCCTCATCAGTGGAGTTCTGTTTTGGGGAATGACCCCCCTGTTTTGGTGGATAACACAATTTCTAACTTGGAGCCCTTGGCTCGAGTTTCAATTATCAATCCTGTTGAAATCCAAAAAGGAGGTAACACTGCCACCCCTCCTATGACCGGAAAGGATAAAATCTGTTCCCCCATCAAAACCACCTCCGCTATGAAAACTAGAGGACAAGGTGCTGGAAATAAAACGAAAGGGGGGGCCAAACACAAAAAGTAATTAATAATGCATATTCTCTACTGGAATTGTTAGGGTATTGCTAACCCTGAAACCCTTAATGTTTTGAAGCATTTTATTTTTACCCATCGTCCTATGTTGCTTGCCATTGCTGAACCTAAAATCATCTTTGCTCCCAAATTCACGCTTATGTGTAATCTTGGTTTCTCCTTTTTGGGTGCTTGTAACAATGGTTATGTGGACTCTCTATGGGTTTTTTTCCATTCCTCTCTGCAAAATGTTAACATTTTTAGTCTCTTTGCTCAATCTTTTACGTGAGACCACTATCTAAATAACACTCACTTCTACAATACCTTTTTTTATGCCAAAAACAATTACCATGATCGAAGATCTCTTTGGAAAGAGATCTCTGAAATCAGTAACACGATTCAAGATCCCTGGGTTTTGATTGGGGACTTTAATTCTATCTTTTCTCCCTCTGAAAAAACTGGCTACTCCTTCTCCTCAATCTCTGCCAGAGAATTTAAATCTGCCATAGAAGGAAATAATCTCATTGAGATTAATCTCACCGGTGCTCAGTTCACATGGTATCGACATCATTACAACCGAGTGGTGGTGAGTAAACTTGATAGAGCTTTAATTAATGAACCTGCTCTTGATAAGTTTAAACAAATCTTGTGTTCTACCCTCACTAAACTCACTTCTGACCGTCATCCTATCTTAGTCAGTTTTCCCCAAAACTCTCGAAAACACTCCTTTCATTTCAGATTTAATCTGGCCTGGTCCTCGGACCCGGATTGTGTTTCTCTTATCAATTCTTCCTGGTCTAAAATGGGTAATCACAATGATGCCTTTGCGTGAACCACTAAGCTAAAAAACATTAAAAACATTCTCAATAAGTGGCGCTCTAATAAAACTAATTAAATTGACAATGATATCCATGGCTAGGAAAAGGACTTGTCTCTCATTCAAAATAATAAAACTCTATTCAGTTTCAATTCTGATCACCATGAGGAAATCAACATCTCGACTAAATTGATCGCTCTTCTAAACTTCAAAGATAACTTAAAAAAGCAAATTTTCAAAACTAAATGGCTAACTGATGGAGATAGAAACACAAAATTCTACAACTCTCTTCAACGGGTTAGGAAAGCCTGTAAACCTCTCTCTTGCTTAAGAGTTGAGGGAAATCTCATTGATTCGGAGGAATAGATTGCTAATCATGTTGTCTCTTACTTCTCTGACATTTTCAATGGTATTAACATCAACAAAGTTATTCTACCTAATATTATTCCTTGCATGGTCTCTACTGAGGATAATCGTCTACTCAACTGCACCCCCCTTGATTTTGAAATCAAGGACACTGTCTTTGGTTTAAATCCAAACAGTGCCCCATGTCCCGATGGTTTCAACAATGGTTTCTATCAAAAACATTGGGATGTTCTTCAAAATGATGTCTGCAATTTATTGAAATCTTTCTTTGAAAAAGTTATTCTTCCCCATGCTCTCAACTCACAATTTCACACATTAATTCCCAAAGTTGAAAATGCTGATGAAATTCACTTCTTCCGTCTCATTGCTCTCTTAAATTCTCTCTTTAAAATCATTACCAAGATCCTTGACAATAGAATCTCTAACATTAGCAACAAAATTGTCTCCTGGAACCAGTTTTTCTTTGTCAAAGGCAGATCTATACAAGATTGTATTTTCCTTGCCTCGGAATCCACTAATCTTTTGAACAGAAATACCAGAGGTGGGAACATTGCTCTTAAACTGGACATCACTAAGGCCTTTGATATGATTGAATGGGCCTTCATCTTTAAGGTCCGTGTCAGTTTTGGCTTTAATGATTCCTTTATCAGTAAAAGTAAAATCATCTTCAGCTCAGCCAATATCTCCATTCTTATTAATGGCTCTCCTAGGGGATACTTCAAATGCTCCAAAGGAGTTAGACAAGGTGACCCTCTCTCTGCTATCATTTTTTCAATCGCTGAGGTCTATCTTAGTAGACTCCTCTCCCTCAATGTTAAGGGAGGAAAAATCAAACCAATCATTTCTTCTAGGAATCTTCATGCTCCCTCTCATCTTATCTATGCCGATGATATCATTCTCTTTCTTCAGGGAGACAAAAGAAATGTTAACAATCATAAATCCATCATTTCTCACTATGAGAAAGTTTCTAGCCAACACATTAACTGGAAAAAATCATTAATTTACTTTGGTAAAAACTTCCCCTCAAATAGGAAAACGCTTATCACCAATGTCTTAGGAGTTAAGGAAGGATCCCTTCCTTTTACCTATCTTGGTGTACCCCTTTCTGGGGCCGACCTAAAGCCTGTTTTTTTCGTAGCATCGTTGATCAAACTCAAAAGCAACTCTCTTCCTGGAAAGGTAAATCCCTCTCAATGGCTGGAAGAATTTGCCTTGATAAATCCACTATTGTTTCTAAGTTGGTTTACTCGATTATGGTTTACAAATGGCCTTTGGGGCTGATAAAAAATTAAATACAGCTATATGAAATTTTATCTGGTGTGAAAGCACTCTGGAAAAGAAGCTGGTAACGGTCTCCTGGGCCACTTGCTGTAAACCAATTGAAAATGGAGGAATCGTTATTAACAATCTTAAAATCTTTAATGAGGCCCTTCAGGCCAAACTCACTTGGTCCCTCATTCATAATAACTCTCGTTCCATGAGATTCCTCAAAATCCGTTTTCTTGATAAGCTTAAGTCTGGTTCTTCCAATTACATGACTTCTTCTATCTGGCCTTCGATTAAAGCCTCTTTTCACTCTATCATGGAAAATTCAAGATGGCATGTTAGTAAAAACTCTTCTTTAAATTTCTGGTTTGATAACTGGACTGGCTTCCCCCTCATTTCTGATATGCCTAATTTTTTTCCCCTAATCCATCGAACTGCTCCATTAAAGAGATGATCAACTCCCCTGAACATCACCTTCCGAATCCTATCAAGGGAATTGTGGACAACTACTATTTCACCCCCAATGAGGATATCCTCATTTGGGAACCTGCTCATAATGGTCTTTTAGACTCAAAAAAGTTTTATCACTTTCACTTCCCTAACAGGGATGAAAATTTTAATTGGCTGTCCAATTTCAACAAAGCCTGGATTAATCCTTCTCGTCTCACTCTTATATGGCGGATTGCACATTAAAAAATTCCAACTAATGTTTTCTTGCAATCTTATGGCTTTAATATTTTCTCTAAATGTATATTATGCAATCAGCATCACGATGACCTAAATCATCTCTTTATATCATGTGATACTGTTATGACCCTTTGGCATTACATCTTTGACCTTTTTGGATGTAGATGGCGTTTAGATTCCTTTATTTTCTCTCAGCTGAAAAGAGCAGTGGAATTCCCAAGATCTTCCCAGATCAAGAATCTCTTTCTTACTTCTGTTGCGGAACTTCTGTACATTATTTGGAATGGTAGAAATGACTCTTTTTTCAACAATAACACTTTTTATATCAATACAGGTAAAATGAGGATTCTGCTGGCTATAAAGGAAGTGGCTACGATCCAAACAGCATGTTGTGACAATTCTGTCATAGATTTTGAAACCATTCTCCAAATTGGTGTCAAAAATATTTTTCCGAAGCCATGCTATACTATTGAGGTTTTCTGGCAGGCACACCCTCCTGGATGGCTTAAGGTAAATGTGGACGGAGCCTCAAAAGGAAATCCTAGACTTGCTGGATGTGGTGGAATTTTCAGATACCATCATGATCGGTTCCTTGGATGTTTCTTTGGAAGCTGTGGAAATGCTTCTGCACTGGAGGCAGAAATGCTATCATCCATGCCATCTCCTATGCAAAACACTTAAACTGGGAGAATATCTGGATTGAAAGCGACTCCACAACTATTGTGCAATCCATCCGGAAGGGTGATGTACATCTTGCATGGTGTCTCACTCCTAGATGGATGGACTGCCTAGCTGCGCTCACCGACCATAATTTCATTGCCACCCATACCTATCGGGAGGTGAATATGATCGCTGATGGACTTTCCAACATGGGAGTTTCTCATGAGATTACCTGGAGGAATGAACTCCCACCTGAGTTGCTTCCTTCCTTTATTAAGGATTCTATAAAATTTCCCTCTTTCCTTTTGTTGTAACTTGTTTTTGACTTTTTCTCTTTGAATAAAGCCCTTTGTTCTGGTCTTTTGACCAGAACCCGCCTTTAAAAAAAAGATGTATGTATCTAGTTTACCAATACTACTAAATCAATCAGCCATTTCGAATGTGATCTATTATATATTAACACAATGTAATACATTTACCCCCAACTCATGGATACTTGTGTCATGAACCATATAGTTGGAATCAATGGAGGGCTTATTCAACATTCATATAATCAGAATATATATATGTGTTATAAGAAATTGGATAAGTACAAGAATATTATAAAACCCTATCGCTTTTGTATAGATGAAATTTTGTGGATTACTACTAATATATCCTTGTTTTGATAATACAAGGTAGAATTTTTTTTATATTAGACGCATATAGTGGTGAAAACCATAAAAAGTGTTAATTGTGTAAATCTCACCAGTAATTCTACTTTGTAGTGAGATTTCCCTTACATGGAAACCAATTTGACACTCTTGGGGGATATTCATGGATTAATTAATATTTTTTATGATCCCCTATAATGTATTGGAATATATGATAAGCAAGGATGGCCTTGGATAAAACTATGTTTTCATTTAATTTAACGATAGATTCAATATTTAAATTTTAATTTAAGCATCATTCATGGTCTCTAATTACAATATTTTATCTCGCACTATGGATTATATATTAATATATAGATGTAAATAAGAGGATTTATGTAAATAGTTAGTGTATCAAATAGTGGAATGATTTACCCTATGAGAAACTAATTTAAATAGGAATTAGAAGGATAAAATTTGTGACTATACCTAATTAGATTTCCGATTATATGACTAAAAATGTAATCAATGGACAGATTGAAAATTCATCAAATATGAAGAAGATGGTATTTCATAGAATTTCTAGGGAATTAAAAAAAATATTAATGAATGTTCATTTTTCATCATTCCAACAATTCTAAAATAAGAAATCAAATATAATGTCTTAATGGAATGATAAAATTATTTTTCGAGAAATACATATAATAGAGAATGAAATTTTCAATGATAATTGAATTTTTTGTTTATGCCAGTTTATGAGAATAATAGTTTCCCTATTTAATAATAAATGTTTGAATGGTTGAAATTTGTAAAATAAATCAATTTTCCCAATCATTATCTTAAAATGTACACTAAAAAACCTGATCATCACTATTTAATGTATAATTTTTTTAATATTGACGATGAAGAGACTATGTCTGACATTTGATAGGAAGAAGGTATTGAGGAATAAATGACAAATCCTAGTTCATATTTTTTGAAATAATTCTAATGATTTATATTTTTATGTATAAAAATTCTAGTAAAATCATTATCAACTATTTGTTATTGGTATTCTAGTTATAAGAATCATGAAACATTTATGGATTGTGTGATAGTCATATTGATTTAATTATTTTAGGTATTATGTTCTCTAGTACTGATTACCTAAAAATTTTATTTAATAGTAAGATAATATTTTACTAGTGATCACCTGATTGATTTAATATTGACTGATAATATATGGTTGATGGTTAAATAATAAGGATTATATGACCTAAATGTATTATAAATAATGTAAATATGATAATATTTATGGCCTTGTAATTTTTATGTATTTTACATCTACATGATTTATTTAATATTTGATAGATTATATATTTTTTATTTGTTGAATTTATTTTACAATTGGATATTTAATTTTCACGGTAAATAATGTTTTTCAAAAATTAACATTTTCAATGATGTTTTATGGGAATTCAGGTTATTTAAATGCTTTTAGAGAAAATGTTTTCAATGTTTCCACATACCTAATATGTGACATTAAAAGGTTCATTATGTTGTTTGGTTAAATAATATTATGATTGATTTTTAAATATTGTTTTCTTATTTCTAATTTTGTTGATTTTGAATTTGGTAAAATATATTTTTGATGGGTTTTTTGCTTAACTACTTATAAACATTGGCTATTAATTTTTTTGGATAATGTATGACTTATCATATTTACTAAATGATCAAAATAATTTGTTTAGTTAATATTTATAAAAGGGTAATGATTTTATAATCTGATATGGATCCAATGTTGAATTAAAAAATAACTTTCCTACTTCAATAATGACAATCACATCATGAATATTCATTTCAAGGAGTATTATATGAAGTGGAAATTGATAAAAGGATAAAAAATAATAAATTGGAATGATGATATTTAATGAATGTGAGAATTTATATTTTAGAATAATCTAAAACTGATCCTAAAGAAATCCCACACATTATAAAATTGGCCATAAATAAATTTTCTCTTCTATATTCATTTTTTAAAAATAAATGGTCTTTTAACCCATAATTGATTTAATGTTTTTTGGTACCTAGCATTCTCCCAAATGTGTTCCCTATCATAGTTTATTTTTTCATACGAATTAGTTTTCATCAGATTTTCATTCTTTTTTAATCCCACAACTATTCTTCACTTTGTGAATCTATATTTTATTAGAATACATTCATATTTCAATTTCTCACTTTTTAATAGGATGAATGTTTTTCCTTTTTTATAATTTTAGTTTTTTGAAAAGGAACATTAACTGATAAACCCATTAATTATAGAGAATACGTTCAAATTACAGTGACACAATTTAGTTACTATAGAGAATGTGACACTCTGATATTTCTAATGGACTCTATTTTTTATCACATATTCCATAGTTAAAAATGATATGAAACAAAGAAACAAATATAATGAGAATATTTTTATAATCTCATAGTTGAATTTTTGTGCATAAAAATGATTCACCTAGTTATTAAATATTAATAGTGTATATTTTGAATAAAAAATTATTGATTAATTCTTATGAAATATGAAACTACATTTTTATAAATAATTTTCTTTCTAATTAAATAAATTTTCACTTAAAATTATTCTTATTTCATTCTATGATATTATATTTCAATTATTCTATGAAAAATTAAAAAAAAATTTTATTTATAATGGTATATTTGTTTAGATTAATCAATGAAACATTATCTTATGATTAATTTTTGATTAATTTTTGAAATGTTTGATGTTTCGATGAATACTAAAAAATAGAATATTTTATAGAAAACATTACTTTTTCCAAGATTTTTAAAAGGTACACCTTGCTTGAATATGGTTGAAATCTAATATTAGTTTTTTAAGTATGGATAATTTGATTATTTTTATTGGAATCTATTTTATTATTTAATTTGTTATAAAATCATTTATTACTTAACAATGCATTTTTCGGAATTGTTTTCCATTTCATTTTATCATTTTTTCTATAAATTAACTTCTTCCACATATAGAAAATGAATCATTTAATATGGAATCATTATTTGGAATCATTCAGTAATATTTTATTTAATATGATCATTTTATATTTATTCCTAATAAATATTTACCTTTGTAGTTGTAGTTCACCTCTACAATGGTAATATTGGAAAAAATACTGTTAGAATCATGATATAAGGTCTCAAAATCAACCAGAATTTTTCCTTTTACCTTTTAGATGATTGAATCTAGAATATGAAAAAATTAGAGTATATAAAGAAATATGGTTTAAATTATCATTTTTTATTACTTTACATTTATTTAAGAAATTAATAAAAATAATTTCACACTCATTACCTTAATATCCTTAATATTTTCCCACAATAATAAAAAGAGATTATTTTTCTGTTAAATTATCACCTGAATTATTAGTTATTTTTATTTAATATGTTAAATTATATTTAATTTTTAGAGAAATAATAATTTAATTATATTCTTCTACAATTTAATTAAATTATTTAAATAATATATAGGTAAATAAAACAAATTATTTGATAAATAAATTATTATATTTCGAATTAATTATATTGTGATATATATTTTTCACCTCAATTTAACATGTTATGATTGTTTTATAGGATTATAGAAACATTAATTAATAGTCGTGTTTTTATAATAATCATATTATTTTAATATTTAAAAAAAAGAATCCAATATTTTATAATAACTAATAAATTATTAAATGAGTTAATATTCAAAAAAATAAAATTTTCAACTAACAAATTATAAAACGGTTGAAAATATTTTACATGGACAATTAATGTTTTAATATGATTTTTTAATAAATATATCTATACCTAATGAATAAAAACCATTGTCGTGGTTGTAATAGTAAATAATATTAATAAATGGATTAAATTAATAGATAACATTGAAAATAAAAATTAAATATGAATAATTTATATTGAATGTGAATATTTATAATTATAATAATAAATGATTATAATTATATAATTTTCCTGCATTTAATAATGAATATTTATTTAAATTCATTTCATATGTAATGAAATTACATGTTTTCATCTACGCTATTTATAAAAGGATACTCCCTATCATCTTTTCATCACACAAGAAGAACCATTTTTTCTACCAAACTCTATAAAAATACCATTGTATAATTAATTTGCATTTTTTATAATATTTATATATTGACTCATTTCTACCTTATCTGGATTATACTGTAATAAAAATTAGGATTTTTGATAAAGTGGAAAAAAACTAACTTAATGTTTTAGTTCTATTTTTTACTCTTAATCATTCAGATATTTAAAAATCATTATGAGATAATAACACTTATATATTCCATATATTTAATGTTTTTTCACAATATTCATTTATCTATATTCAAAACCATCAAATGTGAAACAAAATAGTCATTCATGTGTATGGTGGACTACCATCTTGCAAAAAGATTTAATGTGTTTTTAATCACCACATCTAACAAATTATTTATAATGGTAGATTAAATGATTATATTATGATATTTATGAAATATTTATTATTATTAAATTTTTATATTTTATACAACTTCAGTCATTACAATATATTGGAAAATGATAGTGTCATTCATTCATATATGTAGAGTACCACCTCCACGGAGAGAGGTATTTCATTTTCCATCACCAAATTACATGGATGAAATATCTATTTATTTAATGAAATAATATGTTATTTATGATTCAATTATTAATATAGAGATGTAAAATAAAACATTAATTATTTTAATCATGATTGTTGATAAATGGAAACATTAATCACGCAAAGGCACTACTAATTATTATATGATTGTCAATCTATTCATTTTTCAAAACAATTTTATTGTTTAGTTTTAAAATAATAATTATTTAAAAAAATTTATATTTATTCAATTATTATTATTTTACATATTATTTAACAATGAACATTGTTTCCATAATCAAACTATTGTATTTATTTTTTGACATTTGAATTGAATATCCTCAAACTGTATGATGTGGGAATAATTGAAAATGTAATGAAACAAACCATGGAAATGAAATAAAATATTTGGTATAATAAACAGTTATCTATTTATTAATAATATATATAAAATTTATATCATTTTTTCGGTATGATTAAAATGTATCTTATGTGTGAGACATGAAATAAAGGATTCCCATATTACATTTTGTTTCTGTGAGTCATATGCCATATTCCCCACATAAATTATTCATGGGATATATAAACTTTACTTTTTATTTTATATATCATTATTCCCATTAAAATCATGAATATTAAATATTTATTTAAAGATATTTATTTCATGGGTATTTTATTCAATAGTTACCAACATATTGTATTTTTGTCTCAAAATATCAACAATATTCAAGATTTTTTGGCTTAATTTTCAACTAGTGAAATTATTAGATCATTTTATCTGAAACCCATTATATTTATCCTCATTTAGTTACCAATTAAAAATATAATATTTCAATTAATTAGATGATTTTATTTAATCATTATATAAAATGCATATTTTCATAGAAAACATGCATGTTTTTTAAATAAGTTGGTAATAATTTTAAATCATGTTGTCATTTTACATAAAGTGATTTAAATTTTTTTCTCATTATTATTTAATGATTCATTAATTAATATTCCACCCGCATATAACTTATTACAAAATGGTTTAAATGGTAGAAAACATTCTATTTATAAAAGATTTTTTTTTGTTTCTATGAATATTTATTTTAATGTACACGGAATGAAAGGAATATCCCTCCATCATAAAAAATAAATTCATTTAAACATCCTTTAAATTATTCCATTATTCTTAAAGAAAAATTTTCCTTAAAAATATTGAATTTCTTAGTTTTTAAAAGTGATTTTTATTTTGGAAATTGTATTTTACCTGGTAATGTTTTTATTATCATTTTATTGTAATTCTAGTCATCAATTTCATTACCTTATTATTTTGGTTCAGCTCTATAAGGGATATATTGTAATTACCCCATCAATATTGATTATTTGGATGGTTAGTTTTAATTTTTATTAGGTAAATATTAATATATTAAATTATAATTTTTCAATACGAATGGTTTTAATTATTTATTAGTAATAATGTTTCCCCTATTAATATGATGAAGTAATTGGACATAGTGAGTAATGGTTGGGAACTATTCTAACCACTCTATGCATCGATTTGTCTCATGTGGAAATTTTTTTTATGTGTTTAGCTGAGTTATTCCCAATATATAAATTATTTATTGAAATTTGTCCTTCATGGTATGTTTATGATGTCTGAAAATACAAATATAATTAATATTAAATCGATTATTAATGTCTATGTGATTATTTGAATTGATAAATTTTACATGTGTTAACCAAATTAGGATAACTACCCTTATAGGGGGGCGAATCAGGGTTTGAAAGATTAAAACTTATACCTCATTATATCATGTTTGGTCATTAAACAAAACACAATTCCCTCTCTTTCACATAGAAATGTATGAATAGAATATAAATCATGCATGAGACATATCAATTTTTCATGTTTCGCCATATCTGGAAATGTCTAAGGAGAACAATATGAAAATGTTTCGAATGAACCAAATCCACTAAGATTAACTTCCAATAGTGGTTGTTCGGTATAAATCTCATCAATGCCTATCATAACTACATTTGTAAGGTTTAGTGACATCTCATTAATACACCACCCATCAATCCATTTATCTCTTTCTATAGGTCACTATTTGAGGAATGTATTTTCATCTATCACTTTATAATCTCACCTCTCTTTGAAGGGATCCACTCAATGATTATGTTGTTGAAGGTCTCATTATTATCACTAATTTATACATCCATAGTAATAGATAGATGTTATGTTGATTCTCCACATTCATCAAACATTTGAAAACTACTTTATAATAGATTTACTAGGCTATGAATTCAAAAATTAATTCATTATTCTAACTCCCTCTATGAAGATCCACTTTCGTGAAGATAAAATACCCTTCATAAAGCTCCATCCATTCCTAAATCTCACATAGACTTTATGAATGACAATTCATTTGTGAAGCAGAAATTCCCTTTTCAAATATACATCCTTTCACAAAGTCAGCTAACCCTACACTGTAACGCCCCGACCCCAGCTACCCAGAGTCGGTGCATTATTACGTAACATTGGCATGATCACAAGAAAGATCAAATCTCGAAAGACCGATTGGTTTAGTAGCCTTGGAAACAGTAGATATATTTATAAGGTTTACATTACATCATTAAACGAAAAACAACATATTGTCTCCATAATCCACACTCATATCCCCACATAATATCCCTGCAGGTCATTCATAATTTACTTCTTCACTTCCTGGGAAAAATAAAACATAGAAAAGGGGTGAGCTCAAATGCCCAGTAAGGATAACAATATAGCGGAAACTTTCATAAATAAGAATAAACATTTAAGGCAATGTATAACTAAAACAAAAGCCTTTAAAACTTGAACTTTCAACATAGTATGGAATAAATGAAATGAAATAATGCCATTTACTTATTCACATGGTTATTCTACTAATCGAATAATCACATGAAAAATCAATAACCAGTTTCATAATGATGGAATGCATAATGCCAGACTATCATAACCACATAGCCAAGGCCTCGTGCCAAGACTACAAATAAGATTTTGTCAAGGCCTTGTGCCAAGACACTAGTTTGTCTCATGAGACCTACCGATGCATCGAGGAGCTATAGCGGGCTCCACCCGTCACATATTAAGTCCAATGCATTCCCATATGAAAAGGTTTAAACATAACATAAACATTCGTATTAAAACTAGCATACGAAATGTCAATACTTTCACCATAAACTATGAATGGTATAAAAATAGCACATCCACAGTCAAACATATCACAAAACCTTCAATAAAATATAGAAGTTTTGTATCATAATAAATCAGCTTCAAATAATCTTAAAATCCATCAAAGGATGTTGACATAGATGAAATCAAAATTCTTTTTAAAGAAATATCTCTTTTTATTTTGAAATAATATAAGATCCATATAAAATAAAACATTTTCTTTGAAAATATTCTTATAAGCTTGTAAGGGAAGCTTTGAAGATTTTATAACGGTGGAAAATAGCCGCACCCGCCGTATAAGTTAAAAAAACATTCTTACCTTAATTCTGTCGAAAAGGTTAAAAAGGACCTTGTTTTGAAAACGACCGAAAGATTTCTTTATAAACCACTTATAAAAGTCAAAAAGGGTATAAATGACTTTAACTCATATTCTAGTAAATAGTAAAAATGTTTTGAAATACATTTTTAAGAAACATGGATGTGGATGATAAAGAGATCCCGGTAGATTATTACGTATAAACAACCTCGGATAATGAAGAGATTGTGAAATAACCCTTACCTTGTACTTTTCCTTGGTTGGGGTAGGTTAACCTCCTGTATAATGGTGAAATAGTTGTTATTAAATTATACAAGAATCATATATATTAATATGATATCATATGTGATCTTTTAACATTGATTTGTTAATAATATCTTAGAATTATCGTTGTTTCGAGAGTTAACTTACTCATTTTCTTTTATATGTTTTGTTACATAAGCCATGGTTTTTGTATCTTATTCATATCCAGAATGATATCCAGTCCTTTAACATCATTTTTAAATCATCAAATGATAATTATACTTGAATGGATACGACGGAGAATGAATATCATCGCGTTCGTGGAGACGGTAGTCCGTACGTACGCACGAGCGACAATATCATTCTTTTGATATTAAAATAATATATAAATGGATGGTATATCATATATACAGAATCATTAACATGTTATATTTGTTATTTACATGAGTTACACATCATTATTATACCCATCCAAATAATATTATATTGAATAACAATTACACCACGACGTGGAGACGGTAAGCCGTACGTACGCACGTATGGTGACATGTTATTCAAAGGGTGGATAGAATACTGAATATGATTGTACCATATTTATAATAACATCACAGTATATGTGAGATACTGGAGTTATTATTTTAGAATGGTAAGAACAAAGGAAGAAGAAGTGGAAGAAGAAATGAACTTGGAGAAGGGTGGTGAAATCATTACCTCTTCTTCGGGTTCTTCCTTTTGATTTGATCAAAAGGGATCCATAGGTTGGCTTTCTGATCAAACTAAGGCCTCTAGGTTGTAGTGAGGGATGTTGGGAGAGTATTTGGGAAGAGTTTGGCCGAACCAAAAGGCTTTGAAGGTGTGAAGAAATTAGAAGGAGGAGTTCCCTTTTATAAGAGGTGTGAGGGGCACCTTTGGAAAAGCTAGAAATATTAATTTATAATAAATTCATATTCGGTTTCTAAAGGCTAAAAAGTTTATTATTAAAAGGTTAAGGTGGGGATAGGTCGAAAACCACTCATCCAATAGAATTTAGACAGGTTTGGGTACTTATATTAACCTTATCTTTAAGTATTAACTCTAAGTTAATTAGTTTCACTTTTACAATGTCTTTTTGTATTTTTATATAATATGGTTAATAAACATACTATATAAATCCAAACGACCCCCAAGTGGTCCATTAATGATGAAACTATCATGATATAAGTCTCTTGGCCGAACCTTAGATTTTTAGGAATTTAATATCAATTAATAATATAATATTTGTTTTAAGAACTCTTTTATGTCAATTTTGACACTATTCAATAGTTGATTTTTGTGAAACTCATAACAGATTGATTACTTCGAACAAAGTCAATTAAATCCATTCTAATATTTCATATTATCCTATAAAATTAGTTTAATTCATTAAAAGTTTCATACTATATTTTTTTGGGTATTTATAATATCAATTATTTTAATTTTTCACTATTATAGTAATTATTGCATCATCATTGTGTCATAAATAAATTACATTATTTAATGTCTAAAAATTATAAATAAAATATAATTACGTAGGAAATCTTTTTAGCTTTCTAATTAATATTTATAATCTAAATTCCAACTTATATAACCCTATGTAACAATTGGTTTTCTAAAAGATATATGCTTCTGTCATTTTTGTATTCATTTTGACTTAATTAAAATAAAGTGTCATTATCACTTACAAGTGGATCCATGGGGTCCCAAAATTGACCCAAAGATTCCCATGGTCGACCATGTATCAACCAATAGGGTTAAGACACGTTTTATGGTAATTTAGTATTATTATAATATTAGTTTTTTAACCCTTATTTACCGGATTTACCCTTAACCATGGTAAATAAAATATTTACCGCAATAATTATTCAAAATGTCTAAAAATAAAAGTTACCTATTTACACAATTTGAAAATCCTGATTCCAAATATGGAATCCATTTTCCTAAATTCAAAACACAGAAGTGGCAGAAATTAATTTAAAATTAATTCCCGCTGTCAAAACAAAAAGCGTGTTTTTAAGAGATAATAACAATCAAAAGATTGACACTTGTTTATGTTCGGTTTAATTGTAAAATTATGTCCAATGACCAACATTATATTAAATGGTAAAAATATATTCTAAATATACTTTAAAACCACTCAAATTCATAATTTATCACTATTAATTATTTTGATTAAAAAAAGTTGTTTTTAATTAAAACTTAGTAATTTTCACTATTCATCAAAATATGAAAGTTATCCGAAATGTACCAAAATTTCACCTTAGGCTAAATTCGATATTCCGAATCCAAAAATGAAGTCCATTTTCAAATATAATATATATATAATTTCAAAAATTAGGTATTACTATTCATAACGGCTAGTTTGATTAGTTATGGTGTGTTAGAACTCGGTGTTGCGTACAACACACGCTATCACATTATTTAAAGAAAGTGTACCGTGGAAGCTTGGGATGATTCATTTTAAATTTTTGATGTCCCCATTTAGTCAAAAAGTTTAAAATATTGTATTTAAAAAGGGTTCACTATTAAAAGTTGATTAAAGTGCAATACTGAAAATGAATTTGTTCTTGCATTATATCTAAGAAACTCATAATATGGATTCTAAAATTATAAGGATTATATAAAGTTTAAAATTTAGATAATACTATTCATAACCTCTTTTGAATGGATTTTTCTTGTAAGTCATGGTGTGATTGAACTCAGTGTTGCGTGTAGTGCAAGTTATTGAATTATTTTGAAGAAATAACACACTATGAAATCTTGGGGTGTTACATTCTCCCCTCCTTCAATAAATTGCGTCCTCGCAATTTGAAATTGTTCTTCGAAAATAAAAGGTTGAAAATAGAAAATATATTTGTGGGAAAACCCACATCGGAAATTGGGTTACTAAAATTTAGTCTTAATATGAGGAAAAGAGAAATGAATGGGTCACCACCAAATTATGATCTTGATTAGGAGAACATTGGTGGGAATTAGAGACATATAATTGGAGGAAAAACGTAAATATTTATAGGTAGTGATTGAGGTCATCAATCACAAAAAAGTATAAAATTGAGGTCCTTAAACTCATCAATCTATGATGATTTGAAGTACCATCGGTTCAACAAAATATAGGTTATTGGGATAACACATTATTGATGTTTCAAAATATCTTAGTTGAAATCCCACATCGAAAAATGAATTAATGAGGCCTCTATTTAAAATAAATAGTGGAAAGTATGAAGATTACCGAAAATAACACATACTAGGGTTCCATGTAGGAAAATATGGATATGGAGGAGAAATCTAACCATCAATTATCTGATGGAGAGTGGTAGAAAACATGACTATGAAAAGGCCATCAATCCCAAAGCCATAAATTAGTGATGATTTAAGGTACCATCTAGGGAAACATTTGTGTTCTAAGTTCCTTTTATTAATGATGAGGAATTTATTTATGAGATTGGCTAAGATCATAAGGAGATATACTTAGTTTATAATTAGAGTTTTATCCATTAATAAATTTCTACCAAAACTCATCATTCACTCGTAAAAAAAATTCTATTTATACTATTCATAGAGGGTTCCAAAATAAATGAATTTATAATTCATCTACCAGATCTTTTAAAAAACTACTTAATTTAATCCAGGACATCTCGTGGGATAGTGGTAGGTGATACACCCTTGTCGCCCTTTGGTTGCGGGTTCAAGTCTCGCAGCCTTGCCGGACGCGACGGGTTGCCGCCCGACCTCCGGGTTGTCCTTTTATGGCAATCCAAAATAATCCAAACTAGAACTATCCAAAATACTTCTGTCTAAACTCACAGTCCAACATTTATAATGAAGGTAAACATAATATAGATCCTTTTTACCCCGCAATAGCATATGAATACCTTCATCTTGTATTCTTTTAATAAACTGAAACATCTTGAATTACCATATTCCTTATTGATTACATTCATGCTCCCCTATTCCATATAGAATGGTGGATATACTTCATTAATCCAAAAATGTTTTAAACCCCAACAATGATGGAATATACAAATCATTAATTAGTTCCAAGGTAGTCAAGAATATCCAATATAATTTATCCAAAACAATCACATATTATTCCAAAATCTCTACCTCAGTATCAGAACTATATTATGATTTATCATTCTCTCAACCATATATTTTCCAAAAATTTATCCTGCTACTGAGTCACTTTTCTTTGTTCCACACCATCTCAAGTCCTTAATGAAATAGTACTGCAGTACAATCCTTATATACTCCATAATTATTATAACAAGTACATTGTTGATACAACACTCAATTGACATAATCAACATAAGAACTCTAATCAGTCCTCTTCATCTGTGGTAGTATCATAACTTGATTATTATCCAATAACATCATTTGTGGCATAGTCTGATGACTGGGACATAGGCTCGCGTAGTGTCCAAACTCCTTGCAAATGAAGCATTGTACATTTGAAACCATTTTCTTACCCTTGCAGTCACGTACTTTGTGCCCTTTTCCTCCACACTTATAACAAACTCCCATTCTTTTCAGGCAAGTTCCAGGGTGTTTCTTTCCACAGTTACCACATATGGGAAAATTCTTCTTTTCCCTCTTCCCTTTATACATCTTTCTCTCTTCCATCCTTTTCTTCTCTTGCTTCCCTTCAAAGCCATAGGACTCAGTAAACTCTTTACTTATCTTATCAACACATGATATTATTTATTCATATGATGATAATACATGGGAGACTATTTCTCTTATAAATTCTAGCTTAAGACCATGAAAGATATGATCCTTCCTTCTCTTTGAATCATGTGCATTTCTAGAGTTATCATTCCTTCTACTGGGCGCCATTTCTAAACAATAGCATAAACTAGATTAGTTTATGAGTCAAAATACATAATCCCATACTTATAAAACACTTAACATAAATTGAACTATTTATGGATATAATCGATAATCATAAAAATGTTTTCTTTGAGGAAGTATATACTCATAAACCCTTCATAATGGTTTGTAAAGAAAATGAGAATTATCCTAAGCATATCCCCCGGGAGTGTCGTAACCAAGAGTGCAGCAAGGCCTGTTGTCGTGCACCAGTTCCCGTTCGAGTCTAGCTCAAAGCGGTGTTTTCGGGTTTTACCCCTAGGTACATCTGTGCCAGAGCCGCCTCTACCTGCTTGTATCCAGACAGGGATGTATTGCTCGGAAAACTCACAAAATCTCTACAAACCAAAATTCTAGGAAGTTCTTCTACACTATTCCTCAAAGCTCATCTTAGGTCTACGTGCTCTAATCAGAGTTTATCTAAATCTAGCTTCCAAGGTTTGTACTAAACTTCCTCTGATACCAACTGTAACGCCCCGAACCCAACTACCCAGAGTCGGTGCATTATTACGTAACATTGGCATGATCACAAGAAAGATCAAATCTCGAAAGACCGATTGGTTTAGTAGCCTTGGAAACACTAGATATATTTATAAGGTTTACATTACATCATTAAACGAAAAACAACATATTGTCTCCATAATCCACACTCATATCCCCACATAATATCTCTGCAGGTCATTCATAATTTACTTCTTCACTTCCTGGGAAAAATAAAACATAGAAAAGGGGTGAGCTCAAATGCCCAGTAAGGATAACTATATAGCAGAAACTTTCATAAATAAGAATAAACATTTAAGGCAATGTATAACTAAAACAAAAGCCTTTAAAACATGAACATTCAACATAGTATGGCATAAATGAAATGAAATAATGCCATTTACTTATTCACATGGTTATTCTACTAATCGAATAATCACATGAAAAATCAATAACCACTTTCATAATGATGGAATGCATAATGCCAGACTATCATAACCACATAGCCAAGGCCTCGTGCCAAGACTACAAATAAGATTTTGTCAAGGCCTTGTGCCAAGACACTAGTTTGTCTCATGAGACCTACCGATGCATCGAGGAGCTATAGCGGGCTCCAACCGTCACATATTAAGTCCAATGCATTCCCATATGAAAAGGTTTAAACATAACATAAACATTCGTATTAAAACTATCATACGAAATGTCAATACTTTCACCATAAACTATGAATGGTATAAAAATAGAACATCCACAGTGAAACATATCACAAAACCTTCAATACAATATAGAAGTTTTGTATCATAATAAATCAACTTCAAATAATCTTAAAATCCATCAAAGGATGTTGACATAGATGAAATCAAAATTCTTTTTAAAGAAATATCTCCTTTTATTTTGAAATAATATTAGATCCATATAAAATAAAACATTTTCTTTGAAAATATTCTTATAAGATTGTAAGGGAAGATTTGAAGCTTTTATAACGGTGGAAAATAGCCGCACCCGCCGTATAAGTTAAAAAAAACATTCTTACCTTAATTCTGTCGAAAAGGTTAAAAAGGACCTTGTTTTGAAAACGACCGAAAGATTCCTTTATAAACCACTTATAAAAGTCAAAAAGGGTATAAATGACTTTAACTCATATTCTAGTAAATAGTAAAAATGTTTTGAAATACATTTTTAAGAAACATGGATGTGGATGATAAAGAGATCCCAGTAGATTATTACGTATAAACAACCTCGGATAATGAAGAGATTGTGAAATAACCCTTACCTTGTACTTTTCCTTGGTTGGGGTAGGTTAACCTCCTGTATAATGGTGAAATAGTTGTTATTAAATTATACAAGAATCATATATATCAATATGATATCATATGTGATCTTTTAACATTGATTTGTTAATAATATCTTAGAATTATCGTCGTTTCGAGAGTTAAGTTACTCATTTTCTTTTATATGTTTTGTTACATAAGCCATGTTTGTTGTATCTTATTCATATCCAGAATGATATCCAGTCCTTAAACATCATTTTTAAATCATCAAATGATAATTATACTTGAATGGATACGACGGAGAATGAATATCATCGCGTTCGTGGAGACGGTAGTCCGTACGTACGCACGAGCGACAATATCATTCTTTTGATATTAAAATAATATATAAATGGATGGTATATCATATATAAATAATCATTAACATGTTATATTTATTATTTACATGAGTTACACATCATTATTATACCCATCCAAATAATATTATATTGAATAACAATTACACCACGACGTGGAGACGGTAAGCCGTACGTACGCACGTATGGTGACAATTATTCAAAGGGTGGATAGAATACTGAATATGATTGTACCATATTTATAATAACATCACAGTATATGTGAGATACTGGAGTTATTATTTTAGAATGGTAAGAACAAAGGAAGAAGAAGTGGAAGAAGAAATGAACTTGGAGAAGGGTGGTGAAATCATTACCTCTTCTTCGGGTTCTTCCTTTTGATTTGATCAAAAGGGCTCCATAGGTTGGCTTTCTGATCAAACTAAGGCCTCTAGGTTGTATTGAGGGATGTTGGGAGAGTATTTGGGAAGAGTTTGGCCGAACCAAAAGGCTTTGAAGGTGTGAAGAAATGAGAAGGAGGAGTGCCATTTTATAAGAGGTGTGAGGGGCACCTTTGGAAAAGCTAGAAATATTAATTTATAATAAATTCATATTCGGTTTCTAATGGCTAAAAAGTTTATTATTAAAAGGTTAAGGTGGGGATAGGTCGAAAACCACTCATCCAATAGAATTTAGACAGGTTTGGGTACTTATATTAACCTTATCTTTAAGTATTAACTCTAAGTTAATTAGTTTCACTTTTACAATGTCTCTTTGTAATTTTATATAATATGGTTAATAAACTTACTATATAAATCCAAGAGACCCCCAAGTGGTCCATTAATGATGAAACTATCATGATATAAGTCTCTTGGCTGAACCTTAGATTTTTAGGAATTTAATATCAATTAATAATATAATATTTGTTTTAAGAACTCTTTTATGTCAATTTTGACACTATTCAATAGTTGATTTTTGTGAAACTCATAACAGATTGATTACTTAGAACAAAGTCAATTAAATCAATTCTAATATTTCATATTATCCTATAAAATTAGTTTAATTCATTAAAAGTTTCATATTTTATTTTTTTGGGTATTTATAATATCAATTATTTTAATTTTTCACTATTATAGTAATTACTACATCATCATTGTGTCATAAATAAAATAAATTATGTAATGTCTAAAAATTATAAATAAAATATAATTATGTAGGAAATCTTTTTAGCTTTCTAATGAATATTTATAATCTAAAATCCAACTTATATAATCCTATTTAACAATTGTTTTTCTAAAAGATATATGCTTGTGTCATTTTTGTATTCATTTTGACTTAATTAAAATAAAGTGTCATTATCACTTACAAGTGGATCCATGGGGTCCCAAAATTGACCCAAAGATTCCGGTGGTCGACCATGTATCATCCAATAGGGTTAAGACACGTTTTAGGGTAATTTAGTAATATTATAATATTATTTTTTTAACCCTTATTTACCGGATTTACCCTTAACCATGGTAAATAAAATATTTACCGCAGTAATTATTCAAAATGTTTAAAAATAAAAGTTACCTATTTACACAATTTGAAAATCCTGATTCCAAATATGTAATCCATTTTCCTAAATTCAAAACACAGAAGTGGCAGAAATTAATTTAAAATTAATTTCCGCTGTCAAAACAAAAAGCGTGTTTTTAAGAGATAATAACTATCAAAAGATTGACACTTGTTTATGTTCAGTTTAATTGTAAAATTATGTCCAATGACCAACATTATATTAAATGGTAAAAATATATTCTAAATATAATTTAAAACCACTCAAATTCATAATTTATCACTATTAATTATTTTGATTAAAAAAAGTTGTTTTAAATTAAAACTTAGTAATTTTCACTATTCATCAAAATATGAAAGTTATCCGAAATGTACCAAAATTTCACCATAGGATAAATTCGATATTACGAATCCAAAAATGAAGTCCATTTTCAAATATAAAATATATATAATTTCAAAAATTAGGTATTACTATTCATAACGGCTAGTTTGATTAGTTATGGTGTGTTAGAACTCGGTGTTGCGTACAACACACGCTATCACATTATTCAAAGAAAGTGTACCGTGGAAGCTTGGGATGTTTCATTTTAAATTTTTTATGTCCCCATTTAGTCAAAAAGTTTAAAATATTGTATTTAAAAAGGGTTCACTATTAAAAGTTGATAAAAGTTCAATACTGAAAATGAATTTGTTCTTGCATTATATCTAAGAAACTCATAATATGGATTCTAAAATTATAAGGATTATATAAAGTTTAAAATTTAGATAATACTATTTATAACCTCTTTTGAATGGATTTTTTTTGTAAGTCATGGTGTGATTGAACTCAGTGTTGCGTGTAGTGCAAGTTATTGAATTATTTTGAAGAAATAACACACTATGAAATCTTGGGGTGTTACATACACGAATTACATTACATTCACAATGATCAAAACTGTCGGTTGGATTTTATAGCCATCAAGAACATCTTCCCATGAAACACATTCATATGCCAACTTTGCAAGACACCTTCATGATTATCGATCCTTATGATTTTAATTTTGTCTCAATAGATTTTCTGAATGGGGTAGATGACCATGTATATGTGTTTCCACATGTTCTTGAACTATCCATTAATGTCATAATCATTTTGTGATGCTTTTTATTTTCATCCATGACTTTCCATTTTTCACGAATGTCTTGGAAAATTCTCTGTTCGTGACACCCATCATTGTCATGGGGATCATCGTCAAACTCTTCATTACACCATGCTTCTCCACTCATGATGCTCCTTACATTAATCATATTCGATGCTCATCACTGTCACATAGATCACCATCAACCTTATTTGATACATAAATAAAACACCAATTATTATACTCATATTCACAAAAATAATTCCATCTACATATTTTCATAAGGACTTTATGGAATTCCAATTTTCAAAATGCTATACATCCTCCAAATTTTGTACACCAAAAATTTGGAATACACTACGAAACAACATCACTTTGTGTACAAAATTTTAGGTACTAATTCAAGAGAATCCATTCCTTTTTCATGTAATTTTGTCAAAATTCAGAGTTATTATACTCTCTGAACCCCAAAACTATCCTTGGAAACCCACTTTGACAACAAAAAAATATTTAAAAAATTACTGTAATGTTACCTTGAGTGATTATTACCCAAAAATATCCCCCTTTTCATTTCCTGACGACTCTTCACATTTTGATATTCTAATGAAGCTTCTCCCATCCTCTACCAAAATTTTCTTCATTCGATTTTGAAAATAATCAATGATTTACTCAACACACACTCTAATGCCACATGATCCATGAATGACATGACAAACAATAGTATAATGAAAATTTCACCATTTAATCACTTTATTCCAAAAACATATCAATTGTAATCATCACGAAATACGACTTTCATGATATAAAATCTCTGATCAATCACCTTCAGAATCATCTTATTTAAAACTCCCTCTATCTCACTAATCCAACTACTATCCTATCCCCATACTTGATTATGAATCTTTCTCCATTTTGATATCCTCAATTTGTCCCCGTTTGTCCACAAAACAAAAAGTTACATCATTGAAGTCTATAATATGGAAAATCACACATATCAAAACGGTTCATAAAATTAATCCATACCTCATGGGTAGGGGGTACCACATCCACAATTTTTCATATATGGGGAGTCGATTTAACACCTTGATCTAGTCGATGCTGTTAAAATTATTCTTTTGGTTAGGCATTTTTTGGAATTTATGCAACATATTGTTCTATATTCTCGAACTATAAATTCCAAATCCCTTATTACAACTTCAGCTTTACAAACTGATTATTGATTTAAATTATCGTTTTCCATGAATAATGTGATGTATTTTTAGTATTATTTATAGACCATGAAAATTTTAAATGGATTCACATTAGAGACATCACTCTAACTCCAATATCTTCATGTTGATTCTTCTTCCAAAATAACTAGACATGTTATTGAGTAGCCACAATAAAATCATCTTCTACAATTCTCAATGAAATGAAATAATGATTCCCTCATACACAATACATAAACAATCAAACAAGATAAAAAAATAAACATGAAATTTAATTTTGATCATTTGTCGATCCATCCAAATATGCATCTGTATGTACCATTAAATCTTGTTGAGAGTTTTCATTGTACATCAATTATAATTACATTTTTCCATTGATATACTGAAGTATTATTTTCACTGAATGATATTTTCATTCCATGGGATTGCATTGATACCTCCCTTCCAGACATGTGGTAAAAACAATATTCATCTATTTCACTAATAACTAAACAAGCTTCCAATGATTCACCTCTATTCATTGTAATTAACCATTTTTCCTTCATCATGTGTTGAACGTTTCATCCGGGTATCCTCTAGAGTGGTCAGATCCTTGCAATTATCAGTTAAAATCTTCTCAAAACGTCATTTTAGTATTTATATTATGAAAATTAATATACCATTGATTTTTTTTACCTTTATTCAAAGGAAAAAACATCAGTTCATCAATCATTGACTTTTCGAACTCACTTTTCCCAAATTTGTAAAATTGTCTGCAATATGATTTTATGATCAACCAATGAGTATTTTATCAACAAAAACTAGTGCCATCATCATTTGATTACTTTAATTGTTTAAATAGAGATTTCAATCAACTCCACCATGCTAAAAACATTGCTTCTTCAAAAATTGATTGATCCATGAAAACCATTGTCATGATTATTGCTTTAACCCATACAGTTCATTCTTTAGCTGAAACACATTGTTCTCATATTCATTTATGTTAATAACAGTTTTCTACGAAATATACACTTCTTCATCTACAACCCCATTATGAAATTCTGAATTGACGCCAATTTAGAAAACATTGAAATTTCTTCTCATAGTTATGGACTAGAATTATATGGTTTTCTCTAGATTTACAATATGTGAAAATTCCTCATAAACATTAATAAAATTCATCTGTGAGTACCATTTGAATACTATTAGTTCCTTTTTTTAATAAGCGCATAGTCTTAATTCTTTTTATTATGAAATAACCATTCAGTCTGATGGCATTCTTATCTTTTGGCCTCGAATTAGACGCCTAGGACCCATTCCTCTCAATATCGTCAATATTTTTATTCATATCCAACCCGAAATTCCCATATACATTTTATTCTTAAAAACATTTAGGTTCGCCCTTTGATATGTCTGATTCATGTTATAGAGTCTTCATCCTCCATGTATTCACTAGAGTTGTCTAGTCAAAAATTATGTTTTCTCATTAATTTTGGCTCTTCTCTTCAGTCTTTGTGAAGATAATGATGTCTGCACATCCTTTTACTTACCTAAATATTTTTCTAAATCATCCTCTATAACTTAACATCCCATGATATGCATATATCTTCATCACTATCAGCCCATGATTGGTCATGTATTTTCACAATATTCATCTCATAATCTAAAAATAGTTAGATCATTTCATTTATATACATTTTTCAACAACTTATTGATGCATTTATATTCCTTTAATTTAATTCAGAATCCAAAAATATATTCCTTCATATCCATTGGATGAAATCTTCTTGTGTTTATCCTTATTGATAATGAAATAATTAAGTTACAATAATATAAATTACTTCAATGATGGCTTCATTCTATACCAATATTATATGGAGTATTCTCTTTCATAATACATTATGATTCCCAATTTAATGTATAGAATTATTTCATCACTACTTCATTCAAAAATGTATCTGTAAGGTCTTTATCAATTAGCATTGTTTAATCCATGTTATTGATAATTACATTTTTTCTCTCAACTACTCTAGTTTAAATTTGGGTGCATACATATGAAACATGACAAATTATCCAATGTTTATTAATATAATACTCCACTAATATATTTTTTTTTCTCTATGACATTATCTGTTTAAATATACCAAAATGAATGTCCCAGAATCATATCAATTTCCTCGTGATAATTTCTTATTCATCTGAACACCTCATATGTGTGGGTGATGATTTAAACCACTTTCATTTTTCTAAAATCATCAATGTGGAAATTTAATATCTTGTCTCATCAATATCTCTTGGTGAAATTGTTGTAAAAAAATCCATATACACCAACTAAAGAAAATTTTATTACATTATCTACTTTTTCTTATATGTATTTTGAATGATTTTCACTTGTTGATAAGAATCACTAGTATGAGTATGATCACATGATAACTAAGGGAGGATTCGAGAACCATCTCATCTAACTAGATCATACAAGGATGAATGGCTCATGTTATCAAGATGTTTTTTCCATAACATGTTTTCTTCATCCTTGTACTTAAAGAGATTATTTTCTTGTCAACATACAAGGTAGAGATTTTAGTCTGTATGCTCTCTCTACAAAACAACTGTGTCATATTTTTCCTTGACGAAACATAATTTCATTGAAAGTATTATGGCATGTATTGAGTTTTGTAGTTGACTAATTCTAGGAATTATTTGACTGAGACATTCAACAACATTGAAATAAACAAGTCTCATGTATCTTCCCCCAAACATGTATTTTTTTATCCAACAATCATATGTCCTTCATCATTACGATATATTAAAATTCTTTCCATATAATACCTAATTTAAGTAAACATATCCCTTTTTCCTATCATATAAGAAGATTATATAATATATAAAATCCATATTCTACTATGAATTGATCCTTTTAAAGCAATCTATACAACAAATTCTTGATCAGTTCATTTCTTCATGATCCATGTTTTTAAATTCATACCTGGTGGGGCTTAATTGTATTTACCTTACTCTTTGTATGATGGGTCAACATTATCTTGCAATGCTGAAAATTGATTATTCATTTTCAGATCACTTGATGTTTCAATGAATTAATTATTATGACCAATTTGATTCTACTCTAGTGCATTCCTCTACTTGGTTTATGTATTATATCTATCCATGATTCCAAATCCTCCAATCCAAAAAAAATGACCATAGAATGATGTTATAGAGTATTTTATTTATTTTATGTTCCATTTCATTTCATGTGCCTTTTGATATCACTTGGCTATGGAACACAAATTTTGTGAGTGTCCCGTCATTCCAAAATAATTTGACCTGATGTGAGGTGTATTCAAATGTGTCACTTCTACACTACTATATTTCCATTGGTTTCTCAGAATATTATTATTTAACTTCATACTCAAATAAATAATTAGTTTTAGATCAGGTTCTTGGAGTCTAGATTTGATCATCACACCACTTTGTTTTTTATCAACCATATTACCAACCATATCATTTGTATTAGATGGTTGTTTTTGTAATACTGGACCTCCATGTTCTACCTGCATCATCTCGATTTACATAGTGATCTTCTTTCACAATTTCATACAGAGAGGTAAGAGTATTTATAGATCCATAACACTTAACCTCATGCTGACAAATTTCCCATCAAGTTCTTCAATATTCCTGATTTGATCTTTTCTAGTGGTAATCAAACTATCGATTTCTGTTTTCTATTCCTTAAACATGAGAATATACTCAAAAAAACATTTCAATGCTCTATAGAATTGATCATTTCTGTTTAATTAATTTCACCATTCAACTCATACCTCTATTCTTCCTACTTCATCCTCTAATGTTTGACATCATCTGCCACATTGATGGATTTCATCGTTTTGGCTCCCCAAACATCCATCTCTTCAATATAATATTCTAGTTCATTATAAAGGTCAACTAATTATTAATATTTTTATTCTTCATTGTATCCTTCTTCATTTTTATGAGAATATCTAAAAACTACCTCTATAGAATGTTTATTATGATCATTGTATTCCTACATCTCTTCTTCCTCATATTATTAAGAACTATCATCTTCTTTTGAAAGATGATTAATGTATTTGAAGAAATTTCTATTAAAATTGTCTTTTCCAATCATTTCAGATTAAATCTTATTAATGGGAATTTTTATGCCATCCTAGTCATGTTCTTGAACCTTATATGGGATCCTTGCTACAAGATTTCAGTCTTTTAAATATCAAAAGCATTCAAGAAGTATTTTCCCTTTGAACATTAATTTTCTTTTTTTAAGGGTTGATGAATAGAATGACATCACATCATCCTAATAATATTCTTCCTCTCCAACATAAATGGAGGGCATATTCATTTTATTTAATTCAATAGATTTGGACATCCCATTTTCCACAAAATCGTGATAATCAATTATCATTTCATATTCTATTAGAGTACAATGGAAGATATCCACTTTCATCTCTTTTTGATATTTATATTCATATAATGAATCCTTTATATTAAAAAATGAGGATGTTTTCCCATGATTCCCATAAAAATCATTATATATTAAATAATTTCTATGATACTACGCATGTCTACCACACAAAAAAATCACATGATCAACGAATATATCAACAGACACATTGGTTTACATTATGAGATACTCATAATTTTTCCATAGAGCCAGTAGCTTTGCAAATATAAATTTTTAGTTTCCCTCATAAATATTTAGTATCATTTCCCACATATAAACTGTTGATTTACATGAAATCACCATCATATATATAACACTTGATATGGCTCCCCCAATAAAATTGATTCCCTTTGCATCAACATCTTATTACCTTCAATCATCATATGATAAAGAATCACTTCTGATATTATCATATATTACATTCATTTATTCTATAAATAAATCCATTCTTAATGACCATTCATTGATTCTATAAATAAATACATTCTTAATGATCATATGTAGTGTTTCGTCATATTATTAAATAATTGAAAATTGATTCTATCGAATATTGGAATCCCTTTTTGATTTACAATATCCATTTCTTCTTATGAGATAGAACAACTAAAATCTAACCATTAGGCACATATAACAATTATTAGACCAATTAGGTTAAATACCCTGAGAGGGGGTGACTCATGGTATGAAAAATGAAAATACCAACCCCTTCAGATCTTGTTTAATCATTATGAAAACCACTCTTTTATATCATCCCCATAACAATGTATGAAATGAATTTAAATTTGGTTTGTGACACATCAATTTTACTTTGTTCACCATAAAAAAGGTACATCTATGAAGAACAAAAGATGAAAATATACTAATTGGTCAAAATACAAAAAGGATCAAAAACATGAATATTGGTTCATGATAGATCCTATCTATACCCTAGATCACAGCCATTACTAGGATTATGTTAATCAAAATTCATTCCCTAGGTTCACTACATATGTCTCATTCTCTATCTTAATGTATGTGTAAATGACCACTTTATTCCTCTTCCATTGCTCAATTCTCTAAATTGGATCCACATAAATTTTATTTACTTGTAGGTCGCTTAATTATAACTAATTAATGCATCCATAGTTTTAGATATATGATTTTTTGAGGATACACTTTCTTGGAACTAATCATTACCACTTTACGACAGATTTACTAGGAAATTCCTTCTAATTATTTTTAGATGCTCAAAGATTTCATGATGATCCTATTTTGTGATGCTCAAATAGCCTTCGTGAGGTTCCTTCCTTACTCGAAGTTCTTTTAGCCTTCATGAATCTGACCACTTTCATGATGATAAACTAGCCTTCATGACAATCCTTCCTTTCATGATGTTTACTTATCCTTTCTTAATTCCCATACATTCATGATATTGAGAAAATTTGTTTTTCTATTATATACTTCATGCACATCTTCATTCAAAAAATCACCATTGACCACTTTTGAAAACCACCTTTTCTATTCTAGAGCCTTAATATTTTCATTTGGTCTTAATAGAATTTCGGAAGGGGGTATATTCCTATTTATAATATTTTCCATGATTCCAAAACCTTTGTTCCACATAATCACCCTTTCCTAATGCTCTCTCTTCTCTTATGTGATTCTCCATTTTTCATGATGTTATAGTACAATTATTTATTCTCGATTCCCACCATTATCACATAGATCACTGTTAAACACTTTGTTTTATTGCGATGTTACACTTTCAATTCTCCACACCTTAATCATTTATGATGATTATCGATGTCGCTTATATCACCATAAAATTTTTATTGTCCTTGGTGAAAAAAACTTCATGAATCCCATCATCACTAAACTCATTAAATTTATATGTTTCCACAAGCCTTCAATTAAATATACTTTTCACGAATCAATCCATCCTTTATATTTTGGACCACACATATTTGGAACACATTGGGATATAACATCAACTTCTGTAACATATTTTTGATCCAATTATAGGGCATCTATTCACTTGTCTTATATATTTTTCAACATTCCCAGTCAAAAAAATATTTGGACTCCACAAAGTTCTTTACAAACCAACTTATTAATGAGTTCCTAAGAACTTGTAATTTTCAATCAACATAATTTTGTTATTATTTCAAATATAGAATGATATTAAAGTATTTTTCTATGTAACAAATTCTTATAAACTACTTTTTCCACTGAGAATTGATCTATATTATATCATTAAAATGTAATAATTTAACAACACTATTTTTGAAACGGGAGTTTGGGTTATTACTGTGAAATGGATAATTAAAAAAAATTGAATATTCTAAACGAACCCATTTTTCACATGAAGATTCACATGTTGAGGATTAAAACTATGAGAAGTATTTATTGATAAAAATCACTCATCTTTATTATTACTACTATGAAATTATGGTGCCATTCGGTATTCCCTTATTTCATATAGACATTCAAAAAATATATAGTGAATTAATTGAGAAATAATAGATTTTTATACACTATGTAAATTATAAGGTGGAATTCAAGGATTAGTTGATGTATGATGAAGAATATTAAGTGTATGAATCTGTGTTATTGAAGATAAAATATAATGTATGATATCTAAATAAGGGGTTCCTTGAAAATATTTGAATTTTTTTTATAGAAATTAAATAAAAAATTATGTTGATTTAATTAAAATCCTCAAACCCTTATTTTATATTATATTGTGTCTCTTATCCATGGGTAGATATTTTTGATTTTGAAAATTAGAATAATAAATCTTCAACTGGATTTTTATTGATTGGTTTGTTCAACTATGTGACGGTAAATAAATTAATGATATAAATATTTGAAACATCCCCTAGGATGAGGCATTGGAGTATATTTTTGAATGTATCACTTGATGGTATAATTTAAAAATCATTGGATAGATATTAAAAATAAACATTATGTGGGTGTTATTTAATACTCTATAATCCTTATTCTAAATTATATAGTGTCTCTTCTCAGTGGAAAGATATTTTTTAGTTATAAAATTATAATTATATAGTATCCACTTATTTTTATTAATTTTTTGAGATAATTAATGATTAATTATTTGATGATAGAATAAATTTAAAATCCCCTCTATACTGAGTTGTTTTATTATATTATTTAATTCTGTCACAAGATGTTATAGTTATGGGAAACATTTAAAACTGTGGTAATGCAACATTGTTATTGATATTGGGTTATCCCTATTGGACATTGATATGACAAAAAAAAGTAATATTTCTATGAAAATCATTTGATATCATCCATTTCCCAAAGGCGAAACAATTTTTCATTCTATATGATAGTGTGAGAAGAATATATTTAAAATTAATAGTTAGAAATAATGTTTTTTATACCCCTTATAATACATTTTATTTATATTAAATTAGTTGTAGTGACAAAATAAAATGTATAAAAATTAAAATTATTATAAAATATTGAAAATAAATCTAATTTTTTATATTAATTAGTATAAGAGATGAATTTTATACATTGTATATAATTAATAATCCTCAATGTCGATGATTAATTCAATTATTTCAATTCATTATAATGATATGATGAAAGTGAAAATATTTTCAATTGAATGGTTTTGGGGATATAGATTGATTATTATACATTGATATATTCGATATAAGAATAACATTATTTATGATGATTTACTTTGCCAGTCCTCATGGTTATAATTGATTCTATTACTATAACACTATATATAATAATTGGAATCTAAATAATGTATATCTTATGTACATTTAGTTTTTAGTTCTATAATTCTTGAAAATGATATTTTGTAAATAATGGAAAACATTTAATGTTTTGTAGGTCAAAACATAATGTCTATAATGACTGCAATAATGCTTGAGAAATAGAAATAATATTTTATGATATACGTTGATAATGTGACAGATTAAATTAAAAGGAATATATTAATTATTTTTTATAAATAATAAATTTATATAGTTTTTTAGAATATTTAAAATCAATGGCCTGGTGTCTGAGGAGACTAAAAATATTATTATTTTTTATAAATACACACATACATTTCTTCACAATATTACAATACTAAAATAACATCTAGAAATATGATGCAAAATATTCACCCTAAATTTTTGGGGAATCTAATCATAAAAAGCATGTGAGAATACATTCTATATAACAGAAACATAATAAATAACTGATGATTATCAAATGTGAGAAAAAATAGGCATGTTGTTTTGAGATCATAATCAAGATCCATAAATAAAACATTATGAGAACTTACCAAATATAAAAAATCTAACATAATAAATGATCCATTATAAAATGATTAAGTGGGGTGAAAATAATTTGGTACAAACATATTCATAAGAATAATAAAATAGTTGATCACAAATCATAAAATATTACCATTAATGGATCTTGGGTCACTTTCTATTTTCAAATGTGGATAAGGAATCAATACCTATTTCCCCAAGTGAATACTATATCACAACTTATTTCCCAATATTTAATGAGTTATAAATATTTTCATAGTTCATTGATGTATGATTGTAAAGAGCCATTTTTTCAGATAGGTATGGATTTTTTTTTAAATTTGGTCTATTTAATTATATGTTACATAATACAGATGCTTGATGAAGTTACTTGTGATTTATGGGAGTTGGATGATTGTTTGGATAATAGAGACAAAAATTTTGGGAAGACAAGGATGGATGCATTTTCATAATAAACAAAATGGTTAATGTTTTGTGGTTTCCCCTAACTATTCATGGATGCACATATGAGATTTCAAGGTGAGCGGTTCTCCCAAACCATCTTCCTTGGCTTAGATACCTACGAAAGTATCATAAAAAATGTAAATGATCAATCAATAAATCTAGTTCATGGTATCTCAATCCAGGATGGCCTAACAATATTGGTTTCAAATATAATTAGTTGGATTCACATGAATGGTGTATGGTTTTTCCAAAGTTGAGTCCAAACTATGAACAAATATTTATCTTTGGTGAAATGAAAAAATACCAATAATGATATAATGTTTCTCATTATGTTCTTTATTTACATTCCATTTGAAAAATGTCTCCACCCTCTCCAATTTTTAGTTCTGAAAACCCTCTTTGATGATTCATGATAATGTTATTCAGTATCAAGTTATATTTGTCTCCCGTTTATCTTGTTGGATGCAAAAATGTAAGAACTTTATCCATTATTAGTGGTTTGTTGTTTTATTCTACTTAGTGAGGATTTTTTTATATTGGCTCATATTCCCTATTTTCAGCTCATTAATCCATTTTTATATTTCATCCATTCATGTAAAAACAAATTTCTAATAATTTATAATGAGATTTTTATTTCATTATGGTAGGGGGTCTATGACTCGCCCCTCATGTCTCACTGTTTTGTAAACTCCCATCATGTCTGCTCATGCCGATTTTACCAGGTGATGATTATTTAATTAATGTGTAATTCTTATATTAACCATCATCATATTATAGATCCCATTAAATATGATTCCTTAATTGTTGGAAGTTATGAACTCAATGATGACTACACCATGTATAATTGTTTCCATGATCAAGCATGTTATGGATTTATAATTACTATCTACACGACCATTCATGTTTTCTTTCAGTAGAACCACCTATGGAAAGTGTTATAAATTATACTATAAATTATTTGAATACTATTATACTATAGATATAAATTTTATTTTAGTTATGTAAATTGAATTGGTTGTTTATACTGATTTTTATTTTTAATAATAATAAAATATAATGTAATTAATTATGAAATGATTAAAAATTTAAATGGAATGTGGTTGTATATTCCTAGTCAACCATATTATTATTATGAATATTAATGAAATGAGCATAATATCATAATATCTAATTTATATAATTGATGGTTTCATTTTTTAATTTTTTTGTCACATATTAGGAAAGGGAAATGAGTTAAAATACTAAATATTAAACAACATTAGGATTGCATGGTCTTAATTTAATATTTAATATTAAATAATGTAACTATTAAATATGGACCATTACATCTTTCTATGAGTTTTCATTCTTTTAACCATATATTTATTATAGAGTTATGTCCTTGATCACTCAGTGGATACAATTTCAATTCAAAGAGAGGGTTTCTAAGGGATATATATAAATAAGAACATAGTACTTATATTGTAGTGGATTCATAACATGATTTCAAAGGATCCCATCACTATATTATCGATATTAGGATACCATGGATACACTCCATTTTTCTTGAATGATGTATTTTGACATGTGGATCCATGGATACACCCCATTTTCCCACGTCATGCTGAATATATTTTACCATGAATGAGATCCTTAGACTCTTTTAGAATTATTAATAGTGGAATTCCATTGGTGATGTCATTTGGATAACACTCAAAACACCTATATCTAGGATTCATGTTATTAATTATTTTAATCAACCCCTTAGGTAATGTTTTCCACATTTATTAAATTGGGTCTTCTTTTAAATTATTATAATTACATGATCCATTGATGCACCTTGGATCCATTATTTTTATTATTCTCATGACACATATTCATTTCTAGTTTAATTTAACATGACACATTTATATATGATAAAATTAAATGAACCAATTAAATAATTACATGTTTAGATTCATACCAACTGAAGGTGAAATATCTTTTGGGGTAATTACATTACTTTATTAGATTAAATTTCTAATAATTCAAACAATATTGTTTTATATTAAATTAATTTGATGCTATAGATGTATTTAGTTGTTGCCTATTGAGATTTATATAACTCTTTATAGGAGAATATGATGATACCTATGAATATTACAAGTATGATGTTTTTATTGGGGGAATCTATCAACATTGAATACATTATCATGACAGCTTGCATTAGGATGGAGCTTGGTAGCAGATGATTAGGATAGTCTTGAGGATGTGGGATTTTTTTGAATTATAGAGAATTCATTTTTATTTAATGTATTCCCTAAATCCATGTACACTAATTTTTCAGTTTCATTGATACATGACATAAATTTTCATAATATTAAATGACACTTCTATTATCAATGTATTATTGGATTATTATATGTTTATTAATTTTTTTTGGAACTTTACTATTTTTATTTTTTGTTTTCTATGTAAGGTTATAGATCCAATTGATATAGTGTTTATATAAACAATTCAAATTGTTTATATATTATTTAATTGATTATCTATTGTCATTATATCTACTATGATAAATTATAGTAATGATGAAATATTCTATTCTTGGATAGACCATAAGCTCTCACTGGTAGTCAACAACCTCTATTATACAGGTAGGAATGCGTGATGCCATGTCACCAACTGAATATGGGGAATATTTCAATAGAACCCATATAGGGAATAATATTCTTTTATCATAGGATTAAATTATTTAATTACTCATTTGAGATAATAGACTTGAGATTATGGATCCTTAGATCAAGGTTATAAGTTTTTCAAGAGTGTAACTAACCCAGGTTTAGGGAAAATTCAAACTTTCTAGAAAAGAGTATTGTTGTTTCGTTTTTTTTCTAATTATAGATGATATCATTTCTGTATTGGGTAATGCAAAAGATTTCTGATTATTATAATAATAATTATTATTATTATTATTATTGTTTATTTTATATTTTCCATGGTCTGATGAAGTTATGGAAATGATCATTGTTATAAGAATAATAATAGGCACTAGATTCCCCATTTCATACATATGTCAGGACATATTTTTTCATTTTAATACTTTCATTTATTTTACTTTATGTGATTGATAAGTGAACTATCATAGTTATATATTTTCTCACACTGCTATAATATTACCTATGGTTACATGATCCTCTATTTCATTCTGACTGATTGATTTCATGTTTTAACTGATCATATCTTTGTTCTATATTTGATTGGAGTGGTTAATTTAAATATTCAAGACAAAATTTATTAATTTCCTGATTCTGAAACCAAATTAGATGGTGTTGGATAAAAAATTCAGTGGGTGTCAATTTCTGTGAAATGATGTGTGGAAACCAATTACCATGTTATAAAGATCCATTAAATCAACATTGAATCATTTATTTAAATAAAAATTATAGATGTAATTATTTTATTACAAAGAATGAAATTTATAATGAAAATGAATAGGCTATGTGTGATTTATCCATTCACATACTATAACCCCTATAAAGTTTATGTAAACACATAGAAATACATGACCTTCAAGTCAGTTGTTGGGGTTTTCACTTGGGTATTGAGCCCTTATCATTATAAACTTGTACCACTTGTTCCTTTATTAGCTCATAAATCTTATTTATAATTATTTTCTTCTAATTTATTGAGTTGTATCACAAAAATGTCATCATGTAGTGTTCCAAGAGGGTAGAAATGACTATTATAAAGAGGTGATGGTCCCTTATCCACTAGATAATATACCATTAGTTCCATCCATGGAACAATATGTTATACTAGATGTAGGAAATGGAGATCAACATTTAGAGTATTTTCTATAAAGATATAGTCCATTTTGGGTGTTTTACCACTTTTACCATCTATAGATAATCTGACTCATGAGTTCCATTAATAGCATCCTCCCACTATTTTGAGATATGTATATCTATAGGAAATTTAATCTTGTATAGAGGCCAATATATCCATCTTTATGAATTTGGAAATTCCAACATAATGGAGGGTCAATATTTCCACCTAAATGTTGTGTGATTAGGCCATGCACTGGTGTGATGTGATTAACCATGATGATCTTCATTTGGGCATCGTGTGTGAGGAATTTCATACTTCGCTCTATGAATAATTATTTCAAAATATGATGATATCTCAAAATTCATGAGGATTAATGGATCTAGAGTAGGGTTTTAAGTCACTCATGAATTATTCCTCGTATTTTACCAAGTTATAAATATTTTCACCAATTCTAGCTAATGATGATCTATCGAGTGCTAGACACATAAAGTATTGGATTAAGTATTACATCCAAACTAAGGTGAATTAATTTCACCTACATAATTTTTATGAGATTATAAATCTTTATGTTGTCATTGATAACAACCCATGTGGAGGATATAGTCATACACATGGAGTTTCAGTGCTAAGAGGGGTGGTAGTTATTCCAGTAGCAAGTAGTGTTACATAGAAGTTTCATTTGAGGACAGCTGAATCCAATGTTCCCGTGCTGGAAGATATGTTTCATTTCATCGATGTCACATTAGAGGAATTTGAATCCTTATTGTGATATAGATATTATGTAGTTTAATTATTTCATATTTATGTGGAATCCTATGAAATTATTTCAGGACATTCCATTTAATTTGAGTGGATGATTTTCCAAAAAAAACAACACCATTAGGGAAATGTCCTGTCACATCACACCCGGATATGAGTTAGAGTAGAACCATTAAGAATTTAAGAGTATGAGGTTTTTGTCATAGTAGCCCAACTCCTAATCAGTAGTTCTAATATATTATTAATTATCAGGGTGTTACAGCTATAACACATGGTTATGGATCTTGTCAGTTTCATTCATAAGATCTGACATCTGAGGATTAGAATTTACGACCATCTAGATAATGATGTAAAATTAAAGTATCCCCAACAATATTTTTTACCTTATTTTATATCTTTTCTTATAACTCATTTATCTCTTTATCTATTTTAGAATATATCGGGTTGGATATTCGGTAATGTTATGGCATGAAGTCCCTGGTTGCACTGATGGGAGTAAAATTAGAAGGAATATTCCAATTTGTTGAATACCCCTTCAGGTATATAGTTTTACCTTCTTATGGAACCTCTTATTTATAGAGATAATGGGATTCTATGTGATTAAAAAAATGGATAGATTGGTTCCATACCACGCCTTTATGGATTTATATAACTGAAATGAATTTTTTACATCAACATATGGAAGAAGCTATCTCCATAGGGGTGAGTGGGATGATTAGGTAAGTAGAGCTAGATAGAGATTAATTTTCTAGTTGGGGTGACCTCCCATATAGTAATTCCCTTCATGGGGGAGCATGGAGTACATCTGGTTGTTTATCCTCCCATTGTATATTGTTTGACGGACATATTTTTTTAAAATGTTTTTCGATTACCTCATGATAGAGAAGTAGAGATTACTATAGTTCCCATTATGGGATTAGAAAGAGTGTTCATTCCTCAATACAAGATGAATCCTATTTTGATCCATGAGCTCAAGATATAGATTTAGGATTTAGAGGAAATGGTTTTATATGGACCAATTAATTATATGGGCGTTAACACATTATATTCTCTAGGAGGTAGGATGTGAACCTTCATTTAAGCATCGATTACCGATGGTTGAATTGTATTTCGATTATGAATAGGTAACCACTCACATGAATCAATTATCTCTTCAACTAGATCTGTGAATCTAGGAAATTATCAAATATCGACATGAGATAATGTTATCATATGGTACCAGTCAGATCTATAGAAATATCAAATATAAATTTTCGTAGTAGGTCTAGTCAGTATGATTATATCGTTATTCCATTCAATATTACAAATACACATTCTATTTTAATTTATTTCATCAATAGAATTTTGCATCCATATTTGGATTATATTTTCATGGAATATGTTGATCACATCTTCATGTATTCGAAAAATCCATCCAACCATGCTCTAAATCATGAGACCATTCTTAATACACATAGAGAGAATCATCTTTATGTCGTGCATGATATGTGCCACTTCTATATTTGCAATGATTACATCATTGGATATGTTATATTGGAATATGTATTATTAGTTCACTGAGAGAAGGTTATTAATGTGGTTTCCTCGAAGCATCCCAATGATGTTTTTAAAATATGGTGTTTTATGGGGGATTGGTAGATATTAAAGAAATTTCATAATGGACATCCCATACAATTATTATCCTCTTTCTAGTATTAATTTTTTTAGTTATTAATGTATGAAATGTTTGATAAATTATTTTATAATCATAATATAAGTCCTGTTTCAACAATAATTATGATTATTACAGAGCCTCTAATAAGTTATATAGTATTCAATGGTGAATTAAACCTCAATTTGGGTGCACTAGTGACATAGGAGGATATATTCATTATATATGAATCTCGAAAGCCGATGCACCTAAAGAGTAATTTCCTAGTATCCCACCATGAGCTCATAGTTGTGGTCTATGTGGTACATTTCATGAGACACTACCTAATGGGTGATCACTTTTTTGGATATACAGGTCACTTGAAACTCGAATATAAAATTACATAGTGTTCCACTAATCTCATACAAAAATTATGGGTTGAATATCTTAAATACATCGATTATGATCTTTCTGATACACATAGAACTAGGAATCATTTAGCAGATTCAATGTGTCAAAAAAAATTGGCAAAATATACAGAAAAAATCCATTTATTAATTTTGTCACGACCCACCCTCGGGGTTCGTGCCGTGACTACCCCAAGCCCGCCTTCCATAGGCCAGGGGCTGGCGACTAGCACCAAGGCGTAAATCCCGATAAAAAGGAAGGCATTGCCTTTGTAAGGTAAACAAACACCACATAGTAAGCAAGCGGAAAGTAAACACTAAACAAAAGCAGAGTACAACTGAAAGTGTGGAAAAGCAAATGGGCCAGAATACAAACCCAAAACTGAAAGTAAAGTACAACTCGAAAGGGAAAACAGCAACTGAAAAGTAAATGCCGCTACACCGAGCTGTCCACTGGAAATCCCACCTGAAGGGTGGGTACAGATAGCTCCTCTGCTCCACAGGTCCCACCGTCTGCTCCGTGCACGACCCGCCCAGTGGTCCACCTCCGGGTACCGTCCCGCTCTGCAAGCCTCAGCTAAGGTCAACGCTGTCCGTCGTCTGAAACCAACACAACGTAGTGTGGGCAAAGCCCGTGTAGGGGTGAGTATAAGCTACTCAGTAGGGACCCCGAGACCCCTGAAGGTCTCTCAAATCCATAAAGGATAAACCACGAAGAAAGGTATAATCACGAAGTAACAACCGACACTGCTTAGGTATATGCCCATACATATACCTAAGTCATCAATTCAAATATGCTCCAACCTCCGAGCCCAAGTACAACTCAGTCCACACAGGAAAGTAAACGTATTCCACACAGGAAAGCAAAACGTAATCCACACAGGATTGCACAACACAATCCACACAGGAAAGCAAAAGGATTCAGCTCACACAGGTATACTTCTTCAAAGGACGATAAAGATGATCACTGATCCATCTAAGTCGTCGGACCCACGAAGGATCGATAGGTAACTAACCCCCGCAAAGACCCACACAGGATCGGGCCCACACAGGACCTGTAGGCGCTGGTTCACACAGGACCGCTGAGCGCAAGGACCCACACAGGATCAGACCCACACAGGATCGGGCCCACACAGGACCTGTAGCACTGATCCACGTAGGATTGCGGAGTGCTGAAGTCGTCATCGTCGAATCCACACAGGATCTCTGTACTGTCGTCGTCGCTGTCACAGTAGCAGTAGTAGCAATAGTAGTCACAGTAACACTCGCAGCCAGCACTGGGGTTCCTGCACACAGCAAGCTCATTCGGAGAGTCCGCTCCACGAGCCGAGAGGCTGATACATCAACTATCACGATGACCAGAGTTGATGAATCCAAAAGTTCTGTATCGTCAACAGGAACTCAACGCAACAGACGGTGCGTCGATCGGACGCCCGGTCTGAGAGTTATTGGCCTTTTCGTCCCCGGGGCCCGGTTGGTTTTTAAGGCAAAACCAAACCGACCGTACACCACCTGCGTCCAAACCTCGGGCAGAGTATGCCAAAAGATCCGTCTTACTAAGAGGAACACAACACGGCTGACGGCACGTCAATCGGACGTCCGTAGCTCTAGATATGAGCGTTTCCGCTCCGAAGCCCCGGTTGGTTTCGTGAACGAACCAACCCGGCCGAACTCAAAGTAATCCGAAACCTTGAGTGCGATATACCGAAACGAACGCCTCGATCCAAGGATCGCGTTGCCACAGACGATTCGTCAATTGGAGGTCTGAGGCTCAAGTTATGGCCAAAAGACCGAAACTGGTTCGAAACGGGGGGGTCCGGGTCCGGGCCGACCCGGCCCGACCCCCCCCCCCCCCCCCCCCGGGTCGGCCCGAACCGGGTCCGACCCGGGTCTGACCCGGCCCGGCCGGCCGGCCGGGCGGCGGCGCGGCGGCGCGGGGGCCGCGGCGGCCTGTCGCCGCAGGGCGGCTGCACGCGGGGGGCTAAGCCCCCGCTTCCTGGGAAGGGCGGCGGCGGCTATATGCCGCGCCCCCTTTAATTTTTTAAACGCCCCCCCCCACGTGGGGGGCCTGCTTGTGCGGAACCGGGGGGACGGCTGCCCCCCCCCCCCCCTCAAGAAAAACGCTCCCCCCTCATAAAGAGGGGGGTTTTATGTGATGGCCCGGGGATTAATTCCCCCGATTTAATGTCATCCGGCCGGCCAGCTGGCCGGCCGGTTTTCTCCAACGGGACCGGAAATTCCGGTCCCGCCTTCGGCTTCCGACGTCGGCGGCCCGGCCGCCGGTCTTCTCTTCCGCCGCGGCCTGGAACCGGTCGTGGTTTTCGTCATCCGGCGCGGTGCGACGGCACCGCGCCCCTCCACCGCACCTTGATTTCTTCAACGCGGCGCGACGGCGTCGCGTTCCTGTTGTTTCTTCCATGGCGCGGCGCGACGGCGTCACGCAATAAGGATTGACGAATATCCGCGTGGTGCGTCGGCACCACGCCACCTTGATTCATCCACCCGCAAGCAATTCAACAAGAACGATGGAGGGGTGTTCGGCCGTGTTCGTGCGGTCCGACCCCCCTCACGTTAAATAACAACACAACATAAAATATTCAGATTCCTCATGTTAGTCCTGCGATCCACGAGCAAGAATAGAATAATTAAACATTAAACAAAAACCCCTACCTTGGGTATAAGTTCGACGATTTGCCAACGTCCGCGGAAGTCGACGTCACGGAGATCGGGCGTCGCGGTCGTCGTTCGTCAATTCCGTTGACGAAGAGATGCGTCCGATGTGATACGTCGTTGGCGAAACCTCTTATGTCGACGAAGGGAATCCGAGGAGGAAGCGGCGTTCCCTCTCGTTGACAAGGAAGATGAAGAAGAGCAGAGCGGCGTTCTTCGTCGGATCTTGAGCGTTCTTCGTCAAGATGAGTGTTCTTCGTCAAGATGAGCGTTCTTCGTCAAGATGAAGAAGATGGAGGAGGAGCTCTCAAAATGAAATCCACACAAGTTGGCTAACAAAATAAAATAAGGTCCCTCCTTATTTTATTTACCAAGCAAAGGAATTCAAAACTTCAAATTCAAAAACATAACACTTAATTAATTAACATGTCATGTGTAATTAATTAGATGTTAAGTTTACAAACATTAAGAGGGAGAGAGGGGAGTTTAAGAGGGAAGTTGAGAGGTTTAGGTTCGTGTGGGTCCCACCACACTTAATCCTCTCAAGGGAGGTTAAGTGGGTGTGGGTCCCACCCCTAACTCCTTTTGAGAGGAGTTAACCTACAAAAGTGAAATAAAAAGAATCCACATTTTTTTATTCAACTTTTTATAAATCTCCCAAAAACTAACTTTCAACCCGCAACAAACGCAACTTCCGAAAAGGTCTCTTTAAGCGAATATCGGCGCTGCGAGTTCATCGGTGCTCTCGAATTTCAATTCCGAGCACCGGATCAGAAGTTAGGAATTCCCGCTCGTTCGTTCACTGAACGTACCCGAGCCAAACTTCGGAAATTGATTCCGAGCACTACGGGCCTCGGAATCAGGTGCCGTCAGAAACCGCGCTCTTGTAAATTTCTTAAGAAAATTAAGAAAAAATTTCCCTTTAATTTTACGGGTCTTTACATTACTCCCACCTCAGGGCTTTACGTCCCCGTAAAGATACATCAAAACTAGGGAAACAAATGAGGGTACTGAGCACGCATCTGAGCCTCCCGCTCCCAAGTGCTCTCCTGGAGATTCCTGTGCTGCCATCTGATGCGCACAAGAGGTATCGATCGCCCACGCAGGACCCGCTCCTGTCGATCCTCTATCTCCACCGGGACCTCCGTAAAAGACGCCCCATCGTCAACGTCAAGCTCCCCATGGTCAATGATGTGCGCCGGGTCATGCACGTATCTCCTCAGCTGAGATACGTGGAAGACATCGTGCACCCGGTGCAACTGAGGTGGTAGAGCCAGGCGATAAGCCACCTCACCAAACCTGCTGAGAATCTGGAAGGGTCCGATTAAGCGCGGAGATAACTTGCCGCCTCGGCCAAATCTCCGAATACCACGTTGAGGTGAGACCCGCAAGAAGACGTGGTCTCCATCCTCGAACTATAGTGGCCTCCACCTCCTGTCAGCATATGACTTCTGCCGGCTCTGAGCTGTCCTCATCCGCTCCTGGATGACCTGGACCTTCTCTGTCGTGGCCTGGACCATCTCCGGTCCCACCAGTGATGACTCTTCGGGGTCTGTCCATCACAAAGGAGATCTACAAGGTCGGCCGTACAACGCCTCGTACGGTGCCATCCCGATGGTGGAGTGGTAGCTATTGTTGTACGCAAACTCCACCAAGGGTAGGTGGTCCTCCCAGCTACAACCAAAGTCAAGGACACATGCGCGGAGCATGTCCTCGAGTGTCTGAATGGTCCTCTCCGTCTGACCATCCTTCTGAGGATGAAAGGCTGTGCTCAGACGTAGCTGCGTCCCGAACGCCTCCTGTAACCCCTTCCAAAGCCGGGAAGTAAAGCGAGCATCTCGATCGGAGACGATAGATGATGGAACGCCGTGGAGCCGCACAATCTCCTGAACGTATAGACGTCCCAATCTCTCCATTGAGCCCTGCTCTCTGATGGGTAAGAAGTGTGCCGACTTGGTGAGTCGGTCAACAATCACCCAAATGGAGTCGTGACCTCTGGAAGTGCGTGGAAGTCCAGTCACGAAGTCCATAGATATGTCGTCCCACTTCCACTCCGGAACCTCCAAGGGTTGTACCAAGCCCGCTGGTACCTGATGCTCAGCCTTCACCTGCTGGCAGGTGAGGCATCGAGAAACGAACTCTGCTACTGCCTTCTTCATGCCCTGCCACCAGTGTTGTCGTCTGAGATCCTGGTACATCTTCGCCACTCCAGGATGTACCGCCAAAGGAGAAGTGTGAAACTCTCTCAGCACTTCCTCTCGCAAAGCGACTGGTACCATGGTACGTCCTCTGAAAAGGATGTCGTGCTCTGCTCCAAGGGAGAAACCATCAGGTGCCTGTCCCGAGGATATCTGTGCACGCCGTGTCTCACAGTCAGCGTCCTCACGCTGTGCCTCCCTGACCCGCTGCAGTAGTGGAGGAGTGACTGTGAGAGACTAAAGAAAGGCTGCTCCATCTCTATCCACAAAGGATATCTGCAAAGAGGCTAGATGCTCCGTCGCCTCTTCAAGTAGCTGAATTCCCGTCCTCCTGCTGAGGGCATCAGCTACTACGTTCCCCTTCCCAGGAGTATAGACTATCTCAAATTCATAGTCCTGGAGGAACTCGAGCCATCACCGCTGTCTCAGGTTCAGGTCCTTCTGCGAAAAGATATACCTGAGACTCTGATGATCAGAAAAGACTGTAAAGCGCTCTCCCATCAGATAGTGTCGCCATGTCTTCAGAGCGAAGACCACTTCTGCTAGCTCCAGGTCATGGGTAGCGTAGTTCTGCTCATGCAGCCTCAACTGACGTGATCCATAGGCGATCACGGCCCACTCCTGCATCAGAACACATCCGAGTCCGGTCCCTGATGCATCGCAGTAGACTACGTACCCTACTCCCTCTTCAGGCAACCTCAAGATAGGTGCACTAGTCAATCTCTGTCTCAGCTCCTGGAAGCTCTTCTGACATCTGTCTGACCACACGAAGGGTTTCCCCTTCTTCTTCAAAGCTGTGAGTGATGCCACAACTCTAGAGAAGTCTGGCATGAATCTCCGATAGTATCCAGCTAGTCCCAAGAAACTCCGAACCTCAGTCACGCTCCTGGGTGGCTCCCATGCTAACACAGCCTCAATCTTCACGGGATCCACTGCAACTCCCGCCTCAGAGATAACGTGACCCAAGAAGTGGACCTCACGTATCCAGAACTGGCACTTTGAGAGCTTACCATAAAGCTGGTGCTCTCGGAGTGTGTCAAGTACAACTCGCAAGTGATAGGCATGCTCCTCCTCTGTCGTAGAGTAAATCAGAATGTCGTCGATGAAGACCACGACAAACCGATCGAGTTATGGCTGAAAGATCCTGTTCATGAGAGCCATGAACACTGCTGGAGAATTGGTTACACCGAATGGCGTAACCAAGAATTCATAGTGGCCATACCGACATCTGAAAGTCGTCTTTTGCACATCCTCGTCTCTGACTCTGAGCTGATGATAGCCTGACCTGAGGTCTATCTTCGAGAACTACCGTGCTCCGTTGAGCTGATCAAAGAGGTCATCAATCCTCGGTAGCGGATACTTGTTCATCACTGTCATCTGGTTCAGGCGACGATAGTCAACACAAAGTCGCAAGCTCCCGTCCGCCTTCTTGGCGAACAATATCGGGGAAGCCCAGGGTGAAACACTGGGTCGGATGAACCCCTTGCCCTGCAAGTCCTCTAACTGTACACGTAGCTCTCGAAGCTCGGTGGGGGCCATCTGATATGCTGGAGTGGATATCGGGGCTGTCCCGGGGTACAAGTCAATATAAAAGTCTACCTCTCTGTGAGGAGGTAGCCCTGGAACATCATCGGGAAAAACGTCCGCAAACTGATCCACCACTACAGGAAAACCAGGACTCTGCACGTCAACTGCTCCAAGGATAAGGCTAGCCAACTGATGAGTGATGGGCTATCCTCTCCTCCGCGGAAGTCCATCCTGTGCTGCTAAGGCTCCCTTCTCGCCGGTGAAGATGAACCTGCTCCCATTGGTGCGTACACATCGCACCTTGCGCCTAAAACAGTCAATCTGTGCATGGACCGTAGATAGCCAATCCATGCCCAAGATGACGTCGTAAGGCCTCGACGCTGCTACAAGAAGATCCCAGCCGAAGCTCTCGCCTCCTAGAGTAAGCTCACACTGCCGGAACCAGTGCGTAATCGTCGAGTCTGCTCCCGTGGGAGTCTCTAGCCGTAAGGATCGAGCCAACGGCTCTGTCGGAATCTCCGAGCTCCGAACAAGGGCAACGGCTATGAAAGAGTGACTCGCTCCTGTGTCTATAAGAACTGCAGAAAGGGTGGAATAGACACAGATAGTACCTCGAATCATCTCGGGTGCGCCGTGGTCGTAGGCCTCTGCTGCCTGGAGCTGTGCCTGTCGCTGCCCGCCAGCTCCCTGTGGTCGGGGTGGACCTCCTCGTGGTGGTGGTGGTAGTGCCTCAAAGCGTCGGCCACCACCGGCTGCTCGTCCAGCTCCTCTGCCTCGTCCGCCTCCTCCCTGCGGACCGCCACGGTCGACCCTCTGCCTCTGCCTCAGTGGTCCATCAACTGTCTGCTGCTCCTCGGCACGGCGGGTCGGGAAGTCACGAGCCATGTGGCCCTGCCCGCCGCACGAGTAGCACTGTCTGCCTCTCGTAAGACTGGCTCCGCGCTGTGTGCCCCGCACTGCTGAGCCAGTGCCCTGAGATCGTCTGCCCGAAGGTCTGGTCTGTCTGGACCCCTGAGTCATCCGTCGACTGCCTGCAGCAGATGACTCTGCCACGTACCGCCCTGTGGTGGGTCTCTGTGCTGGTGTAGACTCAGCAAGGAAGCTCTCTATCAGAAGGGCCCCCTCCAGTACTCCTGTCTGAGTTGGTATGCTGAGGGAAATCAGCGATGCCCTGATCTCGTGTCTCAAGCCCTTCTCGAAGGTCCGGGCCCGGAAGAATGGGTCCCGTACAATGTCGGTCGAGTAGCGCGAGAGATCGGTAAATCTCGCCGAGTACTGAGCGACCGTCATGTTGCCCTTCCGCAGCTGAAGAAGCTCCTGGATACGCACCGCACGAAGGGTGGCTGGGACGAACTCCGAGCGGAAGAGGCTCTCAAAGTCCGTCCAAAGAAGAGATGCCTCATCGTGCACCTGGAGCATCAGGCTCCACCATCGTCCTGCTGCTGCATGTAGTAGGCTCGCAGCGAGGATCAACATGAGGTCTGCTGGTGTCCTCACTAGCCTAAACACTCGTACTACTGCCTCCAGCCAGTCCTCTGCGGCCTGGGGATCCGTATCCCCACGAAACCTGGGCGGTCCCTGGCGTTGAAACTCATGCAGTGCGCTGAGGCGACGTGCATCGTCAGCGGCTGCTGCTGGAAGCATCAGGGGCTCGGCGGGTAGAGATACCGCCGGTGCCACTACTGGCAAAGGGCCCTGCACCGAGGCCTCGTCGCTCGGTGGGCTGTCGTCACGCTCGATTCTCGGAACCCTAGCTGGCTGCCGTCGTGGGGCCATCCTGAAAAGGAAACAGGTGCGCCACGGTCAGAACAGTATACCTGGTGAGCTGATATAAGTAATCACAAAGAAAACTTTGAAACACACACGCAATCAATGTTTTTAGTGCATTAAGTCGGAAATCAGAAGTCAGGGTCCTGGTGTACGGATACGTCGGCCGCCGCACCAACACTGGACTCCCTGGACTGATAACCACACTCAATACGCTAAACATTATTGCTTCACATAGAAAAGATCAGTGTTCACGGTAGAACCGAACTCCTCTGATACCAATTTGTCACGACCCTCCCTCGGGGTCCGTTCGGTGACTACCCCAAGCCCGCCTTCCATAGGCCAGGGGCTGGCGACTAGCACCAAGGCGTAAATCCCGATAAAAAGGGAAGGCATTGCCTTTGTAAGGTAAACAAACACCACAGAGTAAGCAAGCGGAAAGTAAACACTAAACAAAAGCAGAGTACAACTGAAAGTGCGGAAAAGTAAATGGGCCAGAATATAAACCAAAAACTGAAAGTAAAGTACAACTTGAAAGGGAAAACAGAAACTGAAAAGTAAATGCCGCTACACCGAGCTGTCCACTGGAAATCCCACCTGAAGGGTGGGTACAGATAGCTCCTCTGCTCCACAGGTCCCACCGTCTGCTCCGTGCACGACCCGCCCAGTGGTCCACCTCCGGGTACCGTCCCGCTCTGCAAGCCTTAGCTAAGGTCAACGTTGTCCGTCGTCTGCAACCAACACAACGTAGTGCGGGCAAAGCCCGTGCAGGGGTGAGTATAAGCTACTCAGTAGGGACCCCGAGACCCCTGAAGGTCTCTCAAATCCACAAAGGATAAACCACGAAGAAAGGTATAATCACGAAGTAACAACCGACACTGCTTAGGTATATTCCAATACATATACCTAAGTCATCAATTCAAATACGCTCCAACCTCCGAGCCCAAGTACAACTCAGTCCACACAGGAAAGTAAACGTATTCCACACAGGAAAGCAAAACGTAATCCACACAGGATTGCACAACACAATCCACACAGGAAAACAAAAGGATTCAGCTCACACAGGTATACTTCTTCAAAGGACGAAAAAGATGATCACTGATCCATCTAAGTCGTTGGACCCACGAAGGATCGATAGGTAACTAACCCCCGCAAAGACCCACACAGGATCGGGCCCACACAGGACATGTAGGCGCTGGTTCACACAGGACCGCTGAGCGCAAGGACCCACACAGGATCGGACCCACACAGGATCGGGCCCACACATGACCTGTAGCACTGATCCACGTAGGATCGCTGAGTGCTGAAGTCGTCGTCGTCGAATCCACACAGGATCTATGTACTGTCGTCGTCGCTGTCATAGTAGCAGTAGTAGCAGTAGCAGTCACAGTAACAGTCGCAGCCAGCACTAGGGTTCCTGCACACAGCAAGCTCGTTCGGAGAGTCCGCTCCACGAGCCGAGAGGCTGATACATCAACTGTCACGAAGACCAGAGTTGATGTATCCAAAAGTTCAGTATCATCAACAGGAACTCAACGCAACAGACGGTGCGTCGATCGGACGCCCGGTTTGAGAGTTATTGGCATTTTCGTCCCCGGGGCCCGGTTGGTTTTTAAGGCAAAACCAACCCGACCGTACACCACCTGCGTCCAAACCTCGGGCGGAGTATGCCAAAAGATCCGTCTCACTAAGAGGAACACAACACGGCTCACGGCACGTCAATCGGACGTCCGTAGCTCTAGATATGAGCGTTTCCGCTCCGAAGGCCCGGTTGGTTTCGTGAACGAACCAACCTGGCCGAACTCAAAGTAATCCGAAACCTTGAGTGTAATATACTGAAACGCCCGTCTCGATCCAAGGATCGTGTTGCCGCAGACGGTTCGTCAATCGGAGGTCCGAGGCTCAATTTATGGCCAAATGACCGAAACTGGTTTGAAACGGGGGGGTCCGGGTCCGGGCCGACCCGGCCCGACCCCCCCCCCCCCCCCCGGGTCGGCCCGAACCCGGTCGACCCGACCCGGGTCCGACCCGGCCCGGCCTGCCGGCCAGGCGGCGGCGCGGCGGAGTGGGGGCCGCGGCGGCCTGTCGCCGCATGGTGGCTGCACGCGGGGGGCTAAGCCCCCGCTTCCTGGGAAGGGCGGCGGCGGCTATATGTCGCGCCCCCTTTAATTTTTTAAACGCCCCCCCCCCCCCCACGTGGGGGGCCTGTTTGTGCGGATCCGGGGGCCCGGCTGCCCCCCCCCCCCCTCAAGAAAAACGCTCCCCCCTCATAAAGAGGGGGGTTTTTATGTGATGGCCGGGGGATTAATTCCCCCGGTTTAATGCCATCCGGCCGGCCAGCTAGCCGACCGGTTTTCTCCAACGGGACCGGAAATTCCAGTCCCGCCTTCAGCTTCCGACGTCGGCGGCCCGGCCGCCGGTCTTCTCTTCCGCCGTGGCCCGGAACCGGCCGCGGTTTTCGTCATCCGGCGCTGTGCGACGGCACCGCGCCCCTCCGCCGCACCTTGATTTCTTCAACGCGGCGCGACGGCGTAGCGTTCCTGTTGTTTCTTCCATGGCACGGCGCGACGACGTCGCACAATAAGGATTGGCGAATATCCGCGTGGTGCGTCGGCACCACACCACCTTGATTCATCCACCCGCAAGCAATTCAACAAGAACGATGGAGGGGGGTTCAGCCGTGTTCGTGCGGTCCGACCCCCCTCACGTTAAATAACAACACAACATAAAATATTCAAATTCCTCACGTTAGTCATGCGATCCACGAGAAAGAATAGAATAATTAAACATTGAACAAAAACCCCTACCTTGGGTATAAGTTCGAGGATTTGCCAACGTCCGCGGAAGTCGATGTCACGGAGATCGGGCGTCGCGGTCGTCGTTCGTCAATTCCGTTGACGAAGAGATGCGTCCGATGTGATACGTCGTTGGCGAAACCTCTTATGTCAACGAAGGGAATCCGAGGAGGAAGCCGCGTTCCCTCTCATTGACACGGAAGACGAAGAAGAGCGGAGCGGCGTTCTTCGTCGGAGCGTGAGCGTTCTTCGTCAAGATGAGCGTTCTTCGTCAAGATGAAGAAGATGGAGGAGGAGCTCTCAAAATGAAATCCACACAAGTTGGCTAACAAAATAAAATAAGGTCCCTCCTTATTTTATTTACCAAGCCAAGGAATTCAAAACATCAAATTCAAAAACATAACACTTAATTAATTAACATGTCATGTGTAATTAATTAGATGTTAAGTTTACAAACATTAAGAGGGAGAGAGGGGAGTTTAAGGGGGAAGTTGAGAGGTTTAGGTTAGTGTGGGTCCCACCACACTTAATCCTCTGAAGGGAGGTTAAGTGGGTGTGGGTCCCACCCCTAACTCCTTTTGAGAGGAGTTAACCTACAAAAGTGAAATAAAAAATCCACATTTTTTTATTCAACTTTTTATAAATCTTCCAAAAACTAACTTTCAACCCGCCACCAACGCAACTTCCGAAAAGGTATCTTTAAGCGAATATCGGCGCTGCGAGTTCATCGGTGCCCTCGGATTTCAATTCCGAGCACCGGATCAAAAGTTAGGAATTCCTGCTAGTTCGTTCACTGAACGTACCTGAGCCAAACTTCGGAAATTGATTCCGGGCACTACGGGCCTCGGAATCAGGTGCCGCCAGAAACCGCGCTCTTGTAAAATTCTTAAGAAAATTAAGAAAAAATTTCCCTTGAATTTTACGGGTCTTTACAAATTTAAATTGATGGATATCATTTTTAAGTCACTTCTAAAGATTCATTTGACTAATGATCAATCTTATCTCTCATCCTTTGTAGTTTTCTATTCACACCATGATAGGGTAAAGAGATGATGTTTTTTTATTCTAAGGGGATGGTTCTCTGAGAGTGTATTTTTATTTAGAACATGTACCAATATTTTAATGCCAATGTTGATGGAATCATCCATATTAATTGAAATATGTATGTTTCTACATATTTGAGAGAGTAAATAATGTGAGGGTCCCACACATCCATGTATTAAATTCATCCAATAATCACCAATATGTATTTATACATGTCATGTAGGTATTGGTGTCCTAGGATGAAATAACTAATAACATGCATTAAAAATAGGTGTTCCACCTTTCAGGTAGTGTAGGGGAGTAGCAGCGCCTTACTGGTTTGTTATAGTTTCTTATAGTCCCAAAATCGAACTGAGAAGATGTTTATATTGAATTAGTAGTCATAATGTTGAGGTATCTTTGACGTAGAGAAATAATATGGGTATCATTAATAGACTGATGAATGTATCCCACTTCCAACCTCCCCAGGATAGTTTCTATATTGATGTGATTGGAGGATTATATGTCTGTGAGATCATATAGATACACATGGTCCATCATTCTATCATTTTATATAAGGACACTCATTTCAAATCATTGTTTTAGATGGGGCTAAAAAATATATGTCTACAAAAGTTCTTATGAGAATATGTTTTTACCCTCATAATAATGGCCTATCCAAATCAACAATATAGGTTGCATAGGTCATGCTCAGAGCATGTGTGCTTCAATAATATTGTTCTTGGGAAAATCATATCTCTCAATTTATGTTTCACTATAATAATATGTACCATATTACCTATCATATGGCTCATTTTGATGCCCTATTTGTGTAAAATCCCAGGTAAATAAAGAATAAGTCATATTTCATATTTATTAATATTTTTGAATTAAATATTAATTTTTCTTTAAAATGGTTTCTATGTTCGATAGCGTACACGATACGCAACAACGGGTTTCTTTTGAATCTTACGTTGCACACTAATAATATAATAATATTATTTTAAATGGTAGTTAACTCCTAGCCATTTTATTGGCAGGAATGAACAAAACTAACTACAATTTGATTATACATGATTGTTAAATGTATTTACATTTATCCAATAAAAGTTAGTGGCTTAAAATGTGAATGACTCTAATTTGAAGCAAAATTTACATTAAAAAGCAGATTTATCACATTTTAATGGTGAACCCTTTTTTAAATCTATTTTTGTTCACATTAATACATTATAATTGACCAAATAAAATCCTTATATAGAATGAGGACATCAAAATTTAATTTGTTCAATTTTTTGGAATTTCTCCGATAAAGTTCATTTTTAATGAAAAGTGTAAAATATTTTATTTTATTTCAAAAGTGATTTTTAATATAATTTATTTATATGGTTAGATTATCTTCCTAATAGGTTTTAAAGTGAAATTAAAATATATTTTTACCATTTAATCCAATGTTGGTCATTGGAATTAATTTCACTTTGAAATTGGACATAAACAAGTATCAATCTTTTGATAGTTATTGTTTTTAAAAAAACTCTATTTGTTTTAACAACAAGAATTAATTTTCAAATTAATTAATCCCACATCTATGTTTTGAATTTTTAAAAATAGACATAATTTTTGAATTCGGAATATCAAAAATAGCTTAGGCTGAATTTTTGGTATTTTTCTGAAAAACTTCAATTTATGATGAATAGTGACACCACTTTGTGGTAGTTAAAAAAACTGACTTTTTCATTTCAATTGAATTTTATCACATCTGTGAATTGAATTTAAAAAATAATACATACATGGTTGTTATCAAGAAGTAAAATATGGTTCATTAAGATGAAACTAATTTTTAGTGAATAGTAACTTTTGACATTTATTACCGCGGTTAAAGGTAAATAAGGTAATTCAAGGTTAAACGAATATTATAATAATTCTAAATTAACTTAACACTTGTCTTAACCTTGTTGGATGAGTCATTAATGACCATTGGAATCATTGTTTCTATTTTGGGACCCCATTGATCCACTTGGGAGTGAAAATGACAATTTAGATTAATTAATTTTATGTAATGACAAAATTGACATTAACAAAAATCTTTTTGTAATTAATTTTTATATGGTGTTATATAATTCCTATTTTCATCAATAAATATTCATTGGAAATATAAAAATATTTCCCACAAGGTAGTATTTTTTTATAATTTTTAGACATCGAATAAGTTAAATTATTTATGACATAATAATGATGTTGTATTTACACCAATAATAAATTATTAAAATAAATAAGATTAAAATGATTAAAATATTATCCAAAACATGTCCAGTTCTGGTTGGATGATTTTATTTCGAATAGGAGTCATCGTATCTTCGACCATAATTATTTTTGGTCCATTAGAAGACGAATATCATTATATAATAAAATAATGTTTCACACTTTCCTAAAGAGCCCCTCCTCCCCCTTATAAAAGGATACCGTTTCTATCCAATTCCTCACACCTCTCAAGCCATTTGGATCTTTCAAACTCTTCCCAATTAATCTCCCTACATCCCTATCATCCTTCTGGAAGCCTTAACTTATGCATAAGGTATTTCAATAAGTCCTTTGGTTCAAACCAAAGAGAGTTACCCAAATTAAAGGTAACAATTTCTCTTAAATTGTTTTCTTTTATTTCACTTATCCATCCTTTAATCTCTTTTAATTTATTTTCTTCTGTAACAAAACCAGTATCATTAATGTACTAGGATGTTATTATGATAAGTATTCTAACTACACATACACACACCTCCATCTAATGGACGAAGAACATAATGTTTATATGGATGGAAAACTAACGCCTCACGAAACGATGATTGTTTAATTACATCTTACCGCCTCTCATGGTGGACATTATGATGGAACTGTATTTATATATGATATATATTATGTTTATGATTTCATTATGCTTCTGTACTTACCATTTATATTATGCCTTTATGGTTTCCATAGTGGGTAAATACAATAATCTCATTTGAGGAAGTGCGGACTACCGCCCCCTCAAAGTGATTTGATTCATTAATGCCTTATGTGGGATATATAAAGGATGGAGTTAACGATATTATATATGATATTATACTGGAATTATAATATATCTATGTATCATATTGTCTTATTTCCATTAAATTAAGAAATATAAATAAATGTAGCGTTCATGCGTACGTACATCTTACCGTCTTCATGAACGGTGCATTTCATTTCTTACCTCTAAATGTTATATACTATTATAAATATATGTATATACTGGATATAAATGATATATATGATAAATAAATCATGAATATCATTCTGGATATAATTATCCTTTGACCACCTGAACAACCTGTAATTATAAGAAGTCCATTTTTGACTCATGTACCAAATATCGACAAAATGAACACTATTAACTTAAATGATTACATAACGCTTATAACTGGGTAATAAGTGATATAAAAGGAATAATAAAAATGAAAAAGGTTCTTAATCAAGTATAAATTATCTTTAGTTTATTATTTAGGATATTAATGAATGATCGAGTCAAGTCAGACACGAGGTAAGGGATCTGGCCTCTCTCTTTCTTTTTAAGTACTCTCTTTTATGTCATTTCTTTTATGCTCCATGTTATTATGTTGGAGGATGTTATTTTATATTAAAAATACTGTAATTTTTATTTTCATATGATTAGATACCCCCTCATACACTAATCAATTCATTTTAATAAATGTTAAGGGGTGTTGTTAGGCTGCCGAATTTTTGTAAGGGATTTTCTTATCTACCTTTTAATTCTGTGAGATTTCCATTGATCGCCACTTATTTATTGAATGTGGTGTATTGTGTACTTAATTTTGATATATATTATCATGATTATCATTATATTCATGGTATTCTATGATTCATTTGGTGGTTATTAACATTGGGTCATACGACTCGATTGATTACAATGTGGTAATGGGTTTTCATCTCACTTTTTTCCCCATGAGATTCATGCTATATTTTCCACTACATCCTTTTTTGTGGTGTGTGTACTACTGATGATTGTATTAGTTTTGTAAGATACTTTAATTTATGGGTATTTACATCTTCATATATTGATTATTCTTTCATGTGGCATATGTTTTGTAAGTTACCAAATTGATAAGGGAACCTTTCACCCTCCTCTTTTTAAAAGTCTTATTTTTGTTATGTCATTTAATTTACATCTTCTTATGTTGGGATATGTTATTATATATCCTTATTGATGTAAATTTTATGTCCATGTGATGAAATACCCTTTTTATCTCATCAACTCGTTTTCTGAATTTTAATGTGATGTCGTTAGGCTGTCGAATTTTTGTAAAGGGACTTCTTAACCTAATTTCAATTATTTGGGTTAAACTTCTACTTTTGGATTATGTCATGCTATAAATATGTGTGAATGACATCTGATTGTTTTACACTTAATATCCACTTAAATTGGGTGTATTTATATTTTTCACACATAAATTATGTCATAGATTTATCCTTAATCTAAGGATGCCGTTTTTATAAGGGATTGTGTCTCAATTTAAACTCAATTGAGACATAATTATTTTTATGCACCAATTCAGTCTTAAATGGTGTATATACTGTCCTTTGACATATTATATCATGAATACTTTTATTCCCATTATATTATAAACTTATGATTAAATTTTATTCCTCAGTTATTTGTATTCAAGCATCTCTCATTTTGTTAAAAACTCTTTAACAAAAATAACGTTTGAAATGTTTTAAGGATTTATTCTTCTAAATATTTATCATCAATTTAAAAGTTTTCAAAATGGTTTTGGGATTTATTTATATAGACATTAATGTTTTAAAATGTTAATTTATTTAAAATATTCAATGTGGTATGAGACACTTTGATTAAAAAATCTATGTATTAAATGTTTTAAATGGTTATGAAAATGGTTTGATAAAGCATTGTTTATTTCAATATCTTTATATCATTTATTGTGATTGGAATGTAGAAATTTTATCTTTCCTTTATGCTTGTTTTATGTGTTATGTTATGGTTATTGGGAATTGTTTACGTATACGGGTGGTTCTGTGATAAACCTAGGGTGGGTGAGCCCGAGATAGCTCTCCAATGCATTGGGTAACGTGACAGAGGAAAACGTGAATGTTTCTGCTAAGAGATATAGTGGATATACTATGATGGTTATTCCAAATGTGACTCCCTATGTATCTGTGATAGCTACAATGTATGTATGTTATGAATTCCATGATTTACCTTTATGATTTCTGATTTCTATGTGTTATTCATAAATCTTATGATTTTGTAAGGCATGTTATGATTGAAAAGTATTGGTTTCATTGATTTGTAATTATTGATGGGATAATGTTTTCTCTATTTATTTTATAACACTTACTGAGATTTTTATGCTCATCCCATGTTTTTGAAAAAAAATTCACAGGACATAAATATGAATAGGGTCAAAGAATGGATCAAGGAAAATTCATGCCATCTAAAACATGGAACTCGACGTGTTTATTTTAAACAATTCTTATTTTATGATAAAATGGATACTGAGTAGAATTTTCTACATGTAATATTTATGTTTTTATGTTTCATTTATGGCCTATTTCTCTAAAAAGCTTAACCTGAAATGATCCTCAATTTGAATTATTCATTTAATTCATGATTATGTACATTTTTAAGTCCGGGTCCTTATAGTTGGTATTAGAGGTCGATTTAGGCAACTTTAGGGATTATGAGTTTTTATTAGACACATGGTTAGTTCCTTTTCCTATTATTTCAGTTAAATACTTGTTTTATAACTTTTTCAAATCAAGGAGTGTCAGTTAAAAATGGAAGGAGGAGGATCTCAAATGACATTTCTATCTCTTCCTGATGACATGCTTGCAATAACAATTGCAAAGTCATCTTCTGATGATTGTGAAAATTTTTCTAGAAAACAACTCACTTGTTAGCATTTGTTTGAGACATCTAACACCTCCACTATACCTCGTTATCATCGTGGATCATGGGTTTTATTTAGAGAAATCTTATTTACACAATATTCTCATATTTTCATGAATGGTAAATATTATCAAGTCATTTTCAAAAATTTTACCTTATCACAATATTTTGATGCATATTATGATTTCAAAAAAGTTGCTGAAGAATGATACCCTTGGGGAACCTATTTATATTTGATTCAAAAATATTCTCTCTCATCACATACTTATGGTATTTTAAATGGGCCGTTCATTGAAAGTTTCACCTCAAATTCGGTTTGACTATTTTAAAGAAATCATGTTTTATCAGATGTTTTGAATTTATATTTCTTACATGATTATTTTCCAAAACTGATTTTCTATTAACACCCATATGACCCATGTTGTACAAGGTGTATTTGGATGGAGGAAGAAAATGATTTTGAAGGATCTCTAAATCATTGTTTCAATGCATGGATATTCTACCTACGTGAACAAGATGACAATGAAACCAAATGGACACCATGATCAAGGTATGATGTTCTTCATTTTGGGTATTTTTTTATTTTATCATTTGGTGGTGAAATAAGACATCAAGAATAAAGATGTTGAGATCATAATGAATTTGGATGAAAATGAGAAGTATAAGTAAACCATTGAGGTTAAAACATGTTAGGGTTATTTTTTTGTTTTATAAAAAGGAAAACTAGTAGGATGGGTGACAACTCGTCGCATCCGGCAAGGCTGTAGGAATAAAACCGACAACCGAAGGGCAACAAGGTTGCATCACCTACCACTATCCTACTTGATGTCCCTGGTTAGTATGACTTATTATTTTTAGTAAAAAAAATTTATGGAACAAGAATAAGTTGATTTTTGGAACTTATGTTTTATCAAATGAATATACTTATTATTGAAAAATGATTTAGTGATTAAGTGATAAATGGTTGTTGTGGAAGACATTCTCTCTTTTGAGGAAACACTATATGGCTAAGGATGATAGAATACTATTGGATTTCAATTGTGGAATAATGGTTAAAATTATAGTTTGGAAGAATCTATGGTTTTATTATAGACACATGATGATTTGATTTATTTATGAAAATGATGAACATATCATGAAGAATATGTGATTATGTTAATTACTTTTCAATATGAGAATTTATGAGTAACTGGTGTTACTTGGAGATATATTTTAAGATGTATCTTGGAAGTGTATGTAATTAAATCCTTATGATATTTGGTTTACAATCAAAGTATAGATTAATTTTGAATAATTTTAGGGAAAATTGTTTATTGAATGGTATTTTTTGAACTATGGGTTTTGATTAGACAAATTTTGGAGATTAAGAGTAGTTTTTCATTATGTAAATGTTTATCTTTTTGGGGGATTATCTATTCTTATACTAAAAGTTTTAGTTTTAGTTAATATCTAAGGACATGGGAAATATATAGTTCATATTTTGTTAATTATGTGATTCTCTCGAAGTTTGTTATAGCACTCCTAATCTGAAAAAAGGTTCATCTTGAATATTTATCATTTGGGGAAATTATGAGTTTTTGTTAGAAATTTAGTAAAAGATGAATATCTACATGACAAGTAAGTATATTTCATTATTTTTTTTGTTAAGATCATTAATAAATTCCTCAACAAAAATTAACTTTAAACAAAAACCTTGTCCATTAAAATTTCTTACTGAGGAATCAAAGACTGTTCAACCCATCAAAAGTTTGTGATTTTCTGGTAATTAAGTTTCTCCTAAACATGTTTCCTAACTCTCTCCATCAGAACATGACCCTTTGTTTTCTCCTCCATATCCATGTTTTTATGGAATATTAGTATGGGTTAACTCGGGTGACCTTTGTGATTCTCTTTCGTTCTTTTAAAATGATAGTTTTACTGACTCTTTTTCCGATGTGGGACTTTCAAGGAAGTTTCTGATACCTTTTCTTTAAATTGATAGGACGCAATTCCCAAAAAGGGGGAAGGTTGTAACATCCTATGTAAATAAAGAATAAGAAATATTTCATATTTATTAATATTTTTGAATTAAATATTAATTTTACTTTGTAAGGGTTGCTATGTTCGATAGCGTACCCAATACGCAACATTGGGTTTCTTTGAAATCTTACGTTGCACAATAATAATATAATATTATTATATTAAATGGTAGTTAACTCCTAGCCTTTGTATTGGAGGGAATGAAAAAAACTAACTACAATATGATTATACATGTTTTTTAATTGTATTTACATTTATCCAATATAAGTTAGAGGCTTAAAATGTGAATGAATCTGATTTTAAGCATAATTTAAATTAAAAGGTCGATTTATCGCCTTTTAATGGCGAAACCTTTTTTAAATCTAGTTTTTGTCACTTTAATACATTATAATTGACCAAATAAAATACTTATTTTGAATGGGGACATCAAAATTTACATTGTGGAATTTTTTGGAATTTTTTCGATAAAGTTCATTTTTAATGAATAGTGAAAAATATTGTATTTTAATTCAAAAGTGATTTTTAATATAATTTATTTATATGGTTAGATTATATTTTTAATTGTTTATAAATTTAAATTGAAATATATTTTTACCATTTAATCCAATTTTGGTCATTGTAATTAATTTTACTTTGATATTTGACATAAATAATTATCAATCTTTCGATAGTTATTATTTCTTAAAAACACACTATTTGTTTTAACAACGGGAATTAATTTTTAAATTAATTAATGCCACTTTTATGTTTTATATTTGAAAAAATAGACATCATTTTTGAATTCAGAATATCAAATATAGCTTAGGCTAAAATTTTGGTATTTTTCTAAAAAACATCAATTTTTGATGAATAGTGACACCACTTAGTGGTAGTTAAAATAACTGACTTTTTCATTTAAATCGAATTTTACCACTTCTGTGAATTTATTCTGAAAAACCCGACATACTTGGTTGTTATCAATAAGTAACATGTTGTTCATTATGATGAAAATAATTTTTGGTGAATAGTAACTTTTGACTTTTATTTACCGCGGTTAAAGGTGAATAAGGTAATTCAAGGTTAAAATAATATTAAAATAATTCAAAATTACATTAACACTTGTTCGAACCTTTTGGATGAGTCATTAATTACCATTGGAATATTTGGGTCGATTTTGGGACCCCATTGATCCACTTGGGAGTGAAAATAACAATTTTGATTAATAAATTTAATGTAATGACAAAATTGACATTAACAAAAACAATTTGGTAATTAATTTTTATATGGTGTTATATGTGTACAATTTTCTTCTATAAATATTCATTGTAAATCTAAAAATATTTCCTATGATATTGTCTTTTTTTATAATTTTAAGACATCGAATAAATTAAATTATTTATGACATAATAATGATGAAATATTTACCTCAATAATAAATGAATAAAATAAATAAGATTATAATGATTAAAATATTATACAAAACATGTCCTACTCTGATTAGATGATTTTATTTTGAATATGAGTCATATTATCTTCGACCATAATGATTTTTTTAACATTAGAAAACGATTATCATTATATAATAAAATAATTTTTTCATACTTTCCTAAAGAGCCCCTCCTCTCCCTTATAAAAGGAGACCATTTAAATCCAATTACTCACACCTCTCATGCGATTTATAATGTCCAAAATCTGCCCAATTAAGCTCCCTACATCCCTCTCCTCCTCCTAGAAGACTTAACTTCGGCATAAGGCATTTCAAAAAGTCCTTTGATTCAAACCAAAGAGAGTTACCTAAATTAAAGGTAACTATTTCTATTAAATTTTTTTCTTTTATTTTACTTCTCAAACCTTTAATATCTTTTTATTTCCTTTATTTTGTAACAACAACAGTATCCTAAATATACTATGATGTTTTCATGATAAGTATTCGAACTACACTTACACACACCTAATTCTAATGGATTAAGAACATAATGTTTCTGTGGATGGAAAACTAACGCCTCACGAAATGATGATTGTTCAATTACATATTATATCCTCCCATAGTGGCCATTATGATGGAAATGTATTTATATATGCTATATATTATGTTTATTATTTCCTTATGCTTCTGTACTTCCCATTTATATTATGCCTTTATGGTTTCCATAGTGGTTAAATAAGATAATCACATTTGAGGAAGTGCGGACTACCGCCCCCTCAAAGTGATTTGATTCGTTAATGCCTTATGTGGGATATGTAAATGATGGATTTAATGATATTATATATGATATTATACTGGAATTATAATATAAATATATATCATTATGGTTTATTTCCATTAAAATAATAAATATAAAAAAAAGTAGCATTCATGCGTACGTACGACTTACAGTCTCCATGAATGGTGCATTTCATTTCTTACCTCTAAATGTTATTTACTATTATAAATACATGTATATACTGGATATATATGATATATATGATATATAAATCATTAATATCATTCTGGATATAATGAACCTTTGACTACATGAACAACATGTAATTATAAGAAGTCTATTTTTGACTCATGTACCAAATATCAACAAAATGAACATTATTAACATAAATGATTACATAATGTATATAACATGGTATTAAGTGATATAAAAGGAATAATAAACTTTAAAAATGTTCTTATGAAAGTATAAATTAACTCTATTTTTTATTCCAGAAATTAAATAACGTTCGAGTCAAGTAGGACATGAGGTAAGGGATCCGACCTCTCTCTTTCTTTTTAAGTATTCTATTTTATGTCATTTCTTTTATGCTCCATGTTATTATGTTGGAGGAAGTTATTTTATATTCAACATACTGTAATTTGTATTATCATATTATGAGGGACCCCCTCTTACTCTCATCAATTGATTTTATGAAATTTTAAGTGGAGCCGTTAGGCTGCCTAATTATTGTAAGGGATTTTCTTATCTCACTTTTAATTCCGTGAGATTTCCATTGTTCGCCACGAATAAATTGAATGTGGTGTATTTTGTACAGAATTTTGATATATATTATCATTATTATCATTATATTCATGGTATTCTGTGATTTATTTGGTGGTTCTTAACTTTGGGTCATACGACTCGATTGATTACAACGTGGTAATGGGTTTTTATCTCACTGTTATCCCCGTGAGATTCATGCTATATCTGCCACTACATCGGTTTTTATGGTGAATGTACGACCCATGATTGTATAATTTGTGTAAGATACTTTAATTTATGGGTATTGACATCTTCATTGAATAATTCTTCTTTCATGTGGCATATGTTTTTAAGTTACCAAATTGTTAAGGGAACCTTTCACCCTTCCCTTTTTAGAAGACTTGTTTTTGTTATGTATTTTAATTTACATCATCTTATGTTGGGATATGTTATTATATACCCTTATTGATGTAAATTTTATTTCCATGTGATGAAATACCCTTTTTATCTCATCAACTCATTTTCGTAATTTTAATGTGACGCCGTTAGGCTGTCAAATTTTTGTAAAGGGACTTCTTAACCAAATTTCAATTCATGGGGTTAAAATTATACTTGTTGATTATGTCGTGCTATAAATATGTGTGAATGAAATCTGATTATTTTACACATAATATACACTTATATTGGGTGTATTTATATTTTTCACACATAAATTATGTCATTGATTTATCCTTAATCTAAGGATACCGTCTTTATAAGGGATTGTGTCTCAATTTACATTCCATTGAGACCTCATTATTTTTATGCACCAATTCACTCTTATATGGTGTATATATGGTCCTTTGACATATTATATCATTAATCCTTTTATTCTCATGATATTATAATGTTATGATTAAATTTTATTACGCAATTATTTTTATTCAAGAATCTCTCATTTTGTTAAAAACTCTTTAACTAAAATATCTTTTTAAATGTTTTAATGATTTATTCTTCTAAATATTTATCATCAATGTCCATGTTTTCAAAATGGATTTGGGATTTATTTAAATGGACATTAATTTTTTGAAATGTTAATTTCTTTAAAATCTTCAATGTTGTATGGGACACTTTGATTCAAAAATCTATGAATTAAATGTTTTAAATGGTTATGAAAATGGTTTGATAAAGCATTGTTTATTTCAATATTTTGATATGATATATTGTGATTAGAATGTGGAAATGTTATCATTCCTTTATTCTTGTTTTATGTGTTATTTTATGCTTATTGGGCATTGTTTACATATACGGGTGGTTCCGTGATAAACATAGGGTGGGTGAGCCCGAGATAGCTCTCCAATGCTTTGGGTAACGCGACGGAGGTAAACATGAATGTTTCTCCTAAGAGATTTAGAGAATATAATATGATGGGTATTCCATTTGTGACTCCATTTGTAGCTGTGATAGCTACAATGTAATTATGTTATCAATTCCATAAGTTACCTTTATGATTTATGATTTATATGCGTTATTCATAAATCTTATGATTTTGTAAGGTATGTTATGGTTGATAAATATTGGTTTCATTGATTTGTAATTATTGATGGGATAATGTTTTCTCTCCTTATTTTATAACCCTTGCTTCTCTTTTTATGCTCATCCCATGTTTTCGAAATGTATTTCACAAGACTTAAAGATGAATAGCGTCAAGGAATGGATCAACGAAAACTCATGTTGTCTAAAACATTGAACTAGACATGTTTCTTTTCAATAGTTTTTATTTTATGATTAAATGGATACTGAGTAGTATTGTCTAAATGTAGTATTCATGTTTTTATGTATTAGTTATGACCAAATTCTCTAAAACATTAAACCTGAAAAGATCATCAATGTGAATTATTCTTTTAATTTAGGATTACGTATTGTTTTAAGGTCGGGTGCTTATAATATGGTTGAAAGTTCCATTGACCCCTATACCGATTAGAGGAATGTGATGATGTTCTACTGGCTCGTCATCTAGTTCAGTAAACATTGAGTTTGTTCATCTATTCAGGATGTATATGTCTAAATCTCATTTGATAAAGATATTTTTTGAAAATATCTTTAGATGAACTCTAATTTTTTAACACGAGGATTGTGGTTTCCTATAAGTATCACACATGATTTTCCATAGAATCATACAAAGGAAATGAAAGAAGTCATTGCACATTGAATGAATATTAATTTTTTTGGATAGAATTGGATTGAGAGCCTCTCAGTTTCTACTACTTTAGAGGTACCGTGTCATGAAAAAATTGTTCCACATTTCATAAATATTAAATTATTATTCTTAACTATGTCATTCTATGGATTCTAAGGAGAAAAATTTGAGGTTGATTATTCTTTTGTGGAGTACCTTATATGCATACATGACCAGAGAATTGTTGATCTATGAATATAGTTTTTCCTGTTAGTACATTTGAAATGGAATCACAATAATGTACATGATGAGACATAGGGTCTTAATGATGAAATTAATTCCCGATCTGCATTGTAATTCTTAGATGATATTTTTCAACACTTGGATGTTGAAATCAAAGATGAGTTTCTTAAAGGGTGAAGGACTGTAGGAACATGGGATCTCTCTCAAGTATAGATTATTTTTAAATTCAGAATAATAATTATAGTTGGGGTTAATACATATTCTTTAGGTGGTCACACATTTTTTGGGGGTGTTTGGGGTGTGTTCGTGTCCTTGAGCCAAACATTTTGGGTGAAAATCCTAGTGGTGTGCATTGAATAAAATTTCCAGGGAAGGATTCAAGGATTACCATAACTATGTAAGTACATAAATAGGATCATGTTGGGTTAAAAAATTTCTTAAACTGTGAACATGAATATGATTTCACATTCAAGTATCTCAGAAAAATGTGGAATAACCATCATTATAGTTAGAAGAAATTTTTTTACACCTTTTAGTCCTATCACAATAGGTTCCATCCATATATAGGGGGAGGTACATAGTTGGCATAAAATTTAGACAGACATGGAGACAAACCATATGGACTTGAATTTCGTGGGTGAATTGACAAAAACACCCCAAATGATATAATATTTTTCATCTTTATCTATTGCTCATTATAGCAGGAATAGGTCTTCTCCCACTCCAATTATGAGGTCCCAAAAAAAACTCTTTGATATTATTTGATCCGGATCTTCCATATGATGACCAATTCGATCCTTATTCATATCATTGGAAGTAAATTAGTATTTAATCAATTCATCATGAGTGGGAATTCATTTATATTCTCCAAATTTATTGAATATTGATGCTATATAAAATGTCATTTTTTGAAGGCAATGATTCATTATTTAGATTTATATTGATCTAGTCCATTATAATGGTTTATACTGGATGAAGATATTGTTATATCATCGACAACGATGGTATGTGAATAATCCCCCAACTCGATCCATTTTTAATGACATCTTTTGTGTGTGAAACATTTTCATTAGGCCTTTCCCATTTAATTAATGCATCATGAATATATTTATCATTCTCATTTTCTAGATCCCATTTTATATGAACACTTCATTGTTTGATGTTGTGAACTCTACAAAAAACACCCCATGTAGGTTGTTTTCCTTGTTTATTCCTCTTATTGTTTATTATAAATATTTTCACAACCACATGGGTGTGGTTCCACATTAATATAATATGGTAAGTGTTGTAAATTATATTAAGAATTACAATATGGAATAATTACAATAGATAAAACTTCTCCTTGAATTATGTAAATGGAATTGGTTAATTTTACCGATCTCCCTTGTAATGACAAATAAATGAAAATGTAAAGAAAATATTATGCCTTTATAAATTTAAATGGTTTTCGGTTTCATGTATTTATCCCACTTTTTCATTGTTTTGAAATGTAAGGAACTATGTCTTGTAATTTATTAGGTAATTATACCAATAAAAGTGTTAATTTTCCCTTTGTCCTTGTCATATTGTACTAAACTTAAAGGAATTAACATACTAAATATTAAAAGGAATGAGGTCAAAAAAATGTTATTTAAAGAATTAATTACATATAATGTGTGTATTTAATATGTTCCATTTCATCGTAATATGTGTGGTTAGACATGATCCATACATGTATTCCTTAGAGGATTCCTTGAGAACTAACATGACCCAATTCGGATTCAAGGTGTCAGTTGCCATGGAAGATACAAAACATGGTTCATGGTCTCTATATACTATTGGATTCAATCCATAAAATAATTGGACCCCTTAACTATCTTTTAGATATTTGGATTCCTAAGATACAGTCCTTCTATCCCTCATGAGGTCTTCGGACAAGTTGTACCATTGATACACTAGATTGTGCCAAGTCATGATTACCTTGTTTTATCATAGTTGAGAAAGTTGGACTATTTATAACAATTTATAGTATAATTAAGTGGTAAATTCCACTTGGATTATTCAAATACCTCTAATAGATGCGAGTCATGTTATTAAATATTTGGATCGACACATGATATCAGGTATTCCATGGTAATTTCAACAGATTCACATTACTATTATCATAATTATTGGATGGAATGATACTCCTTGGATACTATACTGTTATTATTATCCTGACACATTTTATGTTCATGTTTTATCTCACATAAAACATCTTTACAATATAGAAATAAGTGAACCAATTAAATTATTACATGTTTAGATATATAGTAGTTAATGATGATGTGGGTATCATGACAATTACATTACTGTATTGCTTTACATTTAAATAGCTCCCCACTATGTCTATTTATATTTCACTAAATAGATGGTATATATTCCATTCATGATTGAATAATAAGATTTATATCACAAGCTAAACATGATGAAAATTTTTCATAGAGAATTACATGGATTAGTTTTTTGAAAAGTGGAAGAGTCCTTATTTGGACAACTAGTAATGACAAAATGATTTTGGATGGAGCTTGGTAGTTGATGATTGGGATAGTACATAAGATTGGGGATATGTTTTTGTTTCCCTTTCTCACCCAATAACATGTATTTTCAAATACCATTTATACATTTTATCATGTTCTATAGAGATATTATATACAATTACATAATTTTTGTATAAAATACATCAGGTATCAGTTGATTATGAGAATCTGTAATGATGATTATTATTTTTATTCATTAATATTGTTATTATACTTTTGGTAAGGCGGGTTTTTGGTCCATTCGATATAGTGTCTACTTTTGTATTTTCATATATTTATATATCATTCTTCAGTTTATTTAATGATATTATACCCACTATGATACAATTCGTTAAGGAGTTTATTGTCTCCCAAAAAACACATCTTATGCTTTCACTTCTAATCGGTAGCCTCTGGCATAGTAGGAGGCGTGGATGAGTCCATGTGGAAACAATAATTGGAAAACCATTGAGTGGACCTCGTGTTGGGGCATCACATCTATATAGTTTATAGTCGTGCCATAATGAAAAAATTTATATATGTTTTCATCAATATTATCAAAAGTATTCATTTATATATCATCTCATAATTAAACAAAGGAACATTGATGTATTTGATGAGGGAATCAATATAAAATATCTTAATCCACAAAAAAAATACTTTGGTTGAATGAATATTAAAATATACCTTAGTGAATTGTAGTGATCATAAATGGATATTGGAGAATAATAATTCAATTTTATTTATGTTCATTATAAATTTATTTGAGAAATATTAATAAATACAATTTCTTTTTTTTCACATGTGAGAAAATTTATAAAATAATTTCAAAACGTATAAAGAAATGTATGTTATTTTTCATAATGATGAAATTAAAAATTCATACATAGAATACGTTATAATGTTAACCCATTGATAATAGAATTCCATCTACAGTTTTTAAAAGGATATATTTTGTTTAGAATCACCTTTTCGAAATAATTAAACATGAATTCTACATAAAAACTTTTTCATGTCAAGGAAAATACCATATATAGTCATAAGTATAGAAAGATGAATATTTATGAAAATTAATGTATATTAACATGAAAATTAACATGATGGTTTCAAATTCACATATATTCTCATCCTAAAAATTATATTAGAAAAATATAGTATGATATATGTAAATATTGAGGTAAAATGAACTAAAAATTATAACTACGTATAGATATGTAATCTAATTGATTACCATTTAAAACATAAAGAGAAAATATCATTAAATTTTATATACACCACACAAAATAGTACAAATGGTTTATTTTTCATAAATCATAAATAATATAGAATTATAAAAGAACCCCCTTTCCCTTAATTAGTATTAGTCAATAAAACTAAACCCTCATTTACTAAGAAAGAGTATATTTAATAAAATAGAACCTTATTCCCTAATAGACCCATTTTGAAACATCGGGTATGATCATTTATTAAAAATATATTAGTTTCATATGTTTTATATTTATTATCAAATGTTATTAATTTTTATGGGTTTTCCAGTATTGTTTCATAATGGTGGTCATTCTAGTTTATTGATTCAATGTTAATCTATATATATATATTAAATTTAATATATCATATAAAATGAAAAAAAAATTAAATTACATTTACAATATTTTTTTTAAGATTTATATTAATGATTTTGGAAATGGGATTATTCTGGTAAATCAAATGAATGGGGTTGGTATCATAATAATTGGATATTTTTATCATCTTTAGAAATTTAAGAAACTAATAATTGTAATAATATATAACAAGTGATTTATTTGATTTATATATGTTATAAAATTATTCAATTTCTTATGTTTGTGGTTAAAAAACCCAGGCACAGTCGTTTTAAAATCTATGGGTGTGTTTGGTTAAGAAAATGATTCATTTTTTCTTAACAATATTATCTCATGAATATAATGAAATTATTTATAATTTAATAATTTTTTTCACCATATTATAAGATATTTAATGGTATAATAATATAATAGAATTACAGTAAATGTATATCACATTCATTCTTGCATTAGTTTCCATGTTTAAATTTGAAACTCATTCATATTCCATACATATGTATAAATATAAGAAATTGGTTAAAATTTAAGAAGCCTAATAATTTTATAAAATTAAAATTAGTTATTTAAATAGTCTTATAGGTATATCCATATATTTTATTTATAATAAATTAGAAATTACATTTTTTGTGATAGTATTCCACATGTACACATTATTGTACTATCACATTTCAATGGATTCGTTGGAATGTAGAAATTAATATTACAACAGTATAATAAAATTTCATATTATTTATAATATTGATGTTATTATTTTATAATGAATTGATAACTATATTGGGTGTGGATGTAAAATTTTTTTAAGTGATCTTCATTAAAAACCTTAAATATACATTTAGATATTCTCTCTTGGGTGATACATATGGTCACCTGTACTTAATATTTTGGAAGGACAAAGTATACTGGGATTCGAAGATGAAGATAAGGATTGACTAGGAAATTGTTATTGTTTTGATATGTAATTTGAAATATTGGTGAAATCGGTTAGAGGTATCCATCTTTTTAGCTAAAGGGGTGATGTGACTGTAAATATAACATTTTAATATAAATAGGGGATGTGATTCACATTGAATTTATATCCCAATTGGTATGTGATGGATTGTGGGTGATATAGTCTATTATCCATCATCCATTAATGTGTGAGTTATTTTAAATATTTTTTTATGTTTTTCACTCAATGAATATTAAATTTTTCCATCTTTGACTTTTTATAGTGGAAAATAAATTTTAACAAATAAGTTTACATATATTTCCAAAAAATAATATAATACATATTAAATAAAATTTAACTTATTTATTAAAAATATTAAATTAATTTTAACATATAAAATTTATATTTATAGTAAAAGATATTTTTAATATTTGTGAATATTATATATAAAACGATTTTTGATAAATATATTATTTTAATGAACATTTTTTTGGTTTTGGAATAAATTATAAATCAATTCCATTTTATTTATAATAATTGGTTTTATTTAGAAAAATATTTATTTGTCTTTAAATTAAATAATGAACTAAATTTCTCAGAGTAAAAATCATATTTAAATGGGAGAGGCTAAAAAGAGGTTTTTTACAAGTAAAATATTTTAACATTTTTATAATGTTAATCATAGTTTTTTCAAAAATTAATAAAGAATTTCAAAATGAATATATTTAACCAGTAAATTAATATATGATCATTTAAGATGTTTTATAATTATTGAATTTTTAATTTTTAATTTTTTCCAAAAAATAATTATTTTAGTAAAAACTATATGGTTCTCTATTAATAAAAAATTATTTTTTAGGAAAAATAAAACAAAACAAATCATATACAAATTTATATTATGAAAACAAAATTATTTATATAAAATTAAATTATTATTTTATTAATATACATTTTTAATTGTTTTTATAAGGGGTTTATCATAGCGTCACCATCCAATTTAACATACATGACATATGTGTAAAATTTAAAATTTTTTTAAATTATCAATTTTTTATTATTTTTCAATATCATTTCACATAATATTGAAAAAATGACATCTAATTAAGGGAAAGTATTTATTGTAATCATCAATGGTTAGAATATACACCGAATAAAAATAATTTCAACCACGAAATTTTATTACTAGGATGAGAACAGTTGAGGGTACTATTTATCATTACATTATATGCAAATCATGTATCTTCTTTTAACATATGTTTCTTAAAAAAGTAGACTGGGAGAGAAGTTTAATACCACAAATAATGGTTTATTAATTCTTAATTTCCATTAGATTTTTTTCATATGATATATCATTTTCTATTGGGAAATCATTATTTTTCTGTACATTTTAGGGGATTTATATTCAATACGTCTAAATAGAGACATGATAAAAATAATTTTCAATGTATATTAATAGAGAGAGTGCTAAAAGATAAGCTATAACCCTAAAACAGTAACATCCCAAGTAAGTATTGAATAATAGATAATTTTCTATATGTCTATTAATGAATTAGATAGTGTTTTAGAGGCTTAAAATGAAAATAAATCCAATCTTAAGCATGTAATACACTAATATTCGTAAAAGATTGTTTTACTGCCTTTTGATGGTAAACCCTTTTTTAAATATAACTTTTGACAATTTTATAAGATATTTTTGTCAAAATAAACTTATTCTTTATTATTGGGACATCAAAATTTACTTTGTGTGAATTTTTGGTATTTTTCAGACAATGTTCATTTTTTAATGAATAGTGAAAAAGACTGCATTTTACATCAAAACTGCTTTTTAATCTAATTTATTTATATGATTATATTATCTTTTGAACTTGTTTTGAAGTGAAATTAGAATATATTTTTACCATTTAATCCAATGGTGGTCATTGGAATAAATTTCACTTTGAAATTGGACTTAAAATGGTATCAATCTTTTGATACTTATTGTTTCATAAAAACACGCTATTTGTCATGACAGTGGGAATTAATTATTAAATTAATTAATGTGAATTATATGGTTTGAATTTTGAAAAATAGACTTAATTTTTGAATTCAGAATATTAAATATAGCTTAGGGTGAATTTTTGGTAATTTTCTGAAAAACATCAATTTTAGATGAATAGTGAAACCACTAAGTGGTACTTATAAAAACTGATTTTTCCGTTTAAATGGAATTTTTCCATTATTGTGTTTTGAATTTCAAAAATCCGACATACGTTGTTGTTATTAAGAAGTAAAATGTGGTTCAATGAGATTAAAATAATTTTTTGGTGAATAGTAACTCTTAAGTTCTTAATCGCGATTAGTGCTAAATAGTGTAGTTTAAGGTAAAAATAATGTTTTAATAGTACGAGATGAGAATGACACATGTCCTACCCTCATTGGATGTGTCATGGCCGACCATGAAAAGCCATGGTTCAACTTGGGGTCCCCATGGAGCCACTTTGGTTGGGAAATGACATAAATAACTTTTTATTAAATGTTAAAGTAAAAATGACACACACATAAAGTTTTTTACTAAAACTATTTTTATATGGTGTTATACAAGTCAGATTTTTGACTATAAATATTCATTAGAAAGATAAAAATATTTCCTACATCATTGTATTTTTTTTTATAATTTTTAAAAATTACATAAATTAAAATATTTATGACATCATGATGATGCAGGGATGACCTCATTATTTAACGATTTAAATAAAATGGAAAGATAATGTAATTTCTAAGACATACACATGGCCAAAAACAATTGTATGAGTGGATTTAGAACCCTTATCACCTTGTACTCGAATTATATCAATTTGGGACCTTTTGAATCCGAAACTCTTTTTAAAATAAAGTAACTTATCTTTAATTTCCAAGAGTGCCCCTCCTCTCCTCTTATAAAAGGCCCCACCTCTACCTCCTTACCCACACTCGCAAAGCCTTTGGCTCGGCCAACCCCTGACAATTTTGTCTCTCCACTTCCCTCTATTACTCCTAGAAGCCTCACTTTGGGCAGAAGTCTTCCCAAGAAAGCCTTTGAGCTCAAACCAAAGGGAGTTACCCAATTTTAAGTTAATGTCTTCTTTTGAGTCCTTTTGTTTTATTTTTCTTCTCCAACCCCCTAAACTCTTTTTATTCTTTTCTTTTGTAACAACTCTAGTATCCTAAATATACGAGGATGTTGTTATAATATGGATTTGATATACACTTACACACACCTACATCTAATGGTTAACGAACATAATGTTTCCGTGGGTGGTGAATTTATGCCTCCCGAAACGATGATTGTTCAACATTCTTTTAAAACCTTCAAAGGTGGCCATTAAGATGTCACTATATTTATATATGATATATGATACGTTTATGTTTTCCTTAAGCTTATTTTTTTTCTTTTTGGTCATTCCTTTATGGTTTCCATTATGTGTAAACGCGATATATTCATTTAAGGAAGTGCGGACTACCGACCCCTCAAAGTGATTTGATTCGTTAAATACCATATGTGGGACGTATAAACGATGGAACTATGATATTATATATGATATTATATTGGAATTATAATATACTTTTATATCATTATGATTCCATTCTATAAAATACGAAATAGAAATGAAAGTATCGTTCATGCGTACGTACGGCTTACCGTCTCCATGAACGGTGCATTTCATTTCTTACCTCTAAATGATTATGTAATATTATAAATGCATGCATGTACTGGATATATATGAAATATATGATATCTACATCATGAATAACATTCTGGATATAATGGATACATGAACAACTTGTAATTATAAAGGGTTTATTTTTTACTCAAGTACCAATGATCGTTAAAATGACCGTTATTAACTTAAATAATTACATAGTGTTCATGACATGGTAATATGTGATATAAAAGGAATAATGAACTTGAAAAAGGTTCTTAAGAAAGTAGAAATTAACTCAAGTTTATTATTCAGGACATTAAAGAACGATCGAGTCAAGTCGGACCCGAGGTATGAGACTTCGTCTCAATCTCCTTTCATTGAGGCATATTTTATTTTATACACAACTTGCTTTTATACGGTTTATAAACCCCTTTGACTTTTACTTTTATCCAAAAGGAATCTTTTTTATACGAAGCGTTTACTAAATGAGAAAAGGGAATGTTTTTGTCGTACGTATGTGGTGATAATGACTTCTATGCCGCCGTGACCATTATTTGAGTTTCGGCTTCCTCTACAAGCCATGCATTTTTTTAAAAGCAAAATAAATACCATGTTTTAATTTTAATTTATTTTGGTATTGAAAATGGTTATCATAATGTTTTTATATCAATGTGTTGTATTTATATCTTGTGATTGAATGGTGGAAATGTTATGTTTCCTTTATGCATGTTTTATGTGATACGATTATGTGGAGGTTCTTGGGCATTATTATGAAGATGGGTGGTTCCGTGATAAACTAAGGGCGGGTGAGCCCGATATAGCTCTCCAATGCATTGGGTAATAAGAAGGAGTGAAACGTTAAGGTTTCTCCGAATAGATTTAGGGAATATACTGTGATGGGTATTCCAAACGTAACCAAGAGGGTTACTCCCAATGTAAGAATGTTATGGATGCCACAAGTAACCTTTATGTCATATGATTTCTATGATTTATTCATGATTTGATGAGGTATGTTAATGTTCTTATGTTTTATGGGTAAATATGATTTCATTCTTATGTATATATGTACCCATGTTTCCTTTCCATATTTTTATATCCCTTACTGAGCTTTTTATGCTCATCCCATGTTTTTTTGAAATGTTCTTTACATGTCAAGGGAAAGGTACATGATATGATGATAGTGTCAAGGAAGTGTCAAGAAATAATCCATGTTTTATTTTTAATATGTTTCCATTGATGGGAATGAAGAATACTATCTTTATGTAACCACTTTTTTTATATGTGGAATGTAATGAAAGTTTTATAATCTAAATCTCTATAACTCTAAACCCGAAAAGATCCTAAATGTGTAATCTTGTAGTAACTCAAGATTAAGTAAGGTTCAATGTTGGGGCCTTATAGTTGGTATCAGAGGTCAGTTTAGATAAATTTAGGACTTATAATTCTATTAAATGATTATCCAAAAATATTTTTTTATGGTCAAATTGAAGTGATGTAGAATTTGATGATTACCATGTTGCTTCATCTAAGACATGTTTGTTCAGAATGGGTTTCCGTAGAGGAAACAGGGAAGCAGTGCTAGGAAGGCATGCAGAAGGAAATAACCTTCCGAATCAGCATCCTGAGATGGTCGGAATTGGAACTGAACAGTTTGTTGCAGTAATGGCGTAGTTGACTCAAGCGATAAATGGCGGTGGTATCCATACACAAGATTAGCCAGATCAACCGCTGAGGAACATTTCAGTGGTGGAACATGTCATGAGGCAACATCCCCCATCATTCAGAGGATCATCTGACCCTGTGCAAGATCAAGGATGGATTAAAGCAATTGATTAGATTTTTTATGTCATGGGGTGTTCAGACAATCAAAATGTTATTCTTTCTATTTACCGTTTGGAGGGTGCGGCAGATCAGTGGTGGTCTATGGTTAAAAATATCAGGGACGTCGATGAGATTGATGATCTTGACTGGTATGGATTCAAAGGTATTTTCCTTGAGAGGTATTTTCTTAAGGCTGTTCGACTTAGGATGGAAAAACAATTCTTGGAATTGAGGCAAGAGGAAGACTCAGTGGATACCTATGAAGAAAGGTTCACTCGATTGGAAAGGTATTCTCCAAATTTTATCCGAGACCTTGATAGTAAAATAAATCATTTTTACTCAGGATTAAAGCCAATAAATCGAAGGGCATTAGCTTATCATGAGTTTAAATGTTATGAAAAGCTTGTTCGATGTGCTGAGAAGGTGGAAATGGAGTTTTCCGATGATCAAGTGTTCTATAACAACCAATAGAAGAAGAGACCGAGGTGGCAGGAGAAAGGTATGAATTATTCAAAAAAGTATTATGGTAAGAAATCTAAGTTTCCAGTTTGTGATAAATGTGGCAAAAGGCATGCTGGGGAATGTCTTCTGAATTCTGGGAAGTGCTACCAATGTGGTTATATGGGATATAAGGCTCGTGATTGCACTGAAAAGGGTCAAGGTGAAGGTAAGACCAAATTTTATTTATAGTTAGTGAAATGTTATAAGTGCAATGAGATGGGTCACCATGAAAACGAGTGTCCGACAAAGAGCTTGAGTGATGGGAAGCAGTAGGACTACAAGCAGAAATGGGTGGTGAAATCCTTTGCATCTACTTCGGCAGATGTTGGGCCATCAAATGAAGTTGTATCAGGTACTTTGTTTGTTTTTTCAGATTATGCCAGTGTGTTGTTTGATTCGGGGTCTACACATTCTTTCATCTCTGAAACCTTTTCTAGTAAAATGGTAATATCATCTCAAGAAATGACTCCTGAACTTTTGGTAAAAACACCTAGGGGGAATGTTGAGGCAAAAAGAATTTATAAGAATCTTCCTATCCTTATCTGTGGAAAAAACCTACTTGAAAACCTTAATTTTCTACCTCTAGTAGAGCTTGATGTTATCCTGGGTATTGATTGGCTATCTATTTACCATGCTAAGATTGACTGTAGAGCTAAAGAAGTTTCTTCTCAGAAAGACTTTCAGTTTGTGTACAAGAATGATCCCTTACTGTTGATAACTTATCAGGAGGCCGAGAAACATGTAAAAGATGGAAATGAATGTTACCTTGCACACATTTATGAAAACAAGGGAACTGTTCAGATTAATGATATGCCAGTGGTAAATGAGTATCCTGATGTTTTTCCTAATGAGTTTCCTGGAAGAATACCAGATCGGGAAGTTGAGTTTACGGTTGACTTAGTTCCTGATGTTAAGCCAATTTCAAAACCCCCTTATCGAATGGCTGAAATTGTACTTTTAGTGTTGAAGGAGCAATTGCAAGATTTATTAGAGAAAGGTTTCATTCGACATAGCACATCACCACGGGGTGCTCCTATCTTGTTTGTTAAAAAGAAATATGGTTCAATGAGACTTTTCATTGATTATAGAGCCTTGAATAATATCACTGTTAAGAACAAATATCATTTTCCTCATATCGATGATTTGTTTGATCAGCTCCAGGGAGCTCAGTATTTTTCAAAGATTGACTTGAGATCGGGGTACCATCAGCTGAAGGTAAAGGAAGAAGTTGTTCCGAAGACCACATTCCGTACAATATATGGCCACTATGAATTTGTAGTAATGCCTTTTGGGCTAAAAAATGCACCTGTTGTATTCATGGACCTAATGAATATAATTTTCCATGAGTTCTTGGATATGTTAGTGGTGGTTTTTATTGATGATATTTTGGTGTTTTCTAAAACTAAAGAGGAGCATGATAGAAATTTAAGGGTTATCTTGCAAACCTTAAAAGAAAATAAACTGTATGGAAAATTCAAAAAGTGTGAGTTTTGGTTGCAACAAATTTATTTCCTTGGTCACATTGTTTCTAAAGATGGAATAACTATTGATCCTGCAAAAAAAAGTTGTGGAAGAATGGTCAAGACCCACAAATGTAACCGAGATTCGTAGCTTCCTTGGTTTGGAAGGCTATAAACGAAGGTATGTTAGAAATTTTTCACGGTTATCTAGTCCAATGACAATGCTCACTTGGAAGGGTGTTAAGTTTATCTTTACAAAATAATGTGAGGATTGTTTTCATGAATTTAAAAGAAGATTGGTGAATGCTCCAGTTTTGGCACTACTTTCCAGGAATGGTGACTTTGTTATATATAGTGATGCTTCATTGAAAGGACTTGGTTGCGTCCTAATGCAGAATGATCAGGTAATTGCTTATGCTTCACGTCAATTGAAAACTCATGAGGTAAATTACCCTACACATGATTTGGAATTAGCTGCTGTTGTTTTTGCTTTAAAAATTTGTAGGCATCATTTGTATGGAGTAATGTGTGAAATATATACCGATCACAAAAGTTTAATGTATATATTAACTCAGAATGAGTTAAACATGAGACAGAGGCGATGTCTTGAATTAATCAAGGATTATTATTGTACAATTCATTACCATCCGGGAAAAGAAAATAAAGTGGCTGATGCTTTGAGTCGAAAAAGTATTTTTTCATTAACAATGTTGCATTTGGAACGTGATCCTTTGGTTAAGGATTTGATGAACTTTGGCATAGAAGTTGTTGGTGCAGGAAGTTATTTTGTTTTGTTTCAGGTATCAGTGAGATCAACTCTATCAGATAGAATCAATTAAGCACAGAAGCAAGACAGTGAGTTGCAGAAAAAGGTAGAGCTGGTTCAGAAAGGAAAGTGCCTGAATTCAACATTGATAATGATTGAATTTTGAGATTTGGGAAGAGATTGTGTTTGCCTTGTGATTCACAGTTGAAGAGAGAGTTGTTATGTGAAGCTCATAGTTCTCCATTTTCAGTTCATCCTAGCAGTACTAAGATGTACAGAGATCTGTGGGAGTATTACTGGTGGGATGGAATGAAAATAGATATTGCTGATTTTACTATGATGTGTTTGACATTTCAACAGGTTAAAGCAGAGCGGCAGTTACCGAAAGGGATGCTTCATCCTTTACCAGTGCTAGAGTGGAAATGGGAGAATATATCCATGGACATTGTTGTGGTATTACTGAAGACATCTCGAGGTAATAATGCAATCTGGGTTATTGTTGATCGCTTGACCAAATCTGCTCATTTCCTTCCTATACGAGATATTTTTTCCCTAGATCAACTTTCCAGTTTGTATCTTAAAGAGATAGCCAGGTTACATGGAGTTCCTCTCTCCATTGTATCTGATCGTGATCCCAGGTTCGCTTCTAACTTTTGGAAAGGCCTTCAGAAGTCGTTGGGTACTGAATTAAATTTTAGTACAGCTTTTCATCCTCAATCACATGGACAGTCAGAACGAACAATTCAGACATTGGAGGATATGCTAAGTTCTTGCTCTATGGATTGTCAGGGAATTTGGGACCAACATCTTTTTTTGGTTGAATTTTCATATAATAACACTTTTCATTCCAGTATACAGATGGCACTATTTCAGGCATTATATGGGAAGTGGTGTCGAACTCCAGCTTTCTGGGATGAAGTGGGTGAAAGGAAGTTGATGGGACCAGAATTGGTAGAAGAAATGGTAGAAAAATTTCAGCTGATTCAGAAGCACATGAGAACAGCTCAGAGCAGGCAGAAGAGTTATGCGGATAACCAGAGGAAGGATTTATCATTCGAGGTAGGTGATCATGTTTTTCTCAAGGTTTCTCCTTGGAAAAGTGTGATGAGATTTGGTAAGAAAGGAATGTTGAGTCCAAGGTTTATTGGACCGTATGAAATTATGGAGGGAGTTGGATCAGTTGCATACTGAGTGGCTTTACCTCCGAGTTTATCTCAAGTACACAATGTTTTTCACGTTTTCATGTTGAGAAATTATATGCCAGATCCATCTCATGTTTTGAGTCCAGTGGTAGTTCAGCTGGAAGAGAACCTATCTTATGAGGAACAACCGGTCCAGATTCATGACCACAGGGAGCAAGTGGTACGGAATAAGGTGATTAAGTAGGTAAGGGTTTTTTGGAAAACCCACATGATGGAAGAGGCAACATGGGAATCTGAAAATGCAATGAGGGATAAGTACCCCCATTTATATGATAAGTAAATAAATTGCGGGGACACAATTTTTTAAAGGGGGGAAGGATGTAACATCCCAAGTAAGTAATGAATAATAGATATTTTTATATATGTCTATTAATTAATTAGATAGTGTTTTAGAGGGTTAAAATGAAAATAAATCCAATCATAAGCATGGAATACACTAATATTCTTAAAAGATTGTTTTACTACCTTTTGATGGAAAACCCTTTTTTAAATCTATCTTTTGACAATTTTATAAGCTATGTTTGTCAAAATAAACTTATTCTTTATTATTTGTACATAAAAATTTACTTTGTGTGAATTTTTGGTAATTTTCAGACAATGTTAATTTTTTTAATGAATAGTGAAAAATACTGCATTTTACATCAAAATTGCTTTTTAATCTAATTTATTTATATTATTAGATTAACTTTTGAATTGGTTTTGAAGTGAAATTAGAATATATTTTTACCGTTTAATCCAATGGTGGTCATTGAAATAAATTTCACATTGAAATTGGACTTAAACTGGTATCAATCTTTTGATACTTATTGTTTCATAAAAACACGCTATTTGTCATGACAACGGGAATTAATTATTAAATTAATAAATTTGACTTATATGTTTTGAATTTTGAAAAATATACTTCATTTTTTAATTCGGAATATCAAATATTTCTTAGGGTGAATTTTTGGTAATTTTCTGAAAAACTTCAATTTTTGATGAATAGTGAAACCACTAAGTGGTACTTATAAAAACTGATTTTTCCGTTTAAATGGAATTTTTCCATCATTGTGTTTTGAATTTCAAAAATATGACATACATGGTTGTCATTAAGAAGTAAAATGTGGCCCAATGAGATTAAAATAATTTTTTGGTGAATAGTAACTCTTAAGTTCTTAATCGCAATTAGTGGTAATTAGTGTAGTTTAAGGTAAAAATAATGTTTTAATAGTATGAGATGAGCTTGACACATGTCCTACCCTCATTGGATGTGTCATGGACGACCAAGACAAGCCATGGGTCAACTTGGGGACCCCATGGAGCCACTTTGGTTGGGAAATGACATAAATAACTTTTTATTAAATGTTAAAGTAAAAATGACACACACATAAGGTGTTTTACTAAAACAATTTTTATATGGGGTTATAAAAGTCATATTTTTGACTATAAATATTAATTAGAAAGATAAAAATATTTCCTACATAATAGTATTTTTTTATATAATTTTTAGACATTAAATAAATTAAATTATTTATGACATCATGATGATGCAGTGATGACCTCATTATTTAACGATTTAAATAAAATGGAAGGATAATGTAATATCAAAGACCTACACATGGCCAAAACCAATTGGTTGAGTGGATTTCGAACTCTTATCACCTTATCCTAGAATTATATCAATGTGGGACCTTTTTAATCCGAAACTTGTTTTAAAATAAAGGAACTTATCTTTACATTCCAAGAGTGCCCCTCCTCTCCTCTTATAAAAGGCCCCCACGTCAACCTCCTTACCCACACTCCCAAAGCCTTTGGCTCGGACAAAACCTGCCCATTTTGTCTCTCCACTTCCCTCTCTTACTCCTTGAAGCATCACTTTGGGCATAAGTCTTTCCAAGGAAGCCTTTGTGCTCAAACCAAAGGGAGTTACCCGATTTTAAGGTAATGTCTTCTTTTGAGTCCTTTTGTTTTATTTTTCTTCTCCAACACCCTAAAATCGTTTTATTCTTTTATTTTGTAACAAATACAGTATCCTAAATATAATAGGATCTTGTTATAATATGGATTCGATCTACACTTACACACACTTACATCTAATGGTTAACGAACATACTATTTCCGTGGATGTTAAATTTATGCCTCCCGAAACGATGATTGTTCAACATTATTTTAACACCTTCAAAGGTGGCCATTAAGATGTCACTATATTTATATATGATATATAATATTTTTATGTTTTTTCTTTAAGATTCTGTTTTTTTCTTTTTGGTCATACCTTTATGGTTTCCATTATGTGTAAACGGGATATCTTCATTTAAGGAAGTGCGGACTACCGCCCCCTCAAAGTGATTTGATTCGTTAAATACCATATGTGGGACGTATAATGTATGGAACTATGATATTATATATGATATTATACTGGAATTATAATATACCTTTATATCATTATAATTCCATTCTATAAAATACGAAATAGAAATGAAAGTAGCGTTCATGCGTACGTACGGCTTACCGTCTCCATGAACGGTGCATTTCATTTCTTACCTCAAAATGATTATGTAATATTATAAATGCATGAATTTACTGGATATATATTACATATATGATATCTACATCATGAATACCATTCTGGATATAATGGATACATGAACAACTTGTAATTATAAAGGGTTTATTTTTTACTCAAGTACCAATGATCGTTAAAATGACCGTTATTAACTTAAATAATTACGTAGTGTTCATGACATGGTAATAAGTGATATAAAAGGAATAATGAAGTTTAAGAAGGTTCTTAAGCAAGTAGAAATTAACTCAAGTTTATTATTCAGGACATTATAGAACGATCGAGTCATGTCGGACCTGAGGTATGGGACTTCGTCTCAATCTCCTTTCATTGAGGCATATTTTATTTTATACACAACATTCTTTTATACGGTGTATAAACCCCTTTGACTTTTATGTTTATCCAAAAGGAATCTTTTTTATACGAAGCATTTACTAAATGACAAAAGGGAATGTTTTTGTCGAACGTATGCGGAGACAACGACTTCTCTGCCACCGTGACCATTATTTGAGTTTCGGCTTCCTCTACAAACCATACCTTTTTAAAAAGAAAAATAAATACCATGTTTTACTTTTCTTTTATTTTCGTATTGAAAATGGTTTTCATAATGTTTTTATATCAATGTTTTGTATTGATATCTAGTGATTGAATTGTGGAAATGTTATTTTTCCTTTATGCATGTTTTATGTGATACGATTATGTGGAGATTATTGGGCATTATTATGAAGACATGTGGTTCCGTGATAAACTAAGGGTGGGTGAGCCCGATATAACTCTCCAATGCATTGGGTAACGCGAAGGAGTGAAACGTTATGGTTTTCCGAAGAGATTTAGGTAATATACTGTGATGTGTATTCCAAATGTAACCAAGAGGGATACTCCCTACGGAGAAATGTTATGGATACCTCAAGTAACCTTTATGTCTTATGATTTCTATGATTTATTCATGATTTTATGAGGTATGTTAAAGTTATTATGTTTTATGGGTAAAGTATGATTTCATTCTTATGTATATATGTACCCATGTTTCCTTTCCATATTTTTATATCCCTTACTGAGCTTTTTATGCTCATCCCATGTTTTTTTGAAATGTTCTTTACATGTCAAGGGAAATGTACATGATATGATGATAGTGTCAAGGAAGTGTCAATAAATAATCCATGTTTTATTTTTAATATGTTTCCATTGATGGGAATGAAGAATATTATCTTTATGTAACCACTTTGTTTATATGTGGAATGTAATGCATGTTTTATGATCTAATTCTCTAAAACTCTAAACCCGAAAAGATCCTCAATGTGTAATCTTGTAATAAATCAAGATTCAGTAAGGTTTAAGGTCGGGGCCTTATACAAACCAACAATTATCATGTTGAGAAAAATATACATATGGCTCAACATTCAAATCATCAATGATAGAATAATCAACATCCTCGGTGTTATCTATAGGGATGGCTTGTAACTATCCTCATAATATAGATATCAACTATTATTATCTACATAAAAATTATAGAACCTTGAGAAACGTTCGTGAAATTTTGAATGGTTTGAACCCTCTATATTAGATCATTGAAATGATCTACATTTATAATCATTCTATACCAAACAACATCCTCATATCTTAGACACATACATATATTCCCATAAGTGTAACACTCCATGATTCCATGGTACGTTACCCTTTGAATAATGCAATAGCTTGCAACGTACGCAACTTTGAGATTCTAACACACCGCGACCAATCAAACTAGCCGTTATGAATATTAATACCCACATTTTGAAATTTTATAATTTTTATCTTTCATAATGGTCTTAATTTTTGGATTCGGAATAGCTAAATTAGATTAGGGTGAATTTTTTGTATGATTCTGAAAACGTTCCATTTTTGATAAATACTAAAAATCACTACATTATTGGTTAAAACTGTCTTTTTTATTTAAATAAATATTTATTTTATTTACATTTAAATTAAGTCAAAATAAATAAATAATAATATTATAAGTTCCATGTAATTTATTGGAGTCATTTTTATAATAAAAATATATATATATATAATGTTATTTATCTTTTTACCGTCTTTTACCCACCTCCTAAGACAATTTGAAAATTTCAATAAAACAAAATTTTTCGGCTTATGTGAGTTGAATTTAAAAAATCTGAGAGACAGAGTTGATATTAGTATGTAAAATGTGGTTCAATGAGATGAAAATAATTTTTGGTGAATAGTAAATTTTGACTTTTATTTACCATGTCTCTTTGTATTTATATATTATATGGTTCATAAACATAATAAATACTTCCAAGCAAAAATAAAGTGGTTCATTAATAAAATATATAATATTATTTAACCCATTTGACAGAACCATAGATTTTATGAATAGAATATCAATTAATAGTATAATATTTGTTTTAAAATCTCTTTTTTTCAATTTTGACAGTAGTTGGTATTTTGATTTTGATAATTTCATAAAACCATTATTAATTAGAAATAAACTTATACAATATTATTAAGAAAACTATTTGATTAAATGATATTTTTTCGAAGTAATAATGCTTTTATGAATTTAACAAAATCAAAATACCGACTATTGTCAAAATTGACAAAAAGATAATTTTAAAAAAATATTATATTATTAATTGATTTTCTATTCATAAAATATATGGTTCTGTAAAAGGGCTTAAATAATATTATATATGTCATTAATGAACCACTTTATTTTCACTTGTATGTTTTTATTATGTTTATGAACCATATAATATAGAAATACAAAGATACATGGTAATTGTCAAACTATTTAACTAAGAGTTAAATCCAAATGATATGGTTAATATGGTAACCATAACCTATCTAAAACCCATTGGTTGAAATTATTTCGAACCATACCCCCCATTAGCATCGAAATAAGTCATTTTGGTGCCATTATTAATAGAATATAAATTTATTATAAAATATTATTTCAATTTTTTCCTAAGGTTCCCCACACCCATCTTATTAAAGGGAACTTTGCCTTCTCTCAAATTCGCACCTCCAAAGACATTTGGCTCAGCCAAACCCTTCCCAAATATCCTCCCAACTATCCTCTCTTAATAATAGATCCCTTCATTTAGTCATAAATCCAACAAGAATAACCACTTTATCAAATCAAAAGAAGAACCCGAAGAAGAAGAATATATCTCATCACCTCTTTCATGTTATTTTCTTATTCAACGTCCTCTTTTTTTATTTTTTTATTTCTAAAATAATAAATCCAGTATATTATATATTATTTTATTTTATTATAAAAAATTTACAACCATATTCATTATTATATCCACCCTATAAATGAAAATGTAACCATACGTGCGTATGTACGACTTACCATCTCCACATTGTGGTGTAGTTTGTCATTCAACACTTCACTCTTTTGATGGGTATAATAATAATGTATAAATGATTTAAATAAAAAATATAACATGTTAATGATTCTGTATATATGTTATAACATCCAATTATTTAATATTTTAATATCAAAATAATGATATTGTCCCTTGTGCGTACGTACGGAATATTATCCCCACAAATGTGATCAGATTCAATCCCCATTGTATCCATTCAAGAATAATTTTAATTTTATGATTAAAAATAATGTTCAAAGACATAAAATCATTTGAATCTGACTATGATACATATTATCCATACCAATCATTACTTATTTAACAATGCATATAAAGGAAAACGAATCAGTTAACACCTGAAACGATGATACTGCTGAAATATCATTAACGAAGAAATATTAGATGATCATATATGATATCATATTAATGAATATGGTTCTTTTATAATTTTAAAACCATGATTTCACAATTATACATGACATTAACCTACCATCGACCATGGAAAAGTACATGGTAAGGGTTAAATTTCACAATCAAATTAACTTCGGACGTTTTTTTATGTAAGTATCTACCGGGACCTTTTTATCATCCATATCTCTATTTTCATATAAATATATTTAAAAAAACTACTTACTAGAAAATGGGTTAAAGTCATTTATAACCATATTTTACTTTATATGATTCTAAAGGAATCTTTCGGCTGTTTTCCAAACAAGGTACTTTATGACCATTTAGAGAAAATTATGGTAAGAATGTTTTTTAACATATACGACAAGTGAATCTATTTTCAACAATTATAACATCACCAAAGAATCCCTTACAAGGTAAAATGAATATTTAAAAAATAAATTTATTCTTTATAATTATGCGACTCTTAAATTATTTCAAAATAGAAAGAGATATTTCTCTCAAATATTTTTGATTTCATCATTGTCCACATCCTTTGATAAATTTTACATGAGTTTAAAGTACATTAATTATGATACAAATCTTCCATATTGTATTTATGTTTTTTTGATATGTTTGACTGTGGGTGAGATATATCTATTCCATTCATGGTTTTGGGTTAAAGTATTGAGGTTTTTATGCTAGTTTTAATACAAATGTTTATGTTGTATTTCAACCTTTTCTTAAGTTGTATGAATTGGACTAGTATGTTCCGAGTTGGCGTACATAAAAAGTAATCCATCTAGGTTGGGTTCTGGTTACAACAGACCCTTCGGGGTTGATTGTGGTCATATAGGGTCTCTGGGATGGAGTCCAGTTACAGAGGCTCTTTGGGTTGGGGTCTGGTTACAGTTATCCCCTTGGTCTTGGCACGAGGCCCTGACATTGAAAATAAAGTATAGTATTATGCATTCCATCATTATGAATGTGGATATTGATGTTTCATGTGATTCTTCTGCTAGTAGAATATCAATTTGAATAATAAAATGGCATTATTTGATTTATATTTTCCATATTATGAGGATTTTTATGTTTAAAAGTCCTATGTTTTAGTCTTATACATTTCCTTAAATTGTTTAAGATTATTTATGTACGTTTATGCTAATTTATTAACCCTTACTGAGAATTTGAGATCACACATTTGTTATGTTTTATTTTCCGAGGATCCCAAGAATTTTTTTTTATTTTTGAGATTTAAAGTTAAGCTAAGTCACTAATAGAGTCCTCAAAAAACTATCTAAGATGAATTTTATGTTTGAAATTATAATATGAAGTTCATGTATGTAACATATTTTCCAAAAATGATAAACTAATCTTTCATTCGAGACATGATCTTTTGTGATCATGCCAATGTTCTTTATTAACGCATCAACTCTGGGTAACTAGGGTCAGGGCATTGTAGTTGGTGATAGAGGAAGTTAATTACAAAACATGGAAACTAGATTTAGATAAACTCTGATTAGAGTACATTACCTTATGTTATACATTGATTATTAGTATAGAAGAACATACTAGAATTTTGGTAATGTGGAGATTTTGTGAGTTTTCCAAACAATATATCCATGTCTAGATAGGAGTATGTAGAGGAGGCTATGACCCCGATGTACCAAGGAATAAAACCTGAAGACACCACTTTAAGCTAGACATAAACGGGAACAGGTGCATGACAACAGGCCTTTCTCCGCTCTTGGTTACGACACTCCTGGGGGATATGCTTAAGATAATTCTAATTTTCTTTAAATCCCAATATGAAGGGTTTATGAGTATATACATCCTCAAAGAAAAAAATTTTATGATTATGGATTATAACCATAAAGTATTCAATTTATGATAAGTGTTTTATATGTTTGGAATTTTGTATTTTTATTCATAAACTAATTTAGTGTATTCCATTATTTGGTAAAGACGCCCAGTATAAGGAATGAGAACTCTAGAAATACACATGATCCAAATAGTAAGAAGGATCATATATTTCATGATCATATGCTAGAATTTATAAGGGGAATAGTCTCCCACATAATATCAACATATGTAGAAATAGTATGATGTGTTCGTAAGATTTTTAACACAACACGATTTCATAGTACGCTATTTCTTCAAAGTAATTCAATAACTCGCACTACACACAACATAGAGTTCAAGCGCACCACGACATACCAAACTACCAATCAAAAGTGGTTATGAATACTATTAACTAAATTTTGAATTTTATATAACCCTTATAATTATATAATCCATATTATGAATTTCGTATACATAATGTAAGAACGAATTCATCTTTTTTAGAAAAAATAAGTATTTTTCAAAAATTGAAATCTTACTGCCTTTTAAAGGAAAACCATAATTAAATCCAATATTTGAAATATTTATATAATAAATTTGACAAAATAAACATATTCATTAAATCAGGAAATAAAAATTTAGTTTCAATATATATTTGGTATTTTTGTGATAACTTTAATATTTTGGTGATTAATGAAAAATACTATATTTTAACTGAAAACACTTTTTTAATCAAAATAATTTATAGTGTTAAATTATAAATTTTAATGGTTTGGATTTATAATTAGATTATATGATTACAATTTAATCTAATTTTTTTATTGGAATTAATTTCTATTTGAAATTGAAGATAAACAAGTGTCAATCTTTTGATAGTTATTATTTCTTAAAAACATGCTATTTATTTTGAGAACAGAAATTAATTTTAAATTATTTTCTGCCACTTATGTGTTTTGAATTTATAAAAATGGATTCAAAATTACGAATCATGAGGTCCAAATTGTATAAATAGGTAAATTTTTTTTAGAAATTTTAAATAATTACTTCAGTAAATATTTTATTTACCATGGATAAAGGGTAAATCCGGTAAATAAGGGCAATCATATAATATTATAATAATATTAAATTATAATAACATTTGTCCTACCCCTATTTGAGGACTAATTTCCGACCATAGGAATCCTTGATTCGATTTTGGGACCCCATGGATCCACTTGTAAGTGAGAATGACACTTTATATTAATTATGTTAAAGTAAATACAATAATTACAAAAGCACATTACTTTTAGTCAAACAATTTTTACATATGGTTATATATTCTATTTCTTATAATATAAATGTTGAATAAAAATATAAAACTATTTCCTACATAATGGTATTTCATTTTAATTTTTTTGAAAATGAATAATTTAATTTATTTATGACACAATTATGATGATGTATTTTCGATATTAATTAAAGAATCAAATAAATGATATTATAAATGTTAAAATAAATAAAATTTTATGGTTTTGATGCCATCAACCAATTTTATTGGTTAATATGACATTTTAGGATAGATTAAAAAAATTTCATTCTAATTAATAATGTATTTAGAAATTTAAAAATATCAATTATAAAATATTGTCATAATTGACATAAAGGATTTTTTAAAACATATATTATATTATTAATAGATATAATATTCCTAAAAATCTAAGGATCGAACAACTGACTAATATAATGACAAGTATATCATTAATTAACCATTTTGGGTTCTCTTGGTAGTTAATAGTATATTTATTAACCATATAATATAAAAATTCAATGAGACATGAAAAATGTCAAACTAATTAACTAAGAGTTAAATCTAAAAGATAAGGTTAATATAGTGACTGAAACCTGTCTAAAACCTATCAGTTGAGTTTTTTTCGACCCATACCAACCTTAGTCTCGAAATAAATCACTTTGGAGCCATTAGAAACCAAAAATTATTTTATTATAAAATAATATTTTATGATTTTCCAAAGGGGACCCTCACCCCTCTTATAAAAGGGAACTCCCCCTTCCCTCAAATGCACACCTTCAAAGCCGTTTGGATTGGACAAACCTAGCCCAAATATCCTCAAAACTGTCCTCCCTTCACCCTAGAGGCCTTACATTAGTCCAAAATCCATCTTAAGGATCCCTTTTCATCAAATCAAAATGAAGAACCCAATGAAGAGGTAAATATTTAATCACCTCTTTCAAGTTATTTTCTTCTTCCACGTCCTATTCTTTTGTTGTTTCTATTTTAAAAAAATACCACCAGTTTATTATATATTCTTTTATGTTATTATATATATAATAAAACCATATTCATTATTCAATCCATCTATTTAATGACATGTCACCATACGTGCGTACATACGGTTTACCGTCTCCACATCGTGGTGTAGTTGTTATTCAATACATTATTATTTTTATGGTTATATTAATGATGAATAATTGGATCAGATAATAAATATAACATGATAATGATTATGTATATATGATATTCCATCCCATTATTTATGAATTTAATATCAAAATAATGATATTGTCGTGCGTGCGTACGTAAAAATTATCGTTCAATGAACACGATTAGATTCATTCCCCATCGTATCCCTTCATGAATAATTTCCCTTTGATGATTAAAAATAATTTTTAAACACATAATATCATTATGCATATTAATAAGATACATCCCATCCAAAAAACATGGATTACATAAGCAAATATATAAAGGAGAACAAATCAGTTCACACCTGAAACAACAATAATACTAAAATATCATTAACAAAGAAATATTATAAGATCATATATGATATCATATTAATGTATATGGTCATTGTATAATTTAATAACAATTATTTCACCATTATAGAGGAGGTTAATGTACCCTCGACCAATGAAATGTTAAAGGTATGGGGTTTCTTATCTCAGATTTTATTCGATGAGATTTCCATTATTCGCCACTTAGTTATTGCATGTGGTGTATTGTATACTTCTATTTGATATATATTAACATTATTCACTTTAAATTCATGGAATTATATTAATTATTTGGTGGTTATTAAATTTTTTTCATACGACTCGATTGATTACAATGTGGTAAGGGGTTTTCATCTCACTTTTTATTCCTGTGAGATACATGATATAATTGCCACTATTTCCATCAGTGTGGTGTATATACTTCCCATGATTGTATTCTTCATGTGATATACATTATATTATGGGTATTTAAATCTTCATTGTATGATCCTTATTTCATGGGGTGAATGTTTTGTAATTTACCTAATCAGTACGAGTTAATTTCACAATCTCTTCATTATCTGAGGTTTCTTATACGTAATTATATACTAGAACCTCATTATCATCCCCATCCATGTTTCATAAAAATGTATTTCAAAACATTTTTAGTATTTACTAGAAAATGGGTTAAATTCATTTATACCCTTATTTGACCTTAAATGTTTTCAATGGAATCTTTCTGTCGTTTTCCAAACAATGTACTTTATGACCATTTCGACAAAATTAAGGTAAGAATGTTTTTTTAACATTTATGGAGGGTGCAGATATTTTCTTCCATTATAACATCATTAATGCATCCATTAAATTCTTATAAGAATATTTTAAAAAATAAATGATTTATTTATAATTACATGAAATTTAAATGATTTCAAAATAGAAAGATATATTTCCCTCAAACAGTTCTGATTTCATCTATGTCAATATCCTATGAAACATTTTACACATGTTTGAAGTTGATTTTTTATAATACGTATCTTATATATTGTATTGAGTGTTATGTGATATGATTGATTGTGGATGAGTTATTTTTATACCATTCACGGTTTATGGTTAAAGTATTGACATTTCATATGATAGTTTGACTTCGAATATAAATGTTATATTTCAACATCTTCTTAAGATGAATGTGTTGGAATAGTGTGTTATGGGTTGGGGGCCAGTAAAGATAATATCTCTGAGTTGGAGTCTGGTTAGAGAGGCTCACTATGTTGGAGTCCTGTAACAGAGGATCTCAGTGTTGGAGTCCGATTATAGAGGCTCTTGGGGTTCGAGTATGGTTAGAGAGGCTCTCTGGGATGGAGTCTGATTACAGAGGCTCTCCAGGTTGGGTCCGATTACAGTTAGCCCCTAGGTCCTAGAATGAGGCCTTAACATAGAAATTAAAATATGATATTATGTATTACATAATTATGAAAGTGGATATTTATGTTTCATGTGATTATTAGACTAGTAGAATATTCATGTGAATAATTAAATAGAATTATTTTAGATTATCCTTACCATATTATGTGGATGTTCAAGTTAAAAAGCATTTTGTTTTAGTCTTATACAATGCCTTAAAAATTTATGCTTATTTATGAATGTTTCCACTATATTTTTATCCTTTCTGAGCATTTGAGGTCACCGATTTCTATGTTTTATTTTTTCCAATATGTGGATAAGTGTTTTATGATTCTCCTATAGGTATAGTCTATAGGATATGATTGTAGTTAATGAAGTAAATTTTTTTGTAGTTTTTCATTTTATTATGTAATGTAAAACTTATTTATGTATATAAAACTTCCATGGCTACTAAACTTCTCGGTCATTCGGGACATTCATCCTTATATCATGCCAATGTTATTTAATAATGCAGCAGATCTGGGTAACCGGGGTCAGGGAGTTATAGTTGGTATCATAGGAAGTATAGTACGAACCTTGTAAACTAGATTTAGATAAACTCTGATTTGATCACTTTACCCTAAGATAGACCATGATGATTAGTATATAATAACTTCATATAATTTAGGTAATTTATGGATTTTGTGATTTTTCCAAGAAATACATCCATGTCTGGATACAAGAAGGTAGAAGTGGCTTTGGCAGAAATGTACTTTGGGGAAAACCTGAAAACACTGCTTTGAAATAGACTCGAATGGGAACTGGTGCATGACAACGGGCCTTGCTGCACTCTTTGTTACGACTCTCATAGGGGATATACTTTGGATAATTATAATTTTATTTAGAAACCATTATGAAGGATTTATGAGTATATATTTCCATAAAGAAGACATTTTTATGATTAGGGGTTATATCCATAAATTGATCAATTTACGTTAATTATTTTATAAGTTTGGAATTATGAATTGTGATTCATAAAACTAACAGAGTGTGTGCCATTATTTTTAAATGTCACCTAGTAGAAGGAATGTGAATTCCATGAATATGCATGATCTAAAGAGTAAGAATGATTGTATCTTTCATAGAATTAATCCAACATTTAAAAGGGAAATAGTCTCCCAAGTATTCCCATCATATGAAGAAATATTATTCTGTGTTAATAAGATAAGTAAATAATTCTCTAATTCCAATGTTTTTGAAGGGAAGCAAGAGAATCGAAGGATGGAAGAGAGAATGATGGATAAATGGAATAGTGGAAAGAAGGATTTCTCATATGTGAAAAGGTGTAAAGAATCTCCTTCGTAATTAATTGAAGGGAATGAGATTTTGTTATAAGTGTGGAGACAAAGGACACCGAGTACGTGACTGAAAGATTAAAAAATGTTTCCAATGTATAATGCTTCATCTTCAAGGAGTCGGGGCACTACGCGAATCAATTTCCAAATCATTAGAGTATCTGCAAATGATGTTATGGGACAGTAATCATGTTATGATACTAACATGGATGAAGATGAATGATTAGTGTTCTTAATTTGTTATTAAAGAATTATTTCATTTCAGTTGTGTTTCGATGATGTACCAGTTATATGATTTATGAAAATAAATAAAGATTTTACTGTAGTAGTATTTCATTAAGGATTTTAGATTTTATTGTACTATGAAATGAGACACAACAACTGGTTAAACATTTTTTTTAAAATACCTGGTTGGATGGTAGATAAATTGTAATATTTTCCTGATACTTATATGGTAATTTTGGAATGGGAGACGGTTGATTTGGATAAATCATATTCGATATTCTTGACACCGTTGAAACTAAATAATTGTTAGTTTACTTCATTTTGTTATAGTATAAAAATTTTTTGGATATAAGGAGTATATTCAGTAATCTATAAGAAAAATAAGGGATCATGAATGTAATCAATAAGGATTTATGGTAATTCATGGTTTTACTATGTTTTTTTAGAATACATGATGAAGGTATTAACATTTTATTACGTGGAAAAAAGGATCTTAATTGTGTTAATATTCCTTATAAATTTTGGGTTGTGTGTTTGGAGAGAAGTATTTTGGATAAGTCTAAAGGTAAGACTCGATTATGTTTGACAATGGGTACTATTGTTATGTTTAAAACATTTCATGAGATTATTTTTGGATTATCATAAAAATGAAATCACGTAGGTTGGGTGACAACCCATCGCATTTGGAATGTCCATGAGATTTGAACCCACAACCGAAGGGAGACAAGGTTTCTTTTCCTTCCACTGGCCTACAATATTTCTTGGATTGTATAATGTTGTTTCATTTTTAAAAGGTCTTAATGTTTAATTATAAATTCATTATTTTTTTAAACTTATACAATTATTATAAATATAATATTTTTTGAAATCATCTTTCGGGAAATATGAGATTGTGGTAGGAATTAGTTGAAGGATAAAACCCTACTTGTAAAGTATATATTATTTTCCTCTTGTTTTATGGATAAATTAATTATTAATCTATTGGGAGGGATCAAAAATCCAAAAAAATTATCATAATACCATTTTTTTTGTTGAACTAATGGCATTTTAAATAATCATAGATTGATAGATTTGGGGCCCTTAATTTTACAAATTTTTTTTATTGATGACCTCAATCACTCCCTGTAAATAATTAGGTTTTTTCACTAATTATGTGTCTCTAATTTCCACCAATGTTCTCGTAACAAAAATCATAATTTGGTGGTGACCCTTTCATTTTCCTTTCCCTCGTATTAAGACTAAATTTTATTAACGCAATTTCCGATGTGGATTTTCCACGAAGGTATTTTTCTATTTTTAACCATTTCTTTTTGAAGAACAATTTCAAATTACGAGGACACGATTTATTGAAGGAGGGGAGAATGTAATACCCCAATATATCATAGTACGTTATCTCTTCAATGTAATTCAATAACAGGAACTATGAACAACACCGAGTTCTAGTGCACCATGACTTACCAAACTAGTCATTCAAAAGCGGTTATGAATATTATTAACTGAATGATGAACTTTATATAATCCTTATAATTTTATAATCCATAACATGAGTTTCTTAAACATATTGTAAGAAAAAATTCATCTTTTCAGATAAAAGTAGGATTTTTAAAAAATGAAATTTTATCACCTTTTAATGGGGAACCCTTTTTAAATCCAATATTTTAAACTTTTATATATTCAATTTGACAAAATAAACTTCTCATTTAGAATCGGGATAGAAAAAAATGGTTTTTAAAAAAAATTGGTGTTTTTCTGATAACTCTCATATTTGGGTGAAAAGTGAAATATACTATATTTTAAGTCAAAACCACTTTTTTAATCAAAATATTTTATATTGTTAAATTATTCATTTTAATGTTTTTTATATATAATTAGATTATATTTTTACCATTTAATATAATCTTGGTCATTGGAAGTATGTTCACTTTGAAATTGCACATAAACAAGTGTCAATCTTTTGATAGTCATTATTTCTTAAAAACATGTTTTTTGTTTTGACAATGGGAATTAATTTTAAATTAATTTCCGCCACTTATGTGTTTTGATTATAGAAAAATGGAATCCATGTTATGAATCTGGAGGTCCAAATTGTTTAAATAGGTTACTTTTATTTTTAGAAACTTTGAATAATTACTTCTTTAAATATTTTATTTACCACGGTTAAAAGGTAAATCCGGAAAATAAGGGTAAAAAAATAATATTATAATAATAATAAATTACCCTAACACATGTCCTACCCCTATTGATATCACCAATAATTATTCGACTATTAAAATATACAGTTGACTAAGTAAATGGAAATATTTTATTTTATCTGTGCCTTATTATGCCGAAGTTTAAATTAATAAGGCTTTTGTTTTAGTCGTATACAATTCCTAAAATGTTTATACTTATTTATAAATTTTTCCGCTATTTTTTATCCTTACTGAACATATGAGCTCACCACTTTCTATGTTTTGTTTTTCCAAGGATTGAAGAAGTGTTTTATGGCTGACATGTAGGGATAGTCTATGTGATATGATTTTTGATAATAAAGACAATGTTGTTGTTTTGTTTCATTATATGATGTAATGTAATACTTATGTATGTATCTATCACTTACTAGGATTCTAAACAGATTGGTCTTTCAGAACATGAAACCTTATTTCATGGCAATGTTATGTAATAATGCACCAGCTCTGGGTAACTGGGGACGGGGCATTACAAGATTACTAAATAATTCTCAGAGTCCTCGGTAATTTAAGGGATTCCAGATAACAAAAGGATGGTAGAGAGGGAGATGGATAAATGTATGATGGGAAATAAGAATTTTCCTATACGTGACAACTAGAGAATGAATCACCTTGGTAAATGCATAAAGTGAATGTGAGTATTTATATGTGGGGAGAAAAAGGAAACCAAGTACATGATTTCAAGGGTAAGAAAAAGGTTTCAAATCTGTAATGCTTCATTTGTAAGGATTTGGGACCCTACGCAAATCAATGTTCAAATCACCATTTTATGGCCCAAATGATACTATTGGATAATAATAACATTATGATACTACCATAGATGAAGAGGAATGACTGGTGTTCTGATGTTGTTATTAAAAAATAATGTCATTTGTGTGTTGTATCATCAATGTACTAGTTATATGAATTATGAAAATAAATAAGGACTGTACTGAAGTATTAATTCATTAAGGATTTGAGATTATATGGTTCTAAGAAAAGTGGTATAATAGCATGTTAATTTTTTTTGAAAAATTCATGGTCAAAGGAAAGATAAACCATAATATGGTTCTGATACATATGTGGTGATTTTGGAATAGGATATGATTTATTTGGATAAATTATATTCAATATTCATGGTTACCATGAATAAATTATCTGTTTTTTTATTCAATCATTATTGGAGTTTACAACATTTTTGTATATAGGGATTATATCTCGTATTATATAAGGAAACATGATCATGGAGTTTTGAATAATATAATAGTTGAAAGGGATCCTATATTCATGGATCTAGAAATGATGGATATGGGAATAACCATGGAATTTGAAACGTCATACTTTTCAAATGGTTTTAAAAAATTGTTTACTAGAAATGAAAAAAAGTTCTCAGACTGATGATGAGGAATTTAAAAAGATGATTATATCTGTGAATGATGGAAAATTGAGTGACTTTGTATATGAAGATGGGCTATTAAATCTAGGAAGAGACTATGTGTTCCCGATATACCGGATCTAAAAAAGGAATTATTGTTTGATGCCCATAGCTCCTATTTCACTATAAACCCTGGTATCCCCACGATGTATAGAGATTTGATTGAACCTTTTTGGTGGGACAACAAGATGAGGGAGATTGCTGATTATTTGTCAAGATGTATGGTTTTTCTAAAAATGTATTCATGAATAAAGCATCCTAGAGGATTCATGCAACCTCATCCCATACCTGAGTGGAAATGGGATGATATCACGATGGAATTTTTCATGTGGCTACCAAAGGATCCTAGAAGAAATGATGAATCATGGTTCATTGTTGATTATCTTTCCATGGAAGAAAATTTTCATACTATAATAGAAGACTTACCACTTGAACGACTAACAAGACTATATATTAATGATGTTTAAAGACATCATGGAGTACCCTAATCGATTGTTTCTGATTTTGATCCCCGTTTTACATCATCATTCTGGAAAAATCTTCAGAAAACCATGGATACTGAACATCATTTGAGAACTTCCTACAAACCACTAATAGGTGTAAAATCCGAATGGACTATTCGACTTTAGAATACATGATTAAATCTTTCTCACATTACATTCAAGTTATGTGTGATCAATATTTACCACTTGTAGAATTTTCCTATAACAATAGCATCCATTCACATATTAATATGGCACTATATGAAGCGTTATATGGAAAGAGATGTCTCACACCAATGTGTTGGGTTGATGTTGGTGAAAGAAAAATCGTTCGCCTAGAACTTTATGAGAAAATGATGGAAAAAGATAAGGTTATCCAAACCCACATCAAAGTAGCACAGTGTAGGTAGAAGAGTTATGCCGATAAACGAAGAAATGATTTTGAATTTCAGGTATGAGATCATTTTTACATTAATGTATCTCCATGGAAGGGAGTTATAAGATTCAGTGAGAAGGGTAATTTGAGTCCCAAGTACATGGGACCTTTCAAAATTCATGAAAGAATTGGGGCAGTAGTTTACTGTTTGGAAATGCTGCCATGCCTCTCCAATGTTCCTGATGTGGTCAACATATCACTGTTGAGAAAATACATGCTTGACCCAATGCATGTACTCACTTGTGAGGAATTAGAACAGGAACCCAATCTATCTTATTGCGAAGAGCATGTCATGATTCGTGATACCAGAGAACAAGTTTTGGGAAACTGGACAACTCCTCTAGTAAAAGTCCTATGGAGAAACCATAAGATTGAAGAGGCAACATGGGAACCTGATGAACATATGATGAAGAACCATCCAAATATTTCTATGCAGTGGTAATATAGAAATTTTTAGGTCAAAATTAATTGAAGGATGGTAGAAGGAAACACCCCAAGCTTCAACGATACATTTCCTTATGAATAATGCAATAGCTTGCATCGTACGAAACATCAATATTCTATCACACCACGACCAACGAAACTAGTCATTATGAATTTTAATACCCACTTTTTGAAATTATATATATTTTTTCATTCAAATTGGACTTCATTTTTGGATTCGAAATATTAAAATCAGCTTAGGGTGAATATTTGGTATTTTTATGAAAACATTAAATTTTTTATAAATAGTGAAAAAAACTGTGTTATTGGTAAAAACCAACTTTTTATTCAAATAATCATTTATTTTATGTCAAAATAGATACATAATACCCATATTATTTCAATTTAATTCATTTGAGTCATTTTTATAAAATATTAGATATATAAAATTTTAATATACTTTTTACCGTCTTTTACCCACCTTCTAAAAGCTTTTTCAAATTTGCATAAAACATAAATTTACCGCTTCTATGTGTTAAATTTCAAAAATTTCAGATACATGACTGATATTAGTAAGTAATAATGTTGCTAAATGAGATGCAAATAATTTTTTATGAACAATAACTTTTCACTTTTATTTCCCAAGGTTCAAAGTAAATAGGGTAATTAAAGGTAAAAATGATATTAATATTACCTTAACACATTTATAATTCTATTGAATAAGTGTAGTTCGACATAAAACAACCTTATTAATAAAATATGGACCTTTAGGTCCACTTGGATTAGATTACGAAATTTATTATAATTTTACATAACGAAGGGATAAAATTCTTAAATTCAATGTTTAATAACTAAACCATTTTTATTATACGGTTATGCATAATATAAATTAAACTATAAATATTTATTATAATGATAAAAAATATTCATACATAATGATATTTTATTTTTAACTTTTAGACATTAAAAATTTAAATTTATTTATTGCACAATGATGATGCACTAATTACCATATTAATGAAATATTGAAGTAATTGATATTATTAAAATCCAAATCACTGTAATTTGAGTCTTTTAATGAATTTAAATAATTTTATTGGTTAATATGAAATTTCAGGGTTGATTAAATTAATTTTTTTCGAAGTAATAACTCTTTTATGAATTTAACTAAAATAAATACCAAATACTGTCAAAATTGACATAATAATGTTTTAAAAAAAATATTAAATTATTAATTGATATTCGATTCCAAAAAATATTTGTTTAGTCCAATGAGATTAAATAATATTATATATGTCATTAATGAACCACTTGATGTTCCCTTTATGTATATTTTAATTGTATTAACCATATAATATAAAAATACAAAGAGATGTTGTAAATGTCAAACTATTTAAATAAGAGTTAAATCTAAATGATAAGGTTAATATGGTGACATAAACCTGTCTAAAACACATTGTTTTGGGGGATTTCGACCCATACCCTCCATATCATTGAAATAAATCATTTTGTATCGATTATAAACTAAATATGAATTAATTTTAAAATATTATTTCAATCATTTCCAAAGATTCCCCTCACCCCTCTTATAAAAGGACATTTCCCCTTATCTCAAATTAACACCTAAAAATCAATTTGAATCATCCATACCATGACCAAATATTTCCCAACTATCCGAACATCATGCTAGAGGACTTACTTTAATCATAAATCCAACATAAGGATCCATTTTTATCAAATGAAATGGAATAACTCAGAAAAGAGGTAAATATTTCATCATCTCTTTGAATTTCATTTCTTCATCCACTTCCTCTTTTATTAGTATTTAAATTCTAAAATAATAACTCTAGTATATTCTATATACTGTGATGTTATTATAAAAATTTTACAACTATATTCGTTATTATATCCATCCTATAAATGACAAGGTCACCATACGCATGTACGCATGATTTACAATCTCCACGTTGTGGTGTAGTTTGTCATTCATAACTTCACGGATTGGATGGGTATAATAATGATGTATAATTGATTTAAATAATAAATATAACATGTTAATGATTCTATATATATGATATAACATCCAATTATATACTATTTTATTATAAAAACAATGGTATTGTCGCTCGTGCATACGTACGGACTACCGTCTCCACGAACGCGATGAGTTATTTTATTCCATTAATGGATTATGGTTAAAGTAATTAAATTTCATATGCATGTTTTAATATGAATGTTTATGTTATATTTCAACCATTTCATAATATGAATTTATTGGTCTATTATGATTTGGGTTGGGAACCGGTAAATGTAAGCCCTCCTGGTTGGGGCGTGGTTACAGAAGCCCCTCCGTGTTGGAGTCCGGTTATAGAGGCTCTTTGGGTTGGAGTCTGGTTACTGAGGCTCTCCGAGTTGGGGTCCTATTACAGTTATTACCTATGTCCGGGCACGAGGCCTTGAAATAGAAATTAATATCTGGTATTATGCATTACATCATTATGAAAGTGGCTATTGATGTTTCATGTGATTATTCTACCACTATAATATCCATTTGAATATCTAAATGGAATTATTTGATTTATATTTTCCATATAATGCTGATGTTTATGTTTAAAAGGCTTATGTTTTAGTCTTATAAATTTCGTTAAAAAGTTTAAGCTTATTTATGAAAAATTCCACTAAATTATTTACCCTTACTAAGCATCCGATCTCGCCACTTTCTTATGTTTTATTTTACCAGGATCCCAAGAGGTGTTTTATGTTGAGATGTATAGTTAAGCTAAGGGACTAATGATGTAATCAAAGAACTATATAAGCTGTATTTTATGAATTAAATTGTAATGTGATGTTCATGTATGTAATCTATTTTCCATGAATTCTAAACTAATCTGTAGTTCGAGACTTTATAATTTGTGATCATGCAAATGTTATGTAATAATTCACTGACTCTTGGTAAATAGGGTCGGGGCATTGCAATAAATATCATTGTATGGTTCAAAATCAATGATAAAATGTAAAAATTATTGTATTAGAATTATACCTCATGAATTAATTGATCCAAATATATTTGATAATCTATTAAATAATATGTCATCATATACAAAATTGATTTTATGGATCATTTATATTGAACATTTTTCTGCTGGTGTTAATAACTGTAAAATCTTAATTAATTATATAATCCATTTTAGAGGCTTCTTCTGAACCATTAGGTAAACCATTTAAATAGATCCTATATAATTGTGAGTGAAATTGAATGTAATCTTAAAACTTCTCATATGAATATATTATTGAGTTAGTTAGGAAACAAATCATTATTTAATGTAATTAATGGTTGTAACTTTGCAAGAAGATCGACTACATCCCAAAAATAATTATTCCCTTTATATGTATTGAGGTCCCTTGTAATGCATCCCATAGTGATGTTTTATAATTTTAATAATCTTATGTTTAGTTTTTTTTTCATCATACCATTTTAATTATTTCATTCAACATTAACCTACTAGCACACCATGCATTAAAATATATACTTTGAAGTCTCCCACTTCATATTGTCTCTGGAGTTTTATTTCATTTTGTCTCTATTCATTTTCATTCAACATGGTAAAATAAACATGGATGGTCTAGGGAAACCATAAAAAATTTCCCATAATAGATCTATTTTTTGGAACCATTTACTGTTTCTAAATAATATAAGTACCAAATTATCCAAATTATACTCCAGAATACATTCGATCTATTTATATCACTATGTACCGTCTTTTAGAACTACATTCTTCATAAGATGAATTTATGGTTATGTATTAATTTCATAAAGATATAATATATCCCCTTATTTTATGATATAACGATTCATTACCCAATAATTTATGTGTATTGGATCTGTCTCTATCCTCATCCTGGATAATATGTCATGTTCATCATTTCTTAGTTCATCAACCAGCTTATTTTCCTTCACTAGTTTGTAATTTTTTGCCCAAATATACACTTTTATCAATTATAACCATATCCATTAGCATGTATATAACTCATTCAATGTGAATATATATTTCTAGAAATTTTTATGACTAAATTATTCACACTTTTCTTCAATTATATAGAAAATAAACTTTTTAAGGTAAAGATCACTACCAGTATCTCAAAATAAATAATCAAATAATATTGATCACATTTCATTAATTATCTTAAAAAATGTGAAAATAAATTTACATTCTATGTAACACCCATATTTTCAATTTTAGGATTCGTTTCATTTCCTCTATTGGTTCATAGCTTTCTCTTGGTTTCCAGGTTTTATGGGTTTGATATTTTGGTGACTCTTGTGTTCATGGTCTATGACCTTCGTATTGGGTGTAATTAATGGTACTTCGACTCCTATTTATTTAAATGTATGGTATATGGTTGAGGTGGTTTTGAGTTGGATTTGTGAAAATAATAGTGGAACCACTTGTGGGGTCTGTTGTTGAGGTGGTTTTTACAGATGAGTTGGATGATTTTTGGGGTGAAAAGAGTCCTTTGTTTTGGCCTATCATTCCTCTAGTTTTCCCCCATGAACCAAACTAAAATTGGAGGATAATTGAAGGTTTTTGGGTGTTCGGATCCTACCACACAGTATGATTACATGGATTACTAAACCATGCATCCTAACCATGCAATGTGTTGAACACATTAATATATTTTGTGTTTTGACCCATTTTCACTTTCGGAAATAAATCATATCTGACTCTTTCTTACCCATTTCGTTCCGTAACTCAATTTACAGAATCAAAGCTCTCTCAACCTCCCGTGGAACTAAATTTTGATTTGATATTTGATGGGGGAAACTTCAAAATCATGCAAGTAAGCCTTCCTCTCATTGACATCTTACCTTTACATGGGGTTTATTTCACACATTCATGATTTTAAAAAGTGTCTAGAAACTAGGGTTAGAAACTAAGGTTTATCATTGTTTCTTTTTGGTTAAATCTTGGGGATTAGGTCACTATTTAATTTCCTTGTGGTGCGGAGGTGGTGTAGTTGATGTTTCACACAACAGTTTGGGGTTTTCGCACAAATGTTAGGTGATTCCATGAGAAATAATTAATTGATGAGTTAATTTTGCTTGATTTAAATTTTTAGCATCATTATATTCCATTTTTTGTCGTGTGAATATTATATTTGGTATCATTAGTTAATCAGTTGGTTTTTAAGTGTTAAATGTTTGAAATAATGATTGGTTATCCTATGTATTTCATTATATATCAATTGGGGTTGTTATATAATTCTTGAAATGGTTTTTTGAAAGGATTTAGGGATTTCAAATCAGTATTCATGTTTTATTAGAATGACGTTGTAATAAATATAGATTTTTAGAAGGATCCTATGTTCATGACTTATTTACACTACTTTGAATTTTTTTGGGAAGGTTTTAAATGGTTTCTTGATATTTTGTAAGAGCTGAAACTATGATGCCAAACTGTTTTGTTAGGAGTGTACTTTTGAAATGGTCTATTATAATTTTAATGGGATTTTTAGTGATTTTTACTATCTTGGTATAGTTTTATACATTTGTAATGGATTATATGTATTGTTACAGAGAGGTGTAATGTGTTGTGGGGTGTTTTGGTTTGAGTATGATTTCCAAAATAAACTTTAATGAATAGGGAATCATGTGACAAGTGTGTGGGATGTTGGTTGTTCGTGTGACATGGAAGTTTTATTATCATGTTCAAATTATATTTCATGGATTCTAGAACATGTTTGTGAAAAACAGGTAAATCCCGAGAATATAGGTTGGAGGACATGTAATGGTATGCTAGATATCCCATGGGCTTCGCCCCTACTTCACATATGAAGTTTGATGATTAATATAATAACCAAACTATGATGATGATGATGATGATGGCGATGTTGGGAGACCATAAGGATATTGGTGTAATCCCAACTAGGGGATCGTGTGCATGAGAATGGATATTGTGAGGGTTGTATTCACTGAGATACGAGGTACCTAGGTCCCACAACGTGCTAGTTCCATGGGGTTATTTTCCATTGTTTGTGCTCACTAGATATTTTAAACACACCATCAGCATATAGTGCAGTTTTCTATGAAAATTTAGTTTCTTGTGTATTTTATTTAATAGGGTTGATTCTTCAAAATAGCCTACATGAAATCTAATTTTTAATGTATCATATTTTAGAAATTGTTAATAGAATTTCTTTTCTACAAAACATGTCAGTTTTTTTTCTTATATAGATTATCACATTGAATATTTTAGTGGTGTCATCCTACTATAATTTTTCAAACACACTACTTACACCTTTATGTGTGAGTAGACTTGGTTACTTTGTCACTTGTTTGGGTAAATATTTTAGTGCTAATGGTTCGAGTTTCTATCTTTCGTTCTTGGTGTAGTGTCATGGAGATCGATTGAGGGTGGTGCTTCTTTCCATGAGGATTTTATTGGGCTGTACTTTTTGACTATGTTCCTTTTTTATAATCCTTCAGTTTTGATCTAAATTATGTAATTCAATTCGGATTTTTTTATAAGATGTTTTTGTTAGAAAAATCCAAATTTGAATTATTAGATTCTTCTGTTGTTTTACGATTATAATATCTGTTAAATCATTCCAAAATTTTATTTTTGATACCTGGGCACTCGTTCCAGACCATGAGGATTGGGAATTCCCTTCGGGACTTTCCACCCAATTGGTTTGGTTCCAGTTTTGATGGCGACAATATCCAGTTTGTGACAAAATGGTATTAGAGGAGGTTAGGTTCACTCTTTGTGTCATGTTATTTGTGGAAGAGTCGGGATAGTTTGGAGTTAGGAATTTTAGGCCTTGAAATTCCAATTACTAGTAGGTTGTTTGGATAGCACACCTCATGATGTGATTAGATATTTTAGGGTATTCTGGGTTTTATATGATTCGTTTGGTATTCATAGGTTGATGATGAATTGGTGAAATGAAAAGGGAGTTGGGTTAATGGTCTCAATGAGCTCGCAGGGACTAACAATCCATGTAGAGTCGGAGATATTTCCCTAGAACACTATAGTTTATGGTGAAGTGATTGGAATATTCTCTCCACCCATATGTCGATGTCACCAACCGAAACGAGTTTCCTCTCGCATTGTCTTCTGTCCTTTTTTTTGGATTCGTAAAAGTTTTATTTTAAAGAAAAAATGACATGGTTTTAATAAGGCAATGTTTTTGTTAAATGATTTTATAATAAAGAGGGAATGGATGAATTTTTAAAGGGGTGGAACATAATATTATGAATTGTTCTGAAATGTTATATGGTGTATTTAAACACCATTGAAAGTAAAAATTATGTTAAAGTGGATTTTGAAAATTTGTTTCAAATGGGAAATTGTGAATTACTGAAAAGGTGTTTTGAATTGAATATAGTGATTCTGATCTTTTATGTGGATTTTAGAAATGTATTTTGTTTTTGGTAACAAGTGATAATTTGAAAAACTTTTTTAATAATTTGAAATTATTTTTTAAATAAGAAGATATTTTTTTTCAAAGAATGGGTGTTGATCAAATGATGTTTTTCATAAAACCATAACTGTTTTGAATGGGATTGAGTTGTATTGAAATTTATGTGAATGTATTGAAAGTGATTTTATATTTGAATGATTTTTCCTTTCCAAATAGTTTTGTAAACTGTAAATTGTGTTTTATTTTTAGGTTAGTGGGTTTCAGAATAAATTAAGTGTTGATTGGATGTTTTGATTTTGAAAAGTGGATGTATTTTTTAACCTTTGTTATTTCTATGACAGAACACATTAACGGGGTGATGTGAGATAATGGGTGGTTAATGGAATTACTGGATGAGTGATGGGATGGTTATGAGGTGTGTGTACAGTGTGGCAGTGAAACATGCATATGTGAGGCCCATGGGATTGCATTAGTGGTTACATCAACCACTTAACCGTTTATTTTTAATGACGTGATTTCTTTTAATGGAAAACTTGATTTCATGATTAATGGTTTGGGTAGAGTGTCTTATGTGTTTGTTAAAAAAATTTATGGGTTGTTTGAGTCCATGAACCCCTCTTATTTAATGGTTTTTAGTGTTTGTGTTTGGTCGGAAATTTGGGATGAAGGGATGATTAGTGGTCTCTATATGAGAACTATTTCAGGATGCCTTTATGGTGGTTCCCCTCATGTGTTCGCTTCTAGTTTGTGGAATTTTTTTACCAATGTTCCATCTTTTTTGGATCATCTAGTTATCTCTGTAGATAAGGTACACCCCCAAAAGGGTTAGTTCACAACTGAAGTACAACATATATTGTTTCCCCATTAGAAAATCCTCTTTTTTATCAACATAAAAAATTTGTTTTCAAATATTTGGAGATTTAGTCTCCCCAATTCCTTTTTTGGTTATTTGGATCCTCTTGTAGCAGGAGTCAACTCATGTAAGGTTTAAAGAGGCCTTAGATTATTAAGTTACCATATTAATTGATGTTTAATGTCGTCTGGGGTTATTATTGTGAATGGTTTCAAAGAGGGCCTCTAGGTCGTTCGTAATTTCTTCGAAGCATTAGTTCATGTTAAACCACCATCATAGGAAATCTGGTATTGAGAGGATGTTATGGAACATTATACAATTTTGGGTTGTATGGGGACTTGGTATATGGTCCCATTTATTGTATTGATTCTATTTGACCTAATGGGCATGTTCAGTGATGTCATGTGATGTCATGTGCACATGTTATTGTAAATGTGATATTGTACAATCTTATTTTGAGTCTTTGTTTTTTTATAAGTGTGTATCCTTTTAGGAAAACTCTTCATACTTTTTTAGAGGAATGTGTCTGCATATAAACTTCCCTCTTTCTTTTTCTCATCCGAAGATGCGAGGGGTGATTTGTGTGTATATTCTCAGAACGTGTATCAATGAAATGTATAGTTAAGGTAAAGTGAGTTAGAAGGTGTTTTATCTCAGTGAAACCATATTGGAATAGGGTATAATTTCCATGGAACCAAAAGGACATGTTCTGTTTGAGGGCTTCCAAATCCGAACTGTGTGGCCGAAGATGCTTCAATATTTTGAGCTCCAGCCATAGGTTATGGAGTGAAGTTAGAGCATAGTCTGAGGAAATCATATGGGTTCTAAAACCCATGTATAATATACAATACCTAGTATGAATTATGGTAATAGTTTAATCCTATGGTTTAGTCATATTTTCATTTTTGTTCCTTTTCGGTTTAAAGAGGTGGGAGGACCTCATTTCTATGTTATCGCCTAATGGCATTCCTTCCCCCTTTGGTTTCCTTCATGTTTTTGGAGAAAGGATTGAAATTTGACTAGACAGGTTGAGAACATGGTTTCTACACAGATATTAGTAACTGTTACAAATAAAATGATATATATATAAGGATCAACATGTTAAGCATATGGTTTCCAAAAATCTGCGGACTAACCGTGCGGTCGTCCCAACTCATTATATTTTTCATTTTTTTTGTGTTGTACCATAATGGTCAGTTAAAATGGTTGGTTATCATGATGGGGAGACCCACTATGAGTCTCATGTATGTTTATTTGGAAATGTGTAATGAAAGTCAACCCCTTATTCCATGGATTCCATTAGGGCCTCCTCATATTAGTGTCATGATTCTTTCTTGATAAAATTAATGTTGTCTCTTATTTGGTGGAGTCCATTTCTTTCTACCCGTATTAGTATCTCAAATTTGTTTTTGGTCTTTTATAGGTTATAGGTAGACTCGTTCAGTGCTATTGATCTACCAACATCCTCCATGTGTAATCATTGTGATTGGAGAGAACCCGAAGATTAATTAATGTAAGGTAATGGTAAATTTTTTTGATGTTGTTTCTCATTTGAGTTAATTTCAGGAGCCTAGTTTAGAATGTGTTTGAGGAGTATTCCTTTTGGATGAAGTCTAAATGTGATTTATTGTTTTAGGAATGTGGTGTTTGTTTTGTATGGTGAGAGTATTCATTCTTTTATTGATCAACTGGGGATATCTTAGCCTTTTGGTGGATCATGAAACATTGAATGGGAGTCTATTTTGGTATATCTGTTGGAATTAGATTTTTCTGCTAGCCCTACAGTGTCATTTCATGGGATGAATGTATTATGGTCTATAGAATTTTCAAAAACAGGATTTCAATTTTATGATTTGTTTCAATTTCTCTTTTGGTTCTTACCTTTCCGTTGGTTTCTAGGTGTTTAGGGTTTGAAATTTTGGTGACTCGTGTGTTCTTGATCAATGACTATAGTATTTGGTGTACTGTAAGATACTTATAATCCAATATTTTAAAAAGTATGGTTTGAGTTTTAGGTGTTTTTGAGATGGATTTCTGACACTACATGTGGCACCACTTGAGGGGTATGTTGTTGAGGTGGTTAGTACCCATGAGCTGGATGAGTTTGGTGTGAAAAGAGTGCTTTGTTATGTGAATTTTTATTACAAATCCTTGGCTTATCTTTTCCACTATGTTTCCCCCTTGGAAACTCCTAATAATGGAAGAGATTGGAATTTTTTTTGGATAGCCAGAATAAGTCGTACAGTTTATCCCATGGTTTAAAAAACTATGCCGGCAATCCATGAAAGGTATCCACCACATTTAAATTTCATGTTTTTTTGACTCATTTACCATCATGAAATAAACCAAATCCGCCCATTTCTTCCCCATTTCGTGGCCTAAATCCATTGAAAGTGTCCATGATCTCTCACCCTCCCCTAGAACTCAATTTTAAAGGGAGATGTGATGGGGGAAACAACAAAATCAAGAAAGTAAGTCTTCCTCTCTTTGTTTTCATCCATTTCCATAGTGGTTCCTTTCACCCATTCATGATTTTCTAAAGTGTCCTGAAGGTAGGGTTCTTAGAAAGGGTTTAACCTTGTATCATTTTGGTGAAATAATGTGGATTAGGGATGGAATTTTCTTCCTTGAGGTGAGTCTGTGGTGCGGTTTATGCTTTATACAACAGTTTTCAGTTTTGGCACAAATGGTAAGTGATTCCATGTGTAATCATTATTTGATGAGTTATTTTTTCTTGATTTATATTTATATAATTATTCACTTCCAGTTTTTGTGGTGATTATATTATATTTGTATCATTTTTTAAGCGGGTTTTTTTATGTGGCCACTTTGTGAAAAAATGATTGTTTTTCATACGTATTTCATATTGTATCATGTGGGGTCATTCTATGATTCATGAAATGGAAGTATTAAAACGTTTTAATGATATAAATTATTGTTTTTTGTTATACTGTCTTGAATTTAGACTCAAAATATGGTTTTTAGGATGATTTTATGTGAATGACTTGGTTACACTCCTTGGAATTGTTTTGTGAATGTTTTTAATGGTTTCATGATTTTTGTGAGAGGTGAAACTATGTTTCCAAACTATTTGGGTAGATTGTACTTTTTAAATGCACTATTATAATGTGGAAGGTATTTTATGTGATGTTTAATACCTTTTAATTGTTTTGTAAAATTTTTTAATGGATTTTTTCACTCTGAAAGTGTGTTGAAACGTGTTGTACGCTGTTTTGGTGTGAGAATGATTTAAAAAATGAATTTGAATGAAAATGGGGTTCATGTGACATCTGTGTGTGATTTTTGGTGTGTGTGAAATGGATTTTTTATTTTCATTTAAAATTTTTATTTCCTAGCTTTTAGAACATGTTTGAGAACAATAGGGAAAACTCTGGTATCTAGGTTGGTCGGCATGTACTAGTATGCAACTGATATCGTTGGGTTTGTCCCCTGTATCACGAAGCATTTTTGAAGATGAAAACACTAACCAAACAATTATGATTATGATCATGATGTTTGGGGACCACTACGTTATGGGTATCATCCCTACTAGTGGATCGTGTGCATGATAATGGAAATTGTGATGATTATTTTCACCGAGATATGAGGTAGCAGGGACCTAGAACGAACTAGATCCATGGTGTTATTTCTCGTTGTTAATGCTCATTGGATATTTTAAAAAAACCTTCAGAATATAGTGTGGTTGGATGGAAAATTTCAGTAGCTTGTGCACATTATTTAAAAGTGATATTTCTTTAAAATACCCCACTGGAAAGCTATTTTTATTAAAATTTTCATTTCTATAATTTGTTACTATTATTTCTTGTTTACAAAAAAAGCATTATTTTTTTCTTATAATTATAATAACATGGAATATTTTATTGGTTGAATTATACTTGTATTTTTCTCACACCCTACATACACCTTTTGGTGTATGTATTCATGGTTATTTTGTAACAGGTTTGGTTGATTCTTTTAGTGACAATGGTTCCAGTTTCTATCAGTCCTTCTTTGTATTGTGTTGTGGAGATAGATTAAGGGTGGTGCTTCATCCCAGGAGGAGGTTATAGGGATGTCATCTTTGATTTTTTCCTTCGTTATATAGTTTTTGTTTTTTTATAAATTATTTAATTCCACTATAAATTTTTGTAAAAGAATTTTTGGATTGAAAAATACAGATTTGGATTGTTGGATTCATTTGTTGTTTAATGTTTATAAACATGGGTAAATCTTTCCCAACATTATTTTTTTGAAACTCAGGAAATTGTTACATCCCAAGGGGATTGGGAATGTCCTTCGGGTCTTACCAAAAACCTGGTTTAGTTCAAATTTTGATGGAGACGAGATTCAATTCATGATATTCTACATGTTTGTTTAACCCAATCAATTTTTCAATGAATCCAAAAATATGTTAAACCAATCCTTATTATTGTTCAATGTAATCATTGTATCATGTAAAAACCTCATTTTCTAGAACCTATGAAATTTCACTACATTCATCTTTCCAATGGTAAATAACTACCTTATATGTTATCTAGGTATAAGGATTTTATAACTTTCTAAACATTTTCACAAATAATAACCCATGAAAACAACATATCATAGTTACAACAGTCATACTAGGATAGTTCATAATATCATATTTCATTTAATGATCTAGTAATAAAAAATTTCATGTGACTGAATACCCTATTAATGATACATTATGTATCCATAATACACACAAGCTATATTTTGAGTACAATTTATCCACTCCAATGCTCATAAAAATAATGTGTTAATTATCTTCATGCTCATCATTACATGTTGAATATATGGTAGTTACAATTATAGTGTAAATTAAAATGTGATAAAGATAATTTATAATGAATCTATTAATTATGAAAACGAATATATTGAGATCATTAATAATCCATAATGGAATTACTATAGACTCATAGATTCCATACCTCACTATAAATGTCATCATAATATACCTTCCTTTATCCCTTAACCAATGATATCAAAAAGAGAATTTAATTTTTAATAAACACTATTATCTTCGTTGTTTAAGGATTATATTTTTGATATGTAATATAAGATTACATTTCATGGTAAATATTTTATAATTCTCATAATAATCAATGAAAATTCTCATTAATGAGTCCTTATTTTGAAAAAAAATATAATTTCACACCACTGAGATATGCTAGGGAGCATATAACCCCTGTTTAGTTCACCTCATTGATGAATCATAAAATTTATAGAACTCAATCAAGGATATTATATATAAACTATTGAATATTGGCTTGGATAAACATATGAGTTAAATAAGAAAATGAACATTATGTTCTAGGGTAAGGTAATGTAGTTCATCTGGAAATACATAAACATATTTATATAAAATACATGAACCATAAATCCTGAATTCTATATCACAGTTTTTATCTATAACTACCTAATTTCTATGTATTATGTCCCATATACAGAAATTTTCTGCCAAAGGGGGTTCATGATAATCAATTCCTAGAACGTTTATCAAATGATGGTTGTCAATATAAAATGAGATCTTCTTATCAAATAGATTTGGTATATAATCTATAAAGGGTTACCCAATTGATACATTATATTACAAAAAATAATTCCATGAGAATAATAACTAGATTTTTTAGAAAACATATTGCCACAATAAATTATTGGATAATATTAAAATTTCATTGATATAAAAATCATATCACCATGGATTTTCCATAATTTTTCAATATCTAATATTTTAATTTTTGAATATATATGTAAGGAAAAATGTTTGGAAAGAATGAATTGGATGAATTAAAATAAAATAATAAATTGATAGTTCATTATTTGTTAATAGTGAACCTATAATTACTATATTTTATCGATCTACCTTATTGGTTATGATAACATATGTTCTCTCATGTTCACTTGGTTGGTGATTATATTGGTTCTTATTCTCTCAGTTGTCTTTATAGTTATGGAACTAATTTTAATAATGACTAAACATGTGGATCATGAATATTGGATTGTTTTATTTTTCATTATATATTATTTTATTCCCCTATTTTATATTGTTCATTCTCTTCTTCCATATTCCACACTTATGTTCATTATGGCCAACAATTCACACCTTAAACAACTTCTTTAATCCTTCCAAGTAATTAACATAAAGATTATTTCTATATTTATTGAATATAAGAGTTTTATTTTCTCTAAAAAAATATTATTATCATATGAGATACCATGATACTATACTTTTCGTCTATTATCCCTATACATATTAGAGTACCTATTTTGAGTTCTACCTTTAGTGAATAATGATCATCATCAACATATATCCCAATGTTTGTTATAGTTGATGAATTTCAAGTAAATGGTTTTGATCCATCAATGAAATGATAAATATTTCGATTTTAGGATGAAAACTAAATTCATGGGTACAACATAAGACGCATGATGTATTCTTTATATATGAAAATATATTCTTGATCTACTAGTTTAAGATCATATAATTCACACTCTATTTTCATGTGAAGTGTATATGGTAGGTTCTCGCAGAATAGTATTTCCCTGAAATACTATCATTCTATATTATATAATTATTCCATTTTATTTAACTCTTAATTAGATTCCACCATTGGATAGACAATCATTTTAAACTACAAATATAAAAAATTTCCAATATTGTTCTATGATAACTAGGGAATTGAAAATATAATTTCAAAAATAATGGTCCATTTTTTAGAAATAAGTGGATTAGAAGAGATCCCAAAGGAGGGTTGAAATTGTAAAATGTAAAAAATGATCTAATGAATCTCTTTACTTGGTTCACTTGGCATATCAACACGGTTCACTCTAGTATCTATGGATTTTGATAGTTCGGTGTGAATTTCTATTTGGATTTTAAACTAGTTCCCTATAAATATGGTGGTTTATTTGGATAATCACCACATTGTATCGAATATCCTTTTAACAAATTTAATCAATTCTATATCCATTTCATAAAAAAGGAACACGAATTAATAAATGTGGTGAGAGAAAAAAATAATAATATTATAATAAATAACAAATAAATTATGTGAATACAGTATCATATGAATATTTAAGATTTAATCAAGTTTACGCATTGTAATATCAAATTATACTAACTAAAAACAATCTCATTTAAACCGATTATTTTATTTTATAAAAAGAATTTGAATTATCCAAATAATATAACTCATTATTTTCTTATCCAGATGTGTAGCCCTACTTTCATTCATTGTACACTGAATTTATATCACATGGGTAGTCAACTAGACTTTATAAACGTGATTTTCCAAATGTGCATCTATTCCATAACCGCATCCACATTCCAGTATGTATATATGGAATAATTTTTTGGGGAACAACATAAACTATTAATTATAAATATTAAATAAATCTATTATTAAATGTATAGATTTATTTAGGATTTTCACTAAAGTAATCTCATTATAATACTCATTAATAATGAATCTAATCCAAAAATATAAATAAGTCCTACTTTGTTACCATCTATGTTGAAACAATCATGATCAGCAAACGTAATTAATTATTTTACATTAACAAACCACTCAACGTACACATATTAAAATAATCTTCATTGTCGAAGTTTTTCGGTCTTGGAAAATAATCTATATGGAATCAAAATTTACTATAAAAATTTATTTTTCATTAACAGTATATATTTAAAGCCCTTTTCATTAAATCATATATATTTATCATATTTTTTAAAATAAAAATATATTTATAATTAGATATAAATCATATATCATCAAAAAGGAAAATGAAAGAGATAACTAATGATGATAAAAATTGTAAAAATAAAATCATATTTTCATGAGATCATAGTCATTATCTCGGAATATGACATTGGGAAAACATTAAAAGATCTAAATTTAATATTAGGCATGATAAATCAAATAATTTATAAATGTAACAACATAATAATGTGGCACATAAATGATCAAAAAATAATAAAATAATGTGTTTAGTTTAAATTGTATTTACAAACATGTGCTTGAAATCAATAAATGTTTCAAATTGTGGATCATGCTTCACTAACTATTTATCTGAGTAGATAGATAATATAAAATGATTTCCCAATATCTCAGTAAATTTAAAGAAGTACTGAATTCATAATATATGTATAATGTTCAAAACCATTATGTAGTGAAAAACCATACATATGGGTGTTATGATTATATAAAATATTTGTATTTTTATCAAGGCATAACTAACTCAATGAAAAGCGTTAGGTTCTATTAAATCATCCTTAAAATAATTAAAAAGACTCGTCTATAAATAAGGTGGATGTTAGTATAATATCTTATGATTTTTAAAAATTTAGGGAACAACAATGGATGTTGACATTAATGAAAATATCATTTATATGTTCATTAAAAATTAAATATATAATGAAGATGAAATATATATTATGTTTTTCATCATATATGATAAAAAAATATAAAACAAGGGAATAAATATTTCATTGAATTTGAAAAAAAAATATAGAGGATTATTTATAATTATATTAAATGTTGGAGGTGATTGAAATGATTAGTAACAAAAATGTTTAAAAATATTTTTTTTCAAGTTATTAATATATATCATTGATTGTTGTAAATTATTAGGTTTAATAAGTTAAAATTTGTTTAATATTTTTATATAATTTAGTGTTCATTGAAAAAAAACCATAATCAATATTATTATTATTTTAAATAATATATTTAAACTAATTAAAAATATAGAAATTAAAATTAATCACATTTATGATCATTCAAACGAAATAATCACATCAAAAATAATTTTGAAAGAAAACATACCTCATTGGTAACCATTGAACCAAAATTAATTAAAGGATATAACAAATAATGGATCTATAATCCTATAAAAATCATTAAAATTTTAATATAACATATATACGGTTAATAAATTGATAATGAAAAATTAAATGTTATAGTTATGTCATAGGTATCAAAGGACGACAATTGAGATTACAAACCTATTAGTTTTAATTCCCCTAAAATGAACATATTATATCCTCCTAAATAAAAAAAATATCCAACATGATCACCTATTTTATAATATGTTAAAACCCCATAAAATTTGGTAAAATTTATATTAAAAAATTTATTAAATGAATATTAGATAGATATGTTTTACTTTCATCATCATATGTTAATAGTCTCCATTTTTTATTTTGTACCACTTTCATAGTGGAATTTGTTTATATTTATAAATTCAATGTAAATTTTCATAAGAATATTATAGATACTAAATAATAGTGTTATAATAATTAATTAATTTATAATATAATAATATAATTATTTAAGATATGATTCAAGATGATCATATTGATAACAGTCTTGTTTATGTATTATTAACAAACCTTGGGTTGTATCTTAATAACTAGATCAATAATACTGTAACAATTATTTCACTAAAACATTACTTTTTGATTATATGAAATTATAAGATATAATTATGTATCCATTTTTATCTTTTATTCAAGTTAAAATCATTTTACATCTTGGTAGTAAAATCCACTTTAACAAGAATATGCAATAATGGATGGTTCGGTCTTGTTCTGAATGTGATTATTCTAAAATAGCATCATATTAACAGAAATATAATGATAATATTTATATGTTATTAAATTTTCAATAATATCTCATTAAAGATGTACTCATATTAAATAAATATATTGAAAAATGAAATTTGTAACTTTTATGGGGGAGGTAGTTTATATGTATGCATGAGTTACACAATCATTTTCCAAATATTGGGATGATGATATGATTTTTTTAATTTTTCAATTAATCCAGATTATTATAAATGTAATTTTAATCTATTTAATAGTCTATTATAACTATCAATTTAACATTGTGATGAAAAATCAAAAAAATTATATGAATACGGTATCCCACAAGTAATAGTGACGGGTTCTTTATTTTTTGAATAGTTTTCAATGAAGGTAGAATATAGATATACAAATAGATTATTAATATCTTTCAATATTACTAATACTTATTTTATCATAATTTTTATGGTATAATAGTTTTGGGTGTTGGAAGAAGAGAAGTATTATAGGATCTCGGTTGAGAACATTACCTCCCACCCTAGATTTTCCCCATTGGGAAACAACTTATGTCTCCATAGAATGATATTTTTAATATCGAATTATTATATTATAATGAGAGGGATTTGAAGAGATACATTGGTATAATCATGGTCAAAGTAATACTATATAATGAGTTCATAAATGGGGTGGAGGTGATATAAATTAGTAGGCGAAGAACATGTAAATTTTTTAAATATATATTTTAAATAAAAATAGAGATCATGTTTCACATATAGAGTGGATCCAAATTATAAAATAGTTGGGAGGGATGAAATAATTTTTGGTATACCTAATTCATTTATTTTGAAAAATTATTTAAATTTTCCCACAATAATTTTACTCTATGATTTTTATCTTTTGTTTTTTTGTAGTGGTAATTAATTTTCACATATGAATTTTACATTTAATGATAAACTATGATATGAAACTCATTAAATTATTTGGAACTATTTATTTTTAAAATAATTTAAATTTTATCAAATTATATTCCTTTGTGTGAACAAAAATTATTTTAAAATTAATATATATAATGTGAAAACCCCCATTTTATAGAATATATATTTTTAATCCTAAATATTATATATAGGAAACAATAATATTTTATTTTTATTTTATTTAAAATATTTTTTTTATATTTATCCAAATGTGATTTGTGTGACTTAAGAAAACTAGAAAAATTAACTTCACAAAAAAATAATATTTAAATAAAAAATAATGACTAATTTTCTTATGTATATAAAAATATACCAGAATTTACAAATATTTAATCAACTGTTTTATGAAAACAATATATGAATTTTAAAATCATAACATTACTTCATATATACATTTTTCCTCATGGAAAATGTTTTATATTTATTTTTGTTATATATACTTGTTTATATATTCATCAAAGATACCTTTTTTTGAAAAGTGCTTATCAATATTTTCAAATAAAAAAATATTAATTCAAAAAATTAAAAACAATTATTAGACTATTTTTGTTATAGGAGACAATATAATAAATATAAAATTTGGTTCTAAATTTGATTTTAATTTACATTTATATAAAACACTTATGTGAAAAATAAATGAATATCTAATCAAAATAAATAACTCCTATATTGATATACCTTTTCATATATTTTTATTATAGTTATAGATATAGATACCATTAAATTTAATTGAAATAATTTAATAACCATATTTTATATTTTTATATTTTTATAGTATGAGGACTTTCATTTTAGTTTGGTGTTGTTATTAGACAAGCTACTCAAGATCATACATATCTAAGGAGAATGTATTTAATAAATTCAGGGGTTATGATAATTTATAAAGTCATTTAATATAATTATATGATTTTTTATAGATATTTATAAATCCTTTTAAGCGTATTTAATGTTTTTTATAATATATTATTTAATTCAATAAATATTGTACCAGAAAGGTAGTGTAGAAAAATAAATGAAAAATGAATGAAATTAGATAATTGATTAAGTCAAAATGAATTAAAAAATAATATTTTGATATTATATGAATTAAATAAAATTAGGATAATGGGTTCAAATTTAATAATCACATTATAATACAAATGATTTTATAAGAAATTTATCAATATTCATCTATATAAGAAGCATTTACTGAGGTTAGTTCTACAACACAATCCACCATAACCGCTCAAATTGTATGGATTCATGTATAAAGATATTTAAATTAATATGGTAATTAATACATCAATTTTATTGATAAGATTGTGTAATAATTTATATAATATATATAAGGAAGAAATAACTCATGTCTTTGGTGAATTTCATTAGATGAATTTGAAGATATTAAAATGTTTTATCCATAAGAAAATGATATTCTCCCCGAATATTTATATGGAGCATTGTGATTAAAATTCAGTTTAAAATAAAAAATAACATTGAGGATACTAGAGTAGGGAGTTCATTGGTAGGAGTATAAGACCTACATCTTCATGTATTATGTAGGTTGAGGAATAAGAATAGCATTCAGGATATTGAATAACTGTTCATTAATGGATAATCTGATCATTGACAATGAATGTTCTTTATGATACATTATGTAATGAGTTTTGTTTTTTTTCATTTAGTCTGTAATGGATCGTATTTTCCAAGTATTATTTTTTGATATTATATGGATAATTTTCAATACCACATGCTATGATAGTGTGCGATTCTATGGTCCAGTGTGATAGGAATAAATGATTGAAATATATTAAATATATTAAATTGCACACATAAAAAGATTCCAAGTAAAATTTTGATAAAATATAAACAGGATAAAATATCATAAGTCACAGGAAACCATTTACATTGAAACAAATGTTTAAATTAAGTACAACATAATCTTAATTATTAATTGACATTAATTGAAATGTCATCACATTTCAAAGGTGAATGAATTATTTAAAATAATTAATTTTTTTGTTGACCAAATGACTAAATATCAGTACATAAATATTTTGGTATGGGAAATTAAATGGGATACCCACATAAGACTATGAATTGGAGAGATCTGTTGGAGATATTGTAGGAGATTCCATTTTTGGACAATGATTGAATCAAATATTGATGGCCGATGTAGATCGCAATAAGGAGATCTCACCAATGATCATGACACATCTTCACACTTCATTAGAAATCAACCTAAATCCAGGTACGTCATTATTTTATGTGTTTTATTTCCCCATTATTAACATCTTAAGGGAAAGGATCAGTTAACTAGTACATTTTTCTATGGATGGTGCATATTGTGGGATTGGATTTATTGTGGGTATTTTATTAGAAAAAATTACTTGTGATTAATTTTTTATCTATTTGTTTTTAATTCATTCATCAATTAATGAGTGGAAACATGATCATAGACTTAGGGTTAATCATCATGTTTTTATTGTTCTTTTCACCCATGGTACATTGTTCATCATGGGCGTTCTTTGTTTTCTATGTGGTTCATCATATAGGGAGAAATAAATCTTATCACACCCATTTAATGGAAAAATGACTGTTCTATTGTTGATATAGTATTAGAATGAAACAATTGTGTTATAATGATGGAAGAGGTAGGGAAGTAGATATTTTTTTCTACATGATTCTATGATATTTAGCACGAAATGAAGAAAAAAATTATAACTAATTTTTCAGTCGTATTTTATGGTCAAAACTTGTTTTTAGTTGATAATATTGTTCAATAAATATAGTTAGTTGGTTTTGAAATGGTCATAATTTGTACCCTATTAATGTTTGATCAAATCGATTTTATTCTGTATATTGGACATTTTTTCTTATGGGGAATTATCCATATCCAATCCCTAACGGCCAGAATAGAATCACCTCCTACACATTGATCATCGATCTCTTCAGAAAAACATTTTTTATGGTGTTGATTGAATCCATACATGAGGCTCGGAGTGAGATCATATAATATTCAACATTCCCTTGGTGTGGTTCTTAATATTTATGTGACCAACACTACTATGGTGGTGATCCAATACAAAACAGGTTAATCTAATTTTTTATTCTTTATAACTCCTGGCGTTTGGTGTGATCCTCATCTATGTATCATATCTCTTTATACATTCAGCGTGAACGTTTAACATAGTGTTTTGATGGGAATAATCTCTATAAAAAACATCATAAATGTTATCAGAATCAATAGTGTGTTCTCCAAGATGGGTGAATTATGGAACTGTTGAGATAAAATCATATGATGTAATTACTATTTTGAAATAACATGAAAATATGTGTCACTATTGATTATATCTAGATATTCTTATTACATGTGATATAATGATATAACTATCTTTTTCTAACTAAATTTTTTATGATCTTTGTTTCTTTTTGGTGACTTACTCTATAATGTTACAATCACTACTGTATTGGATTCTGTAGCACTTGTTCTTTCTTTTTCAAAAGATCATACTATTCAACATGTTCTAGATTAATTATGGATAAATGGTTCATTGTAACACCGGAAGACTATATTTTGATCATGAGGTATCATGAAAATTGTCCCAAATATTACTTTTCGGTTCGAATTATTTCCAGCCTAATTATAGAGGGCTTGTATATGGCTTAACATACATTCCTTTACTTCTTATAATTCTATGGTTGTGGTATTTAGATGTTTACAATAATTTATTTTATGATGTTTGTACATTTCATCATTTTTTGTGATTAGATATGTGTGTGTGTGTGTGTGCAAGTACAGGTCCCCAGATTATGATATGCCAACTCATCATTGATCTCAATCACTTGGAATATTAGAGTTGGGCTTAGGGAGTCACGGTATGGGCCCCATTGGGACGATTTGTGAAAGAGTTATATCATAGTTTTCAGTTCTACCTATGAACCATAGACTCTGAGATTAGTTTAGGGAAATTGTGTTATGTGTTTCATGATTGGTTTTGGATATGGGGAATACAATTTCAGTTTAATGGTCAACATATCCAAATATCATTACTATGATCACACACATTTCAACATGGTAATTGTGACAATGGTTATAAGACAAAAAATATTCCAGAATCATATTTGAATGGGTACTGGTTTGTATGTCCATCATGATACATCTTTGTAGATATTATCATTGAAAGTTGTACATATTATGTTCATTATAAATTTCATCATGACTTATTCCAGCTAGGATTGAGAATCTGGAATATGAAGATGATTCCTTCAACAATTATGCATTGATACAAGGTTCATTTCTAGAGGTGATACCTCCAGGTGGTGCACCATCAATACCACTATCTATAGAGTAGAACACAGAAACCATAGTACCAGTGGAAGTGGTGTATAAGATGAGATCACTTCACTAGTTGTAGTGACATTGAACCATCATGTTCTGTGATGTGACCATACCACATGTGGTTGAGGATTGGATTTAGGTGGTGACCCATGTTTTCCATTTTTTCATGACAATAGTAGATCACATTGTAGTCTTAGAAGAGACACCACTTCATGGATCAACGGGATGATGTTGGGGTAGTAAACACATTCATATGATGAGGTAAATCATCCATGGCCATAGACTTACATCCTTTATTGAGCGGAGTTCTCACCATCTACATATATTGATATACATATCTAGGATTTTATGATTCCCTAACAAGGTAGAATATCAGTAGAATAGTATTTATAGTGGTTTACCAACCCTCTAGGTACTCGATTGATAAGGTACATAGAAATATCTTCTTCAATCAGAACTTTGAGAATGTTCTAAGTAAAGTAATATGATCTAGTTTCATATCTCATTGAATTTCTACCTATAATGGTGTGGTAGATAGAGAATTGGGGAATTAGATTTCCATTTATATTAAGACAAAACATGTGGTTTACTATTTTAGGAATTCCATAGTAGATACCAAAATATCATTGAACCGATGTATGTCTCAGTGATCTGGTAACACACGATTTTTTAGGAGGAGGTATTAGGATTTATTTTCTACACTTTATGGATTATTGGGTGGGTCCAATCCACCCATAGAGAGGTGGTGATAGTCATGTGATGATAGGGGAGATATTGAATGATATTTTCTATCTAGTAGTATAGATGATATCTAGACTATAGATGGGTTATTGTGCCAAAGGCATTGTTAAGAGAAAAAAAATTTAAGGTGGAAGATGTGGAAGAAAATATTGGACTGTATATTGTGCTAGTAGATTATTTTATTTTTTACCACCACCATCCATTGGTGGTCCACACTAGCCTCAGGAAGTTAGATGATAAGTGTTAGGGGATCTATAGGCTATCTAAAATTAATAACAAGAGGATCCAAGAATGCTCTATGGTTTGATATGTGCGTAATTTTCTTTGAAATAATTATTTATATACATTGGTTCAAGTCATTATATTCTTGACACATATTATATACGATTTATAAATATTTTGGTTGATCCCTTGGCTCTACCCTTTAACTTGGAGACTCATATGTAATATAACTCGTCGATCACACACGTGTGACGATAGTTTCACCTAACTCTTGGATGTGATTGATTATAAGGGGATCTATTTGTATAAGGGGTTATCCAGTATGACCTCATCCTAGGTACGGACTGGTTATCAAAATGTTAGTCCTAGAGTAGCTATTTTATGAAGTGGATATTGTGTGTCAGTAGTGATTGTATATGCATCTCCTTCTTTGGTGAAAATTAAAAAAATGTAGTACAGGATGTACTCTTACGTAGGAGGGTTAAAACCAGTTACAAATAGTTGGCTAGGCTAACCATTGATGAAATGGATGTTAGAGTTCCTAGTTTCATGTAGTGGTGGTGGAGTATGTGGACTTCGTTCTTGATTATGTTCATTATATACCTCCCCTCCTTGTGATGTAATTTTAGATTGATCTAAATCAATTTTTGTTACTGATATTTATTCCATCATATCTAATGGTTGTGATTGAGAAAGGGAAATAGGGGTGCAGTTGGAAGACCATCAGAGGAATTGATCTCGATGTCCTTATGTATCACTTTGGGAATCCCTAGATTTGTTATACAAGAAGGTGGATGATAAGTTGAGGTTTTTTGGACTAATTGCACACTAACCAGGAGACCATAGAGAATAGGTCCCCACTATATAAGACTAATAAACTATTCAATATTTTGAGAGCATTGTGATGGTTCCTAAATGATGACCTACAGTCAGTCTATCAGATGTTTTGATTTGGGGATGAGGATACACAAGAGACAACAATTAAGATGTCTCTATGGTCACTATTAATACATATTAATTCCATTTTTCATTTTGAGTTTCCCAGTAGTTGTCATGGGAATCATGAACCAAATCATTCATCCAATCTTAGATTCGTTAATGGAATCATTCATTGATGATATCCTTTCTACACAAAATTACAGGAGTGGAGTGCGAGAAACATTAGGATGGTTCTTGATGAAATCACAGAGGACCTGATTTATGGGGATCTCTCTTAAGTCGCAGTTATGGATACTATAATTCCACATTAATGGAAATTATATATCAGTGAATGGAGTGGTGGTAGACCAAGCATTGTTAGAGGCGGTGTTATCTTAAGATCCACAAAAGATCCTGGAATAGTTTTGTATCAACCTCAGGTTTGTATGATATTAACCAATACTATTACCTGATTTCAATAGGTTATAATCATCAATAAATTCATTATCCTCGAATTGGATTCATTTCATGTGGATGGAGAGGTGCCAACCTGATTTGCCATAGTTGATGTAGAGATTGATGATGGCTCCCATATAGAGTTTTCCCATAGGGTGTATTGAGAATGTAGTGTTATTTGATTCCTTAGGACCTAGGATTAGATGTGTTTTGATGAAGAGGCATGATGTGAATAACGATGGATCAAAATAGCTAAGACTGCATTAGTATAACTCTATGACCCAATAACTTGAGTAAGTGGAATAAGTATTCTTACAAATAATATTTCCAAACAACCTAATGCTCAAGTGGTTTATCATCAATTATTTTTACAAAATTCAGAATTACATATTCTCCAAGAAGGATAGGAACATCATATAATGGAAATGGAAAGAGGACCTCCAGGATTGTCACATTGTTCTTTTTTATAATTTGGGAAAGGGGAACATGGTTGCAAATGATTTGAGAAAATGATGTTGTTTAAAGTTATTGAATGATGAATTGATGTAGTTGTCCTCATTGTAGATATCATTTTTTGATGGAGGTGGAGCTTCATACCTACATTTTATGGTTTTCAACCATCCTTTATTATAGTGAGTCTTGGAGGTACATCATGGGGATACCGACTGTGAGATCCTATATACATAGATACCCAACATATCTGAACCTCTTATATTTTAATATGGTGGGGACATGATCTTTATTTTCAGGGGACGCACGATGGTACAAACAACATTAGCATAAGAGGTTCTGATATATTTTCTTACATATTTTTTACCCATACATCTACGTCTGGTAATGATATAATTGGAACATCAATGTCAGTCTTGGTGGGTGGGGATGAAGAAAGTATTTGTAGTGTTCGTCTCCTGATGCCATACCTTTCAGTAAGTGAATGTTGAAAACCATGGTACTGTTCGATTAACTAAACCCATTGACGTTATATAGTGGTGGTGGGATGAGATATCATTGAACACTTGGATTGGATTTCCATATTCATCAAAGGGACACGATTCTATATGGTTGATCATAGAACAACTCCCCATGTCAGACCACTACATAGCTATTTTGGTGTCGATTTCAGTACAGGGAATGAAATTCCACTATGTATAGGATATTTACCAAACATATGGATACATTTTGATGAACATTTGAGGATGTGTCCTTCACATCACACCCAGATTTTCAAATGGGTTACATGAGGCTTTTGGGACACAGTTATGATTGATCACAGAGTTTCACCTCCAAACTGATAGCCAGATAGCGGGGACCATTCATAACATGGAGAAAATGTTATGAGAATTCATCTTGGACATTTCCCATAGTATAGAGGATCACCTAAAATTGGATGATATTTCATATAACAACGACTATAATTCAACCATTGGTATGACACTATTTGAGTCCATTCACAGGAAACCCTACAAGTTCCCACTTGCAGGACTGACCTAGGGGTCTAGTGACACAATGGCCTAGAATTGATTTGAGAAACCATCGAGAAGGAGAATATCATCCAAGAGTGGATAAATACTGAATATATCATTTCAATGTCATACTTGAAAAAATATGGAGGCCATTGGAGTGTTATGTTGGATACTATGTGTTTCTATGGGTTTCAACATAATGTGGATTTCAGATATTCTATAGGGGAGCCACGTTATCTCAGAGATTCATTAGACATTTAAATATATTTCATATTGTTGGTGGGGAGGAATAATTTATAGACTTACCTCATTATTAAGACTGTGTACACATCATCTCCAATGTGTTGTAGTTAAGGAGGTATATGCGTGACCCATTATATGTTCTCGATTGTGGAATGTTGGACATCAAGGATTGATATACCCTTCATGATTAATCGTTAATGATTTGGGATCAGTAGGAGGGGATCCTTCATAGATGGATTGTCCCTATAGTGTGTTTCCAGTGGTAAAACAAGAATCACTAGGAGGTCACATGGTAGTGAGAGGCACAGATTCATCCTCAATACCAAAATTTCATTTTGAATAACTTGTTTCGGATTTTCAAGAGGATAATTCCATAGCTGGGTAGAATGTAATGAATCATATATTCTAGGTATTATTTTAGGATACTATACAAATTATGTTGAAGATTATACAATATGATGGTAAGCGATTAAAAGAGATAGTGTTCCAAAATAAATGATTGAATTATATTAATTTTATTAAATATAATGCACATGTGGGTTCTATATAAATCATAATAAACATTAAATCAGAGACTATATTATAAATCTGTGGGTAATGTTGATTTCATAATGTAGGGTTCTTCCTAGGAGTGATATAACGTCAGTGGGTGTTGGAAATTTAAGGAAATGTTATCATGGGAATAAAATGAATAAAATTAGTAGATAAATTATTTTATTGTTTTTCTTGACATAGGGACCTAAATTCAAATTATAAATATGTGCTTATAGAAAATTTTCATGGTTAACAGTATAACCCTGCGAATTGATGAGATCAATTGGAGCTGTTGGGGGAGATTCCATTTGCAGATGATGACTGATTCAAAGATCAAGGACTGATATGGAGTGGAATAGAGGGATCACACCAAATATCATTATGCAAATATATTATTCATTATATAAAAAAAAATCAAGGTAGGACGTTTTTTATTTGGGTTTTATGCTTCTTCAAAATTTATATGATGATCGTAGATCAATAAATGGATGGATTGATCCATTGATCATGTGTATTATTGGATGGATTTTAATAGAGGCATTTTACATATATATTGTAATTATTATTAAATTATTAGTTCTTCATTAATCATTTGAATGAAAATGAATCAAGGTTACAACAAACATCAATAATGATGTGTTCCTTATGATGGTTCTTGTTCTTTTTTACCATACTTCATTATTCGTTATGGGAATTCATTGATTAGCTCGTGGTTCGAAATATCTTGAGATCATTGTGCACCTATTTATTGGTGAAATAAATCAATACTATAGTTTTATGATGAGCATGAAATAAATATGGTGCCATGATTAATGAAATGTTGCATCAATTGGTTATGGATACCTGATTTCTTGTTCTTCATCATGCAGTAACGTACAATTTAAGAACTCATTATCTGACTGGATTTGATGGAGGGAATGTATTTTTTTCAGGGTTTTAAGTGTTCACCAAGGCCAGATCAAGGGTTGGGCGTTTGGGAATGAACACATGATATATATCTAATAATCTAAATATTTTCACACTACAAGACTTGTTACATAGACCCACATGTCATGTGGTCCCCTATTAGTAGTGATAAGGGTTTCAAGAAATAGATAATTATCCCATGGTGTGTGAAATTTTCATAAATCTTGTGACCTCCCATGTGGGCTTTGCATGTACCACATATGGTATAGTGACACAGGTTGTAGTACAGGGGAAGGGGCACATCATGTACTCCTGCATGGACATAGTCAGGCTAGGTATACATGAGAAATGATGTGTTCCAAGACCAATAGTGATTTAAAAATTTATAATAACACAATGTACATGCACATAGACATGTACACATTCACATACATAGACATGGTCCATTTATATCTATAGGACAAGGGGTCGAAGGGACATGACATGCACTCCTACTAAATTTTGTGTAATCTCTTAATGTTTTCATTGAGAGCTTTTCCTCTGTATCATGGAGATGTTTTTAGGGTCTGTTCCCCATATACATTCTATAAGGTTTAGAAATTAATTCCCTCCTACATATTAGACAGTGATCACATCATCAGGTCATCTTTGATGGACATGGTTGAATCCTTCTTTGAGGCCTAAAGTGAGATATTGTATTCATCATTGTTCCATATATGGATTAATTGTTATCATATAGACCAAAACATTGTGGTAACTAATCCTTTACATTGTGGTTCAGTCTAGAATGTCTTTTTGGTATACCTTAAGGCCTCAGATGTGACTATCATTCTTCTTTAATATCACATTAGGCGTTGTGAATGTAGTTATTATAGTGAGACATGCAGATCATTACCAATATGAGGAGCATCATAATTTTCATCAATCTCAATCGTATGTTCTCTTGGATGTGGGCTATACGAAACCATCGATCTGGAATTATAGAATGGAATTACGGTTCAGACATTATTTTTGACGATGTTTCCTTTTTGATTATATATAGATATTCTTATTATATGTTATGTACAAATTTAACTATTTATAGGTTAATGTATTTAATTATTTGTATTCAATTTCATCTCAGGGTGCCCAACTATCTTTTGTTATACTCACCTTTTCATATGATTTTCCCACTTTTTTCAAGTCTCATGTTGATGATTGACCTTTGGAGGGTGTCCTATATTTACTTGGAATAGAAATTTCTATGTGAGAATGGATAGAGCGAGGTGTGTTCTTTTGGTACTGTGAATTCAATCCCTAGTGTTAATTTAGGATAGTCTTATTTTCAAAAAAAATTAGTGGGCCTTCTTTGGAAATGTTTCATTTCCTTTACGTCCTATCATTCTCTAGTTGTGAGATTTAGATATATGAAAGCATGGTTTTTTATTAGTTTTTAAACTTATTCATTTTTTGGGTTAAAGTTGTGTGAATGTGTATAGGTAGTCAGTCTATGGCTTCCCATGATGGTGATATTCCTATCCAACAATAGTCTCCATCCATATGCCTATTATGTGCATTCTTGGGGAGTTTTGGAATGGGAACCTTTGGGAATGGTTAGGGCATAGACCCTTAAATTTTTCTATATAAATCAGTAGAATTTAACTCATAGTCATGATGATGATTGTTTGTTGAATGGCCCCATAAATTAATATATTAAAAATGTTAATATAAATTTATCATGGTCGTGTTTCATTTCATGTAAATTGACTTTACCATATGATTTGGACCACAAATGGGTATTTTGAGTCCATGGATAATTCCAAAACATGGAGATATCCTCGGAATGAGATAATTTTGTCCAGGGATGGGTGTTTCGTGAAAGTAAACTATTAGATGATGTGATTAATAAAATAAATTATTTATTGAAATAATTGATTGAATAATTGAATATTAATTCCTATCTATAAATAAATAATTATTATAAATTATTAGGGATTATACACATAACCAATGGAGTTCTAGGAGTAGTATATATTTCATATGCTTGGAGGATAAGGACTGATGAATGAAGAAAAAATTATTGAGGTGAAAAATCGGAGGGATGGAGAACATTGATGGATCATCATCTTCATCCCTACCGGATTCATTCTTCAAAAGTGACCAATACACTCCATAGGTAGTTCAGGTTATTTCTTGAATTTCAACCCTTTATTTATTCATTGATAATTAATTTCCCTTATTTAGTTATTTTCTATTGTTTATCATTATTCTCATGAAATTGATTCCTAATTAGTGTTCTTAAACTTAACTAATCATTTTATGTTGTTTTATTTTCATCCCCATAATTTATTATCGAATCATTGGATTTGACTTCGCCAGAGAACATTTGTATTTAACTTAATTATTATTCTATTCCCTCAATTTTCATTGTTTTACACATAATTGTATAATGGGTTCCTGATTTTACATTATCATGAAACATTTGAGATTGATTAAACCCTCATATTCATGGAGTATTGGTTAATATGTTGAATATCATTTTTTACAATTAAATCATAATGTATTGTGGGATTTGGGGGTGGGATACATGGAACACAGTCTAAATAATTGGTTCCCTTACACGAGGAAGGTGACTCATTAGGATGGTGTAATGGGGATCATCCACAAGGAGATAAGGTTTCTAGAATCCATCCACTGGTGATGTTTCTAGCTTGGTAACCACTAGATCCAAAATCCTCTAGTTGTTAATTGATATAGGTTCTTGTGAGGTGTGTGAAGAGTTCATGAATGTTCAGAAATTACCATCACACATGGAATGTACTCAAGTATAGTATGTTGTTTAATCTACTTTCTATATAAGATAAGGTTATGTGAGAAATAAAATATCATACATTGTTTAAGAATCATACATGTTGTGTGACATGGTTTGGGTGAAAATTTGTGTACTATAGGAGTACATGGGAATAGAAATACCTTGTACATGGGAACCACCATATATTTATACATAACCAGTTTACCTGGAAATGGCTAGTTTATACATGCATGGACAATGTACATGACCAGGCAAATGGTACACAATAATGGTTCAAAAAAAGACAATATTCAAATAGAATAAATGATCATAACCATGTAATCCTTGATATTCATTGTATTATCTATGAAATCAATACACTTTTACCCAATGTGTTCTACCATTCATATCTCTTTATTTGGGACTCATATTTGGGGGGAATGTGTATACAATATGGAAGAAGTTTTACATGTAGATCATGGTGGTGGAATTTGTTTTGGAATCATATATATGACATTATGTATTAATATCATGATGATATTTTAACATATTAGTCACTAATGGTCAATATTATGATTTAAAATCAATGGGGTTATGAGGTTTATACTCCCATGTCAAACAATGTTGTCAGACCCCCGTTCAATTTAAATATGTATAGTCTCCACACACCCAAAATATAGAAGGAAATTGATCCTCTATCAAAAGTGTTTCAGTCACCATTATATAAGATCCATCATAGAGAGATTACTCAAATAGACCTAGTTATCTATTTAAATAGATAACAATATCACCGAACTTGCTCCTCCACCCTAATTCGTTTTAGGTTGTGCATAATACTGAGAATCATAGAAGTGTGGTTGGGAGTAGCAAGCTTACATATCATTAATATCAAGAAATATAGATGGATATCTCCTTTATCTATCACTTGGGTTTCATTATGAGAATATCATATAGGTTTCTACTTACAATTTAACTTATGGGTTTATATAACTATTCATATTTATATTGATGAGTTATTGGTTTTCAACTTTTCCTAAATGTTATTTATATAATCACACATTAAAGTGATTTACCAAAATTTTAATCTATTAATGACAAGAGGAATATCATTAATGATTTTATAGGAGAGTACTAATAAGTGGAGGTTCTATAAGTAATCATTGGTCAGACTAAGAGATTGATAGCAGGATACTATTTAGTCATTCCCCTTTTCTCGTTATTTTCTACATGTAGCTCTTTTCTATATGGTAATTTTTTTTCATTATTTATATTTTAATATTCTATTAAACTTTATGTCTTTCATATAATTTATTTATAAAGGATATTATAATCTAGATTTTTCATGTTATTCAAATATCTCGACGTTATGGCATGGATATGGATGTCTGCAGGAATAAAATTAGTTTATTATATGAAATATTATTTCAATTTTATTCCAAATATATAATTCCTACAAGCCCTATGATAATTAGATGTGGGATTTGGGTTTGTGACTTGTCCAACAACATTAAATATTTTCACCAATAGGTCGGGTCATGATAGAGAGTTTTCAAAGTATTTTTCTCTAGTTTGCTATTTGAAGTTGGTCATGTAAAATATATTTATGTTAAATGTTATGAAACAAGGTCATAATGTCTCTATTTTGGAGCATAATATATGGAACCTAATATTGATGAGGTGTGTAGCTTATCTAATAACATAGACTCTCATTACCTACTTTTCAACTCAGTATATTGATACATCAACTATATGGATAAAATTATACATGAATTATATAAGATTATGTCATTTGAATTTAATTTCATTCTTGAGTAATATCCCAGGGTATTCTCATATAATAATAATAAATCATTCGAGCATTTATTATGCCTACATTATTAAAACAAGATGGGGTACTGGTAAAAGATCATGATGATGACCATATGAGAATAGATTCTTTAGTTGAGTGAAAAACTCATTAGGTGATTCGTAAAAGTATGAATAGTGATGTGACACCACCTTTTAAAAATAAGATAGTTTTTTATTTACAAGATGAAGATGCATGAAATCATAGCCCATTAATGAGTTTATTTGATTGAGGCAATTGAGGTTTCACCCAAATCCATATGCTAATAAATCGATTGATTTGATTATGGTGATGGTATATTTTTTATACCTCTTTAGACCCTAACTGGTTAGTTTTTTTTTCAATTTTCAATCATATTATTAATTTAGAAATAGGGATTTGGTGGAGTGAATTTATGCATAATAATGATGAGTTAATTAATAATTGGTTAGAATTCCATGGAATATGAGATGGTGATTATTCCAACTCGATCATGTGTTCTATAAAAATTTATTATATTATTATGATGTATTATCAGGACATTAGTCTTGATGAGTATGTCATGATGTTTTCTAACCTCACTCATTACTCAATTGAAATTATTTTATAAAGATACTACTATGTTTGGATGCTTGAGGAGGTCCTTAAAAGACAAATACATACTATTGGGATATTCTTATTTTTACCCACTTATACATGATTCAATATTAATGATTGGGTTATAGAGAGATTCATAAAAAATTGACTCTGAATGGTGGGAGGAAACATTAGGAATTAGGGGCTATGTATTTTGTAGAACCCATAAGACAACAATCATCATGTTCATTAAATAATATATATACCAAAACCTATACTCAAACATGTTTATATGTAGAATGGGGTTCACATATAGTTTTTAACAAGTAAAGGGATGGGAATAGTAGTGGAAGAGCTTCTATGGTGGATGATACAATATGATGAGGTATGTATCATTCAAGGTCATGGATTCCCTAAAAGATTAAGTGATTATTGAGAAGAAGGTGAATCTATAGATGGAGGAGATGTTGTTGTATTACGAATCTATGATCTACTCCCACCACTAAAATGAGGTGGCCCATTCCATTACCTATATATTACATTTCAAGGAGATAGATATTCCAATTCAATCATTAAACAATTATATATTGATATGTTTTCTTATAGAGAAGGATTCTTATATATCACACATCTTCTAGTAATACGAGTTGGTTCACAGTGGAATTATTATCTCACGGAACCTATTGGTTGTTGTGATGAATCCTTGTGACGTTTTATAGTATATAAGAATATGTATCTATTATGGATTCATAAATAGTCTTCCATAACATGAGTGTTTGATAACTTCATAATGTATGGATGAGATTCACCTTTATGGACGAGGGAGATCATATTGATGAGGCATTGGGGCTCACAAAAAGAACATTTCTAAACATCATCCATATGATGGATATTTTATCCCATTTTTCATCAACCTATTCATGGATTTTTCATCCAATAGTAGTGGAAAACTATAATGACATTATTCAAAAAATTTCTTGGAGGGACCCCATTTCAAGGAGATTGACTTCAACATCATCATTTACACATGGGCTACACCAGTATCATTTATAGAATATCAAATATTCCATAATATGATAAATAATAAGAGGTTGTAGTTAGATTCCATTATGGAAAATGGTTTTATCATACATAGTGTGTCTGCATGGATTGAAGTAGTTTTATTTTTGAAAATGTGAGTCGGAGTTCTACGATTTTCATTGAATATCATCACATGGATCTTGTAAATTCCAAGTTAATTTAATCCATTCTATTGATTGTTGACATTTTACCCATTTTTAATTGTGATAGTCGGTTTAAAATGATAAAACTGATATCCATCCACCATCAATTTAGGGTTCATGGGGATTATATTCTTATTATGGAATTACAATGTCGCTATATAAACATTGACATCCTATTGATTCATTTAAAAGGGAATAATGCACCTTATATGTTCATATATGTTATGAAAAATATATTCTATAATTAAATGGATTGATTATTACTTTTCTTAATAAATTTAAAATATCATGAACTCTGTGTGAGAGTAAGAGAAGAAAATGTTTTTTCTATATGTGATATATATACATTTAGAGAACTAGAATTATGTTAATTCCCCAAACTGTTTGTTTTGGTTTTAAAAGAATCAATTTCATAATATTTTCATCTATGGTCATGGTTTAGGTGTGTAATTTTTATGACATATATAGTTTTTTCACATAATAGATTAAAAAATGAGTATGATGTTTTGGTTTTTCTCTATTTAGTAGGGTACTACCGGTGGCCTTTCTATGAATTTTCTAAATAGAAGCATATATGAATTAATTTATGATAAATGTTAATATATTTACCACGAATGAAAAGTGTGAGATTACAATTTAAGAGTATATTATGTGGTCAAATAAGTCTCATTTTTGAGACTCAACTGGTCGATGTAGATAATGTGGTGATTTTGAAATAAAATTTGATATCGGATCCACTGTGTGTTAATTCATATATATGTATCTATTTAATATGGGTAAATATAGTTGAGAATCCAAAAAAAATTATGAAACATATGATTTATAGTTACCAGGAATAGTCTTATCATTTATGATGTCATGGAATTATTATCAGGGAAATATTTTTGTGTCACCTCATACCAACAGATTATATGGTACATATTTAATTAGAGTGTTCTCTAACAATTATAGTGGTGTTTTTGGGGTTTCTATAGGATTAAGACTTTGACATAGTTTACACCCATATTAATGGGATATGTGTTTGTGGACTCCCTTATTAGGACATCTAATCCCAATATGGTGTGGTGGTGTTGGATTAGATGAGATTGTTATAGCTGACCTTGGTAGAGGTGGGGTTGATTCTTCATATTTTTGATGGTAATGACCCCACATATTCTTAATTACATGAGATATTATATGATGTGAGAGATATACAAGGATATTAAGTGTGATATAATATTCATAAATGATGCATCATATGGATTTGTGGATAGAGTGGTGTATATTACCCTTTTGCATGGACAAACAGTGGTTTCGTCCATGTTGCATGGGGATGTGATGATGGAATTTCATAAATCTTATTTGGGTGTATATATGTATTTGGAAAAATTGTGTAAAGAAATTCTGTGTAAATAATGTTTTGTAATAATGATGAGTGTTGATATGTTTTTTTCTCAGTGTGTCACAAGGTAATAATTAAATGCTTTAGAACGGGTTCCAATGGGTTTGGCTTATATCACAACAATGTCATATAAATTGTTTTATTCAGAGTAATAAAAATATTTTTAACATTTTTCATCACACAAAAAACTGTGTTTATCATGATTGGAATGAAACATAGATTTTACCTTATGTCTCACAGAACACTGATTTTATAAAAATGTACATACAACATTGAGTTTTGAATAAACAATGGATTGTGTTAAAATATTTTTATATAATATTATAGTGATCACATATCCATTGGATTTGTGGTTTTGAATATGCTAAAATAAATTATTTAATTTTCTCTTCACACACGTATATATAATGGCTATTTAGTGTCCAATAGATTAAAAATGAAAATAAATACTATATTAATATAAATGAAATATTTTCATTAGAAAATATTGTTATGATAAAAAACATGTATACCTAAATAAATTGTAAAATATAATTTTTAATATTTATTGTATTGAAATTTAAATATTTTATATTTTATAATTTTTTTTGAAATTCAACATTTCTGTTTTCTATGAAAAAAATAAGAAATATTACCATTTTACATTTAAAAGACTACATTTTTCAAAAAAAACATTTTAAAAAATATTCAATATCATTTATAAAATTATTTTTAGAATCATTTAGAAAATTTATTTCACAAAAGTATATTAAAAACATAAATAATCATTTGAAAATTATATTAGGGTTCAATTTTTAGATTTTTCTCATAATATAAAATTTTCGATGAATATGGAAATAAAATTGATTTTATAAAAAATTTATATTTTTTTGGATTTTGTTGAATAATAAATTAATTTATGATGTTTTTCAAACTCAAATTAGTTAAATTTTATATCAAATAATAAAAATATATAATTTTAATTAAATTCTTATTGAATTTTTTAATAAAAAAAATTTGTTAACTTTTGAATATTGTCCCTTATGAAACCCAATTGGTCAAAATGTATTTGACATTAATTTTAAATTAAAAATTTCCAATTATGTTATTGTAATTTTGAAAAATTATTCCATATTTTTTATGATCATATTTTTTTATAATAATGAAAAATTAATGTTTTACCATTCTGAAAAGTTAATGAGGTAAAAATTAATTTTTTTAATTGGGGTGAAAATGGGTTTACCGAGGGCTACTCTAAATGATAAAGGGTAACATGACATTGAAACCTATCCATACAACGTTTTTGGGAAATATGTTGAAAATATTTCTGTCACGACCCGTCCTCGGGGCCCGTGCCGTGACTACCCCAAGCCCGCCTTCCATAGGCCAGGGGCTGGCGACTAGCACCAAGGCGTAAAATCCCAGTAAACAGGGAAGGCATTGCCTTTATAAGTAACAACCACACAGAGTCAGCAAGCGGAAAGTAAAGTGCAGAAGGTAAAGGGGGCCGGAAATACAAGCCCAACTGTAAAGTACAACTGAAAAAGTAAAGAACAGCAACTGAAGAAAAGACGGCGGCCTCGTGTCGTCCACTGGCAATCCCACCTGAAGGGTGGGTACAGATAGCCTCCATGCTCCTCGGGTCCCACGTCCGCTCCGAGCACGTCCCGCCCAGTGGTCCACCTCTAGGTACCGTCCTGCTCCACGCGCCTCCTCCACGATCAGCGCTGTCCGTCGTCTGCAACCAACACCACGAAGTGCGGGCATAGCCCGTGCAGGGGTGAGTATAAGCTACTCAGTAAGGACCCCGAGACCCCCGAAGGTCTCCCGAAATCCACAAAGGATATAGCACAAAAGAAAGATGCAATCACGAAGTAACATCTGACTCGACATAGGTATATGCCCATATATATACCTAAGTCCCCACTTCTAGCTCTGCTCACGAGCTCAAGAACAACTCAATCCACAAAGGAAAGCAAGACTCAAATCCACAAGGAGAGTAAACAACAAATCCACAAAGGATAGTCCAACACAAACCACAAAGGAGAGTAACATAAGATTCAGCTCAACCAGGTATACTTTTTCAGATGACGTCAAAGGCGATCACTGATCCGTCTAAGTCATCGGACCCACGAAGGATCGATAGGTACTAACCCCCGCAGAAGACCCACACAGGATCGGGCTCACACAGAACCTGTAGGCAGTGGCTCACACAGAACCGGTAGTAAGGACCCACATAGGATCGGGCTCACACAGAACCTGAAGCACTGATCCACGTGGGATCGCTGGGTGCAGTAGCCGACGCAGTCCACTGAGGATCTCTGCACAGTCGTCGCCGCAGTCCACGAAGGATCTCTGCTCTGCCGTCGTCGCAGTCCACGGAGGATCTCTGCTCTGCCGTCGTCGCAGTCCACAGAGGATCTCTGCTCTGTCGTCGTCGCAGTCCACGGAGGATCTCTGCTCTGTCGTCAAAGTCACAGCCAGCGCTAGGGTTCCCGCACATAGCGAGCTCGTTTAGGAGGGTCCGCTCCACGAGCCGAGGGGCCGATACATCAACTGACACGTATTCCGAAGTTGATGTATCCAAAAGTTCCGTATCGACAACAGGATCTCAACGCGACAGACGGCGCGTCAATCGGACGCCCGGTCTGAGAGTTATTGGCATTTTCGTCCCAGGGGCCGGGTTGGTTTTTAGGGCAAAACCAACCCGACCGTACTCCGCCTGTATCCGATCCTCGGGCGGAGTATGCCAAAAGTTCTGTCTCACTTAGAGGAAACTACCACAGCTGACGGTACGTCGATCGGACGTCCGTAGCTCAAGTTATGAGCGTTTCCGCTCCGAGGGCCCGGTTGGTTTCGTGTGCGAACCAACCCGGCCGAACCCAAACTCTTCCGAAACCTTGAGTATAATATACCGAAACGACCGTCTCGATCCAAGGATCGCGTAGCCGCTGACGGTTCGTCAATCGGAGGTCCCAGGCCCGAGATATGGGCGAAAGACCGAAGAGGGCCCGAAACGGGGGTTCTGGGCCCGGGGCGACCCGGCCCGAACCCCCCCTGGGGTCGGACGAACCGGGTCGGCCCGACCCGGCCCGACCCGGCGAGGTCGGGTCCGGTCCGGCCTGGGCGCGGCCCGGCCGGCTCGGCTCCGGCCGAGCGGCCGAAGAAGGGCGCCGCGGGCATGACCCGCGGCTCAAGCGAAACGCGGCCCCGTGGGGGGCCGCCTGTCACGCGGACGCGGCCGGGCCGCCGCGTCCGTTCCCGGTTCCGCGCGGCCACGGAACCGGCCGCCGCCGCCGCCTTCCGCGGGCCGCCAGAGTTGCTCCGGTTGCCCGTTTTGCCTCCCGTCTGCGCCGTTTCTCCTCCCGGGGGCCGACCTTCACTGCGGAATCATCAAATGGTCCTTGCGTCATGCTTTTTCCGTTGCCCGCCAAATCCGCACATAAAGGAAGATCGGCGGAGGGTTGCCGGGTCTTGTTCGTTAGACCCGCACCCTCCGCGTTAGTCATAATCAACGGGAGGAAGGGCTACAACAATTTTTTAATCAAAGATAAAAAAAATTGTTCACTCCTTTTCTTTTAAACGGCATATCAATTTTTAATTAATTGGAATTATTCACGCCGGTTCTTTATTCAAAAGAAATAAGAACACGGGAATGAATCATCAAGAAAAATAAACCCCTACCTTGTCGTCGTCGTCGGACGAGAGGTCGTCGCGGAATCGCTCGTCGCGGAAGAAGGGGATCGGCGCGTCGTCACGGTATCCGGCGTCGCGTCGCCAATCTCCGGATCAAGAACAAACGGATTTAATTAATTAAATTCGTTGCCATGAAATTAAAAAGGGAGAATTAACGATCCGGTTCTTACCTTAGTTGCCGAACGAGGATCGGCTGCGGAAGAAGAGGCGTCGCCGAAGAACGTCGCGGGTAAAGCTCGTCGACGTCGCAGATCTCGGTGTGCGTCGTCGAATTTCGGTCACCGGCGTTCTTCGCGTTCTTCGCGTTCTTCGCGGGGAGATGAAGAAACAAGATCCTCTCAAATCCTTTCAAAGGATTTTTAGGTTGGTCTTATTTTATAAACATGCCAACACACGAAACCGGTTAAGAAACGATCCATCAATTCGAAAGAAACGACCCATTTAATTCACGAAAGAAACAGTCCATTTAATTCACGAAATAAACCGCCCAATTAAATGGTCTGTTAAGAATTAAAGAAAACGCGTCGGTTGACTTTTCAGTTACTTTGACGGGTTTTCGCGGGTGCGTTACTTAGCGAAAGAAACGGCGGGGATCGTGCGGGCCCCACCGCACAAATATCCTACCAAGGGGTAGGATATTTCTGGATAGCATCCTATCAAGTTCAACTCAGCTCAAGCCGCCTTTAAGTGACTTCAAATGGCTTCCAAGCAGCTTAAGTGAAAAATAAAATAAAGTTGTCGCACAAACTTTATTTTATTTCTGACTTAAAGCCGCAAAATTTAAAAACCACGTCTGAGCAAACGCAACTCCGGAAGAGGCGTTTCTAAGCAAATACCGGCGCTGCGATTTCATCGGTGCCCTCAGAATTCGATTCCGGGCACCGGTTCAAAAGATAGAAAAACCCGCTCATCCGTTCACTGAACGTACCCGAGCCAAACTTCGGAAATTGATTCCGGGCACACCGGGCCTCGGAATCAGGTGTCGTCTGAAGCTGCGCTCTTGTAAAATTCCAAAGAAAATTAAGAAAAAAATTTCCTTGAAATTTGCGGGTCTTTACATTACTCCCACCTCAGGGCTTTACGTCCCCGTAAAGATACATCAAAAACTAGGGGAACAAATGGGGGTACTGAGCACGCATCTGAGCCTCCCGCTCCCAAGTGCTCTCCTGGAGGTTCCCGTGCTGCCATCTGACGCGCACAAGAGGAATCGACCGCCCACGTAGGACCTGCTCCTGTCGATCCTCGATCTCCACTGGGACCTACGCAAAAGTCGCCCCATCGTCCACGTCCAGCTCCCCAAAGTCGATGATGTGCGTCGGGTCGTGCACGTATCTCCTCAGCTGAGACACGTGAAAGACGTCGTGCACCCGGTGCAACTGAGGTGGTAGAGCCAGGCGATAAGCCACCTCTCCTATCCTGCTGAGGACCTGGAAAGGCCCGATGAAGCGTGGAGACAACTTGCCGCCTCGGCCAAATCTCCGTAAACCACGTCGAGGTGAGACACGCAAAAAGACGTGGTCGCCATCCTCGAACTCTAGTGGCCTCCGCCTCCTGTCAGCATATGACTTCTGCCGGCTCTGAGCTGTCCTCATCCTCTCCTGGATGATCTGGACCTTCTCTGTCGTGGCTCGGACCATCTCTGGTCCCACGAGTGCTGACTCCCCAGGGTCTGTCCAGCACAACGGTGATCTGCAGGGTCTGCCGTACAACGCCTCGTATGGTGCCATCCCGATGGTGGAGTGGTAGCTGTTGTTGTACGCGAACTCCACCAAGGGTAGGTGGTCCTCCCAACTGCGACCAAAGTCGAGAACACATGCACGGAGCATGTCCTCGAGTGTCTGTATGGTCCTCTCAGTCTGACCATCCGTCTGAGGGTGGAAGGCTGTGCTCAGATGGAGCCGCGTCCCGAACGCCTCCTGCAACCCCTTCCAAAGCCGGGAAGTGAAACGAGCATCTCGATCGGAGACGATAGTCGATGGCACACCGTGAAGCCGTACGATCTCCTGGACGTAAAGACGTCCCAAGCTCTCCACTGAGCCCTGCTCTCTGATGGGTAAGAAGTGTGCCGACTTGGTGAGTCGGTCGACAATCACCCAAATGGAGTCGTGACCTCTGGAAGTGCGTGGAAGTCCAGTCACGAAGTCCATAGATATGCCGTCCCACTTCCACTCTGGGACCTCCAAGGGCGGTACCAAGCCTTCTGGTACCTGATGCTCTGCCTTCACCTGCTGGCAGGTGAGGCATCGTGAAACGAACTCTGCCACAGCTTTCTTCATGCCCGGCCACCAGTGCTGTCGTCTGAGATCTTGGTACATCTTCGCCACTCCGGGATGTACCGCCAAGGGAGAAGTGTGAAACTCTCTCAGCACCTCCTCTCGTAAAGCGACTGGTACAAAGGTACGTCCTCTGAAAAGGATGTCGTGCTCTGCTCCAAAGGAGAAGCCATCAGGCGCCTGACCTGAGGATATCAGTGCACGCCGGGTCTCACAGTCAGCGTCCCCACGCTGAGCCTCTCTGACCCGCTGTAGAAGTGGAGGAGAGACTGTGAGAGACTGAAGAAAGGCTGCTCCGTCTCTATCCACGAAGGATATCTGTAAGGAGGCTAGCTGCCCCGTCGCCTCCTCAAGTAGCTGAATGCCCGTCCTCCTGCTGAGGGCATCGGCTACCACGTTCCCCTTCCCAGGAGTATAGACTATCTCAAAGTCATAGTCCTGGAGGAACTCAAGCCATCTCCGCTGTCTCAGGTTCAGGTCCTTCTGAGAGAAGATATACCTGAGACTCTAGTGATCAGAAAAGATTGTGAAGCGCTCGCCCATCAGATAGTGCCGCCAAGTCTTCAGAGCGAAGACCACTGCTGCTAACTCCAGGTCATGAGTGGCGTAGTTCTGCTCATGCGGCCTCAACTGACGTGATCCGTAGGCGATCACGGCCCGCTCCTGCATCAGGATGCACCCGAGTCCAGTCCCTGATGCATCGCAGTAAACTACGTATCCAACTCCCTCCTCAGGCAACCTCAAGATAGGTGCGCTGGTCAATCTCTGTCTCAGCTCCTGGAAGCTGTGCTGACATCTGTCTGACCACACGAAGGGTTTCCCCTTCTTTGTCAACGCTGAGAGTGGTGCCGCAACTCTGGAGAAGTCTGGCACGAATATCCGATAGTATCCGGCTAGGCCCAAGAAGCTCCGCACCTCCGTCACGCTCTTGGGTGGATCCCAAGCTAGCACTGCCTCGATCTTCGCGGGATCCACTGCCACTCCCGCCTCAGAAATGACGTGCCCCAAGAAATGGACCTCACGTAACCAGAACTGGAATTTTGAGAGCTTGCCATAAAGCTGGTGCTCTCGGAGTGTGTCTAGAACAATTCGCAGGTGGTAGGCATGCTCCTCCTCAGTCGTCGAGTATATCAAAATGTCGTCAATGAAGACAACGACAAATCGGTCGAGGTATGGCTGGAATATCCTGTTCATGAGGCTCATGAACACTGCTGGAGCATTGGTTACGCCGAACGGCATAACCAGGAACTCATAATGGCCATACCGACACCTGAAGGCCGTCTTCTGCACGTCCTCGTCTCGAACTCTGAGCTGATGATAGCCTGACCGGAGGTCTATCTTCGAGAACCACCGCGCTCCCTTGAGCTGATCGAAGAGGTCATCAATCCGTGGCAGCGGATACTTGTTCCTCACTGTCACCTGGTTCAGGCGACGATAGTCGACACACAGTCGCAAGCTCCCGTCCGCCTTCTTGGCGAACAATATCGGGGAAGCCCAGGGTGAAACACTGGGTCGGATAAACCCCTTGCTCTGCAAGTCCTCCAACTGTACCCGCAGCTCCCGAAGCTCGGCGGGGGCCATCCGATATGTTGGAGTAGATATCGGGGCTGTCCCGGGGTACAAGTCGATGTAAAAGTCTACCTCTCTACGATGAGGTATCCCTGGAACGTTGTCGGGAAAGACGTCCACGTACTGGTCCACCACTGCAGGAAAAGCTGGACTCTGCACGTCCACTGCTCCTAGGATGAGGCTAGCCAACTGATGAGAGATGGGCTGCACTCTCCTCCGCGGAAGTCCATCCTGTGCTGCAAAGGTTCACTTCTCGCCGGTGAAGGTAAACCTGCTCCCGTCGGTGCGAACACATCGCACCTTGCGCCTAAAACAGTCGATCTGGGCATGAACCGTGGATAGCCAATCCATGCCCAAGATGACGTCGTAAGGCCTCGACGCCGCTACAAGGAGATCCCAGCCGAAGCTCTCGCCTCCTAGAGTAAGCTCACACTGCCGGCACCAGTGCGTAATCGTCGAGTCCGCTCCCGTAGGAGTCTCTAGCCGTAAGGATCGAGCCAACGGCTCAGTCGGAATCTCCGAGCTCCGAACAAGGGCAGAGGCTATGAAAGAGTGACTCGCTCCTGTGTCTATAAGTACTGCAGCAAGGGTGGAATAGACACAGATCGTACCTCGAATCATCTCTGGCATGTCGGGGTCGTAGGCCTCCACTGCCTGGAGCTGGGCCTGTCCCTGCCCGCCAGCTCCCTATGGTCGAGGTGGCCCTCCTGGTGGTGGTGGGGGTAGAGCCTGGAAGCGTCGCCCACCACCCGCTGCTCGGCCAGCTCCTCTGCCTCGTCCGCCTCCTCCCTGCGGACCGCCACGGTCGACCCTCTGCCTCTGCCTGGGTGGCCCCTCCACCGACTGATGCTCCTCTGATCGGCGAGTCGGGCAGTCACGAGCCATGTGACCCTGCCCGCCGCAGGAGTAGCACAGCCTGCCTCTCGGAAGGCTGGCACTCCGCTGTGTGCCTCGCACTGCTGAGCCGGTGTCCTGAGGCCGTCTGCGTGGGGGTCTGGTCTGCCTGGACCCGAGGGTCATCCGTCGACTACCTGCTGCCGAAGACTCAGCTACCTGCCGCCCTGCGCTAGGTCTCGCCGCTGAAGAAGGCTCTGCCAGGAAGCTCTCGATCAGGAGGGCTCGCTCCAGCACTCCCTCCTGGGTCGGAATGCTGAGGGAGATCAGCGACGCCCGAATCTCCTGTCGCAAGCCCTGCTCGAAGGTCCGGGCCCGGAAGAAGGGGTCTCGTACCATGTCGGTCGAGTAGCGAGATAGGTCAGTGAACCTCGCCGCGTACTGAGCGACCGTCATGCTGCCCTGGCGCAGCTGGAGAAGCTCCTGGATGCGCACCGCTCGGAGGGTGGCCGGGACGAACTCAGAGCGGAAGAGGCTCTCGAAGTCCGCCCAGAGCAAGGATGCCTCATCGTGAACCTGGATCATCAAGCTCCACCATCGTCCTGCCGCCGCCTGCAGGAGGCTCGCTGCGAGAATCACCATGAGATCCGCTGGTGTCCTCACTAGCCTGAAGATCCGTACCACCGCCTCTAGCCAGTCCTCGGCGGCCTGGGGGTCCGCCTCACCGCGAAACCTGGGCGGTCGCTGGCTCTGAAACTCATGCAGTGCCCTGAGGCGACGTGCATCGTCAGCGTCTGGTACTGGTAGCATCGGTGGCTTGGCGGGTACAGCTACCGCCGGTGCCACTGCTGGCAAAGGGCCCTGCACCGAGGCCTCGTCGCTCGGTGGGCTGCCGTCGCGCCCTACACTCGGAACCCTAGCTGGCTGTCGTCGCGGGGCCATCCTGAAAAGGAGAACAAGAGCACCACAGTCAGAACAGTATACCTGGTGAGCTGGCACAAGTAATCACAAGGAAAACTTGAGACTTTCATGAAGCAGATCAGTATACCCGGTGAGCTGACACAAGTAATCACAAAGAAAACTTGAAACACACACGCAATCAATGTTTTCATGCATTAAGTCGGAAATCAGGAGTCAGGGTCATGTTGTACGGATACGTCGGCCGCCGCACCAACACTGGGCTCCCTGAACTGATAACCACACTCAATACACTAAACACTATTGCTTCATATAGAAAGAAAAGATGATCAGAGTCTGCGGTAGAACCGACCGCCTCTGATACAAATTTGTCACGACCCGTCCTCGGGGCCCGTGCCGTGACTACCCCAAGCCCGCCTTCCATAGGCCAGGGGCTGGCGACTAGCACCAAGGCGTAAAATCCCAGTAAACAGGGAAGGCATTGCCTTTATAAGTAACAACCACACAGAGTCAGCAAGCGGAAAGTAAAGTGCAGAAGGTAAAGGGGGCCGGAAATACAAGCCCAACTGTAAAGTACAACTGAAAAAGTAAAGAACAGCAACTGAAGAAAAGACGGCGGCCTCGTGTCGTCCACTGGAAATCCCACCTGAAGGGTGGGTACAGATAGCCTCCAGGCTCCTCGGGTCCCACGTCCACTCCGAGCACGTCCCGCCCAGTGGTCCACCTCCAGGTACCGTCCTGCTCCACGCGCCTCCTCCACGATCAGCGCTGTCCGTCATCTGCAACCAACACCATGAAGTGCGGGCATAGCCCGTGCAGGGGTGAGTATAAGCTACTCAGTAAGGACCCCGAGACCCCCGAAGGTCTCCCGAAATCCACAAAGGATATAGCACAAAAGAAAGATGCAATCACGAAGTAACATCTGACTCGACTTAGGTATATGCCCATACATATACCTAAGTCCCCACTTCTAGCTCTGCTCACGAGCTCAAGAACAACTCAATCCACAAAGGAAAGCAAGACTCAAATACACAAGGAGAGTAAACAGCAAATCCACCAAGGATAGTCCAACACAAACCACAAAGGAGAGTAACATAAGATTCAGCTCAACCAGGTATACTTTTTCAGATGACGTCAAAGGCGATCACTGATCCGTCTAAGTCGTCGGACCCACGAAGGATCGATAGGTACTAACCCCCGCAGAAGACCCACACAGGATCGGGCTCACACAGAACCTGTAGGCAGTGGCTCACACAGAACCGGTAGTAAGGACCCACATAGGATCTGGCTCACACAGAACCTGAAGCACTGATCCACGTGGGATCGCTGGGTGCAGTAGCCGACGCAGTCCACTGAGGATCTCTGCACAGTCGTCGCCGCAGTCCATGAAGGATCTCTGCTATGCCGTCGTCGCAGTCCACGGAGGATCTCTACTCTGCCGTCGTCGCAGTCCACGGAGGATCTCTGCTCTGTCGTCGTCGCAGTCCACGGAGGATCTCTGCTCTGTCGTCGAAGTCACAGCCAGCGCTAGGGTTCCCGCACATAGCGAGCTCGTTTAGGAGGGTCCGCTCCACGAGCCGAGGGGCCGATACATCAACTGACACGTAGTCCGAAGTTGATGTATCCAAAAGTTCCGTATCGACAACAGGATCTCAACGCGACAGACGGCGCGTCAATCGGACGCCCGGTCTGAGAGTTATTGGCATTTTCGTCCCAGGAGCCCGGTTGGTTTTTAGGGCAAAACCAACCCGACCGTACTCTGCCTGTATCCGATCCTCGGGCGGAGTATGCCAAAAGTTCCGTCTCACTTAGAGGAAACTACCACAGCTGACGGTACGTCGATCGGACGTCTGTAGCTCAAGTTATGAGCGTTTCCGCTCCGAGGGCCCGGTTGGTTTCGTGTACGAACCAACCCGGCCGAACCCAAAGTCTTCCGAAACCTTGAGTATAATATACCGAAACGACCGTCTCGATCCAAGGATCGCGTAGCCGCTGACGGTTCGTCAATCGGAGGTCCCAGGCCCGAGATATGGGCGAAAGACCGAAGAGGGCCCGAAACGGGGGTTCCGGGCCCGGGGCGACCCGGCCCGAACCCCCCCTGGGGTCGGACGAACCGGGTCGGCCCGAACCGGCTCGGCCCGACCCGGCTCGGCCGGGTCCGGTCCGGCCGGGGCGCGGCCCGGCCGACCGGACCGGCCGGCTCGGCTCCGGCCGCGCGGCCGAAGAAGGGCGCCGCAGGCATGACCCGCGGCTCAAGCGAAACGCGGCCCCGTGGGGGGCCGCCTGTCACGCGGACGCGGCCGGGCCGCCGCGTCCGTTCCCGGTTCTGCGCGGCCGCGGGACCGGCCGCTGCCGCCGCGGCTTCAGCCGCGGCGGAAGTTTTCCACGGCAGAGCGCCGGGCGCCGCCGGAGTTGCTCAGGTGGCCCGTTTTGCCTCCCGTCTGCGCCGTTGCTCCTCCAGGAGGCCGACCTTCACTGCGGAATCATCAAATGGTCCTTGCGTCGTGCTTTTTCCGTCGCCCGCCAAATCCGCACATAAAGGATGATCGGCGGAGGGTTGCCGGGTCTTGTTCGTTAGACCCGCACCCTCCGCGTTAGTCATAATCAACGGGAGGAAGGGCTACAACAATTTTTTAATCAAAGATAAAAAAAATTGTTCACTCCTTTTCTTTTAAACGGCATTTCAATTTTTAATTAATTGAAATTATTCACGCCGGTTCTTTATTCAAAAGAAATAAGAACACGGGAATGAATCATCAAGAAAAATAAACCCCTACCTTGTCGTCGTCGTCGGACGAGAGGTCGTCGCGGAACCGCTCGTCGCAGAAGAAGGGGATCGGCGCGTCGTCACGGTATCCGGCGTCGCGTCGCCAATCTCCGGATCAAGAACAAACGGATTAAATTAATTAAATCCGTTGCCATGAAATTAAAAAGGGAGAATTAACGATCTGGTTCTTACCTTAGTTGCCGAACGAGGATCGGCTGCGGAAGAAGAGGCGTCGCCGAAGAACGTCGCGGGTAAAGCTCGTCGACGTCGCAGATCTCGGTGTGCGTCGTCGAATTTCGGTCACCGGCGTTCTTCGCGTTCTTCGCGTTCTTCGCGTTCTTCACGGGGAGATGAAGAAACAAGATCCTCTCAAATCCTTTCAAAGGATTTTTAGGTTGGTCTTATTTTATAAACATGCCAACACACGAAACCGGTTAAGAAACGATCCATCAATTCGAAAGAAACAACCCATTTAATTCACGAAAGAAACAGTCCATTTAATTCACGAAATAAACCGCCCAATTAAATGGTCTGTTAAGAATTAAAGAAAACGCGTCGGTTGACTTTTCAGTTACTTTGACGGGTTTTCGCGGGTGTGTTACTTAGCGAAAGAAACGGCGGGGCTCGTGCGGGCCCCACCGCACAAATATCCTACCAAGGGGTAGGATATTTCTGGATAGCATCCTATCCAGTTCAACTCAGCTCAAGCCGCCTTTAAGTGACTTCAAGTGGCTTCAAAGCAGCTTAAGTGAAAAGTAAAATAAAGTTGTCGCACAAACTTTATTTTATTTCTGACTTAAAGCCGCAAAATTTAAAAACCACGTCTGAGCAAACGCAACTCCGGAAGAGGCGTTTCTAAGCAAATACCGGCGCTGCGATTTCATCGGTGCCCTCAGAATTCGATTCCGGGCACCGGTTCAAAAGATAGAAAAACCCGCTCGTCCGTTTACTGAAGGTACCCGAGCCAAACTTCGGAAATTGATTCCGGGCACACCGGGCCTCGGAATCAGGTGCCGTCTGAAGCTGCGCTCTTGTAAAATTCCAAAGAAAATTAAGAAAAAAATTTCCTTGAAATTTGCGGGTCTTTACAATTTCAACTAATAATTTTAATGATTCATGTTTTATACATTTTCAATAATAAATTAATAGGTACTCCTTTTTCATTTGTAAAATTTCTAGTTCACCACTAAATCACAAATAAAAGGCCTCCCACTGTCGTCTCCTATTCACACATCAAAAAAAAATTGGATCAGACAATACATAGAAAAATTTCATCCATAAATCCATTATTTAATTTTAAGATCCTTAGTTTTTTAATAAATCAATTCCATGGAAGGCTTTTCGTGGTTACTAGAAGATGTTGTATGAAAAATAATGAACCTCACTAAGAGTTTTATTTTTTCATCACACTCTTAATTAAAGTATTATTAAATCATATTAATATATAAACCATACTATCTTCAATATATTTTTATGATATTATACTATGTGAATGAACTAAATATATCTCTTCTTCCCTCATATTTAAAAAGATAGGGCTTCTATTGTGTATAATATACGACCAACTCATGATCCGATGTGTAACATTTTCAAACAAAACTTCTATTGGCAGTGTATGATGATGGATATAATGTATAAATATTATATATATATATATATATAATAACTATAATTATGTAATTAATACATTACATATACCTTCTCACATACCATTCCATGGGGGAGATGATAATGACGTTCGACTGTATGGCATACTAGTACCTTTTGATGTGATGTCCTTAATTTTCCACTAATGATTTCCATGGAAGAGAATTATGGTTAATTTTAAAGAATATTTCATAAATATGACATAAAATTATTCTATAATGATTATTCTTTATTTACCATTATTTTAATTCATCATTTGATAAAATAGAATTAGTGTTCTTTCAAACACACATTTTACCATCTACATTAACTATGTAAATCATTTTCAATAAAAAATTTATATGTATTACTATAATTAAAAAGTTAATGAATATATATGATATTTTTATATGGTTAAAAAAATGATATGATGTGACAATGATCAAATTATAGTAATAAAATACAATAATCAAACTATACACAAAAAATAAAGAAGTTATTACACAAAACAATCCTATAACATGGTATAGATAATAAATGGGAAACCAAAAGATCTATATAAATCATATATTATTATATATATATATAATAATGGATTTATAATAGGTTTATGAAAAATAAATATTTATTATAATGTATGTTATAATGTGTATAAATTATTTTTAGACTTATGTTATGAGATTTTTATCTCAACTTTTACTTCTGTGATATACATACCATATTACCAACATAATTGTTTTTATTATTGGGTATAAAAACAATGAAATTATTTTATCATAACATTCATTAAACATACGTTTATTAAAATATACATTTTATAATCTCCTTTCTTGATTTTTTTAGGGTTCAAAGGTTACAAAAACTATAAGATATTTATGTCTAAATTTGCCTTCATTGAGACGTATTATATATTCTTATCTTAAATTATTTTATAATATATATGTATATCCCCTTTGACATTTAAAATAATGAATTCATTTACTAATATGTTATTTTATGTTTAAGTTAATGTTATTTTTGCTTGGGGCCTTCAATAAAATGTTTTAAAATCGATAATGGTTTTATGATACAATCACATCATTTATGAGGATTATTTTTGTTTATAATTTAAATGAGGAAATAATATGATCATTCTCTATATAAACTCCTGATATTTATTTTTCTCTATTTAGGTCATCATAATATGAGTATTCCTTTATATTATTATTTTAACATATACATTAGTTGAAAATAATGTTTTCAATGAAAATAATATTTATTTTTCTTAATAGTAATAAACTTTTTCCTTCCATATCCATGATATATCTAAAATGATTAAAAATTAATGTATTTCAACTATATGATTATAATTTCATTTTTCAACAATTTATTGGATTTTAAAACTATTATTTTAAATAAATAGTCATTTAATTTTTACAAACAATTATTTTTTTTCATTTACCAAAAAATTGAAAGTAATATTTAATTTAAATTGTACAACCTGTACAAAAATTTCATTCTCATGGACACTGAATGTTTTAGTGCTTCCTTTATATGTTTCAATGATTATTTTAAGGGAATAATATTTATAATGTAATATTTTAATTTTTATATATTATCATGATGGAAGGAATAATGTCCTCAAGAAATGTTTTAAATGATATTTAGACCATTATTTATAATCATCCAAACTCATTTTCAAAGAAAATTAATTGGTAAAATTATTATATTTTAATAAATATTTTAACATAGTTGAAACGATATTTTCTTCATGAAATGTTCCATTTAATATTTAAAAAACATTTTCCATCCATGATGACATCATTTAATGTTACTTATTGGTTACTATAGATAATATTGAATGATACCATCAATATAATTTCATTGGATTATTATTGTTTTTGTTTATGGAAGTTTTTGGAAACCTAATTTTTTCATGGGTTCCACTATGCATAATTAATGAATTAATTATTCGACTACTCTAATGTTCATGGGTTATGATATGAGTAATTTATTGTGATATTATATCACACATATGTATGTATTATCTGACCGGTTCAACCTATAACTACCTCCATTTCAGTTGGATGTGTCATAAAACTCATGATTAAATTTATTATGAGGTATTATTATTACATGAAAAAATGTTACACGTGAACCAAATTCTATGTTTTCATTATTTTTCATGAACTAGATTACATTTTGAAAATTTTATGTGAGGAACTTGATTTCAATTTTATAAGTTAATTTATGGATATATTTTCATGACTGAAAGACTACGATAGTACATACTTTAATATATTTAACTTAATGATATAACCTGTTTCTATTTAAAATGACCATAATGTTATATGATTATTTGTATGCCACAAATATATTTCTTAATCCAATCTTTCATTATCATGTATCAGATAGTTTGATTCCATTATGATTCGTGATTTATGAATAACCATGATCTATTACATCAATCATTTTTTCATCAATTATATACAATGTATGGTTTGCAAATGTTATTCAAATATTCTCATACCCTTATCCTGAAGATATATTGTAACCTCCCTTGCTTACCCATACCGAGAATTTGATTTCAATATTTATTATGACCCCTTTATCTAGTTTATGATGTATAGATTTATGTAAGATATGTTAAAGAAGCATTTTGGTTATGTATAACATTGTTTGAGATGTTTTAGCTCACTTATGGACTAATTTTATACATGTCTATTTTTCTAGAGGGATAATAACAAGATTATTATGGTGTGGATAATTATGTAATGAAATGAATATTGGTATATAATGATGTAATGTTAATGAATAAAATGAGTGGGTCTTTATAGTATGTATATGAACAAGGTTTATTTAACCATTTGAATCGAGGATGATAAAATACTATTTATATCCCAATAGAAATTTGATCTAATATTTCTAGTGAAATGTTTAGGGATATATATATCAATGATTCCTAGTATATTAAAATGTCATGGAATTTTTTTAATGTCATTAATGACTGTATTATAATAAATTACATCCCTTTATGAATAATAGTAGTGGTTTGGGATCTTGTATAGATCCTTCTATGGGTCTTATATCCCGACATGGTGCATTGATTTGGATTCAATCATCACTTAATCCTCAACAATGTCCCTAGTTGCACACCATGTTTGACCCCCGCCCCAGGGGATTTTTTTGGGTAATTAAAAAACCCATTATAATCCATCCTGATGGATTTCACAAATAAACATGAATGACCTGAGATAAGACAATGGATTCAATGATTGAAAATAATGTATCATTATTTAGATATACATTAAATCATTCATCAAGGTAATGTATTTTTCTAAAATGATTACTAATTCTTATTATATTCAGTTTTGTTTTTGACAAAATATTGATCCCAAATTAACCATTATAATGTTGAATATATTGGAAACCCCATTGATTATCTTCTTCGGAAAAATCATTTTGGTCGATCTAGAATTAAAAACTCATTTCTATGATCACAGATTATTCGGAATAAATGAATAATGTTAAATAACCAATCGAATAATGGAATTAACATAATTTTGTTGGTTTATTCATGAGGAATAAAGAAAACTAATTTATTATGTCAACTATTCATTTAGACTATATGAAATGGATCAGTACCACTGATGATATAATTCTTATTCCCCTATTGTGTAGCAAGAAAAAGATATTTTGGTTAACTATCATTTGAATGTTTAAAAATATCAATGATTGATCCATATTATTAATATGATTCATGATGAGGTAATTGACTCCAAATAATTATATGAGTTTAAGAAAATGTTTTCCCTGTAACCACTTTCCTCATATTTTATGGACAATGTTGGAGAATGATTTTTTTAATATCAAATAAAATGATGTTGAATCCATTGGTATCTATGAAGGTAATTTTTCAAGACATTCACATTATAATTATGGTTCGATTTTCATTCCAAAAATAAAAGGTGGACAAATTTTTTTTCTCTTAAGAAGTATTTTTCAAAATAATTCATTTATAAGATAATTTCTTATACATAAACAATTAAATCAATTTACAATAATCGGTGAAATGGAAATTAATTTTTTTGAAATTTTAGTTACTTTTGATAATTAAATGATGTTCATGTCTGAGGAGAAAATTAAATAATCACATCATGGAATGAAATTCCTATCACTTACAAGGAAAAAAATTTGAGAAGAATTGGTAATGAGAATTTATGGATGGAAAAATTGGGAGATCTAAGGGTGGGAATAATATATATTGAGTAAAATAATATATAAGTTGTGTGATGTGTATATATAATGAATGAATGGAGAGAGATATGAAGAGAATGAACCATAAAGACTCTAGTTATTCTTTTGCATAGGTTATGGGAATTATGTGAATCAATGATCCATTCCAAGGTATAATATTTATAATAATCCATAAATACTAATAATGAATTAGTAAAAAATGGAAATATTTCTCAATAATACTGAATTAAGTGAATCAGGATAATTAGGGCACACAAATTCTCCCCTCATTATATTGGATTTAGATATTTCATTTTGTATGTATAAAAATAAGGAAAATATTAATTATATTCCATTACAAAAATTTCATGTTATTATTTCTCTTCAAATATATTTTTCTATAACATAATAATATCTAATAGTATATTGGTATAAGGATGATCTGTGATATTAAATAAAAATATTCTTCAATAATATAAAACATTATATACGGGATTTAGGTAGAATAATCTTTTGGAAGTGTACATGTATCCATTTTAGATTAAATTAATATTTATTTTTAATATTATGGTATTAGGATTTTATGGTTGATCATGTGAACAATTTAATTATCAACGCTTCATATGGTTTATGTATTTTGAGTTTAAAAATATTAATGATATTTTAAGAGACATTTATACAAATAAAACCTTTTTATATGTTTTAGTGAAAATTTTATATTTTAATAAATGAATAAACACTTTTTGGGAAAATGATTTATTATAGTAGAAACCACTATGTTTTATCTGTAATTTATGTTGTGGTAATTATGGTTATAGTTGATCACTATATGTATTCATCACAATTTTTTTCTATTATTAAATATTTTATTCTCGATCCACATTCAACAATATAAATCACCGATTTGTTAAGGATTAATGGGGTAAAATAGAATTTTATATTATCAAAAAAAAAAGTTTACCTCAATATATTTGAAATGTATTTAGAAGGATATTTTTATATAGATGAGATTCATAACTATGTATCATCGTTATGTAAATAGTTTGTCTTATGGAGCAGTTATTCCCCAAAAATACATTATATTGCCTTGTTTTTTGGATTTCAAATGGTTTATTGGATCAAAATCATATTCTATTTTAGTTTTCATAAAAATATATACCATTTTATAGAATTTATACGGATCCTTATAGACACCTTTATTTAAATAACTTTATAAAAACAATGTACAATAAGGAAGTTGTAGAATCAAATCAATTTTGTGTCTTGAGCTAGCTACTGAAATGTAAGAAATTTTTATTTCCATATTGAAGAATTTTAGATAAATAAATGGATAGAAATGTTATAGTAATAATTATAAATATAAACTATAATGTTATTTTGGTGAGAATATGATTATACTAATATATTTAGGGAAGATATATGTGAATACTATGACCTAGGTATATCAGTTATAATGCAATCCGTGTTTGTATCTTGGCTATAGATTGTCACTTTATAATTACACCGATCCTCACTCATGTCCATGAATTGTTCTATGAATATCTCATAAGGAAGTATATACCAAATCCTATAAATTTATTAAACACAAAAGTAATATTATTGGAGTGTGATCAGTCTTATGAGGAACAAATAATTGGATAATCTACACCATATAGATAATGTTCTAAAAAATAGGGTCATTAACATAGTAAATTTTTTAGTTGAAACTACTACATAATGAAGATAAAATGGATCCTACGTATGTAATATTGATGTTGTATCTTTATTTTTTGGTAACATAATGATGAATTTTTAACATGAAATTAAATTTTAACGGGGGATGAATGTTACACCCTGAGAGTTTTTGAAATATATTTTTCAAATAAATTTATTATTTTCAATATTTGTTTTACACAGAAAAATGAGTTTATATTGTGTTGAATTCAATATCTAGTTTATCTTACATTATACGCAACAATTATTTTATTTATCATTAAATGCAATATTGATTTTTAATGAAACATGATTTATTATTAAATTATTTTTATTTAAAATGAAAGTTATCAAATAGTAATTGGGATGCAATGTTTCAATGGGATTTACTAAATTATGAAAATATATTGTCTAAAAATTTATATATAATTAATTCATTATTGAAAAATAAATTATAAATAAAAATAAATACTATTTCAATGTAATTTAAATCTATATTGCAGAAACAAAATTTATGTGAACAAAGGTGTTTTATAACAATGAATTAAAAAATTTACTTTTGGGTGATTAGATTATGAAATATAAATACTGTATATTTAAGAAAATGTTTAACAATAATTTTACGTGTTTTCTATGAATGTAATCAGAATAAATCTAATTTTATGCATAAAACAATATATTTCTAAATATCGGTTCAATCAAAATTTAAACCATAATTTATAAATATTATATTATACACTTTATAATAAATTATTTTAAAAAATTTTAAATTTATTATTTAAATAAGGAATTTTGAACTATCTATATTTTATTTTTTTTGAATTTTTTGAGATGTTTATTTTTTGATGTATAGTGAAAAATAAAAATTTTTATTAACAATATTCAATTATTTTAATGATTTTACAATTATAAATAAAATTTATGTCAGGTTTAAAAGTAAAATTTGATCAATTATGTTTCAATTTATCAAATTTATTTTATATTAATCAATCTTGTACTTAATTTTTATATAAATACTTTTAAAAAAAATGATTATTTTCTCTTTGGAAAATATATTTTTGTTTCATATACGGGTTTAATTTTAAATTATATTTTTTCACTTAAGTTAGTGTTTATGATCTAAAACAACATGGGATGCATCATGATTAGTTACACGTTCTATAATTCCATTTTGAGTACATTTTGATAGACTTTTATCATGGGTGTGTTTTGGTGAATATTGAGAGATTTCTGAAGGATGTGGGAGATGCACTGTCGGCACATGAGTTTCCCAAAACGTCTGCCAATCATAAAAATTTGTTTCAACCCAAAGAAGAGAGTATTTTAATGACTATAAAATAGTTTTCCAAACCATGAACTCTCTATGGAGTAAATTTGTGACACATCTAGTTTAGGTTAATAGTTAGAGCGTACTATTAGGGGAAACTATGCACCCCATTGAGGAAACCATGTGCGCATGATTTTAAACAATCATAAAATAGATTAAAAATACCCTAACCCATGGGATTCAATATAAATATACCCTAACTCAAACCTAAAAGATTTATATTGTTTTATAAAGCTACCATATGGATTAAAAATATATTTAAATTCTATTAATGATGAATCAAATACCGGATTGATGATATATACCCATCATGCTAAGAGAATTTCACCCCGATTGGCTTCCAATTATAATACCATCTTTCTATCATCATTTAAAACTATGTTTTACTATTTTTTGTGATTTTTCTTGATCATGGAGTGATATATCTATTTGTTTGAACATGGATCTATGTTTTGGATATACATCTCATTATTTTTTATACAATTGAACATTTTTCTTCAATTAGTGATTTCTGTTGGTGAGGGACCATCATCATTCAAATGGTTGGTAGTATATTATTCAATTAAAAAATTCATGATTTCAATTATTTGAATTTTATTTTAGAATCTATATTTCATGTTTATCAAATTTTTCTTGAATTTAATTAATTAATTAATGTGTGGGTTAATTAATTGAGTAATGGGGTTATGATATTAGTCAACCAAGTAGTTTTTGTAATTTTTGAATATCATTGAAGATGTTATTAATTAAATTAAATTACCATGTGATGGTAAATTGGGTCAAATTTGGTAAAATTTGAAGTTAGAAACAATGGAAAAATTAGTCATTGAATTAATTAATGGGATATTTTTTTTTATTTGGATAATTAATTGGTAATTTAATTAATTTTATATTGTGATTATTGAATAGGAATAAGTAATTGGGGAATTTAATTAATTGGATATTGATATTTTTTTAATTGTATTAACTAATGTGTGAATTAAATATGTTATATATTGTGAAATGTGATAAACGTTTTAATGGTGATTTTTCCCAGTAATTAAATTGAGGAACCATATTGTGTGTAAAATTTTAATGGTATTCAATGCTGTGAATTATGGTAAAAATATGTATAATGTTTATTTTTTTAGATTTTCCGGATACATGTTATGTTTATTTGATATATGTGATAGGTGCGTGGTTTTTTGATAATGGAATTTGGGATAGGGATTAAATCTTCAGATACACAAATGTGATAAATATTGTATGAGATAGAAAATGAGGCTCTAAATACCCATATCAATTAATAAGTGTGAGATAGGTTACGTGGATCCAAATACACATATTTGATGGAAGGCATGGTACATGGAATCAGGATAAAAATACACATGATACATTGATATGTGGGATGTGGACAAATGATCCAAATACCCACGGTGTGATAGACATGAGGTTTTACACACATGATATTTGAATTGTACTGTGGTTTTAAATATTTGTTGTATGAGTTCAATTGGAATAAAAAATGATTACGATGGTATTTTTAGATGTTCAAACCCTTAGGTATAATTTATACTCCATCATAATGTAACGTAAATAATGAGGGTTTGGGTTCCCTCGGGATCCATGTTGTTAATGTAGTTAATTTAACAAAGTATATAATGTGAAAAATATTACTTATGAATTTCACTTGATTCATTATACAACTTCATACAATATAATTGACTAGATATTTTTTTGATACCATTGTTTGTGGACTACTGAGTCATATTTTAATGTTAATCAGATTTCTAGATCAGTACCATGATAGACTATATGTATTTAGGACATGCTATGGTAGTAGGCCACATGTTAGATTGATGAGTTGGGACAGAGCATGGATGAGAAAAAAAAAGACATTATGTCAAGACCTACTTGGGAGTGTTAGTGTGTTATTATGTTGGTTTTTATTTTCCACATGACATGTATTTGGAATCAAATATATTCTATTCTACATTATGGATTTGTTTTTCTACATTAGTCATCATGTGATACTTGAATAATTAAGGATATTGTTATATATTTTGTTTATTTGTATTTACGATCAATATTTTGTTACTTGGGAAAAAAAGTATAAAGTATCCACATGATTGATATTGGAAGCAAACTACTAGTCGGAAACCTATGAAATAGGGTGTGTAGTAAATGATATGAAATGAGTGACTGACTCAGGGAACAGGTGTGTGGTACCTAGGTTAGGATGTTAATATTATGTATTGTAATTAGGGTTTTATTTTCTTTTATGTTACTTTTAATAATAATTTGGACAGGAACACTAGAGACTATAACAATTCATTCCATGTTTATGATATCATTAATAAGAGTATCTAACCCATGTATGGGGGGAAAATCCAAGAACCTATGGTGTGGTTGTTGTTATTAATGGGTGTTGTTATAGTATAATGTTATTTCACATTGCATGATTTTCATGAACTAGACTGGGTACCTTGGTGGCCCAATAATTAAGATATCACTTAAATTTCCCAAAGGGAATTCCGGATCCCAATGAGTTAACGAATAGAACCTGGAATCATACAACATGAATTTGAGAATAATTTCTTCATGAAACATAGAGGAAGAAAGACAAGAAAGTCAACATCTATAAAAAACAAACAATAGTTGGTGTAATGTACAAAAATAAACAAAGAACTAAAACCCATTTTAAAACAACCAATGTAATAAAGTAGGTTTGAACATTCCATATTCCTAAGGACCGAAATCACCACATCCAATCATCAATAGCTGGATCCACCTCCAACAGATCCTTTCCCCCTACTCGAACCTAGAAGTAGATAATATATAAACACCCGATGATAGAAGAAGTGTGTGGGAAATGAAGACATGTATTGTATCCCTATAGATTCCATAATAGATATCAATTATATAATAACCAATAGAATAATTCCAAATTTTTAATAAATAGGTTTTTAATTTTAAAGCATATGTATATAAATCATGCTATACAATTAAAACAATATAGAAAATAATTTAACGAATGGATTTACAAATGATGTAATATTTCAAAAACAATGTCATAAATTAAATATTTATATAAAATAGTTAAAATAAATCCATAATTTATGTAATTATGTTCAATGAAATTTGAATATATTTATATAAAAAATATTAAATAATTGAGAAACATGATCTTCTACCAAATAGGTAGGAATATTCCAGGATATAGGAATCCACACACTCAAAGTGTCAATGAAAATATATTCATACACACGTCCCTCTGACATTGGCCAAATGAGACTCATAACTATCCAATTAAGTATGTGAATTGATACATTTTTGTTTTAGAACGTTGAATAATTGAAAATTGTGTCCAAAGAACTCACAAACTACCTATGGATTTCATGTTCTCTTCCAATCAGTGATGGGTAATATATTTTCAGACTGATTAAAATAATATTCAAACCCATTCCTCCAATTTCAAATTAAAATGATACTTTTAAAACAAAAATAGGATTTAATAAAAAAAATCATTATAATAAGATAAAACCACTGGGTTTCTATCAAAACATTCAATCCATATTCATAAGTTTCAAATCCATACAAAACCAACTCCATCAATTTAAAAAAAATCCATAATTTAATTCAACAATTTAATTGAAATAGTTTCTATCAAATCCAAAATTTAAATTAAACCGCTTAAATCAACCAATTTTATCAAATGCTCTCGAATTCATTGAAATTAGGTGGTTTCAAAATTTTCATGCCAAAACCATTTGGAATCTCCCAATTAAATGGAATTTACTTTTTATCAAATAAACTGAACTCCAATTTTAACAATTGAATTTAAATCGATAATTGAAATAAATCATGAAATTCATTGTATATAAATTTGGACAGACATGACGGAACCACCTAGCCTTTTCCACAAACTCTATACTCATAATGACACCCATAAATGAGAAATAAGGGCTAGAAGACCTCAAAGCACATCATAGAAGTGAGATCCAACAATATGGATCATTAATACCACAATATCAAGATGATCAATTAATATAAAAAGGTGAAAAAGATATAAAGATGAAGAGTGAGGGAGAATGATCACCTAGGAAATACTCCTCCAATGCAAAGATTAAAAAAAACAAGAGGACATGGAAGCATTGGAGAATATCAGGATTTCTTTGGGAAGGCTTCAAGATGAGGTATGTGAATTTGGAGATCTTCCAAATGAGATTGATCTTTTATTCTATTTATTTTAGAACAATAGTCAGTTTATTACACAATGTGTAACACAAATACACATCCCTAAATTGTTAGTTTCTGAAACCACTGAAAAATTTGTCACTCGAATTTAAAATCATTGATTAACATTAGAAAATGATTATTAATTCACTAATGTCGTCTAAAGTCTCATCATTTCATGTACCCTTCACAACATGAATACTTTTACGTATTTCCACTAGAAACTCTTACACATCATATAACCTAGTTGCATAGTGTTTATCTCTCCAACAATGTATAGAACGAGTCTGTTAACGTTTTGAGTCTGAAAAATCACTTACTTCACCATTATAGGTATCCTCTAAATTCACTAACATACTTAGATAGTAAATGAAAATGAAAAAACCAAGAGAAGAATAAATATGTACCTATTATATCAGTAATCCAATGTTTTAATATCCTCACCATAAAAAAATTCTATCCCCCGAAAGCCTAAAAAGAAACATCAATTCCAAAAATATGATGGCATTTTTATCTCATTGGTTCCTTGCATTCCCATGATTTATTATTATTAGAACCATGCTTCCATTTCACCCTTACCAATGGTACCTTCATCCAACAAACTACCTTGGTCTCATAATCAACTATCCGGATTGGCCACTCTGTCATAGATATTTTTTTCCCAATATTCGGACCACTCTACATAAAAATTTGTGATTGATCATAGAGAATATTTCTCTATTACGATACATGAAATATATTATTTATCAACATATTCTATGGTGGAAGTACTGAATACTATGTAATTTTACCCACCTATTCAACAACCTCGAATGGTCTCCCAAAAAATGGAGCAGGCTTCACTTGCCTCTCAAGATGTTGATGACCCAATCAGGGTGAAACATTCAAGAAGACACATGACTAGAAAAAGGGTCTATCCCAATGCATCAATACCAACTGTTTAGAAAAACCATGGTGATATGTGTTTTTTTATTATCTATACCCATAGTTTTGTTAAAACAATGAGTTTTAAATACCCAATTTCACTGCTCCATCAGGCTTCTATTCCCTAATATTCTATCGTGATACCCGGCTTGAACCCACACTTCCTCAACCTCCACCACCCAGCCATCTCCTAGCCTCCTTGAACAACACCTATTGGCCCTCTGACCTCCTCCTCTTGGCCCTCTCCTCCCATCTCTGACCTCCAGCTCCCAGCTATCCGACCACTGCTTCTTGGCCCTCTCCTCCCCTACCCTACCTGCACTTCCTGAAATCCACCTTCTCTCCTAAGCTCAACCTCTCAGCCTTCGCCTATGCCTCAACGTCCCAGCCTACACCTCCATGTCCCGATCTCCAGCGATGTCCCCCTCCCCCTATCGGGTTCCTCTCCTCTGACAACATCCCCAATGATTCATTGCATCAAGGTTTCTAATATCTTCTCATTCCTTTTTTATTCTTTTTAAACTAATCAAATACTAGTATATGAACAACCTCAATAAGTTTACTACACAATTACTATTTTCCATTGTTTATATAATTAACAATAATTCGACTTAGATGTAAATTCTACAACATCACATTTTTCTTGAAAAATATTGTTTCATTTTCAATGTTTTATTCCACTTCATTTTGTTCTTTGGATATAACCGAAAACACTACTAATTTAGGATCATGTTAATAGCCTCAACAAGTTGACTACAGAATTTATCTTGTCCATTATTTATTTAATAAATAAGAATTCATCATATAGGAAAAGTCTACTTCATTACATTTTTTCTACAACATCCTTATTCATTTACAATGTTTTATACAGTTGCATTTTTTCATTGAATATAATCAAAAACTCTACTAATTTAGGATCATGTTGTTGATGTTCTTTATAATATTTCCTTCCAACATAAACATTCTATGATGTCACCCATAAGTTCATCCATATTTTATGATCCATAATTTATTTCATTGTAGCTTATTTTTCAAAGTAGTGGAACAAAACTTTTTCATGGATTTCCTAGATGCTTCATCCCATATCATTGAATATAGGTTATTAAGAGAATAATTTTTATTTTCATTTGGATTAAATATTCTCTTCATAGGACACCTTCCATCATTGTTTTAAATTGGTTCTCACATAATGTAAACCATATTCATTTCCAATATTGAATTTACCTCTACGGTCTTGTAATCATCAACTGCTCCTGTTCACTCATGAGACTGCTCTATAATCAAGTATGGCCCTTTATTTATTACATGATGTTTATTCTCTAAGATATAAGAAACACTAGTTTAATACCTATACAATGACTACATCACATTCACATATTTTTTCCAGTGCAGTTTTTGATTCATGATTTTCTCCAACATCAATGCCATCTTCTTTTCCTGGACATCCAATTACTTTAGAATTGTGACAACATAATCTAGGAACTACTCCAATCCCTGAAGATAGAAATCATAACACACGCACACAAACACATATATTTTATTTAATTTCCCCAAATTAACTTATCACTAAAACTCCATTGTGTTTCTATCCTTTTCACTATATAAGATATATTATACTATAGAGAAAAATATTTTGGTCCATACCATCTGCAACACAAATAAAACAATTGAATAATTTAACATTCAGGTTGATTCAAGACCAATCATGCTCCATGTTCTAGTTTTCATGATGTAGTGTAAGCTTACTCCACAATTGAAACAATATACTGTATCCACACACATGGGTGGATCTAAGATTACATCAAAACTCAGCTGTTACATCCTCACGCACAATCAAATCATGAAGACTATATCCAAGATCCAATTACCCACATTTAGTATATACTATCCCCAAATGTCATAGAAACTAATAATCCATATTCTATATTCCAATCTCGAAAATCATAGAGCACCCTTTTTGTTGTTTTTTCAAACCATTGGTGTCACAACATGTCAAAACATGTAATTGAAAAATCATTATTATATCGTCATTTAATAATTCAACTAAAATTCATTCATAGTCTCTCCACTATTCTAAATGATTATCGTGAGATTATAGGTCCATTGAAATAATCAGTTTTCCATTAAAAATATATATTCTATCAAAACATTAACACACAAAGTGTATTCATTTAAGGATCACCTGATATCTCCATATTCCTAAACCCAAACTTCTCCAATAGTGTTATTACCCCTGGTCACTGAAAATTCTATCCACCATGAATACAGTTGTTCTACATGACATGTACTGTTGTCACCTAAGCTAGGAGTCTGAATGAGACATACCTACTTGAGATGATCCACATGAATGAAAGAACTAGAATATATGTACATATCTCAGAGAACCCACGTCACCAAACACACCTATCAGAAATATATTATCAAATTTTTGTGAATTTTTATCACAATAAACAGCTTTCACTTATGCCTCACACACCAAATTGATAATTACAGTAGTCCATCTAGTCTGATGGGTTACCCCCAATGTTTAGAATGTTCTAAATTCAAAATGTAGAGTGAAGCTAAATATGGTAACCAGTCTCTCTAACGTTCTCCAATCATTATGCCTAACAATGGTCATAACTATGGGTTTCACTTATCCCCATCTCATGATAACATTGAATTTAACATTAAAAATACATACCAGCATGTTCTAACCACCCATTGAAATTATTTATCTTCCTACCCACTCACAGGTCAAGTATAAACCAACATGTTCTCATGTAATCTCTTTAAATCTCAAAACAAGCACAATCATACTATCACCTACATAACATTTTCAATACAATTTTATAGAATCCTCATCATAGGGATACCACATAACTCTGGAACACTCAATATCCACACACACCCAAACATTGGGTCAACATCTACTACTCATCATGTCACACACACACACACTCATATATAATTCATAATTATTTTCATTACACTTTAAAATTATATATTAACCCAAAAATTTCACACTAAGGTATTAGATAAATGAAATTTAAATTAAATTAGATCTATTATATAATTGAATATTATATATTTAAATTTAGTCCTATATAACATGGACATTCACCTTACATGGGTTGGCGTGTCCTAGTGAAAATCTTTATACCATGTCTCCACACATTATTATTATATTTTGTACCTTTAAAAAATAGTAAGAATAAAATAATTCTAATAAAATTTTACTATGTCCTATAACCACATACATCCAATCCATTCTTGTACCATTGTAATTTATAATACCCTAGGAATGCCACCCCATATGATAAAGGATGCTGACTAGTAGTGAGTGTGTCAAGTTGTATGAGGGGGAGACTATACCCGCATATTTGATTAAAAAATAGTATAAATAAACATATTAATATAAAAACATGTAAAAAAATTATTTAATGGAATAATGAAATGTTTTAATAATAAATAAAATAATCCACACAATAATAAATTAATTTTAAGAAATACATTCAGGTAGTCATAATATAACCAGAATATTAGAAGATAAAATAATGAAAGCTATGAAAAATGGTTTTGAGTATCAACATGGACCCGCCACCCATTCTTAGTCCTAGAAACCATGCAACCAAAAACATATAGTTATTTCTCAAATCTAAATATACAATATTATACTGATAATAGTTTATGTGTACATCTTCCATAGTAGAAAGTGAGTGGTTTTATTATTACTCAGTAAGACTCAAAAAATAGTATCCCTAAAATTAAAATTCAATTGTTTTTTTCGTTGACATTTGAATTAATAATCACTTATTTATTATCTTATTAATATTTAAAAATTTATAATTTATGTTAAGGTGTAATAAAAATAGTAATGATTCTTGATCTCAACAATGACACTTAACATCATTTTGTATTTACTTTTTCCCTCAATGAAAAGTCTATAGTCATGGAACATGTCAAATAATAAATGATTACAATGTGAAGAAACAATGGAAACCAAGTGGATAATAATTTAATAGGACCCAGATGGATCAATATTGCATTATCTCTCAATAAAAACAGTCAAAATACAAGTGGTTGATCCTTTCCATTCATCTAAATATATTCTTCCAGTCTCAACTCAAGGAACCATCGATGACATTTATAAAAATAGTAGTATTATAACTCATAGCATACGATGGAGATATTCCAACCAAATATATCATGTCTAATCTAGTTTACTATTCACTCAAAATTAAATGATGGTACACCATAAGAATCCAAAATAGTTATCGATGACATTTGATACATAATACATTACCTAAATCCCAGGGGAGATTCCTCTAGTCATTTCACATCAATTTCCCAAATTTTCATTTCATATGAGAACCACAATCATGGTGTGTGTAAAATATTCTGTTAGATATTAATATAATAATGTGTATTTGATATTTAAATTTATTTTATATTCATTTATTTTACCAAAATGACCTTTTCCTTTTTAAGAGTCTTGTTTTGACTTGTTCAACTTTTTATGCAGTTGGTGTTTCTAGGTAATTATTTTATTAAAAAAGTCATGAAGTGATTTATTTTATAAAATTTATCTTCTATAATATATATACAAATAATTTGTACGCATGATTGTTTTATATAAATTTCATAAATTATTTTCATTCTGGGAGATGAAGTGGTTTTCCTTAAATTTATTTTCCCTCTCTGAGTTAACATTTTACCCAAGGAAAATGGTAAATTAAAATAATATGGTGATAATTTAAAATATTTTTTATGATGGGTGAATGTTTTATCTCCCCCTTTATTGTTAAATTAAACAACCTATGTTTAAGGGTGTGTTTGAAAGTTAAAATTTTGTTTTGTTATGTTACAACTAAGGGAGGACAAACTTTATTATCTCTCCCTTAGTTCAAATATAATAACACATACCACTCCATCATATACATGGAAAATTTCATGGCCTATTATGGTTTACCTTTTTGATCATCAATTTGTAGGATAGTGGTATTATTGTTTTCTCTGATACTGAAATGGTTGAAATTAGTTTTAAAAAATAATGTAATTTCAATAAAAAAGTGAGTTAACTATTATGTTTTTATGTTCTAATAGTTTTATATATATAGTAAATATACCTATTTTAATAATGGTTTACATTTTTGAATGGAAGATAAAATTTTTTTATTGTAATAGAATGGATAAAATTAGTATGTATCATATCAATCGGATTTCAACTGCGTTTCAAAATAATTTGGATAATTTATTAGATTTTTCATTTGACAATGATGCAGATGGAGGTTTTATACAATTTCCAAGATATAAATGTGTTAGAATACCATGTTAAAGCCTGTATGAAGATTGCTACCATATAATGATATTTCTATTTTATACAAACAATTATGTTTGGTATCAACAGAGAGAGATGAGTAAATGTTCTACTGGTCAGGAAAAAAATTAATGAAGTGGCATTGAGAATTTGATATTTGACCAGATTCCATTTGTCCATCATCCTGAGAATGATAATATTCCAGTAAAATAAGACAATTATATCAATACACATGAGGAAAATACTAAAGACGATGACGAGAGAGTGATTTTTTGGATGATGCCAAAACAACAGTTTATTATGAATGTACAAAAATGACCAAGTATGAATTCATAATATGGAAGTGTCATGGGAATACCATGTATATAATTTATGATACTACTATTGATTATATTCTATCATTTTTTAATGACATTCATCTTAATGGTGCAAGAACTCCCTCAAATCATATCCAGGAAATGATGTTATTTATAAAGCATCTATTTGACAATAACAATGTCAATTCATGTCCGAAAGATTGTAGTTTATTTTGGGTGGAAAAAAATAACAGTAAAAACTATAAATACTGTGGTACATCTCAATGGAAGACAAATGAAGATGTAACTCCATAACTTGTGGAACAAAAATTCATTTGTCACATTCTATTGATTCTGAAACATAAAAATCAATTAATGTTTGTAGAAATCTAAACCAATATATGATGGAATGATGCTAACAGAATTAAATGTAATGAAGAGTTGGTTAATCTTGCAGATTGATTAGAATGGAGGATAAATGACGCAAAACATCTTGATTCTACAGCTAATTTGTGTAATGTCACATTTGTTCTATTCTGTGATGGTTTTAATATATCTGTTTTGATGCTTAAATCTCACATCACGTGAATAGATTCTATTTATATTTATAATCATCCCCTGCATATGTGTATGAAAAAAATGTTTAATTTCTTGAGCATACCAAAATATGTACCTTCTGATCACAGTAATGATATAGAAGTCTACTTGGAGCCATTAATAAGATATTGAAACAAATTTGGTATTTGGTTTTGGGAACATTCAATGCTTCTTCAATGATTACATTTCAGATGCATGGGGCCCTTTTATGAACCATAAATGATTTCTCAACATATACAACGATGTATTGGTGGAGCGCGAAGGGAAAACTATCATGTCCCATTGGTATGAAGAATAAATGATAGATAAGGCTCAAATAACTTTGTAGTTTTAGTTTCATGGGGCATTGAAAATTATTGCCAATGGATCATCAATATAAGAAGAATCATTAGTGGTTTGATAATACCGATGAGACTAAACAACCACCTCAATGAAAGTAATAATATGATTTCCTTAATGAATTGAATGATTTGAGGTTTTCATTATGTAATGGAATGTTGAAATATAAAAAAGAGGTAGAATGTTGACACTGAAACCACTTTCAATTTGAAAATGAAATGTATTTTTTGAGTTTCCAGATTATACTACCAATTTGATACATCACTGTTTATATATAAAGAATATTGAAAAAAATATGTGTGTGAAAATTTTATTTCATTTATTTTGAATATCAAGGGGAAGACCAAAAAAGACTTCTGATCACTTTGGGACTTGTTGGATTGGGGTATTCAACCAGAACTGCATCCACTGTGTTTCATTGAAAACAGATTGAATGTTTCTTGTGCTTATTATGTGATGACACTGTTTGAGAAAGATCAGTTTCTAGAAGTATTAGATAATATCAAGGTTCCCGATGGATATTCAAGTAACATATCTAAATAAGTCAAAAAAAGTGATGTGAAACTAAAATCTCTAAAAACTCATGATTATCCCATCCTTCATCATGAATTGATTATAATATGAATTCAACATTTTCAATCCAATAATGTAAAGATGACAATGATTTTATTGTAAAATTTTTTATAGGTCTTTGTTCTAAATGGTTATCTACATCATTCTAGATAAAAATGTAGCAAGAGTCACCAATAATTTATTGTTAGATGGAAATGATTTTTCCTCAAATCTATTTTCTCCCATGTTGCATTTAACTATTTATCATCCAACAAAAAGACTTCTTGGGGGACCCGTTTCATTTTGGTGGTTGTATCATACTAGAAGAAATATTTTCTCAATGAAGTCATATGTCCAAAAAAAGAATTATCCTGAAGGATAGATTGTAAGGGTTTTTCTGGCAGAAGAGTTTACAGATTTTTGTTCAATTTATTTTTCTAATGTCACTAAACTAAATAAACTGAAAATTAGAAATGAAGATGTCTTGTTTTGGGAAATTGAGATGTCATTTCAATCACATCCTCAAAGAGGAGGAATTTTTGGTTCTTATACATTTCCTACATTGAGCCCTGAAGAGTGTGAGATGGCACAATTCACTATCTTATTTAATTTTGGTTTGTCGGATGACTATATCGAGTAAGTCATTTGGATATTTATATATTATCACATATTATGAAATTTTACATATACCTCAAACTTTTATTATAATATTAGGTTTGGAACATAAAAAATTAATAAATAGCGTTCATCACATTATTCTTTTGAGAATGAGAGAGGCATTTCATAGCTTAGAGTTTCCTTCTTGGTTGAAATCAATGATATTACCAATACTTTAAATAGTTTAAAATATAGATATCCATTTAATTGTATTATTACTATATATTTCAGTAGTTGATTTTACATGTTAACTCTATTTCACAAGAAATAAGAGCTTTGTCATTTGGTCCTTACTCATGGAATCCTGAATTCTAATCTTTAAAAATCAATGAAAATAAATTATTTGTAATTGATCGAGCGATGAAAATGAAAACACACCATTATGGAATTATGTTAACCAAAATAACGTAGTTTTATTCCAAGGTATCAGATTTTCGGCCTTGATATGAAGAGGTGTATTATTATGGAATTTTTAAAAAAATATAGTTGTTGGATTACTACACTCAAGGAAGAGTCACTATGAAGAAATGTAAATGGTTTAATTCAATGAGATGACAAGGTAAATTTATTGATGACTGTGGATTCAGTGATATTGATATGTGATGATTCATGTGTACCGATGAACCACACATTTTGGCATTAATGGATAAGTAAGTGTTAAATTTGAATGATCTTCTAAGAATCGATTTTAATTGTCATTAATGATGTAATCCCTAGATAAATTATTCTTGAGGGTGGTGATGAAATATCCACCATTGACACCTCTATTGGTGTTAGAAAAAATATTGCATTTGATGAATCAAATTTTCCCACTGTGAGAGATCATGTTGAATATGATTTAGTGGTTGGTAATATATAGAAAAATCCATATATGTCCAATTTTCATTCAGTTTACATTGGAATGAGTTTCACAAGATAGTATTATTGTAATTTCTATAATTATGTTTCAGTTTGGAATGCTAATTTTGATTCATATATTTTCTGGTGTCGTTTCATTAAATCAGATTTATTTCAATGTACAAAACATGGTTGAATTCATGTTTTTAAAAAATTTAAAACTCTGTAATGTAATTTGAAAAACTGTTTCAGTCATTTCCTTGGAATAATTTGTACAATTAGTAATTATAAGAAGTCAAATTGGTTCTTCTCATGAATTGATGATAGATGTATGTAGTATTAATGACTTGTAAAAACAATTTTAAAAAAAATTACATTTCAATATTATATAGATTATTCCAAATACAATAGAAGGTGAATGAAGTGACTATTTGATCTCGATCCTCTCGGGAATGATAGTGTGTTTCCATTGCTTCCATTAGTGTGTTTTATAATTGTAATGTTTTTATTCTACATTACATATAATTTCATGTTAATATTTTTTTCCAATTTTAAGGACATTCAGTTACACTATATTTGACTCCAAATCATGTTAGCATGGGTATTGGTGGGTAAGATCCTAGACCTAGACGGAGAACCCATCATTGCTATTCCCACACGAACCCAACATCGAACACCCATTACACCACACCATTATTTCCTCCTCTAGAGTCTTTGAGGATGTTTTTTCCATGAATCCATCATAATCTCAGCTTCTATATTATTCACATTCCATGTGTCACGACCTGTCCCCAGGGCTCATGTCGTGACTACCCCAAGCCCGCCTTCCATAGGCCAGGGGCTGACGAATTGTACCAAATTCATAAATCTCTAAGCTTGGAAGGAATTTCCATTAGAAAAGAAAACAAAAACAATAGAGTACACAACTGGAAGTACAACACAATGTATAAACTGTATACAGGAGAAGTGCAGAAAGGTAAAAGGGGCCGGAAATATAGGACCAATAGTAAAGTACAACTGAAAAGGGACAAATAGATGAAAGTAAAGAGAATCTCCTTGATTGTCCTCCAGGGTTCCTACCTGAAGGGTAGGTACAGACGGTCATCTCAGCACTTCACGTTCATGAGAATCCTCCTTGTTCCGACTCATCGAAAGGTCCTCCTCTGGGTACTGTCCAGTCCTAGCGCCTTCGGCCTCTGTCAGCACAGTCTGTTGTCTGTATCCAACACAACAAGGAGTAGGAATATCTCGTGCATGGGTTAGTATAACGATTCTTGGTAGGGACCCCAAGAACTTCAACTTCTCACAAAATCCAACAAGGATAAACCACAGTAGAAAGATACAATCACGACGTATCAACCAACCCAACATAGGAATATTCCCATACATATACCTGAGTTATCAATCTCAGTCCGGCTCCAACTCTAGAGCCCAAGAACAAACCATTCCACAAAGGATGTAAAGTCAATCATCTAAATGATATCAAATAAAATACAAGACTCATATCACACAGGTATACATATTTCATAGTGTGATGAAGATGATCAGATTTAGTCAATGATTCATCTATGCGGTCAGACCCACACATGATATATGACCATCTAAGCTGTCGGACCGACAGTGGATATAGGACCAGCTATTTTGTCGGGCCCACATTGGAAATATGAATATAAGTTAGATCTTTCGGACCCACGAAGGATCCCGGTACAATAGTCATTTCTATCAAACCCATAGAGGATTTCGGTACCAAAGTCATTGCTGTCGAATCCACGGAGTATTCTGGTACAGTATCGTCACAGCCAACACAAGGGTTCCTGCAGACAGCACACTCGATTCCAGATGGGTTTGCTCCTCGGGCAATGTGTTGATAAATCAAAAATCACTAAGACCTGTGTTGATGTATCCCGTAGTTTCGCCTCATCATATAGAACCCAACACGACAGATGACACGTCAATCAGACGCTCAGTCTAAGAGTTATTGGCATTTCCTTTCTAGGGGCCCGGTTGGTTTTTAGGCTCAAACCAACCCGGCCATTCCCCAACTATGTCCAAAACTCATGTGGAGAATGCTAAAAGAATCGTCTCTCTCCACGATTTCCATTTCCGCAGGCGGTACGTCAATCAGACACTCGTATCCCCAGATGCTAGATAAAAGGTGTAAACGGCCAAAGCGGGTCATGGTCCAGTCCGACCCAGTTAGACTGTCCCGGTCCGTGGTTCTGACCCAATTTGAGGAAGCGACCTGAGCCGAGTGGATGGCCTAGCCCAAAAAGATGGCCCTACCCAACAGGAGGCTCAGCCCGAGGGGCCCGACCGAAGGTGGCTAGACCCATGGGAGGCCTGGCTAAGGCGCGGCCCGGCCTAGGCCGGCCCGGCCGAGGGGCGACCTGACCATGGGTGGCCCGGCCAAGGGGCGTCTCAGCCATGGAGGCCTGACTCATGGAATCCCGTCTTTTGAAATCCTGACTCACCATGCAAGGTAGGGGGTGGCCCCCCCATCCCCAGTTCGTCGAACAGAACTGGCGCTTTGCTCCGGTTCACGCAAGCTGGTCCCGCTGGTCTAGATCAATGGCTTCTGGCTCATCCAGCCACCTCCACCCCTCCACTACGGCCCGACAACCCCTTGGTAATGCAGTCATCCACACGGCGCAACTACGCCGCGCCACCACCGCAACGGCCCAGCCTGGTCACGACATTCGGCTCCACCGTGTGACATGACGGCGCAACGCTTCTCCATCCTCTGTGGCCCTTCTGGTGGAGGTTCCTCTCTGGTGTGGCATGATAGCGCCACAACCCTTTTCCACGGCACGCCCTGGCTGCTGTTCCTCCCCTCTGGTGCAGCACGATGCGATGGCGCCACACATATTTTGTTCTCCGTAGTTCTTCTCCTGCGCGGTGTGATGGCACCACGCCCTTCCGCCTCCGCCTCCAGTGTCAACAAAACAAGAATCAATGGAGGGACGTTAGGTTGTGTTTGTTTGGCCCACACCCTCTGAATTAGGTGATATCAATTTTCCACCATCGAAAAAATGAAAACTTCGAAGAAATAGAGTATTATTCATACATTAAAATAATCAAATCTCCCTACCTTGCAATCGGTGATAGCTTGACGGTGTCGCAGGAATACGACGTTGTTCCGTTGTCTTTGGGAGGGGATGACGTTGTCCTTGGCGATGTACTTCGTAGGAATCAGCCTCCCATTCTTTCCCTGGTTGTAAAGGAATGTGACAACATCATCGTTCTTTGGTGGAGACGGGCTTTCATCGTCGAGAGGTTATCATTCCTCCAAGTGTTCTCCCAATGCTCCACCAATTCTCCCAACAATGGAAAAATATGCCAACCCCATCCATAATAATATAACACGTATTTTTATGCTCACATAATGAATTCAAATGAATTCAAATTAGAAGAGACAATTAATTAATTGCATGTTTAGTTAATTAATTGAAAGAGTGAGTTGGAACATTAAGAGGGAAGGTGGAAAGTGAAGAGTTTCCACATGTTATGGGAATTCCAAGGGTTAAAGAGGGTTTAGGGGGTTTAAGGGGGATGAGCTCTTTTGAGCCCCACCGCATAATATCCTCCCATGGGAGGTTATCTGGGGGTGGGTCCCACCTCCAACATCTCTTTGGAGGATTAAACCACCACCAACATAAAAATATGTTAGTCATATATTTATATAATTTATTTAGAAAACCCCCAAAATTGACATTCACTCTCGATAAAATGCAAATGTGATAAAGGTATCCTTATGTGAATACCGGTGATGTGATTTCATCGGTGTCCTCAGATTTCAATTCCGAGCACCGGTTCAAAAGACAAAAAATCCCGCTCCTATGTTTACTGAACGTACCTGAACAAAACATCAGAAATTGATTCCAGGAACACCGGTCCTCGGAATCAAGCACCATCCGAAACTACAAACTCGTAAAATTCCCATGTATTTATGAAAAAAAATGTCATGGAATTTTAGGATCTTTACTTTCTCCCCACCACAGAGATGCACATCCCCGTAAGCTACAACTCACACTAAAGAAACAAATGGGTGTACATAGCACCATATGAGCCTCCCCCTCCAATGTGCTATCTTGGAGGTTCCCGTACTGCCATCGAATGCACAACAGAGGAATCGACCGCCCACGTAGGAACCTCTCATGTCGATCCTTAATCTCCATTGGGACCTCTTAAATGTCAACCCATATTCGATTTACATCTCCCCATGGTCGATGTTGTGGGATGGTTCAAGCACGTATCTCCTCTGCTGAGATACGTGGAAGAAGTCGTGCACCCGGTGCAACTAAGGTGGAAGGTCCAGGCGGTAAGCCAACTCTCCTACTCTGCTGAGGACATTGAATGGTCCACTAAATCATGGATACAACTTGCCGCCTCCGCCAAATCCTCACATACCTCATCAAGGTGAGACCCATAGGAAGATTTGGTCACCATCCTCGAACTCCAGTGGTCTTCGTCTCCTATCACCATAGGTATTTTTTCTTCTCTATGCAGTCTTTATTCGCTCCTAGAAGATCTCCACATTCTCTATCATAAAATGCACCATCTATGGTCATATGAGTGCTGAATCCTCTGGGTCAGTCCATCACATAGGCGATCTGCAAGTTCCGTTGTACAATGCCTCGTAAGTTGGCATCCAAGGGTAGAGTGGTAGCTGTTGTTATACGCTAACTATACAAAGTTAAATTGATCCTCCCAGCTACAACCAAAGTCGAGGGCGCTTGCACGGAGCATGTCCTTGAGAGTCTGAATGTTCCTCTCCTTCTGGACTTCCGTCTGAGGAAGGAAGGTAGTTCTCAAGCAAAGCTATATCCCGAAAGCCTCCTGCAACCCCTTCCATAGATGGGAAGTGAAACAGGCATCTTGATCGGAGACTATCGTCAATGGCACACCATGAAGCCATACGATCTCATGTACATAAATGCGTCCCAGGCTCTCTACTCATCCATGCTCTATAATTGGTAGGAAGTGGGCCGACATGGTGATTCGGTCTATGATCACCCAGGTAGAATCGTATCATCTGGATGTACGTGGAAGTCCCATCACGAAATCCATGGATATCCTATCCCACATCCACTCTTTGATCTCTAAGTGATGAAACATGCCTACTGGAACATGGTGCTCTGCCTTACCTTATTGAAAAGTGAGGCATCGTGAGACAATCACTGCTACTGCCTTCTTCATACCCAGCCACCAGTGATGTTATCTGAGGTCATGATACATCCTCACCACTCAAGGATGTACCATGAGAGGGGAAGTGTGTAACTCTCTCAACACCTCCTCCTATAGTGAAACGGGTACCATGGTACGTCCTATGAAGAGGATGTCGTTCTCCCCACCTTCATAAAACCCATTAAGGTTTCTTCCCAGAGGATATCTGAGCACGTCACATCTCACAGTCAATGTCCCCATGTTGTGCCTCACTGACTCACTGAATAAGTGGAGGAGTGACTGTGAGATACTGGAGAAATGCTTCTCGATCTCTATCCACAATGTATATCTGCATCCTGGCCAGATGCTCTGTCACCTCTCCTAGAAGCTGAATGCATGATCTATTAATAAGAGCATCTACCACAACGTTCCCCTTTCCAGGTGTATAGACTATCTCGAAGTCATAGTCATGGAGAAACTCAAGACATCGCCACTCTATCAGGTTAAGTTCCTTCTGAGAGAAGATGTACCTGAGATTCTGGTGGTCAGAGTAGACTATAAAAAATTCACCCATAAGTTAGTTTCGATACATCATTAAGGCGATGACCACTGTGGCTAACTCTAGGTCATGGGTAGCGTAGTTCTGCTCATGCTGTCGCAGCTGACATGAACCATAAGCTATCACTACTGGATCTTGCATTAGGACAGACCCATGTCCAGTCCCTGATGCATAACAATAAACTACATACCCAACGCCCTCCTCTGGTATCCTAAAAATGGGCACACTAGTCAATCTCTGCCTCAACTCCTGAGAGATCTTCTGGCATATCTCTAACTGCACGAAAGATTTCCCATTCTTGGTCAATGTTGAAAGAGGTGCTACAACTCTGGAGATGCCTGGCACAAATCTATGATAGCAACCAGCCAGTCCTAGGAAACTCTTCACCTCTATCACCCTCCTGGGTGGCTCCCAAGCAAGTACTTCATCGATCATCGCTGGATGAACTAAAACTCCATCCTCCAAGATGACGTGTCCCAGAATTTGAACCTCACAAATCTAGAACTGGTACTTAGAGAGCATACCATAAATCTGGTTCTCTCTGAGTGTGTTCAGTACTACCCGTAAATGGTAGGCGTGATCCTCCTCAGTAGTCGAGTAGATCATTATGTCGTCGATGAAGGCTACAAAAAATCGATCGAGTTACGGACGGAAGATCCTATTCATGAGACTCATGAACACTTATGGAGCATTGTAAACTCCAGAGGGCATAACTAAGAACTTGTAGGGGCTATACCGACACCTGAAGGCTATCTTCTGCACATCCTCATCTCGAACATTGAGCTGGTGATAGCCTGACCTAAGGTCTATCTTTGAGAACCATCGTTCTCCCTTGATCAGATCAAAGGGGTCGTTGATACTCAAGAGTGGGAACTTTTTCTTCACAGTCACCTGATTCATGTGGTGGTAGTCAATACACAGTCGCAAGATCCTATCCGCCTTCTTGGCAAAAAAAATCAGTGATGCCCAGGGTCAAACACTGGGTCGGATAAATCCCTTCCCCTGCAAGTCCTCCAGATGTTCCTGTAGCTCACGAAGCATGGTGGGATTCATCTGATATGCTAGAGTAGATATCGGGGTCGTCCTGGGGTACATGTCAATGTAGAAGTCTACTTCTCTTAAAGGAGGTATTCCAGGAACATCGTCAGGGAAAACATCCGCATACTGATCCACCAAAACAGGAAAACTCAGACTCTATAGATCAACTGCTCTATGGATGAGACTAGCCAACTGAAGTGTGATCAGCATCTCCCTCCTCTGTGGAAGTCCATCCTACACTGTAAAGGCTCCCCTCTCACCGTTGAATGTGAAAATGCTCTCATCAGTGCCGATACACCACACTTTGTGCCTAATACAGTCAATTTTAGCACTATCTGTGGATAACCAGTCCATACGCAAGACGATGTCATAAGGCCTCGACACCACTATGAGGAGATCCCATCCGATGCTCTCACCTCCTAGAGTAAGCTCACACTAGTAACACCAGTGCGTAATCATCGATTCAGCTCCCATAGGAGTCTCTTGCTGTAAGGATCAACCCAACAGGCCCATTGGAATCTCCGAGATCTAAACAAGGGAAACAACAATAAAAGAATTAAATTAACTTGTGTTTATGAGTATTACAAAAAGTGTGGAGTTGACAAAGATTGTACCTCGAATCATATCATGTGCACCTTGGTAGTAGGCCTTGAATGTCTGGAGTTGAGCTTGCCTCTGTATGCCAGCTCCATGTGGTTGGGGTGGACCTCATGGTGGTTGTGGTGGTAGAGCCTCTAAACTTCATCCACCACCCGCTTCTCAGCCATCTCCTCTGCCACGTCCGCCTGCTCCCAGCAGAACACCACGATCGAACCTCTTCCTCAGCCTGGGAGGTCCCTCTACTGTTTGCTGCTCATTTTCATTGTGTTTCGTGCAGTCACGAGCCATGTGGCCCTGCCCGCCGCATGCATAGTACTGTCTTCTCCTCGTATAGCTGGCTTTGTATCGTGTTCCACGCACAAAAGAACCTGTATTCTGGGGTCTCCCTCTTGACGGCATGGCCCTCTTGGACCTCTGCGACATCTATAAACATCATACTGCAGAAGACTCCGCTACCTGTCGCCATGTGGTGGTTCTCGTTGCTTGCGTCTTCTCAGCAAGAAAACTCTCCACTAGAAGGGCTCGCTCCAACACCCCCGCCTGTGCCGGGAAATGGAAGGGGACCATCAAAGCCATGATCTCATTACTCAGTCCCTGCTCGAAGGTTCGAGCGCATAAGAATGGGTCATGCACCATATCTATGGATTAGCATGAGAGGTCAGAGATCCTCACTGAGTACTGAGCTAATGTGATGATGCCCTACTGCAGATGAAGTAACTCCTAAATCTTCACCCCATGAAGGGTGGCTGGAACAATCTTTGAGTGGAAGAGACTCTTGATGTTTTTCCAGAGTATTGATGCCTCATCATGCACCTGGAGAATCAGGCTCTACCATCTTCCTACTGCTGCATGCAGAAGACTTGCGACAAGGATCAACATGAGGTCAGTTGTTGTCCCAACCAATCTAAAAACTCTCACAACAGCCTCCATCCAATCCTCAGCAACCTTTGGGTTTTTCTTTCCATTGAACCTGGGTGGCCTCTAGCTATAGAACACATGCAAATCACTCAGGTAGTGTGCACTCTCTAATGTTAGAGCTGGTGGTATCGGTGGCCCAGCTGGTAGTGGTGCCGCTGGTACCTCCGCTGTTATGAGGCCCTGAACAGAGGCCTCGTCGCTTGGTGGGCTACCATCTCGTACGAAACTCGGAACCCTAGTTTTTGGCCTTCGTGGGGCCATCGAGAAAATAAACAGGTGCACCATGGTTAAAATCGTATACAGGGTGAGCTGACACAAATTATTCACAAAGGAAACTCTTGAAACACACATGCAATCAGTGTTTTAGTGAACTGAGTCAGAAATTAGAGGTCAGGGTCCCCATATATGGATAATTTGGTAGCCACACCAACACTGGACTCCCTGGACTGAAAAACACACTCAATACTCTTACCATTATTACTTCATAGAAAAGAATGATTAGAGTCCTGAGTTCTGCGGTAGAACTGACTCCTCTGATAGAAATTTGTCACAACCCATCCTCGGGTCCCGTGCCGTGACTACCACAAGGCCGCATTCCATAGGTAAGGGACTAGAGACTATAACCAAAGGCGTAAATCCATATGCTGGGAAGGAATTTATATTATAAAAGAAAAAAAACACAACAGAGTACGCAACTGGAAGTAAAACAGTAAGTAGAAATTCTATACAGGTGAACTGCTAAAAAGTAAAAGGGGTCGAAAATAGAAGACCAACAGTAAAGTACAACTGAAAAGGGAAAAACATCTGAAAGTAAAGAGCATCTCTGGGATCAGCCACCGGGGTTACTACCCGAAGGGTAGGTATAGACGGTCACCTCATGACTCCAAATCCTTTCAAATCCATTGTGTGCCGACTACTTGAAATGTCCACCTCCGGGTACCATCCAGTCCTGATGCCTTTGGACTCCATCAGGGATGTCCTTTGTCTGCATCCAACACAATGAGGTGCGGGCATAGCCCATGCATGGGTGAGTATAACGGTACTCAGTAGGGACCCTGAGACCCTCAAGGTCTCAAAAAATCCAACAAGTATTAACCAAAGTATAATGATACAATCAAAAAGTATCTACCAACCCTACATAGGTATATGCTCATACATATACATAAGTTATCATTCCTAGTCTGGCTCCAACTCTTGAGCCCAAGAAAAAACCATTCCACAAAGGACGTAAAGTCAATCATCTCAATGATATCAACTGAAAGTCACGACATAGGCCACATAGTTATATATATTGTGTAGAGTGATAGAGATGATCAGATGTAGTCACTGATTCATCTATGCTGTCGAACCCACACAGGATACAGGACGATCTAAGCTGTCGGACCCTCATAGGATACAGGAACAACTATTCTGTTGGACCGACATAGGATACATGAACAGAAGTCAGGTCTTTCGGACCAACGGAGGATCCCGTTACCCTAGTAATCACTGTCGAACCCACATAGGATTCTGGTATTGTATTCATCACTATGGAACCCATGGAGGATTCCGGTACAGTAGTGTCACAGCCATCCCTAGGGTTCCCGCACACAGCATGCTCGATTCCGGGAGTGTCTACTCCTTGATCCATGTGTCGATACATCAACTATCACAATGACCTTTGTTGATATATCCTATAGTTTCGTCCCATTATAAGGAACCCAATGTGATAGATGTTGCGTCAATCGGACGCCTAGTTTTGAGAGTTATTGGAATTTCTGTTCTAGGGGCTCGGTTGGTTATTAGGCTCAAAAAAACCAAGACGTACCCCAACTATGTCCAAACATCAAGTGGAGTATTCCAAAATAATTGTCTCACTCCAAGAGTTCCATCGCCACATATGGTACGTCAATCAGACACCTGTATCCCTAGATACTGGCTAAAAGGTGTAAACGACAATACCGGGTTCAGGTCCAGTTCGACCCAGTCAGACTGACCTAGCCTGACCTGGTCTGAACCGGGGTCTGACCCAGTCCAAGGGTCTGACCCGGTCTAAGGAAGTGACCCGATCCGAGAGTATCGCCCGGCCTAAAGATACGGCCTGACCCAACGGGCGCGCCGTCCCGAGGTGGCCCGGCCGAAGGCGGCTCGACCTAGGGGTGGTCCGGCCTTGGGCAGTCCGGCCATGGGCGGCCCGACCGAGGGTCATCTCGGTAGAGGGGCGTCATGGACGAGGGGTGGATCATCCGTTGCGGCCCAGATCGTGGAGGCCCAGCTTGTGTCATCCCGGCCAGCCACGTGAGGGAGGGGGTGCCCCCCTAGTTCATCGAACAAAACCGGCACACTGTGCCGGTTTCGAGGACACGGGACTCAGCTGGTCCTACTGGTCCGGCTCCATGGGGGATGGCTGCGCCGGCCGCCTCCACACCTCCACCTCGGTGCGACGGTGCTGCGCCCCCACCGCCACATCCCCGCCTGGCTGCGGCCTTCGGGTCCACCGCACGGTATGAAGACTCTATGTTTCTCCATCTAATCCGGACCTCCTACCCGCGGTTCCTCTCCAGTGTGGTGCGACAGCGCTGCACCCCTTTGTCGCGACCTGCCATGGCCACGGTTTCGCCCCTCCAGTGAGGCGTGCCTCCATGGATCCGCGCCTCTTTCGTTCATCGCGCTGCTTCTCTGGCGGGATGAGATGTCATTGCGCCCTTCCAGCTCCACCTCCGACATCAATAAAACAAAATTCAACCGACCAACGTCGGGCTGTGTTTGTTTGGTCTGCTCCCTCTGCATTAGGTGATATCAATTGGACACCATTGAACCAATGAAAACGTCGAAGAATGAGGGCATTATTCATACAGTAAAATAATCAAATCCGCCTACCTTGTAATCAACGATCACATGACGGTGCCGCGGGAAGACAACGTCATTCCGTTGACTTTGGGAGGGGATGTTGTTGTCATTGGTGACATTCTTCAAGGGTGAAGTCTTCCCATTCTTGACCCAGATGGAAAGCTAGGAGATGGCATCATCATTCATTGTTGGAGTCGGGCGTTCGTTGTCAATAGGATATCGTTCCTCCACGAGTTCTTCCAAAGCTCCACCAATTCACCCAACAAAGAAAAAATATGACAACCCCAAACATAGTAATATAACACATATTTTTATGCTCACATAATGAATTAAAATTAATTCAAATTAGAAGATCCAATTAATTAATTGCATGTTTAGTTAATTAAGTGAGAGATAGAGTTGGAATATTAAGAGGGAAGGTGGAAAGTGAAGATTTTCCACATGTTATGTAAATTACAAGGGTTAAAGAGGATTAAGGGGTTTTAAGGGGGTTGAGATCATGTGGTCCCCACCACATAATATCCTCCCAAGGGTGGTTATGTGGGGGTGGTCCCCACCTCCAACATCCCCTTGGAGTATTAAACCACCACTTACATAAAAATATGTCCGTCATATTTTTATTTAATTAATTTAGAAAACACCCAAAAGTAACATCCGGTATTTATAAAAGACAACTTCGGTAAAGGTCTACTTAAGCGAATACCAGCACTGCAGGTTCATCGGTGTCCTCAGATTTCAATTCTGAGCACCGGTTCGAAAGGTATAAAATCCCGCTCCTACATTTACTGAACGTACCTAAAAAAAACATCAGAAATTGATTCTAGGCACTCCGGGCCTCGGAATCAAGCGCCGTCAGAAACTGTGGACCCAAAAAATTCCCATGTATTTATGAAAAAAAATTCCACGGAATTTTAGGGTCTTTACACCATGTATCTTCCACCTACAAGGATGATCTCACTATTTTCTCCATCGTCTCACTTTGCATCCTCTTCACATACGATTACTACACCACCTCCCCATATGAATCCACCTTTACCATATCCAAATCCAACAATGTATCCCCCATCATACAACCCATATGCTTCCATATCTACACCGCGTCTAATTCTGACAATCATGCCATCATCTGATGAGTATGTTCCCTTAGCTTCTACTATATTACATTAAGGTCACCCAGATCATGCACTGGAATAGATTCTTCCTACAAAGGTTGCTGTGTCAGGACATCCCACCGATCCATTATAGTCTATTGTGAAACCTGCATACGGTTTTTTGATTATAACTATTTCCAATTATATCACATTATTTTTTTCATGTTGTAAAGTGTCTTAATTATTATTGTCCCCATATTTTAAATATTCAGTAGGATCATATTCTAGGTGCCGTCGGAACACTCAGAATAAGGATGTTTGGAATCGCCAGACACATCAAATGGTGGATTACAATCGACAAAATCTGATGGTAGGTCCAAATGAAACACAATGTAGAAGTTTCCTGGCTACTTTGGACATGTATTATAAAATCATTCTGGAGGAACAACTGTCATGATTAACTATAACTAAATAAATCATGGACAAATCATGGGAACAATAGGATTATTTTTTAATAATGTCATATCTATATTATTGGTGTATTTAAATGAAATAACATGTTCATTGTAGATTCATTTTAACATTCACGATGGAGAATCTACAAAGACTATAAGGTTGATGGATGTTGGGGATTTCTCACGCATATACAAGCATGAGTTGTATATTTTTTGGAAGAGCCTGGTTGTTATTAAGTTAGAGGGGTTACCAATATTCCTAGACATACCAAAAAGTGAATATGAAAACATTATTCCAAATAAAAGACTGATAAGTTTAAGTTAATCTCAATCATTAATGTTTTACATATAATATTTAATTCTTATTCCATGTATTGGAATTTATTTAGGTTCTATAAAAGAAAAACATAACGAATAAGGATTAAATGAAATATTTTCACACATTGGGGAACACTACAATGCCCGATCATGAAAACCACGAGGTACTTTATCCTTGTATTTTGATGTTATACAGGTTGTTCTACTAAAAATATTATTGAATATACATAGGCAAGATTTGTGCATTTTTCATTTGCAGTAAGAAGCATTGGGAATTGTTGGTCATGTACCACGTTCCAACTTCTTTTTCTCCAGTAAAAATAAAAACGAAGGAAGTGTATCAAATTCCTAGATACATGATAAAATTTTAAGGTTTTTAATTATATATGTACTATTTATACAAAATTCAAAATTTAATATGTTAATAATTTCAATAGTCTGCCTCAGAGTCCGTCGAGGGTAAGAAGAAGACAACTTCGGGCCACATGATTATTGAAGTCAGGTATTAGGTGAGGAGAACTAGGGAGAGTGTGATGTTGACTAGGAAAAAACACCATCCACTCTAGTTATTTTTCATCTTTGGGCTACTATTAAGACTCCTAGACCTCTGTGAGGGAAATCACTCATTATAAAGTATGTGAGGAAAATAAAATTTCTTTAGGGGATCCTGAAAGAAGTACGATGATGACCAAACATTTCATGAAAGCTATGGCAGTTTTGAGTCAGTTGCTTCCAACAAAGGATGCTTCCAATTTTGAATCATAGATGGCGTCAATTTTCACTTTAAATGATTTGTTAGGTGATTCCAATTAGGTTTTTAGTGGTGATGAAGGTGGTGGCAATAGGGATGTTGGTGGTGGGGACGTTGTTGATGTCGTTGTTGGTGATAAGGTTGCTGACCATGTTACTGATGATGATGGTGGTGTTGGGCATAGACATGAGGATGGGCAGATATTAATCCCCTCCATTTTTAAAAAATGAAGAGATAATTTTTTATGTACATTATGAACATGAATTTAATTCTATTATGGAAGATAATGGTTAATTTATTATCTTTTGAAAAGTTCTGTATACATTTTCACATGACATTACATAAAGCTAACATTTGAATCCATAGTCTTGCATATGGGTATGTGATTACCTTAATACCATAAAATACTTATCTCTAAATTATACCCCATATAGTGACATTGGATTCCATTTATTATGTCATTATTTTTAATAAATTATTGAATTGATAGGTCTAAATTAATAGAGGTAGAAAAGGAATAAATTCCATACTTCTTTTTCCTAAAATTTTTGTTTTGTGAAATATGAAGTTGTTTTATTGAATGATCTGATTAGGTTTTTTGAGATACCATTCCCCAAAATGATATTGTAAAAGTAAGAGATATTTTTTTTTGGGTTTTTTGGTATCTTTGTATGAAGGAAGAGGCATCTCAATATAGTCATACATCATTTGTTCATGATAATGGGAATGTTACTGCCTAAACTTCTCCACCCATTAATTTGTTTATATGGGATAACATGTAATAAGAGAAAATCCAATATACTTCCAAACCATCACCAAGGAAGGAATCAAATGTATAAGGTCCTAATAAATGATCTATATTTTTTTTTCATGATTAGTTGATGTACGATGATTAATATGATCCTTAGATGGTGAGAAGTGTTTTTCTAATATATTATACCCTAATCTATGTTTTATTTTATATTATAGCTTCCCATTATTTTATTTATAAGAAACTAGGGTCTCACATGTGACTAAAAGTGGAATTTACTCAGAGTATCATGAGTATATATTCACCTTTTGGTAAGTGGTTATAAATAATTAAAAAAATTTCACTCAATTATAATATGTATAATATTGTTTTTAAACAATTTAGATTTTAATATTTTAAATATGAGCATATTTTATCATATCATTTGCATGTATAGGATAAATAAATTCAAATACACTATTGATTAATTTAAAAAATTAGCCTCATTATCTTCTCTTAATGGAACCTAATATGATCTTATGGGATAATGGAATTATCATGAATGTAAAGTTGGGTGATATCATTATAAATATTGAAATATTACAACTAAATTATTTTATTAGTTCTCAATATAGTTTAGACAAATTGTCTTTATGAATTACATCCAGTTTTTGGATTCCTCCCTAATGTATTTCCCACAATTTGTTTTAGGTTTTCTCATAAGTGGGAGGTGGAGTTATTGATCAAGATGTCCAGTAAAACTAATCCAATTCAACTCGACTATATTATATTCTATAAAAAACATATTTATATCCATTATCGATGAAATCTTATGGAATTAGATTGTGATTCATATATTTTTAGAATGGACTATAATTAAAAGATGCATTTTTTCTAAAATAAATGATTTTGTTTGATAGGTCAAAGGGGATATAAGGGTAAAATGATTTAGTGAATAAAATTATAGTTAAATTAATTGATAACATTAATATACATTTCATAAAGACAAGACATAGTTATAAATATTTTTTAATGTTTATTGAAGATGGTGTATTCCTATACATGGAAGAGAGATTATAAAAGTTCGAGATTATATAATCACTTAATACTAAATTTTTCTTATTATGTTTAGGGAAAAAATTATATTTATTGAATATAGTTTATAACTATACATTCTAGGGTTTTGGAATCAAGGTGTTGAACATACATCATGCACTAGAAACATTCCAAGATGGTTTCTTTTCATTAAACTATTCATAATTATCCTTAATTATGTAATGACCATGAGGACCAACCACGAACATTATAAAATTAAATAAAAATATCCACATGAAATGGTAGCTACATGGATTACCATAATCCTGATATCCACTGTGTACTATTAAAAAATATTCCAATGAATCTAAAACTCAACCCAATGATACTGAGACACACCGAAGAAGTCAATGAACCTATTAGAATCAAACCATATGAAAAAAACATCAAATAAAAATTCCCAAACTCTTGAATTAAATTAAAAATATATATTTTAAAAAAAATTCATATGTCATCAATCCATAATTTCAATTTCATTCAGGAATTATTATCTCATAATGTTGTATGGTAATAATCCTTTTTATACAGAAGCCAGTGAAATAAATTTATCTAGTACTTCCTTGTGGTCCTGCATATTTTCATAGGCCATCTCTTTTTTTTAAACACATATTTATTCTTCAGAAAAGAAGAAATATTATGGTAGGAACACTTGGTGGAAGGCTACTATGAAAAGAGTAGTTAATTATAACACATTGATGAGGATACATGACCAGGTATAAAGACACTGTAGGACTAGAATTTACAAATCAAATAGAGAAATCTATATTATGGTTTCATGCATTATAGTTTCACAAATAGAGACACTTGTAGATGAACCTGATGGGATAGGATTACATGAATTTAAAAATGGGTTATTGTCAAGAAAATTGACTAAATATCAAAAAGGATAGATTTATTACAACATTAAAGGATATTGGATACTGTAGGATTTGATGTTATCAGTGATTCAACATACACTGGTGATGTTGACTAGGGTTCCATTCTCAAGAGAAGCCAGATTCTTTTTTCTTATGTGTGTGTACTATAGGTAATTAAATAATTTTAGGGCCTCATTAATTTTGTTTATCATGATGTTTTATACATGATTATATTTTCATTCTAACTGTCTTTTTAGAATTGATTTTCCATTTATTAGGAAGATCTTGGAGAAATCATTTCAATTGGGTAAAAAATATTAAAAGAGTTAATTAAATGTGAATCATTTATTTTTCACCGTTTTAAACTTCTTATGATTATGCCTTCTAATTATACGCCACAAGATCATTAATAAATGGAAATATTATACCATTTTTATGATTCTATCACATCATCTCTCTCTATCAATAATATACTGTAGGATGGAAAACCATATGGGCTTTCTCAAGGATCATTGGTAGGCCCTTACAGAATAACTAGATTAACTTCTCAGTTTGTTTCATATTAACATCAACATATTTTGGTCACTAGTATTATTAAAGATCACTAGTAATCATAATTAATTTTCAATTTTAATTTGTGTATTTGTTTAATTATAACTATTTAATAAATTAGTAGTACAATCAATTCACCATTATATGTTTCTGGACTGAATATTGATTTTTTAAGACTTTAGTGGTTCATGGATGGATTTTTTGATTCCCCCAGAAGACAAGTTGACAAATGGTAGAAAGTTTAAAATTAGTTTAATAGGTTACCTTTTGAGATGAAGGCAAATGGATAGTGTGACACAGTAACATGAAGGTTATTAGGATCGATGATGTTCTACGATATGTGAGGTTCCCACCTTCTGGCATATTTTGTGCCTTTTGGTACCTAAGGAGTCTTCATGACATAAATTGATTCCTAACATGAGAACCAAAGTCCCTAATAAGAGAGATAAACGTTTGGGAGTGCTCTCAGAACCCAATAGCTAGTGGAGTGTATTTTGTACTCATTGTGGTCCAATGATTTAAATATTTATTTTTAGTCATACAATTCATTGTAGAGATAGAGTGTCCCTTATCATATATGTTCTTACCTTGAATTAATTGATCTTTATAACATGTTCGTATACATGTGTATCTTTTCTTCCTCATTAAGGACTGAAATGTATCCCCTTTTACTAGTAGATCCTAATGTTTTGTTTGAATATTTAATATCTTGAGGAAAATCCATATCAATTTTCACCTATACATTAGAAAAACCATGAATGCGTCCTAAAAATTGGTTCCATGACATACCTCACCAATATTCTCATTTTAATTTAGAGGTTGTGAATAAAATGTCAATATTATGGACTCCCCAGCCAGCATGCCTCATCTATGTTGAATATTATCTCCTAAAGGTGAAACTTCGCATTAAATTTTCTGGTTCTTCCCACTGAATTTTCTGTTTCTGCACAATAAATTTTTTGGTTCATCACAATCTATAAGCATAAACCCAAAAACTATTCCCTCTGTCATATTGTGGTGTCTTAATTCACACTAGAATAATCTTTTATGGTGCCCCTCGCCTACGTATGGGTTTTGAGCATGAAAAATTTTGTCTTGATTCTCCTTCCCCCCTCCAAAAACAATATTTGGAGTTAATGTTATGCACACTCCACCACTCTATCCCATCCATGTACATTTATTCTTCCCTGGGGTACTCCCTGATCTTGTTGATGTGTCTACCCAGGTTGTCCAGTACCCATCCTACTATCATTTGGATATCATCTTATAAAATACTGCATGACATGTCCCTGACCATTATTAGAGTTGCCCCACCTATGTCTCAGCTGACTATAACCAACTATAGAGACCTGAAATGTAGACCCTTTATCTTGTTAATATATTCAAATACATCTATCTAACAATGATCAATGTTTATTAAATTAAATTGATGCTGCTAATGTATCATCCCTACTGTGCCCTCATCCAGTGCCAACTATCATATACTACTCAACTTATAATGCTTCTGCCACCAATGCACACTTATGAACTCTAACATAAGTTGGATTGTAATGAGAAATCATACCTTCCCGAATATTTTTATGGAGACTATTCAAAACATAATTTATCAAAAGAAAACAGCTAAAAACTTATATATGGACTATCTTGAGCGATTAGTTGAAAACAAATGTTCTATTTTCGTTTCTTCCTAAACTATATTGTGTGAAACAACTAATATTATTTTGTCTAAATGATTGATGGATGTAGGAAGTTGGAATGCGGGTAGTATCTAGAAGGATGAGGAAGAAAATAGGCTGGTATCTACTATTTCGCATGGAAATCACCTCTACCTACGGTTCATTGAACTATGTGAATATGTATAGTTAGGTCAAAATAAATACCCATGGTTCAAGATAACCATGGGTATTATGTTATTTCGAGAAATACCTATACATGCATTTTTGTAAAGCATGGGTTTGATATATTTTGTTAAAAATATTTCCCCATGGATTTAAAAATTGTGGGTATAATGAAATTTCCAGTAGTCCATCCCTACGGTTTCGAGAAAACTGTGGGGATAGGGAAATCACATTGCCTTCGGAGCCCACGGTTCATGAAAACATGGTTATAATATATACCTGCAGTTTTATGGTCTATAAAAATAGTTTGAAATGGTGGGTATAGGCCAATTTTCTAGTAGTGACATGGTCTTCATTTAAGAACTCTGAATTTTTATAGCGATGATTAGTATAAGACTTATATCAGCTTTGTTGCATTAACATTCTCCGATGAACTAACTGAATCGTTTCTATCGTCTTTTAAACCAAACCTGGTCTAACCAAGGAACATTCAAAAATATCTGAAGACCACAATCATGAATTACAAATATGACCATACAAGGCCTCAAAGGATCCATTCTAATAACTGATAGGTAACTAACATAATAAGAAAACTAAATTATCCGCAAAATATTATCCAAAACCCCTCCATAGTGGAGAACAGATTTTCAAATCATATCCTATTGAATATACATAGCTCTCTATATCTGGACATCTGGCTATGGATGGTATGACATGATCATATAGAACTATGATTCCAGTGCCTCATGGATGCCCCTCTAAAATGAAGAGGTGAAATGAGGATCCATGTCAAAAACTATAAGAGATAGAACTCTGTGAAAATATAAAATTTATTTCATGTAGAGATTATAAATCTCCTCAATATTGGATGTATCGTGAATGGTTATGAGGTCAATTCACTTGTATAGTATGTTGATTACATCCCATATCGCATTCATCCTTCATTAGGTACGAGTCATCCCTACCACAATGTCCATGCAGATTTCATCCCACTAAAAATTTGTTATTGAATGTGGATGATGTAAACCTGGAGGTTTCTAATTCTCTTCCTTAACCTGATGTCATGTATAATAGTGGGAAACAATCTCAGAAATGGTCAGTTTCATACCTGACCAACTAATCAACCACTGCATTTCGTAGAACATCGTAGTATTTTCTGGATGCACACCACATTATTTATTATGAAAATCACCTATAAAAGTCTTCCTTGCCACTATAGTCAAAATGTATCTATTATGATAAAATAGAACTCAGTTTTTTTGAGAATGGGTATTATTCAGTTGTCTCCTGATCATAAATAGATTAACATATTATATGGAATTAATCATCATGTTGATTTTCCTGAATATTCATCTCTAGAAAAGACAACAGTTACAAAATACTGGCTAAATAAACATCATCCCTTGATTCCAGGGCACTGATATGAAAAATATGAAAGTGGGCCACAAAATTCCACTATTCTAAAGATTAATTCAATTCATGGGTTACAATTTTCCCTCTCTAAACATCTACAATTACCTTCCATTTCCATGGGTTAATAGTAGAGTTCAATGTTGAAGAATTTTTTGTACATAACTTAATTCTTCTAGTGAAGATTCAAATGTTTTGAGAAAAGATATAAATCAATATATTTTTGACTTAATAGACAGTAAAACATTCTCTAAACAGGTATTTCTAAAAACACCTAAGCTATTGCATCACAACTGTATGTGGAAGGACATTTGTAGGATAATTATTACCATGTTTCCTAAGATGAAGTGATCCATCAGTAACTACATGATCACCCTACATTAGAACGAAACCCCGGAATGAACCTAATGCATCACCAAAGACCACATAGCCATGACTAGACTCTGGATTATTTTACACTAGAGAAGTCGTGAATAGTTGTATCAACTCAACAAACAAACTTTGGAATTTATCATTTCAAGGAAACATCACACTCTTCTGAGATTCTACGTTGACAGAGAATCCAATATCAATAAATCCTTCTCGAACTGGTTATAATATCCGACTATGCCGAAAAATATATGAATCATGAAATCATTATTTGGCTTCTCCCTAGTCATCACATCAATAAAATTATAAGGATTAACTAATATATCCTTTTCAGCTACCAAAATCCATTGGAATATCCCTTCACAAATCCTAAAAACACACTTTTAAATATTGGCATAATGTTGATGATTTCTTAGTATACTCATAAATATTGTTATATAATGCATATGATCCTCTAATAAATTAATGTAAATGAGGATTCCATCGAAAAAGACTTCCACAATGGTAACCAAACACTCATGGAAAATATTGTTCATCTAGGCCATGAAAATTAAAAGATCATTTTTTGACCAAATTTCATAACAAGGTAATCATAATGATCAAACCTTTTACGGAAGATTGATTTCATAATGTTATATTATTTTATTTTACACTGACGGTAACCAGATCGGAGGTTGATTAATTATAACAGCTTATCCCATTTCAATTGATCAAACATATCATTAATCCATGGAAATTGATTCTTGTTTATTATAGTAACATGATTGATAATTCAATTATCACCACATAGGATAAGTGAACCATAATAATTCTTAGGGATGAGAACCGGAAAGGCCCAATATGACCCACTTGTGTGTATAAAAAATTTCTCATGAAGATCATCCAAGTGGTACTTAAATTCATTCATTTATTCTAGATCCATATGTTAAGGGGGAATATAAAATATTTTAGTTTTGGAAATAATGAAAATGGGAAGAAAAACTGCAATTACTTTTATTAATCAATAGAATTCCGAAGGAAACTTATTAAGAAACTCTTTAAAATATGAGGAAGATCACCACACAATTTTTATCAATCCAGATCAAATAAAAACACTTATATTACCTTCCCCAAATCCAAATAAGACGGTACATCTCTACTCGACCTTGGGTCCTATGCTCCGTGGATGACAAGAGACACAAAAATGTGTTAAGATAGGTAGAAATGTCAACAATATCAATAAATCTGTTCATTTTTTGGTAATTATGAAATCCATTATGAGAATCATGTTAAAAGGTTTATTGTCATGGACCATAACATTCCAATCTAGCTTGACATCTGACATAGATAATACACAAGATAGACTACAAAGACCATTCTCAATCATTAGTCCAAGGGGAGGGGGTTATTAATATGAATTTCATAGGATACAATATCCATAGAAATATTTACTGTATTAACAATACTCTTTCAAATAAATGAATGAGACACACCTCTATCAACTAGGGAACTCACTAATGAAGAATCTATAGTACTGTTATCTCTCACAGTCACTGGACCAATATCCACCACTTATGGAGATTCTTCAACTCCATGGATTTACATCATTATAGAAGTATACAATAAGAACCATTTTACACATGAGGCATCTTATTTCCACACAATTTATGAGGAACTGATGATCATGTTCCACTATTAGGAGTATAAATGATATGGATAAATATATGTAAGTTTCATATGTGTCCCTATGAGAAACAGTTCATGGGAGGCATAGTGATAAACCGCTTCGTATATCCTAAATTGACACAATAATATAATATCAATGGAATTATTCCTTGTGTTTTAGTAGGTTTGGAATGACACTTCCATCGAGAAGTATTGTGATAATCATGAAGCTTCATCTTTCCCGTGATGTAACAGATTCTTCCACTGGGAGACAAAGGATCTCCCATAAACCTTGATTTTCCATCCATGTGTATCTCAACCATCATTTCCATATATTATATATCATCATAAGTGGAGAGTTTAAAAATAATATCTGATAACTGGTATTTGATCGAAGTCCCAACATAAACCATCGATCCTCAATCTTTTCATTAGAAAAAATAGCAGGCGCAAGCTGTGCCAGCTCAAAAATATTATTTTAATATTTAGTCATGGTTCATTCAACATTCTCATGGATTAAAAAATCTAAATCCTTGGACATCACCATTGAATATAGATAGAAATTTTCATTGAAAATAACCATTATTTCATTCCATGTTAATCCCTCATTTTTATTTATCCTTAGCATCATATCCCACCAAATCCTACTCAGTCCTTCCAGCACGAAGTTGGCTAATGTTAGGCTGATTTTGTTTAATTTAGGCATGAACTTATACATATTTTATATCCTACCCATCCATTCCACATTATGTTTAGAATTAGTGGAGAAATTTAATTATTGTTTCTACTGGTGAATGAAATCTAGAGAGTGATTTTTAATAATATCCCTATAAAGATCCATAGCCGGATCATGAGTGGGGAATGGATGTTTTTCCTATCCCAACACACATAGTATGTCTATAGTCACCTCAACTGTATTTCCTTATAATTGATGATTAGATCACTATGATTCAGTATAATCCTCCTCTAGGATCTAATTTTCATGTTTGCATAGATTCTTGATGTGACAAAACATCCAAAAATTACATGTCAGACAAAATATTGACACTCAAATTGAGAAAAAAAAGGAAATTAATCCTGATATACATAACAAATATTATTTGGATTTCACTCAATCCAAATCATAATAGGGAAAATAATAGAAAAAGTCAACAAGAAATATTTCCTTCACCATGCTTGGTGACTTAAGGATTATTGTGCTGAGGGAGGGCCAGGAACTCAATAAAAACTATATCTTATGTCCCGATAAGATTTCAAAAATGAGTATTTACTTCAAGATAATAATATTAACAACCTCCTTTGATACAATTTTGTGAAAAACCATCTCGGGTACCCTAGGAACATGATAACCGAGCCATCCCTAACATTGTCTAATGTTCGTTCTTGATTAATATGGGTTCGAAACTGGCACATGGCATCATAAAACATGCATGTGGGAACGAATTTTATATAATAATTAACACAAGTAATAAATCGAATTCAATATGAATATAGAAGAAACTCCATTATGAGAAAATTATAAGATGTCAAAAAGAAATTAATACCCAATGAACTACAACTGATGTACTAAAATAGGTATGAATATCCGAGGTCCCTAAGGATAAAACTCACCCCATCAAAAATCCAATAGTTGAATCCAGCACCAAGAGATCCTTTCCCCACACTCGAACCAGTATGAAGATAATCTACAAACACACAAAAAAATAAGTGTGGTGTGAGATAAAAATCCTAGTAAGGTCTCACCAAAAAATCAATAATAGATACCAATAATTTATTTCCAATGAATGTATTTTAATTTTTGAATAAATATGTTGTGAAATTTAAATCATATTTAATCATAGTATGATATAAAATTTAAATTAATGATAAATACTAGAAAAAATGGATAAAATGATGTAATATTTCTCAAAAATGCCTTAAATAAACCTCATATATGAAATTGTTTATATAAATCAAGAAGTCATGTAAAGAAGTTAAAAAATATCGATATAAATTAATATTTCAAAGACTAAACTAGCAAGAAACAAGGACATCATTCAAATAGGTACAAAATATCAAGGATATAAGACTCCATTCTCTATAAGTAATCACTTCATTATGTGTATACACATGTTCCTCTAACTGGTGGAATGATAAATAATGTACATTCAAGGTTATTGGTATGATATTGATTTAATTTGTGGATAAGTCCCTCAGGAACATTAATCTACAGACTCTGAGATAGTACGGGGTAGCTGAGAACATAATGTTGACCCATGACAGTATGTATGTTGGTATATTTACATCCATAGAATTTTACGATTCAACCAAATTATGGATAATGTTTGGTTATTGTCATAATAATATCAAATAGATTGATTCAACCAGATAGTGATGTTTATGTATCAATACGGTGAGAAATTTATTCACTCAGGAGAGTGGGATATAAATGTTGTTAGAGGATGGCTAATTCAATAGAAAATGTGGGAGCTCATCACCTATGTTTCTAGATATTTGATGGATAATATATGATAAAGTCATGATGTTTTTAAACCTATAATAGATTGGTTTCTAGAATTTTTTTCTAGGATATTCCTTAGGGTTACAAACTAACAGAGATATGGAATTTAAAATTCATCTCATTCTTAGAACTGTTCCATATTTAGTCCCACCATATAGAATCAAACCAAAAGAGCATCAAGAGTAGAAGATGCTGCTAGAAGATTTGATGTATAAGGGGATTATCCATTCAGTTATATCGCCATGAGGTTCTATGGGTTTTTTATACAAACAATTCCAACATTAATTTATGATCATGTGTCAATTATCAGATGTTGAATCATATTAAAGTGCTAAATTAGTATCCTCATCAATGTATAAATGATATTTTTACCAGCTAAGAGGATATTTTAGTTTCTACCATATTGAATTGATATTATAATATCATCATTTGAGAGTTCACCCTTCTAATACACCATGTTCTATATTCAAATGTTGGTATGGACGTTTTTTTATTTTTTTTGTGATGTTTTTCAGGTTAATGAATGCACCAGTAGTGCATATGAAATTTACGAATAAGATCTTCCACCTATACCAGGGTCAATTTTCGTTAGTTCATTAAGATGAAATTTGTTGAACACCCCAACCTATGATGATCATTTCCATCATCTTGGAGTCATTATCAATACACAAACATTTTATAATACCAACAAAAATATATTAATTTTTCTGTTCTTGAATGAACAGTTACACTTCTTCGGTCACATCATCCAATGGATGGTCTATTACTGGACCCAAAGTAAGTTCATGCATTTTTTCCTTGGGAAAACCCCATATGATTTTTGATATTTGTAGAATTAAAGGGAAAATAGATGTAATTGGTTGTTCCTCTATGAATTTTCCATTTATAAATACCTATTTAGGGCTTGAAAAACAAATGGGAAACTATATAATGGTTGGAATAATGTGAGAATACCTTCCAATATATGAGGAATCATTTCACTCTGACACAGAACATCGTACCACCCGATCAAAGTGAGGAATATATGATGTGATTTAATGGTTTTGTGATAGGTTTCAGAGAATGTTTGATGTAGGGATGCTGAGATGTTTTGTAAGGGTCTCGAAAGTTAAGGCCACATGAACTAAACTACCTTATTTAAGAACTCAAACTATCTATAGTGGTTTGTGATTTGATGCTATGGAAACATTATCTATTGGGAGAAATGAATATTGTGTATCCTGGTAATAAGATCATAATATATATGATTTTACATCAATATTTTAATCTCCATCAATGGAGATGGGATGCGTATATGTAGTCATTTGACATTGATCTACCACATATTTCCCAAAAAGGTAGAATTTGGTAATGATGACTTAATCATGAAAACAAAGAACCAGATAGATTAGGAGTCTAGCGTTGAGTGGAATATGATAATTTTTATGGATTATATGCATGTTTTGGTTTAGGAGAGCTAGGGGAAGATGAATCTCATAACAGTTTAATTGTAGAAAAAACATTTGAAATATATTATAGATAGTTAATTTGAGGATCTAAATAGTTTTTTCATGAGGAAAACACATAAAGATGTTGAGAAAACATCATATTGGATCATAGATGAGGATGAGATCATCAATTTCAGGATTTGGGTTTTGCTTTATATGCGTATGTAGGAGTATAAAATGAATATTTTTCATAACTCAATGTGGGTCATGTATCTAGGTGTGACCAAAACATACAGTGAACTACAATAATGGTTTTGGTGGTTAAAAATGACGATGGAGATAGAACGGTACTTGGCATGATGAAACGCCTGTCACCAACTAAAATTTGAGCATTATTGAATATGTGGTTATCTACAGTCATTTAACCTTATAGAATGGATTTTTGATGAAATTAATATGAAATTTAATTTGGATATATGGAGTAAACCGTAGACGAAAGATTCTATTTGGGTTATTTTGGACTATTTGACAATGATAGCACGTTTCATTCCTACAAGGGAGACTTTCCCAGTGGAACAGTTAGGAGACATGTATGTCCATGAGATAAATTGTTTTAGAAAGGTGGAATGGAGAAAAGTTCACGTCATCGACCCATTTTTACTTATAAATAATTTTATTGATTGTATAAGGATATCGGTAAATATTTTTTACTAGGTATGTTATTCAACACATTCATAAATGGTAGGTTGGAGAATACTAAACAGTTTTATGATTTTATACAACGAGTGTGTTTCCTAGACTTCAGTGGGTCAAGGGAATATAACATAACATTGTTGGATATTTCCATTAAATATTGTTATTAGGAAATGAGACAACTGAAACCATGTATAGAAATTTATGGTTTCCTTGTAGATCAATTCTATGATGAATGGTGGTAGTTGAGTTAGATCTATTAGGACTGAGACTCTTACTGGAGACATTAGAAAAGGTTTAGTTGATTCACAAAAATATTGAAACGACTCAAATAGTAATAATTCATATATATATTGACATTCAAGAACCCAAGAGTTTAAATATAGTGGGAATTAATTCATTCATGTGTCGCCTATATTATGTCACAATATGAAACATAAATTTGGAATGATAAATTCTTGTTTTTATAGAACGTTTATGGTTATGGAGAGAATAAAACTTGGGGCTAATTGATTACCTCTTCCACATATGTATATTGTAATGCATATTTTTTCCATGTGTCTTATATTTGGTGGTATCACCCTCATCATTATCATGTGATCGATGTGGATGGTGTAGAAATTGAGACTGATGTGTCCTTTAAGAAGCATCTGACACATGTGTTGGATCGTTGTGGGAAATTGTTGTGGAGGGAATGACCATGCATATTTTTGAAATATTATGGAAGCATGGGAATGTTCAAGAGGTAACATGTGACAGGGAATTATATAGGAGGGCCCAATGTGTCGATTTTGTTTTTGTATGTAATCATTGAGATGTGTAGTATTATTGGTCAATAATGAGCTATTATATGGTGGGGATACTAATATGATCCCAAAATGTTCCAATGATATCTTGAGTAAATTTAAAGGTACCCCTTTTCAATGGGATGAGATTGTTTTATATGGGTTATATCATGGGTAATGTTGGTAAAAATTGGAATATATTGGATTTAAGAGGGGTAGGGAATTGTTGGGGAATGTTTTTTCCAAAATGTGAGCATGACATAGATAACCATGAGAACTCAGGGAGAGGGTGTTAAAAAGGATGTAACATGGTTTTCCAAACTTTTATCCCTCTTATGAGTGACTACATGACACCACTAGGTGTGTCTTACTATTAGGATCAACAATTACAGGAAACTATATGCAATGTATAGGAAAATTAGTGCACATGATTTTGAACACCATAAAATTACATTACAAATACATGAACCCTCACAATTCTACCTAAATAGACACTTACTTCGACATAAACAATTTGAAAAAAAAATTAGTCTCCCAGATGGATTAATATTCCAACTAGACACCATTCATGATGAATCAAATTCTAGATTGAATATCTACACCTCTCCTTGTATGAAAATAAACCCCCAATTGGATTCTATTTTGCCACCATCTTTCTCTATAGAATTATATGGATATTTTCCTCTATTTTTAATGGATATATATCTTGGTTTTACTGACATGGTCGATTTTATATTGGATCTAGGTTTGGTGCCTAGATCTCATTATTCAATATACTATTGAATGATCCTCTTTAATTGGGTATTTTCGTTGGAGAGTGTCCATCAATCATCTCAAGTTATATAGTCTATTATTAAATTCAAAAAGTCCTGATTTACCTTATTTGTATGTATGTGAGGAATTCCCATTTAATTTTTATCAATTTATTATTGAATAGAAATAATGGATTTTTTAATTAATTATGTTATGTGTTTTAATTTAATTTATTTGTTGTTTTTTAAATTCATTTAATCAATGTGACTGTGTGATTATATAATTGCATTGATATTAGAATATATTTAATTTAATTTCCCCCATAAATAAAATAGGGTCCAATTTAGGGTAATTTGAAATTGGTGAAAGTAAATTATTTAATTTGAAATTAAATAATGGTTTATTGATATTTTGGAATAAGATTAATAATTTATAAAATTAATTATTTGGGTATTGTGATTGTGGTATTGGATTAATGAAATTTTGAATTATTTAGTGATGTATCCTCTTGAATTCTAGGACCCTCATGTTGTGCATGGGTTTTCATAAACCATAATGGATTTTTCAAAGGATGCTATTATAATTATTTTGTATATTCAAATACTTGTGATGTTGAATTATGGAAATGATGTATTCTATCAAACGTGTTTTCCAACATATGTGGACTACCATATAGATTGAATCTCATTCTGAAACTACTATCATGTCCCAAATGGAGAGAACTGAAATGTTTATTTGAAGCTTATGCCTCACTAGATTGATTGTATTAATCATTTCAATCAACAAAATTTTACATTCTCACATGCATAGGGAGAATACAACCAGGAGAAAGATGTATTGTAAAAGTGGGGGATCCTGGAAACAAGTACAATGTGGACCTTTAGAGATCCTAAATTTGTCACATCCTTAGTGAATTTTGACATGTGGGGGGGGGGGGGTCACACATATCATTGAAAACTCCCTTGGAATGTATAATCATTTCTGTTTACTTCATTATTAATAAATTTTTTAGAGATGGATTTTTTCATATCCGAGAACATATAGGTAAAATACGGAACCATGTTGTTGGGATAAATTTTAATTATAATCCATGTTGTTAATATTGATAAATGGTTAAATTTTAATAACCTTTATTTATGTTGTATATGGGACGTTTTTGTTGAATATTTTACATCCATGTGATTTTTTGAGAAAATATTTTGGTACAAGCATTGAGGACCCAAATACCCATATGTGATTAATATTAAATGGGATAGGTAATGAGGCTCTAAATAAACCATTGTTCTAATAAATTTTAGACATGTAATGAGGATCTAGTTACCCATATGAGATAACACGTTTGGGAAAATATTTGGGGATCCACAAACCATGATTCATTATGGTGTGGTATATGGGATTGGGGATCTAAATACCCACATGGTAGTAAAATTGATGTTTTATACCCATGAGATTGGAATTGGACTATGGTACCAATTTTCCCTGGTATGATATGAAACGGAATAATAACTGACGATCATTTTATTATGAGATGTGATATCTCTTTGGGATTAAACGGGTTATGGCATGGGTTGATGTATGTTGTAAGGGTATGTGTGTCCTCAGGAACCCGTGGTTTTATATATATAACTTAAAGATAAAACATGTTAAATCTATAAAAATATGCATTGGAATTTATTTTGTATAAAAATTAATAAACTATTATTTAATGGGTATTGTTTTATTTGTCGTTTGTGGTAGCCTACTGAGTTTTACTCACACCCTACCCGGTCTTCCAGATTGGTACCCAAATAGAGTTCATGTATGTATGGCGTGAAATGGAAAATAAACCCATGTTAGATGGTTTATTTGGGATGGATCATGGAGAAGGAAACTGGACATGGTGTATAGACCCACATGGTACTTCTATTTTGTTTTTTTTTTGTTTTAGATTTGACACATGACATGTTTTTGTCATGACATTTCTTATGTTCTACTATTGGATGATCTATTCCAACATCATTCATTTAGTGATAATGGTATTATTATGTTAATTTTTATATCATTGTTTGTTCTTATATATTTTTTCATGTGTGATACATTTATAAATATTTAATAGTATCCCCATGATTAATATTACACCATCCTTATCAGTATACAACCTCTATTGTACTAGGAGTCACTCCTATGGTTATGTGACTGACCGTCTCAGGACACAGGTGTGGGGTACTTGGTTTGGGACATTAAAAAATGGAATTTGAAATATGGGTTCCCTATTTAATAATATAATATTATATTTTTTCAATTATGTTCAACTAATATGTTTACCATTATGAATATTATTATAGGTAAAAATTAATTACGGCTGTTATGGTTAAATTTTCCCTAACCAGGGGATACCCTAAAATTATACGGGTAATATGAACTATATACATTTGTATAAACTTTTGGATTTTTTTAAATATACCTTATCCATTCTAATATCATGGATTTTACATTTTTGATGTTTTTGTAATTATAAAATTGAGGTTATTACTCTTTATTTTTTACAATTAAATGTTTTCCACCAACCTCTCTTATAATAGGCCAGACACTCTCATATCCACTTCACAACTACATGAAAATTTTGATTGGACAATACCAAAAAAATATTTCTTCCTTAATTCCTTCTTCTAATAATATATTCCTTTGTTTCCTCCAAGATATACCCTTAGATGGATTTTGGAGAAATCCAATAGAGTTTATCAGAAGAAGAGATAACATCCCTAACCAAGTGTTTTATTTTATTTCTTCCTCTATAAATTAAAAATATTATCAAATAGCTGTAATATAATAATATCATTATAATAAATTTAACTAGATGGTATTATAATATGGTAAAAGAATACATCCATCTATGATTCCCTTAAATGGGAATTGGTAATATCGCATGAGTGTCTAGTGGACAACCACTTTTCAAACTGATGAGGAAATTTTTCATTAAAACCTATTCTCGGGGTATACAATGATAGATAATATATATATATATATATGTGGTGTTTTTTATATAAACATTATTCTGTAATTATGTCATCATATATACCTTTTTCCACTTCATATAGTTAGGGAGGAGATAACGATGTTCCTATGCATAGAAGAATACAAAAACATTAAGCGATGCAATTAATTTTTCACTAAGTCAGAGATTGGAATTTAATTAAGGTAAATTTATAGAATATATATTATACATATATAAATATATATATATATATTAAAATTCTAATATATTTGTTACTTATATTTCATTTCATAGATCATGAAAATGTGAACAACGTTAATCCGTAGTTATGTTATACTACCTCCTTGATCAATTTATTTTAATATATATATATATATATATTATGTATTAAAATAAATATAAATATAATTAATATATATGATATTTATTTCACTTTTATAATTATTGATATTATTTTTTTAGGATCAATTTATGATGTATATAAAATACAAATTCAAAACATATATGAAAAAAAATTGTTTGTTACAAAAATCATGACTCAAACATAGAATTAGTAATTAAGGATTAATAAACAGTCATAAGAGAATAATATAATATATTATATATGAAACATTTCTCTATAATATATCAATTATAACTATACATTTATTAAAAACATATGTTATAATATGTACAATGGATGTCGAGACCATACAATAAGGGATTTAAATCTCACATTCTACTACTATGAGACATGTTTCATATTCAAGACCAGTTTATTTAATGTTGTATATATAATTAAAATTAATTAAATATATATTTACTTTACAGTGACATATTTTTCTTTATATACCCTTTTTAATATATCTCTTTTAGGGAAATTAAGGTTCAAATGTTTCAAAATAGGTAAGGGATTTTTTTCTCTATTTTCATTCACTGATATTGATGCTATGTTATGAACATCAAATCTTTTATTATGTATATATAAATCCTATTAGACATATAATAGAATAAATTATCATTTCCTTGTGATATTTTTTTAATTTTTGTTTTATTATTCCATGGGGATTATAATCAAATGTACAAAAGTGGTTAGTGTTTTATGATAGAATATCACTGTCTATCAGGATTGATTATGTTTATTCCTATAATGAGAAACTTTTATGATACATCACTAATGTAAATTATTAATTTTATTAGAATCAATTTATTTCATTATTATAATTATTTTATCTTCATTTAACACTATTTATTTTCTAAATAGTTCAAAATAATGTTTGTATAAAAACTCATCTATATTTATCTCATCTATCAAAAACACTTTTAAATTCCATATCACCAGTTTATTAAAATGTTTTGAAAAGATTTTAATATTTAAATATTATTTTAAATGTAAATATTATGATTTTCTTATTTCTAAAACATTATTTAAATCTAAATAGAACATCATTTAAAAAAATAAAGACTATATTTTTTACTAAAAATGTGTAATGAATCATTGTTTTGACAAGTATAAAATGTTCAAAATTTATACAGTCATTACCAATAAATGGTTTAAAGAATCCTATAATAGATTAAATGTTCATCTTCATGTAAATTTATTTCGAAAATAATTTAATTATTTTTAGTTATTTTTAATTTTGATATTGTGATTTTTGAATAAATGTTTCAAATGATCTTTGAGACTTCCTGAATATGTTATATGGTTGTTTTCAAAGAAAAGGTGTTTGAAAAGTTCTTATTTTTTAAAAAATGTTATTTCATAGTGGAAAGGTTATTTTCATGAAGAAATGTTCCATGTATATTTCACTATAATTTTTCATCTCTGACGAAATCCTTTGATGTTACATATGCTAAAATGCGGATAAGATTGATTTATACCTTCCATTCAATTTCATTATATGGTTATTGATTATGGTGAAGAGTGTTTGATTAAAAAAAATTCCCATGTAATGACATGATGAATGCTTTATGATCATGTGGAACACATATATATGGATTATGTGGTTGGGGGACCTATTTATCCCTCCACTTCATTGTTTAAAAATGGGTATCTCGTTAGTATGAATGTTATTTATGAACATGATTAAATGTTCACAATGTTATGAAAGAACATAATTTTTTTTCAATGATATTTCTGAACCAGATTACATTACGATAAAATTACGTAACGATCTCGATTGCATTTACATTATTTTTTCTAGGAATCTGGTTAAATTTAAATAAGTTTATGTGGGGTTATGATTTAATTTCATTAACATAATGAGTTAATATATTTATGTTTATAAATTATCTCGATTTTATAAGCTTACGTTTAAACCACAACACTATATATTAATCCAATATTATGTTCTTGTGGATTTTTATCTTTTATTACATTATGATTAATTTCTTCTAAACTAACCTGATTTATGAAATGAATCTTATTTATGATCTATGATATTTAGGGTATGGTTTAAAAAAGTTATTCTCGTATTCTCATCTCTTATTGCTAATTTTATAATGAAATCTACATTATTTACAATTACTGAGCTTCTGAGATGAACCTGACATATGTTTTCCAAAATTTTATGAGGAATTTAATTATGTATCTTATTTTTATGAAGGATACATTATACGAATATTTAATTTGGAGGTTTTTTATCTCATATATAGAACAATTGGTTAAATGTCTGTGTTTTCCAAAGGTAATATACCTAAATAATTTTGGAACTAATTTTTTATGTTCTGTAATGAATATTAAAATATTCAGATTTAATATTTATATATGAGAGGTCATGACCCACCCAAGATGGGGTTCGTGCCGTAACTACCCAAATCCCACCTCTATAGCCCGGGGGATGGCGACTAGCATCGAAGGATCAACAATAATGAGGAGGCCTTCTCCTAAGAACCTTTACAGACACACACATCGCCAACTCAATTCAAAATTGAAGATGAAAGTAAAAAAATGATAAAAAATATAAATAAACCAAAATGCATGAACTACTAAATGGAAAAAGTAATATAGAATAAACCAAAATGGGGAAAAGGGATAAATAAACACCCAACCAGAAAAGTGCCACAACCAGTACGTAATTAAAATGTAAACAAGATTATAGAGACATAATCCTAGAACCCATGTAATAACCACCATTCATAGTCAATGAATATGTATCCAAATGCTCCTCTAATTTCATGATAAATCTAATCGTGGTCTGCATAAGTAACAACACATGTTATAAAATCCCATGCAGGGGTGACTATAAAAATACTCAGTAAGACACCCTGAAAAGTTGAAGGGGGGTCTGTAAGGGATACAATGAAAAGGAAAGTAGTAGATATGACATGGTACTATAAATGGTCTATAGATCAACACAACAAGATAATGATGTATGATTATCCAAACACAAAGAGAAAAAAATAGACATAAGATGAACTTCCCATCATGTCTTTACTAACAGAAATATGGGAATAGATTCTTCTAACCACGAGAAGCTAGAAACACATGGCATGTGGCATACCATGTGCATATTTTCCTGCCCTGGAAGCATATTGGATAAAACACAAGGAATGGGAACTGGTTGTAGGATAAATAAATATATATATTCTCTCAGTCATTGAAACCCCAACGAGGGAGTAAGGGGGTCTCCATCTCACAGATCTGCCCAGGAATGTGAGTAGCCAACTATTCCATGTAAAACACCATCTAATAATCCTAGAAACTCATGTGTCTACTAAGGAGTCACAAGTCAAAGGTACTCAAATCAACCCACATTGATACTATCTTCTTTGTGTGGTAACAACTCACTTTCATGGTTTTAGGTCATGTCAAATGAATTCATTTCGGTGGGGAAAGTGCCCCACATTTTCATGAGACCTTTGGTAAATCAAACCACACCTCACCACTCTACTGTAGAGTTGAGGGTCATTTTCAAACCATCAGGGACTACGATACCTGGCCTAGTGGTATGGTCATCCCAATGTCTCCATATTGACTATGCTCTAGGTAATCCCGGTCTCTCTAGGGGGACTACTATCTAGGTCTTCCTGGTATCTCTTTAAGGACTACTCTCTTAGTCATCCCAGTATCTCTGAGGGGGACTATGCTATCTGGCCCATCGGGAGGGTGGGAAAAGAACTGCACTCACCACCCCTACTGGATAGTACCTTTTAAGATACACTGGGGAATACTATCTATATCTACTAGATGGTACCTATAATATATCACACAACTGTAGTCATCGGGTGTCGCCCAGGATATGCCTCACACACTGAACATCTCACATAATATCTTAGAATCCACTATAGAGGGAACCATGGCATTATAGTCAGAAAAACAGTCAAGATAGGATACGGATATTCCAATGTCTGAGTCCAAAATAAATATATACAATAGATAAATTTTACTTAACGTGGTACAAAGTGTGTGTGGGCCCCACAAGTCATGTGGACACACCTCTTTGCATGGCTGTGTATCTATCCATACATGGTTACTAAACAACAAATCAAGTACCCCTATGTGTGAAAGTGTAATCATAGAGTAAATGAAATTTTTATAGAAAAAGATAATGGGAACACATTTGTTTTTTTTCAAACAAATGTGTGAAAACATACTTTTATTGATTGCCTTATAAAACAGCACCATATAACCAAACATATATCAAACCATTTGTGATAGTTGGAGAAAAATGATGAAGAGTGACTATTAATTCACAATTAATGGACATCCGATGGAAAGGTGGTATATCACTAAATTGTGCTTGAATGGTGCCTTGTGCGGCCCTTGCCTTGGTCTCAAAACAATTATTGGAATCACTTCATTGAGACCCTCACAGAAATATGCATGAGATGGAGTACCCATTTGTTCGAAATGAATACCCGATGAAAAAGTTGCATTTCATAGCAACACATGTAATCCGGAACATGTGGGGCCTGCTCCTCAATCTCAATTTAGATAGCTTAAATTGGTCATAAAACAAAATTCTTAATTTCAAGATCATAATGCCGCAGAACGGTCTCCAATCCGATGTCGTATGGAAGTGTAATGAAATAAAAAATATTCCTTAACAATAATAATACTAATAATATTGGTTTTTCGTGGACCTGGGACATGAATCAAAATTTAATATTCAACATTGGAGTTGAATCAACCATTTTAATTTGAGGGTCACTCTGCTGGTGATAGTTATTTAAACTGAGGTCGCATGGAAGTGTTACAAATGAAATATGTTTTGATGAGAAAAAATGATAATAATATTATTTTATTATTGTTAGATAAAATTTACTTTTTAAATCATCATATACAAGATATACCATGAACCACCAAAATAAATGCTCCTGTTGTTTGGACTCCATGCCCGGAATTCCCCCACTGGTCAATACTTTTATTATATCTATTATTATTTTATTCCTTTTATTAACTAATAACATTCTTCATCGACGATTTGAACCCCTTATAAACCCTAACTCCAAGCCATCAATCATGATCGAACACCAAATTACATGCCCCTTATCACAACAACTTTTAGACAAATAGGAAATCCACCTTACATTGACCTCGCACATCATGGACATCCATGTATCGTGACTACCAAGCCCTTAAACCTCACCCACTGGCATTGCTCAACATGTCCACCTCTACAGTGCCCGACACCAACAGCTACTCGATCAATCATTGTTAGATAGATCTCCACCATTTCTTTCTGACATGATCTTCTCAAGGAACACAATCTAATTATCACACCTCTGTTGTGAAAACCACATACCAAAACTCTCAATAGGGTCTTCGATCTGTTTCCAATATCCCATCAAACTGCATCACACCTTGATCAATCACATATCTGTGTCTTCATAAATGATCTGCTGTATCAAGGATTGGTTTCACATCGGGTATTTACTAATTCTATGACCATAATAAAGGACAATGAGGAACAAATTTAGAATAGTGAACAAAATCTTTATTAGGAATATTGAAAACTAACATTGGTTATTGTTCAGCATCGTCTTGGTATTTCACCATTTGAATGATGAATGAAGAACAATAATAATAATTTATAAAATGATAACATTATTTTATTTCATTTTATGGGATCATTCATGGTGGAAAATTGATGAGCATAAAATAAATATTCTCAAAGATTAATGAGAGCCATAAAAACAGAAAAGATGAATCCTGCCTGGAGATTGGATTGATCGTTGGTCAGAACACATTCGACGAGCTATGTTGTGTTCATCGTTCTTCAACTCGCCCTAATCCTAGGGTTTTTAATTTATTATTTTTTGTTCGTGAATGGGGAGGATAAGAAAGGAAAAGGGTGTTTATTCATTGGGGAAAGCACAATGGTTAAATAAATCATATATAATATGAATTTATACACACAATCTAGGTTTATATAATTTCAATTAATTTATTAATTTAATTAACTAAATCACATAAAATCATTAGCCCATGAGAAATATCTTCGAACATCCGACGTCGACTCATTGTATGTAACTCCTAGGGTAAACACCATTTTCAAGTCCCAAATGTGGCCTCATAGTTCTAATCCAAGCTAACATTTAATAGATATCCCATTTCTAACACGTGTGTATTATAAAAACCGTTAATATTTTTATATAACTAATTATGGGCCTATCGGTCCTCGAAATCACATGTTTTCTCACAACCTAGATCTAGAATAATATTTTTATATATTTCAATGTCTTATTAGGAATAAATAGGTCACTACATCATTCCCTCCTTCAAACATTTCATCCCCGATAAGAAAAACTAATGAACAACTCATAAAAAGAATCTCGCGCATGGATTTCCCTATTCCTGGGATAACTTTACATTTCTGTGATTCAAATAATTATGGACCAAATTTATGTTCCACCCTTAAATTTTTATCTTTAGTTGATTACATGTGTTGCAACATTGATTTATCACCGCATATGCGACAGATGTGGGACGGCTTGAGGATAATCTATCTATTGAGAGATGGGAAACACAGTAGGAAGCCTCGCAATCTATTTGAATAGTCTCCATCTGAAGCTGTTCATTCAACGTACCAATGAACATGGTTGGTGAATGAACTCATCCAACTGCAAAATGCTAAACATTGAAATCCTGTGGCATACCCCGCGTGTCTTCGGCCATCATGGAAGGAGAGTATCTCCAAACCAGACACTCCATCGTACCTAGTAGTGGAATTCCATGAATAATGTGGTCAAGCTGAAAAAATCCATTGGAAATGCTAGTACATTCTCCCAAACACCATTGCACAACAATTCCCTAAACACACAAGTCATAGGGACTCATCCACTACTCATCATTAATTGGAAATTACATTGAAAATCACTGATGCCCCAAATCACTGCGATAAAACCCTAATCGTAGAGATAACATAAAAGATAACTTCACACAATGTCTAACCTGTTCTAATGTAAAAAGTGTAAATGATTCAATGAACAAATTTTATCATCTAATTCTCTTTAGGATCGTATATGCCCAATGCATATGAATGTTCATGGATCTAAATTCCAGATTATTGGGCCTGAAGTGGGCCACATGTTGGTGGTAGAAAGACCCCATAACGTCATCACTCACATCTATCTGACATTCAGGCACGACAACCCAGGGTACCACCGTGATCACAATGATGTCTCTTCCATGATGATCCACCTATTTCCTACCTGAGATTCTCAGCACATGGTGAGGCAGTCTCGTATGATATGACCTCACCTGTCACATGCATAGCATCGACCCTCTTCAGGTTGTCTCTGGACTATGTGTTGCCTCGGCCCAATATTACATTTTTCCTAATACCGATAATGAATATATAACCATTGTCAATATCTTGTCGAGTGATGTCATCTAACAATGGTAGATGTCTCATCTCCATTGCGCCATCTTCCATATGCTATTGTGTGTCTTGAAAGGAGGCTCTCTATCACTATCATCTGCTCCAGCACACCGGCCTATGTAGAGATACACAAGGGTACTATCGTCGCATGGATATCTCTTTGGAGTACCTACTTAAACTTCTATTCATGGATGTAACTATTATAGATCATTTCTAGAGAGTAGTGTCCATGGTCTGTGAACGTAGTCACATACTCAGTCATTATCATCCCTCCTAACCATAACCTATGGAGTTCCTGAAGTTGAATGGAGTACAAGAAGTAGGAATATGACTCTTCATGAAACAACTACTAGAATTATATATATGATATTGTTGACTCATTGTGTATATGTGTAACCATGCTCCACCCACATCCACCTACTCCGTGGAAAATGATGAATGCCAAAGACACCACCTAATCCATTAGTTTCCTTGCATGCCTGATTAGCTGGACCACCTACTCTAGAAAATACTCTACTATATAAGGATCTAGATTACCATTGAACCTCATTGGTCTTTAAGGATGGAATTCTAAATGTGTTCTCAACATACATACATCCTCATATTGCACTACTAGGGATGTATGCTGCTCAATAGGTGGAGGTGATGCTACCTTCCCACATAGAAGAAAGGGGTCACAGGATGGGTCCTTAATTGAGGCATCATTTCTCACAGAATCATCGTCACAATCCATAGCTAGAATCCTGGATGGATGTTATCACAGGGACATCCTAGTGTTATTAAAATGTATTATGCTCAAATGACCATATAAATATATATCAACGGATGTTAGTTTCTTATTCAAGAAGAATAGTCAAAGAATTAATAATATATGATGTTTGTACCATTGTTCTCTACAACATGTGTCTGAGGGTGCAGAGTCTACAAGAAGGTAATCACGGACCTGTTGAATGGATACATCACCCTCCCTTACCATCACTGGACTCCCAGGCCTATGAGCTGGTGGAAAGACACATCGACACTATTACCCTAAATCCAATCATTCTTTTGATGGGAAAATTTAAGAACAATGTCCTAAGGAATGAACAACATGTGATACCAATTTGTGATGACCAGACCCATGTCGAGGCTCTGCCTCAACAACCCCAAGTCCACCTCTAGATGCTTTTGGTGGAGACTAGTGAAAAAGGAAAAATAAACTCAGGTAGGCCATTTCCTATGATCTTATACACACACAAACATAGCCAAATCAATGAAAATGTACCGAGAAAAAGGAAAAATATTCACAAAACTACTATAAATAAACCAAACATGCATAAACCACTAAATGGTACAAGTAAAGTAGTGTAAACTGAAAGGGGAAAATGATAAAAATACACAACCAACATAAAGTGTTCCAAAACCCGGAAGTAAGTAAAAAGTAAATTGGTAAGAGATCCCTACTCCTAGAACCCGCACTATGACCACCGTACATGGTCGAAGAACATTTATCCCTATGCCCTCTGATGTCACGATCAACATGTACGTCATCTGCATAGGGCACAAAATGTGTGGCCAAATCCCATGCGGTGGTGGGTTTAAATATTCTCAGTATGATGCCGTGAAGAGGCAAAGGGGGTTCCATAAGAGATACTCTGATACGATAATAAGTAGATAGTAAAAGGTATATTAAACGGAGTATATATCAAACCAACAAGATAGTGATGTTAGCTCAACCAAACAAAAGGATCTAGAAATCGTGATAATATTATCTTCTCATTGAGACTTTGCAACTATTGTTGGAATGTAGACTCATCCAATCATGAGAAGCTAGACACAGAAAGCAGGTGGCACACTCTTCGCATTTTCACCTCTCTTGGAGGAAGTGTATCTATAACCCAAGAAGTGGGATCTAGAAATATGATATATATATATATTTATATATATTCTCCTAGTCAAAGAAACCAATATGAGTGACTAAAGGGATCACCATCTAACATATCATTCAAAGAAAGTGAGTCGCAAATAGTTCCATGTAAACTGCCATCTACAATGACCAACATTTCATGTGTCTTCCCTAGAGTCCCAAGTAGAAGGGGTTCAAATAACCTAACTTCAATATTATCCACTTTTTGAATCACTGACTTGACCACATGATTTTAGGTTGCGTTAGAAGAATTCATCTCGATTGGGGAAAAGTCCAATTTTTCTCATGATTCCTTAGGTAATTAAAACCACATCGTGCCACTATGTCGCATAGTCGAGGGTATTATATGAATAATCATGGAATACTCGACCCATCCCAGTGGGATGGTCATCTAGTTGTATCCTCAAGGACTATGTTCTGGGTCAGCCGGGGTTCTCATATCGGGCTACTATCACTGTTATCCCCATATCTCCTCGGGGAAAACTCTATAGGTCAAACCAGTATATCTTTGGGGACTATGCTACCCGGCCCCATGGGGGGTGGGGGTGTGGTAGGCATGGATTTTCACTATCCATCACTACTATATGGTACCTTTCAGAAATCACTAAGGAACACTTGAAATCCATATGGGATGGTACCTCTCATAAAGGAAGCCACTGCAGTCATCCGGTTTCTCCTTGGATAGCCATCGTAGCCTGATCATCTTGATTCATATCTCATAATCAACTACGGAGGGAAGCATAATAATCAACATGAAAAAAAATAGGATAGGATAATCATGTTCAAAATTCCGGGCCCAAAATGAGTAGATAAAATAGATAAACGACTTGTAAAGTGGTGCATGACGTGTCTGGGGCCCCCATGTTGGGTGGACCTTACTCTTTTCCCAGCTATTTGGCTTTGCGTACTCAGGTACTAAGCTAAAAATCACATACGACTTGGCATGATAGTGTACTCCCACTGTACATTTCATCTCTATCCAATAGGATTATGAGCATGCATTTCTCATTGTTAAATAGAATTGTGAAAACGAACTTTTATTAGTAGGCATCCCAAATGGAACTAGACAACCAAATAGATCACACCTTTGTGATCTATAGAGATCAACCTACATGATTTACAATTCATTCTCCCAAAAAAGAAATCCAATGGAAAATTCATATATCACAGCATTGCACTTGAATGGCTTCATGCGGTTCCCACACATTGGTCCTGAAGTAAATGATATGGATCATTCTTTTGTGATTCTCACTGAAAAACACGATAAATGGACTACCCATTTCCCCAAAATGGGTACCCAGTGAAAAAGTTTCATTTCACTAAAAAACATGAAAACTGAGCCTCAGGGGATCATGAATCGATCTCGATTTATATACATGAAATTGGACTTGAAACATCCATCAAAATATCATGATCACAAGGCCATTGGCGGCTCTCTAATATGATATCGTATGGAAGAGTTACGATAAAAGAAAAATTCAAAAACATTATTATTATTATTATTATTATTATTATTGGATGCTTCATGGACCCGAGCCACAAACAATAATTCAATATTCAACATTAGACTATAATCAACCATTTTATTCATAGGGTCTCTCTACCATCGATTGTTCATCAAACCGAGGTCACACAGAGGATTTACTAACAAATTATGGATTGATGACCAAAAATAATAATAATATTTTTATTATATTTTTATTATATATAATTTATTTTTTTAAATATTCATTTCCAATATATTCCATGCACCACCAAAATAGGCGTCTACCAATGCTTTGACTCCATGCCCTGCACACTACACTCTATAATAATTTTATTATTTTTAATGTTATTTCATTTATTCTTTACCTATCATCATTCTTCTTCAAGGATTTTCACCCTGAGTAAACCATAACTCAAAGCTGTCGGTCATGCTCGAAAAAAAAATCCCCCACTTTAACCACCCTATAGCCGAAATCGAAAGCGGCGACACCTTTTCCTCACACATCATGGCCATATATGGACAGTGACTACCTAGCCATCGAACATTGAACACCGGTGTCACTCACAATTACAGCCTCCACGAACCTGACACCGTTAGCTACTTGATCTATAACCATTGGTCAGAACTCCACGAGATCCCTTCAACACGATATTCTAAGTGAAAACTCTCTGAGAATCAATCCTCTATGGTTCCCAACCACATACTGAAAACGTCATTTTTGTCTTGGATCCATTTCGAATATCCTTTCAAACTGCATCACACCATGATCGATCAAAAATCCTTGTCCATATTAATAATATGATCTTTCAAGGAATAGTTTCACATCAAGAATTTATCAAACTGCCGACCACAATAAATAATTATGATAAACTAATGAATAATTGATAAAAATCATTATTATCTATCATGATGACTAACATTGAATATTGTTCAGGTTAGTCTTGGTTTTTATCCTTTTCAATGTTGAATGGAGAACAATAAAAATAATTAATTAATTGATAATAGTATTTTATTTCAATTTCTTGTATCACACATGGGATAAGATTGATGAACAGAAAATCAATAAGCTCAATGTTTAATCAGAGGCATAAAAAACCAACAAGAATTCCTACATAGATATTGGATCAATCATTGGTGAGAAATCATTCCACGAGCATCGTTGTGTTCTTTGTTCTTCAACCCACCTTGATCCTATGGTTTGTCATTCACACTTCTTTGTTCTTCAATGGGTAGGAGAGAAGATTTAGTGGTTTTTTCATTATTGGAAAAAGTACTATTATGAGAAAATAGTCTAAAATATGAATTTATACCCAATATCTTGAATTATAGAAAAATTAATTAATTGATTTAATTAATTAATTAAATCATGAAAATTAATATTCCAATGATATAGGTGTCCGAATGTCCCACACAAACTAATATTTTGTCACACATATGGTAAAGACCACAGTTCAGATCCAATTGTTCCCTCAGATTTATGATCTGATCAAACGTTTACGATATATCATGATTTGACCCATTCATATTATAAAACAGTTAATATTTTTATAAAATTAATCTGGAGTACCCATGGCTCATAATCGGACATCATCTCAACTCCTAGATCTGGAATAATATATCGAAATATTTTAATGAATTATTAGGAAAAAAATAGGTCTCTATATGGGATATTTGATTCCTCACATGAATTGTCCCCTTAAGGTATTATAAAGTTACTAGGATGAAATATATTTAGAATTTTTTAGGGATCATCCCTGGTCAGTGGGACACCAAAATGAAATTTGGATAACTGTTGTACATATAACTTTTTTTCATACATTCATTCATTGCTGGTGCAGGTTTTGGTCATGATATTTCAGATGAGTACAAATATGAGATATGATGGATTTATGGGGTACGATCAAGAATTGTCTCAGACCATTGTGTTCAACTCATGGCATAGGAGTGGAGGGGTTTGAAGGATGATTTTAGTACCTAGTTAATGAGGATTAAACATTTCACCCATTCAGAGATATCAATAATGAGAATTAAGTCAATATTTTATTAGTTATACTGATAGACTGTGCATTGTAATTCATTCATAGCATAGAGTATCACCTTCCATTAGTGAATATCGATTATAATTACAGAAAATATGTGCTATTTTAATGAATCTTTTTGTGGACATATACAGGAGACCTCCAGGTCACCATTTTGTTTTACTAAGATTAGCATGACATCATGTATTGATCCATACCTAGCACAAACAATTATAGAGACAAATATGATGATCATGAATAATTGAAGGACAATCTAAAGTTGATATAAATTTTACATGATTCCTAGTTGTGGGACTTGGTAGATCTACCAGGGAGAACATATTTTCTATAATGTATCAAAATAAAGTTGACTGTATAGATTTTTTTGTGGAATAAAGGCATCCATTAGGTTTATCAAAAAATTAAAGATCATGTGGAGGTTCTGAACATGTTCTTATATCTTTTCCATTATCTCATAGCCTTACTGAGTTCATAATTTTTTCCATGTTTCATAGATGATGATATATGTGCAAAATCCATCAAATTTTAATGGTTGGGGAAATAAATTCATCGAGGATGGATCCATAATCAACTAATTCCCAGTAACGATCAAGGAATAATAAGAGAGGAACATATGTGTAATAAAGATCCTTTAGAGAGAGTATTTGTTTATTATAATAATATCAAAAGCAAATAATGAGAGAATGAGGCATGTATATGGGCATATTAAACCCAAATATCTATGTAGAATGTGTATTTTGGGTTTGAAAATATATTTAGAGGGTGTAATTTAATGAACCTGGTATTTTATATTCACCCTTTTTAATATAAATATTTCTATTTTTTCACATAGGCTGCATTGTGTTTCGTTGTATCAGGTCCATAGAAATTAATTTATAAAAATATTTATTTATATTATATACCTTCCCCCAAATTTATTCATATTATCTTGGTTTCAAATTCACTTGGACCTCAAATCGTAAAATTGAGACAATGGTTGATTCTATATTGTAGGGTTTACCCTAAGAACAACATAGAGTTAGTCTGTATAATGTGTTCAGTTAAAGGAAAATATTTTCAGGCATACAAAATAAATTAAATGTGAAATTTATTTTATTTATTTAAATTTTGTAATAACTAAAATTAATTCTCATATAATAATATAAGATTATGATAAATCATTTATGTTCGATTCACAACCCATTAAAATATTAGAGGAGGATATATTTTTAGTATTGGAAAAATCTAGAATGAGGGTGGATAATGAAAATTAATGAGATAAATGATATGGATATTGATGTATCGAGAACATTGTCTTCATAACTGTAATATTTATTAATGAACATTAATTAATCAATTATTTTTTTTGAAGACATTAGATTATGGATATCTACCCATTGATTTATTCTTTATGCTTGTCTTTCTCATATCCTCTAATTTTCTAATGTTTGGTGTTCAATACATTATCTTGATTTCTAATTATTGTTTTGGATATAAATTTATAATTTTATGATGCTCTATTTTCTTCCTTTTTTAATTTTATGAAATCATATGATTGTTCTTCACTAGAATAGAATTTTTTTTACACTTAATTATTATTAGTTTCTCAAAGCATATATTTGTTCTTCACCGTTGGCCTATGGGGTCACAATTTTACATCATTAGAACATATTCGAGCATGATAAGACCCACATATTCATGGTGGGTTTTTTAATGTTAAGTATATAGGTATTTTAATAATTATTCATGATTTTGTGAAGGGTGAACATGTTTGAGATATATATTTGAGCCATGAAAAGGTATAAATATTTATGGGGGTGGAGATGTAGTGTGGTTTTTCTATTGGGATAATCATAATAAGATTTGGGGGGCTATAATTTAGCAACTAAGGATGTTTTGGGACCATTGAATTCAATTTTATATACATATGGGAGATTTTGTGGAATATAATATAGTGCATGAGGTTTGGGTGGAGATGGATGATGTATTTTTGATATTAGGGAAATCGTGTCATAAATGGCTTATAATATTATAATTCCAGCTATGTAGTTTTTATATTGCAGCTCCTTGGGGATTAGGTGAAATCAAATTTCACATGATATGTATGCCCCATACAAGTATTTTTACCTAGAGTTTCACAAAATTTACCCAAGGAGGAAAATATAATGATTTCATCCCGACACATGGGAACAACTCATGTACACGAGAATGACCATTACATCCGAAACAATCAGTTTTCTAGAACATGGATATTGTACACTAACATGACCTATTTTTATGGTCACAAACAATGTACAATAGCACATGATGAGGTATAGGGGAACATGAAGAAGGACCCCAACATACTGTGGGTTGAATAGTCATATCATGAATATAATATACATGCCTTGTAAAATATCGCGTGAACAAACACCATATGTCTATCCTAAATCAGAATTTTGATTTGGGTCAACAGGCATCCAAACTTTAAATTTTTCAACATATAAATGCATGAGAGACTTTTTTTTAAAATTAATGATACAACAAATGTTGAGACAAGGATGATGCTAAAATAAATTATAAATGTCTTATGGAAGTGATTATCTTTGAGCTTTGTAGACATATTATGGTGGAAGATCCACATTCAAAAATGATTTATGTTACAACATACTATTTACATATGTAAAATATGCCCTCCCATCTACTATATAAGGGTGCACTGTAACGTCCCAGACCCGGGTGACACGCAACGGGTGCCCCGAGCCCGGTTCTCCACGTGACCTCAAGCGCATTTCCCCAAACGCCAGAGGCTGCAAACTAGTAGCGAGGGCCCAAGTCGAATAGTGGGGAAACTATGCCCTCATTTGTCAAACTGTAGCACAGTGGAATTTAAATAAAATATACAACAAACAATGGAAGCAGTAAACATACAAAATTGAAATAAACTACAGCAGTGGATAAAGCCAACAGTTTATAAATGATGATTCTATAAATCTCACGTTCTATGAAAGCAGCCAGAACAAGTTATACATCAATACAGTACAACAAAATACAGAGTACAACAAACAAGAAAAACAGCTGGCAGCGGCATCGCGAGCCAAGGCTCGGTCCCATGCCCTCCTACTCCACAACAACAGTCAAGTACCTATATAGGGACTCTTTCCCCTATCCACACCTGCAGAAACGTAATCTGTTTGGTCCGAAAAGCATGACCCAAACAGGGTGTGAGAAATATATCTCAATAGGAACCCACCAAAGGCTCGTGCCCAATTGCGTGTAAGCATGCGAAAAGTGTGAAATAGTAAAATGCAATAAACTAAGAAGTTCTCAAAAGTAACTAACTTAACAGTTAAATTTACATTTTATTATCCATTTAATCCATTTAATTTAGAAACATTTTTGTGCTCAACTGCACCAAGCCCTCAGGCCAACCAGAACTATGCCCTCAGGCTAAATAGTAAACCACGCCCTCAGGCTTGCCCTCATGCCATACAAGAATCCAACCCGAAGGTATTTCCCTCACGAGTAATAGAAATTATCGCCCTCAAGAATACAATGTGTCGCCCTCAGGCATAGAAGTCAATCCCTCAGGCACGAAAGGTTTTCCTCAGGAGGAATAACGACAACCCTCAGGCTAAAACAGTCATGCCCTCAGGCTAATCACAACAAAACCCTCAGGCTAAATACAACAATGCCCTCAGGCTAAACAGTTAACCAGGCCATGCCCAACATATCATAATGCATTAAACACACAATTCCTCTCAAGTAAATTCTACAGTAACTACATTTATGACATACCATCGGGTAACCTGGCTAAACGGCTAAACATTGGAACACATCCTGGGGGTGGTTCCTGATCCATGAAACGATCTCATCCAGCATTTTATTATCACAATTTAATCACCTATGCAATTCTAGGAATTAAATTAGCAACGGCCTCAGCCACATGACACCCCACCATGGGTTTGTGGCACCGAAACCCACAAAAATGCACAACATTTGGAAAATAACCTCAATGCCACCTACCTTATACGCCAAAGAGCGTTATACACGAACGTCGGTTCCCACAAAAACCAAGAACGGAGTAGATCTGACGAAGAACAAACCCCATTCAAAGGTAAATAAATTACGTTAGAAGAATAATTGTTATGAATAGTACCAGGAGAGGAGAGGGCTTACCCGTGCGGTTCCAACGAGATCGTCCGAAGCCAAATCGGATTCCAGATGAACTCCTGGAGGATCTTCAAAGATCTGGCCTCCTCGTTTGGATCCAAAATGGCTCAAATGCCTCCTATGCCAAATGAGGCGGCTACTACCTGTTTTAAGACGAAAAAACAAAGTACATGGCGTGTACTTCTAAGTACACGGTGTGTACTTCTTTCATTTAACTGTTCATTTGGAAGCACCACCACATTGTTCATCCGTCGACCTGAGTACATAGCATGTGCTCCCAAGTACATGGCGTGTACTGTCTCCCAACTGGCGGCAACTCCACCACCTTATAATTTAATCATGCCGACTGACTACACGACGTGTAAGTACAACTACATGACATGTAGTCGGTTCATACACCATTCGTCCCCGGCATGGCTACACGCCCCGTGTACTCATCCCAACACGGCCAAAAGTACATGGCGTGTGGATAAAGTACATGACGTGTAGTTACAAAATTTAGGATTTTCCCCATTTTCCATATTTTCTCAAAAACACTTAAGGAAACAGAAAAAGAAGAATCTCGTACCTAAAAAATAAGAACCGTGTTCTTACCAACTTTCCCCCTTATACCAATTTGTCCCCGAATTTCCCTTCCGAGGGTGATGAAGATAATGCTCAGAACAGCTCTGGCCACTGAGCACGTACGTCTGCCTCCCGCTCCTAGGTCTCATTCTGCACTCGGCCATGCTGCCATAGCACCCATACAAGAGGAACTGACCATCCTCGGAGAACCATTGTGATCCTGTCAAAAACATGGATCATATGCTCCTCAATAGATGCATCCGGGTGAAGCACAACCTCATTTGGATGAAAGGTGTGAGATGGGTCTGAATGGTAATGACGCAACTGAGACACGTGGAAGATGTCGTTCATGTCTCGGTACCACTGCGGTAACTGTAACCGATAGGCACCCAGCAAGACTCTATCCAGAATCTCAAATGGTCCCACATACCTCGGTGAAAGCTTACCCTGTCTCCTGATCCGTTTGGGTCCCTACCTCGGCAAAACACACAAGAAAACCTGATCCCCAACCACGAAATCAAAAGGTCATCTACGGCGATCAGCATAAGACTTCTGACGAGACTGTGCGGTAGCCATCTGCTTCCGAATCAACTAGACCTAATCAGATGTCTCCTGCACGAGTTGTGGACCTAGTAAAACTACCACAACTGCCTCTATCCAGCACAAGGGTGATCTGCATGGCCTACCATATAAAGCCTCGTACGGTGTTATCTCAATAGTTTCTTGAAAACTATTGTTATAGGAAAACTAGACTAAGGGTATATGATTCTCCCACGAGCCCCCAATGTATAGGATGCCTGTGCGCAACATGTCCTCTAGCATCTGTATCATCTGCTCTGAGTGGCCCTCTGTCTGAGGGTGGTATGATGTGCTCAGAAGCACCTTTGTACCCATCTCCCTCTCAAAACTACGCTATAAACGAGTCGTAAAGTGGGCGTCCCTATGTGAAATGATAGAACGAGGGACCCCCTGAAAACGTACGATCTCTCGGATATACAGCCTTCCGAGATCTTCCACAACGAAGGTCTCCTTAATCGGGAAGAAGTGAGCTACCTTCGTTTGTCTGTCCACGACAACCCACATGACATCATTGCCTCGAGGTGACCTCGGAAAACTCATCACGAAATCAATCGCGACATCATCCCATTTCCACTCTAGAATGGGAAACTACTATAACAGCCCAGCTAGTCTTTGATGCTATGCCTTCACCTGCTGACAGGTGAAACATCTCGTAACAAACCTAGCTATCTCTCTCTTCATACCCGGCCACCAGTACTGACGTCTCAAGTCTCGGTACATCTTTGTAACTCTAGGATGAACTGCCCATACTGAAGCATGAAACTCTCGCATCAGCTCCTCGTGTATATCCCATGGAACCCATACTCATCCATGGAAACAAAAAACATCATCATCGCATATCGTCCAACCGGGAGGAGGGTACTCACTTTCCACCAACTCCCTTAGGACCAGTCCTTCTGAAACCGATAGCTTCATCATCCTCACTCTGTCTAGGAGGGTATAATTAACAACTAACGAGGAATGATAAGTCTTCCCATGACTGTCATTCTCCTCCAGATGCATCTTAGAGAACAAAGCCATGAGCTCCCACTCACCATTGGCCTCTTGCACTTCCTGTTTCTGAGTCTTCCTGCTCAGTGTATCAGCTACCGCATTACCTATACCAGGTGTATAGGCAAGCTCAAAATCGAAGGAATGTAGGTACTCAACCCACCTCCTCTGCCTCATATTCAAGTCACGCTGAGTAAAGATATACTTGAGGCTTTTGTGGTCGTTCAAAACCACAAAATGCTCTCCCAACTGATAGTGTCTCCAACAGCGCAACACATGAACAACTGCAACCAACTCGAGATCATGTGTCGGGTAATTCCTCTCATGTGGCCTCAAGTACCAAGACCCATACACAACAACTCAATCTCCTTGCATCAAAAGGGCCCCCAGCCCAATCCCTGATGCATCACAGTAGAATTTATAGCTCTTCCCATGCTCTGGGAGTATCTGGATCGGTGCTGATTTCAACCTTTCCTTGAAGACCTGAAAACCTTCCTTTCAAGCTTCCGACCAAATGCACTTCACGCCCTTCTTAGTCCGACATGTCAACGGTGCTGCTAAGCGGGATAAGTCATGTATAAAGCGTCTATAGTTACCAGCCAGCCATAAGAAACTCCGTATCTCAAACACGTTCTTAGGATGCTCCCAGGAAACTACTTCTCTCACCTTCTCTAGGTCTTCTGCAACTCCTGCCTCTGAGATAATATGACCCAGGAAGTGAATCTAGTCCATCAAAAAGTGGCACTTTGAGAGCATAGCATATAGCTGATGCTCACTTAGTGTAATAAATACGATCTCAAGATGGGTGGCGTGGTCGTGTTGATTGTGAGATGTCTTCCATGAATAATACCACAAATGAATCAAGATATGGATGGAACACACAATTCATCAGAGCCATGAAAACTGTTGGCGCGTTGATGAGTCCCAACGGCATAACCGTATACTCATATAGACCATACCTACTCCTGAAAGCTGTGAGAGGTATATTAGATGGTCTAACGTTATAACGACCCATACTTTACATACATTGTTAATACTTCAAAATTGAAGCACACTTATTACAACATATGACAAAACCACAAAGGACCGTATAGGTATAGTGTCTTTAGAAACTGGGAAACATAAACAACTGGTTCATAAATCTTCTACAGTGTCTCCCATTTATTTCATCATATCTAGGGTCCCTTTTAGCATATTCTACTTAATATCCATCTTTTTGACCTGGGGAAAAGAAAACATAAAAGGGTGAGCTCAAATGCTCAGCAAGGGCAAATAAAGGAAATAAAAATCACATCATATCTTTATGAAAATCAAAACCTGCAAAAGAGATCATAATATCTTAACATGGAATAAATCATAGAAGTGAAAATGAGATCCCCATAATCATAACATAAAACTTGAAACTTTGTGGAATGCACACATAATCATGGAAAATCATTTCTTGTTAGTCATGACTCATTGCCAAGACTATCTTAGTGGACAAAGTCCCTTTCTGAACCGAGTTCACTCCTCGTTTCAGTCCTGTATCACTGAACCGAAATAACCATCCGTTCCAGCCATGTCTATCTCATGAGATATAAAATCATTACCCAATGCATTGGAGGGAGATATAGGTCCCACCCATCTTATAATTAATCCTTTCTTATGTGTGCCACATAATCATAAAACATACATCATCGCATAACACATGTAACAAAAATGGGATTCTTGAAACATCATGACATCATAAATCAATTCATATAAGATAAAGGTATTCATAAACATAATTCCATCACAACATAGTCAAATCAATGTAAAAATATGGATAGAAACAGAACCCTTTATTATCTTAGATGGAAAATAATTTTGATAAAACACTTGAATTGAATTATTGAGGAAAATATCCTTTCTTCTTCAAAATAAATTTCTTTTCACAAAACATCATGCAATTTTAAAAGAAAGAGATTTTATTGAAAATAGTCATGAAATCTTTTAGAGGAAGCTTCATGAAAATAAGGCTTTATAAAACAGTAGAAATCCGTTCGTGCCGTATAAGTTAAAAAAACATTCTTCGTACTTTTGTCGGAAAAGTCAAAAAGTACCTCGTACGAAAAACGACAAAAGATTCCTTTCATACGTATTACTAAAAACTCACCGAAGGGTAAAAATGGATTTAAACAATTTTAGGTGGATGGAAATAATGTTACATATTGAGTAAACATGGATGTGGATGATAAAATACACCCCAGTAAATACTTACGAATAAACAATCTCGGATAAAAATGAGATTGTGATATTTCCCTTACCTTAGGTCCGATTTGCTTTGTTCGTGTCCGAAGCTCCTGTATAATGGTTTAAATAATGTTATTGACTTATTCCAGAATCATACATATTGATATGAGATCATATATGGTCATATTATTAGCTTCTTGTTAGTAATATTTCATTGTTACTTGTTACTCGGGTCTTTATAACTTTTTGTTCTTATGCGTGTTTTGTCGAATAAATTCTTATTCTTATCTTTAGGATATAGATAATTCATTTCCAGAATGGTATTAGTGTAGTATATACCATATTCATTCATTCAATTCATTTATATAATCATTATGAAATGAAGATCATGTAGAACGAGTCGCATCACATTGTGGAGACGGTATTCCGTACGTACGCACGAGTGATGATATCGTTCCTATGATCGTGGAATTGTATTGGAGTATATATATATATTATTTCAGTATCAATATTACTTAATAATAATCATATATAGTTACTCATTACACCATTATACCCATCCTTGTAAGGTGATGGTGGAAAATAGATTACACCACGGCGTGGAGACGGTATTCCGTACGTACGCACGCGCGGTGATTTCATTTTTCCGTAGGATGGATAGAAGGTGAATTAGGGTTGTTTCATATTTATAATAACATATCAGTAAGTAATACTGATGTTATTACTTTATCATGAAACAACTAAAGAAGAAGAAGTTGAAGAAGAAATTGAAAAGATCGGTAATGGATATTACCTCTTCTTTGGAACGCCTCTTTGAATCCTCCACTTAAGGAACTAAGATTGGTCTTTGGAGAAGACCAGGACTTCTAGGATTATTCTAGGGAAGTGGAGAGGAGAAAATTTCAGGGTTTGGCCGAGCTTGAGTGCTCAAATTGGTGTGAGGAGGAGGGGGAGGAGGTGCCCTTTTATAAGGGAGGAGAGGGGCACCTTAGGAATATCTCAAAATATTATTTTATATTAAAGTCAAAATCGGTTTATAATGGTTCCAAAGGGTCTTATTTCGAAGCTAAAGTGGGGATGGGTCGAAATCCTATCAACCAATAGGATTTAGACATGTTTATGGTATTATTGTAACCTTATCAATTAGATTTAACTCTAAGTTAATTAATTTAACTTTTACCGTGTCTTTTTGTTTTCTTTCACTATATGGTTAATACACTTACTATAACATGCCAAACGAACCCCAAATTGTTTATTATTAATATATATATCCTTATCTAAGTCATTTGGCCGAACCTTAGATTTTTAGGAATAAAATAACAATTAATAATATAATATTTTATTTAAAAACTATTTTGTGTCAATTTTGACACTATTTGATATATGATTTTTGTGAAAGTCATAACAGAATTATATGTTCGAACCAAGTTTATTAAATAAACAATAATATATCATAGTAACCTATAAAATTAGTGGAATTCATAAAAAGTCTCAAATTACATTTATTTTGGTATTTATATTATCAATTTTGTCAATATTTCATTAATAAGATAATTACTGCATCATCTTTGTGTCATAAATAAATTAAATTATTTGATGTCTAAAAATTACAAATAAAATACCATCATGTAGGAAATCTTTTTAGCTTTATAATGAATATTTACAATCGAATTTATCTTATGTGTAACCCCATATTAAAAATGATTTACTTATTAAACTTTGATTTTAACTATTTTAACCCTTCTTTAAATAAATTAATAATAAATGTCCTAATCTAATCCATGTGGGCCTAAATGGTCATATTTTATTCCTAAGTTTGTTTTTGGTCTAATTACACTTGTCCAATAGAATTAGGACATGTGTTAGGGTAATGTTAATATCATATTTACCCTTAGTTACCCTATTTACTATTAACCGTGGTAAAAATAGTAAAAAGTTACTATTCACCAAAAAATTATTTTTATCTCATTGAACCACATTTTACTTACTGACATCAACCGTGTCTATCGGATTTTTGAAATTACATTCACAGAAGCGGTAAAATTAAGTTTTATGCAAAATTCAGTTTTTAACCTACCACTTAGTGGTTTCACTATTCATCAAAAATTGAAAGTTTTCAGAAAAATACCAAAATTTCACCCTAGGATAATTTCGATATTTTGAGTCCAAAAATGAAGTCCATTTTGAAAAATAAAATTTATAAATTTTCAAAAAGTGGTTATTACTATTCATAACGGCTAGTTTTAATAGCATATTGTTGTTTAGTGAAACTCGGTATTGCGTACGACGCAAGCTATCGAGGAAGGTCACGATTGCGTGTAAAGCAAGCCAAGCAAGTGTTGTGTAGAAAAAGATTCCTTTGATGATTTATATAACGTAAAATTCTCGGGTGTTACATTCTACCCCCCTTAAAAAGAATTTCTCCCTCGAAATTCATCACTTTGTAACAAACAAATGAGGATACTTCTCCCTCATCATATCCTCAAGATCCCATGTAGCTTCTTCAAGTTGGTGGTTCCTCCATAAAACTTTCACCATGCAAGTGGTCTTGTTTCGTAGGACTTTTTTGCTACGATCCAGAATCTCTATCGGTTGTTCTTCATAAGAAAGATCTTGCTCCAGCGGTACAACTTCTAAGCTGAGTACATGTGAAGGATCTGGTATGTACTTTCTCAGGAGAGATACATGGAACACATCGTGAACTTGAGAGAGATTCGGTGGAAGCGCCAATCGGTAAGCTACCTTCCCAACACGATCCAGTATTTCAAAAGGACCGATATATCTAGGGCTCAACTTCCCCTTCTTTCCAAATCTCATAACCCTCTTCCAGGGAGATATTCGTAAGAACACTTTATCGCCCACTTCAAACTCTAGGTCTTTTCTTCGGTTGTCGGCATAACATTTCTGTCGACTCTGAGCTGCTCTTATGTGTTGTTGAATAGATCTAACCTTTTCTGCCATTTCATCAACGAGATCAGGTCCTAATAGCTTTCTTTCCCCAACTTCATCCCAGCAAGTTGGAGTCCTGCATTTCTTTCCATAGAGAGCTTCATAAGGAGCCATCTGAATACTGGAGTGAAAGCTATTATTATAAGAAAATTCCACCAAAGGTAGGTGTTGATCCCAACCTCCTTTGAAATCCATAGAGCAAGCTCTCAACATATCTTCTAGGGTTTGAATTGTTCTCTCAGACTGACCGTCTGTCTGGGGATGATAAGCAGTGTTGAAACTCAACTCTGTATCCAGAGTATGCTGAAGACTTCGCCAGAACTTCGAGGTAAATCTCGGATCCCGATCAGATATAATAGAAAGTGGCACTCCATGCAATCTTACCACTTCCTTTATATATATCCTGGCAAGCTGATCTAGAGAGAAATCCTCTCTAATAGCAATTAAGTGTGCAGACTTTGTAAGACGATCAACTATGACCCAGATAGCATTATTGCCTTTGGATGTTTTAGGAATTCCTGTGACAAAGTCCATAGTGATGTTTTCCCATTTCCATTCGGGTATGGGTAATGGTTGTAACATCCCCTTAGACTTCTGTCTCTCAGCTTTAACTTGTTGACAAACCAAGCATCGAGAGACATATTCAGCAACATCTCTTTTCATGCCATCCCACCAGAAGTACTCTTTCAGGTCTCTATACATCTTCGTGCTTCCAGGATGAATAGAGAATGAAGAACTATGAGCCTCATCCAGCAGCTCTTTCTTTAATTCGGGGATGGGAGGAACGCAAACCCGATTCCTGAACTTTATTATCCCATCACAATCAAGGTTGAATTCAGTAACATTTCTCACCTTCTTTTGTAACTCGACATCTTCTTTCTATGCCTCTTTAATCTTCACATGTATAGATGGTTGAACATTCATTTGAGAAAGATAAGATTTTTCCCCTTCCATTATAATTCCAAGATCCATCCTTTGTAAATCCATAAATATTGGATCTTTTGTGATCCTCGTCATGGATAAACTAGCATGGTCTTGTCGACTTAATGCATCTGCCACCTTGTTTGCTTTCCCAGGGTGGTAATGGATTGAGCAGTCATAATCCTTAATCAGCTCCAACCATCTTCTTTGGCGCATATTCAGCTCCTTTTGTGTGAAAATATACTTTAAACTTTTATGATCAGTATAAATATCACACCTTTCACCATAAAGGTAATGCCTCCAAATTATTAATGCAAAGATTACCGCAGCCAACTCCAAATCATGTGTTGGGTAATTTTGCTCATGGATTTTCAACTGTCGTGAGGCATAAGCTATCACCATATCATTTTGCATAAGAACACACCCCAATCCCTTCTTGGATGCATCACTGTAGATCACAAACCTTTCTCCACTACAAGGCAGTGTGAGCACAGGTGCACTGGATAACCTTCTTTTCAACTCCTTGAAATTCTCTTCACATTCCTCTGTCCAGACAAACTTAACTCCTTTCCGAGTCAACTTGGTGAGTGGATTAGATAATCGTGAAAAATATTTTACAAAATGTCGATAATATCCAGCCAAACCAAGAAAACTTCGGATCTCAGTTACTGTTGTTGGTCTTGACCATCTTTCGATAACCTCTGTTTTTGCTGGATCCACAGATATCCCCTCTTTTGAGATTATGTGACCCAAAAATGCAACTTTTTGAAGCCAAAATTCACACTTGGTAAATTTGGCATAAAGCTTCTCCTTTCTCAGGGTCTTCAATATAATTCTCAAGTGATCTTCATGCTCTTCCTTGCTCTTTGAATAGACAAGAATATCGTCTATAAAGACTACCACAAATTGATCAAGATAGTCTCTAAAGACTCTATTCATTAGATCCATGAAGATAGCAGGGGCATTAGTAAGACCAAATGGCATCACTATAAATTCATAGTGTCCATACCTTGTACGGAAAGCCGTCTTTGGTATATCCTCCCTTTTGACCCTTAATTGATGATACCCTGAACGAAGATCAATCTTGGAAAAGTATTGAGCTCCGCGTAGTTGGTCAAATAAGTCATCAATGCGTGGGAGATGATATTTGTTCTTGATAGTGTTCTTGTTAAGTTCTCGATAATCAATGCAGAGTCTCATTGATCCATCTTTCTTCTTAACAAATAGAACAGGTGCTCCCCAAGGTGACACACTAGGGCGTATGAATCCCTTATCAAGATTCTCTTGGAGTTGCTTCTTCAATTCCTGCATCTCAATTGGGGCCATTCTATAAGGTATCTTTGAAATAGGCAAAGCACCCGGTACGAGTTCTATTGAAAACTCAACTTCACGATTTGGTGGAAGACCCGGTAATTCATCCGGAAAGACATCATCAAACTCCCGTACAATGGGCATATTCTTAATCGTGAGTTTCTCACCAACAATTTGAGATAAATAACCTTCATTTAGTGGAATCAATACCCATAAGATGGAAGAAATTTCCACTGGAAGGTTATGTTCATCCTTGCATTGGTATACGATTGTAGATTGATCTGGAGTATGAAATGTGACTTCCCTTCTTTGGAAATTGATATGAGCTCCATGTAGAGAAAGCCAATCCATGCCAAGAATCATATCAAATTACACTAAAGGAAGGATCACAATATTTGCAGGAAGCACTTTCCCACAAACTTTGATCGGAGAAGAATTATAAACTTTTGATGCGATTGATGTGCCATTAGGTGTTGTCACAGCTAACTCAACATCTAATTGTTGAGGTAATACGGTGATACCCTTAGAAAATTTTTCAGAAATAAAAGAGTGGGTGGATCCAGAATCAAATAAAACATTTGCTACTTTAGAGTGGATGGTAAGTGTACCTTTCACCACTTCGTTATCGTACTCCACATTGCTAATAGAAATTGCATGTGACTTTCCTTTGTCTTTAGCCTTAAGAGTTTGTTGACGTCGACCATCATCATCAACCCTTGGATTTGGGCATTGATTGGCATAATGCCCCATCTCCTTGCACTTGAAACATTGAAGTGTAGTAGGTTCATTCTGTGTATCCCTTCCTTTGTTTGCATCATTAGACATCTTCTTCCCATTATCACGGCATTCAAATGCCCGATGACCTTCTTTTCCACATTTAAAACATTTACTTGTCCCTTTAAGAAAACTCCCTCCATGTTTCTTTCCACACTTTGAGCATAAGGGAAAGTTCATCTTCTTTTCAGTGTGCTCTTTAGAGTTTCCTTTGAATTCCATCTTCCTCTTCTTATCAAACCCATGCGACTGATGGGTTACTCCAATCTCCATCTCGACTTTGAGAGCACATCGAACGATTTCCTCGTGGATATTGAAGTCTCTTATGGCTAACGCCCTTCGAAGACTTGGTTTTAAGCCACTAAAGAATCGATCGATCTTACTCTCAGGTTGGATAATAATACCAGAAGCGTACCTTGCAAGTCTTGTAAAATTTGCTTCATAGGTACTAACAGATTCATCATCCCTTTGCTTCAGTTCAAGGAACTCTTTCTCCATCTTTGTTAGGAGAATACGAGGGAAGTAATTATTGAAAAACAAGTTCTTGAACTCGTCCCATTCCATAGACTCAATTTCATCCCTTTTCCTCGTATTCTTAATAAGATTCCACCATTGATCAGCATCTCCTTCCAAACGATACACTACTAGGATGACTTTATCATGCTCAGAACATTGAAGAACTGAAAATATCTTTTCAGTAGTACTAATCCATTGTTCAGTAACTAATGGATCAGTAGACCCGCTGAAAGAAGGTGGACGTTGCCTCATGAAGGATTCAACAGAATGTTGCTCCTTCCTTTGCTCGTTTGGAAGTCCTCCATGATTCATAGCTTGAGAAAGTTGTGTGAGAATGGCTACAAGATTTTGTATTCCAGCTCCCATATCGTTTGGTTGCTCAGGGGGACAATCATTGCATTGCCCATCGCATTCCGCATTAACACGGTTCCTTCGGGTTCCAGCCATTGACTAAAACCAAGAAGAATAGTGTGAGCAACACTAATTATAATAGGAAAACCACATAATTCAAGAATAAAATTTTCATGCTTAAGGTCTTATCTTAGGTTATTCAAGGCCATTTTTAAAACACTAAGACTGTGTTCTATGCTTAGACTTATCCTTAGGGTTCTTACTAAGGCTTTCACATCCTAGTTTCCAAAGGTTGACTATACCTTTCCTCTGATACCAACTATAATGACCCATACTTTACATACATTGTTAATACTTCAAAATTGAAGCACACTTATTACAACATATGACAAAACCACAAAGGACCATATAGGTATAGTGTCTTTAGAAACTGGGAAACATAAACAACTGGTTCATAAATCTTCTACAGTGTCTCCGATTTATTTCATCATATCTAGGGTCCCTTTTAGCATATTCTACTTAATATCCATCTTCCTGACCTGGGGAAAAGAAAACATAAAAGGGTGAGCTCAAATGCTCAGCAAGGGCAAATAAAGGAAATTAAAATCACATCATATCTTTATGAAAATCAAAACCTGCAAAAGAGATCATAATATCTTAACATGGAATAAATCATAGAAGTGAAAATGAGATCCCCATAATCATAACATAAAACTTGAAACTTTGTGGCATGCACACATAATCATGGAAAATCATTTCTTGTTAGTCATGACTCATTGCCAAGACTATCTTAGTGGACAAAGTCCCTTTCTGAACCGAGTTCACTCCTCGTTTCAGTCCTGTATCACTGAACCGAAATAACCTTCCGTTCCAGCCATGTCTATCTCATGAGATATAAAATCATTACCCAATGCATTGGAGGGAGATATAGGTCCCACCCATCTTATAATGAATCCTTTCTTATGTGTGCCACATAATCATAAAACATACATCATCGCATAACACATGTAACAAAAATGGGATTCTTGAAACATCATGACATCATAAATCAATTCATATAAGATAAAGGAATTCATAAACATAATTCCATCACAACATAGTCAAATCAATGTAAAAATATGGATAGAAACATAACCCTTTATTATCTTAAATGGAAAATAATTTTGATAAAACACTTGAATTGAATTCTTGAGGAAAATATCCTTTCTTCTTCAAAATCAATTTCTTTTCACAAAACATCATGCAATTTTAAAAGAAAGATATTTTATTGAAAATAGTCATGAAATCTTTTAGAGGAAGCTTCATGAAAATAAGGCTTTATAAAACAGTAGAAATCCGTTCGTGCCGTATAAGTTAAAAAAAACATTCTTCGTACTTTTGTCGGAAAAGTCAAAAAGTACCTCGTACGAAAAACGACAAAATATTCCTTTCATACGTATTACTAAAAACTCATCGAAGGGTAAAAATGTATTTAAACAATTTTAGGTGGATGGAAATAATGTTACATATTGAGTAAACATGGATGTGGATGATAAAATACACCCCAGTAAATACTTACGAATAAACAATCTCGGATAAAAATGAGATTGTGATATTTCCCTTACCTTAGGTCTGATTTGCTTTGTTCGTGTCCGAAGCTCCTGTATAATGGTTTAAATAATGTTATTGACTTATTCCAGAATCATACATATTGATATGAGATCATATATGGTCATATTATTAGCTTCTTGTTAGTAATATTTCATTGTTACTTGTTACTCGGGTCTTTATAACTTTTTGTTCTTATGCATGTTTTGTCGAATAAATTCTTATTCTTATCTTTAGGTTATAGATAATTCATTTCCATAATGGTATTAGTGTAGTATATACCATATTCATTCATTCAATTCATTTATATAATCATTATGAAATGAAGATCATGTAGAACGAGTCGCATCACATCGTGGAGACGGTATTCCGTACGTACGCACGAGTGATGATATTGTTCCTATGATCGTGGAATTGTATTGGAGTATATATATATATTATTTCAGTATCAATATTACTTAATAATAATCATATATAGTTACTCATTACACCATTATACCAATCCTTGTAAGGTGATGGTGGAAAATAGATTACACCACGGCGTGGAGACGGTATTCCGTACGTACGCACGCGCGGTGATTTCATTTTTCCGTAGGATGGATAGAAGGTGAATTAGGGTTGTTTCATATTTATAATAACATATCAGTAAGTAATACTGATGTTATTACTTTATCATGAAACAACTAAAGAAGAAGAAGTTGAAGAAGAAAGAAATTGAAAAGATCGGTAATGGATATTACCTCTTCTTTGGAACGCCTCTTTGAATCCTCCACTTAAGGAACTAAGATTGGTCTTTGGAGAAGACCAGTACCTCTAGGATTATTCTAGGGAAGTGGAGAGGAGAAAATGTCAGGGGTTGGCCGAGCTTGAGTGCTCAAATTGGTGTGAGGAGGAGGGGGAGGAGGTGCCCTTTTATAAGGGAGGAGAGGGGCACCTTAGGAATATCTCAAAATATTATTTTATATTAAAGTTAAAATCGGTTTATAATGGTTCCAAAGGGTCTTATTTCGAAGCTAAAGTGGGGATGGGTCGAAATCCTATCAACCAATAGGATTTAGACAAGTTTAGGGTATTATTGTAACCTTATCAATTAGATTTAACTCTAAGTTAATTAATTTAACTTTTACCGTGTCTTTTTGTTTTCTTTCACTATATGGTTAATACACTTACTATAACATGCCAAACGAACCCCAAATTGTTTATTATTAATATATATATCCTTATCTAAGTCATTTGGCCGAACCTTAGATTTTTAGGAATAAAATAACAATTAATAATATAATATTTTATTTAAAAACTATTTTGTGTCAATTTTGACACTATTTGATATATGATTTTTGTGAAAGTCATAACAGAATTATATGTTCGAACCAAGTTGATTAAATCAAAAATAATATATCATAGTAACCTATAAAATTAGTGGAATTCATAAAAAGTCTCAAATTACATTTATTTTGGTATTTATATTATCAATTTTGTCAATATTTCATTAATAAGATAATTACTGCATCATCTTTGTGTCATAAATAAATTAAATTATTTGATGTCTAAAAATTACAAATAAAATACCATCATGTAGAAAATATTTTTAGCTTTCTAATGAATACTTACAATCGAATTTATCTTATGTGTAACCCCATATTAAAAATTATTTACTTATTAAACTTTGATTTTAACTATTTTAACCCTTCTTTAAATAAATTAATAATAAATGGCCTAATCTAATCCAAGTGGGCCTAAATGGTCATATGTTATTCCTAAGTTTGTTTTTGGTCTAATTACACTTGTCCAATAGAATTAGGACATGTGTTAGGGTAATATTAATATCATATTTACCCTTTGTTACCCTATTTACTATTAACCGCGGTAAAAATAGTAAAAAGTTACTATTCACCAAAAAATTATTTTTATCTCATTGAACCACATTTTACTTACTGACATCAACCGTGTCTGTCGGATTTTTGAAATTCCATTCACAGAAGCGGTAAAATTAAGTTTTATGCAAAATTCAGTTTTTAACCTACCACTTAGTGGTTTCACTATTCATCAAAAATTGAATGTTTTCAGAAAAATACCAAAATTTCACCCTAGGATAATTTCGATATTTTGAGTCCAAAAATGAAGTCCATTTTGAAAAATAAAATTTATAAATTTTCAAAAAGTGGTTATTACTATTCATAACGGCTAGTTTTAATAGCATATTGTTGTTTAGTGAAACTCGGTATTGCGTACGACGCAAGCTATCGAGGAAGGTCGCGATTGCGTGTTAAGAAAGCCAAGAAAGTGTTGTGTAGAAAAAGATTCCTTTGATGATTTATATAACATAAAAGTCTCGGGTGTTACAAACGTGCAGCTGATGATATCCAGATCTCAAGTCAATCTTCGGGAACACTCATGCTTCACAAAGCTGATCAAACAGATCATCTATTATCAGAAAGGGATATCCGTTCTTAACCGTAAACTGGTTCAGCTTCCAATAATCCACGCAAAGTCTAAGGGTACTGTCTTTCTTTTTCGCAAAAAGGACCGGAGAATCCCAAGGATAAGTATTGGTTCAGATAAAACCCTTCGCTTGTAGCTCCTCTAACTACCTCATGAGCTCCTGCAACTCAGGCGAGGCCATCCTATAAGGAGGAATGGACACCAGTGCTGCTCTTGGCATAAGCTCGATAGATAAATCCACCTCACGCACCAGAGGTAGAACTGAAATGTGGTCAGGGAAGAAATCCCTTAAACGATCAACAACTAGAGGGAAATATGTCTGACAAGTCCCCTGATCATCCAGATATAAGCTTGCAATATGGGCTGTGACTCCACCTCGCCCATGATGCTCTCGTCCAGATCGACTCACCTGAACATCCCATTCACCCTTGTATAGAAACTCTCTGCCCTCTGGTGATTTGATGTGCACCCTGCATCGATAGCAGTCTACAAATGCTCGATAGGGAACCAACCTGTCCATCCCGAGAATGACATCATAGCTCGTCATCTCCAAGACATAGAGGTCCCAAAGGAAGTGACACCCACCAACCTCAAGGAGGAAATCCTTGCACTGATGCACACCAACGGTTCTACTCCCCAACAGAGTGTCTAGCGTCGTGATATCAGAAGAAGAAGAAACATTGAGCCCAAGGCTCTCCACAACGGGTACAGATATGAAACTATGCATAGCACCCATATCAAAAAGTACTGAAGACATGACAGAAGCTACTATAATAGTACCTCTGACTATAGAAGGTCTAGGATCCTGCTCCTGCTAGGTCTGTTGCACTGCATATGCCTACCTAGTGCCGCGGCCCTGCGACAAAGCCTGGCTACCCTGAGCTGTACCGCCCTGCTGCCTCTGAGATCCTAGTGTTTGCCTACCATGGCCATGACCACCATCTCTGCCTGCACGCCCTGACGTATTCCAGTTCCCTGACTGGTAAGAAGCCACTTGTCCTGCTCCTGCACGCAGAGTCCGCACAGAACCCCTCTCACTAGCCACTGGTGGAAACACCCTGCAAAAGCGCTGCAGATGACCCATCTTATCGCTAGCTCGGCACTCCACTGGGTCTCGTGGACACTGCGGCCTCTTGTGCCCCACTATGCCACACTGGTAGCACCTGATCGGAACACCTGAAGAATCTGTCTGGCTGTTACTGCCACCTTGAGAGAAGTCCATCTGTCTCTTCCTATTTCTAGTAGAAATAGTACCAGTAACTAGAGCTGAACCGCCCTGGCACACACCACTAGATTCCCGCATGTTCCTCTCTATAATCAGTTCCTGATTCACAATCGCGTGTACAGTAGGCAAACTGAAAACATTCACCAGCGCTCAGATGTCATACCGAAGACCATCCTCAAAACGTCTGGTTCTCAACGTCTCATCACCCACCAGCACGGGTGCAAAGCACGGAAGCTCCGTAAAACGAGCAGAATAGTCCATCACCGACATAGCGCCCTACAGCAGAATCATGAACTCTCGAGCTCTATTTTCCCTCAGCGTCTCGGGAAAGAAGATGTCATAGAAGAATTCCTGAAAATATTCCCATGCCATGTCCCTATGACGCTCTGTCTGGGTGGTAATATCCCATCACCTCCTGGCGGAATCACGCAGCATGTAAGTCGCAAGCTTGACCCTCCGACCTGGAGGCATCTCAAGATGCCCGAAAATAGTCTACATCAATCCTAGCCAAGACTCCGCAGCATGTGGTCTTCCATCCCTTGAAAACATAGGCGAATGATGCTACTGAAAGATACGCGTCAGCTCTTCCATAGATTTGGCAGCCTCTGGTGCTCCCTAAAAGGTCTGCATGAACCGCAATAAGCTTTCACGGAATTGCGCCTATGCGCCTGTGTCTGGTATAACAAATGGGGCCGCGTCTTCCTCTACTAGAGGATCAACTAGAAGCCCATGGCCCACCATATCCGGAGTATAATCGTCGCCACTCTCCTGGCGAATAACTCACGGTCGTCTAGGCATCATGACACTATAAGGTCAAAAGCACGCCTCAGATTCAAGATTATTAAGACCTAAAAGTGAAGGAACCACATGGGATGCAAGAGGAAGATGGCATTCAAAACATGAAAAACAAGACTACACGGCATGTACAATGACTACATGGCGTGTACTTGACTTCCCTTCCCCTGCCCGGGTCCTTCTATATGGCTAAGCCACACGACTTCCGTTCAACAAAACTACATGGCGTGTATAATATCTACCCCGCATGTAAGGTGTTACTTTCCAACTACCAGTGTCGTCTGTGACACGTCCGACTACTCGGCTTTACTCCACACGTTGTGTTACACCCGCACATGGCGTGTACACCACCATGTTTCCCAGCCACGCGGCTAACTCCATACGGTCTATCCTAGGACAAGACTACACGGCGTGTCCCAACGGTACACGGCATGCTCAGGGAGAGGTGACACCGGCATGTGTTGTTAGTTACACGGTCGAGTCCCCCGGTCAATCTACACGGTGTGTCCATTCGGTACACTGCGTGTTTTACCCAAGTCTTTCCCTACCCCGTGTCGCCGCCCACACGGTTTGTGGCACGGGAAGAGACTACACGGCGTGTACTCAGGGTACATGACGTGTACTCACGGTACAAGGCGTGTACTCAAAAAGATCATTTTTCTTCCCAAACAGAAGAACATACACGACGTGTATAAAAATACTACATGGCGTGTATACTAGGTTTCTGGACAGTATGCCTCAGAAACATCTCTAGAACCCAGAAAATACCGTAAAACAACACCTAAGTGTCAAATTCTGACCCGTAGGGGCCCATACTCCACACGAATCAATGTTTGACATCTTATATGTGTTATAACTAACAAACAGACAATGATCCACCAAATTCCGGTCAATGGGGGCACATAATCCCCAAAAACGAAAGTTTTGCATCCATTCTATAAACAAGATCCAACAAAAATACCATATCACAAGGCTGGTATTTATCAAGTAGCGGTAACAACATCGTAATTTTCTATCACTACAACGATCACAACAACATGAAAATATCTAATGCACCAACATGGCATGAAAACTATGCATGGCATGTGATATCTAGCATGTTCCTATACGATGCATGAGACATCATATCTTCATCTCATCGGGGTGCAACTAAATAGAACCCACAGATTAAATATAAACAGCACAATCCAAGTGTGTCACCCAACGGTGAAATCATATCAACCGTAAAATTGCAAAATCCAAAGAATGAAAAATACGAGATAGACCGGCTTTTCCATGTACATAGGTTAGCTACTCCCAAGCACAACTTATTACCAACTACCGTTCCGTCCTATCACTGAATACGACTCCAAATAGTAAGTCAAAGAAAAGAAACCCCTCTGATACAACTTTGTAATATCCTAGACCCGGGTGCCACGCAACGGGTGCTGTAATGGATCGGACCTCTCCGGTCTATTACTTTGTGAAATTTTTGTGTTGGAGGTGTTCTGGGAGGTCAAGGGGACTTATCCCCAACACTTTTCCAATTTTTCTAGTTCTGTGAATAGTGTTCCAGTTTTATGAACAGTAACATATCGGTGTCACCGATCGGTCTCATAGATCGGTCTGAGAGATCAGTCTCACAGATCGGTCTGATAGATCGGTCTCACAGATCGGTCTCACAGAACAGTCTCACAGATCGGTCTCACAGATCGGTCTCACAGATCGGTCTAACAGAGCGATCTCAGAGATTGGTCTGACATATCGGTGTCACAGATCGATCTCACAGATCGGTCTGACAGATCAGTCTCACAGAGTGGTCTGACAGATCGGCCTCACGGATCAGTCTCACAGATCGGTCTCACAGATCGGTCTCAGAGATCGGTCTGACAGATCGGTATCACATTTCAGTCTCACAGATCAGTCTCACAGATCGGTCTCACAGATCGGTCTCACAGATCGGTCTGATAGATCGGTATCACAGAGCGGTCTCACAGATCAGTCTGACAGATCGGTCTGACAGATCGGTCTGACAGATAGGTGTCACAGATCGGTCTCACAGAGCGGTATCACAGATCGGTCTGACAGATCGGTCTCACAGATCGGTCTGACAGATCGGTTTCACAGATCCGTCTCATAGATCAGTTTCACAGATCATTTTCACTGATCGGTTTCACAGATCGGTCTTACAGATCGGTTTCATGTACAGGAACGGTGTATGAACAATGTTTCCAGATTTCTACAGTTTTTCCCCTTTTGACGTTTCCTTTCACGTAAAATACATTTAAAGCCTTATTTTAAGGGCTCTTAAGGCTGTTCCAAATGCCGAAAACCGTATATTAATTATTCCTAAGTCTTGGAATGTATTTACTTGGTCAAACCGAGTGGGTTAATGCAATTCGTTTTTAATGGAGAATTAACCAGATCTTAAACTGTCGCCCCATTAAATCTTCAAAAAGGGAAGAGATAGCATTCTCCCTTGTTATTTCCCTTTGTTCTCATCTAAGAGACGCTAGAAACTTTCAATCATACCCATAGGTGTTTCACCATCAATATTTACTCCTAGTATTGGTTCAGCTCTGTTTTGGATGAAAACGAGTTGTGTCGGTCAATCTTCCCAATAAGGCATGTTTTATCGTCGTTCTTTTGGGGATCATCTTCTCTTGTTTCTCCCATCCATTTTATACCATGTAATTTCCATGATTCTAATGGGTTTTTTCTTGGGATTGGTTGGTACTGTCGTACCGTGGAATCCTCTGGTGGATGAAGTTGTTTTGAGAGGAGGATTTTGACCCGCTGTCTGGATAAAGGACGTCAATAACTCTTACAGTTAGGGGATTCACAGATTCTCTATTTGTATATGTTCAATCATAGAATTAGCATGATTTAGTCCTTTGGATCACAATGAAATTGACATAATTAAATACTTGAACTGGATTAAAAGAATTGGTTGATCGCATGTTGTTTATTTATACCGTGATAACGGTTTACCTCATGTTTTTCTAGATAGAGTAATATCTATGATTTATTTGATCTGTTGTTCGTTCATGATAGAAATTGATAATGAACTTAAAGCCCAAATTAATTGTTAATTAATTGGCTAAAGATAAAGAGGCATGTAAATTAATCTGGTTATTGTCGTTGTTATAGTTGTTCTAATTTGAGGATAATCAAATTAGGTAAGAAAGACTGGTTATTTAATTGTGATAGCTTACTGATTGGGTATCCCGTAATTGGAACCTACGCATAACAAATCTGATAATACAATATAGATTAAAGAACAGATTGTGTGTGAATTTCTAAAAGGGTTATGAGTTACCCTCTTGTTTGTTAAAGGGTCAAGAGCCCATGGTTGTGACTATTGTTTTCCTGTTGTTTGTGATGTGATGTGAGCCTGGATGGCTGTTGTGATATGTGGAGGCATGGAGGCCTTGTGGTTATGGTAGCAGATGACTCCTAGAGTGGCGAGATGCATCTGTTTATGCATGTGGGTGTCGGGGAGGACACCATGAGTAAGGGAATGAGATGTATGTTATTGCCAGATGCTTGTTGTTTTCTTTGAATGTTAATCTGCTTTGATTTTCCCCACTACTCAAGGAAGCTGTCCTTGCTACCCTTCTTACGAAGGAGACGAAGACGCGCGAGGTATGCCACATGATTTCCGTGTTTAGCCTCTCGAGGGAGAATGGGTATATGCTCTTTCTATAGGCGGCAAAGACTCAACGGGTAGTATATCTACTCCCCATGTTGAGCCTCGTTTGTGTTTAGAAGCATAGGATGATTTTCTAGAATGCTTGGGAATATGGAAAAGTAATTCTGTAATGAATGTTTGATTAAATGATGAAAATCCATGGGGATGGAGATACTATAATTTAAAAGGTGATGTGAATCTTAAAAAGGAGCAGTTGATTTTTAATGTGATGCCAATTCAGTTTAATGTGGAATTGTTCATGCTTAATTAATGATTAAATAATTAATTAATGTACAGTGGAATAGATAAAATGATAATGGAGTAATATAATAATGCACATCAAATGTTTGTGTGCTTATAGGATACCTAGTCTTAGAAGTAGCATCCTGGAGTCTGAGAGATGTTAGATGCAGTTGTATCTAAGACTAGGTAATTCACATAGTGTGGATGTGAGTTATATATATATTTTGTACCTTTTGTGTTTATGTGCGCTACTCAACCCTTTCGGTAAGGTCAACTGACACCCCATGGATTCTGAGCCCTGGGGGGGGGTGTTTTCCCCAACATTCTGATGGGAAGTTGAATGACTGACTACCCCCTTTGACCCCGCTCTCTTCTATTGGTAGATCTTTGTGCTCGTAGGCACACTGGTTAGTTTTAACCGTATATGTGTGTAAAGGGATGTAATGGCTTGTGGTTTTTTCACACACATATATTCTGGATATAGTATCCTATGGAATACTATTGGGGTAATGTGTATAGGATGTGATGGCTTGAGGATCCCTATTCGGTGTGTGGGCTATAATGGTTTGAGGTAAAATACCCGATGTATGATACACATTATGCGGGCTGTGGTGGCTCCTGGAACATACCTAGTTACTATTGGTTGTGAGGATGGTGTGGTGCTTCGCCTAGGTGTCTGCGGGCAAGCCTTTATGGTGCATGAGGTGCAGATTGTGGAGCTTAGCCTAGGTGTCTGTAGGAAAGCCATTGGAGAGAGATGCACATGACGTATGTCGTTGGGGAAAAGTGCAAAACCAGTGGGGACGTAGTAGTGGGGTACCCTTGTTATTCTTTACTATATGCAATATTATTGTATGCGTTACATGGTGAGAGTATCCATGGTGAGGTTTGGAACTTAGTATACATGTTTAGGTGACGAGTGAGTTTCACTTGTTGTTCAATGGGCTTTAGCATGCTTTATTTACTTTTGAAAGAGAGGCTTGGGGAGGATCCTACTGAGTATACTGTTATACTCACCCTATGTATATATAAATTGTTTTCAGGTCACTTGGAGCAGGTTGGAGATCATGCTGGTTACAACTAGAACTAGCTTGTGGTTGGAGGAGGAGCTGGTCGGGCTTGTGGTCGCTGTCGTTTTACATTCGTTTGGGTACATTTAGTTTCTCCTTTCAGTTCTAGTACTTTTGCATGACATTTCATATATGTACTTGTATTTCTTTTATATTTTAGTTCTGAGTTGGAGTTGATTGGAGTCTATTCTATCTATCACTTCTGTATGTGTTCTCTTAGAGGGTAATGCCTCCCATTTGTTTGTTTATTATACCCTCGGTGCTAGTCACCAACCTGGGTCCTACTAGAGGCGGGACTCGGAGGTCATTATATCTCTTCTCACATTTCCGGCCCTGGTGCGGTACACTTTGTTTGGAGGGGGTCGTGACAGAGTGTTATTAGAGCTCTGGTTGAGGGATAGGATGGAGTTTGGAGTTAGGCACAGATGAGGATGCATGGGATGGTAGGGAAACAGTGTCATTCTGGTTTAGCAAGTGGGGTAAACACTGGAGACTGACAGAGACATAGGCGTTTAGGGCCCCCTATGATTTATTGCACGGACCTTTATAATTAAGATAGCTACTAAACAAAGTGATACTTGTTGCAGGGTAGAGACCTAGGAAAGGATCATGCGTCATTCTTCTTTGCGCATGTGTTTGAATGGGTAGACATTGGGATATGTTAAAAATAAATTAATAAAATAAAACAATTAATTCATTAATGTTGAGTCTCTCATATTCCAGTATTATGAGCTCTAACAGTTGTTATTTTATAGGTATGGCTCTAGGTCGACGTCCTCACCAGGTTTGCACAGAAGATGCCCAACAAGTTGTTCTAGAAGTTCGCCGCCGGGTAGAGGTTGACGACAATGACACTTGGAGGAAGACACTCCAAGAGTTTCAGCGCCAGATTCTATAGAAGTACGAGGGCTCCATTTCAGATGCAGTCATAGAAGACTGGTTAGAGGAGGTCGATATAGGCTTCAGTTCGATTCATGCTCGTAAGGAACACTGGGTGTCCTTGGTTGTGACGATTCTGCATGGAGCATCGAGGAAGTGGTGGTTCTTGTTCCTCTAGGATCGTGAGGAGTCAGCGATATCATGGGAGGAGTTTCGAGAAAGGTTTAGAGTCGAGTTTCATTCTTCGACTGTGAAGGAGTCCAGTCACCAGGAGATTCTTACCCATCGACAGGGGAGCTCCATTGTTCGAGAGTTTGGTATCCGTTTCAGGAACCTTATACGATATGCTTCAGACCTGTTACCAGATGAGGAGGCCAGGGCGAGGCATTTCGAGGAGGCTTTGCGTCCAGGGATCCAGCGCCAGGTCACCCCATTTATGCTAATGAAGTATCTTCAGGTGCTGGCGAGGGCAGAGGTTGTTGAGAGGACCTTGGATAGGACCAGATCGTCACGAGAGGGGAATTCTCATGATTCCTCATGAAGCAAATCTGTGGTCCGGGGATCCCGATTTTCAGGGCAGAAGAGTTTCTGTTCACCTGGGGGTAGGTCCCAGCCCTTCCCATCTCATTTCTCCAGAGGCAGAAACTTTCAGGCATATGCCAAAGGATCAGGCGCTTGTTTTTCTTGTGGTGGTCGTGGTCATCAGATGCGGGAGTGCCCGACATTTCAGAGTAGTCATCGTGCACAGGGCGCTCCGCTCCAGGTTCCTCCATTGAGGGAGTTCTATCCGAGGCAGCAGCAGCAAGTTGTACCAGCTTTAGATCACCCAAGGGTAGATGGAGCAGGCAGAGGACAGCCCCATGACGCTCCCCGTCCTCAGAGAGCAGAGCGCGGCCGTGGTGGTGGTCGTCATCAGGATCAGAGAGGCCATGGAGGAGGTCGTGGTCAGCTTCATGCTCTAGCGTTGCCAGCCCCAGGCAAGCCATATGACTATCGAGGTACCCTTTGCTTGTTTTCTACCTTAGTGTATTCCCTATTTGATTCAGGAGAAACACACTCCTTCATATCACCTACCCTTGTCCATGCTTTGGGGCTTGAGGTAGAGAGGCTTCCAGTGTCCTTGGCGTTGACTACGCCAGTTGGAGGTCGAGCCGACTTGTTTGAAGTATGTAGTGACTGTGAGCTAGTGTTGGGGCAACATCGCTCTTGGGGAGATTTCCTATGTTTAAGAATACAACCATATGACTCTATACTCAGCATGGATTGGTTGTTTTCGGTGCAGGATATTGTGGATTTCTATAGGAAGAAGGTCATTTTCTTTATTGTAGATGGAGAGAATGTGGCGTTTGTTGGTGAGAGGGTTCCTCGGATGAGTCATATACGAGTTCCATCCTTATGATCCATGATGTATGGGAGGATTCTGAGTTCCTCAGAGGTTCAACAGTTGGCGTTTCCTAGTGTCATAGAGGTGTACCCTGACGTCTTTCCAGAAGATGTTGTATCATTACCCCCTTGACGAGAGATCATGTTTGGGATCGATCTACAACTTGGAGCGTGTCCTATCTCTATGTCTCCATATAGGATGTCCCCTTCTGAGTTACGAGAGCTACATATTCATCTTGATGGTCTATTGTAGTGCGGTTTTGTTCGGCCAAGTGTGTCACCATGGGGAGCGCCCGTTTTGTTTGTGAAAAAGGCTGACAGCAGTTTCTGGTTGTGTGTTTATTATCGTCGATTAAACAAAGTGACAATAAAGAACCGCTATACTCTACCACGGATTGATTATCTATTCGATCAACTGAAGGGTGAAAGTTGGTTCTCAAAGATCGAGTTACGGTCATGATATCATCAGATGCGTGTAATGGATGAGGATATCCCGAAGACTTCTTTCCGTTGTTGTCATGGGCATTATGAGTTTGTTGAAATTCCATTCAGCATGACGAATGCTCCAGCTGTTTTCATGGGGTTGATTAATGATGTGTTCCATGAATTCCTGGACAAGTTTGTTGTGGTTTTCATCGACGACATCCTTGTGTTCTCCACATCTGAAAAAAAGAATGCAGAGAATCTACGAGCCATTTTGGGATTTCTTCACCAACATCAGTTGTTTGGGAAGTTGACCAAGTTTGAGTTTTGGGCTCGAGAAGTTCGTTTCATGGGGCATGTTCTGTCCCAATAGGGATTAGTTGTGGATCGGTCGATGATAGAAGCAGGGGTGTCTTGGGAAGCCCCCAAGACCATGCCAGAGGTGCGAAGTTTCCTTGGTCTCACAGGCTATTATAGGAGGATTGTAGCCAATTTCTCCCGAGTTTCGACTCCTATGATAGCTTTGACCAGGAAGGATTAAGTATTCATATGGAATAATCAGTGTCTGGAAGATTTTGAGTATCTAAAGGAGAATTTGGTAACTGCTCCAGTCCTTTGTCTTCCAGCGGAGGGAGTCCAGTTTGATGTTTTCTCTAATGCTTCACATCTAGGTCTAGGCTGTGTTCTCATGCAGCAGAGGTCAGTTGATTCTTATGGGTCTCGGCAGTTGCATCCCCATGAATGCAACTATGCCACCCATGATCTTGAGTTGGAAGCTGTGGTGTTTGCTCTGAAGTTGTGGAGGCATTACCTAATTGGTGAGCACTTTGTGGTTTTCACCAATCATAAGAGTTTGAGGGATGTTTTCTCCCAACGTGAATTGAACGTGAGACAACGTCGGTGGATGGTGTTCTTGCAGGAATATGACATTGAAATATTGTATACACCTGGAAAATGGAATGTTGTAGCTGACGCACTAAGCTGAAAGTCACGTAATGATGTTGTACGTGAATCTGGTGATTCATGGAGAGTGATGGAAGATCTATCAGCTTTTCATCTTGATATGGGAGAAGTTGGGGGTAGAGGTTGTCTTTTCCAGATGATGGTGTAGTCATCCCTGATGCAGAAGGTGGAAGAGTCTCAGTAGGGTGATCTAGAGGTGGAAGTTTAGAGAGAGAGAGTTGTTTGTGGTGAGGCCCCTGATGGTTGGTCGGAGGATGAACAACACAGAGTGTTGTATCATGGAAGGATTTTTGATCCCTTGGCGATTCGTGATACGGTTCTCCGAGAGTTCCATAGTTCACCCTTGGTAGTACATCTTGGTGTGATGAAGATGTACTGGTCCTTGAGGAGTCAGTTTTGGTGGTCTGGGCTGATGCATACGGTTGCAGAGTGTGTGTCTCGATGTTTAGTCTGCCAGAAGGTGAAGGCCGAACACCGTGTTCCTAGTGGTCTTCTCCATCAATTAGAGATTCCTCAGTGGAAGTGGGAGGACATCTCAATGGACTTTGTTACAGCTTTACCTCAAGCTCCGGGAGGACATGATTCTATATGGGTGGTAGTGTATCGTTTAACAAAGTCGGCCCACTTCATAGAGATCAAGGAGTCCAACTCAGTGGAAGTTTTGTCGAGGCAGTATCTAGAGGAGGTGGTGAGACTTCATGGAGTACCTAGGATGATCATTTTTGATCGAGATCCTTGTTTACCTCCAGGGTGTGGAGAGGTCTCCAGCATGATTTTGGATCTCAACTGTGCCTTAGCACTGCTTTTCATCCTCAAACCGATGGTCAGACAGAACGAACTATCCAGACTCTTGAAGACATGTTGCGCTCTTGTGTTCTTGATTATGGAGGTTCCTGGATGAAGCACTTACCCTTGGTAGATTTCGCTTACAATAATAATTTTCACTCTACCATCGGTATGGTGCCGTTTAATGCCTTGTATGGCCGGCCATGCCGTTCTATGTTATGCTAGACTGGGGTCGGAGAGTCAGCAATTCCTGGACCAGAACTAGTGCAGAATACAATAGAGATGGTTCAAGTGATTCGTGAGAGGATGAAGACAGCACATGATCGTCAAAAATCATATGTTGATCAAAGAAGGACACCCTTAGAGTTTAATGATGGGGATCATGTGTTTCTGAAGGTGACTCCCCGTCATGGCAGTGAAGGTTTGGTCGTAGAAGTAAGATTTATCCTCGGTTTGTTGGGCCTTTCGAGGTGTTACCTCATGTGTGAGCTATGGCATATCGAGTATCACTTCACCCTCAAATGAGTCGGATACATGATGTTTTCCATGTATCACAGCTCCGTCTTTATCTTCATGATGAATCTCATGTTATCTATTGGGGAGAGATCGATATTGATGATGATATAACCTTCGAGGAGCGACCTGTGGAGATCCCAGACCGCAAGGAGAAGGTGTTGTGTTGGTGTTCTATCCCCTTAGTTTGTGTCTTGTGACGACACAGTGGCATGGTGGAGAGTACATGGGAGCGTAAGTCACAGATACATGCTCAGTACCCAGAGTTGTATACATGCTTAGTTTGTGTCTTGTGACGACACGGTGGCATGGTGGAGAGTACATGGGAGCGTAAGTCACAGATACATGCTCAGTACCCAGAGTTGTTTAATGATGGGGAACATGTGTTTCTGAAGGTGACTCCCCGTCATGGAAGTGAAGGTTTGGTCGTAGAAGTAAGATTTATCCTCGGTTTGTTGGGCCTTTCGAGGTGTTACCTCATGTGTGAGCTATGGAATATCGAGTATCACTTCACCCTCAAATGAGTCGGATACATGATGTTTTCCATGTATCACAGCTCCGTCTTTATCTTCATGATGAATCTCATGTTATCTATTGGGGAGAGAACGATATTGATGATGATATAACCTTCGAGGAGCGACCTGTGGAGATCCCAGACCGCAAGGAGAAGGTGTTGTGTTGGTGTTCTATCCCCTTAGTTTGTGTCTTGTGACGACACGGTGGCATGGTGGAGAGTACATGGGAGCGTAAGTCACAGATACATGCTCAGTACCCAGAGTTGTATAATGTTTAACTCCTTTCATGTAATGATGTTTCCCATACACTCGGATGTCGTAGTTTTGTTCCAGCTTTCGAACAACTCATGGTGGTTATCCCCTAAGAGGTATCTTATGGGGTGGTTGTTCGGACCCCTCTTTTCTTCTAGGTTGGCTTTTAATTCTCAAGGACGATAATGTTTTGAGAGGTATCTAATGTAATGGCCCAGACCTCTCCGGTCCGTTACATTGTGAAATTTTGCTGTTGGAGGTGTTTCGGGATGTCAAGGGGACTTATCCCCAACAACTTGCCAATTTTTCCAGTTCTATGAACAATGTTTCCAGATTTATGAACAATAACAGATCGTTCTCACTGATCGGTCTCACAGATCGGCCTCACAGATCGGTCTCACAGATCGGTATGACATATCGGTCTCACAGATCAGTCTCACAGAACGGTCTCAGAGATCGGTCTCACAGATCAGTCTGATAGGTCGGTCTCACAGACCGGTCTCACAGAGTGTTCTCAAAGATCGGTCTGACAGATAGGTTTCACAGATCGGTCTCACAGATCGGTCTCACAGATCGGTCTCACAGATCGGTCTCATAGATCAGTTTTAGAGATCGGTCTCACAGATCGGTCTGACAGATCGCTCTCACATATCGGTCGCACATATCGGTCTGACAGATCGGTCTCACAGATCGGTCTGACAGATTGGTTTCATAGATCGGTCTCACAGATCGGTTTCACAGATCATTCTCACAGATCGGTTTCACAGATTTGTCTCACAGATCAGTTTCATGTACAGTAACGGTGGGCGAAAAGTGTTTCAAGATTCCTATAGTTTTTCCCCTTTTGACGTTTCCATTGATGTAAAATACATTTAAATCCTTATTTTAAGGGCCATTAAGGCTGTTTCAAATGCCATAAATCCTATATTAATTATTCCTAAGGCTTAGAATGTATTTACACGGTCAAACCGCATGGTTTAATGCGATCCATTTTTAATGGAGAATTAAGCGGATCTTAAATCGTCGCCCCATTAAATCTTCAAAAAGGTCATTCTCCATTGTTATTTCCCTTTGTTCTTAGCTAAGAGATGCTAGAACCTTCCAATAATTCCCGTCGGAGTTGCAAAATCAATCTTTACTCCTAGGATTGGTTATGCTCTATTTTGGATGAAACTGAGCTGTGTCGGTCAGTCTTCCCAATAAGGTATGTTTTATCGTCATTCTTTTTGGGATCATCTTCTCTTGATTCCCACTTCCATTTTATACCATGTAATATCCAGGATTCTAATGGGTTTTTCTTGATGTTGGTTGCTAATGTCGAACCAGGGCATCCTCTGGTTGATGCAGTTGTCATGAGAGGAGGATTTTGATCCATTGTGTGGATAAAGGATGTCATGAACTCTTCCAGGTCAAAGATTCATGGCTTCTCTATTTGAACATGTCCAATCGTAGAATTAGCATGATTTAGTCCTTTGGATCATAATGAAATTGTCCTAATTAAATACTTGACCCAGATTAAAAGAATTGGTTGATCAAATGTTGTTGCTTTATACCATGATAATGGTTTACCTCATGTTTTTCTAGATAGATTAATATCTATGATTTCCTTGATCTATTGTTCATTCACAATAGAAATTGATAATGAACGTAAACCCCGAATTAATTGTTAATTTATTGGCTACAGATAAAGGGGCATGTAAATTAATTTTGTTATTTCCCTTGTTATAGTTATTCTAATTTGAGGATAATCAAAATAGGGAAGTAAGCATGGTTATTTAATTGTGATTTCTTAATGATTAGGTATCCCGTAATTGGAACCTACGCATAATAAATCTGCTAATTCAATATGGATTAAAGAACAGATTGTGTGGGAATTTCTAAAAGGGTTCTAAGTTACCCTCTTGTTTGTCAAAGGGTCAAGAGCCCATGGCTGTGACTGTTGTTTTCATGCTGTTTGTGCTGTGATGTGAGCCTGGATGGCTGTTGTGATATGTGGAGGCATGGAGGCCTTGTGGTTTTGGCAGCAGATGACGCCTATAGTGGCAAGATGCATCAATTTATGCATGTGGGTGTCGGGGAGGACACCAGGGGTGATGGAATGGGATGTATGTGGTTTTCGGATGCTTGTGGTTTTCTTTCAATGTTAATATGATTTGCTTTTCCCCACTGCTCAAGGCAGCTGTTCTTGCTACCCTTCTTCCGAAGGAGGCGAAGACGTGCGGGTTACGCCACGTGCTTTCCGTGTTTATCCTCTCGAGGTAGAATGGGTCTATGCTCTTTCTGTAGGCGGAAAAGGCTCGACGGGTAGTATATCTACTCACCGTGTTGAGCCTCCTTTGTGTTTAGAAGCATACGATGCTTTTCTAGAATGGTAGGGAATATGGAAAAGTAATTATGTAATGAATGTTTGACTAAATGATGAAAATCCATGGGGATGGAGATACTAGAATTTAAAAGGTGATGTGAATCTTAAAAAGGAGCAGTTGATTTTGAATGTGATGCCAATTCAGTTTAATGTGGAATTTTTTATGCTTAATTAATGTTTAAAGAATTAATTAATGTACAATGGAACTGATAAAATTAGAATGGAGTAATCTAATAAAGCTCTTCAAATGTTTGTGTGCTTATAGGAAACCTAGTCTTAGAAGTAGCAGCCTGGAGTCTGAGAGACGTTAGCTACAGTTGTATCTAAGTCTAGGTAATTCCCATAGTGTGGATGTCAGTTATATATATATTCTATAATTTTTGTGTTTCTGTGCGCTACTCCACATTGTCGGTAAGGGAAACTGGCACCCCAGGGATTCTGAGCCCTGGGGGGGGGGGTGTTTTCCCCAACATTCTGATGGGTGGTTGAATGGATGACTACCCCCTTTGACCCCGCTCTCTTCTCTTGGTAGATATTTGTGCTGGTAGTCACACTGGTTAGTTTTACCCATATATGTGTGTAAAGTGTTGTAATGGGTTGTGGTTATTTCACACACATATATTCTGGATATAGTATACTATGGACTACTATAGGTGTAACATGTATAGGCTGTGATGGCTTGAGGATACATATTCGGTGTATGGGCTATAATGGCTTGAGGTATAATACCCGATGTATGATACACATTATGTGGGCTGTGGTGGCTCCCAGAACATACCTGGTTACTATTGGTTGTGAGGATGGTGTGGTGCTTCGCCTAGGTGTCTGCGGGAAAGCCTTTGTGGTGCACAAGGTGCAGATTGTGGAGCTTAGCCTAGGTGTCTGCGGGAAAGCCTTTGGAGATAGATGCACATGACGTATGTCGTTGGGGGCAAAGCGGAAAACTGGTGGGGAAGTAGTAGAGGGGTACCCTTGATATCCATTACCATATGCTATATTCTTGTATCTTTTAATTGGTGAGAGTAGCCATGGTGAGGTTGGGAACTTAGTATACCTGTTTAGGTTACGAGTTAGTTTCACTTGTTGTTCACTAGGCTTTAGCATGATTTCTTTTCTTTTGCACGAGAGGCTTGGGGAGGATCCTACTGAGTATACTGTTATACTCACCCTATGTGTATATAAACTATTTTTTCAGGTCACGTGGAGTAGGTTGGAGATCAATCTGGTTACTACTAGCTTGTGGTTGGAAGAGGAGCTATTCGGGCTTGTGGTCGCTGCCGTTTTACATTCGTTTGGGTACTTTTAGTTTCCCCTTTCAGTTGTAGTACTTTTGCATGATATTTCATATATGTACATGGATTTCTTTTATATTTCAGTTTTGAGTTGGAGTTTATTGTATTATATTCTATCTCTCTCTTCTTCATGTGTTCTCTTAGAGGGTAATGCGTCCCATTTGTATGTTTATTATACCCTTGGTGCTAGTCGCCAACCCGGGGCCTACTGGAGGCGGGACTCAGGGGTCATTATCTCTCTTCTCACATTCCCGGACCAGGAGCGGTAAACTTTGTGGGGAGGGGGTCGTGATAGGTGCCCAGAGCCCGGTTCGCGGCCTAACCTCAAGAACATTTCCCCAAACTCCAAAGGCTGCCGACTTGAAGCGAGGGCCTAGGTCTGATAGTGGGGAAACAATGTCCTCATTTTTCAAAGTGTAGCGCAGCGGAATTTAAATAAAACATTCAACAAACAACGTAAGCAGTAAACATACACAACTAAAATAAACTACAGGAGTGGATATAACCAACATTATATAAATGATGATGCTACAAGTTTCAAGATCTAAGAAAGTAGCCAGAACATGTTATACATCAATACAGTATAACAAAATACAGAGTACAACAAACAAGAAAAACTGCTGGCATCGGCATCGCGAGCCTAGGCTCGGTCCCATGCCCTCCTACTCCACAATAGTAGTCAAGTACTTATATAGGGACTCTTTCACGTACCCACACCTGCAGAAACGTAATCTGTTTGGGCGAAAAAGCATGACCCAAACAGGGTGTGAGAAATATATCTCAGTAGGCACCCACCAAAGGCCCATGCCTTACTACATGTAAGCATGAAAGAAGCGTGAAACAATAAAATGCAATAAACTAAGCAGTACTCAAAAGTAACTAACATAACAGTTAAATTGACATTTTATTATTCATTTAATCAATTTAATTTAGTAAAATGATTGTGCTCAACAGCACCAAGCCCTCAGGACAACTAGAACCATGCCCTCAGGCTAAATAGTAAACCACGCCCTCAGGCATTCCCTCAGGCCATAGAGAATCCAACCTATAGGTATTTCCCTCAGGCATAACAGAAATTCTTGCCCTCAGGCATACGAAGTGTCGCCCTTAGGCGCAGAAGTAAATCCCTCAGGCACGAAAGGTTTCCATCAGGTGGAATAACGACAGCCCTCGGGCTAAAACAGTCACGTCCTGAAGCTAATCACAACAACACCCTCAGGCTAAATACAACAATGCCATCAGTCTTAACAGGTAACTGGGTCATTCCCAACATATCATAATGCAGTAAACAAGCAATTTCTCTCAAGTAAATCCTACAGTTATTACATTTACGGCATACCCTCGGGTATCCTGGCCAAACGACTAAACAGTGGAACACATCCCGGGTGTGGTTCTAGATCCGAGCAATGATCCCATGCAGCATTTTATTATCACAATTTAATCACCTATGATATTATAGGAATTAAATTATCAACGTCCTCAGCCAAACGACACCACAACATGGGTTCGTGGCACAGAAACACACAAAAACGCACGGCGGTTAGAAAATAACCACAAAGACACCTACATTATACGCCAACGAGCGTTATACATGAACGTCGGTTCCAGAAACTCCCATGAACTGTGTAGATCTGACGAAGAAAAAAACCCATTAAAACATAAATTAGTTCCTTTAGGAGAAGAAATGGTAAGAACGGTACCAGGAGAGGAGAGGGCTTACCTGTGCGGTTCCAACGAGATCATCTGAAGCCGAATCAGATTCCAGACGAACTCCCGGCGGATCTTCAATGATCTGGCCTCCTCCTTTGGCTCCAAAATGGCTCAAACGCCTCCTATGGCACATGTAGAGGCTACTACATGGTTTATGCCGAAAAAACAATGTACACGACGTGTACTTCTGAGTACACAATGTGTACTTCTTTCATTTAACTGTTCAGTTTGCGGCACCGCCACACTGTTCATCAGTCGACCTGAGTACATGGCATGTACTCCCATGTACACGGCGTGTACTGTCACCCAGCTGGCGGCGACTCCACCGCCTAACTATTTAAGCCTACCGACTGACTACACGGCATGTAAGTACCACTACACGGTGTGTAGTTGGTTCCTACAGCCTTCGTCGCCGGCATGGCTACACACCCCATGTACTCATCCCAACACGGCCAAAAGTACATGGCGTGTGGATAAAGTACACGACGTGTAGTTCCAAAATTTAGTATATTTCCCCATTTTCCATATTTTCTCAAAAACACTTAAGGAAAAGTTAAAAGAAGAAGCTTGTACCTCAAAAATAAGAACCGGGTTCTTAGATGCACGTCCTCAATATATGTTATGGAATTCCCCATATCGATGCTATAGTGGATATTGGAAGATCAATATATCTAGTTCTCTCTCAGTTGTAGAGCATAATAATGAGGATTTTTCCCATCTTCCTATATTCTTGTGAGGATTCATGTTTTTCTAATCATTTAATATTTTCCTTTTGGAATGTCATTGTTGGATTATCATTAATTTCTGGAAATATAGTTTTAGATCCCCTTTCTCTCTCTCTTCTGGTGTTCATTATGATAATATCTATTGGTGTTCTCCTTATAATCTTAAATATGGGTTATCCAACTAGTTTTCTTTATATTGACAGCTTTTTATTAGCTATCCTTAATGGTATGTATACACTCACCCTATTATAGAATATTCCCACACATTTCATGACCTTTAGATTCAATTGGGTGATCATAATTGGTTTTGAAAAGGCATTTTATTACATGGACGTGATGGATATTTTCCATTATTGAAATACAATAGTTTATGATGGTCTCTCCAAAGTAATTGCAATTATTACTATTTCATTTTGATTGTGAACTCTTTTTCGGATGAGAAAATGTTTTCCTACTGGTAATTTGGAATTAATATTCTGTAATTGATATATTTAATTTATGTTATTTAATGAATTATTTACACTCTAGATGTTTCAATTTATTTCTATAGATGTATAATTTTTCATGGAGGTACTTGAGTGTGTGCCTGTGCATATGTTCATTTGTATAAGTCCTCCTATATCAGATTTTATCCTACATGGTGCTTGTTTTATATCCCTAGCCTATTAATGTATACATTGGGTGTCTCACTCATATTATTGGAGGTAATACGTGACACGACAGGTTGGTTATTGACATATTTCAATAGTGGAGTAGTTGTTCTATACTCATCAATTATGGATTTATATATCAAGATAAATTGAAGAAATTTACGGAAGAATGGGATCATTCTTATATTATAAAATAAAATTCTAGTGTGTAATTTGAAGTTGTGAACTCTAGGTGGAAAATATCATGGGAATGTAGTGGGACATTCTATTGATTTGACTAGGAAAATACGTAGTTTATGCAGATGGGAATATCATGCATAATACCTTAGTGTAGAGTTAGAACAATGATGAAAATGAGTATGATATCAATAAAAATCCTTGTAAATACATATCCTTTTCTCCCTCTGTCATTATTTTTCAAAAATATTTGAATGTGTAAATTAAATATGAATATATGGAGGCATTAATTTTCATTGATATTTTATCATTTAGAAAAAATTGTAAAAAAAATACCATCAATTCATCCCCCTACCCCCTCAATGGAATAAACCACCTTGGCCACATTAACATGAATATTTTATAAATGAGTCCATTTTCCTCTCTAAGTCATTAGTAAAATAAATAATATTTATTATATTAGTAAAAAATAAAATTACAATAATTATTTAATATCATGACATTTGAAGTTATAAATTAATTATTATTTTCAAATCAGATGTAACTATATTCACATGTTGAACTTCATCAATAACTACTAATATTGGATGGTGTTGAAAAAAAAAATTTATTTCCCATTAATGTGAAAAAATATTATGTTTTATAAAAACATATGAAGCTTAATATATTTATATTCTCCTTTATAATAACTTATTTCAAGGTCTTGGTGGAATAGGGTGATTATATTTATCAAAAATAAATTATTTTATCATATGAATATCATTTTTTAAAATCCATCAATATGAATTTTTATTGAATATGCTTCCACTAAAATTAATTCAACTTTTACATTAAACCATATATTTTATTTGAAAATTATTTATATTAAAAAAATTAAATGAGTATTATTTATCATTAATCTCCCATAATATTTATTTATGTGAGGAATCATCGCTATTATATCATACATAACACTTGGATAGTTTTGAAAATATCTCGTTTCACAGTCCATTATATAAATAAAATCCACTGTAGTCCATGAGATATAAAATCATACTAGGTCCCCAAAGATTTTGTAAACCAATGAAAATTCAAAAAACAGGAACATAAACAAAGAGGGGTAATCCATTACGTAATTTTTATAGATTATAAATTCTAGATTCCCAATGATTTATCATTACCATTCTATTTGGATGATTTGGGTACTGAATAGTGTTAAATTTGAAAGGAATCTAACAATTATTATTTTAATTTATATTTATTCCCATCAACATATCTCGTGTAATTCCATCAACATTAATGAATTATTTTATAGATTTAGTTTTGAATACTATTCATTTTGAAAAATCAATATGTTCAAACCATATTAATTGGTGACAATTTACATAAAATATTTCTTTTGTTAGTCACTAAATTTAATAAATAATTTTATAAATATATTTCGAATAACATATCATGTCTATGTTATATAAAACACATTGATATAATGGTTTTGAGTAATATGAAATCAAAAATCAATACAAGATTATATTTAGAGTGAAAGATAAAAATACACATCTTTTATAGAAAATGTATTATACATTTGGCTTGTGAGAAGTAAGAGAAAAATTACCTATACCCAAGGATATTTTAGTAAATAGACATTATTATTATTCAATTAATCATTAAAAAATTATTAAAAAAATAAAATTTTTATTAAACTCCAATTATATAATATAAATACTTTAAATTATGTAATTATCAATTATTAATGTCATATTAAAAATTTTCTCGGAGACCTTTGTAATAATAACCATGCAGTAAATTCTTATCACCTGTATTATTAATCTTGTATAGAAATGGCATGTTTAAGAATAAAAAATCATATTGATAAACCAAAACATATATAATTTTTCATATTTATAAATACATGAAAATTATTTAATATGATAGAGGTTATATAATATTAGCTGTTTGATACTAGGTTTTTTTAACATCATCATCCTTATAATATACAATGAAAATATATATTATATGTATGATATATTGAAATACAAAAATATTTAATTGAATGGATCCATATTATATCGAATATCATATACCATGATACAATCACATATTTTGATATCAAATTCAATATTTATTCATATATAAAAATATTTTTCATAATTTTTAATTTTAAAAATGATAACCAATATATTTATTAATTCCATAATTTTATTAAAAAATTAAATAATAATACAAAATGACAAGGATGTGATTCAACTGATATGTTTAATGTAATCAACTAACATTTAATATATACAATATAAACTATAATAAACTTTATTCTGATGATTCACCATATGTGAAACTAAAATATTTGTGTAAACATATATTTTAATTATTAGTAGTAATTGTATCCATTATTATTTTATAAGATTGATGATGTTATCATATTTGTGTTTAATGGAATCTCTTTTTCTTTTTTTGGTTCATTAGATGAATTGAATCACCCATCCCGTGTGTAGGTTTATTCTCTAATCCCTAGATTTCACGTATCTCTAAATGAAATGGAAAAAGTGAAGCAAATTTCCTTATGGAGATTGTTTTTTGTCTATAGGAATTTATAATATTTTTTTACATGTATAATGGTTTATAACACCTTTTATAATCACTTGGGACATTTCAAAATCACTAAAAAATTTACCCATGCATTTTATAATACATGAGTAACAATTCTACAATTCATGCGTTCATGGCATGGACAAATTATTAAACCACACACATTTATTCATAGAAAACAATATTAAAAAAATTTATCTAACCCTCAAGATCAACTAATTTAAAAATCATATTTTTTCAAATACATTTGAATAAATTTTTTTTATGAATCATATTATATGATTTAACATTCCTTGTGGATCATTAGTGTTATAAAATATGACATGATGTTCTTAAAACATTTTACCATAAACCTGACATTAAGATATTTCTATAACATAAAACTAATTATATAAAAAACAGTATCATGCCTTTTGGTCATATCTCTAGAATGATTTTCCGTTGAACAATTTCTTCCAAATAATTATGCTTTAAGGGCCATTAATAATAGTCCATCATGTAATGATGTGTGGGGAATCATGATACATAGTAAGATATATAACTCTTATTCCAAGGACACCAATACTACCTAAACATTTCATAATAGGGCATTACATTCCTAGATTAAAAACACTAACTCTAGGTGTCTGGATCTTTTACTATCTCTGTAGGATTTATCAATAACACTAAAAATCCACATCAAACATAAATTACCCCTTAATTATCATGGGACCAAAATTAGTCCTTCTCCACCAATATATAAAATGCCTCATAACATGGAAATGTCGAACACCAATCACACACTCCCAAATACAGTTCCATAAATGCACAAATTATATATTCAATATAATACAAGCTATAAGATTTAAATTATAACCATAATTAATTACAGAAAAACATTGATTTTTGTTGTATATATTATATATCAAAGATAAATTGTGGTTTATATCCCTAGATTATTCGGAAAAATTAGAAACTAATAAATCACATGAATTTCTCAATTAAGGGAAATTATTTCACTATATAATATTCTAATTAATCATCGATAATTCGTCAATATATTACATGATTTGTTTAACACATGATTTCTTTATAAATATATCACATGTAACACTTTTACTCATATCATATTCAATAAAAACCTAATAAATGAGAGATATAAAATTCATGTTTTGGGAAACGTATAATAGAATACTTCCATAACATATGAATTTAATTCATAATAGTGTGGGAATAAATAATGAAAAAATTATATAATTATTGGAAATAATGTTCATTCTATATCATTGAAAATAAAATAATAACATGGATAATATAATTTAATTATCATATTTGAGGAATGAATAATGTCAAATATCAAAACATGTTGTCAATGCCATGTTCCTATGGGGAGTGGTATACAACAAAAATAAACTATTTTATCGAATGTGACCCTTATATTCATTTAGTGGATATATAATATCGAGATCTAGTAGTCCTTTTATTATTTCTAATGCATTCACCATATGATTCAACAAGACATTTTATACTATTCTATATTTTAACCAAAAGAAGATTACAACATATCTAACTAAATAATAAAACATATTTACATTAAATACGTAATCGAACAATGTTAGAATTCAATAATCATCATGATTTTGGATACATATCCATTAAATAAATAACCAATGTTATTTTGTTAACATCTTATAATTTTATATCAATGAAAATTTTTATTCACATATTTTATGATAATGAATCTATAATAAATTAAAAACTATAATTACAAGTTCATAACCCATCTTAATAAATAAATTTTCTTGTTTAATGAAACAAATATTTAGTTTATCAATTAATTTGGGAATGATGATAATATATTTGAAAATATCCCTCAAAAATTAATACTTAAAATGAAATCAGAAAAGAATGGATAACGAATCAAATTATCTAATAACCATAATTTAAATACAAAAATTATTTATAAATTTTATTCGAGAAATAATGATATATTCAGAAAATTAGGGTAAATACTCTTAATATATACGTGGAATAAATAATGAATCATAAAAAATATTTTACAAATTATTACTATCATTAACATAATGAAGATATTTACATGACTCTTTAAAAGGAATCGTTTGAATAATGTTATATAAATGAATTTTAAAAATCTAATGTTTATAAATAATATAAAATAATGGATCAATTAAGAGAGAAAAATATTATATTTCAGAAATGAGGCTAGGAAGAAAAAACATTATGAATCTTAAAGAAAAATCCATTCTTATATATTCAAAATAATATTCTTAAAAACTCACATTGTATAACGAGTAAAAGCCATTAATTTGTACCATAATATATTATTTCCATATATATTTCTATCAATTAAAATAAACAGAAATATTTGGATGATAGAACCCATGTGTGTAACAAATAATATCCTCGACAACTATTAAAACAAAAAGACAAGACATCTCAGTTATCAATATCCATTACGAGCCACATACTCGTTGAGATAAGAAATATTTAAAACCGGTGATTGATATTATAGAAATGTGCATAAATTTAATTTAACAAAATATAAAACATTTCTATAAATTACTCAAATTATATTAAATAATTCCAATTGGAATCATCATAACTCAATAAGAGAAAATTTAGTTAACAAAAGGCCATAGAAATTGGTTGATACTAAGTTAGAATCGATTTCATTAAAATAATAATTATTGTATTATTATTTCCCAAGAATAAAAAATATTATAAATATAAATCCATAATAATTTACTACTCTATTATAAATAAAACATGGTGCATAACATTATCATGTCTTAGGGCATTAAATGTTGAGACAATTGAATCTTGAAACATAAATAACATCTTATTCAAAACACAATGAAATAGAGATATTGAAATTGAACATAAAATGGATATATAAAAATATAAATCATGATATTATATCTCAAATAGGTATCACATAAGGAATTAAAATAATGTTATGTCTATAATAAAAAAAACATTTAAGAGTTGAATTTGGAATGAATAAACTTTCCTATAGGCTATTTAATATTGAAGTTTCAGAAAACAAGATAAATAAATAAATTATTTAAATTAAGTACATCTCCAATATAATTATTCATAGAATTATCCATTTATAATAACCAATTGTTATTAATTTTTATAAATTTACATTATTAATATTTTACCTATTTTCAATAGAGGGTGTAATTAATCTTTATCGCATTATAATAGTTTTATAAATGTAGGGACACTATATATTATTTTTATAATTTATATAAATATTAGATAAACAGATTTACTACAATAGATGTTATCTGATAGTTTATAAAGATATAATTAAATATTAGGGATGTTTTGGTCATGGTCCATAATAATGGAATCAATGACGAGCATGTTTAGTTAATTCTTAATGAATAATGAATAATTTAATAATTATTTAGTTAAATGTTGATTAAACCTTAAAAATAAAAAATTTAGTTAAAATTTGATATCATATTATTTTAGTATATATTTCTTATTTTTATTATTGATATAAAGGTGTATTATTTTTGAAGAGGGGTACTAAACACCTCTAAATAAGATCATATCATTACATTTCAATGATTATGAGGTGGTTTAATTATAATATCATTATAAAATAAGAGTAATGATATTTTTAATTTTTATATTTTTGATATATAACAATTTTAATGAACTATAAATAAAATATATGTTTTATAAATTTGATATTTATAAAGGAAATATCGATATTGTATTTGTGTAGTTATTTAAAATGAAATAATTATAGATATTATATTGATGATATTATCATTAATAGGTTATTACATTTTTCATAATAGAACCTATATGAAATTTTTATTTGCATAATTATGCATTAAATTAATTACCCCAAACAACTTTTTAATGTTGTGTGGAATAAAGGAATAGAAATCAATCATTCCATTTAGGAGATAGACCACACATATGCATTATTTCCAATTTCATTTTTTATTGAACATGAGAAATTAATAATATGATTTATCATTAAATATTATAGAATATTATATATATATAATCCAAATTTATATATTTAAGTAGTATAAACATTAAATTAAGGTTATTAAATAAAAACATGATATTCTGTGTAACTGGTAGTCAGCATACAAAAACACATAAATTGCATTTCCTCTATTCTTAAAAAAATGTAAAATTTTATTTTTGGTTATAATCATAGAATAATAAACATAAATATATAGATGTTAGTGATTTCATTAATAGGGAATTGAAATATATAACTATTAAATAAAAATACATTACGTGATAATGATTACACACATTTAGAAATTTGAGATTTATTTGGATGATCCGTAGGAAGTGGATTATATATGATAATTTCTAATTCCTTTTTGGTAAAAATTTGAATGTTATTATATTGGAATGAATAATTGTATTCTTAATGGAGGTAAAAATATTTTTAGAGTTTTATATATTAGATTGTGAGAGGAAACATTTATAAGTGACGAAAAAAGTATTTATTGTAAATATTTCATATATATATATATATATATATATATATATGGAGAAGTTGTTAAACAAGAAATGTGGCACAATTGATTGGAAAGAAATTATTTAATGGTTTATTAATGTGGATTATATCTAAAATACACATTTATATACATGATTTTGACATTATGGAATCCCTTTAACACTTTAATTATTAATTCTATCAATTAGGATTTTATCGCAGTAACTGGATTATTCTTTAGATAACATCATATTTATGAAAAAACATCATTTAGTCAAACTTAAATAATTTTCACATAATGACTAGAAATTTTAAATAATTTTTTTATTAATAAAAATATAAAATCGGAAAATGAAATTTAATGTAATTATGTATAATGCATTGAAATTTTCTTTATACATAATATTTCTTATATTATAATATATCAATTTTAGGTATGTTACTAAAAATTATATTTTTTTAAAATAGGACTCTATTTATAAAATATTTTGTCAAAAAATTTGTATCCTTTAATTTATTGTATTCTTTTATCACTGTGGTTTCATTAAAGTCTCTTTCCATTCAAAAATAATATTTTTCCTTTCTTATGAATAAATATTATTTAAAAAAATCCTAAAAATACTTTTTAAAAATACATATTTCCAAAACATTTATAGAAAACTCATCACACTAAACACTAATCCAACTATTGAATTACCCATATTATGTTTTCAATCCCCATGATATGGTGACTAGTACCCAGGTATCCAATTATAATCAGAGGGAACAATTTTACCATTGTATCCCAAATATAGATGAAGAAAATAAGTTATAAGCAAATAAAAAATAACGGTGAAGATAAAAATAAGGACACAATGAAAAACCAATGTTTATTTAAAAGAAAAAAAATAAATCCAATATAGCGTATTTAGAACTACTATGTGTAATATATAGGACACATTCCACTGTCTCAGCACCAACAACACATGCCTAATAGACAAAAATTAAAACAACCTCAAATTTAATCCATTCCATATTATGTATCAATCAATACATAGTATATCATCCACTAATATATTCATTTAGGTTTGTGATAAACTATATTACTAAGATCATAACCATGTTTTCCATTACAATTATCTATTAAATAACATAAATATCCTAAATATATGAAAAAATATCATTATAAAATTGTTTTAGAATTTAAATCTAATGGTTGGTTAAATTATTATTCTTTTAACAGTTACTAAAAAATATTACATAACATATGTAAAAGATCATTTTTAAATATTTTTTTTCAACTCATTCATCTTTTATCCATATCAAATATATTTCCAAATAAGGAAAAAATCACAGGATATATCCCATAACATAGAAATGGTATCAGAATGATTGGACCCATTTACATTAATAATCACCTGAAGACATATTGTGAGAATACTGGTTGTTATAAAAGAATAATGGTAGAGTATATTAACACTACATGATTATACCCCCACAACTATTTTAACGAATCACGTCCCTTGAAAAATGTTAACTAAGGAGAGGAGGAACACCCATTCAATTGACACCCCGTTAGAAATATGGAGTAGAACCATACTTGAAATTATCCTAAGTACACAAGTCTATATTGTGTTGTTTATGTTAAAATACATAAAATGGGATCATATAATTTAATAAAATCATTAAAATCAAATAAATTTCCAACCAAAATTTCATTTGAAAAAAAATCATAATCCATTAAAGAGTGATATGAAAATAGACATTCTTTACCAAATCATGGTGTAAACCCAACTATTATAAATTTTTTCCCACACATACTATGAAAATTAAATATCATTGGAATCATCATTAATAAATAAAATAGAACAACATAATATGTGGTTCACCAAACACATGATAGAGAAATAAACACCAACCTCATAATAGGGTTCACATGGTAACAAAAATTGGAATCCACAACCCAAAAGAATGAGAGATCCATTAGTAGTAAGATAAAGTCATAAAAATAGATCACAAATCACCAAAGTAAAAATTCAAATTAACTAGATCAATGGGGATAAAGGAATATACATACGATTATAGTTTGCATTCAACAAAATAGAATATTTGATCTCTATATCTCATTAATTAATTTCCAGAAATGGATGAACCAAAACTGATCAAATAGGAAACGAATGCGTAGTAGGAAGAGGATGAAATGATCAATGGAATCAAATTAAGAAAAGTAGAATGGAATCCATATAATTTGAAACTAATTTATAATTCAGAAACCCATATCTTGAATGAAGATGATACTCTTAATATATGAGAATTTTATGTAAAAATATAATTAAAAACCCCATCATTAAAGTCCAAACAATTACCCTCAATAAGAATATTTCTTGTCACAAAATTTTTTGGTCAAACCATTCATTCAATGTTCCAAACCAAAATAAACCATAGATTGGTGGAGTTTTACCACTACAATGGAATTCATTTCCACAACTTAATAAGATGACCAATACACATACCAAATACGTCTTGACCCCTAATAAATTTTTTTAATACTATAATAATGGACTACACCATTTTATAGTGAGGTATTACTGGATATTGAATGTTAGAAAAAAACATGTCTCTATTCAATATATAATTCAATATATTAGTTGTGGTGGATCTATACCTAGATACTAATAGATAGACATATGAAAAATGAAATTTACCACAGTGTGGTCTACTTAGTTTTACACAGGGAAACACCGAACAACATATTAAAAATATTCAATCAGTAACGAAAACATCCCAAAGCTGAAAAAATCATCCTAAATATTAACGAAAGGAACAATAAAATAGATTATGTTACAATATAAAAAGATATCAATTTATATCTATATAATGTCACATAAATTAATTAATATCAAAAATTATATGAGGCTATAGGTTCCTTATTAATAATTATAAAAACCCACATGAGCATAACATCAATTATTTTATAACACTTTAAATAATTTCATAGAAATTAAATATAGAATTTTCTATGGAGATTCAATGATTTATTGTGTATTCTCCTAATATAAATCATCCTTATCCAACTAAACATCCTCATAATTCATAAAATAGGAAATATCTATAAGAAAATTCATAGTCATTCATATGTTGAAAAAATTATTGATTCATGTCAATAGATCTAGTAATACTATCCAATAAACTACCAAATCTATCATCTGTGTTATCTTTAATATTAAAAAATAAAATATAGATAACATTTTTTATATCCACTTATATTCGGGATCCAACTGACGAGAAATGTTCATGAAGACACGATCAATAATATATAACACAAATGGAAAGTGTAAGATAACCATTATATTTTTTCTGAGTCTTATATTTATCCAATAATTGAAATATTTCATAGAACCTAACTGATGTATCATTAATTATGCATTTAACTACTAGATTTTATTTACACACCACAATCCAAATATTTTTTGAGTTACAAGGGAGACCATAAAATTCCTCAAAAGGATAAACTTATATCGATTACTATAAACGTTTATTATTATAAAACTCTATGAGCCCATATGGATATCACAATATACTATGTTATCTAATTCGTCAGCTCATATATTATCCACAACATTCATACTAGTATCATACATTTGTCCATTCCTCCATATATGATAATTAGTACCCATACAATCCTAAGACCACATCAATTATTATTGACATTTCTAGAACTAAGACATTAATATGGGATCCAAGTTTAAGATAATAGAAAAAAGTATCACATGTACCCTCATTATATCCTTAATATAGTGCATACCCAAATCATCATTCTTAGTGGTTTCCCTATTTATAAATAAATAAGATAATTTTATAATCCAATCAATAACCACTTGTCTAGAATTGTTTCCTAGGGGAGTCTCCGAAAATTTTACAATCATTTCAAGGGACACATCATCTCATTTCCAAAGCTGCATTGAAATGTGGTGAATCTATTAAGAAGGAATTAGTTTCCCATACCTATATTGAAGTATTTTCTAATAGTGATACACATATTAAGTATTATCCCTCTCTATACACATCAACAAAAAAAATTTAAATCATATATTGATTCAACATAATCATGTCTTACTTAATAGAAAAAACATAACAATTAAAACCATGAAAAAAATAATTATTTATTTTGGAATGTATAGAACAAATAATGCATAAAATTAAGTACTCCATGAGGAGTGTGACACCATCCTAGAATGGTTCACATAATATATAAGGGTTATATAACTCCTCTTCACTCGATGTCTTATTACTGCTTTTGTAGAACTAATTCATTAGAAAATTATTATAAATGATCATTTTGCCGATTCATATATAAATAATCCTCATGGCCATATATAAAATCTAATAAAAATATCCTTATCGATATAATCAATTTTTAGTTTTGTGATTATATGAGAATAAAATGAATTACTATGAGTGTCAAAAAATCCACCTTTCTAAGGGTAGAGTAAATTTAATTTTTAAATTCCATGAGGTACTGTACCCACCACCTCTGTCTGAGGTTCATGTATTTCATAGAAAATATATAACATAATCTATTATGAAAAAAAATTATTTAGGATGTATTAAAAAAATTATAGTTTTTTCAAAACATGATATCATGGATTACAATAGTGAGTTCCTCGAAACAAGTGGGATAATTATTCTCATGATGCCAAAGATGATTGGAACCATACACCATAATATAATCATCCTATATAATAAATATAATAACACATAGTTTTTTTCAACATAATATGTGATTTATTTAATAAGGATATATATAAATCTGTTTAAAATTATAAAGGAAGATATAATATTTTTAAAATTATGTAATGAAAACAAAAAGATAAAACATATATAAAACATAACTATTGATGTATTCATTAACATGATCTTTAAAATCCATTGTTCTTCTTTAAATTCATAGGATAAAATATTGATAGACAGTAGAATGTAGAGTGTTATAATAACGAGTATCATAATAAAAAATTAATACAATATCTTAATGAAATACATTTAATAAAAAAGGCATATAAAAATATAGTTTGATCGATTAAATTCATAATCATTGACCATGAATCTTGATAAAAAAATTATTTAATATATGAAAATGTGAGAAAATCGCAAAAACATAAATCATGTAATAATCTTAATTCATCTATATATTCCATGAAAACATCACAAGGTCTATTGATTTTAATGATGGATTAGGTTTACTCACAAATCCAATATATGATGTATCATGAAACATGACATTTCCCAATACATTGGAGCACTATCTATGAACAACCATCATAATAAGTATATACTCATGTGTTCCACGTAGATCATTAAAAATAAATACAAGTTTTATCCCAATTAGTACTATGATTAAGTAGTTTGTCTAAGATTTATATAATTACATAATACTTCATTTTTAGGTACGTGTAGTTGAATATCATTTACATGAAATGATTATTTGTATTCACTACACAAATGATTGGAATGGAAAATCATAGGACAATTTTGGTATCATAACACGAGCACATAGTTGATCATTGAGTTCTTGATGAGAGTGAAAGGAGAATCGCTCTAATTTCAAATCATATGATAAGTATTGAATATGTGTTAAAAAATATTCATACATGATCAAATGGAAAAAAATAATGTCATAAAGGTGGTTTTGGAATAAATATGAGACGAAAAGGATACTATACATTTATAGGCTTCTTCTAAATGCTTGGAAAAGAATCCTGAGATATTTGAGGAATATTGGGTGCGAAATAGAGAGTTAAAGGTAGAATGGTGAATTGATTCAAGAGTTTTTTGTTCTGTGAAATGGGCGGTTGGTTTTATTTAAATTTCAAAATAATGGAGATTTCAATATTAATTTTCTTTCATAGGCCATGGACTCTATGTGATACAATAATAAATCCCAACAACCATTGAATGGTAATATAACGCGATATCTATAAAATCAGAGTGTCTTTTATTATTTTAAATTTTTAAGAACCTATATAATTAAAATAATACCCCTGATTATGAGTATGTTATTCATGTTTACAAATAATTTATTTCAAGACCATATAATATTAGATTGATATGGGATGATTTGTTACGACATAGTAAAATTAATTAAAAACAACAAAAATATTAATTATAGAAATATATTTGGTATTGGATACAATTTATTTCATATATTATTATTTTAATGTTTATTATGATGTCATAAAACACATATTATATTTATACTATAAATATTATTTACCCGAAAAAATCAACATTCTATAAAAATTATAAAAAATTCACCATTAGATAATTTAAAGATGATTATTTCAACAATAATTTTTATTTTACATGATAAATATATATTATTAATTATCACATTTAATTTAGAAAATCATATTTTAGGAAAAATAATTTTTCGTTTATAATTCTATTTCTCAAACAATAATTTATTTTATTTTATTTATTTCAAAAAATAATATTATAATTTATATAATAAGAATTAAATACATTTAATAATTTATTAAAATATAAAAAATTCATTTATTCATCTAATAGATTATCTTAATTTAAACTAGAAATTTACAAATATATAATTTTTATTTTATCAAATCAATATATAATTTTTACCAAACTCATTATTTAATCAATTAAAAACTAATATTAATTTTTTTAAATACAATAATTACATTATTTAATAGAAATTTATTTAAATTCATGTTGTTATTCCCTCAATATATAACCCATTATTACATAAGTGAATTTCCTAAGTGCATTACGTGCCATAGTGATATTTTAATGGGGTTGATCGAAAAGCATTGCTTCATCCATGATCTCTATAAGATTGATCGTAACCCAGAAAAGGTTTTATTATTGATTTAGTTATTATGTCATGTCTTGGGATTGGTGGAGAAAAAATAATAGTGTTATTATCTTCATTAAAATATTCGATAAATTGTAATTATATTGTTTGATCCTACTAGTTGGGGTTGTTACTTCTTAAATATATATCAAATAGAAATTTTCAAAAACCATTCTAAATATAATTAATTTGTTAACTATTAATCTGATCTATCATAAAGTTTATGTTGATAAATGGTATTATATATATTAGAGTATATATATCTTTTAATAATATATAATGTTGTGAATATGGATTCTATAACTTGATTTATTTGTATAAAATTTATTCCAAATGTCATTTTATTTACAATATTATAATTATTTATATTATTCCACAAATTTAGAAATTTCATCCTCATGATTTTCTTTTATAACACTTAAAAAAAGGTTTTTAAATATTTTTTAGCCACTATTATATTTCTCATATCACTAACACAAACTTCTATTTCTACCATAACAGATTAACAAGCTGAGTTTTATAGTTTTTTAGAACACTGTATCTAAAATATTTGGTTTTCACTAGTTTCAACGCATATAAAAGATCACTCTCCATTGGTTCAAACTCTTGATTTAGTTTGTGTGACATGTTTGGAATATATGTCCTCTAGAGGGATTCATGGAACACATAAATTACATCATATTGGTTAAGTGTGATTTTTATTGAATAGGTCACCACTCTAATGTGACCAATGACCGTTAAGGGGATCTTGTATCATGGATTAATCTTTTCCCCATTCATAAACCACATGATATTCATAAATTATGATATATTAATGATGAATTTATGTTCTACAATAAACTATATGTATCAATGATGATTATGTATAATGTTTTTTGCATTATTTTCATAGATTTCATATGATGTTGAATTTTTTGTATCGTCCCTGTCATAACATGGATAAAATTACATCCAATCGGCATCCTCTCTCCAAAATCATCCCATCATGTTGGATTCTGACTCATTTTCTCATGTACAACCTTATTAAATGAAATTTTAATTATATAATGGATAATGTTGTTATAAGGAAACTCTACTAGTTAAATTTGTTGATACCAACATCCATGGAAATTTATTTAACAACATATAAGTATATCATCCAATTTATTAGTGGTTTTTATCGACTAATTATTTTTATGCAGATGATAAGTACTTAGGCTGACCAGTTCTATAATAAATTAATAATGAAGGCTTCTCTAAAGAATCAATATTATAAGAAAACATTGATTAGATACAGTAGAAAGTGAAACTAAAAATACTCACATCACATTACATACATATATCATGGTTTTTTATAAAGATTTTATTAATCCCCGATAGAAAATCAATGTGTTGACTTTGAATGCTGATAAACTAATAGCAATATGGACATATTACCTTTACATGAATTGGTGGTCCTATGATGAAATCCATGGTTATGTTTTCAAATTTCTATACTAGTGTGGTAAATGGTTGAATCATACACTTAGAATCCTATTATTAATCCATCACTATTTTTCATATCATACACTAAGATAAGTATTCTGCAATATCTATCTTCATGTTAACCCACCAAAAAAATCATATAATAATGATATTTTTTGGTGAATCCAATATGAATAGAGATGAATTCACTATGTGAAATGTTCAGAATTTCCAAATATATTTTTAGTTATATGGGACACAAATTCAATTCCCCAAAACATATAACTCTATATTCCAGAAAACATTATCTTAGGAATATTTTCCACCTTCTTCTATAATACCGCATCACATTAATGGGCCTCTATAATCCACCCATGAAAGGATGTTTTAGTTGGTATTTGAGAAATATATGACGATAAAACATTTATCATTCCAATTTATATCCCTTGAGTTTCCAATGATATTTGATCCCTCTCAATCCTTATCTTGGATCCATTTTCAAGATAATTTCTATATAGTGAATATACTCCTTTATTTTCTTTCCCTGTATAACAATGGGTTAAAAATCATAATCTTTGATCAGATCTGACAACCTTAATTGACACATATTAAAATCCTTTAGTCTGAATATATATTTATGAAATTTAAAACTCATATATTAGTCACACTTCATCCCATATATTTACTTCCACAATTTCACTAGTTTTATGATATATATACCATATTATAGATATTGTGTTAGGTAGTTATGATATTTTGTATTTATATAATGGTTGATATAGGTTATCAAACCTTAATCATGAATTGGTAAAAAACCCAATCACTTTTTGGATGCATAAATATAGATTGTAAATATGATCCCTCTACTGGGTAATGTGATCAAAGGTGTAAGGATAAAACTTTTCTTCAACTCATTAAAAACTTCCTGACATTATATATTAGGCAAACATTAACCCCATCAGTGATATATTTTAAATGGGTTATACAAGAGTGATAAGTTTCTCACAAATATAAAATGATACCCAACTAATACGGTTAATATGTAGATATTGGTCAATGTGTTTGGTCGTTATCATCCTTCAATTGCCACTATTTTTTATATTTCCATGGATTTCACATTTTTGGAGATAAAATTACAATGGATTGTTAAATTCCCATAGAAAAATTATTATATACTATACCTTTCATATTTATTTTCATTCATAAGGGTCTTCAATACAATATTGAACTTATCCTTATATACCCCCTATATTTTCTAGTAGATGGGATTATACTCTATATAGACATTAATGAGGTTTTCAAGTTAATTAGAAAGACTCCATTACTCAACCACATGAAGAGAGATGTGACATTTTTTAGTGCATATTTAATTTTTATGAAATCATTGTTTCTACAACAACGAAGAAATGCAACCTTTTGGATATCCTCCTTCTTCACCCTTACAAGACTGTTTACTATCCTAGATCACCCATAGAAAAATAGCAGGATCTATATTACTAATGATTCAGGTATTTAATACATGGAAGAGGATAATTATTTATTATTGATACAGTTTTTACCTCAGAAATAATTATTTTATAGTCTAATTGACTACTCATACATATTGATAAAGAGGACCGGTGAACCCCACAGTGAAGCACATCATTGTAATATCCCTTTATGGATATTATGCCCTAGTTTTTTCTTCATCACATCACCTTATACAAAAACATATTTAAATAGATTCAGGGATATTGGTAAATAAATTGGTATTATCTCAATTCTGAACTCAGCCTCATGACTTGGAGGATGTCCAGGAAAATCATCAAGACAAACACCTGTGTATTCCATCACAATTTGAACGTGTTAATGGTTTCACTTTTAATTACTAACAATAATATTATCTATATATTCATTCTAATAGGGAAATAATATCCTTTCATGATTTTAATATACTAAAACATATTCTCCCTCAACATTAAAATTTAATTGAATGTAAATGTATGTTTCTATACCGAGGGTTATTTCCTTCTCTCAACAATTTTTGTTAATCTAAATAAGGAAATTCAACCCACACCCCCTAATTGAAACATATTATACTAAAGGGGGTATAATTAATAATATTGGGAAGTTAATTACTCAATTTATGACTTTTGAGGATATTTATAAAATGGATGAAATAATTTATCCATTTTCTATCTTAATTAATAACATACTATAATGTTGCGAGGTGGTTTTGGATTAGTTCAAATAAACATGTTTTATAAAAAAATGTATATAAATAGATTAATATTGTTTATTAACACTCCTAGAATGATTAAAAATCATAAATTTCACCTCATTATTTTTATTTTCCACCTTAGTCGATGTGATAGAATAAGTACACCCATATTGCCTTGTATTTTTTATTGATTTTCTGTGAAACACCTTGGAATAGAGAATTTAATTGCATATATTACATCCTATTTTAATTGAAACATTTTAAATTATGATAATGTATAATTGGAGAATTATTTTCCTCCATCACATTGGGATATTTCTCCCATCTTCAATCACTAGCTGGGTTCCAATCCATCCAACATAAAAATCATTTCCACATCCCATACAAGAAATTTTTGACATGCTTTATCCAAAACAACTACATGTTAGAACATTGGTTTTCATTTCCCCACAAGATTTACCTATCATAGAAGTTTTTTAAAACTCCATTTTATCCAACATATTCCCATAAAAACAATTAGATTCTATCATATATATTTTTTCATTGATGGAACATAACACAATTTCCGTATTGTTGTAAATGTTCTATATTTATGAGGCTATTCAAAGACTGGGTCTTCTCCCACCTAATAATATATTAAATTTATATTCATAGGTAAAAATAGTTGGTGGAAAATCATTTATGTAATATTAATATTTACATATATTTAATGTCTACTTAAAAATTATATTTCATAATCATAAGTAATAACCTCTCTATTTGTAGTCAAAAGTGTGATGAAAATATTTGTTGAAGTTTTATTTCTCAAATTCCATCAACATAATATCTTAAATATCCTCTATATGAAAAATTATTTTTTAACAATTCCATCCATTGATTATATTATACATCAATATTATAAAATAATAGTAATGTCTTCCATTTGTAGTGTATTTAATGGTGGAGAAGATATTCACGATGGATTGTATCAATTTCACCATGAATAATGGATATGAAAATCGACTAAAATGTTTAGGTCATTATATATTAATGTAATCAATTTAACCCTTCTCATTATTATTGGGATTTGGTCATTCCCACTGATAATAATTTCAATCATGACTAGATCCATGTTATAATATTACAATGATGAATATGATTACTTCAACCATATAATTTGAAATTTTATTTGGGATGTCATTACATTGTTCTTTACATAGGTTTTTGACACAGTTTTTTTTTCATCCACTGACTATAATGAATTTAATTTTTTGGTTGATTATTTATAAAATACTAATAACATAAACATTAAACCATTATCATTTATGGGATAACTCATATATGAAATATTTCCATTATACTATGAATTTATAGTCTTCATTATATGTTATTCAAAATATATTTCCTAATAATTTTTTTGTAACATTCCATTCCATAATAATGTTTTATAATGATTTTTTGAATTTACCAAATAATATCCCATAAGAGAAAAAACTAGTTTTTTACAAATTATAAAGTCATTTAGTAGGCGATGATCGATTCTAGCTCATTGGAAGTATTTCTGAGTTATTACCCATATGAAACCCTAATGCATAGCCACATCTACTTGTAGTATCCAAATAGGATTAGATTTTATTAGAAACCACATAATCTATAAAAAATATAGGTATGTTTTCTTATTTTAAGCATTACCACTATGTCTTTATCCATAATTTTATAAACAAAATATGAAAAATAACCTGGCATTTCTGTTGATACCATCTACAATAGCCCCAATTTTATTTAACCTTAAAAAAGGTATCACTACATTAAGGCTAATGTAATACAATCTGTATGATTATGGCGCGTGGTGTGTTTTTTAAATTAAGAACATATAATATCAAATTGAATAACGGACATGAAAAAATTATTCAATACATTATTAAGAGCATCCTAAAATTTATTTGTTATTCTAATATTGTTAATGAAACCAATGGATATACATATGAAATGATTTACCTATCAATCCCAGTGAGGGATTAAAAATTGAATATAATAAGTTATATTATAATCTTTTAGTCTAGAGTCATATCAAGTTAACATAATTGGGGTGACAATGATAATATTGAATTGTGAATCATGATATTACAATATATCATTAAATAAACATTGTATTGTGTGAAAAATTAAATTATATCATATAAATAAGTCAAGGATAAAATAACATGACAACCTATCATGGTTGACTGAGTACCATAATGGTTTATATTTACTCAATAATCTCATACATTATGTCCCTTTATACTAAAATATTATAGATTGGATTGTAGAGCGTTTTTTGAACAACCATCATAATATTTAGTAGATCAACTATTTCACATAGATAATTTAACATAAATACAGATTACTTAATATATAATCCCATGATTAAAGAGTGTGGGTTACAAAAAAAATTCCATATATAATTTATTTCTAGTTATATCAATGTAAATATCCTTGATTCTATATTGGTATGTGTATCCATTACAAAAATATTTGGCAAGGAAAATTGTTGGAATCTTCTGAGTAGAATAATGAGGGTATATAAATGTTCATTAAAGTGATTAATGAGAGTGCAGTGTGTATCTACTAATGTGTAAATAATATGGTTAGTAATAGTTATGTGTGATAACATATCCCAATATTATCAAATATAAAATGGATGGTATTACAAAAAGGACATTCTAAAAAATTGAAGAGAATGAGATGACCACTAACCTTTATATGACGCTTCTAAATGAATGAGAGGAGATTGATTGTACATTGGGGAACCATGGGATTAATGTATAGTATGATGTGAAGTTTAATTTCATGATCCAATGTTTTTAGTAAAATAAAATTGTATTTTCAGTGTGATTAATGATAAAAACAACATATTGTTCTTAATAAATTAACCAACATATGATTTAGAATCTATACGATAACATAAGAATTAACCCATACTATCTAATCATTTTTTCACATGGTGTCTGCCATAGTGGAAATGTTGACATTATTTTTTTATGTTTTTAATCCCATATCACAAAAAATGTACCCTTTTTTGTGTATATTTTCCTACTCATAAATAATTGATTATAAAACCTTGAAATATAATATATATTTTTGATGATTCCCAAAGCATTATATAAATTATTCAAATATGAACAATAAAAATATATATTAATTTTTAAGTATATATTTGGCAGTGGATACATTTATTTCATGTTTTTCATCAGTTATGTGTCGTTTATATATTATAGATCAAAACATAAACTAATATTGAATTTACTTTTGAACATAAATAATACAATATCTCTAAAAAATATGAAAATATCACTCTATGATAACGTCAACATTATAATAAAAAAAGTTTTTTTAATTGTATGGTTATATATTTTTACAGTTTTAATGTTTTAAAATAGAATTCATAATTAATTGAAATATGATAGTTTTTTAAAATACTATTTTTATGAACATTATAATTTTATTAAACATCATTAAATTTTATTAACATTTATATTTAACAAACAAATTATAATTTATTGTTACAAAAAAAATTATTTTAAAAATTATTCAATTTATTAAATGGAGTGTCTTTAAGGAAATACTTATTTCCGAAAATATTATTTTTGTTTCATTGTATAAAAATTAAATATTATAAAATTGATTATTTAATCATTTAAAATTAAATATTAAAATGAATTAATATAAGAATTTCATTTTTATAAATGATGAATGATAAATATATAATTTTTAGGGTCTATATAATTAGTCAATTATTACATAATATAATTCAATTAAGGTAAGATGTGTGATGAAAATATTTTTAATGGGTGGTTTGGTGAACATTTTTTGATCTAAAATCTCAATGATCTTCAAATTATCTAATAAATGGTTTCATTAATGCTTTAGTTGTTTAATCTATATATGGTATTTTCACTGGAAAATCCTAGTGATGATATATACATCAATAACATCAATAAATGGGCTTCATTGGGTACAATCCATGTATTTAAGATCATCAATTTTTCTATAAGTGACAATAAATATTATCATAACCCAATATATATTATAGTAAAATGATACCTATTAAATGTCTAAATTTTTAATGGTTTTGATTATTAACAAAATTATAAATTTGATATTACATATAATAATTATAATTTCTAAATTTTGTGTATTTTTTTCTAAAAAAATATTTATTATTAAGTAATTTACTGAAATGGTAATTTCATATACAATTTTTATGGACATTAAAAGCATTTATCACATCCCAACACCTGAAGAATCACAATAAACCACATTACCTGAACCAAGTTCAATCAAGATATAATTAGGAACCTATTTCAGGTGTTGCCTCTACTCACCCAAAAAGGATTGTCATCTAGAATCAAATTGGAATTTCTAACCATTATTGATAAGACTATTCAATAATGATCCCATTTTCGAGAACTATTTTAGAAACATGATGATAATAAAAAGTGAGGATGAAGAAGCTCTATATATTGATTATAATTTTTCTATCTCCCCATGATAAATAATACCTCCTTATTCAAGGATCAAGGGATATAAATATCATGTTCATAAACCAAATTCCCTATTAACATCATCAATAATATATTGAACTAATATATATATATAATAATTAATAGTGGTGATGAATCTTAAAGATCCCCATTTCAGAATTAAAATAGTACACATCCATAGGTCTAGATATTGAATAGGCCCAAATATCATCCACTAATACCATAAAAATATGATCTATTGTTATTATAATATCTGATTCGTTATATAGTCAAACACAATACATGAACTAGTTAGTCCAAATAATTACATCGGAGATTCATTGCCTCTATACCAACTTAAAAAAATATTATTTAGGATATCTTCCTACATAACCGCAAGAAAATTATGAAATAACTAAATATTTTTTTTAAATTACATCTATCTATTTAACAAATCATAGATATTATTTCCATTTGGAAAAGGGTTCTTTTTGTTAACTATTACAATTTTTACCATGTGATTATTAATTCCAAGATTATGTGATCCATCATCCATCATTTAAATATTGATGGTGGATATAGAAGTAAAAACCCTAGGATTAGTATATCCCTTTTAAAACATTTAATCCAACTATAATTTATGTTATTTTAACTCAAAAGTTTGAATAAATTATGAGTTTATAGATATTTACTGATTACCAGGAACATAATTGATGGATAACCGAACCTCTATTTATTGATGATGACTAGAGAAGTCATTCAAGAAACCTAAAAAATATCAAAAAACATTAATGATTATCTAAGGAATATACATCATATAGATAAATAAAAGTAGATGAACATTGATTCAAAACCTCTATTTTATAGGTTTTCTCAAGACAAGACCGCATATACAACACTAAGAGACATAATGAAAACAACCCATCTATAATATAAGGTGAGACATAGTGATAATAATAAGAAATACTATCTTGTTGAGAAACTAACCAATCTTTCATGGTGATAATTTCAAAAATATCTTCTTAAAAAAATAATAGTGTCCCAAAATAACTCTATAGCAATTTTTGAAATATAAAAAATTATATATTGAAACCCTTAGTCATTATTCTTATCAAGATAAATTTATAAATCCTTGAAATTTAAAATTACCTCCATTTCATACTTTATTAAAGAGAACAAATGGTTATATAAAATATAATTATAGATAGTAATATGAAATAATGTAGTTTCTATAGAAGATGAAATTGAAATACTTTCTATAACTGTAGTCAGACCTAAGTCAAAATCTATTGATTACTACCCTACTATATAATGATTCATCACATTGGAGGCCTCTGGATGGAGGCATATTTATTTTAATATTCAAATGGAAAAATATTTCCCATTGTAGCTAATAGGAATAACTATTGTATGGTGTCATTTGAAACTTGTAAAATCACTATAGATTGCCATTACAACAACATGTGTTTCAAGTCTTCTTGGTGGAATGGAAATTCCACTATTTGTGCACTACTGTAACACTTTTATCCAATTAATGATTTAATATCTAGATTATATATATAGATTGTTCTAATACCCCACAACTAAGAGCTATATCAACTACACATACAATTATCATTCCACTTACTGTACTTCCCTGGTGTACCATTACAATTTCCCCTAAAAGGAAGGGTAAACAACACAAATCCAAAAATCCCTACAAAATAATTCTCTTCAGTAACAAATATATCAATAATTTCACAATTGGTAGTGAGAATCATCATATACATTTATAGTAAGATATCATTTGTCATAGTTTATTGTATTTTTGAGCCTTTAACTTATCATTTGCGACAAACAAAGATGTAGTCTAAAAAAACAACATAAAATATTAAGTACACAATGAGGCCGATTGATCTATGTGCTAAACAGTGAAGAAATTAATTGAATTTTCAATCATCTATTGTTAGGGATAGAACTAATGTAATAAAATTTCCATGAAGTCATTCCGCTAAAAATACACATGCCAATTAATTGGGACAATATAGTCCCCCACCTCTTCCAATGACCAACAATCTTAAATATTGTTCACATCATTTAAATATATTTGGCTGTCTCTAGGATTTTTATTAATTACTCAATATTTAGTTTCAAATCCAACACCATACATTATTAATTATTTCCCTCAAATGATGGTTTATTCTAGGGTATTAAGTCTTTCACTCTATCCTTACCTCCACCAATATCATGTTGCTCTAATTCATCTTAGTTATGAATAGAAATTAAATTATGATGAGGGTTATGAATTTCACAAATAATATCCATAATATGATTATGATATATATGAGGATTCCATTGTGGATATTTCATGATCCAGCCTTTCGAAAAAGCATTAGATGACATGTTGAAGTCATGATTGTACAAACTAAAAGCATGAGACTATTATAAACAGAATAAACCATAGATTACATTAATATAATATAATCAAAAATATATTTATACATTAAAAAACATTGAATACAGAAAAGATAACATCGAATTTCTCCTTATGTCTTGTTTTGAAGGCAGTAGTCTTGGATGTCACTCAAAACATAGCCATTATGTCACATAAATTCAATATTCGTCCTACAAAACATCCGAATACAATAAAAATTAATGACAAACCGCCATTGATAAAAAATATTATTGAACCAAACTAGAAAACCCATAAAATAGGCATCTGAGACAGATTATTGAAAGTGCCTATGCGTGTTCTGTATACCCGAGTTCTAGTGACTAGAACTCAAGAGCTCATGAACAACTGAATGGATGGATTATCAAATTTTTAACAAACCCACACGATATAAATATAAGGAATAACTATATAAATGGAAATATTCCATGTCTATATATGTATACCCGTAGTGACACAATTAAGAAAAATGGTCTAATCCATGGTGCATGTCTATGACCGAAAAAAATGAATCTTGATGTACTGATAAAAAAATTTCTGTTATATTTGGGATGAAACCCACAATCTCTCCACTATCCACCCATTTCTATAAAACATTAAACACTACTGTCTCACAGTGATTCCATTAACATTCCTAATACTGAAAAAAATCTACAATACCAAAGGGATTGTGAATATTGTGACTAAAGTGGCTTCGTTGGATCATAACAATGTGATACATAAAAATGATCGATCATCTAATCCCAATATTATAAATATATCAATATAAATTCTTAAAAAACTATTTTCACTTTTATATAGAAATAATTATAATTTTTTCCATATTCATAGTTCTATAATATATGCCTCACACCAAATGGAAAATTAAATTTAAAAAACAATTTATCAAATCAATAAGAATTTATCTATAGTAATACGAAACTAAAACAAATAATTTCACAATGGAGGTCACCACTATGATAAATAATGTTTGGGAAAAATATTTTTCTCATACCTCAAAAATAAAGTCATGATTGAGTGTTAAAAAATATATTATTTAGAATAGAATGGAATATAAAATACTGGAAATCACCCAATGTTTTAGAATATGAGATTTTATGAATTAAGATTAGGTTCGATAGAGTAGAAGACACACAACACCCAGAAAAAATGAAATATGATTATTTAAATACAACAACTATAATATAGATGTTAAATTGATGGGGTTTACTATGATTGAATAATTTGTATAATATAAATATGGGTTCAACTAAATAAATAATCGCAGATAAATTCTTTTTAATGTATATCTAAATTCTTTTAAATAATACAAATAATTGTTTATAAATTATTTTTTTCAAAAGTCACATTTATTTTATTTGTTTGAGATAATATTATAATTATTTTTTGGAACATTTAGAGAATTAATTTTACTAAAATGGAAGAAAATTTATGAACACATTTTTATTTTTACTTTTTTTAAAATGTATGTTGATTTGGAATGAATTATTTTCATTAAATAATGAAAATTACTATTTTTAAACTACTTAGTTTTTATTTCATTAAATAAATTATTTTAATAGTTCCACTAAACCATGAATTTTTAATTAATTGTGAACATAAAAAAACATAATTTAATATAATCTAATTAATTTTTTTTAATATTAAATTTTCATGATTTTCATAAAAGTTTCTTTTTATGATTGAAAATGCGATCATTTGAAAATTGTTTTTATGTGTATTAATTTTTTCCAATTTAATCAACTCATATAAAAACTAATAAGAAAAAAATTTATATGAAGTATATATATTATATATATGCATGTATTAATTGATATTCAAATGAGTTTGAATTCTAGGCAATGATTAAATATATTTATATTTATTTCTTTAAAAATATCATTTCCTAAAAACCCATTTTTTACAAGTTTTATTATATATATATTTATTTAAATTATGGAAAATATGAATTGAATTTTATAAAATAGATTCTATATTTTAAATTTCATTAATTATTATTATTTAAAATGATCAAATTACAGTTTATCATAATTAATATTTATATCATTAAAAACTTACTATCACGATTAAGGATAAAGCTAGTTAAATATGGACTAGAAAAAAATATATAAGGATTACAATGACCAAAAAATGTCACTAGATTAATTTTTATTTCCACATTTAGACAATATCTCACATAATATTCTGAAATGAACTCTTCTAGATAATGTTTTTCAAATATATATATATATATATATATATATATTATTTTTCTCAAAAATTCAAAGTGGTTCCTCTTCCTAGTATATAAATGGACTCCCCTTGTCCATACCTCTACACAGGTAAATACATTTTTTTATTGGAAATTAACCAAATATATCTCTTAAATATCTTCCTTCATACAATTATTAATCTTTTATTGGATTAAAAATCTCTTTATGGAAGCCTTTTGATGAAATCCAATGAGCTTTTCCGAAAAAGATATGTCATTCTTAACAGACAAATTGTTTATTTATTATTCCAATTAATTAATATACTACTGAACCAATATGATATTATATTAATAATATTTCTCATATATTGAGTTATTATTATTTTTATTTTCATAGAATATATCTTTCTCCACTTCAATCAAATGTGAAACTAAACTATCATTCTTCTATATGGTGGATTATCGCTGTAGAAAACATTATAATTTGTTTTCAAATGATTCTTATAATGGATAATTATGGTGATGTATTGAAAATATATATATTAAAGTCATGAAATATTAATAATTTTATAAAAGTTATATATCTTATATTGACTTAAACATCCACTCATTAATATCTGAAATTTTCATTGAAGCACAAGTGTGCATTACCACCTTCATGAGGCGATGTGAATAGTTTTTCATTAAATGATCATAATTATGTTGTATATATATATATGTAAATAATTATTATTATATTAATCATATGTTAATCATTATGGAATGATTAAATTATTCATTCCTTCTAATCATCAAGATCATTCAAAAATGGGAGTGTTACTTAACTATATTTACAACATACTATCTCCAGCATTTTAACATAGATCATTCATCATAAAAATATATCAATAATGGATTAAAAAAATAATTTCAATAATGATAAATATGTAATTACTATTATTCTTGAGAATATGAAAAAAAAATATTTCATAATAGTCATCATTTGAAAATGAATTTGGATGTATGATCCCAATACCTTCAAAACATTTGACATGTACCTAAATGATTATGTAATTGAATATGATATGAATAATAAATTTGAAATATAATATTATCAAATTAATTAATTAACATTAGTTTAGTATTTAGGAATAAAAATAACATAGATTATAATTTATACACAATGTATGTGATCTCTAAAAACCATCATTTTCATTGATTTGTGACCATTCACTCTAAAATAATGTTTTATCTCTCTATAATGTTATGATATGATTAGAAATTCTGTATATATTTATCAGACATATATACCTAGATTATTATCCACTAATTTGGTTGGTTAATATAATCCATAAGTTCCCTTCTCAAATTATTTCTATTTTATTATTTGGGAGATTTTTATGTCTATACCTTAAGATTGATTTCATTTCATGAAACACAAAATCGTGTATATGTTATGATGGGTGCCCATAAATTGTTCTCTAATTAATTGGGTAATATCATTGTTTAAAGAGTTGTTATGTATATTATTTGATACTAATCCTAATCCATTATGTGATTTTTTCACTAAGTGATATTATATAGGCATATATCACTGAATCATGTTAATTTCATGTTATATGTCTCTAACACAAAATCTTTTTTTATTATCATATTATACAATATTATTTATGTAATTATACCATTGGATTATTCATGATCCTTAATTTATATGATATCATTTTGTACCTATTCGTCTCATGTTATATTTAATTATCACATTTAATCAATTAAAAGGAACTGTAATTTACCTATTTAGTATATGTATTACCTAGCCATCATGTGTAGTTTTATGATATCACTTGTATTTAGGCATCCATTTTGGTGAAAAAATATGGATTTCACGTTTCATTTCCATTTTTATGTATTATTATTTCTACCATGTTGTTATTTTTAAGTATCTATCCTTTTTTTCTCAACATTTTATTTCATAGATTTTATGTGAGCTTTTATTGAGAAATAGAAGATTTTAGATGTATTACAAGTGGCACAAAGATATTTTATGTTTAGTTAGAACCATATTATAGCACTCATAGTATTATTTAAAATAAACATAGGATGTGCAATGAATTCATCTCTATTCACATGGTCATGCAAGAACCCTCATCCAAAATGAGAATACTCCACCTATTTGGATTGAGGAACCTGATTTGTTGCTTCATGATCTAGAAGACTATGTAGGATAACAGTAAAATCATTATAGTTTGGAAATAAAATCCACAAATACAGATCCTTGATTTTATCTCACTTCACTCTATCATTTTACCCATCTATCTGATCGAACCTGAAACATGATTCAACAATTATACACAACATTATTTTCATCAATTCATTGGTGATTAGTTCTTGGACCTTCATGAAATATTATACGATGTGAATCATATTATTCCTCTTTGGTTACATATTCCACAATTTCTTGGTTTCCTTCTGTTTATTAGTTTTTGTGACATACAATGGGTTGGATATAAACGTATTAGACTATTTTTTATTTTTGCGGGGTTATTATTCTTCTATGTGACCTTCTCACTAAATTTAAATTGTTTTAAAATCGATTGGTGGAGTGGTCAAAAGGAATGATAGTTGTGTCCATGTTATTGTATTATTTGACATGTAAAATTGGTTTTCTTTATTTTCCAATTATTTTTTAAATTTATTAGGACAAATAGTTATTCAAATGTTTTTCTATTACTAAGTATTTTGAAATGATTTATCAAACATTGAATTAGTAATTATGTTATTATTTTATAGAGTATACATAATTTCTTATGAAAGCAGATTTTAGTTTTATGAAAATTTAATAAAGTATACTAGACCACAATGTACCTATGCAGGTGTGCTAGGTCAGGTTTCCAGGTGATCTGATAATTCCACTGCCCAGTCTTACTAGAATTATTATGTAAATCATTAAAAAATGATGTGACATGGATTATTAACATTTTACCTTGGGTTCGCCCGCCTAATATCTCAAGCATGGTAAGGGATCATAATATGTTAGATAAATGACATCAAATGTTACTAGAACCTAAAGAACCTAGTAACATATGTGTATCACATGGTTCTAATATATTGTTTTTATCTATTTTTAATTTTAATTATATTTTGTACATTCCCTGATATGATAAAAAAATAATTCCAACTAAATTTTTTACATTAAATTAAATCCATTTGTATTATTCATATAATTTTTATTAATGGAATACATGGTCTGATCCAATTGGGAATGTTATCCCACACAATAAATATAACCATTGGGAACATGTATACCTAATTTTGTTGGTTGTAGGTAATAGTAATTCCTTTTAAGGTAGATGTGGGATATATTTCTAGTTTGATTTATTTTTTGGGATAGGTGATATAGACAGGATTTCGGATAATGGTCCAATTTTCACGATGAGTCATTTTAATTCTTTAGTAACCTTCAACATTTGAATTTTTATTATTTTATTATGATAAATAAAAAGTCAATTTGTGTTTATTAGATTCCTATTTTTATAGGATTATTATGGATGGTAGTTATTTTATTTAATTTAAATTATAGATTGTAATTGGAAATGAATAATAAATTTCATTATAAAGGAATATAGTACCAAAAGGATTAGTATGATTAACATGAACTAGTTTCCTTCCCCTGTTGATTGGAAATACCATTTGGGATACGCCATTGGCACGGTCTGGTGTCGAGTTGGATGGAAGTCTGAACTTTTTAAGGTTATATTTCTATCAAAGTAAGTTTTTTACATTATATTGTATTTTTATTTCAATACACTAGATTGTAAGGGGATTGGTATTTCTATGATTTAGTATATATTTTTGATAATAGTGTTGGTCCAACATGAATAATTACAATCGATGGGTCAATATGGGGTTATTGGGAAATTAATTTGAGCCCTCGTTCAGGTGTAATACATAGGATACATATATGGAAGGGTAATCAAGGTTGGATGTAGAGGTTGTAATTTTTTGTTGAGATTTTATGGTATTACTCTTATTGTTGTTATTGTTTCAACATGATTAGATATTTTCCATGGTTTAATTTATTGAATGACTATTAATTTGGAATATTATAATATTGTAGAATCAGGTCTCCATGGAGAACACCAGTTCATCCAAGTGAGGATGTTAGAGAGATTTCTCCATCATAAATTGATAAATATTAGATGAGGTAGTTTTCTAGGATATTTGAGCTTCATATTAGGGATAGTTCTCAAGTAAGGGTTAATATAGGGAAGAAAAACTAGGTCCCAATAGGATATATTTTAGGAGTTTATTTTGAATAACACACCTTCCCTATTGGGAAGTAGATATACCTATGAAGAATATGATTTTTTGGAGAATATTCAAAGGATAATTTTGTTCCTCAATTAATTAATGTGATAATAGATTCAATTTTCATTATTTTATTGGCATGTCATAGTCCTAGGTTGTGTTATTTAGTGATATGGGTAGTAAGACATGAGAAAATGGGATGGAAGAACTTTAATCTCATTCTTAATGAGAATTAATTAACTCATAAAGTAGAAATAACTAACAACCTATAACACCAAGGACTATATCATGGACAGTGACGAGAGTTAGAATATATCTACAACTACATAGGGCTTTTAAGCTAGTTTCAAATAAAATGTTTTAAGGCCTAGGATTTTGGAAGTTGGATGATTCCATAAATTCGATATATGTTCATAATTTTTATACTGAAAATGTATAATTATGTGAATGAATATGTATTCATAGTGTATATAGAACAGAAAAGAAATTTAGGCTTTTTTGTGATGCATCTGGTGTTATGCCAGAGTATAAGTGAATTAACTGAAAATAAGTGGAAATGTTATTTGATAGAGAATAAGGGTTATAGAACCTATAAATATCCACCCTAAAATTATTTTTCAGTATCCAACGGTGATTTATATATTGTCATTCATAAATATGGATGATAATTCCATGCATGATAAATATACCTAGTTCCACACAGGCCATTCTTATTCAGTGTACATATTATTAATCTTTAATGGGTTTATATCGCATCACGCCTTCCCATTATGGTGTATTCTCCACATCACCCACATGATCAGTAGGCCAATGTGATGTATCCAATATAGTGGTGTCATTATAAAGGGGATTTTTCTGTATTAATTGGTATGCATATGAATATATTAAATATAATGTATATATATTTTTTAGTTGTGGGACATAGTTATTAAAATATTTTAAAAAACATTAGGACATGGATTAGGATAACAAAGAAACAAATTTATGTCCTAATATTGATCAAGGTTCCATTCTTATTTAATTATCCATGGTAGATTCATTTTTTATAATGTTTCTTCAAAAAAATTTCTTTTTCAATGTGGAGATATTTAATCACATGAATTAACGTATGTTGCAAGCCTTCTAGTTTGTCGCACACCAATGCTTGCGGAAGGACTAGTTTTTATGGAGGATCCCATGCATCATCTCTATTTTAGAGTTTGAGATCAAGTGGTATTTCGTTATCTTAGAGATAATAATTTTTTTTGGGATATTAGGGATGGAATATAATATATATTTTATTTCCCACATCAAGTGATATCAAAAGTGTGTTGATTACAAAATTCATGATGTGGATACTTAATGTTTTTAAGAGTGAATAAGATTTTTGGTCAGGAAGATCTAGGAATCCAAAAATATATATAGGTTGGATACCTTTTCATGTATGTTCCCTCATATTTGAGGTTGATAGGGAAGTATTGGAAATTGAATTTACTTATATGTTGGAATTTTTCTAGAGGTATTCCACAAGTATTTATCAATACTATCTTCTTAATTAGATATGAAGATCCTAAAAGATTTTCTGTTAGATAACATGTGGATATATCTTTCCAAATCGTGTATATTACCCTTCAAGAAATTGGATTTAATGATATAGATTAAAATTTTGTAAAATTAAGGTTTTATTAAACCCATCTTCTCATTTTATCCTCCTAAAATAATTTTTTATAAGATGGTTGATTCATCAAATTGATTGTGTACTGAATAATGGATGATGAATCGGGTCAAGATCAAGATTATATAACACATTTATGCATATTGATGAACATTTTGATTTCATTAACTAGGAAATATGTTTTTCAACGTAAAACCTCTAATTAGATATCTCTCGGATATGGTGTGCGATGAATAATTCACCATGACTTCTTTATGAATTTTAGTGATCATATTATGTTTTTTAAAATTATTTTTAAATTCATTATTTATCAATTGGTATTAATAGATCAAATTAATTTTTTTCCATATATAACTCAACTTATTATTCGTGGTGTTCATGGATGACATTAGATATTATTATAGATTATAATAAGTGGATTTGATGCCTTGAGGATAGTTCTGTACATGATGTGATACAAAAACCATTATGAAATTTTATTGAAATGTAGTTTCTTGATATAGGATATAACTTATCTTATACAAATGGTTTTGGAAAAAGGACTTATATTTGACCTATGAATTATCAAACTAATAATTTAATGAGAGGATCTGGAGAATTTCATTGAGGTCAATAGTTTTCAATGTCTATCATGGTAATAGTAGCAATTCATTAATTTTTTCTTCTAAAATTCCATTCCAATTAATTATATTGCATAGAAATAAGTGATTATCATGTAGAGTAGAGAATGAAAATAATCATTTGAGTAGATTAAGCATCATTAACTACCACCAAAATCCTGATTTTACTTGAGGCTATATACGATCAAAATGTATATTTCAATTCATCACTTATATGTTAATTTTTCAAAATTATATTTGGTGACCCTATAGTGGAAAATGTATATCACTAAATATAACCACATGGAAGAAATTAGCCTACCCACAAGATTGAGACCGAGTTAGTGCTTCATAAATTTTTATCTTTCCATCATAATATTTCCAATGATAATTTTATCATCTTTCCGGATAAAAATTTTTTGATTTACATATTCTAGTAGAATTATTTTTACATGAGTAATTTATAATTGATCATGTACATTTAGGGGTATGACATTGATATTGTCTTCATTACAAGGAAGGTAATTATAGTTGTTAATTCCTTGAGCATGATGTTTTTGGCCTATATTTTGAATAATTCTTGTGATGGTTGGATTTTAAAGTGTTTTTTTATTAAATTCAACAAAAACATATTGAATTGAGTTGAGACATGTTTTTTGATTTCATGCATTTGAAACCATCTAGGCTAGAACTAAATTTTATTTAAAAATAGAAATATGAGAAATACTGATGGTCTACCATGTTTCTAAATTTTGGGAGGTACATAGTGATTTTTAATCAACATTAAAAGTAATTATATTTTTTATGGGCCACTCTATTGTTATATTGTCTTTTCAGAATATGGTAATGTAATAATTCTATCAGACATATTTGTATTTCTATCATGGTTCCTCTATGATGAATCCAAATTTTTGACACTTGTTTTTGTGACCATGTGTGAGGAGTGATATTAATATTTTTTTATCTAGATACTATATATGTCATCACGTAAAATCTATGAACTAAAAGCCATAATTTTTTATTATCATTTTCTATTTGTAACAATAATTAGGATGAGCTTTCCATAGATTTAATTATTAGGTTACACCATATATCCAAAGCATGGAATGTCATTTGGGTTTTTATTGATCATCTAAAAAATCCTCCCATTTCAGACCTACTAAGGATATCACTAATGTGGCGGAGTTAGGAAGGTTGTATATTTTCGGGATTTTGAGTATTAATAGTGTTTCATTTTCAATTTTCTCTAATACAGTCCCCTATTTTACCTCATGGTTTTGTGAAGGACTTCAAAAGGAAATGTGGTTATATGACATGTATAACAAAAAATACTAACCTCAAATGGACAGAAAAAAGGGTGGGTGAACCACATAATGTATGAAATCTTTCACGAGTATTTTTTGGACATAGATTCATTTTTTGAAGTCAATTATTATATATATAAAAATTTATTACTATTATATTTTCAAATAATAGATTATTATGGCTCATAATAAAGGCATGTATAACCAGTTATATTAGTCTCCAATATGCTGAATGGATATTGTTGAGGCTTCCAAAGATTTACTAAGAACTATGGAGGATATGAATATAATGATTCATATTATCTAGATTTTTAAATGATATATTATAGTCATTATACATCATATGATGATCAATGATTTCCAACTTTTGAGATTTTAGTTTTTGATCAGGTATTTATATGCTTAACAAATTATTTAGTTAATCACAATCTTGGGAAGCATGGAAAACATAAGTTGTGGAAGATCTATTATTTTGAGATCAAAAAATTATTGATAATTTAATGTACCTCTTGGTTTTCCCTTTTCATTTGATGTCAAATAATGATATATTCCTTTTCTCATAGTTGAATATGTATAATCCTGATCCATCTCATATACTTTTATAAGAAGTGATTATGTTAGAACTAGATATATCATTTTTCAAGAATCTCGTTTGAATTTTTGAAAAACAAGTGAATTTGTTTCATGGAAAATCAATTACATTATTTTGGGTCCTATGGATTCGTGTGAATGATGAGAATAAGACATGGGAGTAGAATTCATGGGTAGATTAGAGTTACATCCATTATTCTCTGACCAGTCTATGGATTATATTTTAGTGTGAAAAAATTTCTATAATGTGTATTATGATGACACCCGTGATTTTTTAATTATATATAAATATATATATATATGGTATAATTTCTTTATATATTTATAGATTTATTTCTATGAAAAATTGATGATTTTATAGATATTTAGGGTTGAAAACGGCTGAAAAACTGTTAGTAGAAACTATTCCCCAACCTCATAAAACCATGTGGTCCAGATAGAGGCACTATAAATCCAAATAAACCATGTGAATGTAATTATACAAAATTTTAAGCCTCAGCCTATTAAATAAGGGAACCTCATGCAAAGAACATGGTATGGAATACCATGTCACTAAACCATGTGTCCTACATAGTTAAAAAAAATCTTCAATGATTGTCACCCATATCATCCCCTCATTTCACCCATTATAATAATCCTTCCATAGGTCCACAAACCCTCTTTTCAACATATTACTTGGATTTAATATCAATGATATTTTATTCCAGATCTTCTTGGGATATTCATGTCATGGCCTTATCTTCTTACTCTTATGTATCTTCTTCCACTATGTCTGGTTTTTTGTATTTCTGTAATTTTTTGTGACCTGGAATTGGTTGGATCATAATTTAATGCTTGGGGTTTTGATTCAGGTGGGTTTTAAATTAATCTCCCATATCATTTCACTTATTTCCTAGTTTTTTACAACATGATGGTGTTATGTACAAAAATTATTGTTGGAGGTTCCATGTTGTGCACTTATTTCAAAAGATAAAATATCATTAATTGATTTATAATTTCTTACACTGGTTTATTTTTTGGGAAAATAGTTGATTCCAATGTAATTTTATGTATTTATTTTTAAATGATTTATCGTAAATCTAAATTCTTGGTAATGGTATATTTTCATGGGATAAGTTATATTTGATGACTAGGGATTGAGATATATTTAAAATGTAACAAATTACATTGGAATGATGTGTAACAAGGAATGAATGTTAGGTATAGTATCTTGGATATCATTCCTGGCCATGGCCATGTCTCACTAGAAATATTATGATGCAATGATAACTAAATGATGTGATATAGATTATTACTAATAACTATTGGGTTTATCCCCACCAATGGATCATGCATAGAAAAGGATCTTGATATGTTCTGTCACCATGAATAGACGTTCCTAGATCCTGATTTAACTTGTATATAAGTATTAAAAATTGTATTTAACATTTTGTTTACTTTTATCTAGTTACTTTTTTATCTTTTAAATTACTTAGAATGTTAAAAATAAAATTCAAAAAAAATTACATTAAATTAAACTAGCAATATTTATTTTTCCTATAATATATTTTAATAGAACTCCGTGTGGGATCCGATCAAGAATTTTAACTAACAAATTATATATAAAAAATTAATATATGTAGGAAACGTTTTTCTAGTTCAGGTAATTGTATGGCCTCTTTATACAGTGGATGATACACTTTCAAGTTGATTTATATTTTGGGAAAGGTTATAGTGGTTGAATTTTGGAGGTTGGTCCCCATGTATGAATATGCATATATTTATTTAGTTTGTCACTATGCTCTTTGGATATTTTCATTAGTTTTGATCATAAATTTAAACATTATATATTGTTTTTACATTTCAATTTTATCATACATTTTTATCGATGATATTTATGATGTTTTATGTATATGTTGGAATGTTATTGTATATATATTTAAATTGTTATTAACATGTAAAAATCATTACCAATGGTGTTCTTCAATTCCCATGAACTAATTTTTATCCTATAGGGATATAGAATGCCCTTATGGACCATCCATGAGCATGTTCTAATATCTGGATTGATGGAATACCTGACCGGTACATGAAATTATAAAACTAGTCATGCATGAAACTATGAATCATGATATATGTGTTTTATATATAGGATATTTATTTGTTCAAAAATAATTTAATAATAATTTTAAGAGAAATGTTTTATTAATATTGATATAATATCAAGGAAAAATCATATTTTGGGATTCGGAGTAGATTACATTAGTGAAACCCTAAGTGATTATTAAATGTATTAGAGATTATCATTGAATATTAGTGATGTATTATGTGATTGGATTCAATGAAATTACAACCCATTATGAATAATAAGAGTGTACATGGATTTATAATATAATTACATTTGGATATTAAATGTAAAATAGGTTCCTTGGTCTTTTATTAGGTTATCACTTGGTGCATGACAATATGGATTTACTGTGCACCATGGTTGACACTACTGTTGTATTTGATTTAGAAATTATCAAGAAAATAATAATGAGATCTTATAAAATTTATAAATTGTTCAGATTGAAATAATAATAATATATTTTACTATCGATAAATAAAGAATTATGATTTTAGATGAGATGAAACCATTTATATATATAATTTTATTTTCACTAAGTTGTATAATTTTTTTGATCCATATATTGACTATTTTATATGTCAAATGATATTGAAGAAATATAAAAATGTAGATATCACTACAACCAATGTAATTGGATTATATTATTTGTTAATAAGGATAAATATGTTATGAGGTTATGACAATAAATTAATTGAATAGAGAAGGGGAATTTTTATTCTCTATACTAATATTTGATTAATTTTGAAGTGATATTATTTTTAATGACTTGTTTCATTGATGAGTTTTTTATAAAATATGATGAATAATAATTCCATGAAATTAAAATAATATTTCAAGATGAAATTATGGATTCCATGAAAATGTATATGTAGATTCACGAAGAAAAATTATCTAGACCATGGAAAAATATATAAGAACCCTGATCATCATTTTAGGTAAGGATCTTAAATCTGGGTTGGTTTATTAGGGAAAAAGTGTAAATTGAAACTTTTTGAATACTTTCCATGTATGAAGGAGATCATGGTGTGTACACAGGTACCACGTACAACCATATACTGGCCATGTAATTGTATATTACATGGTTATATAGGTGACATGGAAGACTTCTGAAAGTGGCTGTTGAGGATAGTACACAACATGTACATTCAATGACCCCCCCCCCCCCCGTACTTTTCTTTTGGTGGATTCCTACTATGAATTTTCTCAAACCTTATTTGGATCAATCTTTTGGACTAAAAAAGATTATATGGTTGCAGGTATATATTAGGGAAATCACCCTTCTTCACCAGGTATAGGATTGTTGTTAGCGCTGGAGAGCATGGGAGCATGATGAGGCTTGTGATGATGTTGGAGATTACTTCTTTTTTTTACATTGGTTTGAGAATTTTATTTCCATCATTGTGATTTTTTTTTATTATTTCCCAGACACATGAGACATGCATCATTTATATGTGCTCGAATTGTTATATTATTATTATTATTCCACTATTTACATTTGTTGTATAGTATTACTGCATCCACTACAATTTATAATTTTATTTCTAATATGTACAATCTTCCAATGAGGGCATTGATTCTATATTACAACAATATTTCCCTCGCTTCAAGTTGGAAAACTATGGTATTTAGGGAAATTCTCTTGGGTTCATGTGACCACTGGGTTCTTGTCACATTTTTGTGGAAACTGGAACCGGGATGTAACATAGTGGTATCATAGGGGTTTAAATTCTACTTTGACATTATATCTAGATCATATTGACAACAATAGGAAGTAATATGTTGTTGTTAATAGGTTCTTCGATGGATTAGCTGAACCGTGTATAGGGAAAATCCAATTTACCTTGAATATTTAAAATTATCTATTTTTTCAATTTTATAGTTGATATGATTTCATAATTGTGTGAAAAGAATAAACTGTGTGGTTATGATTGATATCATTGTGGTTCTATTTCTATTGAAACCTGATGAGATGAGGGTATTACATCTCATGAATCATATAGTCTCTTGTTAGAGATCACATGTCATGCATTCATATCATGCAATTTAGGATGCAATACTGGTTTCATGTTGTTGTGATAGATGTTGTGCACTAAATGCATGCAGTTGTGTTAGATATCGTGGGAGAATACCTACTTTGTTGATAGGTTATTTGAATCAGTAAATTTTCATATGGATGGAATCCATACATTGGTCTCTAAGGTGTTATGGGCCCTCTTGGATGATAATTTGGTATATCGTTTTTGAACTCTAATTAAATTTTGTCAAGTTGTGATGTGGAAAAAAGATGTCAGTCAATGATTAACAGGGAGTATGGGCTCTCACGGGTCTGAATTTTTAATGCCTTGGACAAAATATTTGGTTTTTAAGGGTTATGGAGATGTTTTAGAGGATTACTATTTGGAAACCCAGAAAAACTGACGTGTGAGGATATGAACACATTCCATATGTTTTTATATTAGAGAAGAATGTATTTTCATAATTACATGGCAGGTAATGAGAGTTCACGCCATGTATTACTTGATTGTGTGACCGTATGTGGGAGTAGAGACGTGTGGTTGGGAAAATATTAGTAGAACACGCAATGTCTAGATTTTACACGCTGTGTTGTAATGAACTATTTATTCAGTTGTGTGACCAACGACAAGGGTTGAAGAATATTAGGTTTTACACACTATGTCATAATTAGACATGTCATGTAGTTATCATATGTGTATCCGGCCATGTGACTAACAACATGGTTGGATGAAATTTGGATGGTACACACTGTGACTAGGTTGAACATGCCATGTAGTGTTACACATGATAGAACTGTGTTTTTATAGCTAGGTATAAGAACCAGGACATCAGGGAAAATTCAAGTACACATCATGGCACATGAGAAAAAAACCATTTTTGGCGTGTTACATGACCAGGTTGGAAGAGTTACACACCCGTTTGAAAAGCATAAGGGAAAATATTGTGTAAAGGTTGTACATGGATTGTAACCCAATTTTGAAAAACATGAATGATTTCCTTATCCTATTCCAGTTTTGAAATTCAATGTTATTTTCCTTGATAATTATAAATTGCGGTGTGTGCCTGACCTTGAAGAGTCGCGCAAACAAGATGTCCTTCTATTGTACGCCAGGTACATTGCAATGATAAGAAACTAGAAATAGCAGATCAAGGACTTCAATATGATCCTCCCGTCATGCCCATCATAGAACTAGCTGTTATACCGGACATAGGTCATAATGCATATATCCCGGAAGTCATTATGAGGAAGATGTAGAATTTTTAGGGAGTACTAAATCCTACCTCAATAATGGAAGAGCGGACACTAGTGTTCCAACAGTTTCATCCACCCACATTTTTCGTGGATGGAGGACAACGGTCTTGAGTGTCATTACTAACTTCCATGCTTTCTATCTTATAGAATTTGAATACACCTCCATAGAGATGGGTGAATCTCGTGATGTACATGCAACGCAATTCCTCCAAGAGATGGTAGGATGTTGTCTCATAGGAGGGATTTCATCAAGATGTTTCTTGGGAAGAGATTCAGAGGAATTTCAATGATTACTTCTACTCTGATTAATTAGGGATCGACCGAGCCTAGGAGTTCTTTCTTTTGGAGTTGGGCTCTCTTTCAGTGATGGATTACTAATCTCATTTTATATAGATTCATAAATTCACCCCTATAGTATGAGGTGACCAATTATCATTGGCTAGGAGATTTGATGATGATCATAGGTATGTCATCTGATTACTGTTGAATGTTTTTAGGCTGACTTCTGGGACTGTAATACAAAATCATGTTCTGATAACTAATCACTATCTAAGGGAGTTGGGACCTATAAGCCGAGGTTTTTTGGAATCCATGTATGGTACTCATTTGATTAATAACTGGAAGAGATATAGGGATCCTTCAAATGTTGATTCTATTGGCATGGATGTATCTACAGGTAGATAGGTGAGGTGATACTCTTGTGGGAGGAGTGGGAACACAATACCTCAGGGCTCGAGAGACCTAGTTGAGTGAAAATCTTTTAGGAGGATTGGTCATATTTAACATTTTTTTGGGTTTTCCTCAGTAGTATCCAGTCAGGGGGGATTAGTTATGACCTAAAATTTAAGTGCATGACCACATATTATTCATCAGTCAAGGAACTTGAGTTTGTTAGGCCGTTCAGGCCGAGGAGGTGGTCGTGGTTGTGGCAATCAGGTTAGAGGGTTTCCGCGAATGTAGTGTGGATTATCTCAGGGTAGTCAGGAAGGGTCGCAGGGCCACAGTAATAGACAGAAATTTATAATTGAGTAGGCCTAGAGGGGATGGATCCAAGACCCTCTATGGATAGTGGTTCGATTCTAGTTGCCTTATTTTTATCTTCTACTATTTTTGATACGAGGACGTTCATTGTTTTATATTTTATTTCTTTGTAGGGGAGCCTTGGGATCTATTTATTTTCTTTTGAGGATGTTATGATGATAGAATCCTCATTGGGGATTAGGATGGATAGTGTACACCAGTTCAATGTGTTCCTTATTGCGGTTGGTGGGTGTTAATTCTTATGGGATATCTATGTATTATAGATGAATGGCTTCAATGTCATTCATGAAATGGGGTGGTTAGTCTACATTCATGCCTTTGTTGGCTGCTATCACCACATGGTGAGATTCACATCACCAGAGGGAAGTTATTTTCAAAACAGTAGTGAATGGGATGTCTGGGTGAGCATATCGGAACCTGAGCATCATGGATTGGATGGAATTGAAACCCATATTTCAAGTTTATATCAGGATGACTAGGTGAATTCACATATAGAATTTCCCCCATTGGTGGATTGTTTCAAAAATGACTGTCCAGACTAATTTTCAGGTTTACCTACAAAGAGTGGGGTTAATTTCTTTATTGGTAATGTTCTACATGTGGCATTAGTGTCCATTCCTCCTTATAGAGTGACTCCACCAGAGTTATAGGAGATCAAGAAGCAGTTAGAGGACATGAAGGAAAATGGTTTCATCTAACCCATTACTTATCTTTTGGGTCCTCCTGTTCTTTTTTCCATGAAATAAAATGGTACCCTCAGACATTGTGTGGATTATCAGAAGTTTAACCCGTTGACAGTTAGGTACTGATATCCCTTGAAAAGTATTGATGATCTCTTTGATTATGTTTGAGCAGCCTGGGTGTTCTCGAAGATTATCTCTTGATATGATTATCAGTAGTTTCCAGTTAGACTATCAGATATACCTCTTACATCATTTCGGAGAAGGTATGCTCTATATGAGTATTTTTATGATGTTCGGTATCATGAATTTGCAGACAGTTTTCATGGAATTGATGAACCTAGTGTTCCATATTTACATGGATTCTGTTGTGGTAGTCATCGTCAATGATATCATGGTGTCTCCCACACTCAACACGACCATGCCATCCATCATGTGATCGTATTGAGTATACTAAGAGGGAATTAGTTATATTCAATGATCTCAAAAATCCACATTTGGATGGATCTGATCAACTTCATGTGTCATGTTTTCACTGAGACATCATTATCAGCAGTCCCAAAGATATTGATACCTATTGTTTCCGGGGAGCAGTAAAAGAGTGACTTTGAGGTAAGATGTTTTCTGGGGGTGCCAGGTAACTACAAAAACTTTATATAGGACATTTCATGGTTTTAAATGCAACTGACAGACCTAACTAAGAAGGGTGAAACATAGTTGTTGTCAGATTATTGCGATTTAGCCTTCCTGGTGCTGAAAGGGAGATTGACTTCATCACAAATAATTATTTTTTTGGATCCATGAAAAAGTTAAAATGTTTACTGTGATGCATCATTTGTCATTATTGGAGCTGTATTTATGCTAATTGAAGGATTCATTGCATACGAGTCTTGGAAGTTGAGGCCAAATGTGAGGAATTACCTGATGGATGATCTCAAGTTAGCTGTAGTTGTGTATGATTTAATATGTTGGAGACATTATCATTTGCGAGATAATTTAAGTGTATACACTAACCACAAAAGCTTCTAGTATATCTTCCCTTAGTGGGATTTGAATATAGGACAACAAAGATGTATTGAATACCTTCAGTACATTGTCTTTGAGATTTCCTACTTCATATGAAAGGCAATGCAGAGGCTGATGCGTTGAGTAGGAGGACTCTTATACATGAAGTTCGGTAGGGAAACAATGAGTGGATTATTATGGCTCTATTCTCTGATATTTATTAGGTGGTTCACGATGGATAGGTGAATATGTTTCATTCTTCCATTGTTGTTACATCTACTCTAATGGATCATGTGTGAATAAAGAAACTATCAGATTCTAAGGACTTAGTCCTACGAGAGAGTCTGTTAGGAAGGACCCTAATCTAGTGTTGACCGTAGGCGACGATGAGGAATTCCGTGTTCATGGACATGTATGCGTGTCAGAAGACATATGTGAGAATATTTTGCGAGATTTTCATACATGATCATGGTCATTTCATCCTGGTGTCACCAAGGTGTATCGATATCTACACTGTCAGTATTGGTGGCCAGAAATGAAGAGGGATATAGTAAGTTTTTCTCAGAGAAGTTCCACTTATCATCCGATTAAGGTAGAGCATCAGTGACCAACATGGCTTCTATATCATTTAACATTTCGTAGTATAAGTGGTATGATGTCGTGATGGTTTTCATGATGGGTTTACAGAGGATTCCTCGAGAGAATGATGGAGTTTGGGTTATTGTGGACATACTCACGATGGATTCAAATTTCTTATCAATTAATGAAACCATCAGTATTGATGAAAATGAAAGGTTTTACATCAATGATCTTTCTCATTTTCAGGAGGATACACAATCATTCATTTCATTCATGGGATCCCAATTAACATCTTGTGTCTATAAAAGACTACAGATGGATTTGGATACACATGTACTTCTATGTACAGCTTACCATCCCTAGATAGGTGGATAGATCGAACATACGATTCAGGTTTTGGTGGAATTGTTACAAAAATATGTCCTTGATTTTGGGGTCTCTTTGTTGATACACATACCCCTTGTAACGTTTTCCTACAATTACATTTTCATTCAATGATTCTGATGACACCTTATGAGGGTTTTCATGATAGGCCACGTCGATCACCACTATTTTGGCCGGTGGAAGGAGATGAAGCTATACTAGAACATCATCTTTTTGAAATACCATTGATCATGTGGAGTTGATTGAGAAGAGGATGGATACTTCACAGTCTCATAAGAAATCATATGATGATCAATGAAGATGATCTCTGATTTTCAAGGATGGAGATCAGGGTTTTTATGGGTCACACAGAGGTTGGGACATAGGAAGATTAAGAGATCGGGGAATCATTAAATGATATTTTTTGGGCCATTTCTGGTTTTTGAGAGCATCTGGCCAATTTCCTATAATTTTTAGATACCTAATAGGTACTTGTCTATGCATGATGTATTTCATGTTTCTGATGCATGGTGTTACTTTTCAGACCAGTATCTAGTTTTTGGACCCGAGGGGTTTGAGTTGGAGGTGGATTCATCCTTCAAGGAGAACCCTATTTGGATTGTGGATCATAACACAATGGTTCTAAGTGTCTTGTATGTTCCTCTAGTTTGGTTTCTATGCAGCACAAGAGAGTATAAGATATGACTTGGGAGAGGTAAGCTGATATACAATCCCAGTTGCCATAGTTGATTGATGTAACTTCTGCACCCTTGCAAGGGAAATTTATGGATGAATGGGCTAATGGGGGGAAGTTTTTAAGAACATGAATCTTTATTTCAGGTATGGATTTTTAATTCATGTTGTTTTTTAGGAAAACGGTTGAAATGGGAATTCATTGAGTACACTCTGTGAACATAGGAGAACACGTCTTGGACACGAGTGTCACATACATGGACATGATTTCCATGTAACAACCGAGTACATGGCCGTACATGTGACCTTGTAGACCACATATATTGGGAGCTAGTTTTGGCTAGTACACAACGTGAACATTAAATGAAAACGACATATAATTTTATTTTTTATATGATAAAATGGATAGGTGTCATGTCTCACATCCAAAACACCCTTCTTCTCCCTGTGATTCATATAGGAGAGCAGAAACACGAATATGAACTTCAAACCCCTACTGATTCATCATCGAGGATGAGATTGATATGTTTCAAGGGGTATTGGAAAGCCACCAGTGTGTTCTCCACTCCCCTGTATAATCACTTCATGGTTCCATCACTCTCTTGAGTATTTAATGGTTGAATTTTTTTCACCATTTTGATGATTTAGTCTATTCTAGGTTGATTTTCAGGATGATATTCAAGAGTGATGATTGTATGATATCATGGTAGATGGTTTGATCATTTCGTTGTTCGTATTTGGAGTATATATGTTAAAAGTACCACATAAACACATTTGGGATATTGATTGATTGGGCAATTAAACCTATTTTTTATGTTATATGGATTAATTTATAAAAAATGGGTTGTTGCATATGAAAGAGATTAGACGCTTCGTTTACGGGACACCTCATGGGTGTGTTTCCCTAGTTTGACTATTTATGTCAATTTGTACTATGTTTCCTATGAGGGGTACCTTATTTTCTTTTCCTTGAGTTGTTTTGGATGTATTTTGATTTATTATATGAATTTAATTTGTTCATATTGGGATTTATAATAATGTAGTAATTATATATTACATGATCTACCCTGTAATGATATGCACATTGTTTATCCAAAGGACCATGAGATTCTTGGACCAGGAAAACAGTGGGGAATTCCATGTTTATTAAAAAGGACGATGATAGATTGGTGTAGACATTGACCTAGCAGTATTGATCCTGAGAGTTACCAATGAAGTCATTTATGATTATTTATTCTATGTTGACCTAGTGGGTACAAACTGTGAGACCTATGTAGAAGTTGTTTATAATTTATTTATTCCATGTTGAACCAGGGGTATTGACTGTGAGTGATTCCTCAGTGGTCATTTATAAATTATTAGTGACTTGTAAAACCAATGAGGATAGACTATGAGCGCTTTCCCAGAGGTTTGTTTATGAATGATTTCATGTTTGGGAAAAGATTCCAAGCCAAAGAAAAAACATGGACTCAGTATTACTTGTTTAGTTAGATGATATTACTAGTTTAATTTTATTAATATTGCGTATGGTGATATAGATCTTATGCTAGATCCTGATATTATATTATCAAATGGATTGAATAATTTAAAAATGTAAAACAATTTAATTGAAACTGTAGTATAGTATACATTTGAGTACTTCCAAGTTTACTTCATCATTTTCCATATTGCCTGCAATATATTTCAACTAAATGTTAGGAAAATATATATTGGTGGTTTCCTAATAGGATTCATCTCACACCCTATTTGGGTCATGATTTTGGAGCCAAACTGATTATATGGTAGCATGTATAGATAATGGAAATCACCTTTATTCACTGGGTACTTGATTGTTGATGGATCATGAGAGCATGAGACCAAGATGAGGATTGAGTTTTTGTGGATTTTAAAATATTTTTATAAATTAGTTTTAGTATTTTATTTCCATCACTGTGACTTGATTGTCTGATTTCCCAGAAACATGTGACAAGAATAATTTATATGTTTTTGTGTTGTTATATTACTATCAATCATCCATTGTTTAATTTTTTTGTATGGTATTACTACTTCTGCAATTATTTTTTTTACGAGGTGTACACTTTCACAATTAGGGAATAGATTCCCCATTACCACAATGTGTCCCTTGCTGTTAGTCAGTAGCCTCTGCCATATGGGGATCTGCTTTTGAGGTCATCTGACCACCGGGTTCGGGGCACCTTTCAGTGGCACCTAGAACCAAGACGTTACAAAATATATAAAAATTATGTAATTTTTTTATAGAGATTAAGACATATGGTTATCAGTTTATGAATAATTTCATCAAAATATATTCTATACAAATATTTTATTTTATGTATTTTATAAAATTACTAATTCAAAATATTTGACAGTCACCTGAGTTAATAAACAGATAAACCCACATTTTTTTAGAAGAATCATCAACCATACATGGGATAAAACTCATAGGCCTATATGATTGAAAAGGATGTGTATGATATGTTTATAGTCCCACTTCAGTTCTCTCATGTGTATGTTCATGGGTAAGCTACATTGGGAATGTATGAGTGGATGTGTGACAATTAAGGACAACGTGACCCATGAATCATCAATTGTATTGTGTTATGGGTTCTGATCTTCCACTGTCAGATCAAAATAGTAAAGACATGGATTTATTTATTATGTAATTTGAAACCATCAATATAAATTATTTGGGATGTTTGGGTTTCCCCTAAATTTCATTCATTTTTAAATATGTGGACATAATGTTTGTCATCTGAAAAATTTTATATAAGCCATTAGATATAAATTTAATGTCATCCTAAATCTAAAACATTTTAAAATATATTTTATATTGATCTATTAAATGACACAAATTTCATAATGATACTAAGGAAAAAAATTATTTCCATGGTGATACAACATGATTAAAGAACTTAAATCATCTTATTGGCATGGTACAATTTTCAGGAAACCGAGAGATCATGGAATATGTAGATGTCAAATGATAACATTATTGTTTCATTTTATTTGTGATTAAGCCATTAGTTTTTTGTGTTAATTCATTGATGGAAAATGAGAATTAATCATGTTACAGTAATGCATTGCGAACACTCTTATAAAAGAACCTCGTTTTTTGAAACTAAGTTTTTTTCAAAATTAGAAAACACATATATGTTTTTTAAAGTTCTGACACTGCATATAATGAGGAGGGTCCATGTGAAATAAAAAACCGTAAAGATAGTTAGTTCATGGAATTAATAAACACTTTTGTAAAATGAGCATTATTAATTCCAATAACATTTTTATCATTTGAATTTGTGAGAGTTTGTAAAAAAAAGATCCCAGAAAACCTAAAAATCATGAAGGGTAGAGGATCCAGAAATATTGTTTGATTATTTAATAGAGAAGGATAAAATGGGAATATAGAAATGTGAATCATGTGATACGAGTCATAACGAAAAAACTAATATTGGTGAAACCAATTGTGGTTTTCATGAAATATTCAAGGAAATTGTGAATCAATGTAGATACCCACTATGTTAAATAAAAGGGAAGGATGATTTTATTGATCCCATGATCCATTATCTATACATATACATATAATTACTGAAATTAGATTTGGATATTATGGTTTTGAGAATCATTTGGCTTTATGTGACAAGATTCTGTGCCGAGGAGAAGTAATCACCCATTATCGCATTCATGAAATACAATAGTTCATACATTTTTTCCCATACTTACATGTAACAGATAAGTATATAACCATAAAAAACATAATTCACAACTATTTGGGTATCTATACGAGATACTGGAATATAGACAGTGATTTCATACATGCTTTAATTACACGATGGCCCAAAGGCCTTAATTTTTATTTTATTAGGGATAACCCCCCTCTTAATGTTTGAATGGGAACTTGTACATGACCCATAGGCCTAGGACCCAAGTCCCAACACTACACAAAATACAATATATGACCCAACAGACTAGAGACGTTCCATTCCCATTACATGAACGTAGTACCCACCCACTAGAATTTCCCCTACCCGGCTTCTAAATTATTTATCACCTATCTCCCAACCATTTCATTATTGATCGTCTAGCATTTCCCTGTACAAATATGCACAGAGATTGGTTCAAATGACGGTTTCTATACCCTCTCATTCTTCCAATCCAGTTAGCTCTGCTTCTCATGACTGCTATTCTTGTTGCTCTGATCCTCTTCTGGGGAATGCTCTATGTGTACTATTCTACTCCATGTTCTCTATGTATAGAAGGCCTGGAGGCCCTAATGAATTTGATGACCCAAAGTCCATTAAGACCCATAGTCCTAAACCAGTGGCGTGATGACCCAAATAGGGTGAATAGTTCTAACTGCTACACTGCTACTATAGTAACCATAAATTCTCTTTCACCCAGTTATGTACATGGGTCTCTTGGATGCCAAGAAAGATCCCCTACCACTAGGTACAAGCTCATTGTCCATTCTTTAATTACATTAATGAATTATCACATGAGAAAAAATAGAAACAATATAATGGAACATAAAATAAAATGGAAAATTGAAGTATTCATTGACTACATACATTTAATTCATTCATGTATTGAGTTGATATTTCAAGATTATAATTGATTGAAGTAGTGAATGTTGTATTCATGAATAAACTATATTTTAAGATATTAATTGCATTTCATTCATTCATATTACATGAGGCTTAGTATCCTTTATTACAAATAATTTATAAATTACTATGTTTTTAAAAAATATTAAATATGTTGATATACATATTTTGACTAAAATTTTGTTAAGTCTGGGTGCTATAAAATGGTACATTATATTTTCCTGAGCATGTGTGATCATGAAATATCTAAGAAGACGACTGTAAAAATATAATTCTATTGTGGATCATGAAATATAATGAGAGGAAATGTATCTTGGGTTATAAGATGTTGATGGAATATTGTGACTAGGGGGTATAACTAATAATGGGAGAATAAAGTGTTGTTTTGGTGTATAACCCACTACTAAAGGTATATTTTAGATGGAGGGTTCATCCATACCTTAATTGAAGGTATTTACAATTACATTTTTTAATCTCTTTTTGATATAGTTGAGAATCCATGTTGGGGGTGAAACCAACATAGTAAGGAGTATATTTTTTTTCCAAACACTGTAAATCCTAATGTTCTGTTTATTTAATTTGAAAAAATATAGAGTTTTGGGTGAGAGAAAATATTAGAGTGGATAAAATATTTAACTACCCATGGTGGTTGAATTCAAAAATAACAAAATTTAAAAAGAAAAATAGCTAACATATTCCCACCTCCCCAACATTATGACTACACAATGATCTGTTCACATCTAAAATGCCTCTGGTATTTACAACATATTTTAATCTCATCATCATGGGAACATATATTTTATTGATTAATATGATGTTATCTATCCTATAATTCATAGAATAACAGAAAGATGTGGTATCCATTTGTCACATGCTAGAGGAGGATGGTTATTGGTTGAAAATATTCAAAAAAAAATAGGATATTGATTCCATCGAATGGGAATACATCATTAAAATATTTATCAATAAATATTCTCTCGGACTACTCCAAAATAAAACATAGAGGGTGTTTCTAATGAATAATAAAAAATAAGATGAAATTATTTTAGATTGTTTGTAATCAATATAAGGAATTAAAAGTATGACTCTTTCCTTGTAATCAATCCCAGAAGTGTAGTTCAGATGATATTTAGTGGATTATTGCCTTTTTAATGAATAGATTTTTCATCTCATGAATTTTATACTTATGCAGATATTTTTCATTGTTCCAAAAAAATCATGAAAATGATTTATACCTCTCATTTGTCTCATGGGAATGTAGATAAAAAATAACTGGATTATTATTTAAGAGGATCAACATATAAATATAATCATGGAATGAAATCCAAAAAAACCATGTGATAATATTATTGAATGATGATCCCCATAAATTCTATAAGGTGAACAGGAAGATTTTTCAAATGTAAAAAATATGAGAATTTTTATAATAACCGAGAATGAGAATTGAATAAACCCACTGATATGGTTGAAAAAAGGGTTTAGGTCAAAACACAATATACTATTTAATGTATCGAGTGAAAGTAAAATGAGAATAATGTAATAAAAATGCATAAAGAAATGGATAATGGAGATAATCAATGAAAATAAACACCATGTCATAATGAGAAAGGAATTAAATATGTTATCACTACTACTAAGGTGATATTTATAATGACATGATGATTGGAACATTGTTTATTCATTCATAAATAGTGTATATACTTTTCTATTTTCACCTTTTTTCATTAATATAATGAATTATTAGTGGAATTATTCCAACAAGAGCTCAAATCATCGAGGGAAAGATATATGTTAGAATAAAAAAATAATAAATTGTTATATTCCATGTATATAACACCTCAGTAATAAATTTTTTTTAGATGAATCATTCATATAATCTCATTTTACTTCCTTAAGTGTAGATTTAATGTATTTTATGTGTTAAAGGGAGTTCCATAAATAAATACCACATCATCTTTTGAGATACAGGGATCACTCTTCTTATCCCAAGTCATCACCTAATTCAATAAATCTGCACTAAGGAGGATGAATATAACATATAATATTCTATTTCAGCATGTATGATATTTCCTTATGAGAATGTATAATTATAAAAAATGGGTGAGATTTTGGGTAGAATCTTGCTCGAAGCCTTGAAATCATATTGGTATTATATAGACACATTCCCAAAAGAGGATCCTTATCTTCCTCCTAACCTAGAGGTTCAATACTAAATTATTCATATATTTGAATATCTACTCATATGAGACAATATTTATCATCCAGTTAGAATATATTAACAAAAGTTACTGGAGAATATAGAATATGGGTTTATATATCTATCTACACCACCGTCGGGTGAGTTGGTCATCATTGTCAAGAAGAATGATGGACCAATTTTAATATTCAATTATTTTCACGAAAACAATAAAACATGGATAATGAACATGTGTCCCCAACCATTGATATTATAATTTTTTGATAGACTTAATGTGTCCTAGTATTTCTTTATGGTTGTCCCTTTATAGGGACGTCACTAATTAAATATGAATATGGAATATATTACCAAAATATTTCATTTCGGTCATGGTATTGAATCTATGATTTCGTATAGTTTCATTTTAGACACAGTAATTATCTAGTAATATATACAGAAATAATGAATATAATATTTAGATATTTCCTTGAGAAATCGTAGTTAATATTTATAGATGATATATATATTTATAAAAAAAATTAGGAGGATAATGAGAAGTAGTTCAATATTGTGATATTGACATCTAAAAGAAGATAATATATATTAAACGAACAATAATTTAGTGTAATATATGATTAATGTATCATTCAGGGTGAATATTATCATTATAAATGGGACATCATTTGACACTTCTATGAAATAAGCATCTTGGGAGTGGCCTTCATTAACATCTGAAAGAGATAAATATAGATACCTTAAATGTGATATATAATATTAATCATTTTGAATATATTAAAATGATAATTAAACAATAAAACCATGACTACATGGTAGGGCTTCATTTTATCTTGACATGTGATTGTATGGTTATCATTAATGAGATTAAAAATGGATTACCCCTATACTTGTAGTCGTGATTCCTTAAAGTCGAGAACTTTTTATAGTATATAATGATTCATTATAGAAGGAATTTAGGTTATTATTGATATAGAAGTATAAATATGAAAAATATGAGTCAGAAAATTTGATGTTTCATAAAATAGAATTCAACACATTATCATTAGTTAAGTATAATGATAATTCCGTTTAAAATATGGTGAGAATATAACTATGTGGAAAATATTGAAATATAAATGAATAATATGATAATGAAAAATATATTCACTCATAATGGTCTTAATATGCACCAAAGATGTGGTTACAGATGATAAAGGACTATGAATTCTCAATAAATTACTGTACGGGAAATGTAACCAATGTGGTAGATTCCCAATTTAGAAATAATCTAGAAACCATATCAATAATGAAAATATAAATGGATCATATTGTCACGACCCATTCCCCGGGGCCTGTGCCGTGACTACCCCAAGCCAACCTTCCATATGCTAGGGGATGGAGACTAGCACCAAATCCGTAAATCACAAAAAATATGAAGGCATTGCCTTTATAAACTGAAAATACACAAAAAATAGAGTATGAGTTGGATGTAAAAGATAATTATAACTGAATAAAAAAGAGTTCTGAATAGTAATGGGGTCAGAAATACAATCCCAACTGGAATGTGCATGTACAACTGAAAATTAAGTACAATTAAAAAATGAATGCAGCTACTGGGTTGTCCTTCAGGATTCCTACAGGAAGGGTTGCTACAGATGGACTCCTCAGCACTACACGCCCGTCAGTCTCCTCCGTGTACCAACTCATCGTAAAGTCCACCTCCGGGTATCATCCAGTCCTACTACTCAGCCTTGATCAGCAATATCCATTGTTTTCATCCAACACAATGAGGTGAAGCAATATCTCAGGCAGGGGTGAGTATAACAATACTCAATATGGACCCCAAGACCCACAAAGTCTCAAAAAATCAATCAAAAATAAACCACAAAGTATGATATCAACAGATAACCCCACATAGGTATATGCCTGTATATATACCTATGTTATCTAATAATCCATCTCAATAATGAGGAAAACACAAGTTACTAACTAAGTTCACACATGTATATAATGTTTTTAGAGAGATTGAGATGATAAGATATTTCCACTGAATCATCAAAGATTTCAGACCAATGCATGTTCCAGGAATAGTTATTCTTTCGGACAAACACATGATCCTGGATTAGAAGTCACAACTATCGGACCAACAGATGATCCATTAGCAGCCTTCAGAGCAGTTGGACCAACACATGATCCAGGACCAGTTATTCTTGTCAGGCCAACACATGATCTAGGAATAAAAGTTAGAACTGTCGGACCCACACATGTTCCACGAACAGTCGTCAGTGAATATCCATCCACATGGTTTCCACAAAGTACGCTTGATTATGGGAGGGTCCGCTTCTCAATCCAAGTGTCAGTAAATCAACTTCCACTTCTTCCCAATTTGATGTATCCCGATGTTCCGCCTCGTAAAAATTAACACAACGTGACAGAAGGTTCATCAATCGGACACCTGGTCTGAGAGTTATTGTCATTTTTTGTTCTGAGGGCCCGGATGGATTTAAATTCAATCCAAACTGAACATCCCTCAACTGCATCCAATCCCCGTGTGGGATATTCCAAAAGAACCTTTTTTCTCCAAGATTTCCATCTTCATAGATGGTTTGTCATACGGACATATGTAGCCCATGTTATAGGCAAAATGGAAAAATCGCGTCAAACGTCTGCGGGTCTGGTCTAACCCAGTCTGCATGTATAACCCGGTCTGTGGGTTTTACCTATCCCAAGGAGGGTTTCCCAACCCACTGGGGTGGCCTGACCCGCATGTGGTCCGTTCCACGCTGGGTCCGGCTCGGCAGCCTGTGGGGGTCCGCCCCAACCGCGTCTAGGTTGGAGGCTGCGCCCCTTGGTTCCCAAACATCGTATCCATTCGGGCGGGTGGAACCGGTGCCAGGCTGGCGCCAATGTGTCATACGATTCCCAGTAGGTTCTGTCGTTTCTAGCTGGCCGAGCGGCCAACTGGTTCCTCACGGTGTTCCGATTGCATCGAGCCTCTTCTGGCGACCCAGCGGCTCGGGCCACCAGACCGCTTCACGACCGGTCTCGAGCCAGCCGCTGCTGCACCACCACCGCTAAGGGTCGCGGCCCTCCTTCGGTCCACTTCACGGCGGCAGTTGCACCGCGCCGTCTGCAGCTTCGTAGAGGCTCGGGCAGCCATATTCCTTCGTGGAAGGACTTGCTCCGGCCGCCACTACACCTCTGCGGCCCATCGGTCACAGCCTTCTCCTCTGGCAGTGCGGTTGTGCCGACGCCGTCCATGTTGTGACGATCATCGCACCAACCGTTGACGAACTTTCCGCGGGTCACCAGATGAGTTCTAGTGGCCCGGTTCTTGCTCTGTAAGAAGTCGTGAAATCCTTGGGTCATCTCCTTCGATCGACAACCATTGTTGACATGTAACTCTCACCCAAAACACATGACACGTTGAGCGTAAAAAACCACAATGAATGTGGAGGGGTCATGCCATGTTTATTTGGCCCCCGCCCTCCTCATTAGGGTGATTTCAAGCGGCTTCAAATTCTAAACCACGATAGAATACAAAGTACACACAATAATTACCAATCCTAAACCCCTTCCTCATGTTCATTGTTCATTGATGATGTCTCCGAAAGGCGGATGTCGATTCTTTGATGTCGGGAAAAAAGTTGAAGAAGTCGAGGACGACGTCGTCGGAATTCATTAAGGATGGTGCTTCCCCCTTTCCCTGGTTGAATATTGATCTTAGTTGGCAGAAGAAGTGTTCTTCGTTGGAGAGTTCTTTTCCTTCCAAGAACAACCAAAAAGGCAAATTACAAAAAAACAATAGATTATGACATCTTATTAAATTGTTGGAATAAAATTCAAAAGGATGAAATTTGTTAATTTAATGTTTTCAATTAATTAATTGAGAGGGTTGGCAGCATATGTGGGGAGTTCAAGGGGGTTTCTCCCCACATATTGGGTGGTCCAGGAGGATATACCTTGGTTGGTCCCCACCAAAATAAAGAAGAAGAGGTTTTTAGACCTCAGGTGGGTCCCACCACCATAACCACTCATGGGAGGTTAAGGTGTGGTGTCCCCCAACTCCAACCCCCTCTTTCAGGTTTTAACCAACTACGAATATATTAAGAGAAGCATATAATTTATTTTATTATTCCCACATAAAACCCAAAAACTAACTTTCACTCTTGACCATCTGTCGTCAAGGTGAAAGTCATATTAAGTGAATACCGGCACTACGAGTTCAACGGTGCCATCCGATTTCAATTCCTAGCACCAGTTCAAAGGTTATAAAAACCCTCTTATACATTAATTTAAGGTACCCAAACAAAACATTATAAATTGATTCCAGGCACTACGAGTCTCGGAATCACGCGCCGTCAGTTTTTTGCGGTCCTGTAAGATTCCCATGTATTTAACTGGAACAATTTCCAAGGAAATTCTGAGTCTTTACAAAAATAATTAGATTAGTAAATAAGATTAAAATATTAATCATAAAAGGATAATTGTAACACCCTGAGCTTCCACGATACACTTCTCTTTCAATAATGCAATATCTTGCATTGTACGCAAATTCGAGATTCTAACACACTACGACTAATCAAAATAGCCATTATGATTAGTAATACCCACTTTTTGAAAATATATATATTTTATATTTCAAAATTGACATCATTTTTGGATTTGGAATGTCGAAATTAGCCTATGTTGAATTTTTGGTATTTTTCTGAGAACTTCCAATTTTTTATGAATAGTGAAAAATACTTAAAAACAACTTTTTTAATCAAAATAATTTATAGTGATAAATTATAATATTTATTGGTTTTAAAGTATCATAAGAATATATTTTTACCATTTAATCCATTGGTTTTCATTATAATTAATTTCATTTTGAAATTTGACATAAACAATTGTCAATCTTTTGATATATATTGTTTCTTAAAAACACGCTATTTGTTGTGAAAGCAGACATTAATTATAAAATTAATTAATGCAACTTATATGTTTGGAATTTTGTAAAATAGACATCATTTTTTGAATTCGTAATATCAATTATATCTTAGGGTGAAATTTTGGCATTGTTCTGAAAAACATCAATTTTTGATGAATAGTGAAACAACTAAGTGGTAGTAAAAATACTGATTTTTTCGTTTAAATGAAATATTACCACTTCTGTGATTTGATTTTGGAAAATCCAACATACAGGGTTGTAATTAGGAAGTAAAATTTGGTTCAATGGGATTAAAATAATTTTTTGGTGAATTGTAACTTTTAAGTTTAATTAATCGCGATTAAAGGTAATTAGTGAAATTTAAGGTAAACATGGTATTATAAAAATATAAAATGCCCTTTACACTTGTCCAACCCCTATGTGATGAGTCATGGCCGACCAAGAAAATCCATGGGTCAACTTGGGGACCCCATGGAGCCACTTTGGTTGGAAAATGACATCAAAAACTTTTTATTTAATGTTAAAATAAAAATGTCACAAACATGAGTCGTTTTACTAAAACAATTATTAAATGGGCTTATACAAGTCATATTTTTGGCAATAAATATTAATTAGAAAGATAAATAGTTTTCCTACATAATTATATTTGTTTTGTAATTTTTAGACATTAAATAAATTAAATTATTTATGACACCATGATGATGCAGCGATTACCTCATTAATTAACGATTTTAATAGAATGGATGGATAATGTAAAATCTTAGAATTACACTTGTCCAAAGCCTATTAAACGTGAATATATCGATCCCTTATCACCTTATACTCTAATTATATAAGTGTGGGACCTTTAGATTCCGAAAAGCATTGTATAATAAAGTAACATTTCATTACTTTTCAAGAGTGCCCCTCCTCTCCACTTACAAAAGGCCCCCACCACTACCACCTTTCTCACACTATCAAAGCCTCTTGGCTCGGCCAACCTCCGCCCAAATACTATCCCAAAATCCTTCCCTTACTACTAGAAGCTTCACATTGGGCATAATTCTTCCCAAGGAAGCCTTTTGTTCAAATCAAAAAGAGTTACCCGATTTTAAGGTAATGTCTTGTCTTATGTTATTTTGTTTTATTTTGCTTCTCCATCCCCCTAAAATATTTTTATTAATTTCTTTTGTAACAATACCAGTATCCAAAATATACTAGGATGTAGTTATAAGAAGTATTTGAGCTACACTTACACACACCTACATCTAATGGTTAAAGAACATACTGTTACTGTGGATTGCAAATTTCTGCCTCATGAAACGATGATTGTTCAACACTCATATAACAACATCAAAGGTGGCCATTAAGATGTCACTATATTTATATATGATATATAATATGTTTTTACTTAAGTATCTTTATTTTTAATATATTTCATACATTTATGGTTTCCATTGTGGGTAAACATGATATTTTCATTTTAGGATGTGCGGACTACCGCCCCCTCAAAGTGATTTGAATCATTAATGCCATATGTGGGATGTATAAAGGATGGAGTAAATGGTATTATACATTATATTATACTATTATTATATTATAACTTTATATAATTATAACTTCATTCCATTATATATTAAATAAAAATGAAAGTAGCGTTCATGCGTACGTACGGCTTACCGTCTCCATGAAAGGTGCATTTCATTTCTTACCTCTAAATGTTATGTAATATTATAAATGAATTTATATACTGGATATATATGATGGATATGATATCTACATCATGAATATAATTATATATATAATGTATATTTTACAACATGAACAATGTGTAATTATAAGAAGTTTATTTTCTACTCAAGTACCAAAGATCAAAAAAACGACCGTTATTAACTTAAATAATTTCATAATGGTCATAACATGGTAATAAGTTATACTAAAGGAATAAGAAACTTGAAAAGGTTCTTAATAAACTATAAATTAACTCTAGTTTATTATTCAGGAGGTTAAAGAACGGTCGAGTCAAGACAGGACGCAAGGTAAGGTAATTTCATAACCCAATTTCCATTCTTTGGGTTAATCTCCTACTTTCAAATTATGTCATGATAATATTATGTCATATCTTTTATTTTTACATTCGTTATGTGTACTTATAGTGAATACACATAATAAATGTATTTTATTTTAAATATGATCTTTGTAAGGATTTCGTCTCGATCTCCTTTAATTGAGGCATATTTTGTTTTATACACAAATTTCCTTTATACAGTGTATAAACCCCTTTGAATTTTACTTTTATTCAAAAGGAATTTTTTATACAAAGCATTTTTACTAAACGAAAAAAGGAATGTTTTTTCTTACGTATGCAGCGACAAAGACTTCTCTGTCGCCGTGACTATTATTTGAGTTTCGGCTTCCTCTACAAGCCATAACTTTTTTTTAAATGAAAAGTTTTAATTTTCTTTTATTTTGGAATTGAAAATGGTTTTGAAAGTGTGTTTATTATAAAAATGTGATGAATTGATATCTTGTGATTGAACTGTAGAAATGTTATGTTTCCTTTATGCATATTTTATGTGATATGATTATGTTATGGTTTATGATATGTTTAACCCCGTTCATATGAGGAATGCATTGAACTTAATAAGTGATGGGTGGAGCCCGCTATAGCTCATCGATGCATCAGCGGGTCTCATTAGACAAACTAGTGTCTTAGCACGAGGTCTTGAAAAAATCTTATTTGTAGTCTTGGCACGAGGCCTTGGCTACGTGGTTATGATAGTCTGGAATTATGCATTACATCATTATGAAAGTGGTTATTGATATTCCATGTGATTATTCGACCAGTAGAATATCCTAGTGAACAAGAAAATGGCATTATCTCATTTTACTTTTGCCATATTATGTTTAAGTTCAAGTTTAAAAGGCTTTTGTTTTAGTCATACATTGACTTAAATGTTTATGTGTATTTATAAAAGCTTCTGATATATTTTTATCCTAAATGAGCATCTGAGCTCACCCCTTTCAATATTTTAATATTTTCTAGGATGTGAAGAAGTATTTTATGAATGACCTGCAGGGATAGTCAGAAGAGGATATGAGTGTGGACTATTGAGAATTTGTTATTTTATTTTTGCACTTTATGATGTAATGTAACATTTATGAATTTATATAGTGTTTCCAAGGCTACTAAACTAATCCGTCTTTCGAGACTTGATCTTTTATGATCATGCCAGTGCTACGAAGTATTGCACTGACTCTGGGTAACTGGGGTCAGGGCGTTACAGTTGGTATCAGAGGGAGTTTAGTACTAACGTTGGAAGCTAGATTTAGATAAACTCTGATTAGAGCACATAGCACAAAGATCGGCTTTGAAAATTAGTATAGAAGAACTTACTAGAATTTTGGTATTATAGACATTTTGTGAGTTCTCCGAGAAATACATCCCTATCTAGATATGAGCATGTAGAGGTGGCTCTGGCATAGATGTATCTAGGGGTAAAACCCAAAAACACTGCTTTGATCTAGACTCAAACGGGAACTGGTGCATGACAACGGGCCTTGCTACACTCTTGGTTACGACACTCCTGGTGGATATGCTTAGGATAATTCTCATTTTCCGTACAAACCATTAGGAAGGGTTTATGAGTATATACTTCCTTAAAGAAAACATTTTTTATGATTGTGGATTATATCCATAAACCGTTCAATTTACATTAAGTATTTTACAAGTTTGGAATTATTCATTGCAATTTATAAACTAACCTAGTTTATGCCATTGTTTAGAAATGGGGCCCAATAGAAGGAATGTGAACTCCACCAATACGTATGATCCAAAGAGTAAGAAGGATCATATCATTCACAGTATTAAGCCAACATTTAGAAGGGAAATAGTCACCCATGTGTTCTCAACATATGAAGAAATAGTATCATGTGTTAATAAGATAAGTAAAGAATTCTCTGAGTCTTATGTATATGAATGGAAGCAAAAGAAGAAAAGGATGGAGGAGAGAATGATGGATAAATGGACGAGTGAAATGAAGAATTTTCCAATATGTGATAACTGTGGGAAGAAACACCTTGGAACTTACCTGAGGGGAATGGGAGTTTGTTATATGTGTGGAGAAAAAGGACACAAAGTGTATGACTTCAAAGGTAAGAAAAAGGTTTCAAATGTACAATTCTTCATCTGCAAGGAGTGGGGACACTACGCAAACCAATGTCCAAATCATCAGAGTGTGCCCCAAATGATGTTATTGGATAATAATCATGTTATGATACTACCACAGATGAGGAGGAATTATTATAGTTATTATATTGTTATTAAAAAATTTTGTAATTTGAGAGTTGTATCAATGATGTACTAGTTATAATAATTATGGAGTATATAAGGATTGTACTGTAGTACTATTTCATCATGGACTTGAGATTGTGTGGAACCAAGAAAAGTGACTCCACAGCAGGTTAAATTTTTGGAAAATATATTGTTGAGAGAATGATAATCCATAATATGGTTCTGATACCGAGATAGAGATTTTGGAATAATATATTATTGATTTGGAAAAATTATATTGGATATTCTTAACTTCCTTGAAACTGATTAATGATTTGTAAACATTTTTGGATAGAAGGAGTATATCTAGTATTCTATAAGGAATAAGGGATCATGGTAATTCAGGATGTTGCAGTGTTTTAAAAGAATTCATGATGAAGGTTTTCACATGTTGTTACACGGAAAAAAGGAGATCTTAATTATGTTTACCTTCCTCATAAAATTTGAACTGTGAGTTAGATAGAAGTTTTTTGGATATCTATAAAGGTTGGAATGGATTAAGTTGAACCTTGGATAGTATTTTTTAAGGTTAAAACATTTCGGAATAATATTTTTGGAATATTATAATAGTTTTAGAAAAAGGACAACCTTAATGTTGGGCGATAACCCATCGCTTCAGACAAAGCTGCATGGATCGAACCCACAACCATATTGCGACAGGCCTTTATGACCTACCACTATCCTACAGGACGTCCCTGGTTATTAAAAAATAGTTTCCCTAATCTAAATTGTATGTGGTAATATTTACAACCTTATACAATTAGGATAAATAGAATATTTTTTAGTTCTGTTACCATTTGAAGTGAAAGATGGGTTTGTGGTAAAAATTTATGAAAGTATACATGACAAGTAAGTATATTTCCTTACATTCTTAGTAAATATATTAAATAAATTCCTCAACTTTATGAAAGGCAACGTAAAAAAAACTTTTCTGGTTAACTTTTCCAACTGGGGATTCAATGATCGTTTAACCAATCACAAGTTTATGATTTTCTTATTGTTAAATTTCTCCTAATCCTGTTTTCTACAACTCTCAATCAGACCTTGCTGGTTTGTTTTTCTTCCATATCCATATTTTCATAGAATCCTAGTATGGGCTATCTCGGCTGACCTTTGTACATCTCTATCTTTCTTTTAATGTTATATTTTTATTAACCTTATTTCCGATGTGGGTTTTCCACAAAGGTATTTTATATTTTCATACTTTTATTTTCAAAGAAAAATTTCAAATTGCAAGGATGAAATTTATTGAAGAAGGGTAGAATGTAACACCACGAGCTTCCATGATACGCTTCTCTTTCAATAATGCAATATCTTGCATTGTATGCAAGTTCGAGATTCTTACACACCGCGACTAATCAAAATAGCCATTATGAATAGTAATAACCACTTTTTGAAATTATTTTTATTTCATATTTCAAAATGGACTTTATTTTTGGATTCGGAATGTCGAAATTAGCCAATTTTGAATTTTTGGTATTTTTCTGAGAACATCCAATTTTTTATGAATAGTGAAAAATAATTAAAAACAGCTTTTTTAATGAAAATAATTTATAGTGATAAATTATACTATTGATTGGTTTTAAAGTATCATTAGAATATATTTTTACCATTTAATCCAATGGTTTGCATTATAATTAATTTCAGTTTGAAATTTGACAAAAACAATTGTCAATCTTTTGATATATATTGTTTCTTAAAACATGCTATTTGTTGTGAAAGCGGGCATTAATTATAAAATTAATTAATGAAACTTATATTTTTGGAATTTATTAAAATAGAAATCATTTTTTTAATTCGGAATATCAATTATAGCTTAGGGTGAAATTTTGGCATTGTTTTGAAAAACATCAATTTTTTATGAATATTGAAACCACTAAGTGGTAGTTAAAAAACTGATTTTTTCGTTTAGATGAAATATTACCACTTCTGTGATTTTATTTTCAAAAATCCAACATACATGGTTGTCATTGGGATGTAAAATGTGGTTCAGTGGTATTAAAATAATTTTTTGGTGAATAGTAACTTTTAAGTTTAATTAATTGCGATTAAAGGTAATTAGTAAAATTTAAGGTAAACATGGTATTATAAAAATATTAAATGACCTTTACACTTGTCCTAACCCTATTGGATGAGTCATGGACGACAAATAAAATCCATGGGTAAACATGGGGACCCCATGGGGCCACTTTGGTAGGAAAATGACATTAATAACTTTTTATTTAATGTTAAAATAAAAATGTCACAAACATGAGTCGTTTTACTAAAACAATTTTTAAATTGGGTTATACAAGTCATATTTTTGGCGATAAATATTCATTAGAAAGATAAAAATATTTCCTACATAATTATATTTGTTTTATAATTTTTAGAAATTAAATAAATTAAATTATTTATGACACCATGACGATGGAGTGATTACCTCATTAATTAACGATTTTAATAAAATGGATAGATAATGTAAAATATAAGCATTACACTTGTCCAAAGCCTATTTAATGAGAATATTTAGAACCCTTATCACCTTAGCCTCGAATTACATAAGTTTGGGACCTTTATAATCCTAAAAGCATTGTATAATAAAGTATCATTTCATTACTTTCCAAGAGTGCCCCTCCGCTCCACATATAAGAGACACCACCACTACCACCTTAATCACACTATCAAAGCCTTTTTTCTCGGCCAAAATCTTCCAAAATACTCTCCCAACTTCCCTCCCTTACTCCTAGAAGCCTCACATTGGGCATAATTCTTCCCAAGGACTCCTTTGGCTCAAATCGAAAAGAGTTACCCGATTTTAAGGTAATGTCTTCTCTTATGTTATTTTGTTTTATTTTGCTTCTTCAACTCCCTAAACTCTTTTTATTAATTTATTTTTTAACAACACCAGTATCCTTAATATACTAGGATGTTTTTATAGGAAGGATTAGAGCTAAAATTACACACACCTAAATCTAATGGTTAAAGAACATATTGTTTCTGTGGATGGCGAATTTCTGCCTCATGAAACGATGATTGTTAAACACTCATATAACACCTTCAAAGGTGGACATTAATATGTCACTATATTTATATATGATATATAATATGTTTTTATTACTTAAGATTCTTTATTTTTAATTTATTGCATACCTTTATGGTTTCCATTATGGGTAAACGTGATATTTTCATTCTAGGAAGTGCGGACTACTGCCCCCTCAAAGTGATTTGAATCATTAATTCCATATGTGGGATGTATAAAGGATGGAGTAAATGGTATTATACATTATATTATACTAAAATTATATTATACCTATATATAATTATAACTTAATTCCATTAAATATGAAATAGAAATGAATGTAGCGTTCATGCGTACGTACGGGTTACCGTCTCCATGAATGGTGCATTTCATTTCTTACCTCTAAATGTTATGTAATATTATAAATGAATGTATATACTGGATATATATTATGGATATGATATATACATCATGAATATAATTATTTATATAATGTATATTTTACAACATGAAGTAAGTGTAATTATCAGAAGTTTATTTTTGACTCAAGTACCAAAGATCGACAAAACGACCGTTATTAACTTAAATAATTACATAATGTTAATAACATGGTAATAAGTGATATTTAAGGAATAAGAAACAATAAAAGGTTCTTATGAAAATAAAAATTAACTCTAGTTTATTATTCAGGAGGTTAACGAATGGTCGAGTCAAGACAGGACGCAAGGTAAGGGAATTTCACAACCCAATTTCCATTCTTTGGGTTAATCTCCTACTTTCAAATTATGTCATGATATTATTATGTCCTATCTTGTATTTGTACTTTAGTTATGTGTAATTATAGTGAATACACATAATAGATCTATTTTATTTTAAAAAAGATCTTTGTAAGGACTTCGTCTCAATCTTCTTTCATTGAGGCATATTTTGTTTTATATACAAATTTCTTTTATACAATGTATAAAACCCTTTGACTTTTACTTTTATTCAAAAGGAATATTTTTATACGAAGCATTTTTACTAAATGAAAAAAATGAATGTGTTTTCTTATGTATGAGGCGACAACGACTTCTCCGCCGCCATGACTATTATTTTAGTTTCGACTTCCTCTACAATCCATAACTTTTTTTTAAATGAAAAGTTTAAATTTTCTATTATTTTGGTACTGAAAATGGTTTTGAAAGAGTGTTTATTATAACAATGTGATGAATTGATATCTTGTGATTGATATGTGGAAATGTTATGTTTCCTTTATGCATATTTTATGTGATACGATTATGGTATGGTTTATGATATGTTTAAACCTGTTCATATGAGGAATTCATTTGACTTAATAAGTGACGGGTGGAGCCCGCTATAGCTCCTCGATGCATCAGCAGGTCTCATGAGGCAAACTAGTGGCTTGGCATGAGACCTCGAAAAAATCTTAATTGTAGTCTTGGAACGAGGCCTTGGCTACGTGGTTATGATAGTCTGGAATTATGCATTCCATCATTATGAAAGTGGTTTTTGATATTTCATGTGATAATTCGACCAGTAGAATATCCATGTGAATAAGTAAATGGCATTATCTCATATTACTTTTGAAATATTCTGTTAATGTTCTAATTTAAAAGTCTTTTGTTTTAGTCATACATTACATTAAATGTTTATGTGTATTTATAAAAGCTTCTGCTATATTGTTATCCTTACTAAGCATCTGAGCTAGCCCCTTTCAACGTTTTAATATTTTCTAGGATGTGAAGAAGTATTATATGAATGACCTGCAGGGATAGTCCGAAGAGGATATGACTGTGGACTATGGAGATTTTGTTATTTTATTTTTTCACTTTATGTTGTAATGTAACATTTATGAATGTATCTAGTGTTTCCACGGCTACTAAACTAATCGGTCTTTCGATACTTGATCTTTTGTGACCATACCAATGCTACGAAGTAATGCACTAACTCTGGTTAACTGGGTTCGAGGCGTTACAGTTGGTATCAGAGGCAGTTTAGTACTAACCTTGGAAGATAGATTTAGAAAAACTTTTAATAGATCACATAGCCCAAAGACTGTCTTTGAGGATTAGTATAGAAGAACTTACTAGAATTTTGGTATTATAGAGATTTTGTGAGTTTTCCGAGCAATACATCCCTATCTAGATACGAGCAGGTAGAGGTGGCTCTGGCATAGATGTACCTAGGGGTAAAACCCGAAAAGACCGCTTTGAGCTACACTCAAACGGGAACTGGTGCATGACAACGGGCCTTGCATCACTCTTGGTTAAGACACTCCCAGGGGATATGCTTAGGATAATTCTCATTTTCCATACAAACCATTATGAATGGTTTATGAGTATATACTTCTCAAAGAAAACATTTTTTTTAAGATTTTGGATTATATCCATAAACCGTTCAATTTACATTAAGTATTTTAAAATTTTGGAGTTATTCATTGCATTTTATAAACTAACCTAGTTTATGCCATTGTTTAGAAATGGTTCCCATTATAAGGAATGTGAACTCCACCGATACGTATGATCCAAAGAGTAAGAAGGATCATATCATTCACGGTATTAAGCAAACATTTATAAGGGAAATAGTCTCCCATGTTTTCTCAACATATGGAGAAATAGTATCATGTGTTAATAAGTTAAGTAACGAATTCTCTGAGTCTTATGGCTATGAAGGGAAGCAAGAGAAGAAAAGGTTGGAGGAGAGAATGATGGATAAAGGGACGAAAGAAAAGAAGAATTTTCCAATATGTGATAACTGTGGGATGAAACTCCTTGGAACTTTCCTGAAGGGAATGGGAGTTTGTTATAAGTGTGGAAAATAAGGAGACAAAGTGCGTGACTGCAAGGGTAAGAAAAAAGTTTCAAATGTACAATGCTTCATCTGCAAGGAGTGGGGACACTACGGAAACCAATGGCCAAATTATCAGAGTGTGCCCCAAATGATGTTATTGGATAATAATCATGTTATGATACTACCATAGATGAGGAGGAATGATTAGAGTTCTTATGTTGTTAATAAATAATTTTATAATTTGAGTGTTGTATCAATGATATACTGGTTATAATAATTATGAATTATATAAGGATTGTTCTACAGTACTATTTAATCAAGGACTTGAGATTGTGTGGAACCAAGAAAAGTGACTCCACAAAAGGTTAAATTTTTGGAAAATATATGGTTGAGATAAAGATAAAACATAATATGGTTCTGATACCGATATAGAGATTTTGGAATAAGATATGATTGATTTGGATAAATTATATTGGATATTCTTAACTTCCTTGAAACTGATTAATGATTTGTATACATTTTTGGATAGAAGGAGTATATCTAGTATTCTATAATGAATAAGGGATCATGGTAATTCAGGATGTTGTAGTGTTTTAAAATAATACATGATGAAGGTGTTCACATGTTGTTACACAGAAAAAAGTGGATCTTCATTATGTTTACCTTCCTCATAAAATTTGGACTGTGAGTTAGACAAAAGTATTTTGGATAACTATAAAGGTTGGAATGGATTAAGTTGAACCTTGGATAGTATTGTTTAAGGTTAAAACATTTCAGAATAATATTTTTGGAATATTATAATAGTTTTATAAAAATGAAAACCTTCAGGTTGGGCAATAACCCGTTTCTTCGTACAAAGCTGCACGAATCGAACCGACAACCATATTACGACAGACCTTTATGACCTACCACTAGCCTACAGGAAGTACCTGGTTATTACAAAATATTTTTCCTAATCTAAATGGTATGTGGTAATATTTACAACCTTATACAATTAGGATAAATAGAATATTTTTGAGTTCTGTTACCATTTGGAGCAAAAGATGGGTTTGTGGTAAAAAATTATGAAAGTCTATGTGACAAGTAAGTATATTTCCTTACATTCATAGTAAATATCTTAAATAAATTCCTCAACTTTATGAAAGGTAACTTAAAACAAAAACTTTGCCGGTTAACTTTTCCAACTGGGGATTTGATGATCGTTTAACCAATCACAAGTTTGTGATTTTATTATTGTTAACTTTCTCCTAATCCTATTTTCTACAACTCTCAATCAGACCTTTCTGGTTTTTTTTTCTTCCATATCCATATTTTCATAGAATCCTAGTATGGGCTATCTCAAGTGACCTTTGTACCTCACTATCGTTCTTTTAATGTTATATTTTTATTAACCTTATTTCCGATGTGGGTTTTCCACGAAGGTATTTTCTATTTTCAAACATTTCTTTTCAAAGAAAAATTTCAAATTGCGAGGACGCAATTTATTGAAGGAGGGGAAAATGTAACACCCCGAGCATCCATGATATGCTTCTCTTTCAATAATGCAATATATTGCATTATACGCATGTTCGAGATTCTAACACACTGCGACTAATCAAAATTGCCATTATGAATAATAATACATACTTTTTGAAATTATATATATTTTATATTTCGAAATGGACTTCATTTTTGGATTCGAAATGTCGAAATTATCCTATGTAAAATTTTTCGTATTTTTCTGAGAAATTCCAATTTTATATGAATAGTGAAAAATACTTAAAAACAACTTTTTTAATCAAAATAATTTATAGTGATAAATAATACTATTTATTGGTTTTAAAGTATCATTAGAATATATTTTTACCATTTAATCCAATGGTGTTCATTATAATTAATTTCAGTTTGAAATTTGACATAAACAATTGTCAATCTTTTGATATATATTGTTTCTTAAAAACACGCTATTTGTTGTGAAAGCGAGCGTTAATTATAAAATTAATTAATGAAACTTATATGTTTGGAATTTTTTAAAATAGAAATCATTTTTTGAATTTGGAATATCAATTATATCATAGTGTGAAATTTTGGAATTGTTCTGAAAAACTTCAATTTTTGATGAATAGTGAAACCACTAAGTGGTAGTTAGAAAACTGATTTTTTTCATTTAAATAAAATATTACCACTTATGTGATTTGATTTTCAAAAATTCAACATATGTGGTTATCATTAGGAAGTAATATGTGGTTAAATGGGATTAAAATAATTTTTTGGTTAATAGTATCTTTTAAGTTTAATTAATCGTGATTAAAGGTAATTAGTGAAATTTAAGGTAAACATGGTATTATAAAAATATGAAATGACCTTTACACTTTTCCTACCCCTATTTTATGAGTAATTTCCGACCAATAAAATACATGGGTCAACTTGGGGACCCCATGGAGCCACATTGGTAGGAAAATGACATTAAAAACTTTTTATTTAATGTTAAAATAAAAATTTTACAAACATGAGTCGTTTTACTAAAACAATTTTTAAATGGGGTTATACAAGTCATATTTTTTGCTATTAATATTAATTATAAATATAAAAAGATTTCCTACATAATTATATTTGTGTTATAATTTTTAGACATTAAATAAATTAAATTATTTATGACACCATGATGATGCAGCAATTACCTCATTAATTAACGATTTTAATAAAATGGAAAGATAATGTAAAATCTAATAATTACAGTTGTCCAAAGCTTATTGGATGAAAATATTTCGAACCCTTATCACCTTAGCCTCGAATTATATAAGTGTGGGACCTTTATAATCTGAAAAGAATTGTATAATAAAGTAACATTTCATTACTTTCCAAGAGTGCCCCTCCTCTCCACTAATAAAAGGCCCCCACCACTACCACCTTACTCACACTATCAAAGCCTTTTGGCTCGGCAAACCTCTGCCCAAATACTCTCCCAACTTCCCTCCCTTACTCCTAGAAGCCTGACTTTGGGCAATATTCTTCCCAAGGAAGCCTTTGGCTCAAATCAAAAAGAGTTACCCAATTTTAAGGTAATGTCTTTGCTTATGTTATTTTGTTTTATTTTGCTTATCCAACCCCCTAAACTCTTTTTATTAATTTATTTTGTAAACACACCAGTATCGTAAATATACTAGGATGTTTTTATAAAAATTATTCGAGCTACACTTACACACAACTACATATAATGGTTAATGAACATACTGTTTCTGTGGATGTCGAATTTCTGCCTCAAGAAATGATGATTGTTCAACACTCATATAACACATTCAAAGGTGGCCATTAAGATGTCACTATATTTATATATGATATATGATATTTTTTTGTTTTACTTAAGATTCTGTATTTTTCATTTATTGCATACCTTTATGGCTTCCATTATGGGTAAACGTGATATTTTCATTTTAGGAAGTGCGGACTACCGCCCCCTCAAAGTGATTTGAATCGTTAATGCCATATGTGGGATGTATAAAGGATTTAGTAAATGTTATTATACATTATATTGTACTAGAATTATATTATACCTTTATATAATTATATCTTCATTCCATTAAATATGAAATAGAAATGAAAGTAGCGTTCATGCGTACGTAAGACTTACCGTCTCCATGAACGGTGCATTTCATTTCTTACCTCTAAATTTTATAAAATATTATAAATGAATTTATATACTGGATATATATGATGGATATTCTATCTACATCATGAATATAATTATGTATATAATGGAGATTTTACAATATCAACAATGTGTAATTATAAGAAGTTTATTTTTGACTCAAGTACCAAAGATCGACAACACGACCGTTATTAACTTAAATAATTACATAATGTTCATAACATGGTAATAAGTGATATTAAAAAAATAATAAACTAGAAAAGGTTCTTAATAAAATATAATTTAACTCTAATTTATTATTCAGGAGGTTAAAGAATTGTCGAGTCAAGACAGGATGCAAGGTAAGGGAATTTCATAACCCAATTTCCATTCTCTGGGTTAATCTCCTACTTTCAAATTATGTCATGATATTATTATGTCCTATCTTGTATTTGTACTTTCGTTATCTGTACTTATAGTGAATACACATAATAGATATATTTTAATTTAAAAATGAACTTTGTAAGGACTTTGTCTCAATCTTCTTTCATTGAGGCATATTTTGTTTTATACACAAATTTCTTTTATACAGTGTATAAACACCTTTGACTTTTACTTTTATTCAAAATGAATCTTTTTATACGAAGTGTTTTTACTAAACGACAAAAAAGAATGTTTTTTATTACGTATGAGGCGACAACGACTTCTCCGCCACCGTGACAATTATTTGAGTTTTAGCTTGCTCTACAAGCCGTAACGTTTTTTTAAATGAAATGTTTTAATTTTATTTTATTTTGGTATTGAAAATGGTTTTGAAAGTGTGTTTATTATAACAATGTGATGAATTGATATCTTGTGATTGAAATGTGGAAATGTTATGTTTCCTTTATGCATATTTTATGTGATACGATTATGTTATGGTTTATGATATGTATAAACCTGTTCATATGAGGAATGCATTTGACATAATAAGTGACGGGTGGAGCCCGCTATAGCTCCTCAAGGCATCGGCAGGTCTCATGAGACAAACTAGTGTCTTGGAATGATGCCTTGACAAAATCTTATTTGTAGTCTTGGCACGAGGCCTTGGCTACGTGGTTATGATAGTCTGGCATTATGCATTCCATCATTATGAATGTGGTTATTGAAATTGCATGTTATTATTCGACCAGTAGAATATCCATGTAAATAAGTAAATGGAATTATCTCATTTTACTTTTTCCATATTATGTTGAAGTTCAAGTTTAAAAGGCTTTTGTTTTAGTCATACATTGCCTTAAATTTTTATGTGTATTTATGAAATCTTCCCCTATGTTGTTATCCATACTGAGCATCTGGGCTCACCCCTTTCAATGTTTTAATATTTTCAGGGATTTGAATATGTATTTTATGAATGACCTACAGGGATAGTCAGAAGAGGATATGAGTGTGGACTTTGGAGAATTTGTTATTTTATTTTTAAACTTTATGATGTAATGTAACATTTATGAATGTATCTAGTCTTTCGAAGGCTACTAAACTAATCGGTCTTTCGAGACATGATCTTTTGTGATCATGCCAATGCTACAAAGTAATGCACTGACTCTGGGTAACTGGGGTCTGGGAGTTACAGGAATGATCAATATTCCTAACTCAAATAATTTCACAACTATCCATTCTATAAAATATAACATCTATTCAATTAAACTATTATATATTTAGAATTATTTAGATGCTATATGAAATTGAAAATCATTAGAGTTCCAAATATAGGATGTATTAATAAGATTTGGGTCACAAAATAGTGTAACACTATGTTATTATATAATGAAATATTTATTGAATGATGAAAATAGATTAGAATTCTCTATCAACATAGTGATAAAAAATTATTGAGATCTTAGAGAGAAAAATGGCTAGTAATATATGAATAAGGAGGTCACAAAATATATTTCAAAAGGACTAGTATTTCAAAAAGTGATTTATAAAAAATATTAATAGGGGATTATAAAAACAATAACCATACCAACATGAAAATGAGAAAACATAACTATGTATATTATCAATATAATTCAATATAAATTAGGAGGATATAATTCCCCAAGGGTTGTAGTGGAAATTCTGACAAAGGATTCTCAATTAATTCCCATTCAAGAGGACATTTCACTTGATCAACATACACATATATATACATTAGAGAGTTAGTGAGGTTGCATGGATCCCCACTATCATTTATATCTGAACGATATCTGAGAATTACCTCCATGTATTGGAGGATCCTCCAACATGATCTATATAATGATTTGAACTATATTATCTCTTGTATCCTCATATATGATGGATATTAATTGTTCTCTATTTATAAAGTCAAATACATGATTATATAATTCATTATGTATTTAAAAGGTGGGGGGATCAACATCTTCCTCTACTTGAGTTCACATTCCATAATATCAATTTATTAATAATTGAACTGTATCTTTATGAACACACTTGTTGGAAGAGATTAAAAAACATATGTGTTTGGATATAGTTTGTGAACACATGTTTTTGGGACTTTATAAGGTTGGGTAAATTTTATAAAATGACCAGACAATTCAGGAACTCCTTTGGATATGCTATTGTCAATAGAAGATATGTTATGAAATCAATAAAAAGACCTATAGTTTAATTACCATATATTATAGTGCCTTCATGGTTGGTGAAAAGATGATTGTGACACCCCAAGACAGCCTAAAAAAGGATAGGGTATGAAGACCCATATTAGATTGGCATATAACACAAAAAAGAGGCATTAACCTATGATATTTTGATGTGTACAAAAATTTCAAAATATCAATAAAATAAAAAAATGGTAAAACATAACTGATATAATATTTAATTAAAAAATTCTACCATACATCATAGAATAAAATATTACTCGAATGAATAATGGAAAAATTAAAACATGAAATAATAGAAAAAATAGAGAACCATTCTAAAGAGGGGATTTCTTTCTAATTCAACAACATAAAATATAACTTAGTTTGTCTAAATAAGATTCACTAGCCACTCTTGGTCTTAAATGGAATCCATTAAATGGTATGCCTTCTATATAATACATGACATGTGTGGTCAGAGAAAATATATGGGTGAGTATGATAACACCTAGTAGGGAACTTTGAATACACAAAATGTAAAGCATAAAAATATTATTAAACTCATCATTATAAGTCATTTAAATCAAAATATGATATATATAATCATTGAAAATACAAATTATATTCTCATTATAGAATACATATCTCAATGTGTTCTCAACAATACTCTAATCCATAGGATTACACTCAATGATTCAATGTAAATAATTTGTAGTATTTGTCTCCCAATAGACCATGATAACATTGATTGAACTTATATTGGAGACTGTAGAAAATGGGCCTAACCAATGTTGTACCCATAAGAACTCCCAATATCTTTATCCTTAGATTGGGTATTACAATAAAGTCCTAAGGGTTATAAATAATACAACCTAGAATATCTAGTTATAAAGGGGATATATCTTCCATTTACATTGGTCATGATGATTCTTGAAACCCATACCAGGGAATAAGATTAAATGATAGAGGATCACACCCCTGATCATTCTGTGGGATTCCAAAACTCTATCCACAAATAATATTATAGCAATGATCATAATACTATGCTCAGGATGTAATGCCACAGTACACCCTCATTGGGTTGGAAAAAAATGAACCTAAAATACACTATTCCAACCTGAAAAAATTGTAGGACTATTCATTCCATCGAAAAATTGTATGTAATGTATTGGGATCATAAAATGTTTCTCTTCTACCCCATGTTTTATAAAATATCGCCATATCATGCTTAATACATTTCACTGTATTCACCATTAGTATTGGGAATAAATGGAATCTAGTGGACGAATCAGTGATTAGTGGCCTATAGTATGTTTATATAATAATCTAGTCATTATTGTGTGATTATTTTTATTCTTGTGTAAATTGTTCATTTCGGCTTATAGGGAAGTTTCACTATTTGATGCTATGTTGATGTAGTCTGGCATATCTCAAATTCTTTGTTGTTTTTATGCCATTGTAAACCTAGGTTAAATTTGAATGTGGTAGCCTACGACCTCATTGTGAAACCACAATACATTAAAACAAATTCCTTTTAGAATAAATATAATTTTCATGTGGTCTTTCTTTATACACTTCAAATAACATATGTTACATATGACACTGAATTCGTTTTTGTTACACATAAAATAGAGTTATATCACCTTTTAATAGTGATCCTATTTTAAAATTTAATTTTAACACATTTATGAATTTTATTTTTTATAATGAAAAAACATTTTTTATTCATAATATCAAAATTATTCTAGAGTGAATTGTAGGGATTTTTCAGAGAAACTTCATTTTTTGATGAATAGAGAAAATTACTGCAATTTGGAAAAAATAGACTTTTAAATTAATTAATTATTAATAATGAAATATTTTTTGTAATTGTTTTAGTGTCACAATTGATCAATTATATATATATTTATACATTTAAAATCATTAGATTCAATTTTACCATTAAATTTAACAACAAAACATAACAATCTTATGAACGTTTTTCTACTCCAAAACCCCATTATTTCGCTTCATCTACGAGGTCAGCTTTAATCATAATTTTCCAACATATGTTATTTTAATTTTGAGAATATTACACACACAGATGTAATTAGAATGATATTTGTGGTATAATAAGAGGAACTTAATTTTTTGACCAAAATTATTAGTGAATGTGATTAATATTAAATACCTTGATTAAGGTATGATTAAGTTTAATAATAAATAAAAAATTAATATAAAGAGAAAAATGATTTGGAAACATTTACAATAACCATTGAATGATAACAATTTTACCATATGCCCACAGGGTTCTAAATATATGTGTTATTTGTATATTATAAAATGGATGTTCCCTATAGAAAATAGTACAGTAAAAGTCAAAAATGGAACTTTCCTTAGATTTAAATTTTATAAAATCATGAGATATGAACAAAAATAACATTTTAGTCATAAAAAATCAATTTTAGATATAAAATGAATATTTTTTTCATAAAACATTATAAATTATGTTTAGAGAGTTTTAAGTTACTTAAATTCATAAGAAACATGAATATAGAGATTATTTAGATAGTAATTATTTAAAATAATTGATATTATAACTATTAAAAGTTAATATAATTGATTAAATTGTTGAATATATTTATTTTTATTGATGAATATATCATTTTAAACACCATAAAACCTAATATATTTTAATTTTTAGTATAATATAGATATTTTCAAAATAACATTAAATAAATAATGTCAAAACTGACATTATTGTTATTTTACAAGAAATAAATTTTATTATATGAATTAAAATTAATAAAAATAAAATATTCTGTAAAGTGAATTGTTTGTGTTAAAAAATATTATATATTTTATAATAATGGACCATGTAATATTTTATAATTAATGTATTTACCAATATATCGTAAAAACATTGTTAACATGGTTCGGGTTGACATAACGTTTTGGCACGTCACACGGACTTGTATTATGATTAATTTAAAAACCATATAGTATTTTAAATTTATAAATTAGATATCATAATAATTATTCAAATAATATATATTGTATAATAAATATCCCATTAATTTCATCTTAATGGTAAAAATAATTATAATATAAATCTTTATGCATTAATAAAAACCAGAATGATGAAAATGGGGAATCATTGTTGTTATGGAAAAAACTTATTAAAATGCACATATTTTGGTATAAGAAGTGGTTTTTCGTGACCATTAATCTTCTTTAATCTATTATTAGTCCATTATTTAGGATCTTTTGGTGATATTTACCAGAAAATAGTGAATACCTTTTGGTATTTACAAATGTAAAACTCCCCATTTGATATAAAAGGTCACCACCACTCCCAATTCCTCATACCTCTCACACATCATTACACCGGCCAACCCCTTCCCAATACTATTACTAACAGTCCTACATTTGACCATTATGACTACCATTTGGAACAAACATTAGCAAGGAAGACTTTTGGCAAAATGAAAATTTATTTTCCCAGCTTTAGAGGATGTTATAGGCCACACAACCCGAGGAATGTCAAGGTATTAGATTTAAACTCAATTTACATTCCATTGAGAAATAATTTTTTGTTATTCACCAATTAAATTTTATTTTCATTATATATTTCCTCTAAATATTGTATACTGATGCTCCTTACTCTCATAGTATTCAATTTTTCATTTAATTCATGTCAAATTTTGATTTAAAGGATTCAATGTGGTATGAGACACATTAGAATATTTTAATATTATTCTACTTCCAGACAGAGTACATATCCAAAACCCATGTTATTACTTATCCTCCAATATGGTATTATTGATTAATACATATTATTTATCCAATATTTATATTAGATAAGTCATTATATATTTTATTATTAAATATGGTAAATGCTTTGGGCTAGTAAACATGGGTTGGAGGCCATTTAAGGGAAACCCAATGGGTGGGGCTCAGTTTTAGATATCCCCTTGATTCATTATTAGTATCATGTGATTAATGAGTTGATGATAAAACCTTCAAATTTGTTTCTAAGAAGAATATAATGGAATGATATGGGATGTTGACCGGTTAATGATAGCCCCTTGATGCATCTGTAGTCTCATGAGACAAAATAGTTTGTGAATACATATGTGTTTTTACCCAATAGCTATATCATATAATGAATGTTCATAATGGTACAGGTCCCATGTACCTAGGAAGCATTGTGTACAACAATTAGAATTTTCCTCATTTAGACTTAATTATTTTCCAACCATGATATTTTGCATCAAAATATCTATAGATACATTTCATTTTTATATCCGTTATTTATTTTCATATGTTTCAGTTTCTTACATTTCCATATTTTGTTTCCAAATATAGTTATTTTAATTTCATGTGTTTTCGTTATTATTATTTCTATAATAATTTATTAATAATGATTCATTATTTCATCAACTTTTGTTACCCTTATTGATCGTTTTATATCACCCTTATTATGATTCATTCCCCATGTAATGAAGAACTATTCATTGAATTTTCATCCAAGAATTTAGTTCATTTAATTTAATTGTGCATCATGTATGTATTTTTTATTTCCCAATGGATTATGTGTATCATGTTTGTAATCTGGAATTCCAAAACAACTTAGCTGAATGGTCCTTTGATATTATTTCCCAATAATCATGTCAATGTAATGTAATAATGAATAGTGTTCTCGGTTTCTGGTGTCGGGGTGTTATTTATGATATCAATGGAATTTTATCAACAATCTTAGAATCTAGATTTATAAAAATTAGATTTGGTAACACAACACTATAATAGTAATTGAGGAAAATAATGATATGTAAATAATTATCCGAGTCTTATGGACTTTATAGGAAAAAGTGGAATGCACTAAAAATCATTGATGAAGGGAAAAGGGGGGAAATGATTTTCCCACATGTGATAATTGTGGAATCAATAACCCATGTACATGTTTGAAGGGAATGTATGTTTTTACAACTATGGAGAAAAATGACATCAAGTTCAGGATTTCATGGGTAACAAAATTGTTTCCAATGTTCAATTCATCCACTATAAAAATATGGTACACTATGAGAATCAATGGCCCAAGAGCCATAGGAATGTAGCCAAATGATGTTATTGGATAGTGATGATGTTATGTTACCACTGAAGATAATGATGAATGATTAATTAGTTTTTTAAATAATTATTTCTTTTGAGTATGTTATCAGAAATGTATTGGTTATAAGAATTACGTAATATATGATTATGGGATTATAATAAATCTCCTTATGCATTTGAGATCTAACACTAAATAGTACTAAAAATGTGATTTTGTATAATGTTAACCATTAAAAAAATCATGCTTTATGGGATGAAACCCCTTAATATGTTCTATATGTTGAAATAAGGAAGAATAAATTATTTATTTGGATAATTAATGACTATCATGGAACTGATTCATGACATGTTGACAATGGGTCAAAGATATAATTGATAAGGTTTACTATATATTTGGATATATGGAATATTTCAAATAACATGTGTCTTACAAAGGTAACAAGGAAGAAAGAATGTTCCCTATAATATTTTATTGTAATTTTAACTATTACCATATAACAAGAGGATTTAGGTTGAGTTTATTAAAAAATTTTGAATGTGGGAATTCAATGATTCTTCATGCGGACTAAAGGCAATGATAGCTTCATTTTGGAAATTCACAATGATTCCTTCCAAATATTGGATAAAAATATTATTGACATGTTAAAAAGTTATTAAATGTTCTATGTTGTCCTTGGTACATGATTTTATGGATTGTTGTAATACTTCATTGTATAATGCATCATAATCTATGATATTATGTAGAAATAGATCAAGGGGTAAATAAAGGAAATGATTTTGTTTATAGAAACATATAGGTAATGATATTTTTATATATTGAAATAATTTATTAAATAAGGAATTGAAACAAAAAAATTTCATATTGTATTACTTTTTAATGATATCAATGACCTTTACTCACACCTACTGTTAATGGTTCTGTGTGATACATCTCTCATCTGAACTTGTTTTCTAGGACTCTATATTAGAATTTTATTTTTGGATTTATTTTCCATATCCATGTTTCAATTTTCCACTTATGTTTTCCTACTAGGGAATTGAGTTATTTGACCATTGTTCATTGCTTTTCCTCTGATTATAAATATATGATAATAATCCTTTTTATGATGTGGGTCTTTAAGAAAATAGTTTATTTTCAATCCCAACTTTACTAATATCATGTATATATTATGAGGATTTAATTGAATTAAGGTGTGGAGATTGTGAGACACAAATACTTTACAACACATTTTCCTTATAATAAATATACATTTTATATTTTCATTCTTCGTACACAGTGTTAAAAGTATGTAGCATACGACACTTACATATCCTTTCTTACACAGAAGACTGAGTTTTGAAGCTTTTAACAGGGAACCTATTATAAAATAATATTTTGACACATTAATTTATTTAATTTTTAAAAATAAAAATCATTATAGAATATACAATCTATAACTTATCTTTTAGTACTTTTTTTGGATTTTCTTAATAAACATTGTTTTTGATGAATAATGAAAATTACTAAAATGTAGTTAAAAATCCATTTCATTAAAATAATTATACATGATGAATTATATTTTATATTTATTTATATTCACAATAGATAAATTATAAAACTATTTAAACTATTTAAACTATTTAGTTCATTATAATCAATTTATGTATCCTGCTGAATCTAAAAACCTAAAAAAATGTAAACAATTTTATACCCTAAAAACCCATTATTTCACCGTGTCTCGAGGATTACAATTAGTATTACTAATCTCAATTCTATGAATGGAATTTTGAAAATTTTACTTAAACAGATGTAATTAGGATGATATATTTGGTTTAATAAGATCAATAAAATTTCTTGATGAAATTGAGTAGTTAGTGTGATTAAAATTATTTACAGTGATTAGAATATAATTAAGTTTAATAAAGAACTAAACCATAATATTAATGACCAAAAGGACATTTACACTTGTCCAATACCCATTGTATTATAATAATTTGACCATATACCAACATTGTTCTAAATAGACGCGTTATTAGGATATAAAATAATGGATGTACCATATATAAAAGTGTATGTAAGGAAAAAAAGACAAAAAGGGAGGTTTCATTACCTTTAACTTCTATGAAACATTGATATATCTTCAAAAAATCATATCTTTAGTTATACACATTATTTTGAGTTATAATTTGTTTATTTATATAATAAAAAATTATAAATATTGTTCATAAATGGTTATGTTACATAAAATTCTTTAGAAACGTTAATATATTTATTATTTAGTCAACAATTATCTAAAATAAATGATTCTATAAATATTAAAACTGATCTTAATTGATTGAATTAATGTCTTCTTTTTTTTATCTGAATATATATGTTACAGACCTGAAAAATTAATATATTTTAATTACAATATAATATTGATATTTTCAAAATAAAAATTAAATAAATCTATTTCACAATTGATATTATTGTTATTTAAAAATATATGAATCGTATTAATTGAATTAAAATTAGTAAAAATACAATAATATATAAAGTTATTTTTTGATGTTAAAAAAATTATATATGGTCTCTCAATGTACCAATTATTCATTTGAAATTAATATATTGACCCATATATTGTAAGAAACATTGTTATAATTGTCCAGGTTCAAGAATCATTTTTTCACGTCACCTACACTTGTTTTAAAATTATTTAACAAAAAATGGGAATTTAATTTAATAAATTAGATATCCTATTAATAATTCAAAGGATATATATTTTATAATAAATATCACTTTTTTCTTAATTAGAAGGCAACTGATTTTATAAAAGTAGATACTTTAATAAAAACCCAAATGATTTAAATGGGGAATCATAGATGTTTAAGGAAAAATTTTTAAAATGAAAATATTTTTTTGTGGATGAGGTTTTTCTCAACAATAATTCTCCATTAACCTATTATTTATCAATTTTTTAGGATTAGGTGATATTGACCCACTAATAGTTAATACCATTTGGTATTTACAAATGTTCCACTCCCCCAACCCTAAAATAGGCCACCACATCTCCCCATTTCTCACACCTCTCAAACCTTGTATGTTCAGCACTAACCTACCCAATAATCTTCCATACAGTCCTACCTTCGACCATGAAGCCTCCCTTTGGGATGAAATATTCTCAAGGAATACTTTTGGCCTCAAAAAGGAGTTAACCAATTTAGAGTACGTTAAAGTCCACACAACAAAAGGAAGGTTAAGGTAAGGGATTTCATCAAAATTTACTTTCCATTAAGACAATGTTTTTATGAACCAATTTTCTTTTATTTGGTGTATAGATTGACGGTTACATGTTGTATTGTGATCCTCCTTACTGTCATAATGTTCTATGTTTCGTTTAGTTCATGTGGAATTATGATGTAAAAGTTTCAATGTGGTATGGGACACATGGAATTGATTAAATAATATTTTCCTACAAGATGAAAATAATGTTCAGAACCATGGTTATTAATTTTCCATTTATAAGGTATTATTGAAAATACAAATTCATTTTTCAATATGGATATTGGGTAAGGGATAATATTTATTTTATTTTTAAATAAGAAGAATCATTTGGATTATTTGACACGGGTAACAAACCGCTTACGGAAATCTCTATAGGTGGTGCCCATTTATAGATAACCAATCGATGCATCGGTAGTCTCACATGATGAATCATTTGGAAAAAATCCCATTTCATTTGTATCCAAGAAGAATAAAATGTAATGATACAGGTTTTTGATAGGTTAATGAAGGTCCCACAATGCATTGGTAGTCTCTTGAGACTAAATAGTCGGCCAATAAATATGGGGTTTTTACCTGATAGGTAATCTTTTTGTGAATGGCCTTGATGGTACAAGGTCAAAGTGACTAGGAAACATAGTGTCTACTAATTAATCATTTCCCTCATTTAAACTCACATATTATTTATCCACCTAATTTTCAATCGACATATCTATGCATAAATTTCATTTTTAGTTCAGTGATTTAATGGCTTGTTTTTCAGATTCATACCAGGACACATTGATTTTTCCATACCGAGTTATTTTAATGGAATGTGTTTCAATTATTTACCTTACTTGTTAATTTATTCCAATTAATTTATTATTGCTTCATCTTTACATACCATTACTAAGAATTTGATCTCACCCTTATTATGCTTCATTCCCCGTGTTATAAATAAGAAATCGTTGAATAAGCATTCAGGGAGGCAATTTATTTCATTTTATTCTGAATTGTGTTTGTATTTTATATTTCCCATGTATTATAGGTTTCATGAATTTAATCATGCTCTATAAGATTCCTAAATTGAATGATTTTTTGGGTTTTTCTTCCCTATAATCAATCCCATGTAATTTAATTATGCACCGTCTTCAGGCTTCATGATTTAGGGAATTACACTCATTTCATGTGAGATATGCTATGAAACATGTGATTTTTTCCGCTATTCATAAAACCTTAATCGAATAAGGGGTACTATAAGATGTGTATTATGTGGACTATATCTCATTTAGTAAATAATTTAACAGATAATCAAGAATCATTGTGTGTCTCATATGCACCATACCTCCACCAATTGATCAAAACTTTACACTAATAATCAGTTATCATATATTTACCAAGACCTACCATCATCAGTGAATGTATTTTATATAATAATTCTCCCTGTAATAATCACCCATCACATGACCATATTTATATTCAAATAATCATGCATAAATTATTTCTAAAACTGAATGAAATCCTACATAAATTTCATACACTGAAGATATATCACATATTGTGATCTCAAACACAATTAAATGAGTCATTTTTTCCAAATATTTTCAGTAAAATAAATTTTCTCATGGTATATGTCAAATTGTTATCCAAACAAAATAACAACGACGATATAATGTAGAACTAGTTTATTAATGTATATAAAAATATGTGGAATTTTCCTCAACTAATGTTCTTAATGGAATCAATATCCAAAATATTAAATATAAAATTAATAACAATAAACCTAAAGGAATCATTTCATATCATTTTTGAAGATAGAATTATCAACCATAAATCATACGCCAACTAAAAAATCCAAAAATTTGGTGAATTGAATCATGATCAACTGGGAAAATAAATAATTGAATAAATACCAAAAAAAATACTCCCTTAGGTTTGGTAGAATTTATGATGAATAATTTTTTAATCAGTGTCATTAGTGATTTTAATAACTACAATTTCATTGATGATCCATGTGATAATCTGATCCCTGGCCCACGATCATGATGTCCACCAAAGCTCTACTTGATTATCCTTTAAAATAAATAGTCATAAAGAACAATACCTATGGTTCAGAATAATCCATAATATTTTTATTATATTATTTTTAGGTGAATTGATGAACAATAAATCTATCAATAAACAAAATATTGTATTATTATTCCCACGATCACACTCATCCACATTTCATTATGTTCTCTAATGTTTTGTCCCACCAATGATGAAACAAAAATTATAGACTCAATGGGAATCTAAGATTTACTATATGAGTTCTCATTCATGATATATTTTGTTATTTCTTAAAAAAAATTATATGATAAAATAACATTAATACTTTTATTATATCAACACTATGTATTACCAATCCACACGATCTTGTATAACCTATAGATCTAGCTCAAAAAATATTTCATAACATAATAAAAAATATTATAATGGATAATAATTTATTTTACACTCTCCAAAAATCAAACATTTTAAGCCAAAAAATATGAAATATTATTACAAAAAGATGAGGGTACTGGGATCACATATGTTTTCCCACACACAGGTGCTCTCTAGATGATTTACATGCCTCCCTCTATCATGATACTAGGGAATATATCATTCACATATGAACATATTCCACTAATCATAAATCCATAACATGTATCAGAAAATGTATATTTATCCTCAATTTACATCTCTCATATGTAGATAACATGTGATGTTTCATGAACAATCCTCCAGAACAATGATACATTGGGTACAATATATACCTGATCTAACTGAGGAAGTAGTTCCATGTAGTACACCTACTCAACGATCCAATGAAATAGAAATAAATGAATAATAAGATTTATATACAACAAGTTTTTCCAAAATATACAAAATTCATGTTCATGTGATCCATTTAAGAACATGTGATCTCCCTACTTCAATATAAAATGCAACCATATTCAAGGAAGTTAAAAATCACAACTGAACAGTGAACTCAAATTACTAGGATGTGGGATGAATTTGCGTGTCTCTATATGATCACATAGTAAGAATCAAATTTCATATATTATCATGGAAAAAAAATAATGATTCTTATAGATAATCCTTTAAACTTATACTTTATAAACTCAAGGTTTTGAGCTAATCTCATAGGAACTGGGCCATCATCATTGACATTTTTTCATGTGAGGATTCATGAAACAAACTATTCCAAAAATATTATTCAACATGAACACAATAATGCATTATAATGGACATGTAATATCATTTCAACGCATTGATGTAGCGATGAAAGACTTACAATAAACCCCCATAGAACCTCACAATACTATCTCACTAGTTTCATCTCCAATCCACAAAAACTGATAACATGCACCCTAACCTCAGAATACAAATATGGTGAACATTAAGTGGATATCTGAATACAATAATTATCATTGTTGATATATCCATTATGAGCCTCCCTAAAACCTAGTATATGTTTTTTGGTAATGTCACTATTCTAGTGTTAAGATGTACTATGATTATCCTCTAAAGACATTGACAACACATATATCATCTCTGAAACCTCTTCCATAAAATTTAAAAAATATATCATACTAAGAGAATATACTAAAATGTTCCCTAAACTAAGAGTATATACTATTTCAAATTTATAATCCTTGTAAAACTTTAGTCATCGCCTCCATATGATGTTTTGATCATTATATGGGATGATATAAATGAGAATCTAGAGGTTAAAGTGTATGATAAACTGCTCAAATACAATATAGTGTCTCCACATCATGAGGGCGTAGACCACTACTAGTAGATCAAGAACATGAGTCATGTTGTTCCTCTCATAATGTATAAACTATTTGGACCCAAAATCTATCCCTGCATGCCTCTTCCTCAGGCCTCATCTAATCTCATTTCAAGGTTCATTTTATAAAATTATGTATTAAACAACCTCAAACTGAAAACTCAATATGGAGGCAGTTTCCAACATATTTTGTAACTAATAAACAATATTTTATCACCTTAACATATAGATAAATTTAAAATCCATCATTCTTAATTAATTCAGATCAAATTATATCCTTGGTAAATGAGAAAAAACTATAAAAATTTATCAAAACAACCCAAAAATATATTATCCTTTATTACACACTTGGGTGGATCCAAAGATAAAATTTCCTAGATAATGGATATGTACACTTCCAAAACATCTCCTAAGATGAAATATCAAAAAAAGGAATTCTAAAATCAATAAATGATTATTTGAGATATTAATATAAATTTATGCATCTCATAGTGCGTCCAATAAAATCTTCTAGTTACTCATGTTCTCCTCATCATATTTCAAGGAAAAAATAATTTCCTCGATTATGAACACAGTGAACTGATCTACGATTCTTTGAATGATCATGTACATGAATACTGTGATAAATTCTAGGAAAAAAATATATTTATAGATTAATCAAAAAAGTTCCCATAATGAAAATTTTAAAATATTAATGACAGAATAATTATATCAATGTATCTTAATTAGAGCTACATATAGCCAGATCTGAGTTAACTCATTGATAACCATTTTTCCCACCTCAGTTGAGCAGAGTGGTTTTAAAAACATAGTTGTTGGAACTAGTTAATTATATTCACCATGTTTTGGTTATTTTAATCCCTAATCAAACTCAGGCTCTAATATTATTTCATGGTGAACAACATTGGTGATACCTTGGGGGGACACTATGTCTGACAATGTCCATTATCTACAAATCTTCCAAGACCACCATAAACCCCTGATGTACCTTAGGATCTATATAATATGCTTTGGATGATATCATTTTCTACAATGGGTGAAAGTCTTGATATATGTTAATCACTCTTTGGAGATGTATGAATGAAACATCATAACAAAATACATCCTTATTCACCAGAACAACTAAAGGAAACATAAGTCTCATATAATCCACAAATAAATGGGAAATAATAGACTAATAATGCATAATGGCTTTTATCTTCCAATTAATAAACCATAACAAGTCATTCTTGGTTTCCATTAAACACATGATGTACAAAAACAATCTTCCACTATAGACATCCCACATCCACTATGTGAAAATTTCTATCCTGTTATTAATAATTAAATGTACATATGAAATAATAAATTATGATACCTAATCAGTTTTAAAAATGGATCAAATGCAAAGATATAACCTTTTAGAGTGATGTAAAACCATTGGAAGATGTTTTTAATCTATATATCAAATCTATTAAGAGTCACCTGAAGAAAGGAACGACCCATGTGATCAACCAAAATAACTAGATATCAAAGAAGATAAGTCAATGAAATTGAAATCCTCTAACATATATCTATCAATTATACTTCTAATGATGGGGATAAATTTATCTTTATGATAGAAATCCTCTGTTTAACATTGAAATTTTCTTATACTTCCAATTATTGTCTGCGTCTGTCACCACCCGTCCTCAGGGCCCGTGTCGTGACAACCCTAATCCCGCCTTCCATAGGCCAGGGGCTGGCGACTTGCACCAAGGCATAAATCCCAACAAAAAGGGAAGGCATTGCCTTTGAAAAGTAAACAAGCACCACAGAGTAAGCAAGCGGAAAAGTAAACACTAAGTAAAAACTGTACAAGATGAGTTGAAAGTAAAAGGGGACGGAAATACAAGACCAACTGTAAAGTACAACTGAAAGGAAAAATAGCAACTGAAAGGAAAAGCCGCAGTGTCGAGCTGTCCTCTGGAAGTCCCACCTGAAGGGTCAGTACGGATAGCCTCCACTGCTCCTCGGTCCACCTGACTGCTCCGAGTACGTCCCGCCCAGTGGTCCACCTCCAGGTACCGTCCTGCTCCACAAGCCTCCACCACGATCAGAGCTGTCCGTCGTCTGCAACCAACACAACGTAGTGCGGGCAATGCCCGTGCAGGGGTGAGTATAAGCTACTCAGTAGGGACCCCGAGACCCCCGATGGTTTCCCGAAATCCACAAAGGATATTCCACAAAGGAAAGATACAATCACGAAGTAACATCTGACACGGCTTAGGTATATGCCCATACATATACCCAAGTCATCAATTCCCGTTCGGCTCCAACGTCCGAGCCCAAGCACAACCCAGTCCACACAGGAAAGCAAAACGTATACCCACACAGGATAGCTCAACACAATCCACAAAGGAGAGTAAACAGTAAATCCACACAGGATAGCTCAACACAATCCTCAAAGGAGAGTAAACAGTAAATCCACACAGGATAGCTTAACACAATCCACAAAGGAGAGTAACACTAGATTCATCTCACACAGGTATACTTCTTCGGATGACGATAAAGACGATCACTGATCCATCTAAGTCGTCGGACCCACGAAGGATCGATAGGTAATAACCCCCGCAGTGACCCACACAGGATCGGGCCCACACAGGACCTATAGGCGCTGGCTCACACAAAACAGCTGAGCGCGGACCCACACAGGATCGGACCCACACAGGATCGGGCCCACACAGGACCGGGCCCACACAGGACCTGTAGCACTGATCCACGTAGGATCGCTGAGTGCAGTAGTCGTCGCAGTCCACTGAGGATCTCTGCACAGTCGTCGCTGTAGTCCACTGAGGATCTCTGCACAGTCGTCGTCGGAGTCCACTGAGGATCTCTGCACAGTCGTCGCCACAGTCCACTGAGGATCTCTGCACGGTCGTCACTGTCGAAGAAGCAATCGCAGCAAGCTCTAGGGTTCCCGCACACAGCAAGCTCGTTCGGGAGGGTCCGCTACACGAGCCGAGAGGCCAATACATCAACTGACACAAAGTCTGATGTTGATGTAACCAAAATTTCCGTATCGTCAACATGAACTCAACGTCGCAGACGGCGCGTCAATCGGACGCCCGGTCTGAGAGTTATTGACTTTTTCGTCCCAGGGGCCCGGTTGGTTTTTAAGGCAAAACCAACCCGACCGTACTCCACCTACATCCAAACCTCGGGAGAAGTATGCCAAAAGATCCATCTCACAAAGAGGAACTCAACAAAGCTGACAGCACGTCAATCGGGCGTCTGTGGCTCAAGATATGAGCGTTTCCGCTCCGAAGGCCAGGTTGGTTTCGTGTACGAACCAACCTGCCTGAACTCAAAGTATTCCGAAACCTTGATTGCAATATAACGAAACGACTGTCTCGATCCAAGGATCGCGTTACCGCTGATGGCAAGTAGTTTGGAGGCTCGTAGCTCATGTTACGGGCGTTTGAACGAAAACGTCCGAAGACGGGGGGGTACGGGCCCGGGCCGACCCGGGCCGACCCCCCCCCCCCCCGGGGAGTCGGCCGAACTGGGTCAACCCGAACTGGGTCGACCCGACCCGGTCCGACCCGGTCTGGTCCGGCCAGGGCGTGGCCCGGCCGGTCAGACCGGCCTGGTCCGGTTCGGCCGAGCGGCCGAACGGCCTGGCGCCGCGGGGCGCTGCCCCCGCGGCCTGGTGGTGCCGCGGCCCCCCACGTGGGGCCGCGCTGAGTCGAGGACGCGGCTTCAGCCACGTCCGAGGGCCCTGGACCCACGCGGCCGCGGGTGCCGTCGCCGCCGCGGCTTCAGCCGCGGCGGCCAGTCTGGCGGCGCGCCGGGGCGCCGCCGCTCCCGGCTGCCGGCGCCGCCGCGCAGGCGACCCGCGCCGCCGGCGAGTTCCGCAGGCCACCGGGATCGCTCCGGTGGTCCGATTTTGTTCCCGTCTGCGCCCCTGCTCCTCACGGGACTCGTTCTTCACTGCATGATCATCAAACTTCCGTTGCGGCACTTTTCGTCGTCACTCGTCAAATCGGCACAAAAAGAAGAACGGCGGAGGGTCGTTGGGCCGTGTTCGTTTGGCCCGCACCCTCCGCGTTAGAGGTAACCAAACAGGAGAATTTTGTTCAACACATGAACCGAAAATTTTAATAAAATAAAATTCTTCATTTGAAACCGGTTCTTTAATTTTTAAAGAACGTTCACGGGAATATAAAGAGTGGTATTCAAAATTATAAAATCCATACATCGTTGGTCGTCGCGCGTGAGCGTTCTTCGCGGAAATGCTCATCGCAGAAGGTGGAGATCGTTTCATCATCGCAGGAAGGCGTCGCGTCGTCGCGGAATCTGGCGTTGAGTCGTCGAGCTCAACGGACCAAGAACAACAGATTTAAATTATAAATAATCAAATCTGTGTTTCGCTTAAAACCAAAAAGAATCTTTATAGGAAACCCGAAATTACTCACCTCAAACGGTCGGTGATCGGAGATCGGGGCGGGGAAGAACGTCTCGGACGGGAGCGTCGTCGATTTCCGGGTTCGGTGTTCTTCGCGTTCTTCGTGTTCTTCACGTTCGTCGAGAGGGAGAAGTTACAAGGGTCCTCTAAAATCTTCTTAACGTGGAAGAAACCAGGGGTCGTGCATTGGCCTTATTTTATTATTATGCCAACGAATTTGAAAACTGGTTAAGAAGCGACTTAATTAATTCGTTGAATTAATTTGACGAAAGAAACTGCCCATTTAATTCACGAAATAAACCGCCCAATTAAATGGTATGTTACTATTTAAGAAACGCGTCAGTTGACTTTCATAAATACGGGTTTTCACGGATGCGTTTCTTAGCGGAAAGAAACGGTGGGGCTCGTGCGGGCCCCACATCACAAATATCCTACCAAGGGGGTAGGATATTTCTGGATAGCATCCTATCCGGTTTAACTCAGTTCAAGCCGCCTTCATGTGGCTTCAAGTGACTTCCAAGTGGCTTAAGTGAAATAAAATAAAGTTGTCGCAAAATTATATTATTTCTTAACATTATGCCCGAAAATAAAAAAAACACCCGAGCAAACGCAACTCCGGAAGAGGAGTTTCTAAGAGAATACCGGCGCTGCGATTTCATCGGAGCCCTTAGAATTCGATTCCGGGCACCATTTCAAAAGTTAGAAAAACCCGCTCGTCCGTTCACTGAACGTACCTGAGCCAAAACTACGGAAAATGATTCCGGGCACACCGGGCCTCGAAATCAAGTGCCATCAGAGATTGTGCTCTTGAAAAATTTCAAATAAAATTAAGAAAACAAATTTCCTTGAAATTTACGGGTCTTTACATTACTCCCACCTTAGGAATTTATGTCCCCATAAATTTACATCAAAAACTAGGTAAACAAAAGTGGGTATTGAGCACGCATCTGAGCCTCCCGCTCCCAAGTTCTCTCCTGGAGGTTCCCGTGCTGCCATCTGATGCGCACAAGAGGAATCGATCTCCCAAGTAGGACCCGCTCCTGTCGATCCTCTATCTCCACTGGGACCTCCGCAAAAGTCTCCCCATCATCCACATCTAGCTCCCCATAGTAAATGATGTGAGTTGGGTCGTGCACGTATCTCCTCAGCTAAGATACGTGGAAGACGTTGTTCACCCAGTGCAACTGAGGTGGCAGAGCCAGGCGATAAGCCACCTCGCCAATCCTGCTGAGGACCTGGAAAGGCCCGATGAAGCGTGGAGACAACTTGCCGCCTCGGCCAAATCACTGCAAGCCATGTCGAGATGAGACCCGCAAGAAGACGTGGTCTCCATCCTCGAACTCTAGTCGCCTATGCCTCCTGTCAGCATATGACTTCTGCCGGCTCTGTGCTGTCCTCATCCGCTCCTGGATGACCTGGACCTTCTATGTCGTGGCCCAGACCATCTCTCGTCCCACAAGTGCTGAATCTCCAGGCTCTGTCCAGCACAAAGGAGATCTGCAGGGCCTGCCGTACAATGCCACGTATTGTGCCATCCTGATGGTGGAGTGGTAGCTGTTGTTGTACGCGTACTCCACCAAGGGTAGGTGGTCCTCCCAGCTTCGACCAAAGTCGAGGACACATGCACAGAGCATGTTCTCGAGAGTCTGAATGGTCCTCTCCGTCTGACCATCCTTCTGAGGGTGAAAGGCGGTGCTCAGACGTAGCCGCATCCCGAACGCCTCCTGCAACCCCTTCCAAAGTCGAGAAGTAAAGAGAGCATCCCTATCGGAGACGATAGTCGATGGCACACCGTGAAGCCGTACAATCTCCTGAACGTAGAGACGCCCCAAGCTCTCCACCGAGCCCTGCTCTCGAATGGGTAAGAAGTGTGCCGACTTGGTGAGTCAGTCAACAATCACCCAAATGGAGTCGTGACCTTTGGAAGTGCGTGGATTTCCAGTCACGAAGTCCATAGATATATCGTCCCACTTCCACTTCGGGACCTCCAAGGGATGTACCAATCCTGCTGGTACCTGATGCTCTACCTTCACCTGCTGGCAGGTGAGGCACAGCGAAACAACCTCTGCCACAGCCTTCTTCATGCACGGCCACCAGTTCTGACGTCTGAGATCCTGGTACATCTTCGCCACTCCAGGATGTTCTGCCAAAGGATAAGTGTTGAACTTTCTCAGCACCTCCTCTCGTAAAGCGACTGGTACCAAGGTACGTCCTCTGAAAAGGACATCGTGCTCTGCTCCAAGGGAGAAACCATCAGGTGCCTGTCCCGAGGATATCTATGCACTCCGTGTCTCACAGTCATCGTCCCCACGTTGTGCCTCTCTGACCCGCTGTAGAAGTGGAGGAGAGACTATGAGAGACTGAAGGAAGGATGCTCCGTCTCTATCCACGAAGGATATCTGCAAGGCGGCTAGCTGCTCTGTCGCCTCCTCAAGCAGCTGGATGCTCATCCTCCTGCTGAGGGCATCAGCTACCATGTTCCCCTTCCTAGGAGTATAGACTATCTTATAGTCATAGTCCTGGAGGAACTCGAGCCATGGCTGCGGTCTCAGGTTCAGTTCCTTCTGAGAGAAGTTGTACCTGAGACTCTGGTGGTCAGAAAAGACTATGAAGCGCTCGCCCATTAGATAGTGCCGCCATGTCTTCAGGGAGAAGACCACTGCTTCTAACTCCAGGTAATGGGTAGCGTAGTTCTGCTCATGCGGCCTCAACTGACGTGATCCATAGGCAATCACGGCCTGCTCCTGCATCAGGACACACCCGAGTCCGGTCCCTGATGCATCGCAGTAGACTACGTATCCAACTCCCTCCTCAGGCAACCTCAAGATAGGTGCGCTGGTCAACCTCTGCCTCAGCTCCTGGAAGCTCTGCTGACATCTGTCTGACCACACGAAGGGTTTCCCCTTCTTCGTCAACGCTGAGAGTGGGGCCGCAACTCTGGATAAGTCCAGCACAAATCTCCAATAGTATCCGGCTAGGCCCAAGAAACTCCGCACCTCTGTCAAGTTCTTGGGTGGCTCCCAAGTTAGCACTGCCTCGATCTTCGCGGGATCCACTGTAACTCCCGCCTCAGAAATGGCGTGCCCCAAGATGTGGAACTCACATAACCAGAACTGGCACTTTGAGAGCTTTCTATAAAGCTGGTTCTCTCAGAGTGTGTCTAGTACAACACACAAGTGGTAGGCGTGCTCCTCCACCGTGGTCGAGTACTCCAAGATGGCGTCGATGAAGACTGTGACAAATCGATCGATGTATGGATGGAAGATCCTGTTCATGAGGCTCATGAACACTGATGGAGCGCTGTTCTTGCCGAAAGGCATAACCAAGAACTCGTAGTGGCCATACCGACACCTGAAGGCCGTCTTCTGCACATCCTCGTCTCAAACTCTGAGCTGATGATAGCCTGACCTGAGGTCTTTCTTCGAGAACCACCATGCTCCCTTGAGCTGATCGAAGAGGTCATCAATCCTGTGTAGCGGATACTTGTTTATCACTGTCACCTGGTTCAGGCGACGATAATCGACACACAGTCGCAAGCTCCCGTTCGCCTTCTTGGCGAACAATATCGGGGAAGCCCAGGGTGAAACACTGGGTCAGATGAACCCCTTGCCCTACAAGTCCTCCAACTGTACCCGTAGTTCTCGAAGCTCAGCGGGGGCCATCCGATATGCTGGAGTGGATATCGGGGCTGTCCCGGGGTACATGTCAATATAAAAGTCTACCTCTCTGCGAGGAGTTAGTCCTCGAACGTCGTCGGGAAAGACGTCCGCGTACTGATCCACCACTGCAGGAAAACTGGGACTCCGCACGTCAACTGCTCCCAGGATGAGGCTAGCCAACTGATGAGTGATGAGCTGACCTCTCCTTTGCGTGAGTCCATCCTGTGCTGCTAAGGCTCCCTTCTCGCCGGTGAAGGTGAACATGCTCCCGTCGGTGCGCACACATCGCACCTTGCGCCTAATGAAGTCAATCTGAGCATGGACCGTAGATAACCAATCCATTCCCATGATGACGTCGTAAGGCCTCGACGCAGCTACAAGAAGATCCCAACCGAAGCTCTCACCTCCTAGAGTAATCTCACACTGCCGGCACCAGTGCGTAATCATCGAGTCTGCTCCCGTAGGAGTCTCTAGTCATAAGGATTGAGGCAACGGCTCTGTCGGAATCTCCGAGCTCCGAAAAAGGGCAGCAGCTATGAAAGAGTGACTCGCTCCTGTGTCTATCAGAACTGTAGCAAGGGTGGAATTGACACAGATCGTACCTCAAATCATCTCTGGTGCGCCGTGGTCGTAGGCCTCCGCTTCCTGGAGCTGAGCCTGTCTCTGCCCGCCAGCTCCCTGTGGTCGGGGCGGGCCTCCTGGTGGTGGTGGTGGTAGAGCCTCAAAGCGTCTCCCACCACCTGCAGCTCGGCCAGCTCATCTTCCTCGTCCGCCTCCTCCCTGCGGACCGCCACGGTCGACCCTCTGCCTCTGCCTGGGTGGCCCCTCCACCGTCTTCTGCCCCTCGGTATGGCGAGTCGGGTAGTCAGGATCCATGTGGCCCTGCCCGCCGCACTCGTAGCACTGCCTGCCTCTCGGAAGACTGGCTCCGCGCTGAGTACCCTGCACTGCTGAGCTAGTGTCCTGAGGTCGTCTACCGGAAGGTCTGGTCCGCCTGGAACCCTGAGTCATTCGTCGGTTACCTGCTGCCGAAGACTCCGCTATCTGCCGCCCTATAGTAGGTCTCGCTGTGGACTCATCCAGGAAGCTCTCGATCAGGAGGGATCGCTCCAGTACTCATTCCTGGGTCGGGATGCTAAGGGAGATCAGCGATGCCCTGATCTCGTGTCTCAATCCCTGCTCCAAGGTCCGAGCCCGGAAGAAGGGGTCCCATACCATGTCTGTCGAGTAGCGAGAAAGGTCGGTGAACCTTGCAGCGTACTAGGCGACCGTCAAGCTGCCCTGCCGCAGCTGAAGAAGCTCCTGGATGCGCACCGCACGGAGGGTGGCCAGGTTGAACTTTGAGCGGAATAGGCTCTCGAAGTCCGTCCAGATTAGGGAGGCCTCATCGTGTACCTGGAGCATCAGGCTCCACCATCGCCCTACTGCTGCGTGCAGTAGGATCGTCGCGAGGATCACCATGAGGTCTGATGGTGTCCTCACTAGCCTGAAAACTCGGACGACTGCCTCCAGCTAGTCCTCGGCTGCCTGGTGGTCCGACTCCCCACGAAACCTGGGTGGTCGCTGGCACTGGAACTCGTGCAGAGCTCCGAGGCATCGTGCGTCGTCAGCTACCAGTGCTGGAAGAATCGGGGGCTCGACGGGTAAAGGTACCGCCGGTGCCTCTGCTGTCAACGGGCCCTGTAACGAGGCCTAGTCCCTCGGCGGGCTGTCGTCGCGCTCTACTCTAGGAACCCTAGATGGCTGCTGTCGTCGTGCCATCCTGAAAAGGAAACAAGTATTCCACGGTCAGAACAGTATACCTGGTGAGCTGACACAAGTAATCACAAAGAAAACTTGAAACACACATGCAATCAATGTTTTCGTGCATTAGGTCGGAAATTAGAAGTCAGGGTTCTGATGTATGGATACGTCGGCCGCTGCACCATCATTGGACTCCTTGGACTGATAACCACACATAATACGCTAAACACTATTTCTTAACATAGAAGAATGATCAGAGCCTGCGGCAGAACCGACTGCCTCTGATACCAATTTGTCACGACCCGTCCTCGGGGCCCATGTCGTGACTACCCCAAGCCCGCCTTCCATATGCCAGGGGCTGGCGACTAGCACCAAGGCGTAAATCCCAACAAAAAGGTAAGGCATTGCCTTTGAAAAGTAAACAAGCACCACAGAGTAAGCAAGAGGAAAAGTAAACACTAAGTAAAAACTGTACAAGCTGTGCTGAAAGTAAAAGGGGCCGGAAATACAAGCCCAACTGTAAAGTACAATTGAAAGGAAAAATAGCAACTGAAAGGAAAAGCTGCAGCGTCGAGTCGTCCCCTGGAAGTCCCACATGAAGGGTGGGTACGGATAGCCTCCACTGCTCCTCAGTCCACCTGACCGCTCCGAGTACATCCCGCCCAGTGGTCCACCTCCAGGTACTGTCCTGCTCCACACACCTCCACCACGATCATCGTTGTTCGTCGTCTGCAACCAACACAACGTAGTGCGGGAAAAGCCCGTGAAGGGGTGAGTATAAGCTACTCAGTAGGGACCCCGAGACCCCTGAAGGTCTCCCGAAATCCACAAATGATATTCCACAAAGGAAAGATACAATCACGAAGTAACATCTGACACGACTTAGGTATATGCCCATACATATACCCAAGTCATCAATTCTCATTCGGCTCCAACGTCCGAGCCCAAGAACAACCCATTCCACACAGGAAAGCAAAACGTATACCCACACAGGATAGCTCAACACAATCCACAAAAGAGAGTATACAGTAAATCCACACAGGATAGCTCAACACAATACACAAAGGAGAGTAAACAGTAAATACACACAGGATAGCTCAACACAATCCACAAAGTAGAGTAACACAAGTTTCAGCTCACACAGGTATACTTCATCGGATGACAATAATGACGATCACTGATCCATCTAAGTCGTCGGTCCCACGAAGGATCGATAGGTAACTAACGCCCCCAATGACCCACACAGGATCGGGCCCACACAGGACCTGTAGGCGCTGGCTCACACAGAACCGCTGAGCGCGGACCCACACAGGATCGGACCCACACAGGATCGGGCCCACACAGGATCGTGCCCACACAAGACATGTAGCACTGATCCACGTAGGATCGCTGTGTGCAGTAGTCGTCGCAGTCCACTGAGGATCTCTGCACAGTCGTCGCCACAGTCCACTGAGGATCTCTGGACGGTCGTCGTCGGATTCCACTGAGGATCTCTGCGCCGTCTTCGCCGCAGTCCACTGAGGATCTCTGCGCGGTCGTCGCTGTCGAAGAAGCAGTTGCAGCCAGCTCTAGGGTTCCCGCACACAGCAAGCTCGTTCGGGAGGGTCCGCTCCACGAGCCAAGAGGCCGATACATCAACTGAAACAAAGTTCGAAGTTGATCTATCCAAACGTTCCGTATCGTCAACAGGAACTCAACTTCGCAGACGGCGCGTCAATCGGACCAAGAACAATAGATTTAAATTATAAATAATCAAATATATGTTTCGTTTAAAACCAAAAAGAATCTTTTAAAGGAAACCTGAAATTACTCACCTCAAACAGTCGGTGATCGGAGATCGGGGCAGGGAATAACGTCTCAGACGGGAGCATCGTCGATTTCCGGGTTCGGCGTTCTTCGTGTTCTTCGCGTTCTTCGCGTTTTTCGCGTTCTTCGCGTTCATCGCGTTCTTCGCGAGGGAGAAGAAGATACAAGGGTCCTCTCAATTCTTCTCAACGTGCAAAAAACCAGGGGTCATGCATTGGCCTTATTTTATTATTACGCCAACGAATTTGAAAACTGGTTAAGAAACGACTTAATTAATTCGTTGAATTAATTCGACGAAAGAAACTGCCCATTTAATTCACGAAATAAACCGCCCAACTAAATGGTCTATTACTATTTAAGAAACGCTTCAGTTGACTTTTATGAAGACGGGTTTTCGCCGATGTGTTTCTTAGCAGAAAGAAACAGCGGGGCTCGTGCGGGCCCCACCTCACAAATATCCTACCAAGGGGGTAGGATATTTCTGGATAGCATCCTATCCGGTTTAACTCAGTTCAAGCCGCCTTCAAGTGGCTTCCATGTGGCTTAAGTGAAATAAAATAAAGTTGTCACATAATTATTTTATTTCTTAACTTTATGCCCGAAAATAAATAAAAACACCAGAGCAAACACATCTCCGGAAGAGGCGTTTCTAAGCGAATACCGGCTCTTCGATTTCATCAGAGCCCTCAGAATTCGATTCCGGGCACCGGTTCAAAAGTTAGAAAAACCCGCTCGTCCGTTCACTGAACGTACCCGAGCCAAAACTTCGGAAAATGAATCTGGGCACACCGGGGCTCGGAATCAGGTGCCGTCAGAGACTTCGCTCTTGAAAAATTCCAAAGAAAATTAAGAAAAAAAAATTTCCTTGAAATTTACGGGTCTTTACAGCATCCTTCATCCCCTACAACCATATTGATGCATGAACTTCCTTAGAGTGGTTGTAGAAGTAGGATATTCCATATTCTCCTCAATTTAATATACCTTACTCTATAACACATCCTACACCAAATGAACCACTAGCTAATTTACATTATCTCTACCTGGGTGTCCATTTTTTCACCTAGTTAGAAATAAGGTAGTTCAAATGAAACCGGGTAAATTTCCCTGACTATCATAAGAGAAACACTGCCTATCACTAGGATGACTAAAACAATAATGATATACCCATTTTTATTACCATATATTGTGAGATAATATAATAATTTTTATCTCATGATCAGATACAAGTATCTTCTATTGTCTTCATGATTTTGAGTTATCAACTCATTTTTTGTACTACTAGGTCCAACTACCATGATATGATCAGCTTAAAAACACTCCTCTACCAAAGCACACTAAAGGAACCCATTATATCTTGGTATACAATTACATATCAAAAATTGATGATATCTTCTAATAGGTCCAACTAGAAGATCCATGCTCAATTTATGGTATTTATAAAATTATATATATAGAACAATAATATGTTTCTTATTCACGATAAATATTGTACAATTGATATGTTGACCTAATTAATGTTGAAAAAATCATGTACATACATCAGTGGTAATGTGGCTAGATCGATCACCTCCATCAATTTTTTCTCAATATCTAACAAGGAGTTATTTTTATCAACCTTTATCAGAGTAACTAGACTCCACCATCATCAAGAACATACCCCAATAAGATGTTCAAATAGGATAAAAAACTTATCTTGATGGGTCACCAGATTGAAAAAAAAACATGTAGATTCAACTTCCCAATCCATGAATATCTATTGTTTTGGATCACCTTTAATCTTACGAGGTATCAACCAATTAAACATTTGGAGTGCACTCATCCTATGTAGATACTCAATAAGTATTTCCAATGAATCCTGCCACACAAAGAGTTGTGGACTTACAATAAAACCACCCAAAGGTACCACTACTAATACAAGAACCTTTGTTGAAGATTCATCACTAGTTGGAACATCCTATTGATCTTTTCATGGAACCATAATGTGAAATTGTAACAGGATAATCCTGAAATATAATCAACAGATACCAAATTAATTGAGTATTTCAATGGATATTATTGATTAAGAACATTTAAACCACAACCCCTTCCTATATGATTCATGTTCAAAATAGTTTCCTTGAAACAATGGAGTACATGAGTAAAGGGAAAAAATTATTAGAGTCCTATTAAAAGGATACATTGACTACCACACCATAATTACTGTACCTATCTTGAGAACCTATCTCCAAACACATTAATTATATTTCCCAGGATCCCAAACCATTCATCACTGATAGAAATTCTCCAAAATCGAATAATATGATGAACATTTCTATAATAACTCAGTATCATTACTAGAACGACTTGTTCATGTCAAAACACTGAAAAGGAATGTGTTAATCCCCTACTATAAATTTGATAGGACTTGTTCTTGTAGCCAATTTTTATTATCCATGCCATAGACAAGGGAGGATATTTCCATAGATTGATATGTATGAACCAAGATCATTATAAACCCATAAACTATATAACAGTAAAACATAACTAATAGTATTGTGGATTAATAAAATAAAGAACACATAAAATTGTATAATTGTAATGTAATTTATAAATGATAATATAAATAATCCAACCAAAATAGATTAAAAATATAAACTTGTTATGAAGTATGGGATTGTACCCTAATAAAACAGCCTTGAATGAACCACGGTCAATATAAATCATGATGATCTGACTACTCTTAGACTTCTATGGACTTAATCACAATATATTTTATCATTATATGAATTAAAATTTCTAGGGAGATCCCATGCAGTTGAAATTATAATAATACCCATTAATACACTCCCAAATGACTTAAAATAAACTATCAAGACACCATTTAAATCATCATCATATTTAATATTAATTTGAATATTAGAAAAATAAATAAACTTTAAACATGATATACTAATGGTAGACTCCATGTCTCAATGTGGGATTCTCCATGCAAACAGCGACATGAATCTTCTCAAGGTGTTATTATACTGATCATATAGTACATCTCACTCCATTACTGATGTTATCACTAATGGTTCTCATTGAAGAGGTTATTTTCATCAGTCATCATAAAGGAGTTCCTGAAGGTACTCTGATGGTCTTGATAATCAAATATGTGATCACCCCTTGGGAATTTATGTTAAATATTAACCAACCCCAAATAACCCTCTATGTATGTTATTTAACCCCTATGTATGTTTTTTCATGAATATTCCTTAAAAACAACATTAAGATGATGGAAACATTATGTAGGATCACACCTTATGTTACATGGAGGGATCACCAAACACTATACAAAACTAATCATGTGGAGTAAATATCAATCTAAATCATATGATATAGGTACACATTGAAACCATATAGGAATGGACATGGAAATTCACACCATTGATACTATTACAAAATAATGATTCAGATGTTCTCAAAATACCCACGAAAAATTTCATAGTGTGTACTAGGAGTACAAAACCTGTCTTTGTTTCCATGAGATTATCCTATCTATTTGTATCACCCAATGCACATTTCTACAAATATATATAATATAATTGGAGTACATGAAATGTATATGATGGGCCAATACTCTATTTTCTTCCATGCCATTCAATGCATATTTTTTTATGAATTTGTACAATGGTTCATGCCCATGTACTATGGTTCTTATTGTATACACATTCATGGATGAGTACTAGGAAAATTACATGTACTAGGGTGATAACTATATGCTTATCCATGTCCATGATATTCTACCAATTGGGTACACTAATAGAGTCCAGCACTAGGTCACATGTATTGTGACTTGTATTAAACACCATTTGGAGTTTTTATATACGTGTTTACCAATGTTTCACAGAACAAGTACAATATGTGGAGCGTCATTCATACTACATTCCATGTAGTGAATAATTTTATACAAACCACAAAAATATTCATGAGTCTGACATGAACTTCTTCCAATAATTCTTCCACTATATGGACCAAAATCATATATCATGGATTAATCAAGCTCTTCCAAAAATATAATATCAATTATTTTCACTAATTCACCCAGAAATCAAAATAGTTTTTTTCAAGATAAAAATATAATACCCACACATGATGATAAATATATTTGAATACAATCCTCAATAGAAATATAACACCACACAAATGTCATCTATCTCAATCCCAAGCCTTCAATAATAATTTTTTTCTACCAGTGGTTGTTTTTTCATATATAACTCAATTATTATCTATTGAATCACAGAACTAATATAATACTGATGATGAAAATACACAGAATGGGGAGAAAATCATAAATTGAATAAATGGTAGGTAATAATCATCCCATGTTAATATATTTTTTATTTTATTTTCATATTAATAGTAAATGAAGTGGGATAAACCTATAATATTAATTTTAAATCATTTAGGTAGATTGAAACATCAACATTAAATCATCCACTGACCCATGAACCAATATATCTGATCAATTTATTCATGTTCAAAAATAAATATTAAAAAACATGATATATCCATCAAAACAACATCTTGCCTCTTGTTTTGTTAAATCAATGATGACTAATGTTCTCGTGACACTGATATTTTTGAGATCCATATTGTTCACATTCCTTGGAAATATTTGTGATACTCTAATCACTGAACCATAATCCTAATGTCCTCCAATTATCTCCTCTATCATCCTCTCAAAACCTTAGGGTTATAAAAATAACAATACAATTTTTTTTATAAAAATAATTTTATATAGGGCATGTGGTTTAGGGTTATTATTAAACAGTAAATCAAGTAATTTATAAATTATTATATTATTCCACCCATAGTCATGGTCAACACAAGATCACGATGTTCTCAATAATAATGTCATTTATATTGTAAATATCACATTAAAGACCCAGTGGTGGAATCAGATTTCCCATATAACTCAATTTATATGATTTATTCCAATTTTTACTAAAACTATCTTTGTGTAATTGAATATATTGAATATATTTATTTTATAAAAAAGATGTCACATTAAGCCTCCTAATATCATTCTTCCTCTAACCCTATCATTTAAAATATTCCATAATATATTAAAAAACATTTAAAGTAAAAAATATGTATGATATATGGAATTTGATGTTTGGGAGAAATTATCATTTTATTATATCCATGGAAGGGATTCATGATATATTGGGATGGATGGAAATCAATTCCCCTAGTGAATCATCCCCTATGGTATTATTGATCACATTAAAATTGGATTATGAAATGTCACTCCCACAGACACATTATCATGTACATAATCTTTTCCATGTATCCATATAGAGTAAGAACATACCAGATATCTCACATGTACATAATTCATTTTTTGTATATCTGGAATAATATAACTATAATTAGTATTATCTAGTGAATATTTTTCAGTACAAATATATAGATCTATTCAATAATCCAAATCAGCTATAAAAATTACTATAGTCGAACTATTGATACTAATAAGAAACCCAGGAACCAGATAAATCAATAAATTAGAATTAACCACTCATATTTTAATCTTTATTTATGATTATATGTTTTTAGGATTAAATTAAATTATAGTAATACTATAACACCATAATTGTTTATAAAAGAAAACGTTTTTGGATAATGTATTTGACATGTAACAATGATCCTAAATAATCCAAAATAATATAAATATGGTCATTATTAACTAATTGTTGAATTAGAAGGTTTTAAAAGGAATATCTTATTTATGATATATATATAAAATGATCTACTCAATATAAACTTAATAATAAATTATTTGGAAATAATGACAACATTTTTCTAAATTTTATTAGTATTCACAAAATAAGTTTCTAAAAAAATGATTGTTATTCCTTTTTTAGATAAAATGTTATAAATAATTTCTTTAAATTTCGGAAAATATAATTTATAATTTGAAAATAATTATTTAAATCACCATATTAGAAAACATATTTTGTTTTTTTTTATTTTTCAGAAATGATAGATTAATAATTCAATAGGGAAATTAATTAATTTTCAAATAAGCTCATTTCATTCAATTAATAAATATAATTTAAATGTAACATTATATTTTGAATTTTTTATTAAATTTTAATATGTTCCATTTTTTTAAAATAATCCAATTACTTTTTTATCCACTATATTTATGATTTGGTTATATTATTATTTTTGTGCTTAAAATTCTCTTTTATGAATACTATTTTTTGTGAATAATGTTATCCATTTTAATTACATAATAAAATAATATAAATATTTATTTAAAATAAATAAATGAATGAAATTTAAATATTTATTTTTATGAATTAAATATTTTATAGTTACTATTGATAGTCATGGAGTTAATAGATGATCTTATACTATTAGAAAAACTATTTTCTTGAAAACCCACATATCATCATGATTTACGAGTCTAATATTAAATTAGGTTCAAGTTATTTTGTGAATATATGATGATAAAATTTATTGAATATTTTTAATTATCAAATTTTTTGTTAATTAATAGGGTACACGTAATTTATTGGTATAATTAATGTTAAAAATAGTAGTGAATAAAACTTTTTTATCTTGGTGGTCAAAAAATTCAGATAAGTGTAAATATAATGAAAAAATGTAATATTAATATTATATAGAAATATTTTATGATATATTATCTATGATTCATTAATATTCCATTTTGGAACAAATTTATGCAAGTAAAAGATTTATATATTATATTATAAAAAATATCATTTGGATCCCCTCCCCCTATTATAAAAATACACCTCCACTAATCTGTCATCTAATAAATATATTTTATAATATCTCGTACTTATAAAATTATAATTTCCTTAAACATCATAGATTATGTGGCCTGATTTATTATGTATCTATGTAATTCATTTCGGGAAAACAAAAAGAGGTTTTCTAGAGAAGATCTATTATTTTATACCGATCTTTTTTCTATTATATCTTCACACATTACATTATAATCTTATTAAAACATGATAATATAACAAAATATTTATCTCCCATATAATTATATCTTGTTATGTTCATTTAATAATCTATCTTTATATTCTTTTATAATAAGTTAAATGAAACCATCGTTCATGTGTATGGACGACTACCATCTCGCAAAGCACTATTATTTGTTTTCCATCATCATCTACCTAGTATATTACAATTTTTGGATTTATATTATATGTGTTTTATTCAAAATATATATTTTATTATTTTTAAAATATATCACATATTTTGTAACAATTTTATTTATTATGCAGTTGTAACATCATTCTTTTGAATGTATGGATTAACACCTCCCCTGAAATTATGAGATTCATATTTCATTACCACATAATGTGGATGGTATATAAAATTGTATTTAAATAATTAATAATATATTTCTCATATAATTATAATTATAGAACATAAATAATAATAGTTACAACCTTTAAATTTTGAGTTTGGATAAATGGGAACGTTACCCAAGAATACATATGACATATCGTCCAATATATTATAATTTAGTTCATTTTACATAACAATAATTAATTTTATGTTTTAAAATTAAAATAAATTAATAAAATATATAAATAAGATTTGAAAATTATTATATATACGTTGAAATAATAATATCGTTGAGAATTTTCAACTTACATAAGTGATTTGGGACATAGGAGCTGAATATCAACAAAGAATATTTCATAAACATAAATCATTAAGTAATTTAATATAAGATGAATAAAAACCAGAATTGAGGTTTTAATAATGTTACCAAAAAATTTTTTTTGTTGTGATTGTAATTTTTTTCATGTGATGAGTTATGGTGATGGTAAGGGATCCCCAAACAACCATTTTCATTAGGTTTTAAACATTCACTATCTATTTCTCTTTATATCTCTCAGTAAAGATATATTATAATTCTATGTTATGAATATATTTCTATCACATATATACCAGTACTATTCTACCTCCCTTTTTGGGGTAAAAATATTTCACATGGTCCATTCAAAAAATCAACAACTTTCCTTCCAATTGTAATATTTATGTGTATATCTGAAGATTAATTTCAAAATTTTCAATCATCATATTATTCAATATTATTTAATTTATACATAATTTTCATTACTAATGAGAATTATATTTAGTTATATTATTTTATAAATTTGGACACACATTATGTATCTTTGTCATGTTTATTCCCTTATTGGTCTTTTTAGTTTTCTTCTTTCGTTAATTTATTTCAAAGCTTATTTTATGTAGTTTTTTTGAGATCAAATGGATTTATGATCACATTTGTGAAAATAATATAAGGATTACATGTATTATATTACATTTTATTTTTTATTAACCTTTTGATAATAAATCAACTTGGCCTCATGATTTTTGGTTTTTAGTTATTTGATAGTATTTCAATAAAAATCATGTAAATATATATATAAATGGTTTAGGTTGATATATTTATTGAGAATATTGGTTATATAAAAGTATCTTTACTATGCGAAATAGGAAATTCAGTTTGGAGGATCACCTCCTACTTAAACCTTCTAACTAATAAAATGGAAAATGAACAATTTAAATCCCTCTCAAAAGTACCTTAGGCTACATGGTTCAATATACATCAAAACATTTCAAAGGGGATCAATGAATTTCAAAAATGATTAATAGAATTCCATTTCTATAAATACCATTATATAATGAAATTCATAAACCATTTAATAATTTTATAGAAAAATTGATATTCTACCAAAACAAGAGTTATTAATTACTGTTATAAAAAATCATTAATGTATGCATGTGAAGAATATCTTAGATATGACATATCATCTTTTAGATTATATGATAGAAAATAGGACAATATTTTTTTCCCCAACCATAGTAAAGAATGGAATAAACTAAATTTCATGTTTGATTCCATGGAATTAATATTGGGATCCCCTAGAAAAACGATTTAGCAATCCAATAGTGGAAAGGAGATCATAAACCCAAAATATCCCCACACCATACATGAAATCTACATCCACTAGATCTTGGTGGACAAATAATGACACACTCAACCATGGTTTCCACAAAACAATCAAGGAAATACATAATATATCTTCCATAATATCATATCCCATAAAAAATAACTTTAAATGGGGAACCAAACACAAAATAAGAATATGTGGAATGTACCAATGAAACCAGTGTAGCCCAAAAATCATAGATGATAATGCTTCTCCCATAATGTTTGATTCAAAACCCTAGATCCATAATGAAAATGGTATGTTTAAAAGAGGATAGGATTGAGAAATATTATAAAAAACCCCATATTAAAATTCTTATAGACCTCCCAATGTATGAGTAATACTTTTATAATAAAGTTTTTTTCAAATTTGTTATTTGTATTTCAGAACCATATAATTATATTAAATGTTGGATGTTAAAAAAACAAGGGAGGTCTTTCTCACACATCTATTGGAGGCCCAATACACCATCAAAACACATCTTTTCCCCTAAAAAACGTTTTTTGGATTGTAAATGGCCTCTACCATAATATTGTGAGGCCTTAATGGATTTGAGTTACAAGGATTTTACACGAACACCATCCCAAAGACCACATCAATCTCATGGATAGGTCTCTCTTCTTATGGTTCATAGAAGAAACCACGGGGAAAAACATAGGAATGGTTGTTGTCTTTTTTGAATTTCAATATGATAATCCCACACCCCTTTTTAAGAGTCACTCGAACTAACTAAAACATCCGAAATCTAGAATGAACTATTTAAAAGCTCAAAAGAAGAACATATCTTAATCTAATTTTTTCAAATATATTATTAATCAAAATCCAATTTTTTTCAAATTAAAATTCTTGAATTTGATAATTCAATTGTTAAATAAAATCCAAAATATTGGGGAAATATTATCAATTTGGAAAATATATTTTAAATTGATCATTAATATTTATCCTTATTTTCTATCAATCACTAATTAATTTATTGGTAATATATTTTAAATATTATAAATATGTTTAATTATTTTTAAATCATAATATACATATTTTTAAATAATTAAAAAAAAATTAAAAATATATTTTTAAACCTAATAAGATTTTATTAGTTCCTTTAACAATACTAATTGAATATTATTACTATTTAAAATAGACATTATTTTCATTATGAATATATTTAATAATGTGAAAAATAATATTCATACACACTAATTCCAATAAAAATTACCAAGATTGTATGGTACATATATCGTTATCTAAATGTATCACAATTTTCGTTTATGTTCAGAATTTCTTCTAGAGAGACCTACTGAACACATTAAATTATTTAAATTTAGTCATATTATAATATTTTGATGTTTTATATTCCCAACTCCGTAAATTAATTTCCTCCATGGAATATTACACAAATTTTCAGATCAATTTCTATTGGGAACTCATAAATTAATTTATATATATAAATATATGATATTTTGTATATTTAAGTTCTAGAACAGTATTTACCTAAATGAATAATTATATTATATTATTTATAAGGTGATAAAATTTTAAAACCATAGTAATTCAGATAATAAATATTTTATATTCATTATTGATATTTATTAATTTGATTTTATTATGTAATAGTTTTTTATAATAATGTTATGTAACTTTTCATAAAATATGGATATAATTTTCTTCATTCTAATTTCATTAATATTAATTATATTTTATTACATAAATTAATCAAATTAGTTTTTATAAATTTAATATGATAAAATTGTTCTCATTTTTGAATTTAACATGAAAAAAATATCATTGGGAGTATTTTTTATATTTTAGGAAATTTCTAGTTCATCAAATGAATTATCAAAAAATATTAATATATATTAAAAATTATCTTTCCATTTCATGAATTAATAAAGTAATATTTTATTTTAAAATGATATTTATGTAACATTATTTGATTTATATTATTAATAATACAATTAGGACAGTTTTAATCAATTATATTTTTAATTGTTATGTATAATCTTTTTATTCGTATGATGTAATTTTTATGGAAAACTACTTTTCAACCAATTTTCAAGTCTAATTATAAAAAAACTCATCCTCTTATATGAAATTGATTTAATATATATTATTAAATAGTTTTAATAATTATAACATATAATTTAATATAATGAGAAGAAATTTTTATCTTTACTAATGGGTTTGAATGTAAGAATTGGTCATAATGGAAAAAGTGGTAAGATAAGGTTAACACCATGGGTTAATGAGTTAATATTTCTATAACACAAGATATTATCATATGGGATTAATGGTTATTGATTAAAAATATGAATAATGATTTAGGTATTTTACTTTAATTTTTTTTGGGAACTAACCCCTAAATTTTTTAAAGAAAAGGATTATATTATTCAAATAAAAATGATTTTTGTTTCATTTATTTTAATTATATAGTTCCATGATAGCATTAAATTTATGATTTATAAATATTTCTACAAAACATTAATTTTATATTAATTTTCAATAAAATTTTCTTAAAAAAATTATTTATTTTCAAGGTAAAATGTTCATTACACATAAATAATGTATTTTATTAAGAAATTTTCTTTATAAGCATTGAGTTATTATATTTTATGTAATATATTCCACATGTATAAATTGAACATGATCAAAATGGTTCCAAATATGTAGTTAGACTATCAGTTTTTTTGAAGGCTGCATTTACTTTTGGAAATATAATTATGTTATCATCGTAAAAGGTTATGTTTTCACATTTTGAGTTAAAATGTTTTTAAATTAATATAACTATAAGATAATACATAAAATATTTTTACACATTCCTAAATATTCTTGGTTGATTTTATTTATAACCTATGAAAACATGTATTATGATATGTTGTATTATTTTCATGAGGACATAATAATGATTGATATATATATATATATCATATTCTATAAAATTCTATGTTTGTGCTCTCCACCACTTATAAAAGGACACCCACTCTCTTATCATATTCAAACACCAAGATCAACAGGTTTTACCGAGTCCCTTAAAAATTAATTCCGAAAATCACATCTCATATAATTGGGGTATTATTGTTTGTATAATACCATGCATTGAGAGAGTATGTTGTCACACCCTGACTGACGCATAATTTTATTTTATTTATTTTGGGGATCATATTTGAGTTGTTGTTTTCATCGGTTCCATTTAAAAAAAATTGTGAGCTTATACGGGTACGCAACCATCTGCGCGACTATGTGAAGTACCCCACATTAATAAGAATATGTTCAATGATAAAATTTATTATTGAACTGGTGTGCGACTATGTCGCGACCATGCATGAGCTTCTGCGTGGTGTCAAAACTCAATAGTTCATGCAATTATTTGTTGCAACTTGTTTTATTATTTTAGTATTTTTATTTTTATTATTTTTATTATTATTTATGTTAATATTTAAAAATAGGTTATTATTATTATTATTATTATTATTTCTGTTATTATTTTATATATTTTATTTTTTTACTAAATCATTAATATTATTATTTAATTAATAACTTCATTGTATTGTTTTTATTATGAACTCTAGTTTTTTTTTCATTTTATATTTGTAGAGTGTTTATTCTCGATTTTATTACATTTTTATTTTTATTTATTTTACCTTTTTTACTCAACCCATCCCCCCTCTCTCACTAAGCTCACACAAGACCCCCCTTCACTCTGGTTTGCGCCACCTCACCCTTATAACCCTATGTGCCACCACACCGCTCGCTCGTCATCATTGCTTGACCACCTCCACCCCCTCTCTCGGACCAGCCTCGTCCTCCTCCTCCTAAAGAGAATCGGACCAGCATTCGCCTTGCACTGACCTACATTTCCCCACTACCTCGTGATTCCCCCTTCTGTAGCACAGCACCGCACCTCCCATGTATGGATCGCTCTCGGTAGTGCCTCCCCTCCATCTGACCTAGCATCATTGCGCCATCATCCTGCTCGCATTCTGAGCTTCCCAGACAGCCTCCCCATCCAGCACTTCCCCAACTGGTTTCCTCACCAGGTGCCAGCCGGCTCTCTAACCACCTTGCGCCGCACATCTCCCCAGCTCATAACCCTCCTCACATGCATCCCGACCTCCTCCAGTGCATCGAAACCCCTTTCCCACACCCCCTCTATCCATCAGTGGTCTCCCCTCCTTTATCCAGCCGCGCACGCACCTCCATCAGCTTCATCCGAAGCTCTAACAACCCCCTCTCTTAGTTTTTCATATTTCCTATGGTTCCCCCTTTGCTTTTCCAGTGCTTCGCAAACCTCAAATGCCTCTATCATCTTCCGAACAGCCTCTCGGACTCCTCGCCATAAGTGCAATGTCCCCGGGTTTATTATCTTTTTATTTTGGGAGTTTGATGCAGTTAGGGTTTTTCTGTGTTTGGTATAATTTTGATGCAGATGTAAATTACTGTGTTTTAGGGTCCATTAGAGACTCATTGCATTGTATTTGTCATGTGATTGGAGTTTCACGCCAATCTCGCAAGGCTTCCTACATTGTGTTAGTTGTTTCCACATATAATCATTATTTGATTAATAATTTTGTGAGTTTAATTAATTCATCTTGTATAGTTATTTGATTGCGCGCTTTGAATTTGGTTGTGTTTCATATTTAATGTAATTTTTATATGTTAGTAGCATGTGGTGAAATATGTGTGCAATTTTATATGACAAGCCAAGTTGAGTTGTTGATTATTTTATTATATAAATCATGATGTTTGAATTTTTGTGTTGCATCATGGAGTGATTAGTTTTAGAAAGTTTGTTTTCAATGTGTTGTTGGTGTAAACCATTGATTTGATATTTCAAATCATTTATAAATTATTTAAGTGTTTAATTACTTTATTAAATTATAGGTATAGTGAGTGGTACCTTGGGCGTTCGAGTCATCAGCTGTAAGGACCTATGTATATACATATAAAAGTAAATTTATATGCATGTAGGTGAAGTGGTCTGGGTTTCCATTGTCAAAATATGCATTTTTGAGGTAGGTCCCCTATACCTATGCATTCAATTTGAATTCTATAATTTCATTAGTGCTTCATAAGTGATTTCGAGATTAAATTTTATATTTGTGCTATGAAAAGTGATAACTATTCTTAGAGTTGGACATCCCATTATATTTAATGGTTCACTTTTACGATTTTAAATTTGTAGCTGTCTTTTAGATATGTTTTATAGCTTGACACATTAAATGCATTGATTTTTTTTGAAAAAAATTTCTTCATTATCTATGAACAATTTATAATGTTTCCAATATGTGTTATTCATGTAGATATATTATCACAACCATGATTGGAAAATGTAATATGGTTTTTATGCTAAATTATTTTTGAAATTCTTAAACCATAAAGTGGGTTTTCCATAGTGACTAGCATGTCTGTGTGATGGTTTATTTTTTAAAAAAGATAGATTAGTTCAAGACTATAAAAAGAGGGAAGTTCATGTTCTGGTTAGTTTATATTAATGCATGTGTTTTGGAAAAAAAATGGGGTTAATTGGTAATTTTCCTTTCTTAAATGGTTTGATTTATTTTAAGCATGTTTTTAAAAGTGTGGATGCTTGGTTGTGAAAATGTATTTTTAAGAATATTTTTTGATCGTAAATATGTTGAAAAACATTTTTTTATTACTTTTAATGATATTTGTTAATTAATTCGGCACGTTCGAGACTTTGAAAATGGTTTACAAAATTTGAAAACCCCCTTAAGGCATTCACCGTAGTTTGAGAAATGTAAATCAAGTGTTAAAATGTGATTTGTGGTATGTGCCTAGTGTTGATGCATATTCCTTGTGTGGTGTGAAAGTGGGGGAATGGGATTAAGGAGGTATAACAAAGGTGAGAGGATGAATTATATTTGGAAAAGTGAGTGTTCTGTACATATATGTTTGCTTGATAAAAAATCAGCGACACATGAAACATAGAACAATGGGAATCCTGGGTATCTAGGTGGGTAAACTAGGACTAGTGTGCAAGTGGTCAAGAGGAGACATGACCCAGTTTCACTATATGTTTGATGATTGAAACACTAACTAAACATATTAATGACTTAGGTACATGGTCTTCTAAGCCATGTTTTCTGAGGATTGTGTCCTTCTAACCCACTTTTCACCTAGACACGAAACTCCTAGGTCCCCAACTAACACTAGCTACTTAGGGACATTCCATGGTGCTTGTGATATGATTTTCAATTCTGTTTTCCATGCATGTTCCATCTTTTGTGAAAACCATATTTTAACATAAATTTGTCTCCTAAAATTTCGAAAAGTAATTGCATGCTCAAAACCAATTTTTAAAAGAGACTAGAAATGTTTTTTGTGGAAATGCAGCATTATTATTTTAATTTTAAAAGAGAGAAAAACATTATTTTATGATGCCTTATTTTCAAAATAGATTTATTTGGATTTCTTGTTTATAGAATTGGAATATGGAGTTGTCGTATTTTGACTTTCCTACTAAGCATCTTGGTGCTCACACCTACTTTATCATTTCTGTTTAAGGTTATAGTTTTGGATATGTCTTGTAGTTAGGAAATTTCAGTGTTTGGTGGGTCCCATGAGGTCACTAGGAGGTATGCTTAACTTTCTATCCTTATTCTCTTTCCAATTACAGGAATTTGACTACCTTTATTAGTTTATACCGATAGTTTATATGACTTTTCTAGGATAAAACGATCACAACTGCCTCAATGTTGTACTCGGCACTAGTTACCAGCTCGTGGGGATCAGGAACGCTCTTTGGGCACTGTCGCAGACTGGGATAGTTCGTGAAAAAATGCTATCAATGTTGGTTATTATGATGTTATTTGGGGAGTCCGGTAGATCGCAGATAGGAGTCTCGGTACTTGAGTGGTATATGTAGGAAGAGTATCGGGAACACTTACTCATTCCGATCATCGAGAAACCAGGTGTTGTCCGAGATATAAATTTTGGCATTGGTCATTGTGTATGGGGGATGGAAATAGGAGTAAATCGGTCATGTGCATGTTCTCACTTGGATTAGCGACCCATGTGATGCCCGAGAGTATTGTTCAACACTCCTAGTGGTTGGTTCGTTTCTAGGGAATGATCTGTTAAACCAAGTATCCTAGTTGTACACAACCACTAGTCCTCCATCTAGGTGTTTTAATGCTTATGATGTCCTGCTTTAGTTTTGTGTTTGTGTGAAAGTGTTTTTTAAGGAACGAAAACTTGGGAGTATCACTTATTTTATTTTGGTGTGTGTTTGGAATGATTCTCAGGGTGTGTTTCTTTTGAACTTTGTTTCTATAAGTCGGTGTTTGATTTGTCGAAGATGAATTTCTAAAAGAACATCTCGGGTTATTTGAAATTGATGTCCATTTATTTTTGAATGAGAATCATTTTTAAAATATATATTGAATTTTTTAAATGGTTTGGAAAAATGTATTTTCAGAATATTGGAATGTTTTGTTTTGAAATTTTATGAGACTTATTTCATCCAGTTGTATTCCTATGGGTTATCACATGTTCATGTTGAAACGATTAATGTATAGTTGGTGGAACATTTGGATGGGTGCATGAGTGGCACAAAAATGCATATCTCTGAGGCATCTAGGAATCTCAGGGGCGAGTGATTTATTTTTAAACATACTTCTTGTTGTCTGAATAGTGGTTTTTTCTCTAAATTGGGGTTTTGTGTTTAAATGGTTTTGGGAATTGGAAAATGGTTTTAGTCTGGAGTGAAGGCGATGAGTTCAAAAGAGTTTTTGGGTTTTAATGTACAATGTTTGGTTACTCAAGAAGGTCTTTTTCTTTTAGAATGAATTGATGTTTTAAATTGGAATTATTGGAATTGTGTATAAGGAGTTGATATTTGTTTTTTGATGAGTTTGGATTTGTGGAAGGATGTTTTGAGTTTCTTGTTTTTGATATGCCCCCCATGAAAGGTCCCATGGGTATCCAACAAGTCTCTCAGTTCTTGGAATAGCACAGACTCCAAGTGGAGTGGGGGAGTTGGGTTCTACTTGGTGGTGTCGACTATTTATAGATGTTGAGGTCAATTGGATATCGTTTATTTCTTTGAGAATATTGGCACTGTATCCATTTTTTAATGAACCCCAAATGTTGTGTTTGTGTATCTTGTCTCGAATATGTCTGGAAGAGTAGGACTAAACCGGTGAATATCGATTGTTCCATTTTTTTTGCATGTGGGGATGTCCAGAGCGATCCTCAAGATTAACCTCATTTGGCGGTTGTATCTAATGAAATGAAGGTGAGAGAAATTGTCAGATTTCGTAGGTGCTCGACACATAATTTGGTGGAAATGGAGGTGTGTTGGCCTTTCTGATGAGCTTGTTCGATGCTCCCCATAGGTAGTGTGGAACTGTTAGTTTTGAGCTCATACAAGTTGTTGGTCCTGTTTATACTGTGGTAAGTGAAGGTTCCTCATCCGATGTGGTGTGCGAACAAACATGACATATTCATGGAGCACCACTTCAATCAGTTTGTATCATGTGTTTGAATGACCGGTCAATATCCTATCTCCAGTGTGGTCAGTCGGGCACTCTAAGCCGTTCACTGCAAATATTAGTCGGTTTATTGATGGAGTGGCCACGTATGACCCAAGGAAAATTATGCAGGTTGATTTTATGGTGGATGATGTTCCGGTCAGAGGTGGTTAGCTTGTGACTGTTAGGTGGTGGGTGCTTTATATACAGGGTCCCATCCATAGGTCTCAGGGTGATGTTTGTGCATAGTCAAAACTCATTGTTTGTGGTGCATGTTTGGTCTGACTTAAGTACACAGTGACAGATGGGGACCACTTAAAATTCCTTATTGTGGTTTCGTATCTGAAGGTTTCATTCATTTTGTGAGGGGAATGAAGCCATTGTCTCCTTATCATGGTGTTAAGAAAAAAATTTAAATTTGTGGGGAGACCCACCTCGGGTCTCGCAGATGTCCCCTCCTGTGTTGGTTGGATAAACATAGAGAGCATGGATGGTCAAGCCAGTGTTAGATGTTATCTTGTGTTGGTGAGTTGTATTGGTTTGATGAACCAATGTTTGATGAGAACCCAAATATGGTGGGGAGACCACCATAGGATGAGCTTGTGGAAGACTCTGTTTTCAATGCTCTCTTGGAGATGCAACCCCTTGCTTATGCTCCGCCCGACCTCGACCATGGTAATTGGTTAGCATGGGTTGTGTGTTACTTGACGAGAATTCATGGAGATCTTGAGCGTCCCTGGTGATCCCTAAGATGGGGGTCGGGGTGTTACATGTTGTAGTTCTGCATGAGGTGAATTACATGTTGCTGTTTGTTTTAATCGGTGGTTCTAGTTTGGAGATATTTGGAGTTTCATGTCATGGGTGTTTTGATTGCCCGATCTTAGTGTGATGGAGTTGGGTTTTAGGTATCAATGCGGTCTTGTGTGGAATCATTTCTTGGTTAAGCCTTTTGTGACATGTTGGGGGCAATAAGTGTCGTGGTGGGAAGAATTTCACACCCCGACTGATGCTTAATTTTATTTTAATTATTTTGGGCCTCACTTTTGAGTTGAGGTTTATTCCATTTACATTTTTAATAAAATTAGTGATCTTATACGGGTGAACGACCATGCGTGTGACCATGTGTATTTCCCAACATTAATAAGATAACATTTTATTATAAAATTTATTATTCCACCGGCGTGCGACTATTCCACGACCATGCATGAGCTTTTGAGTGGCATCCAGACTCAATAGTTCATGCAATTATTTTTGCAACCAGTTTTATTATTTTAGTTATATTATTATTATTATTATTATTATTATTATTTATGTTTATATTTCAAAATAGGTTATTATTATTATTATTTCATATAATATTTTAATTATGTTATCATTTTTATTAAATAATTAACAATATTATAAAAATATTTACATCACTCTCTTATTTTTATTATAATATATAATTTTTAAATAATTTTACATTGGTTGAGTATTTATTTTTGATTTTATTTCATTTTTCTTTTTATTTATTTTACATTTTTTAGTCTATTCAACTCCCCACTCTCTCCATCGTCTCACACAGGAACCCCCCCCCCCCCCCCTTCACTATGGTTTGCGCCAGCACAACCTTATAACCCTACGCACCACAACCCCGCTCCCTCCTCTTCCTTTCTAGACCACCTCTTCCCCTCTCCAGTACCATCATCATCCTCCTCCTCATTCGGAAAACCAGACCAGCATCCACCTCACTCTGACATGAGATTCCTCACTACCATGTGTCGCTCCCATCCGCAGCACACTGACACACCTCCCATGCCTGGATCGCTCTCGGCTGCACCTCCCCTCCGGCTCAACTAGCTCTGTCGCACCACAATCTGTCTTCTGTTCGGAGCATCCCAGATAGCCACCCCATCCAACACCGCCATAGACGGTTTCCTCACCAGGTGCAGACTGGCTCTCCAACCACCTCGTGCCACACTTCCCCCCAACTCAGAACCCTCCTCACCGGCATCCTGACATCATTTGGTGCATCGAAACTCCCTGTGCACACCCACACATCCCATCAGTACCTTCCCCCCATTTTCTAACAGTTCACACTCCTCCCCTGGCTTCATCTAAGGCTCCAATAGGTTCCTCTCTTGGTTGTTCCACTATTTGGTGGTTCCCTTATTTCTAATCTAGTGTCGTGAAAACCCCAACAGATTCCATTGTCATCCGGCTAGCCTCTCAGACTCCTCTTCATTGGTGCGATGTACCCGGGTTGATCTTATTTTTATGTTTGGAGTTTGTTTTAGTTAGGGATTGGCCGTGTATGGATTATTTTTTACGCAGATTTATATTAATTTGTTTTTGTGTCCATTAGAGACTCCTTGCGGTTCATTATTCATGAAATATGAGTTTCACACCAAGCTTGTAAGTCTTCCTATAGTATTGTAGGCGTTTCCACGTATAATCATTATTTGATGAATTGTTTTTTGAGTTTATGTAATTCCTCATGTTTAGTTTTCAGATTGTGTTATTAAAATTTGGTTTTGATTGAGATTTGATGTACTTTTGATATGTTAGTAGCATGTGGTGCAATATGTGTGCAATTTTCAGGGGAAATCCATGTTGAGATATTAAGTATTATATTTAAATAAATTATGCAGTTTCGTTTATGGTGTTAGGTCATTGTACACTTGGTTTTAGAAAGGATGTTTTCTGTATGTTATTCTTGTAATCCTATGATGTGATATTTCAAATGTTTTATAAATTGTTTAATTGTTTAATACCTTTATTAAATTATATGTAACATAACATGTAAGTAATGAATAATAGATTTTCTTATCTATGTCTATTTATGAATTAGATAGTGTTTTAACGACTTAAAATGAGAATAAATCCAATCTTAAGCATATAACTCTCTAATATTTTTAAAAGACTGTTTTACTGACTTTTGATGGAAAACATTTTTAAATCGATATTTTGACATTTCTATAAGCTCTATTTTTCAAAATAAACTTATTATTTATGACTATGACATTGAAATTAACATTGGATTAATTTTTGGAATTTTTCTGACTATGTTCATTTTTTAATGAATAGTGAAAAATACTGCATTTTACATCAAAAATGGTTTTTCATCTAATTTAATAATATGGTTAGATTATATTTTAAATGATTTTAAAGTTTAAATAGAATATATTTTTACCATTTAATCCAATGGTGGTCATTGCGATTAATTTCACTTGGAAATTGGACATAAACAATTGTCAATCTTTTGATAGATATTGTTTCAAAAAACCCCGCTATTTGTTTTTACAACGGGAATCATTATTAAATTAATTGATGTAATTTTTGTGTTTGGAATTTGGTAATACGGATTCCATATATGGAATCAGGATGTCCAAATTATATTATTAAGACTCTTTTGTTTTTGGACATTATGAATAGTAACGACAATAATTATCTTTAATTATCTTGATTAATTAGTAATCGGGTAGATAAGGATAATATAATAATATCATAATAATAAAAAATGACCCCAACATGTGTCCTAATGCTACTGGTTGTGTCATGGCCGACCATGGGAAACATTGTGACAAAATTAGGGACCCCATGGAATCACTTTTGTGTAAAGGTGACACTTTATCATTTTATTTTTAATGAAAGGAGAATATCACTAAAGAATGTATCACCCAAGTAAAACATTTTTATTTTTGTATGTGTAAATGATATTTTAAACTATAATTATTAATTGGAATTCTAATAATATTTCATACATCATAGTATTTTGTTTATAATTTTTAGACATTAAATAAATTAAATTATTTATGACATCATGATGATGCAGCAATTACCTCATTAATGAACGATTAAAATAAAATGAAAATATATTGTAAAATCTAAGAATTACACTTGTCAAAGACCAATTGGATTAGTATATTTAGAACCTTTATCACCTTATCCTTGAAATATATCATCTTGGGACCTTTAAAATCTGGAACACATTTTAATATAAAGTTACATTTTATAACCATCCAAGAGTGCCCCTCCTCTCCTCTTATAAAATTCCGCCACCTCTACCTCGATACCCACACTTCTCATGCCATTGGCTCAGCCATGCTCTGCTCCTTTTATCTCTCCACATCCCTCTCTTCATCCTAGAAGCCTTACCTTAGGCAGAAATCTCTTCAAGAAACCCTTTCTGTTCAAACCAAGAGGAGTTACCAGATTTAAAAGTGATTAAAGAACAATCGCGTCAAGTCGGATACGAGGTATGTGAATTCAACTCAATCTCCTTTCATTCAGGAATATTTTGTTTTATACCCAACATTATTTTATACGGTGTATGAAACCCTTTGACTTTTACTTTTATTCAAAAGGAATCCTTTTATAAGAAGTGTTTTACTAAACGAAAAAAGTGAATGTTTTTGTCGTACGTATGCGACGACAACGACTTCTCCGCCGCCGTGACCATTATTTGAGTTGCAGATTCCTCTACAAGCCATAACAATTTTTAAATGAAAAATAAATACAATGTTTTACTTTTCTTTTCTTTTGGTTTTGAAAATGGTATTGATAATGTTTTTATTATATCAATGTTTTGTATTGATATCTTGTGATTGAAAGGTGGAAATGTTATGTTTCCTTTATGAATGTTTTATATGATACGATTATGTTATGGTTCTTGGGCATTATTTATGAAGACAGGTGGTTCCGTGATAAACTAAGGGTGGGTGATCCTGATATAGCTCTCAAATGTATTGGGTAATGCGAAGGGGTTAAACTTTAAGGTTTCTCTGAAGAGATTTAGCAAATATTCTGTGATGGGTATTTAAAACGTAACCATGAGGGTTACTCGCTATGTAAGAATGTTATGGATACCTCAATATACCTTTATGTCTAATTATTTCTATGAGTTATTCATGAATCTTATGATTTCATGAGGTATGATAATGTGCTTATGTTTTATGAGTAAAGTATGATTTCATTGATTCTTATGTATACATGTACTAATGTTTCCTTTCTATATTTTTATATCCCTTATTGAGATTTTTATGCTCATCCCATGTTTTTGAAAATTTTTTCACAGGTCAAGGTAAAGGTACATTATGTGATGATAGTGTTAAGGAAGTGTCATGAAAGAATCCATGTTTTGTTTTAAATATGTTTTCGTTGATAGGGAAAAATGAATACTATATTTTATGAAACCACTTTGTTTAAATGTGGAATGTAATCCATGATTTATGATTTAATTCTCTAAAACTATAATCCTTAAATGATAATCAAGGTATATTATTTAAATAACTCATGATTAAGTAATGTTTATGGTTGGGGCCTTGTAGTTGGTATAAGAGGTCTGTTTAGATAACTTTAGGAGTTATAATTATATTAAATGATTATCTATTTTCTTTTTTGAATTGATATAGCATTTGAAGATTACCACGTTCCTTCATCTAAGACATGTTTGTTCATAATGGTTTTCTACAGAGGAAATAGGGAAGTAGTTCTAGGAAGGCATATAAGAAGGAAATGACCTTCCAAATTAGCATCCTGAGATGGTTGGAATTGGAACTGAACTGTTGGTTTCAGTAATGGCGTAGCTGACTCAAGCGATAAATGGTGGTGGGATCCATGAACAAGATCAGCCAGATTAACTGCAGAGGAACATGTCAGTGGTGGAACATTTCATAAGGAAAAATCCCCCATCATTCAGTGGATCATCTGACCCTGTGCTAGCTGAAGGGTGGATTAAATCATTAGATAAGATTTTCGATGTCATGGGATGTTCAGACAATAAAAAGGTTAGTCTTTCTATTTACCGTTTTGAGGGTGAATCATATTAGTGGTGGTCGATGGTTAAAAATATCAGGGATGCTGCTGAGATTGATGCTCTCGACTAGGATGAATTCAATGGTATGTTTCTTGAGAATTATTTTCCTAAGGCTGATCGACTTAGGATAGAAAACAATTAATTGAATTGAGGAAAGAGGACGAATCTGTGGCTGCTTATGAAGAGAGGTTCACTCGACTGGAAAGGTATGCTTAAAATTTTATCCGAGACCTTGATAGTAAAATCAATCATTTTTACTCAGAATTAAAGCCAAAATATCAAAGCGAGTTAGTTTCTCGCGAGTTCAAGAGTTATGATAAGCATGTTCGATGTGTTGAGAAGGTGGAAATAGAGATTTTGGATGATCAAGTGTTCTATAACAGCCAACAGAAGAAGAGACCAAAGTGGTAGGAGAAAGGGAATAATTCTTCAAAAAGGTCTTATGGTAAGAAAACTAAGATTCCAGTTTGTGATAAATGTGGTAAAAGGCATGCTGGGGAATGTCTTTTGAATTTTGGAATGTGCTACCGATGTTGAAATATGGGACATAAGGCTCGTTATTGCACTGAAAAAGATTATCGTGATGGTAAGACCAAATTCGATTTACAGTTAGTGAAATGTTTCAAGTGCAATGAGATGGGTCATTATGAAAACGAGTGTCCTACAATGAGCTCAAGTGATGGAAATCAGTTAGACTACAAGCAGAAAGGGATGGTGAAATCCTTTGAAACTAATTCACCAGATGTTGGGCCATCAAATGAAGTGGTATCATGTACTTTTTTTGTTTTTTCAGATTATTACAGTGTGTTGTTTGATTCAGGGTCTACACATTCATTAATCTCTGAAATCTTTTCTTGAAAAATGGGAATACCATCTCATGAAATGAATCATTAACTTGTGGTGAAAACACCTGGGGGAAATTTTGAGGCAACAAGAATTAATATTAATCTTCCTATCCTTATCCGTGGAACGAACCTAATTGCAAACTTTATAGTTTTACCTATAGTAGTGTTTGAGATTATCTTGTGTATGGATTGGCTCTCTGTTTAGCATGCTAATATTTATTGTAGAGCAAAATAAGTTTCTTTTCAGAAAGACTTTATGTTTATGTACAAGAATGAACCCTTACTGTTAATATCATATCAAGAGGATTAGAAACATGTAAAATATGAAAATAAATGTTACCTTGCAAATATTGTTGAAAACAAAGGAACTGTTTAGATTAATGATGTGCCAGTGGTAAATGAGTGTCCTAAAGTTTTTCCTGATGAATTGCCTGGAATAATACCAGATTGAGAAGTTGAATTTAATGTTGACATAGTTCCTGCTGCTAAGCTAATTTCAAAATCCCCTTATTGAATGGCGCAAATTGAACTTTTAGAGTTGAAGGAGCAATTGTAAGATTTCTTAGAGAAAGGTTTCATTCGACCTAGCACATCACAATGGGGTGATCTTTTTTTATTTGTTAAAAAGAATTATATTTCAATGAGACTTTTCATTGATTATATATCCTTGAATAGCATCACTGTTAAGAAAAAATATCCTTTGCCTCATATCGATGATTTGTTTGATCAGCTCCAGGGAGCTCAGTTTTTTTCAAAAATTGACCTTAGATCGGGGTACCATCAGCTGAAAGAAAAGGAATCCGATATTCTAAAGAACTCGTTTCGTACATGATATGGCCATTATGAATTTGTAGTAATGCCTTTTGGGTTGACCAATGCACCTGTTGTATTCATTTACCTTAGGAATATAATTTTCCATGAGTTCTTGGATAAGTTTTTGGTTGTTTTAATTGATGATATTTTGGTGTTTTCTAAAAGTAAAGAGGAGCATGAAAGTCATTTAAGGGTTATTTTTCAAACCTTAATCGAAAATAAATTATATGGGGAATTCAGAATGTGTGAGTTTTGGTTGTAACAAATTTCATTCCTTGGTCACATTGTTTCTAAAGATGGGATTACTATTGATCCTGTAAAAACAAAGGTTGTTAAAGAAAGGGAAAGACCCACAAATGTTACTAATATTCGTACATTCCATGGTTTGGCAGGATATTACCGAAGGTTTGTTAGAAATTTTTCATGGTTATCTAGTACATTGACTAAGATAACTCGGAAGGGTGTTAAGTTCATCTGGACAAAATAATGTGATAATTGTTTTCAGGAACTGAAAAGAAGATTAGTGAATGCTCCATTTATGGCATTACCTTCCAGGAATGGGGAGTTTTTTTATCTACAGTGATTCTTCATTGAAAGGACTCGATTGCGTCCTAATGCAGAATGATCAGGTAATTCCTTATGCTTCATGTCAGTTGAAAACTCATGAGGTAAATTACCCTACACATGATTTGGAATTAACTGCTATTGTTTTCGCTTTAAATATTTGGATGCATCCTTTGTATGGTGTAAAGTGTGAAATATATACTGATCACAAAAGTTTAATGTATATATTCACTCAGAAATAATTGAAAATGATATAGAGGAGATAGCTAGAATCAATCAAGGATTATGATTCTACAATTCATTACCATCTGGGAAAATCAAATAATGTGGCTGATGATTTGAGTCAAAAAAGTAATGATTCATTACTAGTATTGGGTTTTAAATGTGATCCTTTGGTTAACTATTTGATGAAATTTGGCATAGAAGATGTTGGAGGAGGATTTACTTCTATTTTTTTCAGGTATCAGTGAAATCTTCTCTATCAGACAGAATTAAGTAAGCATAGAAGCAAGACAGTGAGTTTGATAAAAAGGTAGAGCTGGTTCAGAAGGGTAATTTGCCTAAATTCAACATTGATAATGATTATGTTCTGAGATTTGGGAAGAGATTGTGTGGGCCTTGTGATTCATAGTTTAAGAGAGAGTTGTTATGGGAAGCACATAGTTCTCTGTTTTTAGTTCATCCAGGCAGTACTAAGATATATAGAGATCTTCGGGAGTATTACTCGTGGGATGAAATGAAAAGAGATATTGCTGATTTTACTATGAAGAGTTTTACTTGTCAAAAGGTTAAACCAGAGCAGAAAATATCGAAAGGGATGATTCAGCCTTTACCAGTGCAAGAGTGGAAATAGGAGAATATATCCATGGACTTCGTTGTTGGATTTCCGAATACACCTCGAGGTAATAATGCAACATGGTTTATTGTTGACCGCTTGACTAAATCTGCCAGTTCCTTGCTATACGAGATACTTTTTCCCTAGATCAACTTTCCCATTTGTATCATAAAGTGATAGTCAGGTCACATGGAGTTCCTCTCTCTATTGTATTTAACCATGATCCTAGGTTCACTTTTAACTTTTGGAAAGGTCGTCATAAGTCATTAGGTAATGAATTAAATTTTAGTACAACTTTTCATCCTCAATCAGATGGGCAGTCAGAATGAAAGATTCAGACTTTGGAAGATATGGTACATGCTTGTTCGATGGATTATCAAGGAAGTTGGGACCATCATCTTTCTTTGGTTGATTTTTCTTATAATAACAGTTTTCATTCTAGTATACAGATTGTACCATTTGAGGCATTATATTGGAATCGGTGTCGAACTCCCACTTGATGGGATGATGTGGGTGAAAGAAAGTTGATGTGACCAGAATTGGTAGAATATTTGGCAGAAAAAGTTTGGCTAATACAAAGACACATGAGAACTAAGGTTCATTGGACAATATGAAATTCGGGAGAGAGTTGGATCAGTTTCATACCGATGGAATTTACCTATGATTTTATCTCAGGTACACAATTTTTTTCATGTTTCAATGTTAAGGATGTACATGCCAGATCCATCTCATGTTTTGGGTCCAGAGGTAGTTCAGTTGGAAGATAATATATCTTATGAAGAACTTCAAGTCCAGATTCGTGACCACAAGGAGAAATTGTTGTGGAATAATGTGTTTCATCAAGTAAAGTTTTTGTTGAAAAACCAAATGATTTAAGAGGCAATATGGAAATATGAAAATGTAATGAGGGATAAATACCCCCACTCATTCGATAAGTAAACAAATTACGGGGACACACTTTTCTAAAGGGAGGAAGGATGTAACATCCCATGTAAGTAATGAATAATTTATTTTCTTATCTATGTCTATTTATGAATTATATAGTGTTTTAAAGACTTAAAATGAGAATAAATCAATTCTTAAGCATAGAGTTGTCTAATATTTTTAAAAGATTATTTTACCACCTTTTGATGGCAAAACATTTTTAAATATATATTTTGTCAATTTTATAATCACTATTTGTCAAAATAAACTAATTATTTATGATTGGGACATTCAAATTTACTTTGTATTAATTTTTGGTATTTTCCAGACAATGTTCTTTTTTTAATGAAAAATGAAAAATACTGCATTTTACATCAAAACTACTTTTTCATGTAATTTATTTATATGGATAGATTTTATTTTTAATTGGTTTTGAAGTTTAGATAGAATATATTTTTACCATTTAATCCAATGGTGGTTATTGGGATTAATTTCACTTTGAAATTGGACATAAACATATGTCAAAATTTTGATAGAAATGGTTTCAAAAAAACCCGCTATTTGTTTTGACAACATGAATCATTTTTAAATTAATTGTTGAAATTTTTGTGTTAGAAATTTGGTAAAATGAATTCCATATTTCGAATCATGATTTCCAAATTATGTTATTAAGACTCTTTTGTTTTTGGACATTATGAATAGTAACAACAGTATTTATCTTTAGTTATCTTGATTAATTAGTAATCTGGTAGATAAGGATGATAAAATTATATCATAATAATAACAAATAACCCCAAAATGTGTCTTCATTCTACTAGTTGTGTCATGGCCGACCATGGGATGCCTTGTAACAAACATAGGGACCCCATGGAATCACTTTTGGGTGAAGGTGACACTTTTTCATTTTATTTTTAAAGAAAAGAGAATATCACTAAAGAATGTATCACCCGAGAAAAACATTTTTTGTTTTGTCTGTGTAAATTATCTATTAGACTATAAATATTAATTTTAAAGATAAAATTATTTCGTACATCATAGTATTTTTTTTAGTTTTTATACATTATATAAATTAAATTATTTATGACATCATGATGATTCTGTGATTACCTCATTAATGAAAGATTTAAATAAAATGAAAAGATAATGTAAAATCTAATACATACACTTGTCAAAGACCTATTGGATGAGTATATTTCTAACCCTTATCACCTTATCCTCTAAATATATCAACGTTGCACCTTTAAAATCTGAAACACATTTTAATATAATGTAACAATTTATAACTTTCCAAGAGTGCCCCTCATATCCTCTTATAAAAGGCCCCCACCTCTACCTCCTTACCCACACTTCTCGAGCCATTAGGTTGGCCATGATCTGCTCATTTTATCTTTCTGCATCCTTTTTTTCATCCTATAAGCTTTAGCTTAGGTATAAATCTCTTCAAAAAACCCTTTTGGTTCAAACCAAGAGGAGTTGCCCGATTTAAAGGTGATTAAAGAACGATCGAGTCAAGTCGGATACGAGGTATCTGACTTCGTCTCAATATCCTTTAATTGAGGAATATTTTTTTATACACAACATTCTTTTATACTGTGTATGAAGCCATTTTACTTTTACTTTTATTCAAAAGTAATATTTTTATAAGAAGTTTTTTACTAAACGAAAAAGGGAATGTTTTTGTCGTACGTATGCGGCGACAATGACTTCTCAACCGTCGTGACCATTATTTGAGTTTTGTCTTCCTGTACAAGCCAAATCTATATTTAAATGAAAAATAAATACCATGTTTTACTTTTCTTTTTTCTTGTTATTGAAAATGGTTTTGATAATGTTTTTATTATATCAATGTGTTGTATTGATATCTTGTGATTGAAATGTTGAAATGTTATCTTTCCTTTATGCATGTTTTATGTGATATGATTATGTTATAGTTCTTGGGAATTGTTTATTAATATGGGTGGTTCTGTGATAAACTAAGGGTGGGTGATCCTGATATATCTCTCCAATTCATTGGGTAACATGAAGGGGTTAAACATTAAGGTTTCTCCAAAGAGATTTAGGGAATATACTGTGATGGGAATTCCAAACATAACCACTAGGGTTACTCCCTACATAAGAATGTTATTAATGCCTCAAGTTACCTTTATGTCTTATGATTTCTATGAGGTATTCATAAATCTTATTATTTAATGAGTTCTGTTAACGTGATTATGTTTTATGAGTGAAGTATGATTTCATTGATTCTTATGTATACATGTACTATTGTTTCCTTTGCATATTTTTATATCCCTTACTGAGCTTTTAATTATCATACCATGTTTTTGAAATGTTTTTCATAGTCCAAGGTAAAGGTACCTGATGTTATGATAGTGTCAAGGAAGTGTCATCAAAGAATCCATGTTTTTTTAAATATGACTCCGTTGATGGGAAAAAAATTAATACTATCTTTCATGTAACCAATTTGTTTAAATGTGGAATGTAATGCATGATTTATGATCTAATTCTCTAAACTCTAAACCTAAAAAGATCCTCAACATGGATTCTTGAAATAAATCCAGATTAAGTAATGTTTAAGGCTGGGGACTTATATTATATGTATAGTGAGTGGACCCTTTGTGGATCAAGTCATTGGTATTTAGGACCTATATATATACATATTCATGAAAATGTATATGAATGTTGGTGAAGCAGTCTCGAGTTTCACATGTCAAAAGTTACATGTTTTGAGGTAGTTCCCCTATGGCTATGCCTTAAATTAGAATTCCATAAATTCATTAGTGCCTCAAAAGTGTTTTCAAGATTAAATAGTATACATGTTCTATGAAAAGTGTTTTTGATGCTTAGTGTTGGACATCCCTTTATATTTAATTGTTCACTTTAACAACTTAAAAGGTGTAGCCTTATTTTGGATATGTTTTCTTTCTTGACACAATGAATTCTTTTATGTGTTTTTGAAAAATGGTTCTTCATTCTCTATGAATAATTTATAATGTTTCCAACATGTGTTTTTCATGTTGATATATGATCAGGACCATGCTTGGAAAATGTAATACCATATTTATGCAAAATTGGTTTTCAAATGGTAAATCCTTAATGTGGTTTTTCCTATGTGGATATTATGTGTTTTTAAAGGTTTATTTTTGAATAAATATAGATTAGTGGAAGACTTTAAAAAGTGGGATGTTCATGTTTTTGATAGTATGTAGGAATACATTAGTATTGGAATAATTATGGGGTTAATTGTTAATTTTCCATTCTTCATTGGTTTTATTTATTGTATTCATGTTTTTAAAAGTGTGGTTCCTTGGTTGTGGAAATGGATTTTAAGAATATTTTTGGATCTTAATGATGTTGAGAAACATTGCTTTCGGATTTTTAATGTTCTTTGTAAATTAATGGGGCCAGTTTGGATATTTGAAAATGGTTTACAAAATTGGAAAACCTATCTTGAAGAATTCCCCCTAGTTTGAAAAATGTAATGCTAGTGTTAAAATGTGATTTGTGATATATTCCTAGTGTTGATTCTAATGCTTTGTGTGGCGTGAATGAGGGTGAAGGCGATTATAGAGGGATAACAATGGTGATATGTTTAATGAGTTTTAGATATAGAATGTGTTGTGTATGTATATTTTTTCTTTATAAAAGTCACCACCACTTGAAAAGGAGCATAATGGGAAACATGGGTATCTAGGTGGGTGAACTAGGAATTGTGGGTGAGTTTTCCAGAGGTGAGTGGACCTGGTTTTACAGTAGGTATGAAAAATGCATCACTAACTCAACCTATGAAAGACTGAGTGTGGTGGTCCTCTAAGACATGTTTTCGAAGGGACGTGGCATTCAAAGACATGTTTCATCGAGACATGAGGATCTTATGTCCCCAAAAAACACTAGTTTCTTTGGGACTTCTCATGGTTCTTGTGATACGATTTTCAATTCAGTTGTTACTTGCTTGTTCCACATTCTGTGAAAACCATATTTAAACCTAAATTTCTCTCCTTTAATTTATAAATGATAATGAATTCTAAAAAAAATTTTGGAAATGGAAGAGAAATGTATTTCATGGAAATGAATGTTTGTTATTTGTATTTGAAAAGAGAGAAAAACATTATTTTATTATGCCTTATTTTTAAACTAGCACGATTTTGATTTATTATTAATGGTCAGGGAATAGGGTGTTGTCGTATTTTGGATTTCCTACATAGAATCTTGGTCCTCATGCCTACTTTATATTTTCGGTTTTAGGTCCTAGTTTTGGATCTCTCTTGCAGTGATATTGTTTCTGTGTATCGTGGTGACCAATGATGTCACTTGGAGGTATGTTTAACTATCCATCCATGTTATATTTTCAATTGAAATTATTTGACAGCCATTCTTAGTTTATATCGATTGTTTATATGTATTTTCTCAAATAAATTATTCCCAACCACCTCATTCAGGTTCTCAAAACTATTTTCGAGCTCATGGGGATCGAGAACGCCCTTCGGGCCACATTGCAGACCGGGTTGGTTCATGAAATAAGTGGAAAATAAAATGTAGTTTGATGAATAAGAGGTATAATTTGTTCCGAATGTTTTAGTTTTATTTTCTGTTCTACAACCATAAAAACTTGTATATCCATTATGATATAATAAAATTACTATATATAATATAATATTATGTTATTATTTTGATTTATATTACTTCATACATCACTTTATATGAATCATTTTAAATTAAATCATAGTTCTTTTTTATGGTGGGCTATAGACTCACGAATCATTTTTATTCATTTTCTATCACAACCTCTCACTGATGGTTTAAATGATGAATTAAATTTATATATACATGATACTAATGAAATTTTTATGATAATATAATGTTAATAAATAATTTATTATTTCCCATTTCTATCCATGGAATAATTATAATGTCATTCCTGGGATCATGTGGACTTCCACATTTACGAAGCGATGGGTTTATTTTTTCATCACCACCTAAAATATATGGTATATGTGAGATTATATAAGGATATAAGATGATATTTATGATATAACAATAATTATGGAATATTTAAATTTCTTACACCTTATTTCATTTATGTTACTTGAAAAATTGAAATTTTACTCTTGCTTATGTACGACCTACCATATATATGAATATAAAATAATTAATTTTCAATACAAAAATTATATATTTTGTAAAAAAATATAACTAATTAAATAAATGATAATTATTTATTGATAATTGTTTTTATATAATTGGATGATAACCTATTTTACCTTGTTAAACTAGTAGATTCTATTATGGGATTGTGAACTAAACATCCTTAAAACATATTATGTGATCCTAATTGAATATGAAATTGAAAATAACCAAGAAATTAAATAAATAAAAGAATTATTAAATATTTTAATAAATATAAGAAATAAAAAAATAGATTAACAATTATTAGAGAGAGTAAATTTAAAATACCAGACATTTCTCAATTAGTGTAAAGTAAAATTTACCCAAAAAACCATGTTTCAAATGTTTTAATGATTTAATTTATAAATATTTATATTCCCATGAAATGTTTCATTATAATTTATTATTGATAAATTTATGTGGATATAAATAAATTATATATGTATATTTATTTATAGTTTTTAAATTTCATTCAATGGTTCTCAAATCGTATCCTTTTAAGGTTTTTTTGAAATATTCACATTTTTTTCGAAAGAAAAAACTAATTCACTCTTTTACTATATATGGCATCAAAGGTTTTTCCCACTATGAAAAAAATTATTTTAATTTTGGAATCCATTATATTCTTCCATAAATTCTCAATTGAAAAATTCTATTAACTCTTTTATAATGTTATTTTATTTCTCCAAGTAAATCTTATAATATGGGAATACATCTAATACGAAAAAGAATTATTATGGGTTCACAAGTACAATTTTTTGTGTATGGAAATGGAAGTAAAATATTAATTGTGTTCAAAAAATTTTATGGTCCACAGATGTTGTTTATAATCTGGGGAAACCTATATATCCATCCAATTCATTGGGTGATTATTATGTTCACTATAGAATAATATTGTATTTTGACCGTATATGTAATTTAATAAGTAAGGATACATAGATGGTGTTTTGTAAGGGTTCTTGGAATATGAATCTCATACGATCCCAAATGACTACCCTATGATTTATAATGGAGTTTCATTAAAATATATCAATGTCACATGGTATGATATAAATATATAGTTTCAATTGAATGATAATTCCATTTTAGAGTAAGTAGATATCTTTTTAAGATATTAATTTTAAATGGTTATTATGTTTTATAGAAAACCAATATGATTCAGCTATTCTATTATTGCTTTAAAAGAATTTTTATAAATTTAAACAATTGGCTAGTAATGATGATTTAATATTATTTTAAATAAATATTTGTTCTCATAGTTTATAGTATTAATGGAAACCATTTTTTATGAACTCATATTTTTGGAATGGACTAATAGTTTTCTTTAAAAAATTCCATATGTCAATAAAAATTATTTCTGTTCTCATACTATTTTTTAAAATGATTTTAATTGTTTATGGTAATTGTTAGGAAAAATTATGAAGTCAATTTTAATATTGTGATTATTTTTAATAGAATGAATAGGAAAATCATTTTAAATGTTGTGTATTGGAGAAAAAAAATTATATTAAGATAAATTATCCAACATGTAATCTAAGAAGTTTCTATGAATGGGTTTTTACTTAATTATATAATTATATAAACATGAAATGATACTCATGAATGAAAAAAGTGAATTTTTGTTTTGAAAATGAAATTATTGGTTGAATAATGATAGGGTCCTTGTGAATGGTATAAGAGCACTGTTTAGATAATTTTTTTGAATCAATTGAAGGTAATTATATACCCATAATGGATTTTAATTTATTTCCACCATCATATGTAATTTTTACAATACCATGTTTCTTCATCTAAACTATATCTATTAAAAATCATATTACTAATAATGAAATAGAAAAGATGATATATGTGATGGAACATAGAAGAAAATATACTTCCAAATAAGAAACATGGAATTATTGGAAATATATAAATAAAAATTTTAATTGATTTGGATTATTGGACACATGGTATGAATTGTGGCGGAATCAAATCAAAATAAGAAACCTCATTAACCAAAGAGGAACATAACTATATTGTTTTATTTAAGGGAATATCAACCTGAAACAATGCTTATATCATCTAAACATGTGATAGATAAATCCAGGTTAGTTTTATGGAGAATATATTGGATTCCATGGGTTTTTTATAACATCAGTGTTTAACTATTACTATATTCCATTTTCATGATGAAGCTATCTTTTGTTGTTCAAAGGTTATTAATACCAGAGAGAGAGAGATGCTTTTAATTCCATAATGGGATGGATTTAGGAATATGTTCTCTATGTATTATTTAACAATTACTCTATGACATATCATGGAAAATAAATTAATGGAAATGGAATATAAGGGGGATGAAACAAAGGTTGTGTATATAGAAACCATCACCTGTTTGGAATGGTATGTACCAAATTTTATGGAATATCATGATAATAAATTTGATATATATTTGTTAATATTTCATCCATGACATCGAATTGAATTCGACTCACATGTATTAAATGTTATGAAAAACATGATTTATGTTATGATAAGGTACATATGATGTTTTCTTATGACATTGTGTCCTATGGGATTATGAATAAAAAGTTATCCCGATTGCATTAAAATATTTTTTATCTATTGAGGAAATACAAATTAATAAAATAATGCTTCCAACATGGGAAACATGTTTTAAAAATATCACTAGAGAATGTATTTCTGAATAATTGATGTGTTTCCGAACCTGAATGTATTTAAAAAGGGGTATTAACTATAAAAATCACAGTAATAAATAGACAAATAATTAAATGTCAGCTGTAATGTGTTTTTATTTTAATTAAATTGTTAATTATGAATGTTCTTGTTTGATTCCTAGAATAAATGATAGATTCCATCAATATCATAAGTGTAATAGTGGGGAAATCATTTATGACTTATTTAATATATATTAGACCATCCAAAAATGTTTTTTCCGATCCTGGGAGACCATTATTATTTAATGACTAATCAATGGTCCAGGTACCATCTTATAAAGGATATGTGTTATAACATCCCTAAGATATTATATAATAAATGAAATAGGAATTATTAGTATGTTGTTATGATATTTGGGTTGCAAAATAATCATTCTTTATTAATGGAAATTATAAATTGAGTTTCCCATGTGTTCTTGATTATGAATGTGGACATGTTTGTCATTGAAATAATAATATATTATAAATTTTATTATGATAGTGAGATACATTTGAGCATTTTCTGTAATCCATGAAATAAATTAATAAATACGGAAGGTTGGGAATTCTTAAATTCAAGTTGAAAACAATTTCCTTTTGAGGGTATTTTGAAAAAAAAATTATTTATTAACTATTGATACAAATAAAACTATTCTTTGTAAAGTGTATCCATAAACTATAAATAAAAATGAGATGAATTTTTTTCACTAATTAAATGGTTACAATTTTGAATTTACTGCAGAAATTTCATGTTTATCTATCCTAATAACTACATTAATTCGATATGGATTTAAATTCAACTATATTAATGAATGTGCTGAGTTTTTTATGGAATTGAACTAAAGATTATTGAATTCACCAGTTATGGACCTTCCATCTAGAAATGGTGATTTTTATCAATAATGAATCTTTTTTAATAAACTATGTTATTTCTAATTAATAATGATCAGGAAATTTCAAATACATTATTTCATTTCAATCCTAATGTGATACATTATCCAACATATAACATGGAATTAGATAAAGTGATTTAATATTTCAAAAAATAGATTAAATATTTTTACTTCTTATACTGTGAAATATATATTGATAATAGTTATTTGTAGTATTTATTCACTCAAAAAGAGTTACAAATTTGATGGAAAATATGAATATAAAATAATAAGTATTATTAATTTATCATTCACTAAAATTATGTAAAATTAAATAGATCATATAATTATTTCTCTTGGAAAGATAATATATCATTAACTATTATTTTTTTGTTATATTACTCTTTTATACAATATTTTATGAATTTTGGTTTTAAATTTGTTAATATAGGTACATTACCAATTTGTTGTTAGTGTTAGTCAAATCATATCCGACAAAAAATTTTATGAAGGCCCAAAAGGATGATTGTTTTTTAATGAAAATGGTATTATAATTCAAAAGTGAATGTTTTTACTGCTAAATTTATTTATATTTGGTTCTATGATATTACAATATAGATAATGTTTTCCTTATATTTTTTAGTACAATAGTGATTTATAGAGTGAATTTCATAGTTAACCATTTTTCTTTCATCATGATAGCATAATGATATATATATATATATATGGAAAAAAATTGTCGTTGTTATGAAAAGGGATATTGTTGACTATAACATGAAATATTTACATTTTCAGTATGTTATAATAGAATATAAATTACATAATGGGATGAATAATCCTCTTATAGTGAAATAGTTGAATTTAGAGTTATATCATTCAATTTTGTTGAAATATTACCATGTATATCTAGAGGTAATAATTTTATATGGATTATTAATGATGATTTAATAAAATGTACTAATTTATATTATATTTTAGATGTTATTTATTTTATAAATATTTCTCAATTAAATCTCAATTAATTAGTTCATTTACTTGTAATTACTCTCTACATTGTATCATTCAATGATCATAGGTTTATGATTAATATTTTGAAATTTCATCTGATGTCGTTGGATACTAAAAGAAATTTCATTACAACATTTCATCACCAATCTAATAGATAGTTAGAGAGAACAATTTAATAATTATATTAGGTGGTTAGATCTTCTATATTATATTAAAAAGGATTTTGTTATTTGAATCATACCATATATGATTTTTATTCTAATAACAATTTTAATTCCAATATATAGATGGAACATTTTGATGATTAATTGAGAAATTTAATTAATAGTACAACTATTTTTAGTTTAGTATCAGGAAATAATATCATGGGGATAAAAAATTGGGGATGTAATTATGGAGAAAGAGAATATGATTCATCAACATATCCTGATATAATGGTTTAGGAATAATAACTATATAGATAAATAGATGAATGATAATTTATTCATTCATGGAGATCGTGTTTTTCTTAATTTCAGTATAATGAAAAGCTTTATTCATTTTTGTATAATGCGATATTATGTCCTCATATTAATTGACCCTATAGTATTTCTTAGATTATTTGATCTTTTTCATAATATGTGTTATTTCCTCAGAGTTTATCATAGGTAAATGATTAGTTTAATGTTTCATTGTTTATAAAGTATGTGACTAAGGCCACAAATGTTATATATTTTGAAGTAGTCCGGTTAGAAGATACCAATATTTTGTTTATTAACTAGTAATAATACATGAACACAGAGAGAATTAATTTTGGAATAATATAATTCATTTGGTTAATGTTTTGTAAAAAACAATATGACAGAGGATGTGACATGAGAATCTGAAAATGTTTTGATGGAAAAATATTCCATTTTTTTATGATGTGAATAAAATTACAGATACAAAATTTACATAATTTTGATGAATGTAGAAACCTAGTTAGTTATCTTAATAAATAAATATAATTATTATTTAATATTCAATTATTTTATTTTATAGTGTTATATTCACTATCAGAATATTAGGTAGTTTTATAATAAATAATGAAATAACATTATTCATACTAAATTGCAATATTTTAATAATCTAGTATACTTTTAAAAAATTATATCTACTTATATGTATTAATTTAAAAATTAATTTAGGGTTATTTTTTGTGAATTTTCTAAAATGTATTGTTTTTTGAATGAATTTTAAAAATATAGTTTATATTTTAAACTATAATTCCATTAAATTTTATAACTAAAAAATTGTATTTTAAAATTATTTGAAATAAATATTTTTCATTTATATTATGAATAAAAAAATTAAGTTGATATGAAACCATTTTATAAATGAATTCAAAATAAAATATTTTTATTCATTAGAACTTAGTTTTTCTACAAAACATCATTACATCATGTTTTGCAAGATTAATTTTTTTAAATGTCTAAAAATTATATGGATTTAACAAAATAAAATATATTGAACATTTATAATTATAATACAAGAAAACATTTAATTTGATCATCTTTAATTCCATTATATTCTGAATATTAACTGTTGTGAATGTTTGGCACATAGGTAGAAGTGAGAACATATGATTAAATGCACGTAGTAAAGCATTAATATATATAATACACATACTATAATACTATTGTATGATTTTTTTAATATAAATATATATATATATATATTATCAGGGAGTAATGTAATATATTTAAAATCATTAATTTTAATTTGTATACCCCAACCTGACTTTTGTGAAGATAAGTTATATAATATTCAAATGAAAAACTATTTTATGTCATTGAGTATATTGTAATGGTGTGATGATTCCATTTTGTTTCCTAATGATCCCAATGATTAAATATATACCTTTTTATTATTTAATGAAAAAAATTATAGAAATAGATTTATTACGTGAAATGAAGGTAATTTTTTTACATTTAAATAAATCATTTTCCTTAAAAAAATCAATAATGTAGCCTTATTATATCAGAAATAATTTCTTGAACCAATATAAATTAAACCTTAGAAAAATGGATGAAATTTCAGAATCATAATATTTAAATTATAATTCTATTCGCATTAATTTATTATTATATTGTAATTTATTCATTTTAAAAATTTATATTCTTAAGGTAAAGGTAAAAATGAGTTAAATGTTGTTTAACTATTTGACATGTCTTAAAATGTTAAAAAAACATAAAAAAATGTGACAATAATAGTTCATTTAGACCATATGATACAATGTCATTGATTATGACATACATTGGTGAAACTTTAAATTATTATGATATATAGCTGTATATAATAATCATTCAAAATATTCCAGTTATGTCATATTTCCCACTTATAAAAGGAAACACCTCTACTCTCTTAGCTACACTAAAAGGGAGATTCTTTAATTCAATACCTACATAATTCCCTTATTACCATACATACACATATAATAGATTTCTTATTTTGGCCACAATACCAACCACATAGGGATTAATACTTAATGAAAAACAGTTATTCTGAAGAATACATGTACATTTTAACGAAATGATTTAGCATTATATCAACTTATATCTCGTAAAAGTATCTTCTGATAGTTTTAATATATTAACATTAATATATACCAATAATTGTTTTATTATTATTATGTATTAACATTGATTGATCCCCTTTTTCATCTAATGGGAATGGAAACCATCATTATTGGGTACAGTGGACTAACACATCATGAACCCATGTAATTTTTTTTCCATCACACCTAATCCCATATAGTAACATTTATTTATTTAAATAATATAAAAATTATTTAGGTTATATTAAAAATTAAATGTTTTAAATATATCATTTATTTTCTCACAATTCCATCCATTTAAAAATTATAAGGTTTTTCTTATTTACCTGTGCATTACCAAATATAGGCCACGATGTGATGCATTTCTCATCATCTCCTAACATGAAAGATGTATATATATATATAATAGTGAATTTAAATAAGTAATATGATATATATGTTGTTATCATAATTCTAGGATTTAATATTTATACTCTCCTTCTTTCACTCAAGTTGATGAAAAAATAGAATTGTTACACAAGCGTAATTATGGAATATTTTTTGCAAGATTGCAACGTCATTCATATATCATATCCATCATATATATTTCATTCATAAATATTAATAAATTTTTTTAAATTCCACTTTTTATTTAATATTATAATGGTTAAATTTTGAAAATGGAAACATTGACCACAATCATCCAACCGATTGTTTTTAGAGATTTTGAATTGAATGTCCAAAAATGTTTCATATGAACATATTTTATTATGTAATTGAATATAAAAATATAATAATTAATTTTTAATGTAATAATCAGTATGTAAAATGTTATTAAAATATAATTTATCATAATATATGTCAAATAGGTTGTATATTCCTCAAATAATGGAATTATGGTGAAAACAATTGCCTCAAAGTGAGGAATTTTAAACCCAAATCCTTCCCTTGGTCCCAATTCATTGTTCCTATAATCTAATCATTCTATTAACAAAAATAAATTTATTTAAAAGATATCCATGAATATTATTCATAAATATAACTATTTATATTTATAATTTAAAACAATTATATATGTATAATTATTAGTTAGTTTTTACATATTTTCCACAACTGGTGTAAGTATTATATATCTCAATGAGAATGTTTCTTAAATGTGGAATATGTACCAATTATTTATCCAAATTATATCATTATTATATAATTAAATAATCTGGAATATGTTTTACATGATACATTTTAAATAGATAATTTCATTCAATTATATTTTTTGTTATACTCAATACCAATGAAATTAGCAATGTGCTTGTTTGGGTGACCCATAGAACAAGAATTTTGATTCCATACTTAATTAGTTGATTTAGTGTGAAATAATACGATAACCCAAAAAAATACTAACTCATTTATACCAATTTATAAATGTATTTTTTGTTATATTCATCCATCATTTAAATGATCTAGATTGTTTGTGTCGGGGTTAAGCTGACCCAAACATTAACCCTCTAAGATTATGTATTACATACCTAGTATTTATTGAATTATAAATATTCATATATATTAATATTATTAATTTTATATTAATTTTAATTTTTTTGGTACACTATGTACGATAGCTTAATTGACACGCAAGATTGGGTTTTTTAAGAAATCATACTTTGCACACAACATTGATTAATACGGGAAAATAATTCAAATAAACTATTATTATTTTAAATGGAGATTAATTCATATCAATTATATTGGAATGAATCGATATAATTGAATATACTATGATTTTCTATATTCTATAAATTTTTTTACATTTATCAATTAAATTTCATCGGATTAAAATGAGAATGAATCCATTTTTTAGAATAAAATTCACCAAATTTTTTAGAGGAAGTTTTACTACCTTTTGATGTAGATACATTTTAAAAAATATTTATTTTACTTTTATATATAATAATTGAAAAAATGAAGTTATTGTACATAATCGGTAAACGAAATTAAATTTGAATAAATTTTTTGTAATTTTCTAATAATGTTTTTTTAATGAATAGTGAAAAATACCACATTTTAAGTCAAAAATTCCTTTTAATTTTATTTATTTATATAGATAGATTAATTTTTTTTGGTTTTAATGTTTAATTACATTATATATTTATCATTTAATATAATTTTTTTCATTTTAATTTTTTTTTCACATTTATATTGGACTTAAACAGATGTCATTCTTTGGTAGTATTTTATTATTAAAAACATGCATTCAAGTTCAGACAATGGGAATAAATTTTAAATTAAATAATATTAATTCTATGTTTTTAAATTGGAAAAATTGATACCATATTTCTAATCTGAAATCCAAAATTATATAAATATGTACTTTTTATTTTTTGATATTATGAAAAGTAACTTCAGTATTTATTTTTATATACCACGTTTAAATGTTAAATTATGTAAATAAAGTTTAAAATAATATTATAATATCATAAACCCACCATTACACATTTGATAATATTTCTGGACGATTTATGGGTGAGAAAAACAGTCCTTATGGTGCAATTGTTGCATTTTGGTGCCACTTATGTGTGAAAATGATATGTTATAATAATTAATTTAATTTAATGTGAAATATTACAAAAACATGTATCTTTATACTACTATAATTTTATGGTTGGGTTATGTATGTTATCGAATCTTCTATAAATAGTAATTAGAAATATAAAAATTGTTCTAACATCATTGTAATTTATTTATATTTTATATAGATTAAATAAATAAATTTATTAATGACACAATGTTGATGAAGTGATTTCTTCATTAATAATGGAATAAAAAAATGATATTATAAATATTAAAATAAATATAATTTTACATAATTTATGTCATCCACGAATTTAGAGAGTAATATTACATGTTATTAGACTATTAAATTATTTGGTTTGATGTTATCCCTCTGTTTATATTTTATTTAAAACATTAAAATGTGAATAGTTTTAAAGTTGACCAAAATGTTGTTTTGTAAAAAAAATATTTTATAAAAATATTTTAAATTCCTAATAATATTTTAAAATCACAAAGTAATTATTATATGGTTTAAAAGTTCATTTAGTGTCCAAATATGGTATATTGGCCCCATGTTGGACATAAATCACCCAAGGTAGCATTGAATTATTTTTTAGAAGATTCTGACTGTTGAAAATGCGGGCCTCCATGTTGTGTTTGTTGAAAATGAAGATCATGATGTTATATTTATTGGATTTGGGGATATAAATGGTGATTTTTCAAGTTCAAGAGATATTGTGGACAATCCACTATTTATATAAGATCCTCGACTATGGAATTTATGATTTGGAGGCTATATAAAAAGAGAAGATACTAGGTGGCACTGTTTTCCTGTGTTTGCCAAATTTTAGGGCCAGGAAATCAGAAAATATTGAATCTTTCTAGAAAAGGAAGGTACATGAAAAATTTTAGTTATGTTTGAAATATAGTTTTGGGGTTTTTCATGCTTGAGGAGTTTCACGACTAGAAGATCGAGAATTTGAAAAGGCATGAGTTGCGCGAAATATTGGAGTAGTGCGCGAAATTCGATGTTGTGTGGAAGATCTTTTTTTCACTCTCAAAGAGGATTACACACTCAATGAGGGTTTTTAGCACATGGGTTGATTTTTACTAAAAATATCAGGTGATCCACTAATTAGAAGTGGCTGAATACATTGAGTGTATCTGAGCTCTAGTGCGTAAAATTGGAGACTGCAAGGTAGTTGCGCGTAAACAAAAAGTTGGCGGGTAAAAGTGGTTTTTGCGCATAAAGAAATTGTGGAGCATAAATGAAGGCTATTACACATTAAATAACTATTTTCATGAATGATATGTGTTGTGTTAAATGTTTATTTCATGTAAGATAATGGAATTACCCAAAAGAACTATTGAAGGCTGCGTGTAAAAATTAAACTTTCATGGTACACCCAGTGTGAAGTGCGATTCATCTACAGGTGAATGTTTGACATCAACAGAGCATCTATCAATTTATAGGGATTCATATTTCATTAGAGATAATAAATTGACCTAATATAATATAAAATTTTAGTGGATCCCATCAAATAGTGGTGGGTGAATGATGTGGAAGAAGGTGACACTTTTCACCGGCAGTTAGCCATAGTAAGAGGAAAAGGGAGTGACCATTCGGATTATAGTGAGAAGAACCTAAATCCTTGTAATGATAGTGATCTTTGGAATATATGATCTATCCCGAAACACATATTCATTAATGGAACAAGTCTTAGTAAAATTGGTACATTAGTACATCGTCGTTGTATGCTCATTGGATGTAGCCCAGTGCGGTTGAACCCAGTAAAAATAATTACGTCCATGCATGATTTACAATATGTTCATATTATGCTATGGGAGAGAGTGAAGTGCATTTTTATTAATGACATAAATAGTTAAAAATGGTATGTAGTTTTAATTATTCATTCCTTGCTTCACTCCCCCACCTGTTAGTGAATTTATCCTAGTGGACCATACAATTGATATTATTGGGAAATGTTGATATTAGCGTTTCTCACTCAATTGGAGGTCATCAATCCTAAATTCATTCTTATTATCTATTATAAATTTTTTTATATAGGGACGAATCGGATGAAACACTACTTTCGATCTTTTGGAATGGAAGTGTTCACAGTAGCAATTCATGGTATAACAACTAATATTAATAGTGGTGAATTATCAGAAGCTGAGAAAATAGAATCAGATGCTGACTCCAGGGGAATCAATGGTTTAGGGGGAACCCTTTTCAATTTTATCTATACAATGGTGATGTCATGAAAAACATCAAATTCCATGTTGGAAAAAATGTTAAATATATATGGAGGATATTCAATGTTTAGAGAAGAAAATATGCAAGTGTTTTTGAATAAGTAGGACGATCTGAGAATGAAGTCAAATGAGTCTGTTGAAGAATTATTTTACTGTAAATATTATCGTAGAAGTTATGTGAAGTCTTTTAAAAGTAAATAAAGACATAAATATTGTGATACACATCTACCTCAGTTCAATATGAATGTTTATGTACTGGAAGATATAGTTATGAAACAGATGACAATAGACAGTTTGCAGTGTACCTTGGTTTCATATGAAATGAGGAACGACAATAACAAGGATGTGTAAAAGTGGAAATACAAATATGTTGTATTCAAGTCCATGAAGAATCTCACCATTGAAGATACTGAGGTAGAATAAGATACAAATGAGGTGATGTTATTACTTTTTTCTAACATGAAAAGAGTAAAAAGAACGTTTAAAGGAAAAAATCCTCTAGAATGCATTAGATGTCTAATGGTTGGTCATCTTGTAGGAAGGTTCCCCAAAAATATTAAAGATGACGATAATGATGACATCAAAGTTGAAATTCCAAAGAAGAAGTCTTTAGCTTATGTGAAAGGGAAGAAACAGTTCAAGAGAAATTTCTTCAAGAATAATAATATTCATTCAAATGAATTTTATAGTTAATATGAATTTTATTTTTAATAGGTTTAGGATATTGAAAATTATAATGATTGTGGAAAAAATTCTATGGTCTATTTTGTTGGTAGTCATCAGGAAAAGGAGGAATCTATCATTGATAAAGAAGAAGATGTTGAAGGAAAAATTGATATGAAAGCTAAGTTAGAAGTGTCTCTTAAAGAGGTAGATGTTTGGAGAACCAAAACTATGAAAAAAAAAGGTATCAATAGCACAAATATCTTCATGCAGCTGCAAGAAGAAGAAATGTCTGGTCTAATGGAAGAAATTTAGAAACACAAGTCATCGACACCAGAGAACTCGGAATCATTAAGTGATTATAAAATCAAGTTTAAAGAGTAGAGAAGGGAGATTGATGGATTTAATAACACAGTGAATGTTCACATCAACTGTATTGAATATCATTAAAAGGAAGATGTCGATTGGTGAAAAAAATATAAAGACCATGATAAATTTATGATTCCCATCACATTATCAGGAATATAGATCATTCAGAATACCAAAAAGATGAAAGAGGAATTTAGTAGTTTAGAAAGAATGATGTAGCAATCATGATCAGATGTTTATGCTGATTTGGGGCTTGATGAGATACCGAAAGTAGTAAGGATTGAAGCCATACCACAAGAACCCGTTCTGAAAATTAACATTTATGTGGGTACAAAGCATAATTATAAAATTCCATTAACTCAAGGGGAAAATGGAAGAACATACATGAAACACTGGAATGAAACTTTCATCAGCATTTATTGTTCTGTAATGACGGGACACTCACAAAAAGTGTGTTCTATCAGCAGAAGATACCAAAGGGCTAAAGTACAGAGGTGGCTTCCAAACACTGAACAGTTATTGAGAATATATTTCAAAGGACATTGTTTCTGCTATGGAGGATTTGGGAAAATGTCTAGATACTGTACTTAGTCCCCATAGAGTAATATTTCAAAGTAGAATCAAAATTATTGTAACCAGTAGATCATGGAACAAATAGGTGAGTTAAAAATGAAAAACATATTTGCATCATTGCAAGAAGAATTTGGACCATCATACTCTGAAAAGATCAGAAGTCTCAATCAATGAGGTGAGTTAAGATAATGGTATGGACTTAGATGAAGGGAGAATAGAAGTTAGTGGTTTCGGGAATTTCCCATAAAGAATCATACTATTTTGGTGTATGGATCCTAGACAGTGTGTTCACATCTTACAATATAGGAAATAAGGATATGGTTTTAGATTAATTATGATAGAGGATGAGTTTTCATGTTTAGAAATGATGAATACCTAAAAATAAATTGATCAAGAGAGGCTAGGTTTAGGGGAAAAGAAGTAAGATGAGCTAATTACTTATTTTTAGTAGGTATGACTAAAAATTTGCTCAGCATTAGTCAACTATGTGACTCATAGAATTCTATAAGGTTTACCAAGAATACATGTGTCTTCAAGGGAAGATATTGTATAGTGATCCTATATGTAATCATAACAATGGGGAATCTCTACCTGGTAAGTGGAGAAAAAGATATGTGTTTTTTATCTAGAGGGAAAGAAAAAAATGCCGCATAAATCACTTGGTCAACAATGCCAGCCATCCCTATAAGATTTGGTAATGTGTGTTGTAGATAATGACCTCCTTGTGCTATCATGGGATCTTACTCACATGTATGATGCACACAAATAAGGGATGCTAATAAAAAATACATATAAGGGAATGGAATATAAGTAAAGTATAGTGATATAATATGTTCCTGCTAATGATTTGGGCCTATCACAGCAAGAGAAACTGACAGAATGAGGTGCTATATTAATTTAATTGTTGAATATAGTTGGATAGAATGTGTACTTGTTATTTACCAATAGACCTGCATGATTAGATTCATAAAGCAGTACCAGAGGGAGTGAAAAAGGATTCTTGGAAATAACTTTATGATGTTTTATACTGGTAATGTTACAGAATTAACAATCTGTAAGGTGGATGGAATCATGGGATAAGGAATCAAGATTCCTCAGTGAGAAATCCATCCCCTATTGGAGTGGTTTAAAGGATAAATTGACCCATTTAAAACTTTTCTAGAATGATTATTATAGAAAAATACCTACCAGAGATGTTCTGGAAGGAAGTAGTGTTGACATCATTCTACATTTCTAATAGATCTCTTTTGTGACTGAAGGAATCAATGACTATAGGATATGTGTTATGGAAAAAATCCAACAGTTAAATTCTTTTGAATAATTTTAAGTAAGTTTCATTATCCTCTACATAGAGAAACATAGGAAATTTAAGTCACATGGAGATGAGGGAATATTCATTAGCTACTTAGGAAATATAAAATCATGAAAACACCTTAAAAAGAGGCTAGGAAAGGTAGTTGAGAGTTATGATTTCAGAATTGTTGAAAATAAATATAAAACTCCACAACATATTGAGTAGTTTATTGATGAAATTGAAGAATATGAATATAACACACAGGGTGAATAAGTAGAAGATTTAGACTCAGATGAAGATATAGATGTTGAAAAAGAGGAAGTAAAGAATGTATCTTCAAAAAATCCAATGTGTTTAGATGATATTGATAGGAATAATATCATTAGTGATTAGATAATTCCCATTCAGACAAGAAGAATGAAGTCACTATAGCAGACATCTATCTTATCTCATTTTGAACCTAAACATTTTGATGATGTGGCTAAAGATGAAAACTGGGTTAAAGCGATGAATGTATAGTTAGAATAGATTGAGAAGAATCAGACATTGGAGATTGTTTAAATGGTATAAAATAAAAATTTCATCGGGAAAAAATGTGTCTTTCACAACAAAATGAATTAATATATTGTTTTGATTCGAAAAAAATAACAATTTTTGTGAAGAGGGTACTCCCAGATAGATGGAATTGATGTTGATGAGACATTTCCACCTATATAAAGGTTGGATACCATCAGATTATTCTTTGATATAGCAGTGCAATGAAAATTAAACATATCCCAAATGGACGTATTGTCAGCATTTCATAATGGGGTCCTTGATGAATTAGTGTATATTGAGTAGCAAGATGGTTTTCTTATTCATGAAGATGAAAATAGGGTTTGTTGGCAAAATTAGGTTCTTTATGGGTTGAAGAAAGCACAAAGATCTTGGAACAGAAGACATGGTCAGTATTTAAAGTAGTTTGGCTTTTACCATGGAGGTGTGGATTACAATTTATATTTCAATAATGATATTATGAAATGGATGATGGTTTTGGTATATGTCGATGACGTAATATTTAGTGGATCAGACAAATCACAATCCAGATAGTTATTGGAGTTCATGAAAAATGAGTTTGAAATATCTATGATTGGCGAGCTAACATTTTTCCTTGGATTACATGTGACAAAATGGGGGAATGACCCATTCATGTCTCAAAACGAATATGCCAAGGATGTTCTGAAGTGATTTGGAATGGAAAATTCCAAGAGATTAAGACATTGGTTGCAACCTAGAAGAAACAATCAATGAATGATTAAGGAAATGCGTTTAATATCACAGAGTTTATGAAAATCATTGGAATCCTATTGTATCTGATAGCGACATGGCCTGTCATTATATTTTGTACAAGCTAAGAAACGAGATATCAGAGTAATCCCAAGGAAATCCAAATGATTTCGGTGAAAATAATACTTCAGTATATGAAGGGCACAATGGATTTTGGCATATATTTCTGTGAAAAAACTCAGTAGTTGTTATTAGGATATATAGATGTAGATTATGTTGGATGAGCATATGATCAAAAATCAACATCAGAATGTGCATTCTATCTTGCTGGATTTTGTATTTCATGTCTATGAAATAATTAATATTTCATTTCAATGAGCATCATATAAGCAGACAACATTGTTTCCACACATGCATTCACACATCTATCTTGAATAAAACAACAGCTGTATGGCATGGGTGTTGTCGTCCAGTCATTGATCGGAAATTAGTTTGGTAACTCAAGTGCCATAAATCTTATAAAAAATCATGTCCATCATTCGAGTACCCAACACATTGAGATCAAATATAATTCTATAAGGACAATGTCGATCAAGTAATGGTTATGTTAGTGTATTTGACTATAGAGTAACATCTTGCTGATATTATGAAAAATTCCATACCCATAGTAGCATTCAAGAGGCATTGATTGTCTCTTAGAGTCTAGTCAACTCCTCGCACATGAAAAAGAGTGGATGTGGGACATAACTCCCCCCTCTCTGACGGTCTGAAATGTATTTAAGTAATTTAATAATATGTTTTTTTTCATAGTTACAAATTGAAATGTATTGACCTTTTGTTTCATTGATTAAGGGGAAGAAAATAGTGATTTCTCAAGGGGGAGATATTTCTATTTTATAAAGTATAAAAGATATTGGTAGAAGCTGATAGCTGAAGTGGAGCAGAGAGATATGGGAGTTGAAGCTGGCCGGAAGAGAAATATGACGATTCCCGAAGTGTTCAGTCAGATTAGTTCATGAACAACATAGGAAATAGTGCGGAAGTAGAATTGTTACTGAATAAGAGTTGATACTATAAGCAGATATGCGGTGTATTAAATTTAATGATGCTAGAAGTGATCAATTAAATAATTGATATCACATCAACTGAGTATCGTGATAGTGGAAGAAAGAGTGGTGTTGGGATGGTTTTAGAAGGTTTCTATCAATCAACAATTGGTATCACTTTGTTATAAACAATTTTTGTCTGAAATGAAGTGTTTCATTGATGAAATTTTCAGATACTGTAGTTTCTCAAGACGAGAGTTGTCCATGTGGGCTTAGAGTATATGTGGAGTGAATAATTAATCGCTATTTATGTAAAAACAGGTGAATTGAGGATGAATCATTAACATGGTATGATTTTATGGAATAGTTGTCAACAAAACCAAAGTGGTGACTTTAAGAAGAAAATCCCCCAATGTAGCATTGATTTATTTTTGTAGAGATTGTGTTTGTTGACAAAGTGGGACTTCATGTTTTTTTGTTGAAAAAGCATATCACTATGTTCAATTTGTTGTCAAAGGGGGATTACATGGCTATTTTTAGAGTTTAATATATTTTGATGAAAATCCATGATTGATTGAAGAACCTCGTCAATGAAATGGATTATTTGGAGGTGGTACAAGAAAATCATATACATGGTGGTGGCAATTTCAACTATTTGCAAAATTTTTGGGCCTTAAAATCGAATAATAGTGAAATATGTTTTTGTAAATGGATAGTGCACAAACTATTGTAGAGGTAGGAAAAATAGAGGAATGGTGTTTTTCACACAATTAGTATTTCAAGATCAGATGCTCGATAATTGGAAAAGGCAGAAAGTGCACGAAATATTTGAGCATTGTGCGAAATTCGGTGTGGTACAGAAGATGTGTTTTTTATGATTGAAGTGGATTATGTTCACATGGAGGGTTTTTTCATAGGGGTTGAGTTTTCCTATAAAATTGTGTTGACCCCTTGATTCGATGGGGAAAAAGGCATAGAGGGTATCCAAGCTCTAGATTGCAATATTGGATTTTAAAAGGGAGTTGAACGTAAAAGAAAAGTATACACATAAAAGAGGTGTTCGAGCATAATGAAAAGATTATGCATAATATATGGCTATAATGTTTCAAATAATTGTTTAAGCATAAGATATTTGAATCCTGAAAAATGGAGTTTGTGAAAAATAAGGTAATTACGCAGAAGGCCCAGTGAAGGCTGTATATAAAAGTTTGAGCTGCCTTGTACACCTGGTGTAACGTAAGATTCATCTACGGGTGAATGTTAGAAATAAACAGATAATATTTCAACAGATAAGGAAACAAATTTCATTTGGAATGATGAAGGGACATACATGTCCGTTAACTGTGAGTGGATCCCTTCTAAGAGCATTGAGAGAATGAAGAGGAAGAACATGACCATTTCCACCAGCAGTGAGCCAGAGAAAGCGGAAAAGAGAGTGACCCTTGGGAATGCAATGAAAAGACTGTAAGACAATGTAAATGAAGTGATCTTGGGAATATGGGATCAGGCGTGAATAGTGTATTCATTATTGGAACAAGACTTATTGAAATTGGTATAGCAACAAATTTTCATTGTGTGCTCATTGCATGTAGCCCAGGGTAGGTGAACAAAGTGAAAATTGATGTGTCCCATGAATGATTTACATTCTATTCATATTGTGATATGGGATAAAGGGAAGTGAATTTTGTTTAACGACATAAAAATGTCAAAATGGGATGTAGTTTTAATTAGGAATACCCTAATTCACACCCCTCTAGGTATTCAGCCTAGTGAACCTAACACCACATATAAGTGAAATTAATAACTTCTCAATAGTTAAAATATTGTAACCATTTTATAATTAAAAGAGAATTATTAATGGTAAAATAAAAAGTTAATGTTTAAAATAAACTCTATACTTGTATAAAAACTATTGGATTAGAGGATCTGGATCTATAATGATATTATATTCTCTATATATAATGTTGGATCCACTCAGAATATAAAATAATTTATATTATTTTATTATTTAAATACTTTCCAATGGTTACCATCCCCTCTCATAAAATATTTTAGTAAATGTTTGGATCGTGCATGCACCAATGTAAAAATGGATATGAAGGAAACTGTGGTGGGTTTTTTAATAAGAAACGTATTGAAATGGAAGATACAATCAAAACACTTGTGGTTATTCTTAACCAAATATCTAGAGTCATTATTGACCACTTGAACCATAGTGATTTATCTAAGGCATCGTATATGAGAGAAATGAATCCTTGTGGATTTTCATGTAATAATCATAATGGTAAGTATAATAAAAAAACCTCATGTGTCAAGGATGTGGAATGAAACACCAAGGTAAATGATATTAAGGGATGAGAAGTTTTTATAAATGTGGTAATGATGGACATGAAGCAATAAAGTACAATGTAAAAAAGAAGCATTCTGTTGGCACCAAGAAATGGAAAGGCGTTCTTTCCGATGGATCAGTTGATTGTTTTAATGTGGTGTTCATGTTCATTAAACAAATAAATGGAATATTAAGATGGATGTTGAATGTGATAATCATGATCAAAGAAATATTTTTTTACCATTTCCTAATTCCATTCTAATTGGGGATGAAGAAACTGAAAATGACCTATGAATGGTTTGGATTATTTCTTATATCATATTTTGAAATTATTGAATCATAGAACAAGATTATTAATTTTTTTGTAGGAATGATGTATTACTAAATATTTTGTAAAAACGTCGTTAAGGGATCATGAAAAATTCTTGATTATTAAGATGTCTACATTTTAGAAAATCGAGAGTTATTTTAGATCTCTGGGTGATGAAATGTTTAAAATTATTAATGCACTTTTGTTGATGGGATTACTTTTGAATAATTTTCAAATTTATTTGTAACCCTAATGTTTGTTATTTTAAAATGATATTTTATGAATTATTACCATTTATTTTTCATATATAATTATAAATAATATTTAGGATTTATATGATCATTGAATTTGAGGTAATTATGGTTTAATACATTTTGAGATGAAAAATGAATGTCCTGAGATAAACTTGTTGTTAAATTATGTTATTGTTATTTTTATGGATTTTATCTCATTTTGTGAAATCATTAAGAATTATATTAAATTATAAAATTTCCAACACTTAAGAAGGGTGAAAACCCATCGCGTTAGACGAGGCTATGGGAATCAAACCCACAACCGAAGTGCTACAAGGTTTTATCTCCTACAACGGGCCTATGTGATGTCCCTGGTTAGTATTACTTAATTTTTAATTTATTGAGATTTTGAAAAAAGAATAAGTTGATTTTGGGAACATATGTTTTATGAAAGGTATATTCTTGGTATTAGAAAAATTATTTGGGGATTAAGTGATTAATGTTATTTTATAATACATTCTCTATTTTGGGAACTTAATAAGATTATGGTAAATAGAGGACTATGTTATTTAATTGAGGAATAATGGATAAATTATATTTTTGTAATAATAAGTGATTGTAATTGTAAAATTACGAGTAATTAATGTATTTTAGGAGATCATTATCCTATATCTTAGGATATATGTTTATTTTAATTACATTTTTTATGAGACTTTAAGAGGGATTTCTGTTATTTGGAGATAACTGTAAAAATTTATATTTGGTGATTATGTGATTAAAACCTTCAGAATTATTATTCATATACCTATTGAATTATTTTGAGGAATTTTATATAAAATTATTTATTAATTGTCCTATGATGTACATTGGGTATTACATTTGAATTTTGGCGAAAAAGTCATATTTTTCATATAAATGATTATTTTTTGGAATTATCATATCATATCCATTTGGGTTATAGTTAATGTTTCAAGACATGATGAATATATAGTTAATTTTATATAAATTATGTTATAATATAGAAGTTGATTATAGTGATTTAGGTGTAACAAAGTCATCAGTAATACTCATTGTTAAGATAAAAGTTGAGTTTTTCATAGAAGATTATTAAATGATATAATTATAATTGAAATGTATATATGTATTCTTATGTTCTTAGTCAGCCTCATAAAAAATCCTCAATATTATGAAAAGAACCTTACAAAACGTTTTCCATTTACTATTACTACTAGGGAATCATTGACTGTTTAACCAACAACATGATTATGGGTTTATGGATGTTAATTTTCTCCTAACCTTGTATTCTATCACTCTCCATCACAACAAGATGGTTAGTTTCTCTTCCATATCCATATTCTCCTACGTGCAATTCTAGTAAGTATTATATTAGGTGACCCTTTTTATTCTCTTTATTTGTTTTAATGTTATAGTTTTGTTGACCCTTTTTCTGGTGTGGGATTTTGAATTAAGTTGTCGTGCTCAATTTTAGAATTAAGAGGATGTAATTTATGAAATGGGGGAATGATATAACATCCTAGGTATTTATAGAATAATAAATTATCTTATTAAATAATATTTTTGAGAATAATATTAATTTTAGTTTAAATGGGAAACTATGTTTGAAAATTTACTCAACATGCAACAACGATTTTTCCAAACATAATATCTTGTACATGACACTGAGTTATAGTGAAAAATAATAAAACCATAATATTATTATATTAAATGGTATTTAATGCCATTCATTTTAATTTTATGTAATTAACATAACTAATTGTGTTGTGATTTTTCAAATATTTTAATTTTTATAATTTTCTCAAATAAATTTTAGAGGCTAAAAATGAGAATGAACCCAATTTTAAGCATAAAATATTATAATATTTTTAAAAGTATGTTTTACCTCATTTAAATGAAGAAATATTTTTTATTTTTTTCATGTTAATATGTTATGTTTTAAAAACTAATCTTCTTCTATAAAACGAGGGCATCATATTTTACTTTTGATAATGTTTTGTAATTTTGTGATAATGTTCAATTTTTAATGAATAGTGGAAAATACTGTATTTTATGTCAAAACATTGTTTTCATCGAATTTATTTCTGTATTTAGATAATATTTTTTATTTTATTGAAAGTTTAATTTTAATATTTTTTATCATTTAATCTAATTTTGGAAATTGGAAATAATTTCACATTTATAGACGAATTTAGTTTGTTTTCCATTACCTTCTATTAATATGGGATATAATTCTGGAATTAATCTACATATGTGATATTAATTAAAATTAATCATTATAATGTATTAATATATTAATTAAATTCTTACATCCATGTTCTAATAATGATATCATTGTTCGTATGTACATGTGCACTATCACCTCCACAAACTGGGGTGACTCATTTTAATTCATTATATAACTCGCAAAATATATAAAATTATATTTAAATTATTATGTTGATTTTAGTAATATCATGTTATATATGTAATGATAAAATGATAATTACCTTATTTTCATAATAATTAATGAATCATTGAAACCTTACTCATGCTTACGTACGACCTACCTTCTCTATGATTATAATTTTGTTCATCTTTCATAACAATATTTAATTATTTAAATTAAAAAATATGATTTATGTGTAAATATCATGAATATTTAATGAATAATATTCTGGATATGATGGACTTATGACCACATGGTCGAGTGACATCATAAAATTTCATTTTCGAATCAAGACCCAATTATCAACAAAACGTCTGACATCAACTCCAACAATTAACTAATTATTATAAAATGGTTAAAATTGATGTAATCGGAATAAAATACACGATAAATGTTTTTTACAAAGTATAAATTAACCTATGTTTATTATTTAGTAAGATAAAGAAGTAACAAGACAATTCAAACTCATGGTAAGGGAATTATTAACCCAATTTTCATTCATTGGGTTAATCTTCTACATTATGATTCTATCGTGCTATAACTATGTGAGAAGTAACCTTTGATATTATATCTTGTTTTTATACAATATTTATGTGTATTTATATTTAATACAAATAATTTATCTTCTTTATTAATGAAATTATCTTTGTAAGGTAAATATTAACTCAATATAATTTCATTGTGTTAAATATCCATGTCACTTGTTTTTGTTTTTACAAGAAAATGTGTGGATGAACTATTATTGTTTTAAACAAAATATCCAATTATATAGGTTTTATTTTTATTTTCAAACATAATAATGTCAATGATTTATACTTAATCTAATTATATAATCTTTGTAAGGTTTTTCATCTTAATATCCATTCATTGAGGGATATATTGATTTATATACAACATTCTTTTATACATTGGATAATCATAAAATTTTCTTTTTAATTTCATTCAATGATTCCAAATTGAGTCTTTTTTTTCAAATAATTGTAATAAAAGACACAATTATAGTTTGTTTTTAATGTAAATAGAGACATTGAACATTATTTCCCCATTATAATTATTTGATATTTGGATTTCTCTACAAGTTGTAATGCTTTTATAAGAAATATAAATTCCATATACCATTTTTTTGTTTTATGGTATTTAAAATGCTTTCAAAAAAAATTTATTATGTAAATATCATCAAATTTTATATTTTGATTGAAATATGGAATGCTATTTTTCCATTTTACGTATTTTATGTGTTATTTTTATGTTATGGTTCGTGGTTTTTTCTAATGTATATGGGTGGTTCAATGATAAACAGAGGGAGGGTGAGTCCATGATAGTTCCCTAATGCATTGGGTAACATGGTAGAGGAAAACGTTATGGTTTCACCTAATAGATTTAGGGAATATATTGTTGTGTGTATTCCAATTGTAACCATAATTGTTCTCCTTATATAGAAGTTAAATATAAAATGTAAGTATGTTATACATGACACAAGTTACCTTTATGATTATGATTTCTATGAGTTATATATAAATCATATGATTTTATGGGGTACGTTTAAGAGCATATGTTTTATGGATGAAAAATATGATTTCATTGATTTGAATATATTCCAAGACTAATTTGTTCGTACAATATTTTATAACCCATACTATGTATTTATGCTCATCCAGTGTTTTTCAAATGTTTATCATATGGTATAAGGAAGGGTGAGATGCTGGTGGAATTCAAGAGTATTTTTATCAAGAAAATAGTTCGTGGTTTATTTAAGTAGTTGTATTATTGTGAAAAAAATGTGATAGGGTATAAGTGTCGACATTGTAAAATTTGACAAGTAATGTATAAATAATTGCCTAATTTAATAATTCTCTAAACATCAAATGATCCTCCTTGTAATAGAATGTAAATTCATTATCAAAACATAAGATAATGTATTGTTTAAGACTGTGGCCTTACATTAATAATTGATTATGATTATTTTTTATCACATAATTTTAGAAGAGAAATAATGATTATATCTATTTTTTATTGATTTTATATATTAGAATTATAATGAATTATAAGGACAACATAATTTAACAAGTTTCATTACATTGAATGAAGATGTGATGACCCAGACCCCCCTTGGTCCCTTCCATTGCCAAAATCCGGATCCTTAAGGGGCGCGGATCGGTGAGACCGATTGGTGAGACGGATCGGTGCGACCGATCGGTGAGACCGATCGGTGAGACCGAACGGTGAGACGGATCGGTGCGACCGATCGGTGAGACCGATTGGTGAGACGGATCGGTGAGACGGATCGGTGCGACCGATCGGTGATACCGATCGGTGAGACGGATCTGTGCGACCGATCGGTGAGACCGATCGGTGCGACCGATCGGTGTGACTGATCGGCGGAACCGGCCGACGTCACCCGACCTTGCCAAGTTGTTCCAGTAACGCTCCTTTTTCGCAAATATGGTTTTAAACCCTATTCTGCCTCGTTTCATAAAGACCCGAAACACGCAAAAAAGTTTAATTAAATACTGAATCGGCTCATGAGTCGGTTTAAACCACTCAGCACATTTAATGATGAGTCAAGCCGCGTGGTCATCGCACGACTTCCACGTCTTACGCGGTTTCACGTTTTAACCTCAACCATCCCCGGATCTTATAAATTAAGGGTTTGGTCGTGGTTTCCCCCTTCTTCGATCGTGGCTCTTCTGGTATATCGGGATCGCCGCATCGTTATCCGTAAAGTTCCGCGCCCCCTACCTAAACGTCGATCATCTATCAACAAGTAGGGAATTTCTATCGTCTCTCACTTTTGTGTATAATGCGGGGTGGGTGTTATTTTTGTTCCTATGGAATTGGTTTAACCGAACCATAATGAAGATAATAAACGAATTTCTAAAGAAAGAAAGGGAAGGGGTCGTGATCGTTGTTATTCCTTATCCTGTGATCATCCTTTTTAGTTGTGCTGGTTTATGTTTTCTGAAAATTGAGGCCGTTGGTGGTCGTTGTATGTGCACTGATGAATCCCCTCGTGATGTTTTAAATGGGTTGCTGAAATTGTGAACTCCTGCTGTGAAATTGGTTAATCACGTATATCCGGCTGAATAATTGAAAGCACCAGGATCAACCCTTCTGTGACAACTCCCGGTTAGAACACACGGAATTTGAAATCATGTAGTGTGTTAAGTCGTTTAAATCTGAAAATCCATGACTTGTGTTGTTAGTGGTAGTTGGTTGTTTTCCTTTCGGGCCGATTGCTGGAAATGTGGGAGGGGATGGGATCCCCTGTCCTTTTATACTCTCGGTGGTTGTGTGAATTTGGGGGATGGGATCTCCTGTCGGTATGGATTCGGTGGTTGTGAGTTTTAAATCCGAGTGGTTACTTGTTGATATCACAAATTGGGGAGAGATCCTCTGTTGACAGAATCAGGTGTGAGTGTTTTGGTTGATCCTTGCTTTTAACGCTTTCCTTGGTAATGCTTATGGTGGTTGCCCAGTAGTTCTTAAAATTAATTGAACATTTGACTGAATGTGAAACAAGAATGGGACAAATGGTTTTGTGGGCAAGGGTCGTGAACTGTGACTCGGACGCAGTGGTGTTGTGTTCTGTAGGTTGGCTAGGAAAACCTAAGCTTTGGGTGAGTGTTTGTTACATATATCTATACTTGTAGCTTTTTGTTTCTTATTCGCGCCCCACCCAAGTTGAGCACTCAGTGTCGAACACCCCCATTTATGGGGGAAGGGTGTTTTTCCCAACACTATACTTAGTGGATGGTTATTAGCTCCTTTTCTGCTCCCTTTCCTAGATATCCCAAGTACCTTCGGGCAGGCTGTGATGGCCTGAAGTTCATTATTATCCCAAGAACCATCGGGCGGGGTGTTGTGGTGGTTGGCCAGGTGTGTGCGGCAGGTGGTTTCCCAAGTGTCTTCGGGATGAGGCCCAGGTGTCTTCGGGCGTGGCGGTGGTTGTTCTGGCCTAGGTGTTTATAGGCATGGTTACATGTGACAGTTGAGGCCCAGGTGTGTATGGGCGGGATTCAGCAGTGGCACTGCGTGAGGCTGAGGCCCAGGTGTGTGCAGGTGGGATTTGGCAGTGGGACTGCATGTGGTTGTGTCCCAGGTGTGTGCGGGAGGGTGTGGCAGTGGGACTGCGGTGAGAATGGCGGGATTGGTCCGATGCGTAGGATGTCTCAATAACCAGTGGGAAAGTGGCGTGGGGTACCCAAACATCGATGTGCTCTTATTATATATATTACTTGACTTGCGTTTTTTGGGGAGTGAGCCTTAGTGAGTCCTGGGATGGATAGTTTGCCTTGTTAGGTGTTTTGTTTACTCTTTTTCTCACGGAACTTTAGTACGTTCCCCCACTTGTGCACGAGAGTCTTGGTTTTCCCTACTGAGTGTACTTGTATATTCACCCTACGTTTGCTTTCAGGTTTCCAGGAGGACTACTAGGGCTGTGCGGGACCCTACTAGTCAGACAGTTGGAGTTGTTGCTGTTGTCGTACCTTTTGTTTCTTTTGGTATTTTACCTTGAGCCTCTTTTTGTACTTGCACCTTGTTGTAAACTGTTTAAACATGCATGGGGGCTTTGTTGGGTTTATTTATTTACACCTGTTTCTTTCCCTTTTTGGGTGGTTGACTTGTCCTATTTCCCGATCTTAAATAATAAAAAGAGTAATGCCTTCCATTTGCGAAAATTTTCTATACCCTTGGTGCTAGTCGCCACTCCGGGACCTATTGAAGGCGGGTTTCGGGGGTCATTATCTCTCCTTCAACTTAAAGAAGGATGGTCCTGGAAATCTGCTGACTCTTCCCTCCTTTTGGTGAAGGCGGATCGTGACAGAATGGTATCAGAGGTGATGGTTGAGAGATAGGATGGAGTCTGGAGTTAGGCACAGTAAGAATTGCATGGGATGGTAAGGCAACGGTGTTCGGTGACCATGGAGCATGAATTAGGCCAGGGAAGACCGGCTAGGACACGGGATCTTAGGGCCCCCCGTGATCCGATGCAAGGACTCTGGACCTACCGAACGACCAAGTGAGGCCACACTGATTGCAGGGTAGAGACCCAAGGAAAGGTACATGCATCATAATGACTTGTGTTCTTGTGTTTCTGGTATGTCTTGGGAATTAAGAATAAATTAAATCATAATAAGTTTTAAGAACGATATTCTGCACTACTTGGGCTTAGGCATTCCTTGTTTACCTTGCAGCTATGGCACCTGGAAGGCGACCACGTGTGGTACAGGCGATCGAGGCCCCTGAGACTACTTTGGCAAATCGGCAGAGAGCTGATCGAGAGGAAGAGGACGACCAGTGGTAGAAGACTCTTCGAGCCTTCCAGCGACATGCCCTCGAGAAGTATGAGGGCAGCACCTCCGATATGAAGACAGAAGGCTGGATAGAGGATCTAGTTATAGCCTTCGGCCTGATTCGGGCCCCGACCGAGTACTGGGTTCCTCTGGCTGTTAGCCAGATGCGAGGAGCGGCACGTCAGTGGTGGATGCTTCACCTGGGGAATAGGAAAGAGTCTGAGGTTTCTTGGGTGGATTTCGAGAAGGAGTTTCGGGCGGAGTTCCTCTCCTCGACAATGAAGGCGGAGAAGAGGCAGGAACTATTCTCCCTCCAGCAGGGGAGCATGTCCGTGAGGGAACTTGGAATCAAGTTCATGGACCTCCTGCGTTTTGCTCCGGACCTCTTTCCCGATGAGGAGTCTCGGGCAAGACGTTTGGAGGAGGCGCTCCGACCCTCTCTCAAGTATGCTGTTACCCCCTTTACCCTTCCGAAATACATAGAGGTCCAGAAGAAGGCCGAAGTGGTGGAAAGGATGCATGCTCTGGGAGGAGTGTCACGAGAAGGGATCCAGCTAGGACCATCGAAGGGGAAGGCCATCAGCACCAGGCCTCCAGCATCGTGGCCCTCCAGGTTCCGACCCGCAGGGAGCAGATCGCAGTAGTTTCAGTTTGGATCCCCTGGCCCACGTTCTTTCCCTTCAGGCTCGGGACCATGGTGATTCACCTGCGGGAGCCCTGGACATCTCCGGAGTCAGTGCCCCGATCAGGTGATGTACAGCAGTGGCAGTCATCCCCAGCATCCGCCGCAGCAGCAGTTTCCAGCCAGGCCCTTCCGGCAGCAGCAGCAGGGACAGCGAGCTCCCGCTCCTCCGCAGGCAGACATAGGAGGAGGAGGCCGACCTCAGGGCGCTCCCCAGGGACCTCGACCAGGGCGTGGTCGGGGAGGTGGCCGACAGCCGAGGGGAAGGGGAGCTGGGTGTGGACAGCTACACGCCGCAGAGGCAACAATTCCAACAGGGCCAGAAGTTGTTCGAGGTACGATCAATGTGTTTAGCACTCTTGCTTATGCTTTGTTCGATACCGGAGCTTCACACTCCTTTTTTGCACCCAGTCTAGTCCGTGCCTTGGGTCTAGATGCCAAGAGACTTCCAGTGCCCCTATTGTTGAGCACACCAGTTGGAGGTCAGACCGACTTGCTGTTCGTTTGTCGGGGATGTAGACTGATGTTAGAGCCACATCAATCGGTTAGGGATCTCCTTCTGCTACAGATTTAGCCATACGATGTCATCCTAGGCATCGACTGGCTATTTTCTGTGTGCGCCGTCATCGAATGTTTCCAAAGAAGGGTGGTGTTCTCAGGTTTGGACGGCCAGCGTGTTACCTTCACCGGCGAGTGGAGCTGTCCGAAGGGAAACAGGAGGGAGGAAATTCTCCTCTCCTTGTTGACCGAACTGACGGTAGAATCAGTAGATGCGGAAATGGTAGAAGTGCCAGAGATCTTCAGTGAGTTTATGGACATCTTTCCTGAGGAGGTGACGACTCTACCACCTCGACGTGATATTGAGTTCGGGATAGACCTTCAGCCTGGCTCTCGTCCAATCTCGATGGCTCCTTACCGGATGGCACCTTCGGAGCTACGGGAGTTGCGGATACAGATTGACGATCTGATGAAGAGGGGTTATGTTCGTCCAAGTGCGTCACTGTTGGGTGCTCCAGTCTTGTTCGCAAGGAAGTCGGATGGTGGCCTTAGGTTGTGCATCGACTACAGGAGGCTGAATCGGGTAACGATCAAGAATCGCTACCCTCTTCCGAGGATAGATGATATTTTCGACCAGCTGAAAGGGGCAGGATGGTTCTCGAAGATTGACCTGCGGTCTGGGTACCACCAGCTGAGGGTGAAGGATAGCGACGTCCCGAAGACAGCGTTCTGGTGCAGGTATGGGCACTTCGAGTTTGTGGTCAAGCCCTTTGGTGTTACGAACGCCCCGGCCGTGTTCATGGGGCTTATGAACTCAATCTTTCGGGAGTACCTGGATCGGTTTGTGGTGGTATTCATCGACGATAGCCTGATCTATTCAAGGTCAGAAAAGGACCATGCAGAGCACCTGAGGACAGTTTTGGAAGTCCTCCGATAGCACCAGCTCTACGGGAAGTTGTCAAAGTGCAAGTTCTGGGCACGAGAAGTGCACTTCCTCGGGCACGTAGTGTCTGAGCAGGGGGTAGAAGTCGACCCATCAAAGGTTGAGGCAGTTGTTTCTTGGGCAGCACCCAAGAGTGTGGCGGAAGTCCGGAGTTTCCTTGGACTGGAAGGTTACTACCGGAGATTCGTACCCAACTTCTCCCGAGTAGCAGCCCCTTTGACGGCTTTGACCAAGAAGGACCAGGTTTTCGTGTGGAGCGAGCAATGCGAGTCGTCCTTCAGCTACCTAAAAGAAAAGCTGGTTAGTGCCCCAGTGTTGAGATTACCAGAAGAAGGGATGGCCTATGAGGTATTTTGTGATGCTTCAGGACAGGGCCTGGGATGCGTGTTGATGCAACAACGAGGGGTGATCTCTTACGGGTCTAGGCAGCTACGCCCCCATGAGCGTAACTACGGCACCCATGACCCGGAGCTTGCAGCGGTCGTTTTTGCGCTAAAGTTATGGCGGCACTACCTCATCGGGGAATGCTTTGTGGTCTTCACAGATCACAAAAGCTTAAAGTATATCGTCTCCCAGCGGGACTTTAACTTGCGAAAACGGAAATGGGTGGAGTTCCTCCAGGACTATGACTTTGAAATCTCTTATACTGAGGGAAAGGGCAATGTGGTGGCCGATGCCTTGAGCAGGAGGACGCAGAAGGATGCGGTCCGAGAGTCAGAAAATGCCTGGAAGGCAATGGAGGAGTTGGCTGCCTTACACCTGGATGCGAAGATGGATAGTGGCAGAGGCTTCCTATATCAGATGATAGTGCAGTCATCTCTGTTTCGACATGTGTAGGAGTCTCAGTGGGGAGACCCCGAGTGCGAAGTGATGCGTGACCAGGTTGACCAGGGCGATGCTCCGAGAGAATGTACAGAGGACGGTCAGCACCAGACTCTTTTCCAGAAAAGGTTGTTTGTTCCATGAGTAATGTGTGGCAAGGTTCTCAGTGAGTTCCACAACTCACCCCTAGCGGTGCACCAAGGAGTTACCAAGATGTACCAGGGGCTGAAAAGGCAGTTCTGGTGGCTCGGAGTTAAGTGAGCGGTGGCAGAATTTGTGGCTAAATGCTTAGTATGTCAGCAAGTGAAGGCTGAACACCAGGTTCCAGGCGGCCTACTGCAGCCTTTAGCTGTCCCCGAGTGGATGTGGGACGACATCTCAATGGATTTAGTCACGGGACTACCCAAGGTCCAAGGAGGGTGCGACGCCATCTGGGTGGTGGTGGACAGGTTGACAAAATCGGCTCACTATCTGGCAATCAGGGAGTCAAGTACTGTGATGCTTTGACACAAAAGTACTTAAATGAGGTGGTGCGGTTGCATGGAGTTCCGAGGTCTATAGTCTCGGATAGGTATGCACTGTTTACCTCGCGAATCTGGAGAGGATTGCAGCATGCATTTGGCACCCAGTTACGCCTTAGAACTGCTTTCCATCCCCAGACAGATGGACAAATGGATCGAACCATCCAGACCTTGGAGGATATGCTACGGGCATGTGTTCTGGACTCAGGAGAGTCATGGGTGCGATACATGCCTCTAGTAGAGTTTTCCTACAATAATAGCTACCACTCTACCATCGGTATGGCCCCGTTTGAGGCCTTGTACGGGAGGCCATTCCGTTCACCTGTGTGTTGGACCGAAGTAGGAGAGGCAGGCATCCTTGGCCCAGAGGTGGTGCAGAACACGACAGAGAAAATTCAGCTCATACGGGAAAGGTTGAAGGCGGCCCAGGACCGGCAGAAGTCGTATGCTGATACCAGGAGAAGGCCCTTGGAGTTCAAGGTTGGAGACCACGTGTTCATGAAGGTCTCCCCGCGGCGTGGGCAACGGAGGTTCGGCAAGGGGAGTAAGCTTTCCCCTAGATTCGTCGGACCCTTCGAAGTGTTACGGCGGGTCGGCGAAGTGGCTTATCAGCTAGCGTTACCTCCGCCGCTGCTAAGGATACATGATGTCTTTCATGTATCCCAGCTTCATCGTTATCTGCACGATGATTCACACGTCTTTGATTGGGGTGAACTGGACATCGAGGATGACGTAACCTTTGTGGAAAAACAAGTGATGATCGAGGATCGCAAGGAGAAGGTGCTTCGTGGGCGAGCTATTGCCTTGGTTCGTGTGTTGTGGAGACATGGCGGGCTCGAAGAGAGTACGTGGGAGAGGGAAGCACAGATGTGTGCCCAATACCCGAGTTGTTTTGAGCTTTGTTCCTTTTGTACCTGTTGTGGTAGAACGTTTGACTTTTGGCTATGAAATGTACTATTTTATTTCCTCTGTTGTGTGTGAAAATCCTCGGCTAAAGGGAAGAGGGAACCCGACCCCTAATCAAGACGCATTAAGGTGGATGCGATTGAACCCGTGCGGGCGAGTCAGTGCCGCCCAAAGCAGATAATATCTTGACATGGGGTAGGGAAACTCCCCAAACCCACATGACCGGGCGGTTTGGCGTGGTATGTTGCTTAGTTCTTGACAGGGGAGTGTTTTTTGTTAGGAGAGGTTCACTCCTAAGAGGTATCTTTCGAAGATGGTTGTTCAGACCCTCTCTTTCCATCTGGTTTGTTGTGATTCTTGAGGACGAGAATTGTTTAAGAGGTATCTGATGTGATGACCCAAACCCCCCTTGGTCCCTTCCTTTGCCAAAATCCGGATCCATAAGGGGTGCGGATCGGTGAGACCGATCGGTGAGACCGATGGGTGAGACGGATCGGTGCGACCGATCGGTGAGACGGATCGGTGAGACCGATCGGTGAGACGGATCGGTGAGACGGATCGGTGCGACAGATCGGTGAGACCGATCGGTGAGACGGATCGGTGCGACCGATCGGTGAGACCGATCGGTGTGACTGATCGGTGGAACTGGCCGACGTCACCCGACCTTGCCATGTTGTTCCAGTAACGCTCCTTTTTCGCAAATAGGGTTTTAAACCCTATTCTGCCTCATTTCTTAGACCCGAAACGCGCAAAAAAGTTTATTTAAATACTGAATCGGCTCATGAGTCGGTTTAAACCACTCAACACCTTTAATGATGAGTCAAGCCGCGTGGTCAACCCATGACTTCCATGTCTTACGCTGTTTCACGTTTTCACCTCAACCATCCCCGGCTCTTATAAATTAAGGGTTAGGCTGTGGTTTCCCCCTTCTTCGATCGTGGATCTTCTGGTGCATCGGGACCGCCGCATCGTTATCTGTAAAGTTCCGCGCCCCCAGCCTAAACGTCGATCATCTATCAACAAGTAGGGAATTTCTCTCATCTCTCACTTTTGTGTATCATGCGGGGTGGGCGTTATTTTTGTTCCTATGGAATTGGTTGAACCGAACCTTAATAAAGATAATAAAAGAAGTTCTAAAGAAAGAAAAGGAAGGGGTCATGATCGTTGTTATGCCTTATCTTGTGATCATCCTTTTTAGTTGTGCTGGTTTATGTTTTCTGAAAATTGAGGCAGTTGGTGGTCGTTGTATGTGCACTGATGAATCCCCTCGTGATGTTTTAAATGGGTTGCTGAAATTGTGAACTCCTGCTATGAAATTGGTTAATCACGTCTATCCGTCTGAATAATTGAAAGCACCAGGATCAACCCTTCTGTGATAACTCCCGGTTAGAACACACGGAATTTGAAATCATGGAGTGTGTTAAGTCGTTTAAATCTGAAAATCCCTGACTTGTGTTGGTAGTGGTAGTTGGTTGTTTTCCTTTCGGGCCGATTGCTGGAAATGTGGGAGGGGATGGGATCCCCTGTTCTTTTATACTCTCAGTGGTTGTGTGAATTTGGGGCATGGGATCTCCTATCGGTATGGATTCGGTGGTTGTGAGTTTTAAATCCGAGTGGTTACTTGTTGATATCACAAATTGGGGAGAGATCCTCTGTTGACAGAACTGGGTGTGAGTGTTTTGGTTGATCCTTGCTTTTGACGCTTTCCTTGGTTATGCTTATGGTAGTTGCCCAGTAGTGCTTAAAATTAATTGAACATTTGACTGAACGTGAAACAAGAATGGGACAAATGGTTTTGTGGGCAAGGGTCGTGAACTGTGACTCGGACGCAGTGGTGTTGTGTTCTGTAGGTTGGCTAGGAAAACCTAAACTTTGGGTGAGTGTTTGATACCTATATCTATACTTGTAGCTTTGTGTTTCTTATTCGCGCCCCACCCAAGTTGAGCACTCAGTGCCGAACACCCCCATTTATGGGGGAAGGGTTTTTTTCCAACACTATCCTTAGTGGCTGGTTATTAGCTCCTTTTCTGCTCCCTTTCCCGGATAGCCTAAGTACCTTCGGGCAGGCTGTGATGGCCTGAAGTCCATTATTATCCCAAGAACCATCGGGCGGGGTGTTGTGGTGGTTGGCCAGGTGTGTGCGGCAGGTGGTTTCCCAAGTGTCTTCGGGATGAGGCCCAGGTGTCTTCGGGCGTGGCGGTGGTTGTTCTGGCCTAGGTGTTTGCAGGCATGGTTACATGTGACAGTTGAGGCCCAGGTGTGTGCGGGCGGGATTCAGCAGTGGGACTGCGTGCGGCTGAGGCCCAGGTGTGTGCGGGCGGGATTCGGCAGTGGGACTGCGTGTGGTTGTGGCCCAGGTGTGTGCGGGCGGGTGTGGCAGTGGGACTGCGGTGAGAATGGCGGGATTGGTCCGATGCGTAGGATTTCTCAATAACCAGTGGGAAAGTGGCGCGGGGTACCCAAACATCGATGTGCTCTTATTATATATATTACTTGACTTGCGTTATTTGGGGAGTGAGCCTTGGTGAGGCCTGGGATGGATAGTTTTCCTTGTTAGGTGTTTGGTTTACTCTTTTTCTCACGGAACTTTACTACGTTCCCCCACTTGTGCATGAGAGTCTTGGTTTTCCCTACTGAGTGTACTTGTATACTCACCCTAAGTTTGCTTTCAGGTTTCCAGGAGGACTACCAGGGCTGTGCGGGACCCTACTAGTCAGACAGTTGGAGTTGTTGCTGTTGTCGTACCTTTGTTTTCTTTTGGTATTGTACCTTGAGCCTCTTTTTGTACTTGCACCTTGTTGTAAACTGTTTAAACATGCATGGGGGCTTTGTTGGGTTTTTTTATTTACACATGTTTCTTTCCCTTTTTGGGTGGTTGACATGTCCTACTTCCCGATCCTAAATAATAAAAAGGGTAATGCCTTCCATTTGCGAAAATTTTCTATACCCTTGGTGCTAGTCGCCACTCCGGGACCTATTGAAGGCGGGTTTCGGGGGTCACTATCTCTCCTTCAACTTAAAGAAGGAAGGGCCTGGCAATCTACTGACTCTTCCCACCTTTTGGTGAAGGCGGGTTGTGACAGAAGATATCATCTTAATGTTAGATTTTTCTTTTAACTGATTTAATTAACGATAATTTTTTTAACATATCATTAATAGGATCCAATTTTTTTAATAAAATATATAATGATATTATAAAAAAAATTAATTCATTAAATAAATTCCAATGAATATATATTTAATATGATGATAAAAAAAACTAAAATCATTCGTTCTATAGAAGCGGTATTCTACATGAAGTCATGGTTGATAATATTCACTTACATAACATGGAAAATTTATATAATTTGTTTTATCATGTTATAATATAAAATATATTATAAATATATAATCTATTTATTATATCCATCATTTATACCTTGAGGTGATGATCGTTTGGAAAAACGATCATGATAGGTTGTAGAGGCAATAGTCTTCACATATACACAAGAAAGTCATTTCGTATGTTCTCAAGAAAACATATAAAAATTTATTATTAATATTTCACATAAAATTTTAATATTAATTATATAAACATTAATTTTTAACATCATAGTAATTTTATAGTTTTAATTTTGAAATATAAATAGAAAATAATGTAGATCAGTAAAAATGATTAATAACATTATGAATTTAAGGATTTCTAAAAAAAAATTATTCAAATTGATTAAATAAGATACTTTCATTTGATCAAAATATCAAAATATAATAATATAATACTAGTGGATTGAGAAAAGGAAAAATTTAAATAGAAATCTATATTCATATCATTTTATTTAAGTGTTTGTGTGAGGACCCATTTATACATAATAATATTGTATTTTTGTCATTATTTTAACAATATATTAAGTGATCACATGTTAAAAATTTTATGTGGCACAAAAAATAGAAAATAATTTCAGGGACAATGATATATGTATGATCATTTCTCAAACAAAAAATTCTAATAATATTATTAGTGTGTTTCAATCCCTTTATACATTGAATAATTAAATTTTCTATAAAATATTTTTTTGTAGGTGTTATTTTCTATTTCTAGAATAATTTTGAAGAAACATAAAGTGTTACATTTTATATAAAATATATGCAATAATTTTAAATTTTAAAATAATTCAATTTGTTAAATTTATTAAAATTTTAAGAATTTATTATTTAAAACTTTTGTATAATGTTTAACAAATAATTTTTGATAAATTTTTACAATAAACCAAAATATTATATACAATATTGTAATTTAAAAGTGGTATACTAAAATATATAATTTCATTAAAAAAACATATATATATATACATAAATGAAGTAAATTTTAGATATTATAATATTTTCTTATATATATTAGATGACATTTAATTCAGTAAAATTTCCAAGATGGTCTGTTTTACTAATAACCGAAAAATAATTTTTTAAAATAACTTCCAAATAATATTAATCATATTATATTATTAATAATAGAAAATTATTTTTTTATGAATATATTTTTTTGAAATTTCATATTTCAATATTTAAAAAACAATACAATATATATTGTAATAATATTCATATTTCACAAAAAATCATCATAAAATGTAAACTAAACATTAAACAAATTGATTATAAATTACTATTTAACATATAATTAATATTTTATTAATATTTTTAAATTTTTTCATATTATTTAAAATAATATACAATGTTTAAAATAATACATCATTTTTAAATGATTATTCTCATGAATAAAATGACGTTCTTAGTTATTTTAGCTATACCAATTGAATTTCATTACAGTTAAAAGATGAATTTATATTAATTATACCAATATTTAATAATGCGGTAACGAGTAATCATAATTAATTATACACTGGGGTGGTAATAAATGGTTATATTTAAAACATATCGCTTTATCTAAATATATAGTGGTTTTCTTCTAAATTTAGAGTATCTTGTACAGAATAATATCGAAAAAATTGAATTATTTTAATGTAATTATATATTATAATTTCATGGTTTTATAATGAATCATTGTTATAAGACTCAAAATTCTTCTCTACCCTCATGTATTGTTTTTGTTAAATCCATATTTGTCCGAGTTTCCCTACACTAACACTCTAGATCCTTAGGATGACAGTAAAATAATAAACTCAACAACTACCACTCACTACTACAATCATGAACCACCTATGCTTGAGTACTTATTCATATGTAATAGGATATGTAATTCCCCTTAATCAAGGTATATACCATATCAATGTCATAGGTCATCAAATAATTAACACACATTTGTTATCTAAGGTTCATATTTTTCTATAAAATTATATATTTGATGCCTTATAGCCTGTACAAATTTTTCAACTCTCACCTAGAAGGTTTTCATCCCAATATCTACTATATTTCATCATTTCCACATTCCCTATATAATTTTATGGATAATTATAATCATATAACCTTAGTTAAATGGATTAATAATCAAGTACACTCATATCATGGTTAAATTGATACCTGGACAAACCCATGATTCACAAAAATAAAATATACACTCCTGAATACAGTTTAGTATTTTCAGAATTGAAAAATATTTCAATCTACATATCATATCTAGAAAAATAACTCACATAGATAAAATAATTAGAATATCAATATATTCTTATTCTAGTTTTTTATCATCACCAAAAATTCAAATGAAGTATTAAAGGAATCTACTTTAGTGGATGGCCATTCCCAATAGTACTTGAATGTTGAAATGAATCATTGGTAATTCAAATGAATGAATTTACTCATCCTTATTAGAGATGAATAATATTTTAACAATAAATATCTTGTGCTGTGAGAGGGAAACCCCTAAAATAAATAATATACATATTGAAACCATTTTATATAGTCTATTATCCACTTGTAAACTCAATAAAAACTCGAAATTACGTGCACAGACCTATGGTTACTCAGGGGGACACAATATTATCATTTAAAATGATTAACCAAAAAGTACTCTAAATAAGAGTAAAAGTCCAAATCCATCATAGTTATTATTATTGTTTGAATATTTTGTAGCATAAATGAAATAATGCGAATTTCATTTATAACATAACTTTTATTTTTTGAAATGAATATAATATTCCCCGGCCTCATTTATAGATGATGAAAATATGATACGTAATATACTATGGAAAAATATTTGGATTTTCTTTACCGATGGAATAAGTCATCCATGCGAAATACTATAAGAAATTTCATGACCATCGGTTATTAATACTTATAGTAATTTATATATATAAACATAAAACCACCACCCAACATAGAGAATAAGAAATGATAAAAATATGATTTTGGGTTTGGGGAAATCATTCTTATATCCTCATGATATTTAGGTTTAAAGTTAATATCATAAACCTCATAATGTGACATTCTTTAAAGGGGTGTGGTTATATTATATATACACGGGATATGATTAATCATAATTTTTTCCTCTATCATGAGTGGTATAATAAATAAGTCATTCTTAATTATGTTGTGGAACTATTCAACTATAGGGGCATAGTTTATAATTTAGGTCTCCACTCCATTTAGTACATCAATTTACTATTTTTTTAAAAATATTTATAGTCTTCTAATGGTTAGGTATAAATATCCTACATGTATAATTTACACTGAAGAATGGTTATATCCACCCCCTTAGGAATGATTAATTAATCCATTAATTGATACTATATTATTTCTGAAAAATTATTTTTGAATCATTATTAGTCAATATATCAATTCTATTGATCACCTAATAATTTACTATATCGAGCATGATGAAATCCCAATGATATCACTAGACAATTAATAAATTATTTAACATTATAAATATTCTAAATCTCATATATCTCAACCTTATAGTCTTATAAATCGATTTAAAGACATATAAATACTCTATAAAAGTCAATGAATCCAATGAATAAAATATAGATATAAAAAATAAGAAATAATTTTATAAAATACGTTTTATAAAATGTTATATTCTACTAGAACCATACCTTGAAATCTTGATTGACACTCACTACTGTTTTTATTAATTTTCTTATTAGGATAGAGGTATCATGTTAGATACCCAATTCCCTAACCTATTTATTCCATGATTCCATAAAGATAAACAATATTCTACCAATACTAACTATGTGAACAATGTCACTCATGTTTTAAATATGATATAAGAACTCAAACTATCAACCAAATGTATATAAAAAAAATCCAAATACATATACTTAAATGATGACCAACACAATATCCACATCCTTGATAAAAATAAGTCTATGAAAATCACTAAAAACACCCAATAGTACATCAAGATTGATACTACACATGAACTCACTAGTACAATTGTGATCTACAACCCACTCTACCGAACATATAAATAATTGGTGGATTCCCCTTTCTATAATTAATTTGATCCCTATACATGAATTTTCGTCTTATGAAAATTCTAATGAAATAAAAAATCTCTCCTAGGTACTTGAAGTTATACTCCATTACCCATAATATTAAAAAAAACTAACAATAGGCTTATCCATGACTATTACACTCTATGTAATTTTCAATTTGTTATACACTCAAAAAAAATCTTGAATATAATCACTTAAGAATAAATAATGTTCCTTATTTCATACTCTAAAATATTAACAATTTCATCCTTATAAATCAATAATTTGTGAGAAAATCAAATAAAAAATAGGGTGGCCAAATCCACCACTAAAATGTTCCACTCAAACCAATATATACTAGCATGTTCATGTATTATCTTAATTATACGGAAAAAATTAATGATGAAACATGATATAAATTCCTTCAACGACAACTCCATATACTAATCATTTAGAAGTAGTACATTCCACTTATTCCTGGAATTTACTAGAGGAATATATATATATATATATAGAAAAAATAACTAAAATATACAAGGATGTCTCATGGTGGTAGAAAAGTACCTATATAAATAGGACCCAAAGAATTCAACCATAGAGTTCCTATCAATAGTAAAATATGGTTGGCTCCACAAAGGGAATTCACATGTCCAGTATGAAAAATAGTTAATTACACTAGAATTTAAAGGCCATATGGGTTGAATAACCTAAAGAGGATTATATTAAAGTTACAAATCAAAAGGAATATAATGTATAACATTTGTATCAAACACAAAAAATAAGTGTGTTTTTATCTTTTTGTCACTCATATATTTAAATAAGCAGTGACTATGTTGACATGTCATAAAAATGAAAAACACACGAGTCTAGAACACATGTATCAAAATTTATGACATAAAAAATAATCTAGTCATGAATATTTCAGGTATCATACTATTATATTAATATAAAATAACATACTAGAGGTATCATAGAATATGGAGTACTCATAATATCCTTGAATACCCACTCTTTGGTATCTAATATCATAGATACAATTGTATTATTAGACTTATATTCTACCATTCATAGAGGATTTAAAGAACAAGGTGCTGGAATTTTTAATCCAATCATTGATCATGGATATAATTAGATTAGATATATGATATTTTTTACAATACAAGAGACAACAATAGTCAGTGAATAATTAGAAATTAAAAATTGATGGTAGTTATCTCAACAAATGAAATATCAATGTAGGGGTTGTTCTCAATCAATGACGTGAGTTAGGACTAAATGAATTATTTGGTGTGTATGAAAATACCCATATTACCGATTTTTTGGTTTCATGGTATCAAATACCCATGATGTAACTTGAATATCAATTTATGTTGCACATGATAAGAAACACAATGATATCATGTAAATATTTTGATAACAATACTAAATAGATAAATTAAATCAGTCAATTTGATTATTTGAGTGAGAGACACGCATCATTAGTGATATATTATTAATGTAAAAATTTAATAAACCCTTTAGTATAACAACTAAATTTTACAAAACCATTTTTGTTCTTGTAATCGATATTCAAGTGATATCATGGTTATAAGAATAATCCTTCAACATCCTCATGATCATCACTATGTCATTCCTCTGATATAGAAATATAAACACATATCAATTCATGGAATGTGATTTTCCCCAACAAGGAAGCAATAATTATGAGACTGGGGCTATCAAATGTTTCTATATGAATAGTTGTTTGATAAAGATCTTATTTTTGAATAAATATTGAAAATAAAACACCATGAAAATAATCCATGAAACCTGAACATTTATTTTACAGAAAATAATCAATAATCAACATGTTATGATATAATAATAGGGTAATAAATTAATGTAAAGACCCGTAAATTTCAAGGAAATTTTTTTCTTAATTTTCTTTCGAATTTTACAAGAGCGCAGTTTCTGACGGCACCTGATTTCGAGGCCCGGTGTGCCCGGAATCATTTTCCGAAGATTGGCTCGGGTACGTTCAGTGAACGAGCGAGCAAGTTTTTCTAACATTTGAACTGGTGCCCGAAATCGAATTCTGAGGGCACTAATGAAATCGCAGCGCCGATTTTCTCTTGGAAACGCCTCTTCCGGAGTTGTGTTTGCTCGGGTGTGTTTTTTAATTTTCAGGCTTAAAGTAATGAAATAAAATAATTTTGCGACAACTTTATTTTATTTCACTTAAGCCACATGGAAGCCACTTGAAGCCACTTAAAGGTGGCTTGAACTGAGTTGAACTGGATAGGATGCTATCCAGAAATATCCTACCCCCTTGGTAGGATATTTGTGAGGTGGGGCCCGCACGAGCCCCGCCGTTTCTTTCCGCTAAGAAACGCACCGGTGAAAACCCGTCTTAATGAATGTCAACCGACGCGTTATCTAAATTCTTAACAGACCATTTAATTGGGCGGTTTATTTCGTGAATTAAATGGCATGTTTCTTTTGTTGAATTAATTCGACGAATTAATTCAATCGTTTCTTAACATGTTTTCGTGTGTTGGCATGTTAATAAAATAAGACCAACCTAAAATCTTTGGGGAAAAATTTGAGAGGATTCTTGTTTCTTCTTCTCCCTCGCGAAGAACGCGAAGAACGCGAAGAACGCGAAGAACGCCGAACCCGGAAATCGACGACGCTTCCGTCCGAGACGTTCTTCCACGCTCCGATCTCCGATCACCGACCGTTTGAGCTCGCCGACTCAACACCGGATTCCGCGACGACGCGACGATCCCTCTCTTCCGCGACGATCTTTTCCGCGAAGAACGCCCGCGCGCGACGATCGACGAGGTATGGATTTATTAGGGGAATTACCCCTTTTTAATTTATTCCCGTCAATGTTTCATAAAGAACACGGCCTGACGACCCTCCACCGTTCTTCGTTTTGTGCGGATTTGACGGTCGACGACGGAACGTGCCGCCGCGGATGTTTGGCGATCCCGCAGTAAAGAACGGATCCCGGGAGGAGCAACGGCGCAGACGGGAAGGAAAACGGGCCATCAGAGCAACGCCGGCGGCCCGTGGAAGCGGCCGGCAGCGCGGGGCGCCGGCGCGGCGGCGCCCCGGCGCGCCGCCGGACGAGACCACCGCTGTTGAAGCCGCGGCGGCGGCGGCCAACGGACCCGCGGCCGCGCGGGTCTGGTTCGCCTAGGCGGGACACGGCAGAGCCGCGTCCGCGGTTCACCAGCGCGGCCCGCACGCGGGCCGCAGCTTCTCTCTCAACCGCGGGCGCCGTGCCCACGACTTCCACGCCTGCCGCTCGGCCGAGCCGGACCGGCCCTGGCCGGGCCGGGCCGGGCCAACCGGGTCGGACCCGGGTCGGGTCGACCCAGGGGGGGTCGGCCCGGGTCGGCCCGGGCCCGTACCCCCCTTCTTCGGACGTCTTCGTTCAAATGGCCATATCATGAGCTAAGGGGCTCCAAAAGACTCGCCGTCAGCGGCAACGCGATCCTTGGATCGAGGCGGTCGTTTCGGTATAACGCACTCAAGGTTTTCAGAATACTTTGTGTTTGTCCAGGTTGGTTCGTACATGAGACCAACCGGGCCCTCGGAGCGGAAACACTCATATCGTGAGCTACTGATGTCTGATTGACGTGCCGTCAGCTTTGTTGATTTCCTCTATGTGAGATGGATCTTTTGGCATACTCCGCCCGAGGTTTGGACGCAGGTGGAGTGCGGTCCGGTTGGTTTTGCCTTAAAAACCAACAGGGCCCCTAGGACGAAAATGCCAATAACTCTCAGACCCGGTGTCTGATTGACGCGCCGTCTGCGACGTTGAGTTCCTGTTGACGATACGGAACATTTGGATACATCAACTTCGGACTTCGTGACAGTTGATGTATCAGCCTCTCGGCTCGTGGAGCGGACCCTCCCGAACGAGCTTGCTTTGTGCGGGAACCCTAGTGCTGGCTGCGACTGCTCCCTCGGCGGCGACGACTGTGCAGAGATCCTCTGTGGACTACGACGACGACCGTGCAGAGATCCTCAGTGGACTGCGGCGACGACTGTGCAGAGATCCTCAGCGGACTGCGGCGACTACTGCACTCAGTGATCCTACGTGGATCAGTGCTACAGGTCCTGCGTGGGCCCGGTCCTGTGTGGGCCCGATCCTGTGTGGGTCCGATCCTGTGTGGGTCAACACTCAGCAGTTCTGTGTGAGCCAACTCCTACAGGTCCTACGTGGGCCCGATCCTATGTGGGTCACTGCGAGGTTAGTACCTATCGATCCTTCGTGGGTCCGATGACTTAGATGGTTCAGTGATCATCTTTATCGTCATCCGAAGAAGTATACCTGTGTGAGCTGAATCTTGTGTTTCTCTCCATTGTGGATTGTGTTGAGCTATCCTATGTGGATTTACTGTTTACTCTCCTTTGTGGATTGTGTTGTTCTATCCTGCGTGGGTATGCGTTTTTCATTCCTGTGTGGACTGGGTGGTTCAGGGCTCGGACGTTGGAGCAGATCGGGGAATTGATGACTTAGGTATATGTATGGGAATATACCTAAGCCGTGTCAGATGTTACTTCGTGATTGTAACTCTTCTTCGTGACTTATCCTTTGTGGATTTCGGGAGACCTTCGGGGGTCTCGAGGTCCCTACTGAGTAGCTTATACTCACCCCTTCACGGGCTATGCCCGCACATCGTGGTGTTGGTTGCAGACGACGGACAACGCTGATCGTGGAGGAGGCGTGCGGAGCAGGACAGTACCTGGAGGTGGACCACTGGGCGGGACGTACTCGGAGCGGTTAGGTGGACCCGAGGAGTAGTGGAGGATATCTGTACCCACCATTCAGGTGGGACTTCCAGAGGACGGCTCGACGCTGCAGTTTTTCCTTTCAGTTGCTGTTTTTTCTTTCAGTTGTACTTTACAGTTGGGCTTGTATATCCGACCCCTTTTACATTCAGCACAGCTTGTACAGTTTTTACTTAGTGTTTACTTTTCCGCTTGCTTACTCTGTGGTGATTGTTTACTTTTCAAAGGCAAAGCCTTCCCTTTTTGTTGGGATTTACGCCTTGGTGCTAGTCGCCAGCCCCTGGCCTATGGAAGGCGGGATTGGGGTTGTCACGACACGGGCCCCGAGGACGGGTCGTGACAAATTGGTATCAGAGGTGGTCGGTTCAACGGCAGACTCTGATCTTTCTTCTATGTGAAGCAATAGTGTTTAGCGTATTGAGTGTGGTTATCAGACTAGGGAGTCCAGTGTTGGTGCGATGGCCGACGTATCCATACACCAGGATTCTGACTTCTGATTCCCGAATTAATGCACGAAAACATTGATTGCATGTGTGTTTCAAGTTTTCTTTGTGATTACTTGTGTCAGCTCACCAGGTATACTGTTCTGACCATGGTTCACTTGTTTCCTTTTCAGGATGGCACGACGACAGCAGCCAGCTAGGGTTCCTAGAGTAGGGCGCGACGACAGCCCGCCGAGCGACGAGGCCTCGGTACAGGGCCCGTTGACAGCAGAGGCACCGGCGGTACCTTTACCCGCCGAGCCCCCGATGCTTCCAGCACTGGCAGCTGACGACGCACGACACCTCGGAGCTCTGCACGAGTTCCAGCGCCAGCGACCACCCAGGTTCCGTGGGGAGTCGGACCCCCAGGCAGCCGAGGACTGGATGGAGGCGGTCGTCCGAGTTTTCATGCTAGTGAGGACACCAGTAGACCTCATGGTGATCCTCGCGGCGAGCCTACTTCACACAGCAGCCGGACGCTGGTGGAGACTGATGCTCCAGGTACACGATGAGGCCACCCTCATCTGGACGGACTTCGAGAGCCTCTTCCGCTCAGAGTTCGTCCCGGCCACCCTCTGTGCGGTGCGCATCTAGGAGCTTCTTCAGCTGCGGCAGGGTAGCTTGACGGTCGCTCAGTACGCGGCGAGGTTCACCGACCTATCTCGCTACTCGACAGACATGGTACGGGACCCCTTCTTCCGGGCCCGGACCTTCGAGCAGGGATTGAGACATGAGATCAGGGCATCACTGATCTCCCTCAGCATCCCGACCCAGGCAGGAGTACTGGAGCGAGCCCTCCTGATCAAGAGCTTCCTGGCTGAGTCCACAGTGAGACCCACCGCAGGGCGGCAGATAGTGGAGTCTTCGGCAGCTGGTAGCTGGCGGATGACTCAGGGTTCCAGGTAGACCAGGCCTTCCAGCAGATGACCCCGGGACACTGGCTCAGCGGTGCGGGGCACACAGCGCGGAGCCAGCCTTCCGAGAGGCAGACAGTGCTACGAGTGCGGCGGGTAGGGCCACATGGCTCGTGACTGCACGACCCGTCGTACCGAGGGACAGCAGACGGTGGAGGGACCACCCAGACAGAGGCAGAGGGTCGACCGTGGCGGTCCGCAGGGAGGAGGCGGACGAGGCAGAGGAGCTGGCCGAGCAGCAGGTGGTGGGAGACGCTTTGAGGCTCTGCCACCACCACCACCAGGAGGCCCGCCCCGACTACAGGGAGCTGGCGGGCAGAGACAGGCTCAGCTCCAGGCAGCGAAGGCCTACGACCACGATGCACCAGAGATGATTCGAGTTACGATCTGTGTCTATTCCACCATTGTTGCAGTTCTGATAGACACAGGATCGAGTCACTCTTTCATAGCCACTGCCCTTGTTCGAAGCTCGGAGATTCCGACAGAGCCGTTGGCTCGATCCTTACGGCTAGAGACTCCTTCGGGAACAGACACGACGATTACGCACTGGTGCCGGCAGTGTGAGCTTACTCTAGGAGGTGAGAGCTTCGGCTGGGATCTTCTTGTAGCGGCGTCAAGGCCTTACGACGCCATCTTGGGCATTGATTGGTTATCTACAGTCCATGCTCAGATTGACTGCATTAGGCGCAAGGTGCGATGTGTGTGCACCGACGGAAGCAGGTTGACCTTCACCGGCGAGAAGGGAGCCTTAGCAGCACAGGATAGACTCACGCAGAGGAGAGGTCAGCCCATCACTCATCAGTTGGCTAGCCTCATCCTGGGAGCAGTTGACGTGCGGAGTCCCAGTTTTCCTGCAGTGGTGGATCAGTACGCGGACGTCTTTCCCGACGACGTTCCAGGACTACCTCCTCGCAGAGGGGTAGACTATTATATTGACCTGTACCCCGGGACAGCCCCGATATCCACTCCAGCATATCGGATGGCCCCCGCTGAGCTTCAAGAGATGCGGGTACAGTTGGAGGACTTCCAGGGCAAGGGGTTCAGCCGACCCAGGGTTTCGCCCTGGGCTTCCCCGATTTTGTTCGCCAAGAAGGCAGACGGGAGCCTGCAACTGTGTGTCGATTATCATCGCCTGAATCAAGTGACAGTAAGGAACAAGTATCCGCTACCCAGGATTGATGACATCTTCGACCAGATCACGGGAGCACGGTGGTTCTCGAAGATAGACCTCAGGTCAGGCTATCATCAGCTTAGAGTTCGAGACGAGGATGTGCAGAAGACGACCTTCAGGTGTCGGTAAGGCCACTATGAGTTCTTGGATATGCCTTTCGGCGTGACCAACGCTCCAGCAGTGTTCATGATCCTCATGAACAGGATCTTCCAGCCATGCCTCGATCGATTTGTCGTGGTCTTCATCGACGACATTTTGGTGTACTCGACGACGGAGGAGGAGAACGCCTACCACCTGCGTGTTGTACTAGACACACTCCAAGAGCACCAGCTTTATGGAAAGCTCTCGAAGTGTCAGTTCTGGTTACGTGAGGTCCACTTCTTGGGGAACGTCATTTCTGAGGCGGGATTTGCAGTGGATCCCGCGATGATCGAGGCAGTGCTACCTTGGGAGCCACCCAAGAGCGTGACAGAGGTGCGGAGTTTCTTGGCCCTAGCTGGATACTATCGGAGATTTGTGCCGGACTTCTCCAGAGTTGCGGCCCCACTCTCAGCGTTGACAAAGAAGGGGAAACCCTTCGTGTGGTCAGACAGATGTCAGCAGAGCTTCCATGAGCTAAGGCAGAGGTTGACCAGCGCACCTATCTTGAGGTTGCCTGAGGAGGGAGTTGGATACGTAGTCTACTGCGATGCATCAGGGACCGGACTAAGGTGTGTCCTGATGCAGGAGCGGGCCATGATTGCCTACGGATCACGTCAGTTGAGGCCTCATGAGCAGAACTAAGCTACCCATGACTTGGATTTGGCAGCAGTGGTCTTTTCCCTGAAGACATGGCGACACTATCTGATGGGAGAGCGCTTCACAGTCTTTTCTGACCACCAGAGTCTCAGGTACATCTTCTCTCAGAAGGTCCTGAACCTGAGACAACGGCGATGGCTCGAGTTCCTCCAGGACTATGACTTTGAGATAGTCTATACTCCTGGGAAGGGGATTGTGGTGGCTGATGCCCTCAGCAGGAGGACGGGCATCCAGCTACTTGAGGAGGCGACAGATCAGCTAGCCGCTTTGCAGATATCCTTCGTGGATAGAGACAGAGTAGCCTTCCTTCAGTCTCTCATAGTCTCTCCTCCACTTCTCCAGTGGGTCAGAGAGGCACATCATGGGGACATTGACTGTGAGACACGGCGTTCACAGATATCCTAGGAACAGGAACCTGATGGTTTCTCCCTTGGAGAAGAGCACAATGTCCTTTTCAGAGGACGTACCTTGGTACCAGTCGCTTTACGAGAGGAGGTGTTGAGAGCGTATCACACTTCTCCTTTGGCGGTACATCCTGGAGTGGCGAAGATGTACCGGGATCTCAGACGACAGCACTAGTGGCCGGGCATGAAGAAGGTTGTGGTAGAGTTCGTTTCACGGTGCCTCACCTGCCAGCAGGTAAAGGCAGAGCATCAGGTACCAGCAGGTTTGGTACAGCCCTAGGAGGTCCCGGAGTGGAAGTGGGACGGGATATCTATGGACATTGTGACTTGACTTCCACGCACTTCCAGAGGTCACGATTCCATTTGGGTGATTGTTGACCGACTCACCAAGTCGGCACACTTCTTGCCCATCCAAGAGCAGGGCTCAGTGGAGAGCTTGGGGCGTCTCTACGTTCCGGAGATTGTACGACTTCACGGTGTGCCATCGACTATTGTCTCCGATCGGGACGCTTGTTTTACTTCCCAGCTTTGGAAGGGGTTGCAGGAGGTGTTCAGGACGCGACTACGTCTGAGCACCGCCTTTCACCCTCAGACGGATGGTCAGAAGGAGTGGACCATTCAGACTCTCGAGGACATGCTCCGCGCAAGTGTCATCGACTTTGGTCACAGCTGGGAGGACCACCTACCCTTGGTAGAGTTTGCGTACAACAACAGCTACCACTCCACCATCAGGATGGCACCCTACGAGGCGTTGTATGATAGGCCTTGCAGATCTCCTTTGTGCTAGACAGACCCTGAAGAGTCAGCACTTGTTGGACCAGAGATGGTCCAGGCCATGACAGAGAAGGTCCAGGTCATCCAGGAGCGGATGAGGTCAGCACAGAGCCGGCAGAATTCATATGCTGACAGGAGGCGGAGGCCACTAGAGTTCGAGGATGGCGGCCACGTCTTCTTGCGGGTCTCACCTCGACATGGTTTGAGGAGATTTGGCCGAGGCGGCAAGTTGTCTCCACGCTTCATCAGACCCTTCCAGGTCCTCAGTAGGGTTGGAGAGGTGGCTTATCGTCTGGCTTTGTCACCTCAGTTGCACCGGGTACACGACGTCTTCCACGTATCCCAGCTGAGGAGATACGTGCACGACCCGACACACATCATTGACTATGGGGAGCTAGACGTGGATGATGGGGCGACTTTTACGGAGGTCCCAGTGGAGATAGAGGATCGATAGGAGCAGGTCCTACGTGGGCGATCGATCCCTCTTGTGCGCATCAGATGGCAGCACGGGAACCTCCACGAGAGCACTTGGGAGCGAGAGGCTCAGATGCGTGCTCAGTACCCACATTTGTTTCCCTAGTTTTCGATGTATCTTTACGAGGACGTAAAGTCCTGAGGTGGGGCCCGCACGAGCCCCGCCGTTTCTTTCCACTAAGAAACGCACCCGTGAAAACCCGTCTTAATGAAAGTCAACCGACGCGTTTTCTAAATTCTTAATAGACCATTTAATTGGGCGGTTTATTTCGTGAATTAAATGGCCTGTTTCTTTCGTTAAATTAATTCAACGAATTAATTCAATCGTTTCTTTACCTGTTTTCGTGTGTTGGCATATTAATAAAATAAGACCAACCTAAAATATTTGGGGACAAATTTGAGAGGATTCTTGTTTCTTCTTCTACCTCGCGAAGAACGCGAAGAACGCGAAGTACGCGAAGAACGCCAAACCCGGAAATCGACGACGCTTCCGTCTGAGACGTTCTTCCACGCTCCGATCTCCGATCACTAACCGTTTGAGCTCGCCGACTCAACACCAGATTCCGTGACGACACAACGATCCCTCTCTTCCGCGACGATCTTTTCCGCGAAGAACGCTCGCACGCGACGATCGAAGAGGTATGGATTTATTATGGGAATTACCCCTTTTTAATTTATTCCCGTCAATGTTTCTTAAAGAAATTAAAGAACAAAATTGTGAACAATTTTAATCTTCTTAAAATTGTTATTTTCCCGTGTGGAATAAAATTCTCCCGGTTGTTTATCTCTAACGCGGAGGTTGCGGGCCAAACGAACACTAAGTGGGTTCCACCCGTAACTTACTAAGTGCAATGAATTCCTTACATGAAATGTTTTAAACATATCATAAACCATATCATAATTGTATCACATAAAATATGCATAATGGAAACATAACATTTCCACATTTCAATCGGAAGATATCAATAAAAAACATTATTATAATAAAAACATCTTAAAAACCATTTTCAATACCAAAATAAAAGAAAAGTAAAACATGGTATTTATTTTTCATTTAAAAAAATTTATGGCTTGTAGAGGAAGCCGAAACTAAAATAATGGTCATGATGACAAAGAAGTCATTGTCATCACATAAGTATGACAAAAATACATTCCCTTTGGTGTTTTACAAAAATGATTCATATAAAAATGATTCATTTTGAAAAAAATTAAAAGTCAAAGTGGGTTATACAGCACATAAAATATGGTTGTGTATAAAATAAAATATGACTCAATGAAAGGAGATTGACACGAAGTCTCTTACCTCGTGTCCGACATGACTCGATCGTTCTTTAACCTCCTGAATAATAAACTAGAGTTAATATCTACTTACTTAAGAAACTTTTTCAAGTTCATTGTTCCTTTTATATCACTTATTACCATCTTTTGAACATTATGTAATTATTTAAGTTAATAACGGTCGTTTTGTCGATCTTTGGTACTTGGGTTATAAATAAACTTCTTATAATTAAAAGTTGTTCATGTGGTAATATAGAAATTATATCCAGAATTATATTAATGATATATATATCATATATATAATATATATCCAGTATATACATGCATTTATAATATTACATAACATTTAGAGGTAAGAAATGAAATGCACCGTTCATGGAGACGATAAGCCGTACGTACGCATGAACGCTACTTTCATTTATATTTCTTATTTAATGGAATGAAATCATAATGAAATAAAAGTATATTATAATTCCAGTATAATATCATATATAATATCATTTACTCCATCATTTATACATCCCACATATGGCATTAACAATTCAAATTACTTTGTGGGGCGGTACTCTACACTTCCTAAAATGAATATATCGTGTTTACTCATAATGGAAACCATAAATGTATACTATAGATGAAAAAAATACAATAGCATAAAGAAAACAAAAAAATAATATATATCATATATAGAAATAGTGTCATCATAATGGCCAACATGAGAGGGGTTAAAAGAAGATTGAACAATCATCGTTTCGTGAGGCAGTAATTTGCCACCCACAGAAACAGTATGTTCTTTAACCATTAGACGAAGGTGTGTGTATGTGTAAATAAAATACTTCCCATAAAAAAATCCTATTATATTGAAGATTATGGTTTAAAAAAAAGAAAGGAATAAAAATAGTTTAAGGGGTTGGAGAATCAAAATTAAACAAAAGAACACAAGTGAATACATTACAATTAAATCTGATAACTCTTTTTGATTTGGGCCAAAGGCTTCATTGGGAAGACTTCTTCCCATAGTGAGGCTTCTAGTAGTAAGATATGGAAGTTGACAGAGTATTTTTGAAGAGTTTTTCTGAGCCAAATGTCTTTGAAGGTGTGAATATGGTGTAGAGGTGGGGGTCTTTTATAAGAGGATAGGAGGGGCACTCTTGGAATGTCATGAATCATTACCTTATTATGAAAGGCTTTTCTGATTTGGAAGGTCCCAAAATTATATATTTCTAGGATAAGGTGATAAGGGTTGTTAATATACACATCCGATTGGTTTTTGAAAAGTATTAGTCTTACATTTTACATTATCTTTTCATTTTATTTAAATCGTTAATTAATGAGGTAATCACTACATCATCATGGTGTCATAAATAAATTTATATAATTAATGTCTAAAAATTATAAAAAATTTACCATGATGTTGGAAATATTTTTATCTTTACAATGGTTATTTATAGTTGAAAATATAACTTCTATAACCCCTTGTAAAAATTTATTTAGTAAAAAATTGCATGTTTGTGACATTTTTATTTTTACTTTAAATAAAAGGTATTAATGTAATTTTCATACCCAAGTGGCTCCATGGGGTCCCCAAGTTTATCCATGGATTTTTTGGGTCGGCCATGACTCATCCAATAAGTTTATTACAAGTGTAATGGTAATTTCGTATTATTATAACATTATATTTACCTTAAATTACACTAATTACCTTTAATTGCGATTAATAGAACTTAAACGTTACTATTCACAAAAAATTATTTTATTCCCATTGAACCACATTTTACTTCATAATAATAGTGATTTATATCGGATTTTGGAAATTCAAATCATAGAGTTGGTAAAGTTTCATTTAAACAGAAAATCAATTTTTTAACTACCACTTAGTGGTTTCACTATTCATCAAAAATCGATGTTTTTAAGGAAAATACCAAAAATTCCATCTAAGATATATTTTATATTCCAAATTGAAAAATGATTTCCATTATACCAAATTCAAAACATATATGTTGCATTAATTATTTTTATATTTAATTCCCGCTGTCAAAATAAATAACATGTTTTTAAGAAACAATATCTATCGAAAGATTGACACTCGTTTATGTCCAATTTCAAAGTGAAAATAATTATAATGATCACCATTGGATAAAATGGTAAAATTACATTTTAAATATACTTTAAAACCACCCAATAGTATAATTTATCACTATAAGTTTTTTATATTAAAAAATTGTTTTTAAGTATTTTTCACTATTCATCGAAAATTGGAAGTTCTCAGAAAAATACCAAAAATTCAACATAGGATAATTTCGATATTCATAATCCCAAAATTAAGTCCATTTTGAAATACAAAATTTATATAATTTCAAAATGTGGGTATTACTATTCATAACGGCTACATTGATTGGAAGCGCTGTGTTAGAATATCGAACTTATGTACAATGGAAGCTATTAAATTATTGGAAGAGAAGCTTACCGTGTAAGCTTGGGGTGTTACATTCTAACCTACTTCAATAAATTGTGTCCTTGCAATTTGAAATTGTTCTTCGAAAATAAAAGGTTGAAAGTGGAAAATACCTTTGTGGAAAACCTACATCAGATATAATGTTAATCAAATTTAGCCATAATAAGAGGGAAAGGGAAATGAAAAAGTCACCAAAAAATTATGATCTCGATTAAGAGAACATTGGTGGAAATTAGAGAAAAATAATTGGAGGGAAAACATAAATATTTGTAGGGAGTGATTTAGTTCATCACTCAAAAACAGGTGTAAAATTTAGGGCATCAATGTCTTCAATCTATGTTGATTTAAAATATCATCAGTTCAACAAAACATAAGGTATTAGGATAACACATTTTTTGTTTTAATATCCCTTTCCTAAATTTTAAGAATTAATTTATTCATATAATAATAGATAGGTATATATATATATATATTTGACAAGTAGAGTTTCAACCTTCAACTAATTTCAACCACAAAATCATCTTTCACTCAAAAAGATAATAGAACTCAAAAATATTATATTTATCATAATAATACATGGTTCAAAATATTAACACATATCATTTCGATTAGGAAAACTATTTTGTAATAACCAGGGACTTCATGTAGGCTAGTGTTAGGTATAAAGGCATGTCACACTATGGTTGTGGGTTCGATTCCTGTAGTTTTGTCTGACATGATGGGTTATCCACCGACCTGCAGATTGACCTTTTCCTAAAATTATAGTATTATAATATTGCACAAATAATCTTCAGAAATGATTTAAACTTACACAATACTATCCAATGTTATACTTAATCCATTCCAACCTTTATATTTATCCAAAATACCTTTTTCTAGACTTTCTCTAAAAGGTCTCTAAATTCCAAAATAATTTCATCTGATTCCCCAAACAATGTAATGATTCTCTTACTGTCACATACTAAAAATATGATTACCTTCATCAAATTAAAACCTTAATGAAAACAACAAGTACTGCAGTACAATCCTTATATATATCACATTATTCTTATAACTAGAATATACTCCTTGAGTCCAGAAGCACCAATACATTAAATATTCCACTTCAACTATAGTAACAGCATAAGATTGGCCTTGATCCCTTATCCTTTTCTGAGGTAAGTTTCCCTAACACTTAGGACATTAATTTTCATAATTCACCATTTCCCTATAATGGTAGCATTTAACATTGATATCGTCTTTCTTTCCCTTGAAATCACGAGCCTGGTGGCCTTTTTCTACACATTTATAACAAACTCCCATTCCTTTTAGGCTTGTACAGTGGTGATTCTTCCCACAATTTTCACATGATGGAAAATACTTCGTTCCCTTTTTCCCTTTATCTGTCTCTTGTTCCACAGTTCTCTTCTTCTATTTCATTATTTTATTGTCATAAGATTTAGAGAATTCCATTTCTGTCTTGATAGAACACGAGACTATATCTTCGTACATTGACAAAGCATGTGATACTAAAGCTCGACAGAGAACTGGTTTTAACCCACCAAAAAGATGATCAATCTTTCTTCTTGGGTTACATATATAATCTGCAACATGCCTTGTTAACCTTGTAATGTTAGACTCACACTTTTTGACATTCTCATCATCCTTTTTCCACAGACTTAGAAATTGTATTTCCATAGCTGCACGATGGTCACGATGAAAGTATTTTTCTAAGAAAAGCTCTTTGAACTCTATCCATTCCATACATCATAATTCTTCATCTTCCTTTGTGTTTTGAATCAATGACCACCATTGATCAACATCTCCAGTGAGGTGGTTCACTGCCATGATAACCTTTTCCCTTTCACTACTCCCAAAGGCATGGAATATTTTCTCTAAGGAATTTATCCATTTCCCAGCTACTAAGGTATTTTTACTCCCAATGAATGTTTGTGGGTGTTGCTTCATGAAAAGGTCTAACATTGATCCTCCACGTTGCAGATCAGGGTGCTCCATACATGTAAGGTTATTATTCATAACCTGAGTGAGTTGTCCCAGTATGGTGATAATATGATTAGCACTAGTTGTATCACCATCTCCACTATAATTATCTTGATCAAGAGGGGAATCCCTACATGGAGTGCATTCATTGATACAGTTTCCATTCCTTCCACTAGGCACCATTTTTAAACAATTTCATAAACTATATTAGTTTATGAATCGAAATACATCATAACATAATTGCAAGACACCTAACATAAATTAAAGAGTTTATGGATATAATCCATAATCATAAAAATGTTTTCTTTGATGAAATATATTCTCATAAACCCTTCATAATGGTTTGTAAAAAAATGAGAATTATCCTAAGCATATCCCCCAAGAGTGTCGTAACCAAGAGTGCATCAAGGCCCGTTTTTGTGCACCAGTTCTCATTCAAGTCTAGATCAAAGCGGTGTTTTCGGGTATTACCCCTAGGAACATCTGTTCTAGAGCTGCCTCTAACTGCTCGAATCCAGAATGGGATGTATTTCTCGGAAAACTCTCAAAATCTCTATTATACCAAAATTATAGGAAAATCTTATATACTAATCTTCAATGTCTATCTTACGTCTATGTTCTCTAATCAGAGTTTATCTAAATCTTTCTTCCAAGGTTAGTAGTAAACTACCTTTTATACCAACTGTAATGCCCCGACCCCAGTTACCTAGAGTCGGTGCATTATTACGTAACATTGTCATGATCACAAAAGAACATGTCTCGAAAGACCAATTAGTTTAGTAGCTTTGGAAACACTAGATACATTCATAAACGTTACATTACATCATAAAGTTAAAAAAACGATAACATGGTCTCCATAGTCCGCATTCATATCCCCTTCCGACTATCCTAGCTGGTCATTAATTAAATAATTCTTTACATCCTAGAAAAATAAAACATAGAAAGGGGTGAGCTCAGATGCTCAGTAAGGATAACAATTTAGAGGAAACATTCATAAATAAACATAAACATTTAAGGCAATGTATAAATGAAACAAAATCCTTTTAAACTTGAAATTCAGCATCATATGGAAAAATAAAATGAAATAATGCCATTTACTTATTCACATTGATATTCTACTAGTTGAATAATCACATGCAATATCAATAACAACTTTCATAATGATATAATGCATAATTCCAGACTATCATAACCACGTAGCCAAGGCCTCGTGCCAATACTACACATAATATTTTGTCAAGGCCTCGTGCCAAGACACTTGTTTGTCTCATGAGACCTACCGATGCATTGATGTCCTATAGCAGGCTCCACCAGTCAATTACTATGTCCAATGCATTCCTTATATGAAAAAGGTAAGACATATCATAAATCATAACATAAATGTATCACATAAAACATGCATAAAGGAAACATAACATTTCAAAATTTCAATCACAAGATATAAATACAACACATTGATATAATAAAAACATTATCAAAACCATTTTCAATAACAAAATAAATGAAATGTAAAACATGGTATTTATTTTTCATTTATAAAAAGTTATGGCTTGTAGAGGAAGTCGAAACAAAAATAATGGTCATGACAGCGGAGAAGTCGTTGTCGCCACATACATATGACAAAAAAAATTTCCTTCTGTCGTTTAGTAAAATGATTCATATAAAAGAGATTGCTTTTGAAGAAATGTAAAAGTCAAAGGGGTTTATAAACCACATAAAATAAAGTTGTGTATAAAATAAAATATGCCTCAATGAAAGGAGATTGAGATGAAGTCCCTTACCTCGTGTCCGACTTGACACGATCATTCTTTAACCACCATAAAAATAAACTAAAGTTAATTTATACTTGATTAAGAACCTTTTTCAAGTTCATTATTCCTTTTATATCACTTATTACCATGTTATGAACATTATATAATTATTTAAGTTAATAACAGTCGTTTTGTCGATCATTGGTACTTGAGTAAAAAATAAACTTCTTATAATTACAAGTTGTTCATGTGGTAAAATATACATTATATGAAAATTATATTCATGATTTAGATATCATATATATCATATATATCCTGTATATACATTCATTTATAATATTACATAACATTTAGATGTAAGAAATGAAATGCACCGTTCATGGAGACAGTAAGTCGTACGTACACATGAACGCTACATTCATTTCTATTTCATATTTAATGGAATGAAATCATAATGATATAAATTTATATTATAATCCCAGTACAATATCGTATATAAAAACATTTACTCCATCTTTTATATGTCCCACATATGGCATTAACGATTCAAATCACTTTGAGGGGCGGTAGTCTGCACTTCCTAAAATAAAGATATTGCGTTTACCCATAATGGAAACCATAAATGTATTCCATAAATGAAAAAATACAGAAGCATAAAGAAAACATAATCATAATATATATCATATATAGAAATATTGTCATCATAATGGCCATCATGAGAGGTGTTAAAAGAAGATTAAAAAATCACCGTTTCGTGAGGCAGAAATTCGCCACCCACAGAAATAGTGTGTTATTTTACAATTAGACGAAGGTGTGTGTAAGTGTAAAGAAAATAAATCTTTTAAAAACATCCTAGTATATTGAATATATAGTTTTTGTTACAAAATATTGTAATAAAAGGAGTTTAAATGGTTGGAGATGAAAAATAAAACAAAAGAACAACAATGATGACATTACCTTTAAATAGGGTAACTATTTTTGATTTGAGAAAAAGGCTTCCTTGGGAAGACTTCTTCCCAACTTGAGGCTTCTATGAGTAAGGTAGAGGAGTTGAGAGAGTATTTTGGCAGAGGTTGGCCGAGCCAAATGGTTGTGAAGGTGTGAATAAGATGGTAGAGGTGGGTTCCTTTTATAAGAGTATAGGAGGGGCACTCTTGGAATGTCATGAAATGTTACATTATTATGAAATGATTTTAGGATTTAAAAGGTCCCACAAATATATATTTCAAGGTTAAGGTGATAAGTGTTACAAATCTACTCATCCCATAAGTTTTTGACAATTTTATATCTTATATTTTACATTATATTTTAATTTTATTTAAATCGTTAATTAATGAGGTAATTGCAGCATCATCATGGTGTCATAAATAAATTTATTTGTTTAATTACTAAAAATTATAAAACAATTACCATGATGTAAGAAATCATTTTATCTTTCCAATGGATATTTATAGTCTAAAATATAACTTGTATAACCCCTTTTAAAAATTGTTTTAGCAAAACAATGCATGTTTTTGACATTTTTATTTTTAATTTAAATAAAAGGTATTAATGACATTTTCTTACCCAAGTCGCTCCATGGGGTCCCCATATTTACCCATGGATTTTATTGGTCGTCCATGACTCATAAAATAAGGGTAGGACTAGTTTAAACATAATTTCATATTATAATAATATTATATTTACCTTAAATTACACTAATTACCTTTAATCGTGATTAATAGAACCTAAAAGTTACTATTCAACAAAAATTATTATAATACCATTGAACAAAATTTTACCCCATAATGAAAAATATGTATGTTGGATTTTTGAAATTCAAATAACAGAGGTGGTAAAATTTTATTTAAACAAAAAACCAGTTTTTTAACTAACACTGAGTGGTTTCAGTATTCATCAAAAATCGATGTTTTTCAGAAAAATACAACAAATTCACGTCAATAGATATTTGATATTACAATTTCAAATATGATTTCACTTTTACCAAATTAAAAACATAAACGTTGCATTAATTATTTTTATATTTAATTCACGTTGTCAAAACAAATAACATGTTTTTATGAAACAATATCTATCAAAAGATTGACAATCGTTTATGTCCAATTTCAAAGTGAAATTAATTCTAATGATAACCATTGGATAAAATGGAAAAATTACGTTCTATTTATACTATAAAACCAATAAATAGAATAATTTATTACTATAAATTATTTTTATTAAAAACGTTGTTTTTAAGTATTTTTCACTATTCATCGAAAATTGGAAGTTCTCAGAAAAATACCAAAAATTCAACATAGGATAAATTTGATATTACGAATCCAAAAATGAAGTCCATTTTTAAATATAAAATTTATATAATTTCAAAAAGTGTATATTACTATTCATAATGGATACTTTGATTTGTCACACTGTGTTAAAATCTCGAACTAGCGTACAATGAAAGCTGTTACATTATTGAAAGAGAAGCGTACCGTGGAAGCTTGGGGTGTTACAAAATTTTTCGGAATAAATTCATAAATTATAAATAATAAAGGAGTAGGAATCTATTATCATGTGTTATATTTTATTTCATTGGAAAAAAAATAGTTGGATATGATTATAGGAATCCAATGAATGGATTTTTAAATGATAAAAATATGGATGTTGTTTGATTGAAAATTAAATGTTGAGCAATGAAAATAATATCAAAAGTCACAATTGATGATGTTCTTTACTATATGGAAATTTTAAATACCATTTTCTCCTAGATATAGTTCCGCTGTTGGAATATCTTGATGAAGAGTCTTGATTGTGATCCTATGATGGTGTGAGGGTATCCAGTGAGACACTTATAAGTAATTAATTCCATGAAAATTAAAATATTAACTTTTTCCCTTATTTTTATGACCATATATTTCAATGTGTTCCTACATTTCTCAAATTATTATATGTTATGATTTCACTGTATATCCAACCCTAGTCAGTGTGTTACAATGACTTAGAGGATTTAATTGGTACTTAAAATAGGTAGACCATCATGGGATGTTTAAACATTTGAAGGGTATTATTATTGATTTTAAATTATGGAAACAATTGAACCTATGATATGGTAAACATACGGTGATACCATAGATAAATGTGTTGAGGATTCATTAGATTACTTGAATCCAAGTATTATGTTATTCAATTCCTAGTTGATTTTTAAATATCACATTCAATTCTAATTTGAATTTATAGAATAATTATTGATGCCCAGTTTTTTTATGAGTGGTGAAATCAATTCCTAGTCAACATAAAAAAGAATGTTGTAGTTGACACTTAAGAAATCCAACTAACACATACAAAATTATCCCGGATGTTTTCATCAGATAGTTTCAATATCCAAATGTATTTTATTGTTTAATTTTGAAATATAATCAGTATCTATTTAGATAATATGTGACGTATTTTTGAGAAATTGTTTCTAGACTCTTGGTTTGCACATGATTTCTCAGTACATGATTTTATGCTTGATACTCATGTTTATGAAATCATTGTTATCATGGAATGTACATTTTAAATATGTATACCTTTGTTAAGGATGCATTTTTGGTGAATTAGGTTTATTACTCACACCTTGTATGAGAATAATGATGTTCATGCAGACCACATTTTTAGGGATCCATTTAATGTAAATGGGACCATTGATGATGGATTAATAGTGAATCATTGATATGAATATCGGCTGGGTTAGAATCACGGTGACTCCACGTTTTATTACTTATTTATATTATTCATAATTATTTTTTTATATCACCTTGGGATATAATTTTGTAATTTCCTTTTGGAATATATGCCATAATAGATTATATATGTTAATATGATTGTTATTTTTTATAATGACATGATATTATGGGTATAGTATCCCCACTGATGAACATCTATTATCTCTAATAGTCAATAATTTTTTTCATATGGGGTTCCATGAATTTGAGCTTGTAAACCTCATGCCTATACATAGAGGTTCATGTTTGGTTGTTACACTAACCACCTCAGTCTATGTCCAGTTCATTAATCATCTTTTTTTTTCAAATTCATATATGAATTCCATACGATTATGAAATAATATGACTTATTCCTTAATTAGAAGATATATCCCTGCCAATGATATTGAATAGAAATAGTAATGACGTATAATGAACCACCACATGAATCAACTAGTGACATACCACACACATCGGTTTGAAACTCGTAGATTTTTATGTGTCCATTTATATATTCCCTAGGAATGATTGTTTTATTGTTTTCCTCTAAAAAAAAGATTGTCATAATTCTATGGTTTCTATCAAATTATAGAGTAAATAACCTACCTGATTTACTTTATGTAAATTTATCTATCTTTCATGACCATTCCTTATTTTAGAAAGATTGTATTTACATAATTCATTTTCTATTTTTTTGTAATTAATTTCCAACATATAGTTCTCATGTTTATTTTTATACGATAAACTATTAAAATTAAACAAATAATAACATATTTTATTATTATAAGGTGGAAAATATGTATTTCCAAACATTAAATAAAATTTTATGGGGTACAAACTCACCATTAATAATATGATTCTTGTTATTCAATTAAAATTATAATTTTTGTATAATAAAATGACCACATAACATGGAAACTCCAAATGATAATTTCACACTATGAAGGCCACTGGTATTTCATAATTTTTGGTTCGAAGACAAACCTCACAATTTAAATTTATTAATAGAAACATGGATCACATATATTAATGAAAATGTATGACACTTGTGCTATATCCCATTGCTAAAATTAAGATAAATTTAAATTTCATTCAATAAAAAAAATGTTTCATACAATCATCACCTTTGAACTTCTTTATATCGATGATATTAATCATATAGTTCTATTTATTTAAGCATTACAAGAAAATATATTTATACTCTTTTACACCCTTTTCATGTTTGGATTCTTTAAAGTGTGGATAATTGTTTTATTTGTCAAATGTTTATATTTTTATGTCTTATTCTTATACTTCCACCACTTATTCATAGTAAGAACATATGATTTGGAATATTTCATATTCTTATCAAATTATAGAAAAAAATCAAATAGGTCATGGAGGAATTTTTTAATGATATTGATATGATAATTAAATATTTTAATATTAAATATTATAAGTACATAGGATGGAATGAAATTAATATCTTGTTCATTATTCATTTTTAACTAAATGGAATATGATCTATCGTGTTCTAAATTATATTTACTACAAGAGAACCTTCTAGATTTTGTTAATCAATCATACACTTATATAGTGCACTTTATATCTCATATTATTTTTATTGGTATAAATTTACATATAACTATTTATGATGATATATATTCATGTTGGAATATTCGTGAACATATATATTAATTATTTCATTAGACATCAAAGAGAAAAAAATATATATGCAGTGTATAAAATATATGAATCTAATATTCATTTTTATATACCATTATTTTTCCCAAAATTGGATATATTGCATATGTGGATTCATGTATATTATTATTACACTCTTGTAAAAGTACTATGTGTAAGCACCTATATGATGTTCGAATGATATGGATTGTTTTTATATTCTATTTATCCTATATCAATCATATTAATATTGAAATGGTAGGGATAATATATATATTATCTATAATAAATAAGTAAATTATTAAATTACCTTATCATAATTACATGTTATGAAAATCAATAAATGTATGAAACTATTTTATCAAATCAATTTATCCCTTACTATTAGTTTCAAAATACATAGTCTCTTATTTTTTTCAAGTGGAAAGGATATTTGAAACCATTCGTCATAGTCCATGATATGGTTACAAAAATAATCATGGAAGATCATAATCATAATTGTATTGGTTAACCATGTATACTTTTTGATCCTTGAACAGTTATATGATATTCTAAATTAATTGAATCGTTACATTGAATTACTTTACACATTACCAATAAATATTCAATAAACTAGTTCTGGATATTTCTATATTCAAAAAATTGTTCATGTGGTACTGTATCATTAATATGACTTCCCATGTAATAGGAGGATCACTAAATAAATGTTGGAAAATAGCTCATATACCTAGTATTATTAAAATTCATGTGATGTAAGGTGTTATGAATAAATATTAATTTGAGGATTTTTTTTCTCGATGAATGAAATTGTATTATATTTAGTATTCTAATACTATGTGGTCACTATAACAATGTAACAATTATTTAAATAAAGAAGATTCACATCATTACAATATCATTTATATATAAATGCTTGATTATTATTCTATGTCATTTATAATAACCTAGTTCTATTACATTGTGTAATCATGAATTTTAGTCAATAACACACTTCCATTGACATTGAGGATATTTTCATGTGTACAGATTTTGAGGACATGTATATAATAGATACATAACATTCTACATTTATAAAGAGCGTATACCTCAAAAACAGTTACCATTTAATTGAAAATATAAAAAATTTCAATTAAAACATGTTCTCATTGAAAAACCATCATAACATTTAACATAGATTCCATCATTTTCATACACATCCAAATAAACTATGAAATCTTTTAAGACCTGGGAATTAGGTCAAAAATCACCATACGAGATAAAAAGAATGAATGAAAACATTATTCGACGAATATTTTCAAAAGTATGAATTCATTATCAAAAAGACATACTTGATAGCCATATATCCTATGTTTTTTAAAAATGATATTTCAAAAGGATTCCAACAAAACATAAATAACATAAATTGAATCATAATATTATATTGGGTAATTACATACATAATCTTATAACCCTATAAATTACCTTTTTAATGGTAACCCACACTTTTACCTTAAAATGTAACCCTCACAACAATCTTATTGTGCAACAATCATAGTTACACATGGAGTAAAGAAAAATCTAACCTCCAACATACCTATATCCTATGCATTTAAGGGAGATATAGACCCCACAGTTTAACTTAAAAAATTCTCAAGAACTATAACATAATCATAAAACATGTAGAATTTCAAAAAAAAAAGTTCTTTTGAATTTTGTAAAATTGAATTTTAAAAGAGGATTTTAAAAAAAGATACCCATACAAATATCCTATAATTGAAGTGTTAATTAATATTGTTGATGAAATATGTATATAAAATATAAGTACTTATAATTAAACATAATATAATAAATATTTATCACAAAAATAATTTTAATACAACATAACTAATGAAGTAGACGGTTAACCCAATGAATGGTAATTGGGTTAATAATTCCATTACGTCAGGTTCATCTTACATTAAATGTATTTAATACTCCTGTATAATTTTTAAAATTTTGTAATTAGTATGATACAGAAACATATTATTGTTTATATCCCCTTATATTATCATTTAATACAATCACATCACAGTTTAATTATTAGAATTTGTTTACGTTTATTGTTCCTCGTGTGTTCTTTTCAGGATTTTCATGGCCGGTTTGTATTTTATTTTCAACTCATATGAAAATGAAATTCTAGTTGTGGAATGAGATGGAATTAATATGTTTTATAAATATAAAATGATACCATAAATCAGTTTTTATATGGTCTAATGATGAATCATTAGATAAATGTTTAGTGATATCTATTTAGATCACTTTGGTTGTGCATTGATAATCATAAAATAGTTTCTTATATAACCTAATATTTTGTATTTATTTTAACTACAGATCCTGAAAGTGGAATTATCATAGAATTTACAATCTATTTCAACCATTCAAATGGTTTTATCACCAGTTTTTAAGGAATTAATGGAAATTAAAGACATATCATCCATGATGTCTGTAAATAGACACATCACTAACAATGTTTATTTTCAAATAAGAGGATGATAAAAGGTAGAATAATGATGAATTTTTCCTTAAACATGACTAAAAATATAATATATATAATAATGGTTATTTTAGCCTCTTCGATAAGTAGAGGAGAAAAGTGTATAGGAAAATAAATCAATTGAATAGAAAACATAAGAAAATGAAAGAGGATCTTTACTTCATGATCTCTTCTCCTTGATATCCTCATTAAGGCCTTTCATTCTGGCATCTTAGTGAGACAATAAGCACTTGGATGTGGAGGAGAGCCTTAGTATTGTAATTTCACAAAATTTATTCAATTCTCAATGCATTAGTAGTGTTATTGGAATAGGGGTGAGGGTGGTATATCTATTTCATGAGGGGAGGGATGTTACATTATTTTAATCATGTGTATAATAAATTATCTAATGTATACTAATAGTATATATTTATCTTACCCAAAATATTAATATGTGGATTTTATGTAAATCCAATGTCCATTTACAACATCGATGACTCAAGAATGATGTCGAAATTCAATTATTTATCTGTTTTTGTTAATTAAAATACACACTATTGACCATAAATTCATGTAATCTATGAATATCCAAAAAATTTCAACCTAACCATTTCTAAAATTGTAGGAATAAAAAAATAACTTCATTTTCTCTAAATAATTTCCGGAATATTATTTATTTAATTTTTAAATAAAGTCAACATTTATTTGAAATATAATAATTTTAATACAATAACTTATTTTATATTACTAAAAAAATTATTCATGTTCTCCTTATCATATAAACTAAAGAAATATAATAATAATAATATGTTTTACAATTCATAAGGGTCATTTTACTATTCATATTCTTATTCATTGGGGTATGTTAACATTTATAAGAAAAGTTGGTTCTATCAGACTCTATATAATATACTGATCATTACATTAGGTGTATGTTTTCTGAAATTCAAACCATTTAAGAAGAAGATTTGTTTTTAACAGATAGTTTATTACTATCCCTTTAAAATAAAGTTCTACTCGGAAGAGACTTAGTGTCTCATGTATATCATTAATATTAATTTTCAAACCATGAGGTTTTATATTTTCCACCACTTTTGTAAATATTTTCCTCCAAATTATTTATTCACTTATTAAACAAGTGAGGGTACTTTTCCCCCATACAAATTTAAGATTCCCATATAACTTATTCAACTATGAGGTTTTTCCACTAAACCATTATCTAGTGGACTACCTTATTCCACAAAACATTCTCTCTATGATCAATAATATTAAAAGGTTTCTCTTTATAAGAAATATTCTCTTCAATTGAACTGCTTCTCGGCTCAATACACGAGATGAATGTAGAACATACATTCTCAACATTGAAATATGAAAATAATTTTGTACATGAGATAATCATAGAGAAAAATCTACTCGGTAGGAAAATGGTATAACATTCTCTAGGATTTCATAATGTTCAATGAACTATTGAATTATCTTTCCGTTCTTACTAAAATGAAGAACTCTATTCAGTGGTGACATTCAAAGAAAAACAATACCACCATCCTATAATGAAATGACTTTCCTCTAGTTGTATGCATAACCATTCTACCCGCTATGAGCATTCCTCATGTGTTTTTGTATTATCTTCTATTTCTCAGCAACATTATCTTCTATTTGTACTCCCATCATCATCTTTTACCCGAATTAATCCCATAAATATGTATTTTGACATAGTTTACCATAAAATAATTCAAATTGTGCCATATTTATACTGGAATGAATATTGTTATTATATGAAAACGCAACTAAAGAATGATGTTGTTCCCCTCATTCCTACTAGACTATTGAAAAATATCAAAGGATATCCTATAATTTCAAATTCATTCATTCTATCTACCCATATGATAAGGATGAAAAGCTATATAGAAACTTAATTTGGTGCCCAAAAACATATGAAGGCCCTTCCTAAAATTATAAGTGAACCTGTGATCTTGAACTGATACAGTTGAAATAGGCACTCCATGTAACCTAAATATCTATTTGAGGTTCAATTAATAGTGGTTATCCAAATACATTTTATTTTTAATATGATGTAAATATGTAGATTTAGTCAGTTGTTTAATAATCTCCCAAATTATTATTTTACCCCATGATGAATTTGGTAGTCCCACCGTGAAGTCCATGGATATATTTTCCCATTTCCACTCTTTTAGTACAAAGGGAGGAAGAATCCACTTGGGTAACTACAGATGAGCTTTAACCTCTTGACATATCCAACATTTCATGGTAAAATAATAAATATATATTTTCACTCCATACCACCAGTAATACTACCAGAGTTCTATTTTCATCATAGTATTTCCATGATTAACTAAAATTGGAGAACTATGAGCTTCACACAATAAATATGTCTTCAACTGAGAATCACAAGGCACACAAAAACATTTTCCAAACTGTAAAACACAATCTTTAAAAAGGTTAAATTATAGAAACATACCCATTTTAACCAATTATAAATTATTATGTAGCTCATTGTGTTCCTTATATGATTTCATAATTTTGACTGATAACAATGCCTATATTAAAACTAGAAAAAAAAATTGAGGAATTTCTTACACCAACAACTTCTACGACAACGTTCATTAAATCATTAATTAAGGGATCATTTTTCAAATGTAACATGTTTAATCGTGCATTATTTTTTCTAGTCAAGGAGTCCTACAATTTGATTTTTTTTCTAGGATGGTAATTGATTATGAAATCGTAATATTATATCAATTCAATCAATCCTCTCTACCTCATGTTTAATAATTTATGAGTGATTATATAGACAAGAAATTTATAATTATTATATATTTGAAATTTAGATCTATATAAATAATGCTTCGATATTTCAAAAAAACCAACAAATTCTAATAAAAAATAATGTGTTGAATAATTTACCTCATGAGGTTTTAGTTGTGTTGATGCATAAGAAATTACAATACCATTTTGAATTAGAAAAAAAACCATGTACCTTCAATAAATAATCACTTAATATGAAAAAAAACACAATTTTTGGAAGGCATATCTAAAAGTAGATCATTCACCAATCATCTATTCAGTTCCTAAAAACAAAAATCACATTATTCTTTCAAAACAAATATAACCCCTTTCCATGTTATCATAGTTAGAATGGTAGATGACCATGATTATTTTAACGAACTATTGATATTATCCTACTAATCCAAGAAAACTATTAATTTATGTAACATTTGTGGGACTTTCACATTAATTATACACTATTTTTTGTGAAGGATAGAATTATAATCCATCATTTTTTATAATGTTCCCAATAAATTAAATTTTTTTCAACTAAAAAGCTCACTATCTGATTTTTACATACTACATATTTTCCATTAATGTTTTCAAAACAACTATTATAAGGTTTTCAAGATTCTATTTACTTGAAAAAAATACAAAAAAAACTTCAATGAAAACAACTACAAATAGATCAACGAATTCAGGAAATACTATATTTTTATGATTCATGTTTTCAACCAGTTTATTGGTTAACCCAAAATCCATAACAACAAATTCACAATCCTTTTATCTATTATAATACACAATATTCAGGATTCCTAATTCTATTACTTTTAGATGATGGTCCCCAACCTTTGATCAACATTAAAAAAACAATGCTCCCTAATATGATTAAACATGTCAATTATATGAGGCATATGATAAATGTTTTTAGTAGTTATGTTATTCAAGGATATATAATCAATTCAAAGTCTCATGGAACCATATTTCTTTTAAATGAAAAAAAGAAGAACCCCATGGTGAAGCGATTTGATGAATTAAAAATTTATCAAGAAACTTCTGCAAACTAATTTTTCAATTCAAATAGTTTTATTTGAGAGATTCGATAAGGGATTTAAAAAATTGCATTCCATTTAAACAATGTAAATTGTGAATTAATCTTCCCGATCAAGTATAACATTGGGTAACTACTCAGGAAAATCATCATGATATAAATTTACCAATAACACATTATTTATATAAATTGTTCCTTTTTTTCTATAAATTTAGAATTTTAAATTTCATTTCCATATTTCAATTATTTCTCAGCTTCTCGATATGCGACCAATTGTTTGGGTTAATTCTTTGAAACAAACTAAAAGTACGATGGTGTTTCTTCCTAAAATGTCCCACTAAAGTCTTGTTCCATTATGGTAAATAATTTTTATTCTCTTCCATGGATTCCACCCCAATTTATTTCTTCCAACATCTGGTCCATTAGTTTAAAAAACTACTCAATTCCAATAACTATAATTCCCAGCGGCATATTCGAAAGGATCTCAATCTTTCAGTGCCTTTCCACTTCAGCGTCTATATTTGCTCAGCGTAAAACCATTATGAATAAACATATATTAGTCAAAGAATCATGGAAATATTTAAATTCTATGTAATTTTAAATTAACCCTAAAAATTATCATTTATGGTATTATTTTAGCACCATCCTAACCACTAATGTTATTTAAACCATCCTCTGATATTAACTATAATGACCCATCTTTATTACATTACATAATCCTGAATTTTATTCAGGTAATGACATCCATTTTGATTGATTATATTTTAATATTCAAAGTTTTAGAAAACTAGTATATAATACTTAAATTACATTCCATATTTATTCAGAGTGGATACTAGGAAAAAAGTTTCGATTTCTTCCAAAATATGAAACTTTTCCCAAGAACATGTTTCCTTTTAAATATATTCCTAAACTATATCATGGATTACATAATTGTCTAACACATTCTTAAAAAATATGAAAATAATTTAAAATAAATAGATGAGAAAAAAATATCATTAAGGGAAAAATGATTTATAACCACAGTTCATGAATATATGTAAATGTATGAAATAATTTTCAAAAAGACATACTTGACACCCATATATACATAATTTGTGAAACATGAGAATCCAAAAATATTTATAAAAAAAGTACATAAATAGAACCATAAATGTAACATGGGAAATTAATTACATAATACTGTAGCCCTCTCATCTACCTTTCTATTTGTAACCCTCACATTTACTATACAATGTAAACCGCACGACTACCTTCTTTTGTAACCAATGATGTTACACATGGAGTAACCACATGTCCGAACTCCAACATACACATACCCAATGTATTGGAGAGAGATATATTACCAACCCTTCATCATAAAAAATTCCCAATAACATTATTATAATAAAAAATGTGAAATTTTCTAAAGATATTGCTTTTGATTTTTGTAAAACAAAATATTAAATGAGTATTTTAAAAGATAATCCCCTAACTAGTATCATATAATAAAATTAATAATTAATATAGTGGAAGTAATATGTATATAAAATGTTGATACATATTATTCAACATAATATAATGAAAATTCATCAATGATATAAATTTAATTCCACATAATCAAGGAATTAGAATATTAACCCATAGAATGGAAACTTGGTTAAGGAGTCACTTACCTCTGGTTCATCTTACATGAAATTTATTTAAACCTTCTGTATAATGGTTAAACGATTGTAATTAATATATTAAAGAAACATATTCGTTTTTATAACACATTATATGATCATTTAATAATATAATTTCACCCATTAATTATTAGTATTTTGTTTCTTCCAATGTTCTTGCTTCATTCATTACATGATTTCTATGGTCGTTTTATCTTTGATTTTCTTGTTGTATGGAAATGGAATTGTAGATGTGAAATGAGATGGAATTAATATGATTCCATAATATTAATTGATTCCATAATTCATTTTGGTTTTATGGTATGAGGATGAATCATTAGATGAATCATTAGTGATATCCATTTAGATCATTTTAGTGGTTCTTTGATAATAACATACAAAATTTATTATATAACATGTTATTTATTAAATATGTTTACTCCACATCATGAAAGTAGATATATCATACAATTTAAAATATATTTAAACCATTAAAATGGTTTTATAAATAGTTTTTATGAAATTAATGGAAGTTAAAGACACATCGTCCACGATGTCTGTAAATCGAGACATAACATATTATGTTTTTAATTATATTGTAAGAGGAGGAGAATAAGAAAATTAATGATGATTTTTTCCATAAACAGAATAAAATTCAATATTATAAATACTAATGAATCTTTCATTCCTATTAGATAATTTTCAGGACAATAATGTGTAAGAAAAGAAAAGAATTGAAATGAAAACAGAGGAAAATGAAAGAAGACCATTACCTCTTGATCTCTTCTCTCTGATATCCTCATAAACGCCCTTGGTATTGGCCTTTTGTTGAGACCAAATGTTATTATACGTGGGGGAGGTCATTGGGAAGTGTATTTTTCATAATTTATACAACTATCAAATCTTTATATGTGTGATAGGAAGAGGGAGTGATGGTGGTATTTATAACGTAGGAGAGGAGGGGTTTTACATTATTTGAATAATTAGTTTAATAATTTTTCTAATGTATATGAATATTCAGGATTCATGTGTTCCTAAACCGTAATAAGTTCATGTTAGTTCGAACCAATGGCCATCTACATCATACATTACTATTGCATGATGCATAAATTGATTTATTTAGCATATTTTGTTAATTGACAGATTTCATTATTCACAAAAAATTCATGTATTTCAGAAAAATGACAAAAATTAACCCAAACCATTTATTGTTATGTAGAAATCAATAATCAAATTGATATATAAAAAATAATTTTATTAATATGATAAAATTTATTTTTAAATAAAATCATATTTTATTTGAAAAATAACATTTCTAAAACTATAACTAATTTTGAATCACCTTGAAAATTATATCAAGATCTACATATATTATAACCAAATGAAAATAAAAAATAATAATATTTACTAATCACATGGATAATATTACAATTCATATGAATATTAACAATATTAAGTTACTATTCACCAAAAAACAAGCTGGTTCCATAAGACTCTGAATACCACACTGATCAGAATAACAGATGTTTGTTTCTCAAAAGTCAAATCATAGATGCAGAAAAACTATGTGTTATGTATAATTTATATCTATCTAATTTAAAAAATTTCCATTATGATGAGGCTTAGTGTTTTATTCATTTCATTAAAATTATTTATAATACCTTGTGGTTTTATATATTACCAAAATATTAGAACCCAAAAATAATAATAGACAATTGATAAATAAAAACTAACATGACATATTTTGAGAACTGAAATTTTTTTGATTCACTTAACATATATATGTATACCAGGACTCTAGGGTTCAAACAAGTAATTCATTCCTAACTCGTGTAATAGATCATACCCATTTAAAATATATCCATATCTCTTTTGGAACTTCACAAAATAACATTGTTTTAAATTTTTTCATTCATCAAATCATTATAGAGAAATCTCATGAATATTGGAGGGGGATTTGTGTTGTTTAATAAAATTGAAATGATGAAATAGTGGACTGAAATTAGTTTATACACAGAAATATGGATGAGATGATTTTGAAACCATCAAAAATAAATCACTAATATTAATCATTAGTTTATATTTAAATAGTACATTTAATTAAATCATTTCTCAATAATTTGTGTCAGTCAACGATCAAGATTAGAAAACATGAAATTTAAATGATTAATATAGTTAAATTTTAAAAAATGTTACTTTATTGATACTATAATATATTTTAATCACAATCACATAATTATAAATCAACAAATATATAGTGGATGGTCTCAAAAAATATTTCATTTCATTGCATAAAATATCAATATTTTGGAATATTTTTTTAAAATAAATTCTTGCAAATAATTGAACTAAAAACCAATAATAAATAGTTTCGATCATGTCATCAATGGTCCGACCTATATTGGTCCTAATTCCACTAGACGAATTCCCTAATGTGACATGTTAATAGAAACATGGAAGAGGAGGGAAAAATTTATAACAATAACTTTTCTGATGGAAATTAAGTTATGTTTATAACTCATTCCACTACCCCATATAGAGGATCAAACTATTTATTTTAATAGGTGATGTTAGAACCATTACCATAATATGATTTTTTGGGTTATGTTAGATGATAATTTCCAATTATTATATTTTAATTATTTTTTCCATTAAATTTTTTTAGTTCATAAAGAATACACATCATGTTTCATGTAGAGAAAAAAATTTCAAAAACATGTTAATTTTGGTACTTTCTCAAAAATACTATTCTGACCACCTACACCAAGAAGGAACGTCAATAATAACATAAATATGTCCCTAACCATATAATTTGGTAAAATAAAGTATTTTTCATCAAAATCAACTTAAAAAAATCTGTATATGGATCATTGAAAGGGAATATATTAACAAAATTATTTCGTATTGAATCATTTTCTGTGAGAATGGTACCAAAATAAATTCATGTTCTTAGATTTAATGAATATTTATTGTAATCATTATTATAAAAAATGATGTTTATAAAACACCAAATTTTGTTATGGGGGAAACAGAGATATGTGATGGGATAGAGTATTCAATTTTTTTATTACAACATAGATGTATAAACATTGTATTCGGTGATGGCTTTCCTAGGAGGAATCCCAAGTATATTAAATTAATGTTTTAAGTGAAAAATTAAATATATTAATTAAATCATAGAATTTTACGAATTTATCAAGAATCATACAACACAGATGATCACTACTTTAAAGAACTCATGTCATATCCATATATATATCCCACATAGGCTTCTGAATCCCATACGTACATCGATCATCTATATATTGTTGATATATTGGGTAATCCGCAAATCATTTAATGTCTTGATGATCACCAATACATCAATCACTAAATCTGAAATTACTATGTAACTTTGTTTCATTAAAAGTCCTCATTCACTATATATGATGTGGGAGTTATTGTAATCACCCAACACTAGTTTCATGGATCCAGTTCCTTATTTGGATACATTGGAATAAAAACAAGGAATTAAAATCCCAAAATACCGGATGGTTTAGTATAATTGGAAACAAGATTCATACATAAGATCAACATACAACTTTAAAGGAAATACAACATAAAAAATCCTTAGACGTCATCCATAAATCCTTGGTTATTTTAGAATTTCATTCATAATAAACATCTTCATGTCCTGATAAAATGAAACATAAGAAAGTGGTGAGGTAAAATTCTCAGTAAGGGTATGATGTATTATGCATTATATATAAACATCAGGCATGTTTAAAAACTAATAACATACACCTTTAACAAAAACATAAACACATTCTGGCTGGAATAAGAGCCGAGTAAGTGAGTCCATAATAAAACAAAATGATGTGTATTCTACAAGTTGGAAAAACACGTGAACCATAACTACTATTTTCATAATGAGGGAATTCATAATGCAGGACAACATAACCATACTGTCAAGGCCCAGTGCCAAGACCATAAATAATCATCTTGTCAGGGCCTTGTGCCAGGATCGTAGTTGGTCTCATGAGACCTACTAATAAACTGAAGGGCTATAATGTGACCCAACATACACATATTATTTCCAATTCATTTCTCATATTAATGGGGATAAACATAAACAATATAAAAATTCATATTTAAACTAATATATGAAATCTAAATAGCTTTCCCCGAACATTAACCATAAACACTAACCATTCAAAGTAATTTGGTTAATGGTTTTATGATAGCACATCCAAAACAAAAATAATAATAAACCATTAAATTAAATATGGTATATGATATAATGAAAATCTAGTTCTAATAATACATAATAATGAACATGAGTGTTCAAATATATGAAGATACACTTATGAAATCATTGAGAAATTCACGAGATAAATACTCTTTTACTTTGAAAAGAATTTAATTTATTGAAAATATTTTTATAAAACCATAAGTGAAGTAGCATATTATTTTAATAATGAAATGGGAGATTTTATTAAGATATTGGTTTCCAAAAAAGGATTATAGAGTTCCCTTGAATATATGTAAGAATTTGAGAACTTCCCTTGAATCAGGATTGTATTTTTGATGCAATTTTGAAAGTTCCTTTTAAAACGTGTAACTATCCATAAATTTTGGAAATATTATGGTGGGTGTAAATATATAGACCATTAAAACATAATTTTTTAGGAATAAATACTAACAAATAATAATTTTAGTGAGGTAGTTAGACAATTAATGTAACCCGAATGAAAATGGATGTTCTGTTGAAAACCCCTTACCTTAAGTCTTAATGTGTTCAACTCATGAACATAAGGTCCTGGCATATAAAATTAGACATATTAAAACCTATTTCGGAACCTAATATAGATTTATTTAGTTTATCATAATTATTTTTAGTTTTTTATGTTCTTATTGATATGTTGTTATATTGAATTATGTTGTTCTAGAGTGTTTGTTTTTCTTGGATTTTATAATTAGTTATTGTGTTTTTATTTTATGGAATTCATGTGGAATGGTTTGTAAATAAACAGAAATAAAATTACATATTATTTTAAAATGTCCACAATTTTTAATGTTCATTTTTATATTTTGGTTAAATGGAAATATGCTGAATCATTAGATGAATTATTAATGGAATTCAATTACATATTTTAACGGTATTTTGATTATTAGGAACTAGTTTGGTCATTTTATATAATAATATGTTTGTATTCTGGTTCTAGAATATTAATTTGGTTATAATATATATATAATAGTCACGTTCTACCATAAAAATGGATTCATGACCATTAATGATGTATAATTGGAAGAACTAAACTCTGTCGACCATGAAGGATATAAATTTGAACCCAATGGAAATTTATTTCGTTTATACAAATAATAGTGATTCAGTTAGAATATTGATGATATTTCATCCATTCACATGATATACTTATAGAATATGGATGATAATAGAGTAATCATGGTCATTTAGAAAGAGTAGATGAGGAGACATAAATAAATCATATGAACATTAAAATAAATAAAAAGTTGATAGATCCCTTTTCAAAATTCACAGCCTAACGTCATCACATAAAATTTCATAAAATGAATTAATTAAAAAAAGGGGGCATCTTATCATATGGAAAAAAATTAATTAATGAGGAATGAAATATATCAAACCTCAACTTATGAGAATGAAAATTCAAAGTGATAACAAAAAAAAAGTGTTGAATAAAAGAGGAGGGTGAAAGGTTCACATACCTTGTAGAATAACTCGTAGAAGGTCATGGTCCAAACCTTAGGGGATTAAGTAAACCCTGTGAGGACTTCTAGGGAGGTACAAACGCTAGAGATTTGTGGATGAGGGATTTTGAATTAATTATATGAATGAATGAGTAGATATTTATAGTAAAAGAGGAAGGATTTTTTTATTGTTCAAAAAGAATCCTCATTAGTGGTTTTTGTAAAACCATGGGATTTCCCATTGTATTTGGCCATGGTATTAGTCACTTGAGACACCTAATATCGTATTTTACTGTAATCAAGTCTATCATAATTTTTTATTTATTATTACATCATTATAATGTCATTAAATATACCAAAACTCAAAACTGTATTTTTACTATTCTAGAAAAATTCACGTATTTTAGAAAAATACCAAAAAATCACCCGGGCCATTTTTTGAAATGATGAATTCAAAAATTAACTCCATTTTTCAAAAATTATTTTCTAAATAATATTAATTTAATGTTTAAATGAATTTAGAGTTAATTCAACAAATAACAATTCAAAAGGTATAATTAGTTTTACATCACATTGAAAAATTAATTTTTATCACATTATATTATTACATAAATAAAATAATGTAATATCACTATTGAATATTCATAAGGGTCATATTACTATTCATTAGTGTATGTTACTATTTACTAAAAATCACATTTGTTCTATTCGACTCCAAATCAATTACTGGTTAGAAATCTGAATGACAATTTTTAAAAATTCCAAACATAGTAGAGGCAACATTTTTTTAATGGAGAGATTATAAAATGCATTTCAAAAATTATTTTCAAAAACTTGGGGTGTTATATTCTCACCACCTTACAAAAATTTCATACTTGAAATTTGAAAAATGATACAACAATTGTTTCGGGTTTGTCTTCAACATGAGATCCTTAGGATCCCAGGTCACTTCCTCCTTCTTATGGTTACTCCAACGAACCATTACCATAAGAGTTTCCCAATTTTCAGTAATTGTTCTCTGGTATCAATAATCTTGTTAATAACATCATAATAAGAAATATTAGGCCCAATTTCTATATTTTAATAGGTGGGTACATGGGTTGGGTTTGGCATGTATTTCCTTAACATTGACACACGGATAACATTGTGAACATTGAAGATACTTGGATGCATTTCAAATTGGTAAGCTAAAACTCCATTTTAACCCAGAATTTCAAAAGGTTCGATGTACTTGGGACTTAATATTCCCTTCATATCGAATTGTTTAGTACCCTTCCATGGATATTACTTTAATAAAAAATTATATACTTCTTGAAATTAAAATTCCTTCCTTGGGTTATTAGTATATCTCTTCTGCCTACATTGACCTGTTTTGATATGGTTTTCGATAATCTTTACATTTTCTGATGTTTTCTCAACATCATCAGGTCTTACGAGATTACCCACACCATCATCATCCTAGCAAGATTGTGTACAACATCTCTTTCCCTATAACTCTTCATATAGTGCCATCTGAATACTTTAATGGAAGATATTGTTTTAGGAAAATTCTACAAGGGGAAAATAATGAACCAATATAGATTGAACGTAAGGTGAACAAGAACTCAACATCTCGTTCAATGTTTGAATATTATGTACTGACTATCTATTAGTTTGTGGGTGGTAGGTAGTGCTCAATCAATGATTAGTATCTAGGTCCTTCTGCTGAATTTTCATGAATTGTGATGTAAACTGGTAATCATGACCAGTAACAATTTAAAAAGTTACACCATGATTTCTTACAACATTATAAATATATAGTCTTGATTAACATTCAACTGGTAAATCTTCCCTTATTGAAAAAAAATGTGCAAATATTGTAAGACGTTCAACAATGACCCATACCAAATATTCTTTCATGGAGTATTTGTTAACCCCAAGGAAAAGTCCATTGTAATATCAGATAATTTACATATATAAATAAGAAGGGGTAGCATGATTCATCCACGACGTTATCTTCCAGTATTCACCTTTTGACAAACCAATCATCTAGACAAATAATCAGCAATCTCCCTCTTCATTTTCCCACCAATAATGTTCCTTTAGATCTATATACACCATTGTGCTACCAAGGTTTATATTGAAATTAGAGCTATGTGAATCGTCCTATAGTTACCTTTTTAGCTCATGAATAGTGGGAACACAATGCCTCTTTCCGAATTTCAAAATTCCTCCTTCATATGGGAGGTCGGTCAACATCCCATAATTTTTAGATTTAATTTTTTTTGAAACTCCTCATCAATCCTGATAACATTTTATCATTTCTATTAATGAAGGTTTGGCAACAATTTGAAGTATTTATGATGTGTTACCTTCCTTGATAACCCCATATACATCTTTACTAGATCCATGAACAAAGGATCCCATTCAGCTCTCATCATGTTCTGAATTCCATGGTCCTTTATACTAATAATGTCTGCTACTTTATTTTCCATCCCTGGGAGGTAGTGTATTGTGAAGTCATAATATTTGATTAGCTCAATCCATCTCCTTTTTCTCATGTTGATTTCATTCTGTGAAAATATAAATTTTAAACTATTATGATCTATTATTATCTCACATTTGTCTCCATTGAGGTAATGTCTCCAAATCATCGGAGAAAATATTAACACTTCTAGCTCAAGATCATGATTTGGATAGTTTTTTTCATGATTTTTTATCTTCCTAGATGAATTGTCAATAACTTGATCATTGTGCATAAGGAAACAAAGAAGTCCTTTCTTTGATCCATCGATAAAGATTACAAACTCATCATTTCATTATGGTATGGTTATGAGCGGTGCATTCACTACCCGCCTTTTCAATTTATCAAAAAATTATTCACATTCATTTATCATTATGAACATAACCCCATTTTTTGGAGATCGTGTAATTTTTTTGGATAAACAGGTGAAGTACTGAACGAAACAACAATAATAACATGTTAAACAAATAAAAGTACGTACCTCAGTTATGTTTGTTGTAGTAGGTCATTCTTGCACAACCTTTATCTTTTAAGGATCAAAAGATATTACAACCTAAAAGAAAATGTATCCCAGAAAGGAAACTGATTGGAGCCAAAAATCACACTTTCTAAACATTCAATATAATTTAATTCTTCAAAGAGTCTTCATAATAGAGTGCAACTGGTTTTCATGATCTAAAAAGATTTTATAGTATACCCAGATATCTTTAATAAACATCACTACAAAGTCATCAAGATATTCCTTGAAAACATTTTTCATCATATCCATGAATTGTATGATGCAATAGTTAGTCCAAAATAAATTACTGTAAAATCATAATTCTAGTATATGGTATCGAATGCTATTTTTGGAATGTCTTCCTTCCTCAAAATAACCTAATGATATCCAGATCAAATATCAATCTTCCAAAAATATTTGCAACCATGAATTTGATCAAATAAATCATCAATTCTTGGCAGAGGATACTTTTCATTAATTGTAGGATAATTTATTTCCCTATAATAAATACACAACCATATAGACCCATATTTCTTCCTAATGAAAACAATAGGTTATCTCCAGGGATAAACACTATGGAAAATAAATCATTTATCACTCAATTATCTAGTTGTTTCATTAGAGTAACTCACTCCATAGTGGCCATTCTATACGGGTTTAGGGATATCAGCCTTGAACTAGGAATCATGTCAATTGAAATCTAAATTTTCCCCTTCGGAGGATGAAAAGGTAAATCCTATGGAAAGATATCAACATATTCTTTCACTACATGAAAATTTTCAATTTGAATATTTTTTTCATCTCCCATAGATATTGGGTTCACTTTTTCTCAAATAATTGAATTTAGTAGATCTACTAGGGGTGGAAATTGATGATAATCAGATGGTAATGTTTCTTCCATAATGAAATGGGATTAGACACCATTCTCAAAAATTTTATCTTCATACTTCTTACAATATATCTCCACATCATAATTGGATAGCCAATTCATACAATGAATTATATCAAATTAAGTAATTGGTTTGATTATAAGGTCACCAACTAAAGAAAATTTTTGTGTCATGAGGGGCACTAATTAAAAGGGCTTTGTTGCACTAAAACATCCACTAGGGGTTTTGACTGATAAATTATTTATTAAATAAAATTGGACACATATATATTTCATAGAAAACATGGATGATATAAATGAATGTGATGATCCAAAATCAAATAAATCATTCGCTATGTCTGATAAAATGATCAATGTACCTTCAACCACTTCATTAGGAACTTCAATCTCCATAGTTGTGATTGAATATGCTTGTCCTTTCTCCATTGGCCATCCTTGGTGAATATTTCCCAGACTCATTGGACATTCATGTGCATAATGTACCATCTCCCTACTATTGTATCATTGAACATTTTTAGCTTCTTTCTTCCCCCAACAATCACGAGATTGGTGCCCTTTCTCCACACACTTGTAACAGACTCCCATTACCTTCAGGTAAGTACCAAGGTGTTTCTTCACAAAATTACAGAAGGATGGAAATTACACAATTCCAGTATTTTGCATTTAACTATTTACTTTTCAAGAGTTTTCAGCATCTCTCTTTTTTTTAATTTAATGTCATATGACTTAGAAAATTTATTTTCTATCATGATAAAACATGAGACTATATCATCATATGATGAGAAATATTGGTGGACTAGATCCTTTCATAGAAATTGTTTTAAACCATAAATGAATCGATCAATTATGCTACGTGGATTATGTATGTAGCACGTGGCATTCCTTTAAAGCCTTGTATAGTTGGATTCATAATTGGAAACATTTTCATCCTCCTTCTTCCATAGATTCATGAATTTACTCTCTATATATTCTCGCTGTTCATGAGGAAAATATATTTCTAGGTATATTTCCTTAAAATATATCTTTTCCAACTCTTCTTACTCTTCCTCCTCCTTTGTGTTTTGGATTAATTACCACCACTGATATGAATCTCTTGATTGATGATAAACATCCATGACGTCCATCTCTCGTTAATTAAATCCCAAAGAAATGAATATCATCTCTATGGAACTTACCACTACTCAGCTATAAATGAGTTTGTAGTCCCATTGAACGAAGGAGGTTATTGCCGTATAAAGCGATCTAACATAGTTCCTACACGCGGTGGATCAGTTTGCCCCATATGGGTAAGGTTATTATTTTTAACCCGAGTAATTTGTCCCAATATAGTTATATGTTTTTCATCACCAGTCGCAACACCAAATACAACTTCATTATCTTGTATCAATGGGAAATCCCTATAGGGGCCATGCACATTCTTTCATTTTACATTCCTTCAATGAGGATTCATTTAAAAATAATGGAATACACTATATTAGTGTATGAATCATAATCTATAATCTCAATGTATAAAAATACATTGAATAAATTGAAATTATAGGCATATCTAATCTCATAATAAAAAACATGGTATATTTCAGGAAAAATAATCATTTAAATCCTTCATAATGGAATATAACGAAAATTTGAATTTTCCTAAGAATATCCCCCGATAGTGTCAATACTAAGAGTACAGCAATGCATGTGGTTGTGTACTGAGATACCCCGAGTCTAGTCTGAAACACTTTGTCAAAGTTTTCACTCCTGGGTACATATGTTCCCAAGCCACCTCTCCATGATTGTATCTAGTCAAGGATGTATTTGCTATAAATAACCACATAATCTATTACTTACCAAAATATCAGGATGTTCTTGTATGATAATCCTCAAAGACTATCTTTGGTATTTATTCCCCAATTTACATTTTCTAATATAGTTTCCATGTTTTCTACTAAAGATCCTTTGATAACAATTATAAGGTACCAAACCCAGTTTCCTAGTACCAGTGCCTTATATGATTACATTGTGAAATAAACAAGGAATATGAATCAAAAACGATTGATTGGATTAGTATTATTGGAAAAATATTCATACATAAGATTAATATAAAACATGAAAGAAAAAAAAACACAGAAACTCCTTATACAATATCTGTTTCTCTTTGGATGTTTCAGCATGAAATTTATAATAAACATCTTCGTGTCTAGAGAAAATAAAAAATATGAATGTTGTGAGATCAAACACTCAGTAAGGGTTTGAAATATAGTTGAATATATATAAACATCAGGCTAGTTTAGAAACTAAAAACATGTTCCTTTATCAAAAACTTGAACACATTAAGGTAGGAATAATATTTGAGTAACAGATGCAATAATAAATAATTATAATGGGTATTTTACTAGTCGAATAACCACATGAACTACCAACACTATTTTCAAAATTAGGGAATGCATAATGTTGGACCACATAACCATACCGTTAAGGCCTCTTTCGAAGACCATAAATAATCATTTTGTCAAGGCCTTAGGCCTAGATCGTAGATTCTCTCATGATATCTACCTATGCACCGAGGAGCTATTGCTGGCCACACACAACACATTCTATATCCAATTAATTATTCATATGAATGGGGATGACAACAATCAGCATATTCTGTCATATTTAAACTAATATTGTAATATTAAACAGCTTTCCTCAAACATTATGCATCTACATTGACCATTCGATGTAAATCGGTGAATGGTTATATGATAGAACATCCACAGAAAAAATAATCATTAAACTTTACGATAAATATTGTAGGTTATTCCATGAAATATTAGTATCAACAATACAAAAGAATTGACATGATTGTTGAAATAGATGGTGATACTCTTATAAAATCATTGAGTAATTCTTGAGATAAAAATTCTTTTACTTTAAAGAGAAGAGTTATTTTGGAAAAATCAATGTATAATACTAAAAGTGAAGTAGGATAGTATTTTCATAATAACATGAGTTATTTTATAAATATAATGGATTCTGAAAAAAATTATATAGTTCCATTGAAAATAGGTAAAAATTTAAGATCTTCCCTTAGACCCGGAATGCATTTTTGAAACTATTTTTAAACTTCCTTTAAAACATGTAACAATCCTTAAAATAAGGAAAGATTATGGTTGGTGTACATATATAGAACCTTAAAAAAGAATTTATTAGGACTGAATAATAATATATAAGAATTTCATTGTGGTAATTAGACAATAAAGGTAACCTGAATGAAAATGGATGTCCTGGTGGAAAACCCTTACATCATGTTCGAATGTGTTCTGCTCTTGAACATAATATCATGAAATATTAAATTAGACTTATTAATAACATATTTTAGAACCTAATATAAATTTATTTAGTTAATCATAATTCTGTATATATATTTTTTGTTCTTATTGATATGTTTTATATTGAATTACGTCGTTCCAGAGTGTTCATTTTTCTTGATTTTTCATTATTTGTTCTCTTGTTTTTATGTAATGGAATTCATCTGGTTTAGTTTAAAATATACATAATTAAAATTAAATATTATTTATAAAATCCAGAATTTTAAATGTTCATTTATATAATTTAGTTATGTGAAAATAGGATGAATCATTTGATGATTTATTAACGACATTCACTTAAATATTTTGCCGGTATTTTTATTATTAGGAACTAGATTGGTAATATGATTTAATAATATGTATTTATACTGGTTTTTAGAAATTAAATAGGTTATAAAAAATATATTATTTTCTGGTTCCAATATCAAAATAGTTTCATGACCAGTAGTTAAGGAGAAAATGAAGAACAAAACTTCGTCTACCAGGATGGTTATAAATTGGATCCTCATGGATGTTGATTTCGTTTAAAAAATATTACGGTTGGAGTAAGAATATTGATGATGATTCTTACATTCGCATGATATTATTCATGTAAGTAGATTAACAGAGATTTATCATGGTGATTTGGATAGAAGAGGTGAGGAGAGAAAATGAAAACTGATGAACATGAAAAGAAAAGAAAAGATGAGAGATCCCTTATAAAAATTCTGCAGACTAACGACGTCGCTAAAAATTTTGAAAAATGAATTTATGATATAAAAAGGGTATATCATCATATGTACATAAAAATTAATTTAATAGGAATTAATATTATCAATACTCAAAATATAGAATTGGAAATTCAAAGAGAAAATATAAAAAAAAGATTTGACAAAAAGAGAAGGGTGAACTGTTCCCTTACCTTGTAGAGTAACTCCAAGAACATGATGGTTGGGACCTTGGGGGATTAATGACACATTTGTAAGAATTAATGGGAAGTAAACACAATAGATATTAGATTATTATGTATTTTTAATGATCCAAATAGAATTTATGAGTGGGTATTTATAGTAAAAGAGAGTAAATGTTTTATTAATTTTAAAAAGACACATTATTATTTGTTTTTGTAAAACCATGGGCTTGCCCCTTGTATTTTCCAATGGTGTTATAAACTTGGGAAAACTAATATATTATTGTATTGTACAAAAGTCTACCATAATTATTTTTACATATTATATCATCATGATGTCATAAAATATACTGAAACTCAAAATTGAATTTTTACCATTCATGAAAAAATCATGTATTTTAGAAAAATCATGAAAATACAACCCAACCATTTTTCAACATTTATAATTTAAAAATGAACTCCATTTTTGAAAAATAATTTTCTATATATTATTAAATTTATTTTTCAAATAAAATCAGAGTTAATTCGAAAATTTACAATTTTAAAGGCAAAATTAGTTTTATATCACATTGGAAATATAATTAAGATCACATTATCTAATTAACATAAGAAAATAAAATAATATCCTTATTTACTATTAATGAAGGTCATATTACTATTAATATTAATATTCATAAGGGTATGTTACTATTGACCAGAAAATGTTTTTGTTCCATCAGACTGTAAATGACTTACTGGTAATAACTCGAGATGACCATTATTCGAAATTCAAAATATAGTAGAGGCAATGTTGTGTTTAATTGATAAATTATAAAAATTCATTTCAAAAATTATTTTCAATTCCTTGGTGTGTAACAATTATTACATAGAAGCTCTCAAATTCGAGTGGATGAATAGTACCAAGAATTAGAGCCTCTAATCTCTTCAATAGTGACATGAAAACATCATTAAATGGATTTATGGTGACTAAATATATATGAACACCTAAATATGATATTAAATATGTCTAATGACCTGTTAAATATTTCACAAACACCATTTATATTATTATCTCATATATATAATAAAATACATATATTACAAGACCAAAGTTTATCCATAACTCAACTATGTATTAATGTAAATATAAAATGAATCCTTATTATTTTAATCATATTTTACTATTATGTATTTTTTTTATTTAATATAATAAAATTTTATACATTAAATTAATAAATATCTTTGATAATTATTTTATACTATTATAATAATGAATTCATTTACTTGATTGTGCAAATATAAAGATGGAAACCCCATGGACCCTATGTTTGGTCCCCATGTGTCATATATTCCTATTCATTTTAATTGTACATACATATAAATTTTCCATTTTGGGGTCCGTATAGGCACATATTTCAATAGTGGGGAGTTTTACTCATAGACATGGAGTGGAGTCTAGAAATCCATTAATGACCATATAGAGATACATAATAGTCATAGAAAAAAACATCCAATTAACAAATTAAATGTAATATAGTATCATTTTATGTTGACATCTCATTAAGACGGTTGTACACATCGTTTCATCATACTTTCCTTATTTAATAATCATCGATTTTAATGGATGTAATTACACTGTTTTTATTTTTTCATGGATTTAATGAAGGTACTATCATTTTCATAATTTTTTTAAAAGATACTTCTTCCAATAATAATATATTTATTCCATCATGATAATTAATTCATTCTTATTCCCCCAATGGTGGACCCAATTCAAGATCCCTACCCATGAAATATATGTCTTGGGTTTTACAATGAATCAATGTATATATTAAAATGATGCACAATAATTATATTATAAATTCAGGAGACTAAGAAAAATGGTTATATATTAGAACTATCAATTAAACCTGAAACAAGAGGTGTTCTTATCAGTGGTACAATCCCCATGATCTCGTCTACACAATATTATCATGTGTGAACTTCATGTGAGGAAGTCACTGTACATATTTTCCCCTTCACCTCATCATCAAACAACATTTAAGTCTTGTCAACATTATGTTTCTAGAAACATTGAAATTTATTCAAGATTACTATCTTGGTATCCTTAATTTCTAATATATTTTCATAATGGATATATAATTTGGATACAATCTATAAACTACTTAAATTACCATATGAGTAGAGTATATAGATATATTTATGTTTTCATGGTAACTGAAAAACACACAAACAAACACACACACACACAAACAAACAAACACACACACACACACAGATATATATATATATCAATAATTTTCAATGTAATGATATAAATGAACATAAATGAGCTGGTTATGGGGAACCCGCACTCAAAAAATTTATTTTAGAGGGTAATAAGATTACAAAATTAAAAAAACTAATTTTAAGGATATTTTATTCCACTGTGGATGAGGTACCCACACGCTATTTTTTTTGTAAAAGAATATATTGAGATAAATTCAATGTAAACCCATATGTTACATGTAATGCATCCATTTAGGACATATAATGAGATTATTTAATTATTGGGTTTGGTTTTAAGATATATTATTGATTTTTTGACCTTTTTGGAATCATTTATATATCTGAAACATTTTTTCATGGTTATTAGAAACCGTGATCTATTTTCATGGATGAACATAAGTATGGATATTAGTTTCTATGTAGTATCAAGGTATTTCAAACCCATGTTAATTCCCATATGAAAAATTGAACTTTAGAGTAAAGGAAAAAATGGTTGGTACATAGATTTTAAAATCATGTGAGCCAAATTAATATTGGATTTTCATTAAGATATTGGACGAAAATGGTATTGTCAGGGATTCTTAGAAAATGTGGAATAAAAATATGGATGCCTATTTGGGAGGCTATATCATGAATGTGGTTGGTGAAAAATTATTCAAATAGTGTGGCTAGGTCATTTGACATGAATTTATTGACAAGAAGTAATAATGTTTACTCTAATTAAGTCCATGGAAGACATATTTCCCCTTTAAATCAAGGGACACAAATTCTATCTCCTCCCCCGGATCCAATGCAAATTGATATTGACCATAATGCATCTATAGAAATTAAATATTGGTTAGAAATATATATTGATTAATATTTCATATTTTCCTCCCCATCTAAATATATCCTATTGTTATTGCTCAACTAGATTATTAGTCCCTTTCCACCACATATTGAACTATGTTACTCATTGTATATAATTAATAGATTTTGTTTCATAAATTTATGGGATGGTATTTTGTGATTGGACCAAGGTGTATTTGTTTTCGTTTTTTGTCTCACTCATCTATTGAATAATACATGTACTCCCTCTCATTTACACATTTACATAACAATTTCGTTATGTATATTTGAAATTTAAATCATGAATTTCAATGGAATTACTATGTGATTTCCCAAAGATAATATTTTTATTTTATGTTGTCAATAACACGTATTAATGAAAATAATTTAGAAAAAAATTTGATTATAATTTTATCAAGATAGATTTTTAATTATGATTTTGTATTAGTGTATTAATTTTTTCAATGTAATTATAAAATATAATAATTGTTTTATTAATGAATTATTTTCAATGTGATTTAGAATGATCGTTTTAGATTTTGTGAATAAATTGAACGATAATTGTTCTAAATAAACTTTGTAAAATGGTGGTCATTAATTTTAAAGAAGAGCCTCTATCAACTTGAATCTCCATGCTTGAGTGTGGGTGCGTGGTTACCGATGTTTAAACAATAAAATTGTAATTTTCGAATATTAATGATGGTTTTTAATATTCTTCTATATTTTATCCTATATGATATTCAATCATGGTTTTAAATAAACTATTTAAAAATTTATATGAATATATATATATATATATATTCTAATCGGTATATATCATAATTGAGTGTGTGGGATGTCTTTACAAAAATCTAATAGATTTTATAGTCACACCATAATTAGGAACATTGGTGTGTTTTTAGACTCTCAAAACCATGAGACATGAAGGAAATGGTGTCTTGATTTTCTAGTGATGAATCCAGAAACCATGGACTATTATGTGGAGTTGGTACTTGGATCTACTTTGAGGGTTTCGTGGGATGATTCCTCATGTCTTCTATTAGTTTCTCTATATTTTATTAAATTCTAGATATTATCAATCATTTCCATTATGTATCATATTATATACGATAATTGTATTTTACTTCTTAGTTTTATTACTTTATACCCATGAATAATGTTGTTGGTTTAAATTTTTATTTGGTGTGGCTACCATGTATTAAATATTTTGTTAAAATAAACACCCAAATATTCATTTATTCCATATAAAATTATTTTCACCCTTTGGTGCCTTGTGGTTTTCAGTGATAGTCTGTATCCCCTCGATCACTTCCTAATACATTAGGAGAGGTTCTGAATATTAAAAATTAAATTAGTATTGGTTATTTATTATATAATATTGTGATTGTATAAATGAGATATGAATTTATAAAAATGAAATATATATCTTAAAATGATATAACTAACAATTTTATATAGAATATTATGTTTCCTAGAATGTTTGGTTCAATAGGATTATATGTCACCTATAGGTTCATTATATTGTCTTAATCATGTGTTTATACATTGTGCATATCATACAAAGAATTATTAAAAAAATTTATAACTAGGAAATAATATCTCATTTGGAATTTGATAATTTTTGAATATGGTTAGAACGTTTCCAAGAATGGTATTTATGATGGGAGTTCACAAAATTAATGTTATATATTGGGATTTGAAATATACTAAGAATTCAGTTTTTATTAGGTTAGTAATAATTGATGATTATGTTTAGCTCATAAAATGGAATTAGGTTAGGAATCATAGAAATCATCAAGAAAAATAAATATAAAACGTGGTTGAACCTAGGCCAAAAGTGAACTATAAATTTTTTCAAACAAAACATTAGGCATTTCAATTTGATGATAATGGAATTAATAATGAAAATAATTTTCATGTAGATATCTCTATATAGTTTCATAATCACAGTAAACCATTATATTTGGGAAATTCACAGCCGTAAAAAGTGGTAAACTAGATAAATAAATTATATCAAATCCTCTATTTCATTGCTACATTAGCTGAGATAAATTTTATGTTGGTCATGTACATTATAGTGTAATGTGCATTATAAATATGTGATTTAACATTCTATGATAAATTATTTCAATTATATCATTGAATGTATTCATTAAATCATTTAACAAAAAAATTATAACCTCACACATTAAGTATTTCAAGACCAACTAATTTATTCAATATGAATAAAGGGATCCTATTTTTTATATTGTATTCTGCAAATTTTTTGATTTTTATTATATAACTAGAACATACTACTAGTTCATATATAGAGGAACCCATATTTGAGTGTAAGTTATGAAAATGTACTCTCTAAAAGATATATTTTTTTATTATATATTTTATGTATACTATAAATCATCAATAGATTGTGGGTATAGATATTTATGGAAATATATATGGGGTATGTTTTTAAATATCTAATTGAACAAATTGGAAATAAAATGTGGGAAATATATAAAATAGTGACACAAATGTCAAATGTGGTGGAGAAACTAATAATGATACCAGATGATAAGCTATCATTCCTACAAGACTCAAAAGTAATCAGTTTAACATTAAGTGTGGTTCACCTGAGAACATTAAGAGATACTTTTCCACACACCTAGAGAATATGATAACTAGAACCAGATGGGACATCTCTAGTGATATTGATATAGTGATATAAATTCTAGTGTTATAAATTCACCTTGTGTTTGTCATAAATCATACTAATTTTTGGGGAGATAATTTCAAGCCATTTCTCAAAATAATGAAATGGATTTCAAGGTGATTTTTGGAACATCGGGTGTCCACATTTAATGAAATTTCAATAGGTAAGAGATGAACAAGGGTGAGTAAGTATAAAATTATATGGTGCTGAGAAAATTATCAAAATGGATCAATATAGTACTTCAATGGTGTTTGGTACTTCTATTTTTAAATCTTCCTTTATATAAACCTTGTTAAAGAATCATTCATCGCATTATTTTATTTCTTCTCTTGTTTTTTATCATTTGGTTTTTCATGTTGGGATGATGCTTTTAGTTTGTGATTCATCAAACACCTCTCGGTTAATGAGATTGATAATCTATAATTTCTTCCATGTGTCCTATAAATTTTGATAGTCTTTAATAGTTTTTGGACTTTTCTATTCATGATAAGGATACCAAAGAATTTATTCTAGGAAAGTATTAGTAAAAATCAATTAAATCCTATATAGACTATTATTTCATGTTTTTTATATTCATATATACTAATGAAATATATAATATTTCGAGAGGATATTAAAATTTGAATTAAATCAGAATAAAGAATTTAGACATAGTTTTTTTGGAAGATGACTTATCAGTTTGTGGAAATGAGTTTGGTATCTATTGATGAAACAACACATAGGAATTTTTGAACCATTATCAAGTAATTACATTGTGTATATACTGATAATTATTATGGATTTCCACCAAATCAATATGATGAAATTACAATTTATCTCCTAATAGGGACCATTACAATGTCAATTACAATTATAGGTTATTACCAATGAAAATGATGGAATTTAAATATTAATTTGAACAATTATAATTAAAAGGTTTTATTCAATCATGTACATCCCCAAGAGAAAACACCATTTATTTTTTTTAGAGAATCACGAAGACAATTTTAGTTAATGAGTAGACATTCATAAGATCAACCTTATGAAAATAATTTACAAATATCTTATTCCATGTATTTTTACATAGTTTGATCAATTTTGGTATAATATGTGGCTCTCTGAAATTTATTTATGACCAAGATATAATCATCTTTAGGATTAGAAGGAATGTATTCTGAAAATATAACCCAACGCCTTCTATAGAGACTGTGAGTATGTGGTGATTAATTTTTTTTCTAAAAATTTTACCTGAATTCTTTTTGTAATTGTTGAATCAAATATTTTAGATTTATATGGTCTCTTTTTTTGTGTTAATTATGTATATTCATATGTATTCATAGATTAGAACAAGTCATGACCAAAAATGGATATAATATTCGGTAACATCTGGGAACATCTCTACAATAAGAGTCTTTTATTGAGTAATTTATAGATATAAGAGGTACATTTCCTAGGGATCATCACCTCGGAATGTGTATTTTATATAGTCCTTTAATATATTTATAATATTATCTATTATAAACAGAATATAATATTATCGAGATGCCAGATTTCCTTTTTGTATCAGGATATTATTAGTGCATTGTTTTTACATTTCCTGACCAGACTCGATAATGGAAACTTTTTTATTGAAAAATTTTAATTTATAATTGTTTTATGATCCCTGGGAATCATTCTAGGAGTTTACGTTACAACTTAAATCATAATCTATCCATTCAATTGAATAGTAATTACATGACTATGTATAATGTTGTGAGGCATCAAATCTGAGTTAGAATTTGGTCTCATTATGAATGATAATGATATATCTAATTTCTCTTAAGAGTTATGTGTTTATAATAAAATATATCAAACATATAATTAGTAATTATATATTTTTTTACACGATTTTTAGACATGGAGTCAATAGTATTTTTTAAGGAATTCACTATGTTTATTGGAAATAAATTCTTGAACTGTATTTTCCAATTATGAAATTTGTACATATTAGAATAATTACTGATAGAATATTTCATGTTGAATAACATTAACTAAATGTATAAACTGGGTTATTGGAATTAAATTTTCAATTCATTACATATGAGATAATATATTAACTTGAATAAATAGAATTCAAATAAATAGGAATTAATGTCAACTATATTAGACATGAATAATAATTCTACTAATAATGATAAAGTTATTATTATTTTCTATTATATTTCATTACTTATTTTTTTTATCAAAATGTGGATGATTATAATTATTATCTTGAACTATTAAACATTATGTTAAAACATAATGGTGGAGAGACAATTGTGGAATTAATTCAAAATGATAATATTATGCAATTATTTAGAGTTCGGATTGTAGATCTTACATATTCAAATACACAACTTCATAATTCCCTCATCCATTTGAAATGGGGACTTGATATTGGTAGTCAAAAAATGAACATCGATTTGAGAGATAAATTATTTTGGTTTAAAATGAATCGGAAAATGGTGGATTTTTTCTTTAGATGCATACCTATTAACTTTTTAAGGTGGAGCACCAAATAAAATCGGGTATGTTACATTCACTACATATTATCATATAGAAATGTGAGTTTTTAGACATGTTTTTTCTCATTGGGATAAAAAACATCTATTGGAAATGTTATCCAAATGGGTAATCCTGGATAGACATATAATGTTATCTCACATCATATTGATTCAGGAATCTAATATAGTGGAATACATATCCTAAACCGATATCCATGAATTTTAATATATGATGGAAATACAATTTAAATTTAGTCTAAAAGGGACCACCTATTTACATTTAATTTTATATTTACTTATAGCGAGATTTCATAACACCGATAAAAATGACCACAACATATCACACTCAAATTGAGGAACAAGTCGAATTATTATTCTATGCATTGCATGAAATGATTATATCTTGATAGATTTATTATGGATTATAATGAGTGGTGATTATAACATTCATGTAGTTATCAAATTATAATTTTTATGAGGCCTCAATATATATAGATCCCTTAAAAGAATTGAATGACTCTTATTTTCATTCTCTACATTGTTGGGTGGAAGTAGTTGAGACATCACTTTTAAAACCATGAATTGTTAATGAGACAACTAAGAATAATTAGATAATCATATAAGGAATTAAAATTTAATAGTGTTTTCAAATATCATGTATAGATAATCATCATTGGTCATCATCACTTTAGTTTTGTTATTTAGTTTTTTTAGAATCTATCGAATGCTTTGGAATTTTCATTTCCCTATGAAATAAAAGTTCCCTGAAAAAAAATTAAATTTTGAAATATTTTAATGAGTTTCTGATGAGTCTTATCATTTGAATTTATTTCATTATCCATGTTTTTGAAATAGAAAAAAATAAAGAAATTTCATTCTACGCATTTACTGGATTATCTATTCTTAATAACTGGATTCAAAACATATTTCAGAGAGTGAGAAAATTGTTATATGATTTTTAAAATAAAATAAATTAAATAAAATAAATAATTAAATGAAAATAAACTATTTTGAAATAGATTTAAAATTAAAATTAAGATAATTTTTAACAATATAAATAATTATATGTGTTATTATTATTATTATCATCCTTATTATGATGTTAGTTTTAGGATTTAAGAACAACCAAAGGGGTCTTCTACACCTACCTTGCAAGGAAACCCCTTGTATAACCATACAGTTCCCCCACCTCCACGGCTCCCTTTTCTATATTTATTTTCTTTCTGATTCATTAAAACTTCCCTTCATATCCTCAAGGTGAGGTACTTTAATCACATCTCATAGTTTACATTGTATGCTTTAATACCATTCATAACATGGGGAGGCCCATGCAAATCCCCTTGGTTAGGGGTTGACTGATTTTCGGTTTTCTACAATTGATTGTTTGTGTGAAAAACATCTCAGGAATCGTTGGTTCATATTCCGACGAATTCCACTAAAGTAGAAGCTGATCAAGTCATATCGATCTCCACTCATCTAATTAAATTATTTATTCAAAATTTTCTTCAATTTCAATTGATTTATAATTTTGTCATTTGAAAATTTTAGGTGCTAAAATTTTTCCTTGGTTGTCTTAGTCCTTCAGTAGTGTTCCTGAGTTCATGGATTTATTTATAGTGTGTTTGGTGGCTCCAAGAAACCTTTAGCTCATATATGTAGTTATTTATATTTTTATATATATCATCCTTATACACATTTAATCATGGATAGGGGAATGTGTACATTTTATTGAGTTTTATATATAGAGTATTGTACCTGCATCCATGTGTGGAGAAGCTTCAAGATAAAATGTCAAGTTCTATAGTATTCAGCTATGTTGGGTCTTCGGTTGAGGTTGGGTCCCATTAAATAACCCTTAAAATTAATTATTCTTTAATTAATTTACGTAGAAACTTTAATTAATGATTTTCTATGTATGGTGGTTTTTATAAAATTATTTCCTTTGGAATGTGGGATATGGTATTTAATTGACCAATTGAATAATTTTATAAATAATGTTTGATCATGTTGACACATCTTGGGATCGATGAAATAAATCTGATAATTCCTATTAAACATTAATGTTTTATTTTTTTTACCTCCATTAAATCCCTTGGTTCAAATGGAAATAATAAGGATTCATATAGCCACCCAATCGGGGTTCCTAATATAGATTTAAATGTGAACTAGCCTGTTTGGCTCTAAACCCATACCAAAAATTTGATTAATATTTTTTTTTGTCAAAGAAATTTAAATAGGAATAATTATAAATTGTGATATTTCTTATGGTTGAATCACATTGGATAGAATGGATAATATGTCAACATCAAAACCATATGATGATTAATTATATAGGATTCAAATTATTTGGATGATAAATAGGGAATTGGATTAATGAAATGATTCAGCATGACAAATGATAATTTTTTTAATTGATTATTTTGTATTATGGTGATAAATCATGTATGTTAGATACTAGTATTGCTAATTTCTCTTAAAATTCTGGTGAGATTATGTGATATAGATGTGATTAAAACCTATGGATTGTTATGAATTTCAATGCTGAGTATTTCATGATATGAATCAATTTTATTTTGGATTCCTGAGGGCTTGGTGCATGTTCTCCCATACTTCTTATTTGAACGTCACAGTTACTTGATGCCAGAGGGAAGAGTATATGGTTTTATAGGATGTCTGAGTACTCATGAATGATATTGATTACAAAGGTATTGTTACGTGTTTTCATACAATATTATGGATAAGTGAACTAGTACTGAATACCTAACGATAGTGTATATGATTATGTCAGATGACTGATGGATAGATGCACAGTCACATAATTCTTGAGGGGTAGATTCTAGTTATGCATGATGGACATGTTTTAGTTATTCTATGTGTTGATTTTGTATGTTTATGGTATATTATGACTTATTTATCATCATTAGGAGATTATTACACTTATTTAGGTGACCCATCCAGAGGTTGGAGGATCTAACCATTAACATAGATATTTGGAAGGGTGTCGAAGTATGTTTAGACACTAAGTGTACCTTATGAATCTCAGATGATTGTTGTTTATTTATTAAAAAAACGGTTTACTTTTTATGCATATACCAACTCAATGATTTATATTATATATCATTTAATGGATTTGGATATACATTGTGGGTGTCAGCCTACTACGAATATTAACCCACATCCAGACCAAGTTCCCTTCCTCACCAACTATATCTTCCTTCTTGGATGACATTGGATTCATTACATATGATGTTCTATGTACATGGAAGCTTAGGAGCACAAGACAGGGCCCTCGATCTGGATTCTCAAGTTGTTCAACATTTTATTTTTATTTTAATTTATTATTTTATATTTCTTGTAAATTATTTTAACATATATCATTACATGTATCATTAAATGTTATTGGGGTTTTCCATATTTCTTTTATTATATTTTTTAATTCATTTATTGGTATCTAGGTTACATTTTTTATACTATTTCCTCTATTTTGTGCTATTTATTATATGAAAATACTATGTTCTTCTCTGACATGAGGTTATAGTCCCCCTGATAACACAAATTTAGTCCCTATATTCTAGTAAACTATATAGACCATGAAATTACATGTAATTTTTTTTAAAAATATGAGAATTTTACAAGTCTATGAAAATTGACTGCGAGTGATTCTGAGGCCCAGTGTGCTCGGAATGAATTTCTGAACATTCTTTCAGGTATGTTCACTAAACGTGCGAGTGGGATTTTGTACCTTTTTAACTAGTGCTCGAAATTGGAATCTGAGGACATAGTTAAAATCACGTCGCCGATATTCGCTTATGGAGACCTTTACCTCGACCGTAGTAGGTAAAGCGTGAAAGATAGTTTTTTACTTTTTTGTGGAAAAGAAAATAAAATAAAATGAACTTCTATTTTATTTTTTTTGAATCCTCTCATGTGAATGTTATAGATGTGGGGACCACCGAGCTTAAAAACTCACATTTTGAAATCTAGTGGTAAGGACCACCTGAACCCCCTTTATTTGGAGAAAACCTCTCAACTCCCCTACATTAATTATTCCAACACAATTCATTTAATTTATCCAATTAATTATTTCCACTCGATTTCTTCCAATAGAATTATATATATATATTATTGGAACGTCTTTTATTTGAGAGGTTTTGTTGGAAAAGGAGAAGGGGAGAACATGTGGAAGATCTTGTCCAACTAAAAACACACCCTTCCCCCCCAACGAAGAACTTCTAATCCAAACGAAGAATTACATATCCATCAAAGAACGTTCTTTGAAGCAAAGAAAGAGGATGACGCATGATCCTGACTTCAGAAGCATGTTGCGAAGGCGACGATCGTGGGAACCGTCTTCACCTTTAATATTTTCATATCGTGACACATCAAAAAAAACCTTCGATGTAGGGTTTGATGTTTTGAGTACCCCCTTACCATTCTTGATGATCTTCGTATAAGATCTTATTAATCTTTGTGATACCGCTCTATGATCCTGTGTGGGTCAACTGTACCAGGATCCTGTGTGGTTCTAACGATGTACTAGGATCCTATGGGGGTCTGAAGAATTACAAGGATCTTTCATGGGTCTAATGACATACTAGGATCCAATGTGGGTCTGATGATGTACTAGGGTCTTGTGTGTGTCTGTGTTTTAGGATCCATCATGGGTATGCCCCTTAAGAGAGTAAGATGATTTAGTAGTAATATTGAATCATCTCTACTATTGTACCAATGTTATACTTGGTATGAGGTGAGTCCTTACCATCGTGATGATACATTTGTGGTATTATTCTATATAGCATACCAATGTGGTAAATACCTTCATGGTGATACCTTTTTGGAATTATTTTGTGTGGCGTACCTATGTGGTACATACCTTCGTGGTGATACCATTGTGGTATTCTTCAGTGTGGCGTACCTGTGTGGTACTTTAATTCGTGGTCAAACCTTCGTTGTATTATTCACTGTGGAGTTCTTGTGTGGTAGTTTCATTCATGGCGAATCCTTTTTGGTATTCCTCTGTGTGGCGTACCTGTGTTTTACTTACCTTCGTGGTGATAAATTTGTTGTATTCTTCTGTGTGGTGTACCTATGTGGGACATACCTTCGTGGTGATTCCATGGTGGAATTCTACTATGTGGTGTATCCTTGTGGTACTTACCTTCATGGTGTTACCATTTTTTTGTGATGTTTATTTGTTGTAATTACCTTTATAGTGTTACCTTTGTGGTATTCCTTCCTTTGTTGAATAGTGGAGCTTTGAGTTTTTGAGTCGAAACTTGTGTTTCTTCAGGAATTAGATGGGTATACATGAAAACTTTGGTATATGTTTGGGAATATAACTAGGTAGGTTTTTCATGTTTTTACATTCATTTTCGATTATCCTTTGTGGAATTTTTGAGACCATTGAGGGTCTTTGGGTTCCTACATAGTATTGTTATACTCACCCCTACAAAGGCTAAGCCCTTACCTTGTTGTGTTTGGTGAAGACGATGAACTGCGCTGACTGAGGAAGATAGTACCTAGACCGGAGGTAGCTCAAATTTGGACATTATATGAGGTGTACCATAGAGAAGACCGTTCGAGATCTGTACCTACCCTTTAGGTAGGATCCTTGGTAGGTGTTCACATGAGCTGTTTCAGTATACTTGTACATTTAAGTTTTCTTGTACATTCTAGTTTTGTTTTTATTTTATCCCATTTTTCTTACTGGACACACTCTTTTTACTATAAAATTTACTTGTGTTTGTATCTTGTTGTGTGCTTGGTTGCATGTGTTTATAGGTTATAAAGGAAATGCCTTCACGGTTTAAAGGAATACACCTTTCAGTTCTAGTTTCCAGCCCATGGCCTATGGACGGTGGGCTTGGGGTAGTCAGGACATGGGCCCCGGGGGACATGTCATGACAAATTGATATCATAGGAGTCATTTCTACCATATATTATTTGAATCTGATCTTTTACCGGCAATAGTGTTAAGTTTAGTGAGTGTGGTTATCAGTTTAGGGAATCCAGTATTGGTGTGGCGGCACACATATCTATAAACCAGGACCCTGACATCTGTTTTCCGACTCAGTTCATGAAAAGACTAATAGTGCGTCTATTCGAATGATATTTCATTATGATCTCTTTGAGTCAACTTAGATGGTATAACTTAATGATTTTGGCGCACCTATTCCTCATCAGGATGCTTGTAACACCCCGAGATTTTGTGAAAAATATTCTTTTTAATTTCATTAATGTCTAGTGTTGTACACTACACTAAAAGGAGCTTGCATTACATGCATCCCTGACTTCGCTTTCATTACACTCAATCGTGACCTTCCATGATAGCGTGTGTTATACGCAATACCGAGTTTCGCTAAACAACGATATGCTATACACACTTGTCGTTATGATTAATAATACCCAATTTTTGAACTTTTATAAATTTTATCTTTCAAAATGGACTTCATTTTTGGATTCATAATATCAGAATTATCCTAGGATGAATTTTTGGTATTTTTCTGAAAACATTCAATTTTTGATGAATAGTGAAAACACTGGGTTACTATTCAAAAACGAATTTTTTATTTAAATAATTATTTATTTTATTTAATTTAATTTTAGGTCAATGTTTATACATAATACCTATATAAGTTCAATTTAAGTCCTTTGAGTAATTTTTTAATAAATTGAGATATATAAAAATTTTATTGAACTTTTCAATGTCTTTTACCTACCTCCTATGAGAATTTACAAATTCAGATAAAACATAATTTTACCGCTTCTGTGAGTGGATTTTCAAAAATACGAGAGACACAGTTAATATAGAGGACTAAAATGTGGTTAAATGAGATGAAAATATTTTTTGTTGAATAGTAACATTTTTAATTTTTTTTACCACGGTTAAAAGTAAATAGGGTAATTAAGGGTATACATGATATTATTATTACCCTAACAAATGTCCTAATTCTATTATATAAGTGTAATTAGACCAAAAACAACCTTAGGAATAAAATATGACCATTTAGGCCCACTTGGATTAGATTAGGACATTTATTATTAATTTATTTAAAGATGGGTTAAAACAGTTAAAATCAATGTTTAATATATAAATAATTTTTAATATTAAGATATACATAAGATAAATTCGACTATAAATATTCATTAGAAAGATAAAATGATTTCCTAAATAATGGGGTTTATTTATAATTTTTATACATTGAATAATGTAATTTATTTATAACGCAATGATGATGCAGTAATTATCTTATTAATGAAATATTGACATAATTGATGTTATAAATACCCAAATAAATGTAATTTGAGGCTTTTTATGAAGTAAAAAAAATTTCTATGTTAATATGACATGTTAGTATTGATTTAATTTACATTTTTCGAACTAATAATTCTGTTATGATTTTCACAAAAATCAATTACCAAATATTGTCAAAATTGAAATAAAATAGTTTTTAAAACAAATATTATATTAATAATTGTTATTATATTCATAATGATCTAAGGTTCATCCAAATGACTTATATAAGGTTATATATATTAATAATAAACAACTTGGGGTTCGTTAGTCTTGTTATAGTATGTTTAATAACCTTATAGTGTAAGAAAACCAGGAGACACGGTAAAAGTTAAATTATCTAACTTAAAGTTAAATCTAAATGATAAGGTTAAAAGAGAAATCTAAACCTGTATAAATTATATTGGATGAGAGGATTTAGACCCATCCCCACCTTAGAATAGAAATAAATCAATTTTGTGCTATTAAAAACCGAATATGACTTTATAATAAAATAATATTTTTAGTTTTTCCAAAGGTGTCCCTCTCCTCTCTTATAAAAGGGAACCTCCTCCCTCTCTTCCTCACACCACATTGAGCCTTCATGCCCGGCCAAACCCAGATGATTTCTCTTCTCCACTTCCCTAGAAACATCCAAGAGGTTCTTGTCTTCTTCAAAGACCAATCTTAGTGCCCTAAGAGGAGTTTTCAAAAAGGGGTGTCGAAATAAGAGGTAATATCAGTTACCGATTCTTTCAACATTATTTCTTCTTCTATTTATTATTCTTTAGTTGTTTTATTATGAAGTAATAACATCAGTATCACTCATATAATTATATGTTATTATAAATTTGAAACAACCCTATTACACCATCTATCCATCCTATGGAAAACTAAATCACTGCACGTGCGTACGTACAGAATACCGTCTCCACGTCGTGGTGTAATCTTTTTTCCACCACCACCGTACTTGAATGGGTATAATGGTGCAAAGAATGAATATATATGATTATTGTAAATTGATACAGATTCTAAAATATTATACATAAAATTCAATGCAATTCCACGATCATGGTAATGATATCATCACTCGTCCGTACGTACAGACTACAGTCTCCACGACACGATGATATTCATTCTCCATGTTAACCATTCATGAATGATTATAAAGAATATATAATAAGTAACCATGAAATATATGAAATAATAATGATACTGGATTCATTATGAGATGGGTGGGACCTATATCTCCCTCCAATGAATCGGGTAATGATTTATATCACATCATATTGACATGGATGGAATGGTATGTTAATCCGGTTCAGTGTTATAGGACTGAAACGAAGAGTGAACTCGATTCAGAAAGGGACTTTGTCCACTAAGATGGTTTTGGCAGAAATTCCATGGATACTATAGAAATCATAACATGTTCTTAATGGTTTCCATAATTAAATGTTTTATTCCCATGATATTTTATCATGATTCATGTTCCCTTATGATATATGCCTTACGTACTTCCAAGATTCAGGTCTTTGCTCAAGATTTCTATTTTTTGATTTTATGTTCAAGTTTTTGAGTTCAAATGTTTATGGATTGTTTTATGTTCTATATGTTTACCCTTACTGGGCATTTAAGCTCACCCCTTTTATGTTTTCATTTCCCCAGGATATAAAGAAAGGTTTTAAGTATGAAAAAAAGGGGAAGATCTTTATGGGAGATGTTGAAGATCTTTCACCACGATTAGAAGATTATATTCCTACTTTCCAAAGACACTAAAATATTATGGTCTTTGTGTGTATGTTTTTGTTATGTACTAATTATTCCACAAAAGTAATTTAATGTCCATCTACGTCAGGCTTTGGGTCTCTACAGTTGGTATTAGAGGAAAGGTTTAGTCAACCTTTGTAAACTAGGATGAGAGAACTTTAGTGAGATCCGTATAGATATTTCTACGGTATGTCTAGGGATGTCCATAAGGATAAGTATAAGTATAGGTTATCGTCCTAGAATTATGGTAACGATCTTAGAATTAAACCTAAGATGTTAGATATTGAAGGTAATCCCCCTTTATTATGTTGTTTTCCCTAGCATGATTTTTTCCTCTCACACTATTCCTTTTGGGTTTTAGACAATGGCTGGAACCCAAAGGAACCATGTTAATAAATGTAATGGAAAATGCAATGATTTTACTCCTGAACAAACAAATGTTATGGGAGTTGGAGTGAAAAATATTATTTCTATAATTACACAAGCTATGAATCATTCTAGACTTCCAAATGATCAGAGAAGGAAAAAATATTTTCTTAAGTCCGTCATGAGGCAACATCCAACTTCTTTCAGTGGGTCTTCTGATCCAGTTTTTGCTGAAGAATGGATCAGTACCACTGAAAAGATATTTTCAGTTCATCAATGTTCTGAACATGAGAAATTCATCGTAGCAGTATATTGTTTAGAAGGTGAAGCTGATCAATGGTGTAATCTTATCAGGAATACGAGGCCAAAATATGAAATTGAGTCCATGGAATGGGACGAGTTCAAGAACGTATTTTTTAATAAGTACTTCCCTCGTATTCTTTTAACAATTATGCAGAGGGAGTTTCTTGAACTAAAGAAAAAGGATGATGAATCTGTTGGTATATACAAAGCGAATTTTACAAGGCTTGCAAGGTATGCATCTGGCTTTATCATCCAACAAGAAAGTAAAGTTGATCAATCTTCAGTAGCTTAAAACAAAATCTTCGAAGGGAACTAGCTATAAGAGACTTCAGTAGCTATGAAGAAATTGTGTGTTGTGCTATCAAGGTAGAAATGGAAGTTGGTGTTACATATCCATCTCATGGTTTTGACAAGAAACGAAAGATGGAGTTAAAGGGGAAATTTCATAATAATAGTGAAAAGAATATGAAAGTTTCCATATGCTCAATGTTTGGAAAAAAGCATGGTGGAGATTGTCTTAAAGGGACTAGAAAATGTTTCAAGTGTGGAAAAGAAGGTAATCGAGCAGCTGAGTGTCGAAGTAATGGAAAAAGGGTTGTTAATGATGTGAATAAAGAAAAGACTGTAGAGAACGCACAACCAACACTTCAATGCTTCAAGTATAATGAAATGGGGCATTATTCTAATCAATTCTCTAATCCAAGGGTTAATGATGATCGACATGATAAACCACATAAGGAAAAGTACAATGGGAAGTAACATGTTATCACTATTGGAGATGTTGAATATGAAAATGATGTGGTGGAATGATTAAGTGTTTATGTAATGGGATTCAAAAATAATGTTGTATATAGTATCGTGGAATATTGGAATATTTATGTATTAGTATATTGTGGTTTTCAATAATTTTATAGTATCGGTAACCATGGAAAGTTATTGAGATATTTTTGAAAGAAGATGATTGCGCATAATGAAGGGATAAGGAGAAAATGAAATGTTTTACATTATTCATGAGATCGTGAATGATATAAGGAAATAGTTATATCATGGTTTGAGTATATATAATTTTGGGGTTTTGGTATGTGGAAAGAGTTAACATTTCATAGCACTCTGGTTTTCACTAAGATTCAATGGGTATTCATTTTCAAGAGAATACATGATTAAGGCCTTCGAATGATTGGAATGTGACCAACAAGACATATCTTATGATATATGGGGATCAACGAAGGTATTAACATGCTTGTTATATGAAATCATTGGTAATATTTTTCACTATAATATGAGAGTGGACTATAGTATTATGGATAAGCCTAAAGATTGGAATGGATTATGTTGGACATAAGTTTGTATTGTTTAAGGATAAAAGTTTTTTCGATATTATTGATGGGATGTTATAGTAATGTAGTTTTTGAAAAAGGACAACCTGGAGGATGGGCGAAAGACCATCGTGTCGGACAAGGCTGTGGGAATCGAACCCACAACCGAAGTGCGACTGGCATTTATCACATACCACTGGCCTACAGGAAGTCCCTGGTTAGTAGAAACTAGTTATATGTTATTAAGTGGTATGATATATGAAGTATAAGATAATTTTTGGAATCATATATGATTAACCTCACCATTTATGGAATTATTTATATTTGATAACTTTTGCTAACCTTTTGTTTGAAACAAATGGAATGACTCATCATTCTATCACATGATCTGCTAACACTTCACAAATAAAAAATTCAACATCATTTATTTAAGAGATGAAGTGAAAATTCCACAATTCATGAACAACAGTGAGATTGTACCAAAATAAAGTAAGTATTTATTCTAATTCAAATTCTTCACCTTTTGGGAAATGATCTTGAAAACAAAAAATGTTCTCCTAGTGACCTTATATCCGATGAATCAGATGGTACCCAAGATCATAAAAAATTTATGGCTTTGTGATTGTTGTCTTTTTTCATAGCCATCTTCTCTACCACTCTCCATCAGAACATGACGGTTAGATTTCTCTTCCATATCCATATTTTCACCTATGTTATCCTATGTGGAAACCTAGTGATTAGTTAATTTGTGTAACCGTTACATTTCATACATTAGTTTTTTAAGAAAAGTTTTGGTATTACTTTTTACAATGTGGGTTTCTATTAAATAAACTTTTGAGTAGTAAACCATTTATAACCATGACGAATTTAGAGGGTAAAATTCATTTCAAGGTGGGTAGAATGTAACACCATGAGATTTTATGAAAAATATTATTTTTATTTTCATTAATGTCTTGTGTTGTACGACACACAAAAAGGAGTTTACACAACACACATCCATGACTTGGCTTTCATTACATGCAAACATGCCCTTCCACGATAGCGTGTGTTTTACGCAATACCGAGTTTCGCTAAACAACGATATGTTATATAAACTAGCCGTTATGAATAGTAATACCCAATTTTTGAAATTTTATAAATTTTATCTTTCAAAATGGATTTCATTTATGGATTCAGAATATCGAATTTAGCCTAGGGTGAATTTTTGGTATTTTTCTCAAAACATTCAATTTTTTATGAATAGTGAAAACACTAGGTTACTATTCAAAAACTGATTTTTTATTTAAATAATTATTAATTTTATTTTAATTTATTTTATGTCAAAAATGATACATAATACCTATATAAGTCCAATTTAAGTCATTGGAGTCATTTTATAATAATTTTAGATAAATTAAAATTTTATTGAACTTTTCACCGTCTTTTACCCACCTCCTATTAGAATTTGAATATTCACATAAAAATTAATTTTACCACTTCTGTGAGTGGATTTTCGAAAATCCGAGAGACACGGTTAATATAAAGGACTAAAATGTTGTTCAATGAGAAGAAAACAATTTTTTTGAATAGTAACTTTTTTAATTTTTTTTACCACGGTTAAAAGTAAATAGGGTAATTAAGGGTATAAATGATATTATTATTACACTAACACGTGTCCTAATTATATTGGATAAGTGTAATTTGATCAAAAACAACAATAGGAGTAAAATATGACCATTTAGGCCCACTTGGATTAGATTAGTACATTCATTATTAATTTATTTAAAGAAGGGTTAAAATAGTTAAAATCAATGTTTAATAATTAAATAATTTTTAATATTGGGTTATACAGAAGATAAATTCGACTATAAATATTAAGTAGAAAGATAAAAAGATTTCCAATATAATTTTGTTTATTTAAAATTTTTAGACATTGAATAATTTAATTTATTTATGAGACAATGATGATGGATTAATTATCTTATTAACGAATGATTGACATAATTGATGTTATAAATACCCAAATAAATGTAATTTGATACTTTTAATGAATTAAATTAATTTTATCTGTTAACATGACATGTTAGTATTGATTTAAATAACATTGATCGAACTAATCTTTCTGTTATAATTTTCACAAAAATCAATTACCAAATAGTGTCAAAATTGACATAAAATAGTTTTTAAAACAAATATTATATTATTAATTGTTATTTTATTCCTAAAAATCTATGGTTCAGAAAAATTACATAGATAAGGTTATTTATATTAATAATAAACAACCTGGGGTTCTTTTGGCTTGTTATAGTAAGTTTAATAAGCTTATAGTTTTAGAAAACAAGAAGACACGGTAAAAGTTAAATTATCTAACTTAAAGTTAAATCTAAATGATAAGGTTAAAATAGAAATATAAACTTTTCTAAATTATATTGGATGAGAGTATTTCTACCCATCCCCACCATATCATCTAAATAAATCAATTTGGACCTATTAAAAAACGAATATTACTTTATATTAAAATAATATTTTTTGTTTTTCCAAAGGTGTCCCTCTCCTCTCTTATAAATGGGAAACTCCTCCCTCTCTTCCACACACCACTATTAGCCTTCATGCTCGGCCAACACCTGAAAATTCCTCTTCTCCACTTCCCTAGAAACATCCTAGAGGTTCTGGTATTTTTCAAAGACCAATCATAGTTCCCTAAAAGGAGGTTTCAAAAAGGCGTGTCGAAAGAAGTGGTAATATTTGTTATCGATTCATTCAACTTTATTTCTTATTCTACTTATTCTTCTTTAGTTGTTTCATTATGAAGTAATAACATCAGAATCACTAATATACTGATATGATATTATAAATATGAAACAATTCTCTTTCACCATCTATCCATCCTTCAGAAAACGAAATCATCGCACATGCGTACGTACGGAATACCGTCTCCACGCTGTGGTGTAATCTATTTTCCACCACCACATTACTTGGATGGGTATAATGGTGTAAAGAATAAATATATATTATTATTGTAAAGTGATATTTATTCTAAAATATTATACATACACTTCAATGAAATTCCATGATCATGGGAATGATATCATCACTCATCTGTACGTACGGACAACCTCTCCATGACACAATGAGATTCATTCTCCATGTTAACTATTCATGAATGATTATAAAGTATATATAATAATTAATCAGGAAATATATGACATAATAATGATACTGGAATCATGTGTATATATATGTATTCCATCTACTTAATTTCATTCAGTTCAATAATGAAACGAAAATAGCTTTCATGCGTACGTACGGCCTACCGTCACCATGGACGGTGTATTTCATTCCATTTAATCAATCAAATATATATATGTATATTCTGAAATATATATTTTATATAAATCATTTTTTACATTCTGGAATTATGTAAATCAGGATATAAGTAAAAATATCTAGAACAACAAGTCCAAACACATATGATAAATAAAACGATTTAAACCAAAACACTGCTTAAACATGGAACATACAAAATAACGGGTAATATAATGTCATAAGTGAACAATATATGATATCATAACAATGAATATGATTATGTAATAAGTCAATTACATTATTTAAATCATTATACATGAGGTTCAGAAACGTACGAAGCATATCAAACCTAAGTTAAGGGAAAATATCACAATCTAATTTTTATCCGAGATTGTTTATACTTTGGTATTTACTTGGGTGTATTTTATCATCCACATCCATGTTTCCTCAATATGTAATATTATTTCAATCCACCTATATATTTTTAAATACAATTTTACCCTTCGGTGAGTTTTTAGTAAAATATATGGAAGGAATCTTTTGTCGTTTTTCGTACGAGGTACTTTTTGACTTTTTCGACAAATGTACTAGAATAATGTTTTTTAACTTATACGACATGAATGGATTTTTAAAAAACTATTTCCAAGAGGATTCCTTTACAAGTTTTCATGTTTATTTTTTATCAACTTCTTTTAGTTCATAATTTTATTACATGTTAACAAAGGAAAATGTTTTTGAAGTTGAAAGGATATTTTCCTCAAAATGGAGTTCAAGTGTTTTATCAAAATTATTTTCTATCTAAGATAATATAGGGTTCTATTTCTATCCCTATTATTAAATTGATTTGATTATGTTGTGATGGAATTATTTTTATGAATTCCTTTATCTTATATGGAATTTTTTATTATGGCATGATGATTAAGAATCCCATTTTTATTACATTGGTTATGCAATGATGTCTGATTTATGATTTGTTTCACACATAAGACTGGTATCATTATGAGACGGGTGGGACCTATATCTATATCCAATGCATTGGGTAATGATTTATATCTCATTAGATAGACATGGATGGAACGGTAAGTTAATCTGGTTCAGTGACACAGGAATGAAATGAGGAGTGAACTCGATTCAGAAAGGGACTTTGTCCACTAAGATGGTCTTGGAAGCAATGCCTTGGCTACTATGGAAATCATAACATGTGCTTAATGATTTCCACAATTACATGTTTTATTCCCATTATATTTTATCATTATTGATGTTCCCTTGTGATATATTCCTTACGTACTTCCGAGATTCATGACTTTGCTCAATATTTTGATTTTTAGATTTTATGTTCACATTTTTTCATTCAAATGTTTATGGATTGTTTTATGATATCTATGTTTACCCTTACTGGGAAATGGAGCTCACCCCTTTTATGTATTCTTTTCCCCAGGATATAAAGAAAGGTTTTAGTTATGAAAACAAAGGGGGAGATCTTTATGGGAGATGTTGAAGATCTTTCACCATGATTAGAAGATTATATTCCGAGTTTCCAAAGACACTAAACTATTACGGTCCATATGTGTCTGTTTTTGTTATGTACTAAGTATTCCGCAAAAGTAATGTAATGTAAATTTACGTCAATATTTGGGTCTCTACAATGCTGCTGCCTAGACATCCTACTAGGATTCCCTAGAGAGTACAAGATGATGGCCCACAGAGAGATGAGGCAACGGTGTAGGGCCCTCGTGCTATGTTGGAAACTTCGGGTGTTGTACTAGCACCACCACCACCTGTTTGGAAGAAGATACCACCATCCGTACAGCCATACGGTGCACGTCGACTAAGTGGGATTCACGAGATCTAGTGCTAGAGGCCACTGAGGATCCTGGGCGAGACAAATTCCCAGCCAGCTGAGGACTGGACGGAGGCTTTGTCTTGGGTTTTCCGCCTTGGTGAGACACCAGTAGGGAAAATAAAAATGAGCCTTTTGTACATGGAACATTAACCGATATGGTACCTTCAGGTAGTGTGCCAGCTATATCACTGCACGTTGGTCAGTAATTACGACCAGCAGTACTGATAGAGGACACTTGTAATCTTAGTGTGTTACAAGTGTTTCAGCATCATATACCACAATGTTTCTAAGGTGAGCCCGACTCATAGGATTATAAGGACTATATTTAAGAATGTGGCTTGGTTTCTATCAATCTAGGGCACCATTCGATCTTATGGTGGTCCTTGTAGAGAGACTTCTATGTGGATCAGCATGACGGTGACAGGGTTTAGGTTACCATGATCGTGCGAAGAGGTGTCTTTTCCATGGAAAATCATGAGAAACCTCCTCATAGAAGGGGGTATAATTCCATATAGAGATAAGGGATGAGATTTCCCTATAAATTCTACAGGTTATGCAGGACGACATGTCGGTAGCTGAGTATTCCTTGAGGTATACCGACCATCGCAGGTACTCGATAAATACAGTACGGTTTGTGATATAGGTCTCGATCCTCCGAGTAAGGTGTGTTTAGGGAAATTTGAACCAGCAATATTCCTATATGAATTCCTACCTATGTTAGGGTTCTAGAGAGATCCATTTTGATTTAATGTTCATTGGATGAGTGGATACAACTAGTGGATTTTAGTAGAGGGAATGCAGGAAACTGGTTCCAGTCTTAGAGACTTGGGCGTGTAAAATGTTTCAGGAAGGGGTTTTTATAGGGAATGACAAATCTGTAGGGCTACACACATTGAACAAGAGTTAGGAGAGTATCATGAGGTGGTTTACATTTATACATGTTACCAACCACCCCCAATGTGGTCCCCCACTAGGCTTAGGAAGCGGGAGGACAGAGGAAGGGACTAGCTGCATGCGGTCAAGGAGTGCGACCCAAGGGATCAAGGAATTATTCTTGGTATGCATATGTCTACTACTAGCTATTGTATCAATAAACATTGGTGCCAATAATTCCATCCATCCATGAATACTATCCAAGACCTATAGTTTACAGTTAAACTGTTCACTTGACCCTCACGTCTAGAGATACCTTTGGTAGGATACTAGATAATAACATTTACAATGACCGTGTGAACTGAACCTTGAGGAGAGAGTTTCAGTTGGAAACTCTTGGGAGCAGCATCGAGGCCATATGAAGTAAATTTGGTTATGGATTGGACATCCACAGTTCATACATAGATTTACAGTATTAGGAAAAATGGGTTTTGGTTTATCTACAACGCTGGAATGGGTTTTCCTTGGTCGGTGAAAAAGGAAACCCAGGCATCCAAGGATCAACTCATGCATACGAAGGTGTGGCCGATCACTCTTAAGTGGGACAACCTTAGCCTCTTAGCAGTAGGAGTTTTTTTCTGTAGAAATGGTAGAGTTTTGGGAAATATTTTCAAAAGTTGTTTCCCGGATTACCTCCTCAAAGGTAGGGGGATGTCTACTTTGGATACGTACTACCAGATATTTGTACCCGACTTCTCCAGGGTAGTGGAACACTTTTCGTCTTGGACGAATAATTCTAAGCCTTTTCCTATGGATGGATATGTGTCAGAATAAATTTCAATAGTTGAGACATAGATGATGGCTAGAGTTCCTCTAGGACTATGATATTGAGATAGTCTATACTCATGGTAAGGGCCATGTGGTAGATGACGAACTCAACATGAGTTTTGGCCTGTAGTTGCTGAGTGTGGCGACTGAGCAGCTAGTCGTGTTGCAAATATTCTTCATGGATAAATATGGAGAATCTTACCTCTAGTATATAACTTTCACTCCCCCAATTCATCAGAAAACATGCGAGGCACATCTTGAGACGTTGACTGCGAGGAAAAACATGTTCAGATATATTCAGGATGGTCTCCTAAAAGTTTTTCGAATGGTGGGGTAGCACGTTATCCTTTTCAATGGATGTTCCATGCTACTAGTGACGCTTCGAGAGTAGGTGTTGTGGGAGATCCATACATCTCCTTTAGAGGTACATCCTGGTGTGCTGAAGATATACCAGGACATCGCGAATATGTATTGATGGCTAGGGACGGAGGAAGCAGTGGCAGAGTTTGTAACACTTGTTAGAAAGTGAAAACTGCACATAGCAGGTAGAATTCCTATGCCAACAAGAGACGGAGACCGGTGGTGTTTGAGGATGGTGACCACATCTTTTTATGTGTCTCACCTTAATGAGGTTTGTGGATATTTTTCTGGGGCGCAAGTTAATTTTGAGGTTCATTGAAACCTTCTAGGTCCTCAACACATTTGGCGAGGTGGTTAACCTCATAGCACTTCCCCCTCAATTTCACCTGGTGCATGACATCTTCCATGTAGCCTAGCTAAGACGATATGTGCATGACCCTTCTCACATCATTGACCATAGTGACCTGGACGTCGATGATGGGGTGACTTTTACGGTGGTTCTAGTAGAGATGCAGGATCAACAAGAGTGGGTCCTTCGTGGGTGGTCGATACCTATGGTGCACGTTCGCTGCCAGCACAAAAAACACAAGTAGATCACATGAGAGCGGGAGGAATAGATACGTGATTAGAACCCCCACTTGTTTTCCTAGTTTTTGTGATATGGATTTCGAGGATGGTAATCCCTGAGGTGGGTAGAATGTAATGACCTGAAAATTCCATGTAGTTTTTAAATAAATTGGAATATTATGAGTCCGTAAAAATTTACGGAGCGTGATTCCAAGGCCCAGTCTGCCCAGAATGAATTTCTAAACTATTTTTTAGTAAGTTCTTTAAATGTGCATACATGTGTTTTTTTAACTATTGAACCAGTGTTTGGAATAGAAATCTGAGGACACCGTTGAACTCGCAGATCTATTTTTCGCTTAAGGACACAATTAACTTGTCCGTAGTTGGTCGAGTGTAAAAGAGTGTTATTCACATTTTCATGGAGATAAAAATAAAATAAAATTATATTTTATTTTATTTTTCTTGAAACCTCTCATGTGAATGATATGGAGGTGGGGAAAACTGATCTTACAACCTCCCATTTTAAATTCTAGGGGTGGGGACCACTAGAACCCCCTTTAATGGGAGAAAACCTCTCAAGTCATCAAATTTAATTATGCCTACACAATTCATTTAATTGATACAATTATTTATGCCTACCCCATTTTTGCCAACAGAATTATATTTTTTTATTGGAACTTCATTGAATTGATAGGATTGGATGGAAAAAGAGAAGGGGAGAACTTGTGGAAGTTTATCTCCAATAAAAAACACAGACTTCCTCTCCCATGAAGAACTTCTCCCACAAATGAAGAAAATAATCTACAAAAAAGAACGTTCTCCGGCGCCAAGAATGAGGATGACACATGAGCCTAACATCAGATGTGTGTTGTGTTGGCAATTATCGTTGTGGACCCTCTTCACCTTCACTTTTTTCATCTCGCGACACATCAATGAAACTTCGAGGTTGGGTTGGATGTTTCGAGTACCCCCTTACTGTACATGATGTTATTCATACAAGATATTCTAAAAATTCTTTCTACTGCCCTAACATGGAGGGTGTGGTCCGAACGAACATGGTCCAACCTCTCCGTAATTCCTTGAGGTTTTTGATCTTTTCCACACAATGGATGAGAGAAGGGACCGGTGATGGTGGACAACGCTGGTGGGACTTTGATACGGCGGTCGACACACCATCATCCGTAGTGATGGCAACATCAAAACCACACCGCCCGATGGCTTGGGCCGTGGTGGCGATGGGAGGACAGCTGGATGAACCGACTGCCAATGAAGGGTTGGCGTGCGACCGCACCACAAGGATATGATAGATGTCCCTCCAGCTCACTGCGGCGAACCACCACCCCGCGGCCGCCGCGCTGCACTGCGGCCGCCCCGCCGCACCGCTGCCGCCATTCCCCAACATGGAACCCCTCCACACCACGAACGCCCAAGACATGCCACCCAGCATGGGCCAGGATGGACCAAACATGTCGGGCAGGGTCGGTCCCACAAAGTTGGACCAGACCTGGGCTGACATCAACCCATTTTATCTATTTTGACCATATCATGAGATTCATGTGTCCATTTGATGAACCGTATATGGAGCTATAAAACCTGGAGTGAGATGGTCCTTTTGGTATACCCCACATGAGATTTTGATAAACATGGGGTATGGTCAGGTTGGATAGAACATGAATCCAACCAGGCCATCGAGACTAAAAGGATAATAACATACAGACTAGGTGTCTTATTGACCCATTGTCTATTGTGTTTAGACCCCTAATAGGTGGCAGTCCATTGGGATACTTCTTCGTGGAACTTCATGGTAGTTGGAGTATCGACCAGTGGTATGAGGAGTAGACGCTCCTGAAAACGAGAAATCATAGTGCAGGAACCCTGTAGCTAGATGTAACTTGAGAAAAGGGATCCTTCGTGGGTCTATATTTGAAGATCCCATATGGATACGCTCTAGGAATCCATGTGGGACTACTCTAGGATCATGTGTGGGTCTTCTATACATGGATCTTTGGTGGGTCTGACAAATTACAAGGATCCAGTGGGGGTCCGACAATGTAATAGGATCATGGGTGGGACTGACGACGTACTAGGATCATATGTGGGTCTGATGATATACTAGTTTCTTGTGTGGGTCTATGATTTAAGATCCTTTGGGGGTCTTCCTCTGAATAGATGAAGATGATTTAGTAGTTATATCTAATCATCTCCACTACTGTACCTATTTTATACCTGGTAGGAGATGATTCCATACCTTCGTGGTGATACCTTGGTGGTATTATTCTATGTGACATACCTATGTGGTACGTACATTCATGGTGATACCATGGTGGTCATATTCGGTGTGGAGTACATGTTTGGTACTTACCTTCGTGGTGATACCTTTGCGGTATTCTTTTGTGTGATGTACCTGTGTGGTAATTTACTACATGATGAAACCGTTGTGTTATTCCGATGTGTGGCGTAGCTGTGTGGTACATTAAATCACGGTGAATCCTTTGTGGTATTATTCAGTGTGTCATTAATTTTTGGTACTTAGCTTCTTGGTGATGCCTTTGTGGAATTATTCTGTGTGGTGTGCCTATGTGTTACATACCTTTATGGTGATAGCTTAGTGGTATTCTACTGTGTGGGGAACCCTCGTGGTATTTAAATTTGTGGTGTTACCATTGTGGTATTCTTCTGTGTGATGTATATTTGTGGTACATAGCTTTTTATTCATACCTTTGTGGTATTCCATCCATTTTGTTATAGTTTAGCTTTAGGATTTTGAGTTGGACCTAGTGTTTCCTCATGAATGAGATGGGTATACATGATTAAATGGGTATATGAATGGTAATATACCTAAGTAAGTTTGTCATATGTTTACATGCTTTATGGATTATATGTTGCGGATTTCATAAGACCATTGAGGGTCTCAGGGTCCCTACTGAGTATCGTTATACTCACCCCTGCATTGGCTACACCTGCACCTTTTTGTTCTCGGTGTAGATGACAGACAACGCTAACTATGGTCGAGAGTACCAGGACTAGAGGTAGCACGGATGTAGACATTAGTAGTTGCGTACCACAAAGACAATGGTTCAAGAGCTTTACCTACCCTTCAGGTAGGATTCTTGGCTGGTGTTCACCAGAGCTGTTTCAGTTTACTTGTACTTTTTAGTTTTCTTGTACTTTCTAGTTGGGCATGTATTCTAGACCCTTTCACATACTATACACACTCCTTTTACTAAAAATTTCACTTGTTTTTGTGTCTTTATGTGTGCTTTGTTGTGTGTCTTTACAGGTTATAAAGGCAATGTCTTCCATGTTTTAGGGAATAAGCCTATCGGTGCTAGTCACCAACCCCTGGCCTATGGAATGCAGGCATGGGGTAGTCACGTCACAGGCCCTGGGTGATTGATCATGACAAATTGATATTAGAGGAGTCAGTTATACCATAGAACATAGGACTCCGATCTTTTAACAATAACAGTGTTATGTGTACTGAGTGTGGTTATCCGTTTAGGAAATCCAGTGTTGGTGCAGCTACCGATGTATCCATACACCAGGACCATGACTTCTTATTTCAGACATAGTCCAAGAAAACAGTGAATGCGTGTGTGTTTTAATGATTTTTCATTGTGATTATTTTGATTCATCTCACCAGGTATAACATAAATGACCATGGGGAACCTGTTCCTTATATGGATTCCACTACGTAGACAGCCATCTATGATTCTTGAGAGAGTACACGATATGGCCCAGAGAGCGACGATTCTCTAGTGTAGGCTCATCTTGCTATGTTGGAACCTTCAGGTGGTGTCCCAGAGGAACCACCACCCATTGGGAATGAGATACCACCAGTCATAATGGTGGACAGTGCACGCCGACTGTGCATATTTCACGAGTTCCAATGCCAGAGACCACAATGATTCCAGGGTGAGAAATATTCTCAGGCAGTTGAGGACTGAACGCTGGCTGTGCCAAGAGATTTCTGCCTAGTTGAAACACCAGTATAACAGATAATGGAGAGGCTTTGGTACATGGACCACTGCCCATGATGGTATAATCGGGTAGTGTGCTAGCTATATCACTTCCTGTTTTCCAGTAGTTATGACCAGCAGTACCGATAAAGGACATTTTGAGGCTTAGTGCTTTACACGTTTTTCACCATTAGATACCCCTCATGTTCTGAGGTGAGCCCAACTCAAAGGAGGCTAAGGAAATGATTGAAGAGGTGACTGAGTTTACATCAATCCAGGGCACCATTTGATGAAATGCTTGTCCTAGTAGAGAGCCTTCTAGGTGGCTCTGCTGGACGGTGACAGGGTTTAGCTGCCCTGATCTTGCGAATAGGTGACATTTTTGTCGACAATAATGTGAAACTTCCTCAGAGAAGGAGGTATAATTCCATAAAGATCTAAAGGATGATAGTTCCCTAGAGGTTTTACAGCTTCTATATGCATTCCTATCTATGTTTGGGATCTAGAGATATCCTTTTTGGTTGAATTTTCATTGGTTGGCTGGATAAAGCTACTGAATGTTAGTAGAGGGAAATCTAGAAACTGGTGCTAGTCTTAGAGACTATGGCATGTAAAATGTTTCGGGAAGAGGATGTGATAGGGACAGATGAATCTATAGGGTTGGGAACGTAGAAGCTGAGCTAGGAGAGTAGAAAGAGGTGGTGTAAATTTCGACATGATACAATCCACCACCTCTGTGGTCCCCACTAGTCTCGGGGAACTGGAGGGTTGGGGAAGGGAGTAGCGGCAAGAGATCAAGGAGTGCGGCCCAAGGGCTCCCGGAATGATTCGATGTATGGTGTATGACTACTACTTGCTGCTGTATCAATAGACATAAGTACCAATCATTACTTCCTCCATGAATCTTATACAAGACTTAGAGATTCCATTTAAGCTGTTGACTTGACCCTCACATTTGGAGATACCTTTTGGAGGATAATCAATAATCACACTTACGCCATTGGTGTGACCTAACCATTGAGGTGAATGATTTAGTTGGAACCTCTTGGTGTCAGCATCGAGGCTTTACGACGATGTTTTGGGTATGGAATGGACATCCCCAGTTCATACTCAGATTAATTGTATTAGGGAAAAATAGTTGTGGTTTATCTATAATGTTGGAATGGATTTTCCATGGTCAGGGAAAAGGGTAACCCATGCAGCATTGGATCAACTCATGCATAGGATGGTGTGGCCGATCACTCTTGAGTTGATCAGGCTTACCCTCATGGTTGGAGGAGTTTTTAGTTTTCAGTATAAATGGTAGTGTTTTGGGACATATTTTCAAAATATGTTTCCAGGATTACCTCCTCGAATGGAGTGGGACGTCTGCCTTGTCTAGGTACTGTTAGAGATTTGTACCTGACTTCACCAGGGTAGCGTCACCTTTTTCTACATTGATGAAGAAGGAGGATCCTTTCCTATGGATGAAGGAGTGTCAGAAGAACTTTCAAGAGATGACACATAGACAATGGATATAGTTCCTCCAGTACTATGATTTTGAGATTGTCTATACTCTTGGCAAGGGGCATGTGGTAGCAGACGCACTCAGCAGGTGGTCTGGTCTGTAGTTTATGAGTGAGGTGAAATAGCATCTAACAGCATTGTAGATATTATTCATGGATACATATGGAGCAACGTAACTAAATTCTATGAATGTCACTCCCACAATTCTACAGAAAACTCAGGAGGCATAATTTGAGACATTGACTGTGAGGCCCGATGTGCTCAGATATCCTAAAAACGGTCTCCTGAATGATTTTCTAAAGGTGGTGGTGAACGTCATCCATTTCATAGGATACACCATGTTACCTGTGACTCTTTGAGATGATTTTTTGAGGGATATCTATAAATCTACTTCAGAAATACATCATGTTGTGATGAAGATGTACCAGTTCTTCTGACATCACTTCTGATGCTAGGGTTGAAGGAAGTAGTGGAAGTGATAGTATAACTGGTTAGCAAGTAAAAACATCACAGAGAAGGCAGAAGTCTTATCAAGACACGAGATAGAGACCTATGGTGTTTTTGGATGGCGACCACTTCTTTTTATGGGACTCACCTTGACGAGGTTTGCAGAGATTTTTCTTGGGCGGAAAGTTATCTCTAAGGTTCAGTGGAACCTTCCAGGTCTATAGCAGAGTTGGCAAGGTGGCTTAACTCCTAGCACTTCACCCTCAGATTCACCGAGTTCCCAACGTCTTCCATGTATCCAGCTGAGGAGATACGTGCACGAACCTTCTCACATAATCGACATCGGCGAGATGGAAGTCAATGATGGGGAGAGGTTTACAGAGGTTCCAGTGGATATTGAGGATTGACATGAGTGAGTCCTTCGTGGGTGGTCGATACCTCTGGTTTGCATTCGCTGGCATCACGAGAACCTCCTAGAGGGAACATGGTAGTGGGAGGCTCAGATGTGTGCTCAGTACCACCACATAATTTCATAGTTTTTGTGATATGGTTTTCGGGGAAGCAAATCCCTGAGGTGGGGTGAATGTAAAGACCCAAAAATTCCATTCAATTTTTTTTAAAATTATATTGGAATTTTATGAGTCTATGAAAATTGATGGCAAAATATTACTAGCCCCGGTGTACCTAGAATGAATTTCTGAACTTTTTTTACGGTATGTTCAGTAAACGTGCAAGCGGGTTTTTGTAACATTCGAACTGGTGCTCAAAATTTAAATTTGAGGACACTGTTGAAATCGCATCGCCAATATTCAATTAAGTAGAACATTTCCTCAACCATAGTAGGTCGAGGGTGAAATATAGTTTTTCACTTTTTTTGTGGAAATAAAAATAAAATAAAATAAACTTCTAATTTTTTTGTTGAAACCACCCATGTGAATGTTATGGATGTGGGGAACACAGAGCTTAAAACCTCCAATTTTAAATTCTAGTGGTAGAGACCAACCATGCACCCTTTAATGGGAGAAAACCTCTCAACTCCACAACATTAATTATCCCAACACAATTCATATTATTGAGCCAATTAATTATTCCAACTCCATTTGTGACAACAGAATTATATTTTTTTATTCGCACCTCTTTTCTTTGTAAGGATTGGTTGGAAATATAGAATGGGAGAACATGTGGAAGATCATCTCCAACTAAGAATTCATCAATCCTCTCCAATGGAGATCTTATTCTCCAAAAAAATAATGTGTTCTCCATCAGAGAACGTTCATTGGGGACAACAAAAGGATGACACATGAGCCTGACTTTGGAAGCATGCTATGGAGGCGATGATCATTGGAGCCCTCTTCGCCTTCACCATTTTTATCTCACGATACATCAAAGAACCTTGAAAATATGGATTGATGTTTAGTGTACCCCCCTTATAATTCTTGACATTCTTCATACAATATTTTATTAAGCCACTTTCTACCACATTAACACGGAGTTTGTGGGCCAAACGAACATGGCCCGACCTCTCCGCAATTCCATGATTTTATTGATGTATTCCTCATAATGGAAAACGGCAATGACGAGTGACAGCGAATGGCACAGGTGGGACTCAGATAGGTGGTCGGAACACAACTGACTGCGATGAAGGTGAAGGCGCGACCGCATCGCCTGGAGGGTAAGTACTGGGGCTTGTGCCACGGCGGTGAAGGGAGGACAGCCAGGCGAGCCGACTGCCGGCGAAGGCGCGACATGCGACCTTGCCATGAGGAGAGGATGGCTAACCATCTGGCCAGCCATGAAGGATCTCCAAAACACATCCCTCCTGCCAAATGAAGGCCACCCGCTACTATTCAGCCTCCCCGCCACACAACAGCTGCCCCACCACACAGCAGCTGCCCCACACCTCGGGCCGTCGGTCCGGGCTGCCCAGTGCGGGCCGGCCGGACCAAGTGCGCTCGGCCACCCTGCAGGTCAGCCCACCCAGTGTGGGATAGGCCGGACCCAGCTGGCCAGGCTGCCCAGCGGGATGGTTCGTGCCATGGGTTAGGTCGGTTCGACCAGCTCAGACCGGACCTGGACAGACTCTGACTCATTTTTTCTCTTTCGTCCATATAATGAGCTACGCGCGTCCGTTTGGTGATCCATCTATGGAGATAAACATATTGGAGAGAGATGCCAATTTTTTATTACCCCACATGAGATTTGGATAATTTTGGCATATGGTCGGGTTGGATCGAGCACGAATCAAACCGGGACCTCAGGACTAAAAGGCTAATAACTTAAAAATCAGTCGTATGATTGAAACACCATCTCATTCATTGAGACCCATATTACTTGGTGGTCTTTTGGAATACTTAATTATGGGACATCGTGTCTATTGGAGTATCGACCAGTGGCTTGAGGAGTGGACCCTCTAGGAGACGAGAAAGCTTAGTGCGGAAACTCTGTAGCTAGCTGTAACATGAGAAAGGGATCCTTTGTTGTTTTGTATATGAGGATCCAACATGGATCCACTCTAGGAATCCTTGTGGTAATACTCTATGATCCTATATGGGTCTACTCTACTAGGTTCATGTGTATGTATGAAAATGTACTAGGATCCTTTGTGGGTCTGACGAAGTACTAGGATCCTGTGTGGATCTGACGACATACTAGGATCCTATGTGGGTCTGATTATGCACTATGATATTAAGGGGGTTGTTTATTTTGGATCATTCATTGGTCTTCCTCTAAATAGAGTAAGATTGTTTTGTAATTACATCATATCATCTCTACTATTGTGCCATTGTTATACCTTTTATGAGTTAAGTCCTTACCTTCGTGGTTATACATTGGTGGTATTATTCTATGTGGAATACCTGTGTGGTACATAACTTCATGGTGATAAAATGGTGGTATTCTTCTATTTGGCATAACTGTGTGGTACTTACCTTCATGGTGATACCATTGGGGTATTCTTCTATGTGGCGTACATGTGTGGCACATTCCTTCATGGAGGAACCATTGTGGAATTCTTCTGTGTGGCGTACCTGTGTGGTACCTTCTTTCATGGCGAAACCATTTTGGTATTCTTTTGCGTGGTGTACCTATGTGGTACTTACCTTCATGGTGATACATTTGGGTTATTCTTTTTTGTGGCATACCTGTGTGGTACTTACCTTAGTGGTGATACCTTGGTGGTATTCTACTGTGTGTTGTACCTTCGGGGTACTTACCTTTTTGGTGTTACCTTTGTTGTATTCTTCTGTGTGATGTATCATTTTGGTACTTACCTTTTTTTTGTTACCTTTGTGGCATTCCTTTTTTTTTGGAATAGTTGAGCTATGGGCTTTTGGGTTGGACCTTGTGATTCCTCATGAATGAGATGGGTATACATGATAACTTGGGTATATGTGTGGGAATATTCCTATGTAGGGTTTTCAGATGCTTACATTCCTTGTGGATTATCCTTTATGGATTTAGTGAGTCCTTTATGGGTATCAGGGTCCCTACTAAGTATATTTATACTCACCCATGCACGGGCTACTCCCACACCTTGTTGTGTTTGGAACAGAAGATGGAAAATGATGATTGAGGACGAGAGGTCCCGGACTGGAGGTAGCTCGTGGGTGGACATTAGACAAGGCTTACTATAGAGATGGTCATTCAAGAGTTGTACCTACCCTTCAGGTATGATCCTTGGAGGCTATTCATAGGAGCTGTTTCAGTTTACTGGTACATTTTAGTTTTCTAGTACATTCCTGTTGGACATGAATTATGTCTCTTTTACATACTGTACACACTCTTTTTACTATAAAGTTTACATTTGTTCGTATCTTTCTATATGATTGGTTGTGTGTGTCTATAGGTTTTAAAGTCACTGTCTTTCCAGTTTTAGGGAATATGCCTTTCGGTGCTAGTTTCTAGCCTTGGGAAAATGGAAGGCAGGCATGGGGTAGTCACGACATAGGCCCCGGGGGACAGTTCGTGACATCAACAACCTTTAGCACATAGAGAGGCAAGTCTGAGGCCATGTGACCTACCAGACCATCCACCATATTAGTGGTGAACTGGGTTACTACATTAAAAAGTGATTTCATATATTTTTTTACCTTATTCCTTACTATTTTAGGATGGTATACCCGATATTATAAATGTGTTAGTGGTTTGTAAATTTTGGTTCTTGGTTCTGATCACACAACGTACAGGGAAATAACAATGTTTCCAAGGCTAGGATGGTTTTTATAATTTTCAATGTTACAGTATATATGATTTGAACTTGAGGGAATTGTATAACTTCCACTATATATGGATTTAATAATTTATGGAATATTAGCCTTTTCTTGGTATGAAATGGATATATAATTACATTCATCATATTAGACACATAGATAATTCACATGCTATGCATATGTCATTCCATGTAGTTGTATATCATGGATTCTTGTTGTTTTTATTTTTTTGTTTATTGCTATTTTATCATTAATTTATAATATGCATAGTTGTCTATATCTCATGTTAAATTAATACTTATAATGATTTCAATAATTTTTATTCCATGCCTCTATAATTTTAGCACCTTACTCTATATTAGTCTCTTGTAGTGACACATCTCACATTGATTTTGAATATGTAATTTATGGAATGAGATAAATTTAATTTTTTGTGATTGAAATGGGATCCAAATTCCAAACTGTATTTTGTATTAGCAAATTTGGATTATTATATGGCCTCACATATGACTGCACTATTGAACTAGATAATTTTTTATTTTGAATTGGTTTTAAATGTAAAGGTTGTGAATCATTAATTTTAAATGAACTAGTTACCCATAAAAATTATCAACTAGACACAATTAGGTGTGTTGGGGAATAGATCATATTAAATAACACATAATAGTGGTTTCTAATTTAAATGTATAAGTGAATATTATCACGATGCACGATAATGGGCCAGGATGTCTTTTGGGATACCTCATAGTTTGTGGTATCTATTAAACAGAAATTTTATTGATAAATTGATAAATTATTATTGGATGTTTTGTTGTGTAAAATTGTTTAAAATGGATGTTTTTTAAGACTTTCATTCTTTTCCTTTATTTGTTAATTAAATTTTCAAATGTTTATAAATTTAAATGTGAATAAAAGTAATGTCCATAAAATGTAACACTAGGTGGTGTCCATTGATTAATAACTTATCAAAGCGTACATTGATCTTTTATTTTTTTAGTTTCCTTATAATGGAAACATGAGTGTTTTCCATAAGCATACTCATTGTTTGAAATTTCCTTTTTTGTAGTCATTTGATCTTAATTACATTTCTGTTCGGTATAACCTTGTTGTTAGTCGATGTTGTATTCCTTTATAAAGGTATAACCTATGTTAGGTATAACCCATAGACATAAATGACTTGTTAAATAACATTATAATTCTGATTCTTGGTGTCATTTGGTTATCTCATTCCCTTGTATGAATCATGTATTGTTAAAGAAACCTTTTTCCAAGAGGTATTTTAGGCATTTATTGTCCTTTTTTAAGGGTGCGATCATTGATTAATGTTTTCTTTCAGAAGGTTATTCTTTCCTTGAACATGGTGGGATATATCATAGGTCGCTTGACTCTCTCTTATTCATCGGTGATGGATAGATAAGCATTCCATCCTCATGCCAAATAGTCATTTGTAAAATATGACATTGGGTTAAATATAATATACTAACAATATGATGCTTGAATCCATAGGGAGGAAAACCAAGCCATGGTATTAAAGGTGTTTCAATTTCTCATAAAATAATTGTTTATAATACCTTGATATATGTGGTACTCATTGAGTTTTTAATGACGTAACATACTGGTTGTGTTCAATAAGCTAGTTGAAAATTAAACTATTGGATATGGTCATGGGTCATCGCTGAGGTAGAGCGACTTGTGAATAAATAAATCATGTACTTACCAATTCTTTGGATTACATTCCTAGACTAATATGTTTTTATATACAGGTCAATCTATTTATCGTATTCAGACCAATTTTTTTACTCGTGTGTAAATACTTGTTATTCTGTGTAAAAGGAACAAAACCAAAGGAGACAAATATAGAATGGTCAACCTTTCTTTAATTCCAATGAGGCATTTGAACATAAAATAATATCAGTACATTCATGTCAAGATGATGTTATTGTATTTTTCGGTGGATGATACCTTTAAAAAAGGTCTTTTTTATTGGTGGAATTCAATAGTTATGAATTAATGATTACAGGACGCCTCAGCTGGTAAAGGCTCAAAAATCGATAAATGAGGGTGAATTGGTAAGTGATGTCGATTTTCTTCTAATAAATCGACTAGTAGATGTTTAACAATTTTCCATATGGAAATATTTAAAATCCTTATTGTGTACTCTTTATTGAGAGATCACCATGAACACTATTATGTTGTCATATGTGACACACTAAAAGAGCAGTGGTATAACACCACACACTAGATTAAATGTTATTAGGTGGTTTACGTGGTATCATAATGTTGATTGCTGAACGTGTGGTTCTTATTGTGTATGTGATTGTTTCGATTGGATAATGGATTCACATGTAGGTGTTTCCTGGAAGAACTCTTGTATACACGCCATTCCTTCTACATTGACTTCTAGGACGATGCTTCCTAACTATCAATCAATATTCTATTGTTGAAATCATTCCTTTGTAACACTTAATCACTCGTAAAAATGGATTATAAAATACATAGTTTTTGTTAATTAAACACCATTCATTCCAATACAAGGTTATCCTAGACATTGTATGATCACAATGATTCTTAAATCAAGGAACACTGCCAAAAGACCTGTATAGGCTTTTGTGGGAATGTTCTTGGTGAATTAAATATACCTTGGAAAAAATATTTATAGTTCATTTTATAAAGTTCTAGCCAACTAAGATCAGTGTAGTCTTGAATAGATGAATAAAGGGTCTACACAAGTTGTCTCTCTTGTTTAATGGAATGGTATTTGAAGGACCCTTTCTGGTACATCATCACAGGTGATTAGAGAGTGGTTTGGGACAGTTAGAGCCTTTATTCAATAGTCGAGTCAACCTATATATGTGAGGTAGGTGGGGATCAACTATTTTACCCTTTGGAAAATAATTCCAGGATTGTTTCTAGAATTATTAGTGGTAGGATTTGTAGTAAATTACAATGGTAGAGGTATTTTGGTTTATAATTGACCCATACATAATGTTAAAGCATATGGTTGGGAGAACACATGGACATACAATTATTGAGATAATGAAGTGATCATCTTATTCACTAAATGGGACCGGTTAAGTGACGTCTTGATGTTTCAGTTTGAAAACTAGTCTGTCTTTATTGTGGATGTGTTAAGTGTCATTTTCTTAAATTATTCTGATAGTTGTTTCAGGAATTTGGAAAATAAAAAATCATATTTGAGAAAAGTTTCTCAACCCATGTAGTTCATGAGCATTTTATGTTGTTCACGATGGATTTTTAGAGATGAGAATATCTATGGTGGGGAAGTTTTAATGACCCTTGTTTTTGAAACGGATGAAAAACCTATGAAATTTGATTTTTTCTTTTTTATATGATGGGATCTTTTTTAAAAAAATAAATAAAAAATAAATTACTATAGAGGGAATACATCATTGTGTTTTATAAAGGATCATATTTATTTAAATTAATGTAAAAACAATTTCAAATTAAATGTAAATAAATGGGTAATAATAATAAAGTATATTATTATTATTATTATTTTATTATTATTATTATTATTAACAATAATAGAATTACTAATTCTCGGTTTGTTTTTGGTTATATGAAGAACCAATGGATTCTTCTTCCCAACCACATGTAGAAATCCCTTGGAAACCCCTGCATTGGGAAACCCCCTCCCAATGGATACCTATTATCTCATCATTTTCCTCTAGATCCTTCACTATTTACCTTCCAATCCACCAGTTATAGTCTTCTACTCATATCTCCTTCTATATTTATGAGTTTTTTTCTCTATTTTGTTTCCATTTGAGGAGAAACTGAAACCCCAGGGTTTTGTGCTGAACAAATTTGGTTTTCATCCAATGATTGGTTTTTCTAAAGGATTCTCAAGACTCTATGGTTCATATTCCAGTAACTACAACTAAATGAAAAGTTTATTGAATCGTATGAGACAACCATCATCTTGTTAGGGTATGTTATCTTTTATTCTTCATTGTCTCTTAATTTATAATTGTTGATTTTGTAAATTTTTAGTTGCAACTTTTTTCCCATGGTTGCATTGGTCCTTGCTACGGTGTTTTTGAGTTCTTGGATTTATTTATATAAATCTTGGTTTCTCCATAACAGCTTTCACTCATATATATAGGTATTTATATATATATCATCCATATACATATTCTCACTTTTGAAGGGGAATATATAAATTAGATTAATGTATATATATACTGATGTATTTTTGTTCATGTGTAGAGATGAATTGAGATAAAACGTGAAGTCGTAATGTATTCGTGTTGGCTAGGTTTCTTGTGAGGTAGGGTCGCACTCCATTCCCCTTCAAATTAATTAGGAATTAATTAATTTTCTTATCACCTTTCATTATACATTTATCATGTATGGTAGTATTTCTAAAAATTATTTCCTTTGGTAAATTAGATACGATGTTTAAATAAACCAATGAATCATTTTAATGGAAATGTTATGATTTAATAATTTGATCCCTCTATCAAAGATATGTTATCTTCAAGATAATAACTATTATTTAAATATTATTTCATGGTTGACCTATTTCATTGGTTATTCTTTATTATTGATTTTATGTATGTAATATGACATGTTTTGTTTATGACCATCTGTGATATTCATAGATGGAGTTATAAAACATTGGGAGGATGTTTAAAAAGATAATGTACCATTACTGTTGATTATGTCTTTAAAAAATCAATGGATTAATTTCATAATAGGAATTTAAAATTTAGATAACTTCCCTTTTTCCAATGACAATTCCATTTGTCTCGTTTAACATTGTATGTTAATTTACGGTAATTTTTAAATTGAATGATTTTTCTTAAAAGAAGTGGATAATTAATGATAGGGATTACACTTTTAAAATTACTCAAATGGTATTAAATTCATTGACCCCAAGTGATGGTATGATCTTTCCTTTTTCATACATATATGAAAATACATATAATGAAATATAATTCCCTTATGGATTTATCCTTTGCTAAATATATGCATTAGATTCATTTGCCTTATGTATTAAATTATGAATATGAACATATGTATTATACAATATTCCACACATTACTCTTACATCTTGACACCACATGAGGGTGTTATCAACTAAATCCCTTTTTATATGATAAAATTATTTAAATTAATTGCGATATGTGTGATCTTATTGGAAAATCATGGGATCGACCAAATAAATTGGTTAATACCTGTCAAACTATAACATTTTTTATACCACCATTGAAACCATGTGTCCATTGGTATAGAGACTGAGGCTTAAAGTAACCTTTTTGGTGTGAAATCCTTGGACGTAATTATGACATAGACTGATTGACTCTCAACCCAAAAATAAATTTGATAAATCATTTTATTTCTAGATTAGACATTTGAATTGGCATAAAAATAAATTGTTTTATTTATTATGGTTTACACGCCTTGGATAACTAGGTTAATATATTAACGGACATAGGTTAAAATAATTAATTAAACTAATTTGATATAATTATGAAGTTAATTATGATACTTGGTTAATGTAATGAATTTAATTGACATATGGTAATTTGTATTAATTGATATTTGTTAAATAAGATGTTAATTATAGATTGTTTGATGTAACCCCCTAAACCTAGATACCCGTAGTTGGTGAATTATTACATAATATTGGCATAATCACAAAATATCATGTCTCGAAGGACCAATTAGCTTGGGAGCCATGGATATTCTAGATACATTCATAGGTTTTACATTAAATTTAAAAATGAAAAACTAAAACAACATAATCTCCATAGAACATAGTCATATAACTTAGAAAATCCATACAGGTCAGTCAAAATATACATATTCACATCTTGGGAAAAATAAAACATAGAAAGGGTGAGGTCAGATGCTCATTAAGGATAAAAATATAGCATAAACATTCATAAATAAGAAGAAACATTCATGGAAATGAATAAGACTAAAAAAAACCCTTTAAAAATTTAACTTCATCATAATATAGCATAGATAAAATCAATTAATTCCATTTAATTATTCACATGGCTATTCTACTAGTCGAATAATCACTTGCAATATCAATAGTCACTTTCATAATGATGGAATGGATAATTCAAGACTTCATAACCACATAGTCTAGGCAATCTTCCATTACTAAATATAAAATTTTCTCAGGGCATTGTTCCGAGACTATAGTTTTGTCTCATGAGACCTACTAATGCATCGTGGAGCTATAGTAGACTCAACATGTCACTTATTATGTCCAATGCATTCCTCATATGCGTGAATGGCCTGAAGGCCTTCATTTTATATTGTTTTTTGATAACCCCCATTTAAAGGGATGAGGGGGAACCCTTACAAGGCCCGTAGGCTTAAAGATTACATGTCCCCTAGGTTTTAGAGATTACATGACTAGATGGTCTTAGAGAATTCAACCATACTATCTACCAGGAACTTCCCCTCCCCAAAATCTGAATCCTTATAGTAGCACTCCACCTTTGCATGACCATCTAGTTAGGCTTCCTGTGAAAGCACATGCTAGTACTGATGGCAGAGCCATACCCTCTCAGTCTGACAATCCATTTTTCTCTGTTCTGGTGAGTACCTCAGCTTTGAATCCTCTTCTAGGGATGCTCTTTTTTTGTATTGTGTATAGGGCCTGCCTTCATGTGGCCTGAAGGCCTTAGGGTGACCCTAAGTACTTATGGTGGCCTGAAGGCCTTGACAATCCACTAGCCTGAAGGCCTTGGGTGGCCTGAAATCCTAGAAGGACTCGAGGACCAAACCGGTGGCCTGAAGGAACAGATGGAAGAATATTTCGGGCTACTATAGTAGTGAACAATGCCTGATATAGTTCATGCTATAGTATTTCTATAGTCCTACTACAGTAATGCTATAGTAACCATGAAATTTGCCTCCACTTGGATTTGATCTCGTGTCTCTTGTATTAAAAATAGCGTATGAAATGTCAATACTGTATCCATAAAGCATGAATGGTGTAATAATTAACACATCCACACTCAAACATATCACAAATACTTCAATATAATATGGATGATTCGTATCATAATAAATAAACATCAAATAAGTTTAAAATCAATCAAAAGATGTTGACATAAATGAAAACAAAACTTTTTTAAAAAAAATATCCATTTCAATGTTGAAATCATTTAAAATTCATATAATTATAATATAAAACATTTATTTTTTAAATATTCTTATAATCAAGAATGGAATGATTTGACGATGTTATAATGGTAGAAAATATCCCCACACAATGTATAAATAAAAAAACACTGTTACCTTAATTTTGTCAAAAAGGTCATAAAGTACATTGTATGGAAAATGACCACAAGATTCCATTAAAAACATAAATGGTCAAATAATGGTATAAATGACATTAACCCCTAGTATATTAAATAGTAAAAAAAATTTGAAATAAAATTTTAAGATACACAGATGTGGATAATAAATAGGTCCTAGTAGATACTCATGTATATAACAACCTCAGATAATAAAGAGATTGTTAAATTAACCCTTACATTGTACTTTTCCTTTGTCACAGGTAGTTTAACATCCTGTATAATGGTAATATCATTTTTATTAAATTAATCAAGAACTATATACATTAATATGATATCATATATGATCTTGAAATATTTCTTTGTTAATGATATTTCAGTAGCATCATTGTTTTGGGTGTTAACAGGTTCATTTTCCTTTATATGATTTGTTAGGTATGTAATGATTGTTATGGATATGATGTACCTTATTGATTTTCAGAATTATATTAAGTCTTTTAAAATTATTTTTAATCATAAAATGAAAATTATTTTTGAATTGAAACGATGGGGAGTGAATCTCATCGCGTTCGTGGAGACAGTAATCCGTACGTATGCACGAGTGATAATATCATTCGTTTGATATTTAAATAGTATGTAATTATATGTTATATCATATATACATAATCATTATCATGTTATATTTATTATTTAAAAAATTAATACTCGTTATTTTACTCATCCAAATGATGAAGTGTTTTAATAACAAACTACACCACGACGTGGAGACAGTAATCCGTACGTATTCACGTATGGTGACATTGAAATTTATAGGATAGATAGTATAATAAATTTGTTTGTACCATTTTTATAATAAAATCACATTATATAGAATACACTAGATTCATTATATTAGTATGGGAACAATATATAAAGAGGAGGTTGAAGAAGAAAAGAACTTGAATGAGGTGATGAAATATTTACCTCTTCTTCGGGTTCTTCCTTTTGATTTGATCAAAATGTCTCTCTAGGTTAGAGTTATGACTAATGTAATGACTCTAGGAAAAAGGGATGAGATTTGATAGGATTCTTGGGTAGGGGATGGCCGATTCAAAGAGAATTTAATGGGTGAATTTTCAGAGAAGGGGAAATGCCCTTTTATAAGAGGGGTGAGGGGAACCTTAGGAAATGATTGAAATATTATTTTGTAATAAAATAATTTTCTTTTTATAATGTCACCAAAATTATTAACCTCGAGGATAATGTAGGGATGGGTCAAATAAATCTCAACCAATAGGTTTTAGATAGGTTTGGGTCACTATATTAAACTTTTCTTTTAGATTTAACTCTAGATATATTGTTTGACATTTACCATGTCACTTTGTATTTTTATATTATATGGTTAATTAAAATACTATAAACATTGAAGAGAAACTCAAGTGGTTCATTAGTGAAATATATAATATTATTTAATCCCTTTGGAAAATCCTTATATTTTTACGAATTGAATATCAATTAATAATATAATTGTTTTTTTAAAAACTCTTTTATGACAATTCTAACACTATTTGGTATTTGGTATTTGTTAAATTCTTAACAGCATTATTACTTCGAATAAAATTAATTTAATCAACTATATCATGTAAAATAAATCTATAAAATTAGTTGAATTCATTAAAAGTCTCAAATAATATTTTTTTAAATATTTATAATATCAATTATTTTAATCATTAATTATTAATGTAATTACTGCATCATCATTGTGTAATAAATAAATATAATTATTTAATATATAAATATTATAAATAAAATACTAGTATGTTGGAAATATTCTTATATTTTTAATGAATATTTATAGTCGAATATATCTTATGAATAAACCTAGATTATAATTTTAGTTAATAAACATTGATTTTAACTCTTTTCACTCTTCTTTAAATAAAATATTACTAAATTTCGTAATCTAATTATAGTGGACCATTGGGGATAATATTTTATTCCTATGGATGTTTTTGGTCTAATTATACATATCCAATAGAATTTGGAAATGTTTTAGGGTAATTATGATATCATTTGTACCCTTAATTACGCTATTTACTTTTAACAGTGGTAAATAAAATTCAAAAGTAACTATTCAAAAAAACTTTAGTTTCATCTTATTTAACCACATATTACATATTGATATTAACCATGTCTGTAGGTTTTTTGAAATTAAACTCATAGAAGCTGTAAAATTATGATTTATACAAATTTGCAAATACTCCTTGGAGGTGGGTAAAAGTCTGTAAAATGTTCGATAAAATAGTATATACCTAAACATATTATAAAATGAATTCAATGAATTAACTTGAACATATATAGGTATTATGTATCTATTTTTACTTAAAATAAATTATAATAAAATAATTAATTATTGAAAAAAAATTGGTTTTAACAAATAATGAAATGTTTTTTTACTATTCATCAAAAATTGAATGTTTTCAAGAAAAATACAAAAAATCCACCCTAAGATAAATTCATTATTCTGAATCCAGAAATGAATTCCAATTTGAAAGATAAAATTTAAAAAATATCAAAATGTTTTTATTACTATTCATAACATCTTGTTTGATTGGTTGTTGTGTGTTAAAACTCCAAGTTGCGTACAATGCAAGCTATTCCATTATTCAAAGGGAAACATAATGTGGAATCATGGGGTGTTAAATCCTCCCATCAATCAAATAATTTGGTCCCTGAAATTTCTAGAATATTACTGCATAAAAATATTTGGGTGGTTCTTCATCATATGTTCCTCGGGTTTCCAGGATGCCTCTTCCATCTTATGGTTTCTCCATAGAACATTTACAAGACGATATGTCTGGTTTCCCAACACATGTTCTCTATTCTTAAAAATCATTAGATGCTCTTCGCAATAAGGAATATCAGGTTCATGTTCTCATTACCAATATGTGAGTACATGCATTAGGTCAGGCATGTATTTTCTCAATAGTGATATCTGGAACATATCATGAACATTGGAGAGACTTGGTGGCGTTTCCAAATGGTAAGCTACAACTCCAATTCATTCTAGAATTTTGAAAGGTCTGATCTACCTAGGACTCAATTTACCCTTCTTAATGATTTATATAATTCCCTTACATGGAAATACCGTCTTGAAAACATGATCTCCTAACAGAAATTACAAATACTTCCATCGGTTATCGAGATATCTCTTCTGCCTATCTTGAGCTTCATTGATGTGGGTTTGGATTACCTTCACCATTTAAATTGTTTCCTCAACATTTTTTGGGCCTACTAGTTTTGTTTCACCCTCATCATCCCAACGGGTTGGTGTGCAACATATCTTTCTATATAACACTTCACATGGTTCCAACTGAATACTTGAATGGAAGCTATTATTATAGGAAAATTCTACCAAAGGTAAATATTGATCCCACATACCTTGAATGTAATTTGAATAAGATATCAACATGTCTTCTTGGGTCTGAATAGTCCGTTCTGATTGTCCATCAGTTTAAGGGTGGTAAGAAGTGCTCAAATGAAGTTCAGTATCCAGGGCTTTCTGATGACTTTTCTAGAATCATGATGTCAAACAGAGATCACAGTCAGAAACAATCGATAAGGGTTCTACATTATGTCTTAAAACTTCATTAATATATAGTATTTCTAGATGTTCAAGTTTAAAATATTCTCTTATAGAAAGAAAATGTGCAAACTCGGTATGACGATCAAGAATGACCCATATTCCATCATTCCTTATAGGAGAATTTGGTAGTCCAATGAAAAAGTCCATCAGAATATTATCCCATTTTTCTCATGTAAGGGAAGAGGTTTCATGACTCCCCGGGGCTGTTTCCTTCTAGATTTCACTTGTTGAAAACCCATACATCCTGACACAAAATCATCAATCTCCCTCTTCATGTTTTCCCAAAAAAATTGTTCCAACCAAACTCTATACATCTTAGTGCTCTGGGTGTATAAGGAAATTGGAGCTATGAGAATCATATAAAAATTACCATATCAGATCAGGTATATCGGCAACACAATTTCACTTCCCAAATTTCAAAATCCCATATTAATATAAGAAGTCGATCAATCTCCCATCAATCATAGAATTAATTTTTTTTTGAAATTCCTCATCATCAGCCTGATAAATTTTTATCCTTTCTAGTATATATGGTTTGGAAACCATTTAAAAAAGTATTCAAGATTCACATTCCATGATTATTCCCATATCCATTTTCACTAGATACATGAAAATAGGATCCATTTATACTCTCACCATGTTCAAAACTCTATGATCCTTTCTAATCAAAGCATCTACCACATTATTTTCCTTCCCTGGGTGGAAGTGCATACTGAAATCATAATCATTTAGTAGTTCAAGCCATCTCCTTTTCCTCATGATGAGTTCTTTTTGTGAGAAAATATACTTCAAACTCTTGTGATCAGTATTAATCTCACATTTTTCACCATATAGATAGTTTCTGTGTATTTTCAATGAAAATATTACTACTGCAAAATCAATATCATTAGTGGGATAATTAACTAATATTCTCTTTATTTCTTCAAAATATTCTTCACACTCTTTTTTCCAATCATGTTATCCCCTTTATGTGTGAGCTTGGTTAATTGGTTAGACAATCTGGAAAAATGCTGGAAAAAACGCAGATAAAAACCTGCTAAATCAATAAAATTGCATACATCATTCATACTCGTCTGTGGTGGTCATTCCTGGATTGCTCTTGTCTTATAAGTATCAATGGCGATTCTATCCATAGAGACAATATGTCCATGAAAAGAAATATCATGATGCCAGAATTCACACTTTCTAAACTTCCCGTATATTTCATTTATTCTGAGGGTTTTCAAAATTGTGCGCAAAGTGATTTTCATTATCTTCAATGATTTTGGAGTATACCATGATATCATAAAAAAATAACACAATAAATTCATAATGATATTCCTTTAAAACACTGTTCCATAGATCCATGAAAATAGAGGGTGCATTATTCATCCCAAAATGAATTACTCTAAACTCGTAATGCCCGTTCCTAGTTCAAAATGTTGTTTTTAGATTTTCATCCTTCATCACACACAATTTATGATATCTAGATCATAGTTAAATCAATTAAAAATATTAATCTCCATAAAGTTGGTAAAATAAATCATCTATGTGAGGTAGGGGATACTTTTATTTATTGTTATAGCATTGTTTTCCCTTTATTCAATGCACAACCTCATTGATCCGTCTTTCTTTTTTACAAAATTGAATGGGGCTCCCCATAGATAAACCTAAGGGAGAATAAATCCTTTATTACTATATTCATTTAGTTTTTTATTTATTTCCACTCATTCGACAGTGACCATTCTATAATAAGTATTCGATATGGTCCTTGAACCTAAAATGAAATCAATAGAAAACTCAATTTCTCTTTCTGTAGGATGTCTAGGTAAATCTTCTTGAAACACGTCACCATATTATTGCACAATAGGTGCATCCTACATTTAACCATTACTTTATTCTCCCACAGTTATTTCATTCTATTCCTCCCCAATAATTGAATTTAGTTGAGCTGCTGAGGGTGGGTCTAGATACAAATCAGATGGTGATGTTTCATCTCTGAAGATAAGGTAATCCTTATCCACATCCAAAATTGTACCCTCCTTCTCTTTATATTAATTTTTTTGTATGATGTTCCATAATCCAATCCATACCGAGGATTATGTGAAATTCAACCATAGGTATGGCGATGATTTCAGTAGATAAATAACGTTTATATGCCTTAATGGGAACTGACTCACAAAACATTGTTTCAATTATACTTCCAATAAGAGTTTTTACTGACAACTCTCATGTTAAATAAAATTGGAAATATCTAATTTTCATAGAAAACTAAGAATATATGAAACAATTCGATGATCCAAAATCAAATAAATCTTTTTCTAAACTTGAAGAAATAATTAAATTACCTGCCACCATGTATTTCAGAGCTTCAACCTCTATAGTTGAGATAACATAATCATGGCATTGATCCCTTGGACTTCTCTAAGGTATGTTTCCTTGGATCTTAAGAAATTAATTTTCATAATTCCCCATTTCTCTACAATTGTAGCATTGAACATTGAAATCATCTTTCTTCCCCTTGCTATCATGAGCTTGGTGGCATTTTTCACCTTACTTGTAAAAGACTCTCATTACCTATAGGGAAGTATGGGGGTGTTTCTTCCCACATTTACTGCCGGATGGATATTCAAGTTTTACCTTCTTCAACATATTTCAATTTCCAAATTGTTCAGAAAATCTCTTCTTCACTTTCTTTTCTTTAAAGTTATTAGACATAGAAAATTACTTTTCTATCTTGATATCACTTGAGACAATATCATCGTACGATGAGATGGATTGTGAGACTAATGCTCGTTGGAGAAATGTTTTAACCCATCAAATTAAAGATCAATCTTACTTCTTGGGTTATGTATATAATATGCATCATGCCTTGATAACATTTTAATGTTAGCCGCATACTTTGTGAAATTCTCATCCTCTTTTTGCCTCTAACTCAGAAATAGTCTTCCATATCCGCTCGATTGTGACGAGTCATGTATTTTTCTAAAAACATCTCTTTAAACTCCCTCCATTCCATACATGATAATTTTTCATCCTCATTTGTTTTTTGAATCAATAACGACCATTGATCAGCATCTCCAGTGAGGTGATAAACTAACATGACAACTTTTCCCCTTTCGCTACTCACCAAATAATTAAATATTTTATCTAAGGAACATATCCATTGCTCAGCTACAAATGGATTTTTGGTCCCATTCAATGGTTTTGGTTGCTTCCTCATGAAGCATTCTAACATTGATCCTATGCATTGCGGATTATGGTTCTCCATATAGGTAAGGTTATTATTCATAACCTAATTAAGATGTTCCAGTATGGTGATTAGATGATCTTAACCATTTTCACACCAGGTCTACTACAATTATCTTGACTAGGAGGGAAATCCATACATGGATTACGTGAATTGATACAGTTTCCATTCTTTCAACTTCTATCCATTTCTAAATAATGAAATACACTATATTAGATTATGAATAACAATACATAATTCCAAACATATAAAACACTTAACATAAATTTAATGATTTAAGGAAATAATCCAAAATCATAAAAATGTTTTCCCTACGAATGCATATACTCATAATCCCTTAATAATGGTTTGTAATGAAAATGGGAATTATCCTAAGCATATCCCCGGGAAGTGTTGTAACCAAGAGTGAAGCAAGGCCCGTTGTCGTGCACCAATTCCCGTTCGAGCCTTTCTCAAAGATGTGTTATTGGGATTTACCCCTAGGTACATCTGTGTCAGAGCCACCTCTTCCTGCTCATATCCAGTCATATATGTATTGCATGGAAAATACCAAAAATATCTATATTAACAAAATTCTAGGAATTTCTTTTAAATTAATACTCAAAGTCTATATTAGGGTAATGTGCACTAATCAGAGTTTATCTAAATCTTGTTTCCAAGGATATTACTAAACATCCTATGATACCAACTATAACACCCCTACTCTTGTTACCAAGAGTCGATGCATTATTACAAAACATTGGCATGATCTCAAAAGATCAAATATCGAATGACCGATTAGTTTATTGGCTTTTGAAATACAAGATAAAATCATAAGTTTTAAAAAACATTATAAAATAAAAAATTTCATCAAATAAAATCTCCATAGGACATACTCATATCCCTAAGATTATCCTTGAATGTCAGTCATAATTTAGTTTTTTTCATAATGGGAAAAGTAATACATAGAAAGGGGTGAGCTCATATGCTCAGAAAGGATAATAATATAGCAGAAACATTCATAAATAAGAATAATCTTTTATGGAAATGTACAAGACTAAAACAAAATACATTTAAACATGAATTTCATCATAATATGGAAATGTTAAAATCAAATAATACCATTTACATATTCAAAAGGATATTCTACAAGTCAAATAATACCATGCAATATCGATAGCCACTTTCATAATGATGGAATGCATAATTTCTGACTTCATAACCACATAGTCAAGGCCTTGTGCCAAGACTAAAATTATGATTTTGTCAAGGACTTGTTCTAAGATAGTAGTTTTTCTAATGAGACATACTGATGCATCGAGGATCTATATAAGGCTCCACGCGTCACATACTATGTCCAATGCATTCGTCATATGAAAATGCTTAAACATAACATAAACATTCATTTTAAAACTAGAATATGAAATTTCAATACATTATCTATAAACCATGAATGATGTAAAAATAACACATAAATATTCAAACATATCACAAAACCTTCAATACAATATGGAATTTTTGTATCATAATATATCAACTTCAAATAATCTTAAAATCCATAAAACAATGTTGAAATAGATGAAATAAATACTTCAATTAGAGAAATATATCATCATATTTGGAATTATTTAAAACTCAAATAAATATAATGGAAAACATTTATTTTTAAAATATTCGTATAATATTATAAGGGAAGCTTAAACGATGTTATTACGATGGAAAATAGCCGCACCCTCGGTATAAGTTAAAAAAACATTCATACCTTAATTTTGTCAAAAAGTTGATAAAGTACACTGTTAGTAAAATGAAGGAAATATTCCTTTCAAAAACATATAAGGTCTAATAAGGTTATAAATTACATTTTCACACTGTATATTAAATAGTAAAACATTTTTTGAAATAAATTTTTATGAAACACGGATGTAGATGATAATGAGGTCCTAGTAGATACTCCCTTATAAAACAACCTCACATAATAAAGATATTTTGAAATTAATCCTTGCCTTATAGTTTTAATTGGTCGGGGGTAGGATAAACTCATGTATAATGGTGAAATAATTGATATAAAAATTATACAATAACCATATACATTAATATGATATCATATATGAAAATCTAATAATTCTTTGTGAAAGATATTTCAGTAGTATCATCATTTCAAGTGTTAATTGAATCATTTTCCTTTACATGAATTGTTACGTAAGTAAGGTATTTTATGGATAGGATGTATCTTATTCATATTCATTATGATATTAAGTCTTTAAAATTTACTTTTAGTCATCAATTTAAAATTAGTCTTGAATGGATATGATGTGGAATGAAGATTATCACGTTCTTGGAGACGGTAATCTGTTTGTACGCACGAGCGACAATATAATTATTTTGATATTAAAATCATATATAATTGGATGGTATATCATATATAGATAATAATTATCATGTTATATTTATTATTTACCTCATTTATACTTGTTATTATACCAATAAAAATGATAAATTGTTTGAATAACAAACTACACCAGGACGTGGAGATGGTAATCCGTACATATGCACATATAGTGTATTTTTCATTTATAAGATAGATAGAATAAGGAATATGTTTTTAACATTTTTATAATAAAATCATAGTATGGAGAATATACTGGAGTTATTATTTTAGAATGAAAACCACATAGAAATAGGAAGTGGACGAAGTAAAGAACATGAAAGAGGTGATTAAATATTTACCTCTTCTTCGGGTTCTTCTTTTTGATTCGATCAATAAGGCTCTTTAGGTTGGAATTCATACTAAACGAAGACCTCTAGGCTGAAGGAGGATAGTTTAGAGGATATTTGGGAAGGTTTTGGTCTTTCCAAATTAATTTTAAGGTTTTAATTTTATGGAAGGGGTAGTGCACATTTATAACATGGGTGAGGGGAAACGTAGGAAAATATTGAAATATTATTTTATTATAAAATCATTTTCGGTTACTAATGGATCCAAAATAATTTATTTCTAGAATAATGTGGGGATTGGTCTATAACCACTCAAATAATAGGTTTTATACAAGTTTGTATCACTATATTAACTATATCTTTTATATTTAACTCTTAGTTAAAAAGTTTGACATTTACCATGTCTCTTTGTATTATTATATTATATGGTTATTAAACATACAACAAACTACCAAAAGAACATAAAGTGGTTCATTAATGACATATAAAATATTATTTAATCCATTTGGTTGATCCTTATATTATTAGAAGTAGAATAGCAATTAATAATATAATATTTGTTTTAAAAACACTTTTATGACTATTTTGAAATTATTTAGTATTTTTTTTATTAAATTCATAACATCATTATTACATACAAAATAATTCACTTAATTAACACAAATATGTCATATTAACCTATAAAATTATTATAATTCATTAAAAGTATCAGATAATATTTATTTGGATATTTAAACTATCAATTATTTTAATCATTCATTAATAAGGTAATTATTGCGTCATAATTGTGTCATAAATAAATATAATTATTTAATGTCTAAAGAATATAAATAAAATTAATTTATAAAGTAAATCATTTTATCTTTTTAATGAATATTTACAGTTGAATTTATCTGAGTAATAAACCTATATTAAAAATGGTTTAGTTAAAAATATTGATTTTGACTCTTTTGACTCATCTTTAAATAAAATAATAATAATTGTCCTAATCTAATCCAAGTTGACCAAAAAGGATCATATTTTATTCCTAAGGTTGTTTTTTGTCGAATTATACTTATCCAAAATTATTAGGACATGTTTTATGGTAATTATGATATCATTTTTACCCTTAATTACCCTATTTAATTTGAACTGTGGTAAATAAAAGTCAAACGTTACTATTCACAAAAAAAATTATTTTCATCTTATTGAACCAAATTTTACATATGGATATTAACTGTGTCTCTCAGATTTTTGAAATTCAACTCATATATGCAGTAAAATACTGTTTTATTCAAATTTGAAAATGATCCTAGGAGGTGGGTAAAAGACGGTAAAATGATCGATAATGTTTTATATATCTAAACATATAATAAAATGACTCCAATTAATTATTTTGAAAATATATAGGTATTATGTATTTATATTGATTTAAAATAAATTAAAATAAATAACTAATTATTTAAATAAAATTTTTTTTAACCAATAAAGCAGTGTTTTTTCACTATTCATCAAAAATTTAATGTTTTCAGAAAAATACCAAAACATCATCATAAGATAAATTCGATATTCCAAATCAAAAAATGAAGTTCATTTTTAAAGAAAAAATAATAAAATTTAAAAATATAGGTATTAATATTCATAATGTCTACTTTGATTGGTCGTGGTTTGTTAAAACTCCATGTTGTGTACAACGCAAGTTATTGCATTATCCAAAGGGAAACATACCATGCAATCTTGGGGTGTTAAATTTGATACTAGACTTGTTAATTTTTCTTGAAAAGAATTTGAGATTATTTGTATCGATGAGGTTGATACATGGGGGCTTGATACAGATTGTAATTTTGAGTTTTTGTGGATTAGGTTATAGTTTATTGAGGACACTTGAGGGATTCATGCATGTTCTTATATACCAGCCAAGGGAAAGGTGTAGGTACATTATTCATGATGGTTGAGTGTATAGTTAAAAGGTATTTCTAATGACTCGAGACATTAGCCAAAACCTAAAGGCATTGGTGATCATATTATGTACCTCCCAAGGTCTAGGTGAAGAGGTACTGAATTCTTGAGGGAAGAATATATGATTATATCGGATGACTCAGGGTTGTATACATAGTCACAGGATTCCCAAGGGGGATATTCTACTTATCTATGACAGTGATATTTTGTTTAGCATGAGAGTGAGGCCATAATTTTATGGTATAATCAGGGTGATTCATCCAATTTGTGGGAAAATAATACTGATTTATGTGATCCATCCTGATGCAAGATGATCTACCCACATACATAGATACCAAATAGGGTTCCAAGGTAGGTATGTCAACTATGGGTTCCTTATTAACCTCAGTTTCATGTTGTTTATTTATTAAAAACAACTTGATTATTTTTTCTATTTACACCTAGTCACGTATTTATATAATATATCATGTAATGGATTGTGTTAGACCCCATCAGTGCTGGCCTACTAAGATTATTACATCACACCCCACTCTAGTACTATTTGGTACCCAAGTAGATGATTTTTCTTGCATGACATTGGATTCACTACATGTGGTTTTTTGTGTTCATGGAAGCTAGAGAGATCATAACTAGGGTCTTGATTTATATTTATGGGGATTTTACAAATGAATTTTTATTTTATTTTGTTGTTTTGTACTTCCTTTACCAAGAAATTAAACAAAAAAAATACATAAGTCATTATATGGAAATGTAGTTTTCCATTTTACTTTTGTTCAATTAATTTATTCTTCTACTGATATTTATCTTCCATTTTTTCTAATTCTTCAGATATTTTTTCTATTAATTTATTGAAAAACCATTTTTCTACTCAAACATGAGGTTATAGTCTCCCCATTATCACCTCTTTATACATTCAATGCTAGTCGATAACCACTGTTATACGGGGAGGCGCACCTGAGGCCATGTGAACCACCCATATAACCACTTTCTTAGTGTCTAACCTAGTCGGGTTGTTAAAATTTACCCCAATAGTTAGTGATCTGTCTAATTTGTTTCATGTAGCTTATTTAAAAAAGAATCATCCAGATCCTAACCATGTGATTCTATGGGATTGTTTTCACCTTGATCATTATGCTACATTGATTCTTGTGTTGATATAGACATTGGATAGACATGAAATGTTATTGAATTGAAATTAATCAATTTGGTATGAGTGTTATTGTTTCATGGGTTGTTTTAAGTGGATACATGTGATCATGAAATTGAAATTATAAATTAGTATCCTATGATCTTCCAATTCCACACTACAATATTTCATTCAACAGATGGACTGTAAAATGGGGATGATAATGGAGGAAACATGGTTTTAGGTATTCAATCAATTTATTATTTATTATTTACATTATATAAATATGTTTTTTATGGAGTTTCTAGGTAGTATTGTAGTGTTATGGAAGCATTTATCAAGTTTCACATATTTATAATGGTCAATAGAAATCATGAAAAATCTACAAGAAACCATAAATGTATGGAATAAAGATATAGGTACTCTGATAGATTGTAAATTTTCTCCAAATGGTAATAAATACCTATGATAAATTATGAATGTGGAAATATTGGGGAAATCATTGTTTTTAGATCTATTGTAAAACCATGTGATCCAACCATTTATTTTATTTTCTATAACACTATATCGGTGTAAAATTTCGAGAAGTGTCAAAAAAATGTAGTAAAACCATATGGATATCATTTTATGAGTTATTAAAATGTGTGATATTGGGGAAAAATGTATCAAAAAAGGAAAAATTAATTTATGAATTTTAATTAATGATCTGAAAATTAGAGTTTAACATCGACTGTGGCCATAAAGCTCTTATTTATTCCTTTATTTTTCTACTGTTTCGTACTCATCATCTTCCCTTAGTTCCCTTTGATATTACCTGTAATGAAATGGAATATTTTTTATAATAATTATGTCTGGTAGACCCATATTAATTATTAAGTCAACTTTTCCAATCCCCCCTCTCTCTATCTAGATCCTCTTATTCTCTATCACATATTTAATTTCATATATTTCCTTCTAGATAGATATATGATTTTGTTCATTCATATTGATTTTATTATTTGGATCAATTAATATAAAGGTATTTTAATCGTATATTAAGAAATTTATTTTTCCATTCATCATATTACTAATTTAATGAGATGTACTTTGACTCTACCTCATTTATACTATTTAGGAAATTGATAGCTTGGTTTATTTGAAATTTATTTCATTTATTTTCTATAAAATATATTTTATTTATATTGGATAAACCCTTTTTTTTCTTATTGGTAACATGGATGATTAAATGGTATTTTGAAAAAATTTGTTGAATATAATATTAAAATTATATTATTAGAATAACAATATTATTTTTATTCATAGATATTGTTTGATTATATTTGATGAAGCAATAGTATTTTTAATGAGAATTAATTTTTCAACAAAGTAGGAAAAATTGTTTTGTATATTGTGCAATATGGGATAGATAATGGTCATCATGTTCCACCATAAATAGGGGCTGAATAATTTTCATCAAGTACCATCATCACTCTGAAACTGGAAACATAATTGTTTGTGTTATTTTGTAATGACCTAAAATTTCCATGTATTTTTTTTATATATAAGAATTTTATGAGTCTGCAAAAATTGACGGTGCGTGATTCCGAGGACCGGTGTGCTCGGAATGAATTTCTAATCTTTTATTTGGGTACTTTTTTGTAAACATACGAGCGATTTTTTCTAAATTTTGAATCGGTGATCTGAATTGAAACCTGAGAGAACCGTTGAACTTACAACGCCATTAATCTATTAAGGATCACTTTATATCGGCCGCAGTGAGTCGAGAGTGAATTATAATTTTTGGGATTCTCGTGAGAGAATAAAAATTAAATAAAAATGTAAATTTTTTTTTTTGAAACCTCCTAGGTGGCTATTTCGTAGGAGGGAACCACCAAAACTAAAACCTCCAAAGGGAGGTTATGGTTTTGGGAACCACCGAGCCTATCCTCCCATGAGAGGTTATGGTGGTGGGGACCACCTGAGGCTGGAAACATTTTCAACTCCCCTCTTATGTGTGGGAAACCTCTCTGACTCCCTCCAACCTTAATTGTTCCAACCCATAAAATAATTAATTAAGCTAATTTGAATTTATGCCAACAACTTAATAGATATCAGAGACTATTAATTTTTGTTATATGTTTATTTGGGTGGAATTTGGAGGAAGGAGCATTGGGAGAAAGTTCCCCAATGATGAACGCCAATGAAGAATGCCATCGAAGAAATTTATTAGGAAATCATTGAAGCGGACGGCGTATGAGCCAGTCATCGAAGCATGGTTCAAGAAGCAATGATCATTGGCACCACCTCTACCATATTTGTCTTTTTTCTCACAGCAAAGACATCGAGCTGTCGTGGTAGGGGTTTGTTACTATATGATTGTCACTTCCCATGATCTTCCCTTCTAATAATGTTGTTGGATTGCGAATGGATATTGATGATGGTTGTGGGGATTGATGTATTTAAATATATTACATACATGTTCATGATTAAATTTTGTGAACCTCTTGCTACCTCTCTAATGAAAAGGCTGTGGGCCAAAAAAACATGGCCCGACCCAGCCTATGTTCTTATTTTGTGTGTGTTCTACGCGGTGGTGTCGGCGACTGGTGTTGGTGGTTGGCACCAGCGAAATTAGAAAACCACAACGAAGGTGAAAAAAGAGGGTGTTCGGTCATGCTGCCTGCCGGCAAAGACACAGCGTGAAACCATGCCACACGGCCGGGAAAGGCATACCGACGTGCGCAGCTGCGCCGTCCTCAGCACATCTGCCCGCGACTCCATCGTCTGTTGCCACCGCCGCACATGACTCCACCGTTCGTGGCCACCATGCCTACACGGCCTTTCGTGCTACACTCGCGACACCTAGACCTCACCAACCCATGTCACCTGCAACCTCCACCACCACCGTGGCACAAGCGGCCTAGACAACCTATGGCAACTGTGGGGTTTCCGCGCTACTCTGCGGCCTGCCGCGCCACCCAGCGGCCTCGCCTTTCCACCACACGTTTAGTCGTGCTGCACAGTGGCCTCATAGCGCTGGCCGCGGCCCTCCGTGCCGCCCGTGCCACCAAGAGGCCCTCCGTGCTCGTGGTCCTCCATGGCTCCAAAACTCGATGGTTAGTATATACTTACAGCAGTTCTGGAAGAGGAAATTCATAGGCTCAATTCCATACATGAGTTTCGAAGACATAGACCTATCCGGTTCATGGGAGAGGTGGACACTCAAGTCATTGAGGACTGGATGTAGGCTGTGATTCAGGTCATCTATTTATTGAGGACACCACCTGAAAAGGTGGAAATCCTGGTGGCCTTCCTTCTGCAAGGCTTGGTAGGGAGATGGTGGAGGATGGCCATGCAGACTCACATTGAGGTGACCCTAACATGGTTTGACATCGAGAGGCTTTTCTGGGTGGAGTTTTCCTCCTGACGTTGAACTCTATGTGCCTTTTGGAGCTGCTTCACCTATAGTGGGGTAGCAAGATAGTGGATGAATACTCGGTGAGGTTCATAGGGCATTCCTACTACTCCAATGACATGGTGCGAGACCCTTTCCTCAGGGATCGAGCCTTCTAGCCGCGACTCTAGGTGGAGATCATGTAATTGGTGTTTCCTCTCATCATCCCTACCTAGTCTGGGGTGCTGGAGAAATCCCTTATTATAGAGAGATTCTTGGCAGAGAAGGAGTTGAAAGCTAGAGCATCCAGTAGACCAGATGTGACATATTCTTCAATTGCCAACAAACAACATATGCATGAGACCAAGTGGGCCATGGATTTCAATGGATGATCCCATGACTCAGCGTTAGGGGTTTGGGGATCCCAGTCTGGATAGTGTCATCAGGGAGCGCCGTAGTGCTACTCATGCAACGAGCAGGGACACATGGCACGTGACTGGCTGACCCAACGTATAGATGATCGACAAGTATTCAAGATGTCACCGATGTAGAGGAAATGGTTTGATCGAGGAGGTATACAGGGCAGAAAACGTGGTGGGGGATCTAGCTAAGCAACAAGCTATGGGTGAAATTTTGAGATGTTACCTCCTCCACCTGGTGATCCACCCATACATGAGAGAGCATGCGGACATGGGAGAGATTAGCTCTAGGCAGTAGAGGATATTTTCCACGATTCTCTTCAGATGTTTTTATGTATGATCTGTGTCTTCTAAACCCTAGTTGATGTACTTAAAAACACAATTGGTAGTCACTCCAACCTTTTCACATCACTCGTTTAGAGCTTGGAGATTCTTGTGTAGTCGTTGGCTCCTTTATTAAATTTATAGAATTATCTTGGAGTCGATTCGGCAATTTCAAAATGGTTCCAGTAGTGTGAGCTTACTCTAGTAGGTGAGAGCTTCAGCTGGTATTTCCTAGTATCAATGTTGAGGAGTTACGATGTCATCTTGTGTATGGACAGGTTATCCACATTCTATGGTCTAATTTACTATTTGAGGAGTATTGTATGATGTGCCTGCATAGATGGGACCACGTTTTCCTTCACCGATGAAAATAAAACCCTTCCAGCATAGGAAAGACTCTCTAAGAGAGGGTTCAACCGACCAATCGCTAGTTGGATATCCTCACCCTCGATGTAGTGGATGAGAGGAGTCTAGGTTTTTCTATAGTGGTGGATGTGTACGAGGATGGTTTTCTTGATGAGGTTCCAATACTACCTCCTTGAAGATAGGAAGACATATGTATCAACCTGTACTCAGGGATGACGTCAATATCCACACTAGCATATCGAATGGCTCCCTCAAATTTTCACGAGTTGAGGGTACAACTAAAGGACTTGAATGATAAGGGCTTAGTAAGAACAATAGTTTCACTAGGGGAAGACCCGATGATTTTTTCCAAGAAGGAAGATTGGAGTTTGAGGATGTACAAGGACTTCTAGAACCCGAAATAGGGGATTGTGATGAAAAAGTACCCACTTCCGATAATTTATGACCTCAACGACAAACTGATGTGGTAAAAGTGGTTATAAAAGATATACAATAGTTCATGATACCACTAGCCTCAGGTACGAGATGATGATGTACCGAAGATGAGATTCATGTGAAGTTATGGCCACTATGATTTTTTGGTGATGTATTTCAGAGGAAAAAATAGCCCCAAAGAGTTCATGGGCCTCATGAATTGGATCTTCTTTCCCTTCCTTGACCAGTTCATTGTGGTCTTTTTCAATTAAAACATGGTGTATTCAGCGTCAGAGGTGAATCACGATACACACTTGAGAATAGTCATGGATACACTCCGAGAGCACCATCATTATTATAAGATCCCGAATTATCAGTTTTGGATACAGGAGGTCCATTTCCTAGGACACGACAACTCAGATGCTTTAGTTGCATTTGATAATGTGAAGATAGAGGGGGTTCTTTTTAGGAGCCACCCATGAGTGTGACTGAGGTGTAGATCATCTTGCATCTGGATAGTTACTATCAGAGATTCATGCTATACATTTCCAAAATAGAAGCACACTTTTCAGCTTTTTCAAGAAATGGATAGCCATATGTGTGGACAGAGAAATGCCAGTAGTGTTTCTTGGAGAGGATGAGAATACCGGCTAGTTCCCACATCTTGAGACTACCCGAGGAGGGTGTTGGGTATTTACATTTATCTGAAGCATTAGGGACCAGAACAGGTGGTTTACTAATGTAGGAGAAAGCATTTGTCACCTACGAATCATGACAGTTGAGGTAGCATGAGCATAAATTTGCAACTACTGACCTAGAGGTAGTAGTAGTGAACTATTCCTTGTTGAAGTTGTGGTACCACTTGATGGGTGAGTGGATCACCATCTACTCCAACCACAACAGTCTCATGTATATCTTCTCCCAGAAGTACCTGAACTGGTGACAGTTATGATGGCTAGATTTCCTCCAGGACTATGATTTTGAGAGAGTCAATACTTCTAGGAAGGGGAATGTGTTGGAAGACACATTCAAAAGAAGGACCAGTTTGCTGCTGTAGAGTGAGGTGACAAAGCAGTTAGCCACGATGAAGATATCCATCATGGACGATGGTGATGTTGATTACCTTTAGTCCATGACTATCACTACCCCAGTATTTCAGTGAGTATGGGAGGCATAGATTGGGGACATTGATTGTGAGGCCCAATGTGATCAGATATCATCAAGACGGTCTGTTGAATTATTTTATGAAGTGGTAGATCACATATTACTTTTTAGAGGGAACACCTTTGTACTAGTGGCATTTTGGGACATGATTTTTAGGGAGTCCCATACATCGCCATTGGAGGTACATCCTGGAGTGGAAAAGATGTACTAGGACCTTCAACATTAGTACTTGTCACGAACTAGTCTAGATCGGCATCCGACCCGGCGCCCGACCCGGTCCGCGGCAAGGCCCGAAGGGCGTTCCCGATACCCACGGGCTGGAACAAGTACCCGGGTGTCAAACCTTAAATGGGAACGATTTACCCGAAATAAAAAACAGAAAAACAACTAGAAAGATAAATAAACTAAAACTAGAAATATACAACCAATCACGACTTTATACTATAAACTGGTTTAATGTCTACAACTCGAAACAATAACTAATAAGAAAAGACGACATCAGAAACTAAAACTCATACTCAAACCTCCCGGAAGAAGAGAGGCCACATCAACACCACTCTGCTTTTGAAGACCAACTGAAACTCGAACCACCATCGCTGAGCATGATGTCACAACCTGGAAAACACAAGAAACAATGTCTACATACACCCGAAGGTGTATGCAGGGTGTGAGCGAAAGGCCCTGTAGGAAGTCACCCAATAAAAAGGTTCAATGCCACAAAATCAAAAGGAAAATTTAATGTTCTTATTCAAGTGATACTTTTGAAATGCTTTTAATGAAAACATTTACAAACCAAATGCTAAAGGAAAACACAAAAAAAGAACTCATTTCACAAACACAATTTTAAAGAGGAAGAGAAAAGTTCATTTATGGGTACACACACACACACTCACACACACACACATACTCACACACACACACACTCACACCCATGTGGTCCTCCATATGCCGACAGATTACACCATGCCAAAGATGGTAGAGCACTATGGGTAAATCCCCTAAGGTTCATCTAGCTCGAGTGGGACCGTAGAAACCTCGTGTCTCGGTGAAACGTGGCTTAGGAACCATGACCCTCAGAAACGTGGCTTAGAAGTCCACGACCCTTAGAAAACGTGGCTTAGGAGGCCACGACACTCAGTCATCATTTGTTTAGTTAGTGTTGCAATCGTCAATCCAGCTAAGTGAAATAGGGATGATACCCATCCGGCTCACTAGTGCACTAGTTCTTGTCCGCCCAACTAGATACCCAGGGGTTTCCCTTGTGCTCAAACATGTTCCACATTCACATAACTCATAACTTTCACATTTTACAAACCAAACATGACATTAAACAAAAAAAGACACCACTTGCTTACCAACACACTATTTCAAAGACACACGCACACCAAGGACATGTCTCATTTTATAAGAATACACCACTCTAAAAATGAACGCATATTCAACTCCTATTAAGAACCATTTTAGCGTCATATAAATGTACCAATAAATCATCTGATTTATTATTGAAATCATTTCAAGAAAACCCAAGAATACTTTACACCAAAAACAACTTGATTTTATATAGAGGCGTCACTTTAAAACTTGATACACGAGGTAACCATGTCAAAATTTGTTTTCCATTATTCAAAAAATTTTGCATTCCAACATCAAAAGTACACAACAAGGAAAACACACCAAAAGTGATTCATATACTTTGAAAATGTCTATTTAAAATCTCAAACACCAAAAGTGACTTGAAAACACCTTTCGCACCTACCAAACAACCCTAAAAAACATATCAACCATGTTTCGCACTCAAAACACCACGTAAATAAACAATTCCTAAATTTATAAAACATATCTCATGCAAAAGAAACCATTACAAAATTAATTTCACAAATTGACCCTTCTAAAACCTCATTGGCACTCTATAAAAAATTATTAAACACTTCTAAAATATTCCACAACAGGATCGAAATGGAAAATAACTTAACCATTTCTAAAGAGAGTGAAATTTTCATCACGCACACATGTCAAACAATTTTTAAAACACCTTTCGTACAACCCATTAAACACAACAAATCATTTATACAACAACACGCATATAGACAACAAAATCATACTATTTCGGAAACCCAATTTTCCTCAAACGAACATGCCAAAATATTATCAAAATAGATCACACCATGAAAATAATTCATAGAACATATTAAATTAAACTAAACAAACAAATTAAATTATCTAAATGATTCAATGGCATGAAACCACCTACCTCAATGCAGGAATGAAAGAAAAATGATATGACACAATACTCCCACTGCGCAAAGGTTGCACTGCACGGAACCGTCAAAAAGGTCCTAAAACAGTAGACCAAAAATTCTCATCGCCAACCCATCACAACATCAGAGATTTAATAATTTAACTAACAATAAAACAGATTCAATAATAATTAATTAAATTGAATAATGAATAAGAAAATTTAAATGTAATTAAACAAATATATTAACAATTAAACAAATTCAATTAACTAAATTGATAAACAATTAAACAGATTAAATAAAATGATTAACCAATTTAATAATAATAAAATAATTTGATTAATAATTTTAAACACATGCGATAATAATTGAATATACTAATTAACAACTAAAAAATCAATAATAATTAAATAAAATAAAACCAAACCCTTATCACGGAATTGTCGGGATCCAACCGAGGGGCGCGCAACGGCTGTCTGGTGAGCGTGAGCCAGGTTGCGGGGGATGTCCGGCGGCGCGAAGGATTATGGGGTGACAGTCCGGCAGCTCAAAGGGGTGCAGGGTGGCCGGTGCAAGGCTGACCGGTCGGCAAGGTCGCCAGAAAAAGGGGTAAGGCAGTGCCGGTAAGGGTGCGGGGCGGCCAGACCATGGGGTTCACCGGAGTGGGAAGCCAGCAAGGGCAACGTCAGCTGGTATGGAGGCCGGTGGTGGTACATCGCTGGACGGAGCAGGCTGGAACGGCTTGGGGGGGAAGTCGCTGAAAGCGAAGGGTGCTAGTCGTCCAAGGGGCATTCGGGCTTGGTGCGCGCTGTAGCAAGGAAGTGGGAAGACTGCGTCGGGATGGGAGAGGGAGAAGGGGCTGACGCGGTGGAGGGCGGAACTGCGAAGCGGTTTGGAGAGGGGATGAAGATGGCGGCGAACTGCAGGAGGAGAAAACCTGGCAGCACGATGATGAAAAAAAACAAGGGGGGAGGCGCGCTTCCCAACAATAGAAGAAGATTAAAAAAGAAATAAAAAAATAAGGTAATACCTACAATAATAATAATAATAATAATAATACAAATAATAATAATAAGTAAGTAATAAAATAAATAAAAGAAATAAGTGGTATAATAATAATAAGAATTGTAATAATATCACATAATAATAACCATAGTATTTATTTACCCCAAACAATATTTTTTTTTTCATTAAAACAATTTCTTATTGTTTACTAACATTCTTATTTCAATTTTATTTCTATTTCATTATTTATAACTATCTGATTATCCCGCTATGTTTCAACTCATTTGAAAGCCGGGCAGACTGTGTGAGTCTCAAAACCAAGCCTCACCCATGCGTTCGGTGACGCAAAACCAAAACACACATAATGATTATAATAATAATAATAATAACAATAACATACTTAATAACCTAAATAATAAACTATAAAATGATTAACCAAATAAAAATATATTCATAAAAAAATACTCTCAATTAAATTGTTATCCAAGAAAATAATAATATTCTGAAGTAACATTAATATTATAATTATTATTAACACACTTTTTAGTTTGTTTTATTTCATTATTCAACCATCGGGCAAGACGTGCGACGAGCCGGGTGAGGTCGCACGACTTCGACTACGGTGCGCTAGACGCAACCAAGGGAAAAAAATCCATTTTTAAACAAAAACTCAACAAATTTAATTTTGGCCTTGACCCGAGCCACCTGATTTCCAATAAAGACAATAATATAAATAATATAAAAATGACGAGTGTGACAATTCTCCCCACCATAAAGCTTTCCATCCCCGAAAAGGCACAAACAGTACCAAACCCAACAGCAGAAAACCACACCCCCTTGAGGATCAAAGGGGATCCCCACAAATACCATGCAAAGAGAGGCAAAAGTATCGTGCTCAGAGATAGTGACTCAAATGACAACCTCAAGAACGCATAAAAAGACTTTATGATGAGTGTATCCCACCCCAAAGAGCTAAAACACCTCCAGTAAACTGATCAAGGAAGGGAATCCCTCGCACCCCCTGAATCCAACTTCACAAGCCGAAACATCCCATGAACCATTGAATGAATAACACGTCCACAGATCACTCCATTAACTTATTACAATGATATATTTAAAAACAGAAGCAAAATATCAACATGGGGAGTCCCGATGGGCTCCCCACCATTAAGAAGTCACTAACGCTCGAAACAAGACTGGAAAAGCAACACAGAGAGGTTCGAGCGGACTCCCCACCCTTAAAGGAATGTCCTGCACTTATTCATTCTAGAGAAATTCATGTCAGACCCAATGTGGGTCTCCCCACCATTAAGAACCTACCAATGCCTAAGACGAGTCTAGAAAACCAACATGGGAAGGTCCGTGCAGACTCCCCACCATTCAGGAAAAGCCAACACCGATTTATTCCAGAGACCATTGTACGAGACCCATCGTGGGTCTCTCCGCTACTAGAACTAACAGAGGATATAGAACTTTGAAAAATTCCCGATGGTGACCAAAGACCCCACCACAAGGGGCGGGGAGGGAGGGTCCCGACTACTAGGGCATCAATAGCATGACCCAAGACAAACTAGCATTTCCACATTCCTGGATGAGCATTATTCAAGTTTGAGACAAATTTATCCAACAGACTTCCATAAGGACCACTAAAGTGATTGTATCCAGTGGGACATAATCCCCAAGACTTTTAAGGCAACGAGATGAACACGCCTCCACATGGTCGGGAAAACCTTATGCAACTAGACTACTCATTCGAAGCGGAAGAACCTTGGAAACAATTTAAATTGCCTCTACTTTTAACACTGGTGACAGAAATAAAGTTGGGGTCCCAAACACTCCTGGGGTTCCTAACCATGCGCCAGCTTCACTCCGAGACCTATGGCTGGAGCCCTGATGTTTGAAGCATATTATGCCTCGTAGTCAGGCGTTGAAGACTCCCAAGCAGAGCTTCTCATTTTGGTGGCACACGCAATCATATTGCACCCGAGGAAACACCATAAAACACAACACATTACAACATCTGACTGATCATACTTGGAATATTCACCAACACCAGAGTTGAAAAGGTGCATTCACATCACTCTTTATCAAACTGAATGAGTACACGACACCACCAATCACCACCTGAACATGACCGTTGTGGTTGAGAGGAACTTTATGCTGAGAAAGACTTTAAACCGCGTCTTGAACAACACGTGATTCCTACAAACGACCATAGTAGCCTCATACGACTGGGTCTACCAAACTAGTATCCTAACATGAACCTTTACTTAAATGAAACAATCCAAAGACCAGAGGTCATTTAGGACGATAGACCGCACCGACTTAGGGTTGCTTCCACATTTTTCCCACTGGAGTCTCCCTTACCACTTCCAAACCACCGTTGACTATCAAAGGGACCTCACGCTGCAAGACGTCACCAAACATGACCCTTGAAGCCGATGTAAATACTACAAAGCCCTTTAAGACACTGGTCAACACTAAATATTCTTAACATCTTTCACCCTTCGTCGCTGGATTTCCTTTCACCGTTTCTAGGGGAAACCTTCAAACACAACGACGTAAAATTTCATACCCGACGACTCAGAAAACTCAATGAAACCAAAACTCTATTCAACTCCCCTCGCGTATCATCCCGCTGCGAGAGGATCCACTTAGTAGTAAAAAGGAAAGGTGGGTTCAATTCTAGAATTCAAAAAGAGAGTCCTTCAATCACATGTCAACACATTATGGGGGGCATACACTAGTCAAGAAGGAAAACCATGGACCCAACCAAATTCGTCTAATGGTCAAGACATACCACAAGCGAACACCAAACGTGCAGGGAAAACCACTGCATGGGCTCCCCGGTGTACTTTTTCAAAAGAGACCATTAACCACATGCTTTCACACCAACTGACCAAAAAAAATTTAAACTCAAGACACAAACTAGCCAGAAGGGATGCTCGGCTCAAAATGCCTCACATCCGACATTTCCAAAACACAAGGACACTACAGACAAACACCGTTTACTAAAACACCAAATTTTTCATTTAACAAAACTTTTTCAAATTATGAAAAGTTGGTGGGTTGCACAAAGACCAATGGTGGACCATGGGCCAAACACATGCATGTTCTCGTGCCGCACTGGAACCCACCTCATGTCCATCCAGGAAGTCATCCACTCGTGCCATTAACCATTTCGTTTTCCCATATACACTCATGCACGTGGTTTCCCACGATAACACCAAGGGTCAAAACCAAAGCATTCCGTTTTTCAAAACCAAAACATCCAACCAACACTTTTCAAACCTCACAAGCCATTTAATTTTTGAAGCGCTTCATTTGAAAATATTTTCCATTACCAAAACATTTTTACAAAAAAACCAAATTTCCATGAATCCAAAATAGAGAGGCAAGAAACAATGAAGGTGGAAGCTAGTGTCAGAAGGTGATTGGAGCATATGGTTGGCATCCATACACCAATCACGCCACTGCAACAAAAGGTATTTTAGGACAGTGTCCCTGACTCCACATGGGTTGCCATACCCTGCGAGCTCACTAAGGCCACTGACCTTACCCCTTTTTATTTCCCTTAGACAAGATTATCCACAGGGATCAAAAACTCACACAAACCTCAACAAACTTTGGTAACATGAGTCCCGCCACGAGGTGTGCTGGCCAGGCACCTTACTCATAGCCAAGACATCAAGTCCCGACAACCATAACTCAAGTCTACCGTGACTCTATATCAAAAGAAAACGACCCCGGAGAGAAAAACATGCCTCTTCGATACCATTGTGTCACGAACCAGGCCGGGTCGCCATCCGACCAGTCACCCGACCCGGTCTGTGGCAAGGCCCGAAGGGCGTTCCCGATCCCCAAGGGCCGGCACAAGTGCCCGGGTGTCAAACCTTACATGGGAATGATTTCCCCGAAATAAAAGACAGAAAAACAACTACCCAGACAAATAAACTGAAACTAGAAATAGACAACCAAACACGACTTTAAACTATAAACATGATTAAAGTCTACAACTCGAAACAATAACTAAAAAGAAAAGATGACAGTGGAAACTAAAACTCATACTCAAACCTCCCGGCAGAAGATAGGCCACATCAAAACCATTCTTCATGAGAAGACCAACTGCAAATCGAACCACCATCACTGAGCACAATGTCACAACCTGGAATACACAAGAAACAAAGTCTACATACACCCGAAGGTGTATGCAGGGTGTGAGAAAAAGGCCCAGTAGGACGTCACCAAATAAAAAGGTTCCATGCCACAACATCAAAAGTAAAATTTAATGTTCTTATGAAAGTTAAACTTTTTAAATTTTTTTTAAAAAAACATTTACAAACCAAATTCTAAAGGAAAACACAAAAAAAAAGATCTCATTTCACAAACACGATTTTAAAGAGGAAGATAAAATTTCATTTATGGGCACACACTCACACACTCACACACACACACATACTCACACACACACACACACACACTCACACCCAAGTGGTCCTCCATATGCAGACTGATTGCTCCATGCCAAAGATGGTAGAGAACTATGTGTAAATCCCCTAAGGTTCATCTAGCTCGAGTGGGACCCTAGAAACCTCGTGTCTTAGTGAAACGTGGCATAGGAACCACGACCCTCAGAAACGTGGCTTAGAAGACCACGACCCTCAGAAAAAGTGGCTTAGGAGGCCATGACCCTTAATCATAATTTGTTTAGTTAGTGTTTCAATCGTCAATCCAGCTAAGTGAAATAGGGACGATACCTATCCGGCTCACTAGCGCACTAGTTCTAGTCTGCCCACCTAGATACCCAGGGTTTTCCCTTGTGCTCAAACATGTTCCACATTCACATAACACATCACTTTCACATTTTACAAACCAAACATGTCATTACACAAAAAAATTCACCACTTGCTTACCACTCACTATTTCATGGACACACGCACACCAAAGACATGTCTCATTTTATAAAAACACACCACTTTAAAAAGAACACACATTAAACTCCTATAAAGCACCATTTTAGCATCATATTAATGCACCAATAAATTATTTGAGTTATTATTGAAATCATTTCATGAAAAACCAAGAAGACTTTACACCAAAAACAACTTTATTTTATATAGAGGCGTCACTTTAAAACATGATACATGAGGTAACCATGTCAAAACTTGTCTTCCATTATTCAAATAATTTTGCATTCCAACTTCAAAAGTACACAACAAGGAAAAAACACCAAAAGTGATTCATATAGATTGAAAATGTCTATTTAAAAACACAAACACCTAAATTTACTTGAAAACACCTTTCACACCTGCCAAACAACCCTAAAAACCATTCAACCATGTTTTGCACTCAAAAAACCACTTAAATAAACAATTCCACAATTTATAAAACATATCGCATGAAAAATAAACCATTAAAAAATCAATTTCACAAATTCACCCTTATAAAACCACATTGGTACTCTATAAACAATTATTAAACACTTCTAAAATTTTCAACAACAGGATCGAAATGGAAAATAACATAACCATTTCTAAAGAGAGTGCAATTTTCATCACGCACACATGTCAAACCATTTTTAAAACGCCATTTGCACAACCTATTAAACACATAAAATCATTTATAAAACAACACACATATAGAAAAAAAAGCATACTATTTTGGAAACCCAATTTTCATCAAACGAATACGCCAAAACATTATAAACATAGATCACACCATGCAGCTAATTCATAGAACATATTAAATTAATCTAAACAAAGAAATTAAATTTTCTAAATGATGCAAAGGCATTGAACCACCTACATCAATGTAGGAACAAAAGAAAAATGATACGACACAATACTCATACTGCGCAAAGGTCGTACTGTACGGAACCGTAAAAAAGGTCCTAAAATAGTAGACCAAAAATTCTCATCGCCAACCCATCACAACATCAGCGATTTAATAATTTAACTAACAATAAAACAAATTCAATAATAATTAATTAAATTTAATAATGATTAAGAAAATTTAATAGTAATTAAACAAATACATTAACAATTAATCAAATTAAATTAACTAAATTGATAAACAATTAAATAGATTAAATAAAATGATTAACCAATTTAATAATAATCAAATAATTTGATTAAAAATTCTAAAAACATGCGATAATAACTGAATATACTAATCAACAACTAAAAAAATAAATAATAATTAAATAAAATAAAACTAAACCCTTATCACGGAATTTTCGGGATCCAACCGAGGGGCGCGCAGCGGCTGTCCGGTGAGCGCGAGCCGGGTTGCAGGGGATGTCTGGTGGCACGAAGGAATGCAGGGTGGCTGTCCGGCGGCTCAAAGGGGTGCGGGGCGGCCGGTGTGAGGCAGGCCGGTCGGCAAGGTCGCTAGAAAATGGGGGAAGGCAGCGCCGACAAGGGTGCAGGGTGGCTGGATGAGGGGGTTCGCTGAAGTGGGAAGCCAGCGAGGGCGATGCCAGCTGGTAAGGAGGCCGACGGTGGTACGTCGCTGCACGGAGCAGGCCAGAACGTATTGGGGGGGGGGGGAAGTCGTTGAAAGCGGAGGGTTATGGTCGGCCGCGGGGCATTCGAGCATGGGGAGCGCAACGACAAGGAAGTGGGGAGAGTGCGCCGGGCTGGGAGAGGGAGAAGGGGCCGACGCAGTGGAGGGCGGAACTGTGACACGACTGGGAGAGGGGGGGATGATGGCGGCGACCTGCAGGAAGATAACACCTGGTGGCGCGATGAAGGAAAAAAATGAGGGGGGGAGGCGAGCTACCCAACCCTAGAAGAAGAATAATAAAAGAAATAAAAAAATAAGGTAATACCTATAATAATAATAATAATAATAAATAAGTAATAAAATAAATAAAAGAAATAAGTGGTATAATAATAATAAGAATTGTAATAATATCACTTAATACTAATCATAGTATTTATTAACTGCAAAAAATATTTTTTTCCATTTAAAAAATTTCTTATTGTTTACTAACATTCTTATTTCAATTTTATTTCTATTTCATTATTTATTACTATCTCATTATCCCACTATGTTTCAACTCATTTGAAAGCCGGGCCGACTATGCGGGTCTCAAAACCATGCCTCTCCCATGTGTCCGATGCCGCAAAACCAAAACACTCATAATAATAATAATAATAATAATAATAATAATAATAACAATAACATACTTAATAACCTAAATAATAAACTATAAAAAGACCAACCAAATAAAAATCTATTCATAAAAAATACTCTCAATTAAATTGTTATCCAAGAAAATAATAATATTCTCAAGTAACATTAATATTATCATTATTATTAAAACTCTTCTTAATTTGTTTTATTTCATTAGTTAACCATCGGGCATGTTGGGCGACGAGCTGGGTGAGGTCACGCGGTGACCCCGGCAAGGCCGCGCGGATTCGACTGCGGTGCGCTAGACGCAACGAAGGGAAAAAAAATCGTTTTTGAACAAAAACTCTACAAATTTAATTCGGGCCTCGACCCATGCCACCTGATTCCCAATAAAAAAAATAACATAAAAAGGACGAGTGTGACAGTACTGGTTTCCTGGAATGAATAAATAAGTGGCTGAGTTAGATTCATGATGCCTCAGTTATCAGCAAGTGAAGGCCTTGCACCAGGATACAATAGGCATGACTCAAACACTTGAGGTACTAGAGTGGAAATGAGATGGTGCATCGATGGACCTCATGGATGGGTTACCACATATGTATAGAGGTTATTACTCTATTTGGGAGATCGTTGACCATCTCACCAAGTTATCTCACATCCAATCCATATGGGACAATGGAACGGTAGAGGGGTTGGGACGCATCTATGTCCAAGAGATAGTGCTGCTTGATGGGAAGCCTTTGATGGCTGTCTCAAATCATGAAGACATTTTTATGATCCGATTTTGGGAAGGATTACATGATGCGTTTGGGATGCATTTTCATATGATCACAGCTTTTCATCCCCAATCGGATTGCGAGGCAGAATGGGTCATACAATCAATGGAGGATATTCTTTATGCTTACGTCCATGACATTAGTCATAGTTGGAGGACCACAATCCAATTGTGGAGTTTGGAAACAACAATAGTTATCACACCACAATTGGTATGGCACCGTTTGAGGCCATAGTATGGGTGGCATTACAGATCACCCATATGATGGACATGCCTAGGGCTGTTGGCAATAATGTTTCTAGAGTTGGTACAGGCTACCACCAAGAAGGTGAAGACCATACCAGAGCGGATGATGACTAAACAGAGAATGCATAAGTCTTATGCCAACTGCAGATATATCCTCTTGAAGATAATGGATGGAGACCATGTGTTCTTTCGGGTCTTACCCCGAGGAGGATTGTAGAGATCTACCTAGTGCAGTAAGCTATATCTGATGTCCATCAGTCCTATTCTGATCCTGATCAGAGTTAGTGATGTGGAATACCACCTAGCTCTTCCCCCACAGATGCACTAGATGAATAATTATTTCCATTTTTCATAGATGAGGAGGTACATGAATTATTTATCACACATCAATGACTTGGCCATGCTCGATATTGACGATGTGGCGATGTTTGTGGAATTCCTAATGATGATAGATGATCAACATGACCCAATATGCACATTTTACTCAGTATAGGAGGATTTCTCCAGTAGCTGAGGAGTTCGAAGTTTGTGACTGATGATACTACTATTATTACCCTAGAAAATACCCAGTGTGAGATGGCATGTGTTTTATCCATTAATTTGAGGAATTTTTGTGTGGTCATTCTATTTTTTTGGGGTCCTTATTGAATATTGTGTTACCAATCCCTGCATGGGCATTGAACACATGTGTTGTGTCTAGTGCATACAATCGACGTTTCGACATGGGTGTACAAGGAGACCGAACATGCAGACTCTACGATGGTGGACTTGGTGGCCCAGGACTTGGTGGGGCCCAGTACGACCAGGCAGACATGAAATAAAACATCGTCTTCTAGTTGGTTCACTACTCTCATGATCAGGTGGGGTTTAATGCAGATGGAGATAAGAGTGATTTTCATACTTTATAGTTTTAAGTACTTATTCATGGGTTTGAATTCTAGACCGTATGGTTTAAGATGTACATGCACTCTGCTTATTCATTGGTATGTTGTTTTCTATTTGAGAGTTGGGACTTGGTTGGGAATGTGTGTGCATACAAGTATCCAGGATAATGCCTCCCACTTTCTGGTTGATTCCTTCGGTGCTAGTCCCCAACCCTAGGAATTTGGGAGGCTGTCTTGGGGTAGTCATGGCACGAGCCCTTGGGGACGGGTCATGACATCAAAATTATATTTTATTTTATATATTATTTATTATAAATGGTTTTAAAAATTAAACATCATAATATCTTTCCAAATGGGGAACTCTTAACAATATTAAAAAAAATATTAAAATTAAAATTTATTTTTGACATATAAAATCATGAAAATATTATACCACCATCAAAAAAAATTTATTCATTAATGAACCATTTATTTTATTCCATGGATATTAACAATGAAAATAGTTTTCACAGTATATTTTAAATTTTTTCTTTTTAAAACCAAAATATATGTGAAATGTATATTGTTCTTAAAAGTGTTTAGTGAACTATTATTGGTATTTTTAGTCATCAACATGAACCACAGTTGATGATATGTAAGATTTTATGGGGATATTTTTGACAATATCCTTCTTATTACATCCATATATGTATTATTCATGTTGTATTTATTTTTTCATAGATATGTTTTATTTTCAATGGTTTAATTTTCTTTAATGTAATTATCTATTTTAACGTATATGATTAAAATAACTTTTCCTAACCCCATATACATTATTTGATGTTTGATTCCCTAATATAATTTTGTTATTTATTTAATGAATAACCATATTTACTTTTTACTTTTTGAATAATTTATTGGCATTTTTTTTAAAGGAACATGTATTTTGATAAATGGAATATTTTCATACATGTTTTTAATGGAGTTTAAAATAAGATTTATTCAATATATTTCATTTTAATTTTTTTAACGGTTTTTCCTCATTATTTCTCATGGGTGAGGTTTATAATGCTTATATAATGTCTTTATCTCCATTATATCTCAGAGGTGTACCTGGTATCACTTATATGATGGGTATCCACAAGTAGATCTCTAATGCATTATACATTAATTATGTTCTCATTATATTTCTATTATAAGTTATAATTATATTTAATATAATTTTAATGGTTATATAAGGGTTATATGATGATAATATCCCAACATAGCAACAATGCATTATTTATTCAATGTATGGGTTTTAAAATTTTTCATTTGTTCAATGTTTCATGATTAAAATATTTATGCATATGAATTATATTATGTTATTATAATGAACTATTATAATTTAATCATATGCTTATTCTCATATTACTCTCCCTGGTGACATTAAATTGTTAATTCTTATGTTTACCCTCACTATTAATTATAGATCACCCTTATTATGGATAATTTTCCCTATTGTTTAAGCAATGATGATAAATTGTTTCAATCTTGAAATTTAAAATATGTAATGATTTTTTGGGAGGATTTGATGTAAAATTATTGAATATGTATAGATGGGTATACATCCAGAAATACTCTATTGAAGTCATGAGTGGTGATTAAGAAAGAGTTTTTAAAACAATCTAAAAATTTAATCCTAAATGGTCATTAGATATATATGTGATAAAATATTTCCATTGTATGTTCTTAGGTTTTTATTTAAAAAATAGGATAAAATTTATCATTATTAATACTAGAAAGGTAAATACTTATTTTTAGAACCAGATCAGGGATTCCAGGTTAGTTACTGTTATAATTATTACCTTACGATACAATGTCATTATATTGTTGTCCCATTTGATTACTCATGATCCATATATTTTATGATATCATGCTATAACATTTACTCACATATTACTATTCTTTTTATCTCATCCATTTTTTATTCTATTCCCTAGGTTATCCAATTTACTTTTAGTTGGTCATACTGATTATGGAGATCACTAATGAAATTTTAAAATAAATACAATGTTTTAGTTTCCATTTAATTTTTAATGAACCCATTATTCCAAATACACTCTGCCACATGATCAATGGGTTATACTTATTAAATATTTATGTTTAAAATCATGTAATAATATGTATAAGTTCTTTGTTGTTCTATAATATATCACTTATAAAAATATAAATTCTATGAAAATTTATATATTTTTTGGTATAAATCAGTATTTCAGTCATCACTTATGTCATGGAGATATTATTATTATATAATCAAAATTTATTTAATCATCAGATATGTCTTTATATATATATAATTAAATAAAATAATTTAATTTTTGAATAGTTCAATTAGTTATCAATTGTAATAATAATAATAAGTATTAAAAATTAATTCTTTTATTATAAATTATAATTACCAAAAAATTCATTGATTATTTAAAATATATTATAAAAAATTATACAATAAAATAAATTGGAACTATTAAATATAAAATTATTAATTATATACAAATGACATGTATTTATTCAATGAAAAATATATATTTAGACAAAAAATTTAATATTATATATTTAATAATTATTTATGAAATAAATGTCTCTAACATAAAATTATTGATAAATGAATCTATTACAGTATTATTTTTTATTAGAAATTAAAAAATGGTTTCTATGATTTATGTTTAAATGTTTAATTATTATTAAATAATTTATTTCATTTATTATTTTAATTGTACAAAAATATCTACCACCTCTGATTTAAATTCCTGTATAAATGTCTCCAAATGATGATACCTTGAAAATCTGAAACCAATCAACCAAAATAATTCTCACTTATGTTTTAGGACATCAAATAATAGTATTTGTTTTTAGATATCCCTATTTATCACCATTATATAATATATTTATTATATTTTTCATCAACTTATATATCCTCCACTAAGCCCCTCATTTCCGTAAACACAAATTTCATTCTCGATGATAGGAAAAATTTAATGTCTTTTGGATGATTATTATTTTCTATTTTTAAATAATATAAATTCGAAAAATTAAAATGAGAATCATTAATCAAGTATGAATGAATTTGGTAAATTCTCAATAACTATAAAATCATGTATCCTTTTATCACAATTAGATATTATAAAACATGCCCTCTTATTTTATTTTCATAATTTTTGTAGTCTATATTTTATTTTAATTTTTTGTAATCTATATGTGACAAAATAATTTTCATAACCCCAAATTTGATATAAATTTATATGATTTTATGATTACCATATTTTTTTGTGGAGGGATGTTTTTCACATTATGGATTTGAAATCATTTAATTACAAGTTTAATAAAACTGTTTTATTTTCACTGGTATAATTGATACATATATATTCATTCCATGCCGAGTATTAAAATGTCACTAAATGTACGTGAATCTTTTTCTGTATGTATATTAATATTTAAAATTAATATTTAATACTAGATATTATAATAAAAATTTTTATTAATTGAATATCATTATGGTTTATTTATTTTTAATTCCAATTCTTGTATATATTGGATTGGTTCATCAACATATATACACAATTAAATTTACTAGGAAACTGTCACTTTATCATTTTAATTACATGGAATAGTATAAGTATATTGTAATTTTATGTGCGATTTAATATTTTAATTGATATAATTTCAACAATCAACCCATTAAAAAATTAACAATATAAATTTTATTTTACCCAATATTAATTTAGTGCAAGATAAAATATCATTTGTTAAAAATATGTAAACATAATTATATATTAATTTTATTATTATTTTATTGTGTAATAGAATAATTAATTACATTTACATGGTAGTATTGGAATATATTTTCATAATATCAATGAATCGAAAATTTATCCCTAAATACAACGATTTGAATTTGTAAATTCTAATAATATATTATCGATGTATCTAAATGTTTCACCTGAAAATAAAAAATCATTTATCAATGCTAAGGAGTCTAAAAATGTATTACTCAAATTATTGAAAAATATTTTTTTACATGTGAATTAGAATATCGTTATGGGAATAAATGTGGTTAATTATAATTTTTTATAGTGTCTCTTAGAAAGAAATATTTATTATGATTCTTGAAATGATTTGTTTAAATGAAATCAATTTTTTAGGCAGAATGTTATATTTTGAGACAACCATAACATTGATTTGTTTTGGATAATGTACTATGTATATGTGATATAATTGGATGTTTGATAAATGATATTTTTTCTCATATATTAATTTTCTATTAATAATTTAAATTTAGTTATATATTATATCAATTTACCAAATTTTATTTAAACACTTTTATTAATGAAATAATCATCAATAAAATCTTATATCTTCTTTTAAAATAATTCGTTATATTTTATGTAGATATTAAATTTTATATATTAAGTTATGTTTATTATAAAATAATAATATATTATATTGATTTTTACCAACTACTAGAAAAAAATTAAATGATAAACTATATTTTTTTAACGTTGATACTATAATTTCATCATTTTTCAAAACATTTTATTTCATTTATTTTTATCTGTAACTGAATAATTGCATTATGTTGAGATTTATTTATATTAAATCCAAAATATTTGAATTAATCAAAACCATTTCTTAAATATAGTGACTTGTTTTAGTAAATCTACTCCTACATTTATCTTCATAAATAATTTCTAGTTGAAAAAAATGAAAAATTGATTCATATTTGTTTATGTTATAATAAATCATGTCCTAATGAATTAGATCCCACAAAGAGTTCTATAAAATGAAATATGTTTTCATAGACATGTATGTAGATGTGGATTCATATGTGATGATCTATCATGTATTCATGAATCATTTGTTCCCCATTTGGAGGTTTGATAGTCTCATTTTTTGTTGTTACTACATATAAGTTTTATAAAGTTTTATTTTTTTCATATGCATAGAAATATTTCCTTTATTTAATCTTATTTAAAATTTACATATAAGTAATTCATCAAATTAATCACACTAACATTGAAAATTGATAGTGTAATCTGAAATTTATTAAACATATCATGTTTATAGTTACTGAGAAGTAGGTTTTCGTAACTACGATTATTTAAATGAAAATAAATTCATTTCTTATATTTAGTATTACAGACTTATACTACACATAACCTATAATAATATTTCTATTTTTATCATTACTTGTTAAAATATTTAAAAACTAATAATTAATAAAAATATTCCGATACTAGATGTATTTAAAAGTATGTTATTATTTTTTTCAACTTCTTTTTTATCTGAAAACTACATTAAAATAATGAATGTTGTTTATTTTAATATAATTTGAATATGTTTTTAAAAAATTGTTATATTATTATAATTATAATTTTAATAGTTATAACATTTTTTAAAATATACCAAAATTGATAAATTATTATGAATTCAATTTACAATTTAATTTAAATCATACCATCATATATATAGAACTGTTATGAAAATATTAATATTTATTATTGTTCAACCAAATAAATAAATCATCTTCCTTGTACTAAATATATATATTGTATTTTAAATTCAATTATTCTAAATTTCATAAAATTATACATTATATTACTTTTAGATTACAAGTGAACACATCTGGGTATTACTAATATAATATATAAAAAATATTTTCTTATTTTTAGTAGCAGTATTCATCTAAAATTGATTCTGTAATTTCATAGCACTGCATCACAATAAATATAAAATAATAAAAAGGCTTCTTATAATTGATGATAATAACATATCATGAAATTTTCATTTCCACAATTTTAAATAACACATTTTACATATGCTCTGGTTATATTTCTTATTTATTTCATAATATTATTTTTATAACTTTTGGCCCTAACACTTTTTGGTTTTTTTAGTATAGGATGTTGAATAAATTTTTTATTTGTATATATTTAATTTATATGTTAAATTTAATAGGTTTATATTTACCAAAAATTTGGAATGGTATACTTTTTTTATTTTATACAAATATAATATTATCTTCCCTGAGTGAATATTGAGTACAATATTGATAAAGAAGGAAAATTCATGTTGTTCGTTAAATATTAAAAAAAATTAGATTACACAACTGACATAATATCATTTTATAACAACAATTAAAAAAAAATTATATGTTCAAAATATAGAATTGTAAAATTTAATGGAGTAATATATGTAATTCCCTTGGATGTTAAAAATAACATTTTTTTTATTTTATAAAGTACCCACAAACCCTAGTATTGACGATAAAGAATTATTGTAATTTAAAAATAATTGTTAAAAAAGAAATTAAATTTATGTTACAAATAAGGGAAAAATTATTTTTATTTATCTATATATTCTCCAATCATTAAAATTTATTTTATTTGTTCTATGGAAATATGAATTATGTTATTAGGATGTTCATTTTATTTGTGTAAAATATTTTTTATCAACAAATTGTTTTGATATAATTTTATAAATAATCATTATAAACAATTTAATAAAAAATAACATTTTTTATTTATATTATATCGAATTTTAAAATTCCATTTCAAAATTCAATTAGTGTGATATATTGGGATTTTTCAAAAACATTATTTTTTCCTTATTTTTAAGAAGGTGGTGTCTCAGTCAAAGACCAGTACACATAATATAATTATGAAATAAAGGAACTATAGGTGTTTGAAGGAGGGGATCTTATTACAATATTTTACATAGAGAGGGAGACGAACAATAGGCAGATCATCAAAGACATGTAATAACCTAGTTGATTCCCTTATATTAAAGACCATCTGTAACAATGGTCGCTTCATGAAAGGCATGAGGGACAATGTATCTAATCTCCATAAGTGAAGCAAGGTAGCTCATCTAACGGGTGTTAAGCGGCCAGACAAGGTGGACCACACTAATAAAAATAGCATGGACAATAGTAGTTGAGTAACTTCCAATCCATATGTTGTTCCATCCCTTTTTATTAACAAAATCAACTACATGAATCACACAAAACATTTTCTCTTCCAAATAAGAGGTCGAAAAACATCTGCCCTTGAAGCATCCATGACAATGGAAGAAATGTATTTGAGGACAGCACCACATCCCGTGGGTCCCAGATTTCCTTTGGAAGATCCATCATCAATTACAATGATTCATCTAGGGATCAGATATTTCTAGAACACCTCAATGGTGTTGCTCAGATGCCTATAGAGACCTTCGTTCCAATGTTGGAAAATGATCTCAAAGTTTGCAATAGTTTTGTCACAATAAGCTTTCTGAATCGAGGATGCATCCCTACTGTCGATGAGAATCTGCGACAGGCCAGTAGTAATGTTTAATGATCATTTTTTGTGGATAATAGCATTTCTATCATACCAAATCACATGGAGGAGCTCAACAATAGAGGGCAAGAAGAGATTTTTTTTCATCAAAAACTCAAGTTCCACATAATGTATTATTTGTGTGATAATAAAGTCAATGAATAACTATATGCATCCAAAGATGTTAGTAATATAATTCCAATGGGCCAAATACATAGTAGAAGAAAAAAATAGATGATTGGTATCCTCAAAATGGTAGTGTCAAAAGTGACATATAGATCTATGATGGATACCAAAATACCGATGATAAACTTAAGTATGAATTAATTTGTGAGAATAACGCCATAAAATATTGAGTCATGAGGGTTTAATCTAGTGTTTGTTACATAATTTCAACTAAAAAAATCTAGTGTTTGAATTTTTTAAATTGTGGACCTAAAAAAATTTGGAATCAAGCACACCATTATGGGTTGTCTCCCATATAAGGAAGTAATCAGTGACATGTTTAGGTTAATTTTCAACCACATGAATGATATTATCTAGAAAATTAAATTTACAAAATTACATCACATCCTTAATAGTGCATGTAGTATTATCAGTAGGGGAATTAAGAAATAAGAAGGTTATAAGGGGGGTTTGAGTACAATTATTCAGCCAAAAATTCATGGATGAACCAATGATAACCATCCATCTATAACTATTAATGATGTTAGTGAAGGAAGGTCTAATGGATGCCCTAATCTAAGAGGTTACATAGTTCAAATTTATATTCTTTAACTTTGTAATGAACCTATATTTATGAAAATCAAAGGAGTCAGATTTATTATTAATCAATCTCCAACTGAGATTGTCTTGAAGGGGCTCATTAAAGAGTTTTAGATTTCTGATTCCAAGGTCGTCCTTATAACGAGGTTTACAATAGGCGGACTAGGGGATGTTAACAAGCTACCTTTAAAGAATTCATCCATTACAAACAATATTTTTTATATAAACATTAATTTTATTTAGGATCACGACAGGAAATTTATAGGCCATCAGCGAGTAGAAAATTTTAGACACAATGGTAGATTTAACAAGATAGATAATGCCATTCATGGATAGTGATTTCCATTCTAGGAGTAAAGTTTTTTGATAAACTGTTCAAAAAACCGTTGTAAAGTACATGGATTTAGGCCTTCCCCCAAAATTGTTAACTCCCAAGTAGGTGAAATGGAAGGATTATTCTTCGATGCCTAATTTATTATTGATTTTATTTTTCCAATTTTATAGAATCTTTTTCCCAAGAAAACATAATAAATGTTCTAGTTATATTATTAACCAGATCTATCTTCACAATGGGATAAATAATTTTTTAAATTTTGAATATTTCATTTGTCTCATTGTAAGAACATTATAATATAATTGGTGTATAAATGATGTGTATGAACATCTAGGTTTTTGGCCTCCTGAATGGATTTAAGGTCGTTTTATCCACAAGGTGAGTGAGAAATATTATAATATAGTATTCCATAATAACAAATAGAATGGAAAATAAGGGATCACCTTTTCTGACACCCATGTTTCATTTAAAAAATCCTTCAAGAGAGGAGTTAACAAGGATGGAAAAAGTGGAAGAGGTAAATAAGGAATTTGTTCTACTCATGAAATTATTATTAATACCAAAATCTTGAAGATCATTAAAAATGAATCTCCAATCAATTGTATCAATGTAATTCATAATTTCATGTTTTATCACAATATTGATACTTTGAATATCTTTATTTAAAGTATTTGTGCATTACAAGGGAAGGAAAATGCATTCATGGATATACCTTCCCTTGATAAAACCAAACAAATACCAATAGATAAATAGACTACATATAGAATAAATTCTATTGGTCAAAAGCATGGTAATAGTATTGTAAAGAGGGTTAATAAGAGAAATAGGATGGAAGAGATGTATTTTGGAATCATTGGCCACATAATTAATTAATGTAATAAATTGGGCATTACAGCCAAGATAGAGGGAACCATTAGAAAAAAAAAAGAACTGACATGTTTACAAACATCTATGCGGATGACCTCCAAGAATAGTTGAAAGAAACAATTGTTGAATCCATTAAGACCTAGGGAACTATCAGAATTGAGAAAAAATATAGTGTCTTTGACTTGATGATCAAGAGGGATGCTGAAATGAAAACCATTTCCTTCTTCATTCACCATAACCAGAATGTCCATAGTAAGTAGGTCCTTGATAAAATTTGGTCTGTTGAAAATATTGTCAATTTAGGAGAACACATGACTTGAAATGGCTGCCTCAGAGTCCAAGATGGTGTCATTGTAACTGGGGAAGTAAAGATGTCTACAAACATTTAAAAATATTTGAAGGGAATTGTAGAACACGTTGTTTCAATCACAATATAAAATCCATTTAGTTTTGAAGACTTTCTTTCACATGTTGTATTTAATCATCATACGAGAATTATGTTTTAGAGAGATATTGATTACATTTTGGTGATCTAAGGATAAATTTTAGCTAGTAGATATATTTTTAATTTGGTTAAGATCGTTATTAAGGGTGGAATTTTCCTTATGCATTTGTTTAGATTTATCCTCACACCATAATTTGAGACACTGTTTGAGGTGCTTAACTTAGTGATATAGGCAAAAGCATCATACTGATGTTTCATATATTCCGATAAATTTTTTATAATATTTTTTTGTTCCATGTCAATAGACAAAGCGTTATTGAAAAAAAAATGAAGAATATGATTATTCAGTTTAGAGAAAATACTAAAAAGGATGGAATGGTGGTCCCAAATATATTTTAGGAAAGGTAATGCTTGATATGGTGTCTCAATTGTCTATAACCAAGATATTTTTGAACGACCTATCATGTTTTCAAGAAAAAAACCTATTGTATTGCCTTATATACCAAGTGATTTTGTCACCCGTAAGGTAAATTTCAATAAGGTTACAATCATGTATAGATGTTCTAAATTCTATTCAAGAAATATAGGAGTGTTAAGGACCAATTTTCACACTATGAGTGAGAATATAATTATTATCACCAATCGCAAACTAGGGGTCCTGAATGTTGTTAGCAAAATTTTAAATATCATGCCAAATAGGCCTTCGATATTGATATCTATTCTTATCATAAACCATAGTACAAAAAATAAGTAATCCATCATGGGAAAAATCATGTGTAAACATTTCTTTAGGGAATTTGGAAGCATTATCATTTTTTAGTAAGAAATGATATAATATCCAAAAAGATTCACTAACAGCAACATTTTTGCACACACCTAGAAATTTATACCCATTAATACAATGATGTATAATTTTAATGGAATGTTAATTTTTGGTTCAGTAATTGCTAATATTTTAGGATTATGTGTCAAAAGAAATCTTTTAATAACTATAAGCGTGTCTGTGTTCACAATGATTGGAAGATTCCATCATAAAGCATCCATTAAAACCTGGATTTGGATAATGAGCCCCCTTTTTATTTTTTTGATCTGCCCGAACCGTTGTTTCTCTTTGATCTCCATTGATTTTGATAAGATCTCAAACTGGTCTTCCTATCCTATTTACTCATACGATAAATAGATAAAATTTTACCAACACCTATATTTTCAATAGTTTTATTTATATCAGATGAGATTATATTTATGGTGGTAGTCATGTGACCATCCTTTAAATCCATATGTGAATTCATAACTTGAATGATAGTTGGAAACTAAAGGGTAGGATGTGTTCCAACTAAAACATCAGACCCAATGTCCTTAAAATTATTTTCAGTATTAAATTAATAAATAGTGTTCATGTAATTGACTTAGTATCACTTTATCTATTTAATTGGTATAATTTTTTTAGTAATATTATGTTATTTTAAATAATAATTATTTATTTTAAACATTGTTAATTTTATGTAAAATTTAGTAATGTAATTATTATTGAAAAATATAATGCAATGAAGACAATGTTTTTTTCTATGTACCTTAAAAACAATGTTAATAATTTGAAAAAAACTTCAATTAATAAAATATAAGGAATTATTATAGTCCAAAATTGTTTAGATAAATACTACATATTAGTTATGTAATAAATGATTGAATTTATATCCAATTAATATAATCATTGTCTTAAAGTCAAATTAAATGATTTTCCCCAAAAATGACATTAATGGAATCATATGTAAAATTTTTTTTTATTAAATTATTTTAAATTAATATATATATTATATATGTAAAATTTATTTGGAAATGGTTTAGAAAAGAAAAAATTCTCTACGTATTTGTCACTTGTAATTTTTTTGTTACATTCCTGTCCCTTAACGTGCAAAAAACATTATGATTTTGGTACTCCTAAAAGAATTAATTTGGGTTAAAAGTAAGTGATACGTTATAAGACAATAACAAACCATGTCTAAAGTCCATAATAATTGATTATTATGACTCATAAACAAAATATATTATCTTTAAATAAAATATTTTCAACTTTTACATGAAAATTTATTTATATTACATAAATACATTATGTAATTACATGGTTTCTCCTACACTCACATATAAAAGTAAACCACACATCCTATCTTAATCAAATATAATGATCTATTATGTTCACAAAATATGTTCTTGGAATATTTTCCAACATCAATCCCCACATCCTAGAGTTTCCATTATCAATAATTTATCATCCTTAATGGCTTATTTTCTATCTCGATGGTTTTATTCCAAAGTAATGGTGTAATAGTAAATCAAGATCATTTAATTTATTACATATTATTCCACATTTAATTATATTCAAACCATTATATTATAATAAAATAATTATATTCCATATAACTATAAGTTATTATTCTTACGGTTATACCTTTATTGGTAACCTTATCCGTTTAATTGGAAATGAAAACATCATTTATGCAAACATATGGACAACCACCTCCACTAAGTTATGTGTTTTCATACATAATTTACTTTGACTAAGGGTTATTATGATGTATTTAGTGTATATATACCATATAAATGATATAATATGTATTTTTGAAAAATAATTTATTACCTACCTAATTACCATGATCCTTCTAAAAATGGAAATGTTACTCATTCGTATGTGTGGAAACCACCTCCCTAAAGTGATGTAATTTGTTATTAATGTCATAAATTAATGAATGATTATACAATTTTATTTAATGTTAGCTATAAATATATATATTAAATTATTATTATAATGTAATTGTATTAATAATTACCACATTGACAACTGTTAACCTAGCAATTTCATTTTCCATTTAGTAACTGAACATCATAAAAAATACATGTTGTGGACAAAAATGATTATTTAATTTAATATGTCAATTTAGTAAGGAAATTGAATCATTTTATTAGTAGAATATATAAAAATAATAATTTCTTAATCATTTAAATAATTAATATATTTTTACTATATATGAGAATCTAGATATAGAAAGATTGTTTGTGAATTAATGTAAGGCGATGGTTAAATCAATTTCCATTCATTATTTTATTAATAATCATTAATTAAATTTTTTCTCATTTAATATGTGTAATTTTATCTCAACACATTTCTATTTTTTCTTTCCAAATTATTTATTTTGATTTTTATATTTTTAAATATAATACCTGATTATTTTATGAAATATTATTTTCATGCAATTTAATATTTTCGATATTTTTCATTTAACACGACATTGAATATATCATTTTTATATGAATGAAATGTGTTTTTCATTCATTTAACACAAAAAAATGTGAACTATTCCCCACACAGAACAGGAAGAGTAGATTTTAGTACAATAAAAACATTTTTCTGTTAATTTTACACACTATTCTGAATTCATTTGATAGCGTAGATTACACACAATACCTTGTTTTTCCAATGGAAGATTTATATAAATATTATTACAATATTATAATAGTTAAAACATATCCATTTTAATGAGAAGAAATAAATTATGAAAATAATTCAATCCTATTGTTATGAGATAGCTAGAATTGAAAATAATAAGTATTTTAAAATAAAGATATTATTTTTTTACAAATATGTTTATTCTACGTACAAACAGCACTTTATATCAATAAATTAAACTAACCAATATTGTAGAATTGAGATAAAAAAAATTTTATATATCATATTAAATAATTTTTCTTACACTCATCTAGAAGAATTTATTGACATAAGATAATAATAAATTCAATTTTATGAATAAAATGATGAATATATCAAAATTGTTAATATACCACCATTTAATGGTGAACCCATTTTATATCTACATTATGAAGAATTTTTATATATGAAAAAGTAAACCTTGTTTTTGAATGTGGGATATAAAAATTTAAATTTGTTGAATTCATGTTTTTACCCTATTCAGATTGATGTTTTGATGAATAGTTATAAAGAACTCAACATTAGTTGAAAACATTTTTTTCATCGAAATAATTTATAGTGTAAAAAATATATTTTAATGGTCTTAATTTATTATTACATAAAAATATTAATATTTAATAAAAATTATGTTATTATAATCATTTTCACATTGAATTTGGATAAAAAAATTCAATCCTTGGAACATTTTATCTTTTGAATATTCTTTTCTCAATTATTAAATGGGAATAATTTTATATTAATTTATTCAAATTATGTTATTAAAAATTTGATATATGGATTATATATTTGGAATTATTGGGAGAAAACTTAATAATTATAACATCGTTATTTTTTTATAATATTAATAGTAAAAATAGTAATTTTTTACCATAATTAATTTTATATCAGGGAATTGGGGGTAAAATTAATATTATAAATATTATAAAAATACCCAAAAAATAACCAAATGATATTTGATGATGTTAATTCGAAAATTAAAATATAAGGATCAAAATTTAATTTTTTTATTGAAAATATTTCATGAAATTAACCATGATATTTTTTAAATCAAAGAGTGTGAAAATTGTCACACTATTAATTTTAATAAGATTAAAATTATTGATACAATATAAAATTGATTATATTATACTATATATATATTATTATAAAATGGGGAATTATTATTTACATCATAGATATTTTCATTTTAAATTTTAGTGAGGAAATAATTATCATGAATAATTATAGAATTATGATGTTGTAATGATACAATTAATGAATCAATAAATTATATGATATTTGAAATATTAAAATTAATATAATTTTAATTAATTACTGTAATAAAAAATATATAATTGAAAATAAACATTATTGGTTTATTGTATGAATTTTTTTGAAGTTATCATGTTGTATTGATTTTTTAAATGTTAAATAAATGTATAGTGTCAAATTTATCACGTATGATATTTTATGAAAATAATTTTAAATTAAAATAATTACAAATCATAAATATACTAACAAGTAAAAATGGGAAAATATATGGTCTAATATATATTTAAATTTAAATTTATCATTCATTAGAAACGTTATATGTAAAAATTAAATCCAATAATATTGAAAACATGGTCACCATAGTTAAAATTTAAAGGGCATAAATAAGGGTGAATTAAAATCATAATGTTCAAAATAACACCAAAACATGTATAATTTTTGTATGATATTAGTAACTAATCAAATATTGTCTTCTAATAAATTAACGTTTTTATTTTTTTTAGATTTAATTTATTATAAATTAATCATTTGAGAAATATAAAAATTGCATGTCCCCTGTCTTATAAAAAGAATCATCTTCTTCCCTTTTCTTGACACATGTGAACCAATTTGGTTCTCAAAAACTCTATCAAAATCTCCCCAAAAATTTACTCCATTAATATTATAATCCTTAATTTGTGATTGAATCAATTTAATGAAGTAATTTTGTGAGAATCATAAAGAGAAACCCAAATAAGTGGGAACGATCATCAACAAATATTTTTTACCTCCTCCAAAAACCCCTCGCATTATTTTTGTTTTATGATTGTATAATTAGATAAATATTAAAAATATAATTATATGTTGTTATATTTTTTCTTTTAACTACACATACAAAAAATACATTATATGGGATACACAATCATCATTTATGTATACAGTGGTCAAACGCCTTTCGAACTGAAGTTGCTCGTTCATCCATTTCAACCGTTCATGTTTGGAAATAATGCTCTAATTTTTTATTTTATTTGATAAATTTGATAAAAAATTATTTATTTATTCTTCTAGAATTATTATATTAAATATATATTCTATATTTATATTTTTTTGGAAATACGATAACTTCATTTTTTTGTGTGAGGACTTTCGCCTCCTTAGAGCATTGTGATACACTCACTGCATACATGGAATGTATTAAGGATGTTTTTAGTGAAATTATTTGATATATGTGACATAATTAGTCTATATTAATGATATATTATATATATTTATCTTTCACATTTCATTATTTATTTCAAAAGGAGATGAAATTGAAGTAGCGTTATAGTGTACGTACGACCTACTATCTCTGTGAAAAATGTATTTAATTTTCAATTTATATATATTATAGATAATAATAATAAATATATAATAAATATATATGATATTTATATCATTTTAATCATTCTTGAGATATTTAAATCATGATCTATTTATAAGGACCATTAATTAGATGTCATGACATATGTGAGAATCAAAGATATTAATACCCGAAACATAACATAAACATTCAATATTTAAGAAGACAGTAATATAAAGACATAATTAAATCATATGAGGTATTATATATATAAACATTGTTATCTAATAGATTTCTAAAAATTTATATCTATTTTATTTTAGGGGTTTCATGGTTATGATGAGATTCAAGATATAAAGTAATGTATATTTTTCTCAAATTAATTTATGTGGCACACATTCCCTATATAATAATTTTTTATTTGGTATCTCGAATATATTTTACAAGAATGTATTTTTTGACTATTATTATCTATATTAGTTTATTTTCATTTCTATATAATTTTATTTCTTTCAGGTTCATACGATTCTATTAATCATAATGTGATAAGTATTTACTCTATACTCTCATCAATATTCTCAAATATTTAATTTTAAATCCCCATTGGGGAATTATTATCCATCGTGAATATTTTATATGAAAAAAATTTCAATGATTTTTTTAAAATTATCCATGTAATTTTTAATATTATTTTCACCCATGTATGAATTTTTACGAAATTTAATTGATGTGATTTTTTTTCATTTTACAAAGAAGTCCCTTAGTGATATTTCCAAAAAAATATCAAAAGAAATATTTTCTAACTTATATAGAATGAATATATTTTCATAATTTAATGACGCCCTATTTCTTTGGAAAAATTCTTGAAATATTTCACCGTTATTAAAAAAATCATTTAAAAATTCTTTACATTTTAAGAATAATTTTTTTTCAAAATAGACAAGATATTTTCCTCAATAATTATTTGAAGTGGTATCTAAAAATTATCTTAGATGAAGTATAATTTTTTTTGTATATTACTTATTGTTTTTAGTGAAATTGTTAATGTAAATTTTATTTAATCATTTTATAATTGGAATATTTTTATGTAGGATTGATGTTTATAAAAACCATTTAATTTCAATGGGTTATAATGAAATATTTATGAAACCTAATTAATTTAAAAGGTTATGATATGATGAATATATTATGTTCAAGGGGAACACATATGAATGGTTTTAGTTATTGGATATTTGGGACCTATATCTCTCTCTAATTAATTAGTTAAGGATGGGTAAGTAATGAGGTAGATATGTTATGCATGAACCATATTTCATGTTCAAAATATTGTGCATGGAGCTAGTATATATGTTCAAAATTTTATGTGTTGATATGGGATAGATTTCCTTATTTTAATACAAGACTATTGTTTTATGTACATAACATCATGAGAGGACTAATTAAATTTATTAAATGTACAGAACGTTACAAGTTTATGTGTTTTCCAAAATTTCATGTCTTATGTCAATTTTTTGATCTAATGGATTATGTTTTTGGATTCCATTATGATTCATATCATATAAACTACCAATTTTTATGACTTTATTCATCATTATTACCTTTGATATGAAGGGTATGATATATATTATAATGATATCATTATCATAACCATTATACTCATGTGTATGCATACATATCTCCCTTGTTTACATTTATTTATCATTTAATCTCACACTTTACTTACATTTATTTTTAAAAATATATGAATAATTTTTTACGTTTCATCTGTCAAAAAGGATTTTATATATGATAAAATAGTAAATAGATGATGTATATATATTATGAACCATTTTTGTTTCATTCATATTTCCAAAGGCAGTAAACAAACATGATCTTTTGGCATGTTTTTTTATAAGGAATGAAATATTTATCAAAAAAGATATAGTATCCATGTATGATAATCCAGGGTCATTATAGTTAGATTCATAGAAAAGTTCTAGTCAATAATTGTTATCACGGTTGAGAATCCCTTTATGAGATCCCTAGGGGTATTTAAAATGACATTAATAGGGATGTATCTTAGGGTAATCCTATTGTGTAATATATTTAAAAGATTGTGTCATGATTTAGTCATCATATAAGTATTTTTTCATGAATATGTATGTTATACTGTGAATTTTTTTTCTCAAACTATGTTATCTCCTCTTAGTCAATAGATGGATCTAGAAGGAATATGGTTAATGATTAATGTTTTTGATATGGAATGTATGGGGATTATGAAAATCAATGTCCTAATATGAAATAAAATAGTGATAATTGTGAAGGCGGTATAAGTAATGGTGATACAACTATTGATAATGAGACTAAAAATTAAATTTTAAAAGTATGGGATGTTTATATAGTATGATTTACATTAATCATAAGAATCCTGATTAGATTAATGTTTAGTAACCTTAAGACTGGATTCATATTTCATATTATAGGAATGATTAAGACGAGGAATCCTGATTAATGGTAAAAAAATAAGGGTTGATAATTGAAGTGTATATTTTTTGGAATTCTATCATTAAAAGACATATAATTTTTTCAGTATATGTTTTTAATTTCAGATTGAAAATGATACGATGAATAGTTTTGAAGGAATAGAAAATTTATTTAATGGTATGGTTACACTCATGGGAAAGAAAATATAATGGTAAAGAAAACCCTAAATATGTTCCTTATTTTAACATAATTATGTTTTTATAATGATATATTAGGTTTGAATATGTAAATTTGATAGTACTGATTACCTTTTAAATTATTAAGGATTTCTTGAAAAAGTTATTTATGTTATCACTGATGGAGTATACCAAGTTTTTTGACTTGAGGAATATATCCCAGAATCATTGGAATAAGAAATAATTCATTTTTTCAATAAGGTTTTATGGTAATTAAAATATATTTAGAGATTACAAGATAATTGTATTCATATGTTTTCTATGTGAAGGATACGAGTTACTTTATGATATACAGGGGATCAAACTTAAGCTATATTTGATAAATTTAGTGATCATATTTCAAATGTATTGTACATTCAACTTTATAAGTGCTATTGAGTTATCTATATATGGAATAATTTATGTTATAAAGTGGATGAGGTTTTATTGATTACCATATTACCTCTCCATATGATGATTTATTCATATTGTATAACTTTTGATAACAATATTGTTGTGAAAAATATAGATGGAAATAACTATCATTCTATTTATGGACCTTTTGATTTGTTAATGCTTCAGGAATGAAAAATTCACCTAAATTTCCCTAAATAACTGTTTGAATAGGATATATATCAAGGCACATAATTTTTTTAGGTTATCCGAAAATAATTTAATTATATCTTCTCATGAAAATTAATCTTTGTTGGGAAACAGGTTCTTCAAATAAAATGTTTTCTCATAATCAATTTTTTTTATGATATCAATGAAATTTTTAATCCCTTATATGTTATACTGTTATGATAATTAATATTATCCAACCCATGTTCTCTATTAATCTCAATCAGAATATGGATGTTATATTTCTCTTCTATTCCCATGTTTTAACTTTCCACCTATGGTATCATATATTGAAAACCAGTTAAATGTTACATTTGGTAGACAATATTTATCTAAATTTATTTTTTAAAAGGATATTTTAGTATTCATTTTTATGATGTGTATTTTTAAGAAATTAACTTCGATGTATACATTATTTAGAAAAAAAGGAATTTTTACAGTGAAATTAATTTTATGGTGGTATAAATTAGCACCATGAGATGTTGATGATATTTTTTGGAAATAATTTCAATTATTTAATATTTTTTATTTCATGAAATAGTAAATATAACTTATGTTATATGAAATCTCTATTTTATTCATTCCTAAGATGTAACACCATGTTGAGGGTGTGCTATTAAAAATACTAAGATAAAAACTAGATGCATGCAAGTATGTGTTTTCCTTATGCTACACACAATGTCAAATTATTTTTATAGCATGTGTTACATGCAATAAATTTTTTCGAAAATAAAATTTATTATTAATTTAATTATAATATAATTAACGATACCACATAGTTTTTGGAATGATATTAATTATTTTGAAAAAATGATTTTATTCTATTTTTAAAATTATTTTGAAATGATATTATGAACTATTTGAAAATAAATAAATTCAATTTATTGGAAAAGTAGTTTTTAATGTAGAAAATATAATTTAATATAATTAAATTAAAAAAATTACACTATTGTTGATTTATATTGAAAATTATATCTATTTCATATTAAATAAACTTATTAACAGTCATCAAATATATTTTATATGAATAATATATGAATAAATCCAAATTTATGAATATGAAGATGAATTTTGAAAATGGTAATTTTACCTTATTTTAATGGAGAACCCATTTTAAAATATTCCTTTGACAGTTTTATACATATTATAAGAATAAATAAATCCATTTCAAGATGTAGGGAAATAATACTTACTTGTATTATATCTTAAGTTTTTTAGATAAGTTTCTTGTTCTGTTGAATTGTGGAAAATACTGAATTTTAACTAAAAACCTCATTTTCATCAACCAAATTTGTAATGTTATGTTATTTAATTTAATTGTTTTAAAATAAAATTAGTCCTTTTTAATAATTAAATAAATTTTATTTCATTATAATAAATCTGACTTTTAAATTTTATATAAAATATTTTCAATCCTTTTAAGAATTTTCACTTTAAAAAATGTATTATTGTTCCATCAATAAGATTGCATTTATATTGATTTCATAAGTTTTTTTTTCAAATTTTAAAATATAGAATAAATATTTTAAATAATATGATCCATATTATTAATTATGCCATTTTTAATTTATTACAATATGAATACAAACATTAATGAATTTTATTAGCATAAATATGGGTAAATTGGGTAATGAACTGTAAAATATAATATTAAAAATAATAGACAAATACACAATCAAATTCAAAAATGTTATTGGATGGATTAAACTAAAACCTTATCTCCAAATTATTGAAATTTAATTTTTTATTTGAATATTTTCCATGAAAATGAATAAGATATTTTTAAAACCATTGACATTGGAAAACTTTCACACTCTTACTTATAATAAATATAATAATATTCATATGAGATTTAGTAGAAGAAATGATTTAATATGTATATTATTATGAAATATTAATTTTATATATACATCATAGGGTTATATTTTTTATTTTTGGTGAAGAAATATTTATAAAAATTAATTATAGAATGACGATGAAATAATTATTCAATTAATGAAACATTCAATAAATTGATTTTATAAATGATAGAATACATATAAATTATGTTTACTTTGGTGTTCAAATTTTTTTATATTAATATTAAATTCAACGTGTGTAATAAATAATTTTTTTGAACTCATCTTTCTATATTGATATTCTTAATGTCAATGTAATGAATAGTTCCAAACATAACACTTGTGGCATTTTATGAAAATATTTTTTTATTAAATTATTTATAAATATTTAAAAATTATATAAAGATAGTAACTTTGAAAAATTGTATAAAATTGTATAATTTATACATTTATGTTCAAATTTACACTTAATGTTTAATTATTACATCCTCTTAATATTCAAAACTTGTTTATAATAGTTTAAATTCAAATGTCTTAACTAGGGGTAAATTAAAATGATATGTTTTCAAATAACACACTAAACTTTCCAAAAAATATTGTATTATTATATTAAAACCTTCTAATATCTTATATTATTGAAAATATAATTTTATAGATTTTTTTAATAATATTTATTTTATTATCAAATAATCATTTGTGAAATTCAAAAAGTGCTCCCACACATCCCTTATAAAATATCATCTCTTATTATATTTTATTTTAACTTTCTATCAATTTTATATCTCCATTATATATCTATATTAACTCCAAATATCCCTATATACATCATATAACCCTAAATTTGGTCATTAATCCAACAAAATATTTCGTTTTTTTATTTTAAACATGAGATTCCCAAAGAAGAGGTAATGTTCAGAAACAATAGTTTTTGATTTATTTCTTCAATAAACACCTTATTTTTATTTATTTTGGGTTTATATAATAAAAAAATTATCCTATATATACTAACATATTGTTATATAATTTTTTTAACATACAATCACACACATGCATCCATCAAATGGGTTACACAATCATTGATTCAAATAGGGCGTTGCAACAACACTGTGGATAATTTTATGACCCTGATATGTGTTTGGGTTGATTCCATTTTTTCCAGAAAAAACACACGTTCGATGTTTTTTCGGAGACATATGCTCCCAGGATTGACCACAATCAATGTGGATGGAGCCTCGAAAAGAAATATGCGGTGCGCAGGATGTGGCACCGTCTTCGAAAACCACATTAGTCATATTAGGGGGTGATTTTTCAAGGGCTGTGGTATTACAACCTCCCTAGAAGGTGAAATGAAGAGTGTGAACCATGCCATATCTTTCACCCTCACAAAGGTTGGAAGAAATTATATATTGAATGCGAATTTACTAATGTGGTGAAGGCCATTTGGAATGGGTTTATTCATCTAGATTGCCCGATTTCTACTCGCTGGATGAATTGTCTATGTTATCTCCATTACATCAATTATAATGAAACCCACACCTATCGTGGGGAGAATATGGTTGTATATGGACGCACTAATATTGGGGTTATGAAAGAAATAACCTATCTTGAGTAGCATCTCGGAAATATAATACCCCTTAATATTAATGCTTGTAATATGATCCCATATTTTTTACTAAAAAATTATTTCATTTTTTTTAAATAAAATTTATTTGGTCATTTGACCAAAGTGAAACCTTCTTAAAATAAATTTTTTTATGTACAAATATCTTCTACCTTGTGATACCAAGATGCTCGTTCATCCATTTCCATCATAAAATTGTAGAAATAATGCTATAATTTCTATTTTTGTATGATGTTTATTATATTATTGAGGTATTTATGAATCATAAAATTTTATATAACACATTATTTTTTTCTTATTTTTTTATGAAAATATAAAAACATCATTTGTGAAATTATGGACCACTTCCTCTTCAAAATGGTTTTATTCATTGACACATTAAATTTAATGTATTAATGATAGGTTTAGTAAAATTATATTATATATATGAAATAAAATTTCTACTATAATGATATTATATATTTATATATGAATGTATTTCATTAACATTCAGTCTTTCAATACGACCCGAAATGGAAGTAGTTTTAATATTTAGGTAGGATCTACCCTCTCCATGAATGGTTTATTTCATATTCTTTTTATATATTTTACAAATAACAATAAATACATATATAGTGAATATATTAATTTTTATAATGGATGAATTTTTAGAGATAATTATTTCATGATCTATATATGAGGACAATTAATTTCGAGTCACAACATCTATGAAAAACAAAGCGATTATTTTTCAAAAGATAACATAATCCTGGGAATATTAATAAGAGGGAAATATAATGTTACAAGTAAATAAAATATGGTATTATTTATAAGAATAAAGTTCATTAATAAGTGAATAAAAATAATATATATTCTACTAGAGTTAATCATGGGTATGAAGAGAGTCATTATATAAGGTATGGTATATTTTGATCATATTTATTTCATTGGGACACATTCTTTATAATGTTTTTTTTTGTTTTTTGGGCTATATATTCCACCAATTATTTTCTTCTATGAGTATTATTTTGAATGTCATGATATTTTTATATCAATATAATTTTATTTCTTTTATGGGTATCTAATTTAACGTATTATAATGAAATATGTATTTATTCAAAAATATCATTAATCTTTGGGTTTATTTAATTTTAAATATCTGTTACATAATATTTATCATATATGTACATGTTTTATAAAAATATTTTCGAAAATAATTTTACTATTTTCATATAAATATTTAAGCTTATTTTAACCTATGTTTTATTTTTTACTAAATTTTTTTATTGGAATATTTTTGTCATTTTCTGACAAATCTACTTTGTGACTAATCAGGAAACAGTAACAAATGACTGTTTTTTTAAAAATATATAGAGGAAAAAATATTTACACATTCATAATACCATATTTTCGTTACGATTCAGTTAAAATCAGTAAATTTTCTTTTCAAAGAAGTCTTTTTCAAATAATTTTTTTTAGAATATTATGAAGAAAACTCATTCAATAAAGATATGAAATTTTTTCATGAATTAGTTCCAATGATATATAGAATTTATTATACATATATAATATTTTTTTTGAATTTTAATATAAATTTATTGGTATATTATTCAAGGAAATTATTATTATAAATTGCATGGTTTGTTTCTGTTTAGGGTGGATTCATGTTTATAAAACCCATTTTGGTTCCATGGGTTATGATGAAATGTTTATGGACAATATTTTTTTCATATGTTATTATATGAATAATGATATATGTTATTATGGCACATGTATGTATGGTTTTGATTATGTGATGGGTGGGACCTATGTCTCCCTCCAATGCATTAGTTATGTATGGAAAACCCCTGAGTTATTTAAGTTATGTACAGAAAAGATTTCCTGTTCATAATACTATGTGAGGATATATTTTTCAGGTACATAGTTTTATGTGAGGACTTGGTTTACATGTCTATATTTTTTTTTTCAAGTACCCGATTTCGTTTCCTTAACTTAATTAGTGAACCTATTTCAATTTATAATGTTCACAATGTTCAAGGATTATGTGTATAAAACAATTTCATTTCTTATGTCAATGTTATTATATCATGGATTAATTTCATTGATTCACTTAAGATTCATTTATTATTTATTACCAATATTTATAACATGATTAATGTTTATAATCATTGATATGTTTGGTATGGTCTTCTAATGATATGATAACAATATCAAACCCTTTGTGAGATGATTAATTCTTACGTATCTTTCTGGTTTAGGATTATTGGTCATCTAACCTCACAGTTTTCATATATTTATCTTCCATAAGACATGACTAATTATTTTAATTTTTATGAGTAAAAATGGATCTAGATATGAATAAATTGGGATGTTAATATGTAGATGTATTAAGAACTAGATTTTTATGTTTCCAAGTTTCCAAAGATACTAAACTAATATAGTCTTTCATTATGTGATTATGTAATTTATGAAATGTTATGAGAAATTAATGTAATATAAATGTATGATTTTAAATTGTCTTTATGATAAATAATCACATCATGGATTAATTACAACTTCATATGTTATGATAATAACAAGGGTTTTCATTGTCTAAATATTACTTTTTGGGGAAATGAAATATGTCTTGTTGCATGATTTCACTGTATGGTAAACACAGTTACCTATGAATTTTTTTGACATATTTGATAATATAGTTCTTGGGATTTATAGATCCATATCATATTATTTGTTTCAATTAAAATTTAATACAAATATTACCAAAGGGATAAATTATTTTTGTTACATTCTAATTTATTTTCGATATTTTTTCAATTTAATGATAAATTTAGATACATGATATAAAATTAATTAAATAAACCCCATTTATATTATTAATAATTTAATATTTTTATTTCATGCATTATTTCATTTTTTTATCCCATAGTTTTTAACTTTAGGAGATCAAAAGAAATTTTCAACTATAAAAATAAACTTATTTCTGTTTTTTTCCAGAATATTATTGCATATATATCCTTTATAAATAATATTAATTAAATAGTTTTACATTATATGAATCAATTTGGATATATAATCATTATAAAATATATTTTAATTTTTATGAAAATTATTTGTAATTTTTTTTTTAATTTTAAAGGAAAACAACATTTGGGTTTTATTACAATTATAAAATATACTTTTATTTTATCAATTAAAAAATTAATTTATTTTCCATACATCACCAAAATTTATCTCATTTATTTTTTTAATTTTTTTTATGATTATTTTCAGTCATAATATATTTCATAATATTCAGTTTTTTAAAATTTTATAAAATAAAATAAATATTTAGATTATTTTCAATGAAATTTATTCAATGATTATTACAAATTTATTTTTCTAATATTATGACATCCTCAATTATATTACTAGAATATTTTGGGTTTAAGATCAGACAATTATATAGAGACCATACATTTCTAACTAGATTATTAAATTTTTTTAACGATAAGAAACAAAAAATAGTTACCCAACCATTACCCAATGTTTTAGTATCTTGTGAAAATTAGGAATATATATATCTTTGTATATAATAAATCATAAAAAAAATAATTCATTATTCTCTAGTATATTTGTTTAATTTATTTCTTCTTAGTATAGGAATTCTCTTAAGGATAAACATCATGAAAGGGGTGTTCTAAATACGAGTAATAAGATGAATAATATGATTGAAAATGGGTGAGAAAAATAACCATCATCATAAAATAAAAATTGTATCATCACTAAAATTGTGATACGAATCATTTGTTAATTATATTGAATGTGAAAATTCATAAAAACGAATCATAATGTCTTAGTGGTCAACTACCATACATATTTTTTTTCATTGTTATCATATTTTTCACACATATTTCAAATTATCCTATTAGACACATCAAATTACAAAATGAAATTGAGAGCTATATAATTACAGGAACCTCCATTACATCATATAATTTTCATGTTCTATATAATTATGGTTTCACCTGTAACATCATAACATTTAAATTATCATGTATCTCATATAAAATGTATATAAATCATAGATATAAAATAACCATTTGAAAAAATGGGTTTCATTTCAAAAATAATATATTAATAATTATTAGGGTTCCCAAATGACTGGTGGGAAAACATACACGGTAAAAGATCCATATATTATTAGTGAAGGAGAATACATCTCATGGGAAGTAAAAGATTTATTTATGAAAATAAGTGTTTCTTTGAAAAAGTCATCAAATTTTCCATAATAAAATATTAGAAACATGTATATCCCAGTAATGAAAAAGAAAGTAAAAATACTAATTATATTTAAGGAACTTTATAGAAATATGTACAAATAATATGGAGGGATAGAGGGAAAAAAATAAATAAAGGTAGTAGGGTTCAATAATCCCATTGTCATTTTCTTGAACGCTTTGTTATCATTACTATCCAGGATAATAATAATAAATTCACAAATTAAAAAATCCACAACGTATTTTATATGTATTTTATTCATTATAATATTATTAATATCATTTAGTGTATTTTGAGGTGACACAGTGGTCAATTTCATCATTCATCAGTGTTCATTTTATGGGTTTTCATGGATTTATCAACATTATTCATGTTCAGGAAATCATGTAAAATGATAATAAATCGATAGAATTGAAATTATAATTTTATTAAGAAACATATATAATTTAAAATTTTTAAATATATAATTATTTTCTTCTGTGATGATTAATCATTAGATAAATTGTTAATAACGAGAGTTTATATGAATTTGTTGGGTTTCTAATCATTATGAAATTTTTTCAGTTTATTATTTTATATTATATTTATATTAGTTCCAGAACAATATAGAATTCTATAACATATAATTTAAAATATGTTTCTTTCATAAAATTGTTTTATGATAATCCATGAAGGAATTACGGGATAATGTAACTTCTTCTATGATTATTTTATTTATAAACAACATAACTCTCTTCCACGGTGATATTCAAAGGAAGACATTATCCCCAACATCGAACTGCAAGTCTCTTTGATGGTGGTAAGAATATCGGTTTTTCTATCTATGAGCACTATTAATAATTTTCTATTTTTCATGAAGCTTCTCCTTCATTTATTTCAATTGATCAAGTCCAAGTAGAATTAATTCCCTAAATTAAACCTAGAAGACTATAGTTCAACATCACTTTCTCTATATAGTATCATATAGAGCCATCTAAATACACTATAGGATGTTGCTGTTGTATAATAAATCAACCAATGAGAGATGTTTGATCACATCCACGTGTAAATTAAATTGAGTAGTATCTTAGATTTCAAAGAGTGTCTAAATAGTCCTTTTAGATTTCCATCAGTTATGTGTTATTGGTCATGATGATGTTCTATTCAACAGTAGGGTAATGATAAAGACTCCAACAAAATTTAAATATGAACCTCAGATCATGATTAGAGACAATCATGGGTGGAACCCCATGCACTATAAAAAGTTCCTTTACATATATTTTCGAATTTTTTTCTATGGTGATATCTTCCAGAATATTGATAATGTGGGATGTCATGTTGAGTTAGTCCACTATAAAATATATCACATTATATCATTTGGATGTCTTCAGAAGCCCATTGACAAAGTCTATACTGACATTGTACCATTTAAAAATTGATATAGGTAGTGGTTTCATTATCCCTTTTTAGTTTTGTATCTATACCTTACCATGGTATGTATCGAGATCCTTGAGATATAATTATCAATCACGTTCTTCATGTTATCCCAATAGAAATGTTCTCATTGATCATGATACATCTTGGTTCTCCTATGATGGATTGATAATGTTATGATATGTAAATAATCTAATAGTTACTTATTTACCCTAGGTTAGGAAACCACACATTGACTTATTCCAAACCAAATCAGTCATTCATCATCTATATGAATCTCTTTAAACATCTTTTCCATTACTCCATTCACCTTTTATTGTAACTTCAAATAATCCCTCTACAACTCCTTATTCTTTTATTTGATAGATTGTGGGTAAATAATTTCGGAATGATATGAATTATTCCCTACCATATTTATTTCAAAATCTATAATATTCAAATCTAGGAAAATATGGTCTTTCTCAATCCATAACATGGATAGAGTATCAGATTCATTTCTTCAAATAGAAACAACTACCTTTATCTCCTTCCCAGGACAATAGTGTATTGATAAGTAATTGCCATTAATCTTCTACAACTATATCCATTGATATATTTTGAGCTCATTTAGTGTGAATGTATAGATTATTCTATTGTGACCAATATATATGTGACACCTATCACCATCGAGGGTGTTCCATAATATTTTAAAGAAACAATTCATAGATTCTAGCTCCAGATCAAGAATTTGGTAGTTTTGCTCATTGATCATCAAATGTCATTAGGCATAGGATATCACTTTATCAGTATACATTATTAAACACCCCAAACATTTTTAAATCATAATTGTACATTACAATACATTATCCACATGGTGATATTGTTAGTACAATTTATGTGATCAACAACTTATTTTTCAACTTGAGTATTTAATCACTTTCCTACATCCAGACATACTTTACTCCTTACTCTGATAACTAAATTGGCCGGCTAGAATATAATGATAATTTATAAAAAAACAGTAATAATACCATTTTAATCAATATATAATGTGTAATTATGTTATGATAGTGCGTCTGGTACATTCCTAAACCACCAATGTTTCTAGTGGTCCACATAAGTTTCCTCACTTATGATCATGTGTCCCAAGAATGTAACTTTCTGCATCCAGAAATCACGCTTGCAGAATAGAAGGTGAATATTCTCAATAATTAATGTTTCCAGTACAATAATATTATGTTCTTCATGTTTATCCTTTTACCATTATTATATTATAATATCATCAATAAACACTACCAAAAATATTTGATTTAGTTTTTGAAGACTCCATTAATTAAATATATTAATATTATAGGGAAATTAAAAATTATGATGGGGATTAATATAAATTAAAATTGACATTACCTTGTATGGAATCGAGTATGAAAAATATCATTGTTTTTAACCATTACCTAATGATATCTAGAATAAGGATCCATCATTGAGAATTAATGTGATCCTCATACATTATTGAACAATTCATTAATCCTTGTGAGAGGATACATGTTCATTAAAGTGATCTTGTTGAGTTCCCAATAATAGATTTGAATAGGAATTGATCCATCCTTCTTCATAACCAATAGAACTGGTGAAAACCATGGTGATTCACTGGGGTTTCTAAAAACTTTGTCAAAATTATGTTGTAGAAACTTCATTAACTGCTAAATTATGATTGGGGCCATCATCTATGAAAATATTGAGATAGGAGTAGCTCCAGGTATTATTTCTATTTAAAATTCGACCCCATAATCTAGGTGAAGAATTGGTAACTAGTTAGAAAATACTTCAATATATTCCCTCGTAATGGGAATTTCCCCATTGTTGATACCTTACTTTGATCCAACCATTTGAGCGATGTCTTTTTCTTTATAGGGAATCTACACCCTCACCATTGAAGTATTTTACAATGGATATTCATTACTTACCTTACATTTTTATAGGATCATGGGATGGTTCATAAAATGAAAAGATATTTCCATTTCCAAAAAAGTTTATGTTTTATCTAAATAATTATATCCAATCTACCCCTATTATACCATCAAATTCAATGAAGGGATATATAAAGTGATTTAATGCGGCAATATTCCCCATATGTTAGAAAGAGAATATTCTAACATATAGGTTACTATGATTGCACCTTTATATTTCTTATAGATATCTTTACATAACATTTATTGGGGTTTTATTAAATATTTCTCAAAAAAATTCCAATTATATAGGAATTAATAGAACCAAAATCAAATAAGACTTCATCAATTATTGAGTGAATAAAAAGTGCTCTTTACACCCCTTAAATTTCTAGCTCAACTTTACCAGTAATGATGAAATAACCCTTCCTATTCTCTTTTATCCTTGGTGGATGATGATGCTAATTACACACAAGGAATCAAGGATTAGTGTGATGCCGTCTATTGTACCCTTTCTCCCTATATTTGTAGCATTGGACCATGGGTGGTGGTCTCTATTCCTAAATATTTTTATCTAAATTAATTATGTCTCTTAAATTATCATGAAAATGGTGGACTTCTCCTGGCACTTATATAATATCCCCATCCCATTGAAATAGTTAACATGAGTTTCTTCCATCATTTTTGACAGGTGAGTAGTGGAGTTTTAATTCCATATTTATAATTCAATTCCCTATAATTGAAATCTATAATTTGATTCGTATCACCATAGCCATGGGACAATTATACAAACACCATATATACATTGAATGAATAGTGAAAATGTTCATCGTAACACCCAATGACTTGAATTTATAGATATTTTAGAATGTTTCATTTTAAACCACTAATGAATATATAAATTTATTGTAATGTCCCGGTTCCGGGTGCCACTCAATGGGTTCCCTGAACCCGATTCGCCACATGTCCTCAACCACATTTCCCTAAATTCCATAGGCTGCCAACTAGTAGCGAGGGCCTAGGTTTGATAGTGGGGAAACTATGCCCTCAATTGTAAAAGTGTAGCGCAGCAGAATAACATAAAAATCATACAAAAACAGCGGATGCAATAAAACATACACATTTTATATAACAATTATAGTAAATGATAACCAACTAGTTATGTAGATATGATGCAACATGTCTCAAGTTCTATGAAATCAGCCAGAACATGTTACATAGCAGTACAATACAATACTGAGTACAACAGAGAAAAAAAATAGCCAGTAGCATTGTGAGCCTAAACCTAGTCCCATGCTCCCTTACTCCTCAGCAGCAATCAAGTACCTATATAGGGACCCTTTCCCTTATCTACTCCTGCATAAATGTAATCTGTTTGTGATGAAAAGAATAACCCAATCAGGGTGTGAGAAATAAATCCCAGTAGGCACTGACCCAAGGCTTGTGCCCAACTGTGTGAAAACATGCAACAATAGTGTGCAGTATTAAAAAGCAATAAATTAAAAAGTACTGAAATGAAACTAACTTATCCAGTTATATTTCCATTTTAATATCAATTTAATAATTTAATTTAAAAAAATCACTAGAGTGAATATTCCAAGTAAACATCCAATGTCCTCAGACACGTAAACCCCTAACCTAAGGAAAAGAGCATCCAAACACAATAATATTCCCACAGGCATGTAGATATTGACGATGTGAGTAAGAAGTGTCGCCCACAGGAAAAGAATCAACTACCCACAGGAACAGAATAAGTTGCCCATAGGATAAATAGAACAGTGCCCACAGGCTAATCACAACACTGCCCTCAGGCCCAAAAGGTAACCAGGCCATTCCCAACATGTAAAAAAACGTTACACAAGCAATTCCTCTCAAGGAAATTCTACAATCATTACTTTAAAGGCATACCCTTGGGTATCTTGGCCAAACGGCCAAACAGAGGAACGCATCCCCGGGGTGGTCCTAGATCCAAGAAATAATCCCAAACAATAGTTTATTATCACATTTAATCTCTTATACATTTATATTTAGTTAAAGTGTCCACAACCTCTGCCATACGACACCCCAAAATGGGATCATAGCACAAAAATACACACAAACGCACAACAATTGTAAATTAAACACTATGCCACCTACATTAAACGCCCCTGATCAGTATACCCAAATGATGTTCCACGAATCTTCCTAGAACGAGGTATATCTTAGGTGAAAGAAAACTCTCTTAAAGGAAAATAACTTCCTTATAGAAAGTAATTGGTAGGAACTACTCCAGGATAAGGGATAACTCACTTGTGGGGTTCCAGGGAGATCGACAGTGTAGAAAACGGTTTCCCGACGTGCGCTTGACGAATCTCCAAATATTCGGCCTCCTCTCCCACTCATTCCTCTGGTTCTAAGCCTTACCTGTGAATAGGGGAGGCTACTTCCCATTTTAAGTGAAAAAACAAAGTACACGACGTGTACTTCCCATTTTTTTAACTGTTTCTCTGGCGGTTTCCAGCCAGCGTGGAACTATTCATCTGCCGACATGGATACACGGCGTGTCTTCTTGAGTACACAACGTGTTCTGTCGCACAGTTGGCCACCACCTTACTATTCGCCTACCAAATGACTACATGGTGTGTAAAGGACAACTACACGACATGTAGTCATTTTCTAAACCCTTCATTGCTGACATGGCCACACGCCCCATGTATTCATCCCACACAGCCAAAAGTACAGGGCGTGTGGAAAAGTACATGGCATGTACTTCTAAAATTTATGATTTTCCCCATTTTCCTTATTTTCTAAAAAACACTAAAGGAAAAGAGAAAAGATGAATTTTGTACCTCAAAACTAAGAACCAGGTTCTTACAAACATACCCCTTAAAGCAATTCGTCCCAGAATTTCCCTTCCAAGGGTGGTGAAGATGTAGCCATGAACAAATCCAGCCACTGAGCATGTACTTAGGTCTCCCGCTCCATGTTTCATCCTACACTTGGACATGCTGCCATAGCACCCGTAAAAGAGGAACAAAACGGCATCGAAGAACATTTGTGCTCCTACCAACGATACGAATCAGATGCTCCTCAAAGGACGCATCTATCTGAAGCTCAACCTCCTCGGGCTGAAGGACGTGAGATGGGTCTGAATGATAGCGGCGCAACTGAGATACAAGGAAGACTTCGTGAATGGCCTGGTCCCTCTGAGGTAACTACAACCGATTGGCAACTGGCCTGACACTCTCAAGAATCTCAAATTTCCCCACATACCTCGGTGACTGTTTACCCTGTCTCCTAATCCCCCTATGTCCCAACCTCGGTAAAACACACAAGAAAATTTGATCCCGGAACCCGACCTCCAAAGGTCATCTATGGTGATCAACAACATAACATTTCTGTTGAGACTGTGTGGCAGCCATCCACTTCTAAATCAACTGGACCTGCTCAGATGTCTGCTCCACGAGACGTGGTCCCAGTAAAGATGTATCGCCTGCCTCTAACCAGCACAAAGGTGATCGGAATGGCCTACCATATAAATCCTTGTATAGTGCCATTTCGATAGTTTCATGAAAACTATTGTTATAGGAAAACTTGACAAGGGGTACGTTCTTCTACCAAGAGCCCCCAAAATCCTGGGTGAATGCTCGTAGCATGTCCTGAAGCACCTGTATCGTACGCTCTGACTGGCCATCTATCTATGGGTGGCAATTCTTGCTCTGAAGCACCTGTGTATCGAGTGCCCTCTAACAACCCTTCTAGAAATGAGACATAAAACAAGAGTCCCCAACTGAAATGATTTAACTAGGGACCCCTTGATGTTGGATGATCTCTCGGATATACAACTTCCCAAGATCGTCAACACCGAAGGTCTCCCTGATCGGGAAAAAGTGAGCTACCATCGTTAGTATGTCCACCACAACCCACACAGAATCATTTCCTCGAGATGTCCTTGGAAATCCAGTCACGAAATACATCGCGACATCATTGCATTTATACTCCTGGATGGGTAACTACTGTAATAGTCCAGCTGGCTTCTGATGCTCTGCCTTCACCTACTGAGAGGTGGAACACCTTATAACAAAACCAGCTATCTCTCTCTTCATACCTGGCCACCAGTACTGACGTCTCTAGTCTCAGTACATCTTTGTAACCCTAGGATGAACTACCCAAGATGAAGCATCAAAATCCGGCATCAGCTCCTTGAGTATATCCCCTGGACACATTCTCGTTCATGGAAATATAGAATTTCATCATCTCTTATCATCCAACCAGGAGGAGGGTCCTAACTTTCCACTGACTCCCATAGAATTAGGACTTCTAAATCAGATAGCTATCCCATCCTCACTCTATCCTAGATGGTTTAAGTCACAACTAAATATGAAAGATAAGTTTTCCCCTGACTATCATGAACCTCCAATTGCATCTCAGAGAACAAAGCCATCAGCTGCCACTCATCACTAGCCTCCTGCACTGCCTGTATCTGATTCTTCCTGCTCAGTGCATCAGCTATTGGATTATCTTTTCCAGGTGTATAGGAAAGCTCAAAATCAAAGGAATATAGGTACTCAACCCACCTTCGATGTCTCGGGTTCATGTCACACCGAGTAAAGATGTATTTGACGCTCTTGTGGTCGGTGAAGACAAAAAAATTCTCTCCCAACAGATAATGTCTCCAATGGCATAACGCTTGAACAACTTCAGCCAACTCGAGATCATGGGTCGGGTAATTCCTCTCATGTGGGCTCAACTGTCGAGAACTGTATGCAACAACTTGATCACCAATCATCAACATTTCTCCCATCCCAATACCTGATGCATCAGATAAAACATTATAGCTCTTCCCCTAATCTTGAAGTATCAGGACTGGTGTTGATGTCAACCTTCTTTTCAGGTCCCAAATGGCTATCTCTCAAGATTCCGACCAAACAAACATCACACCCTTCTTAGTCATACCCAACAATGGCACTTCTAAGCAGGAGAAGTCTTGTATGAATTGTCTGTAGTAACCAACCAACCCTAAGAAACTCCGTATCTCAAAAACATTCTTAGGATGCTCCCAGGAAACTACTACTCTCACCTTATTTGGGACTACTACAACTCCTGACTCAGAGATGATATGACCTAGGAAGTGAATCTGGTACATAAAAATGTGGCACTTTAGGATCATATCATATAGATGATGCTCTCTCAGTGTACTCAAAACAATCTCAAGATAGGTGGCATGGTTGTGTCGATTGTGAGAGTACAACAATATATCATCCACGAATACTCCCATGAAAGAATCCAGATAAGGATGGAACACGCGATTCATTAGATCCATGAAAACTGCTGGTGCGTTCGTGAGCCCAGACGGCAAAACGAAGTACTTTTATAGACCATATCTACTTCGAAAAGCTGTAAGCGGTATATCTAATGGTCTCACACACAACTTATGATATCCTGATCTCATGTCAATTTTCGAGAAAACATTCTCTCCACGAAGTTGATCAAAAGGATCCTCAATCGACGGAAAGGGATATTGGTTATTGTCTATCAACTTGTTCAAATTACTATAATCCACACAAAGTCTGAGGGTACTGTCCACCTTCATTGCGAAAAGGACCGGAGAACCCCAAAGAGATGTACTGTGTCGGATGAATCCCTTTTCCCGTAACTCCTCTAACTGCCTATTGAGCTCCTATAACTCCAGTGTAGTCATCCTATAAAGAGGAATTGACACCGGTGCTACCCCTGGCAAAAGCTCGATAGTGAAATCCACCTCTCGCAATGGAGGTAGACCTAAAATTTCATTCGGGATGACATCCCTGAAACAATCAACCACTAGTGGGAAATCCATCTGACAAGTCCCCTGATCATCCAGATATAAGCTCACAATCGGGATTGTGACTCCACCTCACCCATGATGCTCAGGTCCAGCTCGTCTTCCTTGAATATCCCACTCACCCTTATATAGAAACTCTCCGCCATCTGGTGACGTGAAACACACCCTGCGACGATAGCAATCTACAAATTCTCGAAAGGCAACCAACATGTCCATCCCGAGAATAATGTCATAAGCTATAATCTCTAAGACATAGAGGTTCCAAATAAAGTGACACCCACCAACCTCAAGGGGGTACTCCTTTCACGGATGAGCACATGTCGTTCTAGTCCCCAACGGAGTGTCTAGCGTCATAATAGTAGAATAAGAAGAAACACTAAGCCTAAGGATATCCACAATGGGTACAGATATGAAACTATGTGTAGCACCCGTATAAAAAATTACTGAATATAAAACAAAAGAACATAGAATTGTAACACTAACTATAGAAGGTTTGTGATCCTTATCATGATGGGTTTGTTACACTGTATATGCCTACCTAGTGTCGCGGCCCTGCAACACAGCCTGGAAACCCTGAGCTGTCCTACCCTCCTACCTCTGAGATCCTGGTGTCTAGCCACCACGTGTCTTCACCCACATGGTTTGTGACAAGGGAAGAGACAACAATTCATGTACTAAGGGTACACAGCGTGTAATCAAAAAGTTCATTTTTTTCATCCCAAACAGAAGACCATACCCTGAATGTGTAAGGTGCTACCATGCGTGTATACTGGGTTTTCCGGACAGTATGTCTCAGAAACTTCTCTGGAACCCAAAAAATACTGATAAACAACACCTAAGTGTCAAATTCCTATATGTGAGGGCCTATACTCTCCACAAATCAAAATCTTACATCTTATCTGTGCTATAACAGAATAAACAGCTAATGATCCACCAAATTCTAGACAATAAGGGCCTATACTCCCAAAAAACCAATGTTTGGCGTCCATTCATTCAACAATATTATACTACAATACCCTACCACATAGCTGGTATTTATCAAAGGACCTATCAAAACAACATGATTTTCTAGAACAACAACTATCACAACATCATACAATTCCTAATTCACCTACATGTCATGGAAACTATGCATGGCAGGTGATCCCTAGCATGTTCGTAAATGATGCAAGAGATGATATACCTGTATCTCATCAGGTTAAAACTAAAATAGAACCCATGGATATGATATAAACATCATAATCACAAGTGTGTCACCCAACAGTGAAATCAAATCAACTGTAAAATTTGAAAAATCAAAAGAATTGCAAAAATTCGGGGTAGACTGGCTTTTCCCTATACACGGGTTAGCTACGCCCACGAACATCTTATTACTAACTACCATTCCCGTCCTATCCCTGACTATGGCACCAAATAGTAAGTCAATGAGAATAACCCCCTATGTTAACCCTTTGTAACATCCCAGTTCCGGGAGCCACTAAATGGGTGCCCCAAACTCGGTTCGCCACATGGCCTCAAGCGAATTTCCCCAAACGCCATAGGATTCCGACTAGAAACGAGGGCCCATGTCTGATATTGGGGAAACTATTCCCTAATATGTCAAAGTGTAGCATAGTGGAATAAAATAAAAAGCCTCAAACAAGAGCGGAAGCTATAAACTAAACACATTTTTTATAAAAACGGAATTAAAAGATAACCAACCTGTTATATAGATATTATGCAACATATCTCAAGTTCTATGAAAATTTCCATAACATGTTACATAGTAGTACAATACAATGCCGAGTACAACAGAGCAATACAATACACCTGGTAGCATCATGAGACTATGCCCAATGCCATGCTCCCCTACTCCTCAGCAGCAATCAAATACCAGTATAAGGACCCTTGCCATTATCTACTCCTGTAGAAACGTAATCGGTTTGGTCTGAAAAGTATAACCCAAACAGGGTGTCAGAAATAAATCTCAGTAGGCACTCAGCCAAGGCTCGTGCCCAACTATGAGAAATCATGCAACAATATTTTTCAATAGTGAAATGAAATAATGTAAGAAGTACTGAAAAGTTACTAACTTATCGAGTTATATTTTCATTTTAATATCCATTTAATCATTTAATTTTAAAAAAATATCACCGCAATGAATATTCTATGAAAACAACCAATGTACTCAAACACATAAACCCCTAACCTCAGGTAAAGAGAGTCCAAAAACAAGAATCTTCCCACATGCATGCAGATATTGGCCACGAGCGTATGAAGTGTCTCCCACAAGCACAAAATCATCTTCCCATAGGCACTGAAGAAGATTCCCACAGGATAAATAAAACAGTGCCCACAAGCTAATCACAACACTTCCCTCCGGCCCAACATGTAATCGAGCCATGCCCAACATGTAAACACGCAGTAAACAAGAAATTCCTCTCAAGGAAATTCTACAATCAATAATTTAAAGGCATACCCTCGGGTATTCTGTCCAAACGGCTAAACAGTGGAACACACTCCTACGGTGGTCCTAGATCCATGAAATGATCCCAAACAACAGTTTATTATCACATTTAATCACCTATACATTACTAGGTTGTTAAAGTAGCCACGACCTCAGCCATACGACACCCCAACATGGGCTCGTAGTACAAAAATACATAGAAACGCACAACAGTTGGAAATTAAACAACAATCCACCTAACATAAACACCCCTGATCAGTATACCCGAACGACGATCCATGAATCATCCAAGAACGAGGTAAATATGAGGTGAAATAAAACTATCTTAAAATCTTATGACTTCCTTATGGAAAATAATTGGTAATAACTACTCCAGGAGAAGGGAGAACTCACCCATGTAGGATTTTAGTATATTATGACCATTAATGACCTAGGTTAATAATAAGGTGTCAAATATTGAAATTAAGGTATAATTAGTTTGACATCCAATACATTATTTTTCATTATTATATGGTTTTACAATATATTTATATTTTCGTAGAGTTTATTTTTTTATTTTTTTTTTACTCACTAAAACTAGAAGGAACTGTGTTAATAATAAATTCAATCGACAATATAATTATTATCATTATGATATGAAAAATGTTATGGTATTAGGTTGGGAAAATATAGTTTCAAATGATTATACATTTTTATTAAAATATGAATCTTGAAGGGAATCCAAAAGACAAACGTTGGTACCAAAATTATTTTAATTAATTCATGAGGAATCATAAACCTTATTTTAGTGGTTAAATTAATAATATTGATTTTGAGAAATGAATATGTAAAGCTAATTTTTTCACTTTTCAATACATCAGAATTTTTTTAAAGATTGATATTGATTAGATAAAATAGTATATATAAATTGAATTATTATCATGAATATGAAGCAATGAGATGAAATTTAATCCATGGAGGGGGGTGAGTTTAAGATACTATTTTAAAAAAATAAATTCTTCATATTCATTATTAGAAAATGGATATGTATTTCGTCGAGATAAATATGAATGATGAAGAATCAATTAATATATATGAGGAACATTTTACAATATATTCAAGGTAAGCTCATAGTATTATCATCCAAACTGACTGTATGATTGATTGAATCACGATGACAATAAAAACTCAGTTGTAGGGAATCATCCTTAACATACAGTATTAGGTAAAATTCAATTGAAATTCTAAAAATACTGTAGAAAGGATTTTTATTTTTCTTTCTTGTTGAATATGTGGAAGGAATCATAAAAAAAATTATAACAAGGGGACTGATAAATATTTAAGATGTCGAGAAGAACAACATCAGTAAATTTAATTTTGATGAGATGAGAATAATAAGTTATCTATTATGGAGAGAATGAACCAAATAATTTACCACCCACAATTCTATGTTTCAAATGCATAGAGTATGGGAATTATAATTGCACATGAAAAATTTGTACATTAAAGATGTTGATTTATGTATGTATGCTCTTAATCATATCTAAAAAATGTAAATTTAATATGATCATTATTTTAGACGTGTCATTATTTTATGAAGTATTTTCTTTGAAAATTATTAAAATTCATTAATTAATTCAGTTACATATAATGCTTAGTTTTTTCAAAAAATAATATAGTAATAATATTATTAGTCAATATGGAATTTTTTGCGTATATTTTATATTGTAGGATATGAATAAGACTAACTATATTATTTTTAAAATTTTCATTAATTTTTTTACATTCAGCCAATATATTTCACAAGCATAAGATAATTATAGATCTCATTTTACAAAAAAACAAATTATTTTTTAAAAACCAGTTTTATCACTTTTTAGTGGAAATTTTCTTTTAAAACATAATTGGGACTCTATTTTAGTTAATTTTTAAAAAACCATTTTTTATATTATAATATGATAAATATCTTAGGGTGAATTTTTATTATTTTTTTGGAGAAATTTAATTTTTTGATCAATAGTGAAAACTAAATTTGTTTGAAGACCTCGTTTTAATCTAAATACTTCATAATTTAAAATTCTATTTTTTACATTATTTAAATTAAAATAGATCAATTATAATTTTATTATCACATTATTGGTCATTATAATAATATCTATATTCAATTTAGAAATAAAAAAATAGTACTAACTTGGAAATTTTCAATTTTAAAACCCAATTTTTCAGAACATCTTCTGGATTAGAAATAGATTTAAATTTTCAACGTCTATGACTTGAATATGAAAAAACATGTATAATTATTTTCTATTAGTATAATATTTACATTATAGTAAGGTAATATTTTTTGAGCGTATTACTTAAAAATAAAATGTAAAAATTAATTAAAATTATTAATGTTAAAATAATGTTTTTCACATGATAAGTGTTTGTTCTAAAATTAATATTAAAAAAATTTGAATTCTATTTAATCAGTTGGACAACATAAATATAATAATAAAATATAAATTATATAGAAATAACAGTTTTATTTATCTTATTATGGTAAATATTTTGTAGATAAATAAAAATATACAAGTTATCCTGTTGAAAAAGTAATTATATAATTCAGTAAACATAAATACTAATTAACAAATTGATCGATTTTTTTTTATTTTGGTCATTTACATTTGGTTCAACACAAATTTCCCAAAAATTCATTATTTTTAAACTATGGATGTACATGATATAGGGGAGATATCATAATATTTTTTTTCATTTTATATTTTTATGAATTCCCCTCTTCCACAACTGTAAAAACCTACTCTACCCCATCAATTAGTCACATATATCAATACTTTTTTATAACCCAAAACATATATAAATATCCAAAAAAATCCCTAATATCAATATAGAATAATTTATTTTGGATGAATTCTAATCATGTATTCCTTTTGGGGAAATCTAATTGGAGTTACCCGACTGAGATGAAATATTATTCAACGAGAAATTTTGTTACTCTAAATTCCACACCCATTATCATCATAGTAATCCATGGTTATATAATGACCTCAATATCCTTAATATAATTATATGTTTTATGTTATGTTTTATACCTCCACCTATATATACTTCCATTAAATGGGTAATGGAATTCCGGTTTTTTTGTATGATGGATAACTACCACTCCAAATGGTGGCATTTTTTGATCCTTATCCACCTCGTATGGTTGGTAGTTATGATATACATACTTTTCTTAATATAGATATTGTATTTATAAATTATTTTTTATTATTATTATATATCACCTACATTGAGTAAATCAAATTTTTTGGAATATGATAACAATTTTTGGGGATTTTTAGATTATAACCACCTTAAAGAGATTTGATTAGTTCATACATTAAATGGAATGTATTAAGGAAAGTTTTATTAAAAATATATTATACTGATGAAATTTTTATGAAATTAATTAAATTATTATATAAATTAAAATTTAAAACATAACATTATTCTTTTCATTTCACACAATTAAAATGTGAAAACATTATTTTAGACCTTTGAACTACAATCTCCTCATATCGATGTGATTATTCTGTTTTATTAACTGCATCATATGAATGCTATTTATTTGTATATATAATTGAAAAATATTTTATTTATGATTTAATTGACATTCTATGAATATAAATGTTACATAGACTGATTACATAATGATAATTTAAAATTATGAAATTTTATGCAGGTGTGCATACGATCGACCTTCTCTAAGATCATGTCGTTGGTTCATTTTTCAAAAACATGCACACATTTTTATTTAAAAATTATATTTTATGTAAAAGTTGTTAGATACCACATTTTTAACACTATATATATTTAAAAAATAAACCATTTGACCACAGTTGATTTATAAAGGAAGGTGGTTTCTTAAATAAAATTCTTTTCATTTTCTTATAACACTATTAAAATGATAATTATATACCATTAATATGTGTGAAATGACCTTTTATTGTTTGATTATGTATTTATGATATTATTTTGATTTAAAATTATCAGAAATAGTTTTTTTGTCGATTTAATGTATCTCCAATGATATGATCATTAAAATGGATTTTCATCTAACCATTTTTACATCTATTAGATAAATATCCAAATCACCAGTGAATTCCTTTGTTTGGTGTGACTACATTAACTTTTTTCATATTATATACTGATTTAATTTATATCCATGGTATTTAAATATTTAATTTGAAGCTTATGAATTTTTTGGATTCTAATTTAGATATTACAAAAGTTGTTAGGGCTTTCTTAACACAATTTTCATTCGTTGGGTTAAACATATATTTCATTGATTATTTTAATACAAGAATATGATTGAAATGATATATGAATATATTATTTTGTAATTTTATTATATATTTTTTATATTATTTTTTTCTAAAAATTATATCACTGATTTATTTTCACTCCCCTGATATTATATTTGTATGGGTTTTTCAACTCACAATTTAAATATTTGAGATAAATGTCACACTATCCACATATTTGTTTTATGTGGTGTATCTTTGTAACCTTATTAAATTATCAAATAATAATTTCTTTTATATTCATGATATTCAAATGATTATCTTTTTTATATCTGCTTTTGGGGTTTCAGTTTCATATGTGGCCACAGTTTTATGGGGATTCATCTCAATTTACATTCTATTTATACTTTTTTTTATACTAAACCTAATTATATTTACAAGATTTATATACTACTCCAATGACATGTATTATCATTAATGTCATATATTTCATGATATTAGAATTTTTTATTCCTTTTATTCTCTCATGAATCTGTTAATTCAAATATTTCTGAAGTATTAAGGGTTTTCGCATCCCATTTTTATTTTTGTGAGTAAAAATTCATATTCACAACTTTTTTTATTTTGATTTTTTAATATTTTCCATGAATGAATTTTTTGTTTATTAAACATAAATACACTTTTCATTACATATCTATCATAGGTTAATTCTTCCATTTCGATTATAGTTTCAAATTTACCAGAGGAAATAGATTTTTTCCATTATTTTTTTGTTAAAACATTTATTGTTTTATAAACCTATATTATATTATGAGGTGTATATATTTGATTTTTAACATGTTATATCTAGAATATACTTATTATCATTTTATTCTATGATTAATTTTATGTTATATCATTCATTGGTATAGTTATTCGAACATATCGAGGTCATATGATCAATTTTTTCCACATTATAATCATGATTTTATTATATTTTTATGGACCAAATTTATTTTAAATGGGTTAATCATGTTTCAAAGAGATGGATGTGATATCCATTTCAACATAATGGATTAATCATGTTATAAAAGGAATGCTAATTATTTCTATATGTTTTATTCATACTGTGCTTCTTGGACATATTAAACGATAGTATGACCTAGATAGCATTTAGTGAGACCATTATAGCATACATGTGTGGTGGCCCAGATTTCATTGAGTGATTCCATTACATCTTTCATATTGGGATTTCCTAGATAGCATTGGGGGTGTCTGTTATATATTTTATAAAGGAAAAAACCAGAGAATGCTTGGTGAGCCTGTAATAGCATAAAAATGGGTGCACCTAGATATTGATCCAATGAATTTGGTAATGGTGTATTGAATTTTGTCAATTATTTAAAATATTAATGGTTCTAATTTTATTTTTTCATAAAGTCTTTTATGAAATTTATACTCCAAGTTACAAAAAAGTGATTAATTTCAATTTATGAGATTATAATCATTATTATTGTAAATATTTATATCATATAGATCTTGATTATTGATTGTGATGACTTTTTACTTTTCCATGTTTTCATATTTTATAATAAATGTATTTTGGGAATGTATTTTTTTATGATTCAGTCATGCATTTTTATTATGCAATCAAAGCTTTATGCACACTTATTCTAATCGGTGAGACAAAATGGTTAATGATTATGTTTTCCCATACTAGCCATATAATATCACCCTTATTGTAAATCAATTTACATTTGGTTTAAAGAATTATAATGAATAATTTATTTCTATAAATGAATTCACAATTTTGATGTTGTTAAATTTATTTGTTATAATAATTTTGCGTTATTTGTGGAAGAAGATCATATAAAATCATGTGATTTATTTATGTTTGAGTTTTTCATTTTTCAGTCAAACACTAAACCTTAAATTTCATCATGAATATAAGTGATCAAACATTTATATTTGTGTTTTATAGTTTTTCTAGAAACAAATTGGTTCATAATTATCATCATCATATTCTTAAAATTAATGTTAAGTATTTAAACAAAAGATATGAGAGAGTGGTCCCTCAAATGTTATAGATTGAATCAATGGTTTGTTCAGATATCATTGTAGATAATGATGTTTTCATATTAGGATACATTAATAGTTATGGATATAACCAAAATATTAATAGCTTATGTTTGATCCTATATTGAATGTTCTCGACACGAAATATGTTTTTTTAGTAAATATTTTGACGTTATCAATGACATCTTATAAAAAAATTTATTGGGTTAATGTATGTGTAAAACATTGGATTAATGTGAAGTATTTCTTTAATTTATTTGTAAATAAGTTTTAATGTAGTGATAAAAAGTAGGGTTTATATGATTTTAGACATTGAGATAATATTGGGACCACAAGTATTATAAAATAGATTGCAATTTTATTGAAATCTGATTTTGTGACAATATGACCAATGTTAAAAAATGAATATCTCCAGATTTTTGGATTGAAATATGGATTGTATGAGATAAGAATTATGATTAGAAAATTCATTATTTTTATGGTCTTTTAGAATATAGGTTTACAAAATGATATATTTTAATATTTTTGTATTATTATTTAGTTTTGAATATTTTTTCACTATCTAATTAAAAATTAAATTTTTGAATTATCTAATTATGTGCTAAGAATATCGGTATTTATTAATCATTTATGATATAAGTAATATGATGGTATCTATATTATTTTAATGTGAACATAATACTTCCAATTTAGGAAAAAGATATTAAGGTAAATTGTTTTCCTATTATTATCATTTGTAATGATATTAATGACTATTTCTACAACAATTTGACTTTTGATTCTGTTTTAATTGAAATAATCTTGAATGTGTTCCCTATCACTCTATAATAGTCTATTTGAATTAATAATACCTTCCAAAAAAAATTAATTTATAAAATATATTATCCCTATGTGTAATAATAGTAAATAATATATTCAAATGAACATTATTTTTCTTGATATCCTTTTTTATATTTTGTTTTATTTTCTAATGTCATTATTTTTTGACCAGGATAAAATATAAATTTTTTTGATATTTTTCATCAACTGAAAGGTTCACCTTTAAAACAAATATTTAGAATTAAGTTTCACAAGTTTAGTTCTTTTAATGTTTTTATAACGGGCTTTCATAAAGTCTATAGGAGTTTCCTGGATGGCAGGATGTGTATCGGGAGAACCAATCCGAGAAGTGAGATTCGCACGAGATGCACACGGTTAGTTAAAACCATTCTTGTCATCCATTCATAATAAAGAAGGATTCCAATAGTGGATGCATGGTCTATCCACTATCAATTAGAATAGGTTTGTCAAGATGTATAGGGGAGTGGATGATGACTACTAAGATGGTATGGGGAGTGAACCCATAATATTAAGAATGTCTTTTAAGTGATTTAGTGGATACTAAGGAAATAATTATATGCTTATGTGATTTAAATAATTCCATGATTTCACATATTTTATTATTTAATGGATTATGTCCTTTATTTACATATGATTCCTATCTTATAAACTTCCAATATTTTTTCCTTGATTCATTAATATGATCTTTGAAATTTAGTGTATGATTTGATCATTTATTTATACAGTAATGCGCATGACTATTCTAAGATGTCTCCCTTGATTTCCCTTACTATTAATATAAGCTCACCATGTTTTATGTTTCATTCAAAGGTTATGAAGAAATTATTTAGGTATAATTACTAATGGTGTAGATCCATATGGGGGATGTGGAAGATAAATCCCACTGATATAATATTTTTTTCCATGATTCCAAACATACTAAAAAATTACGGTCACCAAGATATTTTTAATGTTTATAGAATTCAGAAAAAATGATGTAATATACATGTATGTTAATCTTGGGTTGCTATAATCCAACATAGATTCAATATCAAAAAATAGGGAATAGATCTAACATCAACATAGGGATATATTAAACCATAGAGAGGATAGACGGTCAAAAGATAAGATAGAGATCATGAAGTTGAAACTTACAAGGAATGGATTGAACAAAATCCCCAAATATAGATGCACTATTTAAGGGGTTTGGATGAGCCAAAATTAGTCATTATGAGTTCCACATGAATATTATTTAATATTATCGAGATATTGTCCTAATAGGTGGTCAAAATGGGGGTTCATAAAATTTTAAATCAATTATAGTATTAATTATTTTTTTACATTATTAGCTGGCCAGGGCCTCATGTTTAGAAAAATAATTCACCATAACTATTCACCCCCTACTATAGTGTTCCAAATATTCTCCTTGATGTATGCAAAATTTTTCAAACTGTGATCTATCTTTGAGAAACTACAATGTCTCTTTTTTCATAGTTTTCACTACAAGGGCACATGGTTTGGGAAAATGATGCTCCAACCACGCAGAGCCTAAGCACATTAAAATTATTCCAAATTATCAGTTGAAGCTTCCCTAAACCATTCCCAAATAAAACATGATAATAATAATGTTTTAAGAGAACCTAAATGCAGAAAGATGATATTATATATAAATTAAATAATAATTAATAGATTTTATATTTGTAATCATTGGGTCGATATTACTTAATAGTGGATTATTTATTATTGGACTTAATAATTTTGGTAATGTTTTTAATAGTTAGAAAATGTGTTAAATGTTTTTTAAATGAATGATACATTGTTAAATGTTTCATATTATATGGATCTATTATAATTTTAGACATTAATAGTATATTGAAGAATACATACATATAAATTAACAATCAATAAATATATATTGACTGATAAATAAGATTAATAATACATGATAATTACAATTTTGTTTTCTACAACAATATTTTGAAAACAAATTTTATGATTTATGTAAAAAAGTTCGAAATTAAAATAATTATAAATATAATTAGTATTAATGGAGAACAAATTTAGATTTATCATATCTATATTTTTTAAGAAGAATTTTCATATAACATTTTTAATTAAATTATTACAATGGAATGTTATTACTAAATAATAATAATTATAAAAATATTTAAATGAAGTATCTTGAATATTTATTAATTAAAAGTATAGTTATATCTTCAATAATTCCTTGTTATATCGTAATGAAATTCCCACATGGATCAAATAAGATTCCAATACCTACCTATCCTAACTCACCTCTACCACCTAGACCCCATGTGATTCTATTTATAATATTTTCCAAATATTTTATTGAATGTAGAAGCCAATATTTTTCACTTCTAAAAGTAACTTACTCTCAACCAAAAAATCCCCACCCACCACCCCAAAGGAATTAATCATGATGTTCTATATATAATTAGTATCACTTGATTCATTTCATACCAATTCAATAGGAGTCAAATTGGATCAATTTCATATTCAATGGGTCCTAAATATTCATCCATTAATATAAATTTCATGAATTGTTTGACCTTATAAAACCTTTTTAGAGGAATTTTCTTTTTATGAATGGAAAAATTACAACCCATCATCATTAAATTTTTTTTGGTAAAATGTTTTCTAAAATCAAAGTGAAACATTGATAAAACTAACTCTCATTCGTATTAATTAATCTTTTCATTCATGACAATATTTTATAATCCCTCAATTTTTAACCATTATTAGTAGAGAAGAAATAATTTTTTATCATGTGTAATTTATATTTCAATTCACATTTTTTAAGAATAATATTTTTGTATATCTCTTTTATGTGGGTTCTAAAAAATCCTTTCTAAAATTGTCAAACTCTTCCCAGCCATTTGAAATATAAAAATTTATCCTCCCCTCACCATTAATTTTTTATAAACATTATTACATTGGAAATATCTTTTATTGAATATTTTTTTAAGAGTTAATTTTATGAAAGTGTTTTCACTTCTCCAATTTGAATACCTTAGATATTTTCAAGGTTTTACTATCAGATGATCTATTATAAAAACAAAACACATTGGAAATAATGAAACCCACCTTTTATAAATATGTCTATTCAATGTTCATGTGATATCATTTTTTTAAAATTGAAATGAATTTTTTAAATACAGTATTACTTTTCTTATACTATTATCCAATTTATATCTAAATGTTTGATTTATTTCATATCATAATAAATTATCTTATAAAATAATTTTTAGTGTTTTTTATTATGGAATAAATCATTAAATTAGCCAGTTTAATTTGGTTTATAGAATATTGAAATATTTTCAAAAAAACTCTTCAATTTATTTTTTCATTATGATGTTATTTAATATTGTTTTCATATAGAACTCATATATGTGGATGGATTGGTTTTCGGTCCTATATATCTATTGAATTCATTGGTCATTTTTTCTACATCATTATACAACAATGGGAATCATGTAAGGATAATATACTATGATAAGGAAATTTACCATGTCATGCATAATCCATTATTTAAATTTAGTATAGAATGATCACTACATGGTGGGATTTAGGTAGTGATACATTACCACAATGGGAGTCATCTTGTGATGGGTAATACACTATTAGAAAAAAAAATTGTGATCACTAATCTTGTATTGGAATTAAAAAAGTATTGATTCTCCACTTTGTTATGGAAAAAGGGGGTGTGTACTTCCACAAAATCTTAGTCTTAGAATTTCTCTTGTTTGAGAGACTTCATGTTCATAAGTTATTTTTTATTTAAATGCTATACAAAATGTTTATTAAATTCCATATGCAAATAGTTTTCAAATTTTTATATGATGATTTCATGTTATTTTTTATTTTTTATATAAACATATAATCCATGATTTGAATTGAATATTCATTGGCCTTATGATCTATTCTATAATCCTTAGTTCTTAATAAAGTTTTATGATTGTAATATATGTTCCCATAATCATTTTTGCTACTTTTTCCCTATCAATAACATCTCTAATAATTCTCACAATCAAATAAATATGACTATTTGATAATTATCCTTTACTTTGTATTATATATAACTATTTTTTATATTTTAATTAAAAAATATTTAAATTTGATTATGTCACAAGAAACATATATAATATGGTATATAGATGCACATTTATAGAGATATTTTCACATGTGTTGTAAAATAATATATTTATGTAACTACTATCTAATTCAATGGACCTTTAAGTCCAGGGTTTTTGAACATATTTGTGATATATATTAATTAAATCATTGAAAAAATTTAATATTAATAAATTTTTAGCTATAGTAACAATAAATATTATCATATGATGGTTTAATTATTTTAAGAGATTTTCTTACATATCTTTGGTTTTACATTGAATGAACTGAAAACGAATGATATGAGTCTATGTAAATGATGACATCCTGTAATATTTATAATCTTGATATTATATGGTATTACGAAGAAATAAAATACTTATGGGATTATAAATATTCATTTAAAAGGAAAAAGAAATTTAGCATGGTGTAATAACCATAAAAGACACGTTAAGAATTAACTCATTCATTACTCAGTTCACTAAAAAGGATCATAACTAAAGAAATGTTCTGAAAATCTATTGGGATCTTCATCGGTTGATAAAATTTGATTTATAGACCTCAGTAAATCATTAATTTCCTAATTAATTATCATATTATGTTTTATTAGTATATTGTAACCCAACATATTGAAACCATGTAAAAGTTTTCGTTTAAATTGGATTGAAAAAAGAAATATTTTCTAATATTAAAATGTAAGTGGATAATAATTTTAATAGTTTTATTATTTTCATATTAATTTTTTTCAAAATCAAGGTGATGTTCAATATGTTTTCAAAACACACACCAATCATTCTCTCAAAATTATTATTCGTTTCATTTTTTTCATGTGAAACCATAGGGTTTCATGAATCATGGATCATAACTGTCTGACACATAATAATCCATTAACATTAGTGAAATGGATTCTTAAAGGAACCTCGTGTTTTTTGAAATCTTTCTCACATTATGTACCACTAGAAAAAAAACCTAAACACTAAAATACACCTTGTAATATTCAAAAACATAATCCACACAACCAGGACACCATTAAAAATTAAAAAAGCATATTTTAGTAGCAATTTCCATACATATCTACATGGTTCATTACTATATCTATATATTAGAACTTATTTTACTCCAAAAGTTTTGGTATCAAATGAATAATACCCCCTGATCTACGTCAATAATCATCCCTAATGATTTCTCCATGTTTAATCATTAAATGTCATCTCAACAACTTAAGACCGCACAAACCATTGATTTCCCATCATGACCCCATAACATTGATTACAGGACATGACATGAGAAGTTGATTTATATGGCCCACTAGTATTGAATCATTGAGACCATGATAATTACTATAGAAGCATTAAATGTATCCCCACAATACAAATATCCATACAAAAATATTATTTCTATAGTATAATGAGAAGTATGATGTCATGAAATTGCAATATATTTAATTGAAAATATGAAGTATCATTCTTTATATTGTTCCAATTGATTGAGTCTCAACCAAACACCTAAAAAAAACACATTCCAAACATTAAAAAATGACCAAACTGATTTATAAGTACATTGTTCGAACATGTTATAATGATCTTATTGTGTTTCCCACCACCACATTCATGTTCACATAAATACTATAATATTTATAGTTCCAACTGACTACTTGAAATGGTATATGACCATTATAATTGGCACTAAAATAAGTAAAAATATTTGAGGCATTAATCTTAAATGAAATATTAAAACAATAAAAATATTATTTATAGTTTATTGAACAATAGATTTTACAAGACATAGATCTCTAAAATGAGTTGAAACATTAACAACCTAATTTTTGTTATATATTTTACTTTATATAAATATAATTTCCTTGATATCATGAGATTCACACAACTGTATGTATAAATGAACCATTATGCTGTATAAAATGGTAAAATATATGTACAATTGGATGAATGTATAACAACAACAAAATTTATGATTATTATATAATTTATTTTATATAATGTATGTATATAGAAAAATATTTACTAAATTTTTAGGGATGTACTTGCATTCATTAAATATATATTTTCCCTTAAATTTTATTTAAAATTCATGTATTGCTAAAATAATGTTTTATATTTATATAATATTTATAAAAATTGTTTTAATGAATTTACAAAATCATTAAAATTAAAATGTGAAAATTTTATTATAGTGTGTTTTTTTAGAATTTTATAAATTGATTGATTTTTTGATGAATATTGAAAACTAGTTTTTTTAAAGAATATTGATTTTCTATATAATGTATTAAAAATTATTTAAATATTAACATAAGTTCATTTATATGATTTATAATCAAATTAAGGTCCTATTAAATTATTTTATTTTGAATTTTTTGTATCAAAACATTGTAATCATAGGAAACAATAGTTCCAAAAAAACATCTTTTCATCAGGTTTTGTGGGACCATTTCATAATTTTGTTATTCCAATTTGATGAATTTAATAAAATAAAATGTATTTCATATTTTGAATCAGAATTTAAAAAACAATTAATGACTCCACATTCATTTTTTGTCATAGTCAATAACAAAAACATTTAAAATTTCCGAATGTGGTTGTGGTAAAAATGGGCTATGTAGGGGTGGATAAACCATGTAATAATACCGTTTTCAAAATTAATTTTTTAATACAATTGGATGTAAATATAGTGATATAATTATATAAAATAATCATAGATCAATTCATTTGGATGAGTGTTTCATTATTATGAAATTAATATATTTTAATCATTTAAAAAATCCCAGGGTGTCCTCGTCCGATCACATAAATGGGCACAACTCCTTTAAATTATTTAGAAAAAATTTAGAACTCATGATCAACAAAATCATTCCATTTCACATTTAATGTTCTATAATAATTAATTTTTGGTTTTTTAAATGTATAATGTAAATCCCAAGCATCTGAAATGTGGGATCTAACATAGGCTTACTGAATAATAGTTAATCTTCATACCCAAAATTTTCCAATTTATTTCTTACTCTACCTCCTTAACATATGTTGTATCCATAAAAAATATTTCTTTAGTATATGGAATATATAGATATATTATTATTTTTATTAGGGAAAAAATTTATTCTTCGTATATTCCATCTAATAATAATTGAATGTGTCACTAATTCCTACACTTCCACTACTATATCAAAATAGAAAACAATCATATTTCCATCACCGTCATTCATGGTTGATTATTTTAACATATTTAATTTGCATATATGAAATTTAATAAATAAATATTCATTGTTAATTATTATATCATATCATCCATCATACCATCTGATCTATTGTAAACGGATAAATACGATTTTGTGTACTTTTGGACTACCATTTACATGAACCAAAGTGATTTGTTTTTCATTTATAATAAATATAATTGTAATAATTTATATATTTAATGAATAAATATAACAAATATGATATAATTATTATTATATAAATGTGAGTTATTATTTTTATTTATTTCATTTCATAGATTGAAAAGTGAAAACATCTTTTATGCATACGTATGACCCACTATCACTATGAACAATGTAAATCATTTTTCTAACACTATTTTTATTAATTAATGTATATATGAATAATGAAGAGATATTATTATTATCCTTTTATTTATATATTATATATAATATAACCATTATAAATTTACAATGATCGGAACAGCCTAACTCAAATTATGAATATAAATGAAACGATTATGACTCAAAAATGCTGATTTTATTAAGGATTTAGTAATAAATAGGTGTTGAAATGTTATAATTCGATCATATATAATATTATAATTATGATGATTAATTTATTATGTACTAATAATAAATTTGTTTTAATTATATTGTATCTTATTTTGTTTTAAATTCAATTCAATATTGAGGTATTTGTTACTCATATCAGATGAATGTTTCGAAGAATTATTCCATACTCAACATCTTATTCATTTTTTGGTGTATATAATTCCCATGAATATCTATTAATATTAATTCCTAAAAATTATTAGTATTTAGTAATCCATATGAAGCTACCTCTTTCAATAATTTCGGTCATCATTAAATAATAATTTTTCCTCAATATCTATTATTTCTAAAAATGATTTCAATAATTATATTAATATTTTCTTTTTTACTTAATAAAATAATTTTCAAAAATAATTCAATTTTTATAAAATTATTTAAAATTATAATTATTTCATATTTTCAAATCAGAAAATATAGAATTTTTACAATAAAATGTAAAAAATAATAATTTTTTTAAACTATCTAACATTAATTGAATTCCAACCCTTATAAATACTCAATATTTTATGCATGGTTTATAATTTCCCAAAAAAATTTAAAAAGATTAATATTTCAATTTAAATATATTAAAAATATTTAATTTGAAATTGAGTTAGGTATTTTCCTCATGAAATGTTCCCATTAAAATTTTATTTTGGGTTTCATATATGATTACATTAATGGATATTAATTATTCATTTCAAGGATATCATCCAATAATAACATTCAATTAAATTTCATAGATTGATGATTATGTTTTTTATGTGACAACTATTCTATTAATATTGTTCCATTATATGGTTTAATAATGATTGGATAAAAATTTTAGGAAAACTATTACATTTCCAATGTTTATAAGATAATGAAATTATAAAATTATTATATAACATATTTCCATTACACTATTCATTCTATTCTATATGTTTTTTGATTTTTTGGTATACATTTGTATAATATTTTTAATAAGAATTGAGGGCCATGAATTATAGAGACCTCCAAGGTATTGGTAAAAGATAAATATCCATTGAGATAATATAACCTTATTTGGGATTTAACCGAATGCAGTATGGCAATCTCTCACTATAGTAGTATTGGATGTTAACGTAAAAATATTATTTAATAGATTGTTTAGTGAACCCAATCAACAATTATATTCTTATGTGTGTGAATTCAATAAATGAAATATTTTCTACACTAATGTGTGTGGCATAAACTTTTGTCTTAGGAATATTTTATTCAATCAATGTTTGTGTTATATGGTACCTTAATGAATAAAATTTTATAAAAAAAACTGGGATTTATGTAATGAATCATGAGTTATATATATGATATACGTGTTTTGTTTTAAAATTTTTAAACTCAGATCCTCATAACATTATTATTTTATTATTATGTTATCATTTATATATCTTTTTTTACCGATACTGAGGATGTAATCTCACCCTTTATTATGATTCATCTCATTATACTATGTAGAAATGTTTTATGAATTATAATGTATAATAATTTTTTTATAAAGAACATAGTGGTAGATGATGTATATCTCTTATGAACAAGTAGTTTAAGTATCCATATTTATTATTGAATCTGATCCAATATGATTATGGTGATGATCATAATCATATTTATTGAATATTAATATAATTATATGTGATATTTAAATATGAATGTTTGGTTAATTTTAGTTTTTATCTGATAGATTATATTTTATGTTTGGAAAATTGATGAGAAAATATTAGTGAGATATCTTAGGATAATCCTATGTATATGAGAACATAATATTTTATTGTTAATTAAGGCATGATTTTTTATTAGAAAAAAACTCTTTATCGATATAAAATAAGAGTATGTTGTTTTAGAATAGATTCATCTAGGGGAAATAACTCTTAAAATAGTAGGTTGCATATATGTTAGTCATTATTATGAATCATGGTGAAGGTTACCTTATTGTGTTCATGGATTAATACTCATAGGTGGTATGATTGAATAAAATAACATGTTCATAATGAAAATAATGTAGGATTTTAGTATATTATGACCATTAATTACCTAGGTTAATAATAAGGTGTCAAATATTGAAATTAAGGTATAATTAGTTTGAAATCCAATACATTATTTTTCATTATTATATGGTTTTACAATATATTTATATATTCTTAGAGTCTGATTTTTTTATTTTTTTTACTCAATAAAACTAGAAGGAACTGTGTTAATATTAAATTCAATCGACAATAAAATTATTATCCTTATGATATGGAAAATGTTATTGTATTAGGATGGGAAAATATAGATTCAAATGATTATACATGTTTATTAAAATATCAATCTTGAAGGGAATCCAAAAGACAAAAGTTGGTACCAGAATTATTATAATTCATTCATGAGGAATTATAAACATTATTTTAGTAGTTAATTTAATAATATATTTTTTGAGAAATGAATCATTAAATCTAATTATTTCACTTTTTAATACATCAGAAAAATAACTTTTTTGATGATTGATATTGATTAGATAAAAGAGTATATAAAAATTGAATTATTATAAAGAATATGAATCAATGGGATGAAATTTAATCCATGGAGGGGGTGAGTTTAAGATATTATTTTTAAAAAAATAAATTCATCATATTCATTATTTGAAAATGGATATGTTGTTCATCGAGATAAATATGAATGATGATGAATCAATTAATATATATGAGGAACATTTTACAGTAAATTCACGGTAATATCATAGTATTATCATCCAAACTAATTGTATGATTAAATTAATCATGATGACAATAAAAAAAACAGTTGTAGGGAATCGTCCTTAACATACATTATTAGGTAAAATTCAATGGAAATTCTAAAAATCTTGTAGAAAAGATTTTTATTTTTATTTATTGTTGAATGTGTGGAAGGAATCATAAAGAAAATTATAACAAGGGGACTGATAAATATTTATGATGTGGAAAAGAACAACATCAGGAAATTTAATTTTGATGAGATGAGAATAATAAGTTACCTATTATGGAGAGAACGAACCATATAATTTACCACCCACAATGCTCTGATTCAAATGCATGGAGTATGGGAATTATAATTGCACATGAAAAATTTGCACTTTAACGATGATGATTGATGTATGTATACTCATAATCATATATAAAAAATGAAAATTTTATATGATCATTATTTTAAACGTGTGATTATTTTATGAGGTATTTTCGATGAAAATTATTAAAATTTATTAATTAATTCAGTTACAAATAATGCTTTGTCTTTTCAAAAAGTAATATAGTATTAGTTTTATTAGTCAATATGGAATATTTTGTGTATATTTTATTTTGGAGGATATGAATAAGACTAACTATATTATTTTTAAAATTTTCATTAATTTTTTTACATTCATCCAATATATTTCACAAGCATAATATAATAATAGATCTCATTTTACAGAAGAATTTATTTTTTAAAAAGCAGTTTTTCACTTTTTAGTGGAATTTTTTTTAAACATAATTGTGACTATATTTTAGTTAATTTTTAATAAACTATTTTTTATATTATAATCTGATAAATATCTTAGGGTGACTATTTCTTATTTATTTGGAGATATTTATTTTTTTATCAATAGTGAAAAATAATTTTTTTGAAGACCTCGTTTTAATCTAAATACTTCATAATTTAAATTTATATTTTCGACATTATTTAAATTAAAATATATCATTTATAATTTTATTATCACATTATAGGTCATTATAATAAGATTTATATTCAATTTAGAAATCAAAACATAGTACTAATTTGGAAATTTTCTATTTAAAAACAAAATTTTTCAGAACATCTTATGGATTAGAAATAGATTTAAATTTTTAACATCTATAACTTGAATATGAAAAAACATGTATAATTATTTTCTATTATTATAATATTTAAATTAGAGTACGGAAATATTTTCTGAGTGTATTAATTAAAAATAAAATGTAAAAATTAACTAAAATGATTAATATTAAAACAATGTTTTTCACATGATAAGAGTTTGTACTGAAATTAATATTAAAAAAATTTAATTCTATTTAATTAGTTGGACATCATAAATATAATAATAATATCTAAATTATATAGAACTAACAGTTTTAATTATCTTATTATTGTAAATATTTCGTAGATAAATAAAAATATACAAGTTATCCTGTTAAAAAAGTTATTATATAATTTAGTAAACATCAATTCTAATAAACAAATTGATCGAAATTATTTTAATTTTTTCATTTACATTTGGTTCAACACAAATTTCCCAAAAATTCATTATTTTTAAATTATGGATGTACATGATATAGGGGAGATATCAAAATATTTTTTTTCCATTTTATATTTTTTATGAATTACCCTCTTCCACAATTATAATAACCTACTCCACCCCATCACTTATTCGCATATATCAATACTATTTTATCACCCAAAACATATATAAATATACAAAAAATCCCTAATCTCAATATAGAATCATCTATTTTGGATGAATTCTAATCATGTATTTCTTTTGGGGAAAACTAATTGGAGTTACCCGACTGAGAGGTAATATTATTCAAAGAGAAATTTTGTTACTCTACATTCCACACCCAATGTCATCATAATATTCCATGGTAATATAATGACCTCAAAATACTTAATATATTTATATGTTTTATGTTATGTTTTATACCTCCAACAACATATACTTCCATTAAATGTGTAATGAAATCTCTATTTTTTGTACGATGGATAACTACCACAAAAAATGGTGGCATTTGTTGATCTGTCTCCACCTCGTATGGTTGGTAGTTATGATATACATAATTTTTTTAATATAGATATTGTATTTATCAATAATTTTTATTATTATTATATATCACATACATTGAGTAAAACAATTTTTTTGGAATATGATAACATTTTTCGTAGATTTGTGGATTATAACCACCTTAAAGTGATTTGATTCGTTCATAAATTAAATGGTATGTATTAAGGAAAGTTTTATTAAAAATATATTATAATGATGAAATTTTTATGAAATTAATTAAATTATTATATAAAATAAAATTTAAAAGATAACATTCTTCTTTTCATTTCACACAATTAAAATGTGAAAACGTTATTTCAGATGTTTGAACTACATTCTGCTCATATCGATGTGATTATTCTGTTTTATTAACCGCATCATATGGATGATATTTATTTGTATATATAATTGAAAAATATTTTTTTTATGATTTAATTGACATTATATTAATATAAATGTTACTTAGACTCATTACATAATGATAATTTATAATTTTACAATTTTATGCAGGTGTACATATGATCGACCTTCTCTAAGATCATGTCGTTGGTTCATTTTTCAAAACCATACACCCATTTTATTTAAAAATTATATTTTATGTAAAATTAGTTAAATACCACATTTTCTACTCTATATATATTTAAAAAATAAACCATTTGACCATGGTTGATTTACAAATGAAGGTGTTTTCTTAAATAAATTTCTTTTCATTTGGTTATACAACTATTTAATTGATTATTATATGCTATTAATATGTGTGAAATGACCTTTTATTGTTTGATTATGTATTTATGATTTTTTTGATTGAAAATTATCAGAAATAGATTTTTTGTTGATTTAACATATCTCCAATGATATGATCATTAAAATGGATTTTCATCTAACAATTTTTACATCTGTTATACAAATATCCAATTCACCAGTGAATTCCTTTCTTTGGTGTGACAACATTAACTTTTTTTATATTATATTCTGATTTAATTTATATCCATGGTATTTAAATATTTAATTTGAAGCTTATTAATTTTTTGGATTCCAATTTAGATATTAAAAAAGTTGTTAGGGATTTCTTAACAAAATTTTCATTCATTGGGTTAAACATATATTTCATTGATTATTTTAATACAAGAATATGATTGAAATGATATATGAATATATTATTTTGTAATTTTATTATATATTTTTTATATTAGTTTTTTAAAAAAATTATATCACAGATTTATTTTCACTCCCCTGATATGATATTTGTATGGGATTTTCAACTCAATATTTAAATATTTGAGATAAATGTCACACTATCCACATAATTGTTTTATGTAGTGTATATATGTATCCTTATTAAATTATAAAATAATAATTTATATTATATTCATGATATTCAAATGTTTATCTTTTTTATATCTGCTTTTGGGTTTTCAGATTCATACGTGACAACTGTTTTATGGGCATTCATCTCTATTTACATTCCATTTATACTTATTTTTATATTAAACCTAATTACATTTACAAGATTTATATACAACTCCGATGACATGTATTGTCATTAATGTCATATATTTCATGATATTAGAATTTTTAATTCCTTTTATTCTCTCATGAATCTGTTAATTCATATATTTCTGAAGTATTAAGGGTTTTCCCATCCCATTTTTATTTTTGTGAGTAAAAAATCATATTCACAATTTTTTTATTTTGATATGTTAATATTTTCCATGAATGATTTTTTATATTAAACATAAATACACTTTTCATTACATATCCATCATAGGTTAATACTTCCATTTTGATTATAGTTTAAAATTTACCAGAGGAAATAGATTTGTTTCATTATTTTTTTGATAAAACATTTATTGTTTTATAAACCAGTATTATATAATGAGGTGGATATATTTGATTTTTTACATGTTATATATAGAATATACTTATTATCATTTTATTCTATGATTCATTTTATGTTATATCATTCATTGGTATGGTTATTCGAACATATCGAGGTCATATGATCCATTTTTTCCAAATAATAATCATGATTTTATGATATTTTTATAGACCAAATTTATTTTAAATGTGTTAATCAAGTTTCAAAGAGATGGATGTGATATCCATTTTAACATAATGGATTAATCATGTTATAAAAGAAATGATGATTATTTCTATAATTTTTATTCATATTGTGGTTCTTGGACATATTAAACGATAGTATGGCCTATATAGCAGTTAGTGAGACCATTATAGCATACATGTGGGGTGGCGCATATTTCATTGTGTGATTCCATTACATCTTACATATAGGGATTGCCTAGATATCATGGGGGGTGTCCATTATATATTTCATAATGGAAAAAACCAGATAATTCTTGGTTATCCTGTAATAACATAAAAATGGTTGCGCCTAGATATTGATCAAATGAATTTGGTAATGGTATATTGGATTTTGTCCATTTTTTAAAACATTAATGGTTCTAAATTTTTTTCAGGATGGGTTTTATGAAATTCATACTCCAAGTTACAAAAAAGTGATTAATTTCATTTTATGAGATTATAATCATTATTATGGTAAATATTTTTATCATATAGATCTTGATTATTGATTGTGATGACTATTTACTTTTCCATGTTTTCATATTTTATAATAAATGTATTTTGGGAATGTATTGTTTTATGATTCACTCATGCAGTTTTATTATGTAATCAAATCTTTATGCACACTTATTCTTATAGGTGAGACGAAATGGTTAATGATTTTGTTTACCCATACTAGCCATATAATATCACTCTTATTGTAAATTAATTTACATTTGGTTTAAAGAATTATAATAAATCATTTATTTCTATAAATGAATTTACAATTTTGATGTTGTTGAAATAATTTTTTATAATAATTGTTGGGTTATTTGTGGAAAAAGCTCATGTAAAATCATGTGATTTATTTATGTTTGAGTATTTTATTTTTCAGTCAAACACTAAACCTTAAATTTCATCATGAATGTAAGTGATAAAATTTTTATATTTGTGTTTTATAGTTTTTCTAGGAAAAATTGGTTCATAATTATCATCATCATATGCTTAAATGTAATGTTAAGTATTTAAACAAGAGATATGAGAGTGTGGTCCATCAAATGTTATAGATTGAATCAAAGGTTTGTTCAGATACCATTTGAGATAATGATGTTTTCATATTAGGAAACATTTATAGTTATGTATATCACCAAAATTTTAATAGCTTATGTTTGATCCTACATTGAATGTTCTCGACACGAAATATGTTTCTTTATTTAGTAAATATTTTTATGTTATCAATGACATCTTATGAAACATTTTATTGAGTTAATATATGTATAAAACATTGGATTAATGTGAAGTATTCCTTTAATTTATTTTTAAATATGTTTTAATGTAGTGATAAAAATAGGGTTTATATGATTTAGGACATTGAGATAATATTGGGACCACAAGTATTAAAATTTAGATTGCAATTTTACTGAAATCTGATTTTGTGACAATTTGACCAATGTTAAAAAAATGAATATCTCCATATTTTTTGATTGAAATATGGATTGTATGAGATAAGAATTAATTTTAAAAAACTCTTTATTTTTATGGTCTTTTAGAATATAGGTTTACGTAATGATATTTTTTCATATTTTTGTATTACTATTTATTTTTGAATATTTTTTCACTATCTAAATGAACATTAAAATTTTCAATTATCTAAGTATGTTCTAAGAATATAGGTATTTATTAAACATTTATAACATAAGTAATATCATGGTATCCATTTTATTGTAATTTGAACATAATACTTCTAATTTAAGAAAAGGATATTAAGGTAAATTGATTTCCTATTATTATCATATGTAATTATATTAATGACTATTTCTACAAAAATTTGACTTGTGATTCTGTTTCAATTGAAATCATCTTGACTATGTTCCCTATCACTCTATATTAGTCCATTTGAATTAATATTACCTTCCAAAAAAATTTTAATTTCTCAAATATATTATCCCTATGTGTAATCATAGTAAATCATATATTCAAATGAACATTATTTTTCTGGATTACCCTTTCTATATTTTGTTTTATTTTGTAATGTATTTGTTTTTTTAACAGGATAAAATATGAATGTTTTTGATATTTTTCATCAACTGAAAGGTTCACTATTAAAACAAATATTTAGAATGAAGTTTCACACGTTTAGTTCTTTTAATGTTTTTATAACGAGCTTTCATAAAGTCTCTAGGAGTTTCCTGGATGGAAGGATGTGTATCAGGAGAACCAATCCTAGAAGTGAGATTCGCACGAGATGCGCACGGTTATTTAAAACAATTCTTGTCATCCATTCATAATAAAGTAGGATTCCAATAGTCGATGCATGGTCTATCCACAATCATTTAGAACAGGTATGTCAAAACATACAGTCTACACTATTTTGAGTTTTATGTTAATTTAACTAAATTTAATTCATATTTAAAGTAATTTAATTAAATGAGATGTTGGGTTTCATATAATTAAATTAATGTTTCGAGAATTTAATTGAATCACATTTATATAGAGATGTTATTTAATTAAATTGATATGAAAATAATTAAATTTATTTTATATGATGAACAAACATGGGATTTATTTAATTAAATTGTATTGAGATAAAGTAATTAAATAATATTCGGATTAATAATTTATTTAATTAAATTCATTTTAGAAGAATTTAATTAAATAATGTTTATTTGAGGAGTTTCAGGGTTTATCAAAGAAACAATTTTTTAAATGATAGTTATATTAATGTGTATTATTATAGAGGATTCATTCAATTAAATTGAGGGTGTGAAATTAAATTAAATGTCTTGTGATGGAGAATTTTATTTAACTGAATTATGTTAAAAATAATTTAATTAAATGATGTGAAGTAGGGGTTTAATTTTGTTAAAATTATTGATTATAATTTAATTAAATTGAGTTTTAATTGGGAGTTTTGGGTTTTGTCAAAGTTGTTTTTTGTTAAATGATAATAATATTAATGGTTATTATTATTGTGGTTTTATTTAATTGGATTGAGGTTGAGGACACTAAATAAATTAATTGAGATGTGGATTATTTTTAATTAAATTATGTTAAATGGAATATAATTAAATGATGTGAAGTGGGGGATTTATATAATTTTAATTAAGGATAAGAAAAAATTAATTAATTGATGTCAAAATTGGGTTTAATTTAATTAAATAAATGTTGACTGATTTTTATTAAATAGATTGAGTTGAAGAATTCATTAAATTATATTTTCTTGAGGAAAATTTAATTTAATAATGTGTAAATGGGAGTTTGGAGTTTACTAATGTGGAATAATACTAATGAAAAAAAATAATAATATAATGGTTGTTGTTATTATTATTGTTATAATTATCTCAAATATAATTTCAAAGAACCTAATTTATTTACAATTAACATTCACAACATATAATGCCTAACAATCATAGTTTCCATTTAACCCAAGTGCTTTAACATGTAAGGGAGGAAATGGAAAAACCGATATTCAGGTATAGTCTCCCTTCAAAGTTTATTATTTTTATCATTGATCACTCTGAATATGAAGTTATATTTTCCCATTGACTATCTGTGGACCCTCACTACTAGATGGCAGCCTCTGGAATATGGGGAGCTTTGCATGATGCCACGTGAAAACTGGTCCGTCTACCGGTTAGAGGGTAAGACGTGTTGGGATTTTTCAATGTGGTATTAGAGGTTCAATTATTCATTATCTTTTTTATTTTGAATTTCTATTTTCTGTTGCTAGATAAGAGAATCAGAATGTTTTGGTTCTCGGGTAATTTTCATTCTGGGAACAGATCACACCATATAAGGTAAATGAAAATGTGGATAGGGATGAGGATTGTGGTAAAAATTTATATGATTTAACATCTAGTTAATGGTAAATTTTCTGATTCATACTTATTTGAGAATTTTGAATACTTTCTTTATCCTGATATGGAAAGAAATTTTCATTACCTATATTATCTTCATAACATATAGATTCACATTCCATGCATATGATATGAAATGTATTTTCATTTTTATAATGCCTACTTATTTTGATTACGTGACTTTGACGAAATTATGTGTTTGATTTTCGTTAGCATTACCCATTAAAAAATATTTTTGGATGATAGATATAACATGATTGGGTGGTTATATTCCATGAGGCCTATTTATTTGTATGTTTTTATATTTTTCTAGGATTCTGTGTTTAACATGACTTTGTGATACTACTTATGAAAAAATAGAGATATGTTTTGATATGAAAATGGTTGCATGAGTGGAACATTGTTTTGATTCATTTATAATGGGACCCTGTTTTAGTTTTTATGTCTGTGGGCAACTTATAAATAGGAAAAGAGTATCCAGTGTTATCCAAAAATTGATAAAGGGTTGTTAATGGTAAAATATTAATGGAAAATATGATCTGATTAATGTTAGACATATTCAAGAGGTAAATGTTATGGGGGCCTTAATGGCGTGTTGGGAACTTGATAATGCATCATGATCGTTAAAATGAGACTTCATGGCCTTGGTGGATTTGATAGTGTTTTAGTAGGTCCTAATGTCTTCCCAAGGTTGAGAATTCATTAAGGTGGGTAAATTTAAATTTCTCATTTTTTTGGAACTAGGATAAAATTGGTATGTTTTTGAACTTTTTCATTTAGTTCATGGTTTGGTTTCAAAACAATTCTTTATAAATATATTTCAAAATATGAGTTATTTTAAATTTTTCATAACAGACTGGGGTAATGGCTCAAGGAGTTTCCCAGATAGTAGGATGTGATTTGAGAAAACTGTACTTGGTAGTGTTGTTCGCATGGGCTATGCACGGTTATTCAAAACCATGTGGGTTAGTCGTGCATAATAAATAAGGTTTCATGTAGTGGATGCACAGTCTGTGTAGAGTCTATCAGAATGTGCATGTCAAAACATATGGTCTACCCCGTTTGGAGTTTCATGTTAAATAAATTTAAATAAATTCATTGATGAAAAAAAATTAATTAAATGAAATATTGGGGGTTTCGTTTAATTAAAATTGTGTTAATAGAATTTAATTAAATAATGTTAAGATGGACAATGTATATAATTAAATTGAGATAAAAGTAATTAAATTTATTGTAAATGATGAATAAATAGGGGTTTTATTTTTTTATATTGTATTGAGGGAATTCAATTAAATAATTATGTGTTTGATAAATTATTTAATTTATTTTTTGGATAAGAATTTAATTAAATGATGTGTAATTAGGGGGTTTGGGGTTTTATGAATGATTTTTTTAAATGGTAATAAATTTAATAGTTATTATAATGGGAGTTTTATTTAATAAAATTTTGGTTTAAGAACTGAATTAATAGTGTTTAGGTGGATAATTTTATTTTTTTAAATAATGTTAAACCTAATTTAGTTAAATTATGTGATGTGGGGGTTTTATTAAATTAAAATATTTGAATGAATTTAATTAAATGATATTTGAATGGGGAGTTTGGGTTTTATAAAATAAGTTTTTTATTAAATTATAATAACATTAATGTTTTTTATTAATGTTTTTTATTTTATTAAACTAAGTTTGTGAAATTTAATGAAATGGGATGAGATAGAAAATTTTATTTAATTAAACTAAGTTAATTAGAACACAATTTAATGATGTGAGTTGGGGGTTTTATTTAATTAAAATCAAGGTTAAGAAAAATGCATTAAATTTATGTGATACTAGGATTTAGTATAATTAAATTAAATTTTTATAGAATTTAATTAAATACCATGAGTTGGATAATTCATTTAATTAAATTCAGTTGAGGAAATATGACGGTTTTTATTATTATTATAATAATTATTATAGTCATTGTTATTTTTTAAGTAATAATTTTGATGTATTTATCAGAAAAATATGATTGACTCTCACTTATCTGTCCTCAAATAGGGGTGAGAAAGACCCATGGGTGGTAAACCACCCTTGTATCCAGCTCCCTCTTCGTGTGCATATCCCCTCCTGAAGTCTTCATGGAATTTTTCTGTCTCATCAAGGTGGTGTGGATGATTTCTCGAGACTTGTTGGGTAATATTTCAACAACTGATGCAAAAGGCATGGCGGTTCAACTTGATTTTAATCACTGCAATCATTTTTGGTTATGGAAATAAACCTAATAATTTGTTTTTCAAAATTAAAATTAGATTCTAATGGTGTATTTGAGCAACGGTGAATTAATTGGGGGTGTGTTGGTCCTTGTCGCACTAATATTGGGTTTTAGTTATCATTGCGGGCTGATGCGACCAAATTCCTAGTAATGGAACACAACATTGTGGAAGTGAATGTGCATGAGCGCATTCTGGGTTGAGTTAGAAATAATTTCCCCAGACAATTACATGACGGTGGGTCCTTAACATCGATTTTATTTGGGAAAATTCAGTTTTTATTATTCGATGAATTTTGATAAAGTTGGATGAAATATTGGAGAAAACATCTTATTTGTGTAAAATGAGTTGTTATATTTAAAAACTATGTTTTTGCAAAAAAACCCCTCCAACCAAGCTATGCTAACTTGATGCAAAAAACATAATATTTAGAATGATATGTTCTTTTAGCATGTTGATATGTGATTTTCTAGTTTCACCCTTACATGTTGACGCACTTGGGATTAGTGGTAATTTGTGTGTATTTGTCATCAAAAGTTGTGTTAATTAATTGTGAATTAATTAGCGCTTTGATATTATAATTCAGATATTTAATAATCATATGATTAATAATGCGATATTTTAGTTTTAATGTTGAGATAATTAATTACGAATTAATTATTTGTTTTGAGATGATAATTAATTGAATGATTAATTATGGAACATTTAATTTGTTATGATGTTATAATTAATTATGAAATAATTATGTTCATTTAGATAATAATTATTGGGTAATTAATTATGAGATATTAAATTGTTTAATATGAGATAAGTAATTATTTTGTAATTATGTTCTTTCAGATATTAATTATCGGGGAGCTAATTATGACATATTGGATCATTTATCTTATATAATTGATTATGGAATAATTGTGTTCTTTGGGATGATAATTATTTGGATTAATATTTACTGGATATTAAATTGGTTATGTTGATATAATTAATATTTAATTAATTAAGTTATTTGAGATGAGAATTAATCAGAAGATTAATTGTGATATACTTAATTTCTTAAGTTGATATAATTAATTATGTTTTATGATATTGTAATCTAGAAAATTAATCGGGGGATTAATTACAAGATTTTGATTTTGGGATAAGCAGACATAATTAATCAATCAATTAATTATGTGATATAGAGGTAGTTTCCTAGAGATAATTAATTTTTCAATTAATTTTGTGATAAAATTGGTTTCATTAGAGGTAATTAATTTTTGAATCAATTTTGGGATACTGAGTTGGTTTTATGTTTAATAGTTAATAGTTACATTAACTAAAGAAATTACTGAGACTAATTAATGGTTGAATTAATTGATGTTATGGTAATTTTAATATAATTTTTCAGTTAACTAATTGAATTGTAGTGTTTATCTATTTTGTCGAGTTAGTAGTGAATGTGATGTTGTTAATGAGTAAATGATTAAATTAATGGACCTGATTTATTAATTTATGAATTAATTAATGAACGTGATCATCGGGTGATAGACATGACATTATAAACCATTGATAAACAAATGTGTATGATTAATAAATAGGTTGTGAGATAGGGATTATTGTGCCAAACAGTCATGGTGTTCTAGACATGTAGTTCTACAACCAACATGAATTCAAATATTCTTTTATGGGACATATATTGATCCCAAAAAACACAATGGTTGTGACACCAAGACTCATGCTTCAAATACTCACGAGGGTCATAGATATAAAGTTCTACATAGATTAATTTACATTGGAATATGAGACTAATTGGTCATACAAGAACATAATTAAATGATTAATGAATGTCGCTATGATGTACTGATTTGTGAATTTAATATAAGAAATGGTTCATAATATGACATGACAAAGATAGGTATTGAGATACCGTTTTCTAGGGGAACTTGATGATTTTTTTTGTTAAATAATGAATATCAAATATTGTGCTAATAATATTACTCATGAATTATATATATATAGTTCCTACTAAAACCCATATTTATGGCTCAAGCTGAAGTAATTATATCTATCACGTGTCCCTTAGGAAACTAGATTGGTTGTAGTTATTTATTCAGTTCTGTTATTGCATCATTGTATGTGCACACGATCTAATTACATTGAATTCTATAGTTTGAGATAGACACCATTGGTCTTGAACTACCAATATTTATACCTCACATCCTACCTTAGACACCATTGCACTGGGGTACCCGAGTAGTCTCTAATTTTTTATAGGACCTTACATCATGCTTGTTTTTTTCTTGTTATTAGGAGTTATGGGCAATGGAAGGAGCAAGAGCACATGATGCTCATGGATATCTCCATTGTGGATTTGTGCCTTTTCATTATTTAGGTATTGAAATGTAAATCGTGTTGTTTTGTTAAGCACATTCAGATATGTACAACCATTACATGTCAGCATTGTGTAATCATGCACTTCTCACTTTCTTTATTTAGTTGACTATTGCTTTATAAATAAAACCTCTATTTTACGAGTTTATTATTTGTTACCACATTGCACTATGAACATGAGGGTATAGTATCCCTAGTGAATATCCATAGACCATTACTACAAGTAATAAGCCTCTATCATAGGTGGAGACACCGTTGAGGTCATGTGATGGCAGGTCCAATAGTTGATTTGTGGGTAAGTCATGTTCAAACTTTACATATTTATTTCATTTTTATTATCCGAGTTTCAATAAATGAATTCTAATAATTGTATTCCTTTTATATTAAAAATAATTTATGAGATATATATTAATGTTATAAGGGATATAATGTAACAAAAAATTATTATATGAAATATATTTTTAAAATTATTCTAAATTCTTTATTAAGTTTAGTTACACCAGATGAAAATTTTGATAAAATTGTAATATACTATTAATGTTATTATATAATATGGAAGTTATCACCTAGACATTATATTTTACAAAATTAATAAGAATAACTATATTATGTTCACAAATTTTTATATATTTTATTAAATTCATATATTATATTTTATCAAAAATATATAAAAATAAATAAATTTATATCTATAGTAGTTTTATTTTATAAAAATTATTTTTACCATTATTTAATGATAGTCATGTTTTATAGCTGAATTTTTAAGCTTTTATAAATCTTATTTGAAAATATAACATTCATTTTTTAAAACACAATTTTGAAATTATTGTCGGTTTAATTATTTTGTATATTTCAGATAAGTTTCACTTTTTTAGGAATAGTGAATAATACTAATTACTATTGAAAACATTTTTTCATAATAATAATGTATATTATTAAATTATATGTTTATTTTTTAAACAAAATAAGATAAATTATAAATATATTAATCCAATTATATAATTTAAATATTATTTATATTGTATTTTTTAAAAAATAATACTAAACTTTTTGACATTTTTACATTGAAAACCCACTCTCCTGCAATGTCCCATAGATTGGATTTAAATTTTATTTTAACACATATGGGAATATAATTTTAATAATTAGGTATAAATAATATTAATAAGAATAATATTTGTAACTAAATAAGGTTAACATAGTTTTGGAAAGTAATAATTGTTAAAAAATGTAAAATTATTTTATATGATTAGGGCTAAAATGATGTTTCTCACATGACATAAATTTGATTTAAAATTAATATTACACACACATATGATTTTTATTTAATAAATTAAAATTTATATTTAGAATAATTTATTCCCAATTGTTATAATAAATATATTTTTAAATTTATTTTTATTTGATTTATTATCTTATTAATAAAATTATGCAATTTATCTGAGTAAAAAATATTTAAATAAAGTTGATTAAACATAAAGACTGAAGAAAAAAATGAAAAAAATTTGTTTTATATTCCTGTGTATAATATTTGGTCGACCATTACTTTCATTTAATCCATTTTTTTATTTTGGTGGCACATAATATAAGGGAGACCTCCCAATAGTGTTCTACTTTTTTGTATTTACTAGAAGTCCAATATTCTTCCACAATTAAAAGAAACTCACATACCTCACATTCTCAAAATTATGAATTCTATTTTCTCAATAAATATCTCATTGAATATGCTACCAACATACCTCATATAATCCTAGATTTATCACTTTGATATCAATTCAATCCATAAATGTCTCATTTTTAAAATCAAAATAAATTACTACAAGAAGTCGTAACAATCTTCAATGAGAACTTTTGTTTTATTTAATTATAAACCAATTAAATTATAATTATTTAATTATTATATAATTATATGAGTATAATAAATATACTGAGCTTTTTTAACAACACCATAAAATACTTCCATAAAATGGGTAATTAAATCAGAATTTTTCTCTATAGTGGATAAAAATCATGTGAAACTATACCATTCGTTTATTTCCATTAACACTATTATGATTTGGAATAATTAGGGGGATAGTGTTTTTATAGTATATATTATATTTATGGTTTTAAATATTTTTTTATTTGTTATATGACATGATCATCATTATTTTTATTTTTTTGTAATATGATAACATCATTTGTAGACATTTGGACTACAACCTCATCAAAATGATTTGATTCATTCAAAGATTACACAGAATGTATTATGGATGAGTCTAATAAATATAGATGATATAAATAAAATACTTATGATATTCATGGAATAATTATCTATATTGATATATGTAATATCATTTTATTATTTCCATTATACAATGTGAAAAATTGATAAAATCATTTGTGGATGTCTGGACTACACCCTCCTCTAAGTGATACAATTCTTCATTTTTCATCACCAAATCACAAGAATGATATATATTAGAAAATATAATTAAATTAATTTTTTTATTATTTAATTTTAATTATTTAATGAAAGATTTATATTTTGTTCTTTCTATATTGATTATTGATAAAATGGGAATGTTTCTCATGGGTACGTACGACTTTCCATCACCATGACTATAAAGCTGGCTTGTTAATCATAAAAAAACATAATACATGATTATAAAAGTATAATTAAATATAAAATTATAAAATTATCTCATTATTGTTGTTTTGAATATTTTAAAATACTAAACAATTTGTCCATAGTTGACCTACGAAATTCTTTTTTGACACACGAATTCAATATAGTCCAAACACCTTACATAAAAATAATTGTTTTATTAGTTATACAAAAAAATTAATATGGTAAATAAAATTAATTATAATCATGATTAAGTTCCATATAAATTTAAATAAGTAAATATTTTTTATTTTTTCATTTTTAGGACATGCGGGACAAATTGGACTCCATGTAAGGGGGTTTTCACCTATAATTAAATTCATTAGGTAAATCATACCATTAATTGATTATTTTATTCCATGAACATGTGTGATATTTACTAAAAAAATAAATTATAAATTTTTATTTTTTGATTTGGGAGTATTATTTTTAAATAAAAATTAATTTATTGATTTATTCTCACTCCAATTATATGATCTTTGTATGGGATTTTTATATCACTATTTATATATATGAGATAAATATCATACTCATCACTGAATTATTTAGTGTGTGATATAGACTATACCTTTTTACATATAATATATTCAATTATTTTATAATAATGATATTCAATTGTATCATTAAATTAATATTAATTTTTGGTGCTTCTAATTCAGATGATAGCATAGTTTTAATAGGTTTCTCATCTCAATTTACATTTATTTGATTAAAATTATCTCTCATTGATTATGTTGTTTCAAGAATATATGAAAAATATCTTTTTATTATATTGTGTTTTATTTCGACTTATATATTTTTCAATTAAATATTTCACGTGTAATTATTTCATTATTTTCATTCACTCCATCGATATGATCGTTGTATGAGATTTTAATAATACGTTTTACATTTGTGAGATATATTTGATACTCACAAATGACTTCTTTTATGTGGTGTATCTTCATTTATTTTTGAAAAATTATATCATTAATTATGGTATCTTTATTTTAATTAAATTTTTATTTTTTAATTAATAATTTTTTGATTCTTATTCAGGTGTTGCAACAATTGTTTTAGGTTTCATTTTAATTTACATCCCTTTGAGTCATATTTTTAATAAACCGCATACTTAATTTTAAATAGTGTGTATACCTTTTCATATTTGTGTTAAACAATGAGATTAATTTATTTAATGTTATTAAAATTTCAAATTTATATTATTCTTTCACATTTCTCATGATTTATTTGTTACTCAATTGGTAACAGTTTTTTTCATCTCACTTTTATTTTTGTGAGACACATGTCGTATTCACAAAATATTTTATGTGGGATATAGAATACACATGAATTTATTATATTATTATAATAAATATAGTTACTTTTATTGAGATCTAAACGTTAGGATGTCTCATCCATGGGTTAATGGTTAGAATATTAACAAAGAGTTAATGGATTTTTTTCAATATTTTACTTCATTGGGATGTTTATTATGTTATGAACCATCTTCATTTATGATGTATATTTATTAATACACTAACAATTAATATTATAAATCTCTATATTCTAATCAGATTATATGTTTCATATAATTTTATTCCATTCATGGATATTTTTATTCCTACATTGCAATACGGTATAGGACACATTGAATGTCTAATGATCATTTTCCTCAAGACTGTTTTAATGGTAATTAAAGAGGATATATATTATTCAATGTTATTAATATTTATTGTTATTAATTCTAAAATGGGTATATTTTTTGATTCCATCCTCATTATATTTTTGGATGGACTATGATTGTTTCAAATATATTGACATGTAACCCATTTATTTAAATGTTTAATATTATTTCAATGAGATTTTTATGAATCCAATTATGAATATATTGGATAATAAAGTATCAAATAGATATTTATACATAAAATGTATTTTCCATGGGTTACACATATTTCAACGATATTATTATAGAATCAATTTCCATCACCTTGATTAATTATTTTTCATAGATATTTTTTTTATCCTTTTTCATTTCCAGGAGATAAAATTATTTAAAATAGATTTTTTTCAAAAAAAATTCATTTATATGGGATAACCATGATTAAAATAAATTGGTGTAGAAACCAACTATTTTAAACATGTAAATAGTGTTTAAAATATATTGATATTATACCAATTTATTTTCAACAGTTTCATTACATTGTATATGGAAAATGATTTTATCAATTAAATTTATTCAGGTTGTGGTTCATAGACGTGATACAAGATTGGTAGCTCTAGATAACTTATGTGATATAATTACATCATACACAATGTGGAATCATAGATAGTGTTGGGTAATCCCCTTATATATTAGACGACGTATTGTCCTATATAAGGTCCTAACATCAAGTTAGATCTTACATTATGGGGTGACCTAGAAAGTGCCATGTGATCCCATAATAGTTTATCGATTGGTGAGCCCAAATAAAATTTGAATTCATTGGGTAATTAATTATTAGATGTCAGTAATATGATTATTCAATTTTAAATGGATTTAAATTGGTTTTTAAGGGTTTAATGATAGTGAATCTCCGTCATTGATGAAATAGTTTTAATTTCATTTTTTTAGTTAATAATGTTTATAATGATAAAGATTGATTTCACAAAAATCATAATTATTGATTTTGATGAAACTTTATTTTTTAATGTTTTAATTTCTAATCATTTAGGTAATTATGTGTTTTATTTATTTTAGTTAATAACACATTCATTTTTATTATTTCACCATAACCTTATACACTCTTATTCTAATTCGTGATACTCAATTGTTAATTCATATATTTATATATATTGAGAATCTATGCTCACTCGTCTTTTTTTTCATTTTCCCTATGATTTTAGAAACTATTTTTAACTACTTATATTTATAAATTATTTCACCATGATGTTTTTGAAGAACTAAAATGAAATAATAAATTTTTGTTAAGTAGGAGAAATTCTATTCTAATGTCATGTTTTTTTCTAAAAAGTAGTTCATCCAAAATTTATAAATCTTTATACATTAATGGACCAACAACTACTAGAATTTAGACTATTTACAATAGGAAATTTGGGATGGGGTCTCGTTAGAAATAGACCGTTACAAAAAACGGTGTCACATCTAGTATTTTTTGCTAGGGGATCGTTGAAAAAAAATAATTTTTGTGATGGGAAAATTTCTCGTCGCAAATAGATCTCTGTTAAAGTAAATTATATATACAAGAACCTGTTCCAACTGGCCCATCACAACAATTTTTATCCATGGGCCCGTCATCCCACGGCAAATAGTTCTATGTTTATATATGTTATATATAACGAAAACTTTTGCAACAAGTCAGTCAAAAATACTTATTTGTGACGGAAAATAAACCCATTGCAAATAATATTTTTAATATATATATATATATGTATGTGTTTCTGTGTGTGTATAATCTATTTTCAATGGGATCTCATCGCAAATGAAAAATTAAATAAATATTAATAATATTATGATTGATGAAAAAATAATATTAAAATTAATAAAATGAAAATAAAAATAAAAATTGTAAAATTATCAATATTCTCAATATATTATATAAACAATGAATTATTAATATTAGTTTTAAAAAAACTCACTAAAAAATATAATACTAGTAATAAATAATAATAAAATTTTTTTAAAAAAATATGAAATATTCGTACCAAGATAAAAGGGAAAAACTATAAATAGATCATTTTACAACAAATATTGAATTTTAATGTTTTTAACTTAATAATAAAATCACTAGGCAGATAGTTTTCTGGAGGAGCTGGAGAAGCTAGAGGTGATGGTGGAGGAAACTCCATCCTAAAACTACGAGTCAAACGACGCATGTACTCTATCTTCTCATGTTGCTGCTGCTGCCATCGACGCATGTCCTCTTCATGATGATGCTGCTAAGGATACCATCAAAGCTTATTCTCCACGTACTGCTACTACTGCTGATGCATAACTTCCTCCATCTACTTCTATTTCCAACACATCTATTCTGGTTGCTACTGCAAACTCTCAATAAGCTCAGTATTAGTGTGCAACTACTCCTGGTACTGTGACTGAAAATATGATGATTCTCCATGAGCTCCTCTCGAGTAAGATGTCGATATCATAGTAGTACCATAATATTTCCCAAGAGTTAAATGAGAGTTGATACCAACTACTCATCACTTCTCAAAGCCATAATAGGTTGCATGATTCTATAAAACCTCATAAAAGTTGTGGGCACTAGTCGGATCAGCCTTCTTGGCCTGACTCTGAGTCCATGTCTAAGTGGTTATGGCCTCATAAGAAAATTTCAGTTCCAATTTGAAATTAAAAAAGTGAAAATATTATATGGAATTAATTTTCACACTGAAAATTAAATAATATTGAACACAATCTGACATTGGTGATCACCTCTAATATCTTTAGTGGATCACTGTACATCTTCTGATAAACATCGTACTCCATAATATTGGGATGCTCGACAGACTATATGAATATAAAATAAACTATTTATATTTAAATTCATATAAAATATTTAAAAAATATACTTAGAGGATGCTCTCTATGCATACTGATAGTATGACTACCAGCTCAATGTGTCACCTCCTGTCTACCATGGTTCTACCAACCCAATAAAGATATCCTCCGAAATCCACTACTCAACCAGTGTGAACATAATCCTTCACAAATGTGAGATGAAATGTACTTTGGTCGGTGGGATCTACATGACTCATCATATACCGTCACATTTGATTTATTAATGGTTTTCTTTCTCAAATTGTGCAATAACTAACGAAAATTATCAGGCATAGACACCTATCATGCCTCGTGGATAGCGTCACACATGATATCATCGATGGAAAACCATAAACACTACAAATAATTTATAATATCATGTTATTTTTGAAATTAATTTCTAAATAAAAATTATTTATTTATTTACAAGATAATGATTGAACATTCCAAGGTGCACATAAATAGTAATCTGATCCCATGTGATCCATGAATAAAACAATAATTTCACAAAATAGGGCTCCTATTTCCAAAAGCTACATATACAAAACTGTGAAAAAATAAAAATTATAAAACAATTATTATATAAATAAATTAATGATAGCTACCTAAAATAAACAGGTTACCATACCACTGCATGCGTGGATCGATGACAAGATGTGTATGTCTCTCTGGTATAGGATCAGGAATCGTCCGCCATGTAAGATTGCCCCTTCCGCATACCCCTTGAACCGCTATGAGGTTGAGGGTCAGATAATCCCAAATCTTCCTCATCCAAAGGTAGCTCAGCATCCTCTATCTCCCGAAATAGATTAGGTTCCATTTGATTCAGAAATTGATTGTTGTTAGTAGATATTTGAAAATAACTATTAAATATTGATATATATTTTTTATGATTATAACCATCATATAATTGTGTCATAGTTCACCTTCATCATCATCTTCAAATCTGACAATGTCAATGTCTTCATATTCATCAGTATCATCATCAATATCCATATGAATTTCAGTTTCATCAACTCTTAGAAATTAAAATTTATTTTTAACATCATTAACATCATCTTCAAAATCAATATTTAATTATGGGGTGTCATCATCGATATTAATTACTCTTTGGGGAAAATATTGATTTGGAGTAGTCTCTTGAAAAAATTCAGTTCCTTGTACTACATTAGAACCACATTCAGTTTGATTAAACTGATTTTCCCAAGATTTCATTTTTCTTATGCTCCACCAATAACTAGGGACTCTTAACGTAGAACAGTTCATTGTGAAATATATTTTATGTGCCTATTAAGACAGTAAAAATGGTTCATTTACTACAAGAATACATTTATAATTAAAATCCACGATTCCATGAATCTGGTGAACCTGCAAGCCTCTCACAGTATCAAACCACCGAAATTTAAACATTATTATGTAATTATTTCTTAGATAACACAGTTCAATAATTTCATCTATCATGCAATAAAAAACAACTTCATTTTCTCTATAATGTGACCGACTCATGAAATTACCATTGTTAAATTTTTTTTATTCCCCAAATTCACTTGTGTGAAATCGAAAACCATTAACCACATATGAATTATAAGATTTATCCATTTTGGATGGTGGGTTGTTCAATATACACAGTCTCATATCAATTTTATCAGCAAGTTGAGACACCTGAAAACATGTAAAATGATTTTCAATATAATAAATAATAAATAGAATTGATATATTAAACCATCAATTATTTATGTTACCTTTTTTTGAAGCCAATGAGATAATTCTTTTTCTCAGTGTTCTTCAAAAAAAATTGTAGTAATTTGTGGAAGCTATTTCTTAATATGGTTATTATATAACCAACAAAAAACTAATATTAATTATTTTAAAATACATTATAGAAAAATTTATAGAAGTAATAATTTTACAAATGATTTCATTTCATCACAGTTGAGAAAAACATATTTATGAGCTCTGTGATGTTCATCATCTGAAAACCACTTTTCATGAACTCCACCTATGTAAATCTCTGGCTGATTAAAAACTAATAATTTATTTTCCATTTCATCATCAAAATTCTCATCATTTTATACCATGCGGTTGTATTTTGATTGATATTAAGATTCAATATAATTACATTAGGAAAAATAAACTTCCTACTAAAAATAAGATTTAGCAATTTAGTCTTAAACTAATGCATTGTAACGTACTTTATTCATCAATTTCTGCATGTATATCTCGAATGGGTACCTGAATCAAAACTGTACCAGACCTCCAAATTTATATTCATGTTGAAAATTTAATTTTAGAAGATCCCTTGAGTCAAATAAATCTAGCGGGATGATGATTTCTCGTTTATATATAATTCAAACAACAACATATTATAGTTCTCTTAGTGCATCATAGTTTACTCTCGTCGCACAAATTTCTTTAAAAAACGATATATCTATTATATAATCCAATATAATATAATTCAACAAAACTCTTAATCTATTCGGCATATGTATTTACATTATAACATGACAATCATGACATTTAAATCTGGTAAATTGACCATTGTTAACACATCTTCCCAAATTGGAAGCATAACCCTCTGAATGCCTCAAATCTGCAATCCACTTAAAAAATAATAAGTGACTCACTTTGGAAAATGTATAAGCTTCTTTTGGATTCATTAACCTCTGTGATCTAACAATTTGATATAGTTTATCTTTTGATCATCTTCAAATTTTGGAAAAATGTAATCGTTCCTTTACATTATCTTTGTTCTTTTATAGTGTATCCAAAACTGTATGAAATATATTTTTAAAAAATTTCTTCTCAATATGCATGACATCCAAAATGTGGATACTAACAAATTAGATTAGTATGGAAGATCCCAAAAAATTATCCTCTTTATCCAAATATGTTATTTCCCAAATCTATGAATTTTATGGTGGTTTACTATTGGACCAAATGTGATGGTAGGTAATAAAAATAAAACTAATTTTAAATCAGTAACTGGGATCATTTTTGTTGGTTCATCCATTTAAATTGTTCCGTTTATGAAATGATATTTATTCCTCTACAAAGGATGATCGGTTGAATGAAATATGTGATGACATTCAATATATCAAGGTTTTTTCCCTTGATGAGAAAAAAGGAATTATTTTCTTTCATACAGCAAGGAAATTATATCAAACCAAGTGTACTACATCTAGATAACATTAAAAATGCTGAGAAGTCACTAATTCTCTACATCAATGCAACATTTAATAAGAAATTTTGTTTTTTAGCAACATCATGTGTACTAACAACATTACTCCAGAGTGAATTTTACTTTTCAATCAATGGTTTTAAATAAACATCAATATTTTTTTCGGATGTTTAGTAATTAAAACGGTGAAAAATGTACTTTGATCCTTCATCAAAATCCATTGAGGTAAATATTATTGTTTTATAAATACAGGCCAACATGAATACTAACTACCATAAGAACCAAATAGACAGAAACCATTTGTAAAAAGACCCAATCACTTGTTACGGCCTTCTAAAGAAAACGACAGATGCAGTCATTCAAAATTATTCCATGAATCACCATCAGATGGATGATTCAAACTTTTATCAGTTGAAATCATGGTGTTATGCCATGAAATCATTGATTATGTGTTCTGAGACATTAATAAATGATTAAAATTTGGTGTATGGTGGAAATATATCAACAATTTTATAGGAATTGATCCAGACTTCCTCAGTTGTGCTTCTTTTTAGCTCAATTTTCCATGTGTGGGACAACTATCTAATCACTCATTTTCAACAGAATATATAATGCAATAATTTTCACATGCATTAATTATCCCCTAACAATGGAATAGATTATGAACCAGCCTCTTGTTCTCATATTAATTTTCTAGAAACACATTTCCTTTCGGTAACAGTGTTTTTACCAATGAAAATATCTGATCAAAATTGTTTTTTTACATTGCATTATCTGATTGAATAGACAAAAATTTTGCAACTGATTCTAATTTTCTTATCCTGCAACTAGGATATAATGCATCCTCAATAGACCTCCACTACTCATAAAATTCATATGGTTCCAACTCAGGAGTTGAATTAATATCATCTCGAGTTTCAGTTTGTTGAACATATGGACATGTAGCATCATGTAATATATATTGAAACCCTAATAGATCATGTATCAAGTTATTAGTATCTTTTCTAGAGCAACATTCACTATGTTAATACAAAAAAAAACATAATTTCGTTGAAATCCAAACCTCAAAAGATGTACCCAAACCTTGTAAAATGTGTCAAAAGTTCTAAGAGCATTTTTTTACAAGGACAAATAATTTTTCATTTTGAAAAAATTTCTATTTCTGATGATATAAATGATAATAAATTTTCAACACCATCAATATATACATGATTTAAACCAGAATTGTTTGGATTTCTATGTTGATTTATCCAAGCGTGATCATCTAATAATGCCTTTTGTTGATTTCATTATTCCATATTTTCCTAAAAAAATATAAAAGCATTTGTATTTTTGAATAATTTGAAAATAGAAAAACACTATCCAAAAAAATAATATAAATAATTACAACTACTTCTTAATAATTAACATTAATTACGGGAGACACAATATCCAGTGGATTGATGACTGCTATTTTATCCGACGACTCCTTTACATGAAACATTCTCATACTAAAATTATAATGAATACTCTTCTATAAGGTATGCATATCCATTCATGGGAATAAGATAATGTATAAGCGTATATCTGCGTAAATTTTTCATTGTTATTTGAGTGTGAGAAAGAGGCATGTAAATGAGCCTTTAGAAAAAATATCCCCCTTTTAGTTGATGAATCATCTTCTTTCAATTGTCACCACCTAAAAAAATTATGAAAAATTTTGTCCTACAAATTCATATTCAAACTAATTCATATGATATTGGATATGAATACATAAGAGAATAATTTTCATAATGTTTTGAGTTAGAGAGAGATGAAATGAGAAGAGTCATCGAGCAAAAGGAGTGTCGCCATTCCACTAAAAATTGTTCCATGTTATTACAAGTTATTACAATTTATCTTATTCATAATTATTCCTAATTATTCTTAATTATTCATAATTATTCGTAATTATACCTAATTATTTTTAATTAATCCTAATGATTCGTAATTATTTCTAATAATTTCTAATTTATCCTAAATATTTCTAATTATTCTCATTTTTTCTAATTATTCCTAATTAATCCTAATTAATTCTAATTAATCCTAATTAATAATAATTAATCCTAATTAATCCTAATTCAACCTAATTAATCCTAATTATTCCTAATTAATTATCATTTTTTCTAAGTATTGATAATTATACATAATTATTTATAATAATTGTTAAATATTTCTAATTATTTTTAATTATTTTTAATTATAGATGATTATTGCTAATTATTTCTGATTACTACAAATTATTACTAATTATTTCTAATAAATGCTACTTAAAGGTAAATAATTATATTTAATGCTAATTAATGCTAATAATTGCTAATTAATCCTAATTATTAATAATTAAACCCTGTTATTGCTAATTAGTCTTAATTAATCCTCATTAATCAAAATTAATCCTAATTAATCATACTTATTTCTAAGTAATTCTTATTATTTCTAATTAATTATAATTATTGCTAATTAATCCTAATTAATTTTAATTATTTCTAATTACTGTAAATTAACACTAATTGTTACAACTTTTTACTATTTATTACTATTAATTAATATTTATTATATTTTATTGCTATTTATTATTATTAGATCTAATTTATTGTTATTTATTTCTATTTATTGTTATTTATTAATAATTATTTCAATTTATTAGTAATTATTATTAATTATTACTAATTATTACTAATTATTCCTATTTATTCATATTTATTTATATTTATTCTTATTTGTTACTATGTAATACGATTTACTACAAATTAATACTAATTATTACTATTTATTACTAATTATTATTAATAATAAGTATTTATTACTATTTATTACTATTTATTTCCATTTATTACAATTTGTTACTAATTATTAAAAGTTATTACTGTTTATTACTAAGTATTACTATTTATTTCTAATTATAACTATTTATTACTTTTAATTACTATTTATTACAATTTTTTACATATTTTTACAATTGTTTTATAAATATAACTATTTATTAATAAATATTACTATTTATTACTATTTATTACTAATTATTACTAATTATTACTATTAAATACTAATTTTTAGTGTTAATTACTAATTATTAGTATTTATTACTAATTTTTACTATTTATTACAAATTATTAATATTTGATACTCTTTATAGCTATCTATTAAAATTTATTACTATTTATTACTATTTATTACTATAACACCCTAACCCCAGTTACCCAGATTCCGGGCATTATTAAATAACATTGGCTTGATCACATAAGATCATGTCTCGAAAGATAGATTAGTTTAGTAGTGTTGGAAGTACTAGACACATTCATAAGTTTTACATTATATAATAAAATGAAAAAAAACAACATTATCTCCATTGACGATAGTCATATCCCTTAGACTATCCCTCTAGGTCAGTAAAAATATACATTTCCACATCGTGAGAAACATAACACACAGAAAGGGGTGAGATTAGATGTTTAGTAAGGATAACAATTTAGCAGATTCATTCATAAATAAGCGTAATCATTTAAGGCAATGTATAAGACAAAAAATCCTTTTAAACTCAAACTTCATCCTAATATGCCATATATAAATCGAAATAATTCCATTTATTATTTCAAAAGGATATTCTACTAGTCGAATAATCTCATGCAATATCAATAGCCAATTCATAATTATGGAATGCATAATGCAAGACTTCATAACGAAATAGTCAAGGCGTTGTGCCAATACTACAAATAAGACTTTTTCGAAGCCTTGTTCAAAGACACTAGTTTTCCTCATGAGACCTACTCATGCATCGAGGAGCTATAGCAGGCTCCACCAGTCACATACTAAGACCAATGCATTCTACATATGAAAATGTTTAAACATAGCATAAAGATTTGTATTAAAATAAGAATACGAAATGTTAATACTTTAACCATAATCCATGAATGGTATAACAATAACACATCCACAGTCACGTATATCACAAAACATTCAATACAATATATATGATTTGTATCAAAATGAATCAACTTCAAACTAGTGTAAAATCAATCAAAGGATGTTGACATAGATGAAATCAAACCCATTTGAGAGAAATATCTCTCTATTTTTTTATAACCATTTAAAATTAACATAATTATAAAAGAAGAATTTATTTTGAAAATATTTTTATAAGATTTTTAGGGAATATTCAAAGGTATTATAACGGCATAGAATAACTACACCCGCCCTATATGTTAAAAAACATTTATTCCTAACTTTAACAAAAATTTCATAATGTACCTTGTTTGGAAAACAATAGAAAGATTTCATTTAAAACATATATTTTCAAATAATGGTATAAATGACTTTAACCCATAGTCTAGTAAATGATACGAATGTTTTTAATTTTATTTTCAAGAAAACATGGATGTTGATGATAAAGAGGTCCCAGTAATTACTTACATATTAACAACCTCAGATAAGTAATGAGATTGTAGAATTAACCCATACCTTGTACTTGTCCTTGGTCGAGGGTATTTTAAACTCATGTATAATAGTTAAATAATTGTTATTAAATTATAAAAAATCTATATACCTAAATATGATATCATATATGATCATCTAATATTACATTGATAATAATATTTTAGTATTATCGTCATTTCAGGTGTTAACTAATTTATTTTCCTTTATATTTTTTGTTACATAATCCATGTCTTTTATGGATACGATGTAATTTATTCACATATATAATGATATTACGCTCTTAAAAATTATTTTTAATCATCAAATGAAAATTATTCTGGAATGATTACGATGGGGAATGAGTCATTTCGCGTCGGTGGAGATGGTAATCTGTACGTATGTATGAGTGACAATATCATTCAATTATAGGTGAAATAGAATATAATTTAATGTTATATCATATATGAAGAATCATTAACATGTTAGATTTATTATTTTCATCAATTATAAATCATTATTATACCCTTCCAAAAAATAATGTATTGAATAACAACTACACCACGACATGAAGATAGTAAGACGTAGTACACACGTATGGTGACTTTGTCATTCATATGATGGATATAATAATGAATATGGTTGTACCATTTTTATAATAACATCACAGTATGGGGAAGATTTTTGGGTTATTATTTTATAATGGAAACCACAAATAATGTTGATGTGGAAGAAGGAAAAACATGAAAGAGGTGAATATATATTTATCTTTTCATCACCTTCTTCCTTTTGGTTTGATCAAAAGGGATCCATAGGTTGGATTTTTTAAATATCGAAGGTCTCTATATTCAATTGAGGAAAGTTTAAAGGATATTTGGGAAGGTTTTGGCCAATAAAAAATGGATTTTTATGTGTGAATTTTATATAATTGGATGTGACCTTTTATTAGAGGGGTGAGGGGCACATTAGGAAAAGATTGAAATAATAATTTATAATAAAATTCTTTTGGGTTTCTAATGGCCCCAAAATGATTAATTTCTATACTATGGTGGGTATGGCTCTAAAACCACTCAACCAATAGGTATTAGATAGGTTTGGGTCACCATAATAACCTTATCGTTTTTGATTTAACACTTAGTTACATAGTTTGACATTTACCATGTCTCTATTTATTCATATATTAAATGCTTAATAAAATAACTATAACAAACCAATAGAACCCCAAGTGGTTCATTATTAATATATATAACCATATCTATGTACTTTTTCCAATCCTTAGATTCTTAGGTATATTATATCAATTAATAAAATAATATTATTTTTAGAAACACTTATATGTCAATTTTGACACAATTTGGTATTTTGTTTTTGATAAAGTCCTAACATCATTATTAAAACAATGAAAATTCTTTTAATCAACCCTAACGTGGGATATTAAGCTATAAAATTAGTGGATTTTATAAAAAGTCTCAATTTATATTTATTTGGACATTAATAATATCAATTATTTTAATCATTCTTTAATAAGGTAATTACGAAATCATCATTATGTCATAAATATGTACAATTATATAATTTCTACATATTAAAAATAAAATAACATTATAAAGGAAATGTTGTTATCTTTCTAATGGATATTTTTTGTTGAATTTATCTTATGTGTAACCATATATTGAAAATTTTTTAGTTATGAAAACATGAGTTTAACCCTTTTAAATCTTCTTTAAATTAAATAATATTAAATGTCTTAATCTAATCGAAGTAGACCTAATGGATAATTTTTTATTATTAAGTTGTTTTTTGTCGAAATACTCTTATCTAATAGAATTAGAATATGTGTTAGTGTAATAATAATATCATTTTTATCTTTAATTACCTTATTTAATTTTTACCGTGGTAAATAAAAGTTAAAAGTTTCTATTCACCAACAATTATTTTCATCAAATTGATCCAAATTTTACATACTAATATCAACATTGTCTCTTGGATTTATGAAAATTTTTTTATAGAAATAGTAAAATTTAGTTGTATGTAAATTTGCAAATTCTCTTTGGAGGTGGGTAAAAGAAGGTAAAATGTTCCATAAACCTTTTAATATAGCTAAACATATTATAAAATGACTCCAATGAATTAAATTGAACAAATATAGGTATTATTTATCTATTTTCACGTAAAATAAATTTATGTAAATTAAATAATTATTTAAATAAAAGGTATGTTTTAAACAATAACCCCATGTTTTTTACTATTCAACAGAAATTGAATGTTTTCAAAAAAATACCAAAAAATCACCATAAGCTGATTTCGATTTTACGAATCCAAAAATGAAGTCCATTTTGAAAAAAATATAAAATTTCAAAATGACAGTATTACTATTCATAACAGCTAGATTGATTGGTCGTGGTGTGTTAAATCTCCATGTTCGATAAAACGCAAGATATTGCATTATTCACAGGGACACATATCATGGATGCTTGGGGTGTTACATTATCCCCTCTTTAAAATATATTCAACCTTGAAATTTATAGAATATTAATTCTTAACAAGATCTAGGTGGTTCTTCTTCATTTGTTCCTTGGGCTCCCAAGTTTCTTCTTCCATCATATGGTTTCTCCATAGAACTATTAAGAGACGAGTGGTCTAGTTTCACAACGCTTGTTCTATGGTATCAAAAATATTTACAGGCTTTTCAAATTAATATAGATCATGTTCCAGTTCAATTTCATCCTAGGTGAGTACATGCGTTGGGTCAACCATGTATTTTCTCAAAAGTGATACGTGGAACACATCATCAACTTTGGAGAGACTTGGAGGCACTTCCAATGGATAAGCTACAATTCCATTTCGTTCTATATTTTCGAAAGTTCTGATGTACCTGGGACTCAATTTACCCTTCTTATCGAAATGAATAACATGCAACATTGGACATAAATTCAAGAAAACATGCTCTCCTACATGAAATTACAAATCCTTCCTTCGGTTATCAACGTAGATATTTTTCCTATTTTTGGCTCGTTTGATGTGGGTTTGGAAGCTCTTTCGTTTTCTACTATTTCCACAACAAGTTATAGAACTATGTGTTTTCATTCACCAACATCATCCAAACAAGTATGTGTGTTACATCTCTTTCCATATAATGCTTTATATGGTTCCATCTAAATACTTGAATGAAAGCTATTGTTGTAGAAAAATTCTACCAGATGTAAATATTGATCCCACATAACTTGAAAGTCAAGTTAGAAAGATCTCAAAATGTCTTATATGGTTTGAATAGTCCATTTTGATATTCCATAGGTTTGAGTGTGGTAGGTAATGCTCAAAAAAAGTTCATTATCCAGGGCTTTTGAAGCTTTTCTAGAATCTTGAGGTAAACCGAGGATCATGATCAGAAAAAATTGATAATAGAAAACCATGATGTATTACAACTTCATTAATATATAGTCTTCCCAAACGTTCATGTGGTAAATCTTCTCTTATAGAAACAAAATGGGATGACTTGATAAGACGATCAATAATGTTCCATATTGTATAATTACTTATAGGATTCATTCATAGCCCCATGACAATGTCCATCGTAATATCATCCCATTTCCTCTTAGGTATGCGAAGAGGTTGCATGAATCCTCTAGGATGTAGTCTTCCCGATCTCAGATGGTGAAAAACCATATCGCTTGACACATTATCATCAGTCTCTCCCTTCATGTTGTACCACAAAAAATGTTCCATTCAATATTAATACATCATAGTGCAACCATGGTGTATCGATAAATTATAGGTATGAGGATCATCCAACATTTCCATTTTTATATTATGTATGTCAAGAACATAAATTCTCTTCCCAAATATCAAAATTACATCTTCATATACGAAGTCAATCAATATCCCATCATTCACACCTTTAATCCTCTTTTGAAAATCCTCATCATCTGTATGAGAACTCTTTCTCATTTATAGTAAATATGGTTTGGAAACCATTTGAAAAATTATTGATGTTTCACCTTCCACGGTTATTCACATATCAATCTTTAATAGAACCATGAAAATATGATCCCTTTTGACTATCATCTTGTTCAAAACTCCATGATCCTTTCTGCTCAAATCATCTTCCACCTTATTTTCCTTCCCTGGGTGGTAGTGTATAATGCAATAATAATATTTTAGTAGTTCAAGCCATCGTATTTTCCTCATGTTATGTTTTTTCTAAGAGAAAAAATACTTCAAACTTTTTTGATCGATATATATCTCACATTATTCACCTTAGAGATACTGTATCCAAATATTTTAAGCAACTATTATAGCTACTAACTCATTATCATGATGGGGAAAGTTTTAATGATGATTTTTTTGCTATCGTGATGCATAAGTAATAACGGTATCAGTATGAATAGGGACACAACCATGTCCTTTATTTAAAGAATCAATATAAACAACAAACCCACCATTAACCAATTTTATAGTCAATATTGGATCATTGACTAATCTTCTCTTCAGTTATTCAAAAAATTCTTCACACTGCTTTTTTCAAACAAATTTAACCCCTTTATTTGTGATATTGGATAATGGTTTTGCCATCGGGAAAAAATTCTGGACAAAACGTTGATAATAACCTGCTAAAACAATCAAATTGCGTGCCTCAGTTATACTCGTCGGTGCTGTCTATTCTTAGCTTGCCTATGTATTTGAAGGATTAACTGGGATTCCATCTTTAGAGACAATATTTTCAAGAAAATAAATCTTGTGTAGACATAATTGGAATTTTCTAAACTTCTCATATGATTCATTTCTTCTAAGGGTTTTCAGACTTGTGCGCAAGTGATTTTCATGTTGTGCATAGCTTTTGAGAATACAAGGATATCATCAATAATTTCCACTAAGAAGTCATCATGTTATTTCTTGAAAATGGTATTCATTGGATCCATGAAGATAGAGGGTGCAATATTCAATCATAAAAGAATTATTGTAAACTCATAATTCTCTTACCTGGTTCGAAATGTTTTTTTGGAATGTCTTCCTTATTCACACACAACTCATGATATCCAGATCGAAGGTCAGTCGTTGAAAAATATTGAGCTCCATGAAGTTGGTCGAATAAATTATAATTTTGTGGTAAGGGATACATGTTCTGTATTGTTATAGCATTGATGTCATTGTAGTCAATGCTAAACCCCATAGATATTTCTTTATTGTTTACAAAAAAGGGCATGGGCTCCCCAAAGAGAAACACTAAGGAAAATAAATACCTTATTACTCAATTCCTCTAGTTGTATCTTTGGTACCAACAATTTCAATGTGTCCATTCTGTAAGGGGTCTTCTATATTGGCCTTCAACCAAGAAAAAAATCAATGGAAACCTCAATTTATCATTCTATAGGATGTCCATGTAAATCCTCTAGAAACAAATCAAAAAATTCTTGAACAATAGGTATGTTCTCTATTTGATCATTCTTTTACTCACTCATAGTTATTTAATTTTATTCCTCCCCAATAATTGAATTTAGTAGAGCTACTGGGGGTGGATTTAGATAATAATCATGTGGTGATGTTTCTTCTCTAAAGATAAGGTACTCCTTATCATCATTGAAAATTGTAACCTCCTTCTTCATAAAATAAATTTTTGCTTCATGGTATTAATGACAATCCATACCGAGGATTGTATCAAATTAAATCATGCTTATGATTATGAGATCATCAGATAAATAATATGTATATTCCCTAATAGTAACTTATTCATATACTTTGTTGCGATGATACTTCCCTTAGGAGTTTTGACTGACAACTCCATTGTTAACTCAAATTGAAAATATCTAATTTTCTTATCATACTGCGATAATATGAAACAATGTGATGATCCAAAATCAAATAAATCATTGGCTAAGATTGAGGAAACCATAAAATTTCCTGCCACCACATCTTTCAGAGCTTCAACCTTAACAGTAGTGATCGCCTATACTTGGGCTATCTCTCTTGGCCTTTTATGGGGTAATATTCCTTGGTGATTTGGACATTCATTTTAATAATTACACTTTTCTCTACAATTATAGCATTCAACATTGGAAACCCCTTTCTTCCCCTTACACTCAAGAGCATGGTTCCTTTTACAACACACTTATAATAGACTTCTATTCCCTTCCGGAAAGTACCATGATGTTTCTTTCCAGATTTACTACAGGATGGATATTAAACATTTCCCTTCTTACCTTTATTTACATTTCTAGGGTGTTAAGTAGATATCTTCTTCTATTGGATTGCTTTTTTAGTCGTAAGAATTAGAGAATTCCTTATTTGTCTTGATAGTTCAAGATATAATTTCTTCGTATGATGAAAATGATTGTGAGACTAATTATCGATGGAAATATGGTTTTAAACCATAAAATAATCGATCATCCTTACTCCTTGGGGTATGTATAGAATTCGTTTCATTCCTTGTTAACCTTGTAAAGTTATCCTCATATCCTCATACTATGCGACATTATCATCCTTCTTTTTCCTCAGACTCAAATGATGCCTTTATATATCCACATGTTGGTCATGAGGAAATTATTTTTCTATGAAAATATCTTCAAACTCCCTCCATTCAATGTTTTATACTTCTTCATCTTCCTTTTTGTTTTGGAATAATGACCGACATTGATCTGCATCTCTCGTGAGGCGATAAACTGCCATGAAAATTTTTTCTGTTTAGCTACTCCCCAAAGAATGAAATATTTTCTATAAAGTAATTATACATTTATCAGCTACAAAAGGATTTTTAGACACATTGAATGGTGGTGGGTTTTTCCTCAGAATGTAGTCTAACATTGATCCTTTGTATTCTGGATTAGGGTGCTCAATACGGGTAAGGTTATTATTCATAACCAGAGTGATTTTTACCAGTATGGTGATAAATTCATCCGTACCAGTTTCACCATTAAATCCACTATAATTATATTTTGTATGATGGTAATACCTACCTGGATTATGTGGGTTGATACAATTTCCATTCCTTCCACTATGTGATATTTCTAAACAATGGAATATACTATATTAGTTTATAAATCGAAATACATAATTTCAAACCTGTAAAATAGTTAACATATATTAAATAGTTTATGGATATAATACATAATCATAGAAATGTTTTCTTTGAGGAAGTATATACTCATAAACACTTTATATTGGTTTGTAAAGAAAATGAGAATTATCCTAAGCTTATCCCCCAAGAGTGTCGTAACCAAGAGTGCAACAATTCCTGTTGTCATGCACCAGTTTCTATTTGATTAAAACTCAAACTGGTGTTTTATAGTTTTACATATTGGTACATCTAGGCCAGATCCACCTCTATATTCTTGTATCCAGAAAGGGATGTATTACTTGGAAAACTCAAAAATTCTCTATAGATTTTTTTTTCCCGAAAGTTCTTCTATACATATCCTCAAAGTCTATCTTAGGCTAGTGTTTTCTAATCACAGTATTTCAAAATATTGTTTCCAAGGATTATACTAAACTTTATCTGATACAAACTGTAACCCACTCCCCAATAACATATATTCGGTGCATTCCTAAATAACATTTTCATGGTCACAAAATATCACGTCTCGAAAGAAAAAATTGTTTAGAAACCATGGATTTACTTAATACATTCATAAGTTTTACATTAAATTATAAAATGAAAACAACAACAACATTGACACCAATGACCACAGACATATCCTGATGACAAACTCTACTGGTCAGTCATAATATACATTTTCACATCCTGGGAAAAATAAAACATTGAAAGGGTTGAGATTAGATGCTAATTAACGATAAAAATATAGAGGAAACATTCATAAATAAGCATAAACATTTAAAGAAATATATAAGACTCAAAAAATAATTTTAAACATAAAATTCATCATAATATTGAATATATAAATCAAAATAATTCAATTTACATATTCCCATGGATATTCTAATAGTCGAATAATCACATGAAATATCAATATCCAAATTCATAATGATGGAATTCAAAATGCACGACTTAATAACCACATATTCAAGGCCTTGTGCCAAGACTACAAATAATATTTTGTCAAGGCCCTATTATAAGACACTAGATTGTCTCATGAGACCTACCAATCCATCAAGGAGCTATAGTGGGATCCACCTGTCACTTATTATGTACAATTCATTCCTCATATAAAAAGGATGAAACATAACATAAACATTCGTATTAATACTAGCATTCAAAATGTAAATACATTAACCATAAACCATTAATGGTATAAAAATAACACATCCATAATCAAGTATATCACAAAACCTTCAATACAACATATGAAATTTGTATCATAATGAATCAACTTCAAACAAGTGAAAAATCCCTTAACAGATGTTGACATAGATGAAAGAAAAACCATTTGAGATAAATTTCTCATTCTTTTTTTGAATCATTTAAAAGTCACATAATTATAAAAGAAACATTTATTTTTATATTTTTATTATATTCTTGTAAGGTAAGGATCAATGAAATTATATCGGGGGATAATAATCGCACCCGCCGTATTAATTAAAAAACATTCTTACCTTTATTTTTCGAAAAGGACATAATGTACCTTGTTTGGAAAATGACGAAAATATTCTTTTCAAAACATAAATGATAAAATAAGGGTCTAAATGAATTTAACCCATAGTCTAGTAAATAGTTCAAATGTTTTGAATTACATTTTTTAGAAACACGGATGTGGATGTTAAAGAGGTCCAAGCCGATACTTATTTATTAACAACTTCAGATAAGAAATGAGATTGTAGAATTAACCCTTATCTTGTACTTTTCCTTGGTAGATGGTAATTTAACCTCATTTATAATAGTAAATTAAATTTTATTAAATTTTAAAAAACTATATAAGTAAATATGACATCATATATGTTCTTCTAATATTACTTTCTTAATAATATTTTAGTATTATCGTTAATTCGGGTGTTAACTGATTCATTTTACTTTCAATGTTTTGTTACATAAGACTTGTTTGTTATGGATAGGATGTATTTGATTAATATCTAGAATGATATAAATTTCCTAAAAATTATTTTTAATCATCAAATGAATATTATTTTTGAATGATTACGATGGGGGATAAATCTCATCGCATTCGTAAAGATGGTAATTTGTACATACGCACGAGCGACAAAATCATTCAATTAAAGGAGAAATTCTATATAATTGAATGTTTCATAATAATAAAAGAATCATTAACATGTAATATTTATTATTTAAATCAATTATTAATCGTTATTATTCGCATCCAAAAAAATAATGTATTTAATAACAACTACATCGTGACGTGGAGTCGGTAAGCCGTAACTACCCACGTATAATGACTTTTTTATTCATATGATTGATAGAATAATGAATATGGGGGTAAAATTTTTATAGAAACATCATAGTATATAGAAGATACTATATTTTTTATTTTATAGTGGAACCACAAAGAAAGAGGAAGAGGAATAAAAAAGAACATGAAAGAGGTGATGAAATATTTATCATTTCTTCAGGTTCATCATTTTGATTTGATCAAAAGGGATCCTTAAGATGGATTTTTGACAAAAGGAAGGCCTCCATGATTAATTGAGAGAAGTTGGGAGGATATTTGGGCTGGGGTTGTCCAAGACAAAAGGCTTTGGTGCTGTGAATTTGATAGAAAGGAAAGTGCCCTATTATAAGAGGGGTGAGGGAGACCTCAAAAAAAGATTGAAATTTTAATTTATAATAAAATTATTTTATGTTTATAATGTATAAAAAATGATTTATTTCAAGGAAAATGTATGTGTGGGTGGAAAACCACCCAACCAATAGGTTTTATATTGTTTTGTGTTACCATATTAAACTTATCATTTTATTTTTAACTATTAGTTAAATAGTTTGAAATTTACAATGTCTCTGTGTATTTTTATATTATATGGTTAATAATCATAATATAACAAGCCAAAATAAAAAATGTGGTTAATTATAATATTTATAACATTATCTATGTTATTTGGATGAACCATATGTTTTTTGGAATATTATATCAATTAATAATATAATATTTGTTTTTCAAACACTTTTTTATCTATTTTGATGCTATTTGGTAATTTGTTTTTTGATAAAGTTATATCATAATGATTACATTGAAAAAAATTTAATTTAATCGACCCTAACATGTCATATTAACGTATAAAATTATTGGAATTAATCAAAAGTGTCAAATTAGATTTATTTTGATATTTATAATATCAATTATTTTAATATTTAATTGCTAAGGTAATTACTGCTTCGTCATTTTGTCATAAATAAATTTTATTATTTAATGTATATAAATTATAAATAAAAAACCATTATGCAGAATTTTTTATATTTATAATGAATATTTATAGTCGATTTTATCTTATGTATAAAACAATATTAAAAATGATTATGTTAAGAAACCTTCAGTATAACAATTATAACTATTCTTTATCATAAATAATAATGAATGTCCTAATCTAATCCAAATGGACCTAAAGGAAAATTGTTTAATCCTAAGGATTTTATTGTTCGAAATTGTTTTATACTATTTAATTAGGAAATTTGTTAGGGTAATAATAATTTAATTTTAACTTTACTTACCAAATTTAATTATAACAGTGGTAAATAAAAGTTAAATGTACTATTCACCAAAAATTATTTTCATCTTATTGAACCACATATTATTTGCTGATATCAATCGTGCCTCTTGGATTTTTGAAATTCAATTCACAGAAGCAGTAAAATTATGTTTTATGCAAATTTGAAAATGCACCTAGGAGGTGGGTAAATGAATGTAAAAAGTTCAACAAAAATTTTATATATCTAATCATATTACAAAATAACTCCAATAAATTACATTGAACATATATTGGTATTATGTATCTATATTGACCTAAAATAAATTTAAATAAAATTAATATTTATATAAATAAAATGTCTGGTTTTATCAATACCGTAGTGTTTTTAACTATTCATAACAAATCGAATGTTTTCTTACAAATACCAAAAATTCACCCTAAACTAATTTCAATATTCTGAATCCAAAATTGAAGTCCATTTTGAAAAATAAAATTTAGAAAATTTCAAAATGTGTGTATTAATTTTTATAAGGGCTAGTTTGATTAGTAATGGTGTTTTAAAACTCCATGTTGCGTAAAACGCAAGCCATTGAATTATTCAAAGTGAAACGTACTATGGAATCATGGGGTGTTACAATTACTATATATTATTATTTATTACTATTTATTACTATTTATTACTAATAATTACTAATTATGAATATTTATTAATAATTTTTACTAATTATAACTAATTATTACTATTTATTAGTATTCATTAAAATTTAGAAATATTTACTACTTGTTATTAGTATTTATTACTAATTATTAGTATTTATTACATATTATTGGTATTTATTACTAATTGTTAGTATTTATTACTAAATGAAAATATTTATTACTAATTTTTCATAACTATAACAATTTTTTCTAATTATTACTTATTAGTGATTATTATTATTATCTACTGCTAAATATAGCTACTAATTATTATTTACCGGAAATTAATTATATACATTAATAATTATCATTAATAATTATTAATTTTTACTAATTACTATGAATTAATACGAATAATTTAATTTTATTATTAAAAATAAATACTGATGGAAAAATAATTTAAATATATCTTAATTACAACTAATCAACAATAATTAAAATAAATATAACAAAATGAATTAAATATTAATTTAAATAAAACACAAATATATTTCAACTTGATGTCTTATTATTTTATATGCCTTCACAACTAATTCATAAAAAAATAACTTTGAAAAAATTTTACTCTAGAATAATAGTTTAGAGAAGAAGAGAATGCATGAATTGTGGACGATAAAAGAAAAACCGATGGGGTAGATATAGTTAGATTTGATGAGATGGGACTATTTGTGATGAGAATTCCATCGCAAATACCAGTGACCACATTAATTACTGTCGGTGGTTAAAAGGTTATTTGGGACGGGTCCTGTCGCAAAAATTGACATACCGGAACACTATTGGCAACGATACAACACCCCGTCGCAAATAGCTTTTTACTGTCGCCGATTAATTGCGACATGATCCATCGCAAATACCCTCTGGGGTGGAACTAGTTGCGATGGGGGATCCCACATCGCAACTACTATTTACCACCTCTCGGTATTTAAGACGGGTGTTTCCTACCCATCGCAAATACCATTTTTCTTCGTTTGGCACACAAACCGTTCAAAACCACACATTAGTTTTTACGAGGGGGTTCGTAGCCCATCACAAATAATTGGTTATTTCTGATTGGTTTATTTTATCGTCACAAATAACCTCTTTGGTGGACTATTAATGGCGGGGTTTATTCCCGCCTCAAATAGTCCATAGAAAAAAAAACAATTTTCCCATAGTGAAATTAGTGTAACTCTTCAATGTTTTTGATTTTTATTTTGTACATTCAGGATGGAAATTTTTTTTTCGTAATTATTAAAATCATTTATGGAAATGAATGTTTTTTATATCGGCATATGATGTGACAAATTTGGTTCTAGGATATTATAATTATGCTGGTTTGGTGTGTGATAACAAAATGTTCAAATGTATTATTATCAGTCGCACTAGAACTATTAATTATTTATTTTATTCTTGATCTTCCAATATTATTTTATCTAAATAATTTTATAAGGGTATCACAATTTCACTTGAATGATTAGTTATTGTATAAGTTATGATAACTTTTAATAGTATGATGATCAAATCTTAATAGTATGATTATTCTTCAATTACTATTTCTGTGAATTTTGTTATAGTAAATCTAGTTATTCTACCTCCAGATTTATTATATGTTTTATTTGGATTATATTATATTTCATTCCATAACTCCAACATATGTTTTTATTTGATGGGAATTCATATTTTATATTCTAAACTGGCCCAAGATTGTATATCATTGAGAAGAAAAATATTAACTTCCATAGGAAATTATAATAACTATTTGAATCTTAATTACTATATAAAATTTGTTTTTTATATGATTTGGGATAAAATCAACATCTAATATATATCTATTAATACTAGTTTTTTAATAGTCTTCCAATAGAATTTCATAGTATTACTTCGAATCGTGTAGTATATTTTTTTATTATAAATCATATATTTTCCAATAACAGTTTTTAATGATGCCAAATAGAATTGTATTGATTGTGAGTTTGGATTTGTAGAATAAAATCCATGTGAATTGTGATATGAGATATATTTTTATTTCAACATATCTTCTGGGTTAATGTGCTAATTTTTTCAGAATAATGATAGATTAATGTGACTCCGTAGTGATTATAGGGAACATAAAAATCACATTAAAAAACAATAATTCCCATATATTTATCATTTTTTGATCCATTTAAATGAATTAAATATTTTTACATGAATTATAATTGACCAGGATAATATCTGTTGATGGTAATAAGTAAACACATTACCTTGAAATCATTCAATGCATAGAATTTACACTATGAACATTTTCTGATTCAAATTCTTATTAATTATTCCCCAACTATTTTGATTGTTTTTAAATAGAAGAAAATTTAATTATTAACTTAGTCATATTGTGGGATTCATTATAGTTTCTAGTTTTTCATATTCATAATATATTGAGGAATATGAAGGTAATATGTGGATTTTAAGTAAGACCCCATGAATTGATAAGTTGAATGAAAAAATTTACATTTGTGAATTATTTTTATTTCGGTTATTATTTCTGGGATATGTAATCACAAAAGAGGTAATATCGGTATATCCATCAATTGGTGATTTTATTATAAATTAGACATGGAATTATCATATAAATAATATTATAAGTTTTTTTTGTTTCAATTGATATTAGAAAAATTATATTAATAATTTCACCCGTATTTGTACTCCTATAAACATGTTATCTCAATATGGAATGATGTTCCTTTGTAAATATGAAGGAAAATACAATATCTTTGACATGAATTGAAGTCTAGTCCGCAAAATTATGATTACATTATTCTATGGTGGGAATAGTTCTGTGATATATTTTGATTATTTGACAAATGTATTGCGATGTTTCCACATTTAGAATGATATGGGGATATCTAATTCTTCACTCAAATTCAATTTTCATGAGACAAATTATTGATCTATTTATTTGGTGTTAAATATGCAAATTATTTCCATAAAAATACATAGGAAATATATTTATGGATAATTTTGTAATATATATTTATTAGAAAATAAAAAATTATATATTCACTAATAATTTATTGAATTATATGATGATAATATTATTTTAATTCCTTAATTACTATGACTACTAAATAAATTACAGCCTAGTAAATTGAAAATAGGGGGAAGAATATCAAATTCATATGTTTCATTATTTAATTTCATTGTTTTTTATAAAGAAGTTAAAATATTTTTGTACATGAAAAGAATGGATCTATAATTCTTGTCCGAATGGGAGAAATCTTATCTTCCTAAAATGAGTGTTCAATCATCTATCAATGTGGTAGTTTATGAAAAAGAAAATGAATATTTTGTGTTGTAAAAGAAGGTATGAAATATTCTATAGTTGAACAATGATTATGATGTAATTATATGAATTATGACCCTTTTATGTTTCTATTTAACACCATTCATTATTAATTATTTATTTGAAGAAGCTAGTAGTTAAACATTAACTATTCAACCACGAATTAAAATGATTTCAAAATATATAAATGAGTATTTATTATAGGATAAAATGAATATATACATTTAAGATTATATATCATAATGTAGGGAATGTAATCATGCTATGGATGAGAGATAGAAGTATAATGGGGGTTAGAACAATTACCCATACTAGAACATAAATAGGAAAACTTCACTATTGATTTATTTGTTAGACACCCAACAATATATAAATCCCATAATTTTTTTTCTATTAATAGATCTTAATACTTCATAAAACCTAATTTATATCATATAAGAACATTATCTTAATCATCATATATAAATAATCTTGAATTAATTGGTAAATTTGAATAGGGTAACACATTCTATAGTATCAGATCGTGGAATGTGCAATAAGTCAATGTTGTAGATAAGTTTTCAGTATGACCCGAGTATATTGTTTAGTTTTAGTAATAAATATCATTTTTAGATAAATTATTAGAAAAATATAATCATTCAAACTCTATCAAAAATATTAATATCATTTTTAGAATATTTCAATGGTGGTTAGGAATAATAAAATGATCTAGTTGTGTATTTATAGAAAAATAAATTTCACTGGACCATTCAAATCACACCATATAATTCCATATATGTAAATTAATATTTAACATCAATGTACTAGGATATTGTTGGATTGTTAATGTAATTGGAACCTATGTAACATAATAAAATAGTAGATAATGTCAAAATTAGCATGATAAAAATCAGGTTTCGTCTACTTGAGCAAAATGATATGTGAAAAAATTTCAGCTAATATGAAATTATAGATTTTTGGGATGTTATTATTATGAATTTATACTTTTAAGTAGGCCATTATATTTTTAAATATGGGAAATCAAAAACCTTTGTATTTTGATCCCATTTATATTATTGATATATTATGAATGATAACTTATCTCAAAGAACATCCACCCAACCTATCTCAAGCTCATTATGTGTTTTATATACCTTACCATAAAAATTAAAAACCTATTACATTACATGTGACACACTCATATGAATTTGAAACCGATCATTTTATTTCTTATGATGAGAAACAAGTATAATTATTTTCTTTAAAAAATACGTTTTTTCATAATAAGACTACTCCCATTTTATTGTTATCTGGAGGAATAATATATTTTAAGAATCTACATTAGAAACCAAGGATGGGGTGAATAGGTGATTTCATAATTATTTTTATCTACGTGATTTTATTTAAAGGGTTAAAATAATTCGAGTTATGGTATAATGTAATACACCATGATTTTATAATATATTTCTTTTCAAAATATTTACTTTCCTCGATTATTGCGATACTCGAAACCTAGAGTGTAAAACAACCATTATAGAGTATAAAATTTTAACATAGTCATTAAATTTAATTAATTAATCTAAATAACCACATTTTTTAAAAAATAGTAAATAATTAAAATATATAGATAAATATATTATCAGTTTTTTGTTAAGTCATTATATGATTTAAATATATTTATCATAATAATAGGATTTTATTTCCTTTTGTGAGAAAATATTATATATATAAAATGATAAATATTTAAAAAGTATTTTACATATTGGATATCATTTATCATATCATGAGGGATAAATTATCTGAAATGTAATTTTTCAGTATATTCTGAATAATTTATTTTTTTGACAAATAGTGAAAATTATGATTTTTTGGAAACAGTCATTTTGTTTAATGAATATAAAATGTTATAAATCATTTCAAATGAATATAATATTATAATTAATAATTTCATTTTACTAATATTATAATTAATAATTTATTATTTATAATATTATAATTAATATGGATATAAATAATTTTTGGTCCTTAATTATTATAATAATGTTATATAAATTTGAATAAATTATGGTTGTATTAATTTCATAGAATTAAATAGTTTTAATAATATGATAATAAATTCTAGTTTTAAGAATTATATTTATTAAAATTTATTATATATATGTTTTTATAATTTGAAATTTTTATAATGATGACAAATTTATTTTTCCCTTAATTAATATTAAAAACGTGAAAATTGATCACTATGATTAAGATTAATATAGGATTTATGGGAGTTTATACCTAGATATAAGTGCATAATTGCAATTAAAATTTAGTAAATCCTATTGTATGTCCATATATAGACCTCATATAATCCAATATTCAATACATTATCCATTTAGCAAAAAAAATCTTGACTATCACTTCAATATATGTTTATCATTCATGAAATTCTAACTATGTCATATCCCCTCTTATAAATGAACACCATCCCATTCTAATATTACTCTAGATTGATCCATATATCATTTAAATAACTCGTACAATCACCTTCTCTCTTACCTATTTATGATGTATATGTTTTGTTCATTTTAGTAAATCATACCAATAATCGTTAAAAATTGATCTAAAAGAGGTAAATTAAAGAATACATTGTCTTCATACCCATCCTCTTTAAATTTATATCAACCTCTACGTCAACTAAACAATTGGTTTTCATCAAAATATAAAATAAATAGTATCACAAATATATTAAATATTATTATAATTATTTAATTATTATTATTCATCCTATATTCCATAAAATGGTAATTGAATTCCCCACAAATGAGAATGAGTACACTACATCATACAGATATATATAATATTATGTTTCCATCACCATCATTAATGAATGTTTATTATTATCATTTTAAATCATAAATATAAATTTATGAATTTTTTAAGCTTCTATAACTATAAACTCATATGTAACATTTTTCTTTCTAATCACTTGGGAAATTATATTTTAATTTCCCATACCATATTAGAAAAGTGTATGTGGTTGCATTTACAAATTGGTTTTAGATAGAAGTGGTAATATATCATTGGACTAAACAATTTATAAGTCCTTAAAAACTGGAGTTGTATATGAATTTATATTTATATTTTAAATAATAAAATATAACATTAAATTTTCATTGAGAATCCAATTATTAATTTTTTATAGCCCTACATATAAACAATAAATCAAATTCTAAAATCATGGTGAATTGAAATATATGAAAGAGGTGATCATTAAGACATATTAAGGGTATGTAAAATATGGATGAAATATTAAAATAATAATGAAAAATTATATTGAATGGTAAATAACTAAATAAATTTACATTTAATCAATAACATGAACATGAAAGATAATATAGAATCAATAGACATTTATCAAAAAATTACATACAATTAATTAAATGAATATAGAACATTTACATGTATCTTTATAATACTAAAATATTCACCTATAAATTATTAACATATCAAATAATGGATAAATTCATAACCAATGTAATCATAAACATATCATGAAATATTATATAATTGAGTATGAACATGGCCAAATTCCCTGAATTCTTATCTCAGGATACCTACAAATACATCGAGTATCTATAGTATGACCCAGAATTCACATACTATATTGAATGAAATAATCATATGAATGTCTTCAAATATAATTAGTATTAACTAGGATATTGACAATTACTGTACAAATTGTTAATACAATAAAAAATAAATAAAGATTATCATAAACCATTCAATGTTATATGGTTAATAGTATCCAAATAGTACATCCTTAGAATTAATAACCATTAACCATCCATTTAATAATATTTATGGTACATTTACAAAATATTAACAATTAGTAAAAATTGAAATATGGGTTATTTTAATTTATGTTTTTAAATATTGTAAAATTTTCATTAAAACATTTTTTGTATAAATTTTCCTTCTCACTGTGAAATCCACATTCCAAGATAAAAAATTAAAACTATGTTTATTAAAATAATTATGTTAAATATAAAAATGTAAAATATTTTATAATTATTCAATGTAATTATATTTAATTATGCCAGGTAATTCAACACATAATGTATAAGTTAGAAAAAATCCATTCATACTTTACAAAAAATGGCCAAATGTTCTTCATTTAAAACAAATTCTATAAAAACTCAAAAATGGTTAAAAATGTCACTAATATATAATTTTTATAATGTTATAAATATCTTGAGATTTTTTTTTTGCAAACATAGATAACATAGAAAATGGTTTCTTGACTGAAAAGGGAAATTATATCAATTTTATTTTAAAAATAATCTTATGCATACATTGGTTATTAATTACCCAAGAAATTGATTAAAACATTTATCATCAATAAATAAAAATAAGAGAATAAATGTAATGACATTATTGAAATATTTTTCAACATATTCAATTATTGAATACTTAATCATAAATAATCCTAATAAATAATGAGATTGTGTCATAATCATTTAATAATTCAGAAAATTATAAATTAAAAATCCATATGAATGAAATAAAATTAAATGAAACTGTAAAAAAGGAATATTAATCGATTCATGATATACCATAAAAAAATTTAAATATATACCCCACAAAAATTACTAATTTGGGGATATGGAACATGTCCCACAACAGATAATGTTTTGTGTGAAACATCAACTTGAGGTTTGATTTCGTTCATTTGTGTTCAATCAAAATCTATAAAAAAATAATTTTTATATAAAACGTATAAATAAAAATATTCATATGTTTCCTAAAATATATTATCTTATTATCATTTATAATTTAAAATTTATTATTAAAATTAGTTTTTCTTTTGTTAATTCCTCTGTTTCCATGTTTGTTTTTGTTTGGTAGTTTTGGTCCCTTTAATATGAGCATTTTTAAATTATATCCTACAATTTTACCATTAATTTAATACCACATCTAATCATTATATTGATATTTATACTAGTCTTTAAAATTCATAGAAAAGAAAACAAATTACATTTTTCATTGGGATGGTAGACCATATGTATGCATAAAAAATATCTGTTTTTTCAATAAATATATTATAAAAATGATAAAAAGTGTTTCAACATTGTTTAGATATTATTAGGTCAAATATTCCATTTATATTAATTAAATATATCCTTATTACCATCCGTGTATTAATAAAACAGAAACACATAACATCATTGTGTGAAGGTGGTAGAACACTTGTACTCACAAGTGACATTGTTGTTTTACAATGGATTTTATGGAAATAATGTATATGCTATATTATAATTATTGATGTATAATAATGTAATAAATACACTTTGAATATGTTAAAGAAAGTATTATATCATTATATGATAGGAGGTGATGGTAATCTAATTACATTGGTTCATGTGGTGTTAGTCCACCAAACACATGATCGACGGTTTGTACTACTATTTGGTGGATGTGGAATTGAATAAGGGTTATTATATTAAAATAATAAAATATTTGTATATATTAGATTCAATTATTATTATTGATACCAATTTGGATATTATTTTAGGGTGTTATAAGAACAATTAAAACAAATCCATTGTTTGGGTCTTTATCAATTCATTAGACAACCTCTAATTGGGTTTAAACAATGAATTCCTATAAGGGATTTATGATCAATCAAAACACTCCATATTTTGGGGAGGAAAGAAATGAGTAAATTCTTTTATATAATTAATGAATAAAAATTCTTTAGGAGTGTGAATAGGGGATAGAGTGGGTGTCCTTTATTAAACGTGTGATATAACACACATTCAATTATAAAAAATAAAAAGTGATACCCAAATTTTCTCAAGTTGATCAATAAACCAAAATTCAAAATTCGTGATTAGTGGATGTTATAAGGTTGAAATTTGGCTAGAAAAAAGTAATTGGAAAATTTTATAGTTCGTTTTAATACTTATCATTTTAGAGTAACCCATGTATTCATTTTTTAATCTTAACAATGATGATATGTATTTTCCTTTTTTACAATTACTTGTGAATAAAAATTAAGTTGAACATATTATATAGTAATAATAATTTTCATTTAAAATAAGGGATCCATTTTTCCACTTCCCATTCCCTGAATTGGAAAAATTCAAATAATATTAATACTCATAAAAATGACGAAAAACCGGTTTTCCGAGGAGAAAATCTTATTACTTATAGGATGATTCAATAAAAAAAACTATATAAATTCAATAGTAATGATATAATTTAAATTTAACATAATTATATTGTAATAATATTTCATGTTATATTGTTTCAAATCAATATGTAATTTTAAAATCCATTATATTGAAATGATATTTTAATTAAAAACCAATATATTATACTATTCACAATGAAATTTACCTCATTATTGAATTACAAAAAAATCCTTATAAGATTATAGCTACACATAGATTATAATAATTAATTTTATTTCATAATATATATTTTCTAGAATGTGTAAAAATTAATTTTAAACATTACACACTAAGCACAATGGGAAAGTATTTTAAAAAGAGAAGAATTTTCGATAAATCATTTCCCTTTCATTAAAATTATTCATATTTAATTTCTATTTTATATATAAACATTATATTTAGATTTTGGTTTTTCAAAATTATCATTTTAATTATTTAGTTATTATTATAAATACATAATAATATAAATTATATTTTATAATAGTATACTATATTATAGTACATTTAATATAATGTTCATATTTTAAAATATTAGTCTGTTTCATTCCACCCACTTAAACAAATTTCACCCCCAAAATTTTATATTGGTAATCATAGGTCTAATAAATGTGAAGACCCATATCATAAAAATAGATAATAAAAATAATCATAGTAGTAGAAAAAGAAAACTATGAAGGTCATCTAGAAAAAACCAAATAAATTTTTATTTGATGAAGTAAACAATTATTGGTAAGCGAAAATTTTGACATAGATGAAAACATTAATTAATTCTGGGGATAGATGGAGGAAAATGTTCACATGAAAGTGAATTATCCACCACAAACTGTTAATCTATGATGGATATTGAGTTAATGTTATAATATATTCATTTCTGAATATATTATATACTATTTATGGATCCTATTAATATAATTATTCATGAAATATACATATATAATAACATAAAATCATTTTATTTCCCTAGGCCAATTTCACTATTTGGTTGTTACTATATTAACATCCATTTCATTTGTTAATAAAAGAAAATAATATCTATAATTAATTTTTTATTATAGTACTAGTGAAAAATAATTTTAAATGATCATTATATCCATAAAATAGTGACTCATATTTCATTACATCCCAAATCATTTACGAAAAAAAAATTATTTGTACAATTTATAAAAAAAATCATTAATCTCTTAGACCTAACAGTAACACCCATTATTTAACATAATACATTACACAAGTATCCTTCAATGATACAATTTAACAAAAAAAACTATTTAATTCAAATAAGTATACAATTTAGGCTACTATTATTAATTTTAACCTTATCATATTTCAGGTGTGGGTTTAAAAAACACGACATTCAATTATTCGACCAGGTTGTGAGATGACATACATGTTTTACTTATCCTATAAACATGTTAATATATAGATAATAATATTTCAAAAGATATGACGATTATAATAAAATATTAAATGGTACATAAAATCAAATTTTAATAATGAGGGTTTCATTTATGTTTTATTTTTTTCCATGAACGAGAATAATCTTACTTTACTTTTATCACTTTAACACCAATGATCATATTGACCTTATTGAATATTAATAAACATGATATAATTAAAAAATATAGGAATCCATTGTTTAATTAATATATTTTTTTCTAAAACATAGCCTCAACCAATGGGTTTTATCTTCATAATAGTCTCCAAAACAACATTAATCTTGATAAACACTAATAAAATAAATACTCAAAAGGGGTATTATGACATTGAGAATATGATAAATATGAATCCAAGGTAGTTATAGAATATTTATTTTTCATATATGTTAATTTTCATGAATTTGATAATTGTTTTACCTTAATGGGGATACGATCTCCGATAGAATACTCAACACACAATAACAGGTTTCTCTGAAATCTGATGTTTCAAACATAAAATAATTATAGAAAAAAATTTACATTATTTATATTTTTATTTTAAATGGTAGATAATGCCTATATGATTTATTATTAGAAATTAAAACATCTAAATATTGTATTTTTAAACATGTTTATAAATTTTTTTAAATTCATAAAATATATTTTGTAGGCAGAAATCGTGAATGAATCCTATTTTAAGCATAAAATTCACTAACATTTTTGAAATGTATTTTTACAACATTTTGATGAAATAACCTTTTTAAATCTATTTTATCCCCTTTTATTTGTTCCATTTTATCAAATAATCTTCTTATTTAGATTCAATACATCAAAATTTACTTCGGATGAAATTTTTGTATTTTTCTGATAAATTCAAATTTTTTTGAATAATTAAAAATACTGCGTTTTAATTCAAAACATCCTTTCCATATAATTTATTTATATTGATATATTATCCTTTTAATTGGTTTAAAAATATATTTGGATTATTTTTTTTATTATTTAATACAATTTTTGTCATTTTTAGTAATTTCATATTGAAATTTGTTATAAATGCATGTAATTCATATGGTGGTTTTTACATATAAAAAAATCATTTTCTCTTTTTATCAATAGGAGTAATTTTAAAATTAATTACATAAAAATATGTGTTTTTAAGCATAAAAAAATGGATTACATATCTGTAATAATAATAACCAAATTATGTAAATGTTAACCTTTTATTTTTGTGCATGATGAATATTATCTTTAGTAATTATATTTATTTCCCATGGTTTAATGGTAAATGAGGTAGATAAAGGTAAAAATACTATAACAATATAGAATTAAACAAAAATATTTCGTAAAAATATTGGATATGATATTTCCAACAATGAAAACCCTTGGGATGAAATTTTTTCATTTGGAAGCCACTTGTGTGTGATTATGACACTTATAACATCTTTTTTATGTAAAGAAAAATATTTTATAAACATATATCTTCTTATAAATACTATTTTAATATGGATTTATATATGTAAAATCTTCTACTATAAATAGTAATTAGAAAAATATAATGATTACATACCTCATGGTATTTTATATACAATTTTTAAACATTAAATAATTAATTTAAATATTGAACAATGATAATGGAAGAATAGACTTCTTAATAAAGGAATAACATAAATGATTTTATAAATTAAAAAATAAATATTATTAGACGTAAATTATATCATAAATGATTTTTATAGATTAATATGACATATTATAAAATTATTAATTTTTTTGAATTTGTATCTCTGTGTATATTTTATATAAATTAAATAAACTGAATATTGAATAAAATGACATAATAAAAATTTAATAAAAATTGTTATTTACTCAATTATTTAAAAATCATTAAAATCATTTAAAATGAAAAGGTGAATATTTTAATGTATAAAATTATTTTAAGTTTAATACTATTGGAAATTTACCCCACATATATATAATTGATATCTTTTAGTAATTAAATTTTTGTTACCATAATTTTAATTAAAATAGAACAAATAAGGGTAACCCAAAAAGATAAGGTCTAAAATAATATTTAAGCATGTATAAAAATTATTGGAAGTGATAATTTTAAAATATATGCATCTTGTCTTAATAATATTTCATTCTGGATAAATGTTAATTTAAAAAAAAATTATATTAGTTTAATATTATAACAATTTCCAAGGGTGACCCTTCAATCTCCTATAAAAAGGTACCCTTAGTTATCTAATACACACACTTCAACAACCCTTTGAATCATCCAAAAACAACCAATAATCTTCCTAGAATCCCTCAAATTATACTATAAGCCTTCTTTTGGTCACTAGTCCTCCATATGATGTATTTAGGTATAAAAACATTAAGTTACCAGACTACGAAGTAACACCTTCCCTCATGTTTTTATATTCATTTCCATTCTCTACTCTGTATAATCTTCTTATTCATTGATTAAAAATAAAAAAATATATAAATATAATTGTTTTTTTTCAATTTTTTATCCATACATACATAAACCTCCATTAAATGTATAATGGTCATATATTTTCTATGTATGAAGAACTACTGCCTCACGAAATGGTGATTTCCAATTTTTCCATACCACATCTCATGGATTCCATTATCATGGACACTATTTTTATATATGATATATAATGGAAAATAGTTTTTCAAATTATATATATATATATATTCTCTATGAATCCATAATTTTTATTTTGAACATACTATTATGTTTTCCATGTTTTGTAAATATAACAATATCCTTGGAGGAAATATGGACTTCTAAACCCTCCAATAGATATGACACAATCCATCTATACATGGAGTGTATAAAATATGGTTTAATTAATATTATTTGAAATAAATAAAATTAATATAAAAATAGTAATATAATGTACATTTAAATCATTAAATTAATTTTCTTTTAATATGACAATGAAATGAAAGTTGTGTTCTTGTGTACGTATGGGCAATTGTCTCCATGAATGGTGTATTTAATTTCTTACCACTAAATATTAAGGACATTATAAATAAATATATACGGAAAATATATGATATTTATGTCATGAATAATATTATGTAGATAATAGAATTTTGACCACATGGATAGTTTATAATCAAAACATGTCCATTTTAGACTCATGTACTGAATATCAACAAAACATATGATATGAAACTAAATGATTATGTAATTTTTATTAAATGAGAATAAGTGAGAAAAGAGGAATAATAAACTTGAAAAATGTAATCATGATAGGATAAACTATCCAACATTTATAATTTTGTAACATAACTATTGTATGTGGTGAGTTAGACACAAGGTAATGGAAATCATAACTCAATTTCGATTCATTGAGATAAATATCCATGTCAATGGTATATTTTTCAATTAATTTGTGTTAATGAACAATTATTTTTTAAAACTATATATCCATTTATATTGGGTGTATTTATGTTTTTAACAAATAATTATTTCACTGACTTATCCTTAATCTAATGATATGATCATTATAAGGGAATTCGTCTCAATCTCCTTTAATTGAGTGATATTATGATGTTTTAAACATTATTATCCTATAAGGTGAATACCAAACCCTTTTGAAACGTTATATGAGGAATTAGTATATTATCATGATATTTAATGTGTTATTTAATGTTTTTCTTTAGTTATTTTTATTCATGTGTTTCCCCAGTGGTAAGGGACTCTAACTAAAACTTCGTTTTAAATGTTTTATTCTTGCTAAACCTTCTTTTTCATGTACATTATTTTGATATGGTATTAATGAATTTATTTATATAGGAATGATTTTTTTAAAAATTTGTTAATTTATTTCTAATTATTCAATGCTATATGGGAAACATTGATTCAAAAGTCTCATTATTAGTTGATTTAAATGGTTTTTGGAATATATAAAATTTTTTAAAATCATGAAAATATTTCATGTGATAGAAAATTTTATTAGTTAAATATTGATAATTGTAATGTTTTATTTTTTATTATTATGTTATGTACATCAACATTTTATGAGTGGTTACATGATAATACAATGATGGGTAGTTATGTTATAAAACAAAGATAGGTGGTTCTATGATAAACCAATGATAGGTGGTTACGTTATAACCTCTAATGAAAAGGATAAGAAAATTGGCCTTATGGATATTCCATTTAGTCATATTTATGTAAATCAAACATATTGTTATTCCATTTAATTATGCTCTGCAGTAAGTTACATATATATTTTATGTTTGATTTCTATTGGTTTAATGTAAACTTTTTATTACATGAAAGGTAAACCAACGATCATATATTCATTTAAGTGTATCTACTACTTCTTAAAGGATAAAAATATTACTTTATAATACAGTATTCTTGTTTAAATGTTTTATAAACATTAACAGTATTCCTTATTTTTGTATCCCTTACTGAGCTTTTTATAGTCATCCCATGTATGAAATGTTTGTAAAAGGATTTATAGGAAGATAGAGTCATGTCTAGGATGAAGTAAATGTTATGATTAAAAATGAAATGAAACCACACTTAATATTAATTTTTTTTATGGATGAAATCTATATTGTTGGATGTTTTCTCATTATATTTTTATGGTTTTGTTATGTATGGGTTATGGGGTAATTTTCTAGAGCTGTAAACCTAAAATGATCATCAATGTGAAATAAAGACAAAAAATTGACTTAAAAAAGATTAATTAATGTTAAAGGATGGGGCCATATAGTTGGTATCATATGATGGGTTAGACAACATTATTGGGTAGGGTGATATTTGGGAATATGTTATAATTTTTATATAACCACAATGGGTTACAAAAAGAGAAGATTCATAGTTATTTTAGATAAATTGAATGAGTTTGAGATAACATGAATAAATAAATCTTAGTGTTTTTCTACCTCATAAGATAGTATGTGATGATTTTATTGATATAATCACACTATAATTTTTGGTTTTACTAAATTTTAAGAAAAATCAAAATTAACAATGGATGTTTAGGGAAATTTAGTAGGTCTCTGACTAAAAATCCAAATGAAATAGGAGATATAATAAGAACCATTATGATTATTCTAAACCAAGTATCAAAAGTAATTTTTAACCACTTGATACATGGTGATTTTTTTAATTCATCCTTTATGAGATAATTGAATCCTTATGGATTTTCATGTAATTCTGATCACAAAAGTATGTATATTAAATGAAATATGTGTCAAGGATGTGGAAAAAATACCTTTTAAAATGTTTTAAAGGGATGGATGATGTTATTGATTTGAAAATTAAGGTCATAAATCCATAACCATCCAAGTAAAAAGGATGATATCGAATGAATCTATGAATGGTAAATAAGTTAAATATGATTTATTAGTTGAATGTTTCTAAAAAAAGTATGTGTGGTCATTAGGAAAATGGGTCTCCTACAAAGAAGGTTAAGGAATGGGAACTAAAGAAAATGAAAATATATGCCTATAGATACCTAATTCAATTCCAATTGAAGATGTGGAAACTCAATATGACCTATTAATGTTATGAACAATTAAATATCTCATGATTTTAAATTTTTTATTCGTAGGGGATTATTGATATTATTGTTTATAGGAATTAATTAGAAAGGGGTAATATGGAAAATAATGGCTAGGGTATCTTCAATAAAGAATAGTGATTATGAATTCTCTATATATTGGATTGAAGAGTAACAATATTTTTTAGGATGATAAAATTCATAATAGTGTTAATGTTATTTTAATGATCGAATTACATTGGAATATTTTTTCTAGTGTGTGTAACCCAAGAGATTATTTTGTGAAAATTTTGATTGAGGAATAATTATCCTTTCTTTTATATATATAATTATAAATTAATGGATAAGATTCATTTGATTTTTTGATTTGTAGACAATTTTTAGATATTACATTTTAAAATGAAAAATAAATGACATGAGAGAAACATTGAGATTAAAATATTTTATTATTATTTTTTAATATATTATATCATATTGGGAATAATATTTGAAATAAATTGTATTAGAAAATGTAAAACACATAGGAAGGGTGAAAACTCATCTATTTAGTAAAGGATTTGGGGATTGAACCCAAAACCAATGTGAGATAAATTTTTTCACCTACCACCAGCCTTTTATAAGTCCCTAATTAGATTGAATTTTTCTGTTTAGTTATACTAGTTTAAGGAATAATATGAAGTTGCTTTTTAGAACTAATGTTTTATAAATAGGTTATCTATTGTATAGGATAATTATTTTGGGATGAAGTGACAAATGTTATTTTGGAAGACATTCACTACTTTGGGAACTTTATATGGTTAACATAAATATAATAATATTTGATTTTAACTAAAGAGTAATGATTGAATTATATTATTGAAGATTCTATTATTTTAATATTGGAATTATGGTAATTAGATTATTTTTGTAAATTATTAACCTATCTTGGAGAATATGTGATTAGGTTAAGTATATTTTAGTACGAGACATTACGAATGTTCGAATTTATATGGAGATACATGTGTAAATTTATCATGGATGAATATGTGATCAAAATATTCTATGTTTTTTTCAATCATAGTTTTATTATATTGAGTAATTTTAAGGAAAATTATTTGTCTAATGGTCTATTTTGAACATTGGTTTTTACTGTTTAATTTTGGAGAATAAAAGTAGTCATTCTCCTTATAATGAATTAACCTTTTTTGGGGAATTATCAGATCTCACACTAACAATTTTTTTATTATTAAATTTTTATGATAGATGAAATTGAATATTAATAGTTTCTGCATTATTTGATTATATAAATTTTATTCACCATAAATACATATATTTTAGAGAAAAATATGAGTTTGTGGGGGAAAATAATTAAAGGATGAAACACTACATGTCAAGTAAGTATATTTTCATATGTTCATAGTCTAGGTAGTAATATAATTATTCATCTCTATGAAAAAGGATATTGAAAGAAAACCCATTATATGTTTTCCTTTGTCAAATGGATTGTACCCTTCACATATTTATGGAATTTTGATGAATAAAATTCCCTGACCAAGTTATCTATCACTCTCTATTAGTATATGATAGTTAGTCTTTCTTACATAAATTTGTTTTCGTACATGGAACCTCATGTGAACGCTATAATTCCCTTTCGTAATTTAAATTCGGGGGTTTTATTGATTCTCTTTTCGATTTGTGATTTTAATGATGTTCTTGAGCCCAAATTTAAATTTTCAAGGACACAATTTCCAAAAGGGGGAAGGATTTTAAATACTAGTTAATTATAGAATAAGAATGATTCATATTTGTTAATATTTGTGAATTATATAGTGGTTTTATCTTAATTGGAACACTATATCTGAAAGCATACTCCAAATGTAATAATCGGTTTCTCCGAAAACATTTATTGCTCAGAAGAATGTGTTATACTAAAAAATAATACATTATAAATATTATTATTTTAAATGGTAGTTAATGCCAAGCCATTGTATTGGTGGGAATTAACATAACTAACAGTACTATGATTATTCATGTTTTATAAATTTTATTACTTTTATGAAATAAATTTATAGGATTAAAACTATAATGAATCCAATTTTAAGAATAAAATTTTCTAATATTCTTAAAAGGTCGTTTTACTGCATTTTTATAGAGAAACCATTGTTAATAACTTTTTTTCACTTTTATGTGTTATATTTGAAAAATTAAACTTATTATATCCAATAATGACATAAAAATTATTTTTGTTAATTTTTTTTTATTTTCTGATAAAATTCATAATTTAATGAATAGTGAAAAGTACTTCATTATAATTCAAAACTACCATTTTATATAATTTTCATTTATAATTATATAATCCATTTAATTGTGTTCAAAGTGTAATTGGATTATATTTTTATAACTTCACATTGGAATTTGATATAAACACATGTCAACCATTCGATGGTTTTTACTTTTAAAAAACAAGTTTTTCATTTTCACCAATTGAATTAATTTTAAATTTGTTTATGTAACTTCTATGTCATGAATTTGTAAACATTTATTCCATATTATGAACTAGAAGGACAAAATTATTTATTTATTTCCCTATTATTTTTTACATGATGAATTTTACATTAGTAATTATTTTTAATTGGCACAAATATAGGGAAAATAAGGTAAATAAGGGTAAAAATAATATTAAATAATATGAAACTATCATAACATGTGTCATAATTATATTAGATGTGATATTTACAATTAATAAAACCATTGTGACAAAAATTTGGCCAATGGAAGCCACTTGGGTGCGATTATGACACTTATATCTAGTAAATTATGTAACAGAAAATTTGTTATAATCATATATATTCTATCTAAAACAGTTTTAATATTGGTTCATATAATTTATCACTATAAAATAAATGGTCATTAGAATAATAAAAAGATTTCCTATATCATGGGAGTATATTTTTAATTTTTATAAATTAAATAGTTGAATAAAATTATGACACAATGATGATGGAAGAACAATGTTTCTAAGGAAGGAATCATATAAATGACATTATAAATAGTATAGTAAATATTATTTGAAATAATTAATGTCATAAATGATTTTTATAAGTGAGTATGCAATTTTTTAATATAAATTAATGTTTTTTGGAGTTATCTATTTTTATGATTTTTTATAAATTCAATAAAATTAATAGATTAAAAATTGACAAAATAGATATTTTTTAAAAATAGTAATTTATAAAATTATGTTAAAATACTAAAAATATTTTAAAATAAATTTTTTTTATATTTCATGGTTTAAAAGTTCATTAAGAGTCAAAATATGTGAAATTTACCCAATATAATTTTAATTAATATACTCTTTGTAATTAAAATCTTCTTACAAAAAAAATTTAAAAGATGATATTTAATTTTCATCAAAAAATATAATCTTTAAAATAAGATCAATAAATTACTAAAAAATATTAGATGAGTGTATTTCAAACTATAATCATCTTACCTTCAACATAACTCAATTCGGATCTGTTTAAATTTTAAAATTAATTTACATTAATTTAATATTTTACGAATTTCCCACGGTGTCTCTTCCATCTTTTATACAAGTTACCATATATTCTCTAATACTCAATAGTTAATTACCGTTTGGTTTGGTGATGTCCATACCCATGTATTCCTAGAATAAAATGGATATTACTATAACTAAATATTGTTTAAGAAATCCTCCCTATGAAGTCTTTTGGTATAAACCAAAATAGGATACCTGATTAAGTGGTAACACCTTATGTCTTCCTTTATAGTTTAATTTCCATTGTCCACTCCCTGTACTCACCTTATTCTCTGATTAACTAACAAAAATAGTATCCTAATTATACTATGATTTCATTTTAATATTATTTTTATCTAAAAATACACATTGCTCCATTTAATGGTTAATGAAAAGTATGTTTCTATTTATGACCAACTATTACCTCACAAAATGATAATTGTTAAATTTTTCCCCACAACCACTCATGGAGACCATTATATTGGACTGTATTTTTACACATGATAAATAGTGGGAATACTTTTATATAATATATATATTATATTTCATATTTATATTTTCTCTATTCTTTTTTAATTATTATTTATAACATACCATTATAATTTCCATGTTGTGTAAATAGGAATATTCGTTTAATGAAGTGTGTAGTACCACCCACTCAATGCAATATGACACATTCCATCTATACATAGACTGTATAAATGGTGGATTTTCTAAACAAATAAGACATAAAATACATTAATATAATTATTTTATTATATATATATATTTATGTAATTTAATTATTATTCTTTTAATTTGACAAATAAACGAATTTAGTGTTCAAGCGTATGCTTTCCCTGCCATCTCCTGGAAGAGTGCATTTAAATTCATTTATCAATATATTATGAATTTTTTAAATACATATATATTGGATTTATATGATATTTAAATCATGAATACTATTCGAGAGATTATGTTATTTGGACCACGTGGACAATTTACTATCAAAACAGGTTCATTATCGACTAAATTTATGAATATCGACAAACCATATGATATTAACATAAATAATTATGTCATTTTTTTAATATGGGAATAAGTGACATAAAATAAATAATAAACATGTAAAATTTACCCAATAAAGTAAAAATTACCACATGTTTATTATTCATGATCATAATTATTGTACCTGAAGATTCAAACTCAACGTAAAGGAAATCTTAAATCAATTTCCATTTAATGAGTAAAATATCTATTTCAGTAGTTTTTTTTCCATGAATATTTCTAAAAGACCTCTGAATTTTATATAAATATTAACCTCTTATATTGATTGTATTTATATTTTTCACACATAATTAGGTCATTGATTTTTCGTTAATCTATTAATATGATAATGGTTACTCTCTTAAGCTTAATGTCCTTTCATTGAGTCATATCTTGATGTTTTTCACCAACATTACCCAATAATGTGTATATATAACCCATTGGACATGTTAAATAATGAATTAATATATTATGACGATATTTAATGGTTTATTTAATGTTATTCGTTAATTATGTTTATTCAAGTGATTCCCTAGGAGTAAGGTAATCTTTAAATAAAACAACGTTTTAAAATTTTTAATTAATTTTTCATCCAAAGACTTCTATTTCACGTCTATGTTTTTAAAATGGTTTTTATGAATTCAATTATCTAGAAATGAATATATTAAAATGTAAATTTATTTCAAATGATTCAATGTGGTGTGAGACACTTCGATTCAAAAGTCTATTTATAAATTGTTTTAAATGTTATTAGAAATTAATTGTAATTTTCAATTTCAGGAAATTATTTCTTGGAATTTGATATTTTATTACTAATGTGTTGTTAATTGAAAATTTTTATTTCTTATGATTTTATAATTATACATAATAATTTTATTGGTGGGTACATGATAAAACCAGGATGGTTGTTTATGTTATAAACCAATGATTGATGGTTACATGAAAAACAATGGATGGGTTGTTATGATATAACCTGTAATTCATTGGGTATTGAAGTCGATAATATTATTATTCCATTGAGTGATATGTGTGGAATTAGAAATTATAGTAATTCTATTTAATTATGTTTGTGTCCAATATTACCATTATATGTTATGTTTTATTTCTATGGATTTAAGGTGATCTTTCAATTACGAAAACGGAAAGCACTGTACTTATATTCAGGGAAGTCTATTTACTACTTCTTAAAGGTGAAATATATTACATTACAGTAATATATTCATATTTTTAATTTTTTGGTGAGACTAAAAGTAATTATTATTTTAATATCTCTTAATATGGATATTTATCCTCATCCGTTGATTGAAATGGTTTTCACATGATTTAAAGGACAATATATTCAAGGATGGGATCATGGAAAAGATATGATTAAACCTAAAAAGAAACAATATTTCATTTTAAATTTTTTCTTAATAGAGGAAATGGGTACAGTTTGATGTTTCCACATTGTATTTCTATTTTTTTATTTATGTATTATGGCCTAATTCTATACATCTCTAAACCTAAAAGGATCCTCCTGGTAAATTAATTTTAAATTACCGACATAACATGATATTAAGTAATTTTTAACGATGGGGCCTTATAATAAAACATAAACGCATAAACCCACGATGTTATCCATTACTCCTAACTTAATAATAAAAATTAAAATATATTATTTGAAAAATAAAATAATCCTAATATATTTAATGATTCATATAAAAAAATAAATTTAGTAAAATAATTTTAGAAAATATGTCATGACTGCAAATATACATGAAATTTAATCAATCAACATCAACATTACTAATTGCATTAGATTGACATTGATCCAATAACTTATTATGATTAATATTCACTAAATTATTGGGGTATTCAATGGATTACTGCCGTATATCCTTAAATATGAAATAATGATCATTAAGAAATTATTCATTGTCTGTGAATTCATTAGGATGATGACCTTTCTCTCCACACACGATGAAATATCACAAGTAGTTTATGTATGTACTTTTCTGTTTCATTCAAAAATGATAAAATGTGTGAAAGTCATTTGTTACCTTCTTTACCATATTCCTATTTCTCATTAATATTCTATTCTTATTATTCATCCCATTTAATGATTACAATAAGGTAAATTTGTTATTTATTGTGATTGTAAATGAGACAATTTTTTCATATGATGAGTTATTTTGGGAGATTACTTCCATTGAAATGATTAACATTATACCTTCAAATAAGAAGTCAATTTGTTTCTATGTATTGGTTAACGGGTAAATATAATTTTTTTATGAAATATAATTGTTGTTTAAGACTTAGAAACATTTTTTTCTTCATTTTATATCAGAATGATGAATTTCATTTCATATCTTCTTAGTTCCCATTGGGAAAATATTTTCACAAGAAGAGTAATAAAAATACACCCCACTCCATGTTTTATATTTCTTTTAAATTCATAGTGTTAGGAATTAATAACTAACATTTATCTATATTAACATTGAAATGAATAACATCTAGGAAAAACCACTCGCTTCCATTACTTCCAATAGGATGAAATATTTTCTATAAGTAACACGCCAATTAGTCAACTAAAAATTGATTTTTAGTCCTATTTAATAATAGATTTTTCGTATACATGATGTTGTATAAAATTATCAAAACATATGGTCTATTAGTAGGATACATTATAGAGTAATGGGTGGTCAATAAAATTAGTCATATCAGCCAATATGGTTGTAATATGATTAGTTATATCAACAGTTCCTAATCTAGATTTATTATAATTTCCCTGAGGGAAATCCCAAAATGGCGTGAATGCATTGATATGGTTCCAAAACCTTCTGGTGGGTTCCATTTCTAAAAACTACATATACATAATTAGATCAATAAATAATGGGACATAATTTATAATCCCATATCATAGGAAGTACATAATTTAAATTGAAAATTTAATTCATAGATTATATCATAATCCTAAACATGGTTTATTTTGGAATGATTTTAATTTATTAAAATATTTGAAAAATCCATCATAATGGTTGGAAATGAAATTTGGAAAAATCCTAAAAATATTACTTGGGTTTGTTTTACCAGGTGAGTAGTAAGGCCAATTATGAATTATAATGTAATGATCTAGTAAAATCACAATGCACCCTATTCAATGTTATTAACCATAGGTAAAACATTTTAAAAACCATAACAACATATACTATACAAATGGGTATTTTTTATATGAAAATTCATATATACACATCATCTCTAATAATATAGAATTTTAACTGATAATATGTATTATTTTTAATTCTAGTCAGAGTGTTTTGGCCTCTAATCAATTTTTAGAAAAAACAAATTTTCCCAAGGATACTGATACATATCTTTTAATACCATCTATAATTAAATCAGCCATAGTATCCCATAGTAGGTTCATACGTTATTATATTCATTCTAGAGACAATATATCTTTTACTAATGGACCGAATAGTTTATTAGTCTTTAATAACAAGAAACATACAAAAAATTTATATTGTATTTAAAAAAAATATAACATTTAATTAACTATAAGAAAACCCCTATTCACATTCTATTATATACCTATATATCGATCATAATACAGGTAGTTTAATTATAATTAATGGAACAATAAGAAAGGGTTGAGAACTACTCCTTATTATAGGGATGAGTGTCATGTAACCAATCCTAAAATTGTATTGAATGATCAACATTTCTAGTTAATAAAAACACATACAATTTATAAATTACATGTTATTTAAAAATAATATTGTACTAGTAAATGATAATTAAATGATTACATATAAATAATCACATGATCCTGAATCTAATGCATGGATATCCTAACTAATTGAATAACTACTAGGATATAAATAACTAACATCATAATGACTAAATGAAACATGTACATCATATCCATACCGTAAATACCTTCTGTTATACATCATAAATTAATGTTTAGGGCCTTAGAAATACTAGAGAGATAGATTGTCCAATAAGACATAAAGATGCATCCTAGGGGTATCGCGGGACCCTCCCATCTCATGCTATGCCCAATGCATTTCTCCTATCATTGTAGGGAATAAAAATAAACATAATAATTTTTAAAAAATCAATATATTAAATGTTAATAAATTCCATAATCAATAAATTTGATCATAAACAATTGAGTGTAATGTGGGGAATACTTTTCAAATAGTATATCCCCAGTCAAAATTATCATAAACAATCCGAGAAATAACAAGGATTTTATGATGAAAAAATATATCGTATGGGAAATAATATAAGAGTAGTTCTTTGATTTTAATGAATAGAAAATATATAAAAAATCAATAAAAAAACATTTAATAGGTAAATATCATTTTATTATTGAAATGGAATTTCAAAAATCTTATTTTCAAGTATATTATGAATTTTATTGTAAAAATATAATTATAAACATGAAAAATATCATTCATGTTATGTATTTGTTATGATAGTTTGAAATTAATTACATTTTGTATAACTTAAAATTACAATAATTTCATATTATTATAAAAATTATAAAAATCTCCTCGTTCAAAAAATAAAAATATTATTCATTTTAAAAAAATATATAAAAAGTTAATAGTTTGTAAAAATATCCCTAATAAATTTGAAATTTGATTTTTGAAAAATTAATAAAACATGTTTAGAAAACATAGACATGGAAGAATTTTTTTTATATAAAGGGAAAATGAACTAGATTGTAATTATAATCATTTTTTATATTTTAAAGATAATGATTGGAAATTGAGTCAAAAAATATCCACTCAAGAAATAAAAATTTTAGAATAAAATTAACAAAATTTTTGAAATATAGCTTATAATGTTTCATCATTGGAATTATAATCATGAATAATATTGTTAAACAATTTGACTGTAACAAAAAACTTTACCACATGGGAATATTTTGAATTCATGAGCCCCATATTTGAAAAAACATAAAATTCATAATTAAATATCATGAATATTAAGGTATCCATAATATAAAATATAAATATGTCAATGTATACAACCCAGAAAATAACTATGTGGTTAAAATTTCTTACATCTCTTGGAAGAAAATATGAGATGTGTAGCCATTATCTTAGTTGTGGCTTCCTTCATCAACATTCAAACATATTTTTTAATAAATATATTTTTATTATAAATTTATAAATGTGTCATTCATAAATATTTCATACATTATATGATTTATATATTGTCTTTTTTGACCCATTTTGGAATAATTTATTGATAAAATCACTATTTTTTGGTGATAAATACCTAGTTTTTCATGTGTATTTTGGTTTGGTAGTTCTGGTCCTTTTACATTCATCAATAATATATAATATTAAAATGATCAAAATTATTTAAATAGATAATATAACAATTATATCAGTATTTATACTAGTATATAAAAGTTATATATGGGATAATGAGTTACACCAATCATGGGGATGGTAGTTCGTACAGACACATGAACACCATTTCAATTTTTCTAAGACATGGAAGATAAAAAATGATACATAATTATTCACATAGTTAAAATCATTATAATATCAAATATTTAATTTATATTGAATAAATATATCATTATTACCATCCATGTAATTATAAAATTTGAATCATTTGACATCTCAATATGGGGGAAGTAATCCAAATGTACACACGAGCAACATTATGATTTTCTGATGAATTGGATGCTAAAAATGTATATGGTAACATATAATCATATATGTAGATAAATTTCATTAATTAAATATAAATATGTTAACACCATCATTATATAACTTTTTTAGAGATGGGTATGGAAAGCAAATTACCTTTGTTTGTGATGTGGTTGTCCACATTACCCATGATCAAAGGGTTTTTTTCCATTTGATGGATGAGAAGATTGATATAGTTTATTAAATTAATATAATAACAACCCAGTATGTTTTATATATTATTTTAATTAGATTATAATATCATTATATTATGTTATGATGTTATAAGAACAATTAATGTTAAAATACATGGTTATGAATATTGCATCTATTCAGACAAACTACTTGTGTATAAAAATAATTAATTATATTATTGAATTTATATTACCAAAATAGAATCTATTATGTATATATGTATTTTATGTGGCTATTTTGTATGAACTTGTTGGATCAAATATTCTATGGGGGCATTCAAAGTAGAGTAGAGGATATGTCCCTTTATAAATGAATGACATGACACAAATGAATTTTTGGAAAAGAAAAAGTGATTCCCATTTTTTTCACAGGAGACAAGGATAATAACTGAATGATTATAGAACAAGTATTATATATAGTAATATAATGACATATATTAGACATTTTATATGTATATATGTTATTTGGATTATTGAATGTTTATTTTAATCCTTGGAAAAACAATTTAACCATAACGACGATAATTAATTATTTCTATTTTTACTATTATGACTTAAAAAAAATAAAATTTATCCTTATTAATTATTGTTAATTATGGGTAATCATAATAAAGAATTTAGTTTTTCAAAATTATATTCTCATATGTGGGATAATATCATTTGGAAAAAAATACAAACATGATAGAGAATCATGTTTCTGAAGAGGAAATTCTCATAAATACATAAATATTTAATATAATAAAATCATATAAGCCTTTTTATAGTGACCAAAAAAGTATTTATTGTAATAAAATTATAATACTTTAAAATATAAAGAAAATTTAAATGGAATTCTAATTTTTAAATTCATTAAATTAAAATAATCGATTTGAATAATCCATTATTGTTTACTATTCATTATAAAAATTCATTTCATAAAATTACAAAAAAAATCTAAAAATATTTTTACATATTCATGTTAAAAAGTTAATTAATATTTAAAAAAAATTACAAAAAAGTGGTAAAAATGAATTTTAATTTATGAGTGAAAATCATAACGAATCGTCTTTTAGAAAATATAATGTTTTTAAAAAACATGTCATTTTCATTGAAATTATTATTATTAAAATTACAATAAATATAAAACCATTTTATTATTTATATAAATGTATAAAATTTATAATATTTAAAATTTACATACTCTTATTAATACCCACAACTTTATCATCTAGGTCATAACAATGTAAAATATTACTCTACACATAAACATGGATTTTTATGTATTTCAAACAATAAAAGAGATTAAATTTAACAAAATATATATCACCGTCGCCTTCGTTGTGGCATGCGGTGGTGCCAGCCGTCATTCTCATGCCACTTCGTGGTTGGTCTCCATCCTCCACCATTGCGAAAAACTCCAAAATTGAACACAAGTATTATGGAGAGTATGTGACATGTTAGTTTTTCCCTCACTCTATGCATTATAGCGGTAGAAATCTAGTATTATACATGAACCACATGAATAGTAAGAATGGGTAATGGGAATAATTCCAACACACTCCCTTCAAGTTCCCGCAATTAACCATTCACAATCCCGCAAGAGAAAAACATTCTCGGATCAATATAAAATACAAATTTGATCTACGTTATTTATTTTATAAGAGAAGAACATGAGAATTTTAAAATCACTCTTAATAAACCCCTACCTCATTCGAATGATGATGATGACGAGGTCTCGAGGCAGACGACGAATCGTTGGGAAAATTTGAACATTGGTGTCGTTAGAGTTTTCCTCGATTTTCGGTTCATGCATCATTGGAGATCTTTTGATGGATTTTGGAGAAGAATTCGTCGAAGGAGAGGCATTCATTGTGGGAGAGAATTTCTCCCAAAGAACCGTCCTCTAAATTCCACCAAAATGAATAGGTATCCCCCAAAATAATTGATTACGATATCTATAATTTAGTTTTTTGCCTTAAAATTCAAATTGGCTAAATTAATCTGTCATGTTGGAATAATTAATGTGGAGGAATCTCAAGAGGCTCCTCTACAATAAAAAGGGTGTTGAGAGGTTTCTCCCTCATTAAGAGGGGAGTTCAAGAGGTTGAGGCCTTAGGTGGTCCCCTCCACCATAACCTCTCGTTCGAGTTTATGGTATTGTGGTCCACACTACTCAACATTCACATGGAGTGGTTATAATAATTAAAATAAAATATGTGATTATTTTATTTTATTATATCCAAAAAAATAACCAAAACACTAACTTTCACCCTCGACTAACTGTCATTGAGGTGAACGCCCCTACATATCCAACAGATAGGCTACCATCATATCTCTTTTTATATTATTGAACACCCCTACATATCATTGAATATGTTTATCCTGTCTCCTAATTCACTTTTGTATGATCCTTATGGAGACATGTAAAAATTCATGGTCCCTACCCTTATACTCTATAGGTCAACATTGTAAACCTGTGTATGATTCTTTTCAAGTCTGTGTCGAGTAAAAATTCTACAAAATCAACTAATCCATTTATGTATAATACTTAATGAGGTATGATCCTAACAAATACACCACTCCTGCCTCTAACTTGAATAGGTTTGATCATAATTTCATACCATACAATGAATCAAAAGGATCCATTTATAAAGTAACATGAACTATATTTTTTTAGGATAAATTATATATGTGTAGTTTCGTCTCCCAAGAACCTAAAATATCTAGGATTCATGCACATTGCTTGTCCTCAAGAATCTGTATCAAACGCTCTGAATATCTATTGGTACAATGGTGGTATGTTGTGCTCAGAAGAACATGTATACTGAAATCCCTCTACAAAAAATTCAAGAACAGTGAAGTAATATTGGAATCCCTATATGAAATTTTAGTATCCATGTCCTCATGAAGTTGAACTACCTCGTGTCCATACAACCTAAAATTTCATACAATGAAAAGATATACAAGAATCGAATTAAATAATATTACATTGGGAGACTAAGAAAACAAACCATATAGAGAAATTACCAAAATGTGACATATGGAAACCAATCATGGAGTCTATCAATACATCCTCCCATTTACATAGGGAACTGGTAAGGTTACCAAAAAACATGGCTAGTCAATGGTATTTCGCCATCACCTCATGATAGGAGGAACATTTCATTACAAAACTAGCTACATATCTATTCATACATGACCACCAATAATTGTGATGTATATATTGATATGTCTTGGTGACACTAGGTTTTAATACTCGAGATGAAGTATGGAGGTATCAAAAATTATCCTCATGAATGTATTATGAAACCCATACATTACCATGTATATGTAGAATCTAATCCTCCCCTATTGGACTTTGAAGAGGTGGGCCCCCACCTTCCACGCACACCCATAAGACAAGGACCAAAAAATATGATAGATTCATCATCCTCTATCTATCATGAATGATATATGTCACATCTGGGGATGAATGAAAATTCTATTCCTAACAATATTGCACCTCCAATTGCAACGTAACTAAGAAATACATAGGCTATAAATTGCTACAATATTGTTGTACTACATGTATCTGATTGATACTATTGAGTTCATCAACCATAGCAGTTCCCATTCCAGGCATGTTGGGAATCTTGATGTCGAAATATTTTATGTATTCAATTCATATTTTTTCCGTTAAATTCAGATCTTTCTTTGTAAATATGTACATGATGATTATTTCGTCTGTGAACAACACATAACTACCTTCATGTAAGTAATGTATCCAATAATGTAATTCATGTCCAACTATAAGTGACTCAATATTGTATCTTGTGTAATTAAAATTGTGTGGCCTCAAATACCAAGACCTACATGTTACGTATCTACCCCTATATATGAAATGATCCAATCCTGATACTTAATGCATCATATTATAGAGTGTATCTGTTTCATGGATATAGGAAAATAATTTTCATCGCTAATTTTAATCTCCCTTTCTGCCCATGAAATAATGAATCACAAGTATCTGACCATGAAATCATCACAACCTTCTTAGTCAAGACATTGAGCAGTGCTCCTATGTGTTATAAGCCTTATTAGAAATGACTATAATATCCAGAATAAACAAATAAACTCTATATCTAAATGTAATTCTTGGGATTTTCCATGAATCTAAATCTCTCACCTTCTATATGGTAATTTATACTCCTATCCCCATGATAATTTTACCTAGGAATTTAATCTGATCCATCAAGAAGTGGAACATGTTGTACATAACATATTATTGATTCTCGTTAATTTTCTATAATAAGGCCTCATAATTTTTGGAATGGCCATGTAGATTATAATAATACAATAAGATTTCATCCATGAATATCTTGAAAAATTAATAAATATAAGGTGTAAAAACATGGTTCATCATCACCACGAAAACTATTGGTGAATTTGTGACTCCAAATGAAATAAAGGAGTACCCATATAGACTATAACATCTATGAAAAGTTTTATGAGATATGTATGTTGGTCAAATATTAAACTGATGATATCTAGATCTCAAATCACATTTCAATAATACACAAGCTCATCAGAGATGATAAAAAAGGGCATCAATTCGGGGTAGAGGATTCTTGTTCTTAATCATTAACTTGATAAATTTTTCAATAATCCATGGATATCCAATGGGTACCATCCATCCATTTAAAAATCGGGTCCATGGAAACAAATAGAGATTTACATCTTTATATAAACACATTTTCCTCTAAATCATCTAGCTTCCTCTTCTGGATAGGAATATCCATAGAATATATCCCATATGGAGGACTGGATACATGTGAATCTCTTGGAAATAGCTCGATAGATAAAAATACCTATCTCAAAAGAGGTAATCCATGGGTGTTGATTGGGAAAATATATCTAAAATGATCATCCTTTGGTGGGAAATTTTATTGATGTTTTCCCATATCATCTAGATACAAAATCATAATCCTGGATGTCATCCTACCCATCCCATGATGCTCGGGATCATCAAGGCTCAACTGGATTTCCCATTAACACATGTTAATGAAATACATACTATATGTGATGTGAAGGTCACCCAAAAATTATTTAAATCAATGAAATAAAGAAAGGAACCAACTATTCCATATCATGTATGATATCAAAACATGTCATCTTAAGGGAAAAGTGGTCCAACATAAAGTGAAACCAGCAAATCTTCTAGGAGAACCCCATGCACAAAGATACATCCTTTTTTGAGATCCCTAATGGAGTTTCGATAATCAGAATTCCTTCAAAAAATTGAACAAAAAGTTTATGGATATCTTTAATAGGGAATAATATAATGCTATTAGAATCATCTGTATTAGAAAGTGAAGACGGCAATGTATAGTCTACTATAATTATATGTCCCACAGAAGATGGTCCAAGGTTCCTTTCTATAGTGGTAGGATTCATATTGTATATCTGTTCATATAAATGTCCATGTGATGTATATTTTCTACCCTGAGCAGAATAAATATTTTTTGGCTAGAAATCTAGTTTTGTACTATGATGACCATGACCAACACCTCATACAGATCAATAAGATATACTCCAGATCCATATCTATTTAGTAGACACTGAACCTTCCCATTCATCTGTTATTTGTGTAGACCCTCTATCACTACCTATGGAGGTAAGTTTCACGACCCCTACACACAATGTGTACCCCTCCTAGGTCGGAAATGTGGTATGATAGATAATGACCACCGAGCCACACCTCCAGTAGACCACGGGTTGGTGACTAACACCGAGGGAATACTAAACACACAAATGGGAGGCATTACCCTATAAGAGAACACATGCAAAAGAGAGAGATAAGATATACACCAATAAAATCCAAGTGAGACTGAAATATAAATGAAAAACCAAGTACACATTTGAAATGCCATGCAAAAGTACTACAAGAGAAAGGGAAAAACTGAAATTACCCAAAAGAATGTAAAAACAGCAGCAACCAGAAGCCCAGACAGCTCCTGCAACCCCAAGCTAGTAGAAACCATCGTGATCTTCAACCTACTCCAAGTGACCTGAAAACCAGTTTATATAATCATATGTTGAGTATAACATTATACTCAGTATGATCCTCCCTGAAGCCTCTCGTGAAAATGTATAGAAATCATGCTAAAGCACAACGAACAACAAGTGAAACTAACTTGTCACCTAAACTGGTATTCTTAGTTCCCAACCTCACCATGGAAACTCTCACCATGTAACGCATATAGGAATATATCATATAATAAAGAATATCATGTATACCCCGCTAATACTTCCCCACTAGTTTTCCGCTTTTCCCCAACGTCGCACGTCCTATGCATCTCTCTCCAAAAAGGCTTGCTCGCAGACACATGGGTGAAGCGCCAAAATATGCACCCCGTTCAAAAAAACCACAACGTCCACCCACCAAAGTAACCATGTAGTTTGTAGAATCCAAAAAAGATCACATATCTTGTATCATACGTCGGGTATTATACATCAAGCAATTACAGCCCATACACCGAGTAAGGATACTCAAGCCATCACAGCCTATACACTTTACACCTATAATAGTACGTAGAAAGCTATATCCAGAATATATTTTTGTGAATAACCAAAATCCATTATGCCCCTCTACACAAATATATGGTGAAAACTAACAATTATGACTACCAGCACTAGTAACTACCAAGAAGAGAGAGAGGGCCAAAGGGGGTAGTCTGCCATCCATCCTCCCACCGAAATGTTGGGGAAAACACCACTCCAGGGCTCAGAATCACCGTGGTGTCATTTACCATTAATGACAGGATGGATTAGCATATAGAAACACAAAAAGTACATGATATATTATATCTCACAACCACACTATGGGGATTACCTAGTCTTAGACACAACTGTAGCTAACTTCTCTCGGACTCTGGGATGCTACTTCTAAGACTAGGTATCCTATAAGAACACAACCATTTAAAGATATTTATTATATTACTTCATTACCTTTTTATCAGTTACATTTTACGTTAATTCATTCATTAAATGTAAATTAACCATGAATAATTACACAATAAATTTCATTAGCATCACACCCAATGTCAATTGTTCCTTCAAAAATTACAACCTCATCATTATGTTCTAGAAACTCAATCCCCATGGTTTAACACCATTTATTCAACTATGAATTATATAAACACATTCCCACATTCCTAGGAATTCTTGATAAACATTATATGCTACTAAACACAAGGAGGATCAACACGGTGAGTATATGTACTACCCATCGAGTCTTTGTTGCTTATAGCAAGAGAGTATACACATCATTTCTAGAGAAGCTAAACACAGAAAGCATGTGGAATACCCCATGTCTCATCGCACATTCTGGAAGAAGGGTATGTAAACCAGTTTCCTTGAGAAGTGGGGAAAAGTTAAGAAGATAAACAACTAATAAAAATTAACAAGCATCCAAATATCACATCCACTCCATTCCATCATCTGTGGTGTCATCCCCGACACCCACATGCATAAACCGATCCATCTCGCCAATATAGGCCTCATTTGCTGCCATAACCAAAAGCCTTCATGCCCCCACATATCACACCGGCCAACTAGGATCACATCATAGCACAAACTGTACGAAAACTAACACCACATTTAATTGGGATCTTGGACATTTAATAATAAAGGGGGTGCCTCAAATTTCTTTAAGGAATTATCCGATAGTCAGTTGTTTAATCCATCATGAATTAACAGATTTATTATTAATAAGTTCCAAATTCGGGAAACATAATAAGAAAGCTATCAAAAATAATTAAACATGCTACCTATGACAATTTTATTAACATAGAATTACAACTACAACCAGATTCGTTTACATGCCTCTTTATCATTATCCAAACAATTATAAATTAATCCCAATTTGTGTTCTTTACTGATTTCCATTAAGAGCGAACAACTAATCTAAGAAATCATAGAAATCACACTATTTGGAAAAACATGAGGCAATAACATATGATCGATATCAATTTATTTATCCGGTTAAAATATTTATTATGTCAATTCCATTGTCATTTAGTGGGATTAAACATGCTAACAATACAGTTACACGTAATATAAAAGAGAAGAAACAAATACCCCACCTCAGAGAGTTCTTAATGTTCTTTATCCACACAACGGGTCACGATCCCCCTCTCGCTCCAACTGCATCCACCCAAGGATGCCAGGTTATGACCGCACCATCCAAACCCCAAGAAAAACCCCATTAGAAGCATGGATAATACATTCTATAATACGGAATGGAGAAATAGAAGAAGATTATCCCGAAGGAATGACAATAAAACATACCTTATATCGATGACTGATCAATACAACTTGGTAGCATTAAAATAAGAATGAAGCGATCTGAGGAGTAATTTATGATTGTTCAACTCCTATGAGAAGTATTTAAAGGTTCTAGCATCTCATGTTTGAGAACAAAGAGGAAGAATAAGGGAGGATGATATCTTTTCCCTTTTGATGATTTAATGGGGTGACAGTTTAAGATACACTTAATACCCCATTAAAAGAGGATCACATTAACCCACACCGTCTGACCGAGTAAAAACATCCTGAGCCATAGGAATAATTAATATTGGATTTATGGTCTTTGAATCATCCATCTTAATTTCAAGGTAAAAACATCACAAACGGTTCACCATTCCAACAACGTATGAGGGAGATATGTTAGATGCAAGATCCCGTAATAATAATAATAATAATATTTGGAGTTTCGTGGAACCGAGACAAGATCCATAATTTAATATCACACATTAGACTTGAATCAATCGTATTAATGACAAGATCACATCTCCACTTATGAGAAGTCAATCGGACGTCACACACGGGAGTTATGGCGGGTCAAATATTTAATAATAATATTAAATATATTAATTCACAAGTGTTTCGGGTAACTGATCCAAAAACCTAAAAAAGACATCCAATATTAGACTCATAATGTCTACCTCGAATTCTGGGTCACACTACTACTGAAGGTTCATGAAACTGACGTCGCATGAGGATGATACCATCAAAATTCAGTTTTCCCAACGAAAATAATAATTACATTATTACATTATTATTATTATTAATGTAATTTAATTTAATTCATTAAATTCTCACATTCAAAATCCATGCACAAAATCACTCCAATTTGGTGTGCATCACCCCATTTAACATTGATTGATTTCCTTTTTATAACTGATTTATTTTATTTCTTTAAAGAATAAATCTTTATTTCCATTAAACTCATTCTCTATCCAATCTCTTTCACACTTCCAAAATTCCCTCACACCCCAAGAAAAGTGGTGCCTCCCCTTGATTGAATCATCTTTTAACTTATTTATTTTATTTTAACATTATTGGGATTAATATCATAATGATTATTTAAAGTGAATAAATGTTCAATCACTCACACACAAAACTATTTCCACACCTCCTCTTTCCCCCCATGCCCTATTGTGTGTGGCACCCAACTCCACTCTCACATAAATGATATTAATAATAAAATAAATAATAATATCACCCATCATTAATGTTATAATTTTATCCCAGTAAATTAGTTTACCATGGTTATTATCTTATTAAATAAACACTATTCCATTTAATTAATAACACCCTAAAATCCACAATTACCATTGTTATTTAATATGATAGTAATAAATACTCTTTCAATTTCATCAACGGGTATCCATCATTAATATTAGTTATTATTATTATTATTGACGCCCATTATTATCTTATAATTACTCCATCTCTCCCATCAATTAAATCCTTCTCCCACGAAACTCACACAGCCTCTTCCTAAACCGATTTTTCACAAAGTTATGGATCAGAGAGGTCTATGGCATTACATTACTTTTCTAGAAAATATCTATATATGAACAATAATGATGCGTTTTCAGTTCCCAACTAAGGCTCTCAAGATGTAAGGTCTCATATATCCTAGTCTTCTTCACTAGTGAAACCCCACTTGGAAACCTATTAATGTGATATGACTAAAAATGTGACATCATGGTAGCTCCATAAGATGCATACTACTAATGTTTTCTGTATTGAGTGGTCTAGGTGTCAAACCAACATTACATTCACTTCAAGGCTCTCTTGGGATACACTATATGATAATTTCACTATTCACTATTTTATAAATAATAGTCCTTCTAAATATATTCACATAATATCAATTGTCATACCTGAGACCTTCCTTGAATCACTTATCTTGAGATAACTCATCACCCATAATAATATGTGTGAATTGTAAAAACTCTATAGAACATGATGAATAATCTAGGATAGATAAATTTTCCTACTCCAAGAGTAGGAACTATCAGGCTCAATTATCCATCATCATATTATGACATATGTAATTATAGATGTCCATAGAAAAATACAACTAATCTATCTCCCAATGATGATATGTATGATTAATGAAATCCCACCATATATTGGGGGAATCACAGAGTATATATGTAGTGATATTTACCAACTTATTCGGATGTGTCAAGAATTGATCTAAGATAGATAGCCTGGAACGTATCCATGAATCCCCACCATGTGGTTCACCATCCCCAAAAAATGTTGGAAAAAATTGATGATGGAACTTGCACGTCAACTCTATCATAGTTTAGAAAGGTCATAGTGATCCATGAATGGTCTGCATGACATGCATGAAGCTTTCATGGAATTGTGACTTCGTATTTGTGTCATGTATAGTCACAAGTTCCACAGCTAGTGCTACTGGACGGTCAACTGGAATCCCAAGGACCACTACCTGAAGGGAATGTTCACTGCCACCATCATAGTGCGTGACTATAGGACATTGAGGTGACATTGTAGTAATAATTACATGCTCACTACTCATATCAAGATTCAATAACCTCTAAAAATTATTGTTATTTCCGTAGGACGGTACATGACTTCCTATTTATGAATCATACCCATCTACCCGCTCCTTGAGTAAGATATATTAGATTATCCTATCATATAAAAGGAAGAGATACAATTTATTACACAATACTACATTTAGTTATGGGTATATTTCTCCATTATAAACAGTTTCAGCTTCAATTTTTCTCATCACCATTCACATCATATCCCCAATAAAATGAATTGTTGAGTAAAATGATTCCCAATATTTTGAGATATTAGGACCCATAGTCTTCATGAAAAAAATATATAATCAACCCAATCCGAACCATAAATTATTCAAATCCATGCGACTCATGGTACATGAATCAACATACAATAATTGGGTTTGAATGGATTCTATTATAGCCAAATTTGGAAACAATTTCATAAGTTACAACAGTAACTCTATGTTCTTACCATGTATTACAATTCCTGGAATATAATTTCAATCACATTATTTGTATAGTAGTGATGGAATATATCCCACCATTATAAAATTGAGAGATGAATCCTATATTGCATGGAATAATGCATTTATTTTGAATTCAGATAGGTTCCAAAAATGGTTCATGAGATGAAATACCCTAATCTCATTGGGGTTTAACAAAATATAACCCCTAATCATATCAATTATAACATACTAATTCATGTTAATTTCAAAAAAGTTGAATCAAATAAACTCTAATTAACAAAATCTAGAAAACCACAATTATAAATTTGATGTAGCTTGTATTTTTCAAGTACGTGGTGTTGCTATAACTAGGAACTACTCTTTTCCATATTCATGTTCCTTATTATTCCTTTCCATTGTTTAAAAAATAAAAAGGAAAACCAGAAAAAACCTCTGATAACACATTGTAATAACTTGGACATGAATTCCACTTAATGGTTCCCTAATCCCAGTTGGCCACACGGCCACAAGTCCATCCCAATTAATTCTTTAGGATTTTGACGAGCAGATATGACCTAGAGTGAGTCTCTAGGGAGAATATTCCCTCATATTGTCATGTAACAGAGTGGTAGAAATCATTCAATCAATAAGGGATGTATTAAAACAATCAAATAATCGATAAAATTCAAACATAAATATATTGAACATTATCATAAGAAAAATCATATACATGTGATATGTTTTTAATCTAAAACTCATCCAAAAAATGTATATATAAAAGGTGTTCAATATAAGTAAAAAATAGCATATACACAAAAAATGATCATATCTTGTATCATGATCCACATCTAAGTCATGTGATCCCATGATCCCAAGTAGTAATCAATGACATGTATTAGGGCGTGTTACCTTATCCATAACTTCAATAATATAAATTTTTCTATTAGAAAAGGTAGCCTGAGTAGGTTGTGAGATAAATCATAAGTAGTATGCGACTGACAGTTTCTAATTTCATATAATCATTTAATATATAATAATAATATCTCAAAAAGAATAATTTAATATGATAATGATGTATGGAAAGTATAAAACCTATTATGGTATGAGTTTTCTTCGATACTTGTCCTCTACTGCCTTTATGAGATACAAATGGATGTCTGTGAAATAAAAAGTCAGTCACGTATCATTTTTAATCATTTTTAATTTTAATATATTAATCTCATTCGATAAATAAGTATTGGGATATGTCATGTAGCCCAACATAATCAGAAAATATATGTGACCATGATATGACTAACTAGTCCATCTATAATGAATAATACACTAATTAAATCCATGATTACTATTTCTCGTGGAAGAAAAATCATATAAAACATGTAATTAATAAATCAATTATGAACCCAATCCCATACATGAAAATCCTTATATATTATCCAGGTGTCTCTATATGATTATCTTGAACCAATCTCTCTACATGCCCATCCATCCATGGTATCCCACGTAAATACCCACGAATGTCACTAGGTGTGTTTTAAAATCATCTTCATAGATTCCATCCATAGTGGTATAATAAGGTAGTCAATGAGTCACACTTCGCTTAAATATTGACTAATCTACGATTCCTTTCATTGTATTCCATAAGAAGTATATGTATCACTCAGGGGTTTGTAGAATCATTCCTCTGAGTCCAACCTTAAATATCTTGTTGGGTGTCCATGAATCACTTAGGAATAATCAAGGAATCATCCAAAAGAGTCTATCCATGGAATTATCTTATGAAACAATGTTCCACTAAAGGAATATATGTATATAATAAATATAATTTAGTTTTTTAAATGTTAAACATGAAGATCATTTTAATTTAACCTTATATATCAATGTCTCTCATGGTATTACATAATCATAAAAGGATCATCCTCTTAATTATCTCAGGTTTGAATATCAATATATGACGAAACTCATGCTTATTAAATATACTACATTGGAATAACCCAAGGACATGTTCATCAAATTCCTTTATTTAATTAATTCAAATTAAAATTACAATTGACTATTTTACATTCCTTTTTTGGGGTAAAAGAAACAATTTTAAAAGTGATATATTCATTTTTTCCATGGTTCTCTATTTAATTAAAAAACTCACCCAATATATGACCCAAATTCATGTTTCATAACCTTAAACAATTATCAGTGTAACTCATTAATTACATAGGTCATACCTACCGAATTTATAGAAAAATTAAATTTTATTTAATGTGTGTCAGTCAAAAAATGATCATGTTGCACGAATAAACATATATAATCACCTATACATAGATGAAAATGTATGATACCACCTACATTAGATCCTTAGTGGATTGATCATCCAATATTATATCAAGATTTGATTTAAATTGATTGAATGTTGATGAATGGATGAATAACCTTAAAATAGAAAAGGTTATCTTTTACATGAATAGAATAGATGATACCTAGAAAAATGAAGAAATATATAAATGGAATTGAATACTCACAAAAGTATTACAATGAGATTGATAATTCCCAATATAGAGACAAGGCAGAGGACTTGTATCAAAATTTACAATTTGACTCAATGAGGAGATTCCAAAAACATATGGATGACCATGGATCGAAAAATCCCAAAAAAAATTAGTTTTTTTAAATCGATGTAGGGAAAAATATTTATTATCATCTATTTAACTAGGCCACATAGTTTGGTTGTAAAATTGGAAAAACCATACACAAACTGTATTGCCTCTGATTTACTTGGGGGAACCATCTCAGTTACATCCCTATTAACAACTCACTATTTGAAAACCATGAGAAACCCCTATTCCAAAAACTATAGGTGCTTACCCACATGTCTTGGCCTCCATATTCAGGGATTCATAATATTTTGAGGCCAATATATTATGATTATCCATACTCAATGGACTAGTAGTAATTATGTGTTCTGCCCCACATGGTGTATACTAACCATGTGGTTTGACTGATTCATCAAAAATGGGGGGTTTTGGGATCCAAAAAAGTGAATGAAAACACTAGTACATGCATGAACTCAAAGGAAAATCACATTAGTCTATAATTAAGCTTCTAAAATTAATATCTATATAAAGTAAATGATTTTATTTTATTATAACTAAAAGTTTTTTTTGATAGTTGTTCAAAAGTAATCTCTTTTACACTTTTGAAATGGAGTAGTTATTTTAACAGTAGTGTGAAAGGGGTCAATATTTTCTCATTTTACAATAGAATGGATTTTCCCTACATTATAAGTATTCTGTTCATTGAATATTCTATTATAAAATTCCATAGTTATTTTCAACAAAAATATTTTTCTTAATATTTATGAATTATTAATTATAATTCCATCAAAACAAACTGAGATTTTTTATATTGTAATGGAAATTTCATAAATTATCATTAAATTTAATTTTCATCAAACACAATTATTTTTATTTTTACCTATTATCCAGTAAGTATATGTTCTAGTGATACCTTAATTTTTATTTATCTACATATCTTTTAAATATTTTAAATACATTTTCATTGAAAACATGTTTTCACATGGGATAATCAACATAAAAACAGTAAATGGATCTATTCATGGGGTTCAATGATACAATGATAAGAATTCTAAATGTTTTGATCATTTTATGGTACATAGAAATACATAAGAATGATTAATGTTTGGGTACATTATATTCAATGTATGGTGGATTATGAAATATTCCAAATATGGGTTATTATTTTATACACCAATGATGACAATGTATGTTATAGAAATCCAATGCATTCGATAAATTGAGGGATTAAACAATTTTTTATTACTCATCATAGTTGAATAAGTTAACATTTTTTTATTAATAAAAGGAGATCTTGTAATTTCTCAATATTAACTATTTCCATGATGAATTTTTTCAATTCCATGATACATATTGTATATATCAATTAGTTATATTAGTTCTAATATCATTTTTTGTCAATTATTTTTCTCAAATGAATCATGATTGTAAACTCTGTTGACATTGGTTTCTAATATGAATTTCCTAAACTACCTCTATATTTGTCATCAAGGATTTGGTGGGAATAAATTTCAATTCACTATTATAATTCTATTTGAATATGTTCTCTAATCATTATACACATCCTCTGGTGACTAAATATATTTAATTTATAATTACTATGTTTTAACTAATTGAGAATTTGAGTTCACCCCTATTATGATTTTTTGAAGGGTTTAATGATTTATTTTATGATATATATGACCAAAAGGGTATCATGGGGGAGATGACAATGAATTAATATGGAATTAAGAAATATGTTTAATTTTAGGAAAATTTAATGAAATAATTATATAGATACTATATTATTTTTGTTATAATTCTCAAAATCCATGAACCTAAATAGTGCTTGGTTAGGAATATGATCAAATATATATTTTTTATGTTTTAATTTTCTGGGTAGCTATACATCGGTCAGATTAATATTTATCAATGTAATAAATTTACTAATTATAGATTTTTATCATTGGATATGGCTATAAGTTTTTGGAAATGTTATATTTTGATAATTATTATTCGATTACAATATAAAACTATATAAAAAATTATATTGATATAATTGACTATTTTATAGTTTCTAATAAAAAATTCAATATTGTATAAAATTTCTTCAATAGTATATTCATTATTAAAACACTATACATTATTTTTAGAAATTATTAAATGATTGGATGGTTACATAGGAACAAATTAAGAAGTTTAATATTTATGTGGATAATATATAGGTACGAAATTTTATTTGAAAATATAATCAAATATGTTAAATTAAATATTTTTATATTGAAATAAAATATATTTTGAAGCTATGTTAATTATACTAATCTGATATGATTTTTTCACATTTAGTCACCACCTGATTCATCATTCCAAATCACATATAAGACATTATGATCACCCAAATCAGATCCAGTTGGTTTTAATAATCCTCAATCCATGGGCACTTGTATATTTCTTATGATTTCTTCTATAAAATATATTATATATATTTTTGGTGATATATATGGAAATATGATTATTTTAGTTGTTCATTATTTCATAATATTTTATTTCCCATTCATTATATGGATACTATTTATTTTTTTTATAATTCTAAAAATCCATGAACTTAAATAGTTCTTGGTTATGCATATGATCAAATATATATTTTTTTATTTTAATATTTTGGGAAGGTATAGTTCGGTCAGATAAATATTTATCAATGTAGGAAATATAATAAATATATATTTTTAGCATTGGATATGGCTATATGTTTTTGGGGAAGTTTTATTTTGATAATTAATATTCAATTACAATATAAAAATATATCAAAATTATATTGATATAATTGACTATTTTTTAGTTTCTAACAACAAATTGAATATTATTAAAACAAATTCAATGGTATACTCTTTATTAAAACACTGTGCATTATTTTTAGAATTTATTAAATGATTTGATGGTTACATAGGAATAAATTAAGAAGTTTAATATTTATGTGGATAATAAATAGGTACGTAATTTTTTTTGACAATATGTTCTAATATGTTAAATTAATGATTTTTATGTTGAAATAAAATATATATTGAAGCTATGTTTAGTATACTAATCTGATATTATTTTTTCACAATTAATCACAACCCGATCCATCTTAATTAATCACATATAAGACTTTATGATCACCAAAATTAGATCTTGTTGGTTTTAATATTCCTCAATCCATTGGAACTAGTATATTTCTTAGGATTTCTTCTATAAATTATATTATATATTTTTTTGATTGAATATATGGAAATACGATGATTCTAGTTGTTCATTATTTCATAATATTCAATTCTCCATTCATTATATAATAAATAACTGGATTCATTATTCCAATTGTGAAATTACATTAAATGGATCTATAATGATAAGTGATTAAACATATTAAAAAACAACGGTCAACTTACATCATCTTAAATGTTAAACATATAAATTCTTTTTTTATAATTTTTTTTGTAAAATAAATCATTTTATACCATTAGTTGAATGATTTGGGATGTTTTAATAACATTATTTTATTGAATTTATATAATGAGAATTATGATATTTATTTTATTCATTATTCATAGTAAATATTTCCTCAATACATTCATGAAAAATGGTCTCATAGATCTATATGATATATTCTTTTGATTGTGAATTTATAAAACCAATATGATTTTATATGAGTATTTATGAATGTATCTACAATGATCTAATGAAATGATTATTTTTTTTATAATTGATCCATGAATGTAGTGAACATAATTAATTATGTAATCTCTGCAGTTTCATTTGATATAATATAAAAATAGTAAATGAAACTTATTGGGAGAATCAAAATATATAAAAGTACGATCGACGAATAATCTATAGATTATTTCAGAATGATCATTATTAAACCAAAAAAATCCAGCGTTTTATAATGTATTGGACTCTTAGTTATAAAGGATAACAGATAGGGAATATATAGTTAACATGTAATGATTGTAGGATCTGAAATAATGTAAATCACTTGTTTATTATATATTCTTAGAATCCACCAAAAAAATGAGAACTTTTTTAGTTTTATTCAATCTTAATGAGATGATTTTTTTGGATATTTATTATGATGTTTTGTAAGATTAAATGAAATTATATGGAATGGAATTTCAACACATGATGCGGGAGAAAATATAGGAATTTATTTTTATATTAAAATATTTTCTCATTTATATGTTATCATCTATAATCATGAACCTATTTATATTATCAATAATTTTAATCAATCGTTGAATCATTATGATTTCGATATATTACTAATTCATGATGTATCATTTCTAATTGCTGACCCAATTGTTTCATGTATTCTGACTATAAAAAAAATTCAAAACATATGAACATTACAGCATACCTAACCTTTTCTAATTTTCTTAATTAAGTTACCCTATGAAGATTTATTCGGTATATACTTATATTTAATTTTTTTAATAAATTCTAAGTCATAATCGAATATTGGAATGTATTTTATCATTTCATAGTATGTATTTTTATTGATGTTTTATCATAGAATAGAGGGTTAGAAACCATCTATTATAGGTTTCTCCGTTTAAAATTTTTGAGAATATGTAATCATGTGAGTGTCTTAAGATCCTATTTTTTCATACAGGAGGTGGTTATATCCTATTATAAAAAATAGATGCATTGTCATGATGATATGTTCAAAACAAGATAAAAATAATAATTTTTAGTTTTAATAATAATGAAAAATAAATGATTTTGAAGATGTAGGTATCAAAAAATAAATTGTAAATGTTTTATAAAATTATTAAATCTATGAGATATTTGTATTGATTATTCCATGAAAATATCCCAACGTATCTTGTTATGGTTTTTTATTTCCTAGTTCCAAAGAATTAATATTATAGAGTACAGTAAGGATTTTTTGGTTCTATTTTATTCTTTTACATTATCATGAACATAAAAATATAATTTTAGTTGAAGATGATTATTGGCATTGTTTGGCATGTTTTTCAAATTACACTACCAACATATGATGACATAAAAAAGGATTTTTTGTTTTTATATATGGGTAAAATCAGTTCATAATTACAATGGATGTTTTTTAAATATTTACAAGTTATAAACATGTTTTTTTAATAATAATAATTTCTTATTGATATAAAGTTCTTTAAATATATATGTATACTTAAAAAAGAACATGAAATATATTTCAAAATTCAACTAGATAAAAAAATGCATAATAAATTAATTTTTATAATTGGAATATAATGTAAATTTCTACTAATAAATATAGAATAATGTTTTAACAACAAATATGATAATATGAATGGTTTATTTATAAATGAATTACAAACTAGTTTAATTTATTAGAATTATGCACAATAATAAATAAGCAATCCTTTTAAATAACAATTTCAAAAGTAATATATAATTTTTTAATATAATTATCAACTATAAAATATAACATGTCAATATGGTGGTAATTATATTGTATGATAGTTTTATTATTTGTTGGTAATGTTATAAGTGTAGATTAATTATTTAGTCAATCATAATTACTTTTTCTAATAATTAATTTTATTGTAAAAATATTTTAATTTAAATATTTTTCTATGATTTGATTTATGCATATAAATTATTCACTTAATATTATATATCACCTATTGTAAAAACATAAATAATATATAATATTTATATCTGGAAAATTTGACTAAGGTAAAGGGTTATATTAATGTATGATACCAATTTCCTTCATTAAAAGAGGGAGCATTCATATTTTCATAATGATGAATCAAATAATGGTTGAAATAAGAACTTTGGACGACATGTATCAAATAAAGAATAAATTACTCATAATGAAGAAACATTAAATTATGAAATATAAAATAAAATATGTTCTAGGGTAAAATAATTTTGAGTAAAGACTAAGAGCATTATGAATTGTGTTTCAAAGGTGACATGGTTGAATAAATCTCAATTTTAGAATAATTATTTTAGGAAATAGTTGAGAGATATAAATATGAAATTGAAGAATAAGACCAACCTACTTTAATTATCAAATAAAATGTTGTTCTCAAAGGTTCACATGGATAATTGTATTCTGAAAATAAGAAAAATAGAATTCTTGGGTCATTACTAAATGAATAATTAAAATATTTCACTAAATATGATAATAAAATTATCAGGTTATAATCACTTTTCAAAAAAATTGGACTACTATGTCATCATTATTATGAGTAGATCATTTAATTATAAATATTTAAATGAATATAAGAAGGATTTATGAAATAACAACATAGAATATATTGAGAACACAACATGATGAACATGTTGATGATGAGTTGGTTACTATTTCATGTGATTTTATGGAAGAAATCATACAAAAATGGGTTTTGTTTCAGTTATAATTTATAAAACATAATATTTTCAAAAATGATATTTATAATAATATGAATTAGAAAAATTCATTCATAAATTTGATTTGACAGTTAAATTATGAAACAAGTAAATTGATCAATTTATGAATATAATTTAAAATTAAATATCGAAATACAAAGTACATTATACAAAAATGTATATAAAAAATAAACAATCTCTCCTAGGGAAGACATCACATCCACTAGAAGTTTTATAGATTTCTATAAACATGAATTTATAAATCCTTTATTTTAAACCAATAATAATGTATGTCTTTTAATCTATTTATTCCATCGATCAGTGTCATTGAGTAGAGATATTTTCCATTATATATTGAAGCCATTGATCCACAAGGATTGTAAAAATCATATCCTCCTATACATGGGATCAATCAATCATTTAGATTATATAAAAAATACAACTAACTAACATAGATCATTTACACTTGAAACCATAAACACCACATTCACTAAGACATGCAATTTAGTGAATATAATATAAATCATTCCCAATTATAGATGTTGGGAAAAATTGAAAAAAAAAATTTGATTCCATTCTGGTTTTCAAAATTTATACTCAAGGTTGTGTTCTTATTTACCAAAATTTTCATAAAAATATCAAATATTATAATTACACACTTCTTGATGCCATGTTAAATGTGATTATATTAAGAATCATTACATTTAAATGTATGGATCACAATATCAATTTTCATTGTGGTTGTTATATCGCCAGAATTACAATAACTTGTATGAAATTATGCCCATTAGGATATGAAAATATCCATCCAGTGATACTTTTTAATCATCAACTATTATTTATTATAAATATATAACTCATTGAATATATAAATGACCATTAGTTAAACCTTGTATATGTTCTTATGATAAACATTATTTATGTCCTCATTATATGAGTTGTATATTTTCGTACAATGTTCTTTTTTTATATACATTATATATAACATACATATGTCCATTTAATATACATTTTATTAATCATTGTTGTAAAAAATTCATTTTAAATTCAATTTTATTCATAATCAATCATCAAATAATATTCAATTTCTTCTTCTTGTAAAATTTATTTCCTCGATTTGGTAAAAATGGAAACATAATTATATTATGAATTACTACTTTTATAATACATAGGTGGAAATATGTATTATAAATAAGTACATCGTATATGTATTTGAGATCCTCATTTTTATAGGTAAGTCTCTTTCTAATATTCCATTGTCATTTCTTTCAATTTTTCATTCCTAATGGATGTTTATTATTGGTATAAAAACAATATTGGGATGCGAGGAAACATGAAAAACACTACAGAGGATTCATGTGGAGAACCATTATTGGGGAAATGACATAACTTTATGGGATGTATTTTTGTTTTATTTAATGGATTACATGTATAAATGGTATAATTGATTGATGGGTTTATATTATGTTGAGAATCATTAAAATAGGTTTTAGGTTGTTTAATGGGAGGATGGGATGAAAATCCACCATTAGAAACATAACACACTATGTAAATTGAACAAAAATCATGTAATGTATTGGTGTTTAAATAAAATAATTTGATTCGATTGGTTATTCAGGTTTTACATTTAAACATATATAAATGACATGTAATTACATGACACCTACTGATATTTAGCAACAATCAATTTTAAAATGTTTTTGGGTGAATTTTATTCTATTCTTTTGAAGCCTTATCCTCTTTAGTGTAGTGAATCATCTTGGAAAATCTAGAATGACAGCCTCCATTTTAGATTTCCATTTTATATGATCACTCTGTGTTTTTTCTTATTCGTTAGTTTCTTCCCATCTCCCCCTTCTCCTCTAACCACAACGATGAAATAAATTTACCATGTTTTTTGGTGGGTTTTATCTTGATTAGTTTTAATCTAGGAACAAATTTTTTATTAAATGCAACATGATCCCATTTGGATTTTTTCATTAGGAGTGTTTCCATTTTAATTAGTAATGGTAGGGGGTCTTTATAATAAACATTTTTTTTTGATAATTTCGGATTTTATGAAATATTGTGATTTCTCCAACACAACTTATTTCTATACCAACTATGTACTTAATGGAATTATTCATTAGTTTCAATTATTTTACTATAGCTTCATATGCAGCATATCAAAACTTGTGTGTGAGAGAACCATGTATATAATTGAATTTGTTATTTGTTTAAAGTGTTTTTATCAAAAAATTAGACTTCATGTTATTCCATGATATACAATACCTTTATTGTGGGATATTATTTATTTTTATGATTATTTAAAAAAAATTATTTAATTAAATGTGGTATAAGAAAGATAAATATTAATTCTAAAAATTAAAAATTTCTATTTATGATATTATATTGATATATTGATTTTATATTATAGGAATTGTGACCCATAATGAAATGATAACATATTGTGCTATTCCATGAAACATTCACACTTATATGACATATTGTAGATATTGTTCAATGTCGTCCTAGTCCCAAGCTGTAATGATTAAAGATAGTGGGATCTAATAGTCCCATGATGTAATACATATAGGGATTTAACATGTATGTTGTAATGATTTTATTGGTTTTACCTATATTTTTGTGACTATACTATGATTATATGGTTGTGTCTCCCATTGATGTATAACATGTTCAATGATATTCTATAATAGAACCGAATCAGGTTATGTTACCATCATTATATTTTCATAGTTGGCATGGTCTTAATATATGCTCATAGATAATCTGGAATATAGCTAAAGAAGGTTGTTTTTGTATTTTATTAAATGTTGAATTTATTATTTCCCTTGTTTATCACTTTATGGAACACTCATATTATCAAACATGTTTTTTAGACATAGGGGTTTTGACCTATATAGTAATAATAACACAAAATTTGGGCCTTTATTTGGTTTTTGATCACAATACATGCTTGCATGTTTGCAAAATTGAAAAGGAATATAATTTTTATTATTTGATTGCTGTATGGGCTAGTGTTTGGAGGTGGAACCATAATGGGGTTCGAGACTAGGATCTTTTGAGAAATTATTTGATTATTCCATCATTTTACCTATTGATACATCTTGGTCGGGGAGCCATGCCCCATTTTCCAAATTTAGATAACCACATGTTCTTAAGAACCCATCCAAATAAACTATAGGTTCTAGAATATCAATGTGGGTTTCATATATCAATTATGGGAATACATTAAACTCTTTTATTAGGCTATGATATCAGAAAAATATAAATAAATATAAATAAATAACATATAATCATACCCAGAAATAACTAGTATCACAATGTTGCCAAAATTTAAAATACTATATAAAAAAATAATGAAAAAAGTTTTCCATTCCAATGTATGGGGAAAGTGTGTAATGGGAAACCCAAAATAAATACATTGATAAAACCCCATGTGGGTCCTGAATAATGTTTTATTGCAACATTAATGCACCAGCCCAAATAATCCTTCTAACATAGGGAATTTTCCATTTATCTGTCTGGTTACCTTGAAATCTATTGGGGTACCAATGACATAGCCATATTAGACTGTGAGTAAAAATTAGTAGGACACCACTAATGGTATCAAAAATAAAATCCAATAAAAAAATGTATGATGTTGTATAAAAACATATTATAAGTTATAATTAAAAATTTATCACAGTATCAATTATTCCTTATTTTTTCAATTAAACCCCAAGGGTCTCGAGGACACTAGATCCTTAATATTTTCTTTGTCTCATTCCAGATACTGAACAATCCCATAGAGATATCATATATTTCAATTAAATTGTTAACAATCATCGTCACAAAATTCCACTGTAAAATTTTATAAAACATGTACACCATCACGGATTGATTAATGTGCACGTTGGGCTCTAAAATTAAAGATATGATTTTTATAAAGGCAAAATAAATCATAATAACATTATAGGAAAATGAAAAAAGATGTCATAGATTATTCCCTGACCCAAATCCCTAAGCGTTCCCAGTCTGTTGGATATAAAAATGAAAAATCTTACTATCTTCCTCTAGTAATGTCAATGATATCCAATGCTCCATTGGTAGTCAAAATTGAATTTCTCATGGTATTGCTCCTTTAAGGATCTCACATTCCCTCGAGATATCCCTCACTCACACTCTATTTATGTAGTATGCTACTACATTCCATAAAAAACATAACTAACTGAAATAAAAACAAATCTCTTTTTAAAATAATTTTTTTATTTAATTAAACAATAACCCATATCATAATATAATTTAAAAAATTAATTATTCATACCATCCCTTGTATTTAATTGGATGGATAATTATTAATAGAAATATCATTAATTAATTCTATAATAAATTAATCACATCTCTACCATTAATTAATTAGAAAATTAATTAATCATTTAAAAATATCAAAATCCATTAAATAATTCACCTAAAAACTTTTCATAATTCAAAATTTATCATTTTTTTAATTAACCCAACAATTATTTATCACATAATCCACAATTCATTTATTCAATCAAATCACCAATTTAGCAGTCCATTAATTGAACAAAATAATTAATTCAATTATGAATTCCAATTTATAAAAGATCCATATTAATTATGAAATTATATACATGTAATCGATATCATGAATATGATATTTGAATAATAGACCACCGACCTCGATTTGTTGATAAGTGATCACATTATTGAAATCCCCAAAATTCAGTGGATTAACGTCATAGAATGAATCCAGATCTATAACCTAAATCATGATTGAAATATTCAAGATATATTAAATATTAAAATATATTTATTCTTACATATAGACACAAAAATCTAGATGTACATATTAACAAATAAGAAAAGCACATCCCTTAAAGATAGAGAGATGAAATGAGGGGCAATAGGAATGTAGCCGAGATGAGATCATCTTATCGGGGGGTTTAAATATCTTCAATCTGATTATTGAAACATAAATAATAGAGGGGGTAGTGATTGGAATTAATCTCAGATGCTGAAATATTGTGAAACATGAATTATAGTTTAATTGCGGTCAATTTGGTATTAAAATGGGTGTTCATAATTATTTAAAAGTTTTTTTGATTAATTTAATTATTATTCATACTTTTCTTGGTAGTGGTACACGGTATAACCTAAAAAAGTACCTAAATTATGTGAACATTTTATAAGAGTGCATAGTTACTAATAAGAGGGTGGTCAGTTTCACAAACCATGTGCCATCCTTTCATTTTCATTCTGTCTAGGGTTTCACTGTTTACTGGGCTGGGGTGCACGATTAGGGAATACATTATTCCAAACAGGTACTACTCAATTTCCTTCATTTGTATCAAATTTTATGAAATGAAAACGACAATGTATAATCCATATTAAAATAAATCAACACATGTATTAGATTAATAAAAAATTATCTTGAGAGAATTCCAATGATGGTCATGAACATACAATCTATCAGCATTATAAAATCACTTCCCCATGCTAAACTACCAAACATTACTATGATTCTGAGTAAAAAATATTGGGCCACATATCACTCATAATTACATCACATTACCATGTTTTATCTTACACATGAAAATGTTTCCTCAATACACAAACTATAAGTACAATATTTCCCCCATAACACTTTGTATTTGTGATCCAACACACGTATTGGTCGACACACAGAGGACACACCAATATCAAACTCAACATCATCCACCTTGATCACATTACAAGGTTTTGGTGGACCACATTGAATTTGTGACAAATGGATAACTTCATGCATATCAATGTATTTATGTGGAAGATTCAAACGCCATGCCACTGGTCTAATTCTCTCAGAAACCATAGATAGTTCAAGGAAATTGTGAACAGACATTCAACATATCTATATACTATTGTGACCCAATCATTGAGACATCCTAATGAATAGAATACCACACTCTATAAAATCTAGCGGTCATTAATATATATCAGTTAATGAATTCTGTCATCTATGATCCATAGGCATATATTTTTGAATTAACTGGTCCCATTTTGGGATCAACTACATGATACTCGGTCACATAAATTATAAATCACATTTCTCCATATAGAATATAACAAATCTAAATAGACTACCATAATATTCCTCATATAGTTCCATGTTTACTATTTCCTAATAATTGATGTTATAGAAAAAAACAACAAAATCTAGGTGATTCTACCAATATTATCCATCATATTAGACATATTATCACAACATAACCTAAAAACCCACTATAGAATAGTAATACAACTTATCTATCTTTGGATATAAATATATACTCAAAAAAACCATTGTCTAATATTCCTTCTACAAGACCTACACAAAGACCATTGATGATTGTGGGAATAGTTCTAAAACCATAGTTTATGGAACCCCAGGTAGACGAACAATCTCTCGAACATAAAATTCATCATGTTTATCCACATAGAATGTCTCCCATATATTCATGATATGTGATACTTTCATCAATATTTAAACAATAAAAAAATGTAATCATTATTTAGAGGCATCCTCCGGTGACCCACCATAAATTAAATGGTTACATATTCTAACATCTATCCTAGAAAGGGAAACATCTAAAGTAACACTCAAAATCATTAATTCTAATCCATCAAAAGATAACAATAGTATCACCAAATCACAAACCATTGTATTTATTTTTTCATTCCCTAATTCAAAATCTATCATCATTGGACCTGGTACATTTTAGCAAAAACATGATGTACCACCCATTTCTAGCCATGGACTTCACTCGTCAACTTATGTCACATTCTCATAGGCACAACAACCCAAATCCTGAAATACATGATCTCACCCACATCAATGCTTAAATATGATGGTGAATCTCTATCCTTATGTATTTCCATCAAGGTCGATAACAACATATAATAATATATCCTATCACTAATCATGATGAAAATTATATACTAGAATAAAAAAGATAAGGGAGTCATATACTCTTGAATCTCCTGAACCACCACATTCATCTCAGAATGTAGAGTCAAAAAATTCTAATCAACAATAGACTATTGATCTTATTGAGTCTATGATTTCATACTAAAATTTTCAAAAATGATATATTTTTTCCAAGGAATATATACTTATTCAATGGAAAATGGATTCATATACACAACCCATCTATTCTGTTTGTGATTCTCATCTCTCTATGAAAAGATATACTTCAAACTCTTATGACCTATATACATAGTAAAATTTCCTTCCAATATATTCTGATTCTAAACAATCATAAAATAAACAATGTAATCCAACTCTAGTTAAAGAATAGGTTAGTTTCGTTCTAATAGACACAACTGTTGAGAGTAATACTACACAAATAAATCACCCAACATTATCATAGCTTCGATTTTGATCCCATAAGCCTAAAAAAATAATGTATACATTACACATGGATAAGATAGGATCAAGACTGGAATCCATTTCAAAAAATTGTTCATCTTCTTGCAGGCCCTCTTGAATGATTCCAACCATTAAAACCATATCCCCTTTTTTCAAGCCTGTAACGGGTGATTCCAATCATCAAAATTCGAGGATGAACCTCTGATAATATCCTGATAAACTGATAAAGCATCAAATATAAAACATATTCAGGAAAATATTCCATGATATCATCTCATATAGATTATCAGTTTCCATAGACAAACCTTCCATTGGGATGATGTGACACAAGAATTGTTACAAATCAATCTAAAATTGATACATTAATAGATTGATGTATAACTAATTCCCTGTCAGTGTACTCCTGATGATGTAATGGTGTTGGTAATGATCATCATTAGTCTTAGAGTAAACCATTATGTCAACCATAAATACTACAATAAATTATATTGATACGGATGAATTATTTTTTTCATCAATGACATAAAAAGTGCTAGTGAATTTTATGAACTCATATAGGCCATGCCGTCTTCTGAAATTATCCATTAGTATACCAGAATATCAAATTCTAATTTTAGGGCATATAAATTATAAATAAATATTCTAGAAAACAAAACATACCCTCATGTTGTTAAATGTAGTATCTATACATTGAAGAGGATACCTGTTCTTCACATTCATCTAATTGAACATTTGGTAATCAACAAACAATCATAGATTCAAATTAGACTTATTTTATAACAACAAATGTGAACCTCAATGTAATGTATATGGTTAGATAAATCCCTTATCCTCTAAATATTTCCACCTGATTCCTAAAATGAAAAATATCTATCATTTCCATTAAATATCGATGAATTGAAAATGGACCACCTCTAACGTGTACTAAATATTGAATTCCACATCTCTATCTAATGGAAACCATAATAATGATTTGGGAAACAAATCCTAAAACAATTCCACTAAAGTATGAATCAAATATTTATTCATAACTCCTTTATACATCAGTAAACATGCAATATGGGATGTAAGATGACCCAATTGATGAATAATTAGACCTACATGGCCCACCTAGAAATCCCACAATCCAAGATGAATATATTTGTCACCCTTTAAAGAAATAAAAGTCACTCTCATGTCGTAACAATCTTTGTGCGATAGGCATGAGACTACATAGTACATACCCTAAATCATGCCAAAGACGAACATATCTTGGATGTAATGTTACCATTGAAAATTATACTACCAAAATTCAAGAGAAAACCCCATGAATAGATAGATTCCTCGAAAACATACTCATAATAGTTTATCTATCATTACTACCCTGCTTATAATCTCCAACACCAGGATCAAACCATCAAAAACATTTTCATATATAATTGTATGATTTGAACAAGAATCAAATAAGGAACTAGGTAATATAGAAGATAGTATTATAATACCTCTCATCGTCGATGATCATACTCACTATCCACAACATTAATATTCATTGAATGAATTAGTCCTACGCCTCTTCCGTGTGATGTTGTCTAAATCCCCTGGGCATCTACACTATATTTATATAGGATATCTTTCCCATAAGCAGAACAACCATTTCCCCTACCACTTCGGATAGTAGAACACTAGTATAAATATTTATATGGTGTAGGATACCCCCTCGTGAATTATGGTTCTATTAAGATCCTCCACAATTATCCATATTTTGTGGGTTCCTTTAGAACCTCTATAAATACCCCATCATTATGAATGCTCAACAATCCAATAGTGGTCATAGATAGTGTTTCCGGAAGTGTTCCAGCATACCGCACTGGTGGAAAACCACATGGGATATTTCATTTGTAACTGACCCTTCAATATAGCTACTCTTCATTGAACATATCTTACAGATATTATTATAACGACATTCATTGCATTAAGAATTCTTACCCCATTACTATTTAGAATAAACCACATATCCATCAGTAGAATAATACTTCATGTCTCCCTCTTATGTAAGAAAAATATTCACCACTTCTTTAAACTTCATCAGCATAAATATGTTCACCTGGGTCATAATATCTTGTTTAATCTCATCCAATATCAATTTATATAAAGTATCCTCATATGATTCCAAATCTGGACCAAATCAGTGAATAAAAATAGAGCATATATAATAGGAAATCACATAAAGTATTCCTTGAGTCAACCACATGAACTCAAATACTCTATCATTCTTGAGAATCATTGGATAAATGATCCCTCAAAACATCAACAAAATGTCCTTCCTAGATATAGTCTCTAGCTATCCGTCCCAGGTCTGGATGTCCCACTAACTTTTCACCAAACCACATAACACATAGGTATCAAATGTTACTATATTCTCAAAACAATTCTCCAAGTGGTCAAATATTGTCTATATGGTCCTAATATAGTAATCAACTCCCCCAAGTCCGCCCTATAGAGTAATATTTTTTGGGTGCTGCTATTAGAACTCCCTCTTCATATAAGGAATTTTTTCATTAACTAACATATGTCCCTTTCAATGATTTTCATGAATTAAGTGAATTTATCTTGGAACTTCTCCCCAAAATCCACACCGAACACTAACGTTGACTCATGTTCCACTACTATTGGATCATCTCCATCCATACACTTATGTCATCTAATCCATAATAATTTTTATAGAGGCATGTACCTAATATTTGAAACATACATCTTATATCTCATAACACGAAATTATCTCTTTTACATAATAGTAATATCACAACATGTTAAAATATGTATTTTCCCCAAACATCACCATGAGTTTAAAACCAAGGTGATATCACTTCCTTTAACCATAATACACCTATATCAAGGTTAACTAGGGTAAACAAAATCTAATTATTCAAAATCCATTATACACACATTTTTTCAAAATATTCATCATTTTTTTTCCAATTTAATATTAGGATTAATATTCATCTCCATTTTACATGAATGGATTAAATATCTTGTTAAATAACATACACAAACCCCATTTTCACATTTATTCATAAAATGAAGCATGCCAAAAAATAATCTTGTCTTCCAAGAAATATGCATGCATACTAAAATCTCATGCCTTATTGTTTCTCGAGTAGCAACTCCGAAAATATAAAAAAAATATCTAAAACAATAATCACATTACATAAAAGGTGTGCCACCCAAAGTGAAATAATATCAAACTATAACAAAAAACACAAAATTTCATTTGTCAAAAAATGGGTACTCATTGTTTATTCCGTACATTGGTTTGAAAATTCATCGCACCAACTCATGGATATGTAATGAGCCTTCCTTGTCTCATGTATACCATTCCCAAATAGTATGAAAATATAAAATAATGGGCTTTGATACCACATTGAAAAGTCTTATCTTGGTCTCCACACCTTTTTTATCCATCCTGGATAGTAACAAGACATCTAGCACACCTCCCCATTTTCCGATGATGGAGACTAGAAGAGATGGTTAGATATATCGATCATGGGGAGACAATAAAATAACTTATCAGGGGAAAATAATAGAGTAATGTATGAAATAAAATCTGAAAAACATATAATCATAAAATGATAGAAATGCGGTCCAAAGATAGACAAAAATAGAAATATAATATCAAATTTTATATAAAAACTTTCTTATACCATTGTACATGTCAAATGTATAAAGTAGGAAAAAAATGACACTAACGACTCCCTCATGTGGTTCGAAAATTATGTCTTCTTCCCTCATCCATGATCCATGTCAGATCAACAATATGACATAGGGAAGTTTCCCTTAACCAATCCTTCTAACTGAAAAATAATTGTAATTATTATCATTAACCATGTTTTAAGGGGTGAGGGGGAACCCAACATGACTTCAAATACATAAGAGATCAAATGGTGCCCCAACAGAATAAATACCAAAAAAACGGATCTATAAAACAAAATAATGCTACAGTCCTTCATAAAAAACATTATGTTCATTTTCAATTTTCCACCACTACATGGAATGTTATCCCTTGTAGATATACACAGTATAGGTACTAATAAAAAAATACTTAGACTCTGAAAAATCCAAATCCAAATTTACATGGTCGGGTGAAAACTAATAGATCTATACCTCATCTGAAACAACTCCTGATGTTGATATGGATTCATAGACGATAGTTCTTCAAAAGATAGAAATATTATCACAGAATAAGTTAATCACAAAGGATCACAAACCAAAGTTGATTCACAACCTAATCCAAAAATTAAGCATTTCATAGGCCATAACCAATGCTGGATGAATCCCCCATCCATAAACTATAATTAATAAACACATAAATCATATTGCAACCATCAATATCTCTAATGGAGACCAAACTCAACCCAATTACCCACAACAAAAACTGAAGACGTGGTGGCCACCCTTAGACTGAAAAAGACTGGGTCTCAACCCTGGAACATCATCGCACTACCATGGACCGGCCAAGCCCACCTAATATCATGATCTCAGATGCTACAAAATCCTCTTGCAAACCCACGATGTTGTGAGAAAGTAACCAAAAACCCTCTAAATGAAGGAACCCAACCCCTACACATCATGAATTTGGGATCTCGAACCATCTCTTCCACCATAGAGAGATTATATGCATCCCATTATCTCTCCATGTAAGAGATCTTAGGAGCAATGAAATAATTGTCCGACATCTATGGTTTCCAGGCCCATGAAAGGGATCCAGAGTAGGTTGTGACTACAACTCAGTATGCCAACACCATTTGTGTCGAAAGAAATATATAATCAATAAAATCCTATGGGGTTTTATAAATAAATAAGAATCACATATAAATAAATTTATATCACATTATCAATTATTATTAATTTACCCACATAAAATCACCGGGTTCCTGAGGACAGCAGAACCTCAATACCAGCATCTTCCCATACTAGAGTCTAAACTATCCCTAAGATTAATAATAAAATTATATTATATTCTAACAGTTTACTATCTCATGATGAAAGTAATTACATTTATTAAAAATGTAAATCATTCTGAAATCAGTAATGTGAACATAGGTCTCTAACCTAAAGGGTTTAATGTGATTGGGAATAATCAAAGTATAATATCATTATCATAAAATGTGAAATATCTCATGGTCTTTTACATGGACCAACAAAAACATCTCTCACATTATCTTGGAAATAAAAATGGGGTCTCTCACTATATTCCTCTACCAAAAACCATGATCATTGATAATCCCATAGAAGTCCAAATGGAATCTCTCATGTATTCTTCCCCAAAGGATCTTATGGACCTTCCAGGAATCCATATCTTCTACTATGGTTAACCAATGTGATACTCCATTCCAACATATTCAAAATCAATTGGAATACAAAAGAAGGCCATTTCCAAAATCAATCTATTAATTAATTCACCTATTCATTAATCAAACACATATCATTATTTAATTTCCAAAATTAAGTAATCACATCATTTTTATAAATTAATTCAAAAATTATTTAATCATACTCAACTCGTTATTTAATTCACCAATTAATTAATCACATGCCTTCAATTAATTATTTTAACTGTTAATTAATCCGTTCACAATGTCAACTGCCAATAATTAATTATAAAATTAATTATTCGTAATTCCAAATTACACATTCTGATAAATAATCCAAAAATTATTTATCTCCAATTACACAATTAAATTATTCATTTGATCTCCAAATTACTCAATCAATTAATTTACCACATTAATCAATTTTATTATAAATTTAAATTTATAAAAAATACATAGATTTTATAAAACCACATACACATAATTGATGTCATGAAATTGTTATTTGAATAATTTTTCACCTCCCTCCATTCATTGACAACATATATGCCAATAGAAATCCACAAAATTCACCAATGTAAAGACATAGAATGACATCCAGATATATAACCTAAATGAAGATTGAAAATTTAATGATATATTAAATAAATATATTAACCTAAAATACTATATTTATAAATGAATATATATATATATATATATATATATATTACTAAAAAAATTATTCCCCTTAATGATATATAAAATAAATAAAGAGGAATAAGAAAGTAACTTGGAAGAGACCTTCTTACCTAAAGGGGATCAGTTCATAGATAAAGGATTCGAACCATAATGAATGGAGGTCAGGATGGATTAGTAACTATTAGGGAGATTCTACTATAGAAATGAAGGCATTAGGGTCTAATGTATATTGATTTTGGACTAAAATGTGTGTTTGATAATTTTTTATAATATTTATTTTCAATTTAATTCCCACACTTGTTTTTATAGGAAGCGGTGCACCGTTTCCTGTAAATGTGTGCCAAGACCACCTGAATATTTTATAAAGGTTCATGATTTTATATACTCTCACCTAATAATGAATTAACCCTATATCTAGGGTTTCATGTATTGGTGGGATAGGGTGTATGATTTGGGAAAAACATACCCTTTCTGAGAACTTTATTATTTAATACATTTTTATAAAATTTCCACCCAAAGATACCCTATGGAAATAAAAAAAAATTTAATCAACACATGAAAATGAGTACATAAAAATTGGCCTGATACATCTCCAAAAATTATTGGGATCATACACATGTATTTTAGTATCATGAAATTCTGTTATTTTCTTTCACGTGATTTCTTCATTGCTTTATTATTTATAGGATTGTTCAGTTATTTTTCTTTTCTTTTACGCATTTACTATAACTTGTGATCTATTATTTTTATTGTTCAATTTTACTATTATGACACTTCATATAATTTTGTACAGTTAGCCACAATAAATTTCACAATCCTTCTATAAGTCAGAAGACTCTGGTGTATGGGGAGGTGTGCTTAAGGTCTCATAACCAACCCTTTTCTTCAACAGGGGAGAGTGTAGAATTAGGGGAAATTAAAATGTGGAATCAGGTGGAGGTTTTATTTTATGTATTAAATACATTTTTTGAGTGGTATAAATTCTATTAGAATTTGTTAGGATATGGTAATGATATTATGCATGGGAGTAAGTAACCCTTGTATGTGGGAAAATATGACTACCCATGGATATGATAATTGTTTTTACTATTTGATTATTAAAATTTATGTTGCATCACCTTGTGTGATTCACATGTTGTGTGAGGTTATTTTTTATTGATGTTACTATTTCATGATATTTTTTTGATATGGACAAGTATGTAATGATATGATAATTCATTCATCGTATTAATAACATAGGGATATATTTAAGTGAATTGTTCATGATAGTGGAATATCTACATTTTCATGTGATATTTATTTCTTTTCTAACTATGATATTTTTTATAAATATATAAATTAATGAAGTTTATATGTCATAATATAAAATAGTTATGACATGATTATTTAAACAATTAGTCGGGGGTTCGGTATTGAAGTTACCTGTTTGGGTTGATCTTGTTACTAGATTGTTCTCTAAGGTGTGTGACTATCTTATAGAGAAAATTACAACTCCTAATAACCAAAATTAGGTTCATGAGAGTGGGAATTACTGTTATCATAACATTGTTGAACTAGAGATTTTTGTATTTACTAAGGGTCATATGGATGTATATCATCATTAAAGCTTCATATGGATAATGTGATCTAGTTAAAAATTGACTATTCATGATATTCCTATAATTTATGTGAATATAATATTTTTTTAGTAGAATTCAAAGAAAATGTTTACAGGGGTAGGAGGAGGCCAGGAAGTCGAGTAATGGATCGAGTAAGTCCATATGATATTCAAACAACATGAGTCACTCATGGATATATGTGTGAAGCTTGCAGTATATATTGAACATACACCTACCATGAAAAATTGGGATATTCTCACATAATATTAGTATTACGATGATCAATTTATTAAGTACATTAAAAAACATCCATATCCATTCCTACACAGATATGTTGTTGGATGAAAAAGATCATGAGTTTAGGGATATGAATCATGGGGGCATGTTACTTATTGAATATAATAGATGTTTAATTGACATACTGTGTTATGAACTATATTTGGAAGTTATTTCGATCTCCTATGTGAGAAATTTTTAGGTCCTTAATTGATATGAGATCTAGAAAAAAGTAAATTTATTACATTTGGGAAGCACTGAAGGCTAGGATGAACTAGAACGTCATTACATAATTGAATCTATTAGGGGACCCAAAAAGTAGGAAGATTATATTAACATGGTGATTTGGGGGACCTTCTATGTGTGTCATTAATCATCACTATGATAGTTTCTACCAATTAATTATGGTAAGAGTATTTAGTGAAGTGGAAAATAATCGTAGTTCCAGATCCGCTCCAATTCTATCGGTGTGGTATTTTTTTCCATAGGAACCCACAATGTCCTTAACCCATAATTGAGTATTTTATATGTGGAATATAGGGTCATCATTAGAGATTGTATGAAATGTTTATGTAAAAAAACAATGGAAGTGTTAACGACAATTAACAGATTTTGGATGGGGATTAACTACCCCTCCACAGGTTGGTTGTAGGACTTCCACTGTCATTCAATCATTGGAATTGGACAATGTACCCTGATGATTGAGCATCATTACCTATGAATGGGAATGGATTGGGTTAATCAGAATATAACCCATGATATAGGTGCATGTCAGTTTCATGTAATGAACACTAATCCAGATATTCTAGATCTCATATCGTCTACAATCAGAGGATCGATTCTTGTAACATCAACAATATCATGTGTTTTTTGATATAAGGTAAGCACATTAGTTTATATCTGGTATTTTTGAAAATGTCCTGGTAATGGATATGGTAATCTTGGATGATCGACACAATATTTGGTGTGCGGTCATATAATATAAATTTTTCAATGCATGTTCTTTTGATATGAGTGGTTATTGATTCATTTCAAAACTGTTTATGATAGAAATGAAATGCATTTATTTGATTATTAATATGGATTTGATAGTTATACACCAGGTTCATATCATATTTTATATGTGAATAATTTCTGTATATTTACTTAATGATGATGTTATTTTCCCCAATGTGAGTGGGATCATCAGGCTGATGGGTTAAGACCAATTCAGTCTATATTATATGGTATCAAGAATCATATATAAATTATTTCTATAAATATGGAGGAATTTTATAGGAATATATTCATCTAGTGGTGGAATAGTTTTATGATTAATTTCTTGATGAGTTCTAGTAGTTACTTCTCAAATGATATATAGTGTTAAAATTGATGTTTTTTTTCTAGGAGCGAAGCTAATTTCCATCTCAACATACAAAATGGAAGTATTAGAGAGTTTAGTGTTGAAAATTATGTTTGAATAGAAGGAATAAAAAAAGGAATAACATGTACTTGTATATCACCTTGGGGTTATATAATTCTCTATTTCAATAATGTTGATGAATATTTGTGATTTTATGTTGGTTATTTTAAGATGGACTGGATGAAATTCATGAACTGGTATCCCATTCCATTCATTTATAATCATTCTAAGTAGATAAGAGGTACTAATAACTTCTCAATGATTAATTTGAGATCACACTTCCATCTGATGACGATGAGACCAAAAGAAATACCATAGATTACTTTTTTCCATTATGTATGGTTTTTTAGTTCTAATTTATTTAGTTTAGGTTGCCTAACGTACCATTAGTATTTATGGCTATATGGAATATGATTATTCATAATTTCATGGAAAAGACTATGGTTGATTTATGGATGAAATATTAGTATTATCTTAGTTATAATATTATCTATATGATAATAATTACATTATCATTAGTACATTATGTGAGAATTAATGTTTCGCAGAGCTTACCCAAATTTAATTTCTAGATTAAGAATTTTCACTTCATAGGCCATATCATATTAGATGAAGGAGTGTCAATAGACCCATAGAAATTTTCAGCCATTATATCATTAGAACTAACCAAGAATCTCATTTTTGTTTATATATTTCTAAGTTAAACATTTTATTATCAACTCTTTATCTAGTAATTTCCCATTTGGAATCACCAATGACTGGTCTAACCGTCAAACTGCTGAAGTTGGTTTTTACTAATGAATGTGACAGAAATTTTCACAAGTTTGAAGGATAGATGACATCAACACATATCCTCAATTTACCTATGTGGGGTAAATCATATATTGTGTAATATGATTCATCTGGTGATGGGTTCAAATCGATTATAATGTGGGAGAAGCATGTGGTTACTTATGTCTCTTTGTAGCTGATACCACAATAGAGGAATTACCCTACTAAGGATATGAAGACACCTAAAGAGGTATAATACCAGAGAAGTTAGAGAAAGTATCTCATTAGTGATATTTTTGTTGCATACATGGACCACATGATAATGTTGTACATCTTTTTTTATTTATGAAACATCCTTCAACAGAGGATGTGGGTCAAGTATCTATAGTTCATAGACATTGAATTGGATCACACACCAGGAAAGGGAAATATCATTTTTGAAACCTTGATCTGAATAAAATAGAAAAAGGATTTACCTGAATAATTTTATATGTTGTTGATACATGACCTCCATAGAGAAATGCATCAAGATGTTCACGAGTCTTAGGGATAGGAATATCAAACATCAATATCTATTATTTATGTACTTTTTCATATGAACATCGCCATGTATGTTGTATGATCTGGAGATCACAATTATGAGTTCCAAATTATATATAGGGGAGAAACCATGTGGTTGGTATATCGATAGTATAAATTCTTTTCATTTTAGTGGACATGTATTGGTTCGTATGGGATTAGGCGAGGTTTTGATGAGGGAGATTGATGATTCTAGATAGTCAGTGCATCCTTGTTTAAAAATATATATCATGACCTCTATAGACTATAATGATGGTCAATAATGAAGAAGGGTTTGGGAATCCCCATGGCTAGATAAATCACTTGTCAACAGGTTAAGGATGTTCATTCCATTACTATTAGGATTTTCCAACTATTTCACACACTTGAGTGGGAATGGGATGTTTTCACAGTAGATTAAGTGACAAAATTTTCCATTACATCACAAAAAAGTGATATTGTTGTGATATTTTGGATCAAATGATTAAGGTATCCAATTCTTACATATGAGGGGAACCATCACAGTGGATAATATTGGATGTAATTATGTGTGAGGTCGATCAATTTCAAAGTCGTGTGAGGATTATAATTTATGATACAGATCCAAGTTTGAGATCATTTTTCAATAAGGGTCACAAAAGGCATTCAGATCACATGTTCATTTGAGAATATCATACCATCCACATAATGATCGCCAACCTGGGAAGTATATTTTGGTTATGGATGTTTTAATATAATAATGTGTTTTAGATTTTGGTAGTTCAAGGGATAATGATATGGAACACAAGGTATTTTTCTATAATAATAACTTATAGGAATCGATCTTAATAGTACCATTTGAAGATTTATATGAACAGATGATCCATTCACCACTTTTATCGATAGACGTTACATGGTCTACACTTATTGGGATTTTTCTAACTTGGGACACATCTGAGTAAGATATGTTTATCAGACTGTAGTTGCTGACCTAACATAGCTAGAATAAATTGAATGGTGACCATCAGAGATGAACTCTTCATTTTGTGTTTGGAATTCATGTTTTTCGTAGATTATTTCCTATAATGGGGAAACTAACGATCAAGAAAAAGGGAATGATATTTCATAGGGTTGTCTGGCCATTTGATATAGTGGAAAGGGTCAGTCTAGTGGTGTACTGTTAGGCCTTCCACAGTGCTACAGTACCAGGAACAACATGTTTCATGTGTCAAAAATACATAGATTTCATCCATATTATTCCCATGATATATGCATAAAAGACATTGAATTTTGGGTTCATTCATCCTTTTTGGATCATCCTATATGTGTTGTGAGTCATATTGAGAATTAACTTTATCGTAAGAGAATACCATTCATTCAATTGTAGTGGAAGGATGGATTATCTATGTATGAGTCCCATTAGAGGGACTCCGATATGCCATGACAATTTTCATATGTGTTCACTAATACCTCACAATGACTCATGAAATAGATTGGGGGTGACCTATTATAAATCAAATAGGATATATGATCTTTTCTTTTTCTACAAACTTCTCTCAATGAGTTTTCATTAACTTTTATTTTTGTTCTGTCTTATATGTGGATATAGGTTGCTTTAAAAAAATTCATCTTTTGTTATGAGAAAACATTATAATAATTGGAGAGGATACAAATGAAGATCCTTTATTTGGAATATTACCTAACGTTTTGGGAATTATGTTTTTTTTAATTAAGGTAGTTTTGGTATAAATGGGTTACGTGTGGAACATTGTCATAGCATGTTAAAAATTATTAAAATTGGTTTTTGGTTGATTGAAGGTAAAATGAGATGAAAAATCATCTTCAATGTAATTTAATTAACTATAAATGGATTACACATTATGTAATGTTGTGGTGTTTTAATAAAATAATCTAAGATAGTGGTGTTTTTGGAATGTCCCATTAAAAAGTACTTCTAAAAGTGTCACAAATTTATATGCACTTTAAATCGCTTACCCATTGTTTAAAAATTCCATTTTTGGATGAATTTAATTTTATTCCTCTGCAGACATATCCTCTCATCTATATGGAATGTTCCATGTGAATTATGAATTCCATCCCACCTTTTAGGAGTCCCGTTTACATTATCAATTCCTGGTATGTCATTCCTATTATTACTCACTCTTCTCACACTTCTTATCCAACCACGGTGATAAAAAAACATTACCCTTGTTTATTTGGTTTTGATCTAGACCTGTTTTGATCAAGGAGTTTCATTGGGATTTTATAAGACTTCATCCTCATGGTTGTTTCATGTTGGACATTTTTTGTTATTATAATGTTAAGGAAATTTCCAAAATCTGAAACCTATGGTTTTATAATTTCCTAGTTTATGTAATGTTATGATTAATACTATGTAAACAAAATAGAAACAAATTATGTAATAAATGGGATTAGTCCATTGATCCCATTGTTTTCAATTGGATTATGACCTAGCTTATGGATACCTATGGGGTGAGGGATCCATGGATATAATTTAATTATTTAATGGTTTAAAGTGTATCTAGAATGTCAGAAGACCATAGGTGACCTCATGATATTGAATCCCCATGTTTTTTGTTATTTATTATGATAGTTTCATTCAATAAATTGTGATTTAATTGAATGTGTTATACGAATGATAAATGTTAATTTTCATAATTACACACTAAGATATATGATGTGATATTATGAAATCCTTATTATTTGATATGACTTTTTTTCCATTTTGAAATGATTATATATGAGGCTCAGCCTTGGAAAACGCACACTTATATTCTGTAATGTTGTTGTTGAGCTGGTTCAACCCAGTTCTTTGTTATAATTTTTATATGGAATTGAAAAATATTTAGTAATCATTATGGGGATTTGTATTAGATTATTGTAACTATACCATGGTTATATGGTTGTGTTATGAATGATGGTATTAAATGATCAATGATATTCCATATCGGAAATAGAAAAGGTTATATTACCATGTCTATATGGTTTTGGTGGGCATGGTTATAATACATGCCTATAAATAAATTGGCATGGAGCCAAAAAGGATATTTTTGTATATTTTTAATTGTATTAAAAATTAATAAATATTTTAATCACTTTATATCATGCACTTATAAAAGGTCTGGTTTATTTAACATGGTGGTTTTGACCTATTGAATTATACTCTCATGGTATTTATGTTGTTGTTTGGTACATTAGAAGATTATGTGGATGTTGGTTTTGAAAAGGGAAAAGGACTGTGATGTTGATTGTTTTCTTACTAGATGGGATACAATTTTGAGGTGGGACGAATGTGGGGTTCGAGTCCAGGGGAATTTGGTGTCTTTAAATGAGTCTCCCATTATATTATTTTTACAATTTTCTATTATTTAATTTAATTACATTCCAACATGTCCTTACATCATTTCATTATTATTTTTCAGATTATTCAATTGATTTTTATTGTTTTTATGTAATATGTCTATACATTGATTTCATTTATTTATATGGTTCAGGTATACTACTATGACACTTCATTCAAGGGGTTATTGTCTCCCCACTATACTTTTCATACCCCTACTTATAGTTGGTTGGCTCTAGTATATGAGGAGACACAATTGAGTTCTCATAACCATCCCTTTATTTACATGAGAGAGTACCAGAATGGGGTACATGAAAAGTTATTTGTGATTTTAGAATATATAGATATAAATAAATATTTGGACTCAAAAAAATACTTATTATTTAAATGAACAATACAAAACATAGGAGAAATTTTAAAATCCAGCCTTCAAAACACCCCCCCCCCCCATGACACACACATCACCTATGTTATCAACCATTCTCAAACATTATAAGTATTCAAATAATACATAAAAAGATTTATTTTTCTTTGAATAATAAATGAAATAAAAAAAACCTCTAAACAGATTTTAGATATATATATATATATATTTGTGTGTGTGTGCTTGTGTTTTTGTGTGTGTAAAAAATCATTACATCCTTGTTGAAATTTTAATCACATATGAATAAACAATATAAAAAAAATTCATGAATTTAGAGATTCATAAAATAAGTGAATTAACTAGAAGTTGATTATTTATTACATTGACCAATAGTTTACACAAAATTAATAATCCATAGTGAGTTTTATGGTGTTATTCATCACCAACCTATGTTTTTTCAGTTTCTATTGATCTCATCCTTAGTGAACTACATTATATCCTTTCCTGTTGTATCTTCAATATTTCCATTTGTTGATAATGATTATTATTTTTTAAAATAAATAAATTAATCACTTATTCAATGACACTTGAGAATTCACCCACATTAGAAATAAAGTATTCTATAATATTATAAATAGAAATCATATCCCTTTTACTCATATTATTATTATAAGACATAAATATAAATTTTCATCTATTTTGTTAATTCACCTGATAACACATTTAGACATTACGGACTACAATATAGACATCACATTCAAAATTTTCATCTTTATTTAATTTACATCAACTGGATCCTATGTATTATAAAGATAGTTGATTCATACATTTAAAGATCCAAAATACTGTAACCCAGACCCACTGGTTAGAATATTACATTAGTACTAGAAAAAAGATATCATATCCCAATGGGATAAATAATTTACAAGTCATCGTAAATCAATAAAAAACATTAATATCATATTACATTTGAAAGCATAAGGATTACAACCATAATAAATGTAAATATTATGCATCCTTTAACTCATTCATTGATTCCTTATTCTTATCATATGGAATTGTGAAAAATAATATTGAGCTCAAAATCTCATAAACTGTTATGTAAAACCGAATCAATCATGATTAAATGATAAATAAAAAATATTGAAAGGTAGATAACTAAAACACAATCAATGTAATAAATTACATTAGATTGAATAAAAATATATAATTAGTTATTGATGATCAAATGATTCCATATGGAGAATCACATGAGCATGAATCATTTCCATTGGTATCATAAGAAAAAAAAATATTACAAGTAAAAGAATAACCAAATTAATAATTATAGAATTCATAATTCTACATATCTAAATAAATATCATATAAGTAAATTTCCAATATATTCTAAACATTGTGTATGTGTATTCGAAACCCACTTTTATATAAGTTCATCGCAAGGGATTAGAACAATAAATCTACAAATATCATGATGTTGATATGTAATTTTTGGCACCACATATCATAAATTATGTTTAATTATTTCATGATATGGATAAACAACATCACTTTATCCACAAAAATTATTTAAAAATATACATACAGGATGAACTAGAATATTGAATTTAAATACATTGTTTCATGAACCAGCCTGGGTGGACCCTAAACCAGTCACCTTGGTCATCTCTCAACACGTCCCAAGTAGAATTCCTGATATTCTTGGGATGGAGACAAGCATTGAGGTCATTAGTATGGTAATGAGGGAATTATTTATCTCATATATAGAAAATTTACCAACCAATAGAATGAATGAGATATCCCAATACACATTTATATAAAATTTGAACTAAAAATTATTTTCACATCGATGTGAAAGTACAACTGAACCAAACAACTAAACTGAATAATCGGGAAAACTAAAAATCTCTATGTGACACCACAGGTAACTCTCCAACAAAATGACAACACATTTCCCAAGGTTATCAAACTCACGTTGATGCCTAATGAAGGGATAAAAACATAACAATACTATTGGTGTGGGTATTAAAACTCTATAGGATATCTTGTTATTATGTCCCCAATGCACATCCATTAAAGTATAAGAAAATTAAATTGGATTATTTAAATACAGTATATATAAAAATATTTTTTCTAAACATGTTTACATGATATAATTATTATAAAATAATTTGGTTGGATGTTTTCAAAACTTGAAAATCCTTGTATCCAATTTGAAAGACATGAAACATCAAAATAAAAACATTTTTTAAGAAGAATACTTCAAATAATGGACAATTTTAAATTAAATAGACACACTACTAAATTTATGAACAAAAAAACCGTCTGATGAATGTGAGTAAAAAAATATCCAATGAGAACAAGTCAGAGGAAGACCCCTAGGAACTAGTTTGTTGTGTGCCCTAGGTACATCGTATCTCGGTGTAAAAGTGAAAAGAAAAATATTTATTCTCGTGAAAGACCCACTAGTAATTAACAAATAATTATATCCTAGTGGTCCCCAACATCACTATCATAATTTATTTATGGTTTTCATCATCATACATGAAACATGAAATAGGGAAGAAATAACTCCAGATCACTTGCATACTAGTACACATCCGCCAACCAATATACCATGGTTTACCATTAGTGATAAATCAGGTTCGACATATTTTCAAATACACATTGCACATCAAAATTTAATTCCCAAATCATACACTAAAAAAACTCCCAATAACATTCTACACATTTCTTTTAAAAATATATATACAACATAAAATTTTCATAAATTTTTTTGGTAATTTATAACAAGTCATTGAGCATAAAATCCATTCAAAAATACTATTTTAAGGACAAAAAACAACAATTACCTTATATAAAAATATTTGGAAGCCGCAACACCATTTAATAAATCAATATCATGGACTATAAAATGGATCCATGTTATACAACATAAAGTACACATGAAAACAATTTTTAAAAGTAAAATGCTAAATGGACCTTTAATCATTCATAACAAAAACAACATTAATCAAAATAAAAAATTAATATATTCATTAAGAGGTGTAATCACCCCATTGAATGAAATATAACATATATTTAATCCTTAAAAAAATTGTTTACACATTTGAAACACATCCATTTATTGTAAAGGTGCCAAATGGGCCATTTATTGAGAACACATGCCAAAGCACCCTAAAACCTGATACTCACAATATTCTAAAACCAAAAACTATATTAGAACCCACATTAGGAGCCAAAAAACATTTACTCACATTATAATAATATTTTTTGTAATGAAAAACAAAATTTTATACCACATTGGGAACCCAAAATCCAACAAGGCACATTCCTGATAACAAGTTATGATACAAAAAATAAAACAAACTCTATTTAATACTAAAATTTTTATAAAAAAAATTTCATGAATAAAATTTATTTAAATATCTAAAACTGGTTCTGAAAAATAAATTCCATGTGCTAAAGAAAATGGACCATTTAGACAATCAATTAGTGTGCATTCTTTAACTAAAACAACACAATTCTCATCAAACATATCATAAACTACCCTTCTCGCACACTAAATAGTTAATCAAAATGGCGAAAAACAATATTTAGCAAACGTATAAGGTTTAAGAATCAAGAAACAGATGATTATCGGATTAAAATGGTAGTTCTATGGAGAACCTACTTCAAAACAAATGCGGAAAGGAAACACACACCAGATAACATCTTCTGGGGGATTATAACAACTAAAAATATGAATACCAACCTCAAAAGGTATAAAAATCATAAATATAATCCAATAACATATCCCTAAGTCTTACATGACCCAGGGAGAAGATAGATCCAAGATAAATAGGAAGGATGAGGATGAAGATGGATAATGGAGAAGGATACTCATCATGAAAACTAGAGAACAATTTATATTCCCTTAGATAAATAGACTTAGTTGAGAGGTAAAGTATTGGAAATCAATGGAGTGGATCCTTATGTCTAGAAGAAGCAGGTAAATATGATTTGGGTGAAAAATATTAAACAATAAATTATTTATGAATGAATCAATTTACCTTTTCAAATCTGAATGATTTACGAAATCATGAAGAAATTTTTCATAATCCCATATGAAGATGAGGTATAAAAAGGGAAACTAGAATATGGGGGGTGTGACTAGAATTTTTGTTCTCGAGTTAGAGGTTTAATAACTAAATCATAATAAAAAATTAATACTATTCAAATTTCTTATTGTAAAACTGTAAATGGGATCACGGGATGGAACAATACATTAATAAATAAACAAAATCCAGAATTATTATGAATTAACTAGGTGTACAAATGGATATGGATGTTTGAATAGGTCAGGGTATGCCATATGGGAAGTGTAGTAGGTGAAAAAAGATAAAAAATGAATGATATATAAAAGAAACAAATATTTTTCTTAAACTGTGAAATTGGATCACGATTTGGCCAAAATCAAGAAGTAATCAACCATTTCTCCAAAAACACCGCAAACAAGATATGGGGATCCCATGGATGTATGATTAGAAAATGATGAAACCTCACGACAAAAAAATCATCTCATCCAAAACCCATGAAAAGTATCAGAATTTCTAACAAAAATGATCAAAAACAAGACATGAAAAACCAGGTGTGATAACAATCCCAAACATTAATGCTTTTCTCCCCAGAAAGCCATAACGAATTCTAGAAGACAGATCAATTCCTAATGATTCCTCATAAAAAACCAGCATGTTAATCCACAGAAATTTAATCCACCAAAATAGAACTTAATCCTATGGTCCAAAACGAATGAAAAAGTCACAATGACTTCCCAAGAAGCAATCGAAGGATCATGCCACTCAACCACAACAAATAAAATAATATCTTGTTGGGAATTATCCAAATATTACCAATTCTCAAACAAAACCAAAGAACATCATGAAATCAAAAAATTTCAAAGAATTTAAGAATAGACTCCTTTCCATTGAGAACTAACCAATAATGACCACACATGATTTCCACATGATCTAAAATTGGGCCTCTCCCATATAGGCCAACCAAATCACCCATACAATGGCCTACCAACCTAGGTCATGAAAAAACACATCATGATCCTTTAAACAGATCACTCCCAAATTTAGGGGATAAGAACATATCCAATACTTCTCAAATGGATTAAAAACCACCACCACACTAGGAGGGGAGGGAAGCAGCCAAATAATGTGACTACTGGAACCAATGATGAAAACCACCCACCACTCTTCACATAAGGACGAATAAAATCCATGACCAAAGAAGATTCATATGGCTCATGTAGACAATAACACTAGATGAAATCTCGCATCAAATATGGTATTACTATACACAATTCTTGAGGAGTATGTCCACCACTCCGTTTGTGGAAAAAGAATATCCACAGTGATGAGAGAGCACAATAGAAATTCTAAAACCTCCGCAAAACAATTTTTGAGGCAAAAATATAACTATACTCCCCCACCACTAGGATTCATAACTACAAACCAAATCCAATATGATACATATGGTAGGAGTTTTGATGGTTGAAGCATCCATTGTCTCACAGATTAGAGTTATGGATCACAACACCCAATGAAACTCACAATCACAAACAAAACACCTTTACCGAAACATAGATTTGGAAGATAAAAATCACCATTATCTCTCAGTCTGAATGGTGGGTAGAATAAAAAAGGAACAGAGAGAATCACATAAATATCACTGAGAAATAATACAACAAAAGATATATTACCAATATAAAAAATGTGCTTTAATAAGAGCCTAAAAGCTATCGATTCTAACAAATGTGCTTAGTCATCAATAAAAGAGGTTGACATAACCATTGGAATGAGTATTCGGGATAATGAACTAGAAATAAGTCCAATGGAGAACAATTCATGGACACATCACAAAATCCAATGCTTCTTTAGAAACCGAATAAAATTTATTCCAAAACATAGCCACCAACAAGATCCCATCTCATGATTCAACAAGATTATGACATTCGTATAACTAGGAGCATAAAGAATAATAAAAACTACTATGAAATAGGAAATACCAGTCATATAACCATCACTTTATAATAAAAAGACACACTATTTCAACCGAGAATACTTTTGAAAATTAATCTATCTTGGTGGATTTCGACATTCACCAATGGTGTTTCATCAAGTCTCACCCGAATGTAAAATTCCATGGCATCCCAGGGGGTCCAAATGTCAATAAATACCAACCATCCATCATGATATCCATAAAACCATGCATTTTTTGACCAATGAAAACACATATTGATAAAACAAAACAAAATAATTCCAAAAAAATCATGTACCTTCCAAAGGAACATGAGTAAACATATCAAAAACCCTATTCAGACATCAATAAACAAACCACACTTCATTAATTACCATTTTATTAAAAATCTACCCCTTTTAATTGTTTTCAACTTTCAAAACAGTCAAGCTACTCCAAAACAACCCTTCACATTTTCAAAAAATTCTGCAATGTAACTTTTCATAATCTTATAGACATAGATACCCATACCCTTTCTCAGAAAGCACCAAAAAATCAGAACCAATTTCCTATATGAATTCATCAATTTCAACTACTTTTCAACATACCAAAACATTCCATTTAAAAATGTATTTCAGAATCACCTTAAAATGGTCCACAAATTCAATAAATTTTCATTCATCAAACGACAAGTTTATATTAGTGAAAATCCAATAACATTAAATCATTTTCAATTTATTCCCAATATTTATTTAAAAACCCAACATTCCAAAACCATTCATATATTAAATTTTGAAAACCAATTTCCACAATTCATAGAAATTTATTTTCAAAATAATTTTTTAATTGATGAAATGTCTAAGAGACCCACAAAAGTGTCTAGTGTTGGTGGGTGACTTGACCACATTGTTAACAGCCACATGCCAGACACACCACTAACACATAAATTATTATTATGACCATTTTAGAACATATAATTAGTTTCTAGGACCTATGAAATAATATAAACCATTAGTACTACCCCCTAGTCATATCCCAACACCAAACAGTAAACCTGAACCAAGGACTCTAATAAGACCAAACATCCCATCGAAACCTGATGACTGTAAAAGAAAATAGTTCGCGATGATCTTCCATAACAAACCCATCAAGTACCGAAAATAAATTTCCAATTACCTTGACACCCCCCCCCCCCAAAAGGGTGATCAGAAGGTCCCCTAAAACCTGACCTTCTCAGATACCATTGTTTCATGCACCAGCATGTGTCGACCATGAAACGTTCACCCAGGACAGTGATAAAAAATCCCCGAGTGGCATTCCCAATCCTCCCATGATTGTGAAAAGAACTGAGGGAATTATTAAACTAAAAAGGGAATGATTTAACCCAAATTTGAATAATTAATCAACTAGGGAATGAAAGGGACGTCCCAGTACATATTTATTAAGAAGTTGAACTTAACATTATTTTAAAAAGGGAAAAATGAACAATTGAACAAAAAAACTCAACAGACCAAACCTGCCATCTAATTATCTCCATGTGAACATAATGGTCACTCTACAGTACAGTGATATAACCTCACCTAATGGGAACGAACTCGAGCTGAAACATGCCGAAGGGCTTAAAACAGAAAAAACTGTAGGTGTGAGTATTAATACTGAGTAGGTTCGCCCAATATTCTATACCAAATTAACATCCTTTGAAATAATATTAAGATAAATTTCATGATTGAAATACAATATATAAATTTATTTTTTCCAAATGTGGTTCCATGATTTAATTATTACAATATAAAATTACATTATTTTTTCATAATGAGGAAATTATAGTAACAAATTTCTATGAGATGAAAATTCAAAATAAAAATAGTTTTCAAGAGGGTTACTTTAAAGAAAGTAAACATTTAAATGAATCAAAAACACTTCTGAATTTATAAACCAAACAAAATTTATGCTGACTGTGAGTATAATATAGCCAATGAGCACAAGTCAAGGGAACACCCCTAGGCACTAGGTCATTGTGGGCCCCAGGTACCTCGTGTCTCATTTTAAAAGTAACCCTAAAAATTATATTCTCATGAACGAGCCACTTGTAGGGAACAAATACCGAAAACCTAGTGGACCCCATCATCATCATCATTGTTTAGATAGTGTGGTGATCATAAATATTGATACCTAAAACTGGGACAAAACCACCCTGGATCACTAGCATACTACTACATGCCCGCACATCTAGATACGTTGGTTTCCCATTAGTTCTAAATTAGGTTCCACGTATTATCAAATAAACTTTCTACATGAAAATTTATTTCTCATATCATAAACACCCTACCATCTTGAAAACATGCTTCACATTTCATTCACAGATCAATAAATAACATGAAATTTTAATAAATCAATTTCAAGAAGTATAACAATGCTTTGCGAAAAAAATCTATTAAAAAAAATGCTATTTTAGTCACAAAAATCCACCATTACCATATCAATCCGGATTTTTCAGCCCTGGAACCGTTTAATAAATTAATTTCATGGACCATAATATGGCCCCAAATGATACAACATGAAGTATTTAAGAAAATCATTTTTCTAAGAAAAATACCAAACAAGTCATCATGATTTATTTAAAAAAAATATAATTTATCAAAAGATCCAATTACACTATTAATAAAGTTGTGTAAAAAAACCATTTTAATGAATATAAAATTTACATAATCCCATTAAAACTAAAGTTACAAATTCAATACCCATTAATTTCTATAAAGGTTACGAACAAGAATTTTTTTGAGAATACGTTCCAAAAATCCCTAAAAACTAATATTGATATCATTATAGAAACCAAAGAAGATAAGAACCCATATAAGGAACGTGAATACATTGATTCACAAGATTCCAATACTTTTCAAATGCTGAAACATACATTTTTTATCTCCGTGAGAACAAAAATGAAAACCGGGCACTTTCCCAAAAACAAAGCATCAAAAAAATTAATAAAATACACTATGTTTAAGACAGAAAATGATATAAAACAAAATTTTCATGAAAAATATTTATTTAAATACATTAAAAAGGTTCTAAAAATTATATTTCAGTTTTGAACGAAAATAGATCATTTAAACAATCACATAGTGCACACGCATTAAAGAAAACAACATAATTTCACAAAACAAGGCCTACTCTACCCTTCTTGCACACTAAATCATTAAACGAATGGGTTATCAACAATAAAAAGAATACATATAATGTTAAAAAATCAATAAAAATTTTAATTGTGAATTATAAAGGCAGTGATTAGGATAACCAACCTCAAAACCCTGACGGAAATGAAACAAACACCCGATAACACATTTTGAGGGTTTATAAACCCTAAACATTTGAATAAATCACCAAACATTCACAAACCTCCAAAAAAATCATGGGATAACATAACCCTAGGGTTTTCATGACCATTGGATAAAATAGTGTAATGAAAAATTGCTAGGTGGTGGATAAAGGAGGATAATGGAGAAGGAAACTCCTCTTGATAACTAGATAAGTCTTGAACTCACATAGATCCACACATACTGAGGTGGGGGAATGGGTTGGAACTCAATGTAGAGTGTCATGAGTTTCGTATGAACAATTGAATGAATATATGGTGTAAAAATATTGAAAAATGGATTATTTATTGAAGAAAAAAACTACCTTTTCAAATCTATATGATTTGAGAAACCTTGATGAAGTTATCGCTAATTCCCAATGAATATGTGGTCCAAAGAATGAATATAGAATATGAGGGTGCGCCTAAGATCTATGGTCTCTAGTGAGTGGTGGAAGAAACGAAAAATATTTAAAAATACGTTATATATAAAAATATATTTTTAAAACTAGATATGGGCTCACGAGATTCCTAAAACTAGAATAAATAACCAAAATTAACCATGATTATGAATTTAAAATGGTTAAAAATTGATATTTTTATTTTAATAGGTCCGAGGATGACACCTGGGATGTGTAATGGGGAAAAAATGTTAAAAAAACTATAGATTTATAAATGAAACTAGTATGATTTTTAAATCTAGAAATGGGCTCACAGTTTGGAACAAATCATGAAGTAACCACCCTTTTCTCCAAAAAATAACAGTCATTCTTTGGGGCACCCGTGGTTGGACTATTATAAATATATGTAACATCAAAACTAAACATTAATATCACCCAAAACCCAATGAAAGTATAAGGGTTTTCAATAAACCGGATCAAAACCAAGGCATGAAAAACAAGGTGTGACACGATGCCTAATGAAAGCGTTCATAAAGCATATATAAAAAAAATAAGGTTAGAATCATAAAAACATATATTTTCTTTTTGATAAAAAGTTTTTTTATGAATTTAAATTCTATAAATATTACCTTGAAATCCTATATTATCATAATGCATATTTCTTTGGGAAATTCAATTTTAATTGTAATTAATCTTCAAGACATAGAAAATTAATTATGGGGGAAATTTATGATCATAAAATATAATATAAAAAATAATAACTTTTACAAATTTTTTCGAATGTTTAATTAGATCATGGTTTCAAAAATGGAATGAATATTCCATTAAAATAACTTTCATAAACTAAAACAAGGTGAAATGAAAAATAATAATTCACTGGAGAGGTGTAAAAAAATTTAACAAATTTTTTTATTGAAATATGTATATTGATGAAAAAATTTGATTATGTAAAAAAATAATGTCGGTTATCCTTAATATCATTACTCTATTATATGTTGTACATAAACAATGAAAAATATAGATAAAATATTAATATCTTAAAATGACAAAGATAGAATAATATTTATTTTCTGTAATATAAGATGAGAAACCATAACAATTATTTTAAAATTATAGTGATAATTAATAATTAATGATTTTATTTGCAATAAATGAAATTACATAATTAAATATTAAATAAAAAATTTAAAAAATTTAATTTAATTTTTCATTTAATCATGATATGATATAGTCAATTAAATGTATGTATAACCCATTGAATTGGAATTGAGCTATGAATCCCAATACAATTGGTTTGAATTCATTTATATGTGTTTTATCCTATTGTATAATAAATATTGATTTATTATAAATATATTCCACAAATATAATCAAATATATCATACCATATGTAATTTAACTATAACTATGCTTCATCCGCTTGATATATTATGAAATATTTCCTATCAAATAATAAGTTATTTTAAATCATAAAATATACAGAACACTAAGTCTAAACAAACTATGATATACTATGAAAATATTTATATTTTAGAATAATCACATAGCCCATAAAGTTTTAGTAACATGATAGACTCACTATATTCTAAAAAAATATGTTGTCAAATATCGATAAAATTAATTAATTGGTAGTAAATTAGATGAAAATAAAAATAAAAAAAATTGATATTAAAATGACATATAATTCTAAAATATATATATATATATATATATATATATTCATGAATTGTATTTTTTTTATCATAACAAAATTAAATAATCAAAATTGATACATTATTATAATAATTCATTTATAAAATATATTCATAAAATGTTTCAACATGAATCTAAAATTTTTTCTATGCATTATATAAGAGAAAATCAATTTTTATTCATAAAATATGTATTTTTGAAAAATAGGGTTTATATACATATTGAAAAATTATTTTAAATAATTTTATTCCATATATTAGAATATAGTTTGAGAAAAATTATTCCATAATTGGATCTAGGGTGTCAATTTTTTTAAAATTGAACCCCTTTATTTTTTCCAAAATGAATAATAACCATGGTATAATTTAACAATCTAGTAAAGGGTAAATATAATTAATCTAAGATAAAAATATGTGAAAATACTAAAATTTTTCAACCTATATATTTTATGATAATGTTAGCTCAACCATTATAACATTAGGTTCTAAATTAATTTTTCCAATGGAAACTTGTCCCGGATAATGACCTATATAATATTTAAATAAAAGAAAATTTCATATTGTCACTCTGTGAGATTTAAATATAACTTATCTATTCCCATATGGAAAAATAATACGACTGAAAAAAACTACATTTTTAGAATAATAAAATTATTTTCATGAATTTATTTTATTTGTAATTTTGTTTAAGAAATATAAATCTTAAATTCTTCTGAAAATATAACAATATATTTATTCGTTTAATATAAAATGAAAAAACATTTCATAAAATATTATAAATATTTTAATATTTGTGGGTAATAGAGATCCTTTAATTTTATTATTAATCATGAAATATTTCTCTTTTATTAAAGGATTATAAACATATTCAAAGATTTATTTTATGACATTTATGTAAAATTGAATGAATTGTGTGGAATTGATATTAATGATATTTTATTAAAAATATATATTATTTAATTATTTAAAAATATTAAAAATATTAAATGTTAAAAAATTATTAATATTAGTTTGAAATTTTCATATGTTAATTTATGAGTAATCATTCACATTAAAAGTAAAATATTCTGTTTTAATTTTAAATAAATCAATATATTGTGTAAGATTATTATTTTTTATCCAAGCACTTAATCAAATATATAATGATTAAAATGAAACCATATAAATCCAAAATTCTATTGCTTTTATGGAATCTAATCCTTAACATGAATTATAAATGAATAAACTGCCTTTGGTGTAATTTTGGAATGATAATTACATTATTATAATTTAATATTGTAGAAAATTAAAAATGTACCCCTCATTTCACTTATGAAAAATTCCACCTCCCTAAAATCAATACAAAACATAGATCCTTCAATATCATCCATGTACGTAAAAAAAATCATATCAATTTATTCATGAACATTTTATAGGTTATTTTATTCTATGAACACTAACCCCATGTCCCTTAAGAGTATATCCAGAGAGTTGTTTCAACCTAAATTAATCACCTCAACCAGTCATTTTATTTTTATTTATTATTTAACATTTAATAACTTCATTATATTATTAATATTATAATTAATCCATTATCAAATATATATTAATATTATATTATTATTATATATCCAACTACATTCACCTTATTTTAGAAAACGGGATGTGAATGTTTCACTTATGCATATGTAGGGCTTAATTTCTACAAATGATGATACATTTCATTTTTTATTAATGTTTCATGGATGGTAATTATGACCTATTTAAATATTTTTAAGGGATATTATTACAAAATTATACATCATGAATCAAAATATTAGATCTTCCTTCCAACCATCCAATCTACTGAAAAATGAAAACACCACATGTGCGTATGTGTGGACTACCACGTACGTGAAGAAATGTGATTCATTTTTTCATTTAAATATTACTCGGATGGTAATAATAATATATCTAATCAACTTTTGTTATATATGTAATATGAAATATATTATAAAATCGTTTATTATCGTTATCATTTCCATCATTCCACATGTCAAAAAGTAAAAACACTGTTCTTGTGTTGGTACTACCTTTGTTCTCCATGAACAGTGTAACTCATTATTTTATATATATATCGTATGAATGAATATAAATTTTTATATATTAAAATTTTTTTATTTATAAATATATTAAAATTATGTATATCATGCAACAATGGCCAAATTATTAGGTCTTGAACCACTAAACCAATGTTTTTAGGAAATAATGAAATAGTTATCACCTAGAAACCATGATTTTAATAATGTATTATAAAAAAATTTGTGTTAACACATATAAGGAGATAATGTATTATATAGTCAGTGTACAAGAAGAAATATGATAGAATAATAATTAAATTAAAAAATTTATATAGTATTCTAATGTGTTTTCAATATAAGTAATATTGAAATAATTTTTTTTGTATAATTTTTTTCCTTGTGGAACATTACATTTTAACCAATTTTTCATTAATGTGATGTAAATTCTAAAAATGAATGGATTTTATCATGATTAAAATAAATATAACATCAATTATAATATAAATATATTATTTCTTCTTTAATGGGACTCATTAATCAAATATTACGAATTCAACAAGGTTGTTATATTACAATCTCATTATTTATCAGTATTTTTAATGGTTATGTTATGATGATGAAATTTTATGAAATTAATATTAATAATCTCTTGAAATTTATTATTCCGTTATTATTTTATTAAAATAAAATTGTTACTTTTATTTCTGTCACCTTAGTCAATCAAGAAACTGAAAATAATTTTTTTATGTAAAATCAACATTATTTGTCTCTTGGTCCCCACAATCATTTGAAGCTATATCAAATATGAAAAAAAATAATGAAGGGTTTTAATATTCTACTATGATTTATTAAATTCTATTTTAATCAGGTTTGATATTAACAAATAATAATTTGTTTCCTTATGTGAGATACTTTATGTCTTTTAATAAAAATCTGAAAAAAAAATCATCAAAAAAATATTCCATGATCATAATTTCACATCATTATGTTACTTTTTGATTTTTTTCATATTTTATTTATAATATAATGACAATTTTACTTATGAAATTTTTATTATTATTATAATTTTATTTCAATGCATAAAGTATAATACTGCTTTATTTGACTTATTCTTTACTGGGGATATGATCCTAGATAGAACCCTTATTCATTCTCAAGTTTTTATATGATTATTATAACAGGTTTTGTATAAATTCTATTCATTTTCAATGTGTTATGATATGAAAAATTTATTTTATTTTTATGAAACCCATTTATTTTCCATTTACTACTCTATGATTAAATTCTAATGATGGCCAATTCATTTCATTAGTTTTTATATGATGTCTCATTTATGATCATTGAAAAACATGTATCTTTTTTTTGTTATTTCATGTGTGGTATTGAAATTTTATTTTCTCTTATTCATTAAGAAAATATATAAATCTTATTAGATAAAAAAGAGTAAAATGTGCACTGAATCCAATTCACTAATGATCTTTTTCTGATATGATAGTCGAGAGGGTGAGCATTTCCATCTATAATGTGTTGGGGAGTAAACCATTCGATTATTATAGTATTTAAAAGGTTTCATGAATTATATAAAAATTATTTTCAATTATTTTTATGGAAATTACCTATGTATTATTACTATTTTTTTATCTCATTGATCATGATCACATATAACAGTGTGATACATATCATATAGAATATCAAGTTTTTTGCAATGTCTAAAGGATATGATAAATGATTTGTAGGTTATGATTTCAACATTTTATACTCATGTCCATATAATCATATAAATATGTTATTCTCAATTTTTAATTAATATCTATGTATTTTTCTATTTCATATAATCTAATCTCCCAATTTTCATTTTTTTCTTTTCCATGGGATATGAAAAATGAATATAAAATTTATATGTATAATAAATGTACTACTTATGATGGACTACGAGGGAGATTCTATTTTTCGTTTATGAATAGTTTTCTATGTGTCCATGATTATAAAAATAGATTTTATATATGATTCTACTATAGATCACTATATTATGTAATAAATATTCATCAATAAATATGGGATATCTAAATAGAAATAGTATGGAACACTATAGTTGGAATAAAATAATGGATTATTAATCAGTTGCAAACATGTATGAAAAAAATAGTGAGAACCAGGGGAATAAGTCTATGTGTAGGAAAAAATATTAATTCTTTGATAATAATCATTGATTTAATAGGGTAAACAGAAGGATTAATATTTTTAAAAGTATATATAATTATTTTGACATGATATAAATTATTTTTAATGATAATGTGTGTTTTAACTATGATTATTTTATATCAATATGAGTTTTTTTTACTTTTACTCAATAGGATAGAACCTCAATGAATCATGTTATTTCTGAATTAAATGATAATGAAATGAATTTCCTACTAAGAAATAAAATATTATATGATTTAGAAATAGAAAAATAATTTCAATGATTACAAATTTTCTTCAGGACATGTATCATGTTGAGCTTCCAAAGGAAGAAATGTTGGAATAATGAGAGGTTGATTAATTAATGATTCCACAAACAACATGTTTTAGTGGGAATTATTATATAATAGTTTTTGAGTTGTGTTTTACTAACATTGTTATGATTTATTTTAATATACAGTCTTCAAGAAATATGAATGTTATTTCGTATGTCAATCATTTTGAAGGAGAAGAAGATAAATGGTAAAATATTATGAAAAATACATAGCTGACGTAGGAATTTGACTATCTATATTTGGATGAATTTATAATTTTATTTTTTAAAAAATAAATTACTATGAATTTTCATATGAAAAATGATAACAAATTCCATGAGAAAAAACATATTAATTATTATTCTATTAGAACATATGTGAAAATTAACTCAATTCTTTAGGATTATGATTACAGTATTATCGTCCAAATATAATTAAACGATGGCCAATTATATAGTGTATTAAAACACATTATATAGTGGGTGTCATAAGTAAGAGTCTGAAGTATCTATAAAGAAATATTTTCTCTAATCTATTAGGATTGAAATGGAAATTTTTAGTTACATATCCTTCTCATAGTTTGGATAATAAAATAAATATATAATTAATAAGAAACAACAAAAACCATGGAGATTAGAATATGATCCATCCTATAATCAAGATATGTTGAGTGAGTCATAGTGGAAATAGCCTTAATGGTATTATGATATATTTCATTTCCATAAAGTATGGTCATAGGGAAATCACATAATTAAGTTATAGGATAAATCCATATAATGTTTGGAATAGAAAAAAAAATATTCAAATAATGCACCACTCAAATCTAGTGTTTCAAATGACGGGAATATTTTTTTTCCCAAAAATTCTAAAATATGAAGTTTAATGAGGATGTTCATTGTATACAACCACATAAGCCCAAATTCAAAGGGAAATACTCAACTACAACTATTGTTTATTATAATAACCATGTTTTCACAAACTATACACTCAAAACATATAATTTCATTATTTGACATAATTGTACCCACCATATTATATATCAATAATTATCTAATTATTTCAAAATTATACAAAAATTCATAGATGTTTAATTATATTTAAATCTTATTAATGGTACCAGTATCACATATAATTTCTATGCTTGTTTTATCCTTTATGTTTATAGTAATTTTATTCCAAAAAATCATTCAATTTTCATTATGGTTCAATTTGATGTTGTTTTCGTCTTGAAATGGATTATATAAAATATTTCCCACTTCAGTATCCCGGGAAGGGATGTCGTTTTGGATATTCTAAATCAACATATGATAATATATCAATAAGTTGATACATATTGACTTACAATTCAAATAAAAACCATTATAGGGATCATTATTCCTATTCAAAATGTGTGACTGTATCATATATATGGGAAGAAACTCATCATTGATGATAATCCTCATGTATGAGTTCTTGTTGATTTCATTCAATATGAATTTCATGGTCTTTAAACTAATATAGAAGTTTAATTGTCCACATATGTCATTCCATGATCTAGTTCAATTTCCTAGACTCAATATAGAATGGCCCTAATTCAGTCATATGAATTATTAACAAAAAATTGAATATGTAGTCAAAATATTAATTTTTCCATATGTGTCACATTATGGTGAACACAATAATTTTTATGAAGATATATTGATCAATGTGTCTCTGAATTTTTTATTGAGAAAATAAAAATATCACTGTCAAGATAATGTGTCCTCTACCTATTATTCATGATTTTTTTGGTCAATTATAAAGATATAAGTACTTTTATAAGAATGAACATCAGCTTATATGTCATTAATTGACTGTTATGAAGAAGGAATTCCCCAAGATAGTATTCTATAAAATATGTGGACAATATGATTATATAGTTATTATATTTTTTCATAATAATTACGTCAATAACAAAACATATTTAATGTATTTATTAATGAGTGATTTCATACACATGTTATCGTTAGATATTATTAAATATATTATTATATATTATAATGTAGAATAAGAGATTAAATATCATTTGAGAATTGTGGGGAAGACACTGAGTAAGGGGAATATTTTTCCAAAATATACCAACTGTAAATTATGGCTTGTGAAAGATTCAATTTTTCCCATATAATCAAATGGGATGGTATATCGATAGATCTAGAAATGAATGAATTTATTTAACATTTGAAGAGACTAACCAATGGGATAATTATCTATAGTTTTCTTTCTTTTTATGGATATTATCGATGAAAACTTTGGAACTTCTCCTGAATAACTAATCCACTCACTATGTTAACAAGGGATAGATTTTTGTTCCATTATAATAATTAATGTTGTGATAATTTTTAGGAACATAGGAAATGGGTTTTTTGTGATCCATTAAATATATTTTAATGTATTTTATTAGTGTTTATAATCTATGATGAGGTATTAATTATTGTACTAGGATGGATTCTCATAGAGAATGACATTTTGATTGATTTTTCCTCATGAATATTGAATGTTTATGAGAAAAATTTTCCAACTAAAGATTTATAGTTAGATATGAAAATTTTGATACTAAATATAATAATTAATTTTAATTTTATAGATTTGTGTGATATATATAATAATAATTAAATTTTACTATATATATTCACATGAAATATCATGAATGAGTTCAATAGAAAATGTTTTATGATTATTAATTATTATAACTTCTCAATATATTACAACTCTAGGAAAGTGACCATGTTGATAACTGTAGTGAGACTAAAGTATGGATCTTTGTTATCTATTATGAGGGAAGGAAAGATAAATATATTTTTTATTGGAAATGTATGGATCATAAAATAATTAAATAATGCGATATATCATATCCTTATCAAAATACTGTTCAATCATCAATTCATATGATTATTTATGAGGTAATGTGGAAATATGTTGCTCTTTAGAAGAAGGGAAAACTTTTATACAGTTTATCCCTGATTGTGATATAATGAAATGGTTTAGTAACTATGATTGTGTTTTGTCATAATTATTTTTTAATGAGATATAAGATAGGTCTCATATTTCATCATTCTAGATTAATCCTATAAGTATTAATATTTTTAATGACCCGATTCTAAATTTAGATTGGGATATCATGAAGAGATATATTGTAAATTATACATCTCACTTATTTTTATCTTGGTATGTTATGTAAGATATAGATAAATATATGTGGATTTTACAGACATTTCTAATCCTAAAAAGAATATAAAAAACATTTCCTAATGGAAATTATTGTATGAATCCCCTAAACATCGATGTTTCATAATTCCATTGGGTTATATAATATAACCTTGTGAAGATAGAAAACCCAGTTTATATTAAGGAATATTTCTATATAGATAATTATGCCATAAATATAAAATATGTATGTTGTATGGTTGAAAGGAGTGTCACATTAAATTTTATCTCATCATGATACAATGCTTATCATAAGGTGTTGGTGAGGTATTTAGCAAACTCTGGATACATAGTTCAGTTTTAATATGGATTACCATACACATATATATGGAATGTCTAAGGTAATCGTTACTATTACTGGATATTTTGATATATGATTCTATAGGTTTCAGTGGTGGTTAGGATCAATACCTTCCTTTGGTTGATTTTTCATGAAAAATTTTCATTCACTCGAGCATTCATATGGATCCTTATAGATCGCTTTATATAACTAAGTATATAAGATTTATGTGATGGGATGAAGTTATAGAAGGAAATCCATTTTGAAAAAATATAGGGAATTAAATTTATATGAATATTATATCCATTCAAAATCACCTGAACGTAATGAAAAAATTTAGTTCCAACAAAATAGATGATGATATTTTGGAATCCTTGTGTAATGACATGGATTTGTGATGATTTTTTTTCTGGATATCAAAATTCATTATTTCAACACCAAAAGTTGACACAATGTGTGATTCAAAGGCTCACTGTTCAAAGAATAAATGATTGAAAAACATTAAATTTAATAAATAACATATGTGTTTATTTTTTATATAACAATATTAGTTACAAATAAACATGGATCGAATCATAAATCTAATGGAACCATTTAGTTTAGAACAATTGTTTTACCCTTGGTGAAATATAATCCTTATCGATGTCGATCATTTGTTTAATAGTCATCATTGGAACAGAATTAAAAAAATAATTTATCTAAATTTATTTAATTTATATTTATTTAATGGAGATACCATTTATCCATAAAATATATAGTTTTTATACATTCCCCGGTGTTGTTCAATCAATCCCTAGAGATCTAAATAAATGTTGAATAGAATTATTGGTGAATTATAATGGATCAAGATATAATATGTATCACTGTGATGACAATCGTAATGGATCTCATTGAAAAAAAATCCATAATCATTGCTTATTAAAGACTAATCCAAATTCTATGTAGGTTATTGATTTGTTTTCCATCATGTTTATTAATATCAGATGAAATATAATAAATAAAAAGATAATAAAATATTCATAATTTTTTCGTAGATTAAAATTGATGGAATAATATATTTATTTTGTATTAATTCTCTTAAGTCATATATTTCTATGAATAAGGGTCAATGAAATTAGATAAAGCCTTATGATTTTTCTATTAAATTGATGTAATTATTATTTCTTCCACACCCCCTATGTTCGTAAGTTTATCACAAGAATATTATTTGTCTCCTGGTTTGACGAATACCCAGTATCTAATCATTGTATGAAAATTATTCATCACAACCAATAGATATTATAGTGTGGTTCATTAATGATAGTATAACTGTAGTTTGTGATGATAGATGAAAATTAGAGTTAGTGTGAAATGGATTTTTAGTATCTATTCAAACAAATTACCATGAGGAGTATATGGATACAATGATCAGATGTTTTTGGACTGAATTTGAGGGATGTATTCAAGATCATTGTTTACTAGAGTAATGTCCATCCTTTGATATACCGGTTTAGGTGATGGTGAAAGACAAAAAATGTGAAATATTGGCTAGAATGGATCCCAGAGGATCAAGAAATTATTGATAAACACAGTGTGTATTTCTGGATTATAAGCCTTGTGGGACACTCTGTTTGTGGCGCTAGCATTTCAGATGATGTTAAATATAAAACATTGTGTGACATGATCACACACAATCTGAATCCTACATGAATTCATGGAATCTACATCAGATGGTACATTGACATGACCGAGAGTACACTATCATGGAAAAATAATGTACACATATAATGAAATAATTAGGTGAACCTGAGCTGGTATAAGGGATGAACAAGTAGTACATGGACACAGATTTGTGACACAGTAAAGTGTCGAGAGACCACTACAAACCTTGTGTATTACTCACAAAATGTGCATGTTCATGTTTACATCTCATCTGATGTAGCACCACATATTCATATCCATGAAAAAAGAACTCCATTTACTCCACATACCAACATGTTCTCTAATATATACATCTTGGTACACATTGTCTCTTTAAATTGTACCAGTTTCGGATGACTGGGTTTCTAATTGGTGCATTCCCAAAATGTTAAAATTTTATATTCCATCCACGTCCCAATGGTGCGATCCCCTATAGTGGATGAATCCAATATATAGTTTTTTGAATACTTTTAGGTGACTCGATATTAAGATCATATCTCATCATTATTCCCTAGGAAATGTTTTTGGAATTAGTGTGACCTCCATGAGTAGGGTGTTAATCCACTATATATAATTCCATATTGTTAGGGTTCACAGTATCATTAGAAAATGACTCCCTATATATAGTGTTAATCAAGAATGTGTTCATAGTATCCCCAAATGGTTCTATGTGTCACCCTCTATCTAATCATCTGTCTCTTCTAAGAACAGTGAGATTTATTGGGTGGGTTAGAAAGAGAATGAACGCTTAATTGAATGTTTCTATTGAAAGGATGGCACGTGGAGTGAATTATCCAGGAATGAGAATTTTTTCAAGAAAAATCTTGTGGCTGACAGTTGGATTGGGATTCCTGGTGGCGTGTTGACCATATTAAGAATATCTACATTATTTCTATTATACAAGGATTACTAAATCTTATATTTAGCTGATTATACATGGTGACTCATGCTTAATGTTTTTAGTGTTTCTTTCTATGTATTTTCTTATAGACCCAGGAATGGGACCTACCCATACCTGTCACATGTTATGTATATGTTGACCCATTTGGATGTCTCTTAGGAGGAATCATAGTAGGTTGAGATTATCAGGGGCTAGAATTACAAAGGTGTTTACCAATAGCTTTCATAATATTTTAATCCTCACCATTGGAGAAGAGTTAATTATTTATATTTTATGGTATGTCTTCTATTTAACCATTTTCTATCTTTTATTAATTGATAATCACTGTTTAGTTGTTGGATTATTTATGCGTATGCATGTATTTTGTTGTTGTAAATTTAATCATTTTATGTTCATGGACTTGTCTTCATGGGATCATATAATTTATTATAATATCATCATTTGTGTGATATTCCAATTCACTAATAATCATCAACCCTTGACCTATTAGATGTAGTCCCTGGGTAGTAACTGGTGAGACCTTAGTGGTTCATGTCATTATAGAGTGGTATTAGAAGATTCACTTATACTTTAGTATAGGAGTAAGAGATTTTGGGTTGGGGAAAAAAATTCATTTCAACCTTCACTATTTATCCATGGACACTTGTGCTGGAGTTGCGGACAATGTATCTATACAATAGGAAACTGATCATATTCTATTTAACTGGGTATATGCATACATTGGTTTCCAGGAAAACATCAGTATATGCATCATATAATAATGGGTTGTTTTTTCAAGGTCCATCTTGGGTCCCCAATACATATATACTCTTATAACCATGGAATATCTTTTTTGGCATTCCTCAGTGATGATATCTAGATAGGATTTCACTCTGTGATCAAAATGATGATCCATCGATTATAGAGGATTTAGTATATGTATTTGTACATGATATAGGACCTCTGTGTGGTTTCCCAGTTATACCACCCCCCCAATTGAGCAACAACAAGTTGTGACAGTTCCATATAAGGATTCAGGTAGGATGAGTTAGATACATGTGCTTCAGAGGGTGTGACTGCCAAGGTTTTGGTGTGAGAAAGAACTAAAATTAAATTAGGCTTTTCTGAAGGTATTACATTGAGATTTATACCATGTGAGGATGCTTTTACATTATATGTTGTTCCCCAGGGCGATTCCTCTTTTGGGATCCACTGGGTAATGGAGGAATACAGTGACTTAGTCAAACAGTAATGACACTCCCTCCTAAAACTACTTTAATTACCAATTCCTGATGTATTATTATTTATCCAAGCTAAAATCAGTGCACATAAAGGATATTTTTAATCTTACATATGTTAATTTTTTCCTATTAAATTTCTCAACGAGGTTTACTGATCTCCCTTGATACCCCATGGATAATGGTCAAGATCAACTTTTTAAATAATGCAACATAGAGAAGCAATTACATTGGTAGATACTGTATTCATCAGTATCCCAATTCATTCTCATTTTTTTGGGTTTTTAGTTGGCCTTGATGGTGGAAATATTCTTAGTAATGTAGTCCCAGATAGTAGGGATGGTAGTAGAAACCCATGGGATATTTCCTTAGTAGTAGGTATGTGAAAACACTTTTAGGGATCCACGCATGTTAGAAACATAAAAATATGATCCTAGGACACCGATTAAATGGTTTATGTAATGGATCAAACATTTTTCAGATAAAATTATTATTGATCTATTTAAATTACTTATTGTGTAAAATGGTTATATAACATATGCACATCCTTGGTTTTATGTTTTTGGAATATAAAATACTTCTAAGAATTGTGATTTTTGATAATATAACTGTTAAACAGTGATGACATGATAATTATAAATATAAAGAATTAACAAATACAATTTACACAAAAAAAATTAAGTGATGGCCTCATCGAGTAGAATTGCTCCATATGATGCCCATTTGTTGGAGCTCGAAAAGTTAGTGATGTCATTGGGCTTCGGTCTTAACCAATACCAAGACGTGCATCAACATGTTAAGGTCTAATAGTACCACCTACATGATAAGTTGATGTTGATTGATATTACCATCCATGTGATGTTATCTGACCCATCCCAAGAGTCTGTCACCATCACTCACCTTACCCTTTGATCTTATGCGGGTGTTATAAGGGGTTATGTATCAATACCCTAGTACTATGATGATATACATTATTTTTGTACAAATAATATACATTATTTTTATTATTGATAACTGGTATACAATTTTTATAGAAAAAATAGCATTTTTTAGTTAATATTCAATTAATAAATAAATTTTGAATATTTAGTATATTATTTTGAAATAAACAATATTGTAATAAAATATTATTAATTAATTAATTTTTATTAAAATTAAAGTATCATATTAATTTTATGAATTCAACTGTAATTTTTATTAAGGTTTGAAAGCTATTTTTGTTAATACATATGAATTTCTGATTAATATCGGCTATTATTTTAAAAGTACAAATTCAAATATTTATAAAATTATTTAGATAGAATGAATATTATTTTTGGAATCTATGCTTTTATATTATCCAGTGATTAATGTTTAATAATTTTCCATGAGAGTCGGTTTTTTGGGTAAAAATTAAATACCATTTAAATATATAATGGGTTTTTGGACATAATAATAGCTCAATAGTGATGTAATAAAATACTATAAAAATTATTTTTGGCAAATAATTGTTCTAAAATAAAAATAATTTTATTTTAGGTTTGTTTTATTTATTTTACAATGCTTTAGTGGGACCTACAAGACTAATAAAAAATTTTATCCTTTTAAATTTATTTGATTGAGAGTGTGACTCACATCCACATAAGCAAGATGAATATTTTAAGATGTTAAGCCATTTTCATTATAAAATAATGTTTTCTACACCACATTTTAAAATTACATGGTAAATAAAAATGGGTTTTATTGTGGTTTTGAATAGTTTATTGTGTAGTGTCCAAAACCTAAATAATAAATAATTTACTCTGTTTTCCATTATAAATCCACCCAAGGTCCCACATAATCTTCATTCAAAGCCTTTGGATCTTGAAAAAACATTGACCTCCTATCTCTATAATCCACCAAGGCACCCTAATATACCATGAACCATCTCTCAAGCCTCTCCCAAGCCATTGTGATCACAGTTCCATATAATGGATTTCATCTTTTCTCTTTTTTGTCCATGTTTCATTATATTACTATTCAATTTTGTATTGTACTAGAAATTTGGGGTTAAGATTTCACACCTCACCATTATATTATATATATTTTTTAATGATGATATACCCATTTCTCTCTAATCAATTCCACCCATGTACACCTGTTACCATACCGAAATTCTGTTATGGATTTTTCTCTCCTCATTTACATTCAATAAATTATTTTATATAATGAATATAAAATCAATTAAAGATCTAGGGACATGGTTCATTATGAACACCTTACTTTCCATTTAATTTACATATATTGAGGCACCCCTTACTACCTCATCAACTATTTTTATTAATTCATATGTCATGTCATCACGCTTCCTGAATTGCACCACAATTTTCCAAGTCGATGTCATTGTGTTGAGAATAACATGCCCATTTATATATCAAAGTTATTCACCTTTATGAACATTTACTTATTTATTGTAGAATTTAATGTATTAATTCCAGATTCCTATTACATATAATAAATTATAATTTTTAATTAATCCATGATATATGATCCATGTGGCACATATATGCATGAAATGAAACGATTAAGATGGGTGCTCCCTGATAGCGGTCCAATGCATTGGGTAAATATTAGTATCATGATACGTCAATTTCAATGAGGGTTTACACATGATTATTCAATTGTAGTGAGGGTTTACTCATCCTCCTTGTGCAATGAGACATTTCTCATGATAATACTATGTTAAGTGTTCTTGCCACATTTCCATTTTATTATAATCATGTTATATCATGCCTTGATGTTCATGTTTCATTTATTCTGCATTGATATACCCATTTTCTAACATGTATATTATTCTTCATGTTATGCCTTGTTTACTCTCTAATTAGGCTTTATAGCACACCCTTTTCATTTTCATTTCCTCATGTTATCTATGAAATACTATGTACGAGAGAATTTAGTGGTCATGTAAATGATTTTTTCAATAATGATGTTGTGTTTCATGTTTTAAGACATTATGAAATGTTATTTTTCTTCAAAGACAATACAAATCTCATTATCATATAATGTATCAAGTGAGTATTTTATCTAACAGATCATGTAATTATGTAATAAGAAATCAGGGTTGTTATAGTTGGTATCAGTGTATATGATTAGTTATTTTTGGGATTAGGATTAGAAAACCCTAGTTATATCCATAGGGATAAGACAGAGATAATTAAATACATCCCTAAATTTTGAATTGTATTGAGTAATTGGATTATCAATCAAATACATACTATTATTGATATGAGTAGGTAGATGTGGATCTGGCATAGATGTACCTTGGAGTGAAAACTCTCATAAGGTGTTTCGTGCTTGACCTAGGATATCCTGGTACATAAAAACGAGCCATGCTACACTCTTGGTTACAACACTCTCGGGGGATATGATTTCGTAAATTCACAATCATAGAATGAACCATTGTTATCAGAATAAAAAATGCCACTGTGTATATATTTTGGGAAGTATATCATGTATAACATAGATTGATACCTATAAATAAATAAGTTAATGAAATAAAAGATAATTATAAGTTATTAGTTTTTCCCTTGGATAAACCATTAAGTGTTACTCCTAACTTTACATTGATTACATCCAATGGAAAGTAACAGGAGGACTCGGGCTAACAACCGATTTGACGATCAATGTGATGATAGTTCTAATTAGATCCCCAATTCAATGGGGGCGGGAATTGTGAACTTTTCCATGATACTCACTCAGTTATCTAAAGAATTAAATAGAAACAGTGGTCATGAGTAACGTTAACCCCCCCCCCCCCCATGAAAAAACATGGTACAATCGAGAGAATCAAGAGGAAAATGCTTCATACTTTTAATGGATCATACGATTCCCCGATTTCATAAGAACAGATCCTATCTATTGAAATTATATTCCCCAACCTTCAATGTTCCGAACAAGAGATGGATATTATTGATGCTTATCATATTGATGGTTATGCTGAACAATGGTGGTCATTGATCAAAAATATGAAGCCGGAGGAGTTGTTCGAGGCATTGGATTTGGAGAATTTCTGGAAAAAAAATCGATAAATATTTTCTTCCCACCCTCCATTTTATGATGGATTGTGACATCCATTACCACAATAAAAAATGCGAAAAATTCATTAGAGTATTTGAGTATTATATCACAAGGATTGATCGACATGCCTCCAGCTTTGTCGTTACCTCTGAATTCAAGGTTGACCACTTCTTTGGTGGGTTGAATCCCCGACTATGGAAATCCATGGTGATCTCGGACTTCAATTGTTATGAATAAATTCTCCGTTGTGACCTCATGGTCAAGATTGAGATCGAAGAATATTAGGGGTATCATGGGGATAAAGAAGCATAAAGTTGACTTCAATTCAATTTTTTAGATGGGTAAATCCAATGGGGATAAGATAATCCATCATCCCACTTGCCAATGGTGTGGAGAGAAGCACAAAAAAATTTCCTAAAGTGGATGAGGAAATGATTTAATTGTAAAAGAGAAGGGAACCTAGAAATTAAATTCTGAGAGGAAAATCATGTGACTCCGACAGAGGATATGAAAACTCTGTTAAAACATCAACGTGTTTTTAATTACTTCAGCTTTAAAGAACTAGGAAACCTTACAAATAAGTTCACTAATACATGGGTTTTCAGTGGAATCCAACAATCTCCATGGCAGAAAGGGTAGTATTTTTCCATAACTAACATCGATGTGAACCCCAAAATCGATGTGCTGATAGGAACACTAGTTATTCATTCATGAATAGAAAACATTATTTTTTATTCTGGTTCTACGTTTTCTTTTGTTTCCCAATTGTTTATTAGAACCATACCAACACCACCACAAATCATTGAATATATGATGTCTGTGAGTACGAAAAATGGGGGATCATTTCATAAAACGAATATAACTCCTCCATTGTCATAATTTGTGGATTTATCTTCCTGGAGGACCTCTTAATACTCACTATAGTGGAATTTGATTCAATTCTTGGCATGGATTGGATATCCTTATATAGAATCAAAATAAATATGCTTGATAGGGAAATCACTTTCTATATGGGGAATCATCCCCTGATTCTATACATGTGCAAGGTGGAATATTAATCTTCTTTAGCACCCTCATCTAATGCATGGATATTACAGTCGTGTGATCACACTTCTCAGGATTATATGATTGAGTATAGGGATTCAACCATACTTGAATACATGCCTATTCTAAGGGGATTATCTGAAGTGTTTCCCTATGAATTTCACAGTTTTCCTCATAAAATAGATGTTGAATTCTCAATTAACCTTATACCCATGGCATAACCGAATAGATGTAGTAGAGCAAGAGGAGATAAAGAAACAACTATATGAAAATCTGGATAAAGGGTTTATATCCCCATTTTCTACACCATGGGGTGCACCATTCCTCCTATTCGAGTAAAATATTGGATAAATGCACCTTTGCATTGATTATCGTGAGCTCAACAAAATTATAATAAATAACAAGTATCCTTTTCCATGAATGGATATTATTTCGAACAGCTATGTGGAGCACAATAATTTTCCAAGGATTCTTTTTAGTCCAGATATTACCATGTAAGGGTGAAGAATGAGTTTATCCCCAATATTTCTTTTCATACAAGCTAGAGGAACTATGAATTCATTGTAATTCTTTTAGGACTCACTAATGCTCCAACAATATTCATGGACATGATGAATAGAGTCTTTAGAGATGACCTTATCAAATTTAATGTAGTCATTAAAGATGATATTATAATATACTCCAAAACCAAGGAGGAGCACGACAAGCATCTAACAAATGTACCGGAGGCCTTGAGAAAGAGGAATCACTATGAAAAGTATAGAATGTTTGTGTTCTAGTTGAATGGGGTCTCATTCTTGTGTCATATCATCGCAAGAAATGGGATATCTATGGATCCCTCCAAGACAACTGCAATTGAGGGATGGCCAAGGCCATCATCGGTAACAGATATCCGTAGATTCTTTAGGTATGCTAGATAATATCACGGATTTTTGATAAATTTATCATGAATTTACAACCCTCTTAATAGAATAACTCAGAAGAGAGTAAAGATGTCCTGGAGTGATGAATGCGAAGAGAGCTTCGAAAAGTGAAAATGGAGACTTATCACTCCACCTATAATCACATTAGCCACCAGAGGAGACCATTTTGTGATATTTATTGATGCTTTGAAGAAGGGAATGGTCTGTGTGTTGATGCAAAATGACAAATTATTCACCTATTCTTCATGGAAATTGAATGTTAATGAGAAAAACTATCAAACACTTGACATATAGTTGTATTTAGTGATATTTTCTTTAAAAATTTGAGGCATTACCTCTGTGGGGAGATGTGTGAAATATAAACATATCACAAAACCCTCAAGTATATATTCACACATAAAGTGTATTAAATTCTCCAATAAGTATTGTTAGAGATGATGAAATACTATGACTACTCAATCCATTACCACCCTGGGAAAACGAACAAGGAGGCAGATGATCTAAGTAGAAGGGACCCAACGATTCTATCTTTGAGGACAATTTAAAAGTATACATTCTTCATAGATTTGATGAAGAAGGAAATGGAAATCATAAATAAGGGATAATCATCAATCATTTAACAAATTATTTCTCAACCATCTCTTTCAAAAAGGATAAATGACACTCAAAATATGATGTGCGTATTCAGAAGAAGGTGGAAACTATTAGAAAACCAAAATCCTTGGAGTTTGATGTAAATGATGAAGGAATTGTGGTATTTGGGTCAAGACTACATGTTCCATCATATCGTGAGTTAGTGAAGGATCTTTTGGATGATTCACATTGTTCCAATTTTTCCATTAACCTATGGAACAAAAAGATGTATTGAGTTCTCTGAGAGCATTATTTTTGGGATAACATGAAGAAGGAGATAGTTGAATATACATCAATGGGACTGGTATGTCAGCATGTGAACAATTAGTGGAAAAAGTCTAAGGAGATGATGCAACCATAACCCATACCCACATGGAAATGGTATAACATCACAATGGAATTTGTCACCAAACTTCTGAAGACATCCAATGAAAACAATTCTATCTGGGTTGTTGGGGATCGTCTTACTATTCCTGAACAAGTTAATGAAATTTGGGAAGATTTCACATTAGACCGACTAACGTAGATATATATAATAGATGTGGTAAATCATTATGGATTACCATTAATGATTGTATCTGATCGAGATAGATGATTCTCCTGTATGTTTTGGAAGATTCTTCAACATGCTCTGGATACAGAGCTGAACTTCATAATGGCTTATCATCCTCAACCCAATTTTTAATCTGAGTGGACTATCCCAACACTTGAGGACATGTTGATATCATTTTCAATAGAGTTCAACTTAAGGTGGGATCAACATATTCCTCTGGATGGGTTCTCTTACAGTAAAATATTCCACTCAAGCATCCCAATTGATCCTAATGAAGACATGTATGTGAAGAGTTACAGAACACCTACATGTTGGGATGAAATTGGGGAAAGGTAAATCCTAGATATAGAAATGGTCAATGATATTACAGAGAATGTTAAGACCATTCAACATCACATTAAATCTACTCAGAGTAGAAAAAAGATATATATTGATAATCATCAACAAGACCTAGAGTTTTATGTCGGAGACATGTTATTCCTCCACATATCACCATGGATGAGTTTTATGAGATATTGAATGAAGGGAATGCTTAGTCCATGGTAAATCTGCCCTTTTGAGATCCTTGATCGCATTGGAGATGTATCCAATCGACTAGAACTCTAACCAAACCTATCTCAAGTACATGATCTATTCTATGTACCAATCTTGAGTAAGTACATACCTGACCCATCACATGTACTCAATCCAAAGGTGGTACCATTAATGAATGACCTATCATATGAAGAGAATTTTTTGAAAATCTTAGATCATAGAGACAAATTTATACAAAATAAGACAATGCCCCTCATCAAGTGATTGTGTATAAACCACATTATTGAATATGAGATGTGGGAATAAAAAGAAGTGATGAAACAATGCAACCCTCATCAGCTTTTGGGTGGGAAAAAAATTTCGATGGTGATATTTCTTAATGGGGGATGATTTTAACAACCAGATCTTTTATAAAGGAAAATTCATCTAGATCTAATTAAATGTATTATTATGTAAAATAATTATATAATATATGAACTTCCTTTGTTTTATGTTTTGAGATTTTAAAATACTATTAAGAATTGGGACCATTGATAATATATCCTATAAAGAGTGATCACATGATTAGTATAAATATAGGGATTTAACAAGTCCAATTTGCAATGACAAAGGAAGTGATGGCCCATCCAATAGAATTTACCCACATGAAGCCCATTTATTGGATCATGAAAAGGAGGTTGTTTTATTGGGATTCTCTATTAACCAAGACCAATTTTTGCATCAACACGCTATGCTCGAATGGAACCACCTATGGGAGAAGTGGATGATGATAAAGATTACCACCCAATCTATGATATCAAGCCACCCCAATAGACTGTCACTATCGCTCACCTTACCCTTCGATCGTATAAGGGTGTTATTAGGGTTTATATAACAATACCCTAGAACTATGATTATGTACATTACTTTTGTATATATAATATACATTATTATTTTTTATATTTACTTGGAAAATTGTTTTTAAATAAAAAATAGATTTTTTTAGTTAATATTAAAATACTAATTCTATATTGATGAACTAATTAATGTTTTGGAATTAAATTTTTTTATTATTAAACTTTTATTACAAAATTACATTTTATTAAACATAAATGATCATATAATTTTTATGAAATCAATCGTAATTTTTATTATAGTTTGAAAGCTATTTTTTTAAACCCCATGAACTTTGGTCAAATGTTGGTTTTTATTTTAAATGTAAAATTTAAAAAAATTAGAAAATTAATTAGATAAAATGAATATTCTTTTTGAAATAATGACGTTGAAATTATCAAACAGTGAATTTTTCATAATTATCTAAGAAAATAAAAATTTTGTATAACAAATAAATATTTTTTAAACATATAATGTGATTTAATAAATCATAAAGACTAAATTGTGATGTAATAAAATACTATAAACATTATTTTTGGACAATATACGTTTTAGCATTAAAATAATGTGATTTTGGTTTGTTTTATTTATTTTTAAAAGCTTTACTAATCCATCCAAGATATAGAAAACATTTTAACATTTTAAATTTATATCTATTACAGTGTGACTCACCTCCACATAAGTAATCCTAATATTTTAAGATGTCTGCTCATTGGCCTTATAAAATAATTTTTTCCACTACTCTTTGGAAAAAATCATCTTCATAAACTATGGGTTACTTTTTTATTTTGATTACTTTAGTGTGTAGTGTTTTAAACCTAAATAATAAAGAATTCTCTCCCTTTTCATAAATAATCACAACCAAGCTCCCACTTCCTCTTCACTTGAAGCCTTTGGTGGTCATCCAACCAATTACCAAATCCCTATAGAATTCTACCAAGTTTCCCCATGTTCCCAATAATCCTCTCTTAAGCTCCTCCCATGCCTTTGGGATCACACTTCCTTCTAAGGGATTTTTTCCCTTCCCATTTTTCACCACGTTTCATTTTGTTATTATTCCAATTTTTTCAATTAGAAATGTTGTGGTGTAATTTAGAACCTCCCCCATACATACATCTTTATTTTTGAATGATAAGATACCGCATTATATCTCATAAATTCTTCCAAGGTACACATGTTACCATGCTGAAATTATTTAAGGGATTTCTCCCTCCTCATTTTCATTGAAACAATTCTTTTGCATTATGAATATAAATTCCATAACATATGTTGGGACATTTTTCTATATGAACCCATTACTATCCATTTCATATAAAAATTATGAGGCACCCATTCCTCCCTCATCATCCATTTTTATGAATTCTTATGTCAAATCATTAGGATGTCGAAATTGTACCACAATTTTCCAAGTCAAAATCATTGTGTAGTGAATATCATTACCATTTCTCTATCAAGGGTATTTACTTTAATGCATATTGAAATATTGATTATATATTTTCATGTATTAATTATACATTTATTTAGCCTATAATAAATGATGATGTTTTATGATTTCATGTTATATGATCCATGTGGAACACTTTTGGATGAAATGAAATGATAAAAATGGTTCTTCCTAGATAGTGCTCTTATTGATTGGGTAAAGATTACTATCATGATATGTCAACATCAATGAGGTCATAGACATGCTAATTCAACTAAAATGAGTTTTTACTCATGCTCTTTTTGAAATGATCCTTGGATCATGCTAATACCATGTTATCTGTTGTTTCTACATTACCATGATATGATAATCATGTTATATCATGCCTTTATGTTCATGTTTATTTTATTATCCACTAATATTCATATTTCAAAACTTTAATTGTATTAATCATTTAATTCCATGTTTAATCCCTTTCTGGGCTTTATATATCACCCTTTTATTATGCATTTTCTCAGGTTAACCAATGCAATGATATGTACGTGGGAATGTAGTGGTCATATAATGTATTTTTTCAATAAAGATGTTGTGTTTCATGTTTCAAGTCATTATGTAATTTTACTAATCCAAAAAGAAACTAGTCCTCTATATATTCTATGTTGTATGAAGTGAATATTATAAGTAATAAACCATGTTTATGGGTGTAATTAAAATAGTTGGGTACTTATTGTTTAGAACTCTCAGGATGCCTCAAATCAGCTGATAGAGAGGAGGTGTTTCTCCTAGGACGTTGAAAACATGTTCAAAGGTATTTTCAAACAAGTAATAGACATATCAATAGATTGTATAGGGACTATAGAGGAAGATACCTAGGAAATGGGATGGGTAGTTCATAGAGTAGTAGATTTGGTAGAGAGTCCAATAGTGCATTAGGATGTGGTCATAGGCGTGATCAATTGACACCATAAACCCTAGGCAGTATATGCTATGCTCAATGAAATTGATGGTCATTAATGAGGACAAATAGATCATATGTAGAAACATGATCTTGTGGATCTAGGGATGATAATAAAAACAAACATTGTCTTTTATAATGTAGTTACAGCATTGATAGACACTAGTGAAAGCCATGTCTTCCCTTCCAACTCTCTGGTTTGAAAAATAGAGATTCTAATTAATCTATTGGTTCATGAATCATAGTTGAAGAGTCCTGTAGATTTGGACTAGTTGATTGATTACTACTGACATTGGGATATAATTATTGGAGGTGAGTGTTTTTTATGGGATATCTATGTAGGAGTGATGAGGCCATATGAGGTCATATGTGGTATTTATTGGATATCAACAGTTCTTGAATAGAATTACTATTTTATTAGGATAATGGAGTGTGTCCATAGTGAAGAAATTGTGTTTTTCATTTTTTGGTGAATATGAAATCTTGGTAGAGTATGACAAGATTTGGAAAATGAGAGTGTTTTTGATAGCTCACTAGTTTTATTTCATGACTCGTTGAAAAGGGGATTATATGATATTTATGTTTTCTATGGTGGAAGATGAATTCATGTATGTCATTCATGTGGATATTCAATGATTACCTACCAACATAAAAATGGAATTCGAAATTGACATACACTACAGGGAGGACTTAATATCTACAATAATGTATCATATGGCTTATATAGAGATTCATGAGTTGTAGGATTGGTTGGATGAAATTAAAAAGAATAGATTATTGGGGACTACTGTTTCACCAATGTATCCCCCGTTCTTCACACCATGAAGCTAGGTTGGAGCTTGAGGTTATGTGTTAACTATTGTCACATGTACTATGTGATTCTTGAGAATAATTATCCACTATCTAGTACTTATTACATATATGATTATTTCATAGGGGTGTGATGGTTATCAAATATTTACATAAGATAATTATATAACAGACTCTGATTACAGGATGAGGGTGTACAAAATTTGACATTCATATGCCGCTACTGTTACAATTGGTACTTGGTTATTCCATACATCATGAAGAATTCCCTGGTATTGTTCATAGGACTCATGAACCAATATTGTATCCTTTAATATGTTTGTTCATGTAGGCCTTAATTACAGGAAATATTATTTTACTCTATGTATGAGGAATATAATCTATGAGGTAGGAGTATCTAGGGACCTAGTTAATGTTAAATAAGTTATTTCATTGGTTCCACCCAAGACTATTACTAAGGTGCATAGTTTTATCTTGTTTGTAGGGATCTGAGGATTTTACATGATTTCTCTACATTAGTGGCACTATTGATAGATTTGACCATAATGGGGTATCCTTTCATGTTGAAGGAATGGTGATAGCGATTCTTTCCATATTTGTGATAGTGATTGATAAGAAATAAATCCCTGTATTTGTAGGGGTGGGATTTTATTATGTATTTTTATGCAGTTAATTATGTGGCAAGATTGTGTTTTTTTATGAAGAAGAAATTGTTTTTACCTATGTTCCACTTCTATTTACCCCACATGAGAATAACAATGTAACCCACAATCATTAGCTAGATGTGGTAATCTTTGAACCGAAGATGTAGAAACACTACTTGATGGGGGAGTGGATTATCATTTACTTGTACAAAAACAATTCCATGAATAAATTATCATAGAATGATCAGATAATGATATATATTAAATAAAAAGTGTTTCTCTAGAACATAGACTTTAAGATTGTATAAGAATTTTGCAAGGGGAAAATGGTGGAATACACTCTTAGTAAGATATATTATTCATGATTATGGCCAAATGGTTTTGGGAATATATCATCATTTTCATTGTCCTTTGTGGAAAATGAATGATATTTTTTAATTCAATATATGGTTTCTACCCCACTATATATGCAGTGTTTTAGGGATTTTAAGTGTTGAGATATTGGCTATGATACATTGAATTCTCTAATATCCACAATACGAGAACCTTGTTGATGTTATGAAGGTGGTGATAATTATATCATTTTTAGATGAAAAAAAACGTGTCTTTGATTTTCATAGAGGATGTGGTGTTAGACTTTCATACATTACATTAGAAGTAAATCCATGTTTGGAAAATTTGTACCAAAATCTCCAACGTTGGATTTAATGGACATGCAATAATAATGGAGTTACATATATTGTCTCCTGATCCCTCAATTTCTATTAGGTGAAGGACATGAACTATGGTCCACTAGGTTTAGATCACCCCATTATAGTGCCAAAGTGTTAGTGGGTTGGAATATTAATGGGATTTATATGTGGTTACAAAAAATTTCCATAGGACAAGATGGAATTTATGTGATTATAGAACCACTCAACTAGATTTACAAATTCATATACATTTTAATGTTTGGTTTCTAAGATATATTCATATGAATATACATGCCGGAGATAATCCTACTCCATGGATTTCCCTCAATGATCATTTCAGAAAATTATTCGGTCTTTATGCCATGATTTTGGAGAAGAATGTTGGAGGCCATTTGGAATCTGTTATACTCTGGAATATATTTTCTCCCCTACTATAACCACTGGATAGAGAAAGTCATTCATTTCCTTGAGGAAAGGATGTGGGATTTTATGATTTAAATTTTACATATTTGGGATCTTCATTTACCAATAGTGGTGTTTCTTACAAAAATAGAAAACATGGAACCCGTAATATGGAACCATTAATTGATTTTAATGATTGATCGTGTTGGTCAAAACATTTTTTTGCTGCTCGAAGAGAGTATGTAGTCATGGGAAATGAGTAGGGTGAATATCATCCATGAGTAGAGAAGGATTGTATAGATTTGTAATAAGTCATATGAGGATTAATGAATGAAAAATATGGAGTTTGACGGGGAATACTTATGCTCAAGAAATTATCACATCGACATGGATTGTGGAGATTAGGTCAGGGTGGAATGTTATCTCTATGAATCATTAGTCTAATATAGAAAATTTGTAATCATGGAATAATGGAATACTATTTATACATACTTCTGTAGTTGGATGGGGTACATGAAATTCTCAATGTTTCATAGTTGATTAGTTTTGTTCACGATCTTTCCCATGTATTCTACTGAGGAGGGATGGATATAGAGTAAGGATAAAATTTTTCTAAGTACCTTATGGTGATACATAATTGGCCATAGGGGATCCTTCATAGGAAACTGATTCATGAAGATCATTTCTGGTCATAGTATGGGAATCATCCAGAGAGAACCTAAGAGTGGGATACCTAGAAGCGAGCATAGTGCCATCATCGTTTTGAGTAGGTTTTTATATATTTAGGACATAAAAGAATATATTGGGGTAAATATAATTACATATTTTACATGTATTAATTATATATGTATATATATATTCAATATCAAATGCTAAAATTTTATGAGTTCATAAGGCAATTTTCAACCATAATTTTTTATCAATGTACAAAATATTTTAAATAACATCTATAAGATTTTTTACAAAAATTGTTGATTGTCATTTTAAGGGAGAATATAATAGAAATATTAATGGACATGAGTCTAGGATATGGATTTTATACTTTTTGTGGCATATTGTTTTTTGACATCGATTATTTTTCAAAAAAAAAATCACAGATGTAGGATGAATAAAATAAAATAAATAAATGTATTTATTTTTTTTATATTTGATAATGTGACCAGATATAATTTATATATATTGTAATGACACATTCCATAGGGTTAGAAACTCAAAAATGGAGATATAAATAGATGATGTGAATTATTCTGGGAGAACAATGTTGGATCAGGACCGAATCATGTATCATGGCACAAAAAAACAATAGATCTCATCAACAATGTGAATAAAGAAAAATTCATTATCAAAAATCAATCCAAACTCTATGTAGGATTTTATTTTTTTATCCATACTATTATTTAATAATAGATCATTGTAGATTAATTTCATGAACATAATTGAAACATGTATCATCGGTTGACTTAAATTGATTGAATTATATTTGTTCATTATGATTATTCAACTAATAATTATTTTTATATGATAAATAATTGAGGCCGAATGAATAATGTTGAGGATAATTCCACATGTTTTATATATTATTGATTCTTCATATTATTCACATGTTCGTTAAATGAAAATTATTTGGCACATGTATGATGAATACCAAATATATGATCATTGTGTGATTATTCTTCAGGGACAGAGGATCAATACCACTATTTTGGTTCATGAGTTATAGTTGGAATGTGGTGAGATGATGAAACATGATGATAAAATGGAGATCAAATTATATTTATGTTTTCTGTTCAAACTAGTTTTTAGGATATAGTTAAGGATGTGTGAGATGATGTTTCCTCTGCATATTTGAAGAAAAGAGCCTCGGTCATCAGTTACTAGAGGATTGGATTACAACTTATCTTATAGTCACTCTATGATTGATGGATCTAGTGATAAACATTAGTAAATATAAGATTTCCCTAATGTATCTGGAAAATCACAATAAAAACAGTGTGTATTTCGGGATTACATGCCATGTGGGAAAACCTGGTCATGGTTCTATGCATTATTATGAAGTTAATTATCACCTTCCATGTGATAGGATCAAGGATCAAATATCAACTTGGTTTCAGATTATTATTTACATGAAAAGGTAAACATACACGGCGATGATTAAAGATTCATATACATGTTGTGTATTCAAAAATGAACATAGCTATGTGTATATAGGATGGTATATATAAACAGCTAGCAGTACATAGACACAACCATATGACATGGGTAGGGTGTTGAGTGACCACATTACATGACACGTTTCAATAAATAATACTGTATTTTGTGGTTTACATGTCATTTGAGGCATCACCACATTGGTAGATACAGATAGAGATAAGAATATCACGTACTATACGTAAACATATTGTACTCAGTTATATGCATCTTTGACCTCTTTTTTCATCATATTATACTAGTTTCAATTATGTTCCATCCCGATTTGATTGATTACTTCACATATATTCTGTAGTATCACATCCATGTCATTGTATTGTGATCACTTATAGATGATGAACCCTATATAGTGTTCTTGGTATCCCCCCATGCGACTATAGTGATATGAACTTTCAACATTATACACTATGAAGGTTTTCTATAATTATCATCCCCTCCATTAGAAAGGTATTTATCCTCCATAGTGAATTCCATATAGGTAGGTTGTGTGGAATCATTATCATATGATCCCATGTGTAGTGTTTTTATCCATATTAAGAACATGGTGTCGAGAAGTAGTTCTAGAAGAGATCCTATATATGAGAATCAAAATCATCTAAGACCAGTGGTCCTTCATTGGAATGGCTCAATGATCATTAAATATTTATTGAATGCCTCCATTTATAACATGGATCATAGAGTGTATTCTATCAGAATGATAATTTCATTGAGAAGAATCATGTGGCTAGCAGTTGGTTGTGACTACCTGGTTGCACGATGACCTTATTTATAATATAAAGGACATTAATGTCATAAATGTTTTATATCAAATTTTGAGATGACTATACATTATTCATAATTTTCATTGTTTTTTTGTGTTATAGAGGCATTTTTATACTCATCCCTCCAGGGGATATACCATCATGTGACATGTCATAGGTAGAGGATGACCCTTTTGATGGTGTCTAATGAGGATACATAGTAGTGAAGAATAACATGATCTAGACATGAAAAATTGTTTATTAGAATATTTCATTTGACAATTTTCCTTTCTGATGGTGTTGTGTGGACTTTTTATCGCTTTTTGGGCTTGTATAGACCACTTGTTCACTTTTATTACTTTTCAATCTCTCTATGGTTGGGGGATTATAGATTTATTCATTTATAGGATATATTTTTTTTACATTAAAACATTTTATTGGTTTGGTTGTGTGGGTGTGTGTATTGATCATTTAGTGAAATGCATCCCATTAATTGGATACGCCAATTCTGCACTACTCTCCACCACATGCCTATTAGCAATAGGAATGTGGGAATGATGGGTTAGAACATAATGGCTCGAGTCTTGACATATGAGACCACCATTATATTTTATTCCTGAATTACTACCCATATAATATATTTTTTATTATTATTTTGAAAATCCATAGTCTCTTCCTGGATGACAGTGAATTCATCCATAAATCATGGAATTTATTTTATGTTCCACATATAAATTTACTCAATCACCAATGTAACCAACTATTTCACAAACTCACCTTCGAAAATATCATGACACCATGAAACTAAATTTTTTAACAATTAATTAGTATACTATTTATTTGATTAAACATTAGATGTGTTTAAGAATATTTTTAACCACTCAACATAAAATTCAGAAAATAAATTCCCTATATGACGAACCGTAATGAGGAGAAAAAATAAACACCCACCCAATCATAATATACTAGATTATAAAATAATTATTCTATAAAGACTCTTAAGGAGAAATTACATCAATGATGGATGTTTGGTCATCAACAATCATAATATATAAAAATTAATCTTCTTTTGGATGTTCCCAAAACAGATAACGTTTTTAAGCACATTACTACAATGAATAATAGAGAAAATTCATTTGAAATAATTTTATTCCAATTCTACTAGAACCCCCCCCCCCCAAATATATCATGGAATAAGTTGGGATGGATTACATCATCCCCTCCCTTTAGATTTTAATATTATAAGAATCACATTAAAACCCCATCAATGGGTTGAGCCTTCTAGTTCTAAAGACTAGGTAAAAAATAATTTTTCCATAGATAATTGGTTGGTTTTATTAGATGAGACAAAAAATTAATTAGTTAGGGTACAATAAGAATCTATTATTAAAAATCTAGAGTTACATGTGAGATAATTATTCAAAAATGAAGGAGATAGTGATAACAGATTACTACCCAACCTTACTGATTCCAATCCTTGGGATTATTCCATGGAATTCACAACTAGGAGTAGAATCCAACCCCATGGGATAACCAATACTGTTCATAACTTTTTTCCTAGTAGAATTCATGATAAAAAAATAAAATTGGGAAGATATGAAAATTAAAATACGAACTGGCCCACTAAAAATAGGCCAAGACCTTTTTTACCTATAAAAATACAACAGAAAAATATTAAAAACATATAAAATAAAGTAGAAAATAATATCTTTGAGTAAATGAGTAGTTCTCCACAATTGTGATGAATTTTTATTCAATTTGTTCCTTTCATAAAATAATTGTGAAGGAGAATAAGGATTCATAATTATTCAAAATTATTCTAGTTTTTACGAAACTGTACATCGATATTACATTTCATGATGATCTAATTCAATGTGTTTATTATATGAAATAACTCAAGAAAATCATTTTGAATTTGTATACATTAGATGATTTGTATAATTATAATCCATTAATATTGTTTACTGTTGTCATATTAAATATGTACCTCCCAAAACATGAATATCCATAGTGATTTAAAATAATTTTCACATGTAGTGATAGATTTTCCCAATTTATCAATTTTTTTAATGAGGATCATGTTTCAGTTATATTCCTTAATAAATATTTTTTTACCTGAGGACTAGAGTTCCACAACCCACTACATTATTTTTGTAACATGTTGATCATTCCATTACAAACCAAATTATTAGTGATGATGACTTCTATGTATACATATTTAGGATCTCATATACAATATACTTTTTTATTTTGGATAAGAAATGTGGCCATGGGGTACCTATTATTTATTTAAGGTTAATTCTTTCCACATGAGATGGTATCATTGATTATTCAATTGTAAAAATAATTTTTAGACATTATGATAAGAACAATTAATATAATATTTTTCGGAAAAGTAATGAATATATACATGATTATATCTTTCCATGAAATGAGATTTTTTATGGTAATAAATCGTTCTTTGAGGTGGATGATGAGTTTCATTGGATAATTGGAGAAATAGATGAATGGAATGAGATACCTAAAGGGATATAAATTAGAATTAGTTAAACCCATGGAATAGAACCTTTATATGTGTATTAAGGGGAATTACTAGATAACCTATATTAATTATCGGTATAAAAATGATGTCCCCAAAATGTAATCTGATTTTCAAGAATATATATTTTATAATGTACATAAAGAATAATATTTTTTCATAATTATCTAGGAGGAAACATGAGGACCTTATAACCCCAATATTTATGTGTATTCCCTTGGGACAAGTCCCTCCCATCATGGAGCCAAATACATTTCCATTTTATTTGAAATAACCATTCATAGGATAATACTGAATATCACCAAACAATATTTCATCTAATTTGGATGAAAATATAGGGAAAATATATATTAGTCTTTTGAGGAAATTAATTTTTCTCTTGGAAGATTTCTTACTAATAAAAATAGAATTATTACATAAATTTTCACCCACAAAATTCCCATGGAATGTGAGTGTATGTGAAGGGTGGAAACTCAATTATTAATTGAACTAAATATGATTTATGTAGTCTTATAAGTAGTTATTAAGATTCATTATGTTTAAATAATATTTCCCAATTTAGAAACCCCATTGGACATGTCTATTCATATAGTCCCCAATAAGAGTTGAGTGACTGTGACAACGAATGAAAAAAAGAATAAATACAAACCAATACTCAAAACCAATATAGATATTGTATAAATAATTTGAAAATTTAATATGAAACATGAATAGAACATTTTCAAATTTCACTTCATGATCATGTGATAGAATTTTTTTTCATATAATAATTATTTTATTTCTAGATGGTTTTGTAGATAAAATCTATTATTTCCCCTTGGGAACCAAGAGAAAATATTGTTCACTTATACAGTTGGATCATTTATAAATATTTGGATCCACATTGTTGTATGTGGTTCTCCTTCCACATTTTATTAGTTCATGATGTCCAATTTTCTGGTTTTATGAAATTATTTGTTAAAGTATTCACATATGAAAATTCCATAATAGGGTCTAATTGTGATGATTTTTGAAACAAATATAAATAATATTTCCCATCTGTGAAGATAAAATATGTGTATTAAATTTGTAGAAATTAAATTTCTTATTATCTGAAAGGATTTTATTGGGTCTAGAAGATTCTAAAAATTGATTATATTTTGATAGAGGTAAAATTGATGTAACATAATTGCTACCTCCATCTGAAAATGGAATTAGAATTAAAATATTGTAAATATTGTATTAACCATCATCACATACCATATGTAAGATCTAACTATTGAAAAAAATTCTGATTCTAATGACAAGGATATGGGAGCTATAATTTTCCAATGAAGGAATAGTTTGTCAAATGTATTTTATTATGCTATCAGACAACATGATGATGATTTATGGAGTTTCACCCCTACAAAAATGGTATTTAATTTGTATTGTTTTCATTATGAATGTTTAGGTGGAATCCAAACGATCCAAGATAAATATATTTATGCATCATTCAACAATTAAATATATATTTTTTTATGAAATAAACAAAAATAATAATGATGATATGGGTTTTAATTGTAAAAAATGTCATAGTCATTAAGGATAAATGTTGGGATTGAAATTTCATGGATACTAATTTCACTAGACTTCCCAATAATCATATTGAAGAATATAAGAGAGAAAATAATAATTTGTTGATGAAAATATTTTCACTATTTCCATTATAAAATAACCATGGTTCTTTCCAATGTAATATTTATTACTATTCAAATTATACCAAATAAATTTTCTTATAACCAGATATATAAGTTTATCATTGATCCCAATTAATTCATTATGAAATTTCATTGTTCAAAATATGTTCTGATAGAATTATGAAAAAATTAGTTCTTGGGGAAGAAATGATTCCCATTATATATAGTTCCAAATTATATTTTTAAGGGACATAATGGTAGTGGAAAAAATAATCAAAATCTTTTACAAAGTGTTTTATATTCAACAACCAACAATATAGATAAAAAATTCACGGCTATAGGATATGACAATTGTTATTGAGTAAGTGACTTAGAAATAATTAAATTTCTCCCCCAAAGGGTTATTTGGAATTTGAATTTTTTTCATTTCTTGAGTGGACCTATGTTATTCCTATGTGTGTGCTAAATTATACTATTTTGGATGAAATTATAAATATATATTATCTTGGACCATTCTCACTACAATGGCAAGGTACATCTGAATTTTGGGGTCGAAACTGTATAGAGAGTGGAATGTAGATATGATAAATCTAGAGTGAATGTTAGTTTCTTCCAATATATACATTATTTTATTAATTTATTTAATAAAATATATCATATTAATTAAATTATTGAATTATAAGATAGGGTAAATGGTTTTGTGGGATTTTTTTTCTATATAAATAAATGCAACATTAATTAAAAAACAATTTTATCAAATTGATGTTTGGAAAAAAATCACCCATATATGAAATGGTTATTAAAAATAAAACTACCCTATAATAAATATTCATCAATGTAAAATGAATTAGTATAGATAAATTCATTATATTCATATTTCCAAAAGCATAATAGTAATTACATTCAATGGTCATGAATAAATCATCTCAATCATTTTTGGGTTCATTCCTTAATGATGGAATATAGTAAATAGATCAATGAATATTAAAATAGGAAAGTGGGAACAACATGTTATGATTGAAAAAAATAATCATTAGTAGTTAAATAAAATTATTAAATGATGGTACATAACATATATAACTGATTCTGTTATCCCCTCTAGGTTTTAGTTAACTATCTTCAAATGATCACCAATGAAGAATAAAATGAAATTTTTATGTAAGAGAAATTGATAGTGTGGGTGAGAAAAAGAACAATGAAAAAATAGTACTCTAATTAAACAAGAACTTATTCAATGATTACATTAAATAAATACAATAAAAATTTCCTGATAAACTATCTACGATAGGTCGGAACCCTATAGCGGCCTCCCAACAATCGATCTTCTCCACACCGAGAATGTAATTCCCTTTATCATATATGGAATAACCATTTTATCAGTCTCATGGTCATCTATAAAGTATTATAGGTCAAAATATTTTTTAATCCCTCTTTTCGGAGGTCAAATGTAAAATGTTCATAAATAAAGGGACAATGAAATCCTGGTTTTTTTAGGTCTTATCAGTAAATTCATCATTTTTTAATTTTTCACAGGATGGGTAATGTGAGGTTATTTTTAAATATTATAACATTGACAGAACTTGTTGTTATAAATTAATAATTTGGAATTCATGTTTTCCATTGGTTCTTCGATTATGTTCAACAGAAGTGATCCATGCCCCTACTCAAAATATCCAGTGTCTCGCCACTTCACATTTTTTTTGGCATGAAGTTCCTTTATGTTCCTCGATTCAAATTTTTCCCATTTTATTTCACTAAAAGTAAATCTTACAAAAGAATACCCAAAACATAAATATTATGTATGTATAAAATATTAACACAATTAATATTCAATGAATTAATAAATAAAATCTCATCAATATATGTTTATAAAATAATGATATCATCATCATGATTCCTTTTCTATCATCAAATGGAATGGAATTGATTTTTATAACAATTGGCTATAAATTCAAGTGGGTTGAGGCTATATCATCTCCATAAAACCAATCTTATATTCATTCCCATGTTTTTATTAAGAACATATTCCATGGTTGTGGTTTTACAATGGATTTCATTACTGAAAATAGATATCACATTAGAAACATCAAATTCATTGCATTTATAGATAACAATGGCTACATACACAGAAACAGATCAACCCATCACCCCATGTACAACTGAGAATCATACATATCCAACAAGGAACTAAAATAAATCTTATCAAAAAAATTATTCAATTCCTGGAAGGATTGGACATTGAAGTTGGATGATTATGACCTTAATGGACTGCCTTGAAAACCCCAATAGGTATGTCACTCCACAATATAAATTTTTTTAGCAATGGTACTATATCAAAAGTATTTTTGGAAAATTAATCAATTTAATATTTATTTTAGGTATTTAGGTGTAAGACATTTTCATGAGTCAAGTGAACTAGATGAAATTAGGAGAGAATCGTAGAAAATTTCTATGATCCATAATGAAAATATGAAATAATTTAATTAATTAACAAATTAGTAAAGAAAATTTCTTCTTTAAAAAAAGTTTTTACTCATCAATTACTAAATGATGTTATTTACTTATAAACTTATATCCATGTGGTTTGGTGTATTTATAGATTTTATGGTTCTAGTAAATATGAAAGTGTAATTTTCAGAACACGATGGCAAACTATTTTTGGGTAGTGGGAAAGGTGTGAAGTACTACTATAAGGGTTACCCAAAGGATTTGTCTTCCCTCATACAAATTTATAGTTTAGCCATTTGGAATTATGAATAAATAAATTATAATAATTTATTTATGGGATAAATTGCATGGATCACTATTTTCATTGATTTATATTTAATTTCACATTATTTCAAATAGTTTTTGTTTTTCAACTAATCATTGATTAATTACTATAGGGTCTGAACATGGTACCTATATCTATCATATCATTGGGAAATGGGTTGTGGTATGCAGTTGTTCTCACGAATAAAAAAAATCTTCACTAGGGGAGTCATAGTTTTTTTTCTACTATTAAATTTTTTATACTTCTCTAACAGTAGTGGGGGGGGGGGATACCACATGATTTCAGTTCTAATTTTTTTAAAAAAATTCTCCCTTGGGTCCATAACTGTTTAATAAAATTCATGATCCATTTTACTTTATTTATGAAATTAGATTGTCTCTCATTTATAATGTAATAATATGTTATTAAAAAAATTTATGAATTAATTGTATGTTAGTAAATTTTACTTTCATGAAAATTTGTGAAATATATTTACGAACAACTTACTAATGATTTGAATAAATGATATGATCTATTTATTTCTTCCACATTTTGAATCATTAATGTGGTAATTTTTTCATTTTATGTGTGGTGTATGGGATACATTCTATAATACTATTCATGATATGTACTTCAGTTGTACCATAAAACATGACCCCATAATGTTTTTTGAAATATCATCCACATTAGATAAATTCATTACATTTTTGATTGAAATATAATTGTTTATTGTGAAAAATTGTTTGTAAAATAAGAAATGAATTTTTTCATATTATGGGATAATTTAAATGCTCTTTTGATGTATTTCACTCAGTCTGATGTTGTGAGAATTGAGTGATGTTTTCCTCTATCCTTATTGTGATCTTGTTTTCAAACTATGATATTGATGTTTTATTATGTATATTATTTATGAATTTTATATCTAACGTGAGGAGAATTAAACCATAACCTGAACATAGAACTATGTAAAGTGTTTCATGGAACACCATATGAATCTATATCATTCATGTTTATTGTAAAACCATCAAATCTAGAGTAAAATTGAAAATTGGGTCCCACGCTGGGTATCTGAGACAAGGAAACTATGTGTATTTCTGTAAATAAATATAAATCATCATATTCAATATATAATTATTTATTCCCATTTATTTCTATGAAAATATTAAATAACCTGTCCTTTTAAAATATATGATTCTGAATGTGAGGATAATATTGTACCAAAATTAACATGGAAACAATTTATTTATAACAAAATATATTATTTTATATCAATAATTATGGATTCAAAACACTGGTTTGAGGAAACTAATTGGTGTAAAAAAATTCATTATTGTTATTAATTTAATTAAAAATTGATTAATATTTTCGGTACTCATTTAACTGGAGATCGATCCGATTTCCAAGTATGATGATGTTGAAATATCATATAAGAAGAATGAATTTCATATCAAAGATTGGGTTGGTGGTTTTCTTAATCTAGGAATTTATAGTACACCCTAGGTATTATTATCATCATGTTTTTGTAATATTATAAATAAATTACTCAAATAACATTTATTTCCTTATAGGGAAATGAGTTATGTGCGCGGGACATCAAAGCGGCCCTATTTCATCATATTTTTTCAAATCGATATTGATGAGATTATTATTCTTCAAATGAAAAATAATATTATAATGGATGATAGTTTAATCAATAAAAAATATGGTTTTATATTATAATAATTGAGACATGTAATCAAATTTCTTAATCTTGGATTCTCTATTGATTAAATTTCATGGTGTTAATATTCATAATCTGTGAACTACCCGATGTTTCATATTTGGTGTTTGGATGCTAATTAATTTCATGATATATTCATTTTTAGATATTTTGGATGATTATATGGTTCTCTAATAGATCAACCATGTGTTCAAGTGAATTAACTATTTTGTAAAAAATAATTCGGATAAATAATATTTACTATGAAATAAAAACAAACAGAGAATAAAATTAGTATTCCTTTTCAAAAATTGATCATCTAGATCAACAAAAAATTCTACACTAACCTAGGAATATCTAAATGTTGTGTATAACTGAGATGAGGATGTATATGATGTTTCTTAGCACCTCCAAATTAAGCTAGTTTAGATTCGAAGATTCTTGTTTTCATGGTTTGATATGAGGGAACCACTAATTCTAAAGATGGATAATCCATTACTATGTTTGTTGACTAGTATTCCCTATTTGAATATGATTAATTATTGATAAGTACCAATGTAAAAACTCAAAAAGACTAATACTAAGACTGGGCCACAATTGAAAAATATTTATCAACATCTCCTATTTATGGTCGATGAAAAACCTATCATGATTTCCCAGAATAATTTTATGAGTTTTAGAATGTGATTTTTAAATAATAAGTCAATTAGGTAAGCATTCAAATTCACTAGATATGTGTATCCACTCGGGAAGGAATATTTCCTGTCACTTCAAAACATATGTTGATGGACGGTTTGAATTCGGTGGTAGCATGTGTATGGAATCATCGAGAAGGGTCTAGTAAGTTATTTTATCTAATTAGCATTGTTTACTAATACTATTCATCAGAAAATATTCTATTTTAGATAAATGGATAATAGAGTTTCAATCAACTACATATGACAATAATCTATGAAACAATACCTATATGGTTAAAATATCTATGTAAAGGGAATCAAATTTGTTGATTATTTCAAATGCTGATGAAATTGTTATGTACTAAATTCACTATGTGGTGTAAAATTTATACATTGATATAATTTTACATAAACTAAATATCCACCTAAATAAAATGGTTTATGCCATTATTTTTATGATAATGATCAATACAATGGAAATAAGGAATTATTTCATTCTAAATATACATGTGTCTACCATAAAATAAGTCCAACTAGGATAAAAATTGTACAACTAAATCAGGGGATAAGAGTATCTGAATTACATTATTAAAGTAGGATTTTCCAAGTATCATGTTGGGATGTTCTTAATTTGATATTTATAAAGTGGTGAAAATTGAAACATTAAGACAATGGGACACAAAAATTGAACTACTGGCCGATTAATGGTGGAACCGAGGAGGAGTCCCACGGTGTTACGAGATATAATAGTTTCAGAATAAGAATATTGAAGCACATATTTGTTTCTTTATTGTTTTTTACATTCCTTACATTCTCATTTATTTCTAAGAAATTATTATTTTTTTAATTTATTTATTAAAATGGATGGATATACACATTTTGTGGAACATATCTATAAAATTAATATGTCAACATAATTTTAGTGACAGGTGTGGATGGAGCCTATAATTTTTCAACTATTCATATAGTACATGACTCCTAATCCACAAAACTCAGTGAGATGTATTTGTATTTATTTGTAAATATTAACACGTAAATAGGAATTCATATTTATAAGGGGACAATCCATTAATTGGTAGGTCATTTGGTTTCCTCTTCAATTCCGATAGTGTTGAATCTTGTGGAGATTCTATAGATTCCCACTACTATAAAGGTAGCCATATTGGAGAATAAGACCACCCCATTTCTCATGAACCCACAAAACATGTCCTTAAATGTAACAGGTAAAAATTACATTTAAGACTTCTTGAATAATTATTCCATCCGATCAATTTTCGTTACTTAATCCCATATAATTTTCTCTTATTTCAACTCTATCCAACCACACATTAGCTTATGTTTATTCCACAAAAATAACTCCATTTAATTATTCACCACCATTATGCTCAAAAATCGTTACATTGATGCATTATTTCAATTATTTTTTCATTAAAATTCACATGGTCCACTTTAACACCCCTTTTATTGATTTCCAGCCCTACGGATTGACCCCTTATCACTAATAAAATAATCTTAATTATAGAATAAATATATTATAAATATGTATTTAATTTTGAAAACATGGTTCGAATGAAATTTTGATCATGGACCATATCAACACCATTACAAAATGATATCATATTGTACATTATATATGTGGATTGATGTTATATTTAAATGTAAGACAATAAATAATCAATTAGATGGAGTCATTTAGTGCCCCCAAAAATAAATAATTTTCCTAAAACTCGAGTATCCTTGTGCGGTGGGGAGTTGTTTTTATTTTTTTAATAGAGATTTTTTTCTTGTTATACTTTGATGTGTCATTATTTATCACCATTTTATAGGAGGACCATCAGTGAATTATTTGGAAATTACTAGTTTCTATGTAAAATCGGTGGGTATCAAGGGTGGTACAATTAATTTGAATAGACAATCAAATCCTTTATAGGACGTATGAAACATTTTATAAAATATAGAGTGGTTCTCGCATACCTGTAACATGGGATGATAATATATGTGACCAAACCATATTCAATGGAGAACATTCAGAATTTCTTTTGAATCCATTAGTCCTTTAATGTTATCTTTGGATTGATAATTTATATTACTATGTAATAAAATAAAAAATTTATGTAATTTAAAATATAATAAATATATTTTATAGAAAATATATAAGACATGGTAATGGTGTTTTCATTAAAAACCATTTGTAGGGTTTTACAATTTCATTTTTTAATGTTTTTGGTACAATATCTCAGATGGTTTATTTATATTTAAAAATTCTCATACTCGAAGTTTTTAATGAAATAAATTTATCTTGTTTTATTTATGGTGAAATTAAATAAATTATATTAGAACCATGTTAATTTCAAGTGAATAATTTATTTCATAACATGTGAATGATTTTGGAGTGTGTTGATTTATGGGGACATCAATTTTATTAATGTGGGAAAATTCCTATTTTTGTGCATGAAATAATTTCAGGTGGTTATAATAGAACAAAGATGGAAATTATAATGAATGAAATTGTTTTTAATGATGATATTAAGGATATATTAATGGATTCTATAATATGATTATATTTTTTGTTTGATAGTGTATATTATTTCATATTATGATTGGGTAAGAATTGATTTTTTTATAGATTCATTATATATATTTTAGTGATGTTTATGGATGTTACCCCATGAATGGAATTTACATGTAATAATTTAAATCACTTTTTTAATTATTATATTTTAATCATTTTGGTCTTTCCACTCACTGACTCTACTGAGACACTTTGTTGAGTAGAATACAAATAATTTCTTTATTTTTTGGATCATGTTGATGTGTTTGTAAATTTGTATAATGTATTTTCATATGGTTATCATTGATACCTTGAATTAATTGAGTAGGAATCCAAGTCTGATGAGATTTTTGAGACACTGTGAACCTAACAATCCTAAAGGGTGAATATCACCACACACTTGGTTGATGGATTGGGTTTAGGGTGGTGTAATGATAATATCCATTTCCAAGAATTTGAGGATTTTTCTTTTGTATTATTAAAGGATTCCTTAATCCAATGGTTTCATCATGAAGATGTTAAAATATCAACTGTAATATAACTCTTGTGTGACCATATGGTTGGTCATTTTTTTGAGGACTATATAAGTTGATTCATTGGATTTGTCCCTTTTCCCATTAGTTAGTTGTTAATGATTTTAGATTTAATCAGATATTTTTAAATGGGTTTTTATTCAGATCATACATCAATTTTGTTTCGTTATACTATGTATATCCATGTTTCAGTTATGTATAATGCTTTCATTGAAGGGGAATTTTCTATATGGAAACATGTTCTAGTATATTATTTGACCATGTCTGTCGTTAGTAATGAGAATTTGGCTATTCAGAATAAATGGAATTTTGTGTTCTTTGGTTATAGGATCTAATGGAATATTTAACCAACTTTTTCCACATATTTGATGACATATGATTTTTTTATTGTCCCAGTAACATTTAGAGGGTTTTTAAATTCAATAGTTGTTAAAAGATGAAGTATTAGACCATGTTTTGATCCATCTGGTACTATGAGGGATATCTTCCAATGAACAATTGAAATATATATATATTTTTAAAATTATCATATGTTGTATCAATTCCTTTTTTGGACAATCATCCATATATTCTATAATGATCATATCTTTTATTGAAAAGAATGAAATACTTTTTGTATTTGTTCTCGTGCCTTTTTTAATGTTCATACATCATTGGAATATGATAATTTTAATCATTTGTGAAAAGTTTGAAATATGTTTTTTAGATTTTTTTGATGTATAACATGAGGATTAATTTTTTTGGGATATGTTATTGGTGATTTTTAGTATGGTTTTTTGTTAGAAAAACAGATCAACAAGTGTAATATTATATTTCATGCTTATTTATAGTTGGTAATCACTGAGTTTGGCCCTTATTACCCTATATTTCATCTCATGAAACTAAGTTAAAAAATTACTTAAATATTGTGTTATATTTATTATTTTAGTGTTTCAAATCCTTTATTGCAGTTAATTTTCTTTGTGATATACTATTCTGAACATTTTTCGATTTCTCAAGGTTGTTCTTTCTTTTGGATTTTTTAACTGTTTTTATCCTATAATTTTCGGTTTTGCTGAGATCATCCATTTAGGTATGTTTTCAATATTTTTAAACTATTATAAATAAATTTAAATTGTTTTTGGGAACATTAGTAGGTTCCCATTATATTTTCCCCACTCCCATGGTTTTCATCTATCGAGATTATTTGGAATTAAATGTAATTTAAACCATATTATATTATACATTGGATGTTCTCGATGTGAGAATTATATTTTATACCATTGACGATGATTAATAATTTACATTTCTGTATGAGTTATGATATATAAATATATTGTAGTTGTCATATTTAAAGAAAATAATAGTGTAATCATTAAATGTTATTTTTTTTGGATTCTGTATATTTATTTTTATGAGGATTATAATTTTAGGATTTCTTTTTCATTAGTGGTCAAAACATCATGAAAAATATAATTGTTATCATTGGTATTATGGATATTCAAAACCCATGTAATATTGTTTAGTTTTGGGATAATGGGTTGTTTATCTTGTACATTTATGAGGTGTAGTTGCCTTATCATTCAAAACTTTTCTATGTTATTGACAACATTCTGGTGGAAAAAGATGCAAATTGGAGATAATTGTGAATATAGAAGAAAAAATATAACATTTAATATTTATAATGATGTTTTCATCCTTAATTTTTTTGTTTTATAGGGTCAAAAATTTTATATTCTGTGTACTTTACTATGGATTCATTTTTAGGTTCATTTTAACAGAAGCAAGGCAGTATAAACTATGTTATATTAGTAATTTTAGGTAGCTGTTAGTAAATTGTTACAACATATTTTGGTAAATAATGCGAGTAAAAAATTTTACAATAACATTATTGGGTACATTAATCATTTTTTTTAATATTTGGTGGGTACTCTATTGGAATCTCAATTTTCTACCCCTTGAACTAGAATCCTCTCATTCCATCTCTGATTTTCAAAAATTGTATCCATGGTTCAATTTATCTATTTTCAAGGTGGTGTTTTCACTAAATTTAATGGTATGTGATTATAATTACATTTTATCATGGTGTCATCATTTTCCACACAATTTCCATGAAATTAATGACCAATTTAATTTATTCTTATGGATAGGGATGTCCAAAAATAGTGGTTTTTGATTTTATGGATATTAAACCATTAATTATGACCTATTATCATGAAATTTTTTCATACGAGTCATGGTTATATTGGTTGAGTTAAGGTTTTCCTTTTCTATTTCATTTATAAGAGCACTATGGATACTTGAGTTTTTATATAGTCTTACAAACAAAAATAATGTATTCTATAATATATTTAGTGTATTGTAAATCATTTTCCATTTTTGGGTTTCCATTTGAAAAAATTGTATAATTTTTCATTTTAATTGAACATTAATTTGGAATGGTACTTCATGATTTTTTTTTATTTTTGATAAATAGGTAATAGTGGTTTTATTAATGTAATATAATTAATCATGATGTTTTGGAAAATGTTTTTTTATCTAAATTGGTGGTTTCCTTATTTAATGGGATATACTTATTTTAGAAGGAGTGTTCTGATTTTGGGGATGTCATTGTAATTATCTCATATTGATTTAGACTGCGAGTTTTTATTTGTCATTATTTCCAATTTATTTGTAAATTAATTCTTTATTGTCTTCAAAATGTATTTTGAATAATATATTTACATTGTTTTGAGTAATGTTCTCATTGTAAACATATACATATTTATTTCTTTTATTGATGTGTACACCGACGATGATGTTCTGTAATACCCTTATTTATTCATTTAATCATGTGATAATGGTAAAATGGATATTAATTATTTAATTATTTTTGGGAAGGGGCTCATTTTTAACGGTGGTGGGGGGTGTTGATGCGTTGATATATTTGATTTTTTTGTTATATTTTCATTTGGATATGTGATTATAATTTCATTTATGTGAACATAATAGTATCCCACCTCCACTATCTATTCTATGTGGAACCCTTGGTTATTTTGTTGGATGATAAGGGATGTGGGAAACTAGTAGATCGTTAGACACTATCTTGTATCCCTTTATTGTATATTATGACATTGGAGGGGATTATTCCTCAATAAATCAAGATGAGAGAGATTTAGGTGAATATTTATGTGACTATTAATGTGTTAATAATTACATCCAACTATGGACCATGAGTATTATTCCATCATTTTATATGATTTTTGACTCCTAATTTGTATTTTATGTTAATGCTTTTAATTTTTTTTAAATAACTATATTATCATTCGATACAAGCATATATTTATGAATTTTGGTTAATTATTAAAAAATATTCATGAATGTATTTCCGTGAAACATTAATATTTTTCATTCTAACGTTATAAGGAATTAAATATATATTACTTTATCTACATGTTCATTACTTTAATTTAGTTGTGTGTGTGTGTTTCCTAATGTAAGAAAGAAAAAATGGATCCTTATTAAGTGAATAATGTTTGAAAACATGTTTGAAAATGTATTAATCCTATGAGAATGGTTGGTTTTCAAAATATATATTATAAATGAAAATGGATGATATGACATTATTTTGGAGTTTTTGTAAATAGAAATGGTTGGTTTTTTAAATTTAATCACGTTGGAAAATAATTTTTTGAGAATAATTTATAATTAATTTGTTTACAACATTATATGAAATATTTCATGATTATATAACCTTTATGGAATAAAATTGAAAAATAAATCAATGATATGAGTTCTTTTGAAACAAGAATTATTGGGTGAAATTATAAAATTAATGAAAGCATCTTATTATGATATCATTTTTTCCTTTATATCAACCTGAAAGAATCATATTGGTGGGTATGTTTTATTAAATTCTGTTTCAAGTATTCCATTTTTTTCCTTGTTGGATTCGAAGTTAACATTCAAATTTGGGGATACGGGAGATGTGGATTTAAGGTAGTGACATGAGAATAACACGGTAGTGTAGGGATTCTATCCTATGTTTTTTCAATTAGTTTTTTTTTTCTTGTTTCAGCCTCACAGTATATGAACATATTTTAGTTCTAAAAACTTGTTGAGGATAGTATAATATTTGTATATAGTGGTTTTATTAATTCGTAATTTTTTTTGGAATTTGTTTTACTGTTTTTACTATTCCATGATGGGATGTTCTTGTTTTTTAATTTCTCATCTAATAGGAATAGTTATCCATTATATAGTGATGTAAAAAAAGGATCCCTATTGGAACCCGCTTATTATATTTTTTTCATTATGTATAATTTGTTCCCATGGTTTCTTTATTATATCTTGGCACTGGTTTCCATATTATGGTTTTATTTAATTATCCTCAACTAGTATAGTTGGATAAGCCTCGTGATTTTATTTTATGATATATTCGAGTTCATTATAATAGGTTATTTTAGAGACCATACTATAGATTTTAAAATAATTAACTAAAATATTAATAATGATATGTTATTCTATACGATGTGTATGTAGAAAATTATTCATGTAATACCTTATAAATTTTTCATTCATTAATATTAACAATACATCCTTTTATATGTAATATATTCATACTATGTTTTCGTTTACATATTCAGGGATAATAAATTTAAAATTATATCATGACATTGAGATAATTGGTTATTTTTATTAATAAATATATTTTCAAATTTTGAATTCTGATAATTTTTAAATATTAAAATTGGATTATTGCTTTTCAATGATTTATGGTGTAATTATATAATTATATCCTATTTAATGTTTGGGATATCATCAAGTGATTTTGATGATTCTAGAAAATATTGTTTCCTGGATTGCTTTATTAGTTATTTATAATTATAAAAAACACTACCATGGATACATTCTATTAATTGGAGTGAGGTATTAATTGTGAATATCATACCAAATAGTGAAATTTTAGATTAGCTACCTCTGTTAAGAATAGTTGTAACATCCTAATATATCCCATCAATAATAAACCTCACCTAAAACATAGGAAATTCTTAATCATAATTATATTAATCACCATGATTTGTAATTATTTAAAACATGAAGGGATTATGAAAAACTATTGGGAATCAATTTACATTAAAAATAGGAACTTCACTTCCTAATACATAATTTTTTTCTTCCCTTATTCACAGATCATATTGGTTCTATATAAGAAATGAAATGATAAAAAAATAATTAATCACGTATTAAAAATGAAATAAGCACTTTAAAACATTTCCAACCGTGAAATTATAAAAATTCCAAATCAAAATGCATATTGTCTTTGTAAATAATGAAATTGATTGGTTTACAATCTCAACATAAAGAAAAACTCTTAAAAATTCATAGGTAATCCCATATTAAAAACATCCTCCCCTGATATGTCTTTGGTCTTCCATTGGTAAATATGAATGGATTGCCGCTAAATTTAAAGCACTATATGTAATTTACATATCATCAACAGATGGTGAATGGGGAAAGTAATTAAACAAATATGACTTCCACGTGATTTCCAATGCACCCCATGAATATGAAAACCAACAATGATTTAATTTGTTTGAAAAAATGGTCTATGAAGATTATTGATTATAGAAATTAATGAATCAACATAAGAATTTTACAAAATCATGAATTTTTCAATTCAACAATATCAACTCATTATTAAAAATTCCATTATATCCATAACCAATGACGTACGGACCCTTTTAATAACCTAAAATAAATATATTATTTAACACATTAATAACCAAAACTAACCAAAAATGTTATCATCTACTCCCATGTCATCCTAATATCTAAAATGTTTCTATCATCCCCATTAAATAAAATTATACACGCACACTCAAACATGAATTTCATGCATGGAAATACAATAAAAATAACCTACACACAAGTAATATTTTTCTATATCATTTTTAAACCCACGCCAAGCCATCATGTCATTAATAACCAAAAATAAAAAAATTATTTCACTCACCTCAAAATGTATAAAATTTTTCCATTAAAAACACTTTTCAAAATCCAAAATATTTATAAATTCTTCCTGAAAATTAGTCCAGTACTGATACTAATCGATAATTTTTTTTCAAATTAAATGATATAAAATTCAATAATATATGGAATTTTATATAATTTTTTCTAATAAATCAAATATTTTGGATAGATAGTCATCCATCGTGAAAAAATTGTTTTTAAAATTTGTAATTTGGACACATTTAATCATTCCTAGATTTTAATTTTTTTCTTAATTTTATTTTTTAAAATATGTTTTACATAATAGATATAATTAATATATGAATATTTTTTATGAGTTATTTATTTAATATCATTCCAGATTAATTTTTTTGGAGAGAATTAAATTTTCATAGAATATATTTTTTTATGAAAAAAATGTATTTAATCTTATAGAATTTAAAAAAATAATCAATCATCATCCACATAGAAAACTACTCATTGAAACACCCACTACACCTAACAAAACCCATTTAATATTTATAATAAAAGATATATATATTTTATATTATGTAATCATAAAAAAATATAATTAAATATATATATAGTGTTGTGTGTTCATGTGTGTTTATATTTATATTTAATTAAAAATATACATGTAATCTAAAATAATTTTTTTTTCTATATATGGAAATAAATAAAAAATTATTTTTATTTACTGAAATAAAACATAATTTTATTATTGAAATATTTAATTTATTCCTATAAAATATTGTGTTATACAACATATAATTCTCATATTCAAATATATTTCAGATAACCAATTAATACCACAAAATATATAATACATATTTTAAATCTATTCCAAAAATCACTGGTCACATTTTTTTATGGAATTTAGATGAATTTTAGATATTTTTTTAACGTCTTTTTTATTTTTCATGGATTTTAGTTTTATACTATATTTGATTGAGTGTACATGTTGATTTAAAAAAATTCAAATCCATCCTAGTACACTGATAAATATATTCTGAACTATGAATTATTTAATGTATATCCTAGATAACTATATATATATAATCGTCTCAAATGAATATATGTTAATATAATATGTATTTATAAAATATTTATACTTATATAATGTGTTTATGTTTTACTATAATAAAAAATATAATAAATAATTAAATAATTAAGAAAAATTACATTCATACATATTAGTAATTTTTTATGATAAATATATATTTAAAATATACATTTTTAAATAAATAAATGAAATATATATATATATATTTAAATAAATAATTATATATGTGTGTGTGTTTGTATTATTTATTAATTTATTTATTATAAATTCTAAAAAATAATTATTTATATATGTTTAATATAAACAAAATTTTTTGTATATATATAAACACACATAAAAGAGCATTTGAGTTTATATAATATAGTAATAGAGTAAAATAATACATATATATATTTATTTATATATATATATTGGAATAAATACATATATATAATTATATAAATATGTTATAAATGTGTATACGTTTTTTATTATATTAATATTTCAGATGTGTATATATATGTACTCATTTATTTATATATTAAATAACTAGACATTATATTTTTTTGAATATACATGGAATTAATTAAAAAATATTATTATAAACAATCTAATATTTTAAATTACATTTACTCAAATAAATATATAGCTAATAATTAAATTTAATAAAAAGTATTTCATATTTATATATTTTTATAAAAACTCTATAATGATCATGACATATTTATAATTTAATTTAATATATGAGAAAATATGTTTTTTGAATATACTTATTAAAAAATATGAAATTTTTTATTAAAAATCACATTGTATTTTGAGTATAGAACAACTTAAGAAATAGAAGTCTATGTCTCTCCTTGTCCTCCTGATGGATCCCATGAGGAGACATCCTTCCCTTTGGGTAGTGGCAATGGATGATCCCCCAGGACCTCTAGATATTAACGAAAGCCCTAATGTCATTCTCTTCATTCACTAACCTATCTATTTTCCAAGAATTCCCCCACATCTACAATTCACTGAAAGTCTCAACATAATATCTTGGGATCCCTTAATTACATATTTTCCTCCAGGCATTCTTGGAGGCATCATCTCTTCATGGGTACTCCCTAGTATCTTTTTTTGGATGATGATTTCCTTCTATAAAATGTTTTGAAAGATTCATCAATTGTTCTTGGACCTTAAAATATTGTTTCATGGTAAATCATCCATATCTTGTATAATTCATTATGTGCTTCACTAGCACTGATGATCTCCCTGCATCTTGGTCTATGGGGTGTCGTCCCTATCAAGGATCTAGGTTCTTACTACTCATATGGAGCTTCAATTTCAATAAAATGATTTTGTCTCCAATCTTGGTTACATGAGTATTCATTCCATATATTCCCCATCCTTATCAAAACCCTTCAATTTATCATATGTTGATTAACATTGTTAAAAAATTACTACCCATTGATGAGAATAATACATCATGGTTTTTTTCGATTAAAAACATAACCCATGTGGACGTAAAAACATCCAAGCCCCCTATTGATGTTATTTGGATCGAGGATGGTGAAATTATCTATTTCAATAAACCTGTGGTGTTTTAGGAATGGTAAGATTTTTTTGTATCTTGTTATCATATATGTCATCATCAGAATTATTTTCAATCATGTCCCAAGATTTTTACATTTTTTATGGAAGAAAATACATACCATATGAACGATTCTATTATATTTTCTTGGACAGAACTAGAAATGGGTTTCCTCTTCATAATTAGGTTGGGATTATGGTTTTTAATTCAAAAGGTGTTGAGGCTGTTTCTAGATTCAGCTGAGATTTTTGTTGGACCAAAAAATATATTTTGATGTAATGGGATAAATGGTTCATCACATCATTCAATGATCCATCAATATTTACAAATTAGGTCTACTAGGGTTTTTGAATGTAGGATCATGATCATGGTTTTCATCAGAAAACCCCTATGCACCTGTTGAAGTATTTGTGTTATAGGAGGATTATAGAGTAGATTTAATGTGTAAGCCTCATGACCAGTGGGAATATCATTTATTAGAACATTTTTAATACTCTTTTAGTTATTTTTTGTATCATAGGATGGCGTTTCTAAATACCAAGGATGGAGGATGATGATTCATTAGATGAATTGGAACTGAAATCATTCAATGTATCAGGTTGAAGTTGTGGAAGGTGTCCAAGAACCTGATTTTTTATCGATTTTAGATTGAAAGAATGACTGTCATATAATAAATGATGAAACACCCTATTAGTAATCATTGGGAAATTTTTACTATAAAAATAGTAGAGGAGTTTAGAGCACAATGAACAAGAAGGGGCTGAAAGGAACCCACGACTCAAGGAGTCACATGGTACATTATGGGAAAATCCATAGGGCTTTTATGAGTACTCTTACCTTCATAATCCAATGTATATAAGCATTGATATAAAAGTGGGGACAAAAAACATTCCAAATGTTAATTCAATATACAAGATTAGGATCATGATAATCTCACTAAATACCAAAATGTTAATCATTTAGTATAAGGTGATGTTTATATGGAAGAAGAGAAGGTGCGATTTTCTAATCAAATAGATTCATAATAATGTTTTTCTATATAATAAATTATGATAAAGTATAAAATATGTTAAAATATAAATGAATAATAAATAAAGATCATTCTCTACTCGAAAGATAAAATTCATTAAGGATCGTTGCACACAAATTCTACAAAGAATGATGCTAACTGAATATATGATAAAAGGATCCATGTTGAAATTAATGAGCATCAAAGGGTATGGATCAATAAGAAGTATCACATTTTGGAATATGGATTCATTGTAATGTAGAACAACAAAGATGAATATATTCAGACATGGGATAATTTGGCCCACCATATAGAATAAATCATCACGGAAGACACAAAAACTAAGGTAACAAGATTACAATCGGTATAATATAGAGTGGATGGTTCTAATAATTGAAGACCTCTATTTAATGTTTTTGTGACCTCACTCTATGTTAAATGATCTCAAGTCATTCCCTTGTGTGGTCTCCCAATTTTCAAAAAATGTTATTTTGAATTAAAAAATTAATTTTTTTTTTGTCAGTAATTTTTTTTCTATTTTTTAATGGAAATAAAAATGTATGAAAATATATATTTAAAAATTTTTACTATATCATTAAATTCCATCATACACACATAAATAGAAATTATATAAAAAATACAACTGTAACATAATTAAAAATTTAATAGTAATTAATATTAATATTTATAAATATTAATTTATTAATATATATATATATATATATATTAAAAATATTACTATTAAAATTTTTACAAACTAAAATAATATGTCCCAAAAACCCATTTATTTTATTTATGATGGATATGATATATTTCCCAGATGATCTTCCTCGGTTGTATGATTTTTATAATGTGGAAACTGATTCCTTATAATCAATATTTTACCAATATTTAATTATTATCTCATATTTAATAATATATCTAAAATAAAACATCTATCTTTAACATATTTCTCAAGAAATTGAGTTTAATTGAATCTTTAATCCTTAAATAGATAAAGAATTTGATTTGTGCCATTTATATTGTTATCTACAAACCTATTCACTTATAAAGAACATAAAAAATCTACAATTTATCCCAGAACCATCATTTTATTTTTCAAATATAACAGGGTAATTGTTTCAATAATTTATAATCCCTATTTTACATAAGATAATTATTTGACTTGTTAATTACAATTTTTTGATATTCCACTAACCCAAGGATACAAAAGGGAAGTGTTTTGGATGGAAAGGGTCTCCCAAATTTACTGCAAATATCACCAAAGGCTGAAAGATATGATTTATAGGAGAAAAATGAGAGAAATGTGATTTGGATATCGGTAAAATAAGTTTTAGGATTTTCATTACAGGATATAGAAACATGATGGAATGGTCCCAAAAAATGGGAATGGGGTAGTGAATTTGTCAGGGGTGAAAATACTCAGCATGCATGGTCTGTTGGATCAATTCTATATAATATATTGATTACCCTGGATTTTCACTGACATTTTCCAAGATGATTATTGTGTTATGTATGATTTATTAATGGTAACTGGACAATTCACCTGACAATGAACTATCCAAAAAAACATTAATAAATTTATAATTTATCTAAAAAACTCACAAGATATTATATATATATATATATATTATGCATTTCATACCTCATGAAAGTCCATTAAATACTACCCACCATTTCACATTTATTTCATGGGATTTTAGAGTGCTTCAATGTTGATAAAAATAATTCCTTATTTTCACATTAACAAATCCCTCTCCTAGGTCTCCTCCGGCATTGTACTATGTTTTCGAAGATCATATTTCAATTTTATTTAATTACCATGTAATATTTTCATTCAGTGGTTAATAATTCAAATAATCCTATATATAAATCACAATATATATATATATATAATCATAATACAAAATAATAATTTATGATGCATGTATCATGTTTTTATAAAGCAAAGATAGATGTAACATAACATGAATAATATTACAATATCGAGGTAAAAAATATGCATACCATATTACAAATAGTTTAAACAATCTTAAATGTTCAATAATATCCAGTGTTCTAGTTTACATAAATTCCCAACATCATTTACACTAAACTACATTAAAAAATTTAAAAAACATTATTTTATTTGATAAAATCTATTAAGAATTTCTAAGTATGAATATATTAATTGTTCCGACTAAAGACTATTTTTATAATCATTTTAATTGTTTAAATAAATTCTGTAATCTTTTAGGCTATTGACTCATTAAATATTTAATATCATATGTTAAGTGAATTGAAAATGTGTTAGATTTAAAAGTATACCACTTGGTACATAGATAATATATAACTAGAATATAAAATGGGTGTTGGAGAACTCTAAAAAATTATTCAGTCCTATAATGTATTGTTTTTATTTCATCAATCTAGAATGAATATGCTGACTTGTTTCTAGAGAGAATCAATTCCTAGGAGTTGAGGTGTGTATGATGTTTTATTTCTGTTGAACATATTTTGGTATTTCATTGTTACATATTGTGTTATGTATTATGATATTTAAAGAAAAAATTAAGAGGATGCATTATTTTTGTTTTGGCGTTCGGAAAAACATTCCCAGGAAATTGTAAAAAAATGTCATCAAAACAAATTAAGAAGAAATGGAAATTTAATAGTATGTTGTCTCATTAAAAGATAGTGATTCTATATAGGAGGGATTTAAGTAGTCATGGTGGACCTTAATTATTATATGTATGACTTTAGAAATTATGATGGAAGAGATATTTTTAACACTAAAATATTAAAGAATAAAAAATATTCCACACCATAATTAAATGAAATAGTAACGTGTGTGGATCGTGTTAGATAATGAAAAAATAATAGTTATACACCATTATCCTAGAGAAAATTCCCACAAAAATAACAAATGAATTTTTACGATTAAGTGGAATATATTTCTACGAATTCGAATAATTCATGGTGGATATTGGTGAAGTGTGTGTGGATAAAAAGGCCATTCGAAAGTATGAATATATGTATGAAATCATGATCTGGATTTTAGATTTTAAAAATATCAGTAACATCACACTGTGGTGAAAAAAAATACACCATAGTGTTTTTTATGATAAAAAAATTAAATATTTCAATTAGAAATGTGTTTTTAAATATTAACATTTCAAACCATATAATTTTAAGAGAAATTTAGAGTGAAATTCTGAAAAATTAATGTGTCGATTCAAATCTAAATAATGATCGATCATTTGAGACTATCTAAGAGGTGTGAGATATGATTGATCAAATTTCATATTTATTTTTTATATTTCTCATACCTAGTGTTTTGGACCATATGAAAATAATATTTCATATTTTTAATGATAAAATGATTAAAAGATGAATATTGGTATCACAACAATTGGAAAACAATGATTAACAACATGATATAAAGAGAAAGGGAAAAATGAAAATCCATATTATTTATTACATTATATCCCTCACTATTTTCCCTCATCACTGATTCGTTTTATTCTTTTATCTGGGATTCAACACGAATAATTAGACCATTTGGACAAGAAGAAAGTATTTATTTTTTAGGAAAAATGATTCACATAAACTGTATCCATTATTATCAATATTCATTACTAGGAAAAATTAAATGATATAAGTTGAATGGTTGTTATTTATGTTATATCTTGTTTCTTTGGTTATGTAATTTTATTTAATTATAACGGATGGTATTAATACAATGTGTAATAAATAATTCACAATGTCTGATAAATGGGGATTTCATCAATAATAGATAGGATGGTTCAATATTTTACATCCCTTAGATGGGATATTATTGATATTAATTAAATGTTTATTAGTATTATAGATGTTAATAGATAGTATACACTTCTTGAAAAGATACAATTAATTAGGTATGGGGGGAAAAATATTCATTACATTCATCCATCTATAAAAATTATTTAACAAGATTTACTAGTGGATTTTCTGAATGTGATTCTGATAATACTCTATAATATATGTAATGGTGATGAACAATTCATGAATTACTAATTAAAAACATTCCATTATATATTTTTAATATATTAAAATGGAAGAATATGTGTTAGTGTATGATTTTTTTATTCAGATGAAAATTATTTTGACCATAATTCAACTTGAAGGAGATTTACATGAGTATCCTAGAACTAAAAAAAATTATGATATTTATCACAAATAATATAAAAAAGTATTTTTACATGAAGATTATGATTCAGTTAGTAGATCTTTGATATGATAAATAGATTCCTACATTACTATTATATTAGGATGGGGAAATACATTTTATAGAAATCCAAATACAAAAGAGATACTATATATAAATTTTCTATCATTTTGAATCATTTTATTATCAATGGTCATACAGAGATAAATCTGATATCTATCATGGTTCAATGAATTTCAATGATAGTTATTAATCCTTATCTAATGTTTGAAGTCGATGAAATGAAAAATATGGTGTAAAAATAAATAAGTTATATTAATTTTTACAGAAGAAGACAATTTTTTCACGTTTTCAAGATTATTAAAAGGAAATAAATATGATAATAAGTCAAAAAGATCATTTATAAACAAAAATGTAATATTTGATCAAAATAAATTAAAATTATAAAATAAAAAACGATAATTCATTAATGAAATTTTATTTTATGTAATTCCCTGACCCCAGATACCCAGAGTCGGTGCATTATTACATGACATTGGCATGACCACAAGAGATAATGTCTCAAATTACTGATTAGTTTAATATCCTTGTAAGTGCTAGATACATACATAATTTTTACATTACATTATCAAATGAAAAAATAACAAAATTGTGTCCACTTGGATCACACTCATATCCCTTAGCCTATTATTGTAGGTTAATAATAATATTATTCTTCGCATCCTGAAAAAATAAAACATAATAAAGGTATGATCTTATATTCTTATTAAGGATAACTATATAAATGAAACTATCATAAATTAACATAAAAATTTAAGTCCATGTATATGATGAAAACACAAGGCTTTTAAACATAAAACTCAACATAATATGGTAACGATAAATCAAATAATTCTATTAACTCATTAGAATATATATTATATTAGTCAAATAATCACAAATAATTTCAATATGTAATTTAATAATGATTGAATTCATAAGGTCGGGCATCATAAAATCAAAGTCAAGGCCTCGTGCAAAGAACCTAAATATAAATTCTGTCAAGGCCTTCTACCAAAACACTAGTTTGTCTCATGAAACTTACTAATGTATCGAGGGGCTATATCAGGCTTCACTAGTCACATAATATGTTCAATGCATTCCCCATATGAAATGGTAGAAAATAATCTAACCAATCGTATTAATTCTAGCATACAAAATTTTAATTCTTTTTCAAGATCCATGAATGGTATAAAAATATCACATCCACAGACAAACACAAAGCATTAAATACAATATAGAATAATGTACTATAATAAATCAACCTCAATCAAGAGTAAAATACAATAATGTATATCGACATAGATGAAAATAATAAACAAAACTATTTGGGATAAATTTCTTCTTTTTTGAAAGTATTAAAAAATCTCATTATTTATCAAAGAAGTCATTAAAATTATTTTTTAAATCAATTTTCCCCATACCACATTGAAACATTTGAATGTAATTTTAATTTCGATCACTAATATCCATATAAATAAATCATTAAAACCATATTTAAAACCTGGACATTAATGATATTGATTTAGAAGAAATAATCATTAAAACCCTATTTTAGTTAAGGACATCATAACTAAATGAGAGACGTTTGAATAAATATAATTGAGGAATAAATTTTAATAAAAAAATTATAATATCATGTGTATAAAGGGATTCATGATATAATATTACAAATGATATTATATTCACCATATAAAATTGAATTGTAATATAAAAATAATGAAGTCTTAATGGAATGAAAATTGAGATGAAATCCATTATAAAGATAGAATCCTTAGATTAAGGACAAATAAATTAAATAATTATCTATGAATAATATAAATACACTCAATATGATTGGATGTTCTATAGAAATAAATCATATGAAATTCACACATGTCCCTATATAAGCAAAAACAATGAATTTTATGTTTAACTCAATGAATGGAAATTGTGTTAATTAGACCCTTATCTAGTACATATCAATTACATCAAAATTTATAAATGGAGTGATTATGTGTTTCAAAATTATATACAAAATAATTTGAGATAAAATTACTAAATATATGAATAAATATTTATACCACACATAATATAGGACTCATATAATCAATGAATTATGCATAAAACCCAGTGAGTGGAAATTGAAATTTGAAATTACCGTAACAATTTGGTAACATATGAAACATACACCCCATGAATATAGGATTATACTATGAAGATTTAAATACCCATAAATTAATGTATATCACAAAAATAATACAATAATGGGAAGTAAAAAAACCACAAAAAGAGAAATAGTGGAATATATAGAATGAATCACACCAGAATAAAAAGTGAGAAAAAAACCCCATATCTTTTACTTTCGTTTAGTCGTGGGTATGTTTAACCTCATGTATAATGACCATTGTATGTTATCAAATAATAACAGAACCATATTAAAATTTATGACGACATATATAATTCATTAATTACTTTATACTACCCATTTAATAATAATTTCCATGTTAAAGTAAAATTTCGGGTAAAAATCGCTTTCTTTATCCAACATGTTTTAACATGTTATTCATGATCACATAACAAGGATCGTGATTTAAATACTTCAAGAATATAAAACATTATTTATTGATCATATATATACTGATTATAAATATCTATAATAGATAGAAATATGAAATGGAAACAACGTTCGTGGAGACAGTAGTCCGTACATACGCATAAACACTGCTTCTGTTTTCATATCGTATTGAATGAACATATGTGAATTATATATATATATATATATTTAAATTATAATTATTATTTCATATATTACATTCTTTTAATCATATATAATTTTATAATCACCATTTAAAGCTGAATGTTGAAATGAATCTGATCGTGTCGTGGAGACGGTAAACCGTACGCACACAAGTGAATCAATATCATTATATTGATGATGTAATGTTATGTAATTGGATTTTATATTATATATAAACAATAATTACCATGTTATATTTTTTATTTACATTAATTATACTCCATATTATACCCCTCCAAATAATGAAGTGTTGAATAACAAACGTCACCATGACATGGATTTGGTCAACTTTACATATGCACATATGATGAATTTATCGATCATAGGATTAATAGATTAATGAATATGGTTATACCATATTTATAATAATATAACATTATGTAGAAGGTACATGATTTATTATTTTTGTATGGAAACAACAAACAAAGAGTAAGTGGAAAAATAAGATTGAAAGTGTTGATGAAATTATTACCTTTTTTCTTCATGTGCATACTTTATATTTGATCAAAATGGCTCCATATGATGACCTTTTTATAAAATTAAGGCCACTAGGATGAATTTAGGGTAGTTTGGAGGATATATTTGAAGGTTTTGGCTGATCCAAATGGCTTTGGAGGTGAGATTTTGAGAGAGGGTTAAGTACCCTTTCATAAGAGAGGGGAGGGTCACACTAAGAAAAGCATGAAATATTATTTTATTATAAAATAATTTTTCGTTTCTAATGTATCAGAATACATTTATTTAGAGTATAAGGTGGGTATGCAAATAAATCCTCTCAGACAATAGGTTTTATACAATTTTAGGTCACCATATTAAACTTATCATTTTAATTCAACTCTTAGGATAATAGTTACACTCTTACCATGTCTTATTGTATTTCAATATTACATGGTTAATAAACATACAATAAAATGTCAATAGAATCTAAAGTGGTTCATTAATGATATATGTATCATTATATATGTCTTTTGGTTGGCCCTTATATTTTTAGGAATATAATATCATTTAATTTGATAGTATTTGTTTTAAAATTTCAGTAATGTAAATTTTGACACTATTTAGTATTGGGTTTTTCTGAAAGTCATAACATTATGATTTCATTGAAAAAAATTGATTAAATAAACCCTATCATGTCATATTAAAATATAAAATTCATTTATAGTGATAAAAGTCACAATTAACATTTATTTTAATGTTTATAATATGAATTATTTTAAAATTTCATTAATAAGGTTATTACTGCATCATCATTGTGCCAAAAGTATATTTAATTATATAACATTTAAAAATTATAAATAAAATACCCTAAGTTAGGAAATACTTTTATCTTTCTTTTGAATATTTATTGTTTAATTTATCTTATGTGTATTCTTATATTAAAAATGTTTTAGTTATTAAACACTGAAATTAACAAAATTAACTATTCTTTAAATAAAATATTATAAATGACCTAATATAATTCATGTTGATCAAAATGATCATATTTTATTCCAAATGTATATTTTTGTCAAAATACACTTATTCAATATAATTAGGACAGGTTTTTGGGTAATTATAATATAATTTTTATCGTTAATTTCCCTATTTATTTTTAAAACTTGTAAATAAAATTCAAAATTTACTATTTACCAAAAATTATGTTCATCGAATTAAAAGAAAATTTACATTATAATGACTAAAATGCCTCTTGGATATTTTAAAATCAAATCGCAGAAGTGGCAGAATTATGTTTTATGAAAATTTTCTAATGTATCTAGAAGGTGGCTAAAAAACATTAAAAAGATGAATAAAATTATATATATATATAATCATATTATAAAATGACCCTGATTATTTAAATTGAGTAAATATATGTATTATTTATCCATATTTATATTAAGATAAATTTAAATTTAAAAACTATTATTTAAATAAAATGTTGGTTTGGAAAAATAATGCAGTGTTTTTCACTATCCATAATAAATTTATTGTTTTATGAAAAATACCAAAAATTCACTTTAAGATAATTATGAGATTCCAAATCCAAAAATGAAGTCCAATTTTAAAAATAATGTAACATCCCTAGTATTTAATGAATAATATATATTCTTATCTATGTCTATTTATTAATTAGATAGTGTTTTAAGAGGTTTAAAATGAGAATAAATCCAATCTTAAGCATGGAATACTCTAATAATTTTAAAGGATTGGTTTACCACCTTTTGATGGAGAACCATTTTTTAATATATATTTTGAAAATTTTATAAGCTCTATTTGTCAAAATAAACTTATTCTTTATTATTGGGACATTTAAATTTACTTTGGATAATTATTTGGTATTTTTCTGACAATGCTCATTTTTAAATGAATCGTGAAAAATACTGCATTTTACATCAAAACATCGTTTTATTATAATTTAATTATATGGATAGATTATCTTTTTTATTTTTTTAAAGTGTAATTAGAATATATTTTCACCATTTAATCCAATGGTGTTCATTAGAATTAATATCACTTGGGAGTTGGGCATAAACAATTGCCAAACTTTTCATAGATATTGTTTCAAAAAAACCCTCTATTTGTTTTGACAACGGGAATCATTTTTAAATTCATAATTTCAATTTATATGTTTAGAATTCGGTAAAATCGATTCCATATTTGTAATCATAGGTTCCAAATTATGTAATTAAGACTCTTTGGTTTTTCGACATTATGAATAGTAACGACGATAATTATCATTAATTATCTTGATTAATTAGTAATCGGGTAGTTAATGATAATAAAATAATGTCATAATAATAACAAATTACCCCAAAATGTGTCCTAAGGCTACTGGTTGTGTCATGGACGACCATGGGATGCCTTTTTCCAAACTTAGGTACCCCATGAAATCACTTTTGGGTGGAAGTGACACTTTATCTTTTTATTTTTAAAGAAAGGAGAATATCACTAAAGAATTTATCAACTGTGTAAAAAACATAATTGTGTCTGTGTAAGTGATATATTAGACTATAAATATTCATTCGAAAGATAAAATGATTTAATACATCATTTTATTTTTTTATAATTATTAGACATTAAATAAATTAAATTATTTAAGACAGCATGATGATGCAGCGATTACCTCATTAATGAACGATTTAAATACAATGAAAAGATATTGTAAAATCTAAGACTTACACTTGTAAAATACCTATTGGATGAGTATATTTAGATCCATTATCACCTTATCCTAAAAATTTATCAATGTGGGACCTTTAAAATCCGAAACACATTTTAATATAAAGTAACATTTTATAACTTTCCATGAGTGCCCCTCCTCTCCTCTTATAAAAGGCCCCCACATATACCTCCTTACCCACACTTTTCATGCCATTGTATTGGCCAAGATCGGCTCATTTTATCTTTACACATCCCTCTCTTCATCCTAGAATCCTTACCTTAGGAAGAAATCTCTTCAAGATACCATTTTGGTTCAAACCAAGAGGAGTTACCCTATTTAATGGTAAATACTTCTATAATGTTCTTTTGTTTTATTTTGCTTCTCCAACCCCCTAAACTATTTTTATTTTTTTCTTTTGTATCATAACCAGTATCTCCAATATAATAGGATGTTTTTATGTGAATTATTCGAGCTACACTTACACAATCCTTCATCTAATGGTTAAAGATCATACTGTTTCTGGGGATGGAAAATTTCTGCCTCATAAAATGATGATTGTTCAATCTTCTTTTAACACCTTTAAAGGTGGCCATTATGATGTCAATAAATTTATATGTTTATGTTTTCATTAATCTTATGTATTTCTTAATTATGGCATACCTTATGGTTTCCATTATGGGTGACGCGGTATCTTCATTTTACGAAGTGCGGACTACCTCCCCCTCAAAGTGATTTGATTCATTAATGGAATATGTGGGATGTATAAGGGATGTAGTTAATGATATTATATATGATATTATACTGTAATTATTATATACCTTTATATAATTATGTTTTCACTCCATTAATTAATAAATTGAAATGAAAGTAGCGTTCATGTGTACGTACGACTTACCATCTCCAAGAATGGTGCTTTTAATTTCTTACCTCTAAATGTTATGTAATATTATAAATGCTTGTATATACTGGATTTATGTGATATATATGATATCTAGATCATGAATATAATTCTTGATATAATGAATCTTTTACCACATGAACAACATGTAATTATAAGAAGTCCATTTTTGGATCAAGTACAAAAGATCGACAAAACGACCGTTATTAACTTAAATAATTAAATATTGTTCATAACATGGTAATAAGTGATATGAAAGGAATAATGAACTTGAAAAGGTTCTTAATCAACTATAAATTAACTCAAATTTTATATTCAGGATATTAAAGAATGATTGAGTCATGTCGGATACGAGGTATTGGACTTCGTCTCAACCTCATTTCATTGAGGTATATTTTGTTTTATACACAACATTCCTTTAGACGGTGTATGAAACCCTTTTAATTTTAATTTTATTCAAAAAGAATCTTTTTATATGATGCATTTTACTAAACTAAAAAGGGAGTGTTTTTGTCATACGTATGCGGCGACAACAACTTCTCCGCCATCATGACCATTATATGAGTTTTGCCTTCCTCTACTCGCCATATCTATTTTTAAATGAAAAATAAATACCATGTTTTACTTTTCTTTTCTTTTGGTATTGAAAATGGTTTTGATAATGTTTTTATTATATAAATGTGTTGTATTGATATGTTGTGATTGAAATGTGGAAATGTTATGTTTCCATTATGTATGTTTTATGTGATATGATTATGTTATGGTTCTTGGGCATTGTTTATGAAGACTGTTGGTTTCGTGATAAACTAAGGGCAGTTGATCCCGATATAGCTGTCCAATGCATTGGGTAATGCGAAGGGGTTAAACGTTAAGTTTTCTCCGAAGAGATTTAGCGAATATACTATAATATGTATTGCAAACGTAACCATGAGGGTTACTCCCTACGTAAGAATGTTATGAATGCCTCAAGTTACGTTTATGTCTTATGATTTCTACGAGTTATTCATAAATCTTATGATTTCCTGAGGTATGTTAACGTGCTTATGCTTTATGAGTAAAGTATGATTTCATTGATTCATATGTATAAATGTACTAATGTTTCATTTCTGTATTTTTATATCCCTTACAGAGCTTTTTCTGCTCATCCCATGTTTTTGAAATGTTTTTCACAGTTCAAGGTAATGGTACATGATGTGATGATAGTGTCCAGGAAGTGTCATGAATGAATCCATGTTTTGTTTTAAATATGTTTATATTTATGGGAAAAATGAATACTATAATTTATGTAACCACTTTGTTTAAATGTGGAATGTAATGAATGCTTTATGATATAATTCTCTAAATCTCTAACCCTAAAAAGATCTTCAAGTTTATTTTTAAAATAACTCATGATTAAGTAATTTTTAAGGGTGGGGCCTTATATTTGGTATCATAGGTCAGTTTAGATAACTTTAGGAGTTATAATTCTATTAATTGATTATCTAAAAATATTTTTTTGAAGTGATAGAGCATTTTAAGATTACCACATCGCTTCATCTAAGACATGTTTGTTCAAAATGGGTTTTCTTAGAGGAAACAAAGAAGCAGTACTATGAAGGCATACAAAAGGAAATGACCTTCCAAGTTATCATCCTGAGATGGTTGGAATTGGAACTGAATAGTTTCTTACAGTAATTGTGCATTTGACTGAAGTGATAAATGGTAGTGTTATCCATGCACGAGATCAACCAGATCAACCGCAGAGGAACATGTTAGTGGTGGACCATTTCATGAGGCAACATCCCCCATCATTCAGAGTATCATCTGAACCTATGCTAGCTGAAGGGTGGATTAATGGACTAGAGAAGATTTTTTATGTCATGTGGTGTTTATACATTATAAAGATTAGTCTTTCTATTTACCGTTTGAAGGGTGAAGCAGATTAGTGGTGGTCGATGGTTAAAAATATCAGGGATGCTGGTGAGATTGATGCTCTCAACTGAGATGAAATCAAAGGTATGTTTCTTGAGAAGTATTGTCCTAAGGGTGTTCAACATAGGATCGAAAAAAAATTCTTGTAATTGAGGCAAGAGGACGACTCTGTGGCTGCTTATGAAGAGAGGTTCACTCGATAGGGCAGGTATGCTCCATATTTTATCTGAGACCATGATAGTAAAATCAATCGTTTTTAATCAGGATTAAAGCCAAAATATCGAAGTTATTTAGCTTCTCCCGAGTTCAAGAGTTATGGAAATCTTTTTCGATGTGATGAGAAGGTGGAAATAGAGTTTTTGGATGATCAAGTGTTATATAACAACCAACATAAGAAGAGACCGAGGTGGCAGGAGAAAAGGAATAATTCATCAAAAAGGTCTGATGGTAGGAAAACTAAGTTTCCAGTTTGTGATAAATGTGGTTAAAGTCATGTTGGGGAATGCCTTATGAATTTTCGAAAGTGATACCAATGTGGTAAGATGGTACATAAGCTCATGATTTCACTAAAAAAGATCATGGTGATGGTAAGACCAAATTTTATTTAAAGTTAGTGAAATGTTTCAAGTGCAATGAGATGGATCATTATGAAAAAGAGTGTCCGAAAAAGAGATTGAGTGAGGAGAAGTAGTCAATCTATAACCAAAAAAGAGTGGTGAAATCCTTTTCAACTAATTCAGAAGATGTTGGTCTAGAAAATGAAGTGGTATCAGGTAATTTGTTTGTTTTCTCATATTATGCTAATGTGTTGTTTGATTCTGGGTAAACACATTCTTTCACCTCTGAAATATTTTATGGTAAAATGGGAATACCATATCAATAAATGACTAATGACCTTGTGGTAAAAACACCTGGGGGAAAAGTTGAGGCAAAATGAATTTATAAGAATCTTCCTATACTAATATGTGGAAAGAACCTACTTGCAAACATTATTGTTTTACCACTAGATGAATTTGATGTTATCCTGGGTATGTATTGGCTCTCTGTTTACCATGTTGAGATTGAATGTAGATCAAAAGAATTTTTTTTTCAGAAAGACATTCATTGTTTGTATAAGAATGAACCCTTACTGTTGATAACATATCAAGAGGCTGAGAAACTTTTTAAAGATGGAAATGAATGTTACCTTGCACATATTGTTGAAAAAAAGGAACTCTTCAGATTAATGATGTTCTAGTGGTAAATGATTATCCTGATGTTTTTTATCATGAGTTGCCTAGAATAATACCAGATCAAGATGTTGAATTTACTGTTTACTTAGTTCCCGATTCTAAGAAAATTTCAAAACCACTTTATTTAATAGCTCAAAATTAACTTTTAGAGTTGAAGGAGAAATTTAAAGATTCGTTACAGAAAGTTTTTCTTTGAACTAGCACATCACCATGGGGTGATCCTGTTTTATTTGTTAAAAAGAAAGATGGATCAATGAGACATTGCATTGATTTTAGAGCCTTGAATAACATCACTGTTAATAACAAATATCATGTGCCTCATATAGATGATTTTCTTGATCAGCTCTAGGAAGCTCAGTTTTTTCCAAAGATTGACCTGAGATCGGGGTACCATAAGCTGAAGGTAAAGGAATCAGATATTCCAATGACTGTGTTTCGTACAAGATATGACCATTATGTATTTTTAATAATGCCTTTTGGGTTGACCAGTGCACCTGTTGTATTCATGGACATTATGAATAGAATTTTCCATGAGTTCTTGGATATTTTTGTGGTTGTTTTCATTGATGATATTTTGGTGTTTTCTAAAATTAAAGAGGAGCATGAAAGTCATTTAAGGGTTATTCTGTAAACCTTAAAAGAAAATAAATTGAATGGGAAATTCAACAAGTTTGAGTTTCGGTTGCAACAAATTTCTTTCCACGGTCACATGGTTTCTAAAGATGTGATAATTGTTGATCCTATAAAAAAAGGTTCTTGAAGAATGGAAAAGACCCACAAATGTAAGAGATAATCGTATCTTCCTTGGTTTTTAATTCTATTATTGAAGGTTTGTTAGAAATATTTCACATTTATTTAGTACAATGACTAAGTTAACTCGGAAGGGTCTTAAGTTCATCTGGACAAAATAATGAGATTATTGTTTTCAGGAATTGAAAAAAAAGATTGGTGAATGGTCTAGTTTTGGAACTACCTTCCAGGAATGGTGGGTTTGTTATCTACAGTGATGCTTCATTAAAAGGACTTGGTTACATCCTAATGTATAATGATTAGGTAATTTCTTATGCTTCGCGTTAGTTGAAAACTCATGAGGTAAATTACCCTACACATGGTTTGGAATTACCTGTTGTTTTTTTCACATTAAAAATTTCGAGGAATCATTATTATGGTGTAAAGTGTGAAATATATACTGATCACAAAAGTTTAATGTATATATTCCTCAGAACGAATTGAACATGAGATAGAGAAGATGGCAAGAATTAATCTGGGATTTTGATTGTACAATTCATTACCATCCGGGAAAATAAAATAATGTGGCTGATGCTTTGAGTCGAAAAAGTAATGCCTCATTAATAATGTTGTGTTTTTAACCTGATCCTATTGTTAAGGATTTGATGAAATTTGGCATATAAGTTGTTTGTGTAATATTTCCTTCTATTTTGTTTCAGGTATCAGTGAAATATTTTCTATCAGACAGAATTAAGCAAGCACAGAAGCAAGACAGTGAATTACAGAAAACGATAGTGCTGGTTCAGAAGGGTAAGTTTAATGAATTCAACATTGATAATGATTGTGTTTGGAAATTTGGGAAGAGATTGTGTGTGACTTGTGATTCATAGTTGAAGAGAGAGTTGTTATGTGAAGCTTATAGTTCTCCATTTTTAGTTCATCCAGGCAGTACTAAGATGTATCGAGATCTTCAGAAGTATTACTGGTAGGATGGAATGAAAAGAGATATTGTTGATTTTACTGTGAAGTGTTTGACTTTTCAACAAGTTATATAAGAGAGGTAGTTACCTAATGGGATGCTTCAACCTTTACCAGTGCCAGAGTGGAAATGAAAGAATATATCCATGGACTTCATTATGGGATTCCCGAAGACACCTCGAGGTAATAATGCAATTTGGGTTATTGTTGATCGCTTGACTAAATCTGCTTATTTACATGCTATACGAGATACTTTTTCCCTAGATAAACTTTCCCGTTTGTATCTTAATGAGATAGTCAGGTTACATGAAGTTCCTCTCTCCATTTTATCTGATCGTGATTCCAGGTTTACTTCTATCTTTTGGAAAAGCCATCAAAATTCATTGGGTACTGAATTAAATTTTAGTACATATTTTCCTCCTCAATCAGATGGGAAGTCAGAAAGGAAGAATCAGAATTTTGAGGATATTCTATGTGCTTGTTTGATGGATTATCAGGGATGTTGGGACCAACATCTTTCTTTGGTTGAGTTTTCTTATAATAATATTTTTCATTCTAGTATACAGATGCCACCATTTGCTGCATTATATGAGGAGCGATGTCGATCTCCAGCTTTCTGGGATGAAGTGGGTGAAAGGAAGTTTATGGGACCGGAATTGGTAGAAGAGTTGGCAGAAAAAGTTCAACTGATACAGAGTCAAATGAGAACAGCTCAGAGCAGGGAGAAATGTTATGCGAATAACATGAGGAAGGATCTCTCTTTTGAGGTAGGTGATCATGACTTCCTAAAAGTTTCACCATGGAAAATATTGATGCCATTTGGTAAGAAAGGAATGTTGAGTCCAAGGTTCATTGGACCATTCAATATTCTGGAGAGAGTTGGATCAGTTGCATACCGAGGGGCTTTACCTCCGAGTTTATCTCAGGCACACAATGTTTTTCATGTTTAAATGTTAAGGAAGTTCATTCCTGATCCATCGTATATTTTGAGTCAAGAGGTAGATCACCTGGAAGAGATTATATCTTATGAGGAAAAAACGGTCCAGATTATTGACCACAGGGACCAAGTGTTGCATAATAAGGTGATTCATCATGTAAAGGTTAAGTGGAAAAACCACATTAGTGAAGAGGAAACATAGGAATCTGAATATGCAATGAGGGATAAATACACCCACTTATTCGATAAGTAAATAAATTACAGGGAAACAATTTTCTAAAGGGGGGATGGATATAACATCCCAAGTAATTAATTAATAATATATATTCTTATCTATCTCTATTTATGAATTATATAGTGTTTTAAGATGTTTAAATTGAGAATAAATCTAATCATAAGAATGGAATACTCTAATATTTTTAAAAGATTGTCTTACCGACTTTTGATGGAGAACCATTTTTAAATCTGTATTTTGAAATTTCAATAATATCTATTTGTCTAAATAAACTTATTCTTTATTATTGGGTCATTGAAATTTACTTTGGATAAATTTATGGTATTTTTCTGACAATGTTCAATTTTTAATGAATAGTGAAAAATACTATATTTTACATCAAAACTGATTTTTCATTCAATTTAATTATATGGTTAGATTATCTTTTTAAATAGTATTAAATTTTAATTAGAATATATATTTACCATTTAATTCAATGGTTTTCATTAGAATTAATTTCACTTTTGAATTGGTCATAAACAAGTGCAAGACTTTTTATATATATTGTTTCAAAAAAACATGATATTTGTTTTGACAACGAGAATCATTTTTAAATTAATTATTTAAATTTATATGTTTTTAATTTGGTAAAATGTAATCCTTATTTGGAATCATAAGGTCTAAATTATGTAATTAATGCTCTTTTGTTTTTTGGCATTATGAATAGTAATGACGCTAATTATCTTTAATTATCTTGATTAATTAGTAATCGAGTACTTAAGGATAATAAAATAATATCACAATAATAAAAAATGACCCAAAGATGTGTCCTAATTCTACTGGTTATGTCATGGCCGACCATGGGATGCCTTTTTCCAAACTTAGGGACCCCATGGAATCACATTTGGGTGAAAGTGACACTTTATCTTTTTATTTTTAAAGAAAGGAGAATATCACTAAAGAATGTATCACCCGAGTAAAACATTTTTAATTTTGTCTGTGAAAGTGATATCTTAAACTATAAATATTCATTGGAAATATAAAACAATTTCCTACATCATAGTATTTTATTAGACATTAAATAAATTAAATTACTTATGACATCCTGATGATGCAGCGATTGCCTCATTAATGAATGATTTAATTAAAATGAAAAGATAATGAATAATATAATACATACAATTGTAAAAGACCTATTGGATGAGTATATTTCGAACCCTTATCACCTTATCCTTTAAATATATCAATGTGGGACCATTAAAATCCGAAAATCATTTTTATATAACGTATCATTTTATAACTTTCCAAGAGTGCCCCTCCTCTCCTCCAATAAAAGGCCCCCACCTCTACCACCATACCAACACTTCTCAAGCCATTGGATTGGCCATGATCAGCTCATTTTATCTCTCCACATCCCTCTATTCATCCTAGAAGCCTTACCATAGGTAGAAAGCTCTTCAAGAAACCCTTTTCGTTCAAACCAAGAGAAGTTACCCTATTTAAAGGTAAAGTCTTCTCTAATGTTATTTTGTTTTATTTTTCTTCTCCAACCCCCTAAACTCTTTTTATTTTTTCCATTTGTAACAAAAAAAGTATCTTAAATATAATAGGATTTTTTATGTGAATTATTCGAGCTACACTTACACAAAACTTCATCTAATGGTTAAAGAACTTATTGTTTCTGTGGATGGCGAATTTCGGTCTCATGAAACGATGATTGATCAATCTTCTTTTAACACCATTAAAGGTGGACATTATGATGTCACTAAATTTATATGTTTATGTTTTCCATAAGCTTCTGTATTTTTCATTATGGCATACCTTGTGGTTTCCATTATCGGTAAACGCAATATCTTCATTTTAGAAAGTGCGGACTACAGCCCCTTCAAAGTGATTTGATTCGTTAATGCCATATATGGGACGTATAAGTGCTGGAGTTAATGATATTATATATGATATAATACTAGAATTATAATATACCTTTATATCATTATTATTTCACTCCATTAAGTATGAAATAGAAATGAAAGTAGCGTTCATGCGTACGTAGGGCTTACCGTCTCCCGTAATGGTGCATTTCATTTCTTACCTCTAAATGTTATGTAATATTATAAATGGATATATATAATGGATATATATGATATATATGATATCTTTATCATGAATATAATTCTTTATATAATGAATCTTTGACCACATGAACAACATGTAATTATAAGAAGTCCATTTTTGGTTCAAGTACAAAAGATCGACAAAACGATAATTATTAACTTAAATAATTACATAGTGTTCATAACATGGTAATGAATGATATAAAAGGAATAATGAACTTGGAAAAGTGTCTTAAGAAAGTATAAATTAACTGAAGTTTATTATTCCGGAGATTAAAGAATGATCAAATCAAGTTGGATACGAGGTATGGGACTTCGTCTCAATATTCTTTCATTGAGGCATATTTTGTTTTATACACAACATTATTTTATACGGTGTATGAAACCTTTTGACATTTACTTTTATTCAAAAGGAATCTTATTATATGAAGTGTTTTACTAAAAGAAAAAAGGGAATGATTTTGTCGTACGTATGTGGCGACAATGACTTCTCCGCCGTCGTGACCATTAATTGAGTTTTGGCTTCATCTACAAGCCATATCTATTTTTAAATGAAAAATAAATACCATGGTTTACATTTCTTTTCATTTGGTATTGAAAATGGTTTTGATATTTTTTTTTATATCAATTTATTGTATTGATATCTTGTGATTGAAATGTGGAAATGTTATGTTTCCTTTAGGCATGTTTTCTGTGATACGATTATGTTATAGTTCTTGGGAATTGTTTATGAAGAGGGGTGGTTCTGTGATAAACTAAGTGAAGGTGAGCCCGATATATCTCTCCAATGCAATGGGTAATGCGAAGGGGTTAAACATTAAGGTTTCTTCGAAGAGATTTAGCGAATATACTATAATGGGTATTCCAAACATAACCATGAGGGTTACTCCCTACGTAAGAATGTTTTGAATACCTCACGTTACCTTTATGTCTTATGATTCTTATGAGTTATTCATAAATCTTATGATTTCATGAGGTATGTTAACATGCTTATGCTTTATGATTAAAGTATGATTTCATTGATTCTTATGTATACATGTACTAATGTTTCCTTTCCGTATTTTTATATCCCTTTCTGAGCTTTTTATGCTCATCCCATATTTTTGAACTGTTTTTCATAGGTCAAGGTAAAGGTAAATGATGTGACGATCGTGTCAATAATGTTTCTTGAATGAATCCATGATTTGTTTTAGATATTTTTTTGTTGATGGGAAAAAATTAATACTATATTTTATGTAACCACTTTGTTTAAATCTGGAATGCAATGCATGATTTATGATCTAATTTTCTAAAACTCTAAACCTGAAAAGATCCTCATGTTTAATCTTGAAATAACTCAAGATTAAGTAATATTTAAGGTTGGGTCCTTATAGTTGGTATCAGAGGTCGGTTTATATAATTTTAGGAGTTATAATTCTATTTAATCATTATCTAGAATTTTTTTTTTGAAAAGATATAGCAATTGAATATTACCATGTTTCTTCATCTAGGACATGTTTGTTCAGAATGGTTTTCCATAGAGGAAATAGGGAAGCAGTACTAGGAAGTAATACAAAAGTAAATGACCTTCCAAATCATCATTCTGAGATGGTCAGAATTGGAACTGAATAGTTTGTTGCAGTAATGGTGCATTTGACTGAAGCTATAAATGGTGGTGGTATCCATGCGTGAGATCATCCATATCAACCGTAGAGGAACATTTCAGTGGTGGAACATTTAATGAGGCAACATCCCCTATCATTCAGAGGATCATCTGACCCTGTGCTAGCTGAAGGGTAGATTAAATAACAAGATAAGATTTTGGATGTCATGGGGTGTTCATACCATCAAATGGTTTGTTTTTCTATTTTCCGTTTGGAGGGTGAAGTAGATCAGTGGTGGTCGATGGATAAAAATATCATGGATGCTGATGATATTTATGCTCTCAACTAGGATGCATTCAAAGGTATTTTTCTTGAGAATTATTTTTCTAAGGCTATTTAACATAGAATGGAAAGAACAATACTTTGAATCGTGGCAATAGGATGACTCTGAGGCTGATTATGAAGAGGGGTTCACTCGACTGGCAAGGTATGCTCCAAATTTTATCCGAGACCTTGATAGTAAAATCAAACATTTTTACTCAGGATTAAAACCAAAGTATCGATGTGCATTAACTTCTCGCGAGTTCAAGAGTTATGAAAATCTTGTTCGATGTGCTGAGAAGGTGGAAATAGAGTTTGTGGATGATCAGTTGTTCTATAACAACCAACATAAGAAGAGACCATGGTGGTAGGAGAAAGTGATGATTTCTTCAAAATGGTCTGATGGTAAGAAAACTAAGTTTCCAGTTTGGGATAAATGTGGTAAAAGGCATGCTGTAGAATGTCTTATGAATTCTGAAAAGTGCTACCGATGTGGTAAGATTGGACATAAGGCTCGTGATTGCACTGAAAAATATCATGGTGATGGTAAGACCAAATTTTATTTATGGTTAGTGAAATTTTTCAAGTGCAATGAGACGGATCATAATGAAAAAGAGTGTCTGAAAATTAGCTCGAGTGATAGGAAGCAGTCAGAATATAAGCAAAAAAGAGTGGTGAAATCCTTTGCAACTACTTCAGTAGATGTTGGTCCAGCAAATGAAGTGGTATCAGGTACATTGTTTGTTTTCTCAGATTATGATAATGTGTTGTTTGATTCGGGGTCTACACATTCTTTCATCTCTGAAAACTTTTCTGGTAAAATGGGAATACCATATCATGAAATGACTCCTGAACTTGTGGTAAAAACACATGGGGTAAATGTTAAGGAAAAATGAATTTATAAGAATCTTCTTATACTTATCTGTGGAAAAAACCTACTTGAAAACATTATTGTTTTACCACTAGAAGAGTTTGATGTTATCCTGGGTATGGATTGGCTCTCTGTTTAACATGATAAGATTGACTGTAGAGCTAAAGAAATTTCATTTAAAAAATGTGTTCAGTTTGTGTATAATAATGAACCCTTACTGTTGATAACATATCACGAGGCTGAGAAACTTGTAAAAGATGGAAATGAATGTTACATTGCACATATTGTTTAAAACAAAAGAACTGTTCAGATTAAAGATGTTTCAGTGGTTTATGAGTATCCTGATTATTTTCCTGATGAGTTTCCTGGAATTATAATAGATCGGGAAGTTGAATTTACTGTTGACTTAGTTCCAAATGCTATGACAATTTCAAAACCCCCTTATTGAATAGATCAAAATTAACTTTTAGAGTTGAAGGAGCAATTGCAAGATTTGTTAGAGAAAGGTTTCCTTCGACCTAACACATCACCATGGGGTGCTCCTATTTTATTTGTTAAAAAGAAAGATGGTTCAATGAAACATTTCATTATTATAGAGCCTTGAATAACATCACTATTAATAACCAATATCATGTTCCTCATATCTATGATTTTTTTGATCAGCTCCAGGGAGCTCAATTTTTTTCAAAGATTGACCTGAGATCGAGATATCATCATCTGAAGGTAAAGGAAGAAGATATTTCGAAGACTATGTTTCGTACAAGATATGGCCATTATGAATTTGTAGTAATGCCTTTTGGGTTGACCAGTGCACCTGCTGTATTCATGGACCTTATCAATATGATTTTCCATAAGTTCTTGGATAAGTTTGTGGTTGTTTTCATTGACGATATTTTGGTGTTTTCTAAAATTAAAAAGGAGCATCAAATTCATTTAAGGGTTATTTTTCAATCGTTAAAAGAAATGAAATTGAATGGGAAATTCAACAAGATTGAGTTTTGGTTGCATCAAAATTCTTTCCTTGGTCACATTGTTTCTAAAAATTGGATAACTGTTGATCCTGCAAAACAATGGTGGTTGAAGAATGGCCAAGACCCACAAATGTAACTGAGAATCATAGCTTCCTTGCTTTGGCAGGTTATTACGAAAGGTTTTTTAGAAATTTTTCACGTTTATTTTGTCCAATGACAAAGGTAACTCGGAAGGGAGTTAAGATCATCTGGACAAAATAATGTGATGATTGTTTTCAGGAATTGAAATGAAGATTGGTGAATGCTCCAGTTTTGGCACCACCTTCTAGGAATGTTGAGTATGATATGTACAGTGATTCTTCATTGAAAGGACTTGGTTGAAACCTAATACCGAATGATCAGGTAATTTCTTATGCTTTACGTCAGTTGACAACTTATGAGGTAAATTACCCTACACATGATTTTTAATTAGCTGTAGTTGTTTTCACTTTAAAAATTTGGAGGAATCATTTGTAAGGTGTAAAGAGTGAAATATATACTGATCACAAAAGTTTAATATATATAATCACTCAGAAATAATTGAACATGAGATATAGGAGATGGCTATAATTAATCAAGGATTATGATTTTACAATTCATTACCATCCGAGAAAAGAAAATAATGAGGCTGATGCTTTGAGTCAAAAAAGTAATGCTTCTTTAACAATGTTGTGTTTGGAACGTGATCCTTTGGTTAAGGATTAGATGAACTTTGTCATTGAATTTGTTGGTGGAAGATGTCCTTCTATTTTGTTTTAGGTATTAGTGAAATCTTCTGTACCAGACAAAATTAAGCAAACACAGAAGCAATACAGTGAGTTGTAGAAAAAGATAGAGCTGGTTCAGAAGGGTAAGTTTCCAGAATTCAACATTGATAATGAATGTGTTTTGAAATTTTGGAAGAGATTGTGTGTTCCTTGTGATTGACACGTGGAGAGAGAGTTGTTATCTGAAGCCCATAGTTCTCCGTTTATGGTTCATGCAGGCATTACTAAGATGTATAGAGATCTTTGGGAGTATTACTGATATTATGGAATGAAAAGGGATATTTCTAATTTTACAATGAAGTGATTGACTTGTCAAAAAGTTAAATAAGAGCGGCAGTTACCGAATGGGATGCTTCACCCTTTACCAGTTCCAGAGTGGAAATGGGAGAATATATCCATGGTCTTCATTGTGGGATTGCCGAAGACACCTCGAGGTAATAATGCAATTTGGGTTTTTGTTGATCGCTTGACTAATTCTGCTCATTTACTTGCTATACAAGATACATTTTCCCTACATCAACTTTCTCGTTTGTATCTTAAAGAGATATTCTGGTTACATGGAGTTCCTCTCTCCATTGTATCTGATCGTGATCCAAGGTTTACTTCTAACTTTCGGAAAAGCCTTCAGAAGTCATTGGGTATTGAATTAAATTTTAGTACATATTTTCATCCACAATTATATGGGATGTTAGAATGAACGATTCAGACTTTGGAGGATATGTTACATGCTTGTTCGATCGATTATCAGGGATTTTGGGACCAACATTTTTCTTTGGTTGAGTTTTCTTATAATAATAGTTTTCATTCCATTATACAAAAGGCACCATTTGAGGCATTATATGTGGAGCGTTGTCGAACTCCAGCTTTCTGGGATGAAGTGGGTGAAAGGAAGTTGATGGGACCAGAATTGGTAGAAAAAGTTCAGCTGATACAGAGACACATGAGTACAGCTCAGAGCAGGCAGAAAAGTTTAGCGGACAAAAGGAGGAGGGATCGATCTTTTGAGATATGTGATTTTGTCTTCCTCAAAGATTCACCATGGAAATGTGTGATGTAATTTGGTAAGAAAGGAAAGTTGAGTCCATGGTTCGCTGTACCATTCAAAATTCCAGAGAGAGATGAATCAGTTGCATACCGAGTGGCTTTACCTCCGAGTTTATCTCAGGCACACAATTTTTTTCATGTTTCAATGTTAAGAAAGTACATGCCAGATCCATCTCATGTTTTGAGTCCAGAGGTAGTTCACCTGGATGATAATCTTTCTTATGAGGAACAACCAGTCCAGATTCTTGAACATATGGAGCAAGTGTTTCGGAATAAGGTGATTCATCATGTAAAGGTTTTGTGGAAAAACCACATGAGTGAAGAGGCAACATAGGAATCTGAAAATGCAATGGGGGATAAATACACCCACTTATTCGATAAGTAAATAAATTATGGGGACACAATTTTATAAAAGGGGGAAGGATGTAACATCCCAAGTAAGTAATGAATAGTATATATTCTTATCTATGTCTATTTATGAATTAGATAGTGTTTGAAGAGGATTAAAATGAGAATAAATACAATCTTAAGCATGGAATACTCTAATAATTTTAAAAGATTGTTTTACAGCCTTTTGATGGAGAACCATTTTTAAATCTAGATTTGGATAATTTTAATATCTATTTTTGACAAAATAAACTATTTTTTTATTATTGGGTCATTGAAATTTACTTTGGATAAATTTTGTGTATTTTTCTGACAATGTTCAATTTTTAATGAATAGTGAAGAATACTGCATTTGACACCAAAACTGTTTTTCATCTAATTTAATTATATGGGTAGATTATCTCTTTAATTTTTTTAAAAGTGTAGTTATAATATATTTTTTTACCACTTAATCCAATGGCGTTTATTGGAATTAATTTCACTTTGGAATTGGGCATAAACAAGTGCCAAAATTTTCATAGATATTCTTTCAAAAAAACATGCTATTTATTTTGAAAAAGGGATTCATTTTTAAATTCATTATTGAAACTTCTATGTTTGGAATTTGGTAAAATGGATTCCTTATATGGAATCAGAAGGTTCAAATTATTTAATTAAGACTCTTTTGTTTTTTGGGCATTATTAATAGTAACGACGATAATTATCTTTAATTATCTTGATTAATTAGTTATCGGGTAGTTAAGGATAATAAAATAATATCACAATAACAAGAAATGACCCAAACATGTGTCCTAATGCTACTGGTCATGTCATGGCCGACCATGGGATGCCTTGTGCCAAACCTATGGACCACATGTAATCACTTTTGTGTGAAAGTGACACATTATCATTTTATTTTTAAAGAAAGGAGAATATCACTAAAGAATGTATCACCCGAGTAAAACATTTTTAGTTTTGTTTGTGTAATAGATATCTTAAAGTATAAATATTCATTGGAAATATAAAAATATTTCCTACTTTATAGCATTTTTTTATAAATTTTAGTCATTAAATAAAATATTTTCTTTACGACATCATGATGATGCATCGATTACCTCATTAATGAACAATTTAAATAAAATTAAAATATAATATAAAATCTAATACATTCACTTGTAAAAGAACTATTTTATGAGTATATTTCTAACACTTATCACCTTATCCTCTGAATATATCAATGTGGGACATTTAAAATCCGAAACTCAAATTAATAAAAAGTAAAATTTTATAACATTCCAAGAGTGCCCCTCCTCTCCTCTTATAAAAGGCCCCAACCTATTCCTCCTTACCCACACTTCTCAAGCCATTGGCTCGGCCACGATCTGCTCATTTTATCTCACCACATCCCTCTCTTCATCCTAGAAGCCTTACCTTAGGCAGAAAGCTCTTCAATATACAATTTTGGTTCAAACCAAGAGGAGTTACCCGATTTAAAGGTAAAGACTTCTCTAATGTTATTTTTTTTGCTTATCCAATCCCCTAAACTCTATTTATTACTTTCTTTTGTAAAAAAAAAGTATATTAATTATACTAGGATTTTTTTATGTGAATTATTCGAGCTACACTTACACAATCCATCATCTAATGGTAAAAGAACATACTATTTCTGTTGATGGGGAATTTTTGCCTCACGAAACGATGATTGATCAATCTTATTTTAACACCATTAAAGTTGTCCATTATGATGTCACTAAATTTATATGTTTATGTTTTCCTTAAGCTTCTGTATTTTTCATTAATGGCATACCTTATTGTTTCCATTATGGGTAAACATGATATCTTTATTTTAGGAAGTGTGGACTACCACCCCTTCAAAGTGATTTGATTCGTTAATGCCATATGTGGGATGTTTAAGGGATGGAGTTAATGATATTATATATGATATTATACTGGAATTATAATATACCTTTATATCATTATGATTTCACTCCATTAAGTAAGAAATATACATGAAACTAGCGTTCATGCGTACGTACGGCTTACCGTTTCCATGTACGGTGCATTTCATTTCTTACCTCTAAATGTTATGTAATATTATAAATGCATGTTTATAATGGATATATACGATAGATATGATATATACATCATGAATATAATTCTGGATATAATGAACCTTTGACCACATGAACAACATGTAATTATAAGAAATCCATTTTTGGCTCAAGTAAAAAATATCGACAAAACGACCATTATTAACTTATATAATTACACAGTGTACATAAAATGGTAATAAGTGATATAAAAGAAATAATGAACTTGAAAACGGTTCTTATGCAATTAGAAATTAACTCATGTTTATTATTCTTGAGATTAAAGAACGATCGAGTCAAGTCGGATACGAGGTACGGGACTTCGTCTCAATCTCCATTCATTGAGGCATTTTTTGTTTTATAAAAAAATTTCTTTTATAAGGTGTATGAAAACCTTTTACATTTACTTTTATTGAAAAGAAATATTTTTATACGTAGCATTTTACTAAACGAAAATAGGTAATTTTTTTCTCTTACGTATGCAGCAACAACGACTTCTTCGCCGCCGTGACCATTATTTGAGTTTCTGCTTCCTCTACAAGCCATAAACATCTTTAAATGAAAAATAAATTCCATGTTTTACATTTCAATTATTTTGGTATTGAAAATGGTTTTGATAATGTTTTTCTTATATAAATGTTTTGTATTGATATCTTGTGATTGAAATGTGGAAATGTTATGTTTCCTTAATGCATGTTTTATGTGATACGATTATGTTATGGTTCTTGTGCATTGTTTATGAAGACGGGTGGTTCCGTGATAAACTCAGGGCGGGTGAACCCGATATAGCTCTCCAATGCATTGGGTAACGCGAAGGGGTTGAACGTTATGGTTTTTCCGAAGAGATTTAGGGAATATACTACGATGGGTATTCCAAACGCAACCTTGAGGGTTACTCCATACGTAATAATGTTTTGAATGCCTCAAGTTACCTTTCTGTACTATGATTTCTATGAGTTATTCATAAATATTATGATTTCATGAGGTATGTTAATGTGCTTATATTTTATGAGTAAAGTATGATTTCATTGATTGTTATGTATACATGTACTAATGATTCCATTCCATATTTTTGAATCCCTTACAGATCATTTTATGATCATCCCATGTTTTTGAAATGTTTTTCACAGGTCAAGGTAAACGTACATGATGTGATGATAATTTCAATGAAGTGTTGTGAAATAATCAATGATTTGTTTTAAATATGTTTCCTTTGACGGGAAAAAATTAATAGTATCTTTTATGTAACCACTTTGTTTAAATGTGGATCGTAATGAATGATTTATGATCTAATTAACTAAATTTCTAAACCTGAAATGATCCTCAATGGGTATTCCTAAAATAACTCAAGATTATGTAATGTTTAAGGTTGGGTCCTTATAAATAAAAATTATAAAAAATAAAAATGTTAGTATTACTATTCAAAACATTTTTTTAAATGGCTAGTTTGATTGGTCGTGGTGTTATAGAACGCGACGTTGCGTACAATACAAGATATTGTATTATTCAAGGAGAATAGTACTATGTAATATTGGGGTGTTACATTCTCCCATACTTCAAATAATTTAGTCATAATGTTTTTCTCCAAAACAAAAAAAATGGGTTTGATATTTAAAATCATATTTGTTGAAATCCCACATCGGAAAAAGAGACAATAAAACTATCATTTCAAAGAAAGGAAGAGAAGTAAAATGGTCACTAAAGATATCCCATACTAGGATTATAGGTATCAAAACACGGATATAAAAGGAAAACTATGTGTCATGTTCTGAAATAGAGTGATAGAAAACATGATTAAGAGAAATTTAATAATAAGGAAACCAAAAACATGTTATGGGTTAAACAGTTTTCGATTCACCAACCAGAAATGTAAACGAAAATTTATTTTTGTTTTAGGTTCCTTCATATAAAGTGGGATGATTTTTCTATGAAATAGAGTATGAAAATAAAAAAATGTTATAAATTTTGAAGTATAGTTTCATCCTTTAATATGTTTCTTCCAAAAACTCATATTTTCTCCAAATGAAGAGTGCTCAAGAAGACTTGGTTACACTTGATGTGCTAGAATCAACTCCTAGAGAATCACATAATCCCCAAAAAAATGAACTATATATTTCCCATATCTTTATAAATTATCCAAAACCAAATTCGTTCATACAATATTATATAATTCCCAAAAGGATAATCATTTTTAAAAAGAAATACTACTCTTATTCTCCATAATTGAACTGGAAATTCCCAATGATCATCAAATAAAAACAAATAAAAAATTTCCATCAAATATTTCAATGTAATCCAAACTAAGGTTGAAAACCAAATCTTAGAAGAATTTAATCACATAGACTTTCATTATAAATATTAACATTTATCTCCAAATAATATCGACAACTCTTAAAGTATAGTACTTAAAAGTAATTATCCATATAAAATATTCTCTATTATAGGATAATAATTTCCATAAATACACCAAATCTTTATTAGTACACAATAAAACATAGATTCTTAAAAATAAAATTTCAACCATTACTCCACAACTGAAATCATGTATTATTCTATTTCCCTTAGGCATATAATGTTCCTAAAAGAGTAAGCATCTTCCAAAATAACCATTATCACTTAATCACCATATCAATTACCTATACTAAGGATATCCATTTGATAAATCATAATATTTGAAAATAAACTTATTCTTGATCCATAATATCATTTAACTAAAAATAATTTGTCATACTAACTAGGAAAATCATGTTGTCCAGTGGTAGGTGATAAATCCCCATCACACTTTTTTATGGGTTCAATTATTTCATCTTTGTCCAATGTGATGGGTTGTCACATGGTATCTATGTTGTCTTTTTTAACAACTATTTAATTTTAAAACATTCCCAAAAGTCATAGAATGTCATAAAAAATAACCATATCTTTTTTTGACCATAAATGTTTTCTCATACCTCACATTTTCATTCAAAAAATAAATAACCTCTAATTGTCTCAAATTCATGAATCATGTAATACCAAATTGTTCTTTATAACTATATCTATAAAAGAAAAGATAATACTTCTTCAAATAGAATTATCACATTACAAACTATAGTGTTACACAAAGAAGATAAATTTCTTCCAATATAATACCATCAACTATGTGAATTTATAATTTTTAACATTTCTCCATCCATTTTCTTTCACATATATTCTTCCTAGTCCTAGAGGTTATCTTATAGAATAAGTCATTGACTCGGGTAATGCCCAGGTCCCCTACATTTATTGAAAATGACTGTAAATTGATTGATAGGATCTTTTTTTCTTCCATAGTACTCTTTATTTTTTTCTTATAAATTTGTTACCTTATGTCCTTCCTTTCCCCAGTTAAAGCATTTATTTGTTCAATTGACACACATTCTTGGGTTTCTCCATCAACATTTCATGAATGATTAAAATTGGGATTTTTTTCTACATGGTCTACACTTCTGGAGATTGTGTCATTCTCTGTATTTTTCATATTTGTTGATTTTGGGAGTTGGTTAATGTCTATTTTGTTGATCCTATTTTTTGAAAATAGATTTGGTCTGAACACTTTATCTTTTACTCCAATCAACATACCATTTCCTTTATCATTTCCACAATCATTCCCACCTTGTACTTCATGGTCATTGTTACTAAAACTTCCTTGGAAACCATCCGTTGACTAATTCCCGAAATAATAGTGTGAGTAAAAATAGTCATAAAATCATTTATAGAATATCATTACTACTTATTTTTAATCTAAAGATCCTTAAGATTAACCAGGGTTATTTATTTTCATCATGTATTAAAATTAATAAAATTGTTTTGTAATGAAAATTTGAATTCTCTTAAGCATATCCATAGGGAGTTTCATAAACAAGAGTGTAGTAAGACCAATTATCATGCACTAGTTCTCGTTTTTGTATAGCTCAAAGTGGTGTTTTCTTGGTTTTACCCATACATACATATATGCCAGTGCGACCTCTACCTACTCTTACCAAGATATAAATGTATTTCAGGTTTATCCCACATAATATCTTCATTAATAAATCATTTCGTTGTTCTTATATAATAAAAAACAAAATCTATCTTAGGATAGTTTTCTAAATTAAGAGTTTTCCTAAATATAGTTTCCAAGGGTTGTACTAAACATCAAATGATAACAACTCTAATGCCCCAAACCCAGTTACATATAGTCATTGTATTATTACATAAAATTTTCATGATCCCAAGAGATCATGTCCCGAAATACCAATTAATTTAGTAGCCTTGGATGTATGAGTAACATATATAAGTTTTACATTACATTATGAAATGAAAAAACAACATTGTGTCCCCTTTGATCACACTCTTATCCCTTATACAATTCATGTAGGTTAATCATAATATTTTTCATCACATCCTTGGAAAAATAAAACCTAAGAAAGGGGTTAGCTCAGATTATCAATAAGGATAACAATATATTGGAAACTATCATAAATAAGAAAAAAAAATTAAGGAAATGTATAATAGTAAATCACAGGCCAGTTAAACATAATCATTAGCATAATATGGAAAAGATAAATCATATAATGAAATTTACTTATTCACATTGATAATATACTAGACGAATAATAAAATGTAATATCAATATCTAATTTGATAATGATGGAATCCATAATGTAAAACATCATAACCACAAATTCAAGGCCTTGTTCCAAGTCCCTAAATATAAATTGTTTCAAGACCTTATGGCAAGACATTATTTGTCTCATGAGACCTACCGATACATCGAAGAGCTATAGTGGGATCCACCCCTCACATACTAAGTCCAATTCATTCCTTATGTGAAAATCTTGAAACATAATCTAAAAATTCATATAAAAACTAGCATACAAAATGTCAATACTTTAACCACAACCCGTTAATAATATACAAATAGAACATCAATATTCAAAAATAAGTCATTCAATACAATATGGAAGATTTTATTATAATAAATCAACCTAATAATTAATAATATAAAATGAAGGATATTGACATAGATTAAAATAATCAGTAATTGTAATTGAGAAAAAATATCCCCTTTTTGAAAACATTAAAATTTAGCATTATTTATGAAAGAATCCTTTTAAAAGATATTATTGAATTAATGTTTCCCATTACACATTGAATATCTTGATAGGAATTTTAATTTCAAACATTCATATGCATATAAAAAATCATTAAAACCATTTTTAAAACATAGACATTAATGAGAATGATTTAGAAAAAAATCATTAAAACAAAATATTTTATTTACGGTTTTCATAACAAAATGAGAGACTCTTCAATTAATATAAATTTGGAATAAAATTTAATACAAAAATCATAATTTCATGATAATAATGGTATTCATGATATAATATGAAAAGGAATGTATATACACCATATAAAAGTGAATTGGCGCATAACAACAATGAAGCCTCAGTGGAATGTAAATTCAAAAAAAATCCCTTATAAAGATGGTATCCTTAGATTAGGGATAAATAAAATAATTATTTATATATGAAAAATAATAATACACTCAATATTATTGGATATTATGTGTAAATAATTAATAAGTCATTCACACATGTTCTTGTATAAACATACCTAATGACTTGGATGTTTAACTCAATGAATGAAAATTTAGTTAAGATTACCCATATCAAGTTCATATCAATGACATGTGAATTTATCAATGGAGTGATTATGTGTATCAAAAGTATATACACAAAATGTGAGTGTAAATTACTACATAAATATGTAAATAATGTTTCCACACATAATCATGGAGTAAAATAATAAATGAATTATGCATAAAACCAAATTAGTGGAAATTGAAATTTGAAATTCCCTTACCGATTTGGTAACGTAAAAAACATAATCCATATTAAAAAAGGATCATAATATGAAGATGTAAATGCCCAAAAATTAATGTATATTACAAAAATAATACAATAATGTCCAGAACATACACCACACAAAGGGAAACTGTGGAAAATATAGCATGAAACTCATAGGAATAAAAAGTTAGATGAAACCCCCTTCCCTTGTACTTTCTTTTAGCCATGGGTATGTTTATCCTCCTATATAATGACCATAGTATGTTATTAAATTATACTAGAACCATATTAGTATTTATGATATCATATATGATTTATTTATTACGTTATACTACCCATTCAATAATAATTTCCATGTTAATGAAACATTTCGTGTAATAATCTCTTTCATTGTCGTACATGTTTTAACTTGTTGTTAATGATAGTATCACATAGATAATGATTAAAATACTTCAAGAATATAGAAATTTATTTTTATATCATATATTTTCAGATAATAACTATGTATAATATGTAGAAAGATGAAATGAAAAAACTGTTCATGGAGACGGTAGTTCGTTCGTATGCATACACACTATTTCTGTTTTCATATCATATTGAATGGAAGTAAGTGAATGACAAGTATTTAAATATTCATAGTCACAAAATATATATATATATAGTATCATTAATATTTCATATATTACATACTTACTAATGACATATATTTTCATATTCATCATTGAATGGTGAATGTGGAAATGAATCTGATCGAGTCGGGGCGAAGGTAAACTGAACGTACAAACGAGCAACAATATCGTTCTGTTGGTTTTGAGATCGTATGTAATTGGAAGGAATATTATATATACATAATCATTAACATTCTTTTTATTATTTACATCCATTATTCTCATTATCATACCCATCCAAAAATGAAGTGTTGAATAACAAACATCACCACGACGTGGAGACGGTAAGCCATACGTACACACGTATGGTGACTTTTTCATTCATAGGATGGATTGAATAATGACTTTTTTTGAACCATATTTATAATAACATAAATGTATTGATAAGGAACTTTATTTATTATTTTGTTATGGAAAAAACTAATAAAGAGGATGTGGAAGATGAAAAGATCATTTAAAGAGCTGATGAAATTATTACCTGTTCTTTGGGTGCTTCCTTATGATTTGACCAAAATGGATCCATATGTAGGATTTATGATAAAATTAATTCCTCTATGTTTATGTTAGGGTAGTTGGTAGCATATTTTAGTAGGGTGTGGCTGAGACAAATGTCTTTGGAGGTGTGATTTTGAGAGAAGGTTATGTACACTTTATAAGAGAGGAGACAGTCACTTTACAAAAAGCTTGAATTGTTTTTTTATTACATACAAATTTTTGGGTTTATAATCTCTCCAAATGGATTTGATTATATGATATGGTGTTTATGGGTTGAAATAATCTCAACCAATAGGTTTTAGAAATGTTTAGGCCACCCTAGTAACCTTATATTATAGATTTAACTCTTATTGAATTCTTTTAACTTTTACTATGTCTTGTTGTATTTTTATATTAAATGGGTAATATAATTACAATAAAATACCAAGAGAACCTAAAATTGGTCATTAATGATATATATATAATTATATAAGTACTTTTTCATAACCTTAGATTTTTAGGAATAATATATCATTTAATAATATAGTATTTGTTTGAAAAATTCAATTATTTAAATCATGACACTATTAAGTATTTGGTTTTTGTGAAAGTAATATCAATCTGATTCTTCTCAAAAAATCCCTTGAATAAAACCTAACATGTAATATTAACCCAGAAAATTCGTGGAAAGCATAAAAATTCTCAATTTACAATTATTTTAATATTCATAATTTCAATTATTTTAATCATTCATTAATTTGGTAATTACTACATCATAATTGTGTCATAAATAAATTTATTAATTAAATATAGAAAAATTTTTAATAAAATACCATGATGTTGGAAATATTATTAGAATTATAATAAATATTTATAGTCTAATTTATCTATGTGTAATCCAATATTAAAAAAGGTTTAGTTATTACGCTTTGTAATTAAGACATTTAGCTCTTCTTTAAATAAAATATATTAAATGTACTAATATAATACAAGTGGATAAAAAGGATCCTATATTATTCCTAAGATTTATTTTTGTCTAAATACACTTATCTAATAGAATTAGATCATGTGTTGGGGTAATTATTATATCATTTTACCATCAATTAACCTATTTATTTTTAACTCTGGTAAATAAAATTCAAAAGTTACCATTTACCAAAAATAATTTTAATACCCGTAAACAACATTTTACTTACTAATTAAAACAGTGTCTCTTTGATTTTTGAAATTCAATTAACAGAAGCATAAAAATCACATATTATGAAAATTTTCTAATGTGCATATAAGGTGGGTAAAAGACGTTAAAAAGTTCAATAAAATTTTATAAATCTAATCTTATTATAAAAACACTCCAATGTATTAAAATGGTTTAATATTGGTTTTATATATCTATTTTTATGTTAAAATAAAATTAAATTAAAAAATGATTATTTAAATAAAATGTCTCTTTTAATCAATAACGGAGTGTTTTTCACTATTCGTAAGAAATTCAATGTTTTCAGAAAAATACCCGAAATTATCCCATAGCTAATTTTGATATTATGAATCCAAAAATCATGTCCAATTTAAAAAATAAAATTATTAAAATTTATAAATTTGGGTATAACTATTCATTAATATTTTTTTAACGGCTAGTTAGATTGGTTGAGGTGTGCTAGAAATCGATGTTGCGTGCAATTCAAGATATTGTATTATTCAGGGTGGAGCTTACCGTGAACGCTTGGGGTGTTACATTTTATATCAAACATGATTTTACCTATTATGATTAAGAATGAGGTAAATGATATTATGTATTGAATATGGATGGTCCTCAATCTATTATTGAGAAATATAAAAACAGTTCAAATTTCACTCTAGAAAATAATAATGTTGTAGTGAAGTGTATACAATTAATTAGAAGAAATAAATGAATATCTATACAGTATAGTGAAATCGGTGTGTTTAAAATATAACATCAATATTTAAGTAGAGATGAAAAATTTAATGTTTGAAAATGATTAATTAATGAAATATATTGATATGAATATTCCACCATCTAAAAATAATACAATGATGGGAGGAACTTAATTCCCCCCCCCCCCGGTCCAACTTCATGTAGGCTCTATGTTGGCGACTAGCACCAAAGGTGTATAAATCTCACAATATGGGAGGAATTACCTTTTATTAAGAATTAAATATCAGGTCCAATAAATTAATGATAATAAAGTTCATAAAATATATTTAAGGAAACCAAAAAAATCACAAAATGATTGTATAAATATAACTGATACAATAAATGTCTCAAAATAAAATATCCAAAAGTAAAGATAAAGCAGTGACATAGTGACAATCAAGGATCTGAGCTACTAAGGTCCATCAAAGTCCTCATAATCCTCCAAGAAACATGAATCAGATTTTATATATATAGGGTGATTATATAAGTATACATATAAGAAAAACCAAAGTATATCCATCAAATTTCACATAAGCATGATAATGCATAAGATAGAAAACAACATAACCAAAGAGGGCATATACATGTATACAAGAAATCCCAACATCACATGAGAATGGTAACTAAATAACACCCATCATGTAACATAATATAGTGTAAAGGAAATATATTATTGTGTTCCATTAACAACTTTGACACTAATTATCCACTCTCAAACCCAAGTGGTTTACGTCCTAATGCTCCCACATATTTTGAATATACCACATCACATCCCACCCACAGACACCTAGTATTGAAAACACATTCCTACTAAACAAACATGGGACTCACAACACATTACACCTACACACACCTGGGCCACATTACACATCCCACCCGCACACACCATGTCCTCACAACACATCTCGTCTCCACACACCTAAATCATACAATGCCTCACATCTCATCTTGAAGAAACATGGGAAATAACATCACAACTCATTATAAAGACACATTTGAAACCACATCAAAATTCATCCCAGAGACACATGTTATACCAAAACCACCATATAATGAACTAATAGAAATCCATCCATATCAAATTGTGCAATAATAACTTCCATAAAGGATAGATAAGGGAAGAGTGGCTTTATATCCATCCATCATCCCTCCTAGATATTGGAAAAGCCACAACGTATTTGAATATGTGGGTGTTCGGCACATAGTTCTCAACATGGGTCGGGTGTGTATAGATATCAAAATACATTAAAATTATATATATAGTATCAAACACTCAATCATAACAAATGGTTTTAAACAAAAACAAACCATCTCACAAAATAATCACCTTTTTACCACAACTAAATTCATGACATCCCTCAAAAATTCACAAATCCCATTTACATTTCAATCCAATTCCATTTAACAATCTCATTATTCCAATTATTTTCATCAAACACATTTAATCACACAAAACATAATTTAATAATTCATAATTAATTACATTCTCAGTAACACTCCCAAACCATTTCATTTGAAACATTATTAAAAAATTATTTATTCCATCACTACCCAGGCATCTAGTACAAAGCAACAACGTATTAATAATCATATCAAAAAAACCCATCAACCAAGTCAAAAAAATTATTCCACTACTACCCAACTGCTCACCTATAAAAACAACCAACATTTCTAGCAAAATACATTAAATGTTTCATCCAATCCACAATAAATAAAACTCTTATCATAATATTTCATTATGCGTTGATGTTGATGTACCATCTACATGATCATACAAAACATCAATCATTACATCCAACAAAACACATCCATTTACATAAAAACATTTTAGAACTGACCATATCCAGATATTTGTTAGATTTATCCTTACATCACTTTTTTAATTTCACATAATTGATTTAGCGTGTTATCACATAGGGAAAATGATCCAGGGGAATTCATTCTATTAATTGAAAAAAGAGGTTACCCAATTTCATATTAAGTGATGTAAAAATCCAAAAAACATTCATTATATAATTTTCATCATCATATGAAAAAGTAGTGACCACCAATGACCAAAATTTTTATTTGGTATTTATCCCTTTCAAAATGTGATATCAACAATATCAATCATACAGTAACATCATGTGTCACATTACCATGCCACCTATATATTGATAATAAACCAATTCAATTTATTATGTAAATATAGAATCAACCATCTACCTATAATGAAAATTTATATACCTTTCCTTCATGGTATACAAATAAGAATGATGATGGAAATCTTTCCTCGATGAAAAGATGATCGACACTGCATTATTTCACCAAAACATGGGTGTGCATACAACATGTAATTATCCATGGAAACAAGAAATAAGTACCATATAATGGTCATATGATTCATATAGGGAAAGTTATTATTTTCCTCCCATATCAAGAATAATAATGAATGAATAAATAAAGGATATCTCATATTTAGGATGACCATATCTGAGCCATGGGATTATATAGAGTTTTCATTTTTTCTAATAAAGGAGAATCTGACCAACACTATGAATTTTTACCTTTTAAAATACATAATACTCATAGTGAGATATTGATATGATTTATGGCCATTGAATTTGGCTTACATCATTTTAAATATGCAATTAATATCATTTCACATCAAAGATGTAAAAAGTAAAAAAACTGGACAAACTAGAAACACTTTTTACGAGTATCTAATGGAGGAGTCAACACCATATAGTCAACATATGCGAGTCAACACTTGAATTGTAACTACCATCGAGTCACTACTAGTGAATCACATATATTCAAGCCACCTCCAAATGAGTTATCTCCAATTGTTCCACCTAAAGCGAGTCACCACCAGTAACACACCGCTAGATGAGTCACTACTAGAATGAGCTATTGCTAGAATGAGTCACCAGCCAGATGAGATAACACTAAGATGAGTAACTAATAGGATGATATGTTGCTAGGATGAGTCACCACAATAGGAGTATTCTTTATTGAGTCACCTCCAAAATTAGTTATAGGTGGAAAACCAGAAATTTTTCAATGTGTTGAAATTAGTCACATTGAATTCACATGAATCCTCACGCACCATATTTCTGAAAAAGTAATGTACTTGAGGGTATGATACATTAAATAAGATAAATATCATACTATTATCATCCTCAAGAATATAAATCCATCCTAGATGAAATAGTGGAAGGTTCCTGATAATAATCCCCAGAGATACATCTGAAGGATCTAGCTATATCTAAATTTCCACCACTAGCTAAACAAAAAAAAACAAAATGAACTCAAAAATATAAAAAAACCTCAACTCCAGGAAGAAAACTACCAACAAAATCATCTCAGAAAACCACACCCCCTCACATCCACTCCATAACAATCAAACTGCACCATCCTGAACACATGAATAAGGGAATTTTGTCTTCCATGGACTGATACTATCCACATGGGGGAGAACTGACTCATCAGTAATTGTTTAATCACATCATAGTTAATGTGTCTCTATTAAGAATCGTGTCATCCACTTTCCATATGTTATGAAATTGTCAAAAAACACACCAATCACCTAAAAACCCTAGTATAATAACACATTTTATAAAACATTGTTCAAACATCACATAATAGAGCATAATCGGTAAAAGAAAAACGTATAATAACTCCAGGTACTGGGAAAACGTCTAAATTTCTTACTCCCAATAACACTCCTCCTAGCCACCATGCATCCACAACACACAAACCAGTTAAATGTTTTATCCTCATTGTACCTTCTAATCAAAATACTGGATATCTACAAGATGTTGGAAAAACATCATGTCATCCTTGATATTCAACTTTCCCAAATCGAGGACATGGGAGTCATCATGATTATGCCGATGAAGCCGATATACATGAAAGATGTTGTGGATCCTCTCTAACCATTATTTCAATGCCAACTAATAGGAAAAATCACCAACATTCACCAACACATCAAATAGACTAACAAACATTTGAGAAATCTTACACCCCTTCCAAACATCTATTACCCACATTGAGGGTAAACCATAAAACAAATGATCACCAACCAAGATATCCATGGTAATACATATGAGATCATCATAATACATCTTCCAGTCCTGTGAAACTTTCATCCTCTCGTGAATTTTCTGATCATTCTATGTAAACATATACACCTCATCGAGACCTAGAATGGATATCTCCCCTTCCTTTTTTCCATACAAAATAGAAATAAATGTTATCTTGTAAAAATCCCCAAATGGTACCATTCTAAAAAAATAGTGATATATATTATTATAAAAAACTATAATTAGGTCATGTGTCATATCTAAGACCCTCTAATGTACAAGATTCACACCCATTAAATATAATCTAATGTATGGATAGATCGTTATATTTTCTCATTTATATGAGTGTGAAAAGAAGTTATAAGCCATAATTGAGTGCCAAAATACTGATTAAAACCAATCTAATCACTTTAGGTAAAATGTGGGTCCTAGTCCAAGACAATGGACATCAAAACCCCATGAAACCACATCACCTTATCTATGTACCTTTTTCCAAGAAATACACTAAACCTAAATTTTTGTTCTATAATAAGTCCGATGTTTTCTTCAACATGTATTTTATTCATATATAAAATCACAACCTCATTGAGTTATGGGTAACACTATAATTATTTTAATCAATATTTCATCCCATTTCCACTCTTGAACATCCAAAGGCATCAAAAACCCATCCAGAACATGATGCTCAACCATTACATAGTAAAAAATAAAGATATTTTACAAAAACTCATCCACTTACCATTTCAACCTAGTTCATCAATAATAAATCTTCAATCCCTCATATATTTTGGAATATTCTCAGTATACCATGGAATGCGAGATATGGAACTCATAAATGAATCCATAATACATTACTTCCAGAATAAAAAACCTTCAATGAAACAACATACAATTCTGAAAATCCTATAACATTCCCTCCATAGAAGAAACATAAGAAACACAATCACAAAAAACCACTATGTAATGACCCGTAATTTTTGTGGAAAATTATTTCATAAATACATTATAATTTTATGAGTCCAAGAAAATTTAAGGCACTTGATTATGAGGCTCGGTGTGCCCAAAATCATGTTTGGATGTTTTGTAACGCCCCGACCCTAATTACCTAGAGTCGGTGCATTATTACATAACATTGGCATGATCATGAGAAAGATCAAGTCTCGAAAGACCGATTAGTTTAGTAGCCTTGGAATAACTAGATACATCCATAAATTTTTACATTACATCATAAAAAAAACATCTTGTCTTTATATCCCCTCATACTATCCCTGCAGGTCATTCATAAATTACTTCTTCATAATCCTGGGAAAAATAAAACATTGAAAGGGGTGAGCTCAGATGCTCAGTAAGGATAACATTATAGCAGAAGCTTTCATAAATAAGCATAAACACTTAAGGCAATTTATAACTAAAACAAAAGCCTTTTAAATTTAAACTTCAGCATAAAATGGCGAAGGTAAAATGAAATAATGCCATTTACTTACTCACATGGATATTCTACTAGTCGAATGATCACATGCAATATCAATAACCACTTTCATAATGATGGAATGCATAATGCCAGACTATCATAACCACATAGCCAAGGCCTCGTGCCAAGACTACAAATAAGATTTTGCCAAGGCCTTGTGCCAAGACACTAGTTTGTCTCATGAGACCTACCGATGCATCGAGGAGCTATAGCGGGCTCCACCCGTCACTTATTAAGTCCAATGCATTCCTCATATGAATAGGTTTAAGCATAAAATAAACATTCGTATTAAAACTAGCATACGAAATGTCAATACTTTAACCACAAACCATGAATGGTATAAAAATAGAACATCCACAGTCAAATATAACTCATTTGATACAATATGGAATATTGTATTGTATCACATTAACCTCAATCATGAATAATGAAGGATGTTGACATAGATTAAAATAATCATCAAAACTATTTGAGAGAAATATCCCCCTTTTCTTGAAAACATTTAAAAGTCACACTATTTGTCAAGAAGACATTTAAAATTAGATTTTTGAATCAAAGTGTCCCATACCACTTTGAAACCTTTTAAAAGGATTTTTAATTTCTAAACATTAATGTCCATATAAATAAATCCTTAAAACCATTTTTAAAACATGGACATTAATGAGAAATATTTTGATGAATAAGTCTTTAAAACATTTAAAAAATGGTATTTCAGTTAGAGATTCTAACCAAAAGAGAGACACTTGAATGAAAATAATTGAGGTAATCAAAACATTGTAATATCATGAGAATAAAGGTAATTCATGATATACTATGTCAAAGTACATTATATACACCACATAAAAGTGATTTGGTGTATATCAATAAAGAAGTCTCAATGGATTGTAAGTTGAGATGAAATCTCTCATAAAAGCCATATCCTTAGGTTAAGGATAAATCAACAACATAATTATGTGTGAAAATATAAATACACTAAATATGATTGGATATTCAGTGTAAAACAATCAAAGTATATTCACACATATTCCTGTAAAAACAACACCAACGAATTGGATGTTTAACTCAACAAATGGTGAAAGAGTTAAAATTACTCTTATCAAATTCATATCAATGACTTGAGAATTTTCAATGGAGTGATTATGTGTATCAAAAGTATATCCACATGAAGGGGAGTGGAAATTATGACATAATCAAATTAATAGTGATTCCACACATAATCTTGGGGTAATATAATCAATGAAATATGCGTAAAGCCAAATGAGTGGAAATTGAAATCTCAAATTCCCTTATTGATTAGGTAACTTAAGAAACAAACACCCATGAAAGAAATATCATACCATGATGATGTAAATACCCATAAAATAAAGTATATTACACAATGAATACAATCATGGGTAGTACAAATACACCACATGCAATAATTAAGTGGTGATCAATGGAATTCTCACGGAATTAAAAGTGAGACAAGAAACCCCTTACCACGTTAATCTACTGAGTCGCATGGCCAAAAGTTAATAACCACCAAATGATTTACAGAATAACATGAATATAAAGTGAATCATGATAATATATATCAAATGGAAGTACACAATACACCACTTTCAATAATTTAGTAGCGAACAATGGAAATCTCACGGAATTGAAAGTGAGATAAGAGAATCCCTTACTTTGTACTTTTTCCTTGGTCGATGGTAGATTTACCTCCTGTATAATGGTGAAATAATTGTTATTGAATAATACAAGAATCATTTACTTTAATATGATATCATATATGATCTTTTAACATTGATTTGTTAATAATATCTTAGTATTAACGCCGTTTCGGGTGTTAACTTACTCATTTTCTTTTATATGTTTTGTTACATAAGTCATGTTTGTTGTATCTTATTCATATCCAGAATGATATCAAGTCCTTAAACATCATTTTTAAATCATTAAATGATAATTACACTTGAATGGATACGATGGAGAATGAATCTCATCGCGTTCGTGGAGACGGTAGTCCGTACGTACACACGAACGCTACTTCCATTTAATTTTTATTTTAAAAGAATCGAATCCAAAAGATACATAGGTATATTACTATTCCAGTATAATATAATATTTTATATATGTTACTTAAGTTCATTAACACCATCCTTTATACGTTCCATGTGTGGTATGAACGAGTCATATCATTTTAAGGGGGCGGTAGTCCGCACTTCCTCAAATGAAATTATCGTATGTATATACAACATGAAACGAGTAATGGTATGAAATAAAATGGAATTACAGAAGCTTATATATAAAATATATATCATTAATATCATATTTAATTACAGTTCCATCATAATGGCCACCATGAGAGGCGGTAAGATGTTTTTGAACAATCATCGTTTCGTGAGGCGTTAGTTTTCCATCCACAGAAACATTATGTTCATCATCCATTAGATGGAGTTGTGTGTATGTTTAGTTTGAATACTTCTTATAACAACATCCTAGTATATTGAGGATACTGGTGTTGTTACAAAAGAAGGTAAATAAAAAGAGTATTGGGGTTGAAGAAGCAAAATAAATGAAAATAATTTAAGAGAAATCGTTACCTTTAATTTAGGTAACTCACTTTGGTTGGAACCAAAGGACTTGTTGAAATGCTTTCTGCCTATGGGGAAGCTTCAAGGAGGAGGAGAGGGATGTGGGGAGCTTATTTGGGCAGAGTTTGGACGGGCCAAGTGGCTTGAGAGGTGTGAGGAAAAGAGAAGGAGGAGTGCCCTTTTATAAGAGGGGTGAGGGGCACCTTTGGAAAAGCTAGAAATATTAATTTATAATAAATTCATATTCGGTTTCCAAAGGCTCCAAAGTTGACTATTCAAAGGATGGGGTGGGGATAGGTCGAAAACAACTCATCCAATAGAATTTGGACAGGTTTGGGTACTTATATTAACCTTATCTTTAAGTATTAACTCTAAGTTAATTAGTTTCACTTTTACAATGTCTCTTTGTATTTTTATATAATATGGTTAATAAACTTACTATATAAATCCAAGAGACCCCCAAGTGGTCCATTAATGATTAACCTATCATGATATAAGTCTCTTGGCCGATCCTTAGATTTTTAGGAATTTAATATCAATTAATAATATAATATTTGTTTTAAGAACTATTTTATGTCAATTTTGACACTATTCATTAGTTGATTTTTGTGAAACTCATAACAGATTGATTATTTCAAACAAAGTCAATTACATCAATCCTAACATATCATATTATCCTAGAAAATTAGTTTAATTCATTAAAAGTGTCATATTATATTTATTTGGGTATTTATAAAATCAATTATTTTAATTTTTCACTATTATAGTAATTACTGCATCATCATTGTGTCATTAATATTTTACATTATTTGATGTCTAAAAAGTATAAATAAAATATCATTATGTAGGAAATCGTTTTATCTTTCTAATGAATATTTATAATCTAAAATCCAACATGTATAACCCTATGTAACAATTGTTTTTCTAAAAGATATATGCTTGTGTCATTTTTATATTCATTTTAACTTAATTAATATAAAGTGTCATTATCACATACAAGTGGATCCATGGGGTCCCAAAATTGACCCAAAGATGCCCATGGTCGACCATGTATCAACCAATAGGGTTAAGACACGTTTTAGGGTAATTTAGTATTATTATAATATTATTTTTTTAACCCTTATTTACCGGATTTACCCTTAACCATGGTAAATAAAATATTTACCGCAGTAATTATTCAAAATGTCTAAAAATAAAAGTTACCTATTTACACAATTTGAACATCCTGATTCCAAATATGGAATCCATTTTTCTAAATTCAAAAAACAGAAGTGGCAGAAATTAATTTAAAATTAATTCCCGCTGTCAAAACAAAAAGCGTGTTTTTAAGAGATAATAACTATCAAAAGATTGACACTTGTTTATGTTCGGTTTAATTGTAAAATTATGTCCAATGACCAACATTATATTAATTGGTAAAAATATATTCTAAATATACTTTAAAACCACTCAAATTCACAATTTATCACTATTAATTATTTTGATTAAAAAAGTTGTTTTTAATTAAAATTTAGTAATTTTCACTATTCATCAAAATACAAAAGTTATCCGAAAAGTACCAAAATTTTACCCTAGGCTAATTTCGATATTCCGAATCCAAAAATGAAGTCCATTTTGAAATATAAAATATATATAATTTCAAAAAGTAGGTATTACTATTCATAACGGCTAGTTTGATTGGTTGTGGTGTGTTAAAATCTCGAAGTTGCGTACAATGCACGTCATTGCATTATTCGAAAGGAAACATACCGAGGAAGCTTGGGGTGTTACATTATCCCCTCCTTCAATAAATTGCGTCCTCGCAATTTTTAAAATTTTGCTTGGGAATATAATGGAAAGTCCCACATCGGGAAAAGAGTCAATAAAACTATCACTTTAAAAGAAAGAAAGAGAGGTATAAGGGTCATCCAAGATAACCCATACTAGGATTCCATGTAAGAAAACATGGATATGGATGATAAACTAAGTGTCAAGTTCTGATGGAGAGGGATAGAAATCATGATCAGGAGAAAGTTAACAATGAGAAAACCACAAACTTGTGTTGGGACAAACGACCATTAGTCTCCTAGTAGGAAAGTAAACAGACAACATTTTTTTTAAGTTACATTACATAATGAAGAGGAATTCATTTATGATATTGACTAAGAACATTATGAGATATACTTACATTTTAAGTATATTTTCATTCTTTAATAAATTTCCACCACTAACTCATTTTTTTTAAACGATGAGTATTCAAGAAGACTTGGTCACACTGGAAGAGATAGAATAAACTTCTATAGAATCACATGATCCATGAAGGGTAAACCATATATTTACATTGTCTTTGAAGATTAATCAAAACCAAAATGGTCAGTGAATGATCTAATGATTCCCCAAAAGGATATTCATTGAGATAAATATGCACTAATCTTAATTTCTAAAATTAAACCAACAATACCCCCAAAGTTAAATAGATACCATTCAATAACCAATTGTCCTTAAAATCCTTTAATATAATCCAAACTAATATTGAAACCCAAAACATAGAAGAATTTTATTATGTAGTCTCCCATGTTAAATTGTATCTCCAAATGACATCAGATACTCTTAAAGTCACATACTCAAAAGTAATTAACCTAATCACATATTCTCTATTATAGGTTAATCATTTCCATAAATAACCCAAATCACTATAAATCCACAATAAAAATGTAGATAAAAATCTATCATTATTCCACAAATGAAACCCCATAGTATTCTATTTTCCTTGGGCATATAGTGTTCCCAACAAAGCGAACATCTTCCAAAATAAAATTTATCACTTAATCACCAAATCATTTTCCCAAATCAACTTATTATTGATCAATAAAATCATTTAACTAAAAAAAAGTCACACTAACCAGGGACTTCACGTAGTCCAGTGGTAGGCGATAAATCCCAATCGCACTTTGGTTGTGGGTTCGATTCCCATAGCTTTGTCCGACGCGACGGGTTGTCACACGGTCTACGTGTTGTCCTTTTTCAAAAACTATATTTTATAATATTGCCAAAATGAGATAAATTCCTCAAAATACTATATCATAAATTTAACCACAAATGTTATATCATACCTTGAATCTTCATCCCAAATTATAATAACTTATAATTCTCTCAAACCCCAATGATCATATAAATCCAAAGGGTTATTTATACCCATATCCACAAGAGAAGAGACAATTCTTCCTCAAATATCCTTCTCACATGGAAAACTGCGGGGTTACAAATACAAGAGAAAATTATTCCATAGTAAACCCATCAACAAGGAGTGATAATACTTTTTAAACATTTATCCAACCATTTATTCCCACATAGCTTCTTCTTTGACCAAGAAAATATCCTATAGAATAGGACATTCACTCGGGTAATGGCCAGGTCCCCTACATTTACGGCAAATGACTGTAAATGGACTCTTGGGACCATTTTTATCTTCTTCCATAGTACTCTTCATTTTTCTTCGGCAATTCTTTACTTTATGTCCTTCCTTCCCGCACGTAAAACATTTCGTTGTCCCATTGAGACACTTTCCTGGGTGTCTCTTTCCACATTTCCTGCATGATGAAAATTGAGGGTTCTTTTCTCCATGGTCTCCATTGCTGGAGCTCTTATCATTTATCACCTTTCTCTTCCTTGTTGAGTCTGGGAGTTGGTTAATATATATGTTGTTGATCATATTTTTGGAAAACTGATTTGGCATAAAGACGATATCTTTTACGCCTGTCAACATTCCATTTTGTTGCTCATTTCCACCACCGTTCCCATCTTGTACATCATTCTCAAAGTCACTATGACTTCCTTGGAATCCAGCCATTGACTAAAACCATAAAGAATTGTGTGAGTAATAGTAGTCGTAAAATCATTTAGAGATTAAAATGTCACCATATTCTCAATTTGAAACATATTAGGATTAACCAAGGTCATTTACTCTCATCTTATATATATATTACTTAAATTGGTTTGTAAAGAAAATATAAATTATCCTAAGCATATCCCCCGGGAGTGTCGTAACCAAGAGTGCAGCAAGGCCCGTTGTCGTGCACCAGTTCCCGTTCGAGTCTAGCTCAAAGCGGTGTTTTCGGGTTTTACCCCTAGGTACATCTGTGCCAGAGCCACCTCTACCTGCTCGTATCCAGACAGGGATGTATTGCTCGGAAAACTCACAAAATCTCTACAATACCAAAATTCTAGGAAGTTCTTTTATACTAATCCTCAAAGTTCATCTTAGGTCTACGTGCTCTAATCAGAGTTTATATAAATCTAGCTACCAAGGTTTGTACTAAACTTCCTCTGATACCAACTGTAACGCCCCGACCCTAATTACCTAGAGTCGGTGAATTATTACATAACATTGGCATGATCATGAGAATGATCAAGTCTCGAAAGACCGATTAGTTTAGTAGCCTTGGAATAACTAGATACATCCATAAATTTTTACATTACATCATAAAAAAAACATCTTGTCTTCATATCCCCTCATACTATCCCTGCAGGTCATTCATAAATTACTTCTTCATAATCCTGGGAAAAATAAAACATTGAAAGGGGTGAGCTCGGATGCTCAGTAAGGATAACATTATAGCAGAAGCTTTCATAAATAAGCATAAACACTTAAGGCAATTTATAACTAAAACAAAAGCCTTTTAAATTTAAACTTCAGCATAAAATGGCGAAGGTAAAATGAAATAATGCCATTTACTTACTCACATGGATATTCTAATAGTCGAATGATCACATGAAATATCAATAACCACTTTCATAATGATGGAATGCATAATGCCAGACTATCATAACCACATAGCCAAGGCCTTGTGCCAAGACTACAAATAAGATTTTGCCAAGGCCTTGTGCCAAGACACTAGTTTGTCTCATGAGACCTACCGATGCATCGAGGAGCTATAGCGGGCTCCACCCGTCAATTATTAAGTCCAATGCATTCCTCATATGAATAGGTTTAAGCATAAAATAATCATTCGTATTAAAACTAGCATACGAAATGTCAATACTTTAACCACAAACCATGAATGGTATAAAAATAGAACATCCACAGTCAAATATAACTCATTTGATACAATATGGAATATTGTATTGTATCACATTAACCTCAATCATGAATAATGAAGGATGTTGACATAGATGAAAATAATCATCAAAACTATTTGAGAGAAATATCCCCCTTTTCTTGAAAACATTTAAAAGTCACACTATTTGTCAAGAAGACATTTAAAATTAGATTTTTGAATCAAAGTGTCCCATACCACTTTGAAACCTTTTAAAAGGATTTTTAATTTCTAAACTTTAATGTCCATATAAATAAATCCTTAAAACCATTTTTAAAACATGGACATTAATGAGAAATATTTAGATGAATAAGTCTTTAAAACATTTAAAAAATGGTATTTCAGTTAGAGATTCTAACCAAAAGAGAGACACTTGAATGAAAATAATTGAGGTAATCAAAACATTTTAATATCATGAGAATAAAGGGAATTCATGATATACTATGTCAAAGTACATTATATACACCACATAAAAGTGATTTGGTGTATATCAACAAAGAAGTCTCAATGGATTGTAAGTTGAGATGAAATCTCTCATAAAAGCCATATACTTAGGTTAAGGATAAATCAACAACATAATTATGTGTGAAAATATAAATACACTAAATATGATTGGATATTCAGTGTAAAACAATCAAAGTATATTCACACATATTCCTGTAAAAACAACACCAACGAATTGGATGTTTAACTCAACAAATGGTGAAAGAGTTAAAATTACTCTTATCAAATTCATATCAATGACTTGAGAATTTTCAATGGAGTGATTATGTGTATCAAAAGTATATCCACAGGAAGGGGAGTGGAAATTATGACATAATCAAATGAATAGTGATTCCACACATAATCTTGGGGTAATATAATCAATGAAATATGCGTAAAGCCAAATGAGTGGAAATTGAAATCTAAAATTCCCTTATTGATTAGGTAACTTAAGAAACAAACACCCATGAAAGAAAGATCATACCATGATGATGTAAATACCCATAAAATAAAGTATATTACACAATGAATACAATCATGGGTAGTACAAATACACCACATGCAATAATTAAGTGGTGATCAATGGAATTCTCACGGAATTAAAAGTGAGACAAGAAACCCCTTACCACGTTAATCTACTGAGTCGCATGGCCAAAAGTTAATAACCACCAAATGATTTACAGAATAACATGAATATAAAGTGAATCATGATAATATATATCAAATGGAAGTACACAATACACCACTTTCAATAATTTAGTAGCGAACAATGGAAATCTCACGGAATTGAAAGTGAGATAAGAGAATCCCTTACTTTGTACTTTTTCCTTGGTCGATGGTAGGTTTACCTCCTGTATAATGGTGAAATAATTGTTATTGAATAATACAAGAATCATTTACTTTAATATGATATCATATATGATCTTTTAACATTGATTTGATAATAATATCTTAGTATTAACGTTGTTTCGGGTGTTAACTTACTCATTTTCTTTTATATGTTTTGTTACATAAGTCATGTTTGTTGTATCTTATTCATATCCAGAATGATATCAAGTCCTTAAACATCATTTTTAAATCATTAAATGATAATTATACTTGAATGGATACGATGGAGAATGAATCTCATCGCGTTCATGGAGACGGTAGTCCGTACGTACACACGAACGCTACTTCCATTTAATTTTTATTTTAAAAGAATCGAATCCAAATGATACATAGGTATATTACTATTCCAGTATAATATAATATTTTATATATGTTACTTAAGTTCATTAACACCATCCTTTATACGTTCCATGTGTGGTATGAACGAGTCATATCATTTTAAGGGGCGGTAGTCCGCACTTCCTCAAATTAAATTATCGTATGTATATACAACATGAAACGAGTAATGGTATGAAATAAAATGGAATTACAGAAACTTATATATAAAATATATATCATTAATATCATATTTAATTACAGTGCCATCATAATGGCCACCATGAGAGGCGGTAAGAGGTTTTTGAACAATCATCGTTTCGTGAGGCGTTAGTTTTCCATCCACAGAAAAATTATGTTCATCATCCAATAGATGGAGTTGTGTGTATGTGTAGTTTGAATACTTCTTATAACAACATCCTAGTATATTGAGGATACTGGTGTTGTTACAAAAGAAGGGAAATAAAAAGAGTTTGGGGGTTGAAGAAGCAAAATAAATGAAAATAATTTAAGAGAAATCGTTACCTTTAATTTAGGTAACTCACTTTGGTTGGAACCAAAGGACTTGTTGAAATGCTTTCTGCCTAAGGGGAAGCTTCAAGGAGGAGGAGAGGGATGTGGGGAGCTTAGTTGGGCAGATTTTGGTCGAGCCAAGTGGCTTGAGAGGTGTGAGGAAAAGAGAAGGAGGAGTGCCCTTTTATAAGAGGGGTGAGGGGCACCTTTGGAAAAGCTAGAAATATTAATTTATAATAAATTCATATTCGGTTTCCAAAGGCTCCAAAGTTGACTATTCAAAGGATGAGGTGGGGATAGGTCGAAAACAACTCATCCAATAGAATTTGGACAGGTTTGGGTACTTATATTAACCTTATCTTTAAGTATTAACTCTAAGTTAATTAGTTTCACTTTTACAATGTCTCTTTGTATTTTTATATAATATGGTTAATAAACATACTATATAAATCCAAGCGACCCCCAAGTGGTCCATTAATGATTAACCTATCATGATATAAGTCTCTTGGCCGAACCATAGATTTTTAGGAATTTAATATCAATTAATAATATAATATTTGTTTTAAGAACTCTTTTATGTCAATTTTGACACTATTCATTAGTTTATTTTTGTGAAACTCATAACAGATTGATTATTTCAAACAAAGTCAATTACATCAATCCTAATATAACATATTATCCTAGAAAATTAGTTTAATTCATTAAAAGTGTCATATTATATTTATTTGGGTATTTATAAAATCAATTATTTTAATTTTTCACTATTATAGTAATTACTGCATCATCATTGTGTAATTAATATTTTACATTATTTGATGTCTAAAAAGTATAAATAAAATATCATTATGTAGGAAATCGTTTTATCTTTCTAATGAATATTTATAATCTAAAATCCAACATGTATAACCCTATGTAACAATTGTTTTTCTAAAAGATATATGCTTGTGTCATTTTTGTATTCATTTTAACTTAATTAATATAAAGTGTCATTGTCACTTACAAGTGGATCCATGGGGTCCCAAAATTGACCCAAAGATGCCCATGGTCGACCATGTATCAACCAATAGGGTTATGACACGTTTTAGTGTAATTTAGTATTATTATAATATTATTTTTTTAACCCTTATTTACCGGATTTACCCTTAACCATGGTAAATAAAATATTTTCCGCAGTAATTATTCAAAATGTCTAAAAATAAAAGTTACCTATTTACACAATTTTAACATCCTGATTCCAAATATGGAATCCATTTTTCTAAATTCAAAACACAGAAGTGGCAGAAATTAATTTAAAATTAATTCCCGCTGTCAAAACAAAAAGCGTGTTTTTAAGAGATAATAACTATCAAAAGATTGACACTTGTTTATGTTCGGTTTAATTGTAAAATTATGTCCAATGACCAACATTATATTAAATGGTAAAAATATATTCTAAATATACTTTAAAACCACTCAAATTCACAATTTATCACTATTAATTATTTTGATTAAAAAAGATGTTTTTAATTAAAATTTAGTAATTTTCACTATTCATCAAAATACAAAAGTTATCCGAAAAGTACCAAAATTTTACCCTAGGCTAATTTCGATATTCCGAATCCAAAAATGAAGTCCATTTTGAAATATAAAATATATATAATTTCAAAAAGTAGGTATTACTATTCATAACGGCTAGTTTGATTGGTTGTGGTGTGTTAAAATCTCGAAGTTGCGTACAATGCACGTCATTGCATTATTCGAAAGGAAACATACCGAGGAAGCTTGGGGTGTTACATGTTTTGTTCGGGTAGGTTTAGTAAATGTGCAAGATGGTTTCTATAACATTTGAACTAGTCCTTAGAACTGAAATCTGAGGGCACCGTTTAAATCCCAGCGTCGGTATTCTCTTATGAAGACTTTCACCTTGAAGGCAGTTGGTCAAGAATAAATGTTTGTTTTTGGTTTTTCTTAAAAAAAGTAATAAAATAACGTGATCTACACTTTATTTTATTGAGCCTCCATGTGAGTGTAGGTTTTTAAAACCTCCTCATGGGAGTCAGAGGTGGTAACACCACACCATAACCTCCCATGAGAGGTTATAGTGGTGGTGCCCAGCAGAACATATCTTCCAGCGAGAGGTTACGACGTGGGGACCACCCGAGACCACATAACCTTCCATTTGAATAATAGGGGTGGGGACCACCCAACCCCAATTAATAGGAGGAGATTATATACACTCAACTCTCCCTCATTAATTGGGGAGAGCCTCTTGAAATCCCCGAAATAATTTATGATAACTCTCATTCATTAATTTGGTGGAGCCTTTAATTTAACTCTCCAATTTAAATTTCTGCCAACCTTGAAAATAATAGGAAACATATTATTATTGGCCTTGTTCATTTTGTGGAAACAAATAGTGTTTTGGAAGGAGTTTTACTAGGAGAAGAGAGATATGTAGTTCTCCAATGAAGAACGATCCTCCCAATGAAGAATGTAGAACACTGGTGATGATCCTTCTTCGAATTCTTCCCCAGACACCTACCGATGTGGAGCAACTTCCAAGAGCTGATGCAGCTCAGGTATCGAAGAGTGCAGTAGACAAGATGAACAAAGATTCTATTAATATAAATTCCATGACTCAGTCAACGAATGATGCCTGAAAATAAAATGTTGGGTATTTACTTTTGTGTTTTACCCCTAATCACTTTATCTTCATCAGATAAAATGAATTCTTTCGAGAGTTTTTAAAAGAATTATTTTTCATCATACTACATTGACGAACCAATTGATACCACACTAAAAACGGAGGGTGCGGGCCAAAACAACATTACCTGACCCCTCTACCGATCTTTTTTATGTTGATATTTCGGCGATGAAGTGTCAACGAGGCGATGAAGGAGACAACAACAAAGGCTACGCTACCCATGGCCTCCGTGAATCGCACCTCCTCCACAACGCTTCGATGATCCCAGCCAAACAACGCCGACCCACGCTGGCCCTCCTGCCTGTGGCCTACCCACGCCCCACTTGCCCTACCATGGCCTTCCAAGCACACTCTCTGCCTGCCAGCACCCCCACGCACCCTGCCTACAGCCTACCCAACACCCTGCCTGCCTACCTATGCCCTGCGTGGCCTGTCTGTGGTCGACGCATGCCCCGCGCACCCTGTCACGCCCTTCCAGCCCCCCTCCGGCCTACCGGTGCCCCGGTCACCCTCTCGGGCACCCTTCCTAGTGACCCACCAGCCTGCCCAGGATGCCACCCACCCTCCCCGACCATGCCCCAGTTCCTGACTGCAATGGCCGAGCCGCACCGGACTCCTTCGTCGGCCTGCGGTGTCCCTCGCAGCGTCGCTGGAAGAACCTGCTCGGCCTTCTGTCCTGGGATACCCGAGCCACGCCCTTCGCGGTGCTAGCCGAACCGACCGCGACTTCTCGACGGAGCCGCCTAAGCGACGACCTCTTGGTCAAACCAACCTCACTATCCACTGGGATGGTCCCAATGGACGGGGCCAAACCTAACAGGTTAGCCCGCCCAATGGGTTGGGCCAGTCCCAATAGGTCTGACCAGGTCAACCCCGAGTAGGTCAGCCCCGGTCGGACCGAACCTGGGCCCACTACAAGCATATACATTATTTTGTCCATATCATTCACACTGTTCGACCATTTGAATAACCATCAGCAGTGCCGGTATTCGTAGATCACGACAGTCTCTTTCAGTTTTCCCCACTGGAGTTCTGGGTAATGTTTATATATAGTCAGGTTGGAGCGTACATGAATCCAATAGGACCCCTGTGACAAAAAGGAAAATAACTCACAGACCAGACATCTGATTGACATATTGCCTAATACGTTGAGAACCCTATGACCTGTATGACTTTGGAGATACGTCTATGTGGGACTTCTTGGTAGTTGGATAATCTACCAGTAGAGTTTGGAGCAGATCCTTCCAAAGATGAGAAAGCATTGTGCAGAGACCTGGTTGCTTGCTGAGACCTGAAGACTACTGACCGATTCTACATGGATTTTTTCGACTTGCCTAGTGGAGAGAGCCTTGGTGTCATAGTAGACCCACAGTGGGGAGTTTCTCTGTGTGACGTAGCAGTCCCACAGTACTCGATAGGAGGATTACCTCAGTAGGCTATGAGGGGGGGCACCTCTGCGTGATGCGGCAGACCAACAATGGGGAGAACCTCTGTGTGATATAGCAGCCCCACGATACTCGACAAGAGGGGTACCTCAGTAGTCCAAGGATATTTTGAAGCGCCTCTCTGTGATGCGGCAGGACCACAATACTCTATAGAGGTGGAGTACTCCAGCAGTCGATGATTCGGCTGTTTGACTTGGATTTTTACTTTATACTACTCCTAGAATAATCTCCTGGTTTGAGCTGAGTTCGTAACTTTTGTGTTTACATCATGATTGAGATGTATTACTTGATAACTTAGGTACATGTATGTGAATATACTTAAGTAGGGATATATGTTGATTTCATTATTTTTTTTATCCTTGTTTGATTTTGGTGAGACCTTGAGGGTCTCGGGGTCCCTACTGAGTATCGTTATACTCACCCCTACACGGTATTTCCTGCACCTCATTGTGTTGGATGCAGATGACAGACATCGCTAACCAAGGTAGAGTGGACAGGCCTAGATGGTACCCGTAGGTGGAGAACAAGTAGGAGATATATAAAGGTGGAGTGTTGTGGAGGCTTTATGTCCTACCCTTCTGGTAGGACTCCCCGGTGGACTATCAAGCACCTGTTTACCTTTTTTTTGATGTCATTGTTTTCAGTTTCCTTTCACTTTACAGTTGTGCTTGAATTTCCAGCCCCGTTAAATTGTAGCACTCCTTTTGAATAGAGTTTTACATAGTTTTTTGCTTCCAACTTACTCTGTTGTGTGTGTTTAAAGTTTTTAAATACAATTCCTTCCTAGTTTTAGGGATTTAAACCTTTGGTTCTAGTCACCAGGTCCTGGACTATGGAATGCGGGTGTGGGATAGTCACGGCACGAGTCCCGGGGGACGGGTCGTGAAAAATTGGTATCAGTGGAGTTGGTTCTACCTCATAACATAGGACTCTGATCATTATTTTCTTTGAAGAAATAGTGTTAAGGGTAAAGAGTGTCTTTTTTAGTTTAGGGAGTCCAATGTTGGAGCGGTGGCTGGCATATCCATACACCAGGATGAACACTTCTGATTTCCAACTCAATGCATGAAAACAGTGAATGTGTGTGTGTTTTCAAAAGTTTACTTAAAGTCATCTCATCCAGGTCAGCTCACAAGGTATAATATTTGACCGTATCACATCTGTTTCTTTCAGTATGCCTCCCCGCTGACGACCAGCTAGATCCCTGAGAGTTTTTCTCCCAAATAGACCCTCGGGCGATGAGCCCTCGGTGTAGGGCCCTCTACAAGCGGAGCACCAATGGTACCACAACCCCTTGGTCCACCGATGCCACTATCCCCAGTAGTAGACGATGCATGCCGCTTGAGTTCATTACATGCGTTCTATCACCAGAGGCCCCCCAGGTTCAGGGGAGAGACAGACCCACAGGCGGCTGAGGATTGGTTAGAGGCTATGGTGAGAGTCATCAAACTGGTAGAGACACAAGCAGACCTTATGGTGATCCATGTCATGATTCTCCTTCAAGCATCAGTAGGAAGATGGTGAAGCCTGATTCTCTATGTGCATGACGAGATGACGCTTCTATGGACAGAATTGACAGCCTGATTATGGAGGAGGTTGTCCCTACCACCCTTCATGTAGTGCAGATACAGGAGTTACTGCATCTATAGTAGGGTAGTAGGACGGTAGCTCAGTACTCAGCGAGGTTCACCGACCACTGGCGCTACTCCACATATATTGTGTGGGACCCATTCTTCAGGGCTTGGACTTTCGAGAAGGGGTGCATGCGAGAGATCAGGGCTTAAGTGATCTCAGTTAGCATCCCTACGCAGGTGGGGGTGGGGTAGAGAGAGCCCTCCTTGTAGAGAGTTTCCTTGCTGAGTAGTCTCTGGCAGCGAGACCCACCACTGTTCGACATACAGTCGTGTCTTCTGGAGCTGGCAGTAGACAGTTGACGTAGAGGTTCAAGAGGACCGGACCCATGGGTAGACAACCGCCCGACTTAGGATCAGTTGTGTAGGGAACCTTGGGCAGTGACATACATTCCAAGAGCAGAGAGAGTTACACATGCGGCGTGCAGGGTCACATAGCTTGTGACTGTCTGACCTACCATACTGACGATCAACATATAGTTGAGGGACCTCCCAGGTAGAAGAAGAAACTCGATCGAGGCGGTCTGCAGGGAGGAGGCATACATGGAAGAAGATCTAGTCATACAGCTGGCAGTGGTCCAACATACAATGTGTTACCAACTCCACCAAAAAGAGGTCCACCCCGACCGTAGGGAGAAGGTGGAAATGATAGAGCTCATATTCAGGCAGTTGAGACATATGATCATGGCACATTAGTGATGATTCAAGGAACGAATTGTGCCTACCCCACCATAGATGCAGTTCTTATAGAAAAAGGTTCCAGTCTCTCAATAATTTCCACTACCCTCATTCAGAGCTTGAGGATTCCGATAGAGCCATTGTCTTGATCCTTACTACTAGATACTCCTACACAAGAAGAATCAGCAATTACGCACTACTTCCAGCATGGTGAACTTACTCTAGGTGGTGAGAGCTTCAGCTGTGATCTCTTCATAGTGGCATTGAGGCCTTACGACATCGTCTTGGGTATGGACATGTTATCTACAGTCCTTGCTCATATCGACTGTATTTGGCGCAAAGTGTGGTGTGCCATCATGGATAGGACCAGGTTCACCTTCACTGGTGAGAAGGGAGTCTTTGCAGAACATGACAAAATTACTCGGATGAGGGTGCAACCAACCACTAATCAGTAGTCATATCTTACCCTCGGAGTAGTATATATTGATAATATGAGCTATCCTATAGTGGTGGATAAGTACGCGGATGTTTTCCCTAATTATGTCCCATGTATACCTCTTCATAGAGAGGGTGACTTCTACATTGACCAGTACCCTGGGACAACACTAATATGTACACAAGTGTATCAGATGGCTCCCACAGAGCATCGTGACCACCGTGTACAACCAGAGGACTTGCTGGGGAAGGGATTCCTCTGGCCCAGTTTTCTCCCTGGGTAGCCCCAATTCTGTTCGCCATGAAGGTGGATGGGAGATTGAGGATTTGTGTCGACTACAATTTCTTGAACCAGGTGACTATGAAGAACATGTACCCACTTCCAAGGATTTACAAACTCTTTGATTATTTGAAGGGAGAAAAAGGGTTCTCGATGATAGACCTCTGGATATGTTATCACTAGCTCAAAGTTTGAGAAGAGGATGTGCAGAAGGCGACCTTCAGGTTTTGGTATTACCACTAAGAGTTCATGGTTATGCCCTCCTTCGTAACCAACGCTCTAGTAGTGTTCACATGACTCATGAATAGGATCTTCTATCCATACCTCAATCAATTTGTCATAGTCTTGAACGATGACATTCTGATATACTCGACAACTGAGGAGAAGTATAACTATCATTTGAGGGTAGTCAAGGGCAAACTCCAAGAGCACATGCTTTATGGTAAGCCCTTTATGTGATAGTTCTAGATCTGATAGGTTCACATTCTGGGTCATGTCATCTCAGAGGATGGAGTTGCAGTGGTTCCAGTAAATATTGAGGCAGTAGTGATGTTTGTCTCTCAATTCCTCACTTTTTAGCAAATGAAGGCGGAGCACCATGTACCATAAGGATTGGTATAGCCTTTAGAGGTCCCAAAGTGATAGTGGGATGGGAAATCCCTAGACAACGTGACAGGACTTCCACGTACATACAGGGGACACGACTCGATTTGAGTGATCATTGACCGAATCACCAAGTCGGCCCACTTCATACCGATCAGATAATAGGATTTAGTAGAGAGATTGAGATGCCTATACATGCATGATATTGTGCGGATACATGGAGTACCTTCTTCTACTTTCTCTTATCATGATTCACGGTTTACTTCCCTACTATGGAAGGGGTTTTTAGGAGGCTTTTGGGACACATCTTAGTTTGAGCACTGCCTTCCATACTCAGACAGATGGTCCGACCGAGCGGACCATTTAGACCCTCGAGGAAATGTTGCGTGCTTATTTACTTGACTTCATTCGCAGTTGGGAGGATCACTTTCATTTTATGGAGTTTCAATACAATAGCACCTATCACTCCACCATCAGGATGTCACCTTTTGAGGATTTGTATGGTTGACCATGCAGATAGCAACTGTGATGGAACGACCTAGGGGAGTCAGCACTAGTGGGACCAAAGATGGTATGAGCTACCACAGAGAGGGTGTGGATCATCCAGGAGTGGATGACGACTATACAATGTAGACATATGTCTTATATTGAAAGGATATAGAGTACTCTAGATTATGAGAATGGAAACCATGTCTTTCTATGGGTCTCACCCCGATGAGGTTTACAGAGATTTGGCCGAGGAAACATGTTATCTATGCGAATCATCGGACCTTTCGAGGTCCTCAGCAGAGTAAGCGAGGTGGCATACCGCTTGGCTCTTCCACTAAAATTGCACCGGGTGCACGACGTCTTCCATGTTTCCCAGCTGAGGAGATACATGCATGAACCTACTCACAACATCGACCATGGAGAGGTGGATGTAGATAATGGGTATACTTTCATGGAGGTTTCAGTGTAGATTGAGGATCAATAGGTACGAGTACTATGTGGACGGTCTACACCTCTGGTGCGCGTTTGTTTCCAGCATGATAACATCGAAGAGAGAAAATGGTCGTGGGAGACTAATATGCATTCTTAGTACCCCCATTTGTTCCCTTATTTCGAGTTATAGCTTATGGGGATGTAAAGCCCTGAGGTTCGGAGAAAGTAATGAACTGGAATTTTTGTTGAAATTTTTTAATTAAATACATGGGAATATTATATCTCCGCGAAAATTTACAGCACTAGAATTCGAGGCCCGTTTTGCCCAGAATCAGTTAATGATGTTTTGTTTTGGTATGTTCTGTAAACGTAAGGGCATGATTTTTAACTTTTGAATCGGTTCTCAGAACTGAAATCTGAGGGAACCATTGAACTTGAAGAAATGGTATTCACTTAAAATACTTTCACCTCGATGGTAGTTGGTTGAGAATAAAAGTCAGTTTTTGGGTTTTCTTAAAAAATAATAAATTAAAGTGAGCTACTCTTTATTTTATTGAGCTGCCAAGTGAGTGTTTTTGGTTAAAACATCCTCTTGGGAGTTGGAGGTGGTACCAACACACCTTAACCTCCCATGAGAGGTTATGATGATGGGGACAACCTGAGCATAACCTCCCATGAGAGGTTATGACATGGGGACCACCCAGGACCACATAACATCCGATTTGAATAATAAGGGTGGGGACCACCCGACCCCTATTAATGGGAGGAGTTTATAACATCTCAAATCTACCTCATTAAAGAGGGAGAGCCTCTTGACATACCCTAATTAATTTGTGACAACTCTTATGAACTAATATGGTGGCGGCTTTAATTTAATTATCAAATTTGAATTTGTGTCAAAATCTAAAATAATAGGAAACTTATTATTATTGTCATCGTTCATTCGGTGGAAACCTTGATTATTTTGGAAGGAGGGTTGTTGGGAGAAGAAATTAGAGGAGTTCTCCGTTGAAGAATGATTCTCCCAATGAAGAACGAAGAACGTCGGTGACGATCCTTCTTCTACTTCTTTCCTGGACACCTACCGATATGGAGTGACTTCCACGAGCCGACGCAGCTCAGGATTGGAAGCATGTGGGGGACGTGACAAATTCCGATTCTCTACATCTACTATCCATGACTCCATCAACGAATGATGTCAGGCTATAAAAGGTAGGGAATTTACTTTTTTTACCCCTTTTCTCTTTCTCTTCTTCGGATATAAAGAATTCTTTGTAGAGGTTGTAAAAAAACATTATTCATCGTACTACTTTGATGACCAAATTGATACTACCCTAAACGCGGAGGGTGGGTTCCAAACCAACATTTCCCGACCCCTGTACTGATATTTTTTATGTTTAAAATTAGGCGAAGAAGAGTCAAAAAGGCGACGAAGGCGGAAACAACCAAGCCTACGCTACCAGTGACCTATGGGATTTACACCGCCCTCGTGGAGCTTTGATGCTCCCGGCCAAACACCGTAGGCCAGAACCGACCCGAGCCCCACTGATCTGGCATGCCTAACTACCGCTCGTCCACCGGTCCGCCTGTCCATGGCCTCCCGTGCGCCCTTTCCCGCACCATGCCTAACGCCCAGCCTCCATCCCGCACCCTACGCGCCCTGCCCGTAGCCTTTCTGGCAGAGTGACGGCCTGACCGCGGCCTACGCGCACCCTGGACGCCATGCCCGGAGAGCTGCATGCCTTCCTAGGTAGCCCCCCGGCCTTCCAGGCCGCGCCCTGGTTCCCGGCCGAACCGGCGGGGCCGTGCCGGCCTCCAGAGCCTTCCCGCTACTCCCCTCGTAGTATTTCTTGCCGAACTAGCTCGAACATCTTGCCTGAGCTTCCCGAGCCGCACCTCGCGTGGTGCTGGCCGAACTGACCTCAGCCTCCGGACCGAGCCACCTATCCGGTGACCTCCGGCCCTAACTGCCCTAGCAGTCTGCAGGGTCGGGCCCACCAGAATGAGTGACACCAAACTGGCTAGCCCACCCAATGGGTCGGGCCTGACCCAATAGGTCTGACCGGGTCAACCCAGACCGGGTCGGCCCCGACTAAGACGGGTCGAGTCTGTCCAACCAGGTCAGACTGGACCCCGACCCAATACCGGCCTTTACATTCTTTTGGACATATCATTGGCACTGGTAGACCATTTGACTTACTTTTAGCAGTGCTATATTTCTTGGAGAATGACGGTCTCATTGAGTTTACCCCACTGGAGTTCAAGGTAATGTTGAGATACAGTAAGCTTGGATCCTAAACGAATCCAAATGGGCCCCCGGGACTAAAATGCAAATAAATCATAGACCGAGCGTCTGATTTATGCCTTGTATATTGGGTTGAGACCCCTATATCGTGGAGGACATTTGAAATACTTCTACGTTGGACTTTACGGTAGTTGGAGCATTGACCAGAATATTGTGGAGCAGATCCTTCCAAATATGATCAATCATATTGTGGAGACCTACTCGCTGGCTGAGACCTGACGAATGCTGATCTATTCCACTCAGAGAGTTCGGCAAGCCCAGTGGGGAGCTCCTTGGTGTCCCGACAGACCCATAGTGGGGAGAGCCTCTGTGTGATGAAGCAGACCCATGGTACTCGACCGGAGAAGTACCTCAGTAGGATCTGAAGGGGAGCACCTCTGTGTGACCCTGCTGACACATAGTGGGAAGCACCTCTGTGTGACGCAGCAGTCCCACGATACTCGATTGGAGAAGTTCCTTAGCAGTCCAAGGATAGTGGGAAGATCCTCTGTGTGACACGGCATTCCCACAATACTCTATAGAGGAGGAGTACTCTAGTATCCAAGGTTTCAATAGTGTGACTGGGAATGCTACTTGATACTACCCCTAGAATAAAATCATAGTTTCATCTGAGTGAGTAAATTTTGTGTTTACCTCATTATTGAGATTGATTACAAGATAACTTTGGTATATGTATGGGAATATAACTAAGTGGTGATATATTTTGATTTCATACATTGTGGATTATCCTTATTGTATTTTTGTGAGACCATGATGGTCTCGGGGAACCTTTTGAGTATTGTTATACTCACCATAGCATGTGTCTTGCCCGCACCTCGTTGTGTTGGATGCAGACGATGGATAACACTGTTTGAGGCTGAATGGACATGACTGGACGGTACCTAAAGGTGTACCTCATGGAGTAGAAAAACGCATGTGGAGTGTTGTGGAGTCATTCTGTCTGACCCTTCATAAAGGACACCCCGATGGACGATCTAGAAACTGTTTACCATTCGTCAGTTGTACTTGTCTTCAGAGTCCTTGTACTTTATAGTTGGGCTTGTATTTCCAGCCCCTTTACTTTTCCGCACTCCTTTTGTATAATGTTTTACATAGTGTTTTTCTTGCAGCAAACTCTGTTTTTTGTGTTTATAGTTTTCAGAGGCAATACCTTCCCAGTTTTAGGGATTTACACCTTTGGTGTTAGTCACCAACTCCTGACCTGTGGAAGGCGGGTTTGGGGTAGTCACGACACTGGCCCTGGGGGACAGGTCATGACACACTACCTCTTAGTCTCCCCACTTTGACACAACCATATACATCATCATAGAATACAACATCATCATATAAAATAAATAGCCTTACCACCATAAACTCTGGTATCTATGTGTAATTATATTAACTCCTCCATCACTCTCCAATCATATATAGACTAATGAACAACACCTTTCCATGGCATTATTCTCAACATGTCACAGAAAACAGTCCTCATCCATTATGTGTAACTGATATAAAAATCATAATCCTGAGGAAACCCTTTCCACCATAATTTTAAAATGTTCAAATATCAATAGGAAAATATATACATAAAGCTTTATTTATCAATAAATATCACAATGTGCTCTTCAATGATACAATTCCGCTGTAAATTCCGCACAAACACAACTTCTTTTAACTCCATCTCATGGGTTGTGTAGTTACGCTCATGGGGACATAACTACTTAGTCCAAAAAGATATTGTTGTATTATGTTCCATTAATAGGTATCCCAATCCTTGATGATAAGCGACACATATATCCTCAACATTCAATCCTTCCTTAGGAAACTAGAGCAATATAACACTAACCAAAAACACCTTCGTGTAACCGAATTCAGGCTAGAGCTGGTCACTCGACAAAGTATCTTTTTATTTCCTCATCAATGTTCTCAAAATGACTAAAATCAATAGAAATTGGTTACAAACCCCCAATAATATCCAACGACCAAGGAAACTATCAACATCTTCTATTTTATTCAGTGATTCCTAGGAAAACACTAAATCAACCTTCGATGGGTATACTACCTAACCCTACTGAGACATCACATGCCTGAGGAAATAAACCTATCATGTTTATAACAATCAATTTGAAAAAATTATATAAATCTGGTGATTTTGATGACAATGAATGATTGTTATGATATTTTCATCTATCTCCACCTCTATCAATGCATTATTTAGATATCATCTATGAATATGATGATGAACCAATATAAGAACTCACAGAATACATTGTTCTTAATCCCAATACACAGGAATTCTGTATTCATAACATTGAATGACATGACTAAAAACTTGATGTTCACATACCATTATATGAATGTAGTTTTAGTGATATTTTCCACTTTAAAACTCATCTAGAGTTGTGTAGAAAATATATCATTCCTATAAAACCAACTTCCTCAACTAATGTGAACTAAAAACCATCTATCCTCAAAATAGAGAAATTGTTTTGGAATGTCACCTCATTTAATATCTGATCATCTATACACAACCTCAAACCACCATACACCTTATTATTAAATAACACTAGAGAACCCCATGGTGGCACACTATGCTAGATGAAACCATTCTTCAAAATATCATATATCTGGATCCTCAACTATGACAACTTATAAGGTTCCATTTGATAGGGATCCATATAAATTGGAGAAGCACCATGAAGTAATTCTATCCAAACCAAACAACTTTTTTAGGGGATATCATCATTAACTCTTGGGGTAAAACATCGAGTAAATCCCTAACATCCCTACGAACCTCCACACTCCCATCATCCACAGATTCCCTATGCATCTTTGTCAAAATATAATTATTGGGATCCACAAATCAATGATCCAAATGAAAACTATTCTCACCAATGAGAAAAATAGGCTATCCATCATTGAAGAAAAACATGACTCTCCTATAGATGGAATCGAAAATAGTGAATAAATAATACAACTAGTCAATGAAGAGAATAACATTCTATGGTTTCATCTGTAATATGAATTGTTTCCCATGGGACTGATGCATCTCAATAATTAGTCTACACCCCCCGAAACACATCCAAAAATTGTTCTAGCCTCTGAATGGGGTACTCAACACCACGGGAACATGAATCCACTCTATTTTCAGGACAGGCGCATGGGATATAGTTGTTGAAATAATGGATTGTGATGCTTCTGAATTAAACAAGGCATACATAAGGGTACTAAACATAATCAATGTACCCTTGGAATAGAAATACCTATTGCTCCAGTTGGTCAAATGAAATCACTATAAAATACTAATGAGGTTCATGCTAAAACTTTCCTCCTCCCCCAAACTGAGCTAGTTGAAGCACTGGGAATAGACTCTAATGATGTACATGAACAACAAAATAAAAACAAACTATCAAAATTCTATCCAAAAAAGTATGGAAACCAATTGAACTAGATGGTCGGAAGGAAAACAGTTGAAGTCGAATCAGTACCGGTCAAAACCAAAAATTTCACGGCTCCTAAGGCATGCCAATAAAAACTCTACCCATTTAGAAACCATTATAGTTCCCCCATTATAGAAATCATCCTCCTGGGTGAATCCGCTCGATCACCTCTACCTTTTTTGACCCTCCAAATACATTGGAAATGTAAACGGACGTATTATGAACTAGATATATTACCATATTTCCACGTCAATAATTATTTCATGAGGCTTTTCAAATAGAAATATATATGTTAAAAAATTATGTAGTTCCAAGAACAAGATTCCCAACTCCCCGCACTAACATAATCCCATACTAAAGAGAAATAAGATCCTGACTCTTTACTACATTCATTGTTGATGAAAGGAACTCTACCTGAAACTCCTTCTGGTGTTGACTGACAATACATATTCCTACAACTACCCTCTAAGATAATGAATCCACCATTGACATGCAGCTGCACAAATCGGAATAACTCATAAAGGGACCCATTACTCTATCAGGGACCGGATCAAACTGAAAGTGTTCTCGAATTCCTCTAGCCATCTCTCTGTATCCACCTCTAAAACAACACCATAGTACATACCCCAATCCAACTTCTGTATAACATTAAATTTCCAATTACACTCATAATACTTCACAACTAGATCAATCCTACGATATTCAACATTTTCAGCTTTCAAAACCTATACGGCCTTGACTACATGTAGACAATTAACTGAATCCATAGTTTATGTGAAACGAAATAACATCCTATTCCATCTGGAGTGAAATTTTATTAACATTTTTTAATTCAAATTATTAATTTAACTATCCCAAAGTAACCCAGTTAAAGGAATAACAAAATTTAACAAGATGAATTTACCTCTCAATAGAATCTACCTTGGATGTGGAGTAGGATCAAATGGTCGTTCGGTAGTCTTAAAGTACCTACATCATATCACATTGGCCCACAAAATACAGTGTCCTAGCCAGTGTTCCCTATCCTATGTCACACGCCATGATCCTTTTACACATTTTCACTATCATCACATGAAATCCTCAGAAATTTATGACTCCTAACTCCATCATATCTCTCAAGAATCACCATTGATATCATTATTTCATGACTCTCTCTCTCCAATGATACATCAATGATGAAAGAGAGGCAATGAAAACCATGTCCTGCCTCCAGTAGGCCCCATATTCGGGACTAGAACCAATGGTGTAAAAATATCACAATATTGGAATAATTTAACTTCATTAAGAAAAAAATATTAGGATATTGAATGAATCAACCACAGTAAACTCAATGGGATATATATATGAAATCAAAACAACCATCCCAAAATTCATGAATAAATAAAAATAATGTAATAATGATTTCAAAAGTAAATTCCCAAAAGGAAAACTAAACTAGTTTCAAAATAATTGTAAAGACCCGTAAAATTGAAGGGAAATTTTTTCTTAATTTTCTTTGGAATTTTACAAGAGCGCGGTTTCTGACGGCACCTGATTCCGAGGCCCGGAGTGCCCGGAATCAATTTCCGAAGTTTGTCTCGGGTACGTTCAGTGAACGAAGGAGCGGGAATTTCTAACTTTTGAACCGGTGCCCGGAATCGAATTCCTAGGGCCCCGATGAACTCACACCACCGATATTCTCTTAAGGAGACATTTTCCGAGGTTTCATTTTATGCGGGTTGAGAGTTAGTTTTTGGGAATTTACAATAAAGTTAAATAAAATGTGGAAACACATTTTATTTTTATCCAATTTGGTTATAACCTCCCAAAGGGAGTTAGGGGTGGGGCCCACATCCACATTACCTCCCTTGAGAGGATTATATGTGGTGGGGCCCACACGAACCCTAACACTTCATCTTCCCTTTAAACTTTCTATAACTCATCTTTAATTAATCTTGACAACATGGGTTATTTATTCAGTTGAGTTGTTTTAATTTCAAACTTTTGAAATTCATGTTGTTTATTTGTGTAAATAAAATAAGCTTAAAGCATGTTTTATTTTGGTTGGTATCCTTTTCCACCTTGAGAGGATTTGGGATGTTCTCTCCATCTTCTTCAACCTTGACGAAGAACACTTAATCTCCGACGAAGAACGCCGCTTCTCTTCTTCGTAGCCGGTGTGTTTCCGAAGATCGATGACGCCGCATCTTCAATCATCTTCCAGTGTCAATGAAAGAATATGTTGTTTCTTCCTCGGACTTTCTCCGTCAGCTTACGAAGCTTCTCCAGCGACGTACCTCTTTGGATGCACCTAGACGTCAACGAAAATGACGTTCCGTTTCCGCGACGCCCGACCTCCACGACGCTTGCCTTCCGTGGCTTGTTGACGTGCTCCGCACTTGAAACTAAGGTAGGGGTTTATTTTATTCCTTTGTTCATGATTTATACATGTTATTATTTCTTCGTGAAATTTGTCCAATTTTTAGCAAATAACACGAGGGGTCTGGACCGCACGAACATGGCCGACCCTCCTCCTTTTTCATGTTTATTCTGTTGTGGATTGAAACGGGTGTGGCGTGGTGTCATCGCACCGCACAGGATCATACAGCAAGAAATGCACGGCGTCGTCGCACCGCGTCGTAAAATAATGCAAGGACGCGACACCGTCACGCCGCGTCGAAGAAAGTCGGAGACACCGTGACCGGAGCGGCGCCGCGGTGGAAGGGCGTGACGTCGTCGCGCCATGCCGGACAACGAAGGCCGCGGCCAGTTCCGGGCCGCGGCGGAACGAGAAGACCGACGGCCGGCCAGGCCGCTGGTGTCGGAAGCCGGAAGGGGACCGGCCTTTTCCGGTCTCGTTGAGGAAGAACTGGCCGGCTAGGTCGGGCCGTCCGGAAGGGAGGCAAACTGGGGGGAATTAATTCCCCCGGCCAGCAAATAAACGGCACCCCATAATGAGGGGGTGGGGGGGGGCAGGCACCCCCCTTTCCAATCAGCTCAGACTACGGCGGAGCTGGCAGCGCGGCCAGCGCACCCAGCGCGCTGCCTTGCGCCGAACCGGTGCGCCTGGTCGGGCCGGGTCGACCCTGTCCAGGGCGGGTCGACCCAGTTCAGGCCAACTGGGGGGTCTCGGGCCGGGACAGCCCGGTCTCGAAACCCCTGTTACCAAGTTGTTCGGATTCAAATGCCCATAACTCGGGCTACGGACCTCCAAACGACGCGCCATCTGCGGCGATGCGATCCTTGGATCGAGACAGTCGATTCGGTATATCGCACTCAAGGTTTCAGATTACTTTGTGTTCGGCCGGGTTGGTTCGTACACGAAACCAACTGGGCCCTCGGAGCGGAAACACTCATATCTTGACCTACGGACGTCCGTTTGACATGCCGTTAGCTTTTTTGTGTTCCTCTTGGTGAGACAGATCTTTTGGCATACTCCGCCCGAGGTTTGGACGCAGGTGGAGTATGGTCGGGTTGGTTTTTCCTTAAAAACCAACTAGGCCCCTAGGACGAAAAATTCAATAACTCTCATACCGGGCGTCCGATTGACGCGCCGTCTATTGCGTTGAGTTTCTGTTGGCGATACGGAACTTTTAGATACATCAACTCGGGACATTGTGACAGTTGATGTATCAACCTCTCGGCTCATGGAGCGGACCCTCCTGAACGAGCTTGCTGTGTGCGGGAACCCTAGAGCTGGCTGTGACTGCTACTATGACTGAGACGACGACTGTGCAGAGATCCTTAGTGGATTCGACGACGATGACTACAACACTCAGTGATCCTGTGTGGATCAGTGCTACCGATCCTGTGTGGGTCCGATCCTATGTGGGTCAGCGCTCAGCGGTCCTGTTTGAACCATCGCCTACAGATCATGTGTGGGTCCGATCCTGTGTGGGTCTTTGCGGGGGTTAGTACCTATCGATCCTTTGTGGGTCTGACGACTTAGATGGATCAGTGATCATCTCTATCGTCTACTGAAGAAGTTTACCTGTGTGAGCTGAATCCTATTGCTTTCCTATGTGGATTGTGTTGTGCTATCCTGTGTGGATTTCATTTTTCACTCCTGTGTGGAATACGTATACTTTCATGTGTGGACTGAGTTGTACTTGGGCTCGGAGGTTGGAGCATATTGGAATTTATAACTTAGGTATATGTATGGGCATATACCTAAGTAGTGTCGGTTATTACTTCGTGATTGTATCTTTCCTTTGTGGTTTATCCTTTGTGGATTTTGGGAGACCTTCAGGGGTCTCGGGGTCCCTACTGAGTAGCTTATAGTCACCCTTGCACGGGCTATTCCCACACTACACTGTGTTGGTTGCAGACGATGGACAACGCTGATCGTAGTTGAGGCTTGCTGAGCAGGACGGTACCTGGAGGTGGACCACTGGGCGGGACGTTCTCGGAGCGGACTGTGGGACCCGAGGAGTAGTGGAGATATCTGTACCCACCCTTCAGGTGGTATTTTCAGTGGACAGCTCGGTGTAGCGGCTTTTACTTTACAGTTGTTGTTTTCCCTGTCGAGTTGTACTTTACTTTCAGTTTGGGTTTGTATACTGGCCCATTTACTTTTCTGCACTCCAGTTGTACTCTGTTTTTACTTAGTGTTTACTTTTCCACTTGCTTACTCTGTGGTTCTTGTTTACTTTACAAAGGCAATGCCTTCCCTTTTTACCGGGATTTATGCCTTGGTGCCAGTCACCAGCCCCTGGCCTATTGAAGGCGGTCCTGGGGTAGTCACGACACGAGCCCTGAGGGCGGGTCGTGACAAATTGGTATCAAAGGAGTTCGGTTCTACCGCGTACACTAATCTTTTCTAGGTGGAGAAATAGTGTTTAGCGTATTGAGTGTGGTTATCAGTCCTGGGAGTCCAGTGTTGGTGCGGAGGCCGACGTATCCGTACACCAGGACCCTGACTTCTGATTTCCAACTTAATGCATGAAAACATTGATTGCGTGTGTGTTTTAAAGTTTTCTTTGTGATTACTTTATATTAGCTCACCAAGTATACTGTTCTGACCGTGGCGCACCTGTTTCCTTTTCAGGATGGCCCCACGACGACAGCCAGCTAGGGTTCCGAGAGTCGAGCGTGATGACAGCCCACCGAGCGACGAGGCCTCGGTGCAGGGCCCTTTGTCAGCAGTGGCACCGGCGGTAGCTCTACCTGCCGGGCCACCGATGCATCCAGCACTAGTCGCTGACGATGCACGTCGAATCAGTGCATTGCACGAGTTCCAGCGCCATCGACCACCCATGTTTCGTAGGGAGACGGACCCCCAGGCATCCGAGGACTGGCTGGAGGCAGTGGTATGAGTTTTCAGGATAGTGAGGACACCAGCAGACCTCATAGTGATCCTTGATGCGAGCCTACTGCACACAGCAGCGGGCCGATAGTGGAGCTTGATGCTCCAGGTGCATGATGAGGCATCTCTACTATGGACAGACTTTGAGAGCCTCTTCCGCTCGGAGTTCGTCCCAGCCACCCTAAGAGCGGTGCACATTCAGGAGCTTCTTCAGCTGCGGCAGGGCAGCATGACGATCTCCCAGTACTCGTCGAGATTTATAGATCTCTCGCGCTACTTGACTGACATGGTACGAGACCCATTATTTCGGGCCTGGACCTTCGAGTAGGGATAGAGACATGAGATCAGAGAATCGCTGATCTCCCTCAACATACCGAACTAGATGGGAGTACTGGAGCGGGCCCTTTTGATCGAGAGCTTTCTTGTTGAGTATACACCAGCACCGAGACCCAGTGCAGGGAGGCACGTGGCATAGTCTTCTGCAGCAGGTAGTTGACGGATGACTCAGGGGTCCAGGCATACCAGACCCTTAGGCAAACGACCTCCAGACACTGGCTCAGCAGTGTGGGGCACACAGCGCGAAGCCAGTATTTCGAGAGGCAGGTAGTGCTACTCATGCAGCGGGTAGGGCCACATGGCTCGTGATTTCACGACCCACCGTGCCGAGGAGCAGTAGACGGTTGAGGGACAACCGAGGCCGAGGTAGAGGGTCGTCCGTGGCGGTCCGCATGGAGGAGGCGGACGAGGCAGAGGAGCTGGCCGAGCAGCAGGTGGTGGGTGACGCTTTGAGGCTCTACCACCACCACCACTAGGAGGTCCACCTCGACCACAGGGAGCTGGCGAACATAGACAGGCACAACTCTAGGAAGAAGAGGCCTACGACCACGGCGCGCCCGAGATCATTCGAGGTACTATTTGTGTCTATTCCACCCTTTCCGCAGTACTTACAGACACAGGAGCGAGTCACTCTTTTATAGCGGCTGCCCTTGTTCGGAGCTCGGAGATTCTGACAGAGCCGTTGGCTTGATCCTTACGGCTAGAGACTCCTACGGGAGCAGACTCGACAATTACGCACTGGTGCCAGCAGTGTGAGATTACTCTAGGAGGCGAGAGCTTCGGCTGGTATCTTCTTGTAGCGGTGTCAAGGCCTTAAGACGTCATCTTGGTCATGTCTTGGTTATCTATGGTCCATGCACAGAATGACAATTTTAGGCGCAAGGTGCGATGTGTACGCCCCGACGGGAGCAGGTTCACCTTCACCGGCGAGATGGGATCCTTTGCAGCACATGATGGACTTCCGTGGAGAAGATGAAAAACTATCACTCATCAGTTGGCTAGCCTCATCCTAGGAGCAGTTGATGTGCGGAGTCCTTGTTTTCCTATAGTGGTGGATCAGTATGCAGACGTTTTTCCCGATGACGTTCCAGGGATACCTCCTCGCAGATAGGTAGACTTTTATATTGAATTTTACCCCGGGACAGCTCCGATATCGACTCCAGCAAATCGGATAGCCCCCACCGAGCATCGAGATCTATGGGTACAGTTGGAGGACTTGCAGGGAAAGGGGTTCATTCGACCTAGTGTTTCACCCTGGGCTTCCCCGATATTGTTCTCCAAGAAGGCGGACATGAGCTTGTGACTTTTTGTTGACTATCATCACCTGAACCAGGTGACAGTGAGGAAAATGTATCCGCTACCGAGGATTGATGACCTCTTTGATCATCTCAAGGGAGCACGATGGTTCTTGAAGATAGACCTCGGGTCAAGCTATCATCAGCACAGAGTTAGAGACAATGACGTACAGAAGACGGACTTCAAATGTCGGTATGGCCACTATGAGTTCTTGGTTATGCCTTTCGGTGTAACCAATGCTACAGTAGTGTTCATGTCCCTCATGAACAGAATCTTTCAGCCATACCTCGATCAATTTGTCGTGGTCTTCATTGACGACATTTTGATTTACTCGACGACTGAGGAGGAGCACGCCTACTACTTGTGAGTTGTACTAGACACACTACGAGAGCACCCACTTTATGGTAAGCTCTCAAAGTGCCAGTTCTGGATATGTGAGTTCCACTTCTTGGGACACGTTAACTCTAAGGCAGGAGTTGCAGTGGATCTTGTGAAGATCGAGGATGTGTTAGCTTGGGAGCCACCCAGGAGAGTGACGGAGGTTCGAAGTTTCTTGGGACTAGCTGGATACTACCGGAGATTCGTGCCAGACTTCTCTAGAGTTGTGGTACCAATCTACGCTTTGACGAAGAAGGGGAAACCCTTTGTGTGGTCAGACAGATGTCAGTAGAGCTTCTAGGAGCTGAGACAGAGGTTGACCAGCGCACCTATCTTGAGGTTTCCTGAGGAGGGAGTATGGTACGTAGTTTACTACGATGCATCAAGGACCAGACTCGGATGTTTCCTGATGCAGGAGCGGGCAGTGATCACATATGGATCACGTCAGTTGAGGCCGCAGGAGCAGAACTACGCTACCCATGACCTGGAGTTAGCAGAAGTGGTCTTCGCTCTGAGGACATGGAGACACTACCTGATGGACGAGCGCTTTACAGTATTTTCTGATCATCAGAGTCTCAGATATATCTTCTCTCAAAAGGACCTGAACCTGAGACAGCGGCGATGGCTCGAGTTCCTCCAGGACTATGACTTTGAGATAGTCTATACTCCTGGAAGGGGGAACGTGGTAGCTGATGCCCTCAGAAGGAGGACGGGCATTCAGCTTCGTGAGGAGGCGACAGAGCAGCTATCCTCTTTGAAGATATCCTTCGTGGATAGAGATGGAGCAGCCTTCCTTCAGTCTCTCATAGTCACCCCTCCAATACTGCAGCGGATCATAGAGGCACAGCGTGAGGACGCTGACTGTGAGAAACGGCGTACATAGATATCCTCGGAATAGGCACCAGATGGTTTCTCCCTTGGAGCAGAGCACGACATCATTTTCAGAGGACGTACCATGGTACCAGTCATTTTGCGAGAGGAGGTGATGAGAGAGTTTCACACTTCACCTTTGGAGGTACATCATGGAGTCTCGAAGATGTACCAGGATCTCAGACGACAGCACTGGTGGCCGAGCATGAAGAAGGCTATGGCAGAGTTCATTTCTCAATGCCTCACCTGCCAGCAGGTGAAGGCAGAGCATCAGGTACCAACAGGCTTGGTACAGCCCTTGGAGGTCCCAGAGTGGAAGTGGGACGGGATATCTGTGGACTTCGTGACTGGACTTCCACGCACTTCCAGAGGTCACGACTCCATCTGGGTGATTGTCGACCGACTCAGCAAGTCGGCACACTTTTTACCCATTAGAGAGCAGGGCTCAGAAGAGAGCTTGGGATGACATTATGTTTAGGAGATTGTGCAACTTCACGTTGTTCCATCGACTATCGTCTCCGATCGAGATTCTCGCTTTACTTCCCGGCTTTGGAAGGGATTGCAGGAGGCGTTCGGGATGCAACTAAGTTTGAGCACCGCCTTTCACCCTCAGACGGATGGTCAGACAGAGAGGACCATTCAGACTCTCCAAGACATGCTCCGCGCATGTTTCCTCGACTTTGGTCATAGCTGGGAGGACCACCTACCCTTGGTGGAGTTTTCATACAACAACAGCTACCACTCCACCATCGGGATGGAACCATACGAGGCATTGTATGGCCGACCTTGTCGATCTCCTTTGTGTTGGACAGACCCTAGGGAGTCAGCACTTGTGGGACCGGAGATGGTCCATCCCACGACAGAGAAGTTCCAGGTCATCCAGGAGTGGATGGGGATGGGTCAGAGCCGGTAGAAGTCATACGCTGATAGGAGGCAGAGGCCACTAGAGTTCAAGGATGGCGACCACGTCTTCTTGAGGGTCTCACCTCAACGTGGTATACGTAGATTTGGCCGAGGCGGCAAGTCATCTCCGGGCTTCATTCGACCCTTCTAGGTCCTCAGCAGGATTGGCGAGGTGGCTTATCGCCCGGATCTACCACCTCAGTTGCACCGGGTGCACGACGTCTTCCATGTATCTTAGATGAGGAGATACGTGCACGACCCGACACACATCATTTACAATGGGTAGCTTGACGTTGACGATGGGGTGACTTTTACGGAGGTCCTGATGGAGATCGAGGATCGATAGGAGCGGGTCCTATATGGACGGTCGATTCCTCTAGTGCGCATAAGATGGCAGCACAGGAATCTCCAGGAGAGCACTTGGGAGAGGGAGGCTCAGATGCGTGCTCAGTACCCTAATTTGTATCCCTAGTTTTGATGTATCTTTACGGGGATATAAAGCCCTGAGGTGGGAGTAATGTAAAACCCGTAAAATTCAAGGGATATTTTTTCATAATTTTCTTTGGAATTTTACAAGAGGGTGGATTATGAAGGCACCTGATTCCGAGGCCCGGAGTGCCCGAAATCAATTACCGATGTTTGGCTCAAGTACGTTCAGTGAACGAATGAGCGGGAATTTCTAAATTTTGAACCAGTGCCCAAAATCGAATTCCGAGGGCACTGATGAACTCACAAGGTTGCGTTTTATGCGGGTTGAGAGTAAGTTTTTGGGAATTTAAAATGAATTTTAATAAAATGTGGAATCAAATTTTATTTTAATCCACGTTGGTTATAACCTCCCAAAGGGATTTAGGGGTGGGACCCACATACACTTAACCTCCCTTGAGAAGATTAAGTGAGGTGGGTCCCACACGAACCCTAACACTTCATCTTCACTTTAAACTCCCAATAACTCATCTTTAATTAATCTTGACAACTTGGGTTATTTATTGAGTTGAGTTGTTTTAATTTCAAACTTTTGAATTTCAAGTTGTTTATTTGTGTAAATAAAATAAGCTTTAAGCTTATTTTATTTTGGTTGGTATCCTTTGCCACCTTGAGAGGATTTGGGAAGTTCTCTCCATTTTCTTCAAACTTGACAAAAACACTTAAGCTCCGACAAAGAACGCCGCTTCTCTTCTTCGTAGTCGGTGTGTTTCCGAAGATCGACGACGCCGCATCTTCGATATTCTTCCAGTGTCAATGAAAGAAGAAGTCGTTTCTTCCTCGGACTTTCTCAGTCAGCTTACGAAGCATATCCAGCGACGTACCTCTTCGGACGCACCTCGACGTCAATGGAAACGACGTTCGGTTTCCACGACGCCCGACCTCAGCGACGCTTGTCTTTCGTGGCTTGTTGACATGCTCCGAACATGAATCCGAGGTAGGGGTTTATTTTATTGCTTTGTTCATGATTTATACCCGTGATTATTTGTTCGTGAAATTTCTCCAATTGTTAGCAAATAACGTGAGGGGGCCGGACCGCACGAACACGGCCGACCCTCCTCCTTTTTCATGTTTATTCTGTTGTGGATTGAAACGGGTGTGGCGCGGTGCCGTCGCACCGCGTAGGATCATACCGCAAGAAACACGCGGCGCCATCGCACCGCGTCGTAAAATAATGCAAGGACGTGACGCCGTCATGCCGCATCGAAGAAAGTCGGAGACACCGCGGCTGGAGCGGGGCTGCGGCGGAAGGGCGCGACGCCGTCGTGCCGTGCCGGACAACGAAGGCCGCGGCCGGTTCCGGGCCGTGGCGGAACGAGAAGACCGGTGGCCAGCCGGGCCGCCAGTGTCGGAAGCCGGAAGGGGACCGGCCTTTGCCGGTCCCGTTGAGGATGAACCGGCCGACCAGGTCGGGCCGGCCGGAAGGGAGGAAAACCGGGGGGAATTAATTCCCCCTGTCAGCAAATAAACGGCCCTCCATAATGAGGGGGGGGGGGGGGGGTTTCACAAAGGGGGGGGGGGGGGCAGGCGCCCCCCGTTCCAATCATCTCGGCCTTCGGCCGAGCTGGCATCACGCCCAGCGCACTGTCTTGCACCAAACCGGCGCGCCTGACCTATCCGCCAGGCCAGTCCGGGTCGGGCCGGGCAGGGAAGACCCTATCCGGGGCGGGTCGACCCGGTTCGGGCCAACCGTGGGGTCTCGGGCCGGGACGACCTGGGCCCGAAACCCCCGTTACAGAGCAGTTTGTATTCAAATTCCCATAACTCGGGTTACGGACCTCCAAACGATGTGCCGTCAGCGGAAATGCAATCCTTGGATCGAGACGGTCATTTTGGTATATCGTACTCAAGTTTTAGGATTACTTTGAGTTCAGCCGGGTTGGTTCGTACATGAAACCAACCGGGCACTCGGAGCGGAAAGGCTCATATCTTGAGCTACGGACGTCCGTTTGACGTGCCGTCAGCTTTGTTGAGTTCCTCATGATGAGATGGATCTTTTGGCATACTCCGCCTGAGTTTTGGACACCGGTGGAGTATGGTCGGGTTGGTTTTGCCTTAAAAACCAACCGGGCCCCTGGAACGAAAAAGTCAATAACTCTCAAACCAGGCGTCTGATTGACGCGCCGTCTGTTGCGTTGAGTTCCTATTGACGATACGGAACTCTTGGATACATCAAATCTGGAATTTGTGACAGTTGATGTATCAACCTCTCGGCTCGTGGAGCGGACCCTCCCGAACGAGCATGATGTGTGCGGGAACCCTAGAGCTGGCTGCGACGGCTACTGTGACTGAGACGACGACTGTGCAGAGATCCTTAGGGGATTCGACGACGACGACTACAACACTCAGTGATCCTATGTGGATCAGTGCTACAGTTCCTGTGTGGGTCCGATATTGTGTGGGTCAGTGCTCAGCAGTCCTGTGTGAACCAGCGCCTACAGATCCTGTGTGGGTCAGATCCTGAGTGGGTCTTTGCGGGGGTTAGTACCTATCGATCCTTTGTGGGTCTGATGACTTAGATGGATCAGTGATCATCTCTATCGTCTACCGAAGATGTTTACCTGTGTGAGATGAATCATATTGCTTTCCTGTGTAGATTGTGTTATGTTATTCTGTGTTGATTTCGTTTTACTTTCCTGTGTGGAATACGTATACTTTCCTGTGTGGACTGAGTTGTACGTGGGCTCGGAGGTTGGAGCGTATTGGAATTGATGACTTAGGTGTATGTATGACCATATACCTAAGAAGTTTCGGTTATTACTTCTTGATTGTATATTTCATTTGTGGTTTATCCTTTTTGGATTTGGGGAGACCATCAGGGGTCTCGGGGTCCCTACTGAGTAGCTTATACTCACCCCAGCACGGGCTATGCCCGCACTACGTTGTGTTGGTTGCAGACGACAGACAGCGTTGATCGTGGTTGAGGCTTGATGAGCAGCACGGTACCTTGAGGTGGACCACTGGGCGGGACGTGCTCGGAGCGGACTGCGGGACCCGAGGAGCAGTGGAGCTATCTGTACCCACCCTTCAGGTGGGATTTCCAGTGGACAGCTCGGTGTAGCGGCTTTGACTTTACAATTGTTGTTTTCCCTTTCGAGTTGTACTTTACTTTTAGGTTGGGTTTGTATACTGGCCCATTTACTTTTCCGCACTCCAGTTGTACTCTGTTTTTACTTAGTGTTTACTTTTTCTCTTGCTTACTCTTTGGTGCTTGTTTACTTTACAAAGACAATGCCTTCCCTTTTTACCGGGATTTACGCCTTGGTGCTAGTCGCCAGCCCCTTGCCTATGGAAGGCAGTCTTGGGGTAGTCAAGGCATGGGCCCTGAGGGTGGGTCGTGACAATAATTGTCAAATATTTGAGCAAGTATGGTCCATCATGGTGCACAAAATCCTCCCAAAGTGATTAAAATAGTGTTATTTACATAGGGTGATAATATATGTAATCATAATAGGAAATATAATGCATTTCATGCATATGTAAAATATTCATACAAATGAAATTGTGGGAAAATAGAAGAACCAAAAAACACCAATACAAGAATACAAACCCCCCATCATCTCTAGGTAATTCTCACAAAATAAAGGTCATAATGTAATATAATATTAAGCAATGCACTTTGATGATAGGGTACACTATATGACATTCCCAATAATTAGATTCTCTGGCACCCCAATAGAAGGAATAATGGTTCCCCCATGTCTTTTGAATATACCACATCACATCATGTTCTCACACACCTGGGCCTCAGAACACATCACACACACACACATGGGCCTCACAACATATCCCACCATCCGACACTTGTTCATCACAAAACTCCTCACCCACACAAACTTGGGCCTTGCAAAAAATCTTTCCCAGACACACATGGTCCTCAAAACATATCACATCACATTCCGAAGACACATGGAAAATAACATCAAAACTTATCCTAAAAAACCTAGGACACCACATAATGACTCATCCAGAAGACAACCGGGATATCACAACAACCATCTAACAAAATAGAAGACCTACATCCATTATAACCAATGAAATGCATACCTCGTCTGGAAGAGGGTGCAGGGAAGAGAAGGCTGCCAGTTATCCATCCTCCCTCTAGGAAGTTAGGATAGACACCAGACATGTGACAATGTATGTTTCATGAACATATTAATCAAGATGGGATGGGTGCGTATAGAAACCAAAAGAAGTTATGGGTATATATATATAGTTTAAAATAGTCAATACCAATAAATGGGTTCACAAAAATACTGACCAGCTCACAAAATCCTCACTTATACTTCCACCTATAAATGCTTAACATCCCACAACTGGCAATAAAAATATTTCTCATGTACAAAAAATACCATTAAATCATCTCATTACTTTAATTATTTTCCATCAACCACACTTAATCACACAACCCATAATTTAATTGTCCATAAAAATTTTTATCCCATTAACCAATCAATCCCCTAACATTTTAAACATTACTAATGAATTATTTCATCTATCACTTCCAGTACATCTAGTAAAATGAAACCATGCAATAATAAGCACATAGAAATAGCCCAAAAACCATGTCCAAAAACACCATCCCCTATAACACCACTACTCAACAATAACAATAGCAATAATTGCTGCCTTGCAGCTTATAATTACTCATACACTAAACAATCAATAAAACTCTCATCCTATGATTCCATTATGTTAGGAGGTTGATGTATCGTCCACACAATCATCCATAACATAACCAAAGAAAACCCTCATCTCACAAACAAGTCTACAAACACATTTAAATCAAAATAGATCCATACATGTTTCTGTTTTTAACAAGTCATCCATTATTTAATTTCACTTCATTGATTAAGGGTGTTATCACATAAGATAAATGTTCCTGAGGAATCCATTTTAATATAGAAATTTATGTGGTTAACCAATTTCATATTAAGTGTAGTCAAAATCTAAAAAAATAAATAAAATCAATAGTTCACATCATTGTAATCATAAGAATGGTCAAACAATAACGATAATTTTCAATGATTGTTATCCCAAAAAAAATATCAACAATATAAATAACATAGAATGATCATTTCTCACTTTTTGTGGCCCCCTATATATTGATTTGATACAAATTTGGTTATCATAGTTAATCCGAAATGAACCATATCCCCAAATTTAATATTTATATATATATCCCGCTTGGTACATTAATAATAAATATAATGGAAATCCTACATGGATGAAAATAAAATCTTCACTACCTTGTTTCACCAAAATAGGGGTGCACGTATAGAAAGTGATTCTCTAGGGAATCACAAACCAACATCCACAACCCGGTCACAAGATTCCTTTATGGTGTGGGATTTGTTGTGTCTAATATCATGTGAATGAAAAAAATAATTAATGGATGATATCCCAATTTAGGAAGATCAGATCTATTTCATGAGATTAGATATAGTTAAGGATTTTCCATTAATGGTGGATTTGACCAAGACCACATGTTTCGAAAATTTCAAATTCCTTATAATCTTAGGGAAATAATGATATAATTTTTTTGAATTTTAATTGATCATAAATAATTTTAAATATATGTATATATAAACTAATTTTAGTTTATAGAATGACATAAAAAAGTAAAAATTTGATACAATGGAAACATTGTTCATGATTCCCCATTGGATAGTTAGTGCTAGTGAGTCACCTCCAGAGAGTCACCACTAGATGAGTCATCACCAACAACTCACCACCATTGAGTATTTGCTAGATGATTAAACTATAGGTTATGTTACTACTAGAATGAGTCATAGTCAGGATGAGATACCACCAGGACAATTCACATTCGAGATGAGCGACCACTAGGACAAGTCAAAGCTAGACGACTCACCCAAAGAGAATCATAGCAAGAATGAGCTACGACTATAAAACTAATTTTTGTAAAGGTTTTTAAATGACCCACTTTGTTATCCTAGGACACATCTATCACATATTTCCAATAAATTAATTCAATGAAGGGTACATGCCATTACGTTTTAGGAATAATATTTTAACGATATTTTATGGATTGAAACAATGTTATAATAAAATGTATATTCTATCAATATAATTTTCAATGGAATATAATATTTTCTTAAATTTAGTAAATTTAAAATTATTTAAAAGAATAAGGAATTGATTGATCTTCATGTCATGTGGTATAAGTATTCAAATTCATTGAAAATATTATGTAATGTGTAGTTCAAAAATTATATCAAAGATGATGGAATAATATAACAAAAATATATTCTCATTAATGATATATAAAATATTAGATATTATCTTAATATTCTTGAAAAACTATGTTCAAAAGGTAATATTAAAAAAATGTTATATGCGTAGAAAGTATATGTAATAAGGTGATTACATCACCAATAAATAGAATAAAATAATTATAAAACCATTTTATAGTAAAAAAATTATAATATATATGTATGTGTATTTAATGAAAATACGTGGAGGATATGACTAAATTCAAATTCAATGTAATGTAAAATGATTCTACGAATGATGAAAACTACATTATTCCGAATTTTTATATTATTAGGAAAACCAGGGATGGATACTTTATTATTGTAATTTATAATGAAGGATGTCATCTTTTATATGATAAAGTTGATATTGAATTGTCTATTAACTCGAATACCATGTTTGATTGTAATTTTTTTCACCCTAAATTTATTATAGACTATGTGACATGAGATGTTTCAAATGATGTTTCTAGAATCAATCCCTCAAACCATCCAATACAGAATTGAAAATAAAATAAAAATTATGAATCTTATGTAGGAGATCTGATATACTCATGTAAAACTAAATTTTTTAATATTTATTTTTTTATAAATACAAAATATATTTAATATATTCCTTCAAACTTAAAAAAATAAAATGAACAATAAGTGATTTTTAAAAACAATATGTATTTAATGTGATTATTTTAATGTTTTCATTTAATTGGATTTTATAACTATAAAGAAACTTTTTTAAAATCAATATTCAAATAAAAAAATTGAAAAGTTACTTTCTAATACCTATGTTTTTGAAAAATTCAATTATTTGTAAAAAATAACTAATTACAACATATTTTGATAAAAAAATTTCCAAATTGTTTTTTAAATTATTATTATATTCAGTAATTAGATATATTTTGGAAAAAATATGACAAATTATATATTTATCTGAATAATTTATTTGAATAAATTTTTAATTGATTGGAATGAAAAACGTTAATTGTTGTTATATGAATAAATTTCGTTTCTTATAATTGGGGATTTTATTTAGTATTATTATTAAAATTAAAAGAAAAATTCAAAAAAATTGGTAATTTAATTTTTAATAAAGAAAGTATATTTTGGATTCATCATAATAATATTATATCATATCTAATATTATGGTCTCTTCAAAAAAATTTATTTAATTTTGGTGATTTTTATGAAAAAAAAATCTTAGAGAAATTTTTAAATTTTCATAATCATTAATATATAAAGATCAAAGAATATTTTAAATAGCATCATCATTGATTAAATATTTATCTAATAAGAAAAATTAAACAATTAATATATAATTATATGTTTAGAAAAAATTAAACAATTTTTTACATTAGGATTATTTTATTTCAATAAATTTAACATTTTTAGTGTTTAAATTAATTTAATTAATCTCAATGTAAGAATTTTTTTTGAAATATTTAAAACACTACTAAATATTTAATTTTCTAATATAATAAATTATATCATGTATGTATGAAAAAATTATAATTTTATCTTGATAGAAAGTTATTTTCTGTAATATAAAAATTTTAAAAAAACTGGCCTTCACAGGTTGTGTGATCTAATATTTAAATTATTTTTCCCCATACATATCAATTTTTTTTATAAAATATGTGTCAAACATGTAATAAATATGTCAAAATTATATTTTATGGCCCTTTTTTATGTTTAATAACAAAAGTAATTAGTTGAAAAAATTTCACCATAGTAAAAAAAATTGTATATAATTAAATCATATTCATAAGGGAACATAAAATTTTAAAAACTTGTTTTCAGAATAATTTTTGTTGGATGGATTGATGAAAAAAAAATTAAACCCCAATATTTTCCATTTTTTATTCCAGTTTCATCTGAAACATGTTCAACATACATATGAAAAATTTATATTTAATAAAACACAATAATCCACACAAATAAAATGAATCATCCACCACTTATTCATGAAAAAAATATTAATTTAAATAATATTTTAAACTATTCCATATTATATAAAATTTCATCCTCTTCCACTACCATAAGCTTCTCGGGGAACAAAAATGTCCTCAGTCAGCCATTTTCATGATGGTGTCCATTGTAAATCACATGTTCATAATATATGTGGAAATCACTCAATAATTTTCCATATATATATTACTAGTTCAAACAAATAATACATATTAAAAAATGAAAAAATAATAATTATATATATAGATATATGTTTTATGTCATGGAACAAAAATAATTTCCCTCACCAATTTTCTCAATGAAAAACGAAAATGGTTTTCATACGTGTGTGAATACTACCGCTTCTATAAAGCAACGTCTATCACAATCCTCCACCAATATAAATAAAGAGTAAATTGATGGAATAAAATGGGAAATATAATATTTATATTATTACTATTGTTCATAAAATATAGATAAATTTCTACCACATTTATATTTTAGTGGAAATGAAAACATCATTCAACCTTACATGGTGCTACCATATCTAAGAGAGAAGTATTCTATTTTTTAAGAACACATACCATATATAGTGAGAAAATATATTTTATGAATATATAATATATAATGGATTATTATTTATAATGGATATTTTCATAAATAATATAATAAAAATTTATGATCATAATGTTGTAATATATCGATACAGATAGATTGTGTAAAAAAACTCTTAATAGATCTATTTCTCTCTAATAAATCCAATAATTCCCTTAAAAAATTATGGGGATGAAAAAAAATAGAAATAAATAATTTAAATATACTTTATTATTTTTTAAATGGTGACCATAGTACCAATTTTTTGTGTTTGAATTCACCATTACGAAACATATTCCACGAAATTTGATTTCTATCATCTTGTAAATAAACTAAATTATAATTGACTAGTAATTTCATCATAAATTAGTATAGTAATATATAACAAAGACTAAAAATTATTAATAATTTTCTTAAATTAGTTATTAATATAGTTATTTATTTTAAATAGATGTTAATGTACTTTTTTGGAATTCAAAAATCTAGATAAGTGGTTTAACATCAGACTTTTGTTCGTTGAGACTTATTCCACATCTAACCCATACGTTTTTTTTGATTATATGATACCAATAAAAACATAAATAACATACATAAAATTATTATTAATAGGATTCCATAACTATATTTTTGGTATAATTATTCATGGAATTTTGTTTGATGGGCTATCAAAGCCATGAGGTTTTCATCACCTATCTATTTCTTTAATCAATATTCCTTTAGAATGATAATCCATAAAAAGGATTTTTATGAAATTTAATAATAAAATCATACAAAAATATACACTTTTAGGTACTATTTACTTTTTTCATATCCTCTATTTTTATATTTCTAATGAATTTTTATAGTTGAATTTGTCTTATGTGTATCCCAATATTAAAAAAGTTTTAGCTATTAAACATTGAAATTAAGACATTTAACTCATCTTTAAATAAAATATAATAAATGTCATAATCTAATCCATGTTGATCAGAAGGATCATATTTTATTCTTCTGGTAGATTTTAGTCAAATTACACTTTCCTAATAGAATTAGGACATGTTTTGGGGTAATTATAATATATTTTTTACCCTTAATTACCCTATATATTTTTAACAGCGGAAAATAAAATTCAAAAATTTCTATTCACCAAAAATTATTTTCCTCCCATTAAACCGCATTTTAAATTATAATGAAAAACGTGTCTCTCAGATTTTTGAAATTCAAATCATAAGAGTGGTAAAATTATGTTTTACACAAATTTGATAATGTTCCTAGACGGTCAGTATAAGATGTTAAGAAGTTCAATAAAATAATATATATATAATTTTATTATAAAATGACTCAAATAAATAACATTGGGTAAATATTGGTATTATATATCTATTTTTACATAAAAGAATTTAAATTAAAAAATCATTATTTAAATAAAAGTGGGTTTTGAATAATAAGGTAGTGTTTTTCACTATTCATAAAAAATTGAATGTTTTCATAAAAATACCAAAAATTAACCATATTATAATTAAGATATTTTGAATCCAAAAATAAATTCCAATTTCAAAAATAAAAATTATAAAATTTCATAAAGTGGGAATTACTATTCATTACTTCTTTTTTAAATGGCTAGTTTGATTGGTCGTATTGTGTTAGAACTCGATGTTGCGTACAACACAAGCTATTGTATTATTCATGGAGAATAATTCCATGGAAGCATATTGTGTTACATTCTACCCTCCTTAAAATAACAAATATCTCAAAATTTAAACTCCGAAACAAAAAAATTGGGTTTGATAATTAAAAACATTTTTGTTGAAATCCCACATCGGAAAAAGAGACTATACAACTATAATTTTAAATGAAAAATAGGGATGTACAAAGGTCAACTGAGATAACCCAAACTAGGATTCCATGTATTAAAACATGGATAAGGAAGAGAAAATATGTTTCACATTCAGATAAAGAGTGATAGAAAACATGATTAAGAGAAATTTAAAAACAAGAAAATCACAAACATGTGATGGGTTAAACGGTCATTGATTCCCCAATCATAAAAGTAAACAGACAATTTTTTTAGGTTTTAGGTTCTGTTTCATTTATTAGGAGGATTTACTTATGAAATTGACTAAAAAATATTGAAATGTACTAAATTTTATTGTAGAGTTTCATCCTTTAATAATTTTCCTCCAAAAACTCATCTTTTCTCACAATGAAGAATATTCAAGAAGTCTTGGTCACACTTGAAGTTCTATAATCAACTCTTAGAGAATCCCATAATCCAAAAAAGTTGAACTATATATTTCCCATGTCTTTAGACATTAACCAAAACCAAAATGGTTAATACAATATTAGATCTTCCCCAAAAGGATAATCTTTTTTAAAAAGAAATATTACTCTTAATCTTTTAAATTGAACAAAAAATTCCCAATGATTATCAAATATCATGCAATAATTTTTTTTAATTACAATCCACCAATATAATCCAAACTAAGATTGAAAAATAAATCTCAGAAGAATTTAATGACATTGTCTTCCATAGTAAATATTAACATTTATCACCAAATAAGGTCGACTACTCATAATGTCTAATACTGAAAAGTAATTAACATAATCACATATTCTCTATAATAGCTTAATCATTTACACAAAAAACAAATCACTATATGTCCAAAATAATATATAGATTCTTTCAAAACAAAATTCATCCATTAATCCACAACTGAAATCCCATCGTATTCTATTTTTCTTAGGCATATAGTGTTCCCAAAAGAGTAAACATCTTCCCAAACATCCTTTATCACTTAATCAACAAATCATTTTATTAAACTGAGGATATCCACTTGATAAATCAAAATTTCCTAAAATGATCGTATTCTTGTTACATAAATTAATTTAATTAAATAAAACTAGTTATACTAACCATAGAATTCACGTAGTCTAGTGGCAGGCGATAAATCCAAGTCACACTTTGGTTGTGGGTTCAATTTAGGCATCATTGTCTGACGCGATGGGTTGTCAAACCATCTGAATATTGTTCTTTTTAAAAACTATATAATTTTATAACATTCCCAAAAATTAGATAACATCATATAAAATAACCATAACAACATGCAACCACAAATTTTATGTCATATCTTTCATTTTCATCCCAAAAATAATAACTTGTAATAGTCTCAAATTCCTGGATCATGTAATCCCAAATTGTTAATTATAACTATATACAAAAAATAAATGATAATTATTCCTCAAATATAATTTTCACATAACAAACTATAGGGTTAGACATAAAAGTGAAAAGTCGTCCAATGTAATCCAATCAAAAAATAGAATTTATAAATTTAAACATTTCTCTATCCATTTACTTTCACATAGGTTCTTCAGGGACTTATAGGTTATCCTATAGAATATGACATTGAATTAGAAAATTCCATGGTCCCCTACATTTACTGAAAATGACTGTAAATACATTATTATGATCATTTTTATTTTCATCCATAGTACTCATCATTTTTCCTCGGCAATTCGGTAATTTATGTACTTCCTTTTCATATATAAATCATTTCATCATTCCATTGAGACACATTATTGGGTGTATCCTTCCACATTTCATGAATGATTGAAGTTGAGATTTTTTTCTCCATGGTATCCACTTCTGGAGCTCTTATCATTCTCTCTCTTTTTCGTATTTGTTGATTTTGGGAGTTGGTTACTTTATATGTTGTGGATCATATTTTTTGAAATCTCAATCAGTGTGAACATGTTATCTTTTTCTCCAACCAAAATTCCATTTCATTTCTCATTTCCACCATCAAGCCCACCTTGTACATAATTTTAATGTTACTATGAATTCCTTGGAATCCAACCATTGACTAAAACCATAAATCATAGTGTGAGTAATAATAGTCATAAAATCATTTAAATAATATCATGACACCTTATTTTCAATCTAAATCACCTTCTAATTATCCAAGGTAATTTATTCTCATCTTATATTTCAATTATTAAAATTGGATTATAATGAAAATTTGAATTACCTTTTGAATATCATTAGGGATTATCGTAAACAAGAGTGTAGTAAGGACTATTGTCATTAACCAGTTCCCATTTGAGTCAAGCTCAAAGTTGTTTTTTATGGGTTTTATCCATAGGTACATATATGCCAGAGCCACCTCTTCCTACTCATATCCAGGTATAAATGTATTTCATGTTTATCCCACATAATATCTACATTACCAAAACTTTTTTATGTTATTATAAACTAATAAAAAATTATATCTTAGGATAGTTTTCTGAAATCAATGTTTTTCTAAATCTAGTTTCCAAGGATTGTACTAAACATAAAATGATTCCAATTATAACGTCCCGACCCCAATTACCCAGAGTCAGTCAACTATTACATAAAATTTTAATATCTTAAGAGATCATTTCCCGAAGGACCCATTAGTTTAGTATCCTTGGATGTACATTACACATATATAACTTTTACATTACATTCTTAAATGAAAAAAACAACATTGTGTCCCCTTCGATCACCCTCATACCCCTTATCCTATTCTTGTAGGTCAATCATAATATTAGTTTTCTAATCATGGGAAAAATAAAACCAATGAAAGGGGTGAGCTAAAATTCTCAGTAAGAATAACAATATATTAGAAAATATCATAAATAAGCCCAAACATTTAAGGCAATTTATAAGACTAAATCACATGCTTTTTAAACAAAAACATCAGCATAATATGTTAAAGATAAATTAAATAATTTGATTTACATATTCACATTGATAATATAATAGTCAAACAATAATATGTAATATCAATATCTAAGTACATAACGATGGAATGCATAATGTCAGTCATCATAAACACAAAGTCAAGGCACCGTGCCCATACCCTAAATATAAATTTTTTCAACGCCTTATTCCAAGACACTAGTTAGTGTCATGAGACATACCGATGCACCGAGGTTCTATAGTGGGATCCAACCGTCACTAACAAAGTCCAATGCATTCCTTATATGAAAATGTTGAAACATAATCTAATAATTCATATAAAAACTAGCATACAAAATTTCAATAAATAAACCATGACCCATTAATGGTATAAAAATAGAACATCTGTGGTCAAACATAACTCATCAAATAAAATATGAAATATTGTATTATAATAAATCAAACTCAGTAACAAATAAAATAATGAAGGATATTTATAAGGATAAAAAAAATCAGTAACACTATTTGAGAAAAATATTCCCTTTTTTGAAAACATTATAAATTCGTGATATTTATGAAAGAAGTATTTTAAAATAGATTATTGAATCAATGTGTCACATAAAACATTGAATATTTTTAAAGGAATAATAATTTAAAACATTCATATCCATATAAAAAATCTTTTAAACGAATTTTAAAACATGGAAAATAATGAAAATATTTAGAAGACTAAAACATTAAAACAATATTTTATTTAAGGATTTAAAAAATAAATGAGAGACGTTTGAAAACAAATAAAATAGGAATAAAATTTAATCAAAAAATTATAATATCATCAGAATAAATGGATTAATGATATAATATTCATGATGAAATTATACAGACCATATAAAAGTGAATTGGTGCATAACAACAATGAAGTCTCAGTTGAAAGTAAATTTAGACGAAATACCTTATAAAGATGGTATCTTTAGATTAGGGATAAATAAAATACATATTTATGTTTAAAAAATATAAATACCCTCAATATTATTGGATATTATCTGTAAACATATCATAAGACATTCACTCATGTTCTTGTAGAAACAAAATCAATGACTTTGATGTTTAACTCAATGAGTGAAAATTGAGTTAAGATTACCATTATCAAGTTCATATCAATGACTTTAGAATTTATCAATGGATTGATTATGTGAATAAATATTATATACAAAAAATGAGAGTTAAAATTACTACATAAATATATACATAGTGATTCCACACATAATCTTGGTGTAAAATAATAAATGAATTATGTGTAAAACCTAATGAGTGGAAATTGACATTAGGAATTCCCTTACCAATTTGGTATGTTACGAAACATATATCTAATGAAATAAGGATCATACTATGAATATGTAAATACCCATTTATTAAATTATATTACCAAAAAATACAATAATGTCTAGTACCTAAACCACACAAAAAGGAATAGTTGAAAATATAGCATGAAACTCGAATGAATTAAAAGTGATATGAAAACCCATTACCTTGTACTCTCCTTTAGTTGAGGGTACATTTTTCCTCCTCTATAATGACCATATTATGTTATTATATTATACTATAACCATATTAATATTTATGATAACATATATTATTCAGTTATTACAATATACAACCAATTTAATAATAATTTCTATATTAAAGTAACATTTTGTGTAACAATTGCTTTCTTTATCGTACGAGTTTTAACATGTTAGTCATGATTGTATCACATATATAATGATTTACATACTTCAAGAATATAAAAAATATTTATATATCATATAAATTAAGAAATAAATATGTATAATAGGTTGAAATATGAAATCAAAACACCGTTCATGGAGAGGGCAGTCCGTACGTATGCATAAACAATATTTCTGTTTTCATATCGTATTGAATTGAAGTAAGTGAATGATATATATGTAAATAAACACACAAAAACATATATATATATATATTCCTAGTAGAATTATTATTTCATATAATAAATACATACTAATGATATATATTTTTTAATCATAATTGAAAGGTGAATGTGTAAATGAATCTGATCGGGTTGGGGAGACGGTAAACCATATGTACGCACGAGAAAAAATATCATTCTATTGATGCTGTAATCATATATTATTGGATGGAATAATATATATACATAATAATTATCCTTTTATATTTATTATTTACATCCATTATACTCATTATTATATACATCCAAATAATGATGTGTCGAATAACAAACTATAGCACGACATGGAGATGGTAATCCATACGTATGCACGTATGGTGGCTTTGTCATTCAAAGGATGGATAGAGTAATGAATTTTTTTGTACCATATTTATAATAACATAACATTATTTATATGGTACTATAATTATTGTTATGTTATGGAATCATCAAATAAATAGGATGTGTAAGAAGAAATGATCATTGAAAGTGGTGAGGAAATTATTTACTCTTCTTCGGGTGCTTCGTTTTGATTTGATCATAAGGGATACATATGTTGGATTTATTATCAAATTAATGACTCTAGGGTAATTTTATTGTATTTGGGAGGATATTTGAACAGGGTTTGGCTGAGAAAAATGGATTTGGAAGTGTGATTTTTAGAGAAGTGTATGTATCATTTTATAAAAGCATAGAGAGTCACTTTACAAAACGTTTGATTTTTTAATTTATTAAAAAAACATTCTTGGTTTATAATGTCTCAAAATGGATTTATTTCTAGGAGAAGGTTCTTATGAGTCTAAATAATATCATCCAATAGTATTTATAAGAGATTAGGCCACCATACAAATCTTATCATTTAGATTTAACTCCTAGTTAAATCGTTTAACTTTTACCATACATTATTGTATTTTTATATTACATGTGTAATAAACATGATATAAAATACCAAGAGAACCTAAAATAGTTCATTAACAATATATATATCATTATATAAGTCTTTTTTCATAACCATATATTTTTACGGAGAACATATCATTTAATAATATAGTATTTTTTTTAAATCATTGATGTCAATTTTGATGCTATTTAGTATTTGGATTTTTTGGAATTCATATAAATCTGATTTCATCTCAAAAATTTCATTTAATAAACCCTAACATAACATATTAACCATTAAAATTCGTGGAGGTCATCAAAACTCTAAATTTACCTGTATTTTAATATTTATATTTTCAATAATTTTAATCATTCAATGATAAGATAAATACTAAATCATCATTGTGTCATAAATAAATTTAATTATTTAATGTCTAAAATTTAAAAATAAAATACCCTGTTTTAGGAAATATTTTTATATTTCTAATGAATATTTATAGTCGAATTTATCTTATGTGTAACCCAATATTAAAAAATTGTTAGTTATTAATCATTAAAATTTAGTCTTATAACTCTTCATTAAATAAAATATAATATATGTCCTAATCTAATCCAAGTGGATAAAAAGGATATTATATTTTTCTGAAGGATTATTTTTGTCTAAATAAACATTTTCAATAGAATTAGAAAATGTGTTGGGGTAATTATTATATCATTTTTACCTTTAAATACAATATTTGAATTTAATTGTGGTAAATAAAATTCAAAAGATACCATTATCAAAAAATCATTTTAATCCCAGTAAACCACATTTTACATACTAATGAGAACTGTGTCTCTTATATTTTTGAAATTCAATTCACATAAGAAAAAAATAACATTTTATACAAATTTTGAAATGTGCATAGAAGGTTGGTATAAGGAGTTAAATAATTCTTTAAAATTTTATATATCTAATGTTATTATAAAATTACTCCAATGAATTGCAAAGGGTTAATATAGGTTTTTTATCTATTTTTACATTAAAATAAATTTAAATTTAAAAATGTTTATTTTAATAAAATTTCGGATTTAAACAATAACGCAATGTTTTTCACTATTTATAAAAAGTTGAATGCTTCCAGAAAAATAAAAAAAAAATTCACCCTAAGCTAATTTTGATATTTCAAATCTAAAAATCAAGTCCAATTTAATTTTTTTTTAAAATTTCTAAACCTGGGTATTACAATTTATAACTACTCTCTATATGGCTAGATTGATAGGTTGAGTTGTTCGTGAACAAGAAGTTGCGTACAACGTAAGCTATTGTATACTCAAGGTGAAGCTTACCATGAATGATTTTGGTGATACATTTTATATCAATACTGATTTTACCTATTGTGATTAGAAATGAGGTATATCATATGAGGTATTGGATTTGGTTGGTTCTAAATCCATTATTGGGAAATAAAAAAGTTCAAATTTCCCTCTAGAAAATTAGAATGTTGTAGTGAAGTGGATACAATTCATTTGAAGAATGAATTGAGTATCAATATTGTATAGTGAAATCAGTGTGTTTGAAATATAAATCAAAATTAAAGGAGAGATGGAAAATTTAATGTTTGGAAATGACTAATTAATGATATATATTCATGTGAATACCCACCATCTAAATATATGGAAATTTTTGGAGGAAGATAATGTCCCCTAAGTCATCTCTCCAGTAGGCCCTATGTTGGCAACTAACACAAAAGGTGTATAAATCTCACAATATGAGAGGCATTACCATTAATTAAGAATGAAATATGAAGAGGTCTAATAAATTAACCACAATCAAAAAAATGAAATATATTTAAGGAAAACAAAGAATCACAGAATCAATGTATAAATATAACTGATACAATAATGGTCTTTAAATAAAATACCCAAAAGTTATGATAATGTATTGAGATAGAAATAGTCAGGGATCAAAGTAACTAAGGTCCATCACGGTCCTCAAAATCCTCCAAGACACATGAAACATATTTTATATGTGTAGGGTGAGTATATAAGTATACATAGTAGGAAATACAAAGTATATCCATCACATGTAAAATAAGCATGATAATGCACAAGATAAAAAACATTAAAACCAAATAGTGAATATACATGTAAACAAGCAATCCCAACATCACTAGGGAATGTTCAATAAATAACACACATCATTTAACATAACATAATGTAAATGAAATCTACTATTGTGAACCAAGAACCACTTTCACACCAATTAGACACTCTCAAACCCCAGTGGTGGACTTCCTAGTGCTCCCATATATTCTGAATATACCACATCACATCCTACCCACAGACACCCAGTCCTAAAAACACATTCCTACTACACAATCCTGGGACTCACAGCACATTAAACCTACACACACTTGGGCCTCATTATGCATCCCACCCGCACACACCAGGTCCACAAATCACATCCCATCTCCACATACCTAGTTCTTACAACACATCACATCTCATCTCCCATACACCTGGGAAATAACATCAAAACTCATTAGAATGACACCTTGGACACCACATTGAAACTCATCCTTGAGACACCTGTGATACCAAAACCACCATATAAATGCACTAATAGACATTCATATATAATATATTGTGAAATACAGACCTCACCTAAAAGTGGGATTAGGGAAGAGTGACTAGTTATCCATCCATCCTCTAACTTGGATATTTGAAAAGACACCCCAAATTTGAAAATGTGGTTGTTTGGTATATAGTTCTCAACATGGGTGGTCCATGTATTGAAATAAAATGATCGTAAATGTATGTATATATTATCAAACACTCAATCATAAACAATAGGATCACAAAAAAACAAACCATCTCACATAACCGTCACTTTTTCTACCACATCTAAATGTATGAAATCATAGAAAAATCCACAAATCTAATTTGCATTTCAATAATTTCACTAACCATCAGTTAAGTATTCATCAATAATTTCATTCTCATTAACCCTCCCAACCCATGTCATTTGAAACATTATTAATCAATTATGTATTCCATCGCTACCAAGTCATGTAGTACAAAGAAACAATGAATTAATAATAATATTGAAAAAATACAACAACCAAGTAAAAAAATTCATTCCACCACTCCACAACTGCTCGACCATAAGAAAACCATTGTTTCAATACTGCTACATAAAATGTTTTATCCTATTCACAATCAATCAAACTCTTATCCAAATATTTCATTATGCATGGATATAGATGTACCATCTACACGTGCATCAATAAAATCATTAATTACAACCCAAAAAACACATCCATTTACATAAAAACATTATAGAACAAACCATATTAGGAAATTTTTTTAGATTCATCCATGCATCAATTATTTAATTTCTCTTTTTTTATTTCGGGTGTTATCACATAGGGAAAATGATCATGTGGAATTAATTTTATAAATGAAAATATTTGTTTAAAAAATTTCATATTATGTGATGTCAAAATACAAAAAACATTGATTAAATAATTCTCATCATCATAAGAAATAGTAGGTACCACCAATGGCCTCAATATTCATTTGGTAGTTATCTCATTCAAAATTAAATATGAACAATATCAATAACACACTATGATCATGTGTCACTTTCCCCATCCACCTGTATATTGATTATAAACCAATTCAATTTATTTTATAAATATGTATTCAACCATCTCCCTATAATGAAAATTTATATAAACATCCTTTATGGTATACAAATAAGAATGATGATGGAAAGAATTCCTAGATGAAATGATGATCGGCACTGCATTATTTCACCAAAACAGGGGTGTGCATACAATATGTAACTATTCATGGAAACATGAACTAACAACCATAAAATAATCATAAGATTCCTACTGGGAGAGGTAAGTTTTCCTCCCATATCATGAAAAATAAATAATGTAGGAATAAAGGATATCACAGATTTAGGATGACCATATCTGGGTCATGGGATGATATATTGTTTTTCATTTTTACAATAAAGAAGGATCAGAACAACATCATGAATTTTGACCATTAAAATATAGAAACTGATAGTTAATTATGGATATGATTTATGGACAATGAATCAGTCGTAAATATTTCTAAATATGTAATTAATATCATTTCCCATCAGAGAAGAAGAATTTAAAAATAAACTGGAAGAACTGGAAACACTTATTACGAGTAACTAATGGAGGTGTCACCACCAGATATTCAACAACTGGTAGTCAAAACTTGTAGAGTCCTTTCCATCGAGTCACTACCAGTGAATCAACTATATGCAGGTCACCTCTAAACGAGTCATCTCTAAACGATCCACCTAAAGTTAGTCACGACCAGTGAGACACCGCTAGGTGAGTCGCTACTAGGATAATCTACCACTAGAATGAGTTACCAATATGATGAGATACCAATAATATGAGTCCCTAATAGGATTAGATGCTGCTAGGATGTGTCACAACGACAAGAGTCTCCTTCAGTGTGTCACCTCCAAGATTGGCTATAGGTGGAAAACTGGAAATTTTTCAATGTGTTGAAATTAGTAAACATGACTTCATAGGAATCCTCAAGAACCATATTTCTGACAATGTAATGGACTTGAGGGTAAAATATATTTCATAATATACCTATTGAAATATTATCACCCTCAAGAATATAAATCTATAATATAACAAATATAGGAAGGGTCAAAATAATAATCCCTTCAGATACCTTAGAAGGATCTCCCTATACCTAAATTTCTACCACTATCCAATCAAACCAATCCAAATTAAACCATACATATAAAAAAACCTCATCTACAGGAATAAAAATACCAACAACCTCATCTAACAAAACCGCACCACCTCACATCCACTACATAAAAAATAAATGCACCATCGTTAACAAATGAAAGTAATTTTGTCCTACATGCAATGATATTATCCACTTTGGGGAGAACTGAATCACCAGTAATGGTTTAATCGCATCATAGTTAATGTTTCTCTATTAGGAATCATGTACCCCCTTTCCATATGTTATGAAATTGTCACACATCTCACCAAACAAATAAAAAACCAAAAAAATAACACATTTAATAAAACAGTTTTCAAAAATCTCATTATGAATGATAATACTGAAAAGAAAATTGTAAAATAACTCCAAGTATTGGGAAAACCTCTACGTTTCATACATCTAATAACACTCCTCCTGGCCACCATGCATCAACAACACCCAACCCAATGAAATTGTATAACCTCACAGTTCCTTCTCTTAAGAAAATTGGATATCTACTAGATGGTTAAAAAACATCTTGTCATCCTTGATATTCCACTATCCCCAATAGAGGAAATGAGAGTCATTTTGACAATACATATGAAGTTGATAGTAATGAATGATGTTGGGGATCCTCTCCAACCATTGTGTCAATGCCAACTAATAAGACACTTCACCAACATTAACCAACACCTCAAATTGACCAACAAACCTGAGAGAATGCTTACACCCCTTCCAAACCTCCGTTACACACATTTAGAGGAAACCATCAATAAGAAATGATCCCCAACATTGAAATCCATGCGAATAAATATGAGATCATCATTAGACTTCTTCCAATCATGTGTGGCTTCCATATTATAATTAATTGTCTTATCATTATCTTTTCTGAGCTACACCTCATCAAGACCATGAATAGATATCTCCCCTTCCATTTTTTCAGTACAAATTAAAAAGGAACTCTATCTTGTACAAATCATCAATTGGTCCAATACCAATAAAATAGTGATATCGATTATAAGAAAAATATTATAACTATGTCGAGTGTCATACATAAGACGCTCTAAAGTAAAAGATTCACACCCAGAAAATATAATCTAATGTCTTGATAGTCCGTTATATTTTCAAATCTATATGATGGTGGAAAGAGGTGTTGAGCCGTTTTTGAGTGAAAAAAGCATGATGAAATCAAATCAAAAACATTGAGGTAAAATATGTGTCTTAGTACAAGACAGTGCACCTCAAAACTCCATGCAACCACATCACCTCATCCACGTACCTATTTTCCATGGAATACACTAAACTTGAATTCTTATTCTATAATAACTGGGATGACTACTTTAACATGTAATCTATCCGCATATAAAATCACAACCTCCATGAGTTCTGGGTATCCCTGTAAATATTTTAATCAATATTTCATCCCATTTCCACTTAGGAACATCGAAAGGCTTCAACAACCCACCAAGAACATGATACTCAGTTGTTACATACTATAAACCAATGATGCTTTCAAAAAACCCCTCCACTTCCAATTTCAACCTTTTCCATCAAAACTACATATCCAAACCCTCACATACCTTGGAAACCACTTTATGTACCACCAAATGTGAGATATTAAACTCCTAAATGAATCCATAATTCATTACTACTAGAACAAACAACCATCATTGAAACAATATCTGATTCTGACAATCCTATAACCATCCTTCCTTAGAAGAAACATAACAAACACAATTACAAAAACTATTGCCTCTGAGTCTCCCCACTAAGACACATCTACATACATGATCAGAGAATACTAATGTAACATCCCAGGTAAATAAATAATAATACATATTTCATATTTATTATAATTTGTGAATTAAATATTATTTTTATTTTACAAGGGTTGCTATGTTCGATAGCGTACCCGATACACAACAACGGGTTTCCTTGAAATCTTACATTGCACACTAATAATATAATATTATTATTTTAAATGGTAGTTAAATCCTTTCCATTGTTTTTGTGGGAATGAAAAAAAAACTACAATATGATTATACATTATTGATAAATCTGTATAAACATATCCAATAAAACGTTAGAGGCTTAAAATGTGAATAAATCTAATTTTAAACATAATTTACATATAAAGGTCGGTTTACCACCTTTTAATGATGATCCCTCATTAAATATAGTTTTTTCACTTTAATACATTATATATGACCAAATAAAATCATTTTTTAGAATGGGGACATCAAAATTTACTTTGTGTAAAATATTAGAATTTTTTCGATAAAGTTCATTTTTTAATGAATAATGAAAATATTGTATTTTAATTCAAAACTGCATTTTAATCTAATTTTTGTATATGGTTAGATGGTTTTTTAATTGGTTTTATAGTGTAATTATAATTTAGTTTTACAATTTAATCCAATGTTTGTCCTTAGAATTAATTTCACTTTGAAATTAACATAAATAAGTGTCAATCTTTTGATAGTTATTGTTTCTTAAAAACAAGCTATTTGTATTATCAATCGGATTTATTTTTAAATTAATTAATGTAACTTATATGTTTTTAATTTTGAAAAATAGACATCATTTTTGAATTCGGAATATCAAATATATCTTATGCTGATATTATGTTATTTTTGTGAAAAACTTCAATTTTTGATGAATAGTCAAACCACTTAGTAGTAGTTAAAAAATGTAAATTTCCATCTAAATAAAATTTTAAAACTTTTGGGAATTGAATTTGAAAAATTTTACGAACATGGTATTTATTAGGATGTAAAATGTTGTTCAATAAGATAAATTTTTTGGTGAATAGTAACTTTTGAGTTTTATTATTATCTCAGTAAAAGATAAATAAGGTAATTGAAGGTAAAAATAAAATTATAATAATTCAAAATTTCCTTAACACTTGTAAAAAAAATATTGGATGAGTCATGGCCGACCATAGGCATCATTGGGTCGATTTTGGGACCCCATGGAGCCACTTATGAAAGATAATGACACTTCAGATTAATTAATTTAATGTAAAGGAAAAAACGAAATAAACAAAAAAAATTTAGTAAATTAATTTTTATGTAGTGTAATACAAGTAATAATTTTTCCGAAAATTATTAATTGGAATTATATAATGATTTAATACATCATGGTATTTTTTTATAATTTTTAGACATCAAATAAACTAATTAATTTATGACAAATTAAGGATAAAGAATTTACCTCATTAATAAATGATTCAAATAAATAAAATTATAATGATTAACATTTTATCCATACCCTTTACAATTCTAATTAGATGATTTTATTTAGAATATGAGTCATCATATATTATACTTTAATGATTTTTTGAAATTATTAATATGAAAATATGTGTAAAATAAAATAATGTTTTCACACATTCCTAAAAAGCCCCTCCTCTCCCTTGTAAAATGAGACCACTTCTATCCAATTCCTCACACCACTCAAGCCTTTTTTCTCATCCAAAAATTTCCCAATTATGCTCCTTACATGCATATACTCCTTATATAAGCCTTTCCTTAGGCATTAGGAACCTCAAGAAGTCCTTTTGTTCAAACAAAAGGGATTTACCCAAATTAAAGGTAACAGTTTCCCTTAAATTGTTTTCTTTTATTTAACTTATCAAACCAATAAACTCTTTTTATTACATTGTTTTGTAACAAAACCAATATCCTAAATATATTAGGATGTTGTTATGAGAATTATTATAAATAAACTTACACACACATCAATCTATTGGATGATGAACATAATGTTTCTGTTGATGGAAAACTAACGCCTCACAAAACGATGATTGTTCTATTATCTTTTTCCGACTCACATGGTGGCCATTATGATGTAACTGTATTTATATATTATATAAATTATCTTTATGATTTTTTATTCTTCTATAATTTCCATTTATAGCAAATCTTTATGGTTTCCATTATTGGTAAACAAGATAATCTCATTAGAGGAAGTGCGGACTACCTTCCCCTCAAAGTGAGATGACTCGTTAATGCCATATGTGGGACGTATATAGGATTTAGATAATGATATTATATATGATAATATATATAAAATTATACTGGAGTTATAATATACCTATGTATCATTATGTTTTAATTAAAATAATAAATATAAATGAAAGTAACGTTCATGTGTACGTACGACTTACCGTCTCCATGAATGGTGCATTTCATTTCATATCTCCAAATGTTATGTACTATTATAAATTCAGGTATATACTGGATATATATTATATATAAGATATATAATTAATGAATACCATTCTGGATATAATGGACTATTGACTACATGGAAAACTTGTAATATAAGGTGTTCATTTTTGAATCAATTACCAAATATCAAAAAAATTAACAGTATTACATTAAATGATTACATATTGTTTATAACTTGGTAATAAGTGATATAAAATGAATTATAAACATGAAAAATGACCTTAACAAATTATAAATTTACATTAGTTTATTATTTAGGAGATTATAAAATGATCAAGTCAAGTCTGACACCATGTAAGGGGCTTCGTCTAAATCTCCTTTCATTAAGGCATATTTAGTTTTATACATGAATTTATTTTAAACAGTGTATAAACCCCTTTGAATTTAAATTTCATTCAAAGGGAATATTTTTATATGAATATTTTTACTAAACAATAAAAAAGAATGGTTTTTATATAAGCGGTGACAATGACTTTCCGCCGCCGCGATTATTATTTGATCTTTGGCTTCCTTAACATGAAGGAATGTTTTTAAAATGAAAAATAAATACCCTATAATCATTTTTACATGTTTTGGTATTGAAAATGATATTTAGAATTGATTAATTATTTCAATATATTTAAATGATATTTTGTTATTGAATTGTGGAAATGTTATTTTTCCTTTATGCTGATGTTATGTGTTATGATCATGTTATGGTTGTTGGGAAATACTTACGTATAAAGGTGGTTCCGTGATAAACCTTGGGAAGGTGATCCTGAGATAGCTCTCCAATGCATTGGGTAACGCGACATAGGTAAATGTGAATGTTTCTTCTAAGAGATTTAGGGCATATAATATGATGGGTATTCTAAATTAATTCCCTATGAGGTTGTGATAGCTACATTGTAAGTATGTTATGGATGCCACAAGTTACATTTATGATATATGATTTCTATGTGTCTTTCATAAATCTTATGATTTCATGAGCTAAGTAAAAGTGTTCATTTTTTTTATGTATTTATGGAAAAAAGTTTTCTTTCTTTGTTTTATAACCCTTACTGATCTTTTTATGCTCATCCAATGTTTTGAAATGTTTTCACAGGACATAAAGATGAGTAGGGTCAAGGATGGGATCAAGGAAAAGTCATGTTGTCTAAAACCTAGATCTAGGCATGACTCTTTTTTTCAAGCATTTTTTTTTTGAAAAAATGGATACTCAGTATAATTGTCTACATGCAATATTCATGTTGTTATATAAATGTAATGACCTATTCCTCTAATACTCTAAACCCAAAAAGATCCTCAATGTGAATTATTAATTTAATTCATTATTTTTTAATGTTTAAGGCTCTGTCCTTATAGTTGGTATCAAAGGTCAGATTAGATGACAATAAGAGTTAAGGTATTGTTAAATTAATATCCATAATGTAATTTATGGTAATATTGAAATCATATATCATTTATAGATTACCATGTTTCTTCACCTAAGATATTTTTGTGTTTATAATTGTTTTATATAGAGGAAACAAGGAAGCTATATTGCGATGACATCTAGAGGAAGAAAACCTTCCAAATCAGCAACCTGAGATGGTCAGAATCGGAACAAAACAGTTTGTTATAGTGACGACACAATTGAATTAATCTATATATGGTGGTGGTATCCATGTATGAGATCATCCATATCAACAACATAGGAACATTTTAATAGTAGATTAGTTCTTGAGGCAACATCCCCCAACATTCAAAGGATCATATAACCCAGTGCTAGTAGAAGGGTGGATTAAAGCACTAGAAAATATTTTTGATATCAAGGGTTGTTAAAAACATAAAATGGTGAGTCTTGTTGTTTAATGTTTTGAAGGTGAACCTGATCAGTGGTGGTAGATTGTAAAAAATATCAAGGAGAGTGAGGAGGTTGATTCTCTTTATTGGGATAAATTCAAAAGTATTTTCCCTGTGAAATATTTTCCTAAGGTGGTTCATCTTAGGATGGAAAAACAATTCCTATAATTCAGGTAGGAGGATGACTCAGTGGCTTCTTATGAAGAAAAATTGACTTCACTAGCAAGGTTTTCTCTAAATTTCATACGAGATCTTGATTGAAAAATCAACAATTTTTACTCAGGATTAATGAAAAAGTATCGAAGGGCTTTATCTTATTGTCAGTTCAAAAGTTATTAAAAACATGTTCATTGTACGGAGAAGGTGGAAATGGAGTTTTCTGATGATCAGGTATTCTTTGACAAACAAAAAAATAAGAGGTCAAGGTGGCAGGTGAAAGGGAAGAACATTTCCAAAAATTATGATGGAAAGAAACATATGTTTAAAATTTGTGAAAACTGTGGTAAAAATCATGCTGGGGAATGTCTTTTAAAATTTGGTAAGTTCTACCGATGTGGTAAAATGAGAAATAAAGCTACTAATTTCACTAATAAAGTGAAGTATAATGGTAAGACAAAATCGGATTTACTGTCTGAAAAATGTTTTAAGTGCAACAGAATGGGTTGTCATGAAAATGAGTGTCCAACAATGAACTCAACCGAAGGAAAGCAGCTGGACTACAAGCAGAACGAGGTGGTTAAATCCTTTGCAACTACTTTAGTGGATGTTTGGAAATCAAATGAAGTAGTATTAGGTAAACTATTTTTCTTTTAGATTATGCCAATGTGTTGTTTGATTCTGGATCTACACACTCTTTCATTTCTGTGAAGTTTTCAAGTAAATTTGGAATTCCATCTCAAGATATGAAAACAGAACTTATCATAAAAACACCTGGAGGAAATTATGAGGCAAAAAGAAAATATAGAAACATTCATGTCCTTGTTTGCGAAATGATTCTACCTACAAACCTTATTGTTATTCCTTTAGTAGGGTTTGATATTATTTTGGGCGAGGATTGGATTTATTTTTATCATGAAAAGATTGACTACTGAGCTAAAGAGGTTTATTTTTAGAAAGATTTTTAGTTTGTATACTAAAATGAACCCATTATTTTGATAAAATATCTGAAAGCTGAGAAACTAGTAAATGATGGAAATGAATGTTAACTTGAACATATTGTTTAAAACAAATGAACTGTTCAGATTAATGATGTCCACATGGTTAATGAGTACCTTGATGTTTTTCCTGATGAGTTTCCTGTTATTTACCTGATCAGGAAGTTGAATTTATTGTTGACTTAATTCCTGAGGTTAATCCAATTTCAAAACCCCTTATCGAATGTCTCAAATTGAACTTTTAAATCTAATGTAGAAATTACATGAGTTATTAGATAATGGTTTCATTTGACCTAGCACATCACCATGGGGAGCCCTTGTTTTTTTTTGTTAAAAAGAATGATGGTTCAGTGATACTTTTCACTGATTATAGATAATTGAATAACATCAATGCTAAGAATAAGAATCCTTTTCCTCATTTCGATGATTTGTTTGATCAACTCCAAGGCGCTCAGTATATTGTGAAGAATGATATTAGATCTGGGAACCATCAGTTGAATGTAAAGGATGTAGAAATTCTGAAGACCGTGTTTCTTACAAGATATGGCCATTTTTAATTTGTAGTTATGCCTTTTTGGTTAACCAATGCACCTACTATATTCATGGAACTTATGAATATAATTTTCCATGAGTTCTTGCATATGTTTGTGATTGTGTTCATTGATGATATTTTGGTTTATTCTAAAATTAAATATTAGCATGAAATTAATTTAAGGTACATATTGAGAACCTTAAAATAAAATAAACATTATGGTAAATTCATCAAGTGTGAGTTTTGGTAACAAAAAATTTCTTTCCTTGGTCACATTGTTTCAAAAAATGCCATGACTGTCAATATTGATAAAAAAAAGTTGTTGAATAATGTCCAAGACCCGCAAATATAACTGAGAATAATAGTTTTCTTGGTTTGGAAGTTTTTTACTAGAGGTTTGTTGATCATATTTCATTTGAAACCTCATGAGTTAAATAACCCTACACATGATTTGGAATTAGCTGCTGTTTTTTTGCTTTAAAATTTCAGAGGCATTATTTGTGTGGAGTAAAATGGGAAATATATACTGACCACAAAAGATTAAAGTAAATATTCACTAAAAAACAATTGAACATGAGACATATGAGATGTCTATAATTAATCAAGGATTATGATTTCATGATCCTTTACCATACGGGAAACGAAAATAAAAATGCTGATTCTTTGAGTCGAAAAAGTAAATTCTCATTAGCTATGATACATATAGATCAAGATCCTTTTGTTTTTGATTTGATGAAATTTGGCATAGAAGTTGTTGGTGCAACAAAATTCCATTGTTTTGTTTCAGGCGTTAGTGAAATATCCTCTATCAAATAGAATAATGATAGCGCAGAAAGAAGACAGTGAGTTGCAGAAAAAGGTAATGTTGGTTCATAATGGTAAGTTGCCTGATTTTAACGTTGATAATGATAGTGTTTTGAGACTTGGAAAGATATTATGTTTTCATTGTGATTCACATTTGAAGAATGAGTTGTTTTGTGAAGATAATAGTTCCCCAATTTTAGTTCATCCTTGTAGTAATACGTTGTAAAATGATTTTCGGAAGTATTACTGGTGGGATGGAATGAAAAGTAATAGTGCTGATTTTACTATGTAGTGTTTGACTTTTCAGCAAGTTAAAGTAGAGTCGTAGTGACCGAATGGGATGCTTTACCCTTTACCGGTGACAGAGTGGAAATGGGAATAAATATCAATAGACATTGGTGTGGGATTACCAAAGGCATCTATAGGTAATAATGCAATATGGGTTATTGTTGATCGACTAACTAAATCTGCTCATTTCCTTCACATTCGGGAAAAATTGTCTCCAGATCAACATTCTTGATTGAATATTACGGAGATAGCTAGGTTTCATGGAGTTCCCCTCTCCATTGTATCTGATTGTGATCTTATGTTTACTTCTATATTTTAGAACGTCCTTCACAAGTCCTTGGGTTCTGAATTAAATTTTAGAACAGATTTTCATCCTCAATTAGATTGGATGTCAGAATGAACAATTCAGACCAAGGAGGATATGCTACGTGCTTGTTCACTAGATTATCAGGAATGTTGGGACCAACAACTTTCTTTGGTTTAAATTTCATATAATAACAGTTTTCATTCTAGTATACATATGGCTCCATTTGAGGCATTATATGGAAAGCATTGTCGAACTCCATCTTTTTGGGATGAAGTAGGTGAAAGAAAGTTGATGGGACCATAATTGGTAGAAGAGATTGTAGAGGATGTTTAGATGATTCAGAATCACATGATAACATATCAGAGAAGATATAAAAGTTTTGCGAATAACTAGAGGAAGGATCATACTTTTGAGGTAGGTGATCATGTCTTTCTCAATGTTTCTACATGTTAAAGTGTGATGCGTTTGGGTAAGAAGGTAAATTTGATTCCAAGGTTCCTTGGACCTTAAGAAATCTTTGAGAAAGTTGGATCAGTTGCATACAGTGTGGCTTACCACCACTTTTATCCCTGGTACACAATGTTTTTCATTTTTTGATGTTGAGAAAGTATATACAAGATCCATCTCATATTTTGATCCTAGAGGTAATTCAGTAGGAAGAGAATCTCTCTTATAAAGAACAACCAGTCCAGATTTATAACCACAGAGAGCATGTTTTGAGGAATTAGGTAATTCAACAGGTAAATGATTTGTGGAAAAAACATATGATTGAAGAGGCAACGTGGGAATCTAAAAATTCTATGAGGGATAAATACCCCCATTTATTTTGGTAAGTAAAATTGAGAGGATTCAATTCCCAAAAGTGTCGAAGAATGAATCATCCCTGGTAAATAAAAAATAAGATATATTTCATTTTTATTAATATTTTTTAATTAAATATTAATTTTACTTTATAGGTGTTTCAATGATCGATAGCATACCCGATACGCATCAATGGGTTTCTTTGAGATCTTACGTTGCACACTAATAATATAATCTTATTATTTTAAATGGTAGTTAACTCCTTCCCATTGTATTGGAGGTAATGAAAAAAACAAACAACAATATGATTATACATGATTTTTAAATTTATTTACATTTATCCAAAAAAACGTTAGAGGAATATAAAGTGAATGAATCTAATTTTAGGCATAATTTATATTAAAAGGTCGATTTACCACCTTTTAATGGTGAACCATATTTAAATATAGTTTTGGTCACTTTAATAAATTCTATATGAACAAATAAAATCCTTCTTTAGAATGGGGACATCAAAATTTACATTGTGTAATTTTTTGGATTTTTCGATAAAGTTCATTCCATTAATGAATAGTGAAATTATTGTATTTTAATTCAAAATTGCATCTGAATATAAATTATTTACATGGTTATATTATCTTTTTAGTTGGTTTTAAATTTTAATTAGAATATGTTTTTACCATTTAATCCAATTTTGGTCATTAGAATTAATTTCTCTTTGAAATTGGACATAAAGAAGTGTCAACCTTTTGATAGTTATTTTTTCTTAAAAACGTGCTATTTTTTAACAATGGGAATTAATTATAAATAAATTAATTCCATTATATGTTTTTAATTTGGAAAAATAAACATCATTTTTGAATTCGGAAAATCAAATATATCTTCGGCTGATATTTTGGTATTTTTCTGAAAAACATGAAATTTTGAGGAATAGTGAAACCACTTAGTAGTAGTTAAAAAACTGACTTTTCCATTTAAATGAAATTTTACCACTTATGGGAATTGAATTTCAAAAATAATAAATACATGGTTGTTATTTGGAAGTAAAATTTGGTTCAATGATATGAAAATATTTTTTTTGTGAATAGTAACTTTCCACTTTTATTTAACTCGATTAAATGTAAATATGGTAATTAAAGGTAAAAAGAATATTATAATAATTCAAAATTACCTTAAAATATTTCCAAACCATATTGGATTAGTCATTGCGGACTATAGCTATCTTTGAGTATATTTTGGTACCCCATGGAGCCACTTATCAATGATAATGGCACTTTAGATTAATTAATTTACTGTAAAGGAAAAAATGACATAAACAAAAAACATTTAGTAAATTAATTTTTATATGGTGTTATATAAGTCATATTTTTTCCTATAAATTTTCATTGGAAATATAAAAATATTTCCTACATCAAGTAATTTTTTCTAAAATTTTAATACATCAAATAAATTAAATTATTTATGACAAAATAATTATGAATTATTTAACTCATTAATAAATGATTTAAATAAATAAGAAATCAAATGATTAAAATATTATCCAAAACATGTCCAATTATGATTGGATGATTTTATATCAAATACGAGTCATCTTATCATAGGCTTTAATGATTTTTGGACATTTTGAAACTAAAGATATGTATTTAATAAAACAATGTTTTCACAATTTCCCAAAGAGCCCCTCCTCTCCATTATGAAAAGAGACCACTTCTAATCAATTCCTCACACCTCTCAATATTTTTGGCTTGCCCAAAATCTACCCAATTATTCTAGATAAATCCATATCCTCCTTCTATATGCCTTACTTTAGGCATAAGGCACTTCAATAAGCCCATTGATTCAAACCAAAGGGAGTTAGCCAAATTAAAGGTAACAATTTCTCTTAAATTGTTTTATTTTATTTTACTTCTCCAACACCTAAACTCTTTTTATTCCTTTAATTTGTAACAACACCAGTATTCTCAATATATTAGGATGTTCTTATGAAAAGTATTCGAACTACACTTACACACACCTCCATCTAATGGATGAAGATCATAATGATTCCGTGGATGGAAAACTAACGCCTCACGAAACGATGATTGTTCGATTATCTCCTACAACCTATCATGGTGGCCATTATGATGGAAATATATTTATATATGATATATATTATGTCTATTTTATCTTTATGCTTCTGTAATTTCCATTTATAGCATGCCATTATGGTTTCCATTATGGGTAAACGAGGCAATCTCATTAGAGGAAGTGAGGACTACCGCCCCCTCAAAGTGACATGACTTGTTAATGCCATATGTGGGACATATAAAGGATGGAGTTAATGATATTATATATGATGTTATATATGAAATTATACTGGAATAATAATATACCTATGTATCATTATGTATTTACTAAAATAAGAAATATAAATGAAGGTAGCGTTCATGCGTACGTACCGCTTACCGTCTCCATAAATGATGCATTTCATTTCTTACCTCTAAATGTTATGTACTACTATAAATACATGTATATACTGGATATATATGATATATATTATATATAAATCATGTATATCATTTTGGATATAATGGACTATTGACCACATGGACAACATGTAATATATGGTGTTCATTTTTGACTCAAGTACCAAATATCGACAATATGAACGTTATTAACATAAATGATTACTTAATGTTTATAACATGGTAATAAGTGATATAAAATGAATTATAAACATGAAAAATCTTCATGGGAAAGTATAAATTTACTATAGTTTATTATTCAGGAGATTAATGAATGATCGAGTCATGTCGGACATGAGGTAAGGGACTTCATCTCAATCTCTTTTCATTTAGCCATATTTAATTTTATACAGAACTTTATTTTATACGGTGTATAAACCCCTTTAAATTTTCATTTCATTCAAAGGGAATATTTTTATATGAATTGTTTTACTAAACAACAAAAATGAATGTTTTTTTTACTTAAGCAGTCACAAGGACCTTTCAGATGATGCAGGTATTATTTAATCTTTGGCTTCCTTAACAAGCCATAATGTTTTTTAAAGGAAAAATAAATACCATATAGTCTTTTTTACATATTTTCGTATTGAAAATGATTTTGAGCATGGATTTAGTATTTCAATATCTTGAAATAATATTTTGTTATTGCAATGTGGAAATGTTATCTTTCCGTTATGCTTATTTTATGTGTTATGATCATTTTATGGTTCGTGGGAATTATTAACTTATACAGGTGGTTCCATGATAAACCAAAGTTGGGTGAGCCCGGGATATATCTCCAATGCATTGGGTAACATGATGGGGGTAAACATGAATGTTTCTCCTAAGAGATTTATGCAATATAATGTGATGGTTATTCTAATTTAACTCACTATATAGCTATGATAGCTACATTATATTTATGTTATGGATACAAAAAGTTACCTTTATGATATATGATTTCAATGTGTCCTTTTTATATCTTATGATTTCAAGAGGTAAGTAAAAGAGATCATGTTTTGTATGTATTTATGAACAAATGTTTACTTTATTTTTTTTATAACCCTTACTGAGCTTTTTATACTCATTCCAGGTTTTGAAATTTTTTCATAGGATATAAAGATTAATAGGGTCAAGGATGGGATCAAGGAAAAGTCACACAGTCTAAAACCTAGAACAATAATGACTCAGTTTATTCAAGTGTTTTTATTTTATGTAAAAATGGATACTGGGTAGATTTGACTACTTGTAATAATAAATTTTTTATGTAAATATACTGACCTAATTATCTAAAACTCTAAACCTGAAAATATCCTCAATGGGAATTATTCATTTAATTCAATATTATATAATGTTTAAGGATGGGTCCTTATAACAACATCATCATCTAAAATAAATAGCCTAACCACTATCCTCTCTTGTGTATATGTGTCATTCTATCAACTCCTACATCACTGTCCAAGCATTTGTAGAATCATTAACAACACCTTTCCATGACATCTTGCTCAACATGTCACAAAAATTGTCCACATCCCGGAGGTGTAAGAGATAAAAAATAAAAATCCTGGTGAAACTCATTCCACCTTCATTTTGAAATTTTCAAATATCAATTGTAAAATATTTACATAAATCACTTTCTATCCATAAATATCACAATGTGCTCATCAATGAGGTAATGCCGCCACAAATTCAGACCAAACATAACTTCTAATAACTCCATCTATTGGGTGGTGTAGTTACAATCATGAGGGAAAAAATAAATTGTCCCATAAGAGATTTTTATATTATATATCAATAGTATGAATCACAATCCCAGATGAGAAGAATCACAAAACTCCTCAACAATAAATCCATCCATAGGAAACCAGAGCACTAGAACACTAAAAAAAACCTCTTTAAGTAACCGAATGTAGGCTAGAACTGGTCACACCAGACAATATCGTTGTATATCCTCATAAATGATCCCAACAGGGCTAAAATCAAGATAAATTGGATACAAACCCACAATAATAGCAAACAACTGTGGAAAAAATCCACATCTTCCATGTTATTGAGTGATTGATAGAAAAATATTAAATCAACCTTTAATGGGTGTACTACCAAACCATGCAGATACATCACATGCCTGGGGAAATGAACCTATCATGTTTATAACATTATTTTGGAAAAAATTCTATAGATCTGGTGATGTCGATGAACATGAATTACTATTCTTTGATTCTCATCAAGCTCCACCTATATCAATGAATTATTAAGATATCACCTATTAATATGATGTTGAACCTATCTAGGAACTCACAGAATACATAGTTCACATTCCCAATGAACACATATTCTGTATTTGTAACACCGAATGTCATGACTACAAACATGATGTTCACATACCAGTACATGAATGTAGTCCTAGTTATATTTTCCACATTAAACCTAATATAATGGTATCTAGAAAATAGATCATACCTATAAAAACAACTCACCCCACTAAGGTGGACTAAAAGACCATATATCCTCAAAAGAGTGAAATGGTTTTGGACTATCACCTGATTCAATATCTGATCATCTACACACATCCTAAAAACACTATATGCCTACTTTTTAAATAAAACTACAGAACCCCAGGGTGACACACTATGCAAGATAAAACCCTTCTTCGGCGGATCATCTATCTGGATCCTCAAGTCTGACTACTTATAAGGTTCCATTTGATAGGGATCCATTTAAATTGTAGAAGCACTAGGCTATAATTCTATCCTAAACCAAACACCATTTTTAGGGGATATCATTATAAACTCATGGGGTAAAAAATTTAGTAAATCCCTAAAAAATCTATGAACCTCCACTCTCACATCATCCACAGATACCATAGGAATCTTCACCAACATATAGTGATGGGTATCCAAACATCCATGATACAAATGAACCCACTAATGAAAAAAATAGGCTAGCCATCAATGAAGAAAAACATGACTCTCCTAAAGAAGGAATCGATAATAGGGAATAAATATTACAACTAGTCAATGATGAGAATAATATTGTATGGTTTCATCTGTAATATGAATTTTTTCCCATGGGGCTGATGCATATTAATCATTAGCCTACACCCCCCGAAACACATCCAAATAATTGATCTAGTCTCATAAGGGGGTACTCTACACTAAGGGAACATGAATCCACTCTATTTTTAGGACAAGAGCATGGGATATAGTTTTTGAAATAATGGATTGTGATGCTTCAGAATTAAACAAGGAAGACATAAGAGTACTAAACATATTGATCCTACCATTAAATATCTATTTCCCCTATAGATATTTTTCCAACACTTCATGAAACATGTCATGCTCAGCTCCCATATCTCTCTAATTATGAACAACTACACAAGTTTCTCCAATCTTATTCCATAATGATGAGGAACATCCTGAGGATGTACCTTACATAATCAATATCAACTTGATGTAGAAAAACATATTGATCATGATTGTTAAATAGTGTCATTGGAAAATACTAATGAGGTTCATGCTAAATATTTCCACCTCCACCAGATTAAGCTACATAACGCACTGGGCACAGGCTCGGGCGATGTCTATGAACCACACAACAAAAACAAACTATCACAATGCTATCTGAAAAAGAATGGAATCCAATAGAACTAGATGGCCGGAAAAGAAAAATTTGAGGTTGAATCCATACCGGTAAAAACCATAATGTTCATTTCTTATAAGGCCTTCCAAGGACAACTCTACCACTTGATAAACCATTATAGTTCCCCCATCATGGATAACATCCTCATGGGTGAATCTGCTTGATCACCTCTACCTTTTTCTGATCCTACAAATACATTGGAAATATAAAAGGATGTACTACACACTAGATAGAATGAAAAAATTCCTCCTAAGGACTCTATTCATTAGTCTTACATACTATAAAATATATGTGAAAAAATGAACTTGTTCAATGAACATGATTCCAAACTCCCCGCACAAAAATAATCCCCTACTATAGGGAAATAAGATCTTTCCTCTTTACTGCCTTCATTTTTGATGAAAGGAACTCTTCCAAAAACTCTTTCTGGATGTTGACCCACAAAAATTCATCTCATAACTACATTCCAAGATAATGATTCCACCATTGACATGCAGCTCCCCAAATTTGACTAACTCCCAATGGGACTAATTACTCCATCCGGGATAGAATGAAACTGAAAGCCATCTTGAGAATCTCTAGACATATCTATATCTACACATCTAAAAAAATACCTTCATATGTACCCAAATATTACTTCTATATAAAATTAAATATAAATTTCACTAATCATCCTCCTCAACCAGATCAATCCTATGATAATCAACTAGTTCATCTTTCTCAACCTCTATGTCCTAATGTACACAAAGATAATAAACTATATTCATAGTTTAATGGAAACAAAATAACTTCATATTCCATATACTGTGGAATTTTAATAATATTTTTTAATTAAAATAATTCATTTATCAATCCCAAAGTAACCCAGTTAAACTAGGAACACAATTCAACATGTTGAATTTACCTCTCATAAGAATCTACCCTGGGAGTGGAGTAGGATCAATTAGTCGTTCGGTAGGATCAATGTCCCTAAATTGAATCATAGTGGCCCCTAAAATCCAATGTCTTATCCAGTCTTCCATGTCCTATGTCACACAATATGATCATTTGAAACTTTTTACATATCATCACAAGTGATCCTCACTATTCCTAACTCCAAACTCCATCATATCTCTCAATCATCACATTTGATATCATTTTTTCATGACTCCCTCCATCCAAAGATACATCAATGATGGGAGAGAGATAATGAAAACCATGGCCTACCACTAGTAGGCCCCATATTATGGACTAGCCCCAATGGTGTACAAATATCACAATATTGGAGGAATTTCCCTTTATTAAGAAAAAAATATTTACAGATAGAATGAGTCCATCACAATAAACTCCATGTTAAATATATATGAAAACCAAAAAAATCCATCCCAAAATGAATGTATAAATATAACTAATACAATAATGATCTCAACTATAAATTCTGAAAAGTAAAAATAATGTACTGTCAAAATAATTGTCAAATATCTAAGCTAGTAAGGTCTATCACGGTGCACGAAATCTGCCCAGAATCATGAAAATAGTGTTATATACATAGGGTGATAATATATGTAATAATAATAGGAAATATAATGTCTTGAATGGATATGTAAAACATTCATACAAATGATGTTTTGGGAAAATTGAAGATCCAAAAAACACCTATACAGGAATACTAACCACCCAATCCTCACTAGGGCATGCTCACCAAATAAAGGACATCAAGTAAAATAATATTAAGTAAAGAACATTGATAAATGTGTACAATGTATGACATTCCCATTAATTAGATGCTCTTACACCCCAATAGGAGAAATCGTGGTGATCCCACATCTTCTAAATATACCACATCACATCCCATCTACACACACCTGGGCCTTAGAACACATCACACCCACACACACGTGTGCCTCACAACACATCCCACCATCCAAAACATGTTCCTCACAACACATCCCACCTGCACACACATGGGCCTCACAAAAAATCATTCCCACACACACACGGTCCACAAAAGACATCACATCACATCCCGAAGACACCTAGAAATTCACATCATAACTCATCTAAAAAAACCTGGGACACCACATAATAACTCATCTAGAAGACCCATGAGATACCAAAACCACCGTCTAACACAATAAAATACCTCCATCAATCATAGCCTAAGAAATACACACCTCGTCTGGAAGAGGGTGCATGGAAATGAAGGTGGCTAGTTATCCATTATCCCTTGAAGATACTGGGATATACACCGAACATGTGACAATGTAGGTTTCATGAACATAGTGATTAAAACGGGTGGCGTGATTATAGAAAACACAAGAATTTATCAGTGTGTATATATATATATATATAGTTTCAAACACTCAATACTAACCTATGGGTTCAGAAACAAACTGACTAACACACAGCATGCTAACATTTTCTTCCACCTATAAATGCATAAAATCCCAAAACTCGCCATAAAAAAGTTCACATCTCCAATAAATTTAATTAAATGATATCATTATTTTCATTATTTACCATCAACCACACTTAATCTCACAACCCGTCATTTAATTTTCCATAAAAAATATTCATATCTTTTACCAGCTGAACCAATATCATTTTAAACATTATTAACGAATTATTTCTTCCATCACTTCTTGGACATCTAGTATAATGATACTACGCAAAAAAATCACATAGAAATAGTCCAAAAACAATTTCTCAATCCACCATCCCGTATAACCCCACTGGTCAACCATAACAATAACCATCATTGCTACCATGTTTCTTAAGATGTCTCATCCACTACACAATAAATAAAAATATCACCTTTCATTCCATTACATGAAGAGGTTGTTGTATCATCTACACAATCATCCCTAACATAACAAATCAAACCCTCATCACACAATCTTGTATACAAACACAATACAATATAAACTAGACCCAGATATGTTTTCATATTTATCATGGAATACATTATTTAATTTCACTTAATTAATTATGTGTGTTATCACATATGATAAATGATCCTTTATAATAAATTTAAATTACCAAATATATGTTGGTAACCAATTCGTATTATGTGAATTGAAAATCTAAAAACATTAATTAAATCAATAGTTCACATAATTGTAATCACAAGAAAGGACAACCAATAGCGATATTTTACAAAAATGTGTTATCCAAAACAAAAAATATCAACAATATAAATAACAAATAATGATCATTTGTCACTTTTTAAGGCCCCTTATATATTTATTTGATACCAATTCGATTATCATTATTAATTTAGAATCAACCATATCCCTATACTTAATATTTATATATACATCTCGCATGGTACATTAATAATAAATTTAATGGAAATCCTTCATGGAAGAAAAGAACATCTTCAATACCTTATTGCACCAAATTAGGGGTGCACATATAGAAATTAATTCTCTAGGGAATCACGAACCAACATCCACAACATGGTCACAATATTCCTTTATGGAGTGGGACTTGTTGTGTCTTGTATAAAGTGAATGAAATAAATAATGGTTTAAGGATATCTGATTTAAGGAAGATCAGATATTAGTCATGGGATTAGATATAGTTTTTTATTTTCCATTAATGGTGGATCTGACCAATACCACAAGTTTTTACCATTTCAAAGTCTCTATAATATTAGGGTAATAATGATATTATTTTATGGAATTTGAATCGGTCATAAATACATTTAAATATATATTAATAATTACATTTGAAGACATGGAATGACATAAAAAAGGAAAAACTATATAAGATAGAAACATTGTTCATGAGTCCCCATTCGATAGTCAGTTCTAGTAAGTCACCCCCAATGAGTCACCACTAGATGAGTCATCTCCAACAACTTACTGCCATTGAGTGTCCGCTAGATTAGTTACCTCTAGATTACATCACCTCTTGAATTAGTCATAGCCATGATGAGATACCACCAGGACGATACACCGCTATGATTAGTGACTGCTAGGATGATTCAGAGCCAAACCACTCACCACAAGTCAATCACATCCCGAATGAGCTGCCTCTCTAAAACTAAATTTTATTAAAGGTGTTTAAAGGTGTCACTTTTACATCCTTGGACACTTCAAACTCAAATTTCCAACAATGTAATGAACTGAAGGTTACATTCCATAACGTTTAGGAATAATATTTTAAATATATTTTATGGATTGTAAATATGGTCTCATGAAATACAGATTCTCTCAATATAATTTTTAGTGGAATATAATATTTTCTTGAATTTATTAAATAAAATAATAATTAAAATAATAAGGAAATGAAGGATCATCATGTAATGTGGTTTAAGTGATCAAATTCATATATATTTTGCTGTAAAGTGGAGTTCAAAAATTATATGAATGATGATTGAAAAATATAAAAACAAAAATATATTATCATTAATTATATATAAAATAGTAGATATTATACTAATATTCTTGAAACATTATGTTCAAAAGGTAATATTAATAAATTTTTATATTCATAGAAAATATTAGGAATAAGGTGATTACATCACCTATGAAATAGAATAAAATAATTATAAAACCATGTTATAGTAAAAAATATTAATATATATATATTTATATATGTATGTATTTAAAGAAAAAATCTGGACGATATGACTACATTAAAATTCACTGTAATGTAAAATGATTCTACGAATGATGAAAACTAAATTATGTTGAAAATTAATATTATTAGGAAAATTAGTGATGAATAATTTATTGTAGTAATTTGTAATCAAGGATTTCATCTTTTGTAAGATAATGTTGTTGTTTTATTTTCTGTTAACTTGAATCACATGTTTGATAATAATTTTTTGGATCCCTAAATTTTCTATAGTCTGTGAAACATGATATGTTTCAAATAATGTTTCTAGAATCAATAACTCACAATATCCAATACCGAATTGAGAATAACATAAAACTTGTGATTCTTATGTAGGAGGTCTGATAATATCATGTAAAAATACAATTTTTAATATTTAACTTTTTATAAATATAATTTTTTTAAATATATTCCTTCAATCTCAAAAACAATCTAAAATGAAAAATAATAGATTTTAAAAAAAAATAAGTATTTAATGTGATAATTTTAATGTAATCATTTAATTAGATTGTATAACAAGAAAGAACGTATATTTTGGATTCATCATAACATTATTATACAACTTAAATGATAAAGTAAAAAAAAATTAAATTTTAATTTTAAATAAATAACGTATATTTTGGATTCATCCTAACAATATGATCTCATGTTTAATATTATGCTCTCTTAAAAAAAATTAATTATTTTTGGTGATTTTTATGAAATACCATTATGATAAATTTTTTAAATTTTCATAATCATTAATATATACAGATTGAAGAATATTTTAAATAGAATCATCATTTATTAAATATTTATTTAATAAGAAAATGTAATCCTTTAAAATATTATTTTATTTTATTAAAAAATAGTTTTTCAAATTTTCATTCATTAGGAATATTTCATTCCATAAAATATAACTTTTTTAGCATTTACATTTTTTAATTGTTATGAATGTATGATTTTTTTTTTGAAATTTATAAAAACCCTGCAAAATATTATATTTTTTAATAATAAAATTATTTCATTAATGTAAGAAAAAATTATAATTTTATCTTGATTGAAAATTATATGATATAATATAAAATTGTTTAAAAATGGCCTTCACATGTTGTGTGATCAGTAATTGAAATTATTTTCCCCATAAATATCAATTTTTTTTATAAAATTGTTGTTATTCTTCAAAAAAATATGTCAAAATTTTATTTTATGTCCATTTTTATTTTTATGTTTAATAAAAGATTTAATTAGTTTAAAATTTGTGACCATGTTCAAAACAACTTATGGTACATAATTAAATCATATTTATAAGGGAATAGAAAATGTTAAAAACTAGTTTTAAAAAAATGTGGATTGGATTGATGAAAAAATTAAACACCATTTTTTCATTTTTTAAATCCATTCTCATATGAAACATGTTCAACCTACATATAAATAAGTTATATTTAAGAAAAAAAATATCCACAAAAATAAAATGATTAATCTCCCACTTATTCAAAAAAAACTATAATATTTTAATTAATATTATAAATTGTCTCATATTATATACTATTGGATCATCTTCCACTACCATAAGCATCTCGGGGAACAAAACTATCCTCAGTCAGTCATTTTCAAGATGTTTTCCATTGTAATGCTCTTGTTCAGAACATATGTGGAAATCACTAAATCAATTTCCTTATCTATATTACTAGTTCAAAAAATCATACATATTATAAACTGAAAAAATAATAAATATACATATAGATATATGTTTTTATATCGTCGAATGAAAATAATATCCCTCACTAATTGTCCCATAGAAAAATTAAAATGGTGTTCATGCGTATGTGAATACTAACACCTCTCTAAAGAAATGGGTTTAACAATCTTCCATCACTATAAATGATCAGTTAGTTGGTGTAATAATATATATATATAATATTTATATTATTACTAATATTAAACAAAATATAAATAAATTTCTACCAGGTTTCTATTTTATTTAAAATGAAAACAACGTTCATCCTTACTTGGGGCTATGATATCTATTAGGGAACTATTATATTTTTTAAGAACACATAACATATATAGTGAAAAAATATATTTAATGAATATATAGTAAATAAATTATTATTATATATCATGAATTTTTTCATAATGTATATAAAAATAATTTATGATCAAAATGTATTAATCTATCGATACTGATAGATTGTGTAAACCAAGCTCATAATGAATATATTTCCTTCTAACAAAGCACATAATTCCCTTAAAAATATTATGTGGACGAAAAGATAATAGAAATAAAAAATTTAATATCTAACATATGATAATTAAACTAAATAATAACTAACTAGTAATTGTATAAAAAATAAGTATAATAATATATAAAAAAGAGTTAAAAATATTAATAATTTTCTTAAATTATTTTTTTATATAGTTATTTATTTTAAATAGGTGTTAATGTACTTTTTTGGAATTCAAAAATTCGGATATGGGGTTTAACATCTGAATTCTTGTTCGTTGATACTTATTCCACATCTGAAAAATATGTTTTTTTGGTTTATATAATACCAATTATAATATATTTAACATACAGAACATTATTATTAATCGGATTGAATAACTATATTTTGTATAATCATTTAGGGAATTTTGGTTCATGGGCTACCGAAGCAACGAGGTTTTCTTCACCTATCTATTTCTTGAAACAATATTCATTTAGAATGATAATCCATATTAGGAATTTTTTTACATTTAATAATAAAATTATAAAAAAATATACACCTTTAGATAGTGTTTACTTGTATCCTATCGTCTCTTTTATCATTTCCCATGTTAATGGGATTGTTTAACACTTCTATTTGAAATTAAATCGCCCTCTTCTTTATGATAATGTATCTCACTCCTCTATATCAAACATAATTTAATATTTATACTTATCCAAGAATAAATAATAAATTTTTGTAATTAAATAATAAAATTTCACAAACTCATTTTGAATAAAATTTTTCAAATGTTTTATATAGGGATAATTTTGAGAAAAGAAACCCTTTTTATCATTTTCCAATAAGATACATTATTTTAACGTAATGATCTTTCTTCATTGTTATTTTAAGAAATAAAAATACTTCCAAATGATTATAATTTTAAATTAAATTCAATATATAATTAAATATTTTTATATTTTTCAAAATGAAATCATTTATTTTAAAAATTAATTCAAAATTGGATAAATGGATTGTTCAAGTCTCCATTAATCGATTTTTTTAAATAGTTGTATTTAAAAAGAGTACATAAAATATTTTAGAAAACATAGTTAATATATAATGATATATTATTTATAATTATTTCAAAATAATTATATTCAAGAAGATATATTTTAATCTATTAGTAGTGATCATTTTATCTGTGATGATTGAAATCTTCTTATGAAAATTTTAAGATATGTGTATGAAATAATCTTTTACATTTAATTTACATTTTTCTATCTACCTATTAAATATTTAGATCATATTGATTATATTTTATGAATAAGAATAAAAATAAAAATATGAAATTCTATTTTAATGAGCTTATTTTTGGTATCAAGTTGCAACACCTCAACAATTATCAAGATAAAACTTTATTCGATAGCTAATTCAACAGACATCACTGATCTTAAACGACACATGATACATACTGTCATCACATACTAACTATTATATTATTTCTAATAAATAATTTTAATATATATATATATATTAATAAAATCAAATTATCCAAAAAATAATATTTAATAATTAAATATTTAGTAATGTTAGTTTATTCTTCAAGAAAATATTTACATCAAAAACAATTTTTATTATTTTCATGAAATAATGTCATTATTAATTTTGGGAAGTTTTATTAAAAAAATATTTTACAAATTAAACTCTATTATTGAAATAACTTTATCAAACTTTAGTTTGGATAATATTTTTTCATATTTCGGAAAACATTAATTTCTTGGTTACTAGTGAAAAATTCTCAATTTTCTAAAATTTTGACCCCATTCAATAAGTTAGGTATAGATAAAATTATAATTTTTTTATTAATGTTATTAAAATTGATATAATTATTCATTAGTTATAGTTAATCTTCATAAAAACATATGAATCATAATTTTTTTATTTTCCAATCAGTAAATTTTCACGTTTAAAGTAGGTTTTTATGAAGAAAAAAAATTTAATTGTTTATATTTTGGTAATTTTAATTAACGAAAACCCACTATATGTGGAATTGTATAAGTGAAATTTATATATTATATATAAATAATTTTTAAAATTAATTCATGGAATTATTCTTATTTGTATTATTGTTAATATAATATTATTTGTTTTTTGTAAAATCCAAATCTTGAATAGATGTATTTTCATCGCCTTTGTGGGTTTGTAAAATATAAATTTACTTTGTTAAAATTTATATAATATTCATAATAATAATATCTTATATTATCTAAAAATTACAAAATTATTTTCACAATAATGAATATTAATGAAATTAAAATTTAATTATCCAGGTAATGGGGAAGATGCATTTACCAGTGGTTAAACTAAAAAGATAAGAATAAAAATTACCTAAAAAAATATCTAAAATCTAAATTATATCATTTTTAGAAATTATCATATCTATTACTCAAAATGATCTATTTTATAAAACTTTTTAACATGAAAATATTGTGTACACATTTTTCTTTACCTAACTTTTAAAAGGCCACTATATATCCTATATTCTAACCCTCAAAACCATTTTGATAAGAAAAATCATTCCAAAATTTACTCCAGACGTCCCTCCCCATATCCTAGATCTCTTATTTTGATCATAAATTATTTGTATTTATTCTTTTAGAACTTACCTATGTTGGATATTTGAAAAATATGTATCATGCTTAATTGAGCATCATTATTTTATTTTTTATTAAATATCCTTAAATTATTCATTTTTATGACCATATAATTAAAATAATATCTACAATATTGTGAGATGTAATTATTATTTTTTAAATTAATCTATATTCATCACCTCTTCCATCATATGGGACACAATATGATCATTCACTAATTCAATGGACTACCGCCTCACAAACAGATTTCATTCGATTTCAGTCATCACATCTCATAACTCGATTTGATAAATGATTAAGATTATATATATATATATATATGATATTTTAGACATTTTTATATTTATATTAATATGATAACACAAATAAATATTTACATTTGAATTTATTTGAGATAGAATAGTGTATCCTTTGAATATAGCGTACTGCAACCAAATATTACGATGTGATTCATTTTTTACTAACACTTCACATTAAAGGTAATATTGATAAGATTAGTTAATATATGTGATATAAATTAAATATTAATTACATTCACGAAATATTTTTTACTTTAAAAACATATAATATTATTTTATTTCTTACCTCTAAACTGACTATGAAATGATAATATCTTTTATGTGTACGTGTGGACAACCACTTCAATGATGCAACATAGCTCTTTAATTGATACAAAAAAAATGACGATATATATAAAAATATTTAAATAATTTATATGAGATTTAATATATTTTTAACATTTTAATGATAAAATTTTAGTTACATTATATCCAAAATGATAGTTAAAAATGTAAATTTACCCATTTATACATACGACCTATCGCCTCCACGATTGTAATGTTTTCCATTTTTCATAACCATAATTCATTATTGATTTTAAAAGAATAATTTATATATAAATATTATAAATATTTAATTTCTTTTTAGATAACTAACAATCAATTTTACCAGCATCAATACACAGAAGAAGTTCTGAAATAGTGAACTGAACATCCTCAAAACATTCAAAGCATACATAACTAATTAAATATTTAAATATTTACCTAACAATTAAAAAATTAATTTAGTATATGGTATAAATACCTTAATATATTCTTAATTAATAAAATATATGATTTAATATAATTAATTATTGGTTAATGGACATATAAGTAATGTCTAGACTCTAGTTAAGAGTTTTGTTGTGAAGCTTTTACTTTTTGAGACATTTTACATATTCAACATTTAATTTTATTTTGTTATGTATATATATCCAATTGGTTTAATTTTATAAATATTTTCCTGAAATTTATTTTTATTTAAAAATTAAAATGGGGATATCATTTTTTTATGATTGAATCCATTGATTACAAATTTTTAATGGTCCTTGAATCAATTTCCAATTATTAAGGGATATTCTAATGTTACACACATAAATTAAATAATAATGTTTATATAATTAATATTTCACAATGTTATTTGATTATATACATTATTTTTATGATATATGTTTTTAATTTTAATTTATTACTTCTTTGGTAAGTGGTTTCAAAATATTATTAATTATAAAAAGTCATTATGTTATATTCTATTTTCTTTTCTTGATTTTTATGATGAATTTATTATATTGTGAAATTATATTCCCATATTTTTTTAAATCAAATATATTTTATCACCACTATATATGAATGTGGTTTTAAAAAATAATTGTTATTTTATCACTTATTAATTTAAGAAACATTGTTAAATTTATTTGAATGTTGTATAGATATTTTGTTTTATTCTATATTAGTAATCAATCTATTCCACATAAATATTTTAAAAAATATTTTAACACATTTTCCTTATAAAAATAAATTATTTTCATAAATATATTACAAATGGTATTTAAACTTATTTTTATTGTGTTTTTAATATAAATTTCATGATCATTTCCAAATGATTTACTTTTGACACCTTTTTACAAAATTATATGAGAATAATTTTTTTAACACTTATGAGACCAAAGCATTTTCCAACAGTCATATACATTATTATCGTGGATGTTTTATTTATAATTTTATAATTTTATTTTAATTTAATTTGATTTACAAGTTAAATTTTTTACCTTTTAATGTTTATAATTTAATTTCAAATAGAAAATATTATTTTTCACAAAAATGTTATTAATTATCCTTTAATGGTATTTCCCTTCATCAAATTCATCACCGATTATTGTTATTTATTCTCCAATGTAGGTTCATTGAAATGATATAATAATAATTATTTCACTGGATGTATTAATATTGATTAAATGATATATTTATAGAATAATTTTTTCTTCCATTGGTTAATCATGTTTTAACTAGATTTTAATTTATATATTTTCATTTTTAAAGGTAAACCATGTTTTATTGAGTTTTTTATGGAATCCATTTCTCTTACAATGGTTAAATTTTTTCTAAATATATTATTATGTAACCAATTTTTTAAAATGGATAATATTATTATTAATATAATAATGTATTTATATGAGGTTATGATGAAATTTTATAACTATATACATTATTTAGGTTGTGGTTCTTAGTATTTATATCTGAAAAGTGCACATAGATATTATTTGGTGATATCGATATCCCTTTTTATGATGTGTGGGAGAAGATAACATTGGGTGATTAAGATATAGTTTAAACGATCGGTGAATCCAGATAGTACTAGGGGAGACTGATATATGTTATATGATTTGTGTTCCCAAATAGAATTTTTTCTACCCAATATATATTATACGATGTGATCATCTTATTGGTCTAGGGTGAACCTAATATAGATTATATAATAGATTTTCTGAAACTGGGTTTTCTGATTCGATAATAGTTTATACAATGTCTAAGACATGATATAATTATATTTATTTGGGAAATGAATATGTGTTCTAGATAATTATATTCGATGCCTACCATATGGTTATTTCAATTTTAAGGGATATACAAGGGATATATGATGATGATGATTCAAGGTACCAATTTATTTTAAATATTACTTCTCTGGGTTTATAAGGTTTTCATAGATCAAAATGGATATCACAAGGCTCACGATTATTTGTTCTTACGAATCCTTCCTTCGATAATTGTTTATGACATATTTCACTATTTATGATTTAGAAATTGATGTGTATGAATTTTTTTTCTAATTTTATCAAGAACGCTATTAGATCATCATACACTTTTTTACAACATATTCCCATTAATAAAATTCAATTATTAATTATTATATTAACCATCGTATAATATTTGAACAAAACCTTCTTATGTATTCTTTTCCCGAGGTCACAAAGACTGTTGTTAAATCATTTATGACCATAATGGTTTTATTTTCATTACGATGATGGCCTAACAAGGAACACTGAAATTTGGGTATAGTGTAAATGGTAATCTCTTAAAGTCATTCTCCTTGTTTATGAAAATGTTTTTCATTATTAAATGAATCATTTATTATAAATGGTCATTGAGTATGTAATTTATCCAAAATTTCATTTTTTAAGGTAGTACCATTTGATTGGATAACATTCAACCCCCTTCAATGATAACAAATACTAAAATCTAATGTTAATGTTTTTTTCACTAGATCTGAGAGTGCTAGTATGGGGAATTATGGATGGTACATGAGGAGGGTTTAGATATCATTGGATTTTTGGAATTTTTTTAAACTGGGAAAAAACTAATAGATTGGGATACTATCATTTGTATATAAGATTAAGTTTAATCATATTTATAAAGTAAAAAAACAACTTTCAGGTTTTATGTAATAATATTATAATGCTACTAATGAAATTTTGGAAGGAATTTGTTTCAGATTATTTATATTTAATTCATTAATTAAACCAGTATTTTTCCTTTAATTTTTTTGTTCATATGTTTTAATATACTGATAATAATTACGATTTATAGGATATTTAGTGATTATGTTTATTTTTTAAGTATTTTCATTATAATTCTAGGAACATTATAATGTTAATAATTTATGAAACATGACAGATCGAAGGCTATGAAGAAACCCATCACATATATAAAGGATGAAAGGCATAAACCGACAACCGCAGGGAGACATGGGTGAACTTTTTACCACTGGCCTATTTAATGACCTAATTAGTATGGAATTATTATTTTTAATTAAACTATTTTAATGATAATAATAATATTGATTTCCAAAACATATGTGTTATCATATATATAAGTTGTTTATTGAAAAGTGATTTGATGATCACATCATTATTGTTACTTCAAAAGAGGTTCCATTGAATTTATATATATATCATACCATATTCTTGCAAATACATATACTTGTACTCACTGAATGAGGAATAAAACATGCTACGTAGTTTTCATTATGATTACCAATAAATAGAGTGTACATTATACAACAATAGACCATTTCTGGGGTATGTTTTAGAGAATATATAATTACATTACAAATTTTCAAAACATTATAAAAATATAATAAAAAACTAAAGCAATTATTGCGGGATAAATCCATTAGCGATGTGAATATCAACGGATAATGTGTATTGATCCTATAGAAAATATATATTAAATCATAGGGTAAGAAATAATTTTACCTATTAAGGGGTATAATAAAATGATAAAATACTTTTACAATATATTTAAAATCAAATTATAAAAACATTTTATATAAAAAACTATTTGATATAATTTATGAACATATTTCATAAAAAAATAATAATAATAAACATGTCAAATCAATTAATATTAATATATAATTTTGAAACCCCATTTTAAAAACATTTATGAAAAATGGTTGGATTTATCCTTAAAAATTAATTGAAAATAACAAATCTCCTCTGGATTAAAATGATACTTGATAGGTAATTCGAAAACCATGTTGGAAATATGTATATTAGTTGTAGGAAATCACCCCCTTAATATCATGGTTTCAATCCCCAAACGATATCATCTAATACAATACACCAATGAATAATTATAAAAAAACATTTTAGACGACTTTTCATTCTCATTCATAACCCTCTAAAAATATTTAATAATCATATATAAATTATCTTTATAGAAGAAAATAATATCACTACTTATCATCATTAATGAATCATATTTTTTTTAAACTCAATAGATTTTGGAGAAATATTCCTTTAAATACATAGTATGAACATTTAGGAAGACATAAACATGAGAACATGTGATTACATAAAAGATAATGATACACCGCTAACAATAATAGATGATATCCATATATAGAATCCCGATTGAAAATATAATATTCTTCTTGAAAATATTAGAATCTATAAAAAATTTAATTCTTTATAAATAATCCACTTACCTTGAGTTCGACTCGCCAAAATCTATTCTTTATATTCATTTTCTTCATATAACCACTTTTATTAACACATTAATTCCATAAAATATGTTGTTTCACCTAAACTAAGACCACTCTAATAATGAGGTCTAAGTAGAGAAAAACATTTTCTATTGGAAGGTCGATCATAATGGCACATGGTGATGAATATCAATGATGGAATGAGCCTCCTTCTATAATTGAGGTTAGGTGTAACTTAGGAATTACATAAATTATTAAAATATTATAAATCTATTATAGTTTCAATGCCTAAAAATTTCCTAAAAAATGGGATTACATTTTCAACATAATATTATTCAATGATTCCTCATTAATGACTTATGGTAGTTTAAATAATTTAATAAAATATTTCATCCATGAAAAATAATGTTTTCTAAAATAAAAGTTATTCATAAATATAAAATTTAAAAGATAAAAAATATTAAAAATCGAATAATGTTTTTTATTATATCATTTAAATGTTATATTTACCTTGATAATTCCTTAATTATAATTAAAATATCAAATTATTTTTTTTTTATTTTTTTTAATATCATTAGTTTTGTTTATTCATCATTTATATTAATATTTCATCATATTTATGATTGAAATTATGTTATTTATTTGTTATATAAAAATTAAAAATAATATTCTATAAGAAATATAATTTTGTTTAAATTTCCGAATTATATTCATATTTGAATAAATATTTTGAACTACATCATATTAAAAAATAATACAAATTAAAAACTATAATGTGAATAATTGAATTCATTTTTAAATAATATAATATAATGGATTTATTGTAATTCATGTCGGTAAAAATGTCCCAAATTCGAATAAAATCTAGATAATGGTAGACACTTTCATAAATAAATTTTTTTATCCAAAATATGGGCCATTTTATTATTTTATAATTTTAATTAAAATTTGTTTATTTATTTTTCTAATGTTTTCACAAGCACTCCATCCGCATTTTGGATGAATTAATAATACTTATTTAATGTATAAAATTATAAATAATATAATATCAAAAAAATAAATTAATTATGTTCAAAAAAACATAACCATTAATTATATATATTTACTTATATACAGATTAATAAAACTTATAAATTTTGTCTTTTTTTTTCATTCCATACACAATCATTAGACATTAAATTGGATAATATTGTTGTTTTATAACTCACAAATTAAAAATGAACATAAAAAACAAATGTTATACATAATAATTAATAATTATTTTGTGAAAATAATTTTTCGGAAACCGCTATTAAAAAAATCAATTTTGAATTTGTTAGTGATGTGCATGCATTACGTTTGTAGTAATAATTATTTTAAAAATTTTAATTTAAATAATATTATTTTAATGTAATAAGTTATTTATTTAAAAGATTTCTCGTTTTATAACATCATTTAGTTATTCAATAAATTTAATAAATTTTATATCAAAATTATGTCTTCATGCAGTCACACAAAATACAATTTTTTTAATCTATATTTTTTATTGTTCACATAAAATAAAACTTTTTCAGAAAATTCGCATAAACTAATATTAAGCTAATTTCAACATGATGAGTTGCAGAATGATTTTTTTTTAAATTGTAATTTTATATTTGAAAATTAATGTTTTATATAAATAACCACATAATAAATTATTTATTTTTATAATTACAGAAAATTCAGAATATAATCATTTTATTCAAGAATAATAATAAATATAAAATTAAATTAATCTATAAATTACCGGGTTGTTAAATTTATCCCCCCCCCCAAATGATTTTCACCCTGTCAAATCATTCATTGAACATATAAATATGAATTTAAATATTTAGAATTAAGAAAACCTATTTTATTATATGTACTGAAAAAATTAGATGTAAAAAATTAAAATATATGATAATATTTTAAAAATAAGTACAACGTCTAATTTCTAAATTTTTTTCACTATTAATCTAATAAAAAATTAAAATAAATTAATCCCTTATTCTGAATTTTGGAATAAAACATGGATCATAAAATTTTTATGTAAGATAAATTAAAAAAATATTGTATATTATACAATCGATAACTATTTCAGTCTAGTTTTCAGAGAATAAACAATTATATTAATAATTTTCAAGACTGTATATAAATATAAAATGAATCAGAAAAAATTTGGGTTCTCTAACTGCATAACTAAATTGATTTAGTTTAGATTAATTCTGTCAAATATGTGGAAAATAAATTTTTAAAAATTGGCTAAGAAACTATATTTCCCAGTGAGGGGTTTTAAAAAAACGACAATAAACGTTTAAAATACACTGAGAAATAATTTAGTAGCACATTTTATATCAATTTAAAAAAATTTGACATAATTTATAAAAAAATTTCAAAATATTTCATGTGGAAAAAATTTCAAATCTCATTAAATATACTTATCATTTTGTAACACCATTTTAAAAGGATATTTGCAAAATCCTAGGATTTCTCATTAAAAAATCATTGGAAAACAATAAAAATTTTATGGATGAATATAATTCTAGAATTATCTTATTAAAACCAAGTGTTTAATATAAGTATCACTATTATAATATCATCCACTTAATTTCATGGGTTCAATCCCAATTCCATATAATCTCAAACGATACCATAATGCCGAATTTTAAGAAAACATTTTTAAAGACCTTCCTTTTTTATTAATAACCAATTAAAAAAATTTCATAATCAAGCATAAATTATTTTCATAAAAAAATTAATTGATATCTCCATGAGTAAACCTCTATTTTTTATGAAATCATCTGATTTGTGAGAAATCCACTATTACTGATGAAATATGATCATTTATGAAGACATATACATTAGAACATATGATTTCATAAAAGTTTATGAGATTTCACTAAATATTATAAATGATGACCATATATATAATAATCAATGATAATATAATACATTCCATTAAAATATAAAATCCAAAAAAAATAATTATATCAAAACAATCACATTACCATTAGTTCGGCTCGCCAAATAGGTTTATTTATCTTCGTCTTCTTTGGAAAATCGATTTTCATAACTCCATAAGATATTAATATGTGACTTTATTTGTATACCTTGACCTCTATAATTTGTAGGTAGAAGTGGATAAGATTATTTTTCAGTGGATTTTTGAGTTTGAAGGCACATGGTGTTGAATATCATTGAAGGAAGGAGCCTCTAATTATTATTGAGATGAGGGGTATGTTAAGAATTAATAAATTTATTAAAATATCATAACGGTATTATAGTTATTAAAACATTAAAAATCATAAAAAATAAAGGGTAATACATTTCAATATAATCATATCCCATTTTATTTTATTAATTATTTTATTCATTTTTAAAAAATATAATAAAATATTTTTTTCATTAAAAATAATGTTTTTAAAAATAATAACTATTCAAAACTATGTCTATAAGAACATAAAATAAAATATTCAACATTGAAATAATTTTTTACTATATCATATAAATGTCATTTTAATTTATTTAATTAATCAATTGGTTAAAAAAATATATATTTATTATTTTTAATATCATTAATAGATTTATTCATTAATTAAAATAATATTTTATCATCATTGTTGATGAAATTATGGTATTTATTTGTTTCTTAAAAATTAAAATTAAAATTATATTAGAAATATAATTTTATTATATTTTCAATGACAATACTTTTTTGAATAAAACTTATATAAAATCTCATATTAAAATATTATCGAGGATAAAAACTATAATTTGGACACTTGACTTCCTTATGAAATAAAATATTATAATGGCATTAAAATATTTCAATAGGGTCCAAAATTTACAAAATTTGAATTGACACAAGATATTGGTAGAAAATTGATTATATATAAACTAATAATCAAAATATGGGTAATTTGATAACATTATAATATTAATTAAAACCATTTAATTTATTTTTTTATAATCGCACAACCACTAAATCAGTGGTGCACAAGAATTAATGATAATAATTTCATATATAAAATAAAAAATAAAATTCAATCATAAAAATAAACATGTCCTGAAAATAATTTTTTGAATTCCATAATTAATAAAATATCATTTTTGACTATGTCAGCGCTACTGAGGCATTGCGTCAGTACTGAAAATGATTTGTATATATATCATGAAAACAATATACCTTTAATGTTATTAATTATTTGTATTAAATATTACTCTGAAAATATATTTATATAGTTAATTAATGAAATTAATAATTTTTATATCACAATAATGTGTTCATGACATCACTGAAAAGTACCATATTTAAAAAAAAGTTATATTTTTACTATTCACCAAAAATTAAACATTTTCATAACATTATAAAAATAATAATCATAAGATAATTTGACCATGATTTCTCAAATATTAAATTAGTTTTGTAAAACATAATTTATATAAAAAAGAAATTTATTTTTAAAATATTTAACTATATAATAAATTATTTATTTTAAAAATTACTTAAATTAATGATTATAACAATTTAATTCAAGAATAATATATATATATAAATAATATATTCTATAAATAAATGGATTTTAAAAATGATTACCATTTTAGTTTTGGTAAGTCTCTAACAATATGAGTAATATCAAGTAATTCTGTTGTGGATTATAACATCTGATAGAAGTTGATTTTAGTGTTTCAGACATCAATGATTTGTCTTGGATACCACAGTTGGAAAAAAGATAAGAGTGCTGTAGAAATAGATTAATTTGCAAAATTATAAAATAACATTATATAAATTTGTATATTATATTATTCAAGAGAGTAAAAAATTTCTGAAATCATATGAAAATTATATTGAAATATTTTTTTCCCATTACCAGAATTTCTGATGAAATTAATGAAATTTTTCACACCTCTTTGGATTATGGCATTGTCGTTGTCAACATTAAATTGGTCATTTAAATTAATTTGATATCTTATCTCCACTACACTCCATAAATATCAGGAAATTAATCATTTCCACCTTGTATAAAACTTCACTTTCCACATATGTTATATAATTTTAAAACCTTGTATATTTTTCATCTATATGACCTTCTTACATCATTTTATTTCTTATACAGAGGACATTATATTATAAAATAATATGGTGTGGGTTTCTAATAAATTTATCATAAAATTCTTAATTTTTTATTAAAAAGAGAATTTTTTATTTTATATAATTACATTTCGTAAAAAAATTTAGTGTAAAACAACAAGAAATTTTGTAGAAAGAAAACTATACTCAATAATGTATTCGACCCACAAAAAAACTCAAAATTACAAACAAAATATATACCCATTATAACATTGCCGTTAAATTGGAGTATATAAATGATAATTAGAAAATTTGATATATATATATATATATATATATTTATATATATTAGTCGATATAAATTACAGAATAATGTTTTTTAAATAAAAAATCATTTCTCATTATATTTTTGTTAATCATTACAAAAAAAATCACTATTCTATTTTATCAATTTTAATGAAACAATATTATAATTATATCTTTTACATTTTAAATAATTCATTTTATAAAATTAACTTCATCTTTTTAAATATTCATATGAAAAAATTTCTGTAAAATTTTGAGATTTTTCATTAAATATTAATTTTCAACACGTTCTAAAAATACCGATTTTTAGGAAAATATAATTAATTTTCATTAAATTAAGTAAATATAAAATTTCCATTATGTTATGAATATGATTTAATATTAAATAATTATTCTTTATTTATATTTTTTCCACTTAATTACATTTTAATAATAATTATATTTTATTTTAGTAGAATTAAAATTTCAATTTTATATATGGTTTTTCTAATAACTACATTAATGTTCATAATTATTATACATTTAAATTAAATTATAAACCATGTAAATTAATTTCATAAATTAAATTTAATGATTATATTTCAAAAAATATGAATTCAATTTTATATAATTTTTATAATTAGTTATAGAGTTAATATAAATTTATATCTTTCATTAAAAGTACACATCTAGAAAACTGTCTTTTTCTCATTGTTTGCAGGTTTTACATTGTATTTAATTTTTCCAGTTATGTGAATTGAATTTTATTAAAAAGGATTCATATTCCAAAAAAAAATATTATTTTATTTATTAATTTCAAAATTATTTTTTACAGCGATGGATAGTGTAAATATTAAGAATAAATTATTGTTGTTAAGGTGAAATTTTGTTTACCAAGGGAAAACCTAAAAATATAACTGTCAAAATGATTGATAAACATATAAAAAAATTTATGGCCATATTTAGTCCTTATAATTTAAATTTTTTTATGATGGTCCATTATGAAACAATTTTTCATTTGAAAACGTGAGATAATTTTTTTTGAAATGATAAATGTACCACTAACCTCACTTATTAATTTACACCCCTATCCTCAAGACATCACAACAGAAAATGATTATTAATAAACCACTATCTATTAAAATATCATCTATACATACATTTCAACATACTTTAGATGTTACATTGATCATAAATCTATCCAATTATTCCTTTTGGCGCTTATCCATAGTGGTCATCCAATGAATTTTTATTGTTCATAACTAGTAATCTTTATTTGATATGAATCATATATAATTACATTATGATTATATAATAACAACAATAAAAATATAATGTATTGTTATTCTGTTAATTTAATAATATAAATCCACCTACACCACAATAAAATGGGATAATAAATCAACATTCATGTGTGTGATAGATTACTTCCTCATAGAACAATGTCATTATTTTTCCATTATCAACATTCATGTGTTAATATGTCGATGGATTAATAGTATATATGTTAATTTTATGGCATATAATTACTGAAATATTATATCCCATATATCTTTTTTACATTCCATTCCATGGGGGTTATGATAATGTTATATGTGTGTATAAAAGACTACCACATCCTGAAGCGTTTGGATTTTTTTTACTAATACATCACAAGGAAGATAATATGAATAATACTAATGATTATATGTGATATAAAAATAACTTTTTAAAATTAATGTATTATTATTCATTATAAATTATAATATACCATTTGTTCTTCCATTTTATCTCATTAAATACAATAATTTTGTTCAGGAATATATTTAGACTACATCCTCCATGAATAGATGAATTTTTTTCATTAATAAAACACATGGATTATTTATATAAGTATATGTAATGAAATTATATGTTATTAATGATACTATTATAAATTCCAAAAAAAATATTTTACTTACCTTCTTTTTACAGCCATCGTTGAAAACATAAATGTTACTCTTTTAAATGTTTGTCCTACCATCTACATGACTATGAATTTTCCCATTTTTCATTACCATTAATAAATATCGGTTTTAAAAGAATAATTAATGTAACAATATTATAAATATTTAACCATTTTTGTACTTTATATGTTGAAATAATGAACAATTTGATCCTTTTCAACACACCAAACACCTATTGAATCAATGAAAAGAATGTCCTCAAAATTCCCAATGTTTAAATACTAAATTAAATGATTAAATGTGTCATTAAAAATAAGAAAAATAAATTTATTAATAATAATTTATTTACAATAGAAAATTATAAATAGAAACCAAATATTTTATTTATTCTAATTATACAAGATTAAAGGACACAAACAGAAAGTCTAGCCTCAATGTAACAGTTTTCTCATGTAACATTCATATATGAGATACAAAATTCTTATTCAAAAAAATCTTTTTATTGAGTAGTGTATATTCATAACTTCATTTTATTTTATAAATTTTTATGAAAATAATATCGATTTTTAAATCAATATGATAATCTATATTTTCATGGGCTGTTGACAAAGAGAATATGATTGTCTTAAGATATTTAATATAAAATAAAATTTGTTGATACATATTATAAAGAAACACTACTACCTTATTTTGTGGGGTGTTTCAATATCCCATTTTCACATGTTATATCATTAAAATCATTTCGTTCGTGGTATTTAATATTTCATATGAGAATATTATTTAATGAATAATATAATTAATGATAATACTAAAGTTAAAAAGGTTTGATATATAAAATTCATTTTTTATATTTATTATATAGTATGTTTTTTAGGAAATAATTTTTTTTATTTATATTAACCATATTCGTTATTATCCCCAGGTTATGAATGTGTTGATCAATTTTTATATCAATTTCTTTCATTATTGATTAATTAATCATCAATAATGTAATTTTAATAAGATTTTGATCTGGTAATTTTTTAGGATCAGGGATCATTATCATCCATATACATTTCTTCATATATATTTTTACAAAAAAAATTAAATATAAATTATTTCATAATGATTTATTGGTTGAAAATGGACCGTATTACATGTTTTTTTTGAATTAATATTTCTTAATTTTTTCCAATTGAGTTACTCTTGACTCACTTGTACACAATGTATTGGAAATTTTGAGTATTTACAGCATTTATGACAAGAAGGAATATTCCTGACATCATATAAATTATATTCCATGATTTTTCAAATATAAATATAAATGCATTTTTAATGAAATGTATTTTTCCAATGTTTTTTTCATTTTTTATTTTTAAAAGTAAATTTCAAACTGAAATGGTTATTTTCTTCAATAAAATTATAATAATATTTTAATAGATTTTTCAATCTCTTGTGACATCAAAATTTTTGGTTTCTAATGCTCTAATGGGGATATTCGGTAATTATTCCATCATAATTCTTTCTCTGGATAGATTAATATTGTTTGAAAATTATTATAATAGTTCATTTTTCGCACAGTAGTTTATCATATATCAGAGATATTGTTTTGGAACTATTTTATTATCAACATTTTTTTCATAGTTCAAGTAGTTAGTTTTGTAATACATTTCATCACTATGGGTAAATAATGATTTAATGATATTTTTATGAAATATGATTCATTTACATGTGTTAATGATGTCCTGATAAATTAACATCGGTCTCCATGTGCTTATGATGAAATGTATTATATATTTACATTATTTATGTTTTTGTTTTTGGACATTATGTACTATGGGTGGACATAATTAGAACAAGATTACCCAAATATAACTTATATTATGGGTTCACTCAGATAGCCCATGGAGAGATTGATATAGATTAAATTGTGGTTTCACCTAGATAGTGCTAGATGAGACTAATATAGATTTTACAATGTGTATTCCCATATAGCACTAAATGAGTCTAAAATAAAATATAAGATGGGTGAACCTAGATAGCCCAGAGATAGTAATATATCATATACTATTGTTGTTCACGAGTTGTGTCTGGTGAGCCCGATATTGTTTATATGATGGGTGGACCCATATTGTTTGATATTGAATTTTGTAATGAATTAGTTCTCTAGATAATTATATTGAATTTAATCCTTAAGGATACTCAAGTTGAAATGGTTCTCTATGTGTTCTATAATGATATTTCAAAGATACTAATAAATTTTATAGTTCTTGTTATGGGATTAAAATGACTCATTTGATCATGATTGACATCACACAGTTTAATATTGATGGTTCTTATCGATATATCATTGGTTAAAGGCTAATTCCATACATCTAGTTTTATTATTCAGTTATTGATGAATATGAGTTCATTAATTAATTTCATAGGAACTCTAATTATATCCTTATTTCCTAATAAAATAATTCAACTCATTGATAACATGCTATTTTAAATTCTTATATTTACCCTGAATTATAATTTGAATTCCCCCTTTTTTGATCCTTTCCAATGTATATCAAGAATGATGTTAACGAATTTATATATAGAAGCGTTTAATTTGGATGATGATGAGAAACTCATATGTAATATGAAAATATGCGTATAAATGGAAAAAAATATCTTATTTTAATGGGTGTTATTTATTTACAGGTTTTTATTAATTTTCAAAAACTATAAAAATAAAAAACATTTGGGTATATGGTTGGTCCAACATTTCATTTTGGAAGTCTTTATTTTTGTATGGTTAATATTGGATCACCAACATTGGTATCAATTCCATATATATAATTTTTATGATTATTTCAACATATAATTTATTGCGGTTTCAAGGATGTTATACACACTAATATACTTATGATATAATGGCATTCATTAAAATTTTTAAATGATATTCAACCAATTTTATATCCATGTGTTTTGATAAAATAATGAATTATTGATTTCATTTCTAAAATATATGTATGTATGTTGATGGGTGTGGGATTATTTCACACTAATATTCATTCATCGAAGTTTTATATGTCTTGTTCTCAATAAGGGTACATCTATTATTATCCCTACCCAAAGAGGTTAGATGGGTTTTTATAGATATATTAATATAAAAAACTAGTTGTTATCCCAATATCATGTGTTTAAATGGGATTTCATCCCATTCCCAAGTGGACTTATTACTTTTTTACCCAAACATAAGAGGTTTCATGGTTTTTTAGCCCATTCCGACAAGGTTACATGTGTTTTTATCCGAAGAAAACAATATTATGGGAATTAGGTAACATTTCTTATTCTATTGGGTTATTATTTCTCATGATACCACTTATTACCCATTTTGATGTTATAATATTATGTTCCGCTATCATAGATTATTTATCTTATCTCATGTATCTATAATGTTTTATCATGGTATATGATTGATCTTTTTAGACAATAGGTCATTCTATTCCACCTATTAGTTAACACTTCCAGTTGAATGGTTTTGAAAAGTTATTTCACTAATGTTTATGTTTTATTAGGTTTATAATATTACAACTAGTGATATTAAAAAAAATCCATTTCTTTCTATTTGATTATATAAGTTTCTAATATTCCCATTTCATATTTAATGATGATTATTATACCCATATATATTATAATAATGTGATCTTGTAATATGTTATTATGAATAAAATTTCATAGAAATATTTTATATAGGTAATATCCAATGACACTATACCTTCATAACCTTGTATTGTGTGAAATTATAAGGTGTAATGTTCAAAATGTAGGAATATAGGTATGTTAGATTCATTCATATTAGATTCATTGAAAAATAGTATTTAAAGAATGTGTTTTTAACCAGATTTGAGAGTGTGGATATTGGAAATAACATTTTTATCAGACAATGATTTATGAATTTTTGGGTTTAGTTTAGTTAGTTTTTAGGATTACAATAAGATAATAGTATGAATCCACTGTGGATAATTCCATGTAATTTATAACAAATTTTTTTGTATAATTTTTATATTGGGTGGTTTTACATAGAATAACTTACATTTACTATAAGGCCCCAGCCGTAAACCTTACTTAATCTTGAGTTATTACAAGATTACACATTGAGGATCTTTTCAGGTTTAGAGTTTTAGAGAATTAGATCATAAAACTTGCATTACATTCCACATATAAACAAAGTTGTTACATAAAGATAGTATTCTTCATTCCCATCAATGGAAACACATTTAAAATAAAACATGGATTATTTCTTGACACATCCTTGACTCTATCATCTTATCATGTACCTTTCCCTTGACCATTGAAAAACATTTCAAAAACTTGGGATGAGCATAAAAACTCAGTATGGGTTATAAAAAAACATGGAAAGGAAACATGAGTTCATATATACATAAAAATGAAATCATACTTTACCCATAAAACATAGGCACTTTAACATTCCTCATAAAATCATGAATAAATCATAGAAATCATAAGACATAAAGGTAAATTGAGGCATTCATAACATTCTTACGTAGGGAGTAACCCTCTTGGTTACGTTTGGAATACCCATCATAGTATATTCCCTAAAATCTCTTCGGAGAAACCTTAACGTTTCACTCCTTCGCGTTACCCAATGCATTGGAGAGCTATAACGGGCTCACCCGCCCTTAGTTTATCACAGAACCACCCGTCTTCATAATAATGCCCAAGAACCATAACATAATCATATCACATAAAACATGCATAAAGGAAACATAACATTTCCACATTTCAATCACGAGATATCAATACAACACATTGATATAAAAACATTATGAAAACCATTTTCAATACCAAAATAAAAGAAAAGTAAAATATGGTATTTATCTTTCTTTTAAAAAGAAGGTATGGCTTGTAGAGGAAGCCGAAACTCAAATAACGGTTACGACGGTGGAGAAGTCGTTGTCGCCGCATACATACGACAAAAACATTCCCTTTTGTTGTTTAGTAATCCCTTGGTATAAAAAAGATTCCTTTTGAATAAACGTAAAAGTCAAAGGTGTTTATACACCGTATAAAATAAAGTTGTGTATAAAATAAAATATGCCTCAATGAAAGGAGATTGAGACGAAGTCCCATACCTCGTATCCGACATGACCCGACCGCTCTTTAATCTCCTGAATAATAAACTTGAGTTAATCTCTACTTGATTATGAATCTTTTTCAAGTTCATTATTCCTTTTATACCATGTTATGAACATCATGTAATCCGTTAAGTTAATAATGTTCATTTTGTCGGTATTTGGTTCTTAAGTAAAAAATAGACTTCTTACACTTACATGTTGTTAATTTGGTCAAAGGTTCATTATATCCAGAATTGTATTCATGATGTAGATATCATATATGTCATATATATCCAGTACATACTTGCATTTATAATATTACATAATCATTTAGAGGTAAGAAATGAAATGCACCGTTCATGGAGACGGTAAGCCGTACGTACGCATGAACGCTACTTTCATTTCTATTTCGTATTTTATAGAATGGAATCATAATGATATAAAGGTATATTATAATTACAGTATAATATCATATATAATATCATAGTTCCATCCTTTATATGTCCCACATATGGTATTTAACGAATCAAATCACTTTGAGGGGGCGGTAGTCCGCACTTCCTAAAATGAAGATATCGTGTTTACCCATAATGGAAACCATAAAGGTATGCCCAAAATGAAAAAACAGAAGCTTAAGTAAAACATAAACATATTATATATCATATATAAAAATAGTGACATCATAATGGCCACCTTTGATGGTGTTAAATGAGTATTGAACAATCATCGTTTCAGGAGGCAGAATTTCGCCATCCACGGAAACCGTATGTTCTTTAACCATTTGATGTAGTTGTGTGAGTGTGTAGCTCAAATATATCATATAAAAACATCCTAGTATATTTAAGATACTGGTGTTGTTACAAAAGAAGTAAATAAAAAGAGTTTAGGGGGTTGGAGAATCAAAATAAAACAAATGAACATTAGAGAATGAATTACCTTTAAAAGTCTAACTCCTTTTGATTTGAGCCTAAAGGCTTCGTTTGAAAGGATTCTGCCCAAAGGGAAACCTCTAGGATGAGTAGAGGGATGTGGAGAGAGTAAATGGGCAGGGGTTGGCCGAGCCAAAGGCTTGAGTATTGTGTGAAATGAGGTAGAGGTGGGGGCCTTTTATAAGAGGAGAGGAGGGGCACTTTTGGAAAGTAAAGAAATATTACTTTATTTGAAAATGTGTTTCGGTTTCAAAAGGTCCCACATTGATATAATTCGTGTATAAGGTGATAAGGGTTCGATATACACTCATCCAATTGGTTTTGGACATGTGTAGTTCATAGATTTTACATTATATATCTATTTTATTGAAATCGTCAAATAATGATGTCATCGCTGCATCATTATTATGTCATAAATAATTAAGTTTATTTAATGTCTAAAAATTATAAATAAAATACTATGATATAATAAATCTTTTTACCTTTCCAATGACTATTTATAATCAAATTTTGGACTTGTATAACCCCACTTAAAAATTGTTTTCGTAAAACATATTATGTTTGTGTCATTTTCACTTTAACATTAAATAAAAAGTAATTTATGTCATTTCCCAACAAAAGTGGATCCATGGGGTCCCCAAGTTGACCCATGGCATGTCATGGTCGGCCATGACACAACCAATGAGGTTGGGACATGTTTCTAGGTCATTTCATTTTATTAAAGTATTATTTATACCTTAAACTACCCTAATTACCACTAATCGCGATTAAAAACTTAATAAGTTACTATTCACCAAAAAATTATTTTAATCTCATTGAACCACATTTTACTTCTTAATGACAACCATGTATGTTGGATTTTCAAAATTCAATACACATTAGTGGTAAACATTCATTTAACTGAAAAATCAGTTTGCTTGATTATCACTTAGTGGTTTCACTATTCATCAAAAATTGAAGTTTTTCAAAAAATTACCAAAAATTCACCCTAAGATATATTTGATATTCTGAATTCAAAAATGAAGTCTATTTTACAAAATTAAAAACATATAGGTCACATTAATTAATTTAATAATTAATTCCTGATGCCAGAGCAAATAGCGTGTTTTACAAAACAATAAGTATCAAAAGATTGACACCAGTTAAAGTCTAATTTCAAAGTGAAATTGATTCCAATGACCACCATTGGATAAAATGGTAAAAATATATTGTAATTTCACTTCAAAACCAATTCAAAACATAATCTAATCATATAAATAAATTAGATTAAAAAGCATTTTTGATGTAAAATGCAGTATTTTTCACTATTCATTAAAAAATGAACATTGTCAGAAAAATACCAAAAATTCACACAAAGTAAATTTTGATGTCCCAATAATAAAGGATAAGTTTATTTTGACAAACATAGTTTATAAAATTGTCAAAATATAGATTCAAAAATGGTTTTCCATCAAAAGGCAGTAAACCAATCTTTTATGAATATTAGTGTATTCCATGCATAAGATTGTATTTATTTTCATTTTAAGCCACTATAACACTATATTAATCATTAATAGACATAGATAAAAATATCTATTATTCATTACTTACATGGGATGTTACACCCTTCCCCCCTTTAGAAAATTGCGTCCCCGCAATTTATTTACTTATCGAATAAATGAGGGTACTTATCCCTCATTGCATTTTCAGATTCCCATGTTGCCTCTTCAATCATGTGGTTTTTCCACAAAACCTTTACCTGGTGAATCACCTTATTCCGTAACACTTGCTCCCTGTGGTCAAGAATATGGATCGGTTGTTCCTCATAAGATAGGTTCTCTTCCAGCTGAACTACCTCTGGACTCAAAACATGAGATGGATCTGGCATATACTTTCTCGACATCGAAACGTGAAAAACATTGTGTACCTGAGATAAACTCGGAGGTAAAGCCACTCGGTATTCAACTGATCCAACTCTCTCCAGAATTTCGTATGGTCCAACAAACCTTGGACTCAACTTTCCTTTCTTACCAAATCTCATCACACTTTTCCAAGGATAAACCTTGAGAAAAACATGATCACCTACCTCGAAAGATAGATCCTTCCTCCGGTTATCTGCATAACTCTTATGCCTGCTCTGAGCTGTTCTCATGTGTTTCTGAATCAGCTGAACTTTTTCTGCAATCTCTTCTACCAATTCTGGTCCCATCATCTTCCTTTCACCCACTTCATCCCAGAAATCTGGAGTTCGACACTACTTCCCATATAATGCCTGAAATGGTTCCATCTGTATACTGGAATGAAAATTGTTATTATATGAAAACTCAACCAAAGAAATATGTTGGTCCCAACCTCCCTGATAATCCATAGAACAAGCTCGTATCATATCCTCTAATGTCTCAATTGTTCGTTCTGACTGCCCATCTGATTGAGGATGGAAAGCTGTACTCAAATTTAATTCAGTACCCAACGACTTCTGAAGGCCTTTCCAAAAGTTAGAAGTAAACCTTGGATCACGATCTGATACAATGGAGAGAGGAACTCCATGTAACCTGACTATCTCTTTACGATGCAAACGAGAAAGTTGATCAAGAGAGAAAGTATCTGGTATAGCAAGGAAATGAGCAGATTTGGTCAAGCGATCAACAATAACCCAGATTGGATTATTACCTCGAGATGTATTCGGTAATCCAACAACAAAGTCCATGGATATATTCTCCCATTTCCACTCTGGCACTGGTAAAGGATGAAGCATCCCTTTCGGTAGCTGCCGCTCTGCTTTAACCTGCTGACAAGTCAAACACTTCACAGTAAAATCAGCAATGTCTCTTTTCATTCCATCCCACCAGTAATACTCCCGCAGATCTCTATACATCTTAGTACTGCCTGGATGAACTGAAAACGGAGAACTATGAGCTTCACATAACAGCTCTCTCTTCAACTATGAATCACAAGGCACACACAATCTCTTCCCAAATCTCAAAACACAATCACTATCAATGTTGAATTCAGGCAACTTACCTTTCTTAACCAGCTCTACCTTTTTCTGCAACTCACTGTCTTGCTTCTGTGCTTGCTTGATTCTATCTGATAGAGAATATCTCACTGATACCTGAAACAAAACAGAAGGACTTCCTGCACCAACAACTTCTATGCCAAATTTCATCAAATCCTTAACCAAGGATCACGTTCCAAATGCAACATTGTTAATGAAGCATTACTTTTTCGACTCAAAGCATCAGCCACTTTATTTGATTTTCCCGGATGGTAATGAATTGTACAATCATAATCCTTGATTAATTATAGCCATCTCCTTTGTCAAATTTTTAACTCTTTCTGAGTGAATATATACTTTAAACTTTTGTGATCGGTATATATTTCACACTTTACTCCATACAAATGATGCCTCCAAATTTTTAAAGCAAAAACAACAGCAGCTAGTTCCAAATCATGTGTAGGGTAATTTACCTCATGAGTTTTCAACTGTCGTGAAGCATAAGAAATTAACCGATCATTCTACATTAGGACTCAACCAAGTCCTTTCAGTGAAGCATCACTGTATATAACAAACTCACCATTCCTGGAAGGTAGTGCCAAAACTGGAGCATTCACCAATCTTCTTTTCAATTCCTGAAAACAATCATCACATTCTTTTGTCCAGATAAACTTAACACCCTTACGAGTTAGCTTAGTCATTGGACTAGATAACCGTGAAAAATTTCTAACAAACATTCGGTTATAGCCCGCCAAACCAAGGAAGCTACGAATCTCGGTTACATTTGTGGGTCTTGGCCATTCTTCCACAACTTTTGTTTTTGCAGGATCAACAGTTATTCCATCTTTAGAAACAATGTGACCAAGGAAAGAAATTTGTTGTAACCGAAACTCACACTTGCTGAATTTCCCATACAGTTTCTTTTCTTTTATGGTTTGCAAGATAACCCTTAAATGTCTTTCATGCTCTTATTTACTTTTAGAAAACACCAAAATATCATCAATGAAAACCACCAAAAACTTATCCAAGAACTCATGGAAAATTCTATTCATTAAGTCCATGAATACAGCAGGTGAATTGGTTAGCCCAAAAGGCATTACTACAAATTCATAATGGCCATATCTCGTACGGAACGTGGTCTTCGGAATATTTGCCTCCTTAACCTTCAGCTGATGGTACCCCGATCTCAAGTCAATCTTTGAAAAAAACTGAGCTCCCTGGAGGTGATCAAACAAATCATCGATATGAGGCAAAGGTTATTTGTTCTTAACAGTGATATTATTCAAGGCTCTATAATCAATGCAAAGTCTCATAGAACCATATTTCTTTTTAACAAATAAAACAGGAGCACCCCATGGTGATGTGCTAGTTCTAATGAATCCTTTCTCTAATAAATCATGCAATTGCTCATTCAACTCTAAAAGTTCAATTTGTGCCATTCGATAAGGGGGTTTTGAAATTGGCTTAGCCTCAGGAACTAAGTCAACAGTAAACTCAACTTCCCGATCTGGTATTATTCCAGGCAACTCATCAGGAAAAACATCAGGATACTCATTTACCACTGGCACATCATTAATCTGAACAGTTCCTTTATTTTCAACGACGTGTTCATGGTAACATTCATTTCCATCTTTTACAAGTTTCTCGACCTCTTGATATGTTATCAAAAGTAAGGGTTCATTCTTGTAAACAAACTGAAAGTATTTCTGAAAAGAAACTTATTTATCTCTATAGTCAATCTTAGCATGGTAAATAGAGAGCCAATCCATACCCAGGATAACATCAAACTCTACTAGAGGTAGAACAATAAGGTTTGCAAGTAGGTTCTTTCCACAGATAAGGATAGGAAGATTCTTATAAATTCTTTTTGCCTCGACACTTCCCCCAGGTGTTTTTACCAAAAGTTCAGGAGTCATTTCTGGAGATGGTATTCCCATTTTACTAGAAAAGGTTTCAGAGATGAAAGAATGTGTAGACCCCGAATCAAACAACACACTGGCATAATCTGAAAAAACAAACAAAGTACCTGATACAACTTCATTTGATGGCCCGACATCTGCTGAAGTAGTTGCAAAGGAGTTCACCACCCCTTTCTGCTTGTAGTCTAACTGCTTCCCATCACTCAAGCTCCTTGTCGGACACTCGTTTGCATAGTGACCCATCTCATTGCACTTATAACATTTCACTAACTGTAAATAAAATTTGTTCTTACCTTCACCTTGATCCTTTTCAGTGCAATCACGAGCCTTATGTCCCATCTTTCCACATCGGTAGCACTTTCCAGAATTCAGAAGACATTCCCCAGCGTGATTTTTTCCACATTTATCACAAACTGGAAACTTAGTTCTCTTACCATCAGACTTTTTTGAAGAATTCTTACCTTTCTCCTGCCACCTAGGTCTCTTATTCTACTGGTTGTTATAGAAAACTTGGTCATCGGAAAACTCCATTTCCACCTTCTCAGCACATCGAACAAGCTTTTCATAACTTTTAAACTCATGAGAAGCTAATGCCCTTCGATATTTTGTCTTTAATCCTGAGTAAAAATGATTGATTTTACTATCAAGGCCTCGGATAAAATTTGGAGCATACATTTCCAATCGAGTGAACCTTTCTTCATAGGAAGCCACTGAGTCTTCCTCTTGCCTCAATTCCAAGAATTGCTTTTCCATCCTAAGTCGAACATCCTTAGGAAAACACTTCTCAAGAAACATACCTTTGAATTCATCCCAGTCAAGAGAATCAATCTCATCGACATCCCTGATATTTTTAACCACAGACCACCACTGATCTGCTTCTCCCTCCAAACGGTAAATAGCAAGACTAACCTTTTGATTGTCTGAACACCCCATGACATCAAAAATCTTCTCCAGTGCTTCAATCCACCCTTCAGCTAGCGCAGGGTCAGAGGATCCTCTGAATGGTGGTGGATGTTGCCTCATGAAATGTTCCACCACTGACATGTTCCTCTGCGGTTGATCTGGCTGATCTCGTGCATGGATAACACCGCCATTTATCGCTTGAGTCAACTGCGCCATTACTGCAACAAACTGTTCAGTCCCAATTCCGACCATTTCTGGATGCTGATTCGGAAGGTTATTTCTTTTTGTATGCCTTCCTAGCACTGCTTCCCTGTTTCCTCTACGGAAAACCATTCTGAACAAACATGTCTTAGATGAAGCAACATGGTAATCTTTAAATGCTATATCATTTCGAAAGAAAAAATATTTTTGGATAATCATTTAATAGAATTCTAACTCCTAAATTTATCTAAACCGACCTCTGATACCAACTATAAGGCCCCAGCCTTAAACCTTACTTAATATTGAGTTATTACAAGATTACACATTGAGGATCTTTTCAGGTTTAGAGTTTTAGAGAATTAGATCATAAAACTTGAATTACATTCCACATATAAACAAAGTGGTTACATAAAGATAGTATTCTTCATTCCCATCAATGGAAACACATTTAAAATAAAACATGGATTATTTCTTGACACATCCTTGACTCTATCATCTTATCATGTACCTTTCCCTTGACCATTGAAAAACATTTCAAAAACTTGGGATGAGCATAAAAACTCAGTATGGGTTATAAAAAAACATGGAAAGGAAACCTGAGTTCATATATACATAAGAATGAAATCATACTTTACCCATAAAACATAGGCACTTTAACATACCTCATAAAATCATGAATAAATCATAGAAATCATATGACATAAAGGTAACTTGAGGCATTCATAACATTATTACGTAGGGAGTAACCCTCTTGGTTACGTTTGGAATACCCATCACAGTATATTCCCTAAAATCTCTTCGGAGAAACCTTAACGTTTCACTCCTTCGCGTTACCCAATGCATTGGAGAGCTATAACGGGCTCACCCTCCCTTAGTTTATCACGGAACCACCCGTCTTCATAATAATTCCCAAGAACCATAACATAATCATATCACATAAAACATGCATAAAGGAAACATAACATTTCCACATTTCAATCACGAGATATCAATACAAAACATTGATATAAAAACATTATGAAAACCATTTTCAATACCAAAATAAAAGAAAAGTAAAATATGGTATTTATCTTTCTTTTAAAAAGAAGGTATGGCTTGTAGAGGAAGCCGAAACTCAAATAACGGTTACGACGGCTGAGAAGTCTTTGTCACCGCATACATACGACAAAAACATTCCCTTTTGTCGTTTAGTAATCGTTTCGTATAAAAAAGATTACTTTTGAATAAACATAAAAGTGAAAGGGGTTTATACACCGTATAAAAGAAAGTTGTGTATAAAATAAAACATGCCTCAATGAAAGGAGATTGAGACGAAGTCCCATACCTCGTATCCGACTTGACCCGACCACTCTTTAATCTCCTGAATAATAAACTTGAGTTAATCTCTAATTGATTATGAATCTTTTTCAAGTTCATTATTCCTTTTATACCATGTTATTAACATCATGTAATCCGTTAAGTTAATAATGTTCATTTTGTCGGTATTTGGTTCTTAAGTCAAAAATAGACTTCTTACACTTACATGTTGTTAATTTGGTCAAAGGTTCATTATATACAGAATTGTATTCATGATTTAGATATCATATATGTCATATATATCCAGTACATACTTGCATTTATAATATTACATAATCATTTAGAGGTAAGAAATGAAATGCACCGTTCATGGAGACGGTAAGCCGTACGTACGCATGAACGCTACTTTCATTTCTATTTCATATTTTATAGAATGGAATCATAATGATATAAAGGTATATTATAATTCCAGTATAATATCATATATAATATCATAGTTCCATCCTTTATATGTCCCAAATATGGTATTTAACGAATCAAATCACATTGAGGGGGCGATAGTCCGCACTTCCTAAAATGAAGATATCGTGTTTACACATAATGGAAACCATAAAGGTATGCCCAAAATGAAAAAAACAGAAGCTTAAGGAAAACATAAACATATTATATATCATATATAAAAATAGTGACATCATAATGGCCACCTTTTAAGGTGTTAAATGAGTATTGAACAATCATCGTTTCAGGAGGCAGAATTTCGCCATCCACGGAAATTGTATGTTCTTTAACCATTTGATGTAGTTGTGTGAGTGTGTAGCTCAAATATATCATATAAAAACATCCTAGTATATTGAAGATACTGGTTTTGTTACAAAAGAAGTAAATAAAAATTGTTTATGGGGTTGGAGAAGCAAAATAAAACAAATGAACATGAGAGAATGAATTACCTTTAAAAGTGTAACTCCTTTTGATTTGAGCCTAAAGGCTTCCTTTGAAAGGATTCTGCCCAAAGGGAAACCTCTAGGATGAGGAGAGGGATGTGGAGAGAGTAAACGGGCAGGGGTTGGCCGAGCCAAAGGCTTGAGTATTGTGTGAAATGAGGTAGAGGTGGGGGCCTTTTATAAGATGAGAGGAGGGGCACTTTTGGAAAGTAAAGAAATATTACTTTATTTGAAAATGTGTTTCGCTTTCAAAAGGTCCCACATTGATATAATTCGTGGATAAGGTGATAAGGGTTCGAAATACACTCATCCAATTGGTTTTGGACATGTGTAGTTCATAGAGTTTACATTATCTTTCTATTTTATTTAAATCGTCAAATAATGATGTCATCACTGCATCATTATTATGTCATAAATAATTAAATATATTTAATGTCTAAAAAATATAAACAAACTACTATGAGATAATAAATCTTTTTAGATTTCCCATGACTATTTATAATCAAATTTTTGACTTGTATAACCCCACTTAAAAATTGTTTTCGTAAAACATATTATGTTTGTGTCATTTTCACTTTAACATTAAATAAAATGTAATTTATGTCATTTCCCAACAAAAGTGGATCCATGGGGTCCCCAAGTTGACCCATGGCATGTCATGGTCGGCCATGACACAAAAAATGAGGTTGGGACATGTGTCTAGGTCATTTCATTTTATTAAAGTATTATTTATAACTTAAACTACCCTAATTACCACTAATCGCGATTAAAAACTTAATAAGTTACTATTCACCAAAAAATTATTTTAATCTCATTGAACCAAATTTTACTTCTTAATTACAACCATGTATGTTGGATTTTAAAAATTCAATACACAGTAGTGGTAAACATTCATTTAACTGAAAAATCAGTTTGCTTGATTATCACTTAGTGGTTTCACTATTCATCAAAAATTGAAGTTTTTCAGAAAATTACCAAAAATTCACCCTAAGCTATATTTGATATTCTGAATTCAAAAATGAAGTCTATTTTACAAAATTCAAAACATATAGGTCACATTAATTAATTTAATAATTAATTCCCGCTGCCAGAGCAAATAGCGTGTTTTTACAAAACAATAAGTATCAAAAGATTGACACCAGTTTAAGTCTAATTTCAAAGTGAAATTGATTACAATGACCACCATTGGATAAAATGGTAAAAATATATTCTAATTTCACTTCAAAACCAATTCAAAACATAATCTAATCATATAAATAAATTATATTAAAAAGAATTTTCGATGTAAAATGCAGTATTTTTCACTATTCATTAAAAAATGAACATTGTCACAAAAATACCAAAAATTCACACAAAGTAAATTTTGATGTCCAAATCATAAAGGATAAGTTTATTTTGACAAACATAGTTTATAAAATTGTCAAAATATAGATTCAAAAATGGTTTTCCATCAAAAGGCAGTAAAATAATCTTTTAAGAATATTAGTGTATTCCATGCATAAGATTGTATTTATTTTCATTTTAAGCCGCTATAACACTATCTTAATCATTAATAGACATAGATAAAAATATCTATTATTCATTACTTACTTGGGATGTTACATTTACGATTATAAAAGTTGATGTTGGATTCGAAACAATTTTAACTAATGATAATAACCCTGATATGACTGGTTTATTATTAACATGATCTTCACACATTTCATGGGAAATTTCATTAGCTACATACATATTTTAATACAGTTTAGTTATATGAATTCATATTACCTTTTCAAATAATAATGACATATTTAAATTTTTTTAGGATGTATTGTATATATATTATATTATAAAAACTAATAGAAATATTTACATGTATAACCTAGATTGAAACTTTGAGGATCATTATATAGGTTATGAAGTTAATATGCAAAAATTATTTTAATATTAAGAATCATTTTTTATACATATATAAATTTACGGATTCTAAAACCTATACATTAATCAAATTCCATTATGGAATGATTGTTTATGAAATGTTATAAAAATCGGTGTCATGTATAATGACGTTATCTTCTCAATGATAAACTAGTTGGGATGCAAGATAGATTGTGAACATTCATTAATGAACTATGCTATGTTATTAACTAAATTATAAATAATGCTGAGATTATAAAAAAAAATTAAGTATATGTATTATATTGAATCATTCATGTATTTATGACAACCAATCATTCACTACTAGAAATTTGGGCTATATGCAAGGTTAAAAACTATGGCTATAGGGGTCAAAAACGTGGCTATAACCTATAGCCACGGTTCCAGCTAGCTGTGACACCTATTGGAGTGGCTATAGCTAAAAGCTATAGGTTATAGCCACGGTTTTGACCCGTATAGCCACATGGAAGTTGGGCTATCTGTGCACCGTGGCAGTTAGGCTATAGCCACGGTTTTCCCCCATGGAAATAGGGTTATAGCCACGGTTTATAACCATGACTATAACCTAATAAAACTGTGGCTATATCACAAAATTAATTTTCACCCATCGAGATTTGACCTCTATACCTTCACTATATAGACCAATCACCTTTCCACTACGCCATAAACGTCTTTGCCGATATATATATATATATATATATTGTAAAATATATTATTAAAAAATGGGGCTATAGCATGTAATCTGTGGCTATAAACCTTCCTTCCATTTTTTTGCGGGTAAATTATTTTCCCGCACAAGGGCGGGATATCTATAGACACAATTTTGATGAATTGTGGCTATAGTTCATGAATAAATACCCTATATCCATGGTTTTGGTAAAACCATTGCTATAACCCTTTTAAAAAGACCCTATTTCCATGATTTCACCCAAACTGTGGCTATAAACCTTTGAAAAATACCCTATATCCACGGTTTGGGTGAAACCGTGGCTATAGATTTTGAAAAAAACATATAGCCACGGTTTCACTAAACCGTGGCTATAGTCATTGAAATTAAACCACATAGCCATGGTTTTGTTTAATACCGTGGATATAGCCTCATTTTCTAGTAGTGATTGGGGTGTATTTGATCAAATAATATCTGACCATTGGATCTAGAAAATAAAAAATATTTTCCATCTTCAGATATCATAATTTGAAAAGGTTGAGTATGTTATTTATCATTTCCATGGTGAATATGAAAAATCATGTCCCCTTATAAATAAATCATGCAAAATTAATAAAAACTGACTCCTTGAAAATGGAGGAGATGAAGGGATGATTTATCAATAAAATTTTTCATTAAAATCACTAAAATAAAATAGATTGATAATTTATGGAGTGAAAGGAATATGAGAATAAATCCATAAGTACATATGATTTAAAAAAATAATTTCATGAATGTAAATATAATGGATATAACAATAACACAAAGTGAACTGTGGATCATTTCAATATTGGTCTAAAAAATATTAATATCGAAAAAAGTATAATAGAATTTCTATGATGTGATGAATTTTTTGGATGTACATTAATACTGTTAATGGAAATTAAAAACACTAATTATACTATTGATTTTGTTTATAATATGTGTAAAATGGTATTTTATGTCAATTAATTTGATAAAAATGTAGAAAATAAAATTCATTTTCTATGATGAAAAAAATGCGAGATAAGGGATGTGGGAAATAGACTATATGGATCATTTAAATACATCATGTGTGGAAGTGAATGTGATCCAACACATGAATGAAAAAGGGATTGGAAGAGGCAGAATAATAAAATGGATAACGAAAATGATCATCTGATATAAACACAAAAAATACAATGATTCAATTTTAATTTGAATGGGAAGTATTATAAAAATTGATCCAATCAAGGGTTTTATAATTACAAAAGAATTCCTAAAACTCGAAAATTAGGGAACTGATGGAATTTATGAAAATTATTGTTACATTAGTTGATCATTATAATTAAATTAAAAATATAATATAGTTTTTATTTGATAATACATCTTTATATTCTAGTTCTACACATTCTATTATATCTTTAATGTTCTCTAAGAGTATCAAATCCCCACCGAATTATTTTATTTGAAATTAATGTAGAAAACTACTAGTTATATTATTAGTGTGTCCCACATTTCCATTTATGGAAATTCGTATCAGGAAAATAATACACTTTTCAATTGAAATGTATTTTATGATATTGGGAAAAGGAATGAATATCATTATGTAGACTCCATTTTAATTACTGAAATATAAAAATAATTTTTCATATTCCAAATTATAATATGATCATCAATTATTTCAACACTAACTGAAAACTCTATCAGAATATTAATTCCATTATAATGGTTGTAATACTTAATATTGATTGTTTTTTAGCAGAAATTACTTTTTATAAAATCAATATTTTTGTTATAATGATTATGTTTCATATTCTTAACTAATATACTTGGGATGATATCTCCCCAATAATTGTTTCTCTTTTCATGTATATTTTTAATACCCTTAAATATTGTTATTTTTGAGTGATAATAAAAATTATAAAAATGATATTTATTTAAGATAGGTATAATGTAATTCCATAATTTTTTTATTTTCATAAAAAAATAATTTTTGACAAGATTCTGTAACTTTCAACTCCTATAAAAAATGTTATGTAGTATATTTTATTATGTAAAAAAATTCTGGTATTAAATTTGACATTTTTAATGAAGTCATCAAATAGTAATGTAGAGATAGAAATAAAAAATCTCTATAATCAATGTATAATTAACAAGAAACTATAATTTTTTATATTAATGATTAGAATAAATGCACTGCTTTAATTAATAAAATATATAATATTTCGATATAGTTAATTATTATCTCTTTTAAAAAATTATATTTATGTGTTATGTATTTTTATGTTAACTAACAAAATTTAAATATTTTATTAATGATAAAAATTTAATTTTTCTATATGAAGTATATATTATTAATATTTAATAACTTATTGGATATAAGAATTAGAAAATTTATAATTTCAAATAAGACACTTTCTTTTAAAATTCATTTTCAATAAATTATGTTTTTAAATGAATTTTAAATTAATATATATTACAATTGGAATTTGAAACAATGAGAAATTTTTTCTGTAATATATATATATATATATCTTATAATGTTATTTTTTATTGTTCTTAATTGAGTTATATTTATAGTAATAATAAAATAAATTGTTTTTAGAAATATTGATAATTTTATGACATTATTATGATATATGGAAGAATTAGAACATTATAAACACATAATTAAACATAATTATTTATTTAATGAATTAAAATAAACATTTAAGAAATATCATTTACTTTAGGTAAAATGTGTATATAAAATTATGTAAAATATAGAAAATTGTTATTCCAATAAAACAAGTAATTATTGTCACATTTGATTTAAATATTCTATTTTTGGAATTTAGTTTCTTATTTATTTGTAAAAAATTTCACATAATTTTTCTAAGATAAATCAATTTATGAATTATGAATCTGAATAAATTAGAATATTTACATAATATTAATTTTATTTATTAAAATAGACTTATTCTAAAAAGCAATTTTTAATGCATTATAAGAAGAATTGTTAATAATAATTCTTATCATAAATAGAAATTATATTTCATTAAATATAATTATTATTATAAATAATTATGTATTATTAATGTAAAAAATAAAATTATTAGGATAAAAAATTTACATTTATAAAAATTGGTTACTATTGAAAATTCAAAAAATCTTTATCGTAAAATCTATTGGTAAATTACCTAAAAATGAGAAATAAATTTCTAGAAAGTAATTTTTGATCTTCTGATTGAAAAATATATATCTCCTTTCAGTTTTAAACAATTTTATAATCCAAATTTTGATAATATTTTCAATCTATATTAAAATTCAATAAATTTTTGTCAATTTATTCTTTCATTATGTTTTGTGTAAATAAATATAACATCCTTAATTCATGCATGTGAAATACTACATCCATGAGTGACATGTTATAGTTTTTTATAATAACTTGCAAATATTTTCCAAAAATATATTTTATGAAAATATATGATATTGTTTATTAAAAAAAAAATTTAATATGGTTCTTATATTATGAAATAAAAAATCTTATCATTATAAGGTTATTCGATGTTAATGATAAATTACCAAGAATGAGATCATAATTGATCTATTACTCTCAAAAAATGCACATTGATCCTAAAAAATTATTTTATGGATATATAAATCATTATGAAAAAATATTTCAATATATTTTATAATTAATAAATAATTTATATAGAGTTAGATAATGAAATTTAATGTCACCATTTCAAAAAATATGACAAAAAGTTAAAATTACAACATAAAATAGTGAAAATAATTGATAAATATCTTATGAATATATAATAAATGATTAAAATAGAAGATTAAACTAATTATTTATATGAACAAGGTTCTAAACTAATTTATTTTTATATTTATCATTATTATAATTGATGTTAAGTAAGTTTCCTGGTTGTCGAGAGTAAAGGAAGGGGTTACTCATCTAAATTTTTATTTATTGAGAACTATTCCATATCCACAAATTGTTTTCATTAATGGGCTGTATATAATTTCCAGGTATGTATATAATTCATTTAATTAGTATAAAATCATTTTTTATATATATCATGTATTATCATTTACATACATTAATTTTAATGGTTACTGATAATTTTTTGGGTTTCATCACTAATGTATTTATCAAATAGATATTTATATTGAATAATAATCCATCAAGGGGTTTTGTATGTCATTTATCCATAAAAATTTTACCATTTTGATATCCTAATTATAAAAAATAATTTTTTAAATTTCCTCTACTCATTTAAATCACCTTGAAAAACATTATACTTCATATAATGATAATTTGTGAAATTGAACCCAACTATTCATTTCGGGTGGGATTTTTTTTTCATTTAGGCCATCCTCCATTTTATGGATTTCATAATCCATTATTAAAAATGTCTTTAAACATAATTACCTATATTTTACAATAATTTAATTTTTTACATGAATTTTTTTATCATTTTCCACATACATCGATGTGAAACAAATCCCTTTTTAATGATTTTTTAAATAAATTCACTTTTTTCTCTTTATGAGCATTATTCATTACATTTCATGCTAATTTTTTTTAAAAAATATAATTATATTTCTTCATAAGGATTAATAAAATAAGAAATAATTTAATATTTAATAAAACTACATATTTTTTTAAAATATAATTCATTTGTTTAAATAAGGGGTTTTCATGGATTTGGTATAAATTATTTTTTCTACAATTAATATTTAAGAAAATTATTTATCCATTAAATAATGAAACATTTTTATCTATTTTGAATCATTATTATATGGATTTCATTCCACGTAATGATTTTTATAATTATTTCCCTTAATTTTGCAAAAGTGATCAATTTGAATGGATTCATAAATTTTTCATTAAATTGAAATTTTATGAAATTTTTTCTAAGTAATATTTTAATTTTTTATATATGTTCCATTTAAAAATGTAATCCATTTTTATCCTATAGAGCCATATGTAATAAATACTCATCTATATTACATAATAAAATATTATTTTTGAGTTATTGGATTTTTTATATCAATACACCTATATTTCATATCATGTTATATAACACAAATAGAAATTGTTACATAACCCAGTACAATTCCATTGGTATTAAAAAATAGTCAATGTTTGTTTTCGTATGGCACATAAATTTTTAGATGTTGATGGGTGAGGTAATACATTATATCTATCTAAAAATTTTATAATAATAAAATTTATTATATTTTAATTCACTTTTTTTTTTGAAAATATGTTATTTAATTTATCACAATAAATACATTTGAACATAATAGAGAAATTACATATAATTTTAATAAAACAGTACAACTCATTATTAATAATTTAATAGTAAATTAATCTAAATATGAAAAAATTACAGTCAAAAAATATTATTTTCATAATAATATTACTTTTGAATAAATTATTACTTTCTATAAATAAGATATGAAATAATTTAAAATATTTCTAAGCCAGTTTCAAAATTTTAAATTTGTATGTGTTGTTTATAAGTATTAATATTAGTACCCTTTAATGATAAACATTTAATTAATATATTTAGAATTATAACGTTATGTTTAATATTTATTAAAATGTAATAAATTTACATAAATATATTTAAAATTAAATTATTAACATATTTAAATAAATATATAAATATTCTGAAAATATTATTCTATTTTTTTAGGTACATATTTTTTAATTGGGAATTTCTTAAAATATTGTTCAACCCAAAGGCCTTCCAAGAACTAGAGATGCCACTACATATGAGTTATTTTAGGTCAAAAAATCCAAACATTGAGTTGATAATATCTTTCTTGCATAGGTAGGATAGGGAACATGAATGGGTTAACATAGAGCCCACTTGATAGCATAAGGAGTGCACAGATCTCATACAGTGTACAATGTGGTGTGTAAGGGGACAGTCGATTAATCTCATCCCATGTATGTGTGTATGAGGGTTACAGGTGTTGAACACCACTACCAAATTATGATATTAGTTTTATAGAACAATTTATTAAAAAGCCCAAATTTTCCTAAAACATCACGGCGAGATCTATAAAATTGGCTCTATTCAACACATTAAAAATATTCCCAAATAACAAATGTCATCTGATCAATCATATTTGATCAACACAAACATTTTGTTCTTCATTTTTAACATCACAAAAAATTTCAAAATCATAATAATCATATTTATCGTCCTCTAATTCCCAATTTATCCTCAACCCCTACAAGCCGATGATATATCATGGTATATAATTCTACCTCTACCATCATCATCCATTGATGAAACTCGTGTTATAACTCAAACTAATAATTTAAAAACAGGACCATATAAAAATACCTTGTACTACACATCGTCTATATATCTCTCCCTCTCACTTATCCCTGTAAACTAATATAATTCCTCCCATCAATATCATTTCCTAAAATGTGTGATTAAATCACGCCAAAAAATATATTAAGTGGTTAAAAGCTGATGGTGGTATTATAATATTTTGTAAAGCATCATCCGGAAGCATCGAGAAATTGGTAGAAATAGATTCTCAAAAAAATATATAAAACACACTTCTCAATCCCATGAAAACACTGATGAACCATGATACCCCTCCCATAATACATACATTTAATTAATGGAAGTAGTGAAAACATAAATATGTTTTAGTTTCTAGATTTATGATAAATATAGTTTTTATTTTAAAATTCTAATGACATATTAATTGTTAGAAAAACTTTTATGTTCGTAAAATATAATGTTCATTCACATCTCCCACTTAAGAAGGAAGCATTTCTTCAGTGACTAGTTTTTTCTAAATCTCATACGTATTGAATAATTTAATTTTAATTATTAATTTTTTTGAAGAACGTAATTTTTTTAATGTTTAACGTCATATTAATACATCTAAATTTAAGAAATATTTCATTGAAAAATTTATTTCATTATTTTATTTTGAATTTATTTTTATTATGATTATCATGTTATGTATTAAGTATTTTTCAAAATTTATTAACGTTAAAATTGACTATAGATATGTCTATATTCAATATTATTCAATCCAAATATCCCACGAATTAAAATGTAAATCGATAAATATTCAAAATTATATACATATATAACTTTTGAATGTTCGTGTTAATTTTAAAAGAAAGGTTCTTTTTATGTCATTTTTATTAGGAATAATATGTAATTATATTCTTATTGGATATTTTATTACATATAAAATAATTTTTCGAATGTATTTATGGGATACAAAATTACAGATTAAGGCTTTATCAATTCAAATTTTGAAAGTTTAAATCATGGGTGTAGAATGTGATGATCCGGAAAAGGGAGTGAACACATGAACTCATGGTGTTGTTTTCCTAAGAGTGAAAAGGAAAATGGAATCATGGATTTCGAATTTTTTCATGTATCAATATATTATTAATGAATTTTATTATTATCAAAGTAATTTTATAATGTTTACACAGTGAAATCCATATTTATTTAATAAATCCTATATTTTGAAAATTAATATTTCAATGTGATATGTTATTTTAATTCTATTCAATAGTAATGATTCTGTTATTTTATTTAATACCATAAAAATATATTTTGGACATGTAATGTCCTGGACCTCTCTAGCCCTTTCCTTTTTCAAAAACAAGGCCACGAAGTGTTCTGGAGGGTAAAATGGACTTTTCCCACACTTTCCAGAATTTTGAAACTACATGCCGTGTAGTTTGAGTACACGTCGTGTACCCCCGTTCCGGGTATACCCCTTGTTGCAGGTCAGGTCCTCGGTGTGTGAAATGATGGGTGCACGCCGTGTTCCTAGTTATACACGCCGTGTAGTCTGTCCCCGCGTACGAGTTGCCAGTCAATGGTCGTTTACCGTGTTGGATCCATGTCCTTTCTGTCTACAATAAATGATTACACGTTGTGTGTCTAAACTACACGCCGTGTAGTCCTTCCCCGCGTACGTGTTACCCTCAAACCATGTGTTGACCAGAAAACATCTGTGGAGCCGTGTTATAAGCCGCATGGAGACCGTGTAAAATAACCAAGTACACGAAGTGTACCCTAAAGTACACGCCGTGTACTTTTCCTTTTCTCTCCTATAAAAGGATGGGTCCCCTCTTCCTTTCAACTAACCCATCTCCTCCCCTTTTCCTCTGAGCAGAGTTCTCCAAAGAGACTCAAAGGCTCTTTCTTCCATAACTTTTTCGTCCGAGCTCCGATTTACGATCCTTTAGTGGCCACGAGATCGTGACGACGAGGCATAACTTTTGATCTTAGATTCGTTGTCTTCCCTTCAGCATTTACTTTACGACTACCACCTGAGGAGGTTTTTCCGGGTCCAGACAGAGGTGACGGATGCCGATGGACTTCTTCTAATGTTGATCTGGGGGAGCGTTGTGATCAGAACCTGTTGAGGTATGGATCTTACCTTGGTCTTTATAAATTATGAATCATGCAGGGTGGGTGTCCTCTTGTTTACGTGAAACACTTTTTAACCGGTTTAATGAAGATAATAAGTGGCTTATATAACTGGGATGTGAATTTTGTGATTAATGTTACTTTACATTTTATATCCTGTGATATTAGGTTGTGAATTGAATAGGTAGATGCTTACTGAAAATCACGGTCATTGGGGGCCTTTTCTTGCGCAATTAAATGCTTCCCTATCTTTCTAGACCGTTTTTGTGAATAGAACTTTGTGGAATGTGGAATTTCGTTAATCACGTAAAGTTCGATGTTTTAAAATCAGGAACCCTTGTGTAATCACCCCGGATGAAAAAAATGGAATAATGAACCTGTGGGTGTTATCTTGGATACGTGGCATGTGGTGGGGGTGTTTTGGGGGTTGTGGTGGATAGGGTGAGCTGCGGGGCTGCAGTTGACTTGGTTGTGGGTTTGTGTGAATACTATGTTAGTGAAGGGAAGTGGGGCTGCGATAAATGGTATTAAACGGAAAATGATGTACAGTGTGGTTGTGGTTATGGTGGTTGGAAGCGGGGCTGCAGGGATGGGTTTGTTTGTGAATGAATAGTGGGTTGTGAATAATAAATTAAAGCGGAAGAGTAAATGAATGATGGGGCATGGTAATAAAATAGAATTACTAATCAATGGGGTTGGTTGGTTGATAAGAAGGGCTTGGTTATGTTGTTTGTCTTCTCCTAATTGTATTTGTGGATGGAAGGGATACATTTTACGAAAGTTTTATGTGGTTGGTTATGGGTAGTTTCCCAGTAGTTAAGGAACTAATAAACTTATTCTACTGAAACGTGAAAACCTAAATGGGGTTGGGGTTGTTTGTTGTATGCATTATTCATAATAGCAGTGCCGAGGAACATGCTCAGTTTCTCTGTTTAGAAGCCATAGGTTGGGCTGTGTGGTTGGTATATATTTATATCTATATCTTTTTTGTTTTATCGCACCCGACCCATGTTGAGGACTTCGTGCCGAACAGTCCCATTTAATTGGAGAGGGTGTTTTTCCCCTAGTTACTAGCTCCTTCCTACTCCTTCTCCCATAGGATGTGATGGCTTAAGGCGAACTTAAACCTAAGACTCATCGGGTAGGTTTCGATTGGGGTGGATTTATCCCAAGACTCTTCGGACAGGTTCTACTGTTTCCCAAGAATCCTCGGGATGAGGCCCAGGTGTGTGCGAGCGGGATACATGTTTGTGAGGCCCAGGTGTGTGCGGGCGGGATATGCGGTTGTGAGGACCAGGTGTGTGCGGGAGGGATACGTGGTTGTGAGGACTAGGTGTGTGCGGGCGGGATATGTGGTTGTGAGGCCTAGGTGTGTACGGGTGGGATACGTGGTTGGGAGGCCCAGGTGTGTGCGGTCGGGAAGAGTTTGGCAGCGTCAGGACATTTGCCGTTAGGAGGAGCAGCTAACTAAAGGGAAATGGTGCGGCGTACCCAATACGCTTGTTTCTTATATACTACTACATGTTGTGCTTGTGTTTTGATGACTGTGGCTGGTGAGTTTGGGTGGATAGAATTCCTTGCTAGGTTTCTTCTGTTGTTCTCACGGGACATTAGGATATCTTCCAACTTGTGCATGGGAGCTTTAGGTTTCCCTACTGATTATAGTTGAATGCTCACCCTACTTTTACATTCAGGTTTCCAGGAGGACAACCAGGGCCGTGCGGGACCCTACTAGTTGGACAGTTGGAGTTGTTGCTGTTGTTGTACTCTTGTTTTCTTTTTGGTATTGTACTTTGATCATTCTTGTACTTATGCCTTCTTATAAAATTGATTAAACATTCATGTGGGATTGGTTTGGGTTTAATTATATATATTTGTTCTTTTCCTTTTTGGTGGTTGACTTGTCCTATATCCCGATCATAAAATAACAAAAAGGGTAATGCCTCCCATATTTGATCAAACTCATACCCTTGGTGATAGTCTCCACCCCAGGATCTACTGGAGGTGGGACTTAGGGGTCATTATCTCCCTTTCACCATTGCCAGCTCAGGAGGGGCATCATTGGTGGGAGGGGGTCGTGACAGAATGGTATCAGAGCTGATGGTTGAGAGATAAGATGTAGTCTGGAGTCAGGCACAGTTTGGATTGCATGGGATGGTAGGGAAACAATGTTGGTTAATCTTGGTGCATGACATAGGCCAAGGAAGGACGACTAGGAAACGGAATTTTAGGGCCCCCGTGATATGATGCAAGGACTCTTATCCTACCGAACGACCAAGTGAGACTACATTGATTGCAGGGAAGATACCCTAGGGATGGTACATGCATTATCATGATTGTGTTTTACATGATTTGAGTGTTCGGGGAATGAAATTTAAATAAAAATGATAAAATAAAACCTTGAGAAATTTCCTTACTACATGGGCTTAGGAGTTCTTTGTTTACCAAACCGCTATATCACCAGGTCGACATCAGAGAGGCAGAGGAGCCGGGCATGGACAGTTTCACGCAGCAAATTTGATAGCTCCGGTAGGACCCGAGTTGGTTCGAGATACGGTTGGTTTGTTCAGCACTTTCGTTTATTCTTTGTTCGATTCTGGAGCTTCACACTCATTGTTTCACCTGGTCTAGCCCATGCTTTGGGACTAGACGTAGAGAGACTTTCCATACCACTGGTGTTGAGTACACCAGTTGGAGGCTAGACTAGTGTATCTTGTGTTTGCAGGGGATGTGTGATGACATTGGGACCACATCAATCTAGTGGGTATCTTCTTTTCCTATAGATGCAGCCATACGATGTCATCCTAGACATCGACTGGTTGTTTTCTGTTAGTGCCGTTATCAACTTTTTATGATGAAGGGTCGTGTTCTCCGACATGGATGGGCAACACGTATCTTTTGTTGGCGAGAGGAGCTATCAGGTTGGAAGTCGGCATGTGAAGCCACTCATTTCCTTATTAGGCGGGTTATCAGTGGTTCCAGCTGATACAGAGATGATGGATGTCTCCGAGGTTGTTCGGGATTTCCTCGATGTTTTTCCTGAGGAGGTTGTGACTCTACACCCCCCCCCCCCGACGTGATGTTGAGTTCGGGATAGACATACAGCATGGTACTCGTCTGATTTCAATGGCCCCTTGTCATATGGAACCTTCAGAGTTGTGGGAGTTGCGGATTCTGATCGACGATCTGATGAAGAATGGTTTTGTTCGACCCAGCATATCTCCATGGGGTGCTCCAGTTTTGTTCGTGAAGAAGGAAGATGGTGGTCTCAGGCTATGCATAGACTACCGAAGGTTGAACCAGGTAACGGTCAAGAACCGTTACCCCCTTCCAAGGATAGATGATATCTTCATCCAACTGAGGGGATCAGGTTGGTTTTCTAAGATTGATCTACGATATGGATATCATTAGTTGAGGGTAAAGGACACAGACATCTCGAATAAGGCTTTCAGGTTCAGGTATGGGCACTTTGAGTTTGTAGTGATGCTATTTGGAGTTACGAATGCACCAGTTGTGTTCATGGGACTTATGAACATTGTCTTCCTAGAGTTTTTGGATCGGTTCATCATTGTTCTTAACAAAGACATCCTGATCTACTCAAGATCAGAGGGGGAGCACTATGAGCATCTCAGGTCAGTCTTGGAAGTCCTTCGACACCACCAGCTTTAAGAAAAATTGTTGAAGTGTAAGTTCCTGACACAAGATTTAAACTTCCTTGGGAATATAGTGTCTCATAATGGAGTGTTAATGGACCTGTCGAAGGTGGAGGAAGTTGTTTCTTGGGCAGCACCCAAGAGCGTGGTAGATGTTCGTAGATTCCTCGGGTTAGCAGGTTACTAGTGGAGGTTCGAGAAGGGGAGAAATCTCTCATCCAGGTTCATAGGACCTTTTTAGGTGCTGAGGCGAGTCGGAGAGGTAGCATATCAGCTGGCCCTACAACCTCAGTTGGAGAGGGTTCATGACATCTTCCCCGTCTCCCATCTTCGTCGGTAGTTACAAGATGACTCCAACATTATCGACTGGGGAGAGTTAGATATGGGAGACGACGCGACCTTCGAGGAATGACTAGTCAGAATTGTGGATCGTAAAGAGAAGGTGCTCTATTGATGAATCATTCCGTTGGTTCGTGTGTTGTGGAGGCATGGCGGCCTCAAGGAGAGCACTTGGGAGTGGGACGCCCAGATGCATGCTCAGTAACCGGAGTTGTTTTGACTTGTGTTTTTTCCTTGTTTTTCTGAGCTTTGTTTTGATGTTATACTTTGTACCTTTGATATATGGAATTCTTGGCTTTTCGGTTGTGAGACGTTTTGTTTCCTTCTTCTCTGGAAGTTTGTAACGTGTCTGAATGTATTTGGAAAGGGAAAAACCTGATCCTTAATCGAGATGCATTAATGCGAATGCCATTGAACCTGTGCGGGCGAGTCAGTGCCGCATAAAGTGGATAATATCATGACATAAGAGAAGGAATTTCCCCAAACCACGTGTTCAGGAAGTGTATGGGTTTTACAGTGTTGGGGGCAGTGTAAGTTGGAAAATCCGAATATATGGAAGTGGGAAGTCCCAATCCTTAATCGAGATGCATTAATGCGGATGCGATTAAACCCATGGAGGCGAGTTAGTGCCACCTAATGCGGATAATATCTCAACATAGGAGACGCAATTCCTAACACCTATGATTATGGTTGTTGGTTGGGTCCCTGTTATAACGAGAACCTTAAGAGGTATCTTGATGGGTTCCTCTGGGTTGGTTTCTGAATTCCCGAGGACGAGAATTTTTTAAGAGGTATCTGATATAATGGCCCAGTCCTATCTGGACCGTTCCTTTGTCAAAAAGAAGGTCACGAAGTGTTCTGGAGGGTAAAATGGAATTTTCCCACACTTTCCAGAATTTTGAAACAACACGCCGTGTAGTTTGAGTACATGCTGTTTACCCCCTTTCCGAGCATACCCTGTGTTGCAGGTCATGTCCTCGCTATGTGAAATGATGGGTGCACGCCGTGTTCCCAGTTCTACACGCCATGTAGTCTGTCCACGCGTACGCGTTGCCAGTCAATGGTCGTGTACCATGTTGGAGACATGTCCTTGTCGTGTGCAATAAATGAGTACACGCCGTGTGTCTAAACTACACGATGTGTAGTCCTTCCCCGCATACGCGTTACCCTCAAACCATTTTTTGACCAGTCAATGGCGGCAGAGCCGTGTTAGAAGCCGCGTGGAGACCATGTAAAATAACCAAGTACACGTCGTGTAACCTAAAGTACACGTTGTGTACTTTTCCTTTTCTCACCTATAAAATAAGGGGTACCCTCTTCCTTTTAACTCACCCATCTCCTCCCCTTTCCCTCTGAGCAGAGTTCTCCCAAGAGACTCGAAGGCTCTTTATTCCATAACATCTTCATCCGAGCTCTGATTTATGATCTGTCAGCAGCCACGTAATCATGATGATGAGGCGGAACTTCCGAGCTTGGATCCGTTGTCTTCCCTTAGACCATTCCTTTCTGACTTCCACCCGAGGGGGTTTTTTCAGGACCCGACAGAGGTGACTGATGCCGACAGACTTCTTCTAAAGTTGATCTGGGGGAGCGCTGTGATCAGAACCTATTGAGGTAGGGATCTTACCTTCATCTCTCTAAAATTGTGCATCATGCGGGGTAGGCTAACTCTTGTTTACGTGAAACACTTTTTAACCGGTTTAATGAAGGTAATAACTGGATTATATAACGGGTATGGGAGTTTTGTGATTAATGTTACTTTACATTTTATATCATGTGATATTATGTTGTGAATTGAATAGGCAGATGCCTACTGAAAATAAGGGTCGTTGGGGGCCTTTTCATGCACAATTAAAATTTTCCCTATCATTCTTTACTGTTTTGTGAATAGAACTTTGTGGAATTTGGAATTTGGTTAATCACGTAAAGTTGGCTGTTTTAAAATCTAGAACACTTGTGTGATCACCCCGGTTGAACAAAATGGAATAATGAACATGTGGGTGTTGGCTTGGATACGTGGCATGTGATGGGGGTGTTTTGGGGGTTGTTGTGGATAGGGTGAGCAGTCGGGCTGTGGTTGACTTGGTTGTGGGTTGGTGTGAATTCTATGTTGCTGACGGGCAGTGGGGCTGCGATAAATGGTATTAAAGGGAAAATGATGTACGGTGTGGTTGTGGTTATAGTGGTTGGCAGCGGGGCTACAGGAATGGGTTTGTTAGTGAATGAATAGTGTGTTGTGAATAATAAATTAATGTGGAAGAGTTAATGAATGGTGGGGCGTGGTAATGAAACAGAATTAATAATCAATGGGGTTGGTTGGTTGATAAGAAGGGCTTGGTTGTGTTGCTTGTGTTTTCCTAACTGGATTTGTGGATTGCAGGGATACGTTTTACGAACGTTTGATGTGGTTGGTTATGGATAGTTTCCCAGCAGTTAAGGAACTAATAAACTAATTCTTCTGAAACGTGAAAACCTAACTGAGGTTGGGGTTGTTTGTTGTATGCATGCTTCGTAATAGCATTACTGAGGCACATGCTCATTTTCTATGTTTAGAAGCCGTAGGTTGGGATGTGTGGTTGGTATATATGTATATTTTTATCTTTTGTGTTTTATCGCACCCCACCCATGTTGATTACTTAGTGCCGAACACTCCCATTTCATGGGAGATGGTGTTTTTTCCCTCATTACTAGCTCTGTCCTGCTACTTCTCCCGTAGGCTGTGATGGCTTGAGGTGACCTTACACCTAAGAATCTTCGGGTAGGATCTGATTGGGTTGGCTTTAGCCCAAGACTCTTCGGGCAGGTTCTACTATTTTCCAAGAATATTCGGGATGAGGCCCAGGTGTGTGCGGGAGGGATATGTGGTTGTGAGGCCCAGGTGTCTGCGGGCGGGATACGTGGTTGTGAGGCCCAGGTGTGTGCGGTCGGGATACATGGTTCTGATGCCCACGTGTTTGCGGGCGGGATACGTGGTTGTGAGGCCCAGGTGTGTGCGGGCGGGATACGTGGATCTGAGGCCCAGGTGTGTGCGGGCGAGGAGAGTGTGGCAGCGTCAGGACGTTTGCCATTAGGATGAGCAGATAACTAAAGGGAAATAGTGTGGGGTACCCAATACTCTTGTTTCTTATATATTACTACATTTTGTGTTAGTGTTTTGGTGAGTGTGGCTGGTGAGGTTGGGTGGATAGAATTCCTTGATAGGTTTCTTCTATTGTTCTCATGGGACATTAGGATGTCTCCCCACTTGTGCACGAGAGCTTTAGGTTTCCCTACTGAGTATACTTGAATGCTCAACCTACATTTACTTTCAGGTTTCCAGGGGGACTATCAGGGCCGTGCGGACCCTACTAGTCAGATAGTTGGATTTATTGCTGTTGTTGTACTCTTTTTTTTCTTTTTGGTATTGTACTTTGATCTTTCTTGTACTTGTACCTTGTTATAAAATTGTTTAAACATGCATGTGGGATTAGTTTGGGTTTAATTATATAAACTTGTTCTTTTCCTTTTTGGTGGTTGAATTGTCCTATTTCCGGATCATAAAATAACAAAAAGGGTAATGCCTCCCATATTTGTGAAAACAGATACCCTTGGTGCTAGTTGCCACCCCGGGGCCTACTGGAGGCGGGACTCCAGTGTCATTTTCTCCCTTTCACCATTGCCAGCTCAGGAGGGGCATCATTGGTGGGAGTAGGTAATGACAGGACAAAATTAGATTCCTATAAAATGTTTTTTTATAATGAAAAACATTTTTAAATTATTTTTATAGTTTTTTATGTATTGGATTTCTAAAACTAATTTTAAAAATATTTACAAATATTTGTATCATTATCCCATGTATTCAAATTATTTTTGTATATTTGAAGGATGTGTAAGGGTAAAGAATATGTGAATATAAATTTTGGGAGGATTGTTTTTTAAATTAAATCATATTATAATTAAAATGACTTATTTTTCAAAAAAAAATTGTTACTGCATAGGCATGCCCACTTTTTAAGAGTTTGTTGTGTTATGAAATGGAAATGACCAAATGTTCTAAAATGATAACCAAAAAAAAATTTGGTCTAAAAAAATAAATTTTATTCTAATGAAAATAGAATATAATTTTTTTCCATGGCCTTATATATATTAATATTGGAATGTTTTAGAAAACATTGGCGATTAGGATGTCTGATTTAAAATTTGTAATGATTCAATGTATGTTTCTTCTTGTAAAATCATCATGTTGTATTATTTTCATATTGAGAAAATCATTCTGAAAATAAAATTATATTGACCAAAAATATAAAAACACTATTATTAATTACATGATTTTTTTTATTATTTCAATGTCATTATATTTTTATTGTTAAATGTTTCCTAATATACAACACTCTTGTTATATGTTTTATGAGATAACCAACACAATAGTTGTACCTCAATACCACCATCAATCATGGATGGTTTTAAATTAAATCATAAATTACTAAAAATTAATACATAACCAATAATGGAAATATGATCAACAAACATTCAAATATTTTACCATTTATCAATAATTTGACACATACCATGATATTAGTATATAAAATAAATAATTGACCCTAGTGTGGCATATTGAAATGTATTGTCAATGTGTGTTCTATTGGGGAAAAATATTGGTAATTTTAAATGAACCATAATTGAATGTTTTAATAAATAATTAGTTGGACTGTTTTATTACAATCATGTTCTATTGGTTGTTTGGATATTTAATTTCATTAAAAAATATTTTTTGAAAATATTTCTTTTCTATCATAAATACAACAAAAATTGGATGAGATTATATTGGAACAAAATTACTTTAAAATAGATATATAGAATTCTTATTATTCATGCCACATCAATCCATGTGAAAAAATAAGAAATTAATTTAGGAGGATACCATAATTGGGGACTTATGGTATTATGAAGTTGAGGATTAAATAAATACAATTGAGATATTCCTTAATTATGTAAAATTTAACATCACAGGAATTTTAAAAATATGTAAATATATTATATTTAACTATATATTTTTGAAATTATTTGGTTTAATATCACATAATAATTTCATTTGAGCTTATTTTACTAAATATAAGTCATTTTAATAAATATAAAAACATCCTATTATTTATTTATTAGTATTTTTTTCAAATGAAAAATTGATTGTTTTAAAAAGTATTTCTATTTAAAACTATTAATTTTAAATGAGATATAATTTTTATGAAATATGATATGAATTAATTGAAAGTATATATTTATAATAATTAAAATTTTAAATTTTAATGTGATATTTAAAAATTATACTATTATTACCCTTCTGTGATAACATTTAATATTAATATAATTATAATAAATAAAATATGTAAATTATTTAAAAAAATTTATATAAGTAGCATAATTATAATGATAATGAAATTATTATAAGGTTAACATAAATATATAAATACGCTAAAAGTATTATATTAATTATTATCTGAACATAATTTTAAATTATGTTAATTAAAAATGTGCAACACGTAAGATACCTAAGGACCATTGGAATAACTACTATAGCGGGAAAGAATGTAATCATGGGAAATCAACAAGTGGCAAGCTGACTTACTTCATATGAAGACTGAGGTGTAGTAATCGGTGATATTAGATCATGTAGGGTTGTATGGTGAATCCATATCTCGTGCAAGATTAACAGAGTGGTCCTTTAGGGGACCACCGGGTCGGCCCATCACATGTATGTGCATGCATCTATGTTGATGTTGTGGGTTCTGAACACCATATTACGCTCAAGCTATTAGTAAAATTGTATCATTCATAAGAATCCATAGAATGGACAATTCTTCTTTGTGGGATCTGAAAATATAGTTACAGTTTACCAACTTAAAAATGTCGAAAAATAACATAATCAATCCAATATATCACAATTGAACCCATTGATATTCTTTATTATCAACAGGAAACTCACACCATGTTTAAATAAACATTTCATTATCATCCTCTTCCCATGATGCAAACAAAATCCCTAAACCCCTCATACTTATGAACTATCTTGATGTAAATTAAAAATCTACAATATTCATCCTTAAACAATACTCCAATAATCTTTTGAACTAAAATAGAACTCTAGTATACCCTATAAAAATATCTCAGCCTCCATGATGAATACCAACATGACTTTTTTCATTCAATCAACATTAATTCCTCATGTAAAAATCATGGCATACAATTTATGATTTTATCACCCCACCAAAACTATTTTAAGGTAAAAATAGAAATTTTTTTTATTAGGAAATAATCATAAGGAATCTCATTATAACTAATTTAAAAGGATTTTCATATTTTTATATATATCCCTAAACATCAAATTTGAAACCATATATTTATTTATGTTATCTTATATACTTTTCGGTGTCATGTCTTATCCTATTTTCATCACCTATAGTAGTGATGAAATATGTATATATTAACAATCAGTATTTATGTATGGAATAGTATGATCCATTAGGATGATATTTATGGATCATATAGTTAAACTATTTTTAGTGGTGAGATAAAATATATAAATAAATATATTTCATTTTTCAAATCAATATAGTTATATACGAGATTATATAACTATTCATAATACTATTAAGTCATATTTTTTCTTAACTAAAAAGGGATTTCAAGATCCCAGTAATATTATATGTGATTAATGAAATATTGGATATTTATTAAAATTTAAACATCATTTAATTTGATTTAATTTTTGTTCGTTCTTAATAAGTTTTTATAAAAAACACTCCTATATAATTTCACCCTTTAAATTTATTATGAAACCATTATTACCTATAATTTTTTTCCTAACAGTTCTATATATTCACGGACAGGTATTGGTGATGGGATAAAAAAATTTAAATTTCCATATTCTAGGTAATGGAAATTATTCATTCCAAATTCTTTTTCCATATTAATCGTAATAAGAAAAATTATCTTAGGGAACATATGACATCATTAGTGATTTATTTTAATGAAGAAAGTATATCCTAAATATATAAGTATTTTAATAATGAACCAATGTCAAGAAATATTAAATTGAAAATCCATATTAAATGATTTATATAACCCTAATATGTGGGTAATGTTTTAGATTATACTAAACCATCACATTTAGTGAATTTTATTTCAAGAAAAAAATTTATTAATTTCATGTTGAATTTAATGGGTTTATGATTATCATTGAATTCATAAAATATTATTTTATATATTTGTTTGTAAATCATTATTGTACGTAGGATAATAATCTATATTTTTCCCTTTAATATAAATCATGAAAAGTAAATTCAATTGTTTAATTAATAATAATATAAATAGATATTTGTTATGAATGTTAACATTACTTATTATGGTATGGATCCTATTTTAATAAATCATATGTTAAATATTATATTGAAAAATTTTCTTCATGATAATTCTATCAAATATAAATTTCATTTATATACATATTGAACAAATTATAAATGATAAATGAAAAAAAAAATCATTATTAAATTTCGAGATAGGTATCGAATGGGATTATCAGAAAGGGGGAGTAAGACCAAGACCTCAAGGGAATGTATTCTTAAAACTAATAGTACTAGAGGTTACATGGAATTCATATGATTTTCTATGTGTCATTATATTTCATATTAATGTCCTTATTTTTAAATTAATTATGTATAGATTTCAACAATAAATCCACACTAATATAAAAATTTATTATTCTTTATCAAACGAATTTTTAAATTGATATGTAATTAAATTGATTTGGAAGAGAAACTAATTCTATCTATTTTCAAAAACACTATATTTATAAATTTAAAAATTAACATTTTATAAAATACATTGTATTTGATATATAATTAAATTTCTCCATTAATTTTATTGTATTTATAATTAATGGATTTAAACATAGTTTTGAAGCCCTTACTATAATTTTAGTGTTCAACCCAATTTTTAAAATTATTTTCACACGGTTTGTGGATGAGTAACATAAAATAAGTATTATATATGAATTTATTGATTTTTTAATATAAATACTTGTATTATTTTTAATGTTATGTTTTGTTTTTGAATCAATTGATACTTAGTATAAGATTACACAATGCAATATATTTCCCTGTTCTTTACGTGTTAGGACCAAATAATTATAAACGTGTCCCCAAATGATATTTGGGATTAAATGAAAATGAATTCTAGTCTAAAGAAATTAGATTTTGTAATTTTTAAGGATACTTCCTCACATATATTACTTCATAATGTATTTTTTGATGATCATTATCTTATGATACCAATTTGGGTACATGAATTGTAACCCTACTCATGTGTTTTTATCCAATGACTTGTAGGGTCCGTGTTTTTTTATCAAAATCAAAAGTTTGTACATTGAGATTAATATAATGTCTTGGACCTTCATTCTAAATATATTGAGAGAATATTGTGATTGAGGTATCTCGAGGAAGTCCAATTGTGTTTAGTGGAGGAAGGGATGTGTTTTGTGGTGTTTTAGAAGAAGAAATTGGTGTTTTGAGGATGCTGGTAGATCTTGGAAGTAGATCACTAGTAGTAGATATCAGGAAGAAGATCATTTACGGTAGATCATTGGATTTAGACCACTAAAGGTTGATATATGGTTGTAGATCAACAGTGGTATATAACTAACAGAATACAAATAGTGAAATATCTTTAATGTTATGCGACTATTGGATGTTCAGTAGTGGTAGATCCCAAGTGTTGAATCAATGGAGATAGATCACTAGTGGTAGAATTCTAAATGTAATTGACTGGGAGAAGATCACGGGTTGGAGATCACTCATGGTAGCTCAATTATAGTAGACCACTTGTAGTTGAGCAATTTTGGAAGATCACATATAGTAGATCAATGGATGTAGGTCACATGATATAGATACTGGTAGCAGATATTTCTTTTCATGAATTTTTCGTTTTCCCTTTTGACTACTTTCTTTTCAGAAATGCAATTAATTTAATTGAAATCCTTTTTAAAGAAGATAATTATGTCCACTATTTCTAAAAATAAAGTATAATTTATAATGGGTTTTGACATCGATTTAATGATACCATCATTTAACGGTCAATGAAAAGAATATCAAATCCCACATGTTTCAGAAATAATTATTATAAAGTTAACAACATTCTTTCGTACATTTTAGCAGTTTTTATCTTGAGAAAATTGGTTGAAAATCCTTTTCCCTTGGATTTGTGGAATAATGTGGTTCACGTCTCCCATTGGTGGATTCCACATATGATTGAACCAATGTTTTTGTGAAGAAAAATTGTGTAATAATTATTTCATAAATATAGGGGATTTCATTATTTCATATATTTTGTAACATGAAGGATGGGTCTAGGCTTCTATAATATTTTGGGTTGATCTTATATTCTAGATTATAGAAGAAAATAAATCGGATTAATTTATTCAATGAGGAAGGGGGAATGATTATAATTCATTCAAAACCTTTTGATATTGTGATATTGAGTTTAACTATGATTGTTGTATCAATAAAAATAATGGCCTTTTGTAGCCCCTATTTTTTCTATTTTAATATTTTCTATGAATCCCATGTTGTTTCATTATTCTAAACTCACATGAATAAATTAAAAACCACATGTACTATGATGATATAATTTTCACAAGCATATATGGAACGTTTTAGAATATCAATAAATTAAATAAAATTTAAGTAATTTGAATCCCTTGGTTAAATATACAATTATTCTACATGGTTTGAATAATTTTTCTGGTATTTTTACATGTGTAATGTGTTGTTGTTGAATGTAGTGATGATATAATGTTTAACCTGAATATGGGGAAATTGTAAGAAGAATTGGTGGTAATGTTGTGATTGTGATGAGGAGGTCGTCGTGACCGTGATATCAGTTTTTTGGGATTGATAGCTTTAGTATGATAGGATGAATAATGTTTTGATATGCAATATTATATTAGTTTTCATGTTAGTGGTGGTATTTAATAATTGATAATATTGAACCAAAAATTGTACGATAGGAAAATGGTAAAAATTAGGTTTTATGGTAAATGTGGTTAGTGTTAAATGTGAATTAATGATTTCTATCAATGGAATGGATTGGTTTTATAATTAAATGGGTTAGTAATGTATTATTTGTAAATATGATTTATTTAAGAAAAAACTTTAAAAAATTATTAGGTTTTATAGAGAAGTGGTGTTCACTTATTGGGAAATTAATGTTGGAGAATACCATGAGTTAGTTGGTACCCTTATTATAGACCTATTGGTTAGTATTGTGTGTTATTATTTTATATCCAATATTTTTTCCATGTAATTTTAAATATCACCCCACCCATAATTTAGAAACTAGGGATGAAAACCAAATGATCTTGTATTATTTTTCCCTTAATTGTTTTATTAACCATGTTGGTCTGGTTACCATATCATACCTTCACCCTCTTATAAGAATTGTTGACATTCACTAGTTGTGATTGCTAGATTAAAATGGTTCATTTTTGAGGTGTGAAGAGATGGACCGTTTGTCATTATATGTGGGGATATGTATTGACCCATGTGTTTTTGGTTGAGATGATGATACAATTTATAGTGGGTGTTATGCTTTTGAGGATGATTGCATACGGTTGATGTCCTATATTTTCGAGATACCCTACTTCTTTCTTTATGTGACTTTATTTGGTGGACAACATATCTTCAAGTGTTATGTGATGGGATAATCAGTTTCACATAGGGTTTATGGAATCATATGATACACATAAGATGTTTTAGCACTAAGACATATATCATTAGGTTGTGAGAGAGTAAAATTAGTGAGAAACTGGTGTAGGGTACCCTTTATTGATTATTTTCACATTTGGTTTTTATACATGGAATGCCTTATTTTTTTAGTGTTCCTATTTTAGGTTGGGATGGATATTTCACCTTATAATGTGCTATTTCTTGTGTCATTTTCACATGGATGAATTACTATGCTCTTTTCACATGTGCAAAAAAAAATTTGTTTCATATTGAATATACATGTATAATATAACTAAATATATATATATATATTTGTATTCCTATGCAAATAATATGGATCACACTGGAAATTTATGTTTCGGAAATTTTTGTACATATTATATCTTTTCCTTATCATTATTTTGGGTAATTATTTTGGAGACTTTTTTATTTTTTTTCTTATATATAATTCTATTTTATATAATTTTTACTATATTTTATTTTTTTCCATGTAGTTTATTATGGTTAATTTATTCTATATCAAGATTCAATATTATAATAATGTATAGTGCCACCAATTCGATGATTTTTTTATACACATGGTTATAGTCTCTAACTAGGTGGATACTCGAGGCTAGAATATGGGGTCATTATATCTCTCCATTAATTGTCGTATCTTTGGTGTGAGGGGTTATGATAGTATGTCAATAGAAGTTATAGTTGAGGGAATGGATAAATATTGGTGTTATTATGAGTAGGTAATGCATGTGATAGTATGGAAGGATTTTTGGTTGACCTATTTGTGTGACATGGTTTATAGAGATCGACTACGAAATATGAATTTAGGGACCCGATGATTGAGTTCGTTAACTATATGATTATTTAACAACCATGTGACGAGGAACTATTTTAAACATAGAGACTTAGGAGATGTATATTCATCATTTTAAATTGTATTATTATTTAAATTTTGTGGGTTTGGTTTTGGGAAATATGAAATAAGTTAATGTGAATAATATAAAAAATATTAAATTTCCATACAACTAGAATTATTAAATTTTTTTACCCTTTTATTTATAGATCAAGAATATCATATAAACGTGGGTAATGAAGTTGGGGATTAGTAGGATATTACATTTTATAATGTTGGGGTTGATCTTGGTGAGGTGGATAATAAATGTCAAACGATGTTGTGCACATTTTGGGGAAAAAATTGGCAATGTACAATAGTGCTGATTCAGGTATGGAGATATAGAGATTGAAAACGTTGTATGATATTTCATTGATTATGATCAAGGAAAATTTTATATATTTGTTCACATTAGAAGTTATTCAGATGTATTGATCTTTACATTGGTAGTTCCCGTTGTATCATGTTGAGCCGAATGTGAATGATGCCTCAATGGTAATATTTTTGTAGGGATTTCGAGTAGGTTTCCCTTTTTTTCTCCATGAAGGTGAGGAATGTGAATGATATTATTTATCCTTAAAAAATTTTTGTGAGGGATTTTTTAATTTTGTTGATGGACCTTCTATGTTTTCTCCATTTTATTTCCTAAATAATGAGTCTTGAGAATGGAATCATGATCAGTCACTCGGCCGTTCAATCCATTTTTTGTTACATCTATTATATTTCCAAAATATTTGGATGTTTAAATAATGATAGAGGTGATTCAAAAGATAATATCATGAGGAGGTTTAATATGAGAGGGGATATATTAATGATCATTGTAGAGTAGAGTAGTTGGTGTAAGGACTGAAGCTCTAGGTTTATCAAGGATTCAACCTTTTGGTAGTCATCCTCAGTATCTTCCTTTCCAATCTCTTGAGATTTATAGGGTCATTTTCACATGGATATTGTGGTAATAATTTGAATCATTGAAATATTTTTTTTGGCCTCATTATGGTAGATATGAGAAGTTTCAACAAGAGTTTCAGTAGAAGATTCTAGCATGTCTGTTTCAGAAAAAGTCGATGCATGATTATTCTCCAATAATAGATAATGTTGTAGGAAGAGAGTGATATATTGATATTTCTCACCCTAATATACCTCATATAAAATATGGATTTATTGGTTCCCATAAATAGAGAGGTATAGGGGCTAGGAATGGATTTCTTGTTGTAGTGGAGGCAATAGAACAGGGTGCTAGATATCGTTTGAGGTAAACTTTGTTTATCATGTAACCTTGTTTATTCAATGTTTTATTTATGAGATTTAAAATCATTTTTTATGTCTATTATTGTCCATTACCTTGGTATATATGTAGAGTTACTTCCCATTATACTTATACTGAATACACAAGAATAAATCCAAGAATGATTGTTTGATGTGTGCCGATCGTGTAGATTCATGTTTTCGTGCCACATAGGTCACATGGTGCCCTTTTGTTTCAACGGATCTAGCCATATTATTTCATCCTCTACATAAAATGATTATATTTTATGTATGAATTTGTAGACTGATTCCATTTCAATTTTGTGTTATTATATTTATATAACCATTGTTCGGTTTTTATTAGTGAGTGGGGTTTTCATGTGGGAAATTGACCAGTGAATATTTTTTTTCCTTAATTTCTATGTTTTCTATGGATTTGATAGAAATATGGATAAAGGAGGTTCATATTTTTATCCTTGAGTTCCTTCATATTTTTCCTAAATTAATGGCATTTCCCCAATTCACATGATATTGATATTGGGATAGACATGCAACACAATGATTCCCCAACTTCAATGTATCCTAATCAAACATGACCAAATGATTTACTTGAATTAAAGATCCAAAATAATATATTAATAAATATTTACTTATTCAACCGAGAGTGTCTCTATGGGGTTCTCTGGTGTTTTTCACCAGGAATGTGGATGGTATTCTAAGGTTTTGTATAGACTATTGGAAGCTAAATAAGGGGAATATCAAGATTCACTATCATCTTCCATGGATATATGATATTTTGACCAACTAAATTTGAAGTATTATTTTATAGGATCTATATATAGTATGGATATCACCATATGAGGTTGAGACAGATATATATCCTAATAAATACATTTTGATGGAGGTATCATCAGTTTGAGATTGTCTTTATTCCATTTGGCCTCATGAACATGATAGTTTTGTTCATGGGTCTCATTAAATCTTCATTATGTGAATTCATCGTCTAGTTAATAGATGGGTTAATTTTTGTCTTATTGATGTACTCAATATTATAGTAGGATCGTATTGGGGATCTCAAATATGTATATCTGGTCCTTTTCCAAAACCATATTTATTGAATATTCTCAATGTTTAAATTTTGGACATTAACAGTAAATTTCCATGGACATTTGGTGTATCAACATGGTGTGGTAGTGAACCCACCAAATATGGAGGGAGTTTTTAAATGATAAGAACCTTTGAATGTGATAGAGGATCATGGTTTCATTGATGAAGCAGTCTTTTAATAGAGATACATGCTCGATTCCTCTTGAGTTTTATCCAGACAATTCACATTGAATAGGAAATTCAAGGAATATATGTGGAATAATAAATTTCATATATAATTTAGTTGTATAAAATTAATGATGGTAAGTTATTAATTTATCCAATTTCAAATGGATGGAGTTATTCTTGACGTGTTCTTTTATTTATAAAATCTATTCGTGGGATGCGTTTTAATGACAGATAATTTTGAGATCTATTATTGTCTTAGGTAGTTACACCCCCATGAGTATGACTATACCATCAATGATTTGGATCATGAATTTTTTGTTTGTTCTTTGAATTTTTTGTGATAATGACTCATTGTGGATCTCTTTGTGGCCTTTAGTAATATCAAGAGTTTTATGTAATTATTTTCAAAGCATGATATAATCTTATGGAAATGGATTTTGATATATATTCTACTGGATTATGATTTTGTGATCAATTACACATCATATAGAGGGAATGTTGAGGATGGAACATTGATAATAAAATCATGGAAGGATGTTGTTAAAGAGTTTATGAATGTTAGAAGTTAAATGGATGAGTTTTCACCCGTACACATATATGCATTTGTCATTTATCCTCCAACATATAAATATTTTTATTAAGGAGACACTTTTATAGAGAAAGTGTGAAACCAAGCAGTACAACAAAACCCTTAGAAACTATAGCACATTATATGATTATAAAACACCAGATATGAACCCATTATACTTGACTTCCTTGAATAATATCAAGAAATTATTTGTTACATTTTTTTGGGGTCGTCTCATATAATGTCTTCCAAATGAGAAGACAACATAATCCTCGGATGCAGGAACTCCTCTTCAACTATATTCTTGTCATTGAGTCCTCTGACTAGGATTAGGTGTTGTTTTCTGATCCACTCACTTTTCTCCTGATTCATGTCAAATTGAATCAATCTTGCTTGCATCCTTTCCGCACCCATCGATGAAGTGAATATGGATACCACATTCTCTGTTATCTCTTTCCCAGATTGTAATAGCAACTCCCATGTATATTCCTTGATCACTACTTCTCCATATGACTCCCCATGCGTCAAACCCGCTCCCACCATAGAAGTTGATACTAGTTCCCTATCATGTTACACTATTTCCTCTTCACCAATGATATTGGTTCCTTCCCCACACCATGGACCAAGGGTAACCGCTGGTGTCACCTCCTTTGTATGAAGGTACAAAACCTCCTATTGATCTCCTTCCAATGATGGTTCAATCTATTGATTTTGAGAATAAGAGATCAATATTTTCTATCCTTCCGCTCCCTCCACTAGCTTAATATCATGCTCTTTGAAAATATAGCATTTTTTCTGACTGAGTCTCCATTGGTTTTGGATGGTAGGAGTAGTATTTTCACCCCGTCATATTCTTCTTTCCAGACACAATGCAGCACCATTTCTCCATGTTCTCTTTGTTCACTTTCTTCATTCTTTGGTTAGGCATGTTTTTTTCAACTCCTCCCAATCCATTATCATCATAAGGATGATCATCACCATTATAATCTACCTAGGATTGACACTTTTAATTTTCCTCAAACACGCACTCATTTCTCACGCTTCCAAATCTGTTGCTGAGGTCAATGCGGGAAAGGGTGCCCCTCAAGTTGATGTCCTTATAGGTATCCAGTTTCATGCGTAACCTATGGGAATATTTCTCCCACTCATGGCTTGACATTGATTTACTCTCACCAGTAGCCACCCTTCCAATGTTCCTGCAACTGCCAGTACACACTGCGATATCATGCGTGCATGGATCCACCACCCCATGTGATGGACCAGCAGCACCAGTAACTCCAACATACTCCGCCAGAGTATGAGTAGGTGATTTGAGGGTGTCTAGAATTTCTTCCTCCACTCCACTATCATGGGTTCCACTAAACTAATTGCTATTAATAATTACATCCATGTCATCCCAAATCCTTTTTAAAACTTCCACTACACTCGGCCCTGGAGGCATAGCAGGTTTATGCATACTAGCTCCACCCGAGAACCTGGTGTCCTCTATCTCAAACTTTTTCATGACATGAACCAATATAACAAGCACTTATCTCAACGAGCAGATATCCTCCCACACATTCCACCTCTAAAACGACTCAATGATATACCATGTATTTAAGGAATTTTTTTTGAACATAATTAAATGGAAAGTGTTATTGTTTGTTTCATGGTGTTGGGTTTTCCACTAGGTAACGGTCAAAAAGATTGTTCCTGATAGTTTTCAAGAGACAATAGATTTTCCCTATGGGAAATGGGATTAAATATAAATGGAATTAGTCATTTGGTTTTCATGATCATAAGAAGGCTTTAATTATATGTAGTTAATTGTGGACCATTTTAAGAAACCAGATCACTTCTTAATGAATAAGGGGTCGGGTACAGTTATTGTTTTGGAAAACAATATATGTTAATGAGGAGCATTGCCTGCATGGAGACAAAATATCAATTTCATGAGGTTGAGTTGAATATTTTATCTTATAATTATGTAATATAATGATTCAGGGTTTTGGAACTCATTTATGCCTTATCACTACTTTATATCCTCAGATGGGTCGGTGGAATGAGTAAACAATCCAAATTATATAGGACATGTTGTGGGCATGTATCATGATCGATGGGAGATTTTCCATATAAAACCTATCATTGGATGATTTTTATTATAAAATAAGATATAATTCATCCAATTTCATGGTCCTCTTTTAGTATATGTATGTTCATCTATGATATTCTCCATTTTTCATGTATGAGGTTGGTGATTGAGTAGTTTTTGTTACACATGTGGTGATTTTCATCACAGAATTTTAACATTTGGATTGATATATGATAATAGATGTTTACTATAGTTATAAGTCTTATTGTAATTATATAAGGAGGTTCTTGGAGATTAAATATTATGAAAATTTCTTCATTGTGGTTTCCCATCTACGTGATGATTGTCAGTTCAGAAAGTGGAGTAATATCACCCCCCAATTTTTTCCCCATAAAGGTGTTGGGGCACATTGTTAATGTGGCTTACTAGTTCTCAATTCCACTATGATTTGACTGAATCTTTGATTTCCTCCATGTCTCTTGTTTCTTTCAAAATATTTATAATTAATCCCACAACATTGAATTTGGAGATATAGATATCGATGATGAGGATTTTTTTTAAAAAAATAGAGACCCATGATCACTGAGAGAAGGTGATTTGTGGATGAAACATTTATTGGGTTGTTTACAGGGAGTTCAGGTTCCTTTGAGGAGAGTATTTGGGAGCATGGGACAAAAATGTTTTTCTAGTACCGCATGTTTTAGGGACTCTTTATATTCCATGTGATTTCATATTTTTCCTTGATGTAATGTTTGGACCATATTTTTTGAAATATTGTGAGAATATTATTAATTAATATGTTTATGGATGCTGATTAAATTCATAGAATAAATAATTAATGATGGAACAAAATCCAGATGTATTACACATTGACATTATTGAAATCCTACAAGTGAGAGAGTGTTTAAATAATTTGATTGTATATTAACATGGGAGAAGGAATTAGTTGAGTTTTGTAAATTGGGTCATTTTTATTGAGTGTAGTAGTTTTTTGTGAGATATATTATATATTGTAAGTTTTGTTTTTCAATTGTATATGTTGATATAATGGGGTTTGAGGCTATATTTTCTAGATTTTGGTATTTTTTTGGGTGTAACAATATCATTGAGTGTTATCAAGATGGATTGTTTTTCAGCCCTTCCCATTGTATCCTTCTAGGATAGTATTGAATTATTAAGGGTGATACAAATTTGATATCTATCAAATGTAAATTCATGGACATTTCATCTGATTACATTGTATGATATATAAATATTGTGGTGTTTTGGGAGTTCCCAGATGTGTTTGGAGAAGGATGGTTGGGGATAATTGGTGTTTTGGAGGAATAGAGGGTGTTATAAAATAATATGTGGTGTCCTAGAGGTATATCAATTGTGGTTTATCTCTGGTCATTCATCCATGGTATTATATATCTTGTGGTAGATCATTGGTGGAAGATCTATGGTGGTAGATCAATGGCGGTATATCACTAGTAGTAGATAACTAGTAGTAGATCTCTAATGGTAGATTACTAGTATTCCAAAACTAGTGATAGATATCAAATGGAATATCATTGATGGTAGATCATAATTGTTATATCACTAGAGGGAGATTAGCAGTAGTGTGTAACTGACAGTATAACACTGTAATTTGGCCACAAGTTTTAGATCACTAGTGTTAGATCACTAGTTTGATATCACTAATGGTATATCACTTGTAGTGGATCACATGATGTAGATCATTTTCATTATATCATATCAGTATATCATTTGTTTATATAATATCTATTTTTTCATTTGAATTTTTTATATGAAAAATGGTTTTCTTTAATTAGTTAATGGAATTTAATGACATTTTATTGACAGATAATTATATTTTATATTTCTAAAATATCATAATTCTTTTAAAGATTACAAAACATGTATATAATGAGATTCCTATTTATTAGTCATATAAAACCATATTATTTTTTTTGAATTCATATTTATCCATTTTAATTTCAATATATTTTATTTTTTATTTTCATATTTCTTCATCATTATAGGATATTTTCATGTTCTTTTTCTGCTGGAGTCTGGGAACTCTGTGGGTAATTTTTTCAATTGGTGATTTCCTCCGATATGTACACACCATATTTTTTGTTTGGTAATTTAATATGAAGATAATTTTTTATAGGTATTCTATACCATTATATATCATTTTTTGTAACATATAGTATGGGTTCATGCTTCTATTAATATTTTGTAAATTAGTATACACGATATTAATGATGGTAGAAAATCAGTTTCATTGAAAAAAATGGAAAGGTTAATGTTTCTCAATATTTTACAACTTTTTTATATTTTTACATTTAGTATAATCATGATTGTTGTTTCAATAAATATTGTGGTCATTCGAAGACCATATTTTTTAGTGTTATTAGATGTTGTGAATCCCATGTTTTGTGATCCTTTTGAAACCACGTGAATAAATTGTTAACCACTTATAATCAAAAAATTTATTTGTTACACTATGATATATGGAATATGTAAGAATATCCCATAAATTAATGAATTAAATGAAATATATAAACCTTTTAAAATATTAGAAAATTGATTTTATGTTGTGAATATGTTTTCTGGCATGTTAACAAGTGTGATGTGTAGTTGTAGTAAAAAATTTATGATGTAATTTGGTAGAAATGTGGAACATGAGATGTGGAGGTGGTTGTGACTATGGTGGTTGTTCTGCAAGATTTTAAGAGGTAGTATGTTGTTTTTTTCTTCTGATTCATTGATGTATTGTGTAATGATCATTTACCGGGTAGTGATGGGAATAAATGAAAGATAATGTTTTAAATTAAATATAATAGTATAAAGATGGTTAATGAATGGTAAATATTAGGATATATGGTTAAATTGTTTTGATGGTACATTTTAATTAATTGAATATAAAAATAGGAAGGAATTTTTTGTTTTTTAAATGGATTGGTATAGGATATTATTGTAATTTTCTCCCTTTTAGATTGAATATAAATTGAGGCTTGTGTTTTGTCAGGTGGTTTTATGCATTTTTTGGTGACATAAAATTAGGGAAAAGTTGTGAGATGATTTTTACCCTTGTTTTAATCCCATCAATTTGTCTTATGTGGTTATATTATATATTCAATGTATTTTATTTCTGATTTTATATTTTTATCTCGCCCATATTTTCAGATAGTGATGACAAACAAATTTTTTGGGGGTTTTATTCCAAATATCCCAATGGCATCGTTGGATGGATGGATACCAGGAGTTCCCTAATCCCTCATCAAGGATATGATGAAATTCATGGTATGAGAAGTCCGTAATTAAAAAGATTCATTCTCTATGTGTGATGATTTGACCATGGTATAATTTCGCAAGTTGAGATGTGTTGGGATAAGTTTTTTTCGCTAAGATAATGTTTTTTTGAAGGGGGAAGTACATTACAGGATGAGGACATGAGATTTGTGTACTTTATGTTATCAATAACCTCCAAATATAGTTATGTAATGTTATTTAATGGTCCATGTGTATTGGAAATTGATTTTATGTGATGTATATCAACTCATGGTCTTCTTGGAATTATTTGATAAACGGAATAGGTTGTATCACAAAGAATTACATCATTAGTGTATGAGATAAGAAAATCTAGGAAAATTTTTTTTGGTGTAACATTTAGATATTTTATTGATATTGAGATATTTTAGATGGATTTAGTTATTTTGTGAGTTTTCATGGGTGAGGATTAAATGGATAGTTGGACTATTTAGGTACTATTGGATATGTTGTTTAATACTTGGGGAATTCATATACATTTTTCACATGTGGGAATGGGACTGTAGTTTTCCAATTAACTATAAATGTATTCTCAACCTATGTATATAATATATATTTTTAGGTTTCCAATTGTATTCTATGGACCATGACAGAAATTATTTTTTCAGACCATTTGTTATTTTTATGTCGATTACTCTACATTGTTTTGGTTATTTAAATTAGTGTATATTATATGTATCCATATTAGTTATAAATGCATCATGACATAGTATATAGATCTATTTTATAGTATTCAATGGAGATTATTCCTATTTATTCATCTTATCATCTGATCCCATAACATTATAGAGGGTAATTCCTGAAATTTGATGTTATTTTTATACCCTAGGTTCAGGTCACCAACCATAGGCATACTAGATGAAGGACTTAGGGGTTATTATATATCCCACTTAATTTATGTATATTTGGCAGGATAGGTTTGTGACAATTTTTCCCATCTAAAAGCAGATAAAATAGTTGTTTTCCTTAGACAAATAGTGTATTTATATTTTCATGCCAAGCTAATGAAGGTACGCTAGTTGTCAGATAATTTTTACTATATTATGTGATGATGATGAAATTACAATTCCACTAGGTTATGATTTATTTGTTAATTTTCATTTACAACATTTATATGTTATATTCTTTTGTTATGAAACTGAGGAAATTGTTTATTATCTCATGTTTCTACACTCATATTGGATGGTATATGTTTTTTCAATTTTGTTTATATGTTAGTATATTATGCATCATAGTATAAACTTATTATTAAATGGTCTATTTTTTTTGAAATATATCTCATGGGAATGTTATTTCATGAACCAATTTCCAAAATAATACCCCTATTGGGTTGGAAATGATTAAAGTTAAGTAACGAGGCTCAAGTCTCTCATCTAGTAAGCGCTAGGTTGGAGACTAGAAACAAGGGTACACAAATCTCAGAATTTTAGATTATTTTCAAAATATTTTAAAAAATATTTGGATATATGATAGATCATCCACAATGAAAAACTAATACATAATGTAAAAGAAATAAAAAACCATCACAAGTTATTATTTTACAAATAGAACAGTAACAATAAAAAAGTATCAAAGGAAAATTAACAAATGAATAGTTAATCAACAACATAAAAATATTCATGATCCTATCTACTAGGGTCCACAATAATCCCAAAAATCCTCCTGGAAACATGAATGAAGTATATATGGGTACGGTGGCTATTCAAGTACATGAGGTAGAAAAAAATCTCATGTTCAAATGTGAAAGAGACATACTAATGCACTAGTAGGAAATCAACAGAAAAAATAAACACCTAAGTAGGTATATTAACCATCACAACCTCACCAAGGAACAATCATCAAATAAATAATGTCATGAATTATAATATGAAACACATTTGTGATAGGGTAAACTACACCAATTTCCCACAAATTATCCACTATCACATCCTATGAAGAAAAATTCATAGTTCTCCCACCTCATCTAAAAATTCAACATCACAACCCACCCACACACACCTGGGCCTCACAACCACATCCCTCCTGCTGAATCCTAGGCCAGAAACCACATCATATACCACAAGCAGACACCTCATCAAAAAAACACATCACATCCCACCCAGAGAAACCTTTACCCAAAACCACATCACATCCTACTCAATGAAAAATGGGCCACAACACATATCATGCCGATGAAACATGGGAAAGAGCCACACATATCATCTCAATGAAACTTGGGAGAGAGAAACACATATCATACTGAGGACATATGTGAAATAACAAGTAGCACACACCCATATGCCTCAAAAACAAAAACATTCCTAAGGAATTTGCGGCTATCACCACCTTTTATAAAGAGCATGGCAGAGCGGGGTCTATCCAACCATCCACCCACTATGATGTTTGGGAAATACAATTCCCCACGTTATTATGGAGGTGTTCCGGTCATAGTGCTCATCTATGTTGGGGTGTATATAGAAATCACAAGGAAAATTAAAATATATTCATATATGATACCAAACACTCTTCCAACTTTGGGGTTTTCTATCGAACAACCAAATCACAGTGCTCCCATAATTACTGATACCTCTATATGCATAACACCAAACAAAAATCCATAACCCAAATCATATTCTTAAACAAATTAATCAAAAAAATTTGATACTCTAGTCCATCTAACCCATGAAATTCCAAGATTAATTGAAGAATTTGTTTACATTCACATTAAATTAGTTATTCCATCACTATCCGGGAAGCTACCAAGAACATCCCATAACAAAAAACATCGTAAAATCCATTCATGGAGAAACTCTGAGAGAATTACCTATACCAACCATCACCATCCTTCTTCAAGTCCACCCTCTTAATCCATATATGAAAAACCATATCCGACAACATATCAACCCACAACCAATTCTGTAACCTAATTTCACAACACATCTCCTCCATCCCAAAATAAATAAATCACTCAATATGGGGGACCATTCCCCCACCAAATCCATATTTCATCCCACAACCATGCGAAAAACTATACCACTACAAAAACCAAAAAAAACTGACACACACATCACATTTCCAAATATACCATGCCACAAAATATTACATATTTAATAAGCAAACATAAATTATTTTACCAAGTTAATACAAGGGTTATCACATAAATAGTGTGATCATAGGTAATATATTCATTAGTTGAAATTAAGTTATAAATAAATTTTGGATATATGTATCCAAAATGATATAAACAACATGAATTCAATAATTTTTTTCTGTCAAAATAGATCCACCAAAGGACACCATTTTTAGTGGGGATTCATTCCTAAACAATCATAATATTAAAACATAATATCAAATTTTTAGAATAATGATAAAAATACCATATAAACATCAATTTAAATTAAATGATTATTTATAATCAATTAGACAGGAACAACCATATTTCATAGTGAAGCTGAATTGAAACCACATCTACATGATGCAAAACACTGATAAACAATGATAATCCTACCTCGATGGAGTGTCAACATTCATCTCATGAGAATAGATTATGTAACGGATGTCCGATAACCAATCCTAGATGATATGCATACAATCTGAGGTTTTCGCGGAACCGCCTCACCAAAAAAACTAAATGATACTCTATTATGAACATGGGTAAGAAAATTACATTGCACTAAGAGATGATACGGAAGAAAATTTGATCGAACCGAGAGAAACACCTAGAAAAAACGTTAGAAATCACCTTTTACCACCATGTCTTACAAATGATAAAAAACATTTATTAACGGATTGAATAGTTGGGAATAGGGCTTGATGAACCCCATGGGAAAACTTTGGTTAAACTAAAATTTTTGGAGGAAGATATAATTGATGAAGGAATGAAATCTCAGATGAAAATATATTTTTTTGAAAAAATTAATCATGGTATTAAATGATGTGTATTAATATATCACATCGTGTAGTACTCAGGGTTTAGTTTCCATGGAAAAATGTGTCTCCTTTCCATTTTTTTTAATTTTCAAATCCCAATATATTAAAAAATGTGAAACTCATGAAATATGATGTGAAACAAAATTTGACATCAGTTAATCAAATAACACGATGTGTAGTCCCACTTCTATCAACCATTAGTAACCAAACGTCCCAAACATCCTACGATCCTCCTCCAGACCTATCCAAAAACAAAAATCGCACAAATTAATGGACTAAGAGGACACTGATAGGTACATTATATACATATCAAGTGATTCTCACACTCGATCATCTGAAACCATGCCCAGAAGAAAAGGGGTCTGAACAACCACTTCACGAGATACCTCTCAAGAGTATCGCTACACATGAAACACTACTAACAACCAAAAAAATCAATGTTCATTGATAAAACACTCTGTGTTTTTCAAAAGCTGGATTGAGAACCTGTAACTCCAAGAACACTGCCTATTTTATCTAAAAACCAAGCTTCACCATGTCAACTAAGAAAATACAAAAACCACAAAAGAAACAACGTGATCACAGAATAAATTCAATCTCAAACACATGAATCATGGGATTCTATCTTCCATGTTAAGATACAATAAACTATCAGTAGCACAGACTCACCCACATGGGTTTAATCACATCACGGTTAATGCCTCATAATTAGGGATTATTCCCCTTTCTATATGTTAATAAATTACAACAAATTAACCATATACACAAAAGGAAATGAAATAATGTCATCTTATATAAAATAATGTCCATAAATTACATTACAAGAAAAATAAAAACAAACTGAAACATAAATAAACTATGGGTATGGGCTGCCCAACTTCATGTATCTCTCCCACGTACTCTTCTCCTGGCCACCATGCCTCCACATCTCAAAATCAAAAGGAATGGTCCTTCCTCACAACAACATATTTCTATTATCCAGGATATCCAATGGTGGATCTACAAATATCACGTCATCCTCTTTCTCTAACACTCCCCAGTCTAGTACATGATATCATCATGAAGATACCAATGATGCATAGATATATGGAATATGTAAAGGATTCAAAAAAATGCAGTGGTATTAAAATCTTGTATAGACCTATCAAAATCACACCAACAACTCAAAGGGTCCATCAAATAGGGGATAAAGCTTACTCCCTCTAACAATCCTGCACTATCCACGTCATGGGGAGAAATTGAAGAACATGTGGTTCCCAAACCCAATCATGAAGGCCCTTCATCTATGATTAGAATATGACTTATACATGTATTATAGTAATTTCATTCTCTCACAAAAAAGAGGAATATTATCAGTCATGCTTTGTACCATGTCAGGACCAATAATAGCTACCGCCTCAACAATCATCCATCATAATGGATAAGGAAACAATATTCAGTAAAGAGATGCAAAGGGATCCATGCCAATATAATAGTTCCAGATGTTGTTATAAGAGAACAATACCAAATGAAATTATTATACCAAAGATCTTCCGACCTCCAATAAGAATTCCAAAAATATATCCACTACCATATGGATATTCCACTTTGTATACCCATTTGTATGAGGGTGAAAAGCAGTTTTAAGGAATAACAGTATGGAAAAAGGATACTACAGTCCCATATAGACTCGTGTGGTTTACCGAATGACCAGATCTAATAAAATGGTCCTAGTAAATCCTTTATTATATACCACATAATCCACATATATACATTCCAATGAATCAAAAACGCCTCACTCCTTGATCGCTAAGAAGTGGGTTGATTCCATTAATTGATCCACTATCAGATAAATAACATTGCCACCACCATTGGATTTGGGTAACCCTATAATTCAATACTTTAATATTTCAACAAATCTCCACTTGAAACATCCATGGGATGAAATAAACCATGAGGAACATAGTATGCAGCCTTCACATACTAGAAAACCATGCACATCTCCACAAACCCTTCCACTACACATTTCATCTTGGTCCACCCAAAATATAACTTTAAGTCGTATTATATAATGGAATATTCTGGATACACATACGAGGGTGAGTTATAGAACTCATGAAGAAATATCATAGACATAACCACCGAAACAAATGACATTTCACAAAAAAACATCGTCTTCTGACCATTCTATGACCATCCTTCGAATGAATCACTATGTTCAACACAATCATGAATCACCTCTTCCTCTAAGTCCCCCCGCTGAGACTCCTACACATGTTTCATCAATGAATACTTCACATTCACTTATATAAAATATCCTACACCATCATCCACTATTTTATCTAATTTCAAGGCTTCCAACTACACTATTTCCCTCCAAATGTCTATATACTCCCGAACAGACTCCTTCTACAACATGCATCTCAATGCATTGGCCAAGAATTTCCTATTTCCCAAGGTGTAGGAGTTATAAATATCATATTATGGAAGAAAATGTATCCACCTCTACTGTCGTAAATTCAAATCACACTAGGAGAATATATCCCTCAAACTATTTTCATATTTGAAGAACACAAATTGCTCCCCAATGAGATAATGTCGCGAGAAAATCATTTCGGACACAAATACTACTTACTCTAGATCATGTGTGTCATTGATACGGAAATGGATATGAAAACAACTATACATATAAGAGATAACGTCACTTTTTTGCATCTGCATGCATCCCAAACCCATGAGACAACATCAAAAAACACATTGAACATCATCCCTTATTCTGGAAACCGAAGCACTAGTGAACTAACCGACATCCCTATCATGTAACCGAACATTTTTGGACACTAATAACTCCATAATGAATCTTCTAATTGTATTTGGTCCATTAAATAAACATGAAATCATTCTCTCTCTTTAAATGGGGTTGTAACCCAGGAGAAATGGGTTAAAAATCTTGAATAATACACCATGTTACCAAGGAAAATGCAAACCTCTTCCATATTCTTGGGTTCTACCCAATTAAAAAACACACCACCATTATATTAGCCTACCTACACACCCTTTTGAGACAACACATTTTTGAGTAAATTCACCTATCATGTTGAAAACATACACTTGGACTACATTACATATAGATGGTGGAGTCGAACAACATTCATGATTGTATTGATCTTATTTTAATGAAACATATATGAATTAAATAATATTAATATATCATTAATTAATATAATGATAAATCAATCTTGGAAATCATATAACATGGAATTCATAATCCTCATGAACACAACTGGTGCATTCGTAACTCCAAAAGACATGACTGTAAACTCGATGTGCCAGCACCTACACATGACGTCAATATTTGTGATATCACCCTAAAATGGTAAAATCTACACAACAAATATTTTGAGGGAAAACCAAAATTCCCCTATCAACAGGTCAAAAAGATCATATATTTTCAATAGAGGTTAATGGTTCTTGTCCATTACAAAATTCATCCTTTGATAGTGTATATACATCCTCAGACCACTATCTTACTTATTTGAAAACAATACTATAGAACACCAAAACAACACACCATGATAGATAAATCCCTTATTCATCATGTCTTCTATTGGAATCCTCAATTCCCTGAATTCTTAAGTTTTCACCTGATATGAATCCATCTAAATCGATGAAATGTTGGGTTGTAAGTCTATTCTGATCTCAATGCCATGTCGAGGGGGTAGATTCACAAACTCCTTATGGGAGAGAATCCAAAAACTCTCCAAATGACCTATGTACATTCTATATATTATTTTCCACTGATTACACAAAAATCTAATCTAGAAAAGAAATAAGGGGATCCACACGTTTACTACCACCTGATAAACCTCTCTCACCAATGAAAGCCAAAAAACGTCCATCTACAACTGAATAAATGAATCATCTCTAGAAAAATTAAATAACAGAACTCAATTATTAAAAAAAAGTCTTTTATAGTGATGAAATTGTATGGTCACATATGTTGTAACAAGAGTTCCCCATTGGACCGATTCAGTCCCATAATTAGTCTACACCCCTGCACACATCAAACATGCTATTCCAACCTTCTACTTTTGTAATCTACACTAGTGGAATGTGAAGCCTCTATATTTCAAGTACCATAGAATGGGATAGAGTTGGTTCATCAAACAAGTGTGAAGCTCTAGAATCCATAATAAAAGGAAAAATCAATGGTACTAATCATGATGATTGTATATTTGATGATATCTAGACATGTTGGAACTACTGTTTCTAGTATGTGAAACCGACCATGCCCTACTCCTATTCCTCACTAATGATGACCACATCCCCTACCACACTCATGCCATGGAAACTAATCATGTGAAGAATCTTGAGGCCTCCAAACACCTTCTCTGTCTTCCATCAGTATAAGAAAAGCCTGATATCCATGATGTTGAACCTATATCACTAGAAACTATTGATGTGGCTAACAGTTAGATAGGATAACTTCCCCAAAATATGATGGTGATTACACTAGGAACTATTTCTGATGATTTCCATAAACCCCTCAGAAAAAACACGTTATCCCCAAGACCATGAGAATGTCATAATGTCCATTGTAATTTGAATGTTAATAAGAGATCTTCTGAGATCTTATCCACACTAGTCGAAACCTCAGAGGGATTTTCAACTATGACCTGCCAATGAAAACATAGTCAGTCAAAGAACTTGGCTAGTTCCCATATCATAGTATTCCTCATCAAATTTTCATCTTCACAATATCCTCACCTCCTTTTGATCCTCAAGCTCCATTGGTAACTCAAAACTTGTAAAAAAAATATATTATGGAGGGGTGGAGTAACTCCTCGAGACTACACTCACGAGTATCCTCATCCAGATAAATTTCAGGGGAAACGTGAAGATGATCCTTGAACATGATCCAAATATCTGGATCCATCATACTTCCCTACCGAAAGGATATTATTTACTACCTCTTCTTATTATTCATGGTTGAATAAAGGAACTCGGCTTGGGACTCCCTCTAGGATTCATCTCATAAGATGACTTCCCAATTCCACTCCACCTGCTACAACACAGACAAAATAATCACAGCACCCAACATATGTCTATCTTCAAAATGACCCTTATACATTGTTGGTGCCTGGATTAGATGGAAGTAAATCATCAGTTCCACTAGAAAACCCTTTGTATCTATATCAGAATCATTTCCATCATAGTTTACCTAATATTGGCACTAGAATGAAATCAATACTCTGTTCCACTGATCATTTTCCTTATCTGGATCAACCTTAAGATGATCAACCAGAACATACTATTAAATATTCACTTCTTGAGCCACAATTTGGAAATTTCCACAATCCATAGATGACAGGAAGTCAATTATTTCCTAAGCACAAGTAGTATGTAATTTTATAAAAAATTTCATTTCATTATATCCATATTTTTTATTCCTAATAATCTCAATTAAAATAATAAAAAAATTCATCCGGTTGCTTATACCTTTCCTAGGAATCTACCCTAAATTTAGTTCTGTCTAACATCACTATTCGATAGGCTTAGAGTCTGTGCACTAGATAATGGGGGACCTTAAAAACATGTGTCCAAGATAGTCTTACTGGACTATGTCACACACAATGGTCAACTAGAACTATTTCCATACCATCCCATTAAATCATTACTGTTCCTAAATAAAGAAGTCCATCATTTCTATCAACCATCACCTTTGGTACACTATGTTATGACCCACATTCCCGGATGATGCCACTGCGAGGATAACTATGAAGAAAAGGAAATAATAACCAATTACTCATGCCCCAAGCAGTCCCCTAGTTGGAGACTAGAACCAAGGGGGAACGATTATCACAATATGCGAGGAATAACTATTTTCATGAAATAAAATCGTTATATTTAATGGATCATCCACAAAGAAACTCTAGGAAACAACAAAAAAGAAACCCAAGGCCATCATAGGAAATTGTTTTAAAAATATAATAGCTATAATACATAATTATTGAATGTTAAAATCCAAAATCATTCACGAAATATACCATGGGGACAGTACTATGTCTACCCAAAGCCTATATCTCATAAACCTGGGGTTAGAGACTTTCACCAAGTAGGAGTATTCAAAAAGTGGGATTCATTTTCCAATGAACTTGTATGCGCATAGCAGTCTCCAAGAAATAACTAAAACTGAAAACTCTTAGTAATCATGTGTCAAAACCACTAATAAATCCCACTCAATGTAGTATATAAATATGAAACAAAAAGGGGCTGAAATACAATCCAAACTTAAAATGATTGAAAAAGATTCTTTATGAAATTCACCAAAGTCCCTACCAAAATGGTTTGTATTGAAATGGATTTTAGTTCTCGCTGATGTTATCCTTGTCTATTGGTACTTCCTCCAAAAAACAATTGGCCCTAGCCCACCGAGAACTTCGTAAAAAATATTGGTCATCTGCACAAGATATGAAATGAGAAAGAAAAGCCTATACATGGATGTGTAAAACAATACTCTATAGGAACCCTAAAACAAAAAACAATCACAATATGTAACCCATATATAATCCAATGAGTTATAGCATATGTAAGAGAACTAATAAATATAAAAATTATACTACTAAAGAGGAAAAAGATGTGTACCCTCTAATAGGTAAAGTTATGAGAGTCTCTAGAGTCCGGTCATGCCATGTATAGGTATGTGGTATTTAAAAAATATTGTCATAAGAATCTGCAGTACCCTCACGTAGTAACATGTATAGAGTTGATAACACATAGAGTGTATGTAAGGCACAGAGTGCCAGTAACAAACTATGTGTAGGTAACACCATAAGATTTGATAAAACACGGAGTGTTTGTAACAAACGGAGTGTAGGAAACACAAGGAGTGTTGTAAAATAATAGAGGACCAATACCATAGTGGGACATGGGAGAAATGACTCAGTATCGGTAAGGCACAATGCCTAGATTATAAAAATAGTCTATGTAAGACACATAGTCTTGGAAATCACATAGATTCTAATGTTCCATCTGGCCACCAGATTCTATCTCTAGAACTCTTGTAGTGGGAGCACCTCCTCCTCGAGCCAATAGGCCACTCACCAAATTCCATAGAAACTCACATAGAGTTTCCCAAATGGAAAAACTTTTCGCAAGTGTCTCATTGCTGAATATGGATTTTCAAACAAACACATTGTTTTACAGTTATGGGCTTTTTGAGAAAAGAGGTTGGTTGGGTCCGAGTTCGATTAGACCCGGTCGGACCAGCCTGACCCAACCTAACCCGCATGGTCCGACCTGTCCAACCAGGTCCGACCTATTCTTCCTTGTCTGATCCATCCTTCTGGGCTCAGCCAGGACTACCTGGGCCTAGCACAGTACTAGCATACCTGTCAATCCCAACCCATTGTAGCAAGCGGGATGTTCTACCCGGATGCAGTGGTTTCCACATCTTCTCCCCATCCACACGAGGTGGCCACCATATTTGATGAGGTCTTGCACCATGTGACCAAACCAGGGTCATTTTAGTGGGATCCCATCATCAAATTCTAGAATAATTGTTCCCTTTAGTCGCATAATGTGGCCTCCTTATGGGTCTGCTGAGGCTCGCTTTCCTACCCACCCAATCAACTACCATATAACAGTAATTCCACGGGTTCCGCTAGCTAGGTGACCATGTAGATGGCACCAGCTCCCTCTTATGAAGCCCACCACCAATGATTTTGTGGTTTGTTATTTGAACTAAATGGTGAGACATGATCCTCATGTCATAAAATAATCTACTATGGGATTCAAAACATCTTGTCTTTAGTCTGTGGGTATGGTTCCATTTGGAACCTCCTATCAATTTAACTTCCTAACCAATGGGTCCCCAAATAAATAACATTGGAACGGGGAAAAGATTAATCATATGAATAGCTGTTAGAAATAACTATTTCATTATTCATTGGACATGGCCCATTCTTATCAATAAAATAACATAAGAAGTATAGAAGAATAATCACCATGATCTATTCCCTATAATTCCACAGTTTTAACTTTCATGAATGAATGATCCAACCTCAGATCAACCTGTTTGTGGGTTCATCCATTTTAATTATTAATCTAATGAAAAGATAGTGTGTTTTCTTGGACAATACATCCCATATCTAGAAGTTTTAATCGATCGTTGAAGAATAAAAGTGTTTCACTATGGTCGTTCTTTGATCATTGATCCTCAGTTCATGGTACCTGATCTGTCAGTATTTGTCAGCATTTTTCATTTTCCAATGGGAGGAAAAAGCCAAGCTATCCTAGAATGATCCCAAGGAAAGACCAATAATACTATTCATGAATCCCAAGCATAGTCTACTGATGCATTTCAGCATTACTATTTATCTCACAAACAATATCATCGTGATGTTTCATTTATGGAAGGAAACATCTACTTTGTCACTGTATTGTAACATTTCTGCGTCATCCAAAAATTTAAAATGAATAATAAAAAATTATTTTGAATTTATTTTTATTCTTATTTAAAAAAAAATTAAAAAAAAATTGTATTTGAACCTTGCCTGTCATTTTTTGTTCATTCCTCAGAAAATCCTGCTGATCTGAAACCAAGGAATCTCTCAGATTTAAAATTATAGAACTCATTTATTTGTTATTATAAAAGATCATGTGTTCAATTTTAAATAATCATAAAAAATAGTTCAGACATTTCCCCCATGAACCCTTGGTCCTAAAATCATGTATCATCTCAGCTTCTGGTCTCAAAATAATCTCGTATAATCATTCAATAAAAATATATATATAGAATTGATAGGGCATTAAAACTACCCATGTTAGGACCTTACATCCATGAAATCCATAGCATGGTCTAATCAAACAAAAGGGGATACTAAGAAATCCTATGTTCCTCTGACACCCGCATGATCTCCTGTAGATTCTCATGATGCCACCGAACACAAACCAGAGTAATCGACCATCCATGAAATGTCCTCTCCTCTAGATCATTGATATCCCTTGGATAATCTATGAATGTCTTCATGTTTTCAATCTTCATATCACCGTAGTAAATGATGTTGGTTGTTTCATCCATGTGTTCCCTTAAATGGGTTACATGGAAGTCAATGTGAACCCGCTCTAATGGTAGAGGCAAATCCATGTGGTATGTCAACACAATGACACAAATTAGTATCTGGAATGGTCTAATTTAAATCATAGATAGTAGGATGTCGTGACCAAAACACTATATCCCACATCGAGGAGAGGCAGAATGGAACATGTGGTCTCCATCCTTGAACTACAGGGGTCTTCATCACCTATCAACATATGACTCTTTTCTGCTCTGTGCAGTCTCCATCAACTCATAGATGACTTGAACCTTTTTCATAGTTTCCTGAACCAACTCTAGGTCCATGATTGATGAGTCTCCTAGGTTAGTCTGGAATTTTGGTGACATGAAGGGTCTCCAGTAACAGTCCTCTAACAGTGCCATATAGTTGGTGGAGTGGTAGATTTTGTTGTATGCAAACATCACCAGGGGTGGGTGATCCTCCCAATAATGGTAAAAATCAATGATTCAAGAATTTAGAATGTCCTATCAGACATGGATGGTCTTCTCCATTTATCCATCTAGCTGTGGGTGGAAATATGTTAGCAAGATCATTTGAGTCCCAAACACCTACTACAATACCCTCCACAAAATTGGATGTAAATAGTTCATCTCAATCAGATATTATCAACGATGAGATTATAGGGATTATAATTATCTTTTGTACGTAGAGGCACCCCATGATCTTTATGAGACTCTGTTCCAAAATTGTTAAGAATTAGGAAATCTTGGTGAGTCGACCAATGATCACCTAGGTTGTATCATCCCCCCCAGATGAACAAGGTCAACCTGTCTTGACATCCTTTGATATTCAATCCCATTTCCAATATGTCACCAAAAGGGTATTTCCAAATTTGCAGGAACCGAATTCTCAACTATAACATTTTTGAATGTGAGGTATTTCAAAACAAGCTCTTCCACAATCTTCTTTATTCCCGACCACTAGAACTAATGACGGTGTTCTGGGTACAAATTTTCCAAAATAGGATATACCACTAAAGGGGGTGTATGGAACCCATTCAACACCTCATCCTACAACACCGATGGTAAAACCATGTGACCTACAAAGAGAATAATGTTCTCCCCACCTTTCGAATGTCCATTAGGAGCATGCCCTATAGTCATATGAGAATGTACATATTCATAGTTGGTATATCTCAGTTGTGTTTCTCTAACTCATTATAAGAGTCAAGGGTTTCCAATAATAAACTATAGATAATATTCCAAATCTCTATATAAAAAGGATATCCGTAACGAGGATAACTATCATGCACCATGTTCAGTATCTGTGAACTAGATTTATTGTAAGCATATCTACCATCATGTTACCCTTCCCCAAAGTATATACAATTTCAAATTCATTGCCCTGGAAGAACTTCATCCATCATAATTGTATCATGCTTCAATCCTTATTATAGAATATATAATTGAGATTCCTTTTGTCACATTTGACGATAAACCATTCTCCCATAAGGTAGTGTCACTGCATCTTAAATGCGAAGTCTACTGATGCCAACTCATGTACGTGGGTCACATAGTTCTACACATGTGGTCTTAGATATATAGAACCATATGAAATCACCTCCTTCCCCTACATCAGGACACTACCATGTCCAGTTCGTGATGAATTACCAAACACCACATAATTAGAACCCTCTTATGGAAAATTCATGATAGTTTCTCCTGTCAAGATATGCCTCATCTTCTGGATATTCTGGTAGCACCCGTTTGTCCACATGAAGGGTTTAACCTTATTTTTCAATGTATTCATGGGTGATTCTAATCTGGAGAATTTTGTAAAACACTTTGATAGTACCCAACTAATCGAAATAAACTAACAACCTCAATAACTCTAATGGGTGGATCCCATGCATGCACCCACTCAATCATTGTTGGATCCACTAGAACTACATACTCTGAGATGTCACGTCACAGAAAGTGGAACTCACAAATATATAATTGGAAATTAGAATTATTCTTTAAATATGATTCTCTAGGAGTATGTGTAGGACCATCCTCAATTGTATCACATTTTTCTCCTCAGAAGCTGAAAACACTAGAGTGTCATCAATGATGACCACTACAAACTAGTTCAAATACGGTGGTAATATCTTGTTCATGATTCCTATGAACAATGTAAGAGTGTTCTTCATGCCAAACGACATCACTAAGTACATGTAGTTACCGTACAGACTTATGAAATTCATCATTGGGATGCCCTCATCCCATACAAGAAGCTGCTGATAACGTGATCTGAGAACTATCTTTGAGAAAAATCTCACTCCATACAGCTGATCGAAGAGAACATCAATCCTTGGAATAGGATACATTTTATTCAGAATCACCTGGTTTAGGCACTTGAAGACCACACATAACATGAAGATCGTGTTTTCGTTCTTGGTAAACAAACATGCTTTGAGCATGGTGAATCAATGGGCATCACATATACCTTTCTCTGCAAGTCCTCCAATTGTACCCTAATTTATTCGAACTCTGTTGGAGACATCCGATAAGAAGGTGTAGGTATAGGTGATTTCCTAGTGTACATGTCAATGCAAAGGTCTACCTCCCTTTGAGGATGTAAATCTTGGTCCTCATTAGGGAAGAAAACTTCAGACTCTTCCGCAACCACATGAAACCAAGGACTCGAATCATCCACTACACCGAAGGCTATCCCAGCCAATTCAAGTGTAATCAGCTACTCCCTCCTACATGCGAGTCCATCCTACACTGCATGCATTTCCTTTTCCCAATAAAGAAAAACCTTGTCTCATATCTATGGATACCCAACACTCTACCCCTAAAATAGTGAATATGTGCATGGGGTGTGGATAATCAATCCATATGCAGAATGAAATCGTAATGCCTCGACAACGCTACAATGAGATCCCAGCTGAAACTATCATCCCCATAAGTAATATCATAATAATTTTACCAGTGTGTGATAGAACAATCCCCCCATATATGGTTCTCTAAATGTAATAATCAATCCAACAGCTCCACCAAGATCTCTGAGCTCAAAACATAGTCCTTGTGAAGGGACGAACGACTGGCACATGTCTCCATATGAACAGATGTTTTGTTGGAGAAGACACATATCGTACCTCTAATAAACTATGGTGCATCATGAACATATTCCTCAATCAATTGAATCATGTCCATCCCCCTTCAACCAGCACTCGGAGCCCATGTTGGACAACCATTGGATGGTGGCGGTAGTAATTCAATCCTTTTCCCACCGGCTACTGCTTATCCTTCTCACATACCATGTTAGCCACCATACACACCACACTGATCAAACCCATTCCGCTTCTATAGTGGTCCATAGTCCATCTCCTAGATGACCAAGTGATAGTATGGGAAATATCCAGTTAGATTCCACCACCCACCATATGTGTATCATAGTATATCCTTCAGCTGGCCTATTCTTCCCTCTGATCCTCGCACTAATGATAACGTACCATGGGGTCATCCCCTTGAGTGATTCCCCCACTAGGGTTTCTGCGTCATCTGTTTCTTTCCCATTACTGATGTCTCTACTACCGGTCACTCGATGTAATATCACATTATTGGGGAATACTTTTATAGAAATCTCTCTACCAGTAGAGATCTCTCCAATACCCCATGATGTGTTGTAATGCTAAGGTATATCATCGATGCCATAATATCCCATTGTATCAACTAATCAAAGGATTGTTCCCTTAAATACTTGTCCCAAACCATGATGGTTAATTAAGAAGAATGATCTGTTAATCTTGATGACTACCCCGCTAAATATTGGTAGACATAAAATAGGTGAAGTGGATCTTCTTTACGCACAGAGACTATGGTCAATGGAATGAACTCCTCCATGGATCAGTGCACAATTTCTAACAAGGATATCATCACCTCCTCATGCATCTGAAAACAAGGCTCCACCATCTCCCTACCGAGCCCTGAATAACAATCCTTTCATATGCATCTATCTTGTTAGAGGGTTCATCACTATGTATATGACCTGATAAAATGCCTCCAACCAATCCCCAACTATATAAGGATCTGTATCACCTCAAAACTGGGGAGGACACAGCCTCTAGAACTCATGCAATGCCCCATGACTATGTGCATCATATACCTGTATTACATGCTGTAATTACTTCTCTATAGGTGGTTGTAACAGTAGTTCACCACATAGAGGATCTTCTCTTGAAATAGTCCCTACACCGATGCATCATCACTTGATAGGTCATCCTCATAGCCCCACAATGGAATCCTGGATGGTTATCCATGTGGAGGAATCCTGAAACAAATAATGATAATCCATGGTCAATATTGTGTACCAAGTGAGTTGACTCTGACTCAAGAAGGACATGAGAAAAACATTATTTCAATATGATGCATTCAACCAGTTTTTTCATGTACAAAGTCAAAAGGAAGAATTTAGGGTCAGATTTTTTCGATACGATGGACACCACAATAACAACGGACTCCCTAGCCAGAAATCCGAACACAAAACACTGATCTATATTTCCCCCAAAACAAAATCATTGACTATTAACATCCTTCTGATACCACTCTATCAAGACTCGTCCACTACGGCCCATGTCGTGACACCCAAGGCCACCTACCATAGGCTAGGGGATGCCGACTAGTACCGAGTAGGAATATCCCACATGTGGGAGTAATTTTCTGATGTACATGTACACACACACCCATCATTATGAAAAATATAAAACTAAAATTACTAAGAAAATATTTATGAAAACCCTATTATACCCAGACAGAATAAGGTAGAAAACTGAAAGAAAAAGGGTCTAGAATACAATCCAAACAGAAAAACGAAAGGACAACCTCCTGGATGTCATCCTCAAAAGGCCCTATCACGTGGGAAGATACATAAATGGTTTTCAGTTGTCAATTCAGTTCACCTTATCTGTCGGGTCTAACTCTAATCACCAACTGACCACAGCCCATCGCTGACTTTTTCAATGTAGTCAGTTGTAAACATAAGAGATGACATGGGCTGGTGAAGACCTATGTAGTGGTGACTAAAATAATACACAGTAGGAACCCCAAACTAAAAAGTAATTACACAATGTAAACCACAAGGAATCCAATTAAGAATACCACAAAGAAGATCACTATGAAATTTTCCAAGTAGACTATCAAAGAGGAACATCATGTGTAACCTCTATGAGGTATACTCAAGAGAGACTCTAGATTATTGTCACTCTATATATATGTTTATAGTACATAAATAGAATTGGCGTAAGTGTCCAATGTACCCTCTAGTAGTAACACATGGAGCATTGGTAACACAATGAGTGATGGTTACACATAGAGTGTCGGTATCATATAGAGTGTAGATAACATACGGAGTGTAGATAACACACAGACTGTTGGTAACACATAGATTGTAGGGAATACATATGGAGATAGGAAATATTAGAGGACGTGCATAATTGTGGGAATGGGGATTAACAACTTAGTTTGGGTAAGACAGAATTCATAAATAAGACACATTGTCTATGTATGTCACATATTATAGGTAATAACATATCTTCTAGGTCAAAACCACCGGCAAGATTCTGTCCGTATCATGCTTGTAATAGGATATCCTCCTCCTTGAGCTAATTTTCCGTATTCCAACATCAATGAAAACATACCTTGAGTATCCCTAATGGACTTCCTTATCAGAAGGGTAAAAATACTACAAACAGATCGTAAAATGGACACACTATTTAAGAGTTGTGGGTTTCATTTTTGAAAAGTGGTTAGTTGGGTTCGCGTCTGGTCCGGCCCTGTCGGACTTTCCCAACCCAACCTAACCTGAATTCTACCGACCCAACCTACTAGGCCCTACCCACTGGGTCCCAGTCAGTCCATCATGGAGCAGCCCAGTGTCATCCTGCTCGCCCAGCCAGGTGCACTGGAGTGGTTTGGTTCGTCTACATGGACATGTAGGCTTCTCTGTACTCTCCCCATTAATATGGTGTGTCCACCGTGTGACCACCCCATGACCATGGCCCAGCTAGACTGCATCCTCTCATCCATGTGACATAGAATCTTAGTACATTCTCAAAGGCCCTCAACCAGCTGCATACTTGAAACCCATATCCACCACCTATAAACGACCCCTATATGCCACCTTGCTACAGATGTCTCGTGGGTACTAACCACCTGTGGGCCACATTTCCATATGCAGCAACCAGTGCTGCTGCTATCCACCTCTTCTTTAGACCACTGCCGAAGTTATGGTGGTCCGTTATTCAAACTAATAGGTTACTCATGATCTTTGGGACTTAAAATAATCTTCTATGGGTTTCAAAAAATCCTGTAATTACTCTAGGGGTTCTTCAATGATTTAAACCTCCCAAAAAAATTAATAGCATGACCACATGGGTCCACTAATGAAGAACATATGATATTGGGAAAAGAAGATTCAAATGAGAACCCCGTGGAAAATTCCATGGTCTTGTTCATTGGTCTGGGTATGTTCGTGTATGTAGAATCCCAAAAGAACAAGAGAAGAATAATATTGACGATATATTCAATTTTAATACCACATTTTAATCCATACCTCAAGAACAATCGATCCTTTGTTCAACTAATTCATGGGGTTTTCAACATTCATCGTTAATCTTCTGAATGTAGAAATAATTCACTAAGACAATAAACCCTATACCTAGAAGTTTGGATATATTGTTGTAGAATAATGGAGTTACACTACCATTGTTCATTGATCCTCGATCTTCAGTTCATGATTTGCGATTAATCTATTTTCATCAACATTCATTATTTTCCAATGGGAGGAAATCCCTAATATCACCTCTGACATTCATAAGGAAGGATAAATAATTCTAATATTTAATCCATGACTAAGGTTAAAGAAATGTTTTAGCATTTTTTTTTCAAAATATCATCACCACGCTGTTTAATTTATGAAATGTAGTAATATCATTGTCGCTACGTTGAAGCATTCATGCATCTTCATGAAAAATTAAAGGAAAAAAAGATAAACCTTTTATGTTTAAATTTTCCTTCATAAATGTTCGAAAAGAGATTTTCATCAGTTGAAACATGGAAGTCAAAGTTATATCTTGTCTTTGAAAAACCTTGTACCTTCATAAAAATGGTGTCCTCATATTTTGAATCAATAGACTCTTTTAAAAGATTCTATATCTGAGCGTGCACTCTATTTTTAAAACACATAAAAAATATTTCAATCATTTATTATGGGAACCCAATGCCTTAGAATCACATTACTCCTTAGTTCCTGGTGTCAAAATATTCCATTATAATTTTTTTAAAACTTACATGGAATTTATTATACAATCTAAATAAATAGCTACATAGTGACCTAGAAACTTCAAATATCTGAGCTATTAGGGTTCAATACGGTCCACTGAATCCTTAGGAAAACCAAAAAGTGATTGACATATGTAGGGTGAGCATTAAGTATACTCATTAGGAAATGAAATGTATATTGAGCAGAAGTGAATGAGGAATACAGTTCCCTAGTGATAAAACAGAAGAAACAAACATCAAATATGATGGTTTATTAATCATACCAACCTCACTAAAGATTTCTCACCAAATAACACAATTTATGAAATATAAATTAATGAAAATAGGCTATTGGGTATCCCACACCACATTACCACTTATTAGAGACTCTAACACCATAATGAGAAACATCCTTGAGCTCCCACCTTTTACAAAAAGACTACGTCACAACCTTCTTGCACACACATGATCCTCACAACCACATCCATCTGACAAACAAATAGTCCTCACACCACATCACATCATGAAATCAAATTATTTGGACACAAGGCTCATCACATCCCACCCACAGAAACCCTTTTCATAAACCACATCACATCCTTCCTGTAGACAACTCGTCCACAACACATCTCAAACCGAAGACAACTCGGAAATCACAAGACATCTCATTATTCAATACAGCTGGGCAAGAACAACACATCTCATACTGAAAACACCTAAGAAATCAGAACTAACCTGCACACCTAGGCCTCCCAAACCACAACCTTCCTACGAAATATTGGGCTATCGATTCCTTGATGAAGGATTAAAGAATATCGGGTGTCCAACCATCCTTCCTTGAAATAGGATGGTTGGGAAATGCACTATCTCCGATGATGATGGGGGTATTCAGAACATAGTGATCAAATAGTGTGGGGTTCATATATAAATCACAAGGAAACAAATTTTATATACATATAAGATACCAATACGTCAGCCCAATCAATGGTTTTCTAAATGATTATCGAACTCACAATGCTACTATATTTACAACTACCTCTATATTCACAACACCACACAACAAGACACATGATAATTCTTATTACAAATCTAATTATTCAACCATATACATTCATGAATCCAACCAACACACACAAGGAAATAATTAATTAAACAATTATTTATTTACTCATTTATTTGTTTATTAACTCACTATTCGAGTAACTACCACGCACATCCCACCCATGAAACACATCAAAAGCCATTCATTGTGAAACTGTAAGATACATACCTATACAAACAATTTCCATACTTCTACAAGGTCATTCCTAATAATATATCCATGCACCACCTCATCTAGAAAGATATCAACCCACATGTTGTTTTGTATCCACTTCTCATAACACTTGTAATCCATCCTACAATCATTCATTCACAAAACATGTGATTAAGTTACACCACAGAATCCATAAATCATCACAAAACCATTCCCACAACTGCAGCACAACAAAAAATGTAACAAAACCACACACACATCAAATCACCACATGAACCAAGGTAGGTAAAAAATTTCATATTTAATAACGAATCCATTATTTTGATTCACTTGTAAATTCAGGGTCACCAAAGAAATTGTGTGATCCATAGACATCTATTCATCAGCTAAATATATGTGATTAATAAGTTTTATATATAACCATACAACAAGAACCAAATAACATGAATTCTATAATTTTGTTAGTGAAAATCCAAAGACACCAATGACCACCATTTTTAGTGGGGTATCAAGACCAAACAATCATAATATGCCAACAAAATACCAATTCAGATAAATCATGAAAAAAAACCTCACATACCCCTCAATTTCAGTAAATAGAATCTTTATATTCAATTAGGATAGAAAACCAATAATTCATAGATAAAAAGGATGAAAAACCCATATGCATGAATACCAATAATATGAATCAAATTAAATCAAACATGCATGGAGTGTCAACCCTCTACGTAAGAGAAAAGATCATGTAACTGACCACTGATAACATAGCACACATGATCTGCATCCATCTAAGGATTCCAAATCACCACCTCACCACCAAAAACTGATAGATTCTCCAGTCAGATCAGGGAAAAATAAACTACATAGTATAAATAGAATATATAGATGATAACGAGATAAAACTTATAGAAATGGCTAGAAAATGAAGGTATAATACACCATGGATCACTATGGATCAACATCAATAATCATAGAGTGCAACAGATAGAATATGGTGGAAGAGGGCTCGAAGAACCCCTCTGGACACCTTGGGTTTGACTGAAACAAGAGAAATAATAGGGAACAACCCAATGAATAAAATTTCTGCTAAAATATAATTTTAAAATAAAACATTATTGGAGAATTACATGATGTGTAATACCTTCCAACGGCATGTTGTACCTGGGGATCATTTTACTTTGTAAAACTCATTTCCTAAATAATATATTTTATTTTTCAATGCCCAAAATTTTATGTGTTGTGAAAATCCTGATAAAAACCTTGAAATAAAATTTAACAGTATGTAATCATGTTACAAAACATGTATTCCACTTTATTTCAACATTTAGTAACTGAACATCCTAGACATTCACCAAGGATCCTCCAATTATTTTTGACTACCAAAATCCCACAAAGTAACGGACCAAGATGATAAATAAAATTACAGTTTTTTTTATTTTTAACGTTATTAACTATGATGTAATATATATATATATATTATTATATATTAAAAATATTTGAAATCAAAAAATTCATATGATTTCATTCAATAAGTTAAGAATATTAGTATAACATATTTTATCTATTGAATGGGATATAAAATAATGTACATTTTTAGAAATGTTCATTATAGATTGATTGTATAACATGTAATTTGAAAATAAATCATTAGATCATGTGTTTGTGTGATTATTCTACTTTTTATTGTTTAAATTATGTACATATTGTTATGATTTCATATAATCATCACACTAGGTATATAAGGAATCTGGTTTTTGATATAAAACTAGGTGTTTGGGTCTAGAGAACCTCATAATAATCATAATACCATCAATTATCCTAAAAAAGAATATAGTGAAATTCAAAAGGAAGTTTAAAATTTCTAAATTGAAAACTATTATGATGAATTAAAAAAATGATTGAGGTATAGGTGGCATGCAAAGAAATGAATGCAGAAAAGTAATGGAGTCTTGACTATGGTTACATATGTAATAGGTCTAATAATAAACATCTAATAAATGATATCATAATATATGGTGGGGTATATTCATCACATATACCTAAATATTAAATGATTTTTTCATTCCAAAAATTTAATACAATAAATTTTTAATGAAACTATGTTATCTTTATCGATAGAATGAGATATAATCTCTTGAGTTTTTCATAGAAGTGTGAAAAAATGAATGAATATATCTATTGTATAATTTTTTTATTTATAATGATGATTCATAATAAAAAATCACTAATTTATAACTGAATGTGATAATTGATCCCATATATCAAATTAATAAAGCAGTTTTATCATGATTATGAAACTACTAAAAGTGATTCATTATTTTAGATAATGTGAATTAGTTTAAAATTAATTTGTTATGATGTCAAAATTTCAATCTACGAGAAATATAAAAATGTTTAATCATTAAATAATCAACATAATACATTTATGTGATAATATAATTATGGTTTATGATTTTCTTAAGAAGATAGAGATAAAAACTAATAAATATCATGATTTGACACACTCAAATGTGTATTGTAGAATGAGATAGAAATCAAAAATTAAAGGTAAAAAATTAATGAATTTTTAATGTTTTTACTAATATTACTTATATATATATTCTGATGATTGATTCAAAATATTATGTGATATTTTTCTTTTTTTTAAGATGTATTAATTATTAATATTTGATGTATTAACAATGGTTTTCACCGATAATTGTTTTGAATAAAAAGGCATTATTTTCAGAAATATCATGGGAATAATATTATAAGACATGATATAGTTCTCCATACACACCAAAACAAAAATTTAGATGATTAATAGAATAAATGTATTTTAGTGGATGATGATTGGATTATGATTTTAGAGTATGGAAACTGAAAATTATTTTGTAGATAAGACACTACTATATTTTTCTATATCTTGATTTGTTTCCAATGTTGAAAAAATATATCAATATGACTTATGATATTTAGTTTGGAAAAAATATCAACATAATGTGATTGAGTTAATTTTAAACCTCGTGTTATATCAAAAGAAATGGATATAAATTTGGTTATCCTGATGAAAAATATTATTAGTGGAATTTTCATTGATATATATCATGTGGAACCAATTAAAGAGGTTAAAAGAATAGATTAATGATTATCATTGACACTTTTAATGTGATTATTTTGTAATATTGAAATAAATGTTGAAATTTTGTGTAAATTTATGATGATAACTATAAATCTCAATTAGAATGTTTTGGAGTGAATGGTATATACTCATACTATGTTTAAATGTTTAAAAAAATTTCATGCTGAATAATTAATTTCACGAAATTATAATGGCATAGTGAGAGTAGGATTTATGTTACAATAAATTATAAATCATTTTGGAATATAAAAACTCATTATAAATTTAAACAAGGAAATTCAATCATAGAAAATTTTGAGAATTTTTTGTTATACCATGTATTTTATTTTGTTTAATAATAGATGTTGAATAATCATTTTACCATGATAGTTGGTTACAAAAAACTTGATGAATATACTTAATAAAATTAATTAAAATTACAAATTTGAATTGGATTCACTTCTAAAATACTTGAATGTAATAAGGTTGAACTTTTGTTTTTGAAATATACAATATGATAAGGGATATGTATAGTTGAGTAAAAAAATTATTTTTTTAATTATAATATCAAATTATTGTAATAAATATTAATGAGGCATTTTCTATTGACTAAAAACATGTTATAATCTAAATTTTTATTGTGGAATATATTAATGCAACTATAATGTGTTCATAATAAATTCAATTTCAATTTTTTAAAATGTATATATTGGGTATGATGTTTACATTTACCAACAAGGTGGTTTTATAGATGAAAATTATGGTTCTCATTTTTTTATATTAAAGTAAAAACAATAGTTACTTAGTCAAACTACCAATTCGTGGAATTTAAAGAATATCAAAATCATGATGATATTGAAAATCATAATAACAGTTGTGAGTAACAATATCTAGGTTAGGTGTATCATTAAATTTCAACAGTTGTAATTATATTTCTTTATGAGGATATTTTAAAAAAATATTTGTAAATATTTTGAGGAATTTTCTACCCATAAGGTATATCAGTTAACAATGTAAATTATTAATCATATGAAATTATAATTTTTTTCATACCATCGACATCTTATGTTGAACCATTTAGTCATAGTAAATAAAATGTGCATTTGTTACTGAAGATGTTCATACTAGAAGAATTCATAGATGTCCCTACTCATATAGTATAAGGAACATGATATCGTAAGATGAATATGTAATGAGAATATTTTAAAAGGAGTTTTAAAATATTAATTTGACATTAATCTACATTTGTATATGTTAACAATATATTATTATTGTAAATATATTTTTTTCGTTATTCCAATGAAAAAATGAATCATATTATGCATGATTGAAATATATCTTAAGTTTAACTAAATAGAATCTTGATTATCTATTTTTTAAGAAAAAGATACCTCTTTACATCATTATATATAATTCAAATAATATTTATAAGATGACATTACTTGTTTCTTTCATCATCTGTGGGTAATTTAATTATCGAATGGAGATACATTTCATAGAATTTAGTTAAGACACATATAATAGTTCTATGAAAAACATGTTTATTGAGGTAAAAAAAATTTAAAAAAATGGTATGGATAATATAATCAACAGAATGTATGTCTTCATAACAATATTGCAGGAAAAGTGATTTTTAAATGTGGTTAAAATGAGTATTAAAAGGAGATAAATTAGTTTCTATATTGAGAGACAAGATATTTTCGAGGCTAAATCATAATGATAAAATAAATCTAACATTATATGAGGATTCAATGCTAATATGATGGGGGAGTTGATGAGACCATGGATATTAATGAATTTTTGATATTGAATTCATAAATAATGTGGGTTAATAGAGTACTTATAAATTAATAAATAGTCACTATAACACTGATCATGCAACCAAGTGTTTGATAACACTCAAAAACATAATATTATCATATGATGTGGTTTTTATAATGGTTTAATTTTATAATAATGTTATAGAATATTTTATTATAGAATATATTCTTCATTATTGATGATTATTTCAAAATATATGAACTTAAAATATTCTGAATGATGATTTTCAAGAAATTGAATAAATAAATTATGATAATGGAAATTGAATGTCATGATACAATCAAGAAGATATTTTCGTATTTATGTGAAAACAATATATTTTGTAATAAGGATAAAATATTTATTTTATTGAATATTATATCCCTTATTATATCCCATTGATAATTGTGAGGATGGAAACATGTATGTTGGATCTTCCATATGAATTTATATAATGCATCCACTCATAATAAATGGAAAAATATGATTTTATAAATTAAGGAAAAATATCAAATTCAAAGCATTAAAGAACGATGTTAAATATGAGGTGGTTAATTTTATACTATAGAGAAATATATAAGTATTTCATTTTTAGGAAGAAAATTCCAATAAAAAATGTAATTTCTTGTTAAGGACGATGATGAATATATCAATTTTGATATAACAATGTGATGTTGGATATTGGAGACAAGTATGATGGAGAAAATCAGTTAGTGGAAAATGTATTGATATGATTAATATCTAACAAGAAATTGTGTATATATATGATGTTATATTGAGAACTCAATTGCTACTCATAATACATTAAGTGGATATTATCAATAAATTAATATTATAATATAACTATTTAATGAAACAATTATAAAATTAAACTTATATGCATATGAGAATCAGAGATAGTTTTGTGATAGATTTAAGGAGATTAAAAAAGTTTCAAACATTCACCAAACAAGGAATCAGTTAAGGAGGAATGAACATGTTGGATCATGTTTTTCATAGTTGTTTTCATATTTCTTGTTCAAATATATAAGAACCATATAAATTATCTATTAATTATTCAATCTAAAAATTATATTAGTCTGATGACATTGGGACCACATAAGTTGTACTCCATGATTTTGGATGTTGATAAAAATAATGATTTAATCATTGAGAATAAGTTTTTACATAAATTATCTGATAAAATAATTAATTAGTTTCATTTATTTTCTATGGTTTGAATGACATGAAAAACTATTAAGTAATAGAAAGGAATTTGTATTCTATTTGGAAACATATACTCACAACAACCATCATATTCATACAAACTTATCGTTCAGGAAAGAATACTATTGGAATCTTATAAAATGGTTTTTTTAGAATCCAAGGTAAATGTTTGAGAATATATTCTTGATTGAGTTATTTTAAAATTATAACTAAATTAATTAATAACATAGTCTAGTTATTTTGTAGAATGTGATATTATCTATTGAATAAGATAATATTTTATAATATTTAATCACATGGCATAAATGATATTGGAATAATCTTATATAGTGGTTATATTATCGATGTTAGGATATGATATACTTTTTTCTAATTAAAAAAATATAATAGAAATGGATAACTTGAAATATTTCTCATTTATCCCTATGATGTAAAAGATAAAATATAAAATAAGTATGAATATATTGAATGAAATGTTTATTAAACTCTTTGATATCAATGAGTGAGATAATTAATATGATTCTTGATTACAGACATTTCATGATCAATTTTTTGTTATATGATTTGGAAAACAGAAGTTGTTTTATGTGTTCCTCATTTAGTTGAGTATGATTACGATATTAATTATCCATTATAAATAAGTAGGTAGTTATTTTAATGTATTAATTAACATAATAATAATTCTTCGACGTAATATTGATGGAAGTTTTCATTATTCTTGAGGAAATATACTCTAATGAGTCGACCATTTAAAATCATAGAAATATATTAATATCTTTTGATATGTGGATGTGGAAACATGAATGTGAAAATAAAATCCAAAATTGAGACTATATAGAAATATTTTAATTTAATGAATCATTTATAAAAAAATTTATCTCATGAGATGATATTAAATTTTTATGATTATTTTAAGAATTGAAAACATTTTTTTCTAAATTGGAATAAAATAACTAAAAGGAAAAAATAGTTTATGTTTTTTTTGTTTCCGAATGATTATGTATTTACATATTATTTTCCTAACATGGAAATAATATAGAGAGAGTTTGATATAAAAATTTTCACATTTGAGAAACAATTTGGAAGGTGATTATAACAATGGAAAATTATCAAATTGAAATTAAAAGGTTAATTTATCAAAATAGAGAAATTTAATATCAAAATGAAACTCATCATCATTTGTTAAAGAATGAAATGTGATGAATATGAATTAATGAATGAATTATCTCAATCAATTATAGCTAAACCAAAGTACTCCAATGATATATATAATAACTATTATGGTATTAGTAAAGAGGAGATAAGTAACAAGGAGAAAACAATATTTAATTGAATGAATGATTTTTCTATCTAAAAAGGACAAGAAGATTGAAATAGAAAATAAATCATTGATGTATTGGAATGATTTATCAAATAAAATGCATGAGAATGAAAATATTAAGTGAATTTACTAGATGAAAATTGTGTTTTCATTTATGACGAGTGATATAAATTAAATAATAAAAGAAATATATTTATTCATTATTTAAATAAATAAAATTTCGATCCTATGAATGATAATGTGATGGATACATAGGATATATTTTCTAAATTAAAATTTATTTTATATAATTCAACAATGTTAAGGAAAAAATATTTCATATTGATTTTTGTAATTTTTTTAATCATTAATGAAATAAATTGATGATAACAATGAATTGGTTGTTTTCTGATGAATGAACAACCAATTATTTTGTATAATTATTCATATAAACAAAACTACTAGAAATATTGAAATCAATTAAAATAATGATAACAATAAATATTTTTTGTAGAATAAAACCATTGTATAAAATGTGATGGTACTATAAATATAAAAAAATATTGTTCTTAATATGAAAAATTTATAATTCTAAAAATAAATAAAATATATGATAAATTAAAATGGGTTTATGTATAAAAATGATAGAATAAATCATAAAATATTTTATTTAATGGAATATAATTATGAGTATTTTGATTATGAAAATTTTTATTATTCAATATATTATTTAAAAGGTGGAATTTGGTAATGTATACTCAATAAAAGGAAATCCTATTTGAGTTGGTTTTTTATCACATAATATATTTTAGATATTAAAATAATTATATGTGATTCATGATTATGTTTTTTGAAACATTCATAGGAATAATTTAAAATATTAAAAAAATTCCTTATACTTTTGATTAATTTAAGAAAACAATTTTGAGTTCTTATCAACAATAACACATCATAAATAGATATTTATTGATCCTATAGTAAATATTTATTTGGAAGGGAAAATTAAAAAATAATATGAGAAGAATTTTTTAAAATATATGATATTTTTGGATTAATAGAATAAAATTAAATGGTTATAGGGTGATATACAATAAAGTGGTTTCCTTTACTTGACAATATAAAAATAATGGATTAACTACCATGATTAATTTTAGTATATGAAATGAAATCGATGGATGAAATAATAAATGAAAATGAAAACTCTAAAATATATCCATGTTTATAGTGGATGAGTGGTTAAATTTATAATGGAGGTTTCAACCAAATTCAAATTCCCCATGAACATGAAAATTTATTAATTGAATTTTGATTCCAATAATATTATATCTATTAATGGATTTAGTCTTTATTTATGCATTGATAACCTGTATTTACACAAAATAATATATGAGATATTATATAAAAATTTATTTTTCATAAGAAGGATGAATGATGTAAACATCATCATGAATTTATTACTAACATATTGTAATTTAATAAATATTTTCATTGAATAGTTTATTTTTTTGATTTATTATGACGAAGCATAATATCTTTTGTATCATGATCATGATCATCATAGATGAAATAAAAAATGAAATAATAAAAAAATTAAAAGTGATAAGTATAAAAATATGATTCTTGAGAGACTCAATAATTTTGTTTTTTTCTTCATTGAAGTATGATGAATATGAATTATAAAAATGTGGTGATAAAAAATATTACCGTCTTAAGTTAATACATCTATATTTGTTTGTTTTGATGATTGATAATCCATGTAATAATGATAACTACCAAATTAATATGGTTGATTGTTTTACAGGAAAGACTTATATATATTATATATTGATTAAACCAATTGTTAATATGTTATTTTATCGCATAATGTTTTTTTGGAGAAATTTAAATTAGATGTATCATTAAAATATTCTTTAACAATAATGGTTTTGAATAAAATAATATTCATTTTGAGGCATATCTTGAGAGTAATGCATTGAAAATTTAGTGAAATACTACGTAAACACCATAAAAATAGAGTATCTAAAGGTAAGAAAATGTTTAAAACAATTGTTCATGATTTTTTGAATATAATCATAAGAAAATGGTGAAAAAATTATTCTGTAAAGGGAATCATGTAAATGAATATATCAAATCATTATATTCATATACATTATATGGAAAGAAAAGATTATATTAATATAACCATAATCAATTAAAATTTTGAGCATGATATATCCATAATAATATAATAATGAATTAATATCAATATTATGGATCTCACACTTATATTTGAATAATATTGGAACTAACAAAGTTTACAAGGTCATATGTGGAGATATTATAATAATATGAGGAGAGGTATACAGAAAAACACATTTCATTCTTAATCATAAGACCTATTCATGCATATAGGGGGGAAATATTTATACTCCCAACCTATTAAATGTAAAAATTCATGGTATTCACCATAATATTAAAGAAGATGATTCATGTCATTTCCTAAGGAAACATTATCTGAATAAAAACCAGATTTCCATATATTGAAAAATATTGATTGTAAATAAACATTCAACCTATATTAGATATGAAATAATAATTCGGAAAGTAAAATAGTTTCCATGTGTGAATAAAATAGATTATAAGATAATGAATCATCTAGATAAAGGAGGATGATAGATAAAAAATACACTTTAATATTATCAATAATAATTTATCATGGACTGATAACATACAAAATTCTATTATATTTCCATTATAAATCAAAAATATAACATGATCCAAACACATCTTTATAAATAATGTAGGTCTATTCAAATAAAACAACCCAAATTGTAAAAAATTGTTCATACAAATGTATTCAAATAAATTAAAAACATCCTAAAAAGAATTGAATGGTATCATAAAATAAATGATTAGGATTATTTTATATATATATTTTATATTCATTCCAAAGGATAATAAAAATATATATTAAATGCTAAATCATGAAACACAATACTCTTTTGAGTAAATCCAATTTAAAATCAGAATCAAATTCTATGTAAGAATATAAAGTAACATTTAGAAAATTAATTTAACATTACCATAAAATATTATGTTATATGTTATATAAAAATGTTATTTTTCGTAATTAAGTTAATAATATTTCAGAAAGAGTAATTTTATATTAATTTTTCAATGATATGTCTAAGAAAATTAATAAGTCATATATTAGATAAATGAAGAGATGGTGAATTAACATATTAATGAGAATGGGATAATTGTTTTTTAATTTTATTATACATATATTCATAACTAACATGGTAAAAATATTAATAAAATACAATTTTTTATGAGAATATATTTTTAAAATTATATGTATATATAATATCATAAAATAAATCAATAGTGTTGTACGACATAAAAATGGAAGAAATGAGTTTATTATGATTATATATAAATAAAAGAATAGACACATGAGTTATTTATATTCATTAGGAATAAAATACTCATTGAAGTATTAATTATTTCAAAAAAACGTTTTAGATTTTTTTAATGTAAATTAATTTTAAAATTAATATACAATATTGTATATTAAAATGGTTGAATGTGCCAAAATTTTATTTCAAATTGGATGGTCGTAACACAAAAATGTAAATTTATGTTACTATGAAGATTTACATATTGGATAATAATTTAAAAAGATAAATTTGATAAAATTGAACTGATAAGGATTATTATTTAAATTAAATAAATAATATAATACATAGATACATCCATGATTTATTAATATAGTATTAAAATGAAATCATTTTTTATAACATAATTATACCTTAATGAATTAGATATTGATAAAAAGAACCCTTGTAAATTAAGAAACATTTTAATCCAAACCCCTTCAACTTTATTACATCTAAATGAAATTAGAATTTAATTGAAATAATTTAAATCATTATAAGATATATCAACAAGGTATTGTATTGACAAAACAACTGAGATTAGGTCCTTACAAAAAAAATGTCTCAATGATAAAAATTAGATACAAACACCCTTACCTTGTATTCCTGATTACTCAATCGGTCTACAAAATCCATTGTAATTTGAAAAACTAGATTTATAAAATAACTCAAAACAATAATACAAATAAACAACCCTTATATATATTTATATTTTTTCAATATATATTAAAAATAAATTATCATATTATATTTTGTTATATTTTTCGATTGCAAGACCATTCAGTTGAATATTTCATAAAATATTAACTATGAAAAGATTTAATACTTATTAGTGGTTTAAATTTCATCATTACAAAATCATTAAATATATAAAAATATTTTTATTTAATTAATCTATAGATCCCAATTTAATTAGATTAAATATGTTAATATGTTTTCTGAAATTCACAAAAATGTTAAGGTAATTTAGCATGATTAAAAATTGCATGTTGAAATATTATTAAATATTTAAAATAACAGTTACAAAATTATATATTAATTAATACATAATAAATTCTCATTTATTAAATGATGTTATGGTTATATGTAAATCATTATTCATTCGTGATGTAAATATTATGGCATTTTTAATGTTGGGGGAAAATGACCGAAACTATAACATTTTATAATGATTTTATAAGTATGGGAATAAAAAAAGATAATGATTTCATAAAATACGATGAAAAATAAAAATTAAATAATTACCTTGTAAAATCATTAAATGTGTTTTTTAATATCAACAAATATGTGTGTTGATGACCTATATAATTATTCATTCACAGTGACGTAATTCCATCATACACATGAATAACAATATTATTTTTTAATCACTGGATAAAAGGATGGAATATAACAAAAATTAACATTTTAAAAAATGAAACTCAGAAAACATATCTATTTGAAGTGCATTGTGTTGCATTTGTTGTCAATGAGGCATGAAGTTGTCTTGGAATGAATGGATGTCAAGGAGTCAAGATGTGAATGTCAAAGGATGTGATGGTGATGGTGATGAAGGAGAATGGCCATGGTACTAAGATGCATGTCACTTAGGAGATTCACTAAGTGGTATTGGAAATTGTGGTTGAAACATTCTCCATGTACATCTGACGATTGTTGAGCTTTTCTTTAAGTTCATAGAACTTGTATCAACTGGATACAAAGTCACAACAATGTTAGAAGACCCTGCATTGTTTTCACAATGCATTAGGAGATGAAGAGAGCCATCCACCACTTCTAAGTGGATGAAGTGAGCTGAAGAAGAACATGTACTAATTCTTAGGGCATGACAATGTGAATGTGATCCAACTTGACCTCTAATTGGATCATTGAAGAACATTGAAGAATTATTTGATTCAGGAGCTTCGGTTGATGGAGAACCTTCAAGAATTCACTCCTAAGTAATGAATATATGCTAAGAAGATAATGGAGGAATTTCTAATGAAGAAGAAGAAATAAAGAAGGAAGAAGGCTTGAAGGGCTTGGCATTTGGCATATTTCACTTGGGAGTACTTTGTACTTTGTTCTGTCCCTTTGCCAAAAAATATGGCCAGCCAAGGCACCTTGAGGGTTCAACCCCAAGGCATGGGAACTAGGGCACCACGCCCGGGGGAACCCGTGGGGCGAGCCAGGGCGGCAGGGCGCGCACCCAAGACACTGCAGAGGCGCTGGGGCACGCCCGGAGGAGCGCATGGTGGGCGCATAGCGCGCCCGTGTGTGCATAGTGGGCGCCAGTGGCGCGCCCGAGTAGCATGAGTGGGCGCAGAGCGCGCCCGCAGGGAGAACTCGGTGCGGGGCGGCACCGAGAGGGGAGGAGATTCAACTGGCCGTTCATGGGAGCGCCAGGGTGATAAAGCGCGGAAAAACCGCTCCCCGTTTCGATGTGGGACGCGGAAATTTCACCCGGGAGCGATCCTGGCCGCACGATCGATCGCGCGCCAGATCTCGGCCGCACATCTGATCCGCGGCGAGGTGATCTGATCCAGGCCGTCCGATGTATTTCGATCTCCCGATCCAATGGCTCCCGGCTCGTCTCCTTCGTCGAGCCACCCCGAAGCCACCCGCGATCCGCCGCATGAACCAGAGCCTCCCGACGACTGCATTTGAGATTCCGGCCACCTCCGACGAAGATGAAGACACCATTGGACTCGTCTGGACCTACTGAACCGATCCATGCTTAAAAATACACATGCATGCAATGTTTGGGAGATTTCGAACAAGGCCGAGGCAAAACGAAGTTGTCGAGGCTTCGGTGAGTTCGTGTTTTGCATGGGATAGAAGAGACGAAGACCGTGCATGCGTTCTAAGTCGCATGCACGAAGAGAAAAATAAAAAGAGAATACTCGCGTGAAACAGAGAGTAAATTCAAGATTTGGAAAGTTTTTAAAGAACCGAAACTTTCGGGGATTTGAGATTTATCTCACGCGGAAGTTTTGAGGATTCTCTGCCTATAAAAGGAGAGCCCATTCTCTCGGTATTTTTTGCTGATCCTTTGTTGAAGATCTGGAGAACCGTGAGTGCACCTCTGCCTCGCGAAGATGAAGCCCCGCGCACACTTGCGCGGTGAGATCCCTTGCGCGCACCCTGCGCGGCTGAAGTCCTCGGTGCCATCCTTGGCCCGAAGGAGTCCCCTGTGCGCACCACTTGCGCGGCAGGAATACCTTGTGGCCGCAACACCTTGCGCGCCCGAGGCTTGTTCCCTCTCTGCCCGCACCCTTGTGCGGCAGGAGGAAGACCCCGCTGGTGTTGCACTTGTGCGCCCCGCGGTAGGAAGAACTTGCGCGACTCATGCACTAAACACTTACGCGGCAGTAGGAGAAGAAGAGGATATGCCGCACCTTGCGTGCCCTTGTGCATCTTTAAGACCTATACGGTAGTGGTAGAAGAAGAATTGGCCGCACCCTCTTGCACGGCTTGCTTGAGGCAGTAGGGGTTCGGGTTGTGTGTGCAATTACAAGAAGGTGGCAGTGGTTGTGCACCAAAGAAGACCTGAGGCATAGCCTTGTGTGTGCACCAAGTGAAGACAAACACCTAAGCCTACATGTGTGCAAAAAGAAAACAAAGAGGTCGTAGCCCTTGTGTGTACAAAATGGAGAACCAAGTGTGTGCATAAGTGAAGTGCACACTTTGAAGAAGATTAAAAGAACAAGGAAGTGTGTGAGCTTAGTAAGTGAAGTAGGCCAAGCCTTGTGTTTTCTAATTGATTAAAGGAAGTGTGTGTGCAATAAGAGGAAAGAGGCCAAGCTTAAGTGTGTGCAAAACGAAGAACAAATTGTGTGTGCTAAACAAGTGAAGGCCGAACCTAGTGTGTGCACTAAAAGTGTAAACACATAGAAGAAGAAGAAGACTCACACAAAGTATAACACACATTTAAGTGTGTAAACACATTGAACAAAGTGTGAAGTTCAAGTGAGAAGGTGTGTGCTATAATTGATTACACCCTTTGTGGGCCTACTGCACCAAGAAGAGGAAAGGAGAAGTGCATGCATGCATGCATGCACGTGCACACATGAACAGTGCTAAATCAGTGGTGTTCATCTGAGGAGTCCAAGACTTGAAGATCTTGATGAGATTTGAGCTGCCATGCACTCAGTGCATGAAGTTGTTTTGAAGTGAGACTGGACCAGACTGAAGTTAAAGACATCATTTGTCTGAGTATTCAGTAGTAGGAGAGAAGCCAGGTCATCCTTTGAAGAAGGAGATAAATCCTGAGCAAGACGAGAAGACATGTTCACCACAAGTGATCAGAAGAAGAGCAAGGCCAGCAGCCTTTATCCCAGGCTTCTGAGGATACTTGAAGAACTTAAAGTGAAGAAGAGCTACTCGTGCGACTCGAGGAGCCAAGAGAAGACCCTGTGGGACTCAGGGAGAAGAAGTCTTCAGTGGGATTCTGGAGCAGGCCAGTGGGACTCTAGTAACACTGTGGGACGCAGTATAAAGACCCTCCTGTGGGACTCAGGAGAGATACAGTGGGACTCTGTATCGACCATTGTAATTTTAACAGGTTATAATGGAGAATCCATGCTGGGAGAGCATGGCAAGGATGTAGGCCTTTGGTGCCGAACCTTGTAAATCCTTGTGTCCTGTGCCTTTTCATTACTGCATCATTCGGGAAAGGTTGAGAGATACAAGAAGAGTGGATCTAGGCTTTAACCAGCCATAGAGGTTTAATTGATAAGAATCAATTAGTAAAAAGTTTTAAAGGATCACTGATTCACCCCCTCCCCCTCTCAGTGATTCACACTGATCTGGGCACTTCAATTGGTATCAAAGGGAGGTTACCTCTAAAAGATCCAAGGGAGTCTTTATGAAGTGCAGATTTGAGGAAATGAGTGACCAGCCTCAAATGGAGATATCTGCCAAGACTCAGAAAAATAGAAAGAAGAAACAGGCCAAGAAGATGAAGAAAGCATGTCCTAGCTGTGATGAAGTTGAAACAATGAATGATCTTCAGAGTGCACTCAAATATCTTCAGAAGACAGTTCCCATGGAAGTGGCAAAGTGTATAGCTACAGGCATCCATGATCTTCAGGAAGAAAAATCACCGTTAGAAGAAGAAGCCAATGCTATGGAAGATCAGATGGCTAAAAGGGATGGCATAACCAACACTCTCAGAAAGCTGGTGAAGGATAAGGAAGAAACAGTTTCTCTTTGCAATGATAGATATGAAGATACTTGTGAAGAATTGAAAAGAAGCCTTTCTGAGAAAGAATTCTTTAAAGTAATAATCAAAGATGTTTACCATGCACTGGAAAAGAGGCATAGAGTATAAATGTTTGTTAAAGATGCTCAACTTGAAGACAAAGTAAAAAGGGTGAAGGAGCTTGACAACTCATTGCTTGAATTAAAGAAGGTGCATGAAGACCAGATGAAACAACTGGTGGAGAATTGGGAAGGAAAGCTAAGAACTGTTGAGGATGAGAAGAACTCCCAAAACATGAAATACTTAGAACTAGAGGTGATATTGAAAAATCTGCAATCACCCAAAGCTGAATCCTCCCAGACAGCTGGAAGAAGAAATGTTGCCACTCAAGTGAGCTTTGAGCATGATGATTCTAAGAGAAAGACATCCTCTAATAAAAGTGCAACATCTTCTAGAAAGAAGGTACCATCCAGACCATCTTGTACTAATGCTTCTAACTGTGTTTCCACAAAAAGTGCAGGATGGAAAAATAATTCCAAACAAGTATGGATGAAGAAAATGAAGAAGCAGAGCTCTCCTGAAGCAGCACAACAAGTCAAGAAATGTACCCAACAATCAGAAGGACTCAAGAAGTCAAGATTTGTGGGTCAATGTTGGTGTTGTAATAAGTATGGGCATTGTGCAAAGGATTGTTGGTACAATCAACTGAATGCCAAAGCACAGAGGAAGCCCATGCCAAGGGGGAGCAAGCCAGAAGGCAATAAGCAACATCCACAGGTCCAGAGACATCTGTTTACTTCAAATAGATTTGGATTACTTGACAACATCTGGGATGATTGCAAAAGTGATCAAAAAGATACATGTCAATCTCCAACTATATCCAGAGCTAAAAAGAAGAGAAGATCACTGAACCTGGCTCAGAAAGATTCCTTGGGAAGCAAGAAGAAAGTAGAACATGCTCCCAAGAAGTGTTTGAGAAATGAAGAGAAGTCCTTGGAGTCTGAGTCCAAGAAGGGTGATGCATCCAGAAGGACCACCAAGAAATGCTTCTACTGTGGAAAGAAAGGACACACCATGGATCTTTGTGAACAAGCCATGGAAATAAATAGAAGCCAACTGAACTCAAACAGACAATCAATCCAGAAGAATAAGGGATTGATTGAAAATAAGTTTCCTAAGAGAGGTAGCTTGACAACATCAAAAGAACCATGTGAAACTTCCAGAACTGAGGCCACACTTCCAAATGACTCGTTAGTCATATGGCCAAATCATTTGCAACTTGCCAAAGATTTGCAAAAATCTGAAGATAAAGTTATGGCAATTGCTAAGGCAAAAGGGATGAAGAATATTTCACATGAAGATGTACTGAGATCCACACCAGCACAAACATCATTGAAGATCAAATGTGCAAGTGTGAAGACTGGTGAAAATGGGACATCTCGGTTGAGAGAATCTTCTCAACCTTGTTGTTCACATTGATGAACCAAGGAGGTTCCATCTTATTCCCTTATACAATTGGTATTTACATGTGCTGACATTGCAGGGAATTGAAGATGATGATCATTCTCAGCTGGAGGATGGTTTGGACAGAATGGAGTGCACCCCTTGAGGGGGAGCCAATCTGGAGAAGATGGGATTCTGATATTTAATTCCATCTTGAGAAAAGTGAAGGTATTCCAATCATAATTTCATCCCTTGTTTCTTAATTGAGTTTATCTTGTCAATTAAGGGGGGGTATTGATTGAAGACAAATGGATGAAAGGGGGAGCTTTATCTTTGCACTGAACTTTCTAATGAGTTTTGTGGAGTATGTGCAGGATTTAGCAACTCATTGTTATATATGAAAAATTTCAAACCCCTAAGCATGATCTCACATGTGTAGAGAATTATGGACAGCTTTGAATTCCTTGGTCATATCACTCTTGTTTTCTACACCGGGTTAGCCCAAGTAGACTTAGAGCTGATTTACTAAAGGTTCTTTGCTAAAGAGAACATGTGACATCATCACTCTCTCAGTGTTTTTCAAGAAAATAATTTTCAAAGGGAGGAAGAGATATTTTTGAAAGTGAACCACACCACACCTTTGCATTTGATTGCCAATAAGGGGGAGAAAATATTGGCACACATATTGACCCATTCATATGTGCTGAAGGAGTGTATTGACAACAAATAAAAAGGGGGAGATTGAAGTGCACTGTGTTGCATTTGTTGTCAATGAGGCATGAAGTTGTCTTGGAATGAATGGATGTCAAGGATTCAAGATGTGAATGTCACAGGATGTGATGGTGATGGTGATGAAGGAGAATGGCCATGGTACTAATATGCATGTCACTTAGGAGATTCACTAAGTGGTATTGGAAATTGTGGTTGAAACATTCTCCATGTACATCTGACGATTGTTGAGCTGTTCTTTAAGTTCATAGAACTTGTATCAACTGCATACAAAGTCACAACAATGTTATAAGACCATGCATTGTTTTCACAATGCATGAGGAGATGAAGAGAGCCATCCTCAACTTCTAAGTGGATGAAGTGAGCTGAAGAAGAACATGTAATAATTCTTAGTGCATGACAATGTGAATGTGATCCAACTTGACCTCTAATTGGATCATTGAAGAACATTGAAGAATTATTTGATTCAGGAGCTTCGGTTGATGGAGAACCTTCAAGAATTCACTCCTAAGTAATGAATATATGCTAAGAAGATAATGGAGGAATTTCTAATGAAGAAGAAGAAATAAAGAAGGAAGAAGGCTTGAAGGGCTTGGCATTTGGCATATTTCACTTGGGAGTACTTTGTACTTTGTTCTGTCCCTTTGCCAAAAAATATGGCCAGCCAAGGCACCTTGAGGGTTCAACCCCAAGGCATGGGCACTAGGGCACCACGCCCGGGGGAACCCGTGGGGCGAGCCAGGGCGGCAGGGCGCGCACCCAAGACACCGCAGAGGCGCTGGGGCACGCCCGGAGGAGCGCATGGTGGGCGCATAGCGCGCCCGTGTGTGCATAGTGGGCGCCAGTGGCGCGCCCGAGTAGCATGAGTGGGCGCAGAGCGCGCCCGCAGGGAGAACTCGGTGCGGGGAGGCACCGAGAAGGGAGGAGATTCAACTGGCCATTCATGGGAGCGCCAGGGTGATAAAGCGCAGAAAAACCGCTCCCCGTTTCGATGTGGGACGCGGATATTTCACCCGGGAGCGATCCTGGCCGCACGATCGATCGCGCGCCAGATCTCGGCCGCACATCTGATCCGCGGCGAGGCGATCTGATCCAGGCCGTCCGATGTATTTCGATCGCCCGATCCAACGGCTCCCAACTCGTCTCCTTCGTCGAGCCACCCCGAAGCCACCCGCGAGCCGCCGCATGAACCAGAGCCTCCCGACGACTGCATTCGAGATTCCGGCCACCTCCGACGAAGATGAAGACACCATTGGACTCGTCTGGACCTACTGAACCGATTCATGCGTAAAAATACACATGCATGCAATGTTTGGGTGATTTCGAACAAGGCCGAGGCAAAACTAAGTTGCCGAGGCTTCGGTGAGTTCGTGTTTTGCATGGGATAGAAGAGACGAAGACCGTGCATGCGTTCTAAGTCGCATGCACGAAGAGAAAAATAAAAAGAGAATACCTGCGTGAAACAGAGAGTAAATTCAAGATTTGGAAAGTTTTTAAAGAACCGAAACTTTCGGGGATTTGAGATTTATCTCACGTGGAAGTTTTGAGGATTCTCTGCCTATAAAAGGAGAGCCCATGCTCTCGGTATTTTTTGCTGATCCTTTGTTGAAGATCCGGAGAACCGTGAGTGCACCTCTGCCTCGCGAAGACGAAGCCCCGCGCACACTTGCGCGGTGAGATCCCTTGCGCGCACCCTGCGTGGCTGAAGTCCTCGGTGCCATCCTTGGCCCGAAGGAGTCCCCTGTGCACACCTCTTGCGCGGCAGGAATACCTTGTGGCCGCAACACCTTGCGCGCCCGAGGCTTGTTCCCTCTCTGCCCGCACCCTTGTGCGGCAGGAGGAAGACCCCGCGGGTGTTGCACTTGCGCGCCCCGCGGTAGGAAGAACTTGCGCGACTCCTGCACTAAACACCTACGTGGCAGTAGGAGAAGAAGAGGATATGCCTCACCTTGCGTGCCCTTGTGCATCTTGAAGACCTATGTGGCAGTGGTAGAAGAAGAATTGGCCGCACCCTCTTGCACGACTTGCTTGAGGCAGTAGGGGTTCGGGTTGTGTGTGCAATTACAAGAAGGTGGCAGTGGGTGTGCACCAAAGAAGACCCGAGGCATAGCCTTGTGTGTGCACCAAGTGAAGACAAACAACTAAGCCTACATGTGTGCAAAAATAAAACAAAGAGGCCGTAGCCCTTGTGTGTACAAAATGGAGAACCAAGTGTGTGCATAAGTGAAGTGCACACTTTGAAGAAGATGAAAAGAACAAGGAAGTGTGTGTGCTTAGTAAGTGAAGTAGGCCAAGCCTTGTGTTTGCTAATTGATTAAAGTAAGTGTGTGTGAAATAAGAGGAAAGAGGCCAAGCTTAAGTGTGTGCAAAACGAAGAACAAATTGTGTGTGCTAAACAAGTGTAGGCCGAACCTAGTGTGTGCACTAAAAGTGTAAACACTTAGAAGAAGAAGAGGACTCACACAAAGTATAACACACATTTAAGTGTGTAAACACATTGAACAAAGTGTGAAGTTCAAGTGAGAAGGTGTGTGCTATAATTGATTACACCCTTTGTGGGTCTACTGCACCAAGAAGAGGAAAGGAGAAGTGCATGCATGCATGCATGCACGTGAACACGTGAACAGTGCTAAATCAGTGGTGTGCATCTGAGGAGTCCAAGACTTGAAGATCTTGAAGAGATTTGAGCTGCCATGCACTCAGTGCATGAAGTTGTTTTGAAGTGAGACTGGACCAGACTGAAGTTAAAGACATCATTTGTTTGACTATTCAGTAGTAGGAGAGAAGCCAGGTCATTCTTTAAAGAAGGAGATAAATCCTGAGCAAGACGAGAAGACCTGTTCACCACAAGTGATCAGAAGAAGAGCAAGGCCAGCAGCCTTTATTCCAGGCTGCTGAGGATACTTGAAGAACTTAAAGTGAAGAAGAGCTACTCGTGCGACTCGAGGAGCCAAGAGAAGACCCTGTGGGACTCAGGGAGAAGAAGTCTTCAGTGGGATTCTGGAGCAGGCCAGTGGGACTCTGGTAACACTGTGGGACGCAGTATAAAGACCCTCCTGTGGGACTCAGGAGAGATACAGTGGGACTCTGTATCGACCATTGTAATTTTAACAGGTTATAATGGAGAATACATGCTGGGAGAGCATGGAAAGGATGTAGGCCTTTGGTGCCGAACCTTGTAAATCCTTGTGTCCTGTGCCTTTTCATTACTGCATCATTCGAGAAAGGTTGAGAGATACAAGAAGAGTGGATCAAGGCTTTAACCAGCCATAGAGGTTTAATTGATAAGAATCAATTAGTAAAAAGTTTTAAAGGATCACTGATTCACCCCCTCCCCCTCTCAGTGATTCACACTGATCTGGGCCCTTCACTATTGAGTAAATCCAATATTGACACTAAAATTTAGAGGATGTGATAAACAAAAAACCACGTCTCCCCAAGGATGTGATAGTTTTCACATATTGATGATCAATGATTTTCGTCTTCATAATTGATAGAATAAAGTGAATAATTGTTGTTCAACATAAATAATATTGATTAATTATAGTATTCATAGAAAATTAATTATATTCATTGTGTAATAGAAGGATATTTTATTAAAAATTAACAATTTACAATTAAAATAATTTCATACTCATGATAAGGACATTGATATTCGCTACAAATTCTCCATTTATATGATGGCCTTACACTATCTTATCATGAACAGAGTATTTTGGAGGCTTGGGAGGATTCAAGGAATGTACATTTCATAGAGAATCAAGGTTAGTTTTGAATGTATTTTGAGACTTTAAGTCGGGGGTTTGGTTCCATTTTATAATTTAATAAAAGGTATACCGAAGAATAACCCTTTAATTTTTTGTAATTTGAGATTATTGTTAAATTTTTAAAGAATCTAGAATTAAAAAATTGTTGAGGGGAAAGTGAGTGTGGTTAATAACTCAAAAAAACATTTATTTAGGATAAAAATTCATTATTTTAATTATTATTCCTTTAACATTTCTAAATTTTAACATAATGTACTATAATAACCCTTGTACCGGTAGAATAATTTTATTTTATATTTATTCATATACTTCAATTAAATAGTTAAATTCACTATAACTATTTTATGTAAGAGATAATTTTATTAAATTCATTAACTATAATGATATATTTAAAATATTAATTTTAATTTTTATAATTTTAATTTTAAAATAGTAATTTAAATTTGGTACCACAAAAATCCTAAATTTTCTTAGGAAGAATTTTTAAAATGAATCTAAAATGATTTATTTTTTAGTTCATTGTAAAAAATAATTATTAAAAAAAATTATATTATCATATATATATTCTGAAATATAAATTTTCCACTATTTTTTAATATGGATTCGTTTTTTATACTTAGTATTTATTTATATTTCATCCAATTAAATAATTTTCAATCATCTTTTTATATTATTTTTGAATAAGTTTATATTATTGTATTAAAAACAGTATTTTTTTAAAATTGTTTTAATGTACGTGATGTTTATCATTTTATATTAAGTAAATGATTCCCTATTAGTGAATTTTTTAATTAAATTTATACATTATATATCAATAAATATTATTTTAATTTTATAAAATTACTTTAATTAGCCATATAGAAAATATAAAACCATCTTTTTCTTGGAAAGCACACTTCTTTAAAACCCTTATTTTCATCACATATGCGTGTTTTGTTTTAAATATAGTTTTTTAAATTGATATAATTTAGATTTTGTTATGGGATTATTATTTGTATGAAATGAAAAAATTAGTTAGTAATTAAATTTTTAGTGTTATGTATGAACAATATATAATGGTAAAAAGGATTTACCAATACATAAGAAAAATAATGAATTATGTTAGTATAAAAAGATAAAAGTTTAAAATATATCAAATATAAAACATTAAATGTATAGTTGATGTGTTTATAGAACATAAAGATCCATAATAAAATTAATTATCTACAATATGAATTATAATTAATTCCTAAAATAGGTGTTTAGAATTAAATATAAAATAATCATTATTTACAAACATATAACGCCATATCCAAAAGTTAAATACCACTCATCCCCATCCAATTTATCCTTTCATACCTTGATTATCACCAAATATATACCAAAAAAAGTAATCAACACTCTACCCTTTCCATGTTCTTTTATGATTAAATAAATAAAAATTTCATGTTATTCATGGGAACATTCGTAGAGGAGATATTTAATAGCTATCTTCCTCAAACCACCTCTCTTAATTTCATTTCATAATTTATGTTACCCTCACATTATTTTCCAGTAAAAAAACTATAAAACCCATATCATTTATATAATGTAGTTTATCGTCAATAAAATTATAAATTTTATCTATTCATCTTCACATGTCCTCCTATTCAAATAAATGAAATCATTATCCCAATTATGGCGGATAACTGTCACCATGGATAATGATAATGAGTCTTCCAGTAACACCTTCAAGGATTTTCATAAGACAAATATTATGGTTAAATAATATTTTATTAATTATTATATAAATTTATTTATGCTCTAAAAATAATATATTGACGTAATATTAAATTAAAAAACTAGATCATGATTGTCGAAGAACACACAAAAATAAACAAAAAATTAATAAATAACATTTAATTATATGAATTATCCTAATGATGGAAAAAATGTTATATGGGACTAATAATTATTTTGGAAGTGAATTAATATAACTAAATTATTCTTTTATTCTTCTATTTCCATTTAACATGATAATCTGTAAATATACACAAATTAACCATCCTTTAAACCATGAAACAAATGCACCCGAAATAGTGAAAATATTTATATATTATTAGTGAATGGGTTCTAAGATGGTATAAATTGATAATAAAAGGTATTATAAATAAAAATATTGAACTAGAATAAATTAATTACACTATTTAATATATAATTTACTAGGTTTTAACTTGATAGATGGAATTCAAAGCCGTGGTAAGGGAATTATTAACCTAATTTCCATTTTTTGGGTTAAACCTTTACTTCTTGATTATGTATTGTTAATATTTTATATGAAATGAATTTTTAATATAGTATCATTTATTTAATATTTGATATATATGTATATAAGATGACATAATTAATTGATTTTATTAATGAATAATTAAAGTTTATGATATTTGTATGGATTTTCTTTTAAAATAACATCATTTAATGTTTCTATTTGAAAAAGATAAAATGTATGTTTTTTACATATATGTAATAAATTTAATATCATTCCTTTATTTAAACATAGTAAATTTATTCTTTTTTCTAAATTTTATATGTTTAGTTTCAAATAACTTTTTTCTATTTTACTTGTGCAATTTTTCAAACTAAATTATTTCATAATGTAATGTTTATTTAATTCAAAATCAATATTATTATGCATTAATTAAATATATATATATATGTTATGGTTATTTTTAATTGATTATGATGATGATCAGTTCTATTATAAACCAATTATGGGTTTTTTCAGTATAAATAATTGACGGGTTGTGACATTATTAACCAATTATAGTTTGTTCTATGATATACCAAGGGTGGAAGGTTACAATATATTTTCCAACTCATTGGGTACTCAATAGATTGAGGTTATCCATATTGTGTAAACTATTTTTATGGGTGATAAGGAAAATGATAACCCATGATACCTACTTATATCTTATATTTTTTTTATGAGTTTTCAAAAAAATCACATGATTTTCAAATGGTTGGATAATAATATTTTTTTGAAATGATGAATATTTTTTTCGAGTATAATGTAATTTTTTTAAGAAAATGTACTTATGTGTACTCCCTGGAATAATAGTTTATGTTTTCTTATTTTCCATACTAAGAATTTTTTCTCATTCAAAATATTATTATTTTTTCATTCTTTTTAAGGGTGAATAATGATATGGAATAGAGAAAGGTGAAAATTATGTTGATTGTCCAGGAAAATAAACCACATTTGATTTTAAAATTCTTGTTTGATATAAAAAATGGATTCTAGTTATTAGTGTCAACGTTTGATGTAATGGATTACTAAGTAAGAGTTATTCCTAATTCTCTAAAACTATAAAAATTATTATAAATAATGAAATAAATAATGTAAAAATAATATATGATAAGAAAAATTTGATTTTAAAAATCTTGTTTGATATAAAAAATGGTTTCTGGTTATTTGTGTAAACGTGTGATGTATTCCATTACTCAGTAAGAGTTATTCCTAATTCTATAAAACTATAAAAATTATTATAAAAAATGTAATAATGTGAATTATTGTTTAAAATCAGTGGAATAATTAATAATTAATGAAAAGTACTTATAGTTTATATCATAGGGATGTTTATATAACCCTAGTGTATTCAATAGTATTTATATAATACCCATAATGTTTATCTAAATTATTGTAAACAAGAAATGATATATTATTTTGTTATTAAAATCATTATAAACCTAAGATATGTTTTTTCAAAATGTTTTTACATAGAGGAAATGGGGAAACTATGGTGGGATGGTATCTATATGAAAACAGCCATCCAAATCAGTATTATGGGATGGTTGAAATCAGAATAGAATAGTTTGTAAAAGTGATGGTATGGTTGATGCATGCTATAAATGGTTTTGTTATTCACATATTTGAATAGATGAATCAACCATAGAGGAATATCTCATATTTAGACCATTTTGCGAGCAACATCCTCTAGCTTTCAGTGGATCCTCAAATCTAATGGTAGTGGAATGATGGATCAATGATTTTGAAAATATATTTGATGTCATGTAATGTTCAGAAAACCAAAAGTTAAACATAACTGTTTATCATTTTTTTGTTGATGCTTATAAAAAATTTTCATTAGAAATGAATACAATAGAACAATATGATATCGATATATGGAATCAAATAATTTTAGGAGTATTTTAATTTTGAATTTCTTTTCAAAGACTTATAAATTCAAAATAGTTAATAATTCACTGAACTAATCCAGATTGATGAGGATAATGTAGTTTCCTATTATACCAAATTTACAATAATTTCTAGGTATGTAATAGATTCTTTAGAGACATTTATTGTAAAATAAATATATTTTAGTACAGTTTTATCAAAATTCTTCGAATATCATTAGAATTTAATGTAATAAAAATATTGGGAAAAAATATGGTGCTATAAAATTTCAATGGTTTTTCTAATATATATATATATACATATGCATTAGGATTTAAAGAAGTTGAAGCGGTCATTTTATCATGAATTAGGGAATAAATCATAAATGAAATATATTGGGAAAAAATAATATCTTCTTGTAAATAGTATGGCTGCATTAACACTCTGGAATATCTCTCAAAAAATTGAAATTAATTTGTTGTGGAATACATGGTCACATTTGTTGTGACTTGACAGAAAAATAGAAAATAAAATTAATGATGTTCGTCAAATCCTATAATTGAAATTAGTTGGGATGTTATGATAATGTGAATCCAATGATAGTCACTCAACATAGGGCCAAAACTATGAGAAACAACAATATATTGAAAAATTATTTTCTACTACTATGACTGATGTGGGGCCATCAAATGAAATGGTTACTAGTATTTTACTTCTGTATTCAAAATATTCAAATACCTTATTTGTTTCTAGATATTTACATTTATTCAATTTTAATTTTTTTAATAATAATGTGAATATCACATCCTGATGGAATGATAGATATTTTTTTAATTCTAAAGGTGTATATATCAATTTAACTAATATCTATTGGACTCTTCCTATTAATATCGATGAAATAGACTTTCCAATAAATCTTTTTCACTAGACAATATTGAGTATGATATTATTTTGGGTATTTATTGGATTTTGGATGATCATGTTAAGATATATTTAAGAGGTGAGAATGATTTGTTAAATGATTTCATACCTTGAATATACTTTTTATTAGTAAATAAATATATTTTAAATGAAATTTAATGATACGTAACACCTGTCATTGAATAAACGGATCTGGTCTAATTAGTGATGTTTCAGTAGTGAATTAATTAAGGGATTTTTTACATAAATAATAACCTAGTGTTATTTATTATCGAACTATTCAGTATACTATTATATTAGTCTGTGGTGATGATACTATTTTATAACCCACTTATCGAATAGGAGAAGTTTATCTTTTATTACCTAAAATGATATTGATTGATATTCTGGAAAATGATTTTATTTCTCCTAGAATAGTAAATAGTTTTGAAACTATTTTTTTAATAATAAATAAGAAACCATGAGTCTTTTTATTTATTATAAAACATTTAATCACATAAATATTTTTAAGAAGTTCAATTTTCCTTAAATATAATAATTTTTTATCTGATCTATGAAGCAGAGTAATTTTTCAAGAATGATATCAATTGATCGTATAATCAGTTGATGGTGAGGGATGAATATATTCCGAATACTAATTTTGGAAATATATATAATAACTATGTGATCATATTTATGCCCTTTTTTATCTAATGATTAAATTTTCTTGTTGAATATAATGAATATAACTTTAAATAATTATTTTGATATGTTTATCGATGATTTTATTAATGATTTTCATTTATGTTAAAAAAATACTGAGGAACATGAAATATACAAAAGGAATGTATTTAAACTATAAATTAAATTTAACTATATAGAAAATTTATTATGTTATAATTTTGGTTACAACCTATTTCATTCTTTGGAAAATTGTTCCTAAATATGGCATTATGGTTGACCTTACTAAAACTAAATTCATTGAATATTGATAAGGACCAATAAATTTTCATTTAGATTAAATGATTTATTAATTTATAGGTTTATTTGAAATGGTTTTTTTGAAACACTATTTATTTTTATAGACCACTAATTATATTAAATCATTATGTTGTGAGATTCATATGGAGAAAAGAATTTTTTTTTAAATGTAAAGGAGGATATGTTAGTGATCTAGTATTGAAATATACAATAAGAAATGGTATTTTTCTTTACAATTAATAGTCATTAAAGCATATTTTCTTTTTTCCAAATGTAGAATTACTAAGTAATTAATTATGATTCATTTAACTTAAACCATCATTAAAAAAGTGTCCTACACATGATTTGGAATTAGCAGAAGTTGTTTTTTCATTAAAAATTTTTGATGCAACATTTATATTGATAAATTTGATAAATATATTGTAATAATTATATATTAAATTAAATATTTAAGATTAACAAATTAAACTATAGTAATAAAATATGGATGGAACTAATAAACAATTATGTTTGTATAATTAATTACCACCCTAAACAATAAAATAACATAGTTGATGATTTTTAGTTGAAAAATATTGCTACATTAACCATGATAAATTTCGAATATAACAATTTGGATAATGATTTGCTGAATTTATGATTAGAATTTTTTGGTGCAAGAAATTTAAAATTCTTTTTCGAGTGCTATTGTAATCATCTCTATCAAACAGAAATCAGTATGCTTAGAAGGAATACTATAAGATACAAAATAATTAGAAATGTAAAAAATTGGTGTTCCCTCTTTTTAATGTTGATAAATAACGTATATTGAGATTTTTTAATTTATTTTATGTTCCATTTTATTATTAGTTTAAGAGGGATTTGTTAATTGAATATAATATTTCACCATATTCCATTCATTATGGGTATAATAAAATGTACATGACCATTATGAGTATTAATTGTGGGATGGAATGAAAAGAGGTATTTCAATATTTACCATGAGATGAATAACTTTACCACATTTAAAATAATAATGGATATAAGGAAATGGGATACATCATCCTTTTCCAGCGTCAAAGTTGAAATGGGAAAATATATGTATGGATTTGGCGGTTGGAAAACCAAATAGTTCTTTAGGAAATAATGTAACATTGGTTATTATCGATCGACTAAATAGGTCTGCACTTTCATATAGAATTTCTAATAATCCCCCTTTAGATCAAAATTTTCAGATATATATTTCTAGGATACTTATGTTTCATAGAGTTCCTCTCTCCATTAAATTTTATCATGATAACAGATTCAATTATAATTTTTTATACACTTCAGAAGTCATTGAGACCTATATTAATTTTCTGTACAAACTCACTTACACATTCCGGTGGAAAATCAATACAAACTATTATTACCATGGAAAACATGATTTTTATCTTTATGGTGACGAAAATGTAATTTGGTGTCAAATATTTCGGGTTTCGATTTTTATTCTAATAAAAAGTTCCATTCCAATATATCGATGGATCCTTTTAATGAATTATATCTAAAAAAATTTCATACTCCATCATTTTGAAGAGGCTAATTTGGATGAATGATGTGGTAAATTTTTTTTGAAGAGGTAAGGGATATGAAAGTAAAAATGATTCAGAAATATATGAGGACATCTCATAGAATTTAGAAAAGTTATTCATATAATAAGGGGAATGAAATTTCATCCAAGGTATGTGATAGTTTTTTTTATTAAAATATATCAATTGAAATCATTTGTTTATTTTTGTAAAATGGTTATGTTATGTCCATGGGTCATTGTACCATATGTAATTATGGAAAATATAGGTTCTTTTTCATTATGAGTTTATTTTTTTCTTTGTTTCTTCTAGGTATAGAATTTTTTCATGTTTCGATGTCATGAAAATATGTTCCATATTCATCCCATGTTGTGATCCCTAATGTAGCTTAGTCATAATAGAACCTCTAATATGAGGAAAATCCAATTTAGATTCTTGACCATATATAGAATTTATTAAGGAGTAAGTTAAATCATCGAATTATGGTTTTGTGGAGAAACCATATGACTGATGAAGATGAACTGAAATCTGAAAATTATATGAGGAAAAAGAATCCACAAAAGATTAATAATTGAATAAAATGGTTATGAAACAATTTCAAGAATGGGAATAATGTAACAACCCATGTAACAAAATAATTATATTTTCAACATTTACTATAATTCACGAATTAAATAATTAAATTCATTATCAATATGTTATGTAGTAAATAGTTTTAATAAACTCATTTCATATAAGGTTATATTTTAATGATTTCTTTAAAATTATAGAATTTTAATATTTCAAAAGTAATTTAAATTTTAACTTTATTGTGTCATGATTATTGTAGGTTTATTTTTATTGAGTATTTTGAAATTATTATCATTTCGATGAATACCGAAAAATATCAATTATTGTAATAATATCCTTTCTATTAAATAAATTATGAAATCTAAAAAACCCATTATGTGATGAAAATTGTTTCGAGTTAAATTATTAATACTTGTTAATATTTATTTGGATTTAGTTAGTTTTGTTAAACATTATATTGAATTATATAATATGGTTTATTTTTTGTTTAAAAATTGGACGTTTTTAATGAGTCTTTTAACGTACATAATTTTTCGTATTTTTTTAAATTAAAATATTTCCTAATAAAGGAATTTAATATATAAAAAATATAAAAAAAATATTATTAAATATTCATTTATTATCATAATATCATATTTATTAGTCATATAATAAATTTTATTTCATCATTTTCATTAAAAATACACTTCTTGGAAACCTCTTATTTCGTCATATTTTACGGTTTTGTTTAAAATTTAATTTTTACAATTTTTTAAATTTAATTTTACATATTAGATCCCATTATTTATTTATATGTTAAATTTATTTTAATTAATTTCATTTTCACTTTAATTAAAAAAAATATTTACGATTTTAAAAATTGGTTTACCACTATATTGGGAAAATATTGAGACAAGTTAATGTTAAATGGTAAAAGTATAAAATACCTAAAAACATAGAATCTATATTTTTGGTTTCTATAATTATTGAAAATAAAATTACATTAATCAATAAATAATCACCAAAATATTTTCAATTAATTCCACCAAATTGTGTTTGGATTTAAATATAACATAATCTTGATTTAATCACTAAAACCCACCCCTCCCAAATTATAAATACAACTCATCACCACCCCAATTCTTGTCACAAAAAATGAAGCTATTAATATCTATAAAAAAACATATCATCCAAAAACTCCCCATTTCTATGTGATATTGGTTGTTATAATTGTCCAATTCCTTAATCTTTAACATATCGTTCAAGGGGGGGATATTCTAGAAGTAACATTCTATAACGATTTCTCTTAAATTAATTTATTCGTCTACCTTATTCTAAAATAATTAATACATCAAAGGATTATATTCATAGTGTCATGTGTATAATATAATTTTATATCTCTAATTTAATTTCATATAACCATTCATTTTTTTATCTCCACTAATTAAATGATACTAATTCTTTGTCATTATTTTGGTTGTTAGTCATCTCTACGGGTATTGATTAATAATTTTACACTAACTCAATCATGGATGGTCATAAGACTATTAGTATTGTTAAAATAGATTTTAATTATTATAATATAACTTATGTTATTTTCTATAACTAATATATATATATATATATTATTAAATAAATAGTTACTAGTTTCTAAAGGTCGAAAAAACCGAAAAAATATACACCAAATTTATCATTTTCAATTTTTTAAATGGTTTATCCAATTGGTAGAATAAAATGATATATGGGACCATTTATATATATACATGTGAACTAATACCATTTAATTCCACTTTTTTTGTATTAATTCCATTTGATTGGATAATCCTCCATAATAAAAAAATAAACTGACCAAGAAACCATTAAGTGAACGAACCCGAAATAACAAAAATATTGTTATTTTATAAAGTAAAGGGTGGTTAGATTTTATAAAATGATCATATAGGATATTGTAAATAAAAAATTAGTTTTGGAAAAAATTAAGAACATTATTTAAACCATTATAGAGGAATATTTAACACATTTTAATGATGTCGAACCTCACATCTAGAATTTCATAACCGACATTCCATTCAGTGTGGTAAGAGTCTATTTGAATATGTTTTAGCACGAAGCTTGTGTGTGAATGGAATATTTAATATATTATGTAATAATTCCAACTTTTCTATTTATATTTAATATGGGTACACAACATTTATTCATTATTTTTATTCTTACATCAATGACATGATATTTTAAAGGGACATTCCGTTAATAAATAATTTAAATTTTCTTTTTACAAATTTCAAAAGGAATTATTATTTACATAAATGGAATAATGTTAATTTACTATATTTATGTACCCTAATGTTATGAATCATAATTTACATGTTTATAAGGTTATTTAAATGATACTTATCCATTGAACGTTCAAAAATTTTATAAACGGGTGATTTCAAAATGGAAAGTTTATTTGCATCAAATTTTGTTTTATGATGCCAAATGTCATGTCTTATGATTATTTTATGAATTTTTGAATTTTTTAAGATGTTTGGTGACTCTATTAAATATTAACTAATTTAGGATCCATCATAAACTGAGGATTGTTTTTCATGACATTATATAATAATTGGTGGTTTCATGATAAACCAATGATGGAAGGTTAAATTGTAACCTCTAATACATTGGTTTTTCTAGAGTTTGGGGTTTTCCATAATTTTTAGATATTATGAAAAAGTGAATATAAAAATAGTTTTCGATGTATCATTCTGATATATTATATTGTTGATTTCATGTTTTCAGGAAAATCACATGATTCTAAAAAGGTAAGATAATTAACCTCTTACAATATAATTATGTTTTTGGCGGTAAAATCGATGTTTTTTTAAAATGTTTTATTTGGTTTCCCAAGAGTAATATTTTACATTCATTCTTTTCCCATTCTAATCATTTATTCTCATTCTAGGTTTCAAAAATTTTATCACATTATTTAAGGGATAATAGTGAAAAGGATGAGATATAGGGTATAATTGTGAAGATTAAGGAAGAAAATAAACCATGTTTTATTTTATAAAGTTTAATTTAGTGTAGAAAATCGATATTTGATTTTCCTTTCCACATTTAATATATTTTTTTACAATGTAGTAGTTAGTCTTAATTCTTAAAAACCATAAACTAAAAAGATTACATAGAATATCATAATGTATAATCTATTTTAAAATCACTAGATTTTTCAATTTATAAGGATGATTTCTTACATTTACTCTTACCATGGAAATTATTTTTTAACAAAATTAATAAATAATTATTAATTATTAATAAATAGAACATTTACCAAATTTAAAATTATATTTTTCAATTATTAAAATCAATTTTTTCAAATAAATATTATATTAATCCGACAATTTAATTACAAAATTGTAATGACCCAGACCTCCCTGGTCCATTCCTTTGTTAAAATATTGTGTTTGAGGTGTTCCAGAGGGTCAATGTGACCTATCCTTAATACATATCAAAATTTCCATTTCGGTGAAAAGTTCCAACGTTGAGGTCCAACAGTAGGCTCTCTTTCTTTTTCCAAATTTCCAATTATATGAACAGTTCCATCAGTGAATAATTATATCTATTAAGTTTATCAGTAACCTCTATTGATGACCTCTATCGATAACCTCTAATGGTGACCTTTTCATTCATTTTCCATATTTCCAATTCCATGAATAGTTTCATCGGTGAACAGTTCTATCGGTGAGGTCTATCGGTAACCTCTATCGGTATCCTCAAAAGATGAACTCTTCATTCTGTTGCCAAATTTCCAATTCTATGAACAGTTTCCTCGATGAATAGTTCTATCTGTGAGTTCTATCGGTATCCTCTATCAGTAACCACTATAGATTCCCTCTATCAGTATCCTCTAAAGGTGACCTTTTATTTCCTTTTCCAAATGTTGTGGTCTGTTAACTGTGTTTCCAAAACGGTGAGGTTCTAACGGTAACCTCTATTTCGTTTGCCAAATTTTGAGTTCATGAACATTGTTTCTAGAATGGTGAGGATACAATGGTGACCTATTCTTTCCATTTCCAAATATTGAGTTCATGATTAGTGTTTCCATAACGGTGAGGTTTTAACGGTAACCTCTATTTCAATTTCAAAATTTTGAGTTTGTGAACAGTGATTCCAGCATCCTACAATCTCCCCTTTAACATTTCATTTCACATTAAATGCATTTAAAAACTCATTTTAAGGACTATAAGGCCGATTTAATGTCTGTAACTCCTATATTAATTATTCCTAATGCTTGGGATGTTTTTATTTGGTCAAACCGTGTGGTTTAGTGAAATCCACTTTTACTGGGAAATACAATGTATCATAAACCAGCACAATATTAAATATTTTTAAGGGGACGAGATATCTTCCATAGTAATTCATTTTCCTTGTTCTTGTATATGAGATTCTCGAACCATTAATTCCTTTCTGTAGGAGTTGTGCAATCAAGGTTTCCACCTCGGATTGGTTCCAATCTGTATTGATGCAACCAACCAGTATCGATCAATCTTTGATATATGGTATGTTCTATCATCATTCTTTTGGGGTTCATCTTCTCCTATTTATCTTTTCCAAATTATATATTGTGTTCCCCCTACTCCTAATGGAGTTTTCTTGTGTTTCGGTTGGTATAGTCATATTGTGGCATCCTCGAGTGGGTGCAGTTCTCGCGAGATGAGATGATCATGAACTATTGTGTGGACTGTTCTCATATAAAGGACATCAAGAACCATTTGAGGTAAAATGTTCATTGCATATTTCTTCTTTTATGTTCAATTGTATAATTATTATGTTTTATCCCACTTTATTACAATGTAATTGACATAATAAATATTTGAACAAGATAAATTAATTGATATTGATCATATTTTATTGTCTTTTGGTTTTCTAGATAGTTTGATATCTATGCTTTCATTTTTTAGCTATTTGTTCTTGATGGAAATTAGTAAAGAACTTAATCCTGGATTAATTGCTAATTTTTTGGATGAAGATAAATATGCATATAAACTAATCTATTTCTTGTTGTAATTTTATGTTAATCAAATTGGCACAGTAAGCATGTTTAATTAGTTGAGATAGCTTACTGATTAGGCTTCCCTAATTTGGAACCAACGAATAATAAATTTGTTAATCCAAGATGGATTAAAGAACTGGTGGATTGATAAATGATAAATTCATATAGGGTTCTAAGTTACCCTATTTATTGTTAAAGGGAAAAGATTCCAATTGTTAAGATGTTTTTTTACTTTTCCTTATGTTGTGATGTGATCCTGGATGGCTGTGGTGATATGTGGAGGCATGTAGGCCTATTGGTTGTGGCAGTAGTTGATTCCTTGAGTGGCGAGATGAATCGGTTTATGCATGTGGGTGTCAGGGAGGACACCGGGGATGATAGAATGGGATGGATGTGATTGTTGGATGCTTGTTGTTTCTTTTTTATTGATTATATTCTTTACCATTCCCCACTGCTCAAGGTAGCTAGTCTTGCTTACCCTTCTTCCGAAAGAGGTGAAGACACGCGGGGTACTCCATGCGCTTGCTGTGTTAAGCTTCTTAAGGGAGGATGCACATATGCTCTTGCTATAGGAGGAAAAGACTTGACATGTAGTACATCTACTCACCGTATTGAGCCCCCATGTGTTTAGTACCATATAATGTTTTTCTAGAATACATAAGAATATGGTAATTCAATTCTATAAGGAATAATTTAATAAATGATGTCAACACATGGTGTTGGAGCTTGCTGGAAGGAACTTCATATGTTACTATTTGAAAGGGAAAACGGACTTTGTTTCCGGTGATAATGAAATTTAATGACCAATTGTTATTAGTTAATTAATGTTAAACTAATTAATTAATGTAAAGTGAAACTGATAAAAAGGGAATGATGTAATGTAATAAATTTCTTTAAATGGTTCGGTTCTTATAGGATACCTAGTCGTAGAAGTAACAATATGGAGTCTGAGAGACATTACCTGCATTTGAGTCTAAGAATATGTTATGCCCATACTGTGGTTTTGAGCTATAGCATATTCTGTACTTTTTGTGTTTCTATATGGTAATCCACCCCGTCAGTAAGGGAAACTAACACCCTACATATTCTGTGCCCTGAGGGGTGGGGGTTGCTTTCCCCAACATTTCGGTGGGAGGAAGGATGACTGACTACACCCTTTGGCACTGCTCTATTATCTTGGTATATACATGTGCTATTAGGCACAATGGTTAGTTTTATATATATATGTTTGTAGAGGGATTTAATTTATTATGGCTATTCAAACACATATATTCTGGATATAATATCTTATGGAATACTATAGGTGTAATGTGTATAGGTTGTGATGGGTTGAGCATCCTTACTCGGTGTATGGGATCTAATGGCTTGAGGTATAATACCCGAAGTATGATACATGTCATGAATGCTATGGTGGCTCTTGTAAACTACATGGTTACTTTATTACGTAGACGTGGTGGTTTTGTTGCACAATGTTCATATTGTGGTGCTTCGGCCAGGTGTCTGTGGTCATGCCTTTTTAGAGTGAGAGTCATAGGACGTGTGACTTTGGGGAAAAGAGGCAAACCAGTGGGGATGTAGTAGTGGGGTACCCAAGATATTATTTATTATATTATATATTATTGTATGTGTTACATGTTGAGAGTATCCATTGTGAGGGTATGAACTTAGTATACTTGTTTAGATGACGAGTTAGTTTCACTTGTTATTCACTGTGCTTTAGCATGCATTCATAATTTTGCACAAAATACTTCGGGGGAGGATCCTAATGAGTATACTGTTATATACACCCTATGTATATATAAACATTATTTCAGTTCGCTTGTATCAGGTTGGAGATCTAGCTGGTTTCTAAGATCTTGGGGTTGCACGAGCTATTCGGGCTTGTGATTACTGCTGTTTTACTTTCTTTTGTGTGCTTACAGTTTTCCCCTTCTAGTTGTAGTAGCTTTTCAGGACAATATATATGTTTAATTGGGATTTATTTTATGTTGCAGTCCGTGTTGGAGTTGATTTTTGTTTATCTTATCTCTTATTTCGGCATGTGTTATCTTAGAGGGTAATGCCACTCATTTGTGTGTTTTTTATACCCTTGGTGATAGTTTCCAACCTAGGGCCTACTGGAGGCAGGACTCGAGGGTCATTATCTTCCTAATCTCATTTCCAGTCTAGGATGGGTACACTATGTGGGGAGGGGGTCATGACAAAAATTATCATCTAGACAACGTAAAATCAATTTTTTTTTAAAATGTGTTTTTTTAGAATTTAATTTATATGTAATAAAAAGTTAATAAAACTCTACATTCAGATGAAATTTTTTATTTATTTTATTTCTATTTAATTCTATGAGTATATCATGTAAATAAAAAACCTAATATCACATTGAATATACTTAATTTTATGTAAAAAGTAAAATAATTTTTTATAACACTAAAATTTTAATTTAGATCTAAAAATGATAGAAAATTTATTTATAATCCTAAAGTATATATATTAAAAATTATAAAAAATTATCCCTTATTAAAAAATTTAAAAATTTAATGTTTTATTTAATATTCAATGATATTTTTAAAATATTATAAATTCTTAATAATATAAAATTTTCAAAAAATTCATATTTTCCCAGTAAAAATAGAAATTCACAATAAATCCGCAAAATTTCATATTTATATATTTTTATAGTAAATATTTAATTTATTTCCAACTTATTAAATTTAAATTATAATATTTTTTAAACATATTTTTGAATTAAATTATAAAATATAATGAAATATAATTTTTCTGAGAAAAATAATGTTTCAAATTTTATTTATCATACTCTCACTTAATTACACATTCAAACAAAATTTATATTAACCAATTATTGACAAAATGAAAAAAAATTCATCATTATTAATATATCTCTTTTAATATAATATAGTATCTCATATAAACGAAATATTTATAAAAATTAAATCTCAAATAATTAACTAAATAAATTTATTATTTTTGCAATACCAATTTAATTTAATTCATATTGAAAGTTACAATTATTATAATTAATAATATATTTTATAAACTCATTACTGATATTTATTTCTATTAATTCAATGATAGGATTTAATAGTAATAAAAAATTACTTTTTTTTATTTAAATATATAACTTTTTTTTCTATTATGTCTTGCATATGGATAAATATATTGATCAAATTTCCCTTATCTAAAAGAATTAATTTAATAAAATATTTTGGAGATACATTCCCTACCCATAAACATATTTTATTCATTATTTTTACTCACATAATCAATGTAATTTTTATAGGAATCCAAGGATTAACCATACACCTCTAGATAATCATAGGTTTAAATAATATTAGGAATGACATTTTTCGATAAGAAAAATAATAATAGGTGAAATATAATGTGATATAACCCATTCCTAACATAAAACATAGTTTGACTATGGGATTTCAATAATTATTCATAAGGAATAACTTTCCATGAACATTAAAAATTACATATATTATAATCACACCACTATGGGTTTTTTTATAACTCATTATCAAGTAGTTTTTTAAAATATAAATGAAATTTGATATTAGAAAAAAAATATTTAAAACTCAATAATTGACATATCAGATGTAGATTAATTTAATTATCTTTTTTTGCATTGTTTTTATTTACTATCTCCCTTGATGGGCCTTGGATTGGGATTTTAATGGATATAATATAATAGACTCTTGCTATTTAATCAATGGATTTATTTAATTCTTTCTCATTATCATATAATTTTTAGTCAATTGACTTTGATCATCACACATAGTCCATTTCACCACAAATAAAATTTAATTAACCAAATGTATCTTTCTATTTTTGTTACATGATGAAATACAATATTCATTCCTTTATCAAAATATTCCTTCGAATATCTCTGTGACTCCACACAAATATTCTTTTTCTAGTTTGAGATTCATATTTATCATATTTTCAATAACAATTCATGATATTGATTTGGAATAATTACACGATGTCTAACTCCAAAAATTATATTATAAGGTTTTTCATTTAGATTTTTCCTTCACTATCCACAGATTCCATTATTAACCCAGTTCCTACCAGGTTCTTCAATAAATAGAATAAGTTATCATGAGTGTTGATCATTGCAATATAATTATCATAAATAACCATAAAAAAAGTTACCTCAATATATATAAAATAAAAGCACTGTCATGTTTGGATATTGTTATTATAAGTCAACATGTATCAGAATCAGTTCAACATATCTCTATCCCAGGGTAGATTATATAATTCATCGAAAATCCATGGTTACACTGATATTTTTATCATAATCATATAAACCTTATCCTTAAAATATAGATACCAAATTACTATGAATAATATTAAAATATTTTTTAACTAATAATATTTTAAATCACTGCTCTAAAAATTCATCATATCAATTATCTAGGAAAAACCTATCGATTCAAATGTATCGTAACTTATGAATATTTACATTTCAATATTTGTTACGCATGGTCACCTTTATATTCAGGTATCATACCAAAATATCTTCAAATCCATCATTAATGTACCCAAAGTGAATATGAGTCCTGAAAATCATATCTCTTTAGAAGGTAAAACATTGTGTTTTGTTCGGTCAGGTTTCTTATAAAAAATGATGATTTAGTTAATAAACAATTCATCCATTTTAGGTTCATTACCCCTAGGTTAATCTATATGAATTACTCTACCACTTATTTAATTCTTAGAGGCTTGTGATTTCTACTAGAACCATCCAATACATACATACTATAACATTAGGATGATATCTTATACTTAAAATTATCACTTAGTCTTATCCTAAATTCATTGTATAATTATATATGATCTTAATCACCATATAAAATATGCATTATTACATTATTTAAAAATTATATTATTTTAAAAAGTATTATATAACCCATTGAAATTATTATCAATATCAAATTATCAACCCATAAATAATTCATTTAAAATATAGTAATATCCAATTTTAATAAGGACATGAATTTTTTAAAACTCTGACTCCCAAAAACCACCATCCCAGATCTGGATCCATAAATACATACATTAGATTCTAGAATATATACGAACTATCAATTACATGAAAAAATTATCCAATAATTAATTGAAATAATTAATATTTTCCGTTAAAATATCTCCAAGGTGAATATAATGACCAATTAATGAAGTACAATAATATTAAATCATTTCTGGAAGATTTTCCATTACATTATAAAAATTATCATATGAATACTGTAATAGTTAATGACTTTGGGAACTTGGAATATATTCTTCTAACATGTGAATGATATTAAAAATATCCAATAATGCTCATTCCCTTTATGAATTCAACATAAAATCTTTCATTATTACTTGAGTAATGGTAACATAATATATGGTGAGAATAAATTCATTGTAAGGTTAAACAAGAAATACATGAACATATTAATGTAAAAACATGAACAGAAATTTTTAGTATCAAAATCATGAATCATGACATAAATCATGGCATTTCATGAGATATAAATCATAAATGAACATAAGCCATGAAAAAATATCATTAGAGTAAATCATAGAACATTGGAAAACACATAAGTATAGAAAAAATTTCAATATTATCCATGGAACATTGGAATGACCATCGTAGTTGAAAAAGTCTATAACTGACGTAGGATTACTTGTCGTTCCATTATTTGTATTACTCAACAAGATTTACATATCAATCTAGCCTTGTATTATTAAACTAGATTTACATTCCATTATAGTAATGTCTATATCATGATATATAAATCATTACCCTCTTCATTGGAGAGAGATATTAGTCCCACAAATTTTATAATGAAATCATACTTACATCTGCATTAAAAACATATATCACTCATCATAATAATACCCATGGAATTAAATTGGATTCTAAAATATAACTTTATCAAAATCGAATAAAAAAATTGATTTCATAAATATAATACAATCATAAACAGAGAAAAACCATATTAATAATAGCGGTATAAAAAGAACCCCATTTGAATAATGTAATATTATATGGAAAACAATTTTGATAAAATACATGTCATTAATTTTTTAGGAATATATGCTTTATAATCCCAAAATGTTTTCTTTTTATGAAACAACACATCATTATAAATAATAAAAATTTAATTGAAAATTAACTTTAAAAATTATAAAATAAATATCTTGGAAATTATTCATTATGAATGCTTAAAAATAAATTCATGTCGTATAAGTTAAAATACATTTCTTGTTTTACTTTTGCTGGAAAATTCATAAAGTACTTCATATGGAAAATGAAGGAAAACATTCCTTCCAAAAATTATAGTATAAAAGTCCACATTGGTAAAAAAATTTAAAATCCATATGTGAATAGTTATATATTTTATTAAATTACTTTTACGAATCATTGAAATGGATTATTAATAAACACATGTAAATACTTATGTATAAAAAATCAAAATTAACCATGACAATGCATAATTATCCCTTACATTAGGCCAACTATCAATTATTTGTATTTGATCATTCAGTATAATGGTTTGAAACATATTGTTAACTAGTAATATAAAAATAATAATATTTATGATATCATATATGATTCACATATGAAATTATATTACCCGTTAATTTATAAATTCCTTGTAAAGCATCTTTTTGGGTAATAATAATTTAGTTTATCATTTTTATTTTGGCTTATTATTATTGATCTTATTATATAGATAATTATTTACATACATAAATAATGTAAATAATTATTTGGATAACATATATATTCAGTATATATGTATATATAATAGATTGATAAATTAATTGTAATTAACTATTCATAGAGATGGTAGGTCATACGTATGCATCAACACTATTTATTTTTCATTATTAAATTCAATGGAAACATGTAAATTCAATATATATATATATATCCAATATAGTTATTAGGTCTTATATTTAATGATTGTTTATTATATATACTTTATAATCATTCATGAATGGTTAACATCGAGATTGAATCTCATCGCGTTATGGAGACAATAAGTTGTACGAAAAAAGGTTCGACGATATCATTATCATAATGGTTAAATGGTATAGAAATGGAATATATTTTAATTATAAATAATATATCATGTGTCATTAATTTATTAAATCCTTTATATTCATCATCATACCCATATAAATTATGTTTTTTTGAATAAAAAAAATTACACCATCACGTGGAGACAGTTAGTCGTACATACACTTGAATTGTGATATCATTATTCATAGGATTGATAGAAGGTGGGAAATGGTTGTATCATAATTAAAATGAAATATAATTATATAATTCAATCTTTATTTATTAATTTATAATGAAACCGCTCATGATGAGGAAGTAGAGGAACAAATATGTCTGAAAGAATCGATAGGGGAGAATAACTCTTCTTCGATGTCATTACTCTTAATCTATCCTTATAGCACTGGAGTTGGTATTGGGAAAATACTAGAACCTATATAATGTAATTATTTAAGTATATAAGTTAACGTTTCAGGGGATTTTTGAGCAAGAAGGCTCAAATTTTTGCGAATAGGATATGGAGGAGGCTCCCTTTTATAATTGAGGTTATGGGCACCCATATAAATTCATAAAAATTTAATCTAATGTAATTTAATTTAACAAAAATGCTTCAATATTGAAATATGTAGAAGATATGATGGGTACAGTTCTACATAATCTCATTCTCTAATTTTTTTATATGTAATTACCATATTTTAAACCTTATCTTTTTGGCTTACACTTAATTATTACCCTTTAATTATAACTATTGTAATAACAATTTATGTTTAAAGGGGATATTAATTTAACTTATATGGGGTAAATTTCCCATAATTGGACACTTAATAAACTTTTCAACCTTATAGTATTAACATTATGATTTTAAATGATTTTTAGGATTATTAAATAATTTAACTATTTAAACATTTTTAAAAGATCATTTTGTCAATTTTTACACTATTAAATTTATTGAATTTAAATAATATAAAAAAAGATTAAATATCAATGTAAAACATTTAATAATATTATAAAATGTCACATTAACATATAAAAAAATTTATTACCTAAATATTGTAAAATAATATTATTTTGATATTTATAATATCATTTATTTGATTACATCATTAATAAATCAATAACTACATCATCATTCTTTCGTAATTACGTTTAATTATTTATTGTCAAAAATTAAAAAAAATGATGTATTAAATCTATGTTGAGTTTTATTTATAATTTCTAGTTCATGATATCACTTATATAACACTATTTTGAAATTGTTTAAAAATAATAGATTAGTTTATATCTTATTTAATATTCCTTTAAATTGAAAATTATAAGTGTCATAATCACACCCAAGTGACATCCAATGCCAAAATATTCATCTCATGGGTTTTATTGGACAGCCATATCACATAAAATAATATTTTAACAAGGTTTAGGGTAGTTTTATAATATCATTCTTACCCTTAATTAACAGTTTTACCCTTTTACTAATTTAATAAAAATTACTAAAGTTACTATTCTAAATGAACCAAAATAAAATAGATATATCTACATAATTTGAACATAGTGATCCCATATATGGATAATATTTTAAAAAATTAAGAATACACGATTTTATGTAATTTTTTAAAAATCAAACCCATTGTTCGAATGAGATAATGAGTTTTCTAAAAAGCAACATCATTGAAAACGATTGAAATTGTTATACATCTGAATTTAATGTTTAATTAGTTTTCAGGAAATGAATTATATAGAATGATAAAAATATAAGCAATTTTTACATTAAAAAAAATTAATAATATAATTTATTATTATAAATTATTTCAATGTGAATATGTTGTTTTTAATTAAAATTAAGTGTATTTTTACTATTCATCAAAAGATGAATGTTATTAAAAAAATTTGAAAAATTCATCAAAAGTGAATTTATTATCATGTTTCCAAATATTAATATTATTTTGTTAAATAGAATATATAAAATTGTACATCATTTTATTTAATATCAGTGTTCCATCAAAAGACTAAAAAACGGCATTTTTTATAAAAATTACTTCATTAATTAAAAACATTTAATATGTTATTTTATCATGTTTAAAAACATATAAGAAATTTTTTAAACATTTTATGGAAAATATTAGACATATATTTCATCAATAAAATTAATCAAGAGTGATTTTATTATTTTATAAACTCAGTAATTTTAATGTGAATTATTTTTCAGAAGAATGATAATATTGTTCATACCAACCATTATAATTACTATGGTTTAAGGTAAAATAATAGTAGTTTTTTTCACATATAAATGGCCATGCATGAAATGAATTGTACCAAAATATATTAAAATTGTATGTAATAAAAGCCAATCATAATATTTTCTATACCAAATTTAAATCTTGTGTTGCATATTGCACAAACTTATCTTGGTGTTGCGTATAATAGAGGAACTAAATGAATGTAGGAGAATATATATATATCATAAAAATATTATTGATTTACCATTTATCCCACTTAAAATTAATAATCATTATGATAACGATTAATATTGTAGGTGATAGGATATAAAAAATGTATAATAAGAAAACAAAATAAAAATATGGGGAAAGCATGATTTGTTGGATATATATGAATCTTATTTCATTAAAATATTTAATTAGACCATCTAATGTTGAAAATACTTACATTACACAATAAAAATGGATAATTACCAGTTTTATGGTGAATCTAGTTGTTTCTCAACAATGGAATCCAAAATTTGAATAGAAAATAATTTTGTATCATAATAATTAATATTTCAATTATTTTAAAGACAAAAAAATTTCATTTAAATTATTCTATATTTCCAACTTAGAGAACAAAATAAATATGAATGATAATGAATTAATAAAAATTTAAAACATTTTACAATGTGGAAGGGATTATCTGAGATAATATATTTTTCCCCATCAATGGTCTAACAAACATTAAAATTTTCCATGATTTTTTAGGAATTCCGAATAAATTAAAATTTATATAATGAACAATGATTGAGGGAAACGTAAATATCCCTTACATACATTCCCAAAAACATATCTATCATTTATATATCTAATATACACTTTTTAAAAAAACCATGATCACACATTTTTTTATGAAATTTCATATTTTAGATACCATTTTTTTATGAGAATGTGTTTCCTTTTTACTTTATTAAATTTTCTCTCTAGGCCTACACATTATTTCTACATAAAAATATATTTATTTATTTACTTTTATGGCACATTAAAATTCTAGATAAATAGTTTAATCTTCATGTAATCACACAATATGTCTTATTTTTAATATAAATCTTTCCCTCGATGTGACTTAACCCCAAATGATGAAATAGAATGAAACCAATAAATATTCATGTACATTAGAAAGTATGATTATTAAATTTTGATGTATCTATTATTGGGTTATTTCATCATGAATATTTTAAAATTACCAGAAGATTCCTGAAATATATTCCTATAGATTTGTATCCACTTACAATTTTAATTTTTTATTTATATATAAAGTTGAAAAATTATAATATTTTTCCTTACATTTACATAACTCTGATTTGTCCAAAATATTAGTAGGCATTCAACTATATAATTTTCATGTCAAAATTATTTCAAAAAAATCATGAAACCATAAAAATTTTATAATAACTCTTTTCGATGTTAGATATAGAACATAAAAATAACATTCACTTCCATCACACCATATATATTACATCTTACTATAACTTTTTATTTAGTAAAATAAAAATAAAAATTCTCTTAAATCAAACATACATCCCACTTAATATCCTTAGGAACCAATTACATTTTAATTTATATTAGAATAATAAACTGAATCCAGTGAATCATTCCTTCAAGCACCATACATGAAACCAAATCCCTTTAAAAATGTATTCCCTCTATCATCAACTTTCTTGTTCTTGCATATTAATCGAAAAAATCCTAATCCCAAAACCAATAGTGATGATTTCACCAGATTCTTATATATTCTAGTGAATATGCCTAATATTGGTTTAATTTTTATATTTTCATGGATTAATCATTATATGAAAATACAACACCAAATTTTAAAACTATTAAGTGAAATTGAGATTCATCAACTGATCATAGAATCCAATTATAAGAAGCCTCCTTCCTTGAAATAATGATATTTTGATTTTATTCATTAATGAATCATAAGTCATTCTTCAAAATTGGTCTTGAATAATTCTTCCTCGTTGACATAATAAATTTTATATATGTACAAATAACTGTCTATAACTCATAAAAAACTCATAACTCGCACATATCATCATGACCTGGCCTAGTTTGATATTTCATTATTTGATGATTGATTAGTCACTTTTAATATTCGATTGATAGGAATCTAGGGATGAAGAGAATGAATTATGTTTATCTTTTCTCAAGAATGGTTTTTTGGTTTCATGTTCTAGAATCAATATTGCCTATAATTTACTTATGTCGTATATCGCATTAAAAATTCAATTTTTCTTTCCCTACCTAATTTGTTCTTTGAGTTCGGATTAGAAATGGATAATGGATTAGGTTTCTCTTTTAATATTATACAAGGCCCACCGAATCTCAATTTGGACATCTATTTGTGAATTATTAAAAGTTTTATGGGTTTCATGTAAATGATGAGTAAATTATCAAAAATTTATAGTACACATATGTAACATCACTATAGTTCTCAAAATTTCAGCATAATAGAAGATGAGAGGTTTCCTTTTATATGGGAGGGGAGTGGTACATTTTTTAACTTAAAAAAAATTATTATAAAGAAATAATTATGGAAAAGTAGTAAAAAATATCCCATTAAATGATAAGGAGTTATGTTCATAAATAACATATTCCCAAATGATTTATGAATATATATTTTTGTTTTAATTTAATTTTTTTTTCGTTGTAAACATAATTTTTCCTTGGATATGATGAATTGTTTTTATGATGGTTACTATTCAAGACTACCAAAAAATAAAATTTTCCTCATCCATAAATTGGAATCATAGAATTCTAAATATTTAGTACATTTTCAAGAAAAAAATTTTATATGTGGTAAAATTTTATTTTAATATATTTTCTCAAAAACACAACGAAAATAATTTTTTGCAAAAGTCTATTTCTCACCATAAAAAATGTATTACAAATTTTGATATACTAATGATTAATATAAAATTATTTAAAATATCATTTTTAAAATTGATATTATATTAAATTAAAATATCATCAAAATAAAAAGAATCTTTTAAATTAAATGATCGAAAAAATATTATTTATTCAAATCACATTTTACATTGTTCATTGAAAACTAAATCTATTTTTTGAAAATTCCAGAAATATAATGTAATCCGTATTTTATAATTTTTTCAAAAAATTTAATTAATTTTTTTAAAAATAAATTTTTAAAAATAAATAAATTTATGATTTAAACTAAAGACTAAATTAATGAAAATAATAATAATTTAAATAAATAAAACTATTCATTTTCTCTACTAAAAATTCAATTGATGTCCTCTAAAAAACAATGATGAAAATATATACATATAAATAAAAATATATATTTATTTCTAAAATTAAATGGGATTGAAAATTATTCCCTATTAAGAAATTATTTATCATAATTTTATTAGTTATATATACAACTAGGGCTATTTTTCTCTGATACATTTGACTAAGTCACATGTTGCTTCAACAATATTGTGATACATTCATTACAGAATTACATTATAAGCAACCCTATATAACATTAAATAATGTCTATATTCAAAATTGATAGAAATATTATATTTAATGAGATATATTATTCTAACTACTCTACTTCAAGGAATGAAACATCAGTTTTTTCTAGTACAATCATCTGTAGAAACTAATCATTAAACTTATATTGTACCTTAATTAATAATTTATGAATGTCTACCAAGTAATACATTGATCCCATATTTTCAAGACTTTCATATATCAATAATCAACATACAATACATTTCTTTTATCCAAAAAAATGTTACACATTTCCATAAATACCATTAATTAAAAAAATGATCTTATTCTTCAATTTATGGAAAATTACACTTAGGATGTGAATATTTATTATACATAATCTATCATCTAATCATTTGGTATTGAATAATTATTACATTATCAACTATCATATGTACCAAAACAAAACCCAAAAATTTCATGTAACTTAATTAAACCCCTCATGATGGATAAAGACACTATTTTCCGTATAATGATTAAAGGTTTATATATCAATACATTAATTGAAACAATTATTATAAGGGAAATAAACTAATAATTTATGTTTAACCAAAATCCATTGATATAATAATTATAAATCAAATATCATATATAATAAATACCAAATTACATGCCATATTTATCCTTTATTTTTTTTAGTGAAAAGTAATATAGAAACATAATTTTGTACTATTTTACATATAATGTCATTTTGAAAATTTTACGTAAACATGGGATCATGATCACATTCAATGGGGAGGATAACTCAACATTATATATATAATTTATTAGTATAATTTATTTAAAGGAGATCTATAATATTTGTATCTTTAATAGTTATAAAATGAATAGATTTTTTCAAATGAAAAATAGTAATATAAAATGAATTATTACCTCATGATTTATATAAAAATCCAAACACACCAAAATAGATATTCTATCTCACATAAATTAGGATACTCACACTGGTGCAATCATCCGCTAAAATAGTCTTCAATCAACTTTAACCCAATGATAAGTAAAATATTTTATATTAAAATTATTTTTATAGTTCTTTATACCTTCTCAATAAAATAATATTTTTTATGGTCCTACATATTAGTTATAATATTTTGAATAAATAGAGAGTTTTGAGATTCACATACCAATTCCTTATTCAATATGAAATCACATGAAACACATTTCCTCTTAGAAAATTCTATAACACCTTTTTTATCCCCATTAAACTCATTAAACATTACATTATTGGACAACTCTATTATTTCATTCAATCAATGACAATCCATAAGATCCAACTTAATTTTTTCTAAAAATGATAATGGCACTGATACCTATGTTTAAATATAATGAATTTTTTACATATATAATTTCATGGAAACAATAATGAATATTTTACCTAGGAATCATATACCAAAAATAAAAAGGTAAATTATGTATTATATCTTTGACTAAACATATCATCTACATTGTTTTAAATTTGATGAAAATAGTGAATTGAGAAATAAAAAGTCCGTAATAAGTTCAAACCAACTTCATTAACTCATTTGAACACGTTTTCAGTACATTTATACATTCTATATATCACATTAGTATATATTTCACATATGAAAAAATATGAATAATTCCTCTTAATTTTTCTTAAAAAAATCATCTAAATCCTGTTAATGGATATGAAATGTATAATAATAATCTAGAATTTGAAATTGAAGAAAATCATATATGATAAACTGGTCATTCTACATCAATACATATCCACATATCATCAAATAAGTATCACTATAAAATAAATATTCACTATCTCATAATGGAAAGGATAAATTTTTTGTATTTATCATTCTTCATTTCAAATAAATATTCATCACAATCAATTTTCATGATTAATATTAGTTTTATTATTTTTCATAGTTATTTATCTATATTGATGAGAAGTGTTTTCGATAGAACTTCCATAGTGTCCCAGTAATCCCAGAAGGAATCAAATTTTATTTATATTTTAATGACTTAGTCACTCATCCATGACATTATATTTATTAGCTTAAAATGATATGATATTTTTAGAGACAATATACCTATGATAATATGTTTTATAAAGAATAATCAAATTTATTTAATTTCCCATTTTACATCATTTTTTAGAACTCAATAAAAAATAATTTGGTGTTTATTTTATAATATTGAAATTTAGAATAATATAGAACATTAACAAACCAAACAAAAAAATTATCTTAATATTAATGGAAAACTATTTTTATTATATACATTATGGAAGTGGATATTTTTGTTAAAATGAAATTATTAAACGCAAACATGTAATTACCATAATTAGTAAAGTATTTCATCCATATAATTTCTTACCCTTTCACCTTATGTAGGTTTTTTATAGTCAAAAATTCAATCATAAAAATGGATCTTTATTTATAATGTTGATCAAACATGTAATTGATAAGATGAAAATTATACATGTTATCACCAGATATATTGTAGAATTTTTTATAATAAATTTATGTTAACATGGATGGATTATTATTTTTATAAAATAATACATGGGAAAACTAAAGGGATTTTATTTTTCTGAAAATCCTATTATTAGAAAACTAGTTTAATATTTTTTTAAATTATATCAAATCAATTTACATTATCCAATATGTAGGTTTTGAAATTTTCAGTTCATCATGAACAATGTCAATATTAATTTCAACAGCTAATCCCATAATAAAACAATGGAAACAATTGGGAAAATATATAGATATTCATATACCCCTAACATATCAAAAACTTGAATAGTTAATTTTATACCAAAAAATATATTTTCAAGGTAACATGAACTTCCATCAATTATTATTTTCTTATCTTCCTGACATGATATCATATCTACTAACACAGTCAAATATATAATTAAAACATTCACTAAAAATATTATATGTATTAATTATATCTATAATATATCAAATCATTTTAAACATAAATCCAACCCTTATCTAGAATAACATGAGACTCTAAAATGTGTATGAAAAAATGTTTTTCATGTAAAACCAATCCATGTATATAAATATGATGTTTTTTTATAAATTTTTTTACATTAGAGAACACCTAATGGATTAAAACAAGAATTTTTAAATCATTTCATGACTTGATATTGGCATTTTACTTAAGAAATTTTCAAATATAAAATAATTTATTGATAAAAAACAAAAAAAACATTGGTAAACTCCATATGAACAAGTAATGTAACTATAAAAAGTTGATTTGAGGGTACTACATATACCATAGTAGTAGAAATATTCTTTTCTACAGAATAATATTTCATATGGTTTCCACATTGCGAAATCCAAGACCCATTCTCTCAAGCCCAGTGGTAATAAAACATAAATTACATAATCACATGTTTATAAGTAGTGATATCCAATATATAACAATCCATTATTAGAATATAAAATATTATAATTAAATATATTATATCCCAAGGATATTTTAGGTTAATATCTATATAATATTATCACAAAATAGAAAACTATAAAACCATGTACTTGGTATCTAATGGATACATTTTCAATTATAAATGAAACTACTAAATCTATATTAAATCATCAATGTATCCCAAAAATTCTTCCACATGTTATATCCAACTAAATTTTTTAATTGTATGACATTTCCCTTAACCTAGTGAAATGGAAACATAATAAGGATTGAGGTAAAATTCATAGTAATAGAATGATAAAAAATAATTTAATCATGGAATGTCGTGGTTAAATTATACTTGAGATAATAAGTAAAAATGATTCCAAGAAGATTTTTAAACTAATGGAGTTCATTATCCATTAAAATAAGTGAAAACAAGGATATTAATAATTCAGATATCATGCTGATGGAATGTATAATGTCATACTATAAAAAATGTTATCAAGGAATCTTTTGAAGACCTTATCGTGTCATATATTGAGGGACACACGAAAAACCAATAATTTTTCTCATTATATTGGTCGATGCATCGAAGGACTATATAAATCAATGCATCTCCCATAACTTTTTTGTCCAATGCATTCTGAAAAATCCACGTATTGATATAAATATTTCTATTAGTGAATTTATTTTTATGAAATATCTATAAATAAAAAACAAGTTTTAGATGCAAATAATGAATATGAATATCAATAATATTACCCAACTAAAATACAGGGATAATATGACCATAACAAATCTTTTAAATGAAGGCAGATAGTAAACAATAACTATTGAACTATCAAATAAAAATTCATATTATAATAAAAAATGAAATGAAAAAAAATTAATCATTTAATTAGAATAACATTTAGTCTATATGAAATTCATACAATCTAAATTATTTAAAACTATGATGTTAAATTTATAGATTCCGAGTATATGGAAATGTCAATAATAGATTAACATGATCATAAGATATTCATAAAAATTACTTTGATGGATTCAAATTCACATAAGTGAAAAATATTTTTCAATGGGATAAATTGAATGTAATATATATCCCTAGAAAAAATATTCGAGTAAAACATAATATAACTAAACTGATGAATGTTCCAAATTTAATTGTATAGTAGATTGGTCATAACTCCATAAATGATTGTTGGATTAAAAAAAAATATTACTACTAAGGATAAAAATTAATCAGTAGACACATGGATATGGGTACAAGATTATGCTATAAAATACCCAAAAATTAAGGGATTTTAATTCAAATAAATCCTTTTTTTGTAAATTCACCATTAAATGGAAACATTGTCACACAATGTATTATGTCATAATGAATATGAATTGAGACCATGTACACCGTAAATAATTTATAATAATTTTAATAAAAAAACGTTGATATGGAGGGAATTCAATTCAAATTCAAATAACATGATAAAAATACTATTCCTGATATGAAATAAATAATATGTAGCTTATAAACCATACAAAAGAAATTCTATTTATAATACCAAACATCTATCATGTAGGGAAATTTAAGAAGAAATCCCTTCCTCTTATCCAAAAAACCATTAACATATATTACTCACCTATATCAGAAACGTTTCTATCTTAATAACATAATTCATTTCCTATATCTAATCTATTATCATTAATACACATCATTAGTATTCATTGAATCTATGAATTTTTGGGATATTCTACAGTGGCTTTTATAATTTTGGTCAACTGTACTAGTTTCATATCATTGTTGTTTATATTCATTCATCTTCAAAATTCCATCATATATGGGAAAATATGGTTAATAATAATGTTATTTTATAATTATTTAATATTTTTTAATTTCCTCTCATGCTATCTCTTCTTGTTTTCCTTGAACATGAAATTAAAAACTACCTTGTTTTAGTGATTTTCAATAATCAATCGTACTTTTAGTAATTATTGTTTCCAATAAAAATATAAAGTCCCCATAATAAAATAAATTCCATTATTATTTTTACAATACTTTTCCAGTAATTATTTTACCATAACAATTGTGGATTTAAATTCATTGTATTGCTTGTGAATGTGGTTAAACTGATGAAAACATAAACACACAATTATTAATGAATAATTATAAGGTGGGTTTCTATTAATATTGCCCTATAAATTGAAAAGTGGTCTTATTTAATATTTAATAGATTTATTTATAATTATTTTAATAAATTAGAAGATGATGCAAAAGATATGAAAATATTAAATAAATTTGACTAAAATATTATCATCATATTATACTTATTTTAAATATCTAAATTAAGGATTATTTATTGGTGACCATATCAATAATAGGTTCTTTAAATAGTCATAAAACCCCTAATGATATCATAAACATCATATTATTCCATTATTACCATCATTATATCAATCCATGTTAGGATGTGATGTAAAATTAAACACATTGCATATTAGTGGTGGTAATCCGCACAACTAACACATTAGAGTTTTGTTTTTTATAAAGGATTGGGTATATTAAAAATAAATGTTAATTACCTTGATATAGAAACATTATAGTTTATAAATGATAAAAATATCAATATATTAGTGTTTCTATAATAAATTATAATTAATAATAATAAGAAAATAAACTACGTAGTTATTAGTACTCAGGTTGGGGACTAGAATATTCCGTAGAAATATTTATGGAAACGAAGTCCTTATGAAAGATAATTATAATAGAAAAAACACTCCTGGTCCATTACTTTTCCAAATTTATGGTGTTTGGGTATCTTTTGGACCATCAGTCAGTCATTGATGGTTTTTTAAAAAACTCGACCCCACCTAAATGGTGGCACTACTTATGGTGTCTCACCATTATAATGGTATTGTTACTGTGTTACCATTATTGTGTCTCATCAAACAATGTCCCACCATTTTCCAATTATTCCCAGTTTCCCATTTTTTCCCAGTTCCACCCTGAGTAATGTATCTTTTGACGAAAAAGTGTTTTAATACACATTTTGAATCCATTTAAATCCAGTAAATGATATTTTAAACCCTATAGAGTCGGGTGACCCTTTAGATTCCAAAATTTATGGCATTTTTCCTTGGGGTCACACATTTCCTTCTTCATTCCAATAATGCCCCTATTATTTGTATTTTCACTATTTAGAAGATATATATTAATTCAATGTTGTTATATCCACAATCTCCAAGGAGATTTATTATATAAAAATTAATCCCAACGTGTGGAACCTTCAAAACACTTGGTCAAGCCATGATTATGAATAAAGTTAATTGAAATCATCTCCCTGATTTTCAGATATGTCCTTTTCTTAAGCCAAGATCATCACTTCCTTTTACATTATAGTTTCTCAATGTATGCCTAAGACTAACTTTAGAGATGAATCGTGCGCCCGTGATAGAGCACTTCCCTCTCATCCATGAAGCCCGTGATTTTTCCATTACTACAAGTAATGCATCCGTAGTTCCTGAAACATGGAAAAAAAATTTATAATTGATCATCCAATTAGGTTTCTTCATTCGACTCTCTTTTTTAGGCATCATTCGGTGTGGGTGTGATAGTGTTTCCCCTCGGGTCCTGGTTGAAACCAAACATTAAGGATGATAAAAAAATTAACTTATAGAATGAAGTGGTGTGATTGATGATGATGTTATTTTAACATTTTATCTTCATTTATAGGTTGTGAATTGTATGGAATTATGCCCACTAAAAGTAGTGGTCATTGGTGTCCCTTTCATTCTCGGTAATGAACCTCTATTTTTATGTATAAAGTTTTAATGGAATGGATTAAACCTGGAAAATAGTTAATCATATAAATTGTGTTCATAAAATGGATATCCAGTGAATAATAATCCCTTTTTGATCACCCCAATTAACCAAACAAAAATATGGAACCTAATCAACCGTGTTGACAATTCTAAAAAAATACATTCTCTATTCTGGTAATATTTGTGGCTTCTCTCATAGATGCATGTGGGGTGAAATGGATGTGGATGGGAACTCTTGTTTTACACCTGCTGGTATGTGGACTTGTTCCTATATGTGGGATATTGGTTTGGTTTTAGTACTTCAGTGTATCTCACAAATTCATTTTGTTGTTATGTATTTACAAGATAATTGGGTGTGAATTCTCTAATTGATATTTGGTTGTTTTCATTCAGTTGTTGTGTTCACATGTGGCCATGCCTTTTTGTTTCCTAGTAGTGAAGGATCATTAAATTGAATCAGATAAATATAGTAAAAAGAATGGGTACAATTGGGGATTGTTTTCCAAAAATGGGATGTGCTTTGCTTGAATGGCCCGAATGCCTTCTTTTTTATGTTATTATAGATAATACCCCTTTTAAGGGTTGAAGGGGAACCCGTACATGACCCGTATGCCCAAGGCACAAGGCCCGACATGACCCACAATACATGACGTGATGGCCCAGAGGCATACCATGCCAATTACATACCCTTTTGGCCCAGCCCACTAGAACTACCCCTCCTCAGTGTCTTGTATCATTTATCTCTATAGCTCCCCACCTTCCACTGCTGATCGGATAACATTTCCCCGTACAAAGGTGCACGATGCCTGGTCCCAATGGTGGCTGTCATACCCTCTCATTCTTATAATCCGGTTAGCTCTGCATCTGGTGGCTACTACTCATGTTGCTCTGATAATCTTTTGGGGCATGTTCTGTGTGAACATGGATACTCCATGGCCTACATGACCCGATGTCCCTATGGCGCGAAGGCCATTGATGACCCGAAATACCTGGAGACCCATATGCACAAACCGGTGGCCCGAAGGCCCAAATTGGGTTATGTGTTTCGGAATCTACAGTATCGAACAGTAACTGCTATAGTGACTACTACTGTACTAATACAGTGACTGCTACAATAACTCGGAAATTTTCCTCCACCCGGTTTTGAACCCGGGTCTCTTGGATGCCAGGCAGGAGCCCTTATCACTAGGGTACAGGCTCATTGGAAAAATGGGTTGTGCTTTGGTTTTTCATTTTGTTTATTCATGTATGTAGTGATAGTAACGAGGGTGGTTTTGTATGGGATGGTTGTCTGTATCTGATCCTATAGGTTGGGATGTGTTTTTGATTACATATATGCAAACAATTTTGTTCATGTGTTTCTTATAAGCACCCTAGATATGTTTGGAACATTGTTATGAACACCCCCATTTTATGGGGAGGGTTTTTTTTCCAACATTCTTATGAGTGGGTGGTTATTATCTTATTTGTGCTCCCTTTCCCAGGAACCCAATAACCCTTCAGTCATCCTGTGATAGGCTATGGTTTATTAACACACAAGTTTCTCCAGGCAGGGTGTGTTTCGGTGGATGGCCCTGGTGTGTGTGTGCATGTTGGTTTCCAAATTGTCTTTGGGATGAGGGTCATGTGTCTTTTGATGTTCCATTGGTTTTTGTGGCCTCGTTTTTTGTGGGAATGGTTTTGTGTGGTTGTGGAGGCCCAGGTGAGTGCTTGAAAGATGCTTGGTGATGGTCTATAAGGTTTTCGTTGGGGTGGTAGTGGGACTATAGTGTGACTTGTGGCGGAGGTCTGATGTGTATGATGTCCTATATAACATGGGGAAAATGGTGTGGGGTTCCCAAATATCGATGTTCTATTACTATTACATTACCCAACATGAGTTATTTGGATTGTATTCTCTTGTGGTTTTGGGTGGATATATTCTTTTCTAGGTGCCTTGGTTAAATCTATATTCTCAAGGGGCAATAGAATGCCTCCCTACTTTTGAATGATATTTATTTTTTTTCCCAGCTTATTATACCTGTTTACTCACCCTACATATATAAAACTACATTTAGGTTTCCAGGAGGTCAATGAGGACCATTCCAGGCCTTAATAACTCGGGATTTGGTAGTTCTTTCATCTTTTATTTCTTTTGATACTTTAACTCATAGTTTTATTATACCTTTTATTACTAAATTTTTAACATGCATATTGGAGTGGGTTTTTGGACTTTTACTATCAGTTTTGGTGATTTTGAGGATTACCGTCTTATCTCCTGATCCTATTTAATAAAATTAGTAATGCCTTCCATTGTTCTATTCCATACTAGTTTCCACTCTGGGGCCTATTGAAGGTAGGAATCAGGGGTCACTATCTATCTATCAACATGAATATGGAATGGTATAGCAGTTTGATGTCCCTTTCCTCATCTTGGTGAAGTCATTTCAGGAAATAATGCAATAAATGGTGATTTTTTAAAAGTAGGATAGATTTCAGGGTAGAAATATGGATAATTGCATTAGACGGTAGGGAAAAATTTTTAGACAATCACTGTGAGTGAAATATGCCAAAAAAGAGTAGCTAGGACACTGGATTTCAGGTCCCCTGTGATCTGATGCAAGGACACTCGGCCTACCATAATACCAAGTGATGATAAACTGATTTTAAGGTATAGGCCCTAGGAATGGTAAATTAATAATGATGAAATATGTTCATGTGTGTGTTGGGTGTTTTTGAAAATATAACAATAAATAAAAACTGAAAAAATTAAAAGAAATATTTTACACTACACGGGCATAGGAATCCATTGTTTACCTTGCAGCTATAGCACCCGGACAACATCCAATAGAAGTGTGGGAGATCGATGCCTAAGACACTGATTTTTCAGAACAATAGAGGGATGATCGAGAAGAGGAGAATGATTATTGGAAGGATATGATTCGTTAGTTTTAGCGGAATAGACTCCAGAAGTACGAGGCTAGTGTCTGAGACATGGAGACCGATAGGTAGCTTGAGGAGCTAGTGATAAATTTCAGCTTGATCTAGAATCATGAAGAATATTGGTTTCCTATAGCTATAAGCCAGATGCAAGGAGTAGTGTTTTAGTGTTTGATGCTATATCTTGGGGAGAATAATAAGGGTGACGTTTCGTGGACCAACTTTGAGATGGAGTTCCTGGAAGAATTCCTTTCTTCTACATTGAAGGCCTAAAAGAGGCAGATGTTACATTCCCTCCACTATGGGAGTATTCCCATGTGGGAGTTAAAAATCATGTTCAATTATTTTCTTTTTTTTCACTCGATACCTATTCAAAGATGAGGAGTCATGGGAAAGATGATTAGTGTAGGTACTCCAACATTACTTTTAGTATGTTGTAACTCCAATCACCCTACTAATGTACATCGAGGTTTAAAAGAAGGATGAGGTGGTGGAGAAAATGAACACACTGAGAGGTGGGCTGAGTGATGGGAGCCAGTTGTGCTCTTAAAAGGGGAAGATCTTTAGTAGCAGTCCTCTAGCATTAGGACCTTCCATGTTTCTGTGGAAGGGATGCATGCATCATCAATTATGGTTTCGATCTCATGCTCCTCGCCATTTTTCTACGAGACTAGGACTAAAGAGAATTATCTGTAGAACCCATGGGAATCTCTAGAATCACTTCATGGACAACAAATAGGATAGTGGAGGAGGGCAGGTTAGTGTCAAACTAATTTGAAAAAGTTTTCAGCTAGACTGTTTCAGCAAAAGTAGTAGGAGCAGTGAGATCCAGCGCCACCGAGGACAGATAGTGTCGGAGGAGGATGTCCTCTTGGCACTCCTCGGGTACATTGATCGAGGTGTGGTCAGTGAGGTTGAAGTTATCCAAGGTGCATATGATATGGGCGTGGATTGGTACACACGGTGGAGGTAGCGCATCTAGTAGGGATGGGGGTCATTCGAGGTACGATTAGCTTGTTTAGTACTCTTGCATGTGCCTTGATGGTTTTTTGTGATTTTTACACCTTTATTGAACCCAGTCTATCCAATTCCTTGGGCATAGACGTAGAGAGACTCCCCATGCTGCTAGTGTTGTGTACACTAGTTGGAGATCAAACCAGACTGTTTGACATTTTTGAAGTATGTAGACTGATGCTATGGATAAATCAGTCCTATGTGGTTCTCTTTCTACTACAAAATGCAGTCATACGATGTCATCCTAGGAATCGACTTGTTGTTATTTGTATACACTATTATCGAATTCCTGCGTAGAAGGGTTGTGTTATCAAATATAGGAAGGTAGCGTGTAACTTTCATTGGAGAGTGTGGTTTCTGGGAGGGAGCTGGTGAGTGGATACCCTTCTATCCTTGTTAGCTGAGATGTTAGTGCATTAGACATACATAGACATAGTGGATGTCCTAGGGATCATCAGTGAGATCCTTGATGTCTTCCCTATAGTGGAGGTTACTCTACCCCTTGACGTGATGTTGAGATCAGGATAGAATTTCATCACGGTTCCTATCCATTTTGATGGATCCCTTTCAGATGACGCCTTCTGGTTGCAGGAATTGAGGATTCAAGTTGATTACCTGATGAAGAAGGGTTTTATCCGACCGAGCACATCTCCATTGGGTGCTCGAGACATATTCAGAAAGAAGGTAGACGATGGTCTCATGATGTGTATAGACTATCGATGACTAAATCACCTAATAGTCAATAACTATTACACCCTCCCAATGATAATTACTTCTTTTACATGTTAATAGAAGTATGTTTTTTCTCTAATATTGACATGTTTTCGGGATTTCACTAGTTGAGGGTAATGGAGGGTGAAATCTTGAGGACTTATTTCTGGTGAAGTTATAGGAAATTTGATTTCTTGGTCCTATTGTATGACATTATGAATCCATATTCCATTATCATGGAACTCAAGAACTTTATTTTCAGTGATTGTTTGTACCGATTTGTTGTCATATTTATTGATGACATCCTGATCTACAAAATATCATAGGAGGATCAAACCAAGCATTTGAGGATAGTTTTGGAAGTCCTCTAACTCAACTAACTCTATGGGATGTCATCCAAGTGCAACTTATGGACTCAAGTGGTGAAGTTCCTTGGACACATGGTGTCCCAGTAGGGAATAGAAGTGGAAACGTCGATGATCCTACTTATTGTTTCTTGAGAATCCGCAAGAATGCGGTATGTGTTTGTAGTTTTAGGGGTCTAGTACGTTACTATCGAAGGTTAATTCTATAATTATCTCAAGTTGCAGCGCCTTTGACATACATGACCAAGAAAAGAATGACTTTTTTTTGGAGCGATCAGTGCCGGATGACTTTTAGTTTTCTAAAGGGGAAGCTGGTCAGTGCCCTTGTGCTGAGGTTTCAAAAGGGATGGGTAACATTTCAAGGGTTCTATGATGCTTCTGGGATAGCATTGGGATGTTTGATGATGTTGAATTGGGGAGTGATCAATTATGGTTCTAGGTAGATACATCCTCATGAGAATAAAATTTTCACGCATGATATGGATCTTTCTGTGTTTATGTTCGTGTTGGATTTGTTATGGCATTACCTCATCGAAGAATGCTTCATGGTCTTCACATATCATAAGATCGTGGGGAATTTATTCGCCTAGATAGACCTGAACATTCATTAATAGATTTTTATTGAGTTTCTTCAGGACTACGACATTGAGATATCCTACACCTCAAGAAATGGGAATGTGGTGTCTGATTCTTGGATTTGAAAGTCATAGAATAATGTGGTTGGGATTCAGCAAATTCTTGGAAAGTAATGGGGGAGTTGATTGGAATACACCTAGATGAAAAAGTAGAGGATGGTAGAGGTTGTATGTTTCAGATGATAGTGAAATTTATCTTGGTACGACAAGTGGAGGAGTCTCAGTAGGGAGACATAGAGGATGATGTGATGTGTGATTGTGTTAGCCATGGATATTCTTAATAATGATGGCAGAAAGATGGTTAGAATCAGATTATTTTTATGGGAATTTGTTTTTACTATATATGGCGTACAAAAGATATCCATGTGAGTTCCATAACATAACCATGGGGGTACACTCATGAGTTTCCAAGATGTTCTAGGGGTTTAGGGGTCAAATTTGGTAGCCCATGGTGAAACATGCAGTGGAAGTGTTTAAGGAAACTTTATCATGATCATGTAGGTGAACGTTGAGAACCATGTCACAGGCAGTCTGTTACCGACTTATGATATCCCTTAGTGGAAGTTGGATGAAATATCGATGTATTTCTTCATGGGAGAACCAATGGTTCTCTGAGGATGTGGTGTTATCTGGGTAGTGATTGACCGGATGAAGAAATCAAATCACTTCAAGGAAATCAAGTAGTTTAGTGCAATGGATTCCTTATAATAGAGGTACATGTATTAGATGGTGTGGTTGCATGGAGTTTCATGGTCTGTAGTCTCTGATCGGGATGGATTTTTTACATGAAAAGTTTGTAAGTTATTGCAATGTGCTTTCAGATCTCAGCTTGGCATTATCACTACCATCCATCCGTAGAAATATGGGCACATAGTGTGGATGATCCATACGTTGGGGGATATGCTATGGGATTGTATTTTGGACTTCAGAGGATTGTGGGTATGAAACTTTTCTCTGGTAGTGTTTTCCTAAAATAATATCCATCACTCTACCATTGGATTGGCTCCTTTCGAAGCCTTGTATGGAATGTCGTGTCATTAACCCATGTGTTGGACTGAGTTTGGGGAAACAAGTGTTATTGGTCTAGAGTTGGTGTAGAGAACGACATAGAAGGATAAGATTCTGCATGAGAGGATGAAGGTGGCTTAGTACCGACATATTTCATATTCCGATCATAGGAGGAGACCTTTGGAGTTCGAGGTTGGGTCCACGTGTTCTTAAAGGTCTCCCTTGGTTTGTGAAGTAGAGGTTCGGCAGGGGGAGTAAAATTTCACCCATGTTAATTGGACCCTTCGAGGTATTGCAGTCGGTCGAGGAAGTGGATTATCAATTGGCATAACCACCACCACTATAGAAGGTCCACAATGTCTTCAAGGTGTCTTAGCACTATCAGTATCTATATGATGATTCAAATGTCCTCGAATGTGTGGATATGGATATTGTGGATGATGTGAAATTTGTGTAGCGACCATTGAGGGACAACGATCATGAGGAGAAGGTTCTTCAGGGATTTAAAATTCTCTTGGTTCATATTTTATGGAGGCATAGAGGCTTGGGGAGAGAACCTGGGAATCATAGTCACAAATATGTTCCTAGTACCCGTAGATCCTTTAAGTTTTTATCTTGTTTTTCCTTTTGATTTGAAGTGATGTAATGATTGACTATGAATTCTATAAGATGGGTTGTTATCCTTTTTCTTTGATTGTGATTAACATCCTCACTATGGGGAGGGGAGGACCTAATCCCAAATTAAGATGCATTAATTTGGATGTGATAAAACCCACGCAGGTGAGTTAGATCCTCCCAATGTGGATAATATCATGACATGGAGAAAGATGCACCTTAAACCATACATGTGGGAAATGTGACCATTATACATTTGTACGGGTACTTGGTGGATAAGGGAGGTAGTGTACCCATAGTTGTACATAAGATTGATAAATGAGAGTTGTTCATAGATAACAAGGAATGTTCTATAATTTTGAACAAACTATGGAGTGGTTTGTCCCTGAGTGTTATCTTATGGGGTGGTTGTTCAGACCTCTCTCCTATTTTCGAGTTTTCTCATGAATTATTTAGGATGAGAATAGATTGAGAGATATTTGATGTAATGTCATGGTCCCTCCTAGTCCTTTACTCTTCCGAATTTCTGATGTTTTGGGTATCTGGGGGACCATCAGTCACTCATTAAGGAGTATTCCAAAAACTCAGTCCCACTTAACGGTTCCACCAAAATGGTGCCACTTTTAATGTTCCACAAAAACTGTGGCACCATTATAGTTACATAGTTCATGGTTGAACAGTCCTAGTCGAACACATAAATAGTGGCACCATTATGGTGTCTCACCGAACAGTGTCACACCCTTTTACTTTTTTTCCCAGTTTCATGGGTTTTTCCCAATTTCTCCTCCATTAACATCTCTTTTGACGTAAAAGTATTTTAGTACCCTTTTGATGAAATTTAAATCCAGTAAAATATTATTAAAACTCCAAAGTGTTAGGTGACCCTTTAGTTACCAAAACCTGTGGCCTTTTTCCTCGGTGTCAATCTTTTCACCTTACATTCCAACGTCTCTCTATTATGTGTGTTTTATCTATTTAGAAGATATATGTTAACTCGTTACCGTTATCTCTATCATCTCTTAGGGGAATTGTTAAATTAAAATTAATCCAATCATGTGGAACCTCCCAACCACATGTTCATTCCACAATAATACATCATGTACTTCGAAATCATCTCCCTGATTTTAGGATATGGCCTTTTCATAAAATTATATCATCTCTTCATTTTTTTCTTCTGGTTTCCCTATGTACGCCATAGACTTACTCTAGAGACAAATCAGGAACTTGTGGGGGAGAACATCCCGCGTATTCGGGAAGCCCTCAAGTTTTAATTTCCTTCAAGTCATGAAACCTCAGTTCCTGATGTGAGGATATGAAAAAAAATATCCTTGATCATCCATGTAGGGTTCTTCCATATTCTCTCTTTAATGTGCATCATGCGGGGTGTGTGTGATAGTGTCTCCCCATGGGATGTGGGTGAAAAAAACCATAATGAACATAAAAATGGAACTTAAATAATGAGTGGGTGTTATTGATGATGATTCTAATTTACCATTTTTCCATTTCTTATATGTTGTGAATTGTATGGGCTTATGACCACTGAAAATTGTGGTTCTTGGTGGAAATTTCCTATTCACTAATGTACCTCTATTTTTTTGATAAACATGTTATTGAATCGCTGTAACATGGAAACATGTAAATCACATAAATTTTATTTATAAAATGGATTCCAAATAAATAAGAATTATTGTGTGATCACATCGGTTAACCAAATGGAAATAAAGAGCCTAATTAATGGTGTTGATAAATTAAAAAAAACATCCTAGCTCTATTCTCATAATATGTGTTGATGATTTAGTTAATGATTGTGGGGTGATGAAGATGGGGATGTGATATTGTTTTGTACATTTGTTTCTCTAGGGAACCATGCTATTATGTTGGGTCTTGGTTTGGTTTTAGTACATTGATGGATCTTAGTGATCCCATTTGTTGTTGTGACTTTAAAAGAGAACCGGGTGTCAATGATTAAATCAATGTTTGGATGTTTTCCATAATTTGATGTCTTCGTTTGTAGTTATTCCTGTCTGTTACCTGGTTGTGATGGAACACCTAAATGGAGTTACTTGAATATGGGGACAAGAATGGGTAAAATTGGGGATTTTTTTCCTAAAATGGGTTGTGCTCTGGTTGCGGATGTTGTGTGCTCGTTCCTGTAGGGATAGTAATGAGGCTGGTTGTGTGTGTATTGGTTGCCTATTTCGGATCCCTTAGGTTGGGATGAGTTTTTGATTACCTACATATAATTTTTTAGTTCTTTTGTTTCTTATAATAACACCACCCATGTTGAGTACATTGTACCGAACACCCTCATTTCATAGGAGAGGTTGTTTCCCCCACATTCTTATGTGTGGATAGTTATAATCTCCTTTCTACTCCCACTCCCATGTGGCCCCAAACTCTACCGGAATGCTATGATATCCTAAGGTTTATTATGCCCTAAGACTCTTTAGGCCAGGAGTGTTCTAGTTGTTGGCCTAGGTGTGTGTGGATGGTTTTTTTCCCAGGTTTTATCGTGATGAGGCCCATGTTCCTTTGGGTGTGGTAGTGGTTGTTGTGGCCAAGGTGTTTGTGGACGTGGTTTTGTGTGGTTATGGTGGCCCAGGTTTGTGTAGGTGGGATGCATGGTGATGTCTTATAATTTTTTAGTTGGGGTGGTAGTGGGATTGCACTGTGACTTTTGGGGGAGGTATGATGCATAGGATTCCCAATATAACCAATGAGAATGTGCTTGAGGGTATCCAAATATTGAGGTTCTATTACTATTACTCTACCCAACATGAGTATTTTGCGGAGTCTGACTTGGTGAGGGTTGGTGGACAGTTTACATTATAGGTTCCTTGGTTTTCTCTATTTCTCATAGGGTAATATAATGCCTCCCCACTTATGCACGAGAGTATTGGGTTTTCCTATATAGTATACGAGTATATTAACCCTACATATCTAAAACGTCTTTTAGGTTTCTTTGAGGACCTTGAGCACCATGTCAGAACAGTGTAGCTTAGTCTTCACGATCTGTTGCTGCTTCTCTTTATTTTGGTACTTTTCTTCATAGTTTTCCTATTCCTTGTATCAGTTTATTTTTAATATAAATATAGGAGTTGATTTTTGGATTCACTTTTACATTACATTTTCGGAGTTGTTTGGGATTTACAATATAATCTCAGTATCTAATAACATAAAATGGGAAATGACTTCTTTTATTACGTGAGATTTTAAACCCTTGGTTCCATTCACCACTCTAGGGCATATTGAAGACGAGACTCTAGGGACAGTATCTTTCCTTCATTATCATGAAAGAAGTTTCTTGTAGTTTTTTTCCCCTTTCATTATCTTGGGGAATATAGTTCGTGACATAATGGTGTCATAAAACACATTAATGAGTAATATATTTATAGGTCATGTAAACTAGATAATATGAAAAAATAATTTATAAAGAGGTAAGATTCTTGATTTTCTGTAGATATTACCATTTTATATGTGTGGAGAAGGGTAGTTTTTGGAGTATCCATTTTATTTTAATTAATTTCTAGTTACTAATAATGTATCAAGGACCAAAAAGGTAAATTTTTCTGTGATAGTTATTCTGGGTATAACATGTCTCATACCCTTTTTAAGATATTGTTCAGTGTTTTAGAAATTTTCATAACTTTTTACATTTAATTAAATTTACTTTTACCAAATTAATTAACATCTATATTTAGTAATTGATATTAAAAAACAATATTAATATAGTATCTTTTAAGTCACATGATACTTATGATTTCAAGAATTATTATAATTTTTAAACTAATATATCTAATGGTTTGGAAAGATAATTTATAAATAAAGATATCTAACCATGTAAATAATGTTTTTAGTGAAATAATATTTTCATGCATAAAATTAAGATATATGATAAAATTATCCCATACAGTAATTTATTTAAATATACTAATATATTAGAAAAAAATAAATGGAATGTGGGATTCATGGAAATCAAAAATGGAATCATCATTGGAAATATTCAATTAATTAAAAAACTAAATCTACTTATTTTACATATGTACCATTTCAATTACTTCTAAAAATGTTGAATATAGGATTTATAAGTTCATAGAAAATTTTAAAATTCTCATTTTATTCCATATAATCTTATTTTATCATGGTAATGTAATTCAATTTTAATATATCATTCATATATAATGAAAAAATCCTTAAAAATCATAGTTCATGAAAATAATAATATATTACAAAAACCCCATGTTTTGAGATAATTTTAAAAATTATTACTAAGAAAATTTTTAATGGGGAATTATGAAAAGAAGTACCTATAATTAATATAAAACTAAAATTATATAAAATAAATTATTGAATAAAATTAAAAAATTATAATGTAAACCTATTTTTATTAGAAAATGACAGTTTCAATTTTTATCTATTATTATAAAATTTTCATATTTCATATCATTTATTAATTAAATTATCGTTATCTTATAATTTATATGAAAACTAATTTATCTTTAATAATCAATTTTTTTAAAAAGTAATGTATATCTCATATTTAGGTAATATTTATAAAAAAAATATTAATAATTAATTTTCATATTTGTAAATATATCTAAAATAATTGAAGATCATTAATATTAAATTTAAAATTTATTCCCTAATTACATTTAATTCACAAATATGTTACTCATATTCATTCAATTAAATTTAATGGTTCATTTATTGACCTAAATAAATATTCCTTTAATAATTCTTTGTTGTTTCATGTAGATAATTCTGGAAAACACATTATGTTTTTTATATCTACTCATATAATAGAAATATTGGGTTTTAAATCCCCCCAAATTAAAATTCATCATCTCAATTTGATTCTTATTATATTTGTAATTTAAATAGGGAACATGAAATTAAACATAAACATATAGATCCTGAAAGGTTTCTTTAAGCTATGAAATTATATTGGTATATATAAATAACCATTATAAGAAATTATCAAGATAAAAAACCCTTTCCAAATTTAATATATAATAATACAAGGGGTGTATATCTATAAGTATATCCAAAAATATTTATACCCTGAGAATGAAACAATGATTTATTTGATAATCATACAACTATGGTATTTTATTTAATCATTAATATCCACCAGTTGTAGATAACATTATTATCACAGAATAGTAGAAAATAATGGATTAAATCTCATTATTTGGTCGATTATTATTAGATTCATACGATTTTCCATTATCATATGGTTATAGTTAACCACATTCACCATTGTACCATAGATTGGTACATTGAATTGCATAATAATTTATTCCTATACCTTTAATGAAAAAGATTTCTGATGATTCTCTCTTTCCTTTACTCATCTGAATATGATCACCCTCTTCTCCATAATATAATAAATTATCAATCCTTTTATGGTTATTTTCGCATTCTTATTTCGACATTTTTGACAAATATGAAATTTAATGTTCATTCCATAAAAATTTTAATTCCATTATCTTTTATTTGAATCCATATTTCTTGTATTTGATTGGTTTGGCCATTATGACATGGTTATATATAACCACATTCACCATTGTACCATAGATTGGTACATTGAATTGCATAATAATTTATTCCTATACCTTTAATGAAAAGGATTTCCAATGATTCTCTCTTTACTTTACTCATCTGAATATGATAACCCTCTTCTCCACATTATTATAAATTATCAATCCTTTTATGGTTATTTTCGCATTCTTATTTCGACATTTTTGACATATATGAAATTTAATCTTCATTCCATCAAAATATTCATGCCTTTATCTTTTATTTGAATCCATATTTATTGTATTTTATTGGTTTGGGACTTCAACTTTTTTTACATAGAGAATCACATTTCAAGATAGTTTCTTTTCATAATCATAATAATTATCACTTTATATACCTCTTTAATGGGTTATTCATCTAGGAAATATCTAAATTATCCCTCACACCAATGATTCCTCCTATATACATCAATTAATCTTTTTTAAAAGTTTCATTTTATTATTATAAGATAGTTATAAAAAAAATAATGAAAATTTAACCTCTTGATGCCTCAATTCACAATATTATCATGATAGCATACATTTATTACAAATAATATTATATTAGACTTGGTTAATCCTATATCACTCATTATTAGAAATATATCATTCTTATTTCATCTTAGGTAACATTATGTTGTGTTCCCTCAAAAATATTAAACTAATACATTAAATAGTGATATGAAATTACAATACATATTCCTGAAATATTGTAATCACAATGTTATAATTGAAATTAATTCTCTCAATATATCACTAATGCATTCCAAAATATGATTAGTCATTCCAATAATGATATTTCAAAGTATATATATACAATAATCATATACACATAATGAAATGCATTTCACAATGTGTATTTTAATCTCTAAGAAATTTTATTAAAATGATATTATATATTAAATTTAAAAAATAACTGCATAACTAAACCTCAAAATAGTTTTACAATTATTTCATAAGGCCAAACATTAATCACTATAGATAATATTTACAATGATGAGAATAAATTAACAAAAAGTATGTTTAATAAATTTTCAATCCCAAGTTAGAAATTTTTATCTAGTATTCTTATTAAAAATATAATAGTTGTTTATTATATCCACGTCTTATGTATATTAATGTTCTTTGATATACACACCTTAAACTATGGTTATAAATTATTTAATCAACAACATAGAACCATTTTTCAAAATTAATTTTTTTTATTAGAAAAATATTATATATTTTTTTATAACATTACAATAAAATTACAGATGAAAGATCCATATATTTTCCACATAATCCATATAACGTTTAGAAAAATCTAGTGTATCTTTGATAAATATATCCATTGAATGATAATATCTAAGTGTATCAAAAATAATAAAATATAAATCTCCCTACCTTTATTAATACTAATAATTTTACATATTCCCTCATGTCTAGAAACTAATAATACCTTAATATTTTTAATTATGTTCCCATATTCAGCTATAAGAAGCAGTTGTTTCTATGAACATAACATTACCATAATCAATTAAATGTTATTATTTAATGAAAGTACTAAATCCAAAATGGTTATGGTAGTATCCAAAATAAGAATTGGAAAATATCCATTTTAATATTTCATCACCTATGAAAAATATTGATTAACAATTTATACATTAAAATTGACCTATGACTCTTCATGTTCATTCCATGGCACTCTAAGGTAATTTTCCAATCAAGTTGTTATATCAAAACATATTGATCCCTATAGAATTTTTTATATTTGTAATTTTTTTAGCCAAATAATATCTTTATGGATTGTCTTCCTAGAGGTGTTTTAAGGCCCCCTTGTAATGTACCAGGTCACGATTTAGTTAATACACAACATTCCCTCATACGGGTTATTTTACCAAAGAAATTCTATAAAAAACTCTAATGAAATTTCATGTAACATCATTCCCCTTATCATTGTATTGATAGAATGGAAGGGAGTGACTAAGAAGTAAGTGACATACCCGAGATTCCAAAGGATAGGAATAAATGCCAAAGAATTTCGATACATTTTGGTGATGATTTAACATTTAAAAATTAACTAATAACCAAACAAATACATAGCCAAACAACTATTATATGATTAACTATAAGAATTAAATACAGCACAACATTTCTTTTATCAAAACCATAATAAAATCATGATCAACAATAGAAGAAGATAGTATCAAAGTAAAAAACGGAATAAAAACAAATCAACACTCCATGATAACCACAATTATCCATGCTCTGCAAGCTCCATGCTCCAACATAACCAAATATTCCAAGTATCTTGATGTAGTTCTAAAGGTGTTTGATATGTTATATTTTCTCATGTCTAGGTAAATGACATCGGCAAGTGCACCAATCTACCAAATCATCTGTAGGCTATAAAACAATGTAGGTTTTCCCAAATGACATCCCTACTCACACCACTAGGATAAAACATGTTACATAAAAATATATAAAAATTTTCATAAACATTTTATATCAAAATATAATGTAAAACCATTATAAATTTTTTTCCAGGAAATCAACATAAACAATTATTAAAAATATTTAACATTAAATTTTGTAATAACCCCCTCATTTCCCTAGAAGCATAAATCCTCCAACGCATAAAATCAATGGACATACAAATACTGGCTAGTGGTGTGTTATCCTTCCACTAATCCACCACATAGTGAACCACATTGATGTGGCTACTTCATTCCCATATAAATCCCATCATTTAGATTGGGGTACTTTACATTCTTATACATCCCAATTTATACTAACAAACACCACACAACCATGTAAAACTCATACCGAACCAATTTTGTTCATGTAATTTCATTAAAAAAATAATCCATGTTATTAAACCACATTTTACCATACAGAAATGAAATAAATTATTTTCAAATTTTCATTTCAAAATCATGTTATGAAAACACATTCCAACGACACACCAAATTCCCTTATTCCAATAAACCATCAATAAAGTGGTTTTCATTAATTATTTCACATCTAATAAAAAATAAATTTATATTAAAAAATGGATTTAGAAAATAATCCTTCATAAATAAAATAGATGAGTTAAGAGTGAATCCACCCACCTCAATAGTTTTTTCTAAAATGATAAACTACCTAAAAACATAACCAAACTGGTTGAAACTCCATGAATCAACCTTATTTATCTCCCCTTATAAAAAAAGATACCAAATATAATCATATTCTGAATCCAAAACCATATATCTACCATCAACTTGTGTGAATCTATGAATTCGAGAGAGATGACAATGTAGATATAAGAAAACTAACATGAACGATCAATAATGATGATTTACTGCATGTATTGGGCTTTATCACCTTAAGGGAAGGCTTCAGAATGATTTCAATTCTCTTGAGAGAGGTTCTCAAAACATTAAGAGACCAAAATCCAATGTTAGGGATGTTTTGATGTTAAATGAGGCACTTAGAGGTGATAACTAGTTATATCCAAAATTCATTGATTTATCAGTGACCCACATACGGTTTAGTCACACTATTAGAAAAACCTTGTGAAAATCATGCTTTAGCCACTGCCTTAATGACAAACCTCACATGTTCATCTCACGTGGTCTTCAAAACAGTCTCACATCCTACCAAATCCATTACCTAAAAATATCCAAATCCATTTATCCATGTGAACAGTTTCCACTTAGTGGAGGCATGGTTTAGTTAAATCAAGAACTACCAATGAACTATCCCTTTTTCCCTTGTCTCATTTTGAATTTCTTCCTTCATGTGTTGCAAGGTTTCCAAGAAATATACACCTCCCTTGAACCAATATAAAATCCCCAAATACACATTAAAAGATCTGAAAACTCTCTCATAAATCACCCTTATAATTTATGAACTTATTGATTCTCAATAATGGTTTACATACTAGAAACCTTGGGAACTGCATTCCCCCCACCATTGATATTTCATTCTCCATAATATATAAAACCATCAGATTCATGAATGAGTTCGAAACATTTTTCTTTCATCAATTTCACCCATTCCCAAGTATCTTTTTAAATCATACAACATTTCCCGAAAACCTACACTAGACCGATGATTTTTCAACATAAGGATTTATCTTTCCTATCTAAAATCTGCACTAGGATATGTTCCAATGAAGCATCTGACTCTAAATCAACATGATCCCATCTAATATAATTGTTAGGATCATATTGTTAGAATTTCAATTATCATGCATGAAACACATTATGAAACACATTGAACTATGGTGGTAATTCCAACTGATATGACACCTCACCAAACCATTTAAATATCTAAATATTGATTATGTATCTGGGATATTGATTTACCTTATTTCCAAAACATTCATGTCTATTCATTGGATAAAACCTCAATAACTCATGATTATGCATTGTTGGCAATAAAATATCATTGAAAATGATCCACCAAATTTTTATGAAGACTTGGAGACATCACTGTAATTTTTTTTGATGATTTTAATCTTCTCCATTGTCTCCTTAACATGGACCAAACTATCTTGTGAAGTATCACTTGTTTCCATCCAACAAAGTGTTCAATGATAAGGATTCTCATATAATGTTTCATAAGGATCAATATTTATCATGACCTAATAGTATTTTTTTATGAGAACTCCTCCAATGATATATGCTCTTCCGAAGATCCACCTAAACCTATTAAAGAATCCCACAACATGTCCCCAAAAAAATTGTCCTTTAAAACTGCCAATCTGTTTGAGGAGGATACATCGTACTCATACTCTACTGATTCCCCATAACCTCTTGTATGAATTTATATAAATGAGATGCAATTCATAGATCTATGATAGATATGATCAATAATGGTATACTAGACCTTTTTACCACATTTCAAATATATATCTTGGATAGATTCTCCGTCATATTAGTTTCACAAATAGGGATGATGTGAAGTGACTTGGTGAGACAATCCATAACCACCAATATAGCATTGTGTTTCTGAACCATTTTTTGGAGACCTATAACCAAATCCATAGCTGTATTCTCCCATTTCCAAAATGGGATATGTATAGAATATAAAATACATGTTGGTCGATGTTGTTTTGCCTTAAATTTTATTTAAGTTAATCTTATGGAAACCAACTCAGCAACCATTCTTTTCATGAAGACCCTACCAAACTACACCTTCAATTGCTTAAACGTCTTATGTATTCCATGATGGATATCTCATCTGTTAATTTGGTAAGAATGATGTAGTTTCTCTTGAAAATTCCTAGGTACAAAAATCTGTTCTGGAAACAACAAAACTAAGATCCAATATAGCCTCCAACACTCAATTTTAACCCCACCATTGATTTTTGACCTCATAAGAAAAAGTTACACATATCATTTTTTTGAATCCTTTAACATATTTACCAAATCATGGAAAATAAAAATTGGAAGGAAAAATGAAACTTCACCTCAGTCTTCACATTCTAAACTCATGTCGGGTAGGACTGACATCAGCTAATACTAATCTAGTGCTTATTTTTCAATCTAAGCATATGAAATTATATATAATGTATCAGCCACATAATTTCAATTACTATGTGTATACATATCGTAAAAGTAAAAAATATGGAGATACATTATCCACCATCTTTTCATCAGATTTAAATCCCATTTTGAGAAAATATTCTTCATGCACTTATGATCCGTGAACATAAAAAATTTCCCACTGAATAGAAAATGACGCCATGATGTTAAGGAATGCACGACTTCAGATAAATCTAAATTGTGTTTTGGCTATTTCTTATGAAACTATATTAAATTAATTGATCCATAATAATACAAAATCATCTAATTTATCTTGAAAACACACCAACCAAAATCCCGAAGCATGGTAATAAACTAAATTTCCTTGTCCAAATATTGAATAAAAACAAAATCGATTCATATTTAATGTGAACCATTAACCCTTGAATAGATTTCTTTAATTACTCACTATATTTTAATGGAATATTATTCTTTGTAATATCAATAATTTTTTAGGCTAGTCATTAAAATTTACAATCAAAGTGACGGTAATAACCATCTTGTCCAATAAAACAATATATCTCAAAGAACTTTTTCGGAGGATTCCAAGTGATGACAGATTAAGTTATTTATGGATCCACTAAAATACCCATTTCAAATATTACATTGCCATGAGAGTCTACTTCCACTACCCAGAAACCACACTCTAACAATTTGGCATACATATAATTTTCTCTCATGATTTACAACACTTTCACCATGTGGATATCATTCTCATCGCTTCTTCTTGAATACACCAAGACGTCATCTATAAACACAATGATAAAAGAATACATATATCCTTGAAGTATCTGATTCAAAAATTCCATAATGATTGTTAGAGATTTAATAAGGCCATTAGTGATTTTTATGTATTCATAATGGTCATATGTACATATGAATATTGTCTTCAGAATATCCTCTTTTCAAACATGAAATTTGTGATATAATGATAATAAGTCAATAAAAGAGAACCATTGAAATCCACTCAATTGATCAAACAAATAATCAATGCGTGGAAGTGGAAAACAAATAATTGTAATAACATTGTTTAGCTTACTATAAACCACATAGATACTTAAAGATCAATCATCATTATTCACAAAAAAAACCAGTGATGCCCAAAGGGACATGCTTGACTGAATGAAACCTTTTCATTATAGATCATGAAACATAAAATTCAATTTACATTAAATTGGATGGTGCCAATAGATAATAAAAAATTGATATAGGTCATGTCCCCTCAAAGAGAAAAATCAAAAACTCAACTTCTCTCATGGGTGGAAACCCTGGGAATTAATATAGAAAGACATCCAAAAACTGATCTTAATCATCTCGAAAAGAACTTCTCCAAAAATATTCCACTGATTCAAAGGACAAGGCATCCAACTGGTAATACATTTTTCCCACATCTATTGTCGACATTCCCTTTTCACCTTTATTTGCATCCATTTCTCATATAAAGGGATTCTTGACACCATCCTCAATATCGTAACTAACTGTTCTTCTATAATAGTCAACGTTAGACTTGAAATATGTAAACCAATCCATACCATGGATTACATTATATACAACCATATACAGCACCAATATGTTCCATTTAGTCTCTATTCCATCAATAGTTATAGAACATGCTCATCATCATAAGGCTCTACATTCTCTTTGCGAAAGAGGAGTTAGAATTATTGATACAGAGGGAATTATCTCGAGTTGTAAGGTCATAAAATCAATAGTATGTGATATAATAAGGTAATGTGATGCACCAGAATCAAAAAAAATTTGCATACATATAGAATTCAAATGAATTCTACCTCTCTCCATATATGGTCTGACCTGATCATCCACAATCACCTACTTAGCTCTATATAATTTCATCATCACTTCACTTTTTTCATTCTTCCACTATTGAGTTTTATATTCCAGAGGAGTAAAGGTATTCCTTGAATCACAATGGATATCTATTTTCTTCTGAAAATATTGGTTTTGATGTCCTCGACCAATCAAATCATATTATGTCTAAAACACTTGAGAAGTGACCCAAGCAACTGAACATGGAGCACTGCAAAAATAGAACCAAATATGCCCTATCAGGTTGTAGTTGTGGCATGATATTTGTTTTTTACACTATCTTTTTATGTTTTCATTAAATACACATTGGAAATTACCTTATTTTCTCTTGGGTCATGTAGGATGGTTTATTGATCTAGTCATATAATTCAGAATCACACTCACAGCTTGGATGTAGGTGTCCCTCTTCTAATTTCACCCATGATTATAGTTCCCCCAATTTACAATGGGTATCAACATACTTCATCCTCCCATAGCTCATTAGATGTCTCTTTTATCCACTATCACAATATTGATGAAATATATAAAGACCGTAACACAGATCACAACTATCTTTGAGAGAATCTCTTGCCTAATCCCTGATTCAAAAATGTGTTCCTTTAAGGACACACTAGCTAAGCCCTCGATGGAAAAGAAAACTAAATTCGTGAATTTAGTCGTATACTCAATTATAGAGATGTTTTCAAGCATCAGGGAAAAAATATTGTTGTTACCTAAATATTTAATTTGTGCAGATTGAATAGTTTATTGGAAAATTCTCAAAAATCCTCCCAACTAAGGACATGATATACTTTTTCCTACACTAATATATACTTCTAATAGTGTGAATGATCCTTAGGTGCAAACATCACTAGTTTTAATATAAGCTGCACTAGTATGCTGATGAAATTGAAGATATTATTCATCTTATTCCACCACACCTATTCCCATTAAGGCTCAAAATCACCCCATAAGATGAGTGGATTCGGAATTTGGAACTGGTCGGAATGATGCACATTTATTAGATCATCTTTTTGATTCCATGTTTCTATATCCGGAAATTCTCGGATGATTAAATGAACTAGTTATTTGTTCAACTGTGGATCAGGTGCAACAACATTCACAGAAGTGTCCTCTGGTTTGTTTCTATGATGCCAACATGTTTCAATTTTCTAAAAAACAACCAACTCTTTACATCTCACTCTCTATTATCTGAATTCATAACAATTTCAAATTCAACCACATTTTCTATCACAAATTAGATTTCCAAAATTAAACTATTCTGTTAAAAAATATTTTTTGGAAACCTTCAATATTATTTTTGAAAAACATACCATTTCCAAATACCAAAAATATTCCCTATTCAAAATCATTCATTTGAAAACGAATTCATTTTTTAATAAAACAACCTAACACAATATCATTATTCGTTACTAAAAATGATGTATGGAATCCTATGGTTAATTCCTTCTAGTAATTCAAGACATGGTCATGTCATTGGCTAAACCCATGACAACTAGATTTTAATGTAGTATAAGTATCTCCAAAACACAAAATTACCCAACTTCTTCGTAACATTACGTTCACATAAGAAGGATAAATACATCTTTTTATTACCTAAATTTCATTTCCCCACAATACTACTCCTTTTTATGATCCCAACTCAAGGAATAGAAAATAATAAAATAAACTCCATGATTTAAATCTTAAATGACCACCTGTTCCACAATCTAAGGACCATGATAATAAAAATTGTCTCAATAGACATTTGGACTAAACCAAAGTAGTACCATTAGTAACATCCTTCCCCTTCGCATTTTCTTGAGATGGTGTAAGGCTAAAACGATGCCCTACGTGACATACCCACGAGCCAAAATGTTAGAAATATGTTTTGATGGGATTAAATACATGTGGCGGATGATTTACTATTTACAAATAAACCACTAACAATAAAATCCATATAAAAACATATACTATATGATTCCTGATATGAATGAAAGGTAAATCAACATATCATTTATAAAAACCATACTAAAATCATGTTGTATAATAGAAGACAACAATTTCAAATTAAATAGTGGAAGAAAAACTCATTAACACTCCTAGATAACAACAAGACTATTAGATCCTAAATCTACATGCTCCATCATCTATAAAAAGCCCACATATTAGAATGTACTTCTAAATTAATGAAATACATTACATTCTACTATATACCGGTAATTGAAATATGAAAAAGAACGGAACTTCCAAAGATGGGGTGAGTTCTAAAATTCAGCATGTTTTCCCCAATGAATTTTATACTCATTACACAAGGATAAAACATGTTATAAAAAATTATATAAAAGATTCTCTAAACTAGTTTATATCCAAATATAAACTAAATCCATTGTAAACAGTTTTCGTAGGAATTTATATAAACAGGTATTCAAATCATTTCTCATTCCATTTTGGCATAACCCCTTAAATTCCACAAAAGAAAAAATCTAAACATGCAAGGAAATCATTGACCTCCCTAGACATGTGAGACAAAAGTTATTCTTCAATTAATCCATCACTTAATTGAAAACTTCGTTCTGATTACATCATTACCATATCTTTTACATCCTTTTGATGGGTGTACATCATGCCTTTATCCATCCCAAAGAATATAAACTCATTCCACACAACCAAACCAAACTCATGAAAAACCAATTTTATTCAAACACTTTCAATAAAACATCATCATTTTTATTTGAACTCATTTTTCCATGCAAAAAAACTGACAATTATATTAAAATAAACAATTTAAAATCATGTTATGAAAAAACATTACACTAACACACATATTCCCTTAATTACAACAAACTATCAATCAAGAGGGTTTCCAAAATTACATAACAGCTAATAAAAAATGAATTTCAATCAAAACAATCAGTTTGAAACTAATATAATATGATAAAAAAGGGGAGTGTAGAGTGAATCATCCTTCCTCGAGAGTTTTGGTAAAATGATAAAATGCACAAAAAACATCACAAAAATGGGCTAAAACTCCATTAATACGAAATAGATCTCCTCACATAGTATATGTATGACCTAATATAAACATATTGTTTACCCAAATGCTTAGATATACCCTCAATGGAAATATATCTATGAAAACACGATTAAGGGAGAATTATATCTACGAAAACTAACATGAACAGTCAATAATGATGACTTACCAGGATAATCGACCTTCAACACTCCAAGGAAATGCCCATGATTAATTCGAATTTTCATTGGGTAGGTTATCCAACATTTGAAAGAGGAAAATCCATAGTAATTGAAATTAGGGTAAAACGAGGCACATATCGGTAAAAATGAATTGGAAAAAAATTAATTGTATAACGTTGAACTCCACACTGTTTACTCACATGGTTTGGAAAACCCTACTGTAACCTTGCAATTGAAACATCCATAGGGATGACCCTCATATATTCATCTTTCGTGGTCATCATAAAAGGTCAAACCATTACAAAATCATCAAAAGAAAAATGACAAAAAACCATTTTCCAAAGAGAAAAGCTTTTCCTTAGTGTACTCATTGTATATGAAAATTGCACACCACCTAGGCACCATCCCTTTTTCCCTTGTCTCACTATGCACAGTTCTTGCTAGTGTTTCATAGTTTCAAAAAACCATGTACCCACATGCACTTTTATAAATTCTCCAAAACACTATATATGTTCTCAAAAAACTCCCAAACATAACCCTTATACTTTATATATTAAAATTCATAAATTTTGGTTTATGTACTAAAAATCCGGATGCTACATTTCCAGTATCATGAAAAGGATGTAATTTTTTAGAAAACTATATATTGAAGACTTTACTCAAACCTCAAGTGGTAACTATATTATTATACATAATCATATGATTCTAAATAATGTCATCTTCTCCTACTCAATAAATGAAATTTTCAATAATTCATTTGTACTAAATTAATAAATGAAATGTTTCTTATTAACTACACGATAGACATTATGAAGATACATAACATCTCAAACCATAAATTATCCTCAATTATCATCATAATGCCAACTTCTATCTAATCATTTATTTCGAAACCAAATTTGATGCCCCCAAATGACAATTCTAGCTATGTGGTGAATATTAAATACATTATATAGTCTCTTTGATTCTGGATATATTTACTTGTATACAACCATCCTTATGTAAAAAACATATAATAATTATTATTTCTATTAAATCATTAGGATCACCTCGGGTTTACCAATATAGTGAATATGGAAAAAATTGAATAAAACCATTTGATTATGTATAAAAAATAATTCCATTATAAAAAACAACTTAATATATATTGGTTCTTCAATATATAAAATAAATTATTTAAGACAAGAGATAAATTTAATAATGTCACATATACTACTTTTCTGAATAACTAGTTGAAATGAAAACATATGATAAGGTGATATTAATTGACCAGTAAATGAAAACATACAACTTAGGCAGTCTTGGAAAAAACATGGAATAAATGTTATTGCTAGAATAAATAAAATATAAGAATCCATAATCAAAATGAAACGGATATCATGATATATCCATGATGGTAAATTAACACATGGACTATAATAAGACTAATATTATATTAGTGAAAATCATAATTTTATACCTTAAGAATATGTTTTCGTGGACTTATTATGTGAATCAATCATATTATACGGGCAGTATACACTAATACTCACCAATATTTTTCAGATGACACCCTTCAATTCATTGATGTTCATTATATTTATGCTCCCCAATAATAACATGCAAATTCCAATTAATTCACTAAAACGATAAATACGAATTTTCATACCATTCATTATGAATCCTATTACTATGAAAAACATGAATATCACTACAATGAATTATACCAAATATCAATACATAATAAACCATCCATATCATCCAACAATCCTTAATAATTTCAATAATACTCCCCCATTATGCTGAAGGGATATCATTGTAATTTCCTGTATAGAGAAATAATGTGGATGATCATATAATACATAGTGATGTTTCCAAAAAATCATCTATATTGTAATAAGAATGTATAAAATTCCCATTCATTTCACAATATCAAATGAACCACATGGCTTGTATGTGAACATTATCAAATTATTTTTTTTTTAATTTTTTTTAATCATATATAGATATGAGAATATCACTAAGTTAATGTGAGAATAACATGATCATCAATTATCTTGAGAAAGAAGGATGATTGTTTAAAAAAAATCCAAGATGATTGAAATATATATATCATCGTTGTTATGTGATAGAAATTTATTTTTGCATAAAAATGATAGAATGACATATAACATAGTCAATAATATGAATGTTTCAAACATATATGTTATAGATAATGATAATAACTCAATATAAGAAGAGTTTTATAACTAAAAAATCATTAATACTGATGAAATTGAATAATATATTGAAACATGGAAGATATATATGATTGTTCTTATAAATACATTGAAATATAATGTGTACATTGATAATTCATCCATGAGAAATAAACACTTTTTACAAAGAAAATAACATGATATAATAGTTTATAAGTCTAATAATTATTATTAAGACAAAGTAAAAATAGAATCATTTGAATCAAAACATCATTACTGAGAGATCATGATACTATACATAAAATTCAATTATTAAAATATAAATAAACATATCATATCCCAAATAGGTTTTGTAACGCCCCGACCCTAGTTACCCAGAGTTGGTGCATTATTACATAACATTGGCATGATCACAAGAAAGATCAAATCTCGAAAGATCGATTGGTTTAGTAGCCTTGGAAACACTAGATATATTCATAAGTTTTACATTACATCATAAAATGAAAAACTACTACAGCAACATAATGTCTCCATAATCCACACTCGTATCCCCACATAATATCCCTGCAGGTCATTAATAATTTACTTCTTCACTTCCTGGGAAAAATAAAACATAGAAAAGGGGTGAGCTCAAATGCCCAGTAAGGATAACAATATAGCGGAAACATTCATATATGAGAATAAACATTTAGGGAAATGTATAACTAAACAACAGCCTTTCAAACTTGAACATTAAACATTGTATGGCATAAATAAAATAAAATAATTCCATTTACTCATTCACATGGATATTCTACTAATCGAATAATCACATGCAAAATCACTAACCACTTTCATAATGTTGGAAGGCATAATGCCAGACTATCATAACCACATAGTCAAGGCCTCGTGCCAAGACTACAAATAAGATTTTGTCAAGGAATTGTGCCAAGACACTAGTTTGTCTCATGAGACCTACCGATGCATCGAGGAGCTATAGAGGGCACCACCCGTCACATATTAAGTCCAATGCATTCCCATATGAAAAGGTTTAAACATAACATAAGCATTCGTATTAAAACTAGCATACGAAATGTTAATACTTTCACCATAAACCATGAATGGTATAAAAATAGAACATTCATAGTCAAACAAATCACAAAACCTTCAATATAATATATAAGTTTTGTATCATAACAAATCAACTTTAAATAAGCATAAAATCCATCAAAGGATGTTGACATAGATGAAATCAAAATTCTTTTTAAAGAAATATCTCTTTTTATTTTGAAATAATTTAAGATCCATATAAAATAAAACAGTTTCTTTGAAAATATTCTTATAAGCTTGTAAGGGAAACTTTGAAGATTTTATAACGGCGGAAAATAGCCGCTCCCGCCGTATAAGTTAAAAAAACATTCTTACCTTAATTCTGTCGAAAAGTTTAAAAAGGACCTTGTTTTGAAAACGACGGAAAGATTCCTCTTATAAAAAGTCAAACAAGTGTATAAATGAATCTAACCCATATTCTTGTAAATAATAAAAATGTGTTGAAATACATTACTAAGAAACATGGATGTGGATGATAAAGAGATCCCAGTATATTATTACGTATAAACAACCTCGGATAATGAAGAGATTGTGAAATAACCCTTACCTTGTACTTTTCTTTGGTTGGGGTAGGTTAAACTCCTGTATAATGGTGAAATAATTGTTATTAAATTATACAAGAATAATATATATTAATATGATATCATATATGAGCTTTTAACATTGATTTGTTAATAACATCTTAGAATTATCGTCGTTTCGGGTGTTAACTTACTCATTTTCTTTTATATGTTGTGTTACATAAGCCATGTTTGTTGTATCGTATTCATATCCAGAATGATATCAAGTCCTTAAACATCATTTTTAAATCATCAAATGATAATTATACTTGAATGGATACGATGGAGAATGAATCTCATCGCGTTCGTGGAGACGGTAGTCCGTACATACGCACGAGCGACAATATCATTCTTTTGATATTAAAATAATATATAAATGGATGGTATATCATATATACAGAATCATTAACATGTTATATTTATTATTTACATGAGTTGCACATCATTATTATACCCATCCAAAATAATAATATATTGAATAACAATTACACCACGACGTGGAGACGGTAAGCCGTACGTACGCACGTATGGTTACATGTTATTCAAAGGGTGGATAGAATACTGAATATGGTTGTACCATATTTATAATAACATCACAGTATATGTGAGATACTGGAGTTATTATTTTAGAATGGTAAGAACAAAGAAAGAAGAAGTGGAAGAAGAAAGGAACATGAAAAGGGGTGGTGAAAACATTACCTCTTCTTCCGGTTCTTCCTTTTGATTTGATCAAAAGGGCTCCTTAGGTTGGCTTTATGATCAAACTAAGGCCTCTAGGTTGTAGTGAGGGATGTTGGGAGAGTATTTGGGCAGAGTTTTGCCGATCCAAAGGGCTTTGAAGGTGTGAAGAAATGAGAAGGAGGAGTGCCCTTTTATAAGAGGGGTGAGGGGCACCTTTGGAAAAGCTAGAGATATTAGTTTATAATAAATTCATATTCGGTTTCCAATGGCACATAAGTTGACTATTCAAAGGTTAAGGTTGGGATGGGTTGAAAACAACTCAACCAATAGAATTTAGACAGGTTTGGGTACTTATATTAACCTTATCTTTAAGTATTAACTCTAAGCTAATTAGTTTCACTTTTACATTGTCTCTTTGTATTTTTATATAATATGGTTAATAAACTTACTATATACATCCAAGCGACCCCCAAGTGGTCCATTAATGATAAACCTATCATGATATAAGTCTCTTGGCCGAACCTTAGATTTTTAGGAATTTAATATTAATTAATAATTTAATATATTTTTTAAGAACTCTTTTATGTCAATTTTGACACTATTCAATAGTTGATTTTTTGTGAAACTCATAACAGATTGATTACTTCGAAAAGGTCAATTAAATAAATCATAATATATCATATTATCCTATAAAATTAGTTTAATTCATTAAAAGTTTCATATTATATTTATTTGGGTATTTATAATATCAATTATTTTAATTTTTTACTATTATAGTAATTACTGCATAATCATTGTGTCATAAATAAAATAAATTATTTAATGTCTACAAATTATAAATAAAATATCATTATGTAGGAAATATTTTTATCTTTCTAATTAATATTTATAATCTAAAATCCAACATATATAACCCTATGTAACAATTGTTTTTCTAAAAGATATATGCTTGTATCATTTTTGTATTCATTTTAACTTAATTAAAATAAAGTGTCATTATCACTTACAAGTGGATCCATGGGGTCCCAAAATCAACCCAAAGAAGTACATGGTCGGACATGTATCAACCAATAGGGTTAAGACACGTTTTAGGGTAATTTAGTATTATTATAATATTATTTTTTAACCCTTATTTACCGGATTTACCCTTAACCATGGTAAATAAAATATTTACCGTAGTAATTATTCAAAATGTCTAAAAATAAAAGTTACCTATTTACACAATTTGAACATCCTGATTCCAAATATGGAATCAATTTTCCTAAATTCAAAACACAGAAGTGGCAGAAATTAATTTAAAATTAATTCCCGCTGTCAAAATAAAAAGCGTGTTTTTAAGAGATAATAACTATCAAAAGATTGACACTTGTTTATGTTTGGTTTAATTGTAAAATTATGTCCAATGACCAACATTATATTAAATGGTAAAAATATATTATAAATATACTTTAAAACTAATAAAATATATAATTTATCACTATTAATTATTTTGATTAAAAAAGTTGTTTTTAATTAAAATTTAGTAATTTTCACTATTCATCAAAATATGAAAGTTATCCGAAAAGTACCAAAATTTCACCTTAGGATAAATTAGATATTCCGAATCCAAAAATGAAGTCCATTTTGAAATATAAAATATATATAATTTTAAAAAGTAGGTATTACTATTCATAACGGCTAGTTTGATTGGTTGTTAGAACTCGGTGTTGCGTACAACACACGTTATCACATTATTCAAAGAGAAGCGTACCGTAGAAGCTTGGGGTGTTACATTCTCCCCTCCTTCAAATAATTTTGTCCTCGAAATTTCTAGAATACTATCGCATGAAAAGACTCGGGTGGTTCTTCATCATAAGTTCCTCGGGTTCCCACGTTTCCTCTTCCATCTTATGGTTTCTCCACAAAACTTTTACCAGACGCGTCGTCCGGTTTCTCAGCACTTGTTCTCTCGTATCAAGAATCTTGACGGGCTCTTCGCAATAAGACAGATCGGGTTCCAGTTCTAATTCGCCATAGGTGAGTACATGCGTTGGGTCAGGCATGTATTTCCTCAACAGAGATACATGGAAGACATCGTGAACTTTGGAGAGACTTGGCGGCATTGCCAATCGGTAAGCTACAACCCCAATTCGTTCTAGAATTTCGAAGGGTCCTATGTACCTGGAACTCAATTTACCTTTCTTACCAAAACGTATGACTCCCTTCCATGGAGATACCTTTAGGAAAACATTATCACCGACTTGAAATTCCAAATCCTTCCTTCGATTATCGGCATAGCTCTTCTGCCTACTTTGAGCTGCTCTGATGTGATTTTGGATTAGCTTCACCTTTTCCATCGTTTCCTCCACCAGTTCTGGGCCTACAAGTTTTCTCTCACCAACGTCATCCCAACAGGTTGGTGAACGACATCTCTTTCCCTATAACGCTTCATATGGTGCCATCTGAATACTTGAATCGAAGCTATTGTTATAGGAAAATTCTACCAGTGGTAAATATTGATCCCACATACCCTGAAAGTCATGTGAGCAGGATCTCAACATGTCTTCTAAGGTTTGAATAGTCCGTTCTGATTGTCCGTCTGTCTGAGGGTGGTAAGCAGTGCTCAAATGAAGTTCAGTATCCAGGGATTTCTGAAGACTTTTCCAAAATCTTGAAGTAAAACGGGGATCACGATCAGAAACAATTGATAAGGGTACTCCATGAAGTCTCACAACTTCATTAATATATAGTCTTTCTAGACGTTCCAGGAGTAGATCTTCTCTTATCGCAAGAAAATGTGCTGACTTGGTAAGGCAATCAACAATAACCCATATTGCATCATTCCTTCTAGGAGTCTTTGGTAGCCCCATGACAAAGTCCATCGTAATATTGTCCCATTTCCACTCCGATATGGGAAGAGGTTGCATGACTCCTCTAGGCTGTTGCCTTCCAGCTTTCACTTGTTGAAAAACCATACATCTTGACACAAAATCAGCAATCTCCCTCTTCATGTTGTCCCACCAAAAATGTTCCTTCGAATCTCTATACATTTTTGTGCTCCCAGGGTGTATAGAGAAATTGGAACTATCAGAATCATCAAGAAATTCCCTTTTTAGATCAGGTAAATCGGGAACACAAAGCCTCTTCCCGAATTTCAAAATTACATCTTCATACACAAAGTCTCTCAATCTCCCATCATTCACAGCTTTAATCTTCTTTTGGAATTCTTCATCATCGGTATGAGAAATCTTAATCCTTTCTAGTAAAGATGGTTTGGCAACCATTTGAAAAAGCATTGATGTTTCACCTTCCCTGGTTATTCCCATGTCCATCTTCACTAGATCCATGAAAATTGGATCCCTTTCAATTCTCATATTGTTCAAAACTCCATGGTCTTTTCTACTCAAAGAATCTGCCACCTTGTTTGCCTTCCCCAGGTGGTAGTGTATCGTACAATCATAATCCTTGAGTAATTCAAGCCATCTCCTTTGCCTCATGTTGAGTTCTTTTTGTGAGAAAATATACTTCAAACACTTGTGATCAGTATAAATCTCACATTTTTCACCATAGAGGTAGTGCCTCCATATCTTCAAAGCAAAGATCACAGCTGCTAACTCGATATCATGAGTATGATAGTTTGGTTCATTAATTTTCAACTGTCGTGATGCATAGGAAATAACTCTATCATTCTGCATAAGGACACAGCCAAGTCCTTTCTTTGATGCATCACTATAAATAACGAACCCATCATTCCCCGATGGTAGAGTCAATATAGGAGCATTGACTAATCTTTTCTTCAGTTCTTCGAAACATTCTTCACAACTCTTTTGTCCAAACAAATTTAACCCCTTTACGTGTGAGCTTCGTTAATGGGTTAGCCAATCGGGCAAAATTCTGGAAGAAACTTCGATAATAACCTTCCAAACCAATAAAACTGCGTACCTCAGTTATACTCGTAGGTGCTGGCCATTCTCGGATTGCCTTGGTCATAGAAGGATCAATATAGATTCCATCTTTAGAGACAATATGGCCAAGAAAAGAAATCTCATGAAGCCAAAATTCACACTTTCTAAACTTCCCATATAATTCATGCCTCCTCAGAGTCTTCAAGATAATGCGCAAGTGATTTCCATGATCTTCATAGGTTTTGGAGTATACCAAGATATCATCAATAAATACCACCACAAATTCATCGAGATACTCCTTGAAAACTCTATTCATCAAATCCATGAATACAGAGGGTTCATTAGTCAATCCAAACGGCATTACAGTAAACTCGTAATGCCCGTACCTGGTTCGAAATGCTGTCTTTGGAATGTCTTCTTTCTTCACACAAAACTGATGGTATCCAGATCGAAGGTCAATCTTTGAAAAGTATTGAGCTCCATGCAGTTGGTCAAATAAATCATCAATGTGAGGTAGGGGATACTTGTTCTTTATCGTTATAGAATTGATCTCCCTGTAGTCGATACATAACCTCATAGATCCATCTTTCTTTTTAACAAAAAGAACAGGGGCTCCCCATGGAGAAACACTACGGCGAATAAATCCTTTATTACTCAATTCCTCTAGTTGTTTCTTTAGTTCGACTAACTCTATAGTGGCTATTCTATAAGGGGTCTTAGATATAGGCCTTGATCCAGGAATCAAATCAATGGAAAACTCAACTTCTCGTTCTGGAGGATGTCCAGGTAAATCTTCCGGAAATACATCTACAAATTCTTTCACAACAGGTACATCCTCTATTTGAACATTCCTTTCCTCACCGACAGTTATTTCATTCTCTTCCTCCCCAATAATTGAATTAAGTTGAGCTACTGGGGGTGGATCTAAATAAGAATTAGGTGGTGACGATTCTACTCTAAAGATAAGGTGTTCCTTATCATTATCATCAAGAATCGTAACCTCTTTCTTCTTACAATAAATCTTCGCATCATAGTCTGAAAGCCAGTCCATACTGAGGATTATATCAAACTCAATCATAGGTATGACGATGAGATGCACAGAAAAAGAAAATTTATGTGCTCTAATGGGGACTGATTCACAAAACTTTGTTGCAATGATACTTCCCTTAGGAGTTTTAACTGACAACTCCCTTATTAAATCAAATTGGAAATATCTAATTTTCTTAGAAAACTGGGAAGATATGAAACAATGCGACGATCCAGAGTCAAATAATGAATTTGCTAAACTTGAGGAAAATATTAAATTACCTGCCACCACGTCTTTTGGAGCTTCTACCTCTGCAGTAGTGATAGCATAAGCTTGCCCTTGATCCCTTTGCCTTTTCGGAGGGAAGTTCTCCTGACGCTTAGGACATTCATTCGCATAATGTCTCATCTCCCTGCAATTGTAGCACTGAACGTTGGTGGCTTCCTTCTTCCATTTGCAATCATGATCTTGGTGACCTTTTTCACCACACTTGTAACAGACTCCCATTCCCTTCAAGCAAACACCGGGGTGTTTCTTCCCACATTTACCACATGATGGATATTCAACCTTTCCTTTCGTCCCCTTATTTCCATTCCCAGATTGATCAGCGGGCCTCTTCTTCTCTTGCTTTGCTTTAAAGTCATAAGACTTAGAGAATTCCTTTTCGGTCTTGATAGCACATGAGACAATGTCTTCGTACGATGAAAAGGATTGTGAGACTAACGCTCGACGGAGAAATGGTTTTAACCCATCAAAGAAACGATAAATATTACTTCTTGGGTTGCGAATATAATCTCCATCATACCTCGCTAACCTTGTAAAGTTAGCCTCATACTTTGTGACATTCTCATCCTCCTTTTGTCTCAGACTCAGAAATTGCCTTTCCATATCTGCTCGATGGTTGCGAGGAAAGTATTTTTCTAAAAACAGATCTTTGAACTCCCTCCATTCCATATTTGATACTTCATAATCTTCCTTCATGTTTTGAATCAATGACCACCATTGATCAGCATCTCCAATGAGGCGGTAAACTGCCATGATAACTTTTTCCCTTTCACTGCTCCCCAAAGCCTGAAATATTTTCTCTAGGAAATTTATCCACTGCTCGGATACTAAGGGATTTGTATTCCAATTGAATGTTGGTGGTTGTTGCCTCATGAATTGATCTAGCATTGATCCTCCACGCTGTGGATCAGGGTGCTCCATACGGGTAAGGTTATTATTCATAACCTGAGTAAGTTGTCCCAGTATGGTGATTAGCTGATCGGCTCCAGTTGCATCACCAGCTCCACTATAATTATCTTGAGCAGGAGGGAAATCCCTACATGGAGTGCGTGCATTGATACGGTTTCCATTTCTTCCACTAGGCGCAATTTCTAAACAATGGCATAAACTAGATCAGTTTATGAATCAAAATACATAATCCCATACTTATAAAACACTTAACATAAATTGAACTATTTATCGATATAATCCATAATCATAAAAATGTCTCCTTTGAGGATGTATATACTCATAAACCCTTCATAATGGTTTGTAAAGAAAATGAGAATTATCCTAAGCATATCCCCCGGGAGTGTCGTAACCAAGAGTGCAGCAAGGCCCGTTGTCTTGAACCAGTTCCCATTCGAGTCTAGCTCAAAGCGGTGTTTTCGGGTTTTACCCCTAGGTACATCTGTGCCAGAGCCGCCTCTACTTGCTTGTATCCAGACTGGGATGTATTGCTCGGAAAACTCACAAAATATCTACAATACCAAAATTCTAGGAAGTTCTTCTATACTAATCCTCAAATTTCATCTTAGGTCTACGTGCTCTAATCAGAGTTTATCTAAATCTAGTTTCCAAGGTTCGTACTAAACTTCTTCTGATACCAACTGTAACGCCCCGAACCTAGTTACCCAGAGTCGGTGCATTATTACATAACATTGGAATGATCACAAGAAAGATCAAATATCGAAAGACCGATTGGTTTAGTAGCCTTGGAAACACTAGATATATTCATAAGTTTTACATTACATCATAAAATGAAAAACTACTACAACAACATAATGTCTCCATAATCCACACTCATATCCCCACATAATATCCCTGCAGGTCATTCATAATTTACTTCTTCACTTCCTGGGAAAAATAAAACATAGAAAAGGGGTGAGCTCAAATGCCCAGTAAGGATAACAATATAGCGGAAACTTTCATAAATGAGAATAAACATTTAGGGAAATGTATAACTAAACAACAACCTTTCAAACTTGAACATTCAACATTGTATGGCATAAATAAAATAAAATAATTCCATTTACTCATTCACATGGATATTCTACTAATCGAATAATCACATGAAAAATCACTAACCACTTTCATAATGTTGGAATGCATAATGCCAGACTATCATAACCACATAGTCAAGGCCTCGTGCCAAGACTACAAATATAATTTTCTCAAGGCCTTGTTCCAAGACACTAGTTTGTCTCATGAGACCTACTGATGCATCGAGGAGCTATAGCGGGCTCCACCCATCACATATTAAGTCCAATGCATTCCCATATGAAAAGATTTAAACATAACATAAACATTCGTATTAAAACTAGCATACGAAATGTTAATACTTTCACCATAAACCATGAATGGTATAAAAATAGAACATCCATAGTCAAAAAAATCACAAAACCTTCAATATAATATAGAAGTTTTGTATCATAACAAATCAACTTTAAATAAGCGTAAAATCAATCAAAGGATGTTGACATAGATGAAATCAAAATTCTTTTTAAAGAAATATCTCTTTTTATTTTGAAATCATTTAAAATACATATAAAATAAAACATTTTCTTTGAAAATATTCTTATAATCTTGTAAGGGAAACTTTGAAGATTTTATAACGGCGGAAAATAGCCGCTCCCGCCGTATAAGTTAAAAAAAACATTCTTACCTTAATTCTGTCGAAAAGGATAAAAAGGACCTTGTTTTGAAAACGACGGAAAGATTTCTCTTATAAAAAGTCAAACAAGGGTATAAATGAATTTAACCCATATTCTTGTAAATAATAAAAATGTGTTGAAATACATTACTAAGAAACATGGATGTGGATGATAAAGAGATCCCAGTAGATTATTACGTATAAACAACCTCAGATAATGAAGAGATTGTGAATAACCCTTACCTTGTACTTTTCCTTGGTTGGGGTAGGTTAACCTCCTGTATAATGGTGAAATAATTGTTATTAAATTATAAAATAATCATATATATTAATATGATATCATATATGATCTTTTAACATTGATTTGTTAATAATATCTTAGAATTATCGTCGTTTCGGGTGTTAACTTATTCATTTTCTTTTATATGTTTTGTTACATAAGCCATGTTTGTTGTATCTTATTCATATCCAGAATGATATCAAGTCCTTAAACATCATTTTTAAATCATCAAATGATAATTATACTTGAATGGATACGATGGAGAATGAATCTCATCGCGTTCGTGGAGACGGTAGTCCGTACGTACGCACGAGCGACAATATCATTCTTTTGATATTAAAATAATATATAAATTGATGGTATATCATATATACAGAATCATTAACATGTTATATTTATTAATTACATGAGTTACACATCATTATTATACCCATCCAAAATAATAATATATTGAATAACAATTACACCACGACATGGAGACGGTAAGCCGTACGTACGTACGTATGATGACATGTTATTCAAAGGGTGGATAGAATACTGAATATGGTTGTACCATATTTATAATAAAATCACAATATATGTGGGATACTGGAGTTATTATTTTAGAATGGTAAGAACAATGAAAGAAGAGGTGGAAGAAGAAAGGAACTTGAAAAGGGGTGGTGAAACATTACCTCTTCGTCCGGTTCTTCCTTTTGATTTGATCAAAAGGGATCCTTAGGATGGATTTCTGATCAAAATAAGGCCTCTAGGTTGTAGTTAGGGATGTTCGTAGAGTATTTGAGCAGAGTTTGGCCGAACCAAAATGCTTTGATGGTATGAAGAAATGAGAAAGAGGAGTGCCCTTTTATAAGAGGGGTGAGGGGAACCTTTGGAAAAGTTAGAGATATTAGTTTATAATAAATTCATATTCGGTTTCAAATGGCTCATAAGTTGACTATTCAAAGGTTAAGGTGGGTATGGGTCGAAAACAACTCAACCAATAGAATTTAGACAGGTTTGGGTACTTATATTAACCTTATCTTTAAGTATTAACTCTAAGTTAATTAGTTTCACTTTTACAATGTCTCTTTGTATTTTTATATAATATGGTTAATAAACTTACTATATACATCCAAGCGACCCCAAAGTGGTCCATTAATGATGAACCTATCATGATATAAGTCTCTTGGCCGAACCATAGATTTTTAGGAATTTAATATTAATTAATAATATAATATTTTTTTTAAGAACTCTTTTATGTCAATTTTGACACTATTCAATAGTTGATTTTTTTGAAACTCATAACAGATTGATTACTTCGAAAAACGTCAATTACATCAATCCTAATATATCATATTATCCTATAAAATTAGTTTAATTCATTAAAAGTTTCATATTATATTTATTTGGGTATTTATAATATCAATTATTTTAATTGTTTACTATTATAGTAATTACTGCATCATCATTGTGTCATAAATAAAATAAATTATATAATGTCTAAAAATTATAAATAAAATATCATTATGTAGGAAATCCTTTTATCTTTCTAATTAATATTTATAATCTAAAATCCAACATATATAACCCTATGTAACAATTGTTTTTCTAAAAGATATATGCTTGTGTCATTTTTGTATTCATTTTAACTTAATTAAAATAAAGTGTCATTATCACTTACAAGTGGATCCATGGGGTCCCAAAATCGACCCAATGATGTCCATGGTCGACCATGTATCAACCAATAGGGTTAAGACACGTTTTAGGGTAATTTAGTATTATTATAATATTATTTTTTAACCCTTATTTACCGGATTACCCTTAACCATGGTAAATAAAAAATTTACCGCAGTAATTATTTGAAAATGTCTAAAATTAAAAGTTACCTATTTACACAATTTGAACATCCTGATTCCAAATATGGAATCAATTTTCCTTAATTCAAAACACAGAAGTGGCAGAAATTAATTTAAAATTAATTCCCGCTGTCAAAACAAAAAGCGTGTTTTTAAGAGATAATAACTATCAAAAGATTGACACTTGTTTATGTTCGGTTTAATTGTAAAATTATGTCCAATGACCAACATTATATTAAATGGTAAAAATATATTCTAAATATAATTTAAAACTATTAAAATTTATAAATTATCACTATTAATTATTTTGATTAAAAAAGTTGTTTTTAATTAAAATTTAGTAATTTTCACTATTCATCAAAATATGAAAGTTATCCGAAAAGTACCAAAATTTCACCTTAGGATAAATTAGATATTCCGAATCCAAAAATGAAGTCCATTTTGAAATATAAAATATATATAATTTTAAAATGTACGTATTACTATTCATAACGGCTAGTTTGATTGGTTGTTAGAACTCGGTGTTGCGTACAACACACGCTATCACATTATTCAAAGAGAAGTGTACCGTAGAAGTTTGGGGTGTTACAGGTTTTTCATAACCCATATAAATTAAATTAATTGCATTATTCAAAACATGACGTAATGTGAAGAATTTGAGTTTAATACCATCAAATAATTTATTGGCATTAATTAATTTAAAATAACCTCATTTATCAAATACATAAATATATTAATAGAATTAATAATAAACTTTATCCTATAATTTATTCTTTATATTCTTCATAAATAGACATTATCTGCATGAATTCTTCATAATTTCTACATCAGTTATTTATAGTTCAGTTTGAATCTATCAGTTAAATTAATGTATTGTTCATATTCATTATTCAACCAAATTTCATCATTAATTTTTCAGTATGGTTAAACATCGGTATTTTTTATAATTATTTATAATGTTTCAAATTCTTATTACGTGAATATTTTTATTCATTATCCCTATAGATGATATTGAAATCAAGAAAGTTTTTGTGATCCAAATAGATAATGGGAATATTTAAATGTAATTATTGAAATATTAATATTAAATAATCATATTTAGAAAAATATAAATTTTTAAACAGTTTTATTAAATTAATCCAATTATAATGTCACCATAGTTGTTCATGATATATATTTGTTGTTTTTTCAACTATGTGGTTAAACCGACCAAAACATGAACAAAAACATATATTTAATGAGTGATTATAAGGTCTTTTTATATCAATATCATTATATAAGAAGTTTATTGATATTATTTAATTTTTATTTCTATTATATTTAATTATTGTAAATAATTTTAATAAGAATAATTGTTTATGAAAATTTTAAAAATTGTAAATAATGGTATACCCTCTTAGTATGATGTTTTTGAATGTTTAAACAATCAATGATAATATTTTGGTCATATAATTAAATGTTTCTATACTTTTTCATACCAAAACCGTAAACATTTAACAGAAATAATATTTAGCCTTTAATACCATCCTTATATCCATTATTATAAATGGGTGATAAATACAGCCACTTTTTGTGTCATGTAAGTTATAATTTTCACATCTCATGAACATAATTTTTTATTTTTTTAATAGATGTGTTTTATGAATAAAAATTTTTATCACCCTTAAAATAGTGGAATAAAAATATATAAATTTCACTAATATCATATTATTAATTTGTAGAGAAATTTTGTTACTGAAGACAATTTTGAGTAAAAGAAAATTAGTTAATAAGACTCACATCGGGGAGTTGAATTGTCCTTGGAATTATCATGAAAAATAAAGGACATATTCCAGTAATTGGTTTCAAGAAGTATTTTAATGTGGGTTAGGGTAAATGGATGATCACATACAATGATAATCATGATAAAAATATAATTATATGTTACTCTTGATGTGGTGGATATGAAATCATTTTATAAGTAACGATAATGTTAGTTTTGGGTGTAACCCTTACATTTTTAATAATGTAATATTACCATTGAATGGTCAATATACGGAAAATTGAAAAAGTATCTGTATTTTTTTTTCATTATAAACTATCTTGAAAATTTATTTTGAGAAAACATTTAGTTAACTATGTATTTATTTTACTTTTAACATTAACCCTAACTTGCATATTCCATGTTTGTTAATTTGAAAGAATATTTCTAATTTTTAATGATGAAGATGAAGATTTACACATTTAAAAAAAATTACACATATTATCTAGTATTATATATTCATTTTATTAAATTCAATTTATAATGGTGATAAATTTTAATTTTAAAATTTAAATTCAAAATTTTAAAAAATTAAAGATATATATATTTAAGATTATAATTAATATATGTCAAAAAATTATCCAAAGTAATTTTTTCCTTAATATAAATTCATTTATTATAATTGAAATAAATAGTATGTGTCAGATTTGGTATGAAATATCCAATATTCCATTAAAAATATATGTTTCAAAGACAAAATGAAATTAGTTTTTTTAAAATAACATTTTAATTAGCGATAAAAATCACTGATGTAAGGACATACAAGTTCATAGTACATTTTAAATTTTTATATTTTATTAAATATATATGTATATTTCATCAGTTAAATGTTGTATAACATACATATTATTCTTATATTAATGTAAATTCATAGAAAATTCATGTTTCTTGAGTACCATATCAATAAATAAAATAAAATTTTTTAGAAAAGGAAAAATAATATTCTATTTGAACAACGATATGAATAATTCAAAAAATGATTCCATTTTTTCAATTTCAAATTCTATAAATTATAAATTTGATATTTGTATGAAATCAAAAAATAAAAAGAAAAAACAGTTTATTAGAAAATGACATTATAAAATAAAAAATATTATTTTCATCATTAAATAATTGTTATCATTTACATATTAAATTATTATTAAGCATATATTATCATAGAAAATAATTTTTTTTATTTATAAAATGTTTCATAAAATAAAAATTTAAACAACATATATTCGTAACATTTAGAAAAAAATAAACTTATGTATAATAAATTATCTTATAATTCAGTTTAGATAAATTAATGTACATTAATTTTTCATTAAAGCAGTCATTATTTTATATATGAATAAAATTCAAAAATCATTCACTCCATTTAAATACTATTTTTTAAATGAGAAGGTATTATAATGCATTTAACATATTGAGATTTAATTTTATTTAGGTAGTCGTTGTATAGAATGCATTTGTATACATTGTCAAATTTTATGATAATCATATATCATAATTACAAGTTTGTTCACTCATTTCGTAGAACATTTAATTTTTTTATTATTTAAAATTCCAAAAATAACATGTTTTATTTCTCAACAAATGTCATGGTTTCCTCATAACATTGAAACTCAGCACTAAGAAAATACTTTTACAAACATGTCTTTTACCATGATTAAACTAAATAAATATCACAATAAGGTTTACCTAATATATTGGGTTTATAAATGGAAAATATATTGATTTTTAATACGTAAAAAGAAATTTATTCATCATTCATTTAGTTTTACTACTATTATATCCTTTAAATTTATGTCAAAAACAATTATCAAAAAAAATTCAAGGATGATATCTATAAATATCATATATTTTATATTGGTAGTTTATTAAATTTAACTAATATTTATTAATAAAATAACATTATTCATGGGTTCATCCTTTAAAACCATAAATTGATAGTGTAACCATAAAATGTTCTGAACCTCCCGAAACAATATATATCATTCTAATGAATTAATCCATCCTTAATATTTCTGTTGTTTTAAGGATCCCTTAAAATCTATAGTGTGTTGGTTTATGTTGTTCTATACTATATAAATGTTTCTCTCAAGATAATTTGGTTACTATCTTTCATGGGTGTCATTGATAATAACCAGTTTCTGCTAATTTTAAACTTCCACATGCTACTCTATTCCAAAAAATATAGGATTCATGTTCTAAGTGACATTTTCTACAATACTATTTTATGTTCAGCTACCTTATTTCCACTATTGTAACACCCCAAGCTTCTACGGTACGTTTCCCTTCGAATAATGCGATAGCGTGTGTTGTACGCAACCTCGAGTTCTAACACACACCACAACTAATTAAACTAGCTGTTGTGAATAGTAATACCTACTTTTTGAAATCATATATATTCTATATTTCAAAATGGACTTCATTTTTGGATTCGGAATATCAAAATTAGCCTAGGGTGAAATTTTAGTACATTTCGGATAACTTTCATATTTTGATGAATAGTGAAAATTACTAAATTTTAATTAAAAACAACTTTTTTAATCAAAATAATTAATAGTGATAAATTGTGAATTTGAGTGGTTTTAAAGTATATTTAGAATATATTTTTACCATTCAATTTAATGTTTATCATTGGACATAATTTTACAATTAAACCGAACAGAAACAAGTGTCAATCTTTTGATAGTTATTATCTCTTAAAAACACGCTTTTTGTTTTGACAGCAGGAATTAATTTTAAATTAATTTCTGCCACTTCTGTGTTTTGAATTTAAGAAAATGTATTCCATATTTGGAATCAGGATGTTCAAATTGTGTAAATAGGTAACTTTTATTTTTACACATTTTGAATAATTACTGCGGTAAATATTTTATTTACCATGGTTAAAGGGTAAATCCGGTAAATAAGGGTTAAAAAAATAATATTATAATAATACAAAATTACCCTAAAACGTGTCTTAACCCTATTGGTTGATACATGGTCGACCATGGGCATCTTTGTGTCAATTTTGTGACCCCATGGATCCACTTGTAAGTGATAATGACACTTTATTTTAATTAAGTTAAAATGAATACAAAAATGACACAAGCATATATCTTTTAGAAGAACAATTTTTACATAGGGTTATACATGTTGGATTTTCGATTGTAAATATTCATTAGAAATCTAAAAAGATTTCCTACATAATGATATTTTATTTATAATTTTTAGACATTAAATAATTTATTTTATTTATGACACAATGATGATGCAGTAATTACTAAAATAGTAAAAAATTAACATAATTAATATTATAAATACCCAAATAAATATAATATGAAACTTTTAATAAATTACACTAATTTTCTATGATAATATGATATATTAGGATTGATTTAATTGACTTTGTTCGAAGTAATCAATCTGTTAGGAGTTTCAAAAAAATCAACTATTGAATAGTGTCAAAATTGACATAAAAGAGTTCTTAAAACAAATATTATATAATTAATTGATATTAAATTCCTAAAAATCTAAGGATCGGCCAAGAGACTTATATTATTATAGGTTCCTCATTAATGGACCACTTGGGGGTCGCTTTGATGTATATAGTAAGTTTATTAACCATATTATATAAAAATACAAAGAGACATTGTAAAAGTGAAACTAATTAACTTAGAGTTAATACTTAAAGATAAGGTTAATATAAGTACCCAAACCTGTCTAAATTCTATTGTATGAGTTGTTTTCGACCTATCCCCACCTAATCCTTTGAATAGTCAACTTTGGAGCCTTTAGAAACCGAAAATTAATTTATTATAAATTAATATTTCTAGCTTTTCCAAAGGTGCCCCTCACCCCTCTTATAAAAGGGCACTCCTCCTTCTCATTTCTTCACACCTCTAAAGCCTTTTGGTTCGGCCAAACTCTGCCCAAATACTCTCCCAACATCCCTCACTACAACCTAGAGGCCTTAGTTTGATCAGAAAGCCAACCTATGGAGCCCTTTTGATCAAATCAAAAGGAAGAACCCGAAGAAGAGGTAATGATTTCACCACCCTTTTCTAAGTTCATTTCTTCTTCCACTTCTTCTTCCTTTGTTCTTACCATTCTGAAATAATAACTCCAGTATCTCACATATACTGTGATGTTATTATAAATATGGTACAATCATATTCAGTATTCTATCCACCCTTTGAATAACATGTCACCATACGTGCGTACGTACGGCTTACCGTCTCCACGTCGTGGTGTAATTGTTATTCAATATAATATTATTTGGATGGGTATAATAATGATGTGTAACTCATGTAAATAATAAATATAACATGTTAATGATTCTGTATATATGATATACCATCCATTTATATATTATTTTAATATCAAAAGAATGATATTGTCGCTCGTGCGTACGTACAGACTACCGTCTCCACGAACGCGATGAGATTCATTCTCCATCGTAACCATTAAAGCGTAATTATCATTTTATGACTTAAAAATGATGTTTAAGGACTTGATATCATTCTGGATATGAATAATATACAACCTATCCTTTACAAACATGTCTTACGTAACAAAACATATGAAAGAAAACAAGTAAGTTAACACCCGAAACAACGATAATACTAAGATATTATTATCAAATCAATATTAAAAGATCATATATGATATCATATTAATGTATATGATTCTTGTATAATTTAATAACAATTATTTCACCATTATACAGGAAGTTAACCTACCACAACCAAGGAAAAGTACAAGGTAAGGGTTATTTCACAATCTCTTCATTATCCGAGGTTGTATTATACGTAATAATCTACTGGGATCTCTTTATCATCCACATCCATGTTTCTTAGAAATGTATTTCAAAACATTTTTACTATTTACAAGAATATGGGTTAAAGTCATTTATACCCTTTTTTGACTTTTTATAAGAGGTTTATAAAGGAATCTTTCCGTCGTTTTCAAAACAAGGTCCTTTTTAACCTTTTCGACAGAATTGAGGTAAGAATGTTTTTTTTAACATATACGGCGGGTGCGGTTATTTTCCGCCGTTATAAAATCGTCGAAGCTTCCCATACAAGCTTATAAGAATATTTTCAAAGAAAATGTTTTATTTTATATGGATCTTAAATGATTTCAAAATAAAAGGAGATATTTCTTTTAAAAGAATTTTGATTTCATCTATGTCAACATCCTTTGATGGATTTTAAGATTATTTGAAGTTGATTTATTATGATACAAAACTTCTATATTGTATTGAAGGTTTTGTGATATGTTTGACTGTGGATGTGCTATTTTTATACCATTCATAGTTTATTGTGAAAGTATTGACATTTCGTATGCTAGTTTTAATACGAATGTTTATGTTATGTTTAAACCTTTTCATATGGGAATGCATTGGACTTAATAAGTGACGGGTGGAGCCCGCTATAGCTCCTCGATGCATCGGTAGGTCTCATGAGACAAACTAGTGTCTTGGCACAAGGCCTTGACAAAATCTTATTTGTAGCCTTGGCACGAGGCCTTGGCTATGTGGTTATGATAGTCTGGCATTATGCATTCCAACATTATGAAAGTGGTTATTGATTTTTGCATGTGATTATTCGATTAGTAGAATATCCATGTGAATAAGTAAATGGAATTATTTCATTTTACTTTTGCCATACCATGTTGAAGTTCAATTTTAAAAGGCTTTTGTTTTAGTAATGCATTGCCTTAAATGTTTATTCTTATTTATGAAAGTTTCCGCTATATTGTTATCCTTACTGGGCATTTGAGCTCACCCCTTTTCTATGTTTTATTTTTCCCCAGGATGTGAAGAAGTAAATTATGAATGACCAGCAGGGATATTATGAGGGGATAGTAGTGTGGATTATGGGGACATTATGTTGTTGTAGTAGTTTTTCATTTTATGATGTAATGTAAAACTTATGAATATATCTAGTGTTTCCAAGGCTACTAAACCAATCGGTCTTTCGAGATTTGATCTTTCTTGTGATCATGCCAATGTTACGAAGTAATGCACAGACTCTGGGCAGCTGGGGTCGGGGCGTTACAGTTGGTATCCGAGGAAGTTTAGTACAAACCTTGGAAGCTAGATTTAGATAAACTCTGATTAGAGCACGTAGACTTAAGATGAACTTTGAGGATTAGTATAGAAGAACTTCCTAGAATTTTGGTATTGTAGAGATTTTGTGAGTTTTCTGAGCAATACATCCCTGTCTGGATACGAGCAGGTAGAGGCGGCTCTGGCACAGATGTACCTAGGGGTAAAACCCGAAAACACCGCTTTGAGCTAGACTCGAACGGGAACTGGTGCACGACAACGGGCCTTGCTGCACTCTTGGTTACGACACTCCCGGGGGATATGCTTAGGATAACTCTCATTATCTTTACAAATCATTATGAAGGGTTTATGAGTATATACTTCCTCAAAGAAAAACATTTTTATGATTATGGTTTATATCCATAAATAGTTCAATTTATGTTAAGTGTTTTATAAGTATGGGATTATGTATTTTGATTCATAAACTGATCTAGTTTATGCCATTGTTTAGAAATGGCGCCTAGTGGAAGAAATGGAAACCGTATCAATACGCGCACTCCATGTAGGGATTGCCCTCCTGCTCAAGATAATTATAGTGGGGCTGGTGATGCAACTGGTGCCGATCAGCTAATCACCATACTGGGACAACTTACTCAGGTTATGAATAATAACTTTACCCGTATGGAGCACCCTGATCCGCAGCGTGGAGGATCAATGTTAGATCGATTCATGAGACAAAAACCACCAACGTTCAATGGGAGTACAAATCCCTTAGTAGCTGAGCAATGGATATTTTCCCTAGAGAAAATATTTCAGGCTTTGGGGAGTAGTGAAAGGGAAAAAGTTACCATGGCAGTTTACCGCCTCACTGGAGATGCTGATCAATGGTGGTCATTGATTCAAAACATGAAGGAAGATGATGAAGTATCAAACATGGAATGGAGGGAGTTCAAAGATCTATTTTTAGAAAAATACTTTCCTCGCGGCCATCGAGCAGATATGGAAAGGCAATTTCTGAGTCTGAGACAAAAGGAGGACGAGAATGTCACAAAGTATGAGGCTAACTTTACAAGGTTAGCGAGGTACGCTGGTGATTATATTCGCAACCCAAGAAGTAAGATTGATCATTTCTTTGATGGGTTAAAACCATTTCTCCGTCGAGCATTAGTCTCACAATCCTTTTCATCGTACGAAGACATTGTCTCATGTGCTATCAAGACCGAAAAGGAATTCTCTAAGTCTTATGACTTTAAAGCAAAGAAAGAGAAGAAGAGACCAGCTGATCAATCTGGGAATGGAAATAAGGGGAAGAAGGGAAAGGTTGAATATCCATCTTGTGGTAAGTGCGGGAAGAAACACCCCGGTGCTTGCCTGAAGGGAATGGGAGTCTGTTACAAGTGTGGTGAAAAAGGCCACCAAGCTCATGATTGCAAGGGGAAGAAGGAAGCTACCAACGTTCAGTGCTACAATTGCAGGGAGATGGGGCATTATTCAAATGCATGTCCTAAACGTCAGGAGAACTTACCTCAGAAAAGGCCAAGGGATCAAGGCCAGGCTTATGCTATCACTACTGCTGAGGTAGAAGCTCCGAAAGACGTGGTGGCAGGTAATTTAATGGTTTCCTCAAGTTTAGCAAATGCATTATTTGATTCTGGATCATCGCATTGTTTCATATCTTCCCATTTTGCTAAGAAAATTAGATATTTCCAATTTGATTTAATAAGGGAGTTGTCAGTTAAAACTCCTAAGGGAAGTATCGTTGCAACAAAGTTTTGTGAATCAGTCCACATTAGAGCACATAAATTTTCTTTATCTGATGATTTCATCGTCATACCTATGATTGAGTTTGATATAATCCTCGGTATGGACTGGCTTTCGGACTATGATGCGAAGATTTATTGTAAGAAGAAAGAGGCTACGATTCTTGATGATAATGATAAAGAACACCTTATTTTTAGAGCAGAATCGTCACCACCTAATTCTTATTTAGATCCACCCCCTGTAGCTCAACTTAATTCAATTATCGGGGAGGAAGAGACTGAAATAACTGTCGGTGAGGAAAGGAATGTTCAAATAGAAGATGTACCTATTGTGAAAGAATTTGTAGATGTATTTCAGGAAGATTTACCTGGACATCCTCCAGAACGAGAAGTTGAGTTTTCTATTGATTTGATTCCTGGATCAAGGCCTATATCGAAGACCCCTTATAGAATGGCCACTGTAGAGCTAGTCGAACTAAAGAAACAACTAGAGGAATTGAGTAATAAGGGATTTATTCGCCCTAGTGTTTCTCCATAGGGAGCCCCTGTTCTTTTTGTTAAAAAGAAAGATGGATCTATGAGGTTATGTATCGACTACAGGGAGATCAATGCTATAACGATAAAGAACAAGTATCCCCTACCTCGTATTGATGATTTATTTGACCAAATGCATGGAGCTCAATACTTTTCAAAGATTGACCTTCGATCTGGATACCATCAGTTGTGTGTGAAGAAGGAAGACATTCCGAAAACAGCATTTCGAACCAGGTACGGGCATTACGAGTTTACTGTAATGCCGTTTGGATTGACTAATGCACCCTCTGTATTCATGGATCTGATGAATAGAGTTTTCAAGGAGTATCTCGATGAATTTGTGGTGGTATTTATTGATGATATCTTGGTATACTCCAAAACCTACAAAGATCATGAAAATCACTTGCGCATTATCTTGAAGACTCTGAGGAGGCATGAATTATATGGAAAGTTTAGCAAGTGTGAATTCTGGCTTCAGGAGATTTCTTTTCTTGGCCATATTGTCTCTAAAGATGGAATCTCTGTTGATCCTTCTAAGACCAAGGAAATCCAAGAATGGCCAGCACCTACGAGTATAACTGAGGTACGTAGTTTTATTGGTTTGGCAGTTTATTATCGACGTTTCGTCCAGAATTTTGCCCGATTGGCTAACCCATTAACGAAGCTCACACGTAAAGGGGTTAAATTTGTTTGGACAAAAGAGTGTGAAGAATGTTTCGAAGAACTGAAGAGAAGATTAGTCAATGCTCCTATATTGACTCTACCATCGGGGAATGATGGGTTCGTTATTTATAGTGATGCATCAAAGAAAGGACTTGGTTGTGTCCTTATGCAGAATGATAGAGTTATTGCCTATGCATCACGACAGTTGAAAATTCATGAACAAAACTATCCTACTCATGATCTCGAGTTAGCAGCAGTGATATTTGCTTTGAAAATATGGAGGCACTACCTCTATGGTGAAAAATGTGAGATTTATACTGATCACAAGAGTTTGAAGTATATTTTCTCACAAAAAGAACTCAACATGAGGCAAAGGAGATGGCTTGAATTACTCAAGGATTATGATTGTACGATACACTACCACCCAGGGAAGGCAAACAAGGTGGCAGATTCTTTGAGTAGAAAAGACCATGGAGTTTTGAACAATATGAGAATTGAAATGGATCCAATTTTCATGGAGCTAGTGAAGATGGACATGGGAATAACCAGGGAAGGTGAAACATCAATGCTTTTTCAAATGGTTGCCAAACCATCTTTACTAGAAAGGATTAAGAGTTCTCAGACCGATGATGAAGAATTTCAGAAGAAGATTAAAGCTGTGAATGATGGGAGATTGACAGACTTTGTGTATGAAGATGGAATTTTGAAATTCGGGAAGAGACTTTGTGTTCCCAATATACCTGATCTAAAAAGGGAATTGCTGGATGATGCTCATAGTTCCAATTTCTCTATACACCCTGGGAGCACCAAAATGTATAGGGATTTGAAGGAACATTTTTGGTGGGACAACATGAAGAGGGAGATTTCTGATTTTGTGTCAAGATGTATGGTTTGTCAACAAGTGAAAGCTGGAAGGCAACAACCTGGAGGAGTCATGCAACCTCTTCCCATACCGGAGTGGAAATGGGATAATATTACGATGGACTTTGTCATGGGGCTACCAAAGACTCCTAGAAGGAACGATGCAATATGGGTTATTGTTGATCATCTTACCAAGTCATCACATTTTCTTGCTATAAGAGAAGATCTACCCCTGGAACGTCTAGCAAGACTATATATTAATGAAGTTGTGAGACTTCATGGAGTACCCCTATCGATTGTTTCTGATCGTGATCCCCGTTTTACTTCAAGATTTTGGAAAAGTCTTCAGAAATCCCTAGATACTGAACTTCATTTGAGCACTGCTTACCACCCTCAGACAGACGGACAATCAGAACGGACTATTCAGACCTTAGAAGACATGTTGAGATCTTGCTCACTTGACTTTCAGGGTATGTGGGATCAATATTTACCACTGGTAGGATTTTCCTATAACAATAGCTTCCATTCGAGTATACAGATGGCACCATATGAAGCCTTATACGGAAAGAGATGTCGTACACCAACCTGTTGGGATGACGTTGGTGAAAGAAAACTTGTAGGCCCAGAGCTGGTGGAGGAAACGGTGGAAAAGGTGAAAGTAATCCAAAATCACATTAAAGCAGCTCAACGTAGGCAGAAGAGCTATGCCGATAATCGAAGGAAGGATTTGGAATTTCAAGTCGGTGATCATGTTTTCCTGAAGGTATCTCCATGGAAGGGAGTCATACGTTTTGGTAAGAAAGGTAAATTGAGTCCCAGGTACATCGGACCTTTCGAAATTCTAGAACGAATTGGGGCTGTGGCTTACCGATTGGCAATGCCGCCAAGTCTCTCCAAAGTTCACGATGTGTTCCACGTATCTCTGTTGAGGAAATACATGCCTGACCCAACGCATATACTCACCTATGAGGAATTAGAACTGGAACCCGATCTTTCCTATTGCGAAGAGCCCATCAAGATTCTTGATACGAGAGAACAAGTGCTGAGAAACCGGACGACGCGTCTGGTAAAAGTTTTGTGGAGGAATCATAAGATGGAAGAGGCAACGTGGGAACCCGAGGAACTTATGATGAAGAACCACCCGAGTCTTTTTATGCAGTAATACCCTAGAAATTGCGAGGACTCAATTATTTGAAGGAGGGGAGAATGTAACACCCCAAGCTTCTACGGTACGTTTCCCTTCGAATAATGCGATAGCGTGTGTTGTACGCAACCTCGAGTTCTAACACACACCACAACTAATTAAACTAGCTGTTGTGAATAGTAATACCTACTTTTTGAAATCATATATATTTTATATTTCAAAATGGACTTCATTTTTGGATTCGGAATATCAAAATTAGCCTAGGGTGAAATTTTGGTACATTTCGGATAACTTTCATATTTTGATGAATAGTGAAAATTACTAAATTTTAATTAAAAACAACTTTTTTAATCAAAATAATTAATAGTGATAAATTGTGAATTTGAGTGGTTTTAAAGTATATTTAGAATATATTTTTACCATTCAATTTAATGTTTATCATTGGACATAATTTTACAATTAAACCGAACATAAACAAGTGTCAATCTTTTGATAGTTATTATCTCTTAAAAACACGCTTTTTGTTTTGACAGCGGGAATTAATTTTAAATTAATTTCTGCCACTTCTGTGTTTTGAATTTAGGAAAATGGATTCGATATTTGGAATCAGGATGTTCAAATTGTGTAAATAGGTAACTTTTATTTTTAAACATTTTGAATAATTACTGCGGTAAATATTTTATTTACCATGGTTAAAGGGTAAATCCGGTAAATAAGGGTTAAAAAAATAATATTATAATAATACAAAATTACCCTAAAACGTGTCTTAACCCTATTGGTTGATACATGGTCGACCATGGGCATCTTTGTGTCAATTTTGGGACCCCATGGATCCACTTGAAAGTGATAATGACACTTTATTTTAATTAAGTTAAAATGAATACAAAAATGACACAAGCATATATCTTTTAGAAGAACAATTTTTACATAGGGTTATACATGTTGGGTTTTCGATTGTAAATATTCATTAGAAAACTAAAAAGATTTCCTACATAATGATATTTTATTTATAATTTTTAGACATTAAATAATTTATTTTATTTATGACACAATGATGATGCAGTAATTACTAAAATAGTAAAAAATTAACATAATTAATATTATAAATACCCAAATAAATATAATATGAAACTTTTAATAAATTACACTAATTTTCTATGATAATATGATATATTAGGATTGATTTAATTGACTTTGTTCGAAGTAATCAATCTGTTAGGAGTTTCAAAAAAATCAACTATTGAATAGTGTCAAAATTGACATAAAAGAGTTCTTAAAACAAATATTATATTATTAATTGATATTAAATTCCTAAAAATCTAAGGATCGGCAAAGAGACTTATATTATTATAGGTTCCTCATTAATGGACCACTTGGGGGTCTCTTGGATGTATATAGTAAGTTTATTAACCATATTATATAATAATACAAAGAGACATTGTAAAAGTGAAACTAATTAACTTAGAGTTAATACTTAAAGATAAGGTTAATATAAGTACCCAAACCTGTCTAAATTCTATTGGATGAGTTGTTTTCGACCTATCCCCACCTCATCCTTTGAATAGTCAACTTTGGAGCCTTTAGAAACCGAATATTAATTTATTATAAATTAATATTTCTAGCTTTTCCAAAGGTGCCCCTCACCCCTCTTATAAAAGGGCACTCCTCCTTCTCATTTCTTCACACCTCTAAAGCATTTTGGTTCGGCCAAACTCTGCCCAAATACTCTCCCAACATCCCTCACTACAACCTAGAGGCCTTAGTTTGATCAGAAATCCAACCTATGGAGCCCTTTTGATCAAATCAAAAGGAAGAACCCGAAGAAGAGGTAATGATTTCACCACCCTTTTCTAAGTTCATTTCTTCTTCCACTTCTTCTTCCTTTGTTCTTACCATTCTGAAATAATAACTCCAGTATCTCACATATACTGTGATGTTATTATAAATATGGTACAATCATATTCAGTATTCTATCCACCCTTTGAATAACATGTCACCATACGTGCGTACGTACGGCTTACCGTCTCCACGTCGTGGTGTAATTGTTATTCAATATAATATTATTTGGATGGGTATAATAATGATGTGTAACTCATGTAAATAATAAATATAACATGTTAATGATTCTGTATATATGATATACCATCCATTTATATATTATTTTAATATCAAAAGAATGATATTGTCGCTCGTGCGTACGTACAGACTACCGTCTCCACGAACGCGATGAGATTCATTCTCCATCGTAACCATTAAAGCGTAATTATCATTTTATGATTTAAAAATGATGTTTAAGGACTTGATATCATTTTGGATATGAATAATATACAACCTATCCTTTACAAACATGTCTTACGTAACAAAACATATGAAAGAAAACAAGTAAGTTAACACCCGAAACAACGATAATACTAAGATATTATTATCAAATCAATATTAAAAGATCATATATGATATCATATTAATGTATATGATTCTTGTATAATTTAATAACAATTATTTCACCATTATACAGGAAGTTAACCTACCACAACCAAGGAAAAGTACAAGGTAAGGGTTATTTCACAATCTCTTCATTATCCGAGGTTGTATTATACGTAATAATCTACTGGGATCTCTTTATCATCCACATCCATGTTTCTTCGAAATGTATTTCAAAACATTTTTACTATTTACAATAATATGGGTTAAAGTCATTTATACCCTTGTTTGACTTTTTATAAGAGGTTTATAAAGGAATCTTTCCGTCGTTTTCAAAACAAGGTCCTTTTTAACCTTTTCGACAGAATTGAGGTAAGAATGTTTTTTTTAACTTATACGGCGGGTGCGGTTATTTTCCGCCGTTATAAAATCGTTGAAGCTTCCCATACAAGCTTATAAGAATATTTTCAAAGAAAATGTTTTATTTTATATGGATCTTAAATGATTTCAAAATAAAAGGAGATATTTCTTTTAAAAGAATTTTGATTTCATCTATGTCAACATCCTTTGATGGATTTTAAGATTATTTGAAGTTGATTTATTATGATACAAAACTTCTATATTGTATTGAAGGTTTTGTGATATGTTTGACTGTGGATGTGCTATTTTTATACCATTCATAGTTTATTGTGAAAGTATTGACATTTCGTATGCTAGTTTTAATACGAATGTTTATGTTATGTTTAAACCTTTTCATATGGGAATGCATTGGACTTAATAAGTGACGGGTGGAGCCCGCTATAGCTCCTCGATGCATCGGTAGGTCTCATGAGACAAACTAGTGTCTTGGCACAAGGCCTTGACAAAATCTTATTTGTAGCCTTGGCACGAGGCCTTGGCTATGTGGTTATGATAGTCTGGCATTATGCATTCCAACATTATGAAAGTGGTTATTGATTTTTGCATGTGATTATTCGATTAGTAGAATATCCATGTGAATAAGTAAATGGCATTATTTCATTTTACTTTTTCCATACCATGTTGAAGTTCAATTTTAAAAGGCTTTTGTTTTAGTAATGCATTGCCTTAAATGTTTATTCTTATTTATGAAAGTTTCCGCTATATTGTTATCCTTACTGGGCATTTGAGCTCACCCCTTTTCTATGTTTTATTTTTCCCCAGGATGTGAAGAAGTAAATTATGAATGACCTGCAGGGATATTATGAGGGGATAGTAGTGTGGATTATGGGGACATTATGTTGTTGTAGTAGTTTTTCATTTTATGATGTAATGTAAAACTTATGAATATATCTAGTGTTTCCAAGGCTACTAAACCAATCGGTCTTTCGAGATTTGATCTTTCTTGTGATCATGCCAATGTTACGAAGTAATGCACCGACTCTGGGCAGATGGGGTCGGGGCGTTACAACTATGGTCAACCACTCTATACATATATTATTTAGATGAAGAAACACAGAAATAAATTAAGTCAATATCATGATAATGGGTAAAAATCTATAATATCATAACAATATCAATTATCATTCTACTAACCATAAAATGTTTATAAACCAATCATTTAATAACCATTATAATTTTCCCCACATTATTCAATCCATGAGTAAATTATTTATAACTAGAGTAGAACATTATTATATTTCAAGGATATTTGGTGTATTTACATTTAAATAATTAAGAAAATCATTACATCCCATTGATGAATTTTCAACATATTTTAAACTATTTCTACAAATCAAGTTTATCATAAAGAAAAAATTCATTCATTCAATGTTACTATTATATCTTGAAATTTTAAATTATTAACATTTATATTGTACCATAATCCTTTTGTAAGATCATTTGAATATTTGGAATGGATATAAAATTTCAAGAAAGTTCATAAAATAATAAAAAATGTTACGTCATTTTTAAACTAGAAAAATCATTAAGAAAAAATACATTTCCCACAATATTCATTTGATCAAAAAAATATTTTTACTTTTCTATAAAAAAACTGAACTAAATAATAACAACCAGAATAACATTCCACGTGAAATTATAAATGAAAAAAGCAATATCAATAGTGATTCATTTATAACATGAATAATCATCAATAAAATATCATAAAAATAAATATATTCCCCTATATATTTAAAAAAATGTCATAAAAATTCAATAAAAAATCATAATAAATTCTATATACCTTTAGAAATAAAAATAATATCATTATAAAATAATTATAATCATACCATTTATGTAACATGGGGAATTCTCCTTACATTATCACTTACAATTTAATCACCAAACAGTTTAATTACAATCTCTCTAAGGAGCAACCTATCACTAGTAAACTATAACACATTAACCAATTGATTTGAGTGAAATGTTGAACTCTCAAATCATAATATGTATAACAGATAACACATCATTAATATAAATGTTCTATGAAATATTATATAAGTATAACACATATATTTTCAACACTAATCACAAATTCATTATAATTCTCATCCAAGCTCATACATAAAAAATATATTAATTAATCTCATAAAGGAGGAGGAATGTATTTATTTCATTTGAAAAATATTTAAACCCAAAAATTTGTAGGAATATTTATAGAAATATTATCAATTAATCTAACTAGTAAAAATATAAAAATAATAGAAATATAACATATATTGTTCTTGTAGAAAATTTTTGTATTGGAATATAAAATGAAATTGTTATTTTTATACATTTCTAAAATGTATATATCACCAAAAATATAAATGATGAAAAAAATAAATTTTTTTATAATTTATATAAATATTAAAAATTACTGTAAATGGCCATTATGAACCTCTTAAACAAAATAATACTTATTATTTAATAATTTAAAATATCCTCTATATTTAAATCAATATATGGAAGGAAAAAATTAATAAAATATTTAAAAATATCCCTTTTATTATCTCTTAACTAGTTTCATATGATATTAAAATGCAGAATAATAAAATTATTCTAGAATATTTCATTATTTATAACCATATTAATGTTAATTTAGTTATTATTTTTAACTCTATTTAATTTATAACCCTGAAATAATTACAGACTAAAATTATTATTTATACAGTGATTATTTTTTGGTATTTCAGTTTATATGCTCAAAACTACACTAGTGCATTAACCACGGTTAAAGTGTTATTGTTAAATTTTATAAAATTAAATAAAAAATTCATATTTATCAAATTTAATGACTAGATAATACATTAAAAATATCCATAAATTAATGTCATGAAAATTGAATCATAAATATGGTACAAACACATATTTTCATATCATATTTATTCTTTAGTTTCATCATTATAAACATACATTAATGGTGGAGAAGAGAAAGAATCACATCCATTAATAGAGGTTAAAGTCCACAGGTGCACACAAACGATGATATAAATTTATTTTAAATAGTATAATGAAAGGGTAAAAAATAAATTGTGATAAAATATTACAATTATTTCATTGGTATTATATATATTCATTTTTTACATCATTTTAATTATCCTTATGATCTGGTGCTAAAAAATAAAACACATCATTTTTTAGGTGGTAGTTTGTACACAAGGAAAAGGAAGGTTTTCATTTCAAAATAATATGAAAAATGATATCAATATATGTTTTAAGAAAATAATAAAATTATTTTACTATATTAAAGGTTATATTGTTATAATTCTATCATTTTCAAAAAAAAATTCAGTGAGAAAAATAAATAAACCCAAAATATTTTTATTATTCCATATAGCTTCTCTTTGGATATCTTCCATTTGAATACATCATAAGCCATCCAGGATTGGTATTTTGATATTAAATGGCCTCTATGAAATTTGGATTTACATTTTAGAGATATATTGGTAATTATTTGTCGAACTAGATATCTAAAAATGTGTGACTAAGTTATAAGATGAAGTACCTGTTTAGAATTGATGTGAGTGGTATAACAATTATTTTTTATAAACATTTAATATAATATTATCATAATCATGGGAATTTTGAAAAAAGTACAAAAAATTTAGTATATAAGGTGATTATATTATAAATAAAATATTCCAATAAGAATTAATAGAAAATTGTGTGGCCTTATCATAATGTTTTTACTATAATTTAAAAGGATTACACTTTACTTGGGAGAAATATTTTAACCATGATTACTAATCATAATGAAAAATTTGATGTTGAAATAATTATTAAAATTGAAACATATAATTTGAAATATATTATCTATTTTCCAATAATAAATCTCTAAAACATTCATAAATTACTTTTATTATTAGTGTAAAAATTAAAATTATTTTTTAAAAAAATTTCATTTAAATATAAAAATTAAAATATACTTATTAAAAAATAATAATTTTTAACTATGAAATTATATTTTCTGTGTTAAATTAAATTAGATCTAATGTATCCTTAAAAATCAGTTCTGTAATGGATTATTATATTTCTTTATATAATAAAAATATGTTTTTGAAAAATCAGTATTTTCCCTATTCCCTCAAAAATAAATATTTTTAGAAAAATATAATTATTTCACCTTATGAAATAATTGTTATTTTTAATATAAATTTTTTAAAATTTTATCATATTAAAAAAATTAATAAAATTATCTTTAAAAGAATACAATGAAATTCATGATAAAAACAATTCAATTAAACAAAACTATTCCCTTTTCACCTGGAAAATTATATATTGTTATTTATAAAAAATTAATGAGGATTAATCCATAATGATTACTTATAAATCATTAAGAGTACGTATTTACATAATTACCTTGGTTTTTGTTGTAATAGTGTATAGATTTTGGGACATCTTTATGACTTATGTCACACAATTATTTGATTCATATAGTAGTTTGGAGATTTTTGGAGAATAATGACTATTTTTTAAGGATTTTAAGGGAAACTTTTGGTGTATGTTTAGTCATGAAATGAAAAATGAAGGAACAATAAAAAAATTTGTTGATAAACATTCATCATTATTCTATGAAATGAATTATCTCTTGATTTTTTGTAAATATAGATTAATAGATTTTTAATTGTTTTTTCCTTTTTTTAAAAATAACATATAAAAATGATATTTTTCTAGTAGTTTCTTTTTTATTTCAATTTGAAGTTGGTTAAGAATTATTGCTTTTTAATTAATTTTTCTAATATATTTCTTCATTTTTGTTTTCTAATTTATAAATATTTCTAATTTATTTTTGTATATGATAATTATCATTAAAAAATTTCATTGATAAATATTATTCATTAAAATTTTAGTAAATACAGTACAATAGTTATATAATACATATTTTTTGGATTTAATGAAATACACTAGAAAAATTTATATTTTTCATACTTCATTAATATAATCTACATTTAGTCATAGGTTCAATTTTTTTTATCTTATGGAATTTTATATCCTTCAACACGATATAATTGTTTCCCTTCATTTATTGAAATAAATTTCGTGAACCCCTAGATAAAACTATAGTATTATTGATCTATAAAAAATTATTTAGAATTATTTATTTATTGTTTTTTAAATTATTTGTTTGAGTAATTTGAATTGTAAACTTATTTTCCTAATTAGCTAAGTAAATGATGCATTTAACATAATTCAATTTTTCCTACATTCATGATCATTTATAATAATAAATATAATATTCATTTTTAAATCATTTTTACCACTACACCATCGATAAAAAACACAAATGGTTCCATGCAATGTTCTAACAAATTTCTGCATCATTAATCTATGTAAAAAATATTATAATCCCACTAATATAGAAATATGGGTACTATAACATAACATCACAAAATATCACTATTTTATTATATAAAAATTACATGTTATATATAAATTTAGTGAATATAATTAATATCTATAAAATTGAAAAAAAACAAAATATAAAATAAAATTACACCTGATTGACATATCAATCTAAATCATATATGTGGACTCTAACCCAACATATATACACATATTGAATCCTCACCAACAATGAATCACCTTTAAAAAATCCAAATTAATTTATTTTTTTATAAAAATTCCATTTTCATTGTATTTAATGTTATATAATCATGTTCATTGTAAACCATACCATCTCTAATTACAATGGGTGAGTATGACAAGCTCAGTAGGATTCATCGTTGTGATGAACTCATCTATGTGAGTATGATAGATGTAGAAACAATTACAATTATCTATAAGTGATAATTTTCAAATAAAACTAAGATATAATATATTTAAATACTAAAAACCATATAGATATAACAAAACCATAGGAATAAACATCAATAATAACCAAAAAACTCAAACACTTTAAACCACAACACGAGAACTCTAGGATCTCAATATGAGAAATTTTTAATTAAAAGTATTAACTCTATTTTTAATGGTATTACTCAAAAACTAAAAGAAATAATTATATAACTAAGAATATAAGAAAATGGAATATACAGACACAAATCTGAACCACATCCTCGATTAAAAAATCATTCTAGAAACTACACAGAACAACATGCATACATAATATTTTTTTTAACTATCTTATATATGATTATATATTTGGATAAAATGTCCTTCTTGTGTATAAATTTTTAATAGTATGTAAATATAATATTGGATATATGTCACCCATATCAATCAGAGTTCCATCAATAATAAGATAATTAATGTCATACAAACCCCCCATATATTTAACTGAGAATCACTCACTCAATGAAATAAATTCAAGAAACCCTGGTAAATTTACATTTACCCATCACGTCATTATAAAAATAAAAGTTATAAAATATAGTTATAATTTATGTCCCATATCATAATCCTATTGTATTCATTACTATGAGTGGAAAAATCATCTTACCCATGCATCATAATCATGTAGTAAACTACACTCAATGAATAATGCAATGTATCAATTGTTACCCAAATATCCAACCAAAAAACCTCATAGTAACCATATTATTGGAATTTGAAAATTTAACATAATATTCTTATTCACACCCTTAAATATAATAGGTATATAACATCTGGAGTTATCATAAAATTACTTGACTATCAGACATAAACCACCCAGGAATATCCTTCATAGTTAGATTCCAATAAGGTTATAATATAATTTTAGTTAAATTGTACAAGTCTATATAAGCATTGATACTAACTATGTTTCAAAAAATAATCATTTCTATTCATAGGATCAACATCTCTTCATTGATCCTACAACCCATTCATACAGTAATTTAAATTATTATAAAATTCCATAACTATTATTCGTGATGTTATAAAAAATGAATTCACAATAACAAAAAAAATAGAGTTTCATATTTTTAATGGTATATTTTAACAATGATGAATCCCCATCCAAAAGTAAAAAACCCTAGTTGGTTTTCAATAAAAATTCTAATAATGAATCATCCTTCAAAATTGTTCCAATACTAAAAAATTCACATACAATGATAAATATTGAAAAATATAATCTAAAAACCCTCAATTAAACCCTTAAAAACATGATTGAACTAAAATAAGGGATTTTATACCATTATAATGTGTCTAAATGTCATATTCATTATTTCAAATCATTATTTATTTTTATTATATTAATTACACACACCAACCTCGTACATGAACACACTAACAACAAATAATCACATAATCCAAAATTGATTCATTATCTTATTAAATACATAATCATGATAGTAAAATTTTTCTCATAAAAGTTATATTTAATATTTATATCATATCGCACTAAATTTTACATTATTATATGAATATAAATTAAATAATTTACATTTTATATTCTGATTCAATAAGCCACATTCACAACCACATTTGAGGAGATGAAAATTTTATTATTCCATTAAACAGCAAATCTATGGGAAATATCCTTGAAACCAATTTCATTTCCAATTATAATTATATGTATAGATTTCCCAACTAATGGTGTATTTTTTTTATAAAACCCAATTATAAATGGATAAATTCAATAATCATGAAATCTATGGGTTTAAGAACCATTAATAAAATTATTCAATATGATAAATTTTTAAAATACATTTATAGTTAATAGATAACTAATTAAATGACATAATAAATAGTTTTTCCAATTAATTTTTCATAAAAAAATTTCAGAATAATATTTTGAAATTTAATTTTTGTAAAATTATTCTAATATCAAAAACATAATCCCACTTATTAAACCATAAATGAGTACAATACATTGGTCATTCCAAAAAAACTTTTAAAAAATTCTAAAAAAATACATGAAAACATATATAAACCATTTATTTCTCCCCTAATAAATATATCACTCATAATTATTATAAATTAAATCATAATATGCCATATTAATGTCCAAAGAACATGACAAAATATTTCCTCACTAGAGTAAACTGTTTAAATATTGATAAGGGGCATTCATTATTTCACACACACATATATATATTGACCCCCTTCACATTATTGAATGCTAATATTCAATTCATTTATGATAGCATATACAAATATAACAAAATAACCAACCACAATTTTCATTTACATTAAATTAAAAACATAATCTCAAAAATAGTGAGTCCATCATCCTTATAATAGTTCATTAAATTCACAAAAAAATATATGTCATGTTGGATTGCGTCAAGCAGAGCCAATAATGATTATAGAAGTTTTTGTTTAGTAAATATTATAATGATTATTCATGGATGGTAATGGTATATAATAAATTATTAGTTATTTTATTAATATGAGATGTTTTGGTTTATGTTGGTTTTTAATTTTTTATGTGAAGGATCATGGATTTTGGAAAAGATTAGGCAGGTTAAGCAATTTCATAAGGCTGAGAAGGATAAAAAAAAGATCAATACTAAATGACACTCAAATCTCATCATTTCCCATAGATATACACTACCTCCACTATCAATAACTTCAAACCAAATTCATAGGCCAAAATGAAATAGACCAGACTCCAAACAGTATGATGGAGCGCCAGAAGCAACATCCATCATCTATTATGCATCCTTGTTAAATCTCCTTCTGATAAAATAGTGACACTGAACACCTAGAGCTCACAAAATGAAAACCCTATGACAACTGGAGGTATAAATAAAAATCAATGACACAATTTCCTTCTCCCCACAACCCATTGACATACTGATAGAAGGGAGGATCATATCTGGGGAGAAAAATGATCTGCAGAATAGAAGGACCCAAAAACCACCATCAATGTCTTATGTCCCGAAACCAGCACCTACGATGATGGAAACTATTCTAGATCTGAATCATGAGCATTGAGACTGCTGGAGAATATGATTCCATTAGATAAATGATGAAGAGACAAGCTATGAGTGAAATGGATGATGAAGAGAACAAGATAGGATATACCTGGATTTTTTTGGAAATAGACAACCAGAGAAAGGTGGGGGTAGGGAATAATTGTAGATTCTGTGGGTTATTCGAAGAATAGATAATCCAATGAGTGCCCCAAGATTTAAACGATGTTAGGGAATGATAAATTTTATCAGATTATGTTAGGTCATGATCTTTTTTATCATTTGTACTATTCTAAAAATCAAGTGAAATATATGTATATGATTAAAATGTAACAAGAAAATTCATTATAGATATATTTAATTATTAATCATAACATATTAAAAAAAATTAATTCCAAAAATTTCAAAACAAATACCCACCTCATATATAAATCATATAATATATGATTTAATTTTGGATACTATTCCCCATGACTATATTTTTTGTAATATGCTAGTTTTATATATCTTAATATGATAATCATGTAATCTTTAAAATATCCCAATTCTAATAATATATCATTGATAATTTACATAATATTAAAAAAATTAAAATAAACCTAAAAAAATTATGAATACAATAATGAACACACTACAAAATTGGATGGATCTCGAGAAAAATTATTAATAAGCCCAAAAGGCATTTATTAGACTATTATTTTGTAAAAAAAATTTAAATATAACTAAAAGAAATAAATTTTTGGTAACTGACATCATGTACACAGATAATCACATCTAAGAAATAATATAAACTAATTTGTATAATGATTATGTACATCAAACAACAAGACATGGTCGACCTATGTTGGTCACTATTTACGATTTCCCTAAATCTTTTGTTGATAAAATATTAATTTAATAATGGATATCAGTTTCATTATGATAATCTCCATTACTTGTAAATATAATTAAATATATGAAAAATAATTACATTTGGATTGATAAGGATTATATATAATATGGTATAATGAACACTTATTTTGTCTGATATATAATTCGAAAATGACTAAACAATTAACATAATAATATAAAATGTTATGATAAATGAGATTATTCCATTAATAATCTTAAATAATTTAATCATGTTAATTAAATAGGATGAATCACATGTTTTCATTAAATGATTAATATTTCATTAAATAATAACTTCTTATTATTTGTACTGATATTGTTATATCACTTACTTTTACTCCAACTAGGTTTAATACCCCGAGAGAGCGGTGAATCAGGGTATGAAAAATTGAAGCATTTTCCCCTCGGATCTTGTTTCATTGTTAAAGAAAACAAATTTATATCTCTTTCTCATATAAGTGTACTGACATAAATGAATGAATGCACATGACACAATGATTTTACATGGTTCTTCATCATTGGGAAACATTCAACGAGCTTACAACAGTAGTGTCCCAATTTTCCAATTCCACTAAAAGAACACTATTATTTACAATGTTCGGAATGGACTCATTGTCCCTTCTAGTTTAAAACCAAACACAATTTGTATGATCACAACTATCTCAATGGAATTGTGGTCACTACTGTTTCTAAAGATCCAATGATAGTTTATAAACCCATAAGACCCTTCATTATCACTAATGAATGTGTCATCCGATGAATTTAGATACTATTTTCAGTCCCACTTTCATCCACTGATGAATACAAATTTACCACAAAACATCGGTAAATCCATTTTAATACACTTTTTCAAAGAACACTTCCTTCGCAAAGCTCATTATATTGTGATGCTAATACGAGACTTCACGATGTACACTTCTTCACAAAGATCATCTGGCCTTCATGACACTCTTTTATTTTCTGAAATATCATTTAGAATTTTTAAATACCCTTACTTCAATAAATATGAGATCATTCAGTTAGAATTTTATCCTTCGCAATGTTAATTGAAAACTACATTCATGAACAACCTCTATGAACAATCGTCGTGAACCACCATCACAAATCCAATGACTAGGAAATTTTGGTGAGTCTCAATAATTCTTAAGAAGGGTATATAGGCCTATTTAAAAGAATTTTCACTAATTCCAAAACCTTTTGGGCCACGTCATCCCCATTTCATGGAGCTCCCATTTTTTCCCTCCAAATAATTTTTTTTCTGGAATCTCCATGGACATATCACATTCATGATGCTCGTCGTAATCGAAGATACCTCCATAAAAAATTGTTTCCCCCGTAACGATCCACTAAAGACGCTCCTCAACTTTCCCATTTTTTGATTCTCTTTATACTCTCAAATCTTGCCATCAGAAACCTTTAATAATTCAGTAAAAATTATCCTTGAATCCCATTTTCATGAAACTCATTCCATTACCATATTTTGATGACAAACTAAATGAACTACATATTTCTCAATGTGATCCAATGGTCAAAATTTGGACCCCAAAAATTTGGCAAACACAGAGTAGCTATGAAATCTTCTACATCTTCTTGGGAATACATTAACTGTCTTTATTCTCATTCATCTAGTTTAGTCAAAAAACACAATCACACTAAAAAACACCAAGAGGAATCCATAGGAGATTTTTCAAAAAAATATCTTGCATTGTGTTTATTTGAAAACTCACTCATAAGAAGAATACCTCTTGATAGCTTCATCCAACATCTACCACCATTCGCTTCATGGAGTAAAAATAGCGATCATTGGTTTACATAACAAACACTATAAGCCAACATGAGAAATTCTCAGCATGAGAAACAAGATAATAAGGTAAAAATCATCAATGAACCACTTCATTTTTGATATTAGTAAAATACTATCATCAGGAATTCCAATTGTCATGTTATATATCATTTTATAGTTCACTTCTAGCATAAATAGTTTTATAACTCCCTCTATCTCTTAGCTCTCCCTATCTCACTACTTCACATATCAACTTCTATCTATGTCTTGAAGAATATATTTTATCATGATTCACATTCACATTTCAACCCCCATGGTAAAAAAACCCAAATATCTCTCCTTTTGTGGACTGTAACAAGGGAATGAAAACAGATCAGTACGTTATGAAAAAAACACACCATACAACAACGATAGGGGGTCCTACATCAACACCATTTCATGTACGAGGAGTCGAATGAATTCAATGATCTAGTTGATGCCTCTCAAATTCTTATTTAAATATGGAATTTTTCTAATGTATAATACCTGATGATATATAGACACATACTCCAACTTCAATATCCCTTTCTCTACCTTCACTATTATAAAATTATATTAAATTTCCATATTCTTTTTCCATTAGTGATGGACTGATTTTTATTTATGATTGATGGAAAATGAATTAACGAAATGTATTTTGATCCTAGAATTATCTTCAAATATCATATAATTAATTTGTTTCGTCATGAATAATAACTAATTGCATTCTTGAGTAGCTGCAATATACTCGGAATATGCGATTCTCAATAAATTACAACCCTTGCTTTTGCTTTACGCATGGGATAGCCTCCTATGATTCCATTTTCATATAAGGGATAACATTTAGTATAATATTTTAAGAGGTATAATACTACACTTTCCATAATAGTTTGGCTGGGCATAACAATCCCAACTTTCTCATAATCAAAATTCATTTATATGTATTCCACAAGAACATCAAAACATATGTCATTTCATCATAGCATAACCCATGGAAGAACAAAAATAGATTCATAATAATTTAATAATAATTAAAATAATACATAAAATATTTAATGAATATGGTATAAAATTTCATATTCCTAATGAATCATAAGTAACATCAAATAATTTTATCATAGATGAAAAATTTCCATGAAATATTATAGGAACATTTCTAGTGGAAAATGCAATTTTAAATAATAATTCTCATATTTAATATATATTAATTTCATAAATTTTAAATGAAAATATTTTCATTGAATAAAAATATGGAAAATTTTAATGTTCTTGTCAAATAAAATATTTTTTATGATAGTGGTAAAATATATTTTCATGTAATGTGTTAAATAATTATTTCGTTCAATAATTTTATTGAAAATTTAATCATGTGGAAAACGACTAGAATAATCGTTTAAAATAATTATATAGAAAAATAAAATGGTTAATAAATTACTTTAATATATAATTGTATAATATTAAAAAAATTTAAAACAATTTTAATGATAATAGGTTATAGATGAATATGATTCTCATTAGATGAGATAAATAAAAATTGGTTACATATAAATAATTACATCATTCTCTCTAGTTCATAAATATTTGGAAATGAAGGGAAACCATGTAATCAATAAAATAAAGATGATCATAAGAAAACATGAAATAATTTTTAGTTTTATATAATATCACTTCATTATAATTATATTTATCAAATAGACCCTAGTAAATTTAATATTATAACATAAAACCCTTACCTGAAATTTTATTTCTCTCAAAAGCACTCTTACCAACATTTTAATGAAATAAATGTTTTAATAATTATATATATAAACCATATTAATACTTTTTATTCAATAAAAGGTTTAATTATTACATTCTATTAATCAATTTTTAAACAAATTCTTTATCAAAATCACTATTCTCAATGATAAATGTTTCCGTTTTCTAGAGTGACTCGGTTCAATAGTTCCTGTGCATTTACATTGACAGTGGTTACATCATATAATGAATTATAATAACAATAAAGTTATCATATTTATATAAAATAATTATATTTATAATCATACAAAAAAATTAGACATATGAAAATTAGTTACACTATTCAAGGGGATAGTAGTACGTATTTAAACATGAACATTGTTTGAATATTCTATCAAAAAGAAGGAGAGAAGGATAAATAATTTCATTTAATTATTGAATTATAAATCTATCCCAAATTATATATATATATATATATATATATATAATATTCATCATTATATATATCAATGAGAGGAAATTATTGAAATTGTAAAATATCTCTAGGTAGTGCCTATAGACTAGATGTACGAATGAGCGGTACATTAGCATCAAATTTTATAGAAAATATATAGAACCTATTTTTTTCATCACATTTATAAAGTTTATTTATTTTTATTATATTTTATTAATGATTTTGGTTATGTATAAAAAAAATTATTTAAATTTAAACATTAAAGAAAATTGAAATATTCTAGTTAAAAATTATACGTATTATTTGATTGACCTCCTTTGGTTGAAACTATATTCTTGGAATCCTTTGTCATTATATAAGATCATGAGATTTAAATTTAATTGAATAAATATATGATGTTATATTTGAATAATATTACTAATCTTGAAGGATTAATAATTGTTAATACAAGTGAATAAGAAATTCAGTTTTTATTTGAGTGGGAGGACACAAATTTAATTTCATGATTAATATTAACAATATAATGTCATTTTCTTATAAAATTGTACCAAATTGAAAATAAATAAATTTTATGATATCATAGGTACCAAATATATTAATAAAATATTAATTTGATATTTTAATGTGGTAATATTACCCTTATCTCTTATTTTACCATTAGTAATCCTTTTTAATCCTTATCTTTGTTAACATATTTTTATTATTTTTACTAATCATTTTGATAAAAAATGAAGTATTAATTTTAAAAAAGACATAAAATATAATTATAAATATGGAATAAAAATATTGAAATTAATATTTTAGGATTTCAAAAATGTAATAATTAACTATGAAAGGGAGTCATAAACAGAATTAATATTTTGACAAATGAATAGTTAAGTATAAAATTTAATTTAATTTTATACTAGTAAATTTGAAAAATAGAAAATAAATGTTAAAATATGTAATTGAATATATAATATATAAACATTATTAACACCATTAATAAATTAATATTATTAGAATTTATTAATATTATTCTAAATTATTCATATAAAATAGTTTTAAATATAATGTGTTTTTATGGAAAACAAATTATCTTATAAAAAATGATGTATAATATTGATAAAATGTGTATTTAATATGATTATTTTTATTCTTGATAAACTATATGACATTAATATAAAAATATAAAAAAATGGGACAATTAAATAACTTGATTTATGGAAAATAAATCACAGTTTTATAAAAATGGGTTATATAATAATTATAAAAAATTTATATTTTTTTGAAAAATCCTAAACATTCAACATAAAAAAACATGTACATAATAATTTTAGGACATTTATTATTTATCTCAACTAATATATATAAAAAAGTATAAATTAATTATAATTTTCACAGAAAAAATTATTTAAAATTTATTTTTGAAGAAAACATATTTTAGAATCATAAAATGATCATAAAAAATAGTGTACATAATTATTGTTAATTAATATATAATATTGGGTCATTTAAGAACATTAGAAATTTTTTCCATATTGTGGTTTTTATTAATCAAAACTAACATTTTGAAATATATGTTATTAACACATTCTATATACCGTTTAATTTAGACTAAGGGTTTTGTGAAAAATATATAACATTTATTTTGAATTTAATTTAATGGAAATAAATATACCATAATATGATCTTAAATTTTACCCTCATGAAATTAATTTATATCAAAATATTCTATCAATACGATTTTAAAAAATATTGATATCTAAACATTATCAAATCCTTATGTCCCCATATTTCTTCCTCAAAAAATATATTCCATGAGAGAACATTATACAGGTCTTAAGTCATGTTACATAGAAATTTAACACTATTGTACAATATTTATATTGGTTGTTCTATATTGGAATGATCATGATACATTATATTTACCTATGTATTCAGTACATGTAAATGATCATTGATGTACTTCCTCAAGATAGATAAGATGAAAACATCATGAACATGAGAAAGGTTTGGAGGGAGTACCAAGAGAAATGTTACAGTCCATACTAGATAAATAATCTTCAAGTCAACATTATACATTGGGATATACATCCGATTATTTTTGAATATCATAACATTATTCATTGATGAAATATTAGGGAATACATTGTAACCATCCTTGAAATCTAGGTCAAATTTATTCCTTGTTATCTGGACCCTTATATCTATTCTGAGAATCCATGATATATTTACTTGTTCCTTAAACAATGGTCATCAATTACTACACTTTATCATTTCCCATTTTCATTTTTCAACAACATTATCCTTAAACCTTATAGTTTTTCAAATACTTTATTATAGTGATTCCTAAGGATCCATCTTAATTTTTAAGTGGATGATAATTTTTAATATAATTTAATTAAATAATTGTGATAATACTCGTCACCATTAAAATATATATAATAACATCTTATCATGTTTTCTATGGTTTGAACGGTTATCTAAAACATATAGTCTATTTTTGGATGATTTGAAGTAATAATATATATATATATATATCATGATCATGTTGAAAAATTCTTCAGGTCATATAGGTAAATATTAGTTGTTAATCAGATATAGTATAATTTTTTTACTCTAGGATAATAGAAAAAATTCTTAATTTATAAAATGGGAAACCGATGAAGAGAAAAATCATCAAAAATAATAATGAATAGTGAAAAATTAATAATGAAATGAACTGAAACAGAAATACTATTTTATTCAATAGATGTTTTTGGGAGTCCAATGATGAAATACATTATGTTTTTTCCTATTTCTGTTTCAATATGTGAAATGGTTGTTACATCTACTAATACATTTATCTCTTTACCATAACATTTATATATATCATTCACCAAGATTCATTCTCTATAATATCGAAAAAAATATTTTACACATAAAATAAAAAATTGTACCTCTATATATCATTTTTACTTCTATATTTATTACAAAATTATATTTTCTGATATTATTATAATATCTTCTTCTTGATGTCATGTATTGAGTGGAATCATAATTAGTTACTAAAAAATATCAATCCATCACAATAAATATTTAACACTATAATAATTCCTAATATCTATTATGAATATGCATATTCCTTATGGGACCTATTAAGGTAATATCCAATTATTATAATTGGATTTAAATTTTTTATACTGTATAATAAATTCATCACTGATCATAAATAGATCATGAAATATTATTTTCTAAAAGTGACCATTATAACCTAGTTGATAATATTTTAGTATCAATAATAATACTCATATTTCGAAATATATTTTTAAATGTTTTATAATCCAAATACAATTTTAATTAAAAATAAACATCCATAATTATTTTAGTACTGACTTTTTATTCATTAAAATCGTGATTTTAGGATAATTGATTTTTATTTATTCTTGAGTTAAAACAAAAAAATTAATTTCTATAACTTCTAGAAGATTTATATGGAAAAAATTATATTATTAATTAGTAACAACATCAAAATTATCATTGGGTGATTTTTTTGATTTTTCTAACAATATTACATATTAAGTGAATAATAAAAATATAATTTTATATAAAAAATTCTATTATATTCATAAAAATTACCATTATGATTTTATTTTATTATAATATAAGTCATATTTAATTAAAAACAATCTAATTAATTAAAATTTATTAATAATTGATCTTATTTATTCATTTTTTTTATTTATTGAACTTAAACAAATTTTTTTAAAAATATTATTTTTCATTACGTTAAACAGAATTAAATTGAAACCGGTTTATTCTAGATAATGAAATTAAATCTGTGAAAATAGATTATTTATTTTTAATCATCGTATACTAATTTTTTAAATGATTCCATTTTGATTTTCAACTTTAAAAATAGAATACAATAGAAAATAATTTTCATTTTTATAAAGATAAATTTAATAATTGAGAAATAACTAATATTAAAAGGACAAAAAATGAAACTAAAAAGTTATATTATCATATTTTATGAGTATAATTCTACCATTTTCAACCATGTCTTGATAATTTAGAAATTTTCTTCAATAACTGTTTTGAATTTCATATTAATAAAAATAATTAAAAGATATTTCCAAAATTTAACATGCATGATATTAATTTCTATAGTATTTTATGATAGTGATAATGATTACAGCGGTTTAGTTCTCATAGGTTATTTGAATAAAAAAATTATCCTAGTAATGTATTTATAATTTTCAATGATGATTAAATTACCTTAAATACTTCTTCAACGCTGAAATGTATTTATGGAATTAATATAAAAATATAGAAAATGATTATTGAAATATTAAAAGTAATATAATTTGTATGAATTATTATGTCAAATGATTTATTTACATAAATTTACAATTCTACGGATGTGTGAAATTATTATATTCAAATTCGGTGGTTGTCTTGTTGTTTCAAAAGTCAATTTAAAAGAATTTTTCAAAATATGACATTAATGATATTTTGAAATATATAATATTTTATTATATGATTTAAAACCCCTAAAAATCTTTTAACGCATAATGTAATTTGTATTTGGTGTATAGTATCCTCCACAGAATAATAATGTTACAATTTTAATTTTTTTAATGATCATGACCCTTAATGAATAAAATAATTGATAATGTGGAATTCTTGAAAATGGATAATGTGGGATTAAAATATGGAGATAAGGATGAAAAAGTAATTAAAAACATTACATAATTTATTGAAAAATATGATTCAATATAATCATGATTTATCTTAGAATTATATCATATTTTAAAATTGATTTGTAAAACTAATTTATTTCGATTCAATACCACAATAAATTCAATGATTTCCCTTCCCCTCATTATAAATGGGGAACCCTCTCCCCTTATCTATACATTTTATGACCCATTTTGATCCTGAAATACATACCCAAATATTTTGAGTACATACCTTCATACAATATAGAGTTATTAGTTTTGGATGAATTCAATCCAAATAGTTCATAAATATTCCTAGAAAAGAGGTTGTCTAGGGAAGAATAATAATTTTTTTCCAATTTTTTAGAATTATTTCTTGTTCTTCCTCCTTTAAATAATCTTCAAACATGACAAAATAATATAAATACAATCCTTAATATAAGTTTAAGTTGTTATTTCAATTAAATAACCTATAAAGTATAATAACCATAAATTATTATACAAAAATATTACATCTTAATATACAAGTGTTCATTGCATAACATAATGTTCCATTCTAAAATCATTTGGTTTATTTTCCTTTTCAAAAAATGAAAATGTAAAAAATGAGTCCATTAGTGTTCTATATCATCTAATATTGTGTTCTTAATTACTAGAAACCATCGTATACATATCATATATAATACCATTAATCATAATCTAGGGAATGAAAACACAAGAATGGTTGAGCTCAAATGCTCATAAAGGGTGAAAATGTGTGATATCGACCTAATAAGGGAATAAGGGTATGACAACATTATTATAAAATTATAAATTTCATTACATACATATTATAGATCATAAACTAGAGTAATGGACTAAATCATCGATGTTCATTACACATTATTCAAAATAAAATCAAATAACCATACCCATGTTAATATTACATTGTTGTAAGACATGTTTTATGGAATAAACATAATTTTATATCATTTTGGACATTTATAAATGAATAAAGATTCAATAATTATGTTGTGTACATGACATTACGACCCCACATAATCTTATGGATGTGAATCAAGGTCTATTAATAACATTATATGAATTCATGTTAGGTCCTTTCATAACATTGTCAACAAGTAAAATGGTTCACAAAAAAATTGTGAACATGTTTTCAGGTCTATGGTAATAATTGTTAAAATATAATCATTTTTTCACTTAAAAATAATAAAATTTCACTAGGTTTCTAGATAATATATTTACTAATTTTTTATCCATATTTACTTATGAAATTGTACGGAGAGATGGGTTCAAAAATTATATAATCCATACGAATTTTTTCCATAGGATCATTCGGAATTCATCGTCTAAAAATATATTAAAATGGGATATCATTTCATAAATATTTCATTAGGATGTAACACATTTAATGTAACTATTTTCAGAAATTATTTTCTTTAAAATCATAATATACCTACAGAGATAGTAATGATGGTTTCGTTGTTCCATTTATCCTCCACATATTAAATAAAATAAATGGATTTTATGGGGCTAATAAATTTTTTATAAAAATATCATTTTTTAAAAATATAAATATATAAATATTAATTTCATTAATTTCACTTAAAATATCATTAAAAAAATATAATTGATTATTCAAAAAAACATTAATCCATTTTTTGAGGAAAAAATAATATCAGATTTTATTTATATTCAACATAAACAAGTTGAAAATCATTTTCATTACATATAACTTTGGTAACAAGTAAAAGTAAATTTAGATCAAATTTTATAAATATCATGGGAAATTAAACCATTCATCTTTGAAAAAAATGTTTTTAAATATTTATAACATTTTAAATAATTTTTAGTGAAAATGTTACTGTAATCATATAAAGTAAACATTAAAAATGTATATACATTTTAGTAGGTAAATATTGTTAGCACATTTATTTTAAAAAAAATATTAAACATCTATCAAATATTTTTCATTGATTTTTTTATAAATAATAAAAAATGATTTAAAATCAAATAAAACATTTCTTTGTTAAAATATCCTTTCCAAATATAAAAAAATTTAAAACAAAATACTCTTCCAAAATACATTTATTTGAATATAACATTTTAATCTCATGAAATAATCTTTAGAAATTATTCAATACATTTCTTGGGGATAATATCCATTATAAATGAAAAAGAATAAATAGATAAATAATTTTCAAAATTTCTTCCATTAATAATAACCTATAAAACAAAAAAAGGAATCATTACAAAGTTATTGGTCTTGATCATGGTAAATTTTTTACACTTAATATAAAGAATCCATTAAAATTTTCAATATATTCAAATTTGACCAAATTTGTAGAAAAACTTGTTTCTCCATTAAATAAAATTTATTAAAAATTAAGAATGGGTAAATTTTTTAAAAAGAATTTTGATATTTTTTGAAATTTTTTTGAAACAAATGTTTATAATTTATGGATACGGAAGGAAATAATATTATGTATGAAGTGAGATGTAAATTATTTTTTCAATATAACCATTACTTTGGAATCATGAGTCAATAACGATATAAAATATTATTTCAAACCTGTATTCTATAAAAACATTTTATCAGAATATTCACGACTTCCAATAAAAATATATTATAATATTTCATTATTATAATTCCCCAAACATAAACAATACGTAATCATGAATTAAGATAATAATTCACATTGAGGATCTTTTATATTTTAGAGTTTTATAGAAATATTCTATAACTATTAAATTATATGTGAAATATTACAAAGTAGACTATTCTATTAAGTATCAATTTTTTTATTAAATAACAACTCCTAAAATAAAATGAAAAATTCATTTCTAGGTATAAATCTGCTTGAATTATTTTATTCTCTTACCATGCCTTATATCCCGTGAAAAATATTTCAAAAACATGGGATGATCCTAAAAACATTGTAAGGGTTCTAAAACAAATAATGAAAACATCAGTCCATTAATACATAGAAGTCAATGAAATCATTCTTTTCAATCTTTAACATACCACACAAGGTCATATGATTTTTATAACAAATGGAAATCATTAATCATATATGTAATTTTTTGCATACATAACATACTTACAGTATATCTTTCACCACCACATAGGGAGTTACATTTGGAATACCAATCAAAGAATATTCTGTAAATATTTTAGGAGAAATATTAAAGATTACCTCTGTCACTTTACCCAATGCATTTGAGATCTATCTTGTGCTCACCCACCCTAGGTTTATCACGAAACCACCCATATAAGTAAACATTCTCCATGATCCATTACACATAAAACAATCCTAAAGGAAAGATATCATTTCCACATTATAATAAAAATATATAATTTCAATATATCAAAATAATAAATGTTTTCTCAAAATGATTTTCAATACCAAAATATGTAAAAAAGTTATATGATATTTATTTTTCTTTAAAAATAACACTGCTGCTTATTAAGGAAGCCAAATATCAGATAATACTATTAGTGGACGAATGATCGTTGTCACCAAGTATGTTTAAAATAATCATTCCCTTTTTTCATTTATTAAATCCATAATTTTAAAGGAATCCCTTTGAATTAAATGGAATGTCAAAGGTGTTTAAAAGTTGTATAAAGGAATTTTGTGTATAAATCAAAATAAGCCTCAATTAAAGGGGATTGAGACAAAGTCCCTTACATCGTGTCTGAATTGAATTATTATTTCATCAGTCTCCTGAATAAAAAACTATGGATAATTTATACTTGATTTAGAAACATTATAAATTTTGTTATTCCGTTTATTTCAATTTTTAACATGTTAAAAACATTACATAATAATTTGAGATAATAACGTTGATTTTGTACATATTTGGTACTTGAGTCCAATAATGAACTTCTTATAATTTCATGTTGTTCATGTGGTCAACATTACATTATATCCATAATGAGTTCAATGGATTAGATATAATATATATAATATATATCCCTTATATATATGTATTTATAATAGTGCATAACATTTTGAGATAAAAATGAAATGCATCATTTTTGTAGATGGTAAGCCGCACTTACTCATAAATGCTACATTCATTTCTATTTTATATTTAATTGAATAAAAAAATAATGATAAATTATTATATTATAATTCTAGTATATTATCATAAATAATTTCTGTGACTAAATCCTTTATACTTTTCATATATGACATGAATGAGTCATATCACTTTGAGGGGTGGTAGTCCGCACTTCCTCAAATGAAATTATCATGTTTACCCATTATGGAAAACATAAATGTATGGTATAAATTGAAAATATAGAAGTATAACAATAATTTTACTATAATATAGATCACATATAATTATAGTGCAATCATAATGGCCTCCATGAGAGGCAATAATAGATAATTGAACAATCATCATTTTGTGAGGCAGTAGTTCACCGTCCACAGAAACAGAATGTTCGTATCCATTATATGGAGGTGTGTGGAAGTTTAGATAAAATTATTCTTATAAAAAATCCTAGTATATTTGGGATACTAGTGTTTTTAACTAATAAAATAATAAGAAGAGCATAAGAAGTGTATAGGTAAAATAAAAAGAATTGAACTTGAGTGAAAAAAATTATCCTTAAATCGGGTAACTACTATTGGTTTGAACAAAAATTCATAAATGATGTGTCTTATTCCCATGACAATGATTCTAGGTGGAATATAAGGATGTTAGGAACTTATTTTGGAATATATGGAAGTTACAAGGGGGATTGATAGATGTGAGTAAGTGTTGTAGTTGATTGGTTTTTATAAGGGGGAGGGTTTCTATAAGAAAGTTTGAAAGAATTATTTTATTATAAAATTATTTTCAGTTTGAAAAGGTCCAAAACATAATTCATTCGAAATAAGGTTCATATAAGTCTAAATAGAATCATCCAATAAATATTGGATAAGTTTTGGATATTTTTTAATCCTTATGTTTTTTATTTAACACTTTGTTAATTTATTTAAATTTAACCATCTCATCTTACATATGCATACAATAAGGTTAATATATTTACAATAAAATGCCAAGTCACCCAAAATGGATCAATAATTTTATTTTTATTATCATATATTTCATTTTCCTGAATCATATTTTTTCACAATTATTTTAGCATTTAATAAAAGATTAATTATTTTAAATACACATTTATGTCAATTTACAAACAATTAATATCAAGAATTTTAAAAATTCAATTACAAAAATATTATTTCAAAAAAACATTACTAATTAAACAAAAATAATTCATTATTATCCCAAAAAATCGTGGATGACATAGAAAGATTCAAAAAAATTAATTAAATATTTATATTATCATTTATTTGAATCCTTTATTAGTGTAGAAATTACTAATCACCATTGTGTTATAATTTAATTAATTTATTTAATTAATAAAAATTTAAAATAATAACATGATCTATGAAATCCTTTTATATTTTAAATTAATATTTATAGTCAAAGATATCAATGACATAACCAATTTACAATTGGTTTTCTAAAATATATATTTTTATACTATTTTTGTCCTTACATTAAATTAATTAATAAAAAATTTCAATATCACTCCCATGTATCTTTTTGGGGTCCCATAATAGACACAATGATTTTCATGGTGAGACATGTATCATACAATATGATTAGGACATGTGTATTGGTAATTTAATTCTATTAAATTATTATCTTTTAACCTTATTTTCCATATTTTACTTTTAACCATGGTAAATAAAATATTTTCTAAAGATACTATTGAAAATGTATAAAAATAATGATTAACTATTTATAAAATTTGGGCCTCCTAATTCAAAATATGGAATCCATTTTCCAAATTCAAAACATAGATGAAGAAAAAATTAATTTAATATTAATTCTTGTTTTCAAAACAAAAAACATTTTTTAAAAAATAATAACTATCAGAAGATTGAAACTTATTTATGTCCAATTTCAAATTGAAAATATATCGAATGACCAAAATTGGATTAAATGCTTAGAATATAACCTAATTAAATTTTAAAACCTATTAAAAATATAATTTAACAATATAAAAATATTAGATAAAATGGAACTTTTGAATTAAAATGATGTATTTTTCACTATTAATTAAAAAATGATCATGATCAGAAAAATACCAAAATATCATCCAAAGAAGATTTTATTTCTTGATTGTAAATAAAAATATTATTTTGTCAAGTATAACTTATATGGGTGACAAAAAATATTTAAAAAAGGTTTTCCACCAAAAGTTGGTAAATTGACCTTTTAAAGAATATTTGAGTATTTATACTTCAAATTGGATTCATCCACATTTTATGTTTCTAAATTTTTTGGGATAAATTTTATAAAATTTATAATATATTTGTAATAATATTGTAGTTAGTTCTATTCATTCCATCCAATAGAACAACTATGTGTTAACTAACTTTTAAAATAATATTATTATATTATTATTTTTAGTATAACTCAACGTTGTGTGCAATGTAAGATTTAAATAAATCTTGTTATTGTGTATCAGGTACAACTTCTTAATATAAAATTAATATTTAATTCAAAAATATTAATAAATATTAAAATATCAATTTCTTTATTTACCTGGGATTATACATCCTTCCCCACTTTTGAGAATTGCATCCTCACAAATTTATTCACTTCTCAAATAAATTGGTCTATTTATCCCTAATATCATTTTCGAATTCCCACGTTTCCTCATCAACCATATGTTTTTTCTAAAAAATCATTTACCAGATGGATTAACTTATTCAGCAACACTTTTACTCTATGTTCAAGAATCTTGACTGGTTGTTCCTCAAAAGAATGATTATCTTCCAACAAAACTACGTATGGACTCAAAACATGAGATGGATCCCGAATATACATTCTCAACATTGAAAAATGAAAAATATATTGTACCTGAGATAAACATGGACTTAAAACTAGTTTATAAGAAACTGATCCAACATCCTCCAGCATTTCATAAGGTACAATATACCTTGGAATTATCTTTCCCTTCATACCATAACACATCGAATTTTTTCATGGTGAATCATTGATAAAGACATGATCACTAACCTTGAAAGAATGATAATTCCACTGGTTATCCGCATCAATTTTCTGCCTGCTCTGAGCTATTATCACGTGCTTTTGAATATATTAAACATTTTCTTCCATATCTTCTACGAATTATTGTCCCACTAACATTCTTTCACCTTCTTCATCCCAAAATGATGGAGTTCGACACCACATTATATATAATGACTCAAATGGATACATATGTATACTTGAATGAAAAACCTTATTATATGAATATTCAACCAATGAAATATGTTTTTCCCAACTTCCCTGTTATTCCATTGAGAAATCACATAGAATATTTTCCAAATTCATAATTGTTCGTTCTCACTGCCAAAATTATTGAGGATGAAATGATGTACTAAGATTCTATTCTATACCAAACGACATCTGATGGCCTTTCCAAAAGACAGAAGTAATCATGGGATCATGATCAATTAAAATAGACATGGGTACTCAGTGAAACCATTATATTTCTTTAACAAACAATCACAATTGTTTATCTAGAGACAATGTATCTTGAATAGGAAGGAAATTATAAGATTTACGGAATGGATCAACAATAACCCAGATTGCATTATTAACTCCAAATGTCATTTGTAATTCCACTACTAATTCCATGACATATTTTCCCATTTTTTCTTTGACAGTAGATATGGCTAAAGAATTCCTTTTGGAATATTCTGCTCGGTTTTAAATTGTTGACAGTTCAAACACCTCTCTTTAAAATAAGCAATATTCCTTTCATTACATCCCCCAGTAATACTCTATAATATCAATGTACCTCATAGTACTTTAAGGATGAACTGAAATTGAGAACTATGAGCATCACATAATAACTATTTCTTCGACTATTAATCAAAAGGCACACATAATCTCTTCCCAAACATGAAAACACAATTCTTATCAATGTTAAAATCAGGAAACATACACTTCTGATCCAACTCTTACTTTTTCTGCAACTCACTATCTTCCTTCTGTGCTTGCGTAATTCTATCTGATAGAGATGATTTCACTGACACCTAAAACGAAAAAGAGGAATCTCATGCAACAACAACTTCTATTTTAATGTTATTCAAATATTTTATAAAAGTATTTTATTCCAAATGAAATATGGTTAATGTATCATTACATTTTATAGTCAAATAATCATCCACATTATTTTCTTTTTTGGATGGTAATGGATCATGAAACCATAATCCTTGATTAATTATAGCCTTATCCTCTATATCTTGTTGAATTTTTTCAGATTGAATATATAATTCAAAATTTTTTAATCAGTATATATTTCACAATTTAGAACATACAAATGGCGCCTACAATTTTAAAAAAATACAACAACCGATAATTTCAAATTATGTGTAGTATAATTTAACTCATGGGGTTTTAACTGACATGAAGAATATGAAATTACCCAATCATTTTACATAAGGAAACATCCATGTCCCTTCTAAAAAGTTTCATTGTAGACAATGAAGACACCTTTTCTTGAAGGTAGTGAAAAAACTAGAGAATTCAACAATCTTCTTTTCAATTTTTGAAAACAATAATCATATTTTTTGTCCAGATGATCATAACACCCTTTCGAGTTTATTTAGTATGTTGGATAGATCACCATGAATAATAATCAACAAACCTCTTGTAATAACAGTCCAAACCATGAAAACTACAGATCTCAGTTATATTTTTGGGTTTTGGCCATTCTTCAACAACTTTTATTTTAACAGGATCAATAGTTATTCAATTTTTTGAAATATCGTGACCAAGGAATAAATATTTTTAACCAAAAAACACACTTTCTAAATTTCCCATAATGTTTATTTTCATTTTAGGGTTGGAAGAAAACCCTTAAATGACTTTCATGATCTTATTTACTTTTCAAAGAAACCAAAATATCAAAATTGAACACATCTAAAAACTTATCCAAGAACTCATGAGAAATTATATTCATAAGATCCATGAATCAAGAAACATCATTGGATAAACTGAAAGGCATTACCACAAATTCATAACGTCCATTTCTAGTATGAAACATTTTCATCAGATCATCTTATTCATTTTCTTTCTATTTATGACACATCGTCCTCATATCAATATTTAAAAAATAATGAGCTACCTGGAGCTGATCAAACAAATCATCGATATTAAAAAAATGATACATTTTCTTAATCGTGATGTTATTCAATTATCAATAATAAATGATGTGTCCCATTGAATCATCTTTATTTTAAAAAAACTAAACAGGGGAACCCCATGGTTATATGCTTGGTCGAATGAAACCTTAATCTAATAACTCGTTCATTTTCTTCTTTGACTATGAAATTTCAATTTGAGCCACTCGATAAGGGGGTCTTGAAATTGGAATATCATTAGGAACTAAGTAAATATTAAATTCAATTGCTCGATCAGGTATTATACTAGGAAAATCATCAAGAAAAACATCAAGATAATCATTTACCATCTACACATCCTTAATCTAATCAGTTCCTTTTTTTCAACAATATGTTCAAGGTAACATTTATTTCCATATTTTAATAGTTTCTTAGCTTCCTGATATGTTATCAAAATTATGGGTTCATGTTTGTACAAAAAATGAAATTCTTTCAGAAAGGAAACCACTATATCTCTACAGTCAATCTTATCACGATAAAAGGTTAGCCAATCTATACCCAAAATAACATCAAACTCTACTAGATTAATAAGAATAAGGATTTCATGTATATTCTATCCGCACATAAGGAGAGGCTGGTTCGTAAAATTTATTTTCGTCTCGACATTTCCTCCTTGATTTTTTACCAATGATTCAAGAATCATATCTTGATATGGAAATCCAAATTTACTAGATAAAAAAATTGAAATAAATGAATGTGTAGTCCCTAAATCAGACAACACATTAGCATAGTTTGAATAATCAAACAGTGTACCGGATACAACTTCATTCGATGGCCCAATAACTTCTGAAGTAGTTTCAAAGGATTTCATCACACCTTTCTACTTGTAATCTAACTAATTTACCTCTATTGAGATCATTTTTGGGCACTAATTTGCACAATGACTCATTTCATTGCACTTAAAACATTTTACTAACTTTAAATTATATTTTTTTCATACCATTACCCTGATATGTTTTAGGGGGATTATGAGCCTTAGGTCCTATTTTACCACATCATTAGCACTTACCAGAACTCAAATGACCTTCCCCCGCATAATTTTTACCACATCATTCACAAAATTTAATCTTATGTTTCTTAACATAAATCATTTTTGAAGAGTTATTCCATATCATCTTCCACCTCGATCTCTTGTTCTGTTGTTTCAAAAAGAAATCATGATCATTAGAAAACATCATTTCCACATTATCCACACATCAAACAAGTTTTTCATAACTTTTTAATTCATTTGATGCTAAATAAATTTGATAAAATGTATTTAATCCTAAATAAAAATTATAAATTTTACTATCATCATATCATATGGAATTGAGAGCATACCTGTCAGGTTGAGTGAATGTTTCTTCACAAGTATCTTGTGAGTCATCCTCTTGTCTCAATTCAAGGATTTTTTTTTCATTTTAAGAATAACTAGTATAGGAAAATATTTCTCAAGAAACATACTTTTGAATTCACCCCAATCAAAGCATCAATCTGCTCACTGTCCTTGATATTTTTCGACATCGACTACCACTGATCAGCTTCACCTTCAAAACGGTAAACAACAAGACTATCCTTTTGTTGTTATGAACATCCCATGACATTGAAAAAGTTCTATAGTTCTTTAATAAATCCTTCATCTAGCACATGGTTAGATGATCTTTTGAATGATGGGGGATGTTGCCTCATGAAATGATCCACTGCTGGCATGTTACACTGTGGTTGATCTACATGATCTTGTTAATAGAATCCACCACAATATATATCCTGAGTCAACTGTGCCATCACTGCATCAAACTGTTCAGTTCTAATTTCGACCATCTTAGGTTGCAGACATGGAAGGTTGTATTTTTCCTCATGTCTTCACATTATAGTGTCCATGTTTCCTCTTTGGAAAACCATTATGAACACAGAAATATCTTAGGTGAAGCAAAATGGTAATATGTAAATGAAATATCATTTTAGTCACACCATAAATTAAAAATAATTTATGGATAATAATTTTAATATATCCTAAATTCTAATGTTGTCTAAACTAACTTTTGATACCAACTATAAATCCCCATTATCAAACAATACATAATCATGAATTAAGTTAATAATTAACATTGAGAATCTTTTTAGGTTTAGAGTTTTAGAAAATTAGTACATAATTATTACATTACATATCATATATTACAAAGTAGGCTTTTCTACTCAGTATCCTTTATTTCATAATATTAAAACTCTTAAAAGAAAATATTAATTCCTTTATTGATATAAATCTTATTTAATTTTTCCTTTAACTAACCATGTAATATATCATATGAAAAACATTTAAAAAACATGGCATGAGCCTAAAAATAACATTATGTGTTACAAAACAAGAAAATATAACATTGGTATATCAACACATAAAATTCAATGAAATCATACATTTCAATCATTAACATACCACAAAAGATAATAATAATTTTGAATAACACATGGAAATCGTAAATCATTTTTGTAACTTGTGTAATTAATGACATACATATGTTGTTTCGTTCACATCTTCATAGGGAGTAAATTTTTGAATACCCTTCACAATATATAACCTTAACCACTTATGATAGATATTAATGTTTAACTTCATCACGTTACCCAATGCATTGGATATTTATATTGGACTCACACACCCTAGGATTATCACGAACCAACTCGTATACGTAAACAATGCCCAAGAACCACAACATATAAAAAATGTATAAATGAATGATAACATTTCCACATTGCAATTTCAAAATATCATTTCACAATTTTGAAATAATAAATTATTTCTAAAAACAATTTTCAATACCAAAATACGTAAAAAGGGTATATATTATTTATCATCCTTTAAAAAAACACGACGACTTGTTAAAGAAACCAAAGATCAAATAATACATGCTTTGTAAGAAAGGTCATTGTCACCACGTAAGTTAAAAAACATTCCTTTTTGACGTATAGTACAATTCTTCATATAAAAATATACCCTTATAATGAAATGAAAATTCAAATATGTTTATACATTGTATAAAATAAAGTCGTGCATAAATCAAAATACGCCTCAATGAAAGGATATTGAGACGAAGTCCCTTACCTCATTTCAGACATGACTCGTTCATTTATTAATCATCTGAATAATAAAATAACGATAATTTATACTTTCTTACAAACCTTTTAAGGTTTATTATTCCCTTTTATATCACATATTAATATGTTATAAACTTAACATATTCATTTGAATTAATAACGGTTGTTTTTTCGATATTGGGAACTTGAGTCTAACATTAACTTCTTATAATTATATGTTGTTAATGTGGTCAAAAGTCCATTATCTCTAGAATAATATTCATGATTTAAATATCACATATATCATATATATCCAGCATATATATGAATTTATAATAGTAGATAACAATTGGAGATTAGAAAGTAAATGCATCATTCTTGCAGATTGTAAGACGTAAGTACGAATGAAGGCTACTTTCATTTTTATTTCTTATTTAATGGAATGTAAACATAATGATAAATAGTAATATAATAATTCCAGTTAAATATCCTATATAATTTTGGTATCACCATCCTTTATACATTCCATGTAAGGCATGAACGAGTCAAATATCTTTGAGAGGGCGGTAGTCTGCACTTCCTCAAATGCAATTATCGCGTTTACTCGTTATGGAAACCATAAAGGAATGATATAAATGAAAAAATAAAGTATATAGGAAACTTAAATATAATATATATCGTATATAAATACAATTCAATCATAATGGCCACTGTGATAGTTGGTAAGAGAAAATTTATCATTAATCGTTTCATGAGCCAGTAATTCGTCATCCATAGAAATAGTATGTTCGTATCCATTAGATGGAAGTGTGTGGATGTGTAGTTAGAACCCTTCTCCTAAAAACAAACTAGTATTTTGAGGATACTATTGTTGTTATGTAAAAAAATAATAAGAAGAGAATAGAGAGTGGATAAGTAAGATAAAAGAATAGAACTTGAGGGTTGACATTACCTTTAAATCATGTAACTGATTTTGGTTTGAACTAAAAGGCTTACTTGGAGGGTCTTATGCCTAAGGTAAGGCATATAATAGGAAAATAGGGAAACTAAGAGCTTATTTGGGATTATATTGGATGAGCCTATGAGGATTGATAGTTGTGATTAATGGTTAGAGGTGATGTATTTTTATTAGGGGAGGAGGGACTCAATTGAAAATCTTGTAATTATCATTTTATTATAAAACAAATTTCTATTTCAGAAGGCCCAAAACATATTTAATTAGAAGAAAAGGTTAATATTATTCGAAATAAAATTTTCCTATAACAATTGGACTGGTTTTGGATATTTTTTAATCGTATCTTTTTTATTTAACACATTGTTAATTTACTTATCTTTTACCATGTCCACTTATATATTCATACTATATGGTTAATATATTTACTATAAACTTCCAAGTGACCCAAAATGGGTCATCATGATATTTTTATCACTATATATGTCATTTTTAAGAATCATTAATTTTTAGGATTATTTTCTCATTTTATAAAATATTAAATGTTTTAAAAACACAATTATGTCAACTTATAAGCTATTCATATCCAGACTTTTAAAAAATATATAACAACTAGATTATTTAGAATAACATTCATTAATTCAATTATAAAAAGTCATTATTATCCCTAAAATTCTCTTCTGGCATACCAAGTTTCAAAATATGTTTATTTTAAAATTTGTAATATCATTTATTTTAATTCTTTATTAATTAAGCAATTACTTTATCAATATTGTGTCATAATTAAATTGATTTATTTAATGACTAAAAATTATAAATAAAATAACATGATATTGGAAATAATGTTATATATCAGATGAATAAATATAGTCGATGATATCACTTATATAACACGATATACATTTTTTTACTAAATGATATATGTTTCTCTTATTTTTGTCTTTACATTAAATTAATTAATATAAAATGTCATTATCACTATAAAGTGCCTCTATGGGGTCCATAAATAAATTCAAGGATTCCAATTGATGGAAATGTATCATCCAGTAGGATTAGGACACATATTAAGGTAATTTAATATTATTAAAATATTTTTTTTACCATTATTTACAAAATTTACCATTTAACCGTGATAAATAAAATATTTACTTATGTTACTATTCATAATGTCTACAGATAAAACATACCTATTTACATATTTTGGACTTCATGATTCTAAATATGGAATCCATTTTTCAAAATTCAAAACACAGAAGTTTCTGAATTTAATTTAAAATTAATTCACGTCTTCAAAACAAAAACCTTGTTTTTAATAAATAATAACTATCAAAATAATGACAATTCTTTATGACAAATTTAAATGTGAAATTTTTCCAAATGACCAAAATTGTATTAAATAGTAAAAATATAATATAATTAAAATTTATAACAAATTAAAAAGATAATATAACAGTATAAATAATTTTTATTAAAATGATTTTTTTGAATTAACATTTAGTATTTTTCACTATTCATTTAAGATAAACATTATCAGAAAAATACCAAAATTTAATCCAAAGTAAATTTTAATGTACTAATTCTAAAGAAGAATATTATTTTTTGAAATAGATCATATAAAAGTTAAAAACAAGATTTAAAAAGGGTTGGCCATCAAAAGGTGGTATGTTGACCTTTTAAAGAATATTATAGTATTTATGCCTAAATATGGATTCATTAACATTTTAAGTCTCTAGAATTTATTGAATAAATATAAAAACACTTAAAAAACATTTTTTTATCATATTTTAGTTAATTAATTTCGTTATTTCTAATAAAATTATTATGCGTTAACTACAATTTAAAGTATTAATATTATATTATTATTTTTCAGTATAACTCAACGTCGTGGGCTTGGTAAGATTTACAAAAATACCATTGTTGGGTATCTAGTATGCCATCAAAAATAACATCCCCTTTAAAGTAAAATTAATATTTAATACACAAATATTAATAAATATGAAAATATAATATTCATTATTTACCTTGGATGTTACAATTATCATATTCATAAACATAAAAAATCCTGATAAATTACGAGATCGTATCATGAAACTCTTACCACTTCGGTAATATTGCATTACAAGAACAATAGAAGAATAAAATTAAATAATAACTAAATTTTAATTATTATAAATAAATTAATTATATTACATATCATAGGGAATGTATATAAACATCATAAATGAATGTCGGTTCATAACATTACTTATGTCCAAAATATGGAAAATTTTGAAAAAAATAACACTCTTACCGAATTGGTATCATTTAAACCATAAACCCCATAAATGAAATATCTTACAATGGATTTATAAATAAATAATATTTTCAGGATAATAACAATAAACAAAATTCATGGGCCGTATAAATAATAGATAAAATAAACACATAGTGAATATTGAATTTATTTCACCGAAAATACAAGTGTGGAAAAAAACCTTTAACATTACGCCATTTATCTTTCATACACATCAAAACATAATATTAAATAAATATATATTGGTATATATCTATCATAGAAAATTGTATATATATATCATTAAATATATTATATATCTTTAACCATTAATTACTCTTTTACTAAAAAATCTAGATTAAATTCAGATTTCAAATAATAACTACATTGTTCCTCATGATTTTATTGTTTTTTTTCATACATATTAAATTGATTATGGTTCAATTTTCCCATGAATATTTAAAATTATATAGATATCATATATATTTATTTTTTCTTTATGTAGTGCAATACATAAAATATAGACCTAGAATGTGAAATGATCCATTCGTATAGACGGTTGGTCATATGTATGAAGGAAATATATTTCCAATTTTTTTATGAAATGAATGAAATAATATTAAAAAAATATATTACAATTATAAAATAATTTTTATTCTATATATATTTTTTATTAAAACTTGTATTTATTACTTATAATGTAATGTGTTTGTGGAAAATTAATCACATTTATTCGTGAGGTGATAGTCCATTGTATGGATATATGATGTTATCATATCCTCCAATGAATGGAAAGTATAAATTGACATATGATATAATAGTTATGTATTTATAATTATATTAAAAATATAAAAGGTATTAATTTAATCCATCCTTATTATCATCCAACTAAAACAAGGGAAAATAAAATCACATCAATTCATAAGGTGGTTGTTCTATGTACTGACAAACGAAGATTTCATATCCCATTTTATGTATGTAACCATGTATATATCATAAGATATTAAAATAAAATCATATATGTATATATGAAATACTGGTTCTTAGTCATATATAGAATTTTTTTGAAAGAGATTAATTATTTAGTAAAACAATAATGCATATCTAAAATCCATACATCCTCTATAGACAACCTCTTTGTGTTTAACATAAATCAATAATATATTTAAATTATGATCTATCCATGTACTACTATATTTTTAGAGGTGATTAATAACTATATTTCATAATTTCTTTTATTATCAGATTTTTTGTAAAATATTAATGTGGTGGGGATTATGGGGTGCCATTTTATTTGTGAGATTAGTGGAACACATTAAATTTTTGTAAATAAATTGGTGTAACCACACTTTTTACCGGAAAAATGAGTCAATAATTTTTTATTATAAAATAATTGATGTTATAAGGTTATAATATGGCTATTAAAATGGTGTTGGAATTGTTTTCTAGAGATTTTTCCAATTTCATTTTATTTTTACCCCCTGGAAAACATGATTTAACAATAAATGGAACAATTAGATTTTATGGGGTTTTCAATTCATTATGGAAAACAATTAAGGTGAAAATTTTAGATAATATAATTTTTTTATTTCAAATATTTAATCCATTTTCCCCATCACTTTACTAAATTTATTAATTTTGTATAAATTTAATCATGTAGAAGAGATAAAAATGAAATATCCCAATGAGAAATGATACAAAATATTAAAAAAATTATCAACATTAAACATGTAATTAATTAAATTTAATAAATTGGAAATATATATATATATTTGAACATATATTTATTTTATAATGAAATTGAAATTAAAATTTATATTGTAAATACATCGAATGAAAATGCTAAATTTTTTTCAAAAACATTCAATTTTCACTATTATTTACTAAATTGATATTTTCAATAAATGATCTAATCAGAAATTTAATATAATTTTTAAATTACGAGTTTAAAAATTAATTTAATTTATTCAGTAACATTTAAAAACATATGAATATATTATTTTTAAATATAAGAAGTAAAATAATGTTTTTATTTTCAAGTATTCTTAAAAATATGTTTTTATAATGGTTTGGATTTGATACATTTCGTGTTGTTTTGGGTGAGAAATTTGTATATTTTATTTGTTATGGGATAGTAAATGGTTGGCACATGGTTTTCCCAAACTGTGCGCCATCTTAGTAAAAACTATACAAACCCGTACATTGGAGATTTGTACTCCTAGAGCATGGTTTAAAAAATAGTTCTCCACTGAAGAGAAACTGTGAACCTAGAGAAAAAGGTGTCCACATAAATTTTGCATGATATTTTTAAACAATTATTTTTTTATCTAAATAACCATCTTTATGATATTTTATTCTGAAAATTTAATATTAAAATTACCAAAACACTCTTTTTATTCACCCTACAAACCTGTAAGACCCATATGAATTTTTTCATTCAATGTGAGCTCCAAAAATTAGTTTTTGTCCTCATAGAACCCTCATGGATGATTATTTAATCTTTGATAATGGTATTTGATCCTCCCGTAGTAAGATTCAACTTCTCATTCCCTTTATCATGCTCTCTCATCTTTTCTATCATGGATTTCATATATCTCCGTGTTGATTTGATTATCTAGTAACATTTTTTTCGGGTCCTGTATTTTGGTGAGATTCATATATTTCATCGATGACATTATTAATTGGAGAATCTTGATTAGATTTTTTTGTTTATAGATCCAAATATCAATATATAGGCGGTTTGGTTTTTAATATCTAATTTAATACTACCAAAATTTACTGATTTGATTAAATTTCCTTTAATTTCATATCCTGGATTTTATTCTGTATAAATTGAATTTATTAAAACCCAATTCCATTGAATTTGGGGGAATTTGTTTCGGAAATTAGATTTTACCTTGAAATTGGGGGGAAACCCGTCTATTCCATTGAATTTGTGTGTATTTTCTAAATTGACAGAATTTGGTGGAATTTAAATTTTGAAATTTTAATTTTTTAAATTTATGGGAATTGCATAAAATTAAAATTTTCAATTTTTTATGGAAGTATAATTTTGTTATTGATTCTGTGGAATTGATTTAAATTTTATATTTCTAAAAAAAGAAATAATATTTTTTTAAGAAAACCATTGGGTTTTTTCAATACAATGGAATTTTTTTATTAGAATGATGTTTTTAAAGAGAAAAAACCATAATTCAAATGGATAATGGGATAAATTATATTTTAACATGTCATAAGTTAAATTCCACAAAATTATTTTGTTATTATATAACATAGTAATTTTAAGTAGTTAACGAGTTATTTTTATGTCACTTTATTATTTGTAACATTTAAAACATAAATGCTTCATTTCACATCCCTAACAAGAGGATGATGATATTACCTTTAAATAAACCAAAATGATGTGTGTCTATACAACTATTTTCATGTCACCATGATAGTGTGGAGTCATATATCCTGGAACAATAATAACATTTAAACATATTACTATAGTTCTTGTTGTTTGTAATTGAAATGAATATATTCCATTTTGGTAAAATATTTTACATGAAATAAAAATTTAAACAAGGAGTTTTATATAAAGTTTTTTTTTAGAAATTTGTTTAATGTTTTTCCAACTTTTGAAAGGTAAATCATGATTTTTTTAAATATTATTTTTAAATTACAAACCTATTTTTTAAAAAATGAATCCTCTATTTGATTAATTAAATATTGACTAAATCATTGGTGTGACCCTTATGGGAATATATCTCCTACTATATTTATAATAAATATTTTTTGTAGATTATCTCCTTCCAGGTTCGAGCAGGGATAATACACCGATTGAAGGTGGTTATAGATGATTATTTGTGGTCCTGGATAGTAAATTCCATTGTTAAATGTGATTTTATTCCTAATTTTCATGTAATTTTTTGTATTAGTTAGAATTTTTTAAAAAAATTTGGTATTCTATTACACATCTACATATACAAAAGGTTTATATGAATACTGATTTTTTTATTTTTATTCCATAATGTTTGTGGATAAATCCTTCCAAAATTCATTTTGTATTATTCCATGTGTTATTCCCCAAACCATGGGGCTTTGGAACACACTTTCGGATAAGGCATTTCTAGCTTGGTTATAGAGATACTAGGGTACCAATAATGTTTTGTGAAAAAGTTGTTTTATATTTCTAGGATAACCTTATTTCCATAAAGTATGTGTATTATATGAAATATTTTCCTGAAAAAGGATATAGGTGGTATTGTGTTCCTTTTTACCTATTAAAATAATGAACCTTCTGTCACTAGGGATGGTTAGAGAATGACATATAGAGGATTAATACTAGTATTTTCCCTCAGTTTTTTAATATTTGAATTGAAATATTTTTTCATCTATTGAGATAAATTTCCCCTTATTTAACTATTTGAGTCTTAATATAATTTAATCAACATGGTATACTGATGTTTTTTATCATACCTCCAAGAATAAATTTGAATCTGAGCCAAAATGAATATGATGATTATCCGCATTTAGTGAATCCCATCATATACCCGAGAATGGTTTAGTTTTTTTTTGTGTACTTTCCCCGCTCTATGAGAGGAACCACAACTAGTTCCTGTTTGGACTCCAGTTATGGAACCTAAAAGGGATGTTTTATGTAATCAATCTCAATAATTATGTCACCATGATCTAACAATGATCAAAGGCTTAAATGATCCTCATGTTTATTGGTAATGGAATATAATGATGAAATGTTTTTTTTATATTCATGGAATCCCATAATGAAATCAATGTGATCAGTTCCACCTTTGTGATTGAAGTACGTGGTGGGAGATGGTGGTACATGATGTATATGGAAAATAATCATGAGGTATTAGAGTGTAAAGACTTAAATATTCTTTTTATAGAATATTTTTATCAAGTGTATGTGATGTTGTCTATAGATATGGAGTTTTTCAAACATGATCTAGATGAGAGGACCATCACATAGTATGAAAACCATTTTGATAATCTCATTCAATTTAAACCTATGACGGTATCGAAGGAGGAGATAAAGGATAAATGGGTTGAGTTTGTAATTATATATAATATTATTCTTAGGCTTTATTTCTAATAATCATTCATATGTTAATTTCCTTGATAGACAACTAATAGTCAAAATGGACATGGAAGGAAAGTCAGGGTTTTCAGGAGTTTTTTTCTCTCCCAATAGTGGTTCCAGATATTTCAATGAAAATAAGTAGTATGATTATTCATGTGGAGGTTTTCTATAGAAGTTTTTTTCCTAAAAATTATGTAATTATTGGAATATGCCCATGTATTTATTACCCATGTATAAATCTACGGCCTTGAAATAGTGTTTTCACTGATTATTCAAAGGTATGTGTTTCATGTGTATTTCTAGGTGACCTACAGAAGCTCTATAATGATTATTCGGTGACCTACATAAGCTCTCTAATGTTTATTCGGTGAACTACAGAAGCTCTCTATTGATTATTCAAAAATAAATATTCGCACATGATCATCAACCCCTTCAAAAATGGTAGGGTAGTCATGTTATTATATGATAAAAATGATTTATCCATAGTCTTCTGGAATGACGCTTCTTAACATTGTGGATGAGTCTCCAGAAGATGCATATATGGGTCCAATGTTAGTGAGAGGTACCATTACTATTGCTTCATCATAGGTAACAACTTTATTTTATATTGGTGTATCTCGTTATTTTATTTAATCCTTTTGTTGTTGATATAATAAATTTAACATCAGATCTTTTATCATATGTAATGGATTTACCACGTCCCTTGTATAGAATAAATAATAGGTTCTATGTAGTCTCACTAGTATTTTCCCTTTGTCAGATGTTGAGCTTTCATGGAGTTTTCTGAATCTTTACATGAAACCACGTGAAATCATATTGGAGTGGGATTAATTAATTTACAATAAATATTTGATTGATTATTAACTTCAACGTGTATCCTTAAATACACTTGATTGTGTGTGTAACATATTTCATGGAGAATGGGACCTAACGATGAATAGAGGCGAGCCTTCTTATCTAGAGTTGGGTAATGTTCTATGGTTAGAGAACAATTTTTTAATGATATGGAAAAAATGATTTAGTTGACTAATCAAAAGATATTTATGGTACCGATAAGATATAATACTTATGATGATTTTCCTCACAGAACATTTGAGGTTTCAATTGGTGATAAGGATTTATAGAATGCTTCACACCATTTGGGTCATTGAAGGACTGGTTGTCAATAGAATATTGTTCCACAGTTTTTGGGTCCTCATGAGGTTGCTGAGAAGGTGGTTAAATTGGCTTACCATTTATAAATTCCATTGTATCTCATGTCGATACAGAACATGTTCCATGTATTTCACTTCTGAAAATATCTATCTTATTCATATCATTTTTTTGAATTGGAGGGATATTGAGGTTGAAGATAATTTATCAATGACTAATCGTCCTATCAAGATAGTTGATTCGGAAACCATGTTACATTGTTGGAGTAAAATATCGTCGTTTCTATTTCATTGTCTATACGAATGTTATTTCCATGATATGTGGGAGAGGGAGGCACTGATGAGAGAGAGGTGGCCTCATCATTTTATCATTAAATCTTATTTTTAGGATTTCTAAAGGTATAAATATTCTATTATGTTGAGGTTGTAAGTATTTTTTTTCTATTTTTTGGTATTCCAAAACCCTTCTTTTGATCATGCATTGGATGTCCTTTGATTGGGTTTTTTAGGGTGGGATCTTTTAATGTTTTAAATGTTAAAATCTACTTCATGTTTATCACATGATATTGAAAAACCATGAACCATGAATATGGATACAATTAAACATAGAAAAAGGGTATTTTCATGGCTAGAACACAGATTGAACATGCTATATCAAATAGTAACCATACACCTAGAGAAAAGTAAGTGCGTGGCTAGGGTGCATGATTAGATTAAATCATGTGTCCTCAACCAACATAACAGTGCATATGGATGTATTAATCCTAATAACTAATTCTAAAAATTCCAAAACTATGTTTTTATAACCCTTATAGACCTCTATGACCCATAAGTGATTTCTCCATACTAGAAATCTCCCTATAGTAGTTATTGGACACCCGACATCCTCCTAAAGAGGATCGAATCTTGGTGAACAACTTTGGATCATATCCAAGTTAGTTTCCTCTTCCCATTATTTTTATCATACTCTCTCTTCTTTCTTACATGGGGAATTCATATAGATCCTCGTTGATTAGAATATCAAGTAACCATAATTTTCAATATTATATATTTGTGTGATTCTAGGATTCTATTTTCTTGATTATTCCCTAGAGAATCACATTAGGGTTTGGAGTTCCCAAATCTACAGATCCTGATCTAGGTGGTTCCATTTTTATTATATAATTTAATTATGAAAAATTGATTGATTTGATTAAATTTATTTCAATTTAATGGTTTAGAGTTGATTCTTATCCAATTGAATTTTTTAAAAACCACATTCCATTGAATTGGGGTATTTGGACTTGGAAATTGGAATTTGCCTTGAAATTTTGACCCCCCCCCAATTCCATTGAATTAGGGAATATTTTTGAAATTGATGGATTTTGCTTGAATTTAAATACGTAAAATTAATGAATATTTTATAAAATAATAATTTTTCATTCAAATGTGGAAATTTAATTGTGAAGTGAATGTTTTGAAATTGATTTCAGATCTATATTTTTGGAAAATGGTTTAAATTGTTTTTGATAGAATCTTTTGGGTTTTATCAAATAAAAGGAATTTATTTAATGAACATTATTTTTTTTGTTTTAAATATAAAATTTGAATACTTGAAATGGGAAATGGAATGAAATTTATGTTATGAATTCTTAAAAAAAATTGTCCCCTCATCAGTTAGTTATTTGTGATCATGTCAGCCTTAGGAAGAAAGTGAGCTTTCTGGACATCACTCTATGATTTACAATGTTTGTAAAACATATGTTTATCATGTCACACATGTGAAGGGATGGTGATGAAGTATCATTTGGCCATTCCAAAGGGGAATGCGTAGACACATATAGTATTTTAAAATTGTCTGTGTAGTGTAATATGATATAGAAATATCATACCATTGAGTCATATGACCATGTTGATATGTTGTTTGTATTAAAAATAAATATATTTCATTTTTTATACTATATTACATTCATTAAAAAATTATATAATTTTTTTATATAATTCTTTGATTTATACATTTTTTAAGGAATTTAAATCATTTGAAATGTAACTAATGATTTGTTTAAATATGATTTTGATATTCAAAACCAGTTTTTTTATAATTGAAAAAATATTTGGATAATTAAATGATGGAATAATTTATTGAATAATGGGTGACATAGTAATGGAAATTTATCTCACACCCTACTTAATCCATTAGTTGATTGTATATTATATCCATCTAGGATCGAGTAAGAGTAAAGCACCACATGGAGGTGGTTCTAGATATTGATATGTGGACGTGTGCCATATCATCCTTTGGGACATATGTTGTTATTCATATTTTATGGTACATTCTTTTAGTACGTTGGGTAGTTTATATATGTTTTACCTCTCATACACATTAAAATGTGGTGTCATTTTTTTATTCTTGCTAATTTGATTATATTTCATCCAGAATGATTACGGAAAAATATTATCCACATTCATTTTTATGAATCTAGGTGTTAGCCACCAAAAATTGGGTATTAGAAACACCCTTCATCCCATGTTAGTGTTTTCAATGTTATTGGGTTGTTGAGGTAACTAGACTGCTTTGTTACATATAAGAACAAAATGTGACGATATTTCATTTATGAAAAATGATATTTTATGTATATAATTGGATTTATTTTCAGTCACGGATAGAATGCCATGAAATGAGTTTTAAATATTTGATTTAATATTTAATATATAAAATTCATTATTACCATCCACAAGGAATTTTCATTACAAATATATGATGTAAAACACATTTTCATGATGAAAATTAGTTTTCAAAAAAAATTTCTTATTTTTAAAATAGTTATCATTATTATTTTTAAATAAATAATCACCAATGATTTAATATTATAATCATTTATAAACAATATATTTTTATAATTTAGTTGAACCTATTCATAAAAACCGTTGTAATGAGTGTACGATAATTAAAACATTATATAATAATACATTAATAGTATTCCTTATTTCATTAAAACGTGGGGTTATGTGTAACATGACCTATCAATGAAATTTATTTTATTTAAAAAATATTCATAAAATATCATTTTTTACAACATCTATCACCCCTTCATTCTAATTGAAAGCAAATCCATCAAACGTGTGTCTGGAGGACTGCAACCTTTTTAGCTTATGTAATTATTTTTCCACCACCACATCTCCCATATAATTATAGTGATGTATTTAATATAAATATTTTATAATATCTATGTATTTATCATTACATTAAATTAACATATTTTATATTTTATTACATTTTTATTCATTAAAAATGATAAGATCATACATGAGTAACTATAGATTATAATCTCCGTGAAGTGATGTTATTCATTTCTCATCACCACATAATTTTGAAGGTACAAATATGTTTAATTAATCAATTAATATGGTATTTATGATATAATTATCATTATATAATGACAAAATAATACATTTCTTCTTTTCATACTGATCATAGAATATATAAATTTTACTCTTAGATAAGTAGTTCTTATAGTCTACATGATTGTAATATAGTTCATTTTTTACAACATTAATTAATAGTAGGTTAGAAAAGTATAATTTATGTAAAATGTAATATCAATTTCATGATGGTTATTTTAGATATGTTGAGATAACAATATTGGTATCCATAGTCTAGAAACAATATCCATTATTATTATATGACCTAAATAATGTAAAAATGTGTTTTATGAAGTAAATTCATCATGTAATCGATTAAAACATGATTAAAATTTGAAAATAACTACAATAATCTTGAAAAACGGATATTGTGAAAATATATATTTAGAATATTTTTATTATTCATGATAATAGGGAATAGACATGATGATTCTGAAAAATGTTAAGGGACATGTTATTTTAGAAACATCTTTTTGATGTTTTATAAAAATTATTAATCTTTTTCTTCCAGGTCCATCATCGCAAATTATATTTTTGACATATTTATATATAAAAAAATGGAATAAAGGAAATTTTATGTCACTTTTGACATTTTTTTATAACTATAATAATATTTATTTTTTAATATTTTATACCGAATATTCTAAAAAAAAGTCAAATTGTTTATTTATTTTATGGACTATGTAATAATATATTTCCCCAATTTTGTATCAAATATTTAATTCATTAATTACATTAATAGATTTTGTAAAGACCTGGAAATTTCAGGTAATTTTTTTCTTAATTTTCTTTGGGATTTTACGAGTACGCAGTTTCTGACGGTGCCTGATTCTAAGGCTCGGTCTGGCCGGAATCATTTTCCGAAATTTAGCTCAGGTATGTTTAGTGACCGAACGAGCAGGTTTTTTTCTAAATATTGAACCGGTGCTCGGAATTGAATTCTGAGGGCACCGATCGAATCGTAGATTCAGTAATTGCTTAGAAACAACTTTTCCGGAGTTGCGTTTGCTCGGGTGTGGTTTTTAAATTGTTGGGTTAAGTAAATGATTAAAATAAAAATGGTGCGAACAGTTTTTACTTATTTTTACTTGAAGTTGTTTATCCTATGATAAGTGATTGTAGTGGGACCACAATATCCTACCCACTAGGTATGATATTTGTGAGGTGGGACCCACATGAGCCCCACCGTTTCTTTTCTTCCTAAACCCCCTCCTTTAATAAGGTAACACACTCGCACCCCCATTAATTGTAAGTCAACCCTTCCTTTTATCTGTTATGAAACACCTATTTTAATTTGGTGGTTTAAAAGTTTCTATTAATTCATTTAATTGATGGTTTCAATTTTTGAATTTCAAAAACATTGCCTTGTGTGTTAATAAAATAAGACAACTCTTATTTTATTAGAGGTTGGTTGTGCGAGAGGGATTAGGAGAAATCACTGAAGTCATGAAACACTCCTTCCTCGAAGAAGAAATCGAAGAACGTGAAGAATGCGAAAAACACTGACCTCCAGCAAAGTTCGACAAGGACACCAGATCCTCGGAGATCGACGACGTGACGCTGACGAATCCTTTCTCCGCGACACGACGATCACCCTTCCGCGAAGCCTTCTTCCGCGACGTGCAATTCCGCGATGAACCCTCACTCGACGACGTTTGACGTAGGGGTTTTGGTTCAATTAAATCTGCGTGATTTATATCCTCGACATGTGTTTAAAATTTTTCGAAAGTCGTTTAAACTGCTAACACGGTTGGTGGGGACCAACGAACAAGTCCGACCCCACCATTTCTTCATTCTTGGTGTGCGAATCAACGGGCGATGATGAAGCAGGCCGCAAGGGAATTTTGAGGTCTTTGCATTGAAGAGACGGTCCCGGGAGGATCTCTGGTGAAGACGGTAGAAAAAACGGACCACCGGAGCACGTCCGGTGGTCCGCGGAAAACCCTACATGTGCGCCGGCCGCAAGGGGGCGGCCGGCCCCAGCCGGCCGCATGGTGGCGGCGGTGCCCAGCGCGCCCCCGGGAAGGGTCTCCGCAGCTGAAGTGATGGCGGTAGGCTACTGGACCCGCGACCGCGCAGGACCGAGGAGGCAGGGACCTAGCACTAGGCCACGTCCGTTGGCGAGGAGCAGCCCCTATGCAGGGGCCACAGTTTCTTTCAAGGGGATGACCGCACCCCCTGTTCCGATCAGCCGGACATCCGAGAGGCCACGCGACCACGCCAATGTGGTAGGCCAACCGGGCGAGATGGGCCGCACCCATAGGGGCGGGATTCGCCCTATTGGTCCAGACTCGAACCTGGTACGGTCTGACCCAGGGGGGGTCTCGGGACGGGTCGGTCCGGGCCCGAACCCCCTATTCTAAGGAATTTCTCGTTCAAACTCCCATATCTTGGGATATGGACCCCCTATCGATGAACCATCAGTTGTGATGTGAACCTTGGATCGTGACAGTTATTTCGGTATATTACAATCATGGTTTTGGAGAACTTTGAATATTGCCGGGGTGGTTCGGATACGAAACCAACCGGGCCCTCGGAGCAGAAACGCTTATATCTCGAGCTCCGGATGTCCGATTGACGTGTCGTTGACTTTTTTGGATTCATCATTATGAGGAAAAAATTTTGGCATGCTTCACCTGAGTTTTGGATGCATTTGGATAATGGTCGGGTTGGATTGTACCCGAAATCCAACCGGGCCCCTGAAATGGAAAAGCTGATAACCTTCAAACCGGACATCCATTTGACGAACCGTCTGCAGCATTGGTGATCACGTTGAGAAATGGCCCCTATGATAATACACTATGAGGGTTCGGGGTACAGTCGAGATACGAACGGGTTGGTTCTCCCACGAAACCAACCGGGCCCCTGGGACGAAAATGCTAGTAACTCACAGATCGGGCGTCTGATTGATGTGTTGTCTGTTGCGTTAAGACCCCTATGATGAGGCAGTACTATGAGATACATCTTTTTAGAACTTTTAGATACTTTGAGTATCAACCAGTAGCTCATGGAGCGGACCCTCCCGGTGATGAGCTGGCAGAGTGCAGAGACCTAGTAGATGGCTGAGACTTGACGACAGCTGATCTATCGACTCGGTGTGTTTCGGATAGCCCAGTGGGGAGTTCTTGGTTGTAGTGGCAGACCCACAGTAGAGGAGCGCTTGGTAGTACCGGCAGACCTGTGGTACTCAATAGAAGGAGTACCTCTGGAGGATATGAGGGGGAGCGCTTGGTTGTAGCAGCAGACCCACAGTGGAGGAGCGCTTGGTTGTAGCGGTAGACACGCGGTACTCAACTGAAGGAGTACCTCTGGAGCCTATTAGGGGGAGCGCTTGGATGTAGTGTCAGAACCATGGTGGGAAGCACTTGGTTGTAGTAGGCGGCCCACATTACTCAACAGGTGGAGTACTACAGAAGTCCATGGTTAGTGGGGCACGCTTTCTTGTTGCGGCAGGCCCACTGTACTCGACAGAGGAGGAGTTCGGTGCGCTTGGATGAAGGGGCAGGCCCACTGTACTCGACAGAGGAGGATTTTGGCGGGATTGGTTGTAGCGGCAGGCCCAATGTACTCGACAGAGGAGGAGTTCAGCGTGCTTGGTTATAGCGGCATGCCCACTGTACTCGACAGATGAGGACTTCTCCAGCAGTCGTGGATTCAACATCATGAATAAGATCCTGGTTGAGCTGTGTCTATAATCGTTGTGTTATCTCATGATTGAGATGGGTTACTCGATAACTTGGGCATATGTATGGGCATATAACTAAGTGGAGGTTATCTGTTGATATCTTCATTGTGGTTATCCTTGTTAGATTTTGTGAGACCATGGGGGTCTCGAGGTCCCTACTAAGTATCGTTATACTCACCCCTACTCGGGATATGCCCACACCTCGTTGTGTTGGTTGCAGACGATGGGCAGCACAGACAGAGGCTGAGTGTTCGAGGACTGGATGGTACCCTGAGGTGGACCTCAAGACGAGACAGTATCTGGTGGTGGACTTCATGACGAAGCGACACTCGGAGGAGGTTAATGGGTGAGAGCATTGTAGAGGGTATCTCTACCTACCCTTCAGGGAAGATCCGTGGTGGACAATCCAGGAGCTGCGCTATCTGTACCTACCCATCAGGTAAGATTCGTGGTGGACGATCCAGGAGTTGTGCTATCTGTACCTACCCTTCAAGTAGGATCCGATGAGGATGATGCAAGAGCTGGTTCCTTTCGTCCAGTTGTTGTCTTTATGGTACTTTTTTCAGTTGTAGTTGTAATTTTGATTGGGTTTGTTTTCTGGCCCATTTACTTTTCTGGACTTCCTTTTTGTACTATGTGTTTTACTTACGCTTGTACTCTGTGGTGTTTTGTTACTTTTATAAAGGAAATGTGTTCCCAGTTATCATGATTTACGCCTTTGGTGCTAGTTGCCAACCCCTGGCCTATGGAAGGCGGGTGTGGGGTAGTCACAGAACAGGCCCCGAGGACATGTCATGACAAATTGGTATCATAGGTGTTTGGTTCTACCACAAAACACAGGACACTAATCCTTCTTCTATGTGATGTAATAGTGTTAAGGGTATTGAGTGTTGTTATCATTCCAGGGAGTCCAGTGTTGGTTCGGCGGCCGACATATCCGTAGACCAGGACCCTGAAGTCTGATTTCCGACTAAATACACGAAAACATTGATTGCATGTGTGTTTTAAAAGTTCTATTTGTGATTACTTTGTGTCATCTCACCAGGTATACTGTATTAACCATGACACACCTATTTCCTTTCAAGATGGCCCCATGAAGGCAGCCAGCTAGGGTTCTAAGCGTTGTGCGGGACAACAGCCCATCGAGCCATGAGGCCTCGGTATAGTGCCCTTTGACAGTAGAGGCACCGAAGATACCTCTACCCATCGAGCCACCGATGCTACCAACCCCAGCCGCTGACGGTGCACGTCGCCATAGTGCACTGCACAAGTTTCATTGGCAGCGACCGCCCAGGTTCCTTGGGGAGACGGACCCTCAGGCAGCCGAGGATTGGCTGGAGGTAGTTGTGCGAGTTTTTAGGTTAGTGGGGACACCAGATGACCTCATGGTGGTCCTTGGAGAGAGCCTCCTACATGAAGAATCAGGCAGATGGTGGAGCTTGACGCTCTAGGTGCACGACGAGGCATCTCTCCTTTGGACGGACTTTGACAGCCTTTTCTGCTCAGAGTTCATCCCAGCCACTCTCCGTGCTATGCGCATCTAGGAGCTACTACAGCTGTGGTAGGGCAGCATGACAGTAGCCCAGTATGCGGCGAGGTTTACGAATCTGTGGCGTTATTCCGCCGGCATGGTACATGACCCATTCTTTAGGCCCCGTACCTTCATGCAGGGGCTCAGGATAGATATCAGAGCATCAGTTGTTTCTCATAGCATTCCGACATAGAAAAGGGTGTTGGAGAGAGCCATCTTAGTGGAGAGTTTCCTTGCTGAGCATTCTCCAGCAGCAGGACCCACCACTAGCTGGCATGCGGCAGATTCTTTTTCCGTGGGCAGTAGACAGATGACGTAGAGGTCCAAGAGGACTAGACCTATAGGTGGACAACTTCATGACACCAGATCGATTGTGCGAGGCACCCAAGGTGGACAACGACTTACCATGAGCGGAAATTGTTACTCCTACGGTGGGGTTGTTCACATGGCTCGTGACTGTCTGACCCGCCATACAGATGAAGAGAAGATGAACGAAGGACCTCCCAGGTAGAGGCAAATGTTCGATCGAGGCGGACCGCAAGGAGTATGACACCGAGGCAGGGGAGCTGGTTGTGTAGTTGGAGGTGGACAACACTTCAAGGTGTCTCCACCACCACCACCAGGAGGTCCACCCCGACCGCAGGGTATAGGTGGACATGGAAGAACTCAGCTTCAGGCAGCTGAGGCCTACGATCATGGAGCTCCGGGAGAAGATGGACAGGAGAAGGACTAGCTCCAGACCTCGAGACTTTTATTCATGATTCTTCTAGCTTGTTGATGTTTGTTTGTAGAAGCTTTGTGTCTTTGTACATTTAGATGAAATGATACAGGACACCTTACATGTGGTGTTTACCTTCTTGTCCTCTCCATATGTTGTTACTAAGTGGTTCCGGTTTAAGAACCGTTGACTTGACCCTCACGTTTAGATACCTGCTACAAGAGACCTAGTGACCACACACTGATGCCGACAGTGTGACTCAACCCTTGGAGGTGAGAGTAATGGTTAGATCTCTTGGTAGTAGCGTCGAGGCCTTACAACGGCATCCTTGGTATGGGTTAGTATGATCCATGTCGTGATTGACTGTATTAGGCGAAGAACGTGGTTCATCCAGGGGTTGAGACCATATTTCTCTTATCGGAAAGGAATAAATATCATCAACTCTTATATGACCAGAAAAGTCCAAGTAATCCAAGAGAGGATGAGGACATCATAGAGCCATAAAAAAGTCTAGTGCTAACAGGAGGCTGAGACCACTAGAGTTCGAGGATGGAGACCATGTATCCCTACATGTCTCACCTCGACGTGAGTTACGGAGATGTGGCCAAGGCGAAAAGTTATCTCTGAGGTTCAACGGACCTTTCTAGGTCCTCAGTATGGTAGGAGAGGTGGTTTACCGCTTGAACCACCCACCTCAGTTGCACCAGGTGCACGAAGACTTCCATTTATCTCTACTGAGGAGATACAAGCTCGACCCTTCGCATTTCATCGACCATGAGGAGCTGGACTTGGGCAATGGGGTGACCCTCACTGAGGTTCCAGTGGGGATCGAGGAATGACAGGAGAGGATCCAAAGAGGACAGTTCGATTCCTCGGGTGCGCTTTCACTGGATGTACGGGAACCTCCAGGTGAGCATATGGGAGAGGATGACTCAGATGCATGCTCAGTACCGCTTTTGTATTTCTAGTTTGTGTTAATACTTTACGGGGACGTAAAGCCATGAGTTGGGAGTAATGTAAAGACCTGGAAATTTGAAGGATTTTTTTTCTTAATTTTTTTTTCGGATTTTACGAGTACGCAGTTTCTGACGGCGCCAGATTCCGAGGCCCGGTGTGCCCGGGATCATTTTCCGAAGTTTAGCTTGGGTACGTTCAGTGAACAAACGAGCGGGGTTTTTCTAACTTTTGAACCGGTTCTCAGAATCTAATTCCGGGGGCACCGATGGAATCACATCATCGATAATTTCTTAGAAACACCATTTCTGGAGTTTCGTTTGCTCGGGTGTGGTTTTTAAATTTTTGGTTTAAGTAATGGATTAAAATAAAAATGTTGCAACCGGTTTTTATTTTTTTTAGTTGATGTTGTTTAACCAAAGATAAGTGATTCGAGTGGGACCCACAATATCCTACCCACTAGGTAGGATATTTGTGAGGTGGGACCCACATGAGCCAAACTGTTTCTTTTCTCCCTAAACCCCCTCCTTTAATAAGGTAACACACCCGCACCCCCATTAATTAGAAGTCAACACTTTTGTTTATCTGTTATGAAATGCCTCTTTTAATTTGGATGTATAAACATTTCTATTAATTCATTTAATTGATGGTTTCAATTTTTAAATTTCAAAAACGTTGCCTTGTGTGTTTATAAAAAAAGACAAGTCTTATTTTATTAGAGGTTGGTTGTGTGAGACGGTTGGGGAGAAATCACTCAAGCTGTGAAAAAATCCTTCCTCGACTAAGAACGCGAAGAACATGAAGAACGTGAAGAACGTGAAAAATGCGAAGAACGCAGACCTATGGCAAAGCTCGACAAGGACAGTTGATCCTCGGAGGTGGACGACGTGACGCTGATGAATCCTTTCTCCGTGACGTGACAATCCCCCTTCCGCGATTCCTTCTTCCGCGACGTGCAATTCCGTGATGAACCCTCGCTCAACGACGTTCGAGGTAGGTGTTTTGGTATAATTAAATCTATGTGATTTATATCCTCGACATGTGTTTAAAATTTTTCGGAAGCCGTTTAAACTGCTAATGCGGTGGGTGCGGACCAAAAAACATGTCTGAACCCACTGTTTCTTCGTTCTTGGTGTGCGGATCGGCGGGCGACGATGAAGCAGGCCGCAAGGGCATTTTGAGGTCTTCGCTGTGAAGAGCTAGTCCCGGGAGGACCGCTGGAGAAGACGGCAGGAAAAACGGACCACTAGAGCGCGTCCGGTGGTCCGCGGAAAACCCCACCGACACGCCTCGCCGGCACGGCGGCGCCAGCCGCCGGAGGTGGCGGCCGGCCACCAGGTTGCGGTGGTGCCTGACGCTCAGCCGGGAAGGGCCGTCGGGGCTACAACCGCGGTGGTAGGATGCTAGCCCCGCGACCCTGTGGGACTGAGGAGGCGGGGACGCAGCGCTAGGCTGCGTCTGTAGGCGAGGAGTGTCACCCACGCGAGGGTCGCGGTTTCTATCAAGGGGTGACCACACCCCCTGTTCCGCTCAGCCGGACAGCCGAGCGGCCATGCGACTGCGCCAGCGCGGCAGGCCAACCGGCTGGGCCATGCCCAGGCCGGGCCGGGCCATGCCCACCAGACCGGGTCGTGCCCTATTGGTCCGGACCCGGACCCGGTTCGGGCCAACCCAGTGGGGGTCTCGGGCCGGGTCGGTCCGGGCCCGAACCCCCTATTATCGAGCAGTTCTCATTCGAACACCCATATCGTGGGCTACGGACCCCCGATCGACACACCGTCAGTTGCGATGTGAACCTTGGATCAAGACGGTAGTTTCAGTATATTACACTTAAGGTTTCATAGAACTTTGAGTATGGTCTGGTTGGTTCGGATACGAAACCAACCGGGACCTCGGAGCGAAAACACATATATCTCGAGCGGTGTTGGTGATCACGTTGAGAAACGGTCCTATGATCATACCCTATGATAGTTTGGGGTACAGATGAGATACAGTCGGGTTGGTTCGCAATGAAACCAACCGGGACCCTGGGACAAAAAGGCTAGTAACTCACAGACCGGTCCTCCGACTAACGTGTCGTCTGTTGTGTTGAGACCCCTATGACGAGGCAGTACTTTGAGATACTTCTTCGCGGAAATTTGTGATACATGGAGTATCTACTAGTAGCTCGTGGATCGGACCCTCCCGGTGACAAGATATGAGAGTGCAGAGACCTAGTAGCTGGCTGAGACTTGACGACTGCTGATCTACCGACTCTGTGTGTTTCGGATAGCCCAGTGGGGAGCACTTGGTTGTAGCGGCAGACCTATGGCGGAGGATCGCTTGGTAGTAGTGGAAGACGCGTGATACTCAACAGAAGGAGTACCTCTGGAGGTTATGAGGGGGATCGCTTGGTTGTAGCGGCAGACCCACAGAGGAGGAGTTCATGGTTGTAGCGGCAGACCCGCGGTACTCAACAGAAGGAGTACCTCTTGAGCCTATAAGGGAAAGCGATTGGTTGTAGCGGAAGACCCATGGTGGGAAGCACTTGGTTTTAGCAGCAGTCCCACAATACTCAACAGGTGGAGTACTAGAGCAGTCCAAGGTCAGTGGGGCACACTTGGTTATAGCGGCAGGCCCACTGTACTCGACAGAGGAGGAGTTCGGCAGGCTTGGTTGTAGAAGCAGGCCCACTGTACTCGACAGAGGAGGTGTTTGGCGCGCTTGGTTGTAGCGGCAGGCCCACTGTATTCGACGGAGGAGGAGTTTGGCGCGCTTTGTGGTAGTGGCAGGCCCACTATACTCGACAGAGGAGGAGATCTCAATAATCCATGGTTTCATCATCATGAATAAGATCCCGGTTGAGCTGAGTCTATAATCTTTGTGTTACCTCATGATTGAGATGGGTTACTCCATAACTTGTGTATATGTATGGGAATATACCTAAGTATAGTTTATCTGTTGAGATCTTCTTTGTGGTTATCCTTCTTATATTTAGTGAGACCTTGAGGGTCTCAGGGTCCCTACTGAGTATCGTTATACTCTCCCCTTCTCGGGCATTGCCCACACTTCGTTGTGTTGGTTGCAGATGACGGGCAGCGCCGACAGAGGCCGACTGTTCGAGGACTGGACGGTACCTGGAGGTGGACCTCAGGACGAGACAGTATCCGGCGGTGGACTTCACAAATAGGTGACACTCGGAATAAGGTTGATGGGCGAGAGCGTTATAGAGGCTATCTGTACCAACCCTTCAGGTAGGATCTGTGGTGGATGATCCAGGAGCTGCGATATCTGTACCTACCCTTCAGGTACGATCCGTGGTGGACGATCCAGGATCTGCGCAATCTGTACCTACCCTTCAGGTAGGATCTGAGGAGGACGACCCATGAGCTGCTTCTTTTCTTCCGGCTGTTTTCTTTGTTGTACTTTCTTTCTGTTGTATCTGTACATTCGATTGGTTTTATTTTCTAGCCCATTTACTTTTCAGAACTTCCTTTTTGTACTTAGTGTTTTTCTTCGGCTTCTACACTGTGGTGTTTTGTTTCTTTTATAAAGGCAATGCCTTCCCAGTTATCGGAATTTACGCCTTTAGTGCTAGTCGCCATCCCCTGACCTATTGAAGACGGGCTTGGGGTAGTCACGGCACGGGCCCCGAGGACGGGTCGTGACAGATTTAATTTTTTATTCAATTAAATAATATTTTTTAGTTTTTATGATAATTAAAAAAATAGTTTTAAATAGAATGGATATTTTAATTTTTGGAATTGTTTTCAGATGTATGGAAATAGTATTTTTATTATTATAATGTTCAAAATTTACAATATTTTAAATTCTATTATTATATTATATTTCATTGTATTTGTTTATGATTATGATTGGTTTTATTATAATCTACGTATGGGTGGTTCCATTATAAAAAAAATATGGGTATATTAATTATAAACCAATGATGGGTGGGTTTATAATAACCCTCTAATCGATTAAATTATATGGATAATTATAGTCCATGTTGATCGTATTGCTTCTTCCATTTTAATTTTTCATATATTAAATGATTTCACAAGTTTCAAAAATTATTGATTTACTATTTATAAATTTTTTAATGAATTTACTATGATATCAAAAGGTTATATAATAAGATTATGTTTAATGTAATATATAAGGTAGTTCATAATGGTGAAATATATAACTTATTTTTATAATATTTCATATGGTTTTGATGATTTAAAAGGAACCATTATGAGTTCTATTATAAACATATGATTTATTGTGAAATTTTTTATGATGATATTTGGGTCTAAAATTGGATTTCATGGGTATGAAAATTTTATTTATTTCCCCATGGATGATTTTTATATAATACGAATTATTTATAATTATTACTACACTAACAAGGTTAAATCAATCATTTTTATGTACCATACTAATATTTTTTTTCCATCCAACATTTAAATAAAATCATAGGATTTTTAGGATCAATAGAAATTATTATGGAAATATTATATTGGAAAATAAATTAAGGGTATAGTAGGAATAATTATAATTTTAAGGATAAGGTATCTTTTGGTGTTGAGTTGTCAGAATTATCTAATACTCTGACAATATTTTATCTATAGGTATGTTTCTCATCCCATAGATCATTTTTATGATTTATGGTTCGGATGATCTAAAAAGGGACACATTTATTAGTATCAATTCCAGAAATGTAATGTTTATGATTTTAGAACTGGATCTGAGGGTAAACGTTTGGGGTAGATATATTTGGTATCATATTATCATTTAATCAAAATTGAAACAGGAATTATTTTATTTAAGGTTTTCTTATGTGTTATGGATATTATCACAGGGTAATGAGTTTAAGGATAATCATATGATCTGAGTTATATAAATCCCTTTTTAGGTATTAAGTGACATGATTGTACGGTGACTAAGAATATTTTTTGAAATGATTTATGAGGTTGAGGTATATGTAACCCTTATATTTGACATGAAGGATTATTTTGGAAAAATACTATTACATTTTTTATGATATAATAATAATGGTAAGATATAACCTTTAACATAAGTTCATTATTTAATTTTTACCATTTTAATTTTTGTCTGGAGGATATTTATAATATTATTGTGAATTCACAACAATATCATGATCATCCACAAAATGAAATATAATTGTACTCGGTAAGGTCAAAAGACATTATCCCACAACTCAAGGGTGTTAAGGGTGATATTCATACCATTGGACTATATGATTTTCAAGTTAGTATGATGTTTTGTTTATTACAGAATGTATTTATCCAAAAATGATTATTTTCATTATAGGAGAAATTTTTTTATCATATAGATAATTGTGATATTGAAATGTCATTTTATGAATAATTTATTACTTAAATTTCATATGAATTGACTATTTTGTCAATATTATACGATTAATGTAATCAGAAATAATTATATATAACATGGAATTTCATATGAGTACTAATGATAAAAATATTTTTTATAATAATATTTTAAATTAAACATGGTTTATGTTATTTTAATATAAATTATTATCATATCATGGAGATTATATTATTAAGGAAAATTCATTTTTTTATATGGATTTATAAGTAACAATTGATTAAGAGAAAAATGTTATTTTAATCATTGATGACATGGTAATAAATGCCTTTATATCTTTAGGATTTAACTTTTACAATGAATATTTTGAAATTTTTTTATATATTTAATTATTAAATTAATTTTTTTAAACATTGAGAAGAAATGTTTATTTTTTCAGAGTATTGTATTATAACTTAATATGAGGTTCTATTAATTTTGAGAACTATAATACCTTATCAAAACCATTTTTTTCTCAAATATAATGATTTGGGAAATAGTATTCTACCATTTAATAAATTTTTTGTTGTGTTACAAGGTTATTTTAGTGCTTCAGGTGTGAAAATTATTTCCTGAATAATCGTTATTTAGAGAGAAAAAAATAATACTGTGATGTATATTTATTAAAGAATGAAATCATTCATTCCATCTATGTATATGTGCTTATTATCCTAGTATTGATTGTAAAATAATTCTCAACCCTATGAAATGGATCTTGAAATAAAAAAATGTTATCATATTACATTCATATTCCTGAAATTGATGTCTATTTTTTCACAACCCATAATTTTTTTATTTTGAATTTATTAATTTTCATTTCACTATTAACTTTATTTGGATCAATGATCCCTTTCACACTCGGTCATTTAATATATATTTTTTTCATCAATGTCGATATTTTAACATCCAATTAATTTTATCATATTTGGAAACATCGTTATGTGTTATTATTGACAACTTTCATACTTCAAATTCCCTGTATTTAGGAGGATATTTTATTATCCCTCTTTACATTGTAGGATTTCAACAATGATATTTTTCAATATAAATTCTTTTATTACAATGATAAATTTCAAATTATGATGATTGTATTTCTTATGGTGGGTGGAGAATTTAATATCTACATATTATAAAATAAATACTATGTTTTATAGAATATACGATAATGATTTATAGATTAATTAATAATAATGATGCGATGCAATATATTTTTATGTAATGTATTTTTATACATTAAAATTGAATTATAAATAAAAATATTTTTTTATATATCTTGTAAAAATTATATAAATGATTTATTTACTTTCATAAATATAATTTTATACAAATTATTTAATTTTTGAAATGAGAATGTAAAATTAATCATAGGGTGGAATATAGGTTTTCATATAAAGTGTATAATAATTGATTAAATTGTGATGAATACCAATTTTTTTAAAACAATAATTTATATTCACTAAAAATTCAAACATTTATTTAATTTTTCGATTTAGATAAGTTGTATTTAATTACATTCAATCTTATTAATTACATTGGAATCATCCCCAACCATGCTTTTGTATAAAGTTAATTTTTTTCCTACATATTATTATTCAAAAAACAATTATTCATTTTGATTTTTGAGTTTATGTAATATTAATTTCTACACCATAGAAAAATTTAATCATGATAAATGGATTCCTAATTTTGAATCGAGGTGTACACATTTTTTAAATAGAACAATTTTATTTTTCACTTGTTATGAATAGTATTCATAGTAAATATTTGTCACAAACCCGGGTAAAAAATGTATCTATGGATAAAAAAATGAGAAGGTAAAAATGTCTTTAATACATGTATTTATTATATTTTATGAGTTTAGGCTGAACTAATATTCTGAATTATTATCCATTTTTATTTTTTTTGTATTTAATTAAAAAAATTCAAAAATGCCACAGTCATTTTTTTAATATATATAATTAAAAGATATACAGATAAAAACCAATTGATTATCTCTAAATTGTAATTTTAATGACAAGTTTTATTTTAATATCTTGTTAATAAATTTATAATTTTTATATATGATATAATTAATTAAAATATTTATGCATTTTCAAGGAAATATTAATTCATTTAATAAAAAAGTAAAATAAATTATCATATAACTATTAAATGGAAAATTATTTTATTGAATTACGTTACACCATGATTTTTTTATAAAAATATATAATTTTTTGGATTTTTATAATGATTACATTCTTTTTAATTTTCGCTCATATTACCATGAATGTCAAATTAAGTGAATAGATAAAAAATGACATTAATTAAATTTATAATCACAATTTTTTATTAAATTATTTATGTTTCATATAAATAAAAAAATATTCGATCGGATTGGTATGTATGGTAAAATAAAAAATGTGGTCCATTTGTTGTTTAATTGACATTTTATAGTATATATCATTACCCATTAATAGGAAAAACCCTTATTATCATAGTAATCATCAAAAGTATTAATAAATAATTGAAAAAAATATATATTAGTGAAATAATAATATAAACACACCAAAATATTATATTATGAATGTATTTTGACTCATTATATACTTATCTTTTCATTATTTCTATTTCTATTCTATTTAACATGAAAAATAATTTATATTTATTTAATACATTATATATTTACAAAAATTCCCCTCCCATCCTTATAAAGAAGAAACTTGTAACACCCCAGGTAAATAAAGAATATGACATTTTCATATTTATCCCTATTTGTGAATAAAATATTAATATGACTTTAAAGGGGACGCTATGCTCGATGGCGTACCCAACACACAACAACGAGTTTCTTGGGAATCTTAAGTTGCACTCTAATAATATTATTTTAAATGGTAGTTAACATGTAGTCGTTGTATTGGCGGGAATGGATAGAAATAAATAAAATATGATTATATATGTTTTTAAATGTTTTTACATTTATCCAATAGAGGATAGAGGCTTAAAATACGGAAAGAATTCAATTTTAGGCATATATGCCCAAGTTTTCACTAAAGGTTCACTTATCACATTTTGATGGTGAACCATCATTAAATATAATTTTGTTCACTCTTATACATTCTATTGGACCAAATAAAACTCTTTTTAAGAATCGGGACATCAAAATTTACTTTGTGTAAATTTTTGGTATCTTTCCGATAATGTTCATTTTTTTTAATGAATAGTGTAAAATGTTGTATTTTAATTCAAAACCTCTTTTTAATCTAATTTATTTATATGATTAGATTATATTTTGAATTGGTTTTAAAGTGAAATTATAAAATATTTTTACCATTAAATCCAATATTGGTCGTTGGAATTAATTTCACTTTGAAATCAGACTTAAACTAGTGTCAATCTTTTGATACTTATTGTTTTATAAAAACACGCTATTTGCTCTGAAAGCGGGAATTAATTATTAAATTAATTAATGTGACTAATATGTTTTGAATTATGTAAAACAGACTTCATTTTTGAATTCGGAATATCAAATATAGCTTAGGGTGAAGGTTTGGTATTTTTCTTAAAAACTCCAATTTTTGATGAATAGTGAAACCACTAAGTGGTAATCAAGCAAACTGATTTTTCAGTTAAATGAAAGTGTACCACTAATGTGTATTGAATTTTGAAAATCTGACATACATGGTTGTCATTATTATGTAAAATGTGGTTCAATGGGATGAAAATAATTTTTTGGTGAATAGTAACTTATTAAATTTTTAATAGCGATTAGTGGTAATTAGTGTAATTTAAGGTAAAAATGATATTATAAGAATGTGAAAACACCATGACACTTGTCCTACACCTATAGGGTGAGTCATGGCCGACCAAGACAAGCCATGGGCCAACTTGGGGACCCCATGGATCCACTTTGGTTGGGAAATGACATAAATAACTTTTATTTAATGTAAAAGTAAAATTGACACAAACATGACATGTTTTACTAAAACAATTTTTAAGTAGGATTATACAAGTCTTATTTTTTATTATAAATAGTCATTAGAATGCTAAAAAGATTTCCTACATCATAGTAATTTTTTTATAATTTTTAGACATTAAATAAATTAAATTATTTATGACATCATTATTTAACGATTAAAATAAAATGGAAATATAATGTAATATCTATGGACTAAACATGTCCAAAACTTATTGGATGGGTGTATTTCGAACCCTTATAACCTTATCCACGAATTATATCAATGTAGGACCTTTTAAAACCGAAACACATTTTCAAATAAAGTAATATTTCCTTACTTTCCAAAAGTGCCCCTCCTCTCCTATTACAAAAGGCCCCCACCTCTACCTCTTTTCACACACTCATCAAGCCTTTGGCTCGGCCAACCCCTACCCATTTACTCTCTCTCCATCCCTCTCCTAATCCTAGAGGATTCCCTTTGGGCATAATCCTTTCAAAGGAAGCCTTTAGGCTCAAATCAACAGGAGTTACACTTTTAAAGGTAATTCTTTCTCTCATGTTCATTTGTTTTATTTTGCTTCTCCAACCCCCTAAACTCTTTTTATTTATTTATTTTGTAACAACCCCAGTATCTTCAATATACTAGGATGTTGTTTTAAGATTTATTCGAGCTACACTCTCACACAACTACATCAAATGGTTAAAGAACATACGATTTCCGTGGATCGTGAAATTCTGCCTCCCGAAACGATGATTGTTCAATACTCATTTAACACCTTCAAAGGTGGACATTATGATGTCAATATTTTTATATATGATATATAATATGTTTGTGTTATCCTTATTCTTCTGTATTTTTCATTTTTGTCTTACCTTTATGGCTTCCATTATGGGTATACGCGATATCTTCATTTAAGGAAGTGCGGACTACCGCCCCCTCAAAGTGATTTGATTCGTTAAATACCATATGTGGGATGTATAAAGGATGGAAATATGATATTATATATGATATTATACTGGAATTATAATATACCTTTATATCATTATTATTCCATTCTATAAAATACGAAATAGAAATGAAAGTAGCGTTCATGCGTACGTACGGCTTACCCTCTCCATGAACGGTGCATTTCATTTCTTACCTCTAAATGCTTATGTAAAGTTATAAATGCATGAATGTACTGGATATATATGACATATTTTATATCTACATCATTAATACAATTATGGATATAATAAACATTTGGCCACACGAACAACATGTAATTGTAAGAAGTCCACTTTCGACTTAAGAACCAAATATCGGCAAAACAAATATTATTAACTTAAATGATTACATAATGTTTATGACATGGTAATAAGTGGTATAAAAGGAATAATTAACTTGAAAAAGGTTCTTAAGGAAGTAGAAATTAACTCAAGTTTATTATTCAGTAGATTAAAGAACGATCGAGTCAAGTCGGACCCGAGGTAAGGGATCCTACTCCTCTCTTTCTTTTTTAGTACGCACGTTTATGTCATTCCTTTTAAAGCTCATCTTTCTTGTTATTGAGATGATCTTTTATATTAATCCTACTGTGATTTCTATGTTCATGTGATGAGAGATACTATTCTCTCTCATCAATCCATTTTGGAAGTTTTGAGTGGCGCCGTTAGGCTGCCGAACATTCGTAAGAGATCTAACCTCTCTCTTTTTTTTAAGTACTCTCCTTTGTGTCACTTATTTTAAGCTCCTCTTTGTTATGTTGGGGATTTTCTTTTATATTCAACTTGCTGTAAATTCTATTGTAATATTATGGGATACTCTATTTAATCTCATCAATCCATATTCAGAAGATTTATGTGGCGCCGTTAGGCTGCCTAGTTTTCGTAAGGGATTTTTCATCACACTTTTAATCCCGTGAGATTTATGCTACATTTGCCACAAATTCCATTGATTGGTGTATGTACTGACCATTATTCTACTCTTTGTGTAATATTCTTGCGTTTATGAGTATTTACATCAATGACCTATTGTCTTTCTTTCATGGGGTGTATGTTTTGAAAGATACCCAAGTCGGTAAGGGAACCTTTCATCCTCCTCTTTTTTAAAAGACTTATTTTATTGGGTCTTTTAATTTACATATTTTTATGTTGGGATATGTTCTCATACATCCTTATTGATGTAAATTTTATGTCCAAGTGATGGGATACACTTTTTATCTCTCATCAACTTATTTTGATGTGATGCCGTTAGGCTGTCAAGGGAACTTTTTAACCCAATTTCGATTTCTTTGGGTTCAGCTTGTAGTCATTGAATATGTCATCCATTGAATATGTGTGAATGACCTTTTATTGTTTTACACTTAATATCCACTTATATTGGGTGTATATATATTTTTCACACATATTTTTGAGATTTATTTGTCCTTAATTTAAGGATACCTTTTTTATAAGGGATTTCATCACATTTGACATTTCTATTGAGGGTTCATTGTTGTTATGCACCAATTCACTATTATATGGTGTATATACTATACTTTTAAGTATTATATCATGAATAATTTTATTCTCATGATATTATAAAGTTCTGACTAAATGTTATTCCTCGATTATTGTATTCAAGTGTCTCTAATTTTGGTAAAACCCCTTTAACCAAAATATCGTTTTAAATGTTTTAATTATTTGTTCTTATTAATATCCATGTTTTCAAAATGGTTTTAAGGATTTATTTATATAGATATTAATGGTTTCAAATGTTAAAAGCTTCAAGGTGGTGTGGGACACTTTGATTCAAAAATGTCTTTATTAAATGTTTTAAATGGTTTTGGAAGTGGTTTCTTTTTGAATGGATTCATTATTTAAATATACTAAGATGTTATATTGTGATTGAAATGTGGAAATGTTATGTTTCCTTTATGCTTGTTTTATGTGATACATTTATGTTATGGTTCATGGGCATTGTTATGAAAACGGGTGGTTCCGTGATAAACTAAGGGCGGGTGAGCCCGATATAGCTCTCCAATGCATTGGGTAACGCGAAGGAGTGAAACATTAAGGTTTCTCCGATGAGATTTAGGGAATATACTGTGATAGGTATTCCATACGTAACCAAGAGGGGTACTCCCTACGTAAGAATGTTATGAATGCCTCAAGTTACATTTTTGTCTTATGATTTCTATGATTTATTTATGGTTTGATGAGGTATGAAAGTGCCTTTGTTTTATGGGCAAAGTATGATTTCATTCTTATGTATATATGAACTCATGTTTCCTTTCCATATTTTTATAACCCTTACTGAGATTTTTATGCTCATCCCAAGTTTTTGAAATGTTTTTCACAGGTCAAGGGAAAGGTACATGATGTGATGATAATGTCAAGGATGTGTCAAGAATGAATCTGTGTTTAATTTTAAATAGGATTCCGTTGATGGGAAGAATGAATATTGTCTTTTATGTAACCACTTTGTTTAAATGTGGAATGTATTGAATGTTTCATGATCTAATTCTCTAAAACTCTAAACCTGAAAAGATCCTCAATGTGTAATCTTGTAATAACTCAAGATTACGTAAGGTTTAAGGATGGGGCCTTATAGTTGGTATCAAAGGTCGGTTTAGATAACTTTAGAGGTTAGGGTATTCTTTATGCATAAGTGACATTACCATAATGGTTAGGATTTCAGAAAGAGTCCTAGTTTTAGATAAATTGAATGAGTAAGTGTATCTTAGTGTTTACCTTCCTCATTAGTACATGATGGTTTTGTTGATATACTCACACTGACCTTTTTGGTTTTAGTAAATGGCTGGATCTAGCTGGCACCAAAGTGACAATGGGTTTCAAGGAAACTGTGGTGGTTCTCTGATTAAGATACTGGATGAGATGGGGGATTCAATGAGGAATCTCATAGTTGTTCTAAACAAACAATCAAGGATTCATGATCAACCACTTCAAACTTGGTGAGTTCTCTAATGAATCATGTACGATATGGCCAACTCGATGTGGAAATTCAGGTAATAATTATTAAGGTAACCATTAGGGTTTATATGATCCTTACTTTTTAGGTAATTGTGGGTTACTCTATGATATGATGGAAAATGAAAGGAATGAGATAAACATGAGGTTAAAATATATTATGATTATTCTTGAAGATTTTATCTCATTTTGGGGAATGTTTTAAGAATTATATAGTTTTGGAAAAAGGACAACACGCAGACCGTGTGACATCCCGTCGCATCGGACAAAGCTGCGGGAATCGAACCCACAACCAAAGTGCGACTGGTATTTATCGCCTACCACTGGACTACGTGAAGTCCCTGGTTAGTTTGAATGATTCTTTCTAGTTATATGATTTTATGAATTAGGAGTAAGATGATTTTGGGTTATTTATGAAAATGATTAACCTATCATGAAGGATATGTGATTAGGTTAATTACTTTTCAATACGGGACTTTAGGAGCAACTGATGTTGTTTGGAGATAAATGTTACGATTTAACATGGAAGACTATGTGACTAAATCCTTAAAATTTTTGGGTTTCAATCTTAGATTGGTTTACTTTGAGGAATTCATATGGACAAATTTGTTTATCGGATGGTCCTCGTTGAACTTTGGATTTTGTTGGACAAATTTTGGAGATTAAGAATAGATTTTCTTTTTATAAAGGGTTATCCTTTTCTGGATTATCTGACCTTGTACTAACCTTTTTGGTTTTGGTTATGGTTAAGGTCTAATGATATGGTAAGTATATAGTTCTCTTTTGTGTATTAGGTGATTCTCTAGAAGTTGATTATAGTACTCTTAATGTGAACAAGTCTTCCTAAATACTCGTCTTTTGGAGAAAATATGAGTTTGTGTAAGGAATCTAATAAAAGTTGAAAGTCAATATGATAAGTGATTATGTTTCCTTATGAATAAATTCCTCAATAAAATGTAACTTAAAACAAAAATGTTGTCTATTAACTTTTCCTATTGGGGAATCGAATACCGTTTAACACATCACAAGTTTGTGATTTTCTCATGGTTAACTTTCTCCTAAACATGTTTTCTATCACTCTCCATCAGAACATGACCCTTTGTTTTTTCCTCCATGTCCATATTTTCATACTTGGAATCCTAGTATGGGTTAACTCGGGTAACCTTTATACTTATATCTCTTTATTTTAAAGTGTTTGTTTTACCAACTCTTATTCCGATGTGGGACTTTCCAGGATGTTTCCAAGCGCAATTTTAAAATTGCGAGGACGCAATTCCCAAAAGGGGGGAAGGATGTAACACCCCAGGTAAATAAAGAATATGAAATTTTCATATATATCACTATTTTTGAATAAAATATTAATATGACTTTAAACGGGACGCTATGCTCGATGGCGTACCCAACACGCAACAACGAGTTTCTTGGGAATCTTAAGTTGCACTCTAATAATATTATTTTAAATGGTAGTTAACATGTAGCCATTGTATTGGCGGGAATGGATAGAAATAAATAAAATACGATTATATATGTTTTTAAATGTTTTTACATTTATCCAATAAAGGATAGAGGCTTAAAATACGGAAAGACTTCAATTTTAGGCATATATGCCCTAGTTTTCACTAAAGGTTCACTTATCGCCTTTTGATGGGGAACCATCATTAAATATACTTTTGTTCACTCTTATACATTCTATTGGTCCAAATAAAACTCTTCTTAAGAATCGGGACATCAAAATTTACTTTGTGTAAATTTTTGGTATCTTTCCGATAATGTTCATTTTTTTTAATGAATAGTGTAAAATGTTGTATTTTAATTCAAAACCTCTTTTTAATCTAATTTATTTATATGATTAGATTATATTTTGAATTGGTTTTAAAGTGAAATTATAAAATATTTTTACCATTAAATCCAATATTGGTCGTTGGAATTAATTTCACTTTGAAATCAGACTTAAACTAGTGTCAATCTTTTGATACTTATTGTTTTATAAAAACACGCTATTTGCTCTGACAGCGGGAATTAATTATTAAATTAATTAATGTGACTAATATGTTTTGAATTATGTAAAACGGACTTCATTTTTTAATTCTGAATATCAAATATAGCTTAGGGTGAAGGTTTGGTATTTTTCTGAAAAACTCCAATTTTTGATGAATAGTGAAACCACTAAGTGGTAATCAAGCAAAATGATTTTTCAGTTAAATGAAAGTTTACCACTAATGTGTATTGAATTTTGAAAATCCAACATACATGGCTGTCATTATTATGTAAAATGTGGTTCAATGGGATGAAAATAATTTTTTGGTGAATAGTAACTTATTAAATTTTTAATAGCGATTAGTGTAATTAGTGTAATTTAAGGTAAAAATGATATTATAAGAATGTGAAAAAACCATGACACTTGTCCTACAACTATAGGGTGAGTCATGGCCGACCCAGAAAAGCCATGGGCCAACTTGGGGACCCCATGGATCCACTTTGGTTGGGAAATGACATAAATAACTTTTATTTAATGTAAAAGTAAAATTGACACAAACTTGATATGTTTTACTAAAACAATTTTTAAGTAGGATTATACAAGTCTTATTTTTTATTATAAATAGTCATTGGAAAGATAAAAAGATTTCCTACATCATAGTATTTTTTTTATAATTTTTAGACATTAAATAAATTAAATTATTTATGACATCATAATGATGCAGTGATGACATCATTATTTAACGATTAAAATAAAATGGAAATATAATGTAATATCTATGAACTACACATGTCCAAAACTTATAGGATGGGTGGATTTAGAACCCTTATAACCTTATCCACGAATTATATCAATGTGGGACCTTTTAAAACCGAAACACATTTTCAAATAAAGTAATATTTCCTTACTTTCCAAAAGTGCCCCTCCTCTCCTCTTATAAAAGGCCCCCACCTCTACCTCTTTTCACACACTCATAAAGCCTTTGGCTCTGCCAAACCCTGCCCATTTACTCTCTCTCCATCCCTCTCCTCATCCTAGAGGATTCCCTTTGGGCATAATCCTTTCAAAGGAAGCCTTTAGGCTCAAATAAAAAGGAGTTACACTTTTAAAGGTAATTCTTTCTCTCATGTTCATTTGTTTTATTTTTCTTCTCCAACCCCCTAAACTCTTTTTATTTATTTTTTTTGTAACAAAACCAGTATCTTCAATATACTAGGTTGTTTTTATAAGATTTATTCGAACTACACTCTCACACAACTACATCAAATGGTTAAAGAACATACGGTTTCCGTGGATCGTGAAATTCTGCCTCCCGAAACGATGATTGTTCAATACTCATCTAACACCTTCAAAGGTGGACATTATGATGTCACTATTTTTATATATGATATATAATATGTTTATATTATCCTTATGCTTCTGTATTTTTCATTTTTGTCTTACCTTTATGGCTTCCATTATGGGTATACGCGATATCTTCATTTAAGGAAGTGCGGACTACCGCCCCCTCAAAGTGATTTGATTCGTTAAATACCATATGTGGGATGTATAAAGGATGGAAATATGATATTATATATGATATTATACTGGAACTATAATATGCCTTTATATCATTATTATTCCATTCTATAAAATACGAAATAGAAATGAAAGTAGCGTTCATGCGTACGTACGGCTTACCGTCTCCATGAACGGTGCATTACATTTCTTACCTCTAAATGCTTATGTAATGTTATAAATGCATGAATTTACTGGATATATATGACATATATGATATCTACATCATGAATAAAATTCTGGATATAATAAACATTTGGCCACACGAACAACATGTAATTGTAAGAAGTCCACTTTCGACTTAAGAACCAAATATCGGCAAAACAAATATTATTAACTTAAATGATTACATAATGTTTATGACATGGTAATAAGTGGAATAAAAGGAATAATGAACTTGAAAAAGGTTCTTAAGGAATTAGAAATTAACTCAAGTTTATTATTCAGGAGATTAAAGAACGATCGAGTCAAGTCGGACCCGAGGTAAGGGATCCTACTCCTCTCTTTCTTTTTAAGTCCGCACTTTTATGTCATTCCTTTTAAAGCTCATCTTTCTTGTTATTGAGATGATATTTTATATTAATCCTACTGTAATTTCTATGTTCATGTGATGAGAGACCCTATTCTCTCTCATCAATCCATTTTGGAAGTTTTGAGTGGCGCTGTTAGGCTGCCGAACATTCGTAAGAGATCTAACCTCTCTCTTTCTTTTTAAGTACTCTCCTTTGTGTCACTTATTTTAAGCTCCTCTTTGTTATGTTGGGGATTTTCTTTTATATTCCACTTTCTGTAAATTCTATTTTAATATGATGGGATACTATATTTGATCTCATCAATCCATATTCGGAAGTTTTATGTGGCGCCATTAGGCTGCCTAGTTTTCGTAAGGGATTTTCCATCACACATTTATTCCCGTGAGATTTATGCTACATTTGCCACAAATTCCATTGAGTGGTGTATGTACTGCCCATTATTCTACTCTTTGTGTAATATACTTGCGTTTATGAGTATTTACATCAATGACCTATTGTCTTTCTTTCATGGGGTGTATGTTTTGAAAGATACCAAAGTCGGTAAGGGAACCTTTCATCCTCCTCTTTTTTAAAAGACTTATTTTATTGGGTCTTTTAATTTACATATTTTTATGTTGGGATATGTTCTCATACATCCTTATTGATGTAAATTTTATGTCCAAGTGATGGGATACACTTTTTATCTCTCATCAACTCATTTTGATGTGATGCCGTTAGGCTGTCAAGGGAACATTTTAACCCAATTTCGATTTCTTTGGGTTCAACTTGTAGTCATTGAATATGTCATCCATTGAATATGTGTGAATGACATTTTATTGTTTCACACTTAATATCCACTTATATTGGGTGTATATATATTTTTCTCACATATTTTTGAGATTTATTTGTCCTCAATTTAAGGATACCTGTTTTATAAGGGATTTCATCACATTTGACATTTCTATTGAGGGTTCATTGTTGTTATGCACCAATTCACTCTTATATGGTGTATATACTATACTTTGGAGTATTATATCATGAATCATTTTATTCTCATGATATTATAAAGTTCTGACTAAATGTTATTCCTCGATTATTGTATTCAAGTGTCTCTAATTTTGGTAAAACCCCTTTAACCAAAATATCGTTTTAAATGTTTTAATTATTTGTTCTTATTAATATCCATGTTTTCAAAATGGTTTTAAGGATTTATTTATATGGATATTAATGGTTTAAAATTTTAAAAGCTTCAAGGTGGTGTGGGACACTTTGATTTAAAAATGTCTTTATTAAATGTTTTAAATGGTTTTGGAAGTGGTTTCTTTTTGAATGGATTCATTATTTAAATATACTAAGATGTTATATTGTGATTGAAATGTGGAAAAGTTATGTTTACTTTATGCATGTTTTATGTGATACATTTATGTTATGGTTCTTGGGCATTGTTATGAAAACGGGTGGTTCCGTGATAAACTAAGGGCGGGTGAGCCCGATATAGCTCTCCAATGCATTGGGTAACGCGAAGGAGTGAAACATTAAGGGTTCTCCGAAGAGATTTAGGGAATATATTGTGATGGGTATTCCAAACGTAACCAAGAGGGTTACTCCCTACGTAAGAATGTTATGAATGCCTCAAGTTACCTTTTTGTCTTATGATTTCTATGATTTATTCATGGTTTGATGAGGTATGAAAGTACCATTGTTTTATGGGTAAAGTATGATTTAATTCTTATGTATATATGAACTCATGTTTCCTTTCCATATTTTTATAACCCTTACTGAGCTTTTTATGCTCATCCCAAGTTTTTGAAATGTTTTTCACAGGTCAAGGGAAAGGTACATGATGTGATGATAATGTCAAGGATGTGTCAAGAATGAATCTGTGTTTAATTTTAAATAGGATTCCGTTGATGGGAAGAATGAATATTGTCTTTTATGTAACCACTATGTTTAAATGTGGAATGTAATGAATGTTTCATGATATAATTCTCTAAAACTCTAAACCTGAAAAGATCCTCAATGTGTAATCTTGTAATAACTCAAGATTACGTAAGGTTTAAGGCTGGGGCCTTATAGTTGGTATCAAAGGTCGGTTTAGATAACTTTAGAGGTTAGGGTTTTCTTTAAGCATAAGTGACATTACCATAATGGTTAGGATTTCAGAAAGAGTCCTAGTTTTAGATAAAGTGAATGAGTAAGTGTATCTTAGTGTTTACCTTCCTCATTAGTACATGATGGTTTTGTTGATATACTCACACTGACCTTTTTGGTTTTAGTAAATGGATGGATCTAGCAGGCACCAAAGTGACAATGGGTTTCAAGGAAACTGTGGTGGTTCTCTGATTAAGATACTGGATGAGATGGGGGATTCAATGAGGAATCTCATAGTTGTTCTAAACAAACAATCAAGGAGTCATGATCAACCACTTCAACCTTGGTGAGTTATCTAATGAATCATGTACGAGATGGCCAACTCGATGTGGAAATTCAGGTAATAATTATTAAAGTAACCATTAGGGTTTATATGATCCTTACTTTTTAGGTAATTGTGGGTTACTCTATGATATGATGGAAAATGAAAGGAATGAGATAAACTTGAGGTTAAAATATATTATGATTATTCTTGAAGATTTTATCTCATTTTGGGGAATGTTTTAAGAATTATATAGTTTTGGAAAAAGGACAACACGCAGACCGTGTGACATCCCGTCGCATCGGACAAAGCTGCGGGAATCGAACCCACAACCAAAGTGCGACTGGTATTTATCGCCTACCACTGGACTACGTGAAGTCCCTAGTTAGTTTGAATGATTCTTTCTAGTTATATGATTTTATGAATTAGGAGTAAGATGATTTTGGGTTATTTATGAAAATGATTAACCTATCATGGAGGATATGTGATTAGGTTAATTACTTTTCAATACGGGACTTTAGGAGAAACTGATGTTGTTTGGAGATAAATGTTACGATTTAACTTGGAAGACTATGTGACTAAATCCTTAAAATGTTTGGGTTTCAATCTTAGATTGGTTTACTTTGAGGAATTTTTATGGACAAATTTGTTTATCGGATGGTCCTCGTTGAACTTTGGATTTTGTTGGACAAATTTTGGAGATTAAGAATAGATTTTCTTTTTATAAAGGGTTATCCTTTTCTGGATTATCTGACCTTGTACTAACATTTTTGGTTTTGGTTATGGTTAAGGTTTAATGATATGGGAAGTATATAGTTCTCTTTTGTGTATTAGGTGATTCTCTAGAAGTTTATTGTAGTACTCTTAATGTGAACAAGTCTTCCTAAATACTCGTCTTTTGGAGAAAATATGAGTTTGTGTACGGAATCTAATAAAAGTTGAAGGTCAATATGATAAGTGATTATGTTTCCTTATGAATAAATTCCTCAATAAAATGTAACTTAAAACAAAAATGTTGTCTATTAACTTTTCCTATTGGGGAATCGAATACCGTTTAACACATCACAAGTTTGTGATTTTCTCATGGTTAACTTTATCCTAAACATGTTTTCTATCACTCTCCATCAGAACATGACCCTTTGTTTTTTCCTCCATGTCCATATTTTCATACTTGGAATCCTAGTATGGGTTATCTTGGGTGACCTTTATACTTATATCTCTTTATTTTAAAGTGTTTGTTTTACCAACTCTTATTCCGATGTGGGACTTTCAAGGATGTTTCCAAGCGCAATTTTAAAATTGCGAGGACGCAATTCCCAAAAGGGGGGAAGGATGTAACACCCCAGGTAAATAAAGAATATGACATTTTAATATTTGTCCCTATTTGTGAATAAAATATTAATATGACTTTAAAGGGGACGCTATGCTCGATGGCGTACCCAACACGCAACAACGAGTTTCTTGGAAATCTTAAGTTGCACTCTAATAATATTATTTTAAATGGTAGTTAACATGTAGCTGTTGTATTGGCGGGAATGGATAGAAATAAATAAAATATGATTATATATGTTTTTAATTGTTTTTACATTTATCTAATAAAGGATAGAGGCTTAAAATACGGAAAGAATTCAATTTTAGGCATATATGCCCTAGTTTTCACTAAAGGTTCACTTATCGCCTTTTGATGGAGAACCATCATTAAATATACTTTTGTTCACTCTTATACATTCTATTGGACCAAATAAAACTCTTCTTAAGAATCGGGACATCAAAATTTACTTTGTGTAAATTTTTGATATCTTTCCGATAATGTTCATTTTTTTAATGAATAGTGTAAAATGTTGTATTTTAATTCAAAACCTCTTTTTAATCTAATTTATTTATGTGATTAGATTATATTTTTAATTGGTTTTAAAGTGAAATTATAAAATATTTTTACCATTAAATCCAATATTGGTCGTTGGAATTAATTTCACTTTGAAATCAGACTTAAACTAATGTCAATCTTTTGATACTTATTGTTTTATAAAAACACGCTATTTGCTCTGACAGCGGGAATTAATTATTAAATTAATTAATGTGACTAATATGTTTTGAATTATGTAAAACGGACTTCATTTTTGAATTCGGAATATCAAATATAGCTTAGGGTGAAGGTTTGGTATTTTTCTGAAAAATTCCAATTTTTGATGAATAGTGAAACCACTAAGTGGTAATCAAGCAAACTGATTTTTCAGTTAAATGAATGTTTACCACTAATGTGTATTGAATTTTGAAAATTCGACATACATGATTTTCATTATTATGTAAAATGTGGTTCAATGGGATGAAAATAATTTTTTGGTGAATAGTAACTTATTAAATTTTTAATAGCGATTAGTGGTAATTAGTGTAATTTAAGGTAAAAATGATATTATAAGAATGTGAAAACACCATGAAACTTGTCCTACACCTATAGGGTGAGTCATGGCCGACCAAGACAAGCCATGGGCCAACTTGGGGACCCCATGGATCCACTTTGGTTGGGAAATGACATAAATAACTTTTATTTAATGTAAAAGTAAAATTGACACAAACATGATATGTTTTACTAAAACAATTTTTAAGTAGGATTATACAAGTCTTATTTTTTATTATAAATAGTAATTGGAAATCTAAAAAGATTTCCTACATCATAGTAATTTTTGTATAATTTTTAGACATTAAATAAATTAAATTATTTTTGACATCATAATGATGTAGTGATGACATCATTATTTAACGATTAAAATAAAATGGAAATATAATGTAATATCTATGAACTACACAAGTCAAAAACTTATTGTATGGGTGGATTTCGAACCCTTATAACCTTATCCACGAATTATATCAATGTGGGACCTTTTAAAACCGAAACACATTTTCAAATAAAGTAATATTTCCTTACTTTCCAAAAGTGCCCCTCCTCTCCTCTTATAAAAGGCCTCCACCTCTACCTCTTTTCACACACTCATCAAGCCTTTGGCTCGGCCAACCCCTGCCCATTTACTCTCTCTCCATCCCTCTCCTCATCCTAGAGGATTCCCATTGGGCAGAATCGTTTCAAAGGAAGCCTTTAGGCTCAAATCAAAAGGAGTTACACTTTTAATGGTAATTCTTTCTCTCATGTTCATTTGTTTTATTTTGTTTCTCCAACCCCCTAAACTCTTTTTATTTAATTTTTTTGTAACAAAAACAGTATCTTCAATATACTAGGATGTTGTTATAAGATTTATTCGAGCTACACTCTCACACAACTACATCAAATGGTTAAAGAACATACGGTTTCCGTGGATCGTGAAATTCTGCCTCCCGAAACGATGATTGTTCAATACTCATTTAACACCTTCAAAGGTTGACATTATGATGTCACTATTTTTATATATGATATATAATATGTTTATGTTATCCTTATTCTTCTGTATTTTTCATTTTTGTCTTACCTTTATGGCTTCCATTATGGGTATACGCGATATCTTCATTTAAGGAAGTGCGGACTACCGCCCCCTCAAAGTGATTTGATTCGTTAAATACCATATGTGGGATGTATAAAGGATGGAAATATGATATTATATATGATATTATACTGGAATTATAATATACCTTTATATCATTATTATTCCATTCTATAAAATACGAAATAGAAATGAAAGTAGCGTTCATGCGTACGTACGGCTTACCGTCTCCATGAACGGTGCATTTCATTTCTTACCTCTAAATGCTTATGTAATGTTATAAATGCATGAATGTACTGGATATATATGACATATATGATATCTACATCATGAATACAATTATGGATATAACACTACTAGAAAAGCAGGTATTTGCGACGGGCTATTTGCGACGGGATCCCGTCGCAAATAGTCATTTGCGACGGGGTCCCATCGAAAATAGCCGGTTGCTGAAAACGCCGTCGCAACTACAATTATTTGCGACGGGCCCGTCGCTAAATCCTTTTTTTGTGACGGGCATTCTCCCCATCACAAATAGTATTCCGTATTTTTGTAAAAAACTTTTCAAACAGTTTTTGCGACGGGACCCGTCGCAAATACCTTTTGCGAAGGGACCCGTCGCAAATAGCTTTTGCGACGGTGCCGTCGCAAAAAATCTTTTTTAAAAAAATAAAAAAAATTAATAATACTAGTATTTGCGACGGGAGTCGGGACCCGTCGGAAATACTATTTATAGTATTTGCGACGGGTCCCGTCACAAATACTTTTTAAAAAAAATTAAAAAACTATTAATAATACTAGTATTTGCGACGGGCATAGTATCCCGTCGCAAATACTATAAAAAAATAAAAATAATAAATTATTAATAAATTATTTTAATTAATATAATAATAGAATTATAATTTACAAATGAAAATAATAAATTATTTTAATTACTATAATAATAGTAGAATTATAATTCAAAAATAAAAATAATAGAATATTAATAAATAATTTAATTAATATAATAATATTACAATTATAATTCATAAATAAAAAAAAATATTAATAAGTTATTTTAATTAATATAAAAATAATAGAATTATTTGACATTCAAATATTAAAATAATTCAAGTATTACAAAAAAATAATTAAATTCTAATATTATAAAATTTAAATATATATATATAATTTTAATATATAAATAAAATTTTAATATATATATATAATTTAATATTATAAAATATAAATAATATTATTATTCATATTAATATTGTTATTTAAAAATATAATATTATTAATATTTTATAATGAGACAGAAACTACGAATAGAAAAAAAAATATTTTGATTTCACAAATTTTATAACAGAAATACAAACTCTAATCTGTAGGAGGGGGGGAGGGGGGGGGAGGGGGGGAGGTGGGGGATCTGCAAATGGTGGTGGAGGAAACTCCATCCCTAAAGCATGAGTGAGTCGGCGCATGTACTCTATCTGCTCCTGATGCTACTGCTGCCACCGACTCGTCTGCTCCTCGTACAGCTGCTGCTGGCGTCGACGCTCCTCCTCATGCTGCTGACGCATCTGCTCCTGCTCCTGTCGGAGACTCTCTATCTGTGCAGTCTGAGATCGCAACTGATCCTCATACTGTGTAGAAGAAGATGCACGAGCTCCTCTCGAGCTGGACGCCGACATCGCAGCACTGCCATAATAATCTCCGGGAGTCAGTCGAGAGCCGATACCAACCACCCGGCCCTTCTCGAAGGCATACTGGGTGGCCTGCATCCATGCCGCCTCATCAAACTGACGGGCAGTGGTCTGATCTGATGACTCGGCCTGACTCTCAGGCCGGGCCTATGCCGCTGCGGCCTCATATGACTCCTATAGTTGCAATTTAAAATTAAAATTGTGAATAAATTATATGCAGTTAATTTTTAAACTTGAAAACAAATAATACTGACCGCGATGTGATGCTGACGATCACCTCTGAGCTCCCCAGTAGCAGGATCACTATACATCCTCCAATATACGTCGTACTCTGTAATATCGGGGTGCTCGACAGCCTATAAGAATAAAAAATAAACTGCTAATATTTATAGTTATATAAAATATTTATAAATAATGTACGTACCAGATGTTGTCTATGAGTACTGAAAGAACGACTCCCAGCTCGATGAGTCACCTCCTGCCTCCCTCGATTCTGCCTCCCCACCGATGATCTCCTCTGAAAGGCACCACTCAACCAGTGCGCACATAATCCATCCCATACATGGGATGAAATATACTCTGGTCGGTGTGCTCTACCTGACTCATCAAACTCTGACACTCCTGTTTTCTTCATCGCAGCTTTTCTTAAATTGTGCAAAAACTGACGAAGGCGATCACGCATGGCCACCTCCCATGCCTCGTGGATGGCGTCATGCATGGTATCCTCGATCGGATACCATAAACCCTACAAATAAATCAAAATATCAAGTTAGAAATGAGATAATTTTCAAAATAAAAATTATTTATTTACGTACGTACCAACCAATGGTCGAACATGGCCTGCTGCACATCAATGGGAATCTGCTCCCATGTGGTCCACGGCTGAGAGAAATAGTTGCGCAAAATAGCGCTTCCCTGTCCGACTACTATATGCGAAAAACTGAAAAAATAATAAACATTTATTATGTGAATGGATTAATGAAATCTTAGTCAAATGCACAGGTTATTACACAGGTTATCACACCTCCGGGTGCGCGGATCAAACCCAAGACGTGGACGTCGCTTGGGGACGGGGTCAGGAATCATCAATCGTGCAAGACCGCGCCCCCTCCGCGTACTCCCTGGAGCGCCTGCAGGCTGAGGGTCATCTGCCAGCAACTCATCCGCATCGAAAGGCAGGTCAGCATCCGCCAACGCACGAAATGTGGCCTCGTCCATCTGAAACAGAAAATGTTAATGTTAGCAAATAATTGATAATTACTATTATATATACATATATACATATTATGATTGTATATAAATACCATGGAATTCTATAAGTGTTCATCTTCATCATCATCTTCATATATGTCAATGTCATCTTCATATTCCTCCTCAACATCATCGATATCCATTCGAGTTGCAGTTGCTTCATCTCTTACCATTTCAAATTCATGTGTGACATCATTAACATCATCGTCATCACTGACTCTTAAATGTGGGGTGTCGTCATCGATACTCATATCTCTTTGTAAAAAAGATTGATTTTGAATACTCTCTTGAAGAACTTCAATTCTTTGCACATCAGGGAAAGCACATTCACTTTGACTAAACTGATTGTCTCCAATTTTGATTTTTATTACACTCCACCAATCAGTCAAGTCTTTTGATGTTGCACAGTACTTTGAATAATAAACTTGATATGCCTTTTGAGCCAATAAGAATGGTTCATTTACTGCGAGAACACTTTTACATTTAATATCGATGATTCCTTGAGTCGGATGAACACGCACGCCTCTCTCTATATCCAACCACCGACATTTGAACATGGTTATGTAATGTTGTCCAAGATAACAGAGTTCAATGATTTCATCAAGTATGCCATAAAAGTCAACTTCATTTTCTCGATGATGAGATCCTCTCAAGCTAACTCCAGTGTTCATTGTTTTTTTCGATTCCCCATATGCATGTGTGTGGAATCGAAATCCATTCACCACATATGCATTATAAGTTTTAACAAGTTTGGAAGGTGGGTTACTCAATACACACAGCCGTTTGTCAATTTTATCAGCATGTCGAGACACCTGAAGATTTGTGAAATAATTATCAACATAGTAAACTATACATTGAATGAGTTTCTAAATGATAAAGAATTTATGTTACCAGTTTTTGAAACCACTGAGAGAAATTTTTCAGTCGACGTTCTTCGAGAGCAGCTGCTGTAATTTGTGGAATTTGTTTCTTGATATGATTATCATACAACCTATAAAAACCAAAGTTATTTACTGTAACATAAATGATAGAATAAGTGATATAAACACATACAGTACAACTGATGTCATCTCTTCACAGTTGAGCAGAACATACGTATGAGCTCTATGATGTTCATCATCTGAAAGCCAGCGTTCAGAAACTCCACCAAAACCAAGCTCTGACTGGTTGAAAACTGATAATTGATTGTCGATTTCATCAATATTCCTCTCATTCCGTCCCATTCGGTTGTGTTTTGAAGGATACTCGGATTCAAAATAATGGGAGAAGAAAAAAGATATTTCCTCTTGCAAATAAGCTTCTGCAATAGATCCTTCAACAGATGCTTTGTTGCGTACTTTTCTTTTCAATTTTTGCATGCATATTTCAAATGGGTACATCCATCGAAACTGTACCGGACCTCCACATTTGGCTTCATATGGAAAATGTAACATCAAATGTTCCATTGAGTCGAAGAAAGACGGCGTAAATATTTTTTCTAGTTTACATATAATTACAACAACATCTTTTTGAAGTTTCCCTAGAGCATCATAATCTGCCGTAGCCGCACAAATTTCCCGAAAAAAATGAGACATGTCTGTTATGGAATCCCAAATCACAGAATTCAACAGACCTCTTAATCCAATGGGTAGAATTCTCTCCATTATAACATGACAATCATGACTTTTTAATCCAGTAATATAACCATTCTTTACACATCTACCAAAATTGGAAGCACAGCCATCTGGAAGTCTCAAATCTGCAATCCACTGAAAAAATAATAAACGGTTTTCTTTAGACAGTGTATAAGCTGCTTTTGGTTTCAGTAACCTTTCTGTTCTGACATTCTCAAATAGTTCCAATTCTGGACGCCTGCAAATTTGGGCAAGATCTAAACGTGCATTTACATTGTCTTTGCTCTTTCCGGGCATATCCAAAACTGTATGAAACAAATTATCAAAACAGTTCTTCTCAATATGCATGACATCTAACATGTGTTGGACCAACAAATCAGAAAAATATGGCAAATCCCAAAATATGCTACGTTTAATCCAATTGTGTTCTTTCCCAAAACCAGAAATTTTCTGTTGGTTTATTGTGGGACCAAAAGTGATGGGAGGTAATGAAAATACAACTGATTTTAACTCCGAACCTGATAGCATTTTTGGAGTTCCATCCCTTTCAGCTGTTCCTTTTCTGAAATGAGATCTGTTTCTGCGAAAAGGATGATCAGCTGGAAGAAATCTGCGATGACAGTCAAAATAACAAGGTTTCTTTCCATGAATGAGCATAAATGCTTTGTTCTCTCCCATACAGTAAGGAAATTATTTTTGACCATGTGTACTCCAGCCAGATAAATCTCATAAGCCGGGAAGTCACTTATTGTCCACATCAATGCTGCTCTCAGTATGAAATTCTGTTTCGTTGCAACATCATATGTACTGACACCAGTACTCCATAATAAATTTAATTCATCAATTAATGGCTTCAAATAAACATCAATATTTTTCTTCGGATGTCCTGGAATTAGTAAAGTCAAAAAGATATATGGATCCTTCATCAACATCCATGGAGGTAAATTATACGGAGTTAAAAAAACAGGCCAACATGAATATTGACTACCATAAGATCCAAACGGACAGAAACCATCAGTGGAAAGGCCCAGTCGAACATTTCTAGCTTCTAAAGAAAATGATGGATTCACTCTATCAAAATGTTTCCATGAATCACCATCGGCTGGATGATTCAAGCTTTTATCGGTTGAACTATTCTCTTTATGCCATGACATCATTGACGCTGTATTCATAGACATGAATAATCGCTGAAGTCTGGATGTAAGCGGAAAATATCTCAACTGTTTTACAGGAATCAAACCAGACTTCCCGTGTTGTCCTTATTTATATCTCAATTGCCCACATGTGGGACAACTATCCAACGACTCATTTTCCCCTGAATATAAAATGCAGTCATTTGAACATGCATGAATCTTCTGACAAGTAAGTCCCAAATTTCGAACCAACCTTTTACATTCATAGTAATTTGCAGGTAAAACATTTCCTTCGGGTAATAGTGTTTTCAGCAAAGAAAATATCTGGTCAAAACAGGTGTTTGAAATTCCGTTAACTGATTTGATAGCCATAAATTTTGCAACTGCTTCTAATTTGCTCATCTTGCAGCCAGGATATAATGCATCCTCAGCAGACTTCAACAACTCATAAAATTCAGACGGTCCCAACTCACGATTTGAAGCTATATCAGCCGGAGTTTCTGTATGTTGAACAGATGAACCTGCAACATCATGTACTAAATCTTGAAACTGAGATGGATCCGGAATCAAGTTGGTATCACCTGCTCTGGAACTGCGTTCACCGTGTTGATACCAAAAAACATAATCTGCTTGAAAACCAAAACGCAAGAGATGTTCCCCCACTTTGTCAAACGTGTCAAACGTTCTCAATGCACATTTTCTACAAGGGCATTTTATCTTTCCTTCTGAAACAAATTCTGGATTTGATACCGCAAATGATAAAAAACTTTCCACACCCTCTATATATACTGGATTTAAACCAGAACCATTTGGATTTCTACGTTGATTTATCCATATGTGGTCATCTAATAATGACTGTTGACGACCTCGTTGTTCCATATTTTTCTATAAAATATAAAAGCATGACTGGTTTTGAATAATTTGTTAGAAAAAACACAAGCAAGGATTGAATATATTGAGAATAAAGCAAAACCTGTTACAAATATTGATAATTTTAATATTATATTGATTTTTTATTTTTTTAATAATACTAATATCATTTTTTTCATAAATATTAATTATATAATAATAACATCATTACATTATTAGTATATTTTATTATTAATATTAAAATAATATAATTTTCTATATTATATACAATTCTCCTTTCATCTGTGTGTTTCACATTCTGTCTCCACATGTAATATTGGCATTCACTTTCACCTCTCCATTGGCGAGTAGGTTGATAATTTTGAAAAAGATTGCCAATATTACATGTGGAGATAGAAAAAACACAGAAGAAAAGAGAATTGTATATAATATAGAAAATTATATTATTTTAATATTAATAATAAAATATACAAATAATGTAATAAGGTAATTATTCCAAATTATTGGTAAGTATTTCAAATTATTGGTAATTATTCCAAATTATTGGTAATTATTCCAAATTATTGGTAATTATTGGTGATTATTGGTAATTAATACTAATTATTGGTAATTAATACTAATTATTGGTAATTAATACTAATTATTGGTAATTAATAATCATTATTACTAATTATTGGTAATTATTACTAATTATTCCTAATTAATTCTAATTATTCCTAATTATTACTAATTATTCCTAATTATTACTAATTATTGTTAATTATTATTAATTATTGCTAATTATTACTAATTATTGCTAATTATTACTAATTATTACTAATTATTTCAAATTATTACTAATTATTTCTAATTATTACTAATTATTGCTAATTATTAGTAATTATTGGTAATTATTACTAATTATTGCTAATTATTATTAATTATTGATAATTATTAGTAATTATTGATAATTATTCGTAATTATTGGCAATTATTGGTAATTATTGGCAATTATTGTTAATTATTGGCAATTATTGTTAATTATTACTAAATATTGGTAATTATTACTAAATATTGGTAATTAATACTAATTATTGCTAATTAATACTAATTATTGGTAATTAATACTAATTATTGGTAATTAATACTAATTATTGGTAATTAATACTAATTATTGCTAATTATTAGTAATTATTGCTAATTATTGCTAATTATTATTAATTATTGCTAATTATTGCTAATTATTACTAATTATTGCTAATTATTAGTAATTATTGCTAATTATTAGTAATCATTGGCAATTATTGGTAATTATTACTAAATATTGGTAATTATTGGTAATTATTGGTAATTAATACTAATTATTGGTAATTAATACTAATTATTGGTAATTAATACTAATTATTGGTAATTAATACTAATTATTGGTAATTAATACTAATTATTGGTAATTAATACTAAATATTGGTAATTAATACTAATTATTGGTAATTAATACTAATTATTGGTAATTAATACTAATTATTGGTAATTAATACTAATTATTGGTAATTATTATTAATTATTCCTAATTAATACTAATTATTCCTAATTAATACTAATTATTCCTAATTAATACTAATTATTCCTAATTATTACTAATTATTGGTAATTAATACTAATTATTGGTAATTAATACTAATTATTGGTAATTAATACTAATTATTGGTAATTAATACTAATTATTACTAATTATTGGTAATTATTACTAATTATTGGTAATTATTACTAATTATTGGTAATTAATACTAATTATTGGTAATTAATACTACTTATTGGTAATTATTACTAATTATAGGTAATTAATACTAATTATTGGTAATTATTACTAATTATTACTAATTATTCTTAATTATTGATAATTATTGATAATTGTTCCTAATTATTAGTAATTAAATGAATAATTATCAATAATTAGAAATAATTACCAATAATTACAAATAATAACATTATTAATATATTTTATTATTAATATTAAAATAATATAATTTTCTAATTTATATACAATTTTTCTTTCATCTGTGCATTTTCTATCTCCACATACAAATAATACATGTGAAGACAGCAAACACACAGATGAAAAAAGAATTGTATATATGTAAAAACCATATTATTTTAATATTAATAATAAAATAAACTAATAATGTAATAATGTTCTTATTCCTAATTATTGGTATTTATTACTAATTATTAATATTTATTCTTAATTATTAAAAATTATTACTAATTATTCCTAATTACCATTAACTATAAACAATACTAATAATTTAAATTTATTAAGTAATAAAACAATGTAAACATAATTAAATTACAACTAATTAATAATAATTGAAACTAATAAAAAATTAAAAATAAATAAAAAATTAAAATGAAGATAAATACCTTGAAAATTGATCTGTTCTAATCGTTCTTCAAAACTTTAATATCATCTCCGGAGAAAAAAATTAAACTGGAGAAAAACTCAACTCTAGAAATATAATTTTGAGAGAGGGAGAAGATAAGGAATGAGAATGAAATGAAAAAAACGGATGGGGGTATTTATAGGTTAGATTATTTGTGACGGGCCCATTTGCGACGGGAATCCCATCGCAAATACCTTAGCCAACATTTATTACGGTCAACCGGTAAATAGTTATTTGCGACGGGTCCCGTCGCAAATAACCCCTGCCGACATAGTATTTGCGACGGGGGAATATTCTTGTCGCAAATACCTTTTACCGCCGCCGGTTATTTGCGACGGGAATATTCCCCCGTCGCAAATAAGTTTCCCGCGATTTGGCGCGCATCGCGGGAAAACTATTTGCGACGGGGAAAGCAATCCCGTCGCAAAAGCCTCCTTATTTGCGACGGGGAAATACCCCCATCGCAAATAAGTTTTTAACATGACTATTTGCGACGGGATTTATTCCCGTCGCAAATAACCCGTCGCAATTGCTCATTTTTCTCGTAGTGTAATAAACATTTGGCCACACGAACAACATGTAATTGTAAGAAGTCCACTTTCGACTTAAGAACCAAATATCGGCAAAAAAAATATTATTAACTTAAATGATTACATAATGTTTATGACATGGTAATAAGTGGTATAAAAGGAATAATGAACTTGAAAAAGGTTCTTAAGGAAGTAGAAATTAACTCAAGTTTATTATTCAGGAGATTAAAGAACGATCGAGTCAAGTCGGACCCGAGGTTAGGGATCCTACTCCTCTCTTTCTTTTTAAGTACGCACTTTTATGTCATTCCTTTTAAAGATCATCTTTCTTGTTATTGAGATGATCTTTTATATTAATCCTACTGTAATTTCTATGTTCATGTGATGAGAGAGCCTATTCTCTCTCATCAATCCATTTTGGAAGTTTTGAGTGGAGCCGTTAGGCTGCCGAACATTCGTAAGAGATCTAACCTCTCTCTTTCTTTTTAAGTACTCTCCTTTGTGTCACTTATTTTAAGCTCCTATTTGTTATGTTGGGGATTTTCTTTTATATTCCACTTGCTGTAAATTCTATTGTAATATGATGGGATACTCTATTTGATCTCATCAATCCATATTCAGATGTTTTATGTGGCGCCGTTAGGCTGCCTAGTTTTCGTAAGAGATTTTTCATCACACTTTTATTCCCGTGAGATTTATTCTACATTTGCCAAAAATTCCATTGAGTGGTGTATGTACTTCCCATTATTCTACTCTTTGTGTAATATACTTGCGTTTATGAGTATTTACATCAATGACCTATTGTCTTTCTTTCATGGGGTGTATGTTTTGAAAGATACCCAAGTCGGTAAGGAAACCTTTCATCCTCCTCTTTTTTAAAAGACTTATTTTATTGGGTCTTTTAATTTACATATTTTTATGTTGGGATACGTTCTCATACATCCTTATTGATGTAAATTTTATGTCCAAGTGATGGGATACACTTTTTATCTCTCATCAACTCATTTTGATGTGATGCCGTTAGGCTGTCAAGGGAACTTTTTAACCCAATTTCGATTTCTTTGGGTTCAGCTTGTAGTCATTGAATATGTCATCCATTGAATATGTGTGAATGACCTTTTATTGTTTTACACTTAATATCCACTTATATTGGGTGTATATATATTTTTCACACATATTTTTGAGATTTATTTGTCCTTAATTTATAGATACCTTTTTTATAAGGGATTTCATCACATTTGACATTTCTATTGAGGGTTCATTGTTGTTATGCACCAATTCACTCTTATATGGTGTATATACTATACTTTGGAGTATTATATCATGAATCATTTTATTCTCATGATATTATAATGTTCTGACTAAATGTTATTCCTCGATTATTGTATTCAAGTGTCTCTAATTTTGGTAAAACCCCTTTAACCAAAATATCGTTTTAAATGTTTTAATAATTTGTTCTTTTTAATATCCATGTTTTCAAAATGGTTTCAAGGATTTATTTATATGGATATTAATGGTTTAAAATGTTAAAAGCTTCAAGGTGGTGTGGGAAACTTTGATTCAAAAATGTCTTTATTAAATGTTTTAAATGGTTTTGGAAGTGGTTTCTTTTTGAATGGATTCATTATTTAAATATACTAAGATGTTATATTGTGATTGAAATGTGGAAATGTTAAGTTTCCTTTATGCATGTTTTATGTGATACATTTATGTTATGGTTCTTGGGCATTGTTATGAAAACGGGTGGTTCTGTGATAAACTAAGGGCGGGTGAGCCCGATATAGCTCTCCAATGCATTGGGTAACGCGAAGGAGTGAAACATTAAGGTTTCTACGAAGAGATATAGGGAATATACTGTGATGGGTATTCCAAACGTAACCAAGAGGGTTACTCCCTACGTAAGAATGTTATCAATGCCTCAAGTTATCTTTTTGTCTTATGATTTCTATGATTTATTCATGGTTTGATGAGGTATGAAAGTTCCTTTGTTTTATGGGTAAAGTATGATTTCATTCTTATGTATATATGAACTCATGTTTCCTTTCCATATTTTAATAACCCTTACTGAGCTTTTTATGCTCATCCCAAGTTTTTGAAATGTTTTTCACAGGTCAAGGGAAAGGTACATGATGTGATGATAATGTCAAGGATGTGTCAAGAATGAATCTGTGTTTAATTTTAAATAGGATTCCGTTGATGGGAAGAATGAATATTGTCTTTTATGTAACCACTTTGTTTAAATGTGGATTGTAATGAATGTTTCATGATCTAATTCTCTAAAACTCTAAACCTGAAAAGATCCTCAATGTGTAATCTTGTAATAACTCAAGATTACGTAAGGTTTAAGGCTGGGGCATTATAAAACTGCTCTCATCTTATCTAAACAATTCAAGTTCCATTTGTCTCATCTATTATTTTAAAATATCTCATCCTGAAAACACACCAAACATTTCATATGTGTTTTTTCATTTTTATATTCGTATATTATCTTATCATATAATGAAAAGACATTTTATAAAGAATTTGTATAGATTTCCACCAGATATTTAGTTTTATTTCATATTATATCTAATTAAAATATTCCTAAAATATTATTATATAATTAAAATAAAATAATTCATTTATTGAGAATTTTTATTTCAAATTCTTATCGTTTATCAATCTATGCTTCCATTAAATAGGTTACAAAACTATCATTTCTGTATATGGTGGACTATCGTCTCATGAACTGATGTAATTTGTGTTTCATCCTTACGTATCATGGTACTTTAAAATGATATATTTAAGGGGAATAAATTATATTAATTATATAACTATAATTATGTAAATTTATTATATGACATATTTTCTAACATTTTTAGTCATTTAAAAATGATATTGTTATTTGTCTGGTTGGGTTGTTTGGGATTTTTTTTGTTGTTTTCCACATCCATGAAGCAATGTGTATTATTTTTCATCAATCAATCATATAACATGTATATATATGTGTATTTAAATATATATTGTAGTATTTATGATATAAATTTTTTCTGTAATGATAAAATATTACAAACCTTATTTCCATGATGATCATTAATAAGTCGAAACGTTACCCACATGCATGTATGACCTACCATCTCTAATATTATAACATAATTCATTTTTCATACCCATCAATCAGGGATGGTTTTCATAGTACATTTTAATTATAAAATGATTATTATTTTACTGTTATTATTACAATTTATATTATGAAATAATGATCTCACCTACAATATTCTTTATAATGAAGTCATTTCAAACATGTGAGTTGGAAATTGTAAATTTGTTAGATATTATGTTAAGTGGTTTATTAATTGACTGTAACATAGTAATATGTAAAATAAAAGTAATAAAAACATTATCATGACACAAAAAAGGTAAATTGTTAACATAATATAATTATCATGTATGATAATTCTTTCACATGATGAGTCAAACTCGATGTAAGGAACAATTTATTTAAAAACCAATTTTTAAATGTTTTAATGATTTATTTTATAAATCAATTACATCTATGTCCATATTCTTAACATTATATCAATTATATATTTATATAGACATAAATTATATAATGAAGATATTTTATTTGAAATTTTAATTTATGTTAGGTCTTTTCAAAACTAATCCATTTATGTATTTTATATGGAATGTTTTTTTCAAACAAGGCAAAATGATTTTTTTATATTTAACTATAATTCATCCATTTATTTTCCCTAATTTTAACTAATATTTAATGTTTATATCCTTTTATACACTTTAACCATTTCATCTATGAAACAAATATTTTAATTCTTTATTTTTATTTTAATATCGGTTATTAAATTAAATGGGTGTTTCAAAATATATAAATTTTTTCTTATGGGTATAAAAATTATTAAAATAAGTTTCATGATATATAATTAAAATCACTTATTTGTTATGATTATATTATATCTCATCGAAAAAATTTCTGGTGATGGGTGGGTTTGTTATAAAACATGAATTGGTGGTTCCAATATAAGCAAAGGACAGGTTGATTTTTTATAAAGCATGGGTGGGTGTGTCTATGATATCACTTTAATACACTAATTTCTCAAGATTATTATCATCTATATTTCCAGATTAGTTATTCAATTTTTATGATTAATATTTATTAAATTTCCATATTTTACCAAAATTGTATTTATATCCGTTAAATGAATTTTTTGTGAAATTATGATTTCACAGGGTAATATTTTGAGATTATATTTGATGTAATATATTTCATATATCACATTTCTGAGAAGTATAACTTCTTTTGAAAATGCATTCATATGGTAGTAATGACTAAAAAGGAAAACTTATGAGTTTTTTCCTGTAATATTTTTTTATGATTTATTATTTTATTACTTGGTCAATAAAGATAAAATTTTGTTTATTAAAATGATTATTTTGATCTTAAATTTAATTCTGGAAAGAGTAACTACTTTTTTAAGTATTCAGAATATAATTGTTTTTTATATTATATATTTATCACTCAGAAAACATTATGTGATCATCTAATATTTTAATATATTATTAATATGGTTTTATGGATGATTAGGAATTTTGATGAAGAAATAATATATTTAAATAATAACTAGGTCTTGTGGGATAAATGATTACATAAAGGAATAAGTATTTTTATGTAATATTTATTCCATATTCACTAAAAATCTAAACATAAATGATTCATTGGTATAGAAGTGAACTCATATATAGTACTGATGTTGAATATTTTGAATGATTGATGATTGGTTAGATTTATTGGTATCAGAAATATTAAAATAATTTTTAAATTTTTTGCATCAAATTTAAGAGTGTCAGTCTGGGGATATTATAGTTAATCATAACATTTATAGATGTTTGAAGACTCATTTTAGAAGGATAATATTTACCACCATCCTTTATGATTTCAATGTCCATCCATTGAAATTCAAATGAGGTTAGAACATTTTATATCCTCAACATATATAATCTTCTATGATCATTTTGATTCGAAGTATCAACCACTATTATCACATTCCCAGGATTTTAATACATTATAAATTCATAATAATTAATATAAATACACAATTATCTATGATAAATATTCTACTATTAATATGTGACAATATTATTTTTGAATTTTTTATCAATACATTTTTCATTGGTTTCGCAATAATGGAAATGATTATAAATATTAAATTAAATGATTACTACTACCAGATCCATTTCATGTTCTGGGAATTTTTTCTCATCAAAAATAAATTTTCAAGTGATATAATCTATTAACATATCATTCATCATCTAGACACAACACTACGCTATAATTGATACTTTATTATACATCTCAAAACATTCACTACTTTTCTGTAGTGTTAGTACATGTGAAATAACAAACATTATATTTATCTCCATTAGGTTTTCCTCAAATTCATCTATCTATTAATATTATTATCCCTTCTGGTAATGGTTCATGAGTTGATTGGATATACTATGAGAAATTATAAACAAATCATATATAATATCATTTAAATCAATGAAATATACAGATCTCAATCACCATAGATGGTTTGTGTTATTGTCTAATGACTTCTATTATTTATAAATCTATTAATATACCATCACATGATTTTATATGGATAAAAAATAATACCCAATGTAGCATATATTTTCACATGGAATTTTATTTATTCAACATATCCTTGAATCAGTTATTTAGTAAAATTATCAATTCATCTTCACGATCATCCAATATTTTTAAATGTACATGATTATCTTCGATATAGACTTCCTCAAAATTACTAAAAAAATATATAATGTCCTTATTATATAAATTAATGATAATATTGGGTTAATTAATATAAATATTTGGAATCAAACTAAATTTTGAGTGTTCATACCATATTTGAATGGTTTTTTGGGCCTAAATTCACATTAGACAAAGAATTATTTGTAGCCTCTATCATGACCAATCCCAGTGGGAACGCGCCATGACTCCCAATGCCCGCCTCCAATTGTCTAGGGGCTGGTGACTAGAACCAAGTAAGCATATTAATAACATGGGAGGAATTGGCAAAGCACCTACACACACACACACACATCTAAGCCCACAAATGCTGAATTAAAAAAACACTAAGAAACAAAATCAATGAATACAACTAAACCCAACCAAAAAAGTACGACAGAAGGTAATGTACTGAATGTAAACTGGGCCAGAATACAAGCCTGCCAAAACAAGTTCCTGAAAACTGAAAAGTCCAACCTGTAAACACAAAAGGTTCTAGGACTGTTGCTCGTAGCTGTAGGAACACCTGAACCTGTAGGTAACTCAGAATGCTCTGACCTGTCATGGTCTGCCCTGGGCACTGTCAAAAGGCTTCCCGTCTTCAGAAGACATGACACGTGTTTGAAAATCCTGTGCATGGGTGAGTATAAAAATTCTTAGTAGAGGACCTCAAAACCCAACAAATAAGTACACAAAGTAAATGTACAGTCAGCTAATCATAGTACATGTATAGAGAACATATATAGCATAAACCATATATACACAAAACCCAGACCCGTAGTCGAGAGTCAAGTCACACGACTGCATACCCAACGTAGGGGTTCAGATCGAAGATTCTATGATGAACTCGTTCCCTGAGAACACACTCCTCGATTCTTATAGCCCTGATGATGTCCATCCGAGAAGTACAGTTCTTTGGGAAATGCCATGAGAGGTAGTTACACTCATTACGGGAGACACAATCCTGAGTGGGTAGATTATGATAGATAGATGAACTTATTATGGGAGACACACTCTTGAGTGTGAATGACCACAACACACAGATGAGGACCAGTGCTAGGGCCATTGAAGAAACAATGACTCATCCAGAATTCACCACCTAGTTAGAGGATCGGCGTCCAGTGGAGTTGGTCACGTCGATGGCTGAATCTTCCTATGGTCAAGAATGGATAGAGGATCTTGATCAGGGCCTCTCGGAAGGACTCCTAACTCTATCAAAAAATGTCATTCTTATGGGATCATACTCCTGTAGAAGGAAATGATGCCTGGACATCAGGGGAATATTATGAAGGGGCACTCAACCAAACAAATGATGTCCATGATTCGGTGAACAAGAAGAACATGTCATTTTCAAAAAAGTACATGGCGTGCAAAAATGTTACACACCGTGTAGTCTGACCACGGGTACTGTTGGTGTACAATGGACTGTGTCAAAAGGCTGGTCTTGTAGAAAATCTATGTACACAGCATGTAGTACAATGTACATGCAGTGTCCGAGTGACTGGGGTTGGCTCTGTGTATGCTGGCCATTTGCCCGTACACGGTCATCAACCCGTGTACACTAACTCGTGTAATCTGTACATGGGGTGACCCGTTCTAGTGTCCTCACCTGGCCGTGTGATGGATTACATGGTCGTGTACTCCATCCCGTGTCTGTGTACCCCCTGAACACAGGCCATGTTCTCTGTAGCCACCTCTTCCATGTGGTACACGCCGTGTCGTATGAAGTTGTGTTGTCCGACCTATGTTTGTGTACTTCCCAAAGTACACACCGAGCATCAGGGAAATACTAACAGGTTATGTGAATAGGCTAACATTCCATGTTATTCCACTCTGGCCCCTGAAACCCTGGCCACCGCTTCTAGTATTAATAGTGTCTTCTTCAGAATTACATGATTAGTATTCTGGAATTTTTTAGAAATGAAGCTCTTCCCTGGCGTGCCTCTCGTGCTACCCCGATTGTCAATCCAGCTGTCTGATCACCACCATAATCCTAGTTTTTGGTCGCCCCGATGCCATGAAGATTATTACGGTGTTTCCAGACCTCTGATCATCCCCGAAAACATGCTTTGATCTTCCCGCGTGAAGAATGCTCGAAGAATGCCCCTTCCCGATCTGGTCTGATTCGTCGTCCTCCATGGTCGTCGCACCAATGAAATGTAGTTGTGGTGTTGATTCTTTAATTTGGGATCGTTTCATTGAAAAACGGACATGCAACAATCTGTTGTTCTTTCCCCTTTAAGAATGAAAAGAACACCCGAACGAAATGGGAATAAATCCAATAAAACAAAATTTGAGGAACGAACCTCCACCGTCGTTATTCTCGGCGTTGATCATGTCCCATTAATAGGATTAAATTGATCACAAATAAAAATAATAATCAATGTAGATTAATTCCCCATATTCATCCCAAATAAAATACCTCCCTCAAAAACACATGAATCCAGGGATCAACATGTTCGTGGTTGATCCACGTTCGTCATCTAAATTTAAAAATGGGGGAAACAGAATAAAATAACTACCCCTGCCTTTAAGAAAGGATTGATCGTTGAAGAAAGGGTCGTGCTTCCGTCGTCTTCGAGATCCTTCAACTTTGTGGGCACAATGAATATCATCTTTGATCCTTCGTTTTTCATCGCTGAGAGTTTTCTACAACGATCCACGAATTCTTCATAGGATTTTATAAAACGTATCCTACAAGAAATATTCGATTAATCTAATTAAAATAGAAATTTATTTGACATCCAATCACGATGTGACATTAATGAGTCAGTGTTGCAATTTATGAGTCATTATGAAAAGTCAATAATGACAGAAACAGTTTTCTCATCGCTGCACTGTAGCGGACATTTCCATAAAGAAAAAAAAATATATCTGCGAATTTATTTTACTATATTTTACATAAAACATCTGAAAATTATATTTTTCCCTTGACCTGTGTTGGTCAAATATAGGATCGTTCTCTGGTAAATCCATCGTATCAGACACAATGATGCACTCAGATTTTTAATCCGGGTATCCATCTAGAAACTGCCACAGTCACACACAAGTGCAGACTCACTTAAATAAAAAAAGTTCAAAAAACCATTCCGGGATCACTAGGACTCAAAATAATGTCTCGTATTCTCACACGGGTTCTAATTAATTTCATATAATATTTAAAAATAATACACGGAAAATCAGAGACATTACATTCTCCCCACCTTGGGGCATTACATCCCAGAAAATCCAAAACAAATGCTACTCAAAAAGACGTGGGTACTTGGAACAGATCTGAGCCTTCCTCTCCCATGTTCTCTTCTGAAGATTCATGTGCTTCCACCAGATTCATATCTAGGGAACCTTTCTCCCATGAAGGATCCTCTCCTTCCGATCCTCGATCTCCACCGGGTACTCAACGAAGGTCACCCCGTCCTCGATTTCTAGCTCTACCCAGTCGATTATGTCCGATGGGTCATGCACGTACCTCCTCAACTGCAACACGTAGAGGAAAACATGTACCCAATGCAACTGTGGCAGTAGAGCTAGGCGGTACACCACCTCACCAAATCTGCACAGTATCTGGAAGGGTCTGATGAACATATAAGATAGCTTTCCACCTCAGCAAAATCTATAAACCCCTCGTCGAGGTGAGACCCGAAGAAAGACATGGTCTCCATCTTCGAACTCCATAGGTGTCTGTCATCTATCAGCTTATAAATTATATTGGCTCTGTGCAGTAATCATATGCTCCTATATGATCTGCTCCTTCTCCATGGTAGTTCGCACTATCTCTAGACCCATGAGTGCTGACTCTCCGGGGTCGGTAGAGAAAAGAGGTGACAAGAATGGTCTCCCATAAAAGGCCTGAAATGGTGACATACCATTGGTGGAGTGGTTGCTGGTGGTGAATGAAAACTCTGCTAGTGGTAGGTGGTCCTCCCAGTTGCGAGGAAGATTCAAGAAACATGTACACAACATGTCCTCTACAACCTGAATGGTCCACTCTGTCTGACCATCCTTCTGCTGATGAAACGCCCTGCTCAAGATTACATGATCCCCAAAAGCCTCCTAAAATCCCTTCCACAACTGGGATGGGAAACGGGCATCTCGGTCTGAGACTATTGTCGAGGGGAATCCATGAAACAGAACAATCTCCTGCATTTAGAGGTGTCCCATGATTTCTATGGAACTCTCCTCCATGATAGCTATGAAGTTTCCCCACTTGGTGAGTCGGTCAACAATCACCCAGATGGAATCATGGCCCTTGGACGTACGAGGTTATCATGTAATGATGTCCATAAATATTCCATCCCACTTCCACTCTGGTACTTCCAGGGGTGATCTAATCCTATGGGATCCTTGTGCTCAGACTTCACCTGCTGGCATGTGAGGCATCGAGAAATGACGTCTGCTACTGCCTTCTCCATGACCTACCAACAGAACTATCATCGGAGATCCTGGTACATCTTTGAAACTCAAGGATGTATTTCCAAATGGGATGTATGAAACTCCCTCCGGACCTCCTCCTGCCATGCCACTATTACAACAATGCATCCTCTAAAAAGAATTATGTGCTCCCAACCTTGTGAATATCCATTTTTTGCATGTATTGGGGATAACTGCACACGTAAAGCCACATAGTCGACATCTCCTATCTGCGCCCCCCTAATACGATGTAAGAGTGGAGGGGAGACAACCATCAACTGTAGGTAGGCTTCATCATTCATGTCCATGAAGGACAACTGCAACGTCGCTAACTGCTCTGTCACCTCACTCAACAGCTGTGAGCTCGATCTTCTGCACAGAGATACCTCCACCTTGTTCCCCTTCCCAAAAGAATACATGATCTCAAAATCATTGTCCTTGAAGAACTCTATCCAACGCCTCTATCTAAGATTTAGATCATTCAGAGAAAATATGTACATGAGGCTCTTTTGGTTAGTGTAGATGATAAACCACTCGCCCATAATATAGTGATGCCACATATTCAATGTGAATACTTACGAAGCAAACTCAATATCATGGGTCACATAGTTCTGATCATGTGGCCTATTCTAGCGTGATCCATAAGAAATTAATTCCTACCTTTTCATCAGGACACAGTCAATCACGTTCCCTGATGCATCATAGAAAACGATGTACTCGACACCCTCCTCTGGCAACCTCATGACATGGACACTCGTCCAAATCTATTGCTACTATTTGAAAGCCTGCTGGAACTTCTCCGTCCACAAGAATGGTTTCCCCATCCTTGTCAAGGATATCATCAGTGATGATATCCGAGAGAAATCGGGAAGGAATCTCTAGTAATACCCTTCCAACCCAAGGAAACTATGCACCTCTGTCACGCTCCGAGGTGGCTCCCTTGATAACACAACCTTCTTAATGGATGGGTCTACAACTACTCTATCTGAAGAGATGAAATTTTGTAGAAAGTGGACCTCCTGAATCTAGTATTAGAACTTTGAGAGCTTCCCATAATGATGGTTCTCTCGAAGTACGTCTAGAACCATCCGCAGGTGTCTCGCGTGCTCCTCCTCTATCACTGAGTACACAAGGATGTCGTCGATGAAGACCAGTAAGATCCGGTCCAAGTACGGAAGGTAGATCCAGTTCGTCCATCCCCTGAACAATTCAGGGGATTTCGTTATGCCAAAAGGCATTTCCAAGTTCTCATAGTGACCGTAGCGGCATCTGAAAGTTGTCTTCGGAATATCCTCATCCCGCACACATAGCTGATGACAGCCTGATAAAAGGTCAACCTTCGAGAACCACTGTTCCACTCATAGATGATCGAAGAGGACAAATATCCTTGGTAGTGGAAACTTGTTCTTCACCGTCACCTGGTTTAGGCGCTGGTAATCCAAACACAACCTCAGACTCCTATATGCCTTCTTGAAAAACAAGACTATGGTTTCCTAGGGTGAACACTGGGTCTCACGAAACCCATGCTCTGTAAATCATCCAACCGCACTCTCAGCTCGCGAAGCTCTACGAGAGAAATCCGATATGCATATGAGGAATTCAGTGTCGTCCTGTGGTGTATGTCTAGGAAGAGGTCGATTTCCTGGCGGGGTGGTAATCCTGGAACATCTTCGAAAAAAACATCATCATACTCTGCCACCACTACGGGGAACTAGGAGCTCAAAACATACACTTCTCTGAGGACAAGGCTAGCCAAATCCTTGTCGATTGGCAACACCCCTCTATGGATAAACCCATTCTGCACTGCCTTGGTTTCCCTTTCTCTTACAAAGGAAAACCTCGTTCCATCATGACAGACACACCCCACTCATCGCCTAAAATAGTAAACATGGGCATAGACCGTAGATAACCAATCAATACTGAGAATGGCGTCATAAGGCCTCGATGCTACCACCATGATGTTTCTACCAAAACTCTCGCCTCCAAGTGTAGAATCACAATATCTGCATAGTTGAGTGATCATCTAATCTCTTCCCGTAGTTGTCTCCAAGCGCAAGGATCGAGTCAAAGGTTCTAACGGAATATTGAGGTTTCGTAAAAGACATGTGGCTATGAGGGAATGACTAGCACTTGTGTCTATAGGTATGAAATCGAAGTTAGAAAAGTCACAGATCATATCTCGAAACATCCCTGGATCCCCTGGGTCATATGTCTCAACCGCATGCAGTTGTCCACGCCCATGTTCCCCAGCTTACTGAGCATGGTGCAGACCTTTTAGGGGTGGTGTTAGATGTATTTCAAAGCATATTCCACCACCCGCATCACTCCCTACTCCTCTTCCATGTTCGTCGTCTGGCGGGTCTATCTGCTCCACTCTAAACCTCTTCCTCGGTGGTCCATCCATGGCTTCCCTGTCAGCAGCTCGTCGGGTTTGATAATTTCTAGTGAGATGTCTACTACCATCGCACATGTATCATTGCTTCTCCCAATGCTGACAGGATCCATCTTGAGAGCCCTAGATTTTAGACCCTCTGTCGTGGGTCCTCCTATGAAGCCTCTCGCATCTAGATCCATGTCCCTGAGGTCGACTCCCAACTTATGTGGCCTCCATAATAGTCTGCCTACTGCGGACTATTGTCAGTTTTCTCTGCTCTCCCAAGAAGCTCACAATCACCATGGCCCACTCAAGCACTCCCGCATAAGTTGATATGCATAGAGGCAAGTCATTATCTCATATGTCCCGTCATAGACCTCGCTCAAAGTTCCAAGCTCTGAAGTACCAATACCTGACCAAATCCATCGAATACCGGGTGAGGTTGGTAAACCTCGATTAATAGTCAGCTATTGTCATACTTCCCTACTAGAGCTGATGATTCACATAGATGTTCAAAAATCTCAGCAAACCGAAGAGAACTCCTCCTTGAAGAGTCTCTCAAACTCCTCCCACGAAAGAGTCTCCTCGTCGTGAGTCTATGTGGTCATACTCCAGCATTGTCCCACCGAACACTTAAGAAGGCTCACTCCTAGGATCACCATCTGGTCTGCGGGTGTCCTCACTAGACGAAAAACTATAGTCACTACCTCAATCCAGTCCTAAGCCGCCTGAGGGTCAGCCTCACCTCGAAACCATAGGGGTCTCCTTATCATGAACTCATGGAGCATGCTCATCCTACACTCCTCATTTGTCGGTACCGCGGGGTACCACGAGCTTCTCTATTGGTGGTAGCATAGCGGGTGCACCACCTGGTGGCAATTCCTGGGGAACTGTTCTCTATATCGAAGCATCGTCACTGAGGGGTTCATCCTAGTGATTGCGATGTTGATTCCTAGCGGGTATGCATCGTGGAGGCATCCTATAAGGAAACAAGATGTACCATGATCAATGAGTATATTTGGATAGCTGAAAGAAAGAACATAGAAAATACAACCCATTCCTATATGATGCATATACTTTTCTTTTATTTCACTACATCTAGTTTTATCATGTACCAAGTCGAAAAGAGGGTTATCAGAGTCCTAGTGTATGGATACATCGTCCGCCGCAACAACACTAGAGTCTCTATCCTGAAAGCTGATCTCAGAACACATATCATCATTGACCAAAACTCATAGACTCTTGGTCCTAAGGTAGAACCGACCACCTCTGATACCACTCATTCACGACACATCACAGTGGGGCCCGCACCACGACTCCCCAAGCCCACCTCCAATAGGCCGGAGGGATGGTGACTAGGACCGAGTAGGCATAATACTAACATGGGAGTAATTTCCGAATAACCCTTAAACACACACACATATCAAAGCCCACATATGATGAAATGATAAAAAAATAAGGAAAAAAATGCTTGCATAAAACTAAACCCAACCAACAGAGTACGATGAATGGTAAATTACTGAATGTAAAATGGGACAGAATACATGCCCACTAAAACAAGAGTCTAAAAACTTCAAATTCCAACCTATAAACACAAAACGTACGTAGACTGCTGCTTTTACCCGTAGGAATACCTCGACCAATAAGGAACTCAGAAATCCCAATCCTTTCCTAGTCCTCCCTAGACTCTGTCAAAAGGCTGCATGTCTGCACAAGACATGACACATGTGGGAAAAGCCTGTTCCGGGGTGAGTATAGTAATAATTAATAGAGGACCCTGAAAAAACACAAATAAGTACACAAAGTAAAGTTACATTCATCTATGCATAGTACATTTCTAACGAACAGATGTCACAAACAAGATATACTAAAAACACAGACCCATAGTCCATATACAAGTCACACGATCACATACAACCAGCAAGGGGTTTAATTCAAAGATTCCATGAAGCACTCATTCTGGGAAAACACACTCAACAAGTCTTATAGCTCTGATGACGTCAGTATGAGAATACTGGTCATCGGGGAACACCATAATATTTAGTTACACTCATTATAGAAGACACACTCCTTAGTGTGAAGATTACTATAGATAGATGCACTCATTACGAGAGACACACTCTTGAGTGGGAAAGATAATGATACACAGATTAGGATCACTACCAAGGCCATGGATGATATCGTGACTCATCCGGATTTCACCAGGTTGGTAGAGGGTCGATACTAGGTGGAGTTGTTCATGTCAATGCCAGACTATACCTTGGGTCATGAATGGATAGAGGATCATTATCTGGGCCTCTTAGATGGATTCGTGACTCTACCAAAAAATGATCTACTGAAGGGATCATAATCCTATATAAGGAAATGATGCATGACTTTCAGGAGAATGAGAAGAAGGGTAACTAACCCAAAAAAATGATGTCCATGATTCGGTGAACAAGAGGACCATGCCATTTTCCAAATAGTACACGACATGTAGAAAATTTACATGCCATGTAGTCTGACCACAGGTACTGCCTGTGTACAACGGCCCATGTCGTTAGGATAGTCGTGTAGAAAAACAAAGTACACGGTGTGTAGTACAATGTTCACACCATGTCCGAGTGATAAGGATTGGCTCCGTGTATGTTGTCCACATGCTTGTACATGTTTATCAACCCGGGTACACCAACCCGTTTTAACTGTACAAGGGGTGACCCTTGTTACTGGCCTCACTTGGCCGTGTGATGGAGTAAATGATCATGTACTCTATCTCTTGTCCATGTACCCCTTGGACACATGATGAGTTCCGCATAGCCCCCTCTGTCATCCTGTACACTTCGTGTCGTCTGACGCTGTGTAGTAAAAAATTTGTATATGTACTTCCAAAAGTGCACACCGAGCTTTGGGGAAATTCTAACAAGTCGTGTGACCAGGGTCACACGCTGTGTGATTTCCCTCTGGCCCCCGAAACCCTAGCCACCGCCACCAGTACAATCTGGTGTGTTCCTCGGATGTACACATCGTATATTTGGTAAATTTCAAAAAATGATTCTATTCACCGGCGCGGCACCCGTGCTGCCCTGATCGTCGATCTGGCTGTCTGATCGCCCTGAAACCCCCGGGTTTTGGTCACCCCAATTCCATGATGCTTCTTACAGTGTTTCCAGACCTCCGGTTTGCCCCGAAAACAAGCGTTGATCTTCCCGCGTGAAGAATGCTCGAAGAACGACCCTTCTCGATCCCGTCTGATTCGTCATTCGCCATCATCATCACAGATCTGCAAGGTCAATGTGGTGTCAGTTATTCAATTTGGGATCATTGCATCAAATAATGGATGAAAAAAAATCCTTTGTTCATCACCCCATAAAGAACATGAAAAAGGCGTGAAAGAAAATGGATGAAGTCCAATAAAACAAAATTTGAGGAACGAACCTCAGCCATCATTCGTTGTAGTGTATATCTGCTCCCGTAAATAGGCTTAAATGGAGTAGAAATCAACAAAAATAATTAACATGGACTAATTCCCCATAATCATCCTAAATAAAATCCCTCCCGTAAGAATGCATGAATCTATGGATCAACATGTTCGTCGTTGATTCGCGTTTGTCGTTTAAATTTAAAAATGTGGGTAACATAATAAAATTACAACCCTTGCCTTTATGAAAGGATCGATAGTTGTTGAAATGGTCATGCTGCCATCGTCATCGAGATCCATCAACATCTTTGTCCTAGTGAATCTCAACATCGATCTGTCGTTGTTTGTCGCTGAGGGTTTTATCAAATGCTCCGCAGATTCTCCAGAGGATTCTCTCAATCGTCGCCGACTAGCAATATTCGATTATCATAATAAAAAGTGAAACTTATTTGACATCTCATCACAATGCAGCATTAATGAGTCAGCGTTGTTGTTTCTGAGTCATTATGACATGAAAATAATGACTGAAACAGCTGCCCCATCACTGTGAAGCAGTGGAAATTTACAAAATAAAATAAAATAATCTTTTGGAATTTATTTTATTTTATTTTAAATAAAACATCTAAAAATTAACTTTTTCCCTTGACCGGCGCCGGTCAAGGTTAGGATCGTTCTTTGGTAAATTTTTAGTCCCAGATGCAACGGTGCCCTCATATTTGTAATCCGGGCATCCATTTGGAAATTGCCACAATTGCGAACAAGTCCCGATTCACTTAACTAAAAAAAGTTAAACCACCATTTCGTGCTCACTGGCCCTCAGAATGATGTTCCGTCTTCAAGATCGATTTAAAAATAATTCCATATAATAAATAAAAATAATACATGGAAAATCCAAGACATTACAGCCTCCATGATGATCATTTTTTGAGAATTTATGAACTAATCATAATTGAAAAAAATAAATCTATAATATGGGTGGAGGATAATTATTCCGGATTAGGATTTTTTTATTTCCAATAATCAATAAAGAGTAATGTTAATTGAGATTTCTTCTTAGAAAATATTTTGTGTATCCCATTTGATAAATATGGTGGAATGAATACATTTTCTATATTCCCTTAATGTTTTTCCTTTAATTTCTAAAATTCAATTAGGTCCATTCTATATTGATTCATTGAAATTGGTCTAGAATATGGTGTGATTTAAATTGAAAATACTACTAGACAATTCAAACGATGGATATAAATCTCTTTCAAAAGTAAATCAAAAAAATCCCATAAAAAATTTATATTTTTATGTTGAGTTTCTCCAAACTATTTTAGATGAATACTAAATTTGATTAAATTGTAGAGCTGTGAAATTTATGTAATTCCAATTTGAGGTTCATATTTACAACTAAAATAATTGATCATCATCAGTTATATTCGAATATATAATGTAACTTCACATTATTTATAATTAATTTTTGGATTATATGAAGAAACAATGTCACGCCCCAAAATAATATAAAATCAATTTCATGAATGATATAGATATTTCAGGAATTAAAATTCCCATAATCATCTTCAGAGATAAATATTTGACTTGATATACATTCATTGTACCATTTTATGTTTTTGTTGATAATTAAATATCTAATAATTGATGATTAAATGTGATTCCCTTATCATATTATTCAGTTATAAATGTGTTGGATGGTCCATAATAAAAAAATGAAATTAACAATTCTTGGGTGGATGGTAATAGTATCTTTCAATTAAATCATTATTGTAACCCACATTAGTAATAGTTATCACATATGATTTAATGATTCCAAACAACAATTTGATTAACATTACCGACCATCATCATTGACCCATTTATAATTGAATGATTTAGTTTAATTAAAATACACCTTTAATTAAAAATACTACTATGTGTGTGGATTATTTTGGCGTTCACTCATTCAATTAAAAACAGTAGCTAAATTCTACCCGTCCAATCAATATTAAATTTCTCGATCACTCTACCTTCCATAATTAATGTGTATACAAATACCTTAATGAAAATTTCTCCCATATATATGTATAAACATTTTTGGAATAGTGGAATACTCATCTTATTCATTTCAGGGTTTTAATTATTATAATATATTTAAATTCCAACTTATTTTTCTTACCAAAAAAATTTCCTTGACAATATATTCTAATACTTGTTTCAACATTAAGAGAATAGGGAATTATATATTAATTTCATCGGAAGTAACATATGCATAATTACCTTTGGGAATGTTGATTTAAACCACTGATGAATCAATAAATAAATATTTTAGGTTTTATAATAATATCAGAAGCATAGGTCATATGTCTTATAAAATTATCCGCATACATACTAATGAATTAATCATACTTCTTATATGTATCAGATAATTATATATATATTTTCATATGAAGAATATGATATTAAACATTATAGAAAAATAACATTCTAAACTAACTCAAATATATAGTCCAATGTATTCTTATGTCATTATATCCTTGATAATATTCAACCATTTATATTTACACATTCAAGATGATAGAAACATAAAATAACATTTAAATGATTATAAAATTTTAGAATAGAAAATTAATTTTCTATTGGATTATTCAATTTATAAGAAAATAGTTTTTTAGAAAACCAATCAAATGATCAGTAATGATGCCTCACGAAGGACTCAATAGAACATGTTTCCACCTTTTCTACCATGGTAGCTTTTCATGATTCATTTAATGAAATAATTATAGTCATAACAATGAGATTATGTATTCTATCTCCTATATCACTCCGATTATTAAGTGGAATGTAAATTCGTTATCATGAACATTTATTATTAACATTATTTATTATTTTTCTAGCCATTGTCTATATCAAAAATTTATAATTTGAGAAAAAATAATCATTTGACGAATCATATAACCATGAAAATCATTTATAGTATCTCTAAAACATGACATATTATTACTTTATCAAATTATGATACATTATGTTTAAACGTGGTCATCCATTATTGAAATATATTCCATTAAATAATAAAAATTATTTCATAATATATTAATTAACCCAATAATATTTCCTTTGAGTGTGTCCCTACATTTAATGTTTTATGGTCACTCATCATGCCCTGGATATAATTGAGTTAACATACATTATTCTAAATTCAATGTTTTCACCACAATGAGAACAAGTAAAACAACTTCATTATCATTCTATTTTCTATATTAGGATCTATTTTATTAAAATTCATATTTTATTTTTTTATTATATGTAATATCTATCTAATAAATATTTTTTTATTCAAAGGTTTATCACTATAGATTCCCAATCTAAATTTCTAAAAATTACTAACACATTCTCCAGTACCAACTGAGGTGACCCAATATCATCATATCTAAATATTATATCTAATTATATTAATATTTATTATAAATAATTATGATGCATTCTATCACTATAACATTTTTCATCCTTTTATGAATTAGATACATAAAAATTTGGAACATAAAAGTAAAATATCATTTGCAACTATGTTCTAGACTATTAAATCCCTTCTTAGACATATCATACGTAATACAATTATCCTTATCATGAGGAAAATATTATATTATATATGTTAGAAATTGATTCACTATTATGGTACATAAGGTATATGTAAATTATCAATTTAACATCCATGAACATAATGTTTTATAAAATGGAATTAACATTTCAAAATTAAACCTAGAAGTTAGTAAAATCAAAATAGTGGGTCACAGAATAAAACATTAGAAATTATAATACATTAATCAATATATATTATTGTAACTTATCAGTTATATAAAACATATAATATCTGATAATTTAATAAAAGATTGACCTAATGTGTATAATAATAATAATCATTAAAATATACATAAAAGGAAACCCACTAAGACATTCATAACATGGGAGGGATATTCTACCCAACCATGTATCATCTTCATGTTTTGGATAACCTCTTGTGTACCCACTATTGGGAGAATGATATCCTCCCATATACCAATTGATCTCATAAAATAATAATTTTTACCAATTTAATTGGGTGGATAATACACACCCACCATTGATATAGTTCTACAAATTTTATATATTTCCTACAAGATCATGAAGAAATTTATCTTTTCATTATATATTAGTAGATAGATATAATAAATAATTTTTATAAAGATTCCATTATTGTAACATTAAAAAATCTAGATAAATAATAAGGAATTATTCATTTTATAATAATCATAGTTATTCATAAATAACTTTCAAAGATGATATCATAGATTAAAAATGCCAGTAAAAGTTCATTGAAAATTTAACCAGGAAAATAATCATTTTATATTAAAATGATTTATCTAAAATATAAATAATTATTAATTTTAATTTAAAATCGTTCCACAGATAATATCTGGGTATAAATTTAAAGGAAACATAAAATCAAAGAATATTCATGTTGTTGTAGTTTTTTATTAAATAAATGTTTAAATAATGAATCCAACCACACCATTTGTAAAAAGTACCCCTTTGAGGTGGTGATAAAAATATTCATTATATACTATTTTATATAAACAAATAAATTATTATAAATTATTTTAATAATTTATAAATATAAATTAATGACAATATTGAAAATAATTTAATCATACGTGGATGCAAGAAAAAAATTCACATTCAAAGAGAGAAATAATGATTGTTTATATTTAAAAATATATTTTTGTATTTAATATATTATGGGATAAAAATAATTGGAAAAATCTAATAAAAAATATAGGAGGATAAATTTATTGATTTATTTTAGAGATATATAAGGTAATTTTAAAATTATAATTTTACGTATAAACAAACCTGTTGAAAATGATATTGTATTATAAATCTTTTTCTCCAATTTTTACATTATACCAAGTTTAAAATACCTATTGTATAATAAATTTAAATATATATTATTTATATAATATAATCATATACATATGTATAATATCACACATGGATTAATTGTAAATTATTATACGTGTTTTATTAAAAATTATTTATTAATATAATTGTTTTAGGTTATAACTATTTCATTATTCCTGTATTTTTTTATTGGTAAATCCATTCCAAATATATTAATAATGGATCCATCATCTCCATGATATTAATAAATATATAATAATATTATATATTTATTTTATTAATATTTATAAATATTGATAAATGTTATATATTAAAAAAAATTTATATCATTCATAGAGATGTTTGTTTGTACGTAATCTTGAAAAATACATTCATTTTCTAATGAAAATTAATATAAATGATAAATAATATTTTTTTCATTAATATTTATTAATTATGTTAATAATTTAATATATTCTTTTAAATTATTTACAATATCTGTAAATGTGTAGTGGGGATTGAAAATTAATCATATCACCACATTGAGGTGGTAGTCCACACCCATTTGATCAAATTGAGTTGGAATGTATTCTTATATAATCATAATAATATCATATTATATTTCTAATTTCTGATTCATAAATATAGTATAAAAACAATTATTATATATAAGGAGGAATGATAAATAAAATTGAATGAACTCTATTAAGGGTTATTCAATTTCTTTGAGAGACCTCCCATGGTCTTAAACTTCATCCCTGAATGATTTGTACTAGGAGAATAAAAATGTATAATGTTTGATGGGAAGGAATCTATAATTGTATTATTCTTGTGATTGGATGAGATATATGGACCAATATGAATGATTAAGGGTGAGTATCATCTTCCATCTTATAAGTGTGTGGGAGGACAATAATCGAATTAGCACAAATATTTAAATAATATGATTTCATTTTCAAATGATAGATGCTCCAAATAGAAAATAATTTGTAAATTTTATTGGGATATTTTACCCTTATCTAGTAGGTTAACCCACCATATACCTATTTTAAAATTATTATTGTAACAAATTTTTTCTATTTTTTCTATTCATTAAGAAAAAAACACAATGTGGAAAAATAGCCTAATTTTTAAAAGTGGATTCATGATATGGAATTTATTTTTTAAAATTATATTTTTATATATTGTTGAAATTAATTCTATAATAAGTTTTCAAAATATAATGAAAACCGAATATTATAAAAATATAATTTAAAACATAAATAGAATTTAATACTTGTGCATTAATTGATAAAATGTTAAACTAATATTTAGAAAAAATAATCTATTAATTTCATTAAAATAATTAAAAAATGTGAAAAATATTAATTTATTATGATAAAAACATTATTTACAGATAAATTATTATTTGAAAAATATTATTTAAGCACAAAAATGTACTTAAAAAAATAACTTTTAGTAATAAATAATATTTAATTAATTATACTATATATAATTATCAATTAATTAAGTAACATTAATTACAATTTGATAAAATGGATTTTAAAATAATATTATTTAATTTTAAAATATATAATTTTTGAAAAATATATTTTCACTATGTGATGAAATTTATTTTTTAAATATATCATAAAATTCACCCTATGAAATTACTCATATGATTATTCAAATATTATCTTAATTATAAAAATGAAAAATTATAAAATGGTATAAATTAGTTATTATTTCCCCACCCAAAATGCATCAAAGCCCATTACTGAATAAGTCTTATTCTCAAATCATAAAATGAATTTATAGAAAAATGGGTAATTATTTTTTATATACTAATATATATATATGAATTATTTGAAACCATGATAAATATTTTTGTTATATTTCTATTAATAATCATTAAATGAAATTGAAATACTAGATTATAAACGTATAATATTTCATGGTTTATTTTTCCTCTGAGTTGCCTGTGATGGATGTTATGTAATAAATCATTTTTATTTGAAATGAAATTCATATAAAATATTAATGTGTTAGATGGATACACATACACCTAGGACTAATTTAAGAATAATGATATTTAATGTTACACATGAATAACTACAAACATAGACTCTGGTGGTAATCCCTTTATATGTCTGATGATTAGAGAGCTTGACTTCATGTCAAATAATACTTTAATGTTATAGAATATCTATCTGCCAATTGTGTACAATGAATGATGTATATGATAATGGAGAAGGTTTTTGTCCATCATTGGACAACCAACTGTTATAAATATAAAGTCTTAAAATCAGTTTGGTGTTTTGATTAGAATATGGATGATGTTGGGGGAAAAATCCGAGAAATTCCTAGATTATTAACTTTTGAAATATGTGTTGAATGCCTCTTATATGATGTTTCTAAATGGATCAAGGGAATTTTTGAATTATAAGTTTCTAAATATTATTGAAATAATTTAGTGATTTTTTTAATATTTTGAAAAATTCTAGGTAAAAAATCCTAAAAAATAAAATTTTATCATGAGTATTCATGGATTTGTATTAAATTTATCTAAAAGTATATATAGATGTTGAGAAGATCTATTGTTACATCTATGATTCGTTATGATTTTTGTAAGAATTAAGAATTTTATGATTAAGATGAAAAATAAAATTTGTCAAATATTTTTAGAGTTTCTATTATATAATTTTTTGGTCATGACACAACCCACCAGGTTTTGACCCTTGACAATCCAATGTATCCATCTAATAAACTACGACCTAGAGACCATAACCATGTAGGAATATATCACAAATTGAAGGTAATATCCTAAAGTACATGTACACACACACACACACATTTACATTCCAATACAATGCTGGTTTTTTTAGAAAAAAGTAATATATGTATACATATATATTACCAATAGAAGTGTATTAAATTAATTTATTGAAACAATAAACGCATATAAAAAAAGGACAAACCAAATATAGTATAGATTTGAACCTATTATAAGGGTAAAGACTACTATAAAATGAATACTCCTAGTAAACACCATGATATGTCTGGATCAAGCTATGCTCCACCTGCTCCACAGCCTCCCAAGAAATCGTATAAGGGCTGCCTTTTATATAATACATGACACTTGTGAGTAAATCCCCTAAAGGGGTGATTATAATAACACCTTATAATACACCCCCAAAACACTAAACCTGATGAATCAAATATTCTTAGCTCATTATAAGGAATTGAAAATCAATTTGTAATAGAAAATTTCCATATATACATTGTAAAGACACAACCCCACAAGGGACAGAGAAAAAACTATCATATGTATAATTCTTCTTGTAGTCTTGATCATTCTAGTAAAATCGACTTCAAGAACCATGTTATCACCAGATAAAATCAATTAATAATTCACCAAAGTTAAGACATGACCATGAAAACATACAACTATTAGAATAACCTAATACAACAATAATGGGTCATGCCCAGAACCACTAGGTGACACAAAGAACCCAATATGGATCAACCAAAAATGTATGGGATCGTATTGCAATATCACTATAAACAACATTGATACTACCTTTTATATGGTTGATTAATTTAATTCCCATGATTGTCACAATTATTCAAAAAGACAAACATATAGAATATAGATAGTAGAGGACCATAGAACTATCTCGCGGAGGGATCCCACAAACATTAACTAACACAAATTATATATAGTGGATCATAATACTAAGATGTTTTTGTAATATCGCATTGTATATTTTAGGGAATAGAACCTGGGAATACCAACTCAACTAAAAGTTGTTTGAACTAAAGAAACAAAAAAACTCAAATTAGTCTCTGAGGGAGTACACGTTGTATATGTTGAGTACATTATGTTCTTTCTCACCATATATCCACTCAATTAGTGCTTCATCACATGAAATTTAAACCTCAAATTTATAATGGCGTGTGATTAAGAAAAACAATTTTTATAGGTATTTTTATATAATGTTGGTGTTTCCAGGTCTTGTCGACGTACCACTAGATGTGCATGTGTACCGTCCTTTGAACACCTAGCCATGCCTGTTTCCATGTACACAAAATTTCGATGCCCATTTACACATGGCCATTTCCATGGACCATCTTATATATATATGAACGAAATCATATATGGGACACCTGCCTTGGGACTATATCATATGTTGTGTCATATTTTAATAATACTGAAACCCTATAATCTCTCATAGTGGGTACCATATGGTGTTTAATCTATAAATAAATAGTTTTGGTTTCTTTATTATAATAATCGACAATGATCACTTCTGTATTATCCAACTCAACACCATTTTTATTTCCTTCACTATAACCCATATATTTTGGTTCATCTAATCCATTAGTCATTTGAGATCTAGATTCTGAGGAAATGAATACGCTCATAACATGCCTGCCAACAAAGTCAGTGGTTTACCTATCTAAACCATTTTGGTTTTATATTTTGAATCCATTTTAATCTTATTCAGGTCAACCGAAATCTCCATCACACCATAATGATACCCTAAAGCATAAAACAAACTCATGGTATAGATACATCTAAATTATGAATGGTCACACAATGATCATATACTGGTTATTCACTGACCCATGGGACAAATTGAATTACTCAAATGAATTTTTATATAATCATGGGAGAAAACCACAATATAATGAATGTGTGGAGTGAACCTTTTCCTTATTCACATGATCACATTTTATTAACAAATATAAAGATGAATGAAGAGTAATAAACATAATGTAAATAAATATAATTCAATAAATATGAATATACTAATTATGTTCATATCAATTCTTTTTGTGGAAATCATCCTCATTCAACTAAGATTAAATAATTTGATGGAAAAAAATAATTATTCCACATGGAGTTTCGATCGATCATTTAAAAATAACATTTTTGAGTTGCTATCACTAATGAGATCAATGAACATTGTTTTATCAATGATCCATGATGTGGTTCTGATATGTCATTTTTTACCAAAAATTATACCAAACAGTAATCATGATCTCAAGGGTTTGAGTAGAAAACCCTTAGAAAAGTCTCATATATATATTTAATGGAAAACTACTTTCTTTGTCAATGAAAATAAATTAAATATATTTAGATAATTTAATTTATTAATTCAATACCCGCATGAAATTTTTTAAAAACACCCTTCAAAATTTATTATTATGTCAGTCATAGTGTAAAACACATTGTTTGAACTCATACATTACCTCAAATATCATATTGGGGATACTTTTTGGGTGTTATTCCTCCTTTTCACGAAAACCGCATTGATTTGTTATTAACTATTTTTAAATATTTCCAACATTTATTATAGGGGAACACGACCATATAACCTCACACTATCTTAGTACGTGGTCTTGAAAATAATACATATAATATAAAACATATTTCATGGAAAATATATGTTATTACATTTTCCCCATATTATGGATTATCAACCCCAAAGTAGAAAATATTCAAAATATCTGAGGTTTTTGTCAATCATATTTCATTCTCCAACCAACATGAGCTCTACTGTTGATTCTTGTGCTTCCCAAAGACTACCACTATGGGAATAAATCACCAAAAATTGATACTCTCTAACCAATACTCAATCACCACTATGTACTATGAAATTGTAGTTCCATTATTGCTGTCTATCTCACCATAATCAATAACATGTAATTGCTTGTTCACATGCATCCTCAATTGTGACATGTTGAAGATGTTGTCTCCCTGATCTAACAATAGTTGTGGGACTAAGTGGTATGCCACCATATGAAAATTATAATGTGTCTAGAATGATCTAATGTATTTTGGAGATTACATAAATCCCTAACCAAATCTCATAATTTTTTTAGAAGATCCCATGGAAACACGTGGTCTCCCTCCATAAACTACATAGTTCTTTATCATTGGTCCTCATAAGATATCTGATGGCTATGATAATTATTATTCAACTCCAAGATTATATACACATTATTAGAATTTTATTATAATAAATACATTCCCATTAATGATGACTTTCATGTATCATTATAACAATGTGGTGACCTGTAGGGTCACCCATTAAAATCCTGGAATAATATCATACAAAATGTGGTATTGTATTTATTTTGAAATATCCAAACTCCACCAATGGTAAATGGTCCCACAACATATCCAATCTCTAACATGAAATCATGTGCCATGCCTCCAAGACATTAATGGATTTCTCAATCTAGCTTTAAATATCGAGGTGAATTTTTTTTATCAGGAATAACTGAGTCTTGGAGGAATCAAGATATCATTTTCATAATTATAACCTTAATTTAATATCATGGTTTGAAATTATTGTAATGGTTACTCCATGGATATAGACTATATTATTTAAGTAGAGGAATCCCAATATCACTAATAAACTATTCTCTTGATTATTTAGGATGTGGGATGACATGGTGAGATAGTTTATGATCACCCATATAGAATCATGTCCTCTATAAATTTGTGGTTTTCCCATAATTAATTCCATGGATATTAAAAACCACATCCATATGGCACCTCCAGGGTTGGAGAAAATTCTTTTAGAAACATGGTCTCATCCTTCACCTGCTAAAAAATGTGGCACCAAGTGAAAAGATCTACAAAACAACTCTGCATGACATCTGACAAACATTAATTTAAGAGGAATTGGTTTCTCTATTTCACACATGAATGTATCACTATTGGGGATGCTGAAATTCTAGAATCAACACCTCCTATAATTTCAAAGGTAAAAACATATTCCCTTTGAAAATTATAGAATTCTCACAACCTTCATAATATCCATATAGAGCACATCCAGAAAATATCTGATCACCCATGTTCTCACCATAAATATCTCCACAACAATCATTACTTACTCAATTTTAAAGATGTGGGGTAACATATATTGATTTAATAAATGATGATCCATCCTTTTCTACAAGGGAAATCATCATTATAGATAACTTCACTGAAAAAATTAGAAAATAACGAATAACAATATCTCCTACTAAGTGAATCATCTACTATATTCCTCTTTATAGGTTTATATACAATATCCATGTAATAGTTTTATAGTACTCTATACATCACCATTATCTAATCTTTGGAGAACCTGTGAAAATATATATATGTGACACTTACGGTAAGAGTAGAAAATAAACTATTCACCCATCATGAATTGTCTCTACATCATTAGTGAAAATACGACAGGTGTATCTCAAGATCATTGGTGGCGTAGTTATTATCATGTGATTTTAATTGATATAAATTATAAGAAATAATAACATTCATATTCATGAATAATTAACCAATATTTGACCCTAACACATCATAGAACACTGTCTATATGACAACTACCTTGGGAAATCACTTGACGTGAGGACATGTCAACCTCTATCTGAACTCCTGAAAGATATAGTAGCACATTTTCACCCATAAAAATGTATTCCGCTTCTAGGTAAAATATTTCATGGATGATAAAATTGTGGATAAAATAATTATAATATTTTTAATGTACCCTATAAGCCCAATGAAACTATGTTACTCAGTAACACTCTTGGGGGGATCAAAAGAAGGATCTTCCTCAAACATCACCTAGTCAACTGCTACTATTAATTAAGAGATGATATTTCTTAGGATGATGACCTATTGAATTGAAAAATAAAACTTCATGATATTCCCATAAATCATTGGATCTGGTAGTGCGTCCAGGACTATCCTCATTGGTCTCCCCTACTCCTCCTTGGATTCTGAGTACAGAAGTATGTCATTTACAAAGAAAAGATTAAACCTATATATGAAAGGATAAAATATATAGTTCATGATTATAATTAAAACTATTTATGTTTCTGCCAAACTAATCTAAATAACCAAAAAAACAAAGTGACCATAACAATATATGAATATTGTCATCATAAAATAACTATCTCAAACTTATAGATGGTGATATCTTAGTTTGACATCAGTCTTTGAGAACAATAGCTCTACATTCCACAAAACAATGCGGTCATAAATCATTGGAATTGGAAACTTATTTCATAGGGTCACCTAATTCATGTATCGGTACTAAGAAAAAAATGTAGTCACCCCTCCATATTCGTGGAAAACAACAACAGGGATTCGGAGGGGGAAACACTAGGTCTCACAAACACCATCATCGGAATGTCCTTCAACTGAACACTCATATCCCAATGCTATAAATAAACCATCTAATATTCATGTGAAGATATTTGGTTCATTTTATAGTGAAATTAAATTCATAATTCTTTCTCTCGTCCTAGAGTTAAACCTATTATATCTTGAGGAAAGACAACCTAATACTCCTCCACCATTGTAGGAAATTGGTAACCCATTTGATATGCTTATAAATAATTCATGATAGAGACCCATTGATTAATCATATGTAATATCCTATTTCTACATCTTTTCAACTATTTAATGATTTCCATTTCAACAACAATGAATAAACACATCTCATTACTAGATAAACATACCATCTTCCACCATGAAGAAACAATATATTCATTAATTTCGTATAATTGTCCATACCTAAGAATAAAACATTAGGACTCATCACTATTACAAATAAATCCCATTAAAACAATTAAATATAATCATTTGGAAAAACTATTGACATAAGTGAAAAATCTATAAGTATCCACCTATCAGAGTCTCCAACCATAAGGATCTAGCCAATGTATCAACCAGACTCTCTATGTCTTGAAAAAACAAAAATGGGATTAATGGAATGAATCAAACTTATTCCATTAAAAATGAATTTATAGTAGAAAATTCAATTATCATACCATTTATCATCCCTAGAACCTTAGGATTATTTTCCTCTATAGCCTATTGTTAGACTCATCCCATAAAACCATTTCTCAAAGCACAGTGGTGACCACATGGTGGTTGTGGTAGTAATAGATAAAACCTACAACCACCTCAAGATTCTCTAGTATCCCCTCATCCACATCATCCACCATATGAAACACCCGTACCCTACTTTTACATATAGCTTAGTGGTCCTTTGACTGTTACTTAGATAGAGAGTCCTGATCCAGATTCCCCCACCTATTATATGATACAAACGACATCTATTTCATTTGTATCAAGCCATCATAAGATTCTTGTACCACTAAACCTATGACATGGGATCATTCCTTTAAGCATCAATCATTCTTAAATCCCAATGACTATCCCCAAATACTATCTTAAGATGTCTCATCTCTTAGGTGCCTACTACAAACAACCACTATTTGTGGCTACTCTACTAAGAATCTCGTCGCAACTATGGAATCCTCGTGAACCACCTCATGGGAGTTAATGAAATATTGTACAATTGAATCAATGATGATATGGTTTAATTCCTACTCAATGGACCTCTCTATGAGAAATTGTTCTCAACCAATATCCACCAACTAATGTCATAGATATATAAACCACATTGAGTAATCTTGCATGATCAAACTTCCCTTCTATAGATGTAGAAGTTACTAATTGTGAACAAATTACAGTCTAGCTAGATAGAAATACTCCCACTTGATATGGTCCAATAATGACCAGGATTGCAACATCATGTCATTGGACTGGGTCACTACTCCCCCATCTCCCACAAGATCTCAGAAGAAGAATCGTTGTGAGAAACACCGTCTGTTCTATATGAATCATTACTTTAATGAAGACTATATTAATTTCCTTTAACCTATCCATAACTACCTAGGTTTATATATTTCCATGAAAACATTATGCTTTCTACCTTTGAAACGCATGAATCACACTTAGAATGCATGATTCCTCTGTTGTAATTGTTACTGGTAAATGCCGCTCAACTAATTTGGTATAACTAGTAACCACTTGAGGGATCTATCAATGGGAAATTACATTGTACTAATGCATTTTCACTTAGAGGAATATCCTCATGATAACATAGTTGAATCTTGGATATTTTTCTTTAAGGATATATCATTAAATAACAAATGATATACCACAGTCAAAGGAGTATATATGTGGAGATGACTCAAGAATATCACTGAAAACACAACCCATTCTTATATGATACTTGTAAAAAGGTGTTCTATACAACCAATTTCTTCGTGTACCAAGAGAAAGGAAGTTGATCAGACTACTACTATATGGATATGTCTACTACTACATCAACACTAGGGTCCCTAACATGATATCAACAGTCAAAAAACAAAACATTTCTTCCCCAAACCAATATCGATGACTTTGGTTCAAAGGTAGAACATAATTCTATGATACAAATCATTAAAAATATAACCCACTCTGGTTGTCTTGTTAAATCTCCAATACCTTCGCCTATAAATTAGAGGATACAAACGAGCATTGAGTGGGAATATACCTCAAATGGGATGAGTCTTCCAAATATACATATACAAATGAACACAATCCATTAAACATAAATGATGAAATATAATAAAAACAAAAACTATGAATGCATACATATATAATCCTACACCCAGAGTATGATAATAAGGTAATAATCTTGGAAATTGGGAATAAATAAGACCACCCAAAATAATAAATACTCTATCCTTCTCCAAGGGTGATGAAAAATATCAAATGCTTGTTACCGATAAACACCTCAGTATGTCTAACTCAATCGATGATTGGCCTAGTCAGTTTCCTCACATTATAGTTTCAAGGAGGTCATTGACTTCATAATATAATACAAGTTCTGGAAGATACAATGCTGGGCTGCGTGTAACAATAACCATTAGAAATATCCAAAAAAACTAATAAATTCATCAAATATAGTCATCTCAAATACAAGGGTATAAAAATAAATAAACAATAGAAAACAACTATTTATATTAATTAAGACATGATTACACCAGGTGGCCACAACCATCTACCATCTATTGGATTATTATTCAAATAGTGATCATTCTAAGATAATCCACTATACATGTCATTGTATCACTATATACACTCAAACAATAGTTCAAGATCACTGGACCCCATCCATGAAAAATTATTGTTCTTAGATTATAGTGATAATATGATAGGGTTGTTCCATAGAACTCTTAAGGTAAACACTAAATCCAATATGAATCAACCCTCTATATGGGGTATAATATCCCAATGATACCACAAACCCTACTAATAACACATTCAATAGGGAGGATCAATTCCATCCTGGTGGAGTTCTCTCTGATTCCACTAACCAATCCTAGGGTGTAATGATTATAAGGGATACAAGACCAATCTCTTGGGGGGAGATAATGATCACTATCTAAGGCTCATAGTCTATATGGTGTATTAATTTTTGAGATGTGGACATATTGTATCAATATATCATTGAGTGAAAGGAACATGATGAATACCACGAAATTTAAACTGGTATGAACTGAAAAGAAGAATAAATCCATGATGTCTCTATAGGAGTACAAAATGTGTTCATTGACTAAACTGTGTACCTTTCTCAATATGGATATTTCAGTGCGGTGCTTCATCACACATAATGTAACCCTCAATATAATTAATGTATAAGTGAGGAATACGACATGTATTGGTCAATTGACACCCTACCTATGTTTCCTGGCTATGTTTAGTTTGTTTTGGACATGATCATGTACATAGAGCGATTTATATGTTAGAGTACAGGAAATTTACATGACCTTGTACTCCTGGATTTGATTGTGTTCCTTTCAATGTTCACATAAAGCTGTTTTGAAGATTTCACATGACCAATGAGCATAAAACATAGAATATTTTTTTAACATCATTTTAAACTTGAAAATTGCCTATAGGGGGCCCCACACAACATGTGATACCCAAATACATGTCATGTGAAATGGGATTTTCCAAATCCATCGAGATCACACAACGCCATCTTGTGGATTGCTGATGTTTTCACACTATTCAGATCCACAAGACCAGGGGTCAATCATAACTATAGTTATAAGATATTTGTATCTTGTGGTTCAAATATTCTTGGAATATATTTGATCACATCATTCATATCCTCCACATAGAAACTGGTTTTAATAGATATCATGAATATGTTTTTGTACATCATCCAATCTCCCTCCATCATCATCATACAAAAACCATACCTTTAAACATGAACTGCACGTGTACTGATTGTATACATGGTATTCTATAAACCATAAGTCAATTAGAATGCATGTGATGAACGTGTTAAGGAATGTGGGATAAATCCAAAATCCATAAAACGTGATGAATGGATGTCATCATTATTCTTTCAGCATTGATTTTATTACATAGAAAATTAAATGTGAAGACGAATAAATGTTATCAAAACATATAATTCCATCGATTTAAATTAACTAATTATGTGAAAATAATTTTTAGTCATTGAATTGATCAGATATTGTCATGTATTAAAGAACATTTTGGTTGAAAAATTGACATCCTATTCATATTCCTGATCCATAGATAACGTATAATGGTATTCCATTGTCATCATTGCGTTATCCATGAACTTCATTAGCACTAAAATCCCTGATATGTTCTCGATCCATAGTCATTTTCCAAGACTTCTCTCCAATAATAATCTATATCTATAGTGCCTTAGTGGAATTCCCTTTGGAATGTATCATAACAATACATTTAATGAAAAATGGTATCTATGTCAATGAAAAAAAATTAAATAAATTTAGTTAATATAATTTCTTAATCATTTTTATAAAGATAGCTCATTCCAAAACACCCCAAAAAAACAAATATTATGTCCCACATGGGGAAAAACATTTGATCTGAACTCAATGGTTCCCTCAAATTTAGAATCAAGACCCATGTTCATGAGTTTTTCAACATTTTAATAAGACTACATGTGCATGTTATTTAATATTTTTAATAAATTTCAAACATTAATATTGGGAACATCATACCTTAGAATCATATGTTGTCTCCACAACTGGTCTCAACAATAATATATATAATATCAATAAACATTATATTGAAAATCCATTCCATTACCTTGTTCATTAAATAGGCCCCAATTATATGTGATTCAATTAATTTGTATGATATCATAATCACATATGATTATCACGTTGTAGTTTATTTATGTTTCATAAGAAAAATCAAATACATGATAATGATAAATTTGATAGGAATAAAATGTGTATGATTGTAAAGACCCGTAAATTCCAAGGAAATTTTTTTTTCTTAATTTTCATTGGAATTTTACAAGAACGTAGTTTCTGACGGTGCCTGATTCCAAGGCCCAGTGTGCCCGAAATCAATTTCCGAAGTTTGGCTCAGGTACGTTCAGTGAACGGACGAGCATGTTTTTCTAACTTTTGAACCGGTGCTCGGAATCGAATTCTGAGGGCACCGATGGAATCGCAGTGCTGGTATTTTCTTAGAAACGCCTCTTCCGGAGTTGTGTTTTCTCGGGTGTGGTTTTTAATTTTCGGGCTTAAAGTTAAGAAATAAAATAATTTTACGACAACTTTATTTTATTTCACTTAAGCCACTTGGAAACCACTTGAAACCACTTAAAAGAGGCTTAAACTGAGTTGAACCAGATAGGGTACTATCCAGAAATATCTTACCCTCTTAGTAGGATATTTGTGAGGTGGTGCCCGCACGAGCCCCGATTTTTCTTTCCGCTATGTAACGCACCCGTGAAAACCAGTCTTTATGAAAGTCAACTGACGCGTTTTCTTAAATTCTTAACAGACCATTTAATTGGGCGGTTTATTTCGTAAATTAAATGAGCTGTTTTTTTCGTTGAATTAATTCTACAAATTAATGGTTCGTTTCTTATCTTTTGAAATTAAAATGTTTAGTTGTGTAAATAAAATAAGGCTTAAGCTTATTTTATTTTGGGTTGAAACTTGTGGTGTGGAGAGGATTTGGAGGAAAGCGTTCTTCTTCGGCGAAGAACGCGAAGAACGCAAAGAACGCGAAGAACGCCAAACCTGCGAAGATCAACGACGCGAAGCCTTGAACCGCGACGGCAATGAATCTCCCTTCGCGATGCTTCTTCCGCGACGATCCAACCCCGCGACAGCCTTCGATCGACAACAACCAAGGTAGGGGGTTGCGCTTATTTTTATTTTCTTTTTGGATTTCAACAACGACATGGATTTAATTATTATTAATTAAATCTGTATGTTCTTGGTCCTCGGAGATCGTCGACGCAACGCCCTTCCGCGGTGTGACGATCACCTCCTTCCGCGACGGTCAATTCCGCAACGACCTCGCATCCGACAACGACGGCGAGGTAGGTATTTATTTTGGGAATTACCCCCTTTTCTTTTTATATTCCCGTAATTTTTTCTTTAAAAATTTAATGAACTGGATTTGTGAACAATTTTAAAATTATTAAAATTGTTGTTTCCATTCAAATAAGGAACCTGTTTTTATGAAACAATTTTATTTCATTAAAAATTGTTTCGGATATGCGTTCATGTGTTGAACTTTAATTTCTCTCGTTGTTTATATCTAATGCGGAGGGTGCGGGCCAAACGAACACGGCCCGACAACCCTCCGCCGTTCTTCGTTCTTGTGCGGATTTGACGGGCAACGACGGAACGTGCCGCAACGTATATTTGATGATCCCGAAGTAAAGAACGGAACCCGGGAGGAACAACGGCGCAGACGGGAAGGAAAACGGGCCACCAGAGAATCTCCGGCGGCCCGCGGGTCGCCGGCGCGGCGGCGCCGGCGGCCGGAGGCGGCGACACCCCGCGGGTGCCGCGGGGTTTTCATGCGGCACGTCCGGCTGTCTGGCCGACACCCCGCGGGTGCCGCGGGGGTGTCACGCGTGGCGGCGGCTTTCCCCCGCGTCGGCCGCTCGGCCGCTCGGCCGGGCCGGGACGGGCCAACCGGGTCGGACCCTACCCGGTTCGGGCCAACCAGGGGGGGTCGGGCCAGGTCGGCCCGGGCCCGGACCCCACGTCTTCGGACGACTTTCGTTCAAACGCCCGTAACATGAGCTACGGGCCTCCAAACGACTCGCCGTCAGCGGCAACACAATCCTTGGAGCGAGTTGGACGTTTCGGTTTGTCTCACTCAAGGTTTCAGAATACTTTGGGTTCGGCCGGGTTGGTTCGTACACGAAACCAACCCGGCCCTCGGAGCGAAAACGCTCATATCTTGAGCTACGGACGTCCGATTGAAGTACCGTCAGCTTTGTTAGTTTCCTCTTAGTGAGACGGATCTTTTGGCTCACTCCGCCCGGGGTTTGGGCGCAGGTGGAGTACGGTCGGGTTTGTTTTGCCTTAAAAACCAACCGGGCCCCTGGGATGAAAAATCCAATAACTCTCAGACCGGGCGTCCGATTGACGCGCCGTCTGTTGCGTTGAGTTCCTGTTGACGATACAGAACTTTTGGCATCCTTCGCCCGAGTTTTGGATACAGTTGGTAGTGGCCGGGTTGGATCGCACCCGAAATCCAACCGGGCCCCTGGAACGGAAAAGCTGATAACATTCAGACAGGACGTTCGTTTGACGAACCGTCAGCGGCGTTGACGATCACGTTGAGAAACGGTCCCTATGAGTATACCCTATGAGAGATCGGGGTACAGATGAGATACAGATGGGTTTGGTTCGCTCACGAAACCAACCGGGCCCCTGGGACGAAAAGGCTAATAACTCACAGACCAGGCATCCGATCGACACGCTGTCTGTTGCGTTGAGACCCCTGTGACGAGGTGGTCATTTGAGATACTTCTTCGTGGGACCTTGAGATACTTGGAGTATCGACTTGCAGCTCGTGGAGCAGACCCTCCCAGAGACGAGCGTGCGGAGTACGGAGACCGTGTAGCCGACTGAGACCTGGCGACTTCTTGACCGACTCGACTTGGAGTGAGTCGACTAGCCCAGTGGATGGAGCACTACTTTGTTTGGGTGCAGAACCATGGCGGATGGAGCACTACCTGTGTGATAGTGCAGACCCGCGGTACTCGTCCGGAGAGTACCTCTACAGGCTACTAGGGTGTGTGCACTACTGTGTTTGAGTGACATACCTCGGCGGGAAGCACTACTGTGTTTGGGTGGCTGGCCTGCGGTACTCGACAGGAGAAGTACCTCAGCAGTCTTAGGTTATTGAGCAGTACCTCGGAGTCGTGACAGGACCACTGTACACTCCAGAGATGGAGCTCTTCAGCAGTTACGGTTTCGATAATGAAAATCCTGGTTTGAGCTGAGACTTTTGACCTTTGTGTTTCCTCATGATTGAGATGGGTTACTTGATAACTTAGTTATATGTATGGGCATATACCTATGTGGAGTTTATCTGTTGAGATCTTATTTGTGGTTATCCTTGTTGGTTTAGTGAGACCTTGAGGGTCTCGGGGTCCCTACTGAGTATCGTTATACTCACCCCTGCACGGGCTATGCCCGCACCTCGTTGTGTTGGTTGCAGACGACAGGCAGTGCTGACGGAGGCTGAGTGTTCGAGGACTGGATGGTACCCGGAGGTGGACTACACGACAAGACAGTGTTCGGAGGTGGACTTCACGGCGAGACGAGACTCGGAGAAGGTTGATGGACGAGAGCACTGTGGAGGCTATCTGTACGTACCCTTCAGGTAGGATTTGTGGTGGACGATCGAGGAGATGCGCCATCTGTACCTACCCTTCAGGTAGGATCCGAGGAGGACGACCCAGGAGCCGTTTCCGTCCCTCCAGCTGTTGTCTTTTTCTGTTGTACTTTGTTCAGTTGTAGTTGTACATTCTTTTGGGTTTTTATTCTGGCCCATTTACTTTCCAGCACTTCTTTTTGTACTTAGTTCATTACTTCCGCTTGTACTCTGTGGTGTTTTGTTACTTTTATAAAGTCAATGCCTTCCCAGTTATCGGGATTTACGCCTTTGGTGCTAGTCGCCAGCCACTGGCCTATGGAAGGCGGGCTTGGGGTAGTCACGGCACTGGCCCCGTGGACGGGTCGTGAAAAATTGATATCAGAGGTGGTCAGTTCTACCGCAGACTCGGATCTTTCTTTCTGTAAAGAAATAGTGTTAAGGGTACCGAGTGTGGTTTTCAGTTCAGGGAGTCCAGTGTTGGTGCGGGCGGCCGACGTATCCATACACCAGGACCCTGGCAACTGATTTCCGACATTGTGCACGAAAACACTGATTGCGTGTGTGTTTTCAAAGGTTTCCCCCCTTAAAACAGCTCAAACCAGGTCAACTCACCAGGTATAATCGTTTGACCGTGTTACGTTGTTTCTTTCAGGTTGCCTTTTCTCGGATGACCAGTTAGAGCCCAGAGGGATGTGTGTGATGACAGCATGTCGAGTGACGAGGCTTCGGTACAGGGCCCTCTTGAAGTTGAGGTACCAGCGGAGGCACCAGCGGTACTACCATACATTGGGCCACCGATTCCACCAGCCCCAGCAGTAGGCGATGCCTGCTACTTGAGCGCACTGCATGAGTTCCAGCGCCAGAGGCCACCTAGGTTCGGGGGAGAGACGGACCCGCAGGCAGCTGAGGATTGGCTAAAGGCTGTGGTGGGAGTCTTCAGGATAGTGGGGACGCCGACAGACTTCATGGTGATCTTTGTTGCCAGCCTCCTTCAGGCAGCAGCAGGAAGGTGGTGGAGCCACTAGTTTCAGTTTTGCGACGGGATGACCTTCGCATGGGAAGACTTCGAGACCTTCTTCAGGGTGGAGTTTGTGCCAGTAGCTCCACACCCCGAGCGTGTACAGGAGCTTCTGCCTTTGCCACGTGTTTTTCGATCAGTAGCCGAGTCATCTGTGGGCAGTAGACAGATGATGCAGAGGTCCAGGAGGACCAGACTAGCAGTTGGACGATCTTGAGTTTTAGGACCGGTGGTGCGGGGCACCCGAGGTGGGGTCAGAGCCAGGCGTTCCAGAAACGGACAATGTTACTCCTACAGCGGGAAGTGTCACCTGGCACGTGACTGTCTGACTCCTCGTACGATTGATCAGCGGGTGTTGGAGGAGCCACTGAGATAGAAGCAGCGGCGAGTGCTTGAGAAACAACCGAGCAGTGGACAAGGAAGTAGAGCTCCGATAGCAGGTGGACTGGAGAGGAACTAGTGGATAGGTCCCTTGTACTTCTAGTTCCATTTTTCTGTTGTATTTGTGTCTTGTACTATGAGATGAAATAATAAAAAGACACTTATCTTTTATTTCTTTACTGTCCTTTTGTATGGTTGATACTAAGTGGTCCTGGTTAAGACTGTTGACTTGACCCTCACTTTCGAAATTCCTACTGGAGGAGACCCAGTGACCTCACACTGATGCCGACAGTGTGAGTCGACCCTTGGAGGCGAGAGTGATAGTTGGATCTCTTAGTAGTTACGTCGAGGCCTTACGACGTCATCCATGGCATGAATGCATCCTTCATACCAGGATTTACTATATTAGGAAATGGGTGTGGTTCATCTAGAGACGGGATGAGACCGGGTTTCTCTTTTCGACAAAGGAGAAATTTTAGCAGCTCTTCCAGATCGTATGCAAAGGAGGTGTAGTTAATCTAGGAGCGGATGAAGACTGCACAGTGCAGTAAGAAACATGAAACCGGTGCCAGTCTTAGAGACTCAGGCGTGTTAAATGTTTCAAGAAGATGAAGCTTAAAGGAGAGATGAGTCTACAAAGAAACAGACATGGAGGCACAGCTAGGAGAGTAGCATGAGGTGGTGTACATCCTAACATGGTACAACCACCCGCCTTAGTTATTCCCGCCAGGCTCAGGGAGCTGGAGGGCGGTGGTAGAATGTGGCTACATGAGGTCAAGGAGTGTGACACAATGGATCTAGAAATGATTCAAGGGACAGTCTATGTCCACTATAAGCTGCTGTAGTAATAGAAGTCGATATGAATCATTCCTCGCTTTCACAAATCTTGTTCCAGACCTAGAGTTTCCGGTAAGCCGTGGACTTGACCCTCACGTCTGGAGATACCTTGAGAGGAGACTCGATAATCACACTTACACCGACGGTGCGGTTAGACCCTCGAGGCGAGAGTTCTGGTTGGAATCTCTTGGTGGCAGCGTCGAGGCCTTATGACGTTAGTTTGAGTATGGAATGGGCAACAACTGTTCATACTCAAATTGACGGTTTTAGGCAAACGTTGGGATGGGTTTTCCTTGGTCGGAAGAAAAGGAAACCCCAGGCAGTGCAGGGTAACTCTTGCACAGGAGGGTGCGACCGATAATTCTTGAGTCGGTCAACCTTACCCACATACCAGCAGTCGTTTTGAGTTTCAGTTCTAACAGAAATGGAGACCTCTGGAGTTTGAGGATGATGACCACGTCTTCTTACAGGTCTCACCTCGACGAGGTTTATGGAGATGTGGCCTGGGAGGCAAGTTATCTCTGAGGTTCAACAGACCTTTATAGGTCCTCAGCTGGGTAGGCGAGGTGGTTTACCGCTTGGCCCATCCACTTAAGTTGCACTAGGTGCACGGCGTTTTCCACGTATCCCAACTGAGGAGATACGTTCTCAACCCCTTCGCATATCATCGACCATGAGGAGCTAGACGGTGGAGATGAGTGTCTTATACGGAGGTTCCTGTTGGGATCGAGGATCGACAGGAGTGGATCCTAGGAGGATGGTCGATTCCTCTTGTGCACTTTCTTTGTAGCGCGGGAACCTCCAGGTGAGCACATGGGAGCGGAAGGCTCAGATGCGTGCTCAGTACCGCTTTGTTTCCCTATGTTTTTGGTGAAGCTTTACGGGGACATAAAGTCCTGTAGTGGGAGTAATGTAAAGACCCATAAATTCCAAGGAAATTTTTTTTTTCTTAATTTTCTTTGGAATTTTACAAGAACACAGTTTCTGACGGCGCCTGATTCCGAGGCCCGGTGTGCCCGAAATCAATTTCTGAAGTTTGGCTCGGGTACGTTCAGTGAACGGACGAGCGAGTTTTTCTAACTTTTGAACCATTACTCGGAATCGAATTCTGAGGGCACCGATGGAATCACATCGCCTGTATTTGCTTAGAAACGCCTCTTCCGGAGTTGCGTTTGCTCGGGTGTGGTTTTTAATTTTTGGGCTTAAAGTTATGAAATAAAATAATTTTACGACAACTTTATTTTATTTCACTTAAGCCACTTGGAAGCCACTTGAAGCCACTTAAAAGCGACATAAACTGAGTTGAACCGGATAGGGTACTATCTAGAAATATCTTACCCTCTTAGTAGGATATTTGTGAGGTGGTTCCCGCACGAGCCCTGCTGTTTCTTTCCGCTAAGTAACGCACCTGTGAAAACCCGTCTTTATGAAAGTCAACTGATGCGTTTTCTTAAATTCATAACAGACCATTTAATTTGGCGGTTTATTTTGTAAATTAAATGAGATGATTCTTTCGTTGAATTAATTCTACGAATTAATGGTTCGTTTCTTATCTTTTGAAATTCAAATGTTTAGTTCTGTAAATAAAATAAGGCCTAAGCTTATTTTATTTTGGGTTGAAACTTGTGGCGTGGAGAGGATTTGGAGGAAAGCGTTCTTCTTCGGCGAAGAACGCAAAGAACATGAAGAATGTGAAGAACGCCAAACCTGTGGAGATCAATGACGCGAAGCCTTGTACCGCGACGCCAACAAATCTCCCTTCACGACGCTTCTTCTGCGACGATCCAACCCCGCGACAGCCTTCGATCGACAACAACCAAGGTAGGGGGTTGCGCTACATTTTATTTTCTTTTTGGATTTCAACAACAACATGGATTTAATTATTATTAATTAAATCCGTATGTTCTTGGTCCTCGGAGATCGTCGACGCGACGCCCTTCCGCGGTGTGATGATCACCTCCTTCCGCGACGGTCAATTCTGCGACGACCTCGCATCCGACAGCGACAGCGAGGTAGGGATTTATTTTGGGAATTACCCCCCTTTTCTTTTTATATTCCCGTAATTTTTTCTTTAAACAGTTAAGGAACTAGATTTGTGAAACATTTTAAAATTATTAAAATTGTTGTTTTCTTTCAAATAAGGAACCCGTTTTTATGAAACAATTTTATTTCATTAAAAATTGTTTCGGATATGCGTTCATGTGTTGAACTTTAATTTCTCCCGTTGTTTATATCTAATGCGGAGGGTGCGGGCCAAACGAACACGGCCCGACAACCCTCCGCCATTCTTCGTTCTTGTGCGGATTTGACGGGCAACGACGGAACGTGCCGCAACGGATGTTTGATGACCCCGCAGTAAAGAACGGAACCCGGGAGGAACAACGGCGCAGACGGGAAGGAAAACGCGCCACCGGAGGGACTCCGGTGGCCCGTGGGTCGCCGGTGCGGCGGCGCCGGCGGCCGGAGGCGGCGGTACCCCGCGGGGTTGTCCCGCGGCACCCTGCGGGTGCCGCGGTTGTCCAGCGCGACACCCCGCGGGTGCCGCGGGGGTGTCCCGCGTGGTGGCGGCTTTCCCCCGCGTCGGCCGCTAGGCCGAGCCGAGCCGGACCGGCCCTGGCCGGGCCGGGCCGGGCCAACCGGGTCGGACCTGACCCGGTTCGGGCCAACCAGGGGGGGTCGGGTCGGGTCGGCCCGGGCCCGGACCCCCGTCTTCGGACGACATTCGTTCAAACGCCCGTAACTTGAGCTACGGGCCTCCAAACGACTCGCCGTCAGTGGCAACACAATCCTTAGAGCGAGTCGGACGTTTCAGTTTGTCTCAGTCAAGGTTTCGGAATACTTTGGGTTCGGCCGGGTTGGTTCGTACCGAAACCAACCGGGCCCTCGGAGCGGAAACGCTCATATCTTGAGCTACGGACGTCCGATTGACGTACCCTCAGCTTTGTTAGTTTCCTCTTAGTGAGACGGATCTTTTGGCTCACTTCCCCCGGGGTTTGTGTGTAGGTGGAGTACGGTCAGGTTGGTTTTGCCTTAAAAACCAACCGGGCCCCTGGGACGAAAAAGCCAATAACTCTCAGACCGGGCGTCCGATTGACGTGTCGTCTGTTGCGTTGAGTTCCTGTTGACGATACAGAACATTTGGCATCCTTCGCCCGAGTTTTGGATACAGTTGGTAGTGGCCGGGTTGGATCGCACCCGAAATCCAACCGGGCCCCTGGAACAGAAAAGCTGATAACTTTCAGACAGGACGTCTGTTTGACGAACCGTCAGCGGCGTTGACGATCAAGTTGAGAAACGGTCTCTATGAGTATACCCTATGAGAGATCGGGGTACAGTTGAGATACGGCTGGGTTTGGTTCGCTCACGAAACCAACATGGCCCCTGGGACGAAAAGGCTAATAACTCACAGACCGGGCGTCCGATCGACGCGCCGTCTGTTGCATTGAGACCCTTGTGACGAGGTGGTCTTTTGAGATACTTCTTCATGGGACCTTGAGATACTTGGAGTATCGAGTTGCAGCTCGTGGAGCAGACCCTCCCAGAGACAAGCGTGCGGAGTACGGAGACCGTGTAGCCGACTGAGACCTGACGACTGCTTGACCGATTCGACTTGGAGTGAGTCGACTAGCCCAGTAGACGGAGCACTACTTTGTTTGGGTGCAGACCCATGGTGGACGGAGCACTGCCTGTGTGATAGTGCAGACCCGCGATACTCGTCCGGAGAGTACCTCTGCAGGCTACTAGGGGGTGTGCACTATTGTGTTTGAGTGACATACCTCAGCGGGAAGCACTACTGTGTTTGGGTGGCTGGCCCGTGGTACTCGACAGGAGGAGTACCTCAGCAGTCTTAGGTTAGTGAGCAGTACCTCGGAGTCGTGACAGGACCACTGTACACTCCAGAGACAGAGCTTTTCAGCAGTTACAGTTTCGATAATGAAAATCCTGGTTTGAGCTGAGACTTTTGTCCTTTTTGTTTCCTCATGATTGAGATGGGTTACTTGATAACTTAGGTATATGTATGGGCATATACCTAAGTGGAGGTTATCTGTTGAGATATTCTTTTTGGTTTTCCTTGTTGGTTTAGTGAGACCTTGAGGGTCTCGGGGTCCCTACAGAGTATCGTTATACTCACCCCTGCACGGGATATGCCCGCACCTCGTTGTGTTGGTTGCAGACGACAGGCAGTGCTGACGGAGGCTGAGTGTTCGAGGACTGGACGGTACCCGGAGGTGGACTACACGACAAGTCAGTGTCCGGAGGTGGACTTCACGGCGAGACGACACTCAGAGAAGGTTGACGGACGTGAGCACTGTGGAGGCTATCTGTACCTACCCTTCAGGTAGGATTTGTGGTGGACGACCCAGGAGCTACGACATCCGTACCTACCCTTCAGGTAGGATCTGAGGAGGACGACCCAGGAGCCGCTTCCGTCCCTCCAGCTGTTGTCTTTTTCTGTTGTACTTTGTTCAGTTGTAGTTGTACATTCTTTTGGGTTTGTATTCTGGCCCATTTACTTTCCAGCACTTCTTTTTGTACTTAGTGTTTTACTTCCGCTTGTACTCTGTGGTGTTTTGTTACTTTTATAAAGTAAATGCCTTCCCAGTTATCAGGATTTACGCCTTTGGTGCTAGTCGCCAGCCCCTGGCCTGTGGAAGGCGGGCTTGGGTAGTCACGGCACGGGCCCCGTGGACGTGTCCTGACAATTATTGAAATGGATAAATGTTATCCTATGAATGAAAGTCTAATTTAGTGAACATGATAGAGGAAAATTGAGAAAACAAGCCCAAATTAAACAATAATGATCCAACCATATCCAATGGAGAATACTATGATCTAAGGCATGCTACAGGTAGACACCTAGATATATATAGATCATGTTATGCTCTACTTTCTCAGTGTCCTCCAAGAAAAACATCAAAACTATATAGTTTTCATAATAGATAACACTTGTCGGATGACAAAATGAATTATTGAGTATAAAAATACTACATAGAACACCCGAAGAACACTAAAAAAAATCCTCATACATATTCATCTCAATAGAAGGCTATAAAATCAATGTATAATAGAAAACACCTAGATATATTCAAGGACAGTTCACCAACTCTTATTCGAAACCAACTGACAATCATCATATTATTATTAATGAAATTATCAATATTTAGTATAATCTAGTTCCTAATCCATGATATCACTATACTCCCTCAACCAAGATATCCCGACCTTTGGGCCCCACCCATGAAAAAGTAATCATCTCAGATGATTATAATATTCAAATAGGTGGTCCTGGTCAGAGTCATCGGGGGACACCACTAACCCAATATGGATCAACCATATACATAGGGGTTCATATTACAATGATACAATAAATCATATTGATATAGCCATAGAGATGGTTGTTCAACACTCTACTAAATGAGGTCACAAAATTTATACAAACCCCACCTATGGTGTAATTATTATAGAGGATCGTAATTAAATCTTGTGAAGGTACACCAGAAATATGTTTTGAGACAAATGCTATATAGGGGAAGAAAATCAAAATTTTTTGTTTTAATAACACATTATATCCTTGAGATAAATTTCCATGAATACAACCATTGAACTAATATTGGTCTTAACTGATGAGATGAAGTGATCTAAACTATCTTCGAGGGAGTAAATGACATTATTATATAATACAAAATGAACCTTTATAAAAATGGATATTTATGTGTCATTCATCATCATTAAACTTTTAAACCTCAACATACATGACATTTTATTGAGTCACATTTCCAATTGAGGTCGCCTGACACCCTCCTTGTGTAATTTGGTCGTGTCCGTGTAGTGCTGGTCTTGCCAGTGTACACAGACCCAAGTCCATGTATTAGTACATTATATTTCCATTCCAGTGTACTGATAGTAGTGTATATGTTCTATTCTATATAACTGATTAGCCATCCAGAATGGGCCACATGTCACATTACAATTTCACATGTCATTTTTTATTCATCTTGAGGTGAATCCTTAGCAACTAAGCATAGGGGTCCAATACGACATGTAATCCCATAATATAAATCATGTGAATATTAATTTTATAGATCCTTAGTATGTACTCTACAACATCCATTTTGTTTATGAATTCATCAACCTCATTAGACACTATAATTCAGTGATCCTTGACTCAAATCACCAAAAATTAGGATTTCATTCATAAAATCCTCATTGCAAACATCTAATCACACCATCTATATACACCTCATTAAACAAATTTTTAATAAATAAAATGATTTTATTTTTGACCGACCTCCAATATCCCACCGTAAAAATCACACCATAATAATACCCTCAATCACAAACTATACCCATGGTTATGGACCTTTGTGACAAATAACGATCATGCATTGATCTTATACTCAGTATTACTCGAACCACATTCCAAATGGAATGACTATAATTAATATTTTAGGAAATGGGTGAAAATGAAAAATAAATAAAACATGTGGAATAGATCTCATGGTTTTTCAATCTGCCTCAATTTTTTTAGAATAAATAATTGAATGAAGAAGAATTAACATAACTAACCAATAAAATTCAATAAATTTTAATCAACTGAAGATGCATGTATCAATTCTATTCATGGAAGCCATCCAGGTAGTTATAGTATTAGTGAACAGGATGAAACAAATAGATCAACAACCTTATTGGTTTTTTGGTCGATCAATAATTAATAATAGTGTTGTATTGTAGTCAATGAAAATATCCAATAACATCATCAGTGCGACGATCCCTGATCTAGTCCCTGATCCATAGATATTCACCAATAATTCTCTCCAACGATCAACTAGATTTAAATTTTTTGAGAGGAAAATGATGATGAATCAATCATAACTATATATTTAAAGGAATGATGGTATATGTGTCAAATAAAAAAAATTACTTAAATTTGATGAATTTAACTTATTAATTCTATGGCTTTCATGGCTCTTTCAAAAATTCTACATGATAACCAATATTATGTCATGAAAATAGTAAAATGTGAGTTATAAACTATAATTTCTCCTAATATTTATAATCAGGCCCGATTTAGCATGTTATTTAGATTTATCATGAAGACCACCTATGCATTCTATTTAATATTTTTAAAGCATTTCAAACATTTATTCTTGTTACGCTATGCCATAGAATCACATGTCATCTCAACACCTAGTCTCGAAAATAATCCATAGAATAAAAAAATACATGTAAAAGTCAAGTCATTATTTATTGATAATATAGGCTGTAAATATATGTGATTGTGTGACTTAATATGAAATCATACTCACCTAAGATTCCCAAGTAAAATTTATGATATGCGTCATAAGAAAATTTCAACGTATATGAATGAAAAAATTGTATCAAAGAATATGTGTATCATGGATATGGATGAATTTTCACTTATGATATCTAGTATACATAAGATATAGTGAAATTAAAAATAAAAAAAATAATGATTCTTTATTGAAATGCATATTTAACATGAAAATATTATTATATAACCAATTCATAAGATATAGAACACATATAATACATAAACATAGATGGTATTGTTCAAAAAAGATAATGCCACTAGAGAAGATATAAATCTCATAAGATATAATAGATCTAATTTAATAGTTCTTATGTTATTATTTCATGAAATCATATAATAAATATAACAATTATAACAATTAAAAATTTAAAGAACAATTTATTTGGGTCTTTATAATGAAATTCCTTAGTGATATAGACATAAAAAACACATAAAATGGTTTTTTATTCATTCCAATGAATTATGAGAAGCTGATTATCATGTTATAGAGAAATTTTTTGATGAATTTGTAGAATAATTTAAAATTACTATTTATGTTAAGATACTCCATAAATAATATGAAATTATATTTTATGAATCTTGTTAGTTATATCTTGTCTAAAAAATTATATATCAGTCATTACCCATAATTCATTCCTAAAATTTAAAATATGAAATGGACTATCTTTTTTATAATGAAAAATAATTGTAATGATTTGTCATTAATAATGTATCTGGTTATATTTTAGTTGTTGTGTAGTGATTCAAAATTCTAAAAATAAAAAAAATTAATTATGATTCTTACTGATTCTAATAAGATGAAATAAGAGATAGGATCCAAGGATTGGTATTTCTTTTTTCCTAAAACAAAATCTCTAAATAAATTAAACTAAAAAGAAGGAAATATGAGAAGATTCTTGAGATATTTTTATTCATTAGAAATATCTCAATCTGAGTTGTGATTCAATATGAAGAATGGAAAATTATATTAGATTTTACGTTATTTACATTGGATCATGATAGAACCTACAATGATTTCATAGAAGGTCTCCCACAAAATGTTGAAAATACATTATAGTTATTATAGTGTTTTATATTTTAAATCCTTATTTTATGAATGATTTTACATAGACATTATGTTGTATATTTTTTGAGTATAATGTCTCAATTTGAGGGTAGATAAAATAGAATATTTATCCAATGGAAAATAAAAAAGAAGAAAAATGAATTAGTTGTTGTGTTATAATTTTTAAATATAGAGAAATTTTGAATTGAATATTTATTCTGACTATGGAAAAGGAAAATATGTGTTCATGAATTTGGGCCACTGAATTGTTACATTGAAATATCTCAATTTAAGGGAATATGGAATTTACCTTTAAAAATTGAAGGTTTCAATTTTATAGTTTTGCATCATGTAGTGAAAAATAATATTGTGATAGTAATGTTTTATTATCATTAAATTTCAAAAAAAATTAATGTTAAGAGGATTATTTTGATAGAATAATATAAAAATATAACCGAAAAAGGTGAGAATGTCGAAGTGTTTTATTATTTTCATTAAGATGAAAAATTTGTTACTAGTGTTATTAATTAATATGTTTTATATTTGTTTTTTATAAATTATTGAAAATATTATTTAGAGTCTAAAAACATAATTTTGAACACAATAATGGATGAAATAGAAATACCATGTATTGAGTGGGGTCTATAGAAATCCCTAGAATAATCATTAGACTACCTCATGAAAGAGGATGTGATGAACCATAGACTAGTTGAATTCATTTATAAATAACTCATATGAGTGGAAGGAGATCACATATGTAATACAATTAAAATACACATATTTAATACGGTAAAATTGTTTTTATGATGATCCTTATAAAACCAACTAATTTTTATGATAATATTTATAGTGGGTATATTTCACTTAGATATCATGATCACTGAGTGGTGTAAAATTCTTGAGAGAGATCTAAACCTATAAAAAACATTTTTTATACATTGATGTCTTATTAGCATTACATAATGGTTAATATTTCAATATATAATACAATATCAATATATATTTACACATGTTAGAGTTTTTGGAACAATGTGGGTAAATATTTTATTGAAAATATTAAATTTTCTAAAATCTTAATACCAAAAATATATCACAAAACCTCATCTATGTCTGATGAGGTATAAAGGGAAATATATCTATCTACGATAAACCTAATTTTGTCATTATTAAAAAGAACATCATAATCACCATAGATATGGAGGTATCACATCATGTGTAACAGCTTATGTACCATTTTTTGGATTTTATTGAAATCATTATATGGATTTTTTTTCTCTAACCCATATTACAATAATCTATTGAATTTGATAAGTATAATGATAATAATTGGTGCACATATCGTAAGATGTGATGATGAAATATCATATCTAGAAATAAGTTATCAGTTCTATACATGAAATTTTTTATCACATAAATTTTAAGAGGGGATATATGAAATTATTATCTATAATCGAAATATAATAAAAATCATATAATGTGTAATAAGGATCAACATTGTACCATGATGAAAATTTTATTTAAAAATTTATAAATTTATCTACTTATTTATTTTATAAATAAATTACTAAAATAATTATATATAATGATATTATATTATTATATTCGATATATTTTTATATAAGAATTATTTATTTAAAATTTAAATTAAAACTATTTATAATTAATAATTTAATTATACATTCATTTAAATAAATGAAAGACTTATTTTTATTTATTATATCTTGTATAATTTGAAATTTTTTGTGTTTTATTTTAATGCATTTTAATATCTTATTATATATATAATTTATGTCATTTAATGAGTTCTATATAATACATAAATTAATATTTAAATATGATTTTTCTTAATTGATTACAAAACACAATATAAATAAAAAAATATGATTTTATTATAATTTTTTATAATTACATAATTCAGGATTGAGATATTTACTGAGTATCTATCTTTTTATAGTGGTAAATTAATAAATAGCTCTAGTGTTATAGGGATAATAGTTCCATAACGAATGTTGATGTTTTTCGCATAACAAACCTGATCTGATCTTGAGTAAAATAATTAAAATAATTTTAACGTATTACATGAAAATGATTATTGGAAATGATAATTTTAGATTGAATGAATATTTATGTATTATTATTATTATTATGTTTTTTATTGGGGAAGCTTAACATAAATCCTCAGTTGAATTATAAATAAATATTTTTACTAATAAAATTTATTAATTTCATTAGAGCCATAATATGCATATATTATATAATTAGAAGATTGTATGTGAATTGGGAATGCAAGAAATAAATTTCTGGAAATAGAGAAATCTTTAACAATGGTAAGCAAAATATATGTGATATCCCTTAATATAAACACACAATTCAGGAAATTGGTTATACAGTATGAGGGAAATTTAAAATTTAGGTTCCCATGAATTACATTTAGTAATGTGTGCTAGGAAGGGATATCCCTAAAATTCTGGTAAAAATATATAATGTTATCTTTTATGTTACACAAATCATGTTATCCCTAAAACCATAAATAATATATTTGAGACAATTAATAAGATAAATATGGAAAATGTGTTTTCCCCTCATTTATAAAATAGATACAAATGATATAATTTATCTGACTATCAATATAAATTTGTATGAAATTGAGGAATGGTAAAATAGATAATGAATATAATTAAATTTGAATCTTGGAATATTAATGGATATGTAGTGTAGGGTTACTGAACTAGTGGGAGAATATTTCATAAAACTGATTATTATATAAATTAAAATCCATGATAAGCAATATATGAATATTTTTTTAATTTGAATAACTTTTTTTCAAACTTATTTCACTTTTTGTTTTAATATTTATTCCCCTTATTACATTAGTAGGGTAATTAGTTTGAGAAGAATATTTTTCAAAATTATTCAATGTTGTAGAATATATTCATTTTTCTAATAATAATGCATTGATATTCAATTAATCTTGTGAATGACACATTTATATTGATGTAACTCAACATTTAAAAAGAATAAAATTCAATATAGGATTATTGGATCATGGTGTTGTAATGGTTAAATATTTTTTAAATTAGAGGAATGAATATATGTCTTACTTTATCCCAATTTATTAATTTATGAATTAGTAAACTATTAATATGTCTATCATGTATAATCAGAAAATTATATTGTTTGAAAAAATAAATATTCACAATTTAAATTTTATACAAGATTAATTCTATATATGTGAAGGGTATTTTTTATAAAAATGTAAATAGTTCGAATGTATTACATATTTTTGGAATAAATTATTATGTACATATAATTCAAAATTATAAGTTCTGGATTAATTACATAAAGACGACACACTTTAGGAATATTCCCAATGTACATATAAAATAAAAATTCATCAAAATATTCTATAGATATAGATTATTGAAATAATTTGATACTTGTATATCTAGATTATTTGAAAAAAATAAACATATCAAATGTTTTTGAAATGGATGAAAGAGTTATTTATTATTGGATGTGTTATATAGTAATGTATCTGGGATAATGAGTTTGAAATAATGTAGTGGTTATATGAACTACATAAACCATATAAATTATAAAGAATTTGTTTGAAACCTTGTACACATTTAATTTTAAAAAATAGTATACGTAATTACCCAAAAGATTTACATGATATATCCTTTTCTTGATAATGTGTCTTATAAACCTCAAAACCATATACCTTTTAAATGAAGTGGTAATTATAAATTATAAAAGTATATGTGACCCTCTAGATCTAACTGTTATATGGCCAATATACATATATAAATGTTGTAAACTATACTTTTTGTAAAAAAATTTACATTATAATTTGTGATTATTATTATTAATGATAAATGATAATTAGTTCATATTGAATAATAGATGGCACCGACCAGAAGAGTCATATCATGTGTATTCTATTTTTTAGTTGGGAGGGTGTTAGCATTGATGCGGTTCTCCCTTGGCCAATTCCAAGAAGAGATTCAACTAGTGAATCCTGAACGAAATTATCTACTTGATAACTTCAGCATAGTAGAAATTATCATTCCGGAGATGTTAGCAGAGGCACCCCATGAATGATTCACTATTACATACCTTACCATTATGTTTTATGTAGGTTTAATAAGGGGTTAAATTCTCATAACTTAGTTACTTAATATATAATCTGTTAGGATAAATAAATTTTTATTCCACTGATCTCGTTTTAATAATTCTTTTGTTTAAATATGAAGAAAAAATAATTTCTATTTTTAGACACATATTTTACTTTTAAAAATGGATATAATTTTTTATAATTAACTATGTTAACATAAATAATCGTTATTTTATAACAATATTTTAATAAAAAAATAAATGTTTAGATAAAATTGTTAAAGGAATTTTATTATGTACATGAAAATTTTTAAGTTTTATAAATTTTATTAAAAAAATTCATCATGCTTTTTTTAACAAAAAATTATTTTAATATGTATAAGATAATATTATCATACATATAGAGTTATAATGATAAAATAAAAATAAATTTTGAAATTATGATGTCAAAACTAGGTTGTGCTAAATTTAGGATAATTTTATATAATACTTCTTTTATCTGTTATTAAAAAAAAATATTTTCTATTTTTCTGTATGTTTAATGAATATATAATAATTTCAAAATAATGTAATAATTATTTATTTACAGTACATGATATAAATAGTGTTATTTTATTTATATCATGTATATAAATATTTATTAATTAATTTACAAACACATAATTTACATTTAATAGTTCAAAATGGAAAATATAACTTTAAAAAATTATTTTGAGGAATAATTACTTTTCCATGAGAATACATGTAATATAATATGATACATAGTTCGTCTAGGTTAAAATAATATAAGATGTTAGCCAAATTTCCAAAAACATGTGAATATGTTTGGTCAGGTTCATGGTTTTCCATTCTACATAAACAATATTTCCATTTCTTGTATTTTAATATTATTAAAAATCCTCTTGATTTTACATTTTCCTTGTCCACGATTTCCAACGCCTGTATTTGAAAATTATTACAAAAATCCTACAGTTTTTCAAAAAATACCCATTCATGACATGATTTCATTTCACTCATTGTCCATTATCAATGAATATATGGTATTTTTTCCTCATAAGTTTTCTCCCAAGGTGTCCCCAATCCCCAATGGGTGCATTCATCCCGATATAGGAGTAATACTTCAATGTATAGAAATTTTACACTTCTTTTTTCAATTCAATTTCAATTTTTATGTGGAATATCATTTAATTTACAAAATAAAATTATATTTTACACATTATTTGATCCTATTAATATAATAATAATATTTTATTAATTGGATACCCATTTCACCCTCTCATTTTACTGATTTAAAAACCACGTTTTATTTTTGTTATACTGTCGACATTATTTATGAAATCCAATCTCTTCCACTGAAGAATTTAAATTTTTTTTTGTAAATACAAAATCCAATATAGATTCCAATGATATTTACATAAATTTATAAATTATTTATTTTATTTCATTAATAACATATATTATTCTTTCATTCCCTTTATATTGGTTTAAAATGAAATAATGATTGTGTTCTTAAGCAATGTCGAAATCCCATTATTTTGATATGAAAATCCTTTTTTTCTCTCTCCAAATGTTATTTATCTAATTTTTGATAATATATTTTTTGATGAAATTAATTTATAAATATGAATGGTGTTTCCATATTGTGCTTCAATTCATTTAGTAAATAATTTAATATATAGAGATGACATGTTTTATGATAACATGGTGAATAATCGAGGTAATTTTAATTTATGACCCCTTTATGAAAAACCATAATGATATGATCATGAATGTCTCATATAAATATTGTAGCTTGAATTACATGTTATTATTCATTTTATTTTTTATATTAATTATTTCCTTTTCTCATTCATTAATGACAGTCCTCACAATCTTATTGGTATTCCTCTTGATCATATGCAAACGGTTTTCCCTTACTGGGCCTCATACCCATCCCTTCCTTTGGTGTATGTTCCCTATATATCAGATGTACTAAATTTACATATAATGAACCAATGAGGATATCGAAAAGTTGATTAATACAAATATATTATGGTTTCACATATTATGTACATTATTTTAATGAAACTAAACATTAAAGGATCTTCTATTTGTTAAATGTAAATGAAATTATTATTTAATAAAAAGGTCGAATACTATGGTTGTTATCAAAGGATGGTTTTTTATTTATGGAGATTTTGTTTTAAAACAATTTGTAAGAAAACTATATAAAACATTAAATATAGGAAAAATTATTGGTATATTGGTGAAGTATTAAGTAAGTGGTTTTTGGGAAATAGAAACTCTTTCTAGATATGGTCAAGTGGATGTGGCTATGGAACAAATTTCTCTAGGGGTAACACCAGAAAATCTACAATGAGCTAGACTAATATAGGAATTTATTCATGATAAGGGGCCGCATATCAGTCCTTATTTGACTCTCCCATGGGATATGTTTTTTTAATCACATTTTTTGTGTAATATTATGACATATTTATTGACCATGTAATTTTTTTAAGATTAACATAATTAATAATGTTGTTTTAATCCATAAAATTCCATGTGAAATATAATATTCTTAAATGAAAAAAAAATTCTCCTATGGTTTTCATCTTTCATAAAATAAACTAACATAGTAGGAACCTCATAAAAATTGAGCACAATAGACACATGAATTGATGACCCTTCAATAAAACCTAGAAATGATGAAATCATCAGAATAATGAATAAGCTTACATGAGTTATGAAAAAATAACATAAATCAATATAGGTTATACGATTCATCATGAACAAAACCACTTTCCATTGAGCCCATTATTATTCATATACGACATTCATTAATTGTATATAATGGCCCATTCCTTGCTAAAATATTTATAAGATCTATATAAAATATATTTCTTTATGATTTGTTGTTAAGAATAAGAGAATGTTAATGTATATATATAACTCTTTGAGGGAGAAGCTGATTAGTCGGCGAAACTGATAAGAAACACAAATACAGTAATGTAGATTGATTCAATGGAGTGGGATATGTTTAGGGGATCATATTTTAATAGGCAATTCTTATTTTCAATGAAAATAAATATGATGATTGTATTCATATGGATGATGTGGAAGTAAGATGAATCTATGGGAATATAAAAGATAAAAAATATAAGGATTTCAAGTTATATATATACATTTTTTATGTATCTGAATTGAAATGTTGATATATTGTTTGGTAGAAAATGATCCCATCTATGGTGGAATATAGAAAATCAAGACTATGACATCTATGAGGAAATAATTAGGAGTGAATTGAAGGTTGAACTAGAGTTTGGAGCGACACCGTAGTCACACAAAGTGGATTAAAAGAAGAGATATATGGATCCAACCATAAGGTTGAATAAGGATCATGGAATAAAAGCAATTAATGGTAAAACATCAAAATGGAAGAGATGTTTGATGATGAATTTGGGGAACTAAATTCTTATGAGTGTATAATGGAACATGTTTGGAAGAGATTTACTTATATCTCAGAACATTCTTATGAAGATGATTCCTCATCTTCACAACACTAATTGAAAATGGAATATGGTGAAATCATAGAAAAATTTCCCATGATTTATGTGTGGATTTGTTGGGAACTTTCCCAATTATTTCTATGTTAGATGATAATATATGGAAATCTCAATAAACTTACACATAGTCAAGGATATAATATTTTTGTGTTTAATATCATGAAGGCTTGTATAAAAGCATAAAATGATGCAGTGGAAGCTACTCGAGTTTTATCTGAAATATAGAAGTACATTTCTTAATTATAGTTATATGAAATCTTTAATATCCTCAATGTTTATACAATATATAGATTCAGTTCCTAAAACAAATTAATTATAGTTATTGTAAAAGACAAAAAAAGGAATTACCCCATCATCCAATGTGTATAAAAACTCTATAATGGAATTGTGATAGAACAATATCATCACAAACCATAGTGAAATTTTCAGGGTGGAATTCATCATTATACAAGTGATGAACAATATCTCAAGGTATAATGCTAATATAAAATATAGAAGCAAGGAATTATTAGTAATCATTAATGGACAACATAAAATTTTTTTAAATGCAGGGATATCATGACTTAATAATTTATAGAATATCCTATCATAGAATTCATTTTAGAAATGATCCGAGAAGTAGAAGAGAGAAATTAAGTTATAACAATATAACATGTTCCCATCATTCAGGAATACAAAAAAAAATTATGAAGAGTTACTTTAAATCCTCATAAAAGGGATGTTGAGTTCTCCATTGAACACATACCTAGATCAATGAAAATTTAAATGACCCTGTAGAAAATAGAAAATGTAGGGATGGTGGAATTAAAGAAAAAACTTTCAAATCATTTGGAGATGAGCTCTATCTAACAAATTTTTTCTATTAGGGTAGATATTGTTCAATTTTAAATAAATTAAGGTGTATAGATGTATATATGAATTGGTTATCAATAAAATAATGGAATAAAATTCAATAATTGGTACAATCTCCCAAAGCTTTGGGATTTATTGGACCATCGTCCTGGGGTTCAATTATCCTCTGAGATTGATCTTGATTATGTTATAATCAATTGAGGTTTAATAAATAATATATTCTAAAGATAGCCTAATGATCATTATATCAACATTATGATTTTTTTATTACCTTCGTCTTGAATAATTTTCCTTCTATATATTTAGATTTTATTATTATATACTTTAAGTACAACCTTGATAAATTTTTATTAGTTTTTTTTGATTATATTTTCATATTTTAAAATAGTCCTGAGGAGCATTCATATCATCATTGGGTTATAATTAATACTATAAAAAATAAATTTTTGTTTTAAAACTAAAAAATTGTGATTTTTTTTACACAAAAAATCATTCTGGAGACACATTGTAAGAAATTTACTAATCTTAGTTGACCCTAAAAAGACAATGTTTCTAGAGGAGTGAATGCATCCTACAAGAGTATCTTATATTTTTAGCATCCAAGGAATATTACAATAATAAAAGATGATTTTTGAAAACATTTCATGACATTCGAATCCACTATCCATGTAAATTAGAAAATGTTATATGTTCATCATCACAAAGGAGTGTGAGGAATTATTCCATGAATTGAAGGAGAGATTGGTTACTACACTTGTGTCTACTCTACCCACTATTAGAAAAGGATTCAGTAATATTAGTGTTGCATCATTGAATGGGATAGGGAATATCCTCATGAAAAATGAAAATGGTTATTTATTATTCATATTGACCATTAAGGCTTCATGAGACAAATTATTAAAAAATGTGCCATTTCAGTAGTTGTAGTAGGTGCTACATTAAAAGTATAGAGGTCTTATCTTTATACATTTAAATGTGATATATAAATATACCACCAATGTTTTATGTATATTTCCATACAAAAGAAATTTATCATGATACAAATAATATGGTAGAATCTCATTAAATATTATGATTATTAAATTCATTATCACCATATGTGGGAAGAAAAATACGCTAATGAATTTATTAAGAACAACACTATTGTTCTGAAAATAATGATGATTAAAGGAGATCAATGGTAAAATACCTAGTAAAAATAAAATTGGGAATCATAAGGGAAGGACATTAGGAACCTTATCCAATTTTTTTGAATTGTTTTTACTAGAAAACATCATGAATTCCCAAGGATAAGTCCCCATGTTTCAAAATAATATAGAGGCTTTGATGAATGAGAGTGTTTTCTTGTTCAATATTGATCAAAAATGTGTACTGGAATTTCATACAAGACTATATGATCCATATATTCTTGATATAAACAACAAAATTAGGTATTAATTTCATATATATTAATTCTATATAGATCATAGATATTCTAAAATGTGTAGGGAAAATAATGATCATTATTGGTCAGATAATATGAAATAGAAGATCGATGACTTCCTTTAAAGGTAAATGGTGTGTCAATTGGTGATAATAAAGAGATATATTCATAATGGTTTATTACAACCAATACCAATGCCTACATGGAAGTTGAAAATATCACTATGGGAATTTCCACACATCTCCCAGGAACTTCTAGAGGAAATAATCTGATATGTGTTATTGTGGACCAACCCACCATGAATTCTCATTTTAAAGAATTTCAGGTTTAATTGAATATATATCACCATTTAATTATTTAAATAAGGTATTTTGTGAGGGTTATTGTGGTTCCACTTCTTATTTTATCAAATTTTGATCCAAGGTTAACATATAAATAATGGATAAGTTTTCAACATGATCTAAATACTAAATTGAATTTTTGTATAGCATATCCCTAACAAACTGATATGAACTATGAATGTACTATTTAAACACTTGATAAAATGATGAGAACATGATCAATGAAATTTAATGTTGTATGTGATCAACTCCAAACATTGGTTGTGTTCTTATACAACAACAACTTCTACTCGAGTAATTAAATGACACAATATGAATCTCTATATTAGAAGTGATGTAGAAATATTTATTCTAGGGATGATGTTTGTGAGGGAAATACATTGAGGGATAATATTATGAATGATAATATAGAAAATGTTCATTCCATCCCAAAAAACAGAAATTCTGCTCAGAGTCGAAATATGAGAAATTTGAAAAACCATTTATGGGACATGGAGTTCGATTTCGGAGAAAAGGTTTTCACTTTGAGTATCACCATATATGAGATTCATGCCATTTGGGAAGAAATTGAATCTTAACCATAGGCAGATTTTCCTCGATGAAATACATGATCACATGGGATAGTGGGATACCAGGTTAAACATAACCCAAGTCTTGATCAAATTCATGATATATTCAATGTATTAGTCTTGATGAAGTTGAAATCTGATCCCTCACATGGAATGAATCCGAAGGAGGAATAGTTAGACCAGACCTCCATTATGAGTTGTATCCGGTGGAAGTAATACACCCTAGAGACAACATTATATAAAACAAGACTACCCAGGTATTCAATGTGTTATAGAGTGACCATAAAATGAAGAAGCGATGTGGGAAATAGAAGAGATAATTAGAAACAAATACCCACATGTTTTTCTCCATTAAGAGATCAAGATAAATTTGAGTGATGAAATTTATAAAGGTTTGATGAATATAACGACCAGATGTTTTTAAATAATATTTTTAACAAAAAAATGTCTGTTTTAAAACATAAAACCATATATATTTCTAATTATGTTTTACATGTATATTATAAATGGAAATGTGACTATCAATATTAGACAGTTATAAGAATGTTGGTCAAATATGACCATTAGTCAATATGTATGTTTGAAACTATACTATTGGTAATAATTTTAATGTTATAATTATTGATTATTAGTATAAATTGATAAGGGAAATTATAAAAAAAAGAGATGTGACATCTTAAATTAATTGATTCATTTTATTTGAAGACCATTATTCAGAACATGGGAGAGAGGTAATATCTTTGGGATTCATTCATTATCATATTCTAGATGGGATTCAGAAATAGAATCTTATATAAAATTGTCTACATGAAAAGTTCATGTAAGTGGAAGTCACCCCTCTGGTGATGTTATCTGATTCACATCATGAATCTATCACTATCACCCACAATACCATTATGTCATATTTTGGGGTTATTAGGGTTTATGTATGTGGGAATTTGTTACATAATGAATAATTCCTTTTCATATAAAACATTTGTATTCCATAAATTAAATTTATGTTTAGTTTTTCTAAAATATGAAGAATTTGATATTTTTTTTAATCAAAACGTACATATCATAAATGATTTTAAGTTTGAAAAATAAACTATGTTATTAAGAATAATATTTATTTTAATGAAATATTATGATAAAAAATATAATTTAAATTTTATTGATAAAATAATTTCATTATGTCATTCATAATATTTAAGCATTAGAAATTTTACAATGAATTTTAAACCCAATATTTTTAATAAATAGGTATTTTAATATTTAAAAGATAATATTTTCATGAATATTGATTTCATTATGATAAAATAAAAATCAATTTTAAATCACCATGTCTAAATTGGTATATGATGATTTTAGAAGAATTTTCAAACATATGTATTCATTCGTAACATTGTTTTGGTATTTCAATATATTAATGGAATTCATAATTATGTAACTATGATGTCAAAATTAATTAACCATATTCCATGACATAAAATGTATTATTTTATTAATCTGATATATTTTTTGTATTTTTTAATCAATTTCTGTACCTATAAGTAAATATCCAATGTCTATAATTGAATACTTAACATTAAAATATTGTTTTTTCAAATGTTAAATTGCCATGAAAAAATAATTAATATTAAATTACTATCTTTTCATGTGGTCTAACATAATATAATACACAAATATCGACAACCATGGTATAACCCATCGATATGACCATTGATTATCATTAACTATAAACAATCTCTCTAAGGCCTATATTTGGAAATTATTTAATAAATCCCATACTTTTCTATAAATCCCACCAATTTATCCATTTATATTTTCTAATAATACATAATACAAGTGTATATAAATGTATTTACTTCAATTTATTCCACCTAAGGTTTCTTAAATCCCCCAATGTTACATTACTCAATATCAAGTTGTAACTCTTCAAGGTAATGGAAATCCCCAATTCGAGTTTCCACTCAATATCCCTTTTTATGTATTATGTATTCCAATTTCCGAAATAAGTTATATTTTAAACATATTTAAAAAAAATATATTAAAATTAGTTTATCAATTGTATACCCCCATCCCATCTCATTTTATGATTTTTTACAACTATATTATATATCTTTTTTGCAGCTGAATTTTCTACTCAATATTTATTACTCTCCTAAAAAAATTATTATATTTTCCTCTTATGATGTAGCATACCTCTTTATTTTCCAATGATATTTAACTTATTGAAAAAATTATTTATTTGACTCTGGGATTAAAATTCATCATCTATGTATTCCATTTCTATGGGTTCAAAAATACCTACAGAGCATCCTTTAATGCAATTTTGAAATGCAATGATCTCGACATGAAAAGATTTTTTTACAGAGTCATGGATCTATGTGAAATGATTGATTATAATATAAGTTGATTAAATTAATTAACACATATTAAGGGTGTGACATGATAGTAATCCAATGTGTTGGTTAAATAATTTAATCTATATAGATGACATGTTTCATGACCCTATAATAAATAACCTTGGTAATTTTAATTTATCACACACCAATGAAAAAAATTGGTGATATTCAAAAGATTGTATCAATTAAATGTTTCATCCAAATATCCATGTAATTATTCATGATTTTTTTATTCTGATGTTCCTTATTTTCCTTTTCTCAGGCCTTAATTACATTCCTCGTTGTCTTATTGATATTACTAAAAATCAAATGTAAAATATTTCCATTTACATGGCCCCATTATCCGCCTTTTCCATTGAAATATCTTCCTTGGATATGAGAGGTCATAAATATATATAATATAGACTGATTAAGGTGTATTAATGTGTATTTAGAAATATTTATTAAATTATTAATTATATTGTAAATTATTTAAATGAATATAAACATTCAATGATCTTCTTTTTGAACCCAATAATTGATTTTTTTCTTTAATAAAAATGATAGATGATATAATATATATTACACATAGAATGATTATTAAGACATTTAAAATATAATGTTTTTGTTTATACTTATCTCAAACAATTATTAGCCATCTAATAGATTATTTACTATTTTTATTAATCATTTTATGTGTATTTAAGTGTAATAGAATACATTAATGAATGAGTATTTCATTTAATGACAAGGTACCATTAATATTGAATTCATTTATTATATAAATATCATTATGTTCCTTAATCATGAATATACTTTTTATACATAATAATAATGAATCTAAGGATATATTGTGGATTAATTTTGATATGTAGAGTGAGAAATATTCATTCATTTCATTACTAAAATATTAGGGATGTGATGCATAGGTAATGTGATGTTTTTTATACACATAGTCACCAACATGAAATTTTATTGATTCTTAAATATCCCAATGAAAAAAATTATTATTAATTTTGAATCCATGAAGATTAAAACATTTCTGTATCATAATTTAGAATTTTCCTTGATAACGAATATATTACTAGGAAATGGTGATCATGGTGAACGTAAATACCTACTAATATAAATTGGTCCACAAAGGAAATATTAGAATATTTTACAAGGATTTTGGAAAAATAAACCACCTGAAGTTTGAAAATAAACTCATAGATTTGTTAGGAATTATCAAGAGCCTTAATGAAATAAATTTCATGTTAAAAGTGATAATGTGGTTAACATATATATGATTAAACAATAGCATATCAAGAACCGATAACTAGTTTTTATTCTTATAATTATGAAATTTTATAAGTAAAATTAATTCCGTATTTGGGATTCATGATTTCAACATTGTTTATCAAATTAATGGTGTCAAATCAATTGGATTTTGTTTTCAAAAAAATAGTCATTGATGGTATATTTTAGAATAATAAAATTTACTTGGTGGTGATAGTTTAGAAGATTATTTATTGTATTATAAACGATAATGAATATTTATTTGTTGTGATGATAAAATTAATTATTATTTTTATCACTATATATGAATATTATTGTAATAATATATTCCATGAAATTATATTAAATTCTATATTAAATAATAAAATATTTGAGGATATTAATATGATATAATTCCATGATCTGTGCGGCCAAATTTTTAGTACATTACAACGGTCTATTTTTATATTGAAATATGTATTTTAAATTTGAATCATTTATCTAATAATATAATAAAATATGTTTTTTAAATTAAGGGAAAAAAATAATTCTCATCTATATAAGTGTGCTAGTGGGATAATTACTTGTATATTGTTTTTCAATGTTATACTACATTTTATGAATATTATATTCTAGTTTTGATGTTTTTTATGTTTATTAGGAAAATGTGACATGATTAAATAAATCAGTCAAACAACATGTATATTTGGGTTGAATAAATATAGATAAAATTAAAATGATTTTATTCATATATGCTTAAGAACATATATTATAGATGCTCTAAATAGGTTTTTTAGGGACAACTCCACAAAAGTGTTTTTACTAGTGTTTCATGTTGTTAGTATTGTTAATGATTAATACACTTATATAGAGATAAAAATGACTCACATTACAGATATTCATCATTCTTATGTGAAAATATCATACATGTATTCCATTTCATATAATGAACCTGATTTCGCCAATGATTTATCAATTATTGATAAATATAAAAATATAATTACTAAGAGACATTATATTGAGGTAAATAATTTCATTTTGTAATATGTAATAAAATATTATGAGTCATTATATACAATTGTGAAATTATTGTATATACTTCAAAAAAATAGATTTTATATTCATAAAATTTATTAAATATTTCAATATTGATTTTTGTTCTTGAATAATGGTGATTCCAATAAATAGATCAATTTAAAGTATCCAATAATGTATGATTCTCAAATAGAATATAAGAACATCATTTTTAACACCCCAAAATTTTTAAATGATGAAAATTATTTATCATAGTCACAAGGACATGAAACAATTTATTTATCATGTGTTACACGCAACACATAGATTAGATTTAATTACACACAACATTGATATTTTTATGTTTGATGGAGAATTGAAGATGAAACACCAAACACAAACAACCCATGATATTTATTACTATTATAAACATTAAATTATAATGGTGGATATTAATATTATTAAACATAATATAGATATATGGGTAAAATATATACATTAGTGACCATTTAATTATAAATGAAAATAAAACCCTTTAAAAATTAAAGGAAATGTTTTTATGAAAAAGTATATTTATGAACACGATTTTGATTAATAATTATAAATTAAAATAATAAACCATATTTTATTATATTAATATAATTTAAAAATTATATTCAAAATGAAATTTTTGACACTCATCAAATGTTTTTTCTTTCAATGACCTAAAAATAGCCCCAATTTTAATCTTAAAACTACAAATTTATAAAAAAAGATGTTTTATTACTTTTTCTGGTGAAATTATATAAAAAATAAATATAAAACATTTAAAAAAATATTTGTAAAATATAATAGTCATTTTTAATGTGGAAAATCATAATTTTCATTGGGTGAAATTTTTGGCCTTTTAGAAAATAATCAATTTTTCAATGAATTCTGAAAAATGAAGATTTAAATAAAAAGTATTTTAAAAATATATTAATTAATTATAAAACCCCTATAATTATTGAATATATATTTAGTTAACATATGTTATATTATTCCCTATTAATTACATTTTAAAAATAGTAAATTTAATTTTTGTTTAAAAAAATTGGGTTTAAAAACGTTTTTTTCTATAATCATTGTTCAGATAAATAATTCCTCTCCATTTTAATTAATTATAATTTTCTATATACATTTTTGAAGTAAATAATTCTTCTGAATTTTAATTAATTAAAAAAACACCTAATGGTAATTTTTAATTTAAATTTATATATTATGATTTTTAAAATGTTAATTGAGTTTCTTAGTATTATTATTAGTGGTCATCGACTTAATATAGTATAATATCATTTATAAAAAAGTAGTCATCTTAAAAACAAATTGTCTTAACTTATCAAAAGAATTAATATAAAATTATAATTTTCTAATTATATAAAATATATTGGGAATTATGTATTACAAATTTTTAATAATCATAATATATAATTTCTAATAATTTAATATATTTTTTAAGCAATTAAAATAGTGAAAATATTTCAAATTAATTACACTAATTAAGTTGAAACATTATTACTTTGTAATTTTAAATATAATATTATTGGGGAAAATTAAATAGAAACTTGTATATTACCGATTTTATGTCCATATTTAGACTTTATAACATATATTATATAGATTAGCCCAATATTAGAGCTATCTAAATTGGAAAAAATGTGTGTTGAGTTCACTCAATAAAATATTTGTAAGTACTCATCTCACTGCACTTGTTAAAGGCCACCACATCTCATCCTCTATTCAAACGTCTAAAGACCATTTATTCACCCAAGAACAAACAAAATCACTTACCCAATTCCCACCTATAATTCAAGGATACATACTATGGTCATAAAACGATTTAATTAATGAATTTTGTGAAATCTAAATGGAGTTACCAAAATATGATGTAACATTAAAAAAATGTATTTTGTGTGTTATTTTCTATACTCAGACCATTAAATTATTATTACTAAATTATTGTATAATTAACACATTATAAAAAAATTAAAATTAGTTTTTATATGTAATGCTTATGAACTATAATCTCACATGATTACATAATATGGGTTATAAAATCATAATTCATGTATACAACACAATAAGACAGTGTGAAACGATGCCTTTTATTTTTTCCATTACCACCATCATGGTTGGGAATAAAAATTTACATGCTATTTATATTTGATATTTATTATATATAAAAAAAATTATAAATATCTGTTCATTCTATCATATATATCCTTTTAAAATTTCATACCATTGTGGATACCATAACATCATTGATGCGTACGATAATCTCCCACCTCACAAAGCAATGTGAAGCATTTTCACTACCAACATACATGGATGGAAATAAATGTTATTTTAATAAATATATATTATAAGGATGAAATAATTATTATATTAACTACATAATTTTATTAATGGAAATAAAATATATCAATTTATTCATTCCATTTAACACATTGAATAATTGATAATTAAATCGAAGGACATATGGACTACCACCACCTTGAAGCGATGTGATTTTTATTTTTTCAACATCACATATCCTGAATGATATATATATATATAATTAAATAATAGGTTATTCATGATATAATAATAATTATTTAAAGATAAAATATTACATACATTCATTCCATAAATATATTTTTGAAAAAATGGAAACGTTTCTCATTTGTACGTATGGCCTAATTTCTCCAGGATTATAGCATTATATCATTTATCATAAACATCATCCATTAATTTAAAAAAAATTCTTAAATATGAAAATTATCTAATGTTTTTTATTCTTTATATATTTATATAATACTCTTTTAACCATATTGGACATAACAAAGCCATTTTTGACACATAAACTGAATATATCAAAATTTCTAACTTACAATAATTTCATTATCTAATAGTAAATAAATTTATAATAAGTGAAATAAAAAAATGAATAAACTTTATAAATGTCCTGATAAATAATATAATTATCAACAAAATTTCATTTGGGAATATAAATAAACATCTGATGGAGCTGACTGAAGGTAAGGGAATTCATATTATTTTAAATTAATTGAGGATTTTATGGATTCCATTATACATAATTCTTTTATAATGTTTACATTAAACACCTATGAAATTTTATATCTGGAATCATTATATTCCAATTATATTTAATTTTATTTTAATGAAAATCATTCATGGGGATTATAATTCAATTCTAACAAATATGATAATAGTATTTTCATAAAAAATACTCTTTTCATGTTTTTCCCTAAATATCATCCATGTCTATGATATATGTGAATGTTTCTTTAATTTTTTAACAAAAAAGTAAAATACTTAAATATAAAATTTTATGTCTATTTCAATTATTTCAATGGTTTTCAAGAAGGATTATTTTTAAGTGGTTTATATTGAACATTTAGACAAATGAAAAATGATATTTTCTATTATTAATGTACACATTGAAAATGACATTTCCTCCACCGTGACTCATTTTTTATTTCTATGTTGCCTTTAATTTTTAAATTTCTATAATTTAATATACTATTTTTAGTTCTTTGTATTTTGGTATTGGAAAAAAATATTCAATGAAAATGTTGTTTTGATATAGAAGATGGGAATTTAATTGAAAAAATGTATTTATTCTATAAGTTTGTCATATGTTTTTAATATTTTTTAAATGGTTTTAATGATTAATATTTTTTATTCCTGCCATATACATGAGAATTTTGTTAAATGGATGAGAACAATAAATATTATTAAAAGGTTTTGTCACCATTATATCTCATGGTTGATCCCGATATAGAATATATTTATAGTTGTGCACCATTTTAGCTCATCATAAACAGGTGATCCCTATATTTATTATACCAAGCATTGAGACCAAATAGTACTCATGAGTGATCCCAATATATCTTATATGAATGAATATCCCCATTACATATAATCAATTTATTACAAAATGATTATATTGGAATTCATAAATTTGTTTATTCAAATTAAAAGGTAACCAAAAATGGGTTATATGAATATGACGCCTTAGGTGACCAAAATGGACTCTTAATTTCATACTATTGGTTTTAATGGATTTAGTTTGGAAAAAATTCAGTGTGTTTTCTTGTGAATTTCTTTTAATTCGATCAAATGAAATTGATGTAACGTCAAATATTTTTGGGGTTTCCAGGTTTTTACTAAGCTAAATTTTTTTCCTTTTATATATTTCATAATATTTTGTGCTCATATCATTCTTATAAAATGATTTATTGGATGGTAAGCGTATTTATGGAAAATGAATAATGAATATTTAAATTCCCAGTGTTTTTCCATGAAAATAAATCGTCCATTATTTTAAAAAAATTAAATTATTGGAAAAAATAGAAAATAATCAGAATCATCCACATTTTATTTTATAGTATTATTTTGTATATGTTATGATATAATTATCTAAAACACTAAACATATAAATATCCTAAAATGAGATAGAATAAATTCATGAGTCAATGGAAATAAAAATTAATGTTTAATGTAATGTATTTATATACATAAAGACTAAAATATATATTACTGTGAATATCATACATGATATAATCATTTTTATAAAAAAATTAGTTATTTTATAGACTAATGAACTATAGTCTCCCTAAATGACCAAAAAGATAATTTATAAATACCAAATAAATTGATAAATAATTTTAGAGAGGGATGTTAATTTTTTGAGTCCCTACTAAGGATAATCTTTTACAATAAATAAAATAAAAAGTATGTACTATAATCATTTTGAAAATGCTATGTATATTTTTAATAGATATATTTTGTATTATTTTTAATGTATTTAGTTTTTTTATCAACCAAAAAATTTATTTCATGTGATTCAAATTATTGGATTTTAAAAAGAATATTTTCATTATTTTTAATAGAAACATAAAATTTATTATTCATACATGTGGTTTCCCTTTATTAAATTAGTTTATAGTCATAACTAATTGCTTATGGTTTCATTTTTTCTTATTTCAAATTGATTAATTTTATGGGTGGTATTATGTTAAGAGAAAAAGTAAATATTTGCATTTGAAGGGGGCAATATTGATATATAGAGTTCAAACATTATAAGAATTTATAATTTATTATCTAGATTATACTCTTAGATATATTATATATAATTTCACACATATAATCTCTGATATAGTTTGGTATTATAATATATATGAGTCCCCAATTATATGTGTAGAAATAGATGACCAATTTTAACTTCCAAACATTGACTTATCTTTTACTATAACCATATAGTATGTCTAATTAAGGGTTGAATGGGTATATTTTTTATTTGGGGCTTGTTTCTTCTTAACCAAATGACATATGTCCTTATCTATAAGTTTTATTAAATCCCAACCTATGATTGAATTTGATTGATTATTATGAATTTCATTATAATTTGAGTGACTTTTATTGCATGAATCAATATTGATTAATGATATTTGATACATTCAACTAAATTTTCTAGTCTATTTTATGTGAATTTAGAATGTATGGAATGACCTCCATGTGTCAAAAACAATTCATGTCTCATAGATTTTATAAATATTAAATAAAATTGAATTTATATGTGTATATGTGATATATTGAGATATATCTAGTTGATATGATCATATATATGTTCTTATATTTTAGAGTGATCAAACAAAATTCCATTATATCTTAAATGGATTTAATATTATCCTATAGAAAAGCCTTTAAAAATATTTTTATAATATATAATAAAATTTATTTCATTAATGGAATACAGTTCTTATATATTTCAATGGAATTATTATTTTTTATTATGTTTTTACACAAAAATGTGTGATTTTATATTAGTTTATCAAAATGTGTAGGTATATGAGATTAAATGTTATTATTTAAAACTCATTTAAATAGTTGGGATTTATTATAATGTGTAAATTTAAAAAATCATGAACATAATTTCATCATATAAAAAACAATGGTCATGCTATATAAATACCTATAATATTGGATATTGTAGGATGAAATGTCACAGTGATATGGTATATTCAAGGTTAATACATCATCAACTATTCAATAATTATCATCAATTTTTTATTATCAGAGGATGTATTAAATGAATTATTATATATAATTGATTTATTAAAAAAACTAAATGAATTAAAAACATTTAATGGAGTTTATATTCAAAAGAGTCTACTGATAATTTGAGAAATATAGAAACTTACAATCTCATCCACATTTAATGGTCAAAACCTATTTAAGGTGTTCTATGATTATTTTTCATGATACTGTGAAATAATTTGAAAATTTAGTGATATATATTATTCTTCTTGAAAAATTAACATGTTATATAGTTTATAATCATTTAAAAATAAAATGTATCTTTACAGTATTATTTAGATGTTTTATAGACCATGGATTACTTTTGCAGGTAAAAACCAATTGGTTTATTATTACAATTTTTCATAATCAATATGAGACAATGGAATAATAAATTTTTTTGATGCAATTATATTATTAATTTAATTATCATTTATATATAATTATAATTGCTTATTTTTATATGAGTTTTGGGTCTGTTTTTATGAATTTAATGTCTTTTAAACACATTGAAATCGTAGATAAACTATGTATTATAGGTATTAATAATCCATGTTTTTAATGGGATTCAAGAATAAATATCATGATTATAATCATTATTATATTTAATAGAATATTCACCATCGTAATACAGTCTTTTTTTAATTTTGATTATATGTACACATGTTCTCACAATTTTCTAGTAAAAAATATCCAAATCTGTTCAATTTTTTTCAATACTTTTAAATATAGTTCAATTTAAAAATAAATTATATTTTAATTATTATTTCATTAAATAAATATTCCTTATTTATCAATATATCATGTAAATATAATTCATGTCTAAAACAATAATATTTATAATGATGATATAAAATAAATCATCATTACTTGAGATTCCAAAAATCTTATGTTTTATATGTCAAATCATTGTTTTTGGGTTCAAAAGGAAAATATTTTAAAGATGATAATTTCTTCATTTACATATTTTTATTGTATATAAATTCATCCACTATATAGAGGATAATTTTAGTCACACAATGCGGATTAGGCCCACAAAAATGAGTAATAGTGTAATAGTATTATGTTACTTCATCATATATCATTACATATGATAATTATATTACTCATAGAATGTATTCTAATTTTATATTTCTAAAATAAGTAATGAGAATATATATTAATTATGTCCCTCAAATATCCAATACTACATCATATAAATCCTCAACACTATAATATATCCTACATATATCTCATGTATTTTTATTTTTATATCATGAAAATCTAGAGCTATATTATGAATATGTATTTATATATTTGGAAAACTTTATCGTGGGATATAATTTCTCTCTATATTTCATAAAAATTTATATTTATCTAATTAAGTGTCCAAATTGTTTTTATAGAATCCTAAAAATTACTCAAAATACTTTGAGAAAATCTCATAGGGATATAAAAACTTACTTCTAATTTAAATATTTGTTTGACTCTTGATTTTAGGAAAAATGTAATAAATTTCAAAATTCTCACACCGTGTATAATGAATAATTTTTTATCAATTAGTAGTTATGTATTATTATAAGGAATATACAGATTATATATATAATGGATCTAAAATTCCCATTAATAAATTTGATTCATTATAATTTATCACACACAAACAATTCATCAGATACATCAGCATAGTAGTTTTTTCCAATCTACTCCTTCATGTGGTCTTCATATAAATAATTGAAAACTCATTCAATATAAATATAGACAATATCTATTGGAAACAAATACAATAATGAATCCATTAAAATTTTTCATCCATAAATATAATTTTTTTAGTATTTTTTAAAATATAGGAAACTTAATCTCACTTTTAGATTTGTTATCAGTTCATTAAAATGTTTTGTTTTAATTTATAATACCATTATTCATTTAGTTTCTTGTCATAACTTTACCCACTAATTCTAACCCTGATGGGGATGAGTTGAGTGTGACAAATATAGGTGTTCCTCTAATTGACCATATGATGTTCTCTACTGTTGAGTTGTAATATCACAACCATGGGAGGTCATGCCTAATGGTACCTCTGCATAGACAAACACATCACCATGACTCTATATAACTAAATGAATTGTAAATACCATAAAAAAATCATGTAAAAAATATATCCAACAATTTTTGTATGAAAATTTATTGAAATAGAGATGGGACTGATACAAGATTTCCAAAATTGATAAAACTAATATCCAAACTACTATGATGGAGGTGAATAGTGTCAATTGATACATTAGTATGAACAGAAGTCTATTTATCCCAAACAATTATCTTAATACTCATGGACCTATAATGACTCCAATAAATGGCATTTCATTGACACAGGACACAACATTTTTGGGAAGAACTTGTAAAGTTGTGAGTATGAAAATACCATGTAGGAAACCCCAAAAAAACCAACCATAATGCATCAACTATAGTCAGATATTCAATAAACTACTATTTCTTTGATGTTATTATACATTAAGAGGTCAAGCCGTTATTCATATAATTTATTCTTTGTCTCATGAGGTCTCAAACATTTTTTCTAAAATATGGTTTTTATTTTTATAATTCAAGGAATTACTCTCCCTTGAGAAGTCACTCCATGATCCTTGATTGATTAATAGAGATTTTTTGAGAGGTTTTATAAATCTAGAATTACCAAATAAGTACACAATGAATCTCAAAATATGTCCACATCTAGTTATTGGACAATCCTAGGTCCATTGGGGGACACGAAATTCCCTTCAAGAGCAATCTTCTATATTGGGGATCGATACCCAGTGCATGTTGATCACATCGATATCATGAACACTGCCTAGAATGAATAAGTAATGATAGAGGATCCTACAACATTCACATAGATTGATAAATAAAAATATATACATGAAAATTCTCATATAAAAAACACAATACTATTCTCAAGATTTAATGCCAAATTGTACCATCAATGATATAGACATTGGAGTAATATAAAACTAATTCATGTATATATATTTATAATGAAGGGCTCAAAACTACCTCAGAGGAAGTACATGATTTTTTAAGGTACATGAAATTTACTACTATATCCAATCCTACATATTTACATTCCCATGATAATATATATGTTCCTTTTTACACTTGAATTTATGATGTACCTATCCAGGTCCATTTATCTTATTGTGTCTATGTACATGATCATGTATGTGTACTCTATACATGCCCATGTGTTTTTCCATTTCAATGCTCAATTATACTTAACGACACAAGTTGAAAATTAATGACGAGATCACATAGTAGTTCATAGGGTAAACATAGCATGTTAGATTTTAGTCTATGGATAAATAATAATACCTGTGATGATGTACAACATAGCTTGTGTTCTTATCACTAAAATTATAACAACCATGGTCTTTATTACACACATAAAAATGATTTATTACATAAACATCACTTCATAAAACATGGGAGATCGAGAGGTCTACCGTCTTTGGGGAATTGGATCATTACATAACAAATAAAAACATAAAAAACGCAACATCTTTATTTAAATCATCCTTTACATGACCACTACATTCCCTCATACTTAGCGTTGTGTGGGATAACATGTGGACATGCATAAGAAAACGGTGATCTATAATGACAATTAATGAAATAAACATGAAATATCATGAGGAAGACAATACATGTTATACAATATGAATATCAATAGAGCACATTAGAAACATGAACATAAAGGCATGAAAAATCATGATAATCATAACATGTAAATGTGGCAACAACACTAACCATAGAATTAGAATGATCCAAGGCTCATTGCATGTGGAGCATGAGTAAACCCTTTGTGCACATGAAGCAAGATTAAACCCTAATTTCACATGAATTATCATGAGTAAGTAATAATTTCACATGACATATCATGATACTATACTTTACCAAAAGAATTGGAGTTCTATAAGGGTTCACCCTTTTTAAACATTTCATTTCATGCATAAGTGTGCCACATGGATCATAAAACATGGATTCAAAAAAAATATCATTTATTCCAAAATAAAGAAATGTGTAATTAATTCATGAATCTTTAAATTCAATGTTTAAATTTGAATAATGGTGAATACCCTTGATAGAGAAATGGCCATTGTACTCACTACACAATGACATTGTCTTGGAAAATCGTTGCAATTTCGGCAGTGTAATGGTGTGACATAAGAATTTATAAAAATGGTTTATAAGAGAGAAAGTGGTGTCCCATATTATGTACATAAAATAGAAATTATGTGGGTAATATATATACATTTCCCAACAATTATAATGAAATTTATATTCGTTATACAAAATAATTGCTTGAATGTATGTGAGGAGAGATAAATAACTGTTGGAATTTCAGAATAGTAACGAGTGTACATGGGAGGAATGTTTTTAGAGATAACGGGGTATATAATAATTCAAACATGTAGAGAGAATTATGGGGGAGGTGTGAAACCATACCCCAACATTTATAATTTAAATAAAAAGGGCATAACATCTTAAATAATATTGGACAAAATGAGAAATGAAGAAAACCCTTACTTGGAAGTGTGATTCCAACGACATGAGAAAGGCTTGAGAGTGTATTATTGGGATCTTGGGGTGAGTTGGGAGGATTTCATAGAGAGGATGTAAGAGGTTGGATGAACTCTAAAGGCTTTGAGTGAAGAGGAAGTGGGAGCTTAGGTGGGTTAATATAGGAATGGAGAGGGAATTCATTATTATTTAGGTTTGGGTGACCACACATTAAACTAATCAATACCACAAACCATACCATAGTATTTCCCATGGTGTTGGCCAAAGGGGAGTGGAAAAGAATAATTTATAAGGACAATGTATGAAATTATTAAAATAATATGGTTACGTATATAGGTGTCAGTCACACTCTCAAGGAAAATAATTTAAAAAGACAAAATGTTTTTTAAGTATTGGAGGGTCCACAAAAGCTTTGTAATATTAATCAAACAACTCTAACATCAAATTTTTTTAATTCTAAAACATATATTGGCAGAAAATAATGTTTTTATTATTTTATTACATCACTATTGGGTCATTATGATGTCATAAAACACATTATATATTTAAAAGATTTTTAATTTTTACCCAAGAATTCGGTTGTCTCGGAAAATTAGGAAAAAATCAACGTTGAATTTTTTCGACATCCCGATTGCAAAATTAATATTCATTTAATATAAATGGTTTTCTAAATATGTGATTTTTTTTAAAAAATAATAACCGATATTTATCGAAAATTCATGGGTTTTGACAAAAACATCTTTCCAACCATTCTAAACATTACAATTGAATTCAAAAAATTATGTGATAATTTAAATCTAATAAAAATTAATTTAATTATAATAGTATTATTTTAATAAAATATTTTTTAATTAAAAAATCTATTCATTCATCAATATTAATTTCTTAGTGGAATATTTTATAAACATTCTAATTGTGCATTAAAAACTATTTAAAATGTAAGAATAATAAAATGAATGCACATTCTTTATATAAAAATAATTTACATAGTAATATTGATAGTTTATTGTTACATATCCATTTATAACAACCACATATTACCAAAGGGTAATGTGTGTGATGGTGAGATTCTCTTGGGGTGGCTCGGATAACATCGATCAAGTCGTAATCTCCATCAACATCAACTTCTCTCGTAGTCTGTTCCGCTCAAGCATAATGTGTTCAAGATCGGCTTGGGATTGGTTACGAGAGAAGCCCAATGATGCTACCTCCTTTCTGAGCTTTGACAAATGGGCTTCGTACGATGCAAGTCTTCTAGATGATGCCATCACTTCCATTGTGTGAGTAAACTGGAATTGTTAAAGCACTATATTTATACTAATATTGTGATCATTGTTCAACGGATATATTAGCAACGGTCACAATTCATAACGGTATTTGAAAATCCAGAAAAATATAACCACTGAAGTTAAACATTTATATAACCATAATAAGACCTTTAATTATATCAAGTGTAATTGTCCTTAATGATAGTTTGGGAATTTATAATCATCCCCCTTTAAGAAATTTCTCCCTCAATATATCGTTTTCCCACAAAAAAAAGACGACGGTAACTCTGCTTCATCACATACTCAGATTCCCACGTCGCCTCTTAAAACTTCTATAATCAGCTCAAAACCATGATGAGGGGTATTATCTTTTTTTGTAGAACTTATTCTCTATAATCAAAGATCTTCATTGGTTTCACCTCATAAAAAATATAATCCTCTAGGTGTACTACCACTGAAGAGAATACATGTGAATGGTATGTTATGTACATCCGTAAAAGGGATAAATTATAGACATCATCATCTTCGGCCATGGTAGTAGGAAGGGCTAGTCTATAGGCCACAACCCCAACATGATCACGAATCTTAATGGGTCTGATGTTCCTTGGACATAACTTCCCTTGACTCCAAACATCATGACCTTCCTCCATGGAGATATGGATAGAAATACCATATCTCTAACTTAAAACTCAATGTCTCATCAACGGTTATCGGAAAAACACTTCAGTCGACTCCGGGATGCCTTGATATGATACTGAATATATTTCACCTTCTCCTCCATTTATTCGACCATTTCTAGTCTATCCTTCTTACGCTCCCTGGATTCATCCCAACATGTCGGTTTTCTCCACCTCTTACTATATAGGGCTTTATAAGGTGCCATTCAGATGCTTGAGTGGATACTGTTATTGTAGTTGAATTCAACCAGAAGAAGATGTTTATCCCACCCTCCATTTAATATTATTGAGCATGCTCTCAACATGTCCTAATGTTATTGGATAGTTTTCTCGGATAGGACATCAGGTTGAGGATGATTAGCCATACTTGTGTTTAGATCAGTGTCCATAGCATGTTGAAGACTCTTACAAAACATAATGGTGAATCTTGGATATCAATCAGATATAATGGTTAATTGTAATCAATATACCCATATAACATCCCTGATATATATTCGAACCAATTTATCCAATGATAAATCCTCTCCAATTTCAATGAAGTGTGAAGACTTTGTTAGACGATACACAACAACCGAGATTTCATTTTTCCTTTGGATGTCTTCAGAAGTCCAATGACAAAGTCCATGGTGATGTTCTCCCATTTCCATGCTGGTATGTGCAGTTGTTGTATCATCCCCTAAGACTTCTTCCCCTATGCCTTCACTTTCTGACACACCAGACACATTGATGTATACTCAATGATCTCTTTCTTCGTATTATCCCGCCAGGAATTCTCTCAAAGATCTTGATAGATCTCTGTGTTTCCTAGATGAATAGATAAAGTTGAATTATGTGAATCTTATAGAAGTTCTTTATTTGGCTCTGGACATAATGGAACACATATAATTTTCCCAAATATCACAATACCTTCTCCATTAACAATAAACTCTGGGGATTTTCCTCTTCTGATAGCATCCACTATCTTCTAAATTCTGACATCCTATTTTTGAGCATCCTTTACCCATTCCAAAATAGTTAGTTTGGAAATAAATTGTGAAAGGATTGATGATGTTCCATTATTTATGATTCAAATTTCTATATTCATAAAATCTAATAATACTGGGTCCTTCTCAATTCTCATCAATGATAGTATTGAAGGGTCCATTCTACTCATAGAATATGCAACCTTGTTCACATTCCCAGGGTGTTAATGAATTGAGCATTCATAGTCTTTGATCATCTCTAACCATCATAGTTGGCACATGTTGAACTATTTCTATTTGAATATATAATTGAATATTTTGTGGTCCATATATATTTCACACTTCTCCTCAAATAGATAATGCTGCCACTTTTTTAAAAGGAAGATCACAATAGCCAACTCCAAATAATGTGTTGGATAATTTTAATAATGAACATTCATTTTCCATGAAGCATGGGAAATTACTTTGTCATTTTTCATCAACACAATACCCAAGATCTTCTTCAATCAATAATTGAATATAAGAAAAATTTATCCACTTGTGGGTAATGTGAGCATGAGCATAGTAATATGCCTCCTTTTTTAACTCCTTTAAGCTTTCATCACATTCATAACTCCACGAAAACTGTACTCCTTTCAGAGTAAGCTTATTAAAAGGGTCAGACAATCATTACAAATTTCTCAAAAATCATCGATAAAAACCTACTAACCCTAAGATGCTAAGGATATCAGTTACTGATTTTGGCCTTGGCCATCCCTCAATTGATTCTGTTTTGGATCGATCCATAGATATCCAATTTCTGGTGATGATATTGCCCAAGAATGAGACATACTTCAACCATAACTCACAAATGCTATAATTTCCATATAGATTCACCTTTCTCAAGGTCTCTAATACTGTTCTTAAATGCTCCTCAAGAGCTTCCTTGGTTTTGGAGTATATTAGAAAATCATCTATAAAGTGTGCAAAAAATTTGTCATGGTAATCCATGAATACTCTATTTATCAATCCATTAAGATTGTTGGATCATTAGTGAGTCCAAAATGCATTTCTATGAATTCATAATACTCATATCTTGTATGAAAAGCATTATGGGGGATAACTTCATTATTCACCATTAATTGATAATATCCCGACCGAAAATACACCTTTGAGAATAATTGTGCTCCACGCAGCTGATCAAACAAGTCATCATTTCATGGGAGAGGATACTTGTTCCCTATAGTGATTTTTTAATCTCATGATAACCAATGCAAATGTGCATTAACCATCCATCTTCTTGACGAAGAGTACTAGTGCACCACATGGTGAAGCTCATGTTCATATAAACCATTTATCCATATTATCTTGTATTTGTTTCTTCATCACCTCAAAATCCACAACAACCATTCTATATAAGTCTTGGATATTAGAAACTCCTCAGGTATAAGATCAACTGAGAATTCAATATCACATCTAGGAGGAAGACCATAAAATTCCTTGGGAATCAATTCATCAAATTCCCTCACAACAGTCATGTCTTCAAGGATGACTTCCTCCTTCGACTCAATCATCTAATCCATATGTGCTTGCCCATAGGGCATTAATATACACGCTTAAGATGATTGAGCTAAATAAGATTCATCTTCCTCCTTGCACTTGTAAATAATTGGGGGTCGATCCTCCACAAGGAGGGTGATTTCCCTCCCATAGAAATTTATGTTGGATCTATATAAGGAAATATAATCCCTTCCAAGAGTTTCATCAAATTCCACCAGACGGAGTATGACGAGGTTCGCCAGGAAATTAAATCCATAGATTATGAAAGTGTAGGAGTTATATTCATGGGATGCAATGATTGACCCAATTTTCGAACTCACTGAAATCTTCACATCAATGATTTGTGGTGGTGCTGGGATTGTTCTACTAACCTTTCAAGATACAAAAGAATTCATATAACAAGAAAAATAAATACGTTCACTTTTATTGAATGAATAACTAGTTTACCTATCAGCACTTTGTTCTCGGGGTTCACTTCAGCAGTAGTGATCGAAAAATATTACCCTTGCTTCCTTGGAGGTTTTTTGTTGCTCCAGAAAACCCATGGATTAGGGAACTTATTTGCATGATTCCACTATTATTTACATTTGGAGTAATGAACAACATGTTATGGTTAGAACAGATCATTCTTATCCTATGTTATAGACGTGGTTCTTTCTTGTCGACAGTTAACAGCTAGGTTCCCTTCACATCTATACCTAATGCATTTCATTGTCCCCTTCAGTCAATTTCCAGGGTGCTTCATTCCGCACCTTTGGAAAGTGGGTGATTTTTTTAAAAGGTTGGGGCCGAAGTCTCAGTTTATTATTTAAATCAATGACCTCTTTAGTCTTGGTAGAGGTAGACCCATTACATAGCCTGGAGGCCCATGGCCAAGTTGCCTGAATACAAGTCTTGAAAGCACATTTTTGACCCAAAGGACCCCTCAGTGAATAGTACTGCTACATTACCCGCGCTGCTGCAGTAACTGCTACAGTACAGCCGCCACTACAGTACCTGCTCTAGTCCCTCCGCCGCAACAGTGTCGTCGCTGCTATAGTTCCACCACTGCTACAATACTGCTACAGCTCCTCGCTACAGTGCAGCTATAGTACCCCATAAATTCTCCCCTTCCCGGATTTACAAAGGCATGATTTCATCCTACCAACGAAGTGGTCATCCTTGCATTAGGGGGTAACGACAAAGCCATAGGCGTATCATTAAAGAATATTTATGTTTTCCTCAAACGCTCTAAAAAATTCATCATCTTTTTTCTTGAGGTAAAGTAAGTCACTTTCCATCTTTAGTAAGAGGGTGCACAAAAAATATTTATTAGAAAACATCTTATAGAAATTATTCCATTAAAATGCCTCGATCTCATCATGCTTCTTTGTATTTTTGATTAACTTACACCATTGATGGGAATCACCTTCCATACTATAAGTAGAAGACCCTTCTCTTATTCAAAACTGTAAAGGATGGAAATGAACATTTCAATGGATTTTATCTATTGTTTGACGATTGAGGGTCAAACTATCCATTAAAAGTATATGGCCTTTGTCTCATGAAGCTGTTGATAGCGACTTGTCCTTTCTTATGGGTGGTTGAGAGTTCTTCTTGAACCATGTTTCTATTCAAATCTTCAGTTAACTCATAGAGAAGTGTGACAATGTTCTTGATTCCCACACCCATCAGATTTGGAATCTCATTAGTATAGTCATCACATTGATCTTCACAATGGTTCTTAGCCTGAGTCCTCCTGTCACTGGCCATTGGCTGGAATAAATGGAAATTTAGGGGTAACACATAAAGGTTAATCCAAGGACAAAACTGATGCCTTATAAATAACTATTATTTCTTTAACTTATTAATCCATAGACTTTAATATTTTTTATACATGACATACATTCTATAATATATTCTTAGGGGTATTTTTTTAATACCCTTAATAAGGGTTCATTCCTAGTTTGTGAATATACCAAAGCATATCCCACAGGAGTTTTGTAACCAAGATTGCAGCAAGGCCTGTTGTCGTGCAATAGTTCTCATTCGAGTATATCTATATCGTAACAAATATATTAGGCATAGACATCCTTCGGACTCGAAAAATATAATAGGAATAGACATCCTTCAGACAAATATAATAGGCATAGACAAATATAATATGCATAGACAAATATAATAGGCATATACATCCTTCAGACTCTTAAAATTCCCATGTATTTTTTTAAAATTCCATGGGAATTCCAGGTCATTATAATTTTATACTAGTTTAATTTATAAAATAATAAAATAATGAAAAATTTATTTAATGGAAGCCATTGTTATTTTAAATGCAATAAGAATTTGTTTTAAATATGAAAAGATTTGATATCGGGCTCATCCATTTGGCTAAAACAAAATATATATAATTAACAATTTATATGGTAAATACCAATATAATTCTCTATCAACACGTCAATTATTCACATAAAGATGGAATAATCATTAAAAAAATCAATGCCAAAATGATATTTTAACAAATATAATAAGCATAGACATCCTTCTAAAAAATGGAACATGAAAGAACAAATGAAATCCAAAACTCTAATGTAGATTTTCATAATAAAATAATAATTATCCACTTCTTTATATTATTTTATTTATTATTGGATTTTGGATATAACCTCTATATTATTTCTATAAAGTTTTATTATTGTGTCAAATCACCACTCCAAATATTCTATATTGGACTATTGGAGAAAAATTAGAGTGGTATGATTTTTCAATGGAAAGTAAATGTTTAATAGAATATTTATAAAGAAAATATTATTATTATCATTTCCTTTGAATTTGATGATATATTGAATATTTGATGTCCATATCAATATATGATTCGTATACATTAGTAAAATAAGGACTGTGTGTTTCATATTATGAATCATAAAATGATAATCAATTATTCCATGGATGAATATGAATACTATAAGATAAATTAGTTACATTCTAGGGGTCATAAATCATTATGATTATGGGTATTTATCTTAGATGATTTGGAATTAAAAAATGTTTTGGTAATATACCCATTATAGGGGGAAATAATTTTTTTACACTTTAAAAATATAATGAGTGTTATATATCATTATAAACTGTATCTTTAGTATTCCATGTATTATAAATACCATTCAGTATTTCATTAAAGGACGATAACAAAATTTTAAGGAATAATATTTATTTAATGTTGGATAATGTAATGCACACAGTGATTATAGAAACCTTCTCTGAATAATACATTATTTAATATCATTTATTTCATAAAACACTGAAATAAAACTAACTGCGATAAGTTTTATTAAAAAGAAGCATTTTATGTAATTTACATGAAGCTAGATATTACACACTGTGGTGTATTATAACCATTAAAAGTTAAATATGTAAAAGAAGTCAATATATATAAATGAAAAATATCATCCAAACAATGAGATAATCAATAAAATTTATAACCTTTATAATCAAAATTAATAGAACGAATTCTATAATAAGAAATTACATCGTGACTCATAAATAAAATATATAAATTCCTTGATACAGAAAATAATGTGTGACTTAAGATGTATAACTGAAATGAATAATTCACTTAAGTATATATATTGGAATGATATTTTGTTATTTAGAATATGTTCATTTAAAATGAGTGATGTAATAACCCATATTTATTAAAATAAAATTCAAAATATGTTGTTGATAATTTATATACACTTTTAGGTAGAAATTATAATTTTGAATAAAGAGAACATAACATATGTTTTCATGTTTTTTATAAATGAAACAAGACGAGTTAAATCGTTGGAATATTCTATAAAATATTTTTCAGAGTGAGATACCGATTATGTGAGTGATTCTGAGTCCCATAGAGGCTCGACGTAGAAAAAAAAATTAAATTATGCACAATATATTTTTCAAATAAAATTTAATATCTTATACAAAGTTCTTTATATGATAAATCTGAGACAATATTTATGTTTAAGACATGGGGTTTCCCTAGGTGGACTATAAAATTTATGATCATTAGATGTTTGTTCATTCCGCACACAAGGAAATGATAGTTATTTTTTTTAATATATATTTTTTTAAAAATGAATTGATATCTCTCAAATGATGCATCATATGTGAAATCTGAGCACAATATTATGTCTAAGAGATAGTTTTTACCCTAATAGGGACATATCCATTGTGCATGTTGTGATTTAAGTAACATCACAAGTGAAAAGAAGGTTTTAATATTTAATTATGTATTTATTATGAATTTTATATTAATATAATTAATTAAATTTATTTTTCATTAATAATATTCGCCACTATTATATAGAGAACCTCTATTTTTTGATGTGGATATATCATGAATGTTTTTTATTCTGCATGGATCGACCTGATTACATTTAAAACCCCTTAATGGGATTAAAATGTGGAATTCGTTCTAAATTTTGATATTAATAAATCATTAAAATTACATTTTAATTGCGCAATTTAGATATTTATGTCCTTGGGGATGTAGATATATGATTCCTTTGATTTTGGTTTTGGGTGGGTAAATTTGAATTCTATCATCCATGTGAGTCATCTATGGGTTTTCGGTGAATAACCCATCATTTTATATTCATCACAGTCGATGTGCTGCACAACCATTCATTCCTGAGTCCCGAGTTATGTTTATGGAGGTTGTAAATTTAAATTTTATATAAATCTATTTTATTCTATTAGTAAAATACTCTTCAAAAATATAATAAAATTAAAATAATGTTTTGAAAATTTAATGTACAATAACAAATAATTATCTAGGGATCATTCCATGAATTTAAAAAGGATTATAACACTATATTTTGAAAGGATAAGTTATTATAATTCTCAAAAGTGGTAATTATGCAATGTATTTTTGGTATAATTAATCAATCAATTATATAGGTATTATCATTCTAGTATATACATAAAAAATAATATATATTATCAACATATTTAAGTAAAAAATTAACTAGGATAATTCTTAATAAATATAAAATGATAATTAAATTGAATTATCATAAGTAATCTAAAAAATTCATCAAACTATAATGGAAAAATTATCAATAGATATTATATCGAAAGAAAATTTTCCAAGGATAAATTGCATGTTTTTATTTTTGACTATTTTATTAAATTTATAGATGATATAATCTTTTTATTTTCCAAAGATAATTATTAGAATTATCAAATGAAAATTGAAATATTATCTAATGATAATTTATGAAAATTATCAATGTGTAATTACCAGTTTATCGAAGGACAAATTATGGAACCAATTGTCAACAAAATAAAATTATAATGTTTGTAGGTTATAATAAATAATTATAATATATTTACAAATGTTTAATTAGTGATAAAATTTCAAAATAAATTTATAAATTTATAATTTATGATAAATTATTACATGATAATTATAAATTTATAATTTATGAATAATTATCAAGTGGAAATTATTATATAGGTGGATATTATGAATGCATGTGTTTTACTCAATAATAAATTTATAATTATCCATTGTAGATAAAATACTACAACATTTAATATTTTAAAAATATAATTTGATAATTTTCCAAGAGATATTAAACAGTATCACATTAATAATTATAAATCAATTGTCTTAAAATTATCTAGGAGATATAAATCATCAACACATGTTTATTTAAATTTATTTTAAAATAAAATAGTTTGTTTTGGATTTAGGTACACTTCTTGATACTCATGTGTTGATGTTTCTAAATAATAATTTCCTGCGATATTGTTTGTCACTGGTTTATCCCATCCTTTTTACACTATATACTGTAAATGTTGGAATATCCTAAACATTTTGGATTGTTTAGAACCCTTCCTTAATATTATCAGGCATATAAATATTTTCATGATTGTGATAGATTATAACCATATATGTCTGTTTGTAGACCAATAATCCTTGTGTTACACTTGTTTCCATATGTACATTGTAGTTATTGTTAATTTTCGATGTAGAGCACATGTATTGTGTTTTTTACCTTAATTATGATCATATGATATTTTTTCCCATGTCTCTTACAATTCTACATTTGATTTTGTTGTATTATTCTTGGAACCCAATGAATTTTGACCATTGTGTCGTTTTTCTCTCATATATTTGGGCTGATCATGATCTACGACATTAAAAAAATGGATATATGCATATTGTAGGGATAATAAAATTCCCCAGTTATATATTTTGATGAACTCGATATGTGACGCCCCATGTTTTATAAATTTTTCCAAGTGAATAATGTTGTTCTTTTTAATTATGTCTCTTGTTTTATTTTATTTTATTTTATGCTTTGTGTGCTGATAAAATATTCGAATGGAAATCAAACACGAAGAATACAATAAACTGTTATATATTTAAAAGATACAATACAAAAATACCCATCTAATTTAAAGTAACGTGCACAAGACCTAACACAGCCACATCAAGACTACTGAGAATCACAACACGGGTAATCGGATAGTCGTCATCTTCAGGGTCCATCAGTGTGAAAAATATAACTGCTAGAACCACCGCGCACACACTCAGCACCAGTGGTATGAGGAGAGCCATCCACCAAGGGTCTGGTGTTTTGAAAATGTAAAACATCCTACCCATTGCTTTTATAATGGAACTCTAAGGGAATATGACCGTTTTTTTGACCGTTGGATTTCAATGGATAAAGTGCATCTTTTTATAAAAATTTGGTCTTTATTACGCTTTTATAATATTATGGTATTTAGATATTTTAATAAGTACACAATATTAGAATTATATCATCAAGTATTAAAATTAAATATTATTCTTTCAAATGAATCTATTTTGATCATGATATGGTCGTAAACATGGTATTTTAAAATGTGTCGAACGGGGTATCAGCAATAATTGAAAAATGTATCTTTTCGGATCTCTAAAGCTTTGTGTTTTGAATTAGAGAAAAACTATGGGTCTTTTAAACATAATTTTATAAATAAAAAACTGTAGTAAGTTATAAATTGGATTTTAATGGTTATAAGATCCTAGTAGTTATAAAAGTGTGGTATTAAAAATATATCTATTTTTTAAAAAACAAGTAGTTATATCAAATAGTGTCATTTGTTTACTTAAACTTAAATGAGATTTTTTGATTTGAAAATTATGAGTTAAAAGTACTTATTAAGTTTTATACAAAATCAAATTATAATGTTCTGTTTATATATGTATATATATTAAATAAATTGAAGTAGTATAATGTATAATTTTAGCGTTTATTAAACTGTTTTTTTAATGCACTGTTCCTACCCGGAGAAATAGTTGATGGCCGCGCGATGGCCTCGACCGTCCGATCATGCGAAGGAAAGATCCCGACTGTTGTTATGTTTTAAAATGATCTTTTATTTTCGTCCATCTGATCACGCCAAGGTCGAATCCCAAACGTCTTTTTTTTCTTTCTTTCTCCGCATTTTCGATCGTCTTCTACCTCACTTCGGGGTCCCACGAACCAACACCTGGTTTGCTGAGGACGCTACCCTCCCCACTATTTCGGTTGACCTTGTACACCCACCTCCCTAGGACTCCGTAGGATTGGCCTAACCCCCCCCGGATCTTTTTCCTTAAAAAATGATGAAGCCTATGTGTAAGAGGGGACCTCCGGAGCCAAGTCGCACCGCCGCGACACCTTCCTCGTCGTCGCCTCGCCACCACACGAACCACCTGCGGTTCCGCACCACGCTCCCCGTTTCTGACCACACCGGTGTTGGCGCTACGCTGCTGGACTCCACACTACTACCTTGCAGTGTTTTCAGGAGGCCTCAACCTCACCGAACCACCTCCGGCCGCCCAGGTTCCTCCCGGTTCTCCAGCCACCCAACAAACCTTCCTCTGGCGATTTTCCTCCTCAAGCAAGCTAAGGGTGCTTTCATGTTTTTTTTCCTATGGTTTAAGATAAAACATTATATATTCTCGGTATATATATATATGTATATACATATCCTATTTATTATTATACACATATATTCACTATGAAAACCCCTTGGTTTTAGAAGAGTACTCTACTCTAAGGGTGTTTTCATGTTTTATGAAACCTATACTATTATACCCTCAATATATACAGTATATATATATATATATATGTATATACAACTCAAACCCTTCGGTTTTGAACAATTTTCAAGTGTGTTTCCTTCATGATATAAAAAGGGATATCACTTTTATGTTAGTTTTAATGATCCTATTTTACAATCCTAAAACTCAGGTTTAAGTATATTTTGTATATACGGTTTTGAATATATATTTATATACAAACAAATATATATATTTTTATCACTGAAACCCATTTTTTAGGGTATCCAAGATTATTCAGTATTTTTATACTAAGAATTATCCTTTTGAAAATTGTTTTTCTAAAATCAATTCCTAACAGGTTGGATTTTATATAAGCCGTATATATATTTATATAACTTTATTTTTATAATGTATTGGAATGGAAATCAGTTTTGATTTTTAAAGAATGAATAATTATCTTTGAAAAACATTTTATGTATGCGCACTAGGTCCTTGGTTTAGGTACAATCATGTTATTGTTAAAATCAAAGTTTTATATAGTTATGTATTTATAGTTTCATGAACATTTAAATCTCATAAGGTTGTGTTCTTTCTGAACTGATTAAATGATAGATTGTTAGAGGTTTTCAGATTTAAAGTGAACCATGCTTAATTTATGAGAAACCCTATATATATTTATAATTTGTGTATATATATCCCTATGAATGTATGTGTTTTTAAGATTAATATCTCGAATCCATGTTTCAAGAAAATTTTATTAATATTTTTATGCATGTAGTATTTTAGTGCTTCCCTATGATGTTTTATATTTTTGTCTAAGGGTACACCAATGAACTTGATTAATGTCGCCCTTGAACTGTTTTGTGTGTTTTTTTAAAGGATATGCTTATGCCTTTTTTAAACGCATTTTAAAAGGATAGGGGTTTAAGGGTTATGTTAACATGTAGAAATCCTCTATTTTTTTATACCAAACTCGCTGCGGTTATTTTTTGTGAGCAGAGTGTAACTACAAATTCTATGACCAATGAAGAATAATAATTAATGACCAGTTTTATTTTTAAAGTGGTTTATTTCCAAGTGTCGGAATTTTAAAGATTGCAAGTGTTTATTATTTTTATACCAAGCATGTCGTAGTAATTATTAGTGGATGGAGATTTTTTGCAAGTACTATGACCTGTGAAGAACAATTGTTAATGCCAAGTAGTTCATTTCCACGTACTGGAATTTTTGAAACTCATCATTTAATACCCCTTGGGAGCAAATCTCACACATTCATCAATTTATGTGCTTAAATAATTGTTCTATGCACGTAGTATACTTGCTTAACCATGCCTGATTATATTGCATATTTTCAATTTTATCAATCATTTCATGTATTTGTAAACCAATTATATAATTGTTACCTTATTCATGCATATGAATAAACATGATAATGAAAAAAGAACTAAATTACACAAAGTGGTATGGGACACCATGGGTAATGAGAAATGAAAATGGTATTACCCAAAGTGGTATGGGACACCTTGGGTAATATGAAATGAAAATTAAATATTCAAAGTGGTATGAGACACCTTGAATATCTGACCTTATCAACATGTGGTAAATGTATGGGACTACCCGGAATAGGGTCCGGTAGAAAGAAAACCCTCCAGGTTGGGGACTGGTTAATGTAAGCCCTTCGGGTTGGAGATCGGTAAAAGTAAGCTCCTCGATGTATCGATAGTTCCCGAGATAGTCAGATTGGGTTTTTACCCTTAGGTCATGGCACATGGCCATGACATACAGACCATGATTCATTCAGTATACATTTCTTTGTTTATGACTAACCAAGTGATTACTCCGACTAGAGGAATATCCTTGGTTATAGAACATTACCTATGATTATCAAATTTATTTTATAAAAACAAATACACAAGACATATGATATGGAAATGTTGATGCATGTCCAGTTTTCTTTTCCAGAATTTTATTACAAATGTTGTTTTACATTTATCATGTCATGATGTGTTTTTTAGATAATGCACTTTTGCGTGACTCTGATGATGTTTACACCTTGTTGTTCATGCACACCTTTATTGTTTATGGACACTTTAATTAGTATAACCCATGTCTTTTTATTAGCATGTTTATCTTGTCTATTAAGTGGGTTCCAGCTAAGTGTTCTAATGTGTAAATTTTATGTGCTTTTACTATGATACATCGAATTTTGTTTCGTCTTGTAGTTTTTCCTTTAAGGAAACATTTTATGTATGGAAAAGTATTTTCAAAGTAGTTTTCAAAGGCTGTATTTATGTATTTTCAAAAACCCCTTACTGATTATTTCAATGCTCACCGTATGTTTTATGTTAGATTTTCATAGGTTGATAGAGCCTTTCCAAGTCTTAGATTTTTTTACACTTAGCTCAGCGATAATGAAGAAAAGTTGTTGTCTCTAATTCTCCAGGATCTAAACCAGAAAGTTCATCCTCCTACGTTATGATGTATAACTTATGTGTTTCTTCTGTATGAAATAAATTACACACCATACCCATGGAACCGGCTCCGGGCTATTGTGGTCGGGGCGTGATACGATAAATAGGGAATTCCAAGGTATATGCTTCTCGATGCATAGGGGCTGTTGAGTATCTCACGATGCCTTAGGGATTCTACGTGTATGAATTCATTTAAGCAGGGTGATACTGTGTTTCACAATCACATGATGAATTGTAGAATGATTCATTATCTAATTGGAAATCATTGATTATTCTTTCACATTTATTACCAAACCTTATGGAGCCAAATTAGATACAGATGAGGTTAAATAAATGATTTGTTACTGCATGATCGCTTGGTTTTATATTTTTTGTTCATATTATAGATAACAATTTATTATAATTATTGGAAAAAATTTTATAGATGGGAACATCTTGATATTGTTTTCATTACTGGTGTCCTATAATGTCTTATACTCACACAATACATGGGAATTTATATTTTCTTGTATATCACATGAGGGATATGATAAAGAGAAGGTTCAATGTGATTTACAGATGAGGTAAGGAGAATTGAGTTGGTGGTAGGATAGGAAGGACAATGATATAACATGTAGTTCCTTATCATTTTATTTATTCTCCTTATTATACTAGACATGCATGCCACTTTTGTGAGATGATTTTAATTACATGTCTTGTATGTCATTCATTCAATTTTCCGCATTTTATTCAGATTATTTATTATATAGATTTTTTTATTGATCATGTGACATGATACATGGGGTATAGTCTGCCCCCTAATTGAATTTGACCCTCACTTCTAGTCAGAAGCCTACTACATTTGGATAGGCATACATGAAGTGAGGTGGAATTCCGGCACATACATGGCGGTTCACCCCAGCATGATAAAAAATGGTATTATGGTATCAGGACTCAATAACATGTTTTTATCCTTTCATTGGGTTGCGAAATTTTGTACAAGAAATATGATGGTTGGGATTCTGGGAGGGTATCTATGATGGTTACTGGATAACAATGCATAGTGGACATCTATGTTTTTTTAAGTGGTATATTAAGTATTTCTATTACTATTGAGTAATTTAACCTCAGTTTATCCACATAATATAAAAAATTTATTTATGATTTTTTTGATTTAATGAATCATAAATAGTGACATAGTTCTAAATTTCATATATATTCTTCTTTTTTTGATTTATAGTAGTTCATTAAACAAATACCTTTTGGTGATATTTTATCATCATTTCTTATCATGTATGATATTTATGTTTTTCCATTATTTGTGATATATATTTCCTGGAAATAAATATTTTAAGTAAGAATATTGTTGTGTTAGTATATAAATGATGATTGTGATTAATATATATGAATGGAAACTATGTTTAGTTCTAAGAATGATATACATTTGGTAAAGGTTTGACTTTTAGGAAAAACATGTTTGATCCCATATACTAGTTTAGAATATCATTATATGATTACATAGTCACGTTAATAGAATATTTTTGTGTATCCATTGAAAGTATAGGGTTTATCCTAATGAATATTTTTCAATTCTGATATTTCTTCCTACACATTACATAAGATATCAGGTTGACGTAGTTTTACCCGAATACTTATGAAGAATGAACGAATGCTTCCCCAAGGGAGTATGTCTCTACCATAACATAGAATGTATAGGATAATGTGGTATGGAATGGTCCAATACCTACTATATTGTTTATGAAACCATGCATCTTTAACCAGAAGTATTTCTATTAGTTAATACCTATGTAATAAGAATTTTGATATATGATAAAATATGCTTTGACTTTTAATCCATCATTCATCTTCTATCCTAGGATCTAAATTATTGCACAATTCGGAATACAGTGTTGAAATAATTACGGGAATCAATGAATAGTAATAAACTATAAA